>OX402545.1:9872500-14672500 GCA_948098915.1 Lampropteryx suffumata | reverse complement strand
GTATATAGATAATTAATACAGACTGCGGAAATCCGTTACAAAACATTAAACAGATACACAAGTATTTAGTACTATTCCACCAATCTATTCCTAATGAGTTAGTCACGATGCAGACGTATGCACCTCGCTCCCGTCCGCAATTGAAAACACATGTTAACACAAAGGTAGCACACACCATCCACACATGCTACCTCAAAAATAAATTCGCCCCAGCGCAGCGCTCGGCGAAGCAAGCCTCGAGCCAGTCAATTGTTCCTGAGGATGTCTTGTGGAGAGGCGTGTCGAATTTATTTTTCATTAAGAATATATAAAGATTGGCAGAATAGTACTAAATATTAGTTTATCTTTTCAATGTTTCGTATGTAGATAAAAAGTAGCCTATTAAGATGTGAAACCTATATATCTTATAGAAACACACTAACTAATGCGTTGTTTAAATAAATAAATAAATAGTTTAAATATATACATAAAATAATTTATAACACCCAGACATAGAACAAACATATGTTTATGTTTGTAACACAAATGTGTGGGAGGGAATCGAACCCTCAACCTACAGCGCAGAAGGCAGAGCAACTACCAACTGAGCTTACAGGCCAGTCAGCCAGTTGTTGCCATCTCAATTATTTGACATTATAATGACAAGGACATAATATACTTAAGCGCCAGGCCTAGCTATTTAAGTAATTATACTATAGACGGTATCTATACCAAGTTTCATCTAAATCTATTTTGCCATTATTGTGTAATTGAGTAATAAACAAAAATTCACAGAAACTTACACATTTACAATATTAGGGGTAGGTATGTGAAAATGAAATAGGCACACAGTTATCGCTAGGCACATCTAAGACCTCTTATTATTATTAAACCTTTATTAACTGAAATGTTACTTATAACTTAGTATTATATTAAGGTATGAATTCGTTTTGCACATTAATACGTCCTAGAGACGTAAAGGCGTGAAAAGCTGGAGGAAGTCCAGCTTTTTCCAGTCGTGTCTATTCTTTAGACCTCTAGTTACTCAGATCTCGGTTACTTGGATAAATAAAGATTAAAGTCAGAGGCACGTCGAAACATTTGGCATATGTATTCCCACGCTAGTACTAGTATTTACTAGTATTTCAACAAATTCAGGTGTATATCTATAGGCCCACAGACGGGCTGGTGACGGCGACAGAAGCGGCTAACGCGAACCTATCGCTAAAGAGTTTGGTATTAGAAGCCAAGCCGGCCGCTCATCGCTCCATCACGACATTTGCCGCGCTGAGAGACGATGTCTACTCTGAGCTTACCAATATTGATAAGGTAAATCTAAAGAACAGGTTACATACCATACTTTTCACTCAAAACGGAATATTTACCATGTTTAGTGGTCGCCCACTGGTCGAAATTCGACCATAATTAATTAATAATTAATATCTTTTTATGCATAATTAAAAAAAAATTGCATCCTGCACTCCTTCGCTATATAAACTATAAGTGTACAAAATTTCACACTCATCCGTCCGCGCAATTTTCGTAAAAAGGGGTACAACTTACCAGTCAGTACTTTTACTGGTATAATATAAACTAAACAGACTACATACTTGACTTCAGCTTGTCATAAATGTCTGTGATGTTTTATCTGTGCTTACCTACTTGTGATCGGATTCTTCGTTTGTCATTTCATGAAGTACTTCTAAATTATTATTATTTTTCGTGTTAGGGGGCGTCCATAAATTACGTGAGATGTTTTTTTTAATTTTCTGTCCCTCCCTCGCCCCCTGGTGAGATGTCATGAGATTTTATTCAACCCCCTCCCCCATCCCCCAATCTAACGTGAGATTTTTCAAAATGTATTTTCTTAAATTGAGCTATTTGGTGTAAAACAAATATGGTGGTTTGACAGTCAGTAGATGTATTACGTCGAAGTATGAATGAAATTATCTTCTTTCGAACGAATTAGTGAATGATCTTAATCGTATTACGATTACGCTTAAGATTAAATCTTAAGCATATACAATCTGGATTAAATGGACCAAAATAGTATAATTTTTGTTTCAATCAGAAAAAAAATTGCGTGATATTTGCCGAGACCCCCCCTCTCTCCAACGTAAGATTAGATGATTTGACTCGAACCCCTCCCGGGGGGGAGGGGTTCGAGTCAAATCTCATTTGTTGAAATACTTAAACATCTCACGTAATTTATGGACGCCCCCTTATTGCATGTTTCATTCAGTAATCTTAACGGAATTTTAATGAATAAATTGTAACTTCATAGTACAAGTATAGAAAGTTGAATTATATGTGTATTTTGAAAGACGAGGAATCCCGAGTAAGTTTCGGCCATTCCGCAATGACGTTTAGAATAGACAAATGACGATTGACATGACACGAAATTGACACCGGCAAAATTGTCGACAAGACAGATGCAATTATAGGAAGAAAAGAAAGAAAGAAAAGTAGACTTGTGATCTCTTCTCTTCTCTCATATATATCTAGGCATGTAGACCACAAAGGCCTTGCAACCAAGAATGTATTATATTTATAGGTGCGTGGTGTAAAATGGCATCGTTTCCCTGCCCTCGCCAAACTACTGGGCGGGCATCGCCGCGGAGAACTTACTGTAATCACAGGACCTACGGGCTGCGGGAAGACTACTCTATGCGCTGAGATGTCTCTCGACCTCGCTCAACAGGGGGTAAGTTACTACCTGTAATTGACGACATCTGTGACGCTGTGGGAGGCTCTCCTGAGACGCAGTAGGTTGCGGGTTCGATTCCTGCCACACTATTACAGTATCACACTATTTATTTAGATAATTAATTCAGGCGCGACTTTGCGAAAATCCATTAAACAAAACATTAAACAGATGTACAAATATTTAGTATTATTCCGTTAATCTATTCCTAATGAATTAGACACCATGGAGACACATGCACCTCTCTCCCGCCCGCAATTGAAAAGCTATCCAAAGAGTTAGTAAAAAGTTTAGCGCACACAATCCATAGTCTCTCCTCGTTCCCAGGATAGGCATTTCTCTATCCTGAGAGGTAATTGAACCCTCAACCTGCTGGTGTGACGGTGTTTATTCTGTGTCTGGGTGTTGTAAAGTATCATAAGTATGTATTTAAAAATATAAAAGTATTCTATCAGTCATCGGGTCACCATAATACAAGCTATGCATAGTTTGGGGCTAGATGGTGTTGTGTGCAGTGTACACCAATACTTATTGATTTTATTTATTTATAGTAAGTACTTATCTTTCCTGTGCTCAGGTGAACACGCTATGGGGTAGTTTTGAGATCCGGAACTCACGTCTGGCCCGGACCATGCTGCAACAGTTCGCCGGCGTTCCTCTGGAGCAAAACCTTCAAGATTTCCACACGTTTGCTGATGACTTCCAGAAGCTTCCGATCTATTACCTGGCCTTCCACGGGCAGCAGTCAATCAAAATCGTTATGGATGTAAGTAAATCGATTTATTATTCAAGTAAGTACTTACATCTATTAACTAGAATCTTTTATTGTTTTAAACTGCTTACTCTCATTGAACAGCCTTCAGGCTTTAGGCATTAATAAAGGCGTAAGCAATATATCTGTCAGTTTTTAATTCAGTACTGTCAAACAATCTTAAAGATGCTTAAGGGCCGATTACACGTAACGAGTAAAGTGGCGAGACAGTGTTCTCGACCACTCGGTCGAATTAACACTTTAACGAATTCTCGGCCGAGTGCGTAAACTCGCTCACGCTCACGTGTCTAGAATTGAATAGAATAAAAATAGATAGATATCCAATAGAATTCTAATAAAGTTTACTGAGCACAGTGAGTGATATAAAAGCACGAAGCATAAAAAAATCTCTTATGTGAAACATACAACTTTTCACCTCTACCAGCGAGAAAAGTGTTAGTAAGAAAAATAATCAAAACAATATTATAACTAGTTATTTTAAGTAAACTATAGTGAACAGTACAATGTATAAACTTAAATTTTAATAAATAACAAATAACATTTTGTGATTGCTAGAACAAAATTAGTTTTTGAAAAAAACAGCTTTTTGCTTCGTGTTTTTATGTACCAAAAGAGTATTTTTCGTACTGGAGAGGTGGAAATAACTATTCTTGTGCAGGCAGTGGAGCATGCGCGATACATGCACGATATATCGCACGTGGTAGTGGACAACGTTCAATTCATGCTCGGAGTAGGTGAGGAGCGAGACGACCGGTACCATCGACAGGATGCCGTTATTGCTGCATTTCGCACCTTTGCTACATCACGCCATTGCCACGTCACACTCGTCATGCACCCTAGAAAGGTACAGGTAAAATGTTAGAGTACACCGAACCTACACACTACTATACCTCTCGCCACGGGACAAATTTGTATGATCTGCAAGTATTTGTCTCTGGTCTGGGTGTTTATTTGTATAATATGTTTGTATTGGTTGTGCGGTTAAGTGGACTGTATTTTTTGGAGGGAGAAAGAAGAGAAATGCGGGATGATGCGAATTTAAATTTGGCTTGAGAAAGTGTTTGTGACGAGGGATGTCGGCTGGAACTGCGTGGAACTGTGGGAAGAAGCAGTTCTTTATAAGGAGGGGTGCACAGTACCTTTCTCTGATGTCCGAGGGTGTAATCCACTTCCTTGATGTATAATCCAGTGGAAATTCACAGCACTGTCACGTAAATCCAAATTTATTTGATAGCGGTTAGCGCGAAGACCTTCTATCGGCCATGTTTTTCTTCGAGTCTTTTCTTCACAGGTGGCGTGCATTTCCGAGATGAATGCACGCTATGAATTCGCGTTCTCGCTCGCACTTGGGCGAGAAGGTTATGTGCGGGAAGGAGATGGGGGAAAGGAGGTTCTTAAGCCAATATTTAGTTCCACGAAAAATATCAGATTTTAGAATAAAATAAATTGAATTGGCGCGACCATTCCCCCGGGCTTGAAGGGATGCCTTCAAAAAATTAAATGTATGCTAAATTATGCTAAAATACGATACTAACCTAACCTACACGAGAATACATCTAATTATTGGTTAGGTAAAGGGCAGAGACGTACAACCGGACGCAAGTATGATCCAGTTGCAGTTCGAACGCGAACTATTCGCGTAACCCCATTTGAACAGGGGAAAACTTCCTCCACAATACCCAATGGCCAATGAAGGGGAGGAGAGTTTTCAGTTAGGAGAATCACAACAGTCCCTACTGTAATGGGATCTGAAGGTGTATTCCATTTTCGACGCGACTGTAATGTATGAAGGTAATCGGTTCTCCAGCGCTTCCAGAAAGACTGGACTAATTTATCTAACAAGTCGTGACGCGAAAGAGTATGTAAGCTATCGTCGATTTCCCTAGCGGGTAGATACTTTAGCGGAGTGAGGCATAAAAAATGCGCTGGAGTTAAAGCGAGAGGCTCTGAAGGATCACTAGAAAGCGTCCTACAGAGTGGACGAGTATTCATAACCGATTCCACTTGAGTGAGTACAGTACTCAGCTCCTCAAATGATAGGATTTGTTCACCTATCACACGATACAAGTGAGTCTTTAGACTCTTGATATTAGTCTCCCAGTTTCCACCAAAATGACTGGCAGCAGGGACATTGAGTGACCAATCTATGCGATTTTCAGCTAATATATTACCAAATTCAGTTTTATGATATTTTGAGCACAAAAGCTCGTGAAGTTCCGAGAGTGTGCGCTTAGCACCGATATAATTACTCCCATTATCGGAATAAATTCGACCTACAGGGCCGCGACGCGATAAGAATCGTTTAAAAACTCCCATGAAGCTTGCGGTGCTCAAATCACCAGCTAGTTCTATGTGAACTGCGCGAGTTGTCATACAGACAAAAAGGCACACGTAGGCCTTGGTCGAACGAATACCTCGACCCCGAGTCATGGTAACCTTGAAAGGACCGGCGTAATCAGTGCCCGTGTGTATGAAAGGTTTTGCCGATTGCACGACACGACAAGAGCGATGATCGGCCATTTCAGGGAACGTTGGCTTGGGACGAAGTCGAAAACAAGGAAGACATTTGTGTATCATGTTCCTAATAAGATTGCGCGCCGAAAGTATCCAATACCTTTGGCGTAAGAGCGACATTAACAAGTCAGGACCGGCGTGACAATTAACCTTATGATGGTAATCTATCAGTAAATCCAATATATGATGTTTGCGAGGAAGCACAATAGGGTGCCTTTGATTATAGTTTAGATTTGAGTGTTTCAACCGACCTCCAACTCTAACGATACCATCTTGAAGAAAAGGTTTGAGGTGCTGAAACGAGCGGCTACAAACCTTGCCAGCTTGTAGGTTAGCGATTTCATCAGAAAAATATAATCGTTGTAGTTCACGCAGGGTTAAGAGCTCAGCGAAGTCATAATCTGTCGCTGATATACGATCACGTAGCGGCAGAAGTTTCGTGAATCGACAAACGTAGACAACGCAACGCAGCAGCTTCGACCATGACGATAAGCGATTGGCTAACGAGATTAAAGGCGACTCTACTGACGATGTAGCAATTAACAGCGAATATTTCTTTTCCTCAGGCGCCTCTGATACCGTGGATGGGTTGAAAGAAACAATAGGCCACTGCGAAATATCTGAGCGGGCCCAAGGAGGGCCATGGAACCATAGCGGATGATCTATAATTTGCGAAGGTTTGAGTCCGCGAGACAAACAATCGGCGGGATTGTCGATACCGGACACATGATACAAATTTTTCGGTGATAAGTCACTTTGTATCTTTGATACTCTATTGGCCACAAATGTCTGCCATCTGTGAGGCGATGAATGCGTCCAACAAAGTGCAACAGTCGAGTCAGAGAATGCGAAAACGTTCTGAACGTTGATACGGCTTTGGCAGGCTACGAGAATGCTCTTAATGAGCTGAGAAAGAACCAAAATAGCGCAAAGTTCAAGTCGAGCAAGTGAAATGACCTTTTGAGGGGAAACCTTTGACTTAGCGCTTATTAGAGATAGTGTGATACCATCACTATTTTGAACGTGAAAATAAACCACTCCCCCGTATGCCCTTTCACTAGCGTCTGCGAAGCCTAGTAACAAAACAACACTATCAGCGATGATACCCACATGACGTGGGATTTTTATTTTAGAGAGCAAAGGGAGCTCTTCTCTAAAGCTAGACCACAGTAGTATAACATCCTGTGGCGGTACGTCATCCCAATCACACTCACACAACCAAAGCTGCTTGATTAAGAGTTTGGCATACAATACAACAGGAGCAACGAAACCCATCACGTCCCATATTTTTGCGACACATGATAGTATAATGCGCTTTGTGCAATTATGAGGAGGCGTACTAATTTTAAGACTGAATAAGTCTGTAGCGGGTGACCAACACAGTCCAAGTACCTTGTGCTGATCAGATTCATCGAACTCTTTGATTGATGAAAGGCGGTGCGACGGCGGGATTGAATTTAAAACGGTTTGCGAGTTACTTGTCCATTTTACCAGTTCGAACTGGCCAGACTTCATGAGACCTATCATTTCAGCAGCTGTGGTAATTCCATCATCCTTCGTTGGAACAGAGTAGACGAAATCGTCCATATACCATCCAAGGTCAATGATATCTCTAGCTTTGGGATAAGAATCACCTTCATCAATCGCGAGCTGCTTGATAGTGCGAAGAGCATGGAATGGACTTGACTTAAGTCCGAAAACGACTCTATTAAATTCATAAACCTTTAGAGGTTCTTGCGGGTTGAAACGATATAGGATGCGTTGGAATCGACGATCGGAGTTTTGTACTCCTATGGAGAGGAACATTTGACGAATGTCAGATGAAAGCGCGATCGAAAATAAACGAAAATTGACTAATATGTTGAACAAATTTCCTTGGAGATTTTGTCCACTGTGAAGAATATCGTTGAGCGAAACTTGAGTACTAGTCTTACAACTACCATCTAGTACGACGCGTAATTTAGACGTAGCCTTGTCCTCGCGAATCACTCCATGATGCGGTATAATGTACGATGCGGTTTCTGCCATATCCGTGACTGCTGGTGCAGGGGAAATATAACCTTTATCTAAATATTCGGTAATGACACTATCGTAGGCGTTCTTCAACTCAGGAGATGCCTGCATTTTCCTTTCCAAACAAAGAAAGCGACGCTCGCTAGCTTGTCGAGAGTCACCGAGCGACGAAATGTCACCCTGAAAGGGAAGTGCTACTACGTAACGTCCATTTTCACGAGAGGTGGTGCGGGTGTAAATTTCTTCACAGATTTTATCATCTGGGCTGAGGATAGGTGGAACGTTCACTTCCTCTAATTCCCAAAATCTGCGGACAGCGGTGTCTAGAGGATCAGCGGTACAACAATACGAGACGGCCTCGTAATTGCCTACACGAACCGGAGCGTCACCCACGATTACATAGCCAAGAACAGTTTCTAATGCGAGCGGAGAATGATGCGAATGTTGACCTTTAATCCTATGCGATAACAGTAGATGCGGGAAAATCGAAGCACCGACCAGAATCTGAATCGGGCCAGAGACTGAGTATGTGTCGTCAGCCAACGGTAAGTTTTTAAAGTTCAGTAAGCGAGAAACGTCGACAGAAGTTGTTGGTAAACATTCAGTTATTTTATCTACGACCAACGATTCCATGTCGTAATTAACGTTACGATCAAAACGAGAGTAGAACCTAATGTTTACCGACCCTTGAATAGGTTTAGTTGAACTTCCTATTCCTCTAACTGCTGAACATGAGGGGTTTCGATTCATATTCAAGCCTAAGCGTTGACAAAGATCGCGCGTTACAAAGTTACTTTGCGAGGCGCTATCCAACAAAGCACGCACGCTGTGTTCATTACCGTGCGAATCTACGATAATAACACGAGCGGTCGCGAGCAATACCGTTGTAGGGCTACGAGACACGAGTTTACTATCTGATAACGCACAGAGTGTGACGTTATCAGTGCGAGCGGAGCGAGCGGATGCGACGGTCGACTCACCCGGCCCGGCCGCCGAATGCGGCGCGGGCGCAGAGGGGCTAGTGACCTGCGAATTACTGGCATTGCATGTGGTTCCAAAACACAACAAAGTATGGTGTTTTGAATTGCATTTTTTACACACAGACATTGACCTACATGCCGAGACACGATGTTTACTACTTAAGCAATTAATGCACAAATTATTCGACTTGACGAATTTAAAACGATCATACGGTTTATAGTTATGAAACACGGAACATTTATATATAGAATCGTGATTGCTATTGCATAAGCTGCATAAAGCTATCTGAGTACTGGATGCGGCATTTACATAAGAATGCGTAATTGACGAGTTCGATTGCTTGGAAGCTGTATCTAGTTTACGATCCCCATACCTTTTCAAAGTTTCATGTTTCACGGACGATGTGCGTTGCAATATTTTTATATGATCGCGCACAAATGACGATAGATTTTCAAATGACGGTATTTCACATTTGCGTTGATCTGATTCAAAAGAACGTGCGGTCTCAGGGTCTAATTTCTTGAGCGCGACGTACAAGAATACAAAATCCGAGAGGTCATCAACCTTTAGATTTTTCAAAGCGGCGACTGAAGATGCGAATTTATCTAGAAATTGTTCTAGACTACTAGGGGTTGCGGACGACATTGCTTTAATATCGAAGATTTGATCTAAGTACGAAGTAGCTACCAACCGTTTGTCTTCGTATTTATTTTTGATTAAATCGAAAATTAATGTGTAATTTTCGGGGTCTGGGGTTATACCAGCGATCACGGAACGAGCCTTGCCCGTCAGTCTACCTATCAGATAATATAGTTTTTCCGACTCCGTAAGCAACTTATTGGTGTGTACAGAGTTTTTAAAACTAGCGTAGAATAGCGGCCAATTTTTGATATCGCCATTGAACTCAGGAATTTCGATCGGTGGCAGTCTAGGTGACCTGTGCTGACTAGCTGGCTTGACAACGTCGGCTTCGTCAGTTTGCAATTTCTTGGCGACTCGTTTGATACAACCTAACAAATCCTCGAATGAAGAGAGCGGCTGATAATTGATAACAAAGTCGGGATCTGTTTTTAACTGCAAATTAGCTATTTTGTCTAATATCATTTCAAAGGTTTCGTGCAAAGTGTCTACGGTTTCTAAATCACATAGAAAAGATTCTCTATTTGACTCCTTTTTTGAATCAAGGTCTTTCGCACGATCGCAAATAGTTTGCATTCGAGAAAATATCCTATCTCTTTTAGAGTATAATAACTTCAACTGTTGTGCATCAGTATCAGTTGTAGCGGGCGGCATTATGCTAGGTAGCTATAACAGCGAACTGGCTAGAAAGCAAGAACTATCGACAAACGACAAGCGAAAACGAAAATAAGACGATTGATAAACCTCAAGCAGAAATGATACGACACGAATAGCGTTGGAGAACAGAATACACTTCCGTAAAAGGCACTATATATATACAAATATATATGTGTAGTGTAGTATGTTTAAATATGTGTGATGTGTGGCAAATAGGTATGTGTACCTATTTACTTGGCAAGTCGGTAATAATGTTGTGCGAATAATGCGGTGCGATACAATTTAACGAACAATATAGGTAGATGATACCTATATAATACCCAACCTACGTACGGTTACGTATCTGTATTGAAACGATAGCGTTAAACTCAAGTATTGTCACTTGTCTAAACGACCAGTTGCCAGGAGTAGGCATCAACTGATTAGCAAACCGTAGTAGGTAGATAGACTACTGGTATAAATGAAACACCTAAACTTACCTATTCAAAGCGGGGTGAACGAATAACGATTTTGTAGATAAGTAGGTAATTAGTGCGAAACGATAGAATAGTTAGGTACTTATTTTAACCTACCTTGAAAAATGAAAGTGGAAAAAATAAGTTATACGACAGCGGAATAGAGATAACTATTTACCTACCTAATGCGAGCGAAACGAAAATGAAGTAGGTAAGTAAATAATAAATGCTAAACGACAGCGGAATTATGGTTAGGTACCTATTTACCTACCTAATGCGGGTGAACGAAAATAAGATTACGACAAATTGAGAACCTCCTTCTTTTCTTGAAGTCGGTTAATGATAGAAGTAGGTAAGTAAATGAGGTTTACGATATAAATGCGAGCAATAGGTGCAATCGAACTGTTATTTAGATACTTGGTATCTATAAAAGCGGTAGAATCGAACAAATAAAAGTGAGTAGGTAGAAATGAAAACACGTGTCGACTGACGCAATGTCAGGGATTATGCGACTTATTTAAACGAAATGAAATGCGGTTTAGAATGGCTATGATGATTCTATATCCTGACGCGATAGATCTAAAAAATAGTTTTTTGGTGCAATTGAAACGTAATTTAGCATAAGCGGATGTAAACGAACAAACAAATAATAGGTAGGTAGGATTGGCCACGCTAATTCAATATCCGCTCGATAAGGACCATAAAATGGTTGTGCGGTTAAGTGGACTGTATTTTTTGGAGGGAGAAAGAAGAGAAATGCGGGATGATGCGAATTTAAATTTGGCTTGAGAAAGTGTTTGTGACGAGGGATGTCGGCTGGAACTGCGTGGAACTGTGGGAAGAAGCAGTTCTTTATAAGGAGGGGTGCACAGTACCTTTCTCTGATGTCCGAGGGTGTAATCCACTTCCTTGATGTATAATCCAGTGGAAATTCACAGCACTGTCACGTAAATCCAAATTTATTTGATAGCGGTTAGCGCGAAGACCTTCTATCGGCCATGTTTTTCTTCGAGTCTTTTCTTCACAGGTGGCGTGCATTTCCGAGATGAATGCACGCTATGAATTCGCGTTCTCGCTCGCACTTGGGCGAGAAGGTTATGTGCGGGAAGGAGATGGGGGAAAGGAGGTTCTTAAGCCAATATTTAGTTCCACGAAAAATATCAGATTTTAGAATAAAATAAATTGAATTGGCGCGACCATGTATTAAATCCAGTGTCAAGTGTTTATATTGTTTATAGTATGTCACAAAGTCGTATCTTGTCGTTCGTAATTTGTTATTTTAAAACTAGCTGCTGCCCGCGGCTTTGCACGCGTTGTACCTCCATAAAAAGTAGCCTATGTCCTTCTCCAAGGTCCCAGCTACCTCTATTCCAAAATTCATCAAAATCGGATCAGCGGTTTAGGCGTGAAAACCTAACAGACAGACAGACAGACAGAGAGTTACTTTCGCATTTATAATATTAGTAGGGATTTTTACCAAAAGCCTAAATATGAATTTTCATCTTAAGAAAATATGAGTTGCTCAAACAAACTTTCATCCCCTATTTTACCTCCTTCAAGGTTGTTTTTGAGACAAAAAGTAGCCTATGTTCTTTTCCCGTATGCAATACATCTTCTTACCAAATTTCATCAAGATCCGTTCAGCCGTTTAGCCGTGAAAATGTAACAAACAGTCAGAGACTGTGCCTTTCATATAAAATAACTACGGATTATATTTGCTTGAATCACAAAGAAACATTAAGCTTTTATTCTAATTATTCACACCTGAGTCAATAATTGAGTTATTGACTGTATTTAAATAAACACACCAAAATTACTAATACAACCGGAAATCAAGAAAAATAAAAAATATAAGAGCACAATGTTTGCTTCGCAAGACAACCAAAAATAATCCAACCAGACGGTTCTTACCGTCCATTATCATTGACAGGTCCTTGTCATTCTTATGTCTATGAATAAAGATAGCAACAGGTTTAAATAACACATTAGTAAATGCGTGATTAGATAGATCACGCATTAACTAATGTAATTAGAGAGATTCTAACAGGGCTATAGCGACTCGCATGAAGGTCAGTATGGCGATTATGGCACTTTTGACACAATCAATGTCTATTAGTTTCGATTAGCAATAGGCAGCATTTCAATTCATAATTCATAATTCATTTATTGTGGAACATAGGTATATTACAGGTTTTATTATTTGGTAAGTTCGCTATGCTACCATTTGATAAATGGTGTACAATATTTTCTAACAATTTGAGACATTTATAAAAAAAAAACTAGGTAACATAATAATAATTCAATATAAACGTCACTTAGGAATATTACTTAATTAAATTTATGTCATTTTATTAATTCAGATACGTTATAAAAACATTTAGCTTGTAACCAGGTCTTGAGTTCCTTAATAAATTTATTTAATGGTAATTTTTTTATATAGTCAGGTATGGAATTATATACTTTTCCGCATATTGCATAGCTACTATTTATATACATACTCGTCTTTGGAACTTTAGGCAATACAATTCTGTCCTGGTTTCTTGTGCTTCTATGATATACCTAACTAGCTTTAACAAACAGTTGATTGTGCTCTCTAATCTTTATTTTTATTTCTTGTTTAAAGAGTGGTTTGCATGATTCCCAGGGCGGTATCCCGCCAATGGACCTTACACATTTTGTTTGTGCGATAAATGCTCTTTTTAAGTCTGTTCGAATTACAATCATAAGTTTGATTGTAATTCGAACCAGGTATGACAAGATGGATTGCTAATACCTACGTTCTATCTCTATCTCAGACCAAATAAATATATAGACGGGAGGGCATGAATAACTAAAATGAAGCCTCAAACTCGTGCTCCTCTGTGTAAATACACGCACTCACGCACACACATTTATCCAAACCGTGCTCATTGGTCTTAATACGTATATTCATACATACATACATACTTGTAATAAAAAAAAAGCGAAGCAATGGTGTTGCCATTTCCAGTTAGACGAATATGCAGAATGTTTGTTCGACGATAACGTTCTAATGTCTAATCTGATAATCATGTTAATATGAAGAGATAACTGAGTTTTTGTGTTATAAAATAGAGAGTACCACAAGGTACACAATAAATATAAAGACGGAGTGGCGCAAACAACCAAATTGAAGCTTCAAAACCATGCTCTTTTAAGTAAATACACGCACACACATACGCCTAAACCATGCTTCTTGCTCTTAGTACATGTCACATCGTCATCCAGGGGGTCTGCCGGGCATTCCAATACAAATCTCAATCTCATTAAATTAAAATACGGTTTAAATTCAAATTTCAAAATTTCTAGCCCCAATGATGGATATTATTGGAAATTCATAGAATGCTAGTTAGTAAGTTTCCCGCTACTTTCCCGATACGCCACGGTCGCATATTAGGAGGATAAAAACTTTTAAAATCGTCGGATTTTTTTTAACAATAAAAATGATTTTTTTTTGTCTCACAAAATCTCGATATGTCAAGTCAAAAACACATCTAGATTACTATGAGAACGAAGTAGCCGATATCTAAAATATTATACTTTTATGTGTGGTGAAAAATGCTGTTGCATTTTACTATAAAAAATTGTCAATTTTCACTGATAATACCTTTTGAAATACCTTTATATTAAATATTTCAGTAAGTTTTTAGGTGATTTGGAAGTCATTGAACTCACTTGACCTAAAGCGCAAGATTTTGTACTGGACGACGACATAACATGTACAAGTAGCATGATTTAGGTAGGTATAACGTAGAGGAGTCTTCACTTTGGTTGATCGCAGCGCTCTATCTTTTTAATTATTTGGTCTGAGATTTCTATTCATATTTCTCATGAATAGAATAGATTTGATGTTGATTGTCAGCATTTCGGACAATCAACATCAAATCTTCCGTAATACCAATTGAATAGTAACCGAGTAGCTGAAATCTATTAGTATCGATGTTTTGATAATCAGAGTACCATAATCGCCCGGCTGATCTTTCAGACTTTCACTCATATACGTTTTCGGTAGTAAATCTGCTTGTAATCCAAAAGAAACTAAATTTTACTCGTAATATTACGTGTTACAAAATTTTTATTTATTTATGTTCTCGTGTTGCAGGAACGAGATTCAGAAGACCTTTCCACCAGCTCTATTTTCGGCAGCGCCAAAGCGTCTCAAGAGGCCGACAATGTTCTAATTATTCAGGTACATAAGTTTAGACAGGAGTAAGATATGGTGGTGGTTAATTTGACATTTCAAAACCTAATTTTAGCTTAAATTAGTTAGGTTGGTGCCAACAGAATTGAGGCCAATATACCTGCTCCGTCAATGTGCACATTTTATCGCTCTAAATTTAGGTTGCGAGTTCCATGTTCGTTGAAATACAGTTGTTATTATCTAATCTGTTGCAATAACAACTAATGACCCCAGGATATGAAAATGAGCACAAATATTGCTAACTATCTGACCAAAATAACTATTGACACGATAAGAAGACTTGGAGATACAATTACAACAAACTTACCCATAGAATTAATTGTTTATAAAACTCGTTAAACACGTCTCCATTGATTTAGTGTATCCAAATCAAGTTTCAAGCAAAATTGACTACGCGTTAACAAGTTTGTATACAAACTTCAGCCCCCTTTTTTGACCTGTGATAAAGGCGGAGGCGTTAGTTATCAAACATACCTCAGTATGTAACTTGGAGAATAAGCTAGCATTTATGTATGCACACTAGCTGACCCGGCAAACGTTGTTAAGCCATATAAATTACTTCTAAGTACTTATATCTTTTAATTGAAAATGATGCTGTTTACGGGGTGAGAAGTGGCATAGGTAAAAATAGGGGTTGGTGGTAGAAGGGTTACAATTTAGGGTTTTTTTAATGCCGAATTATAAAAATTATAATTATAAAATTATATAAAACATTTTGTTCAATAAATTAAGAATATTTTTTTGGGGTGGACCACCCTTATTACTTAGGGGTATGACAAACAGTTTACATCCTATTCTCAGACCTACTGAATATACACAGAAAAAATATATAAGTTACGTATAACATACAAATAAAAAAAAACCCATTCAAATCGGTGTAGTTTTACGCCAATCGTTTGCAGATAGAGGGACAGAAATTCTAAAAATGCTAGAATCGTGTTTTAAGTTTTTACGCGCACTCCTTACACTCTTTTATAAAAATATGTACCTACCTACAATATGTACGGACTTATCGACCTGAAGAGCTTTATTATACAATCATGGACTTATTTAGAGAAACGCTTCTTCGATCGAAAAAAAGGTTGAAATGTGTTGAAAAAGTTCTTATTACACACTGAAAAAAAATTACTTCTTTTGTAAAAATTCATTACGTCTTTTGTTTGTTTTGTTTATTTGTTGGCTGGAATAGGGGCGTTTTTGCCAGCCAGAGGCCCCTTACTTTGAGTAAGGGGTAGCTCGGGGTAACTTTGCAAGCTCATACCTGATACTGTTCACTAATGAGTACCGGTTTTGTCTTAAGCTAAACGATAGGTATAGGGTACCTAAAGGCAATAAACAAATATAATAGTTTTAGTCCTGATTTGTCTTAATTTAGTTACGTTCCTCTAAATAAGTCCATGAGTATAGTATATTGGTAATAATGTTCATAGAGATAAAACTAGTCATTTTATTTTACAGGATAAACGTCTTACAGCAGTACGAGGTAAAAAATACCTGCAAGTCGCAAAAAATCGCTACAGCGGTGACCTCGGCATCGTTCCTCTAGACTTCGACAAAGATGCACTCAGCTACCAATCTAAGAAGAAAGCAAAAAAACAGGATGACCCTGATAAAACTCTCGACCAGTTTGAAGAGTATACCATAGATGAAACTTATGCTGAAGACCTGGATAAAAAAGTTACCAAAAGAAATAGTAAATATCAAAGTAAAAAGCACGATTCCAAAAGTTATCTGAGTGATATCTTGAATTTGGATTCGAATAGGTAATAAATAGTAACTTATCGTTTTTTTTAAAACCGTTATAGTTGTTATGTACCTAATAATAGATTTAATCTTTAAGTGTAAATGTTGAATTAAATTATTATTTCATTTATTTCTAGACATTAAATCCATACTAATATTGATTAATATTATAATTTCGACGGTCCCTGTCTGTTTTTCACTTTTTCATCGTACTGTTAGAAGCCGTTCACAGATTTGGTTTTAATACAAAATACTACATATTTTAAAACGAAGAAGTATTTATTAAATACAAATTAGAATTGAACCCGCGAACAACCTTTCCGTTTGAATGAATAACCGAGAATGATGAGAGGAGGGATAGATGGTCGTTTAAAATAGAGGAGACATCGTGCTGACATCGGCAGGATGTCATCGTTTCTGTTACCAGAGTATAGGTTTAACAGTTCGTATTCCGTCGTACACCACTGGATTTATTTGATCGAGAAATTTAAGTGCAAAATACCAGTAATCTTAAAGAAAAACATCATGAGGAAATATGTTGTAGAATCTAAAAAGTTCGAAAACATGTGCCAAGTGCACGAAAGGTGCCTCTGAGACGCCTTTAAATCCTTTCACCACACTGGATGAAAGAACTAGTGACACGATAACAAGAATGGCTAATGAAATAATCTTGATAACATTTGGTAAGGCGATCAAAAAAAAAAGATAGTGTGTCCTGGGGACGGATATAGGCTACCACGTAAACATCGGTTCACGGTTTGCCGAATACCTAAGCCGCCTCTAACATGCCGGGTACGCATCTTATATATACTAAATGTATACCTATATAAGACAATCAAAATATGAAATCCTAAGATTTTTACCGAATATGAGGATCCGTAACGATTTTAGTTGAGAAAGTAGATTTAAAGAGCTAAGAAATCCATAACATTCAGTGCAAAATATTTTGTTCTATGACAAAAATACTACCAACGTTCGACGTCACACATACCAGTGCACATTGATTTTACCGCCAGGAACGGCGTAATGTTTATTACTTAATATCTTCGTAAGTAATGGTCCGATTTGGATAATTCAAAAAGATAAATCATTCTTGTCATAAAGAATAACTTGGATAGGTACTAGTACTATTGAATTTGATATAACTTTACTGATCCTCATTCTAATTACATACCTACCTATCTCGAAAAGCGTTCACGCGTTGTAAAATTTGACCTTCATAATTTTTTCAAACACAACTTTATAAAATGTATAAAATGAATGTACCCTTTGCGTTTTCGTAACTAGAGATCTTTATAATTCCTTTCAAAAATACAAGTAAAGGAAAATCCATAGGGAGTAATACAAGCAAATAAAACTCAATCATTTACTAGGGTTTTAGTATGTGGCGACACAAGAATGATAATTGATAACAGAAGAAACTTAAATCACTTAAACCTATATATATTATTAGAATAACTTTTGCATATCACTTACAAAAATATAAATTGCAGAGGCGAATTGCAATTAAACAAGATTCATGTATAAAAATAATTTGTAGGTATCACATAAATTTAATTTACACAGATGGTAGATACACATTTTTAGTATAATTTATTTAAATGTAAGTTTTACATATTGTGCAATTTGGCTAATGTTATAAAACCATGCTTATGTTTTTGCTTCACATTTGTCTAGCTAGATAGAAATGATTTGTCTGGTGATGTGTAAAGATAATCAATCTGTAACAAGATAGTAGGTACATACTACACCTATGCTAGGAGTTTTCAAGGCCTACTGTCCTTTTTGGTTTAGAAGAATTAAAACTTTCACAATATATTATCAGATTAACAATTAATAATTATTTTCTACAATAAATATACTTGATTATGCTGTTTAATATCATAGGAATACAATATATTATTGCCAAGATAAACTTTCTTACTAATAATATATAACTTATTAAAATAATATTCAATTTCATTTAATAACTAAACATAACAATCAAAATAAATGCTATTTTGTACCAAGTCTAAGTACAGATTCTACTTATTAAAATGAGCATGAAGAGCATCCACTAGGGAAGAAGATTCACTTGTACGATTTTGTATCCTTTTACATTTGGGGCAGGGTGTGCTTGAGTTGAGGCATTTGGCATGGAACACGCTGGAGCACTCATCACAGCGATATGTGTAGCTAGTCTCAAACGGATAAAGTATTTTAGGGTCTCTGCATACTTCGCAAATGAAACCCTTCTGACTGCAAAGCCAGCAGTCCATAACATGGGCTTTCGCAAAGTTTACCACTTTTTCCAATTGCAGCACCAATGACCCGTTTGGTATTTGAGCCAAGTCTGCTATTGTATACAAATGTACATGGTCATACAAATATTCCCTGGGCCAGACACGTTTCTGCAACTCTTCAATAACAGGCTCCCTGCATGTGAAAATATAAGCTCTGAGAAAATTCAGTTGGATTCTCAGTTCCTGCAAGTGTACCATATCTGATACTCCACAATAAATCTTAGGATTTAATTTTTTCATATTAATCCATGGATGATGTTGAAATTCCAACAAAAATAGAGCAGACTTCTTAGATACTGGATATCTTTTGAAGTCCCAATTATGGATCACCCTTGCAGGTATAATAAAGACATTGGGATCCATGCAGTTGGAGCAATAGTATTCTCCTGTGTAACCACACACTTTTGCTTTAGAGACGATGCTTCCCAGTAAGTCCTGGCATCCTTTACATTGATAGTTCTGATGGTCTAGTCCCTGTTCCCTGGAAAGTGTACCCAGCTGGTGTATCATACTCTGAAGCTCTTGCCCTGTGAATGATCCTGTAGTGGAGTTGGGAACAACTTCAAAGTCCAGTCCTTGTAAAGTTGGATCCTCGGGAGTTGCAGTTTCTACCTTATCAATAATTTCTGCATCAGTGTCCGTTAGTTTCAGCTCTTTATGAATATCTTTCATAATGTCTCTTAAATTGGGAGTATTTGTGTATGTTTCTCCATAATTTGTAGAATTGTCTATCAATGAAGAAAGGCTTTTAATTTCAGGGGTTTTGATCATGCTGCTGCCATGTGAGGAGTTAGAGTGTATTGAAGCATTCATGTCATCATTATTCTCATTAGACCACCCCTTGCCAGTCAGAGAGTTACCAGTGACCACAATATCATTGTGAGTTATAAATTCATCAGAGTTCAAAGAAGAAGGTGACAGTGATGTAATTTCTTTTTGTTCTTGACTTGTAGATGGTTTATCTATCTCTAATAATAGAGATTCTGTGTTTTCAATATTTTTTTTGGTTGGTTCTTCTTTTGAATAATCTTTTTTCTCATAGTCTTCAAAATCTGTACTCTGACTTGTGTTTCTTGAGTCCTTTGAAAGTATGTAGTGCAAAGCTTCATCCTCATTCAATTCCAGCATCAAACCCAAACCGGTGATGTTGGATGCATGAGTTGGTGTTGATGTCAGTTTTGGGGTCACTTCGTCATCAATCATTGTGCTTGCTACGTCCAAAGCAGTGCTAATGGGAGCCATTCTTATCTTTGGCACCCAAATGCCTGCAAGCATCAACACTTGTTCTGGCCAGTTGTTAAGTAAACTTGAGTTTATAGGAAGATTAAATTGTATGCAAGTCTCTAAGCCTTCAACAAGTTTTTGTGTAACCTCTAGTATTTCAGAGTCACAAACAAAAGCTGCCCGACTATAGAATGGCTTTATAGCTGATATGTTCTTTAAAAGAGTGGACATGTATGAAGACAGAAGACATTCGTTTAGCGCGATCCTTAGCCAAGCCCTGCATTGGCCTATTTCTGTGTTGATTTGTGGTAGTGAAGAGATTTGATCAATGTTTTGTCTGTGTGACAACACTAGTATGAGGGGCCAAAAGTTGGGTTGTGGCTGATGATCAGAATCACCAGCGATCGCATTCTTAGCTTTTCGTAAAAATGTATCTTTTAATCCATGAAGAAATACAGCCTCTAATGCCATACACAAAGTGTTGGTGGAATCTGTTGATCCAAGAACGCTGTGAAAATTCTCTTCGAACTGATTATTATACTGAATATCTTTGACGCATTCAGATAAATTGTTTATCAATGCTTCCTTGAGAATAGTATCACGACTGCGAATATTGAAGCCGGAGGCTACATTCTTGAAGAAAGACATACCTGCTTTCAAAACAGGCTTTTTCTTTTTTCGTAGATATTAATTGTCACTTATTAAGCCTCTCAATTAAATAATTAAATCAAAAGAAAAAGAACACTCTGCTGACACAATACATTGGCAAAAAATCAAATACCACAAATTTTTTAGGCGTAAAATAAACAACAACTAAGAAAACATTAGTACAATATCAAAGAGAATCTAAAGTAGGGATGTGAAAAAATAATCGATTATAAAAAAAATCGATTAAAATCGATTTATTTAATGGTAAAAATCGATTTTTATTCGCCATTTTATTATTACAATTAATCGATTAATAATCGATTTTTTTATATTCAAAAATCAATCATAATCGATTTTTCATCTGCTACCCCTTGACATTAAGTCTGGTCTGCTATAGCCCGGAGTGCGAACTACTAATGAATACCATCTCCTTAATATTACACTAACGCCATCTGTGCATCTACAATGGCATCCCTTCTGTGCTTATGAAAGACGGAGCATCTTTGGCAAGAACTATAAACTACATTAAGCGATGCATTGAAGAAAACCGAGAACCAGAGCATTGTCCACAGTCAATAACTTCGACCGCTGATGATGTCGATAATTATGACATTTGGGAAACCCACAACAAGCTGTTGGTGGAGAATATGAGAACCAGTCAAAGTCACAGACATCTGAATTAAGCTTAACTTTGTACATAGCACCTATAATAGGATTAAAAGAAGACGCTTTAAAATCCAGGAGAAGCTATGAGGCAGCTTATCCCCAACTGACACAGTTGGCGTATAACCTTTAGGTACCGGCTTCTTCGGCTCCAGCAGAGAAATGTTCTGATCAGCTTACGCCATATTATCAAAGACCAGGAGCCGAAAATTATCAAAACGCTTACCTAAGTTGTTAGTCCTGATCTTATTGCCTACGGATTTCTAGATTGTTTTTATTTGAATAGTTTAGTTTTGTTAATTATTGGTGAAAAATAAATAATTTTAACTTGAACCTATTATAATGTTTATTATTTAAAATTTAAAATTTGACGAAAAATCGATTATTTATTAATAGATTTTTCCTGCTAAAAAAACAATCGATTAATTAAAAATCGATTCTTATGTACAATGTCACATCCCTAATCTAAAGTCACTTCACTTTATTTCTTTTTCTTCTTCTTTGTTTATGGCATGTGACATAATAATGTCAATTTTGACAGTGTCAAGTGTTTATATCTGTCAATTTGTTTGTTATAAAAGTCTTAGTCGATGGTCAATTGTCAATTCTAAACATTATCGCGGAATGGCCGTCTAGAATTTTCTTGGGATTCATCGTCGTTCAAACAACATTGCACCACAATACACATAATAATTCAATTGTCCATACTTGTCCTATGTAGTCACAGTTTATTCATTCAAATTCCGCTAAGATTACTGAATAAAACATGCAATGTAATAAAAAATGTTAAATTAGCAGAGCTATGTTACTTCATGAAATGGCAAACGAAGAATCCTCTATTTATTCCGTAGTCGTAGAGTAGAATAGGTATTCTTCTTCTTCGTTAATGGCATGTGTCATATTGATGCCAATTATGCCAGTGTCAAGTTATTGATAATATAGTATTGGTATAATTTATAGTATAGACAAATGTATATAAAGCTACACAAGAAGGCTTTGACATAGTCTCTTTTACTACTTTGTTTATGACATCTGACATAATAATGTCAATGTTGCCAGTGTCAAGTGTTTATAGTCAATTTGTTTGTTAATAAAATCTTAGTCAATGGTCAATTGTCAATTCTAAGCGTCATCGCGGAATGGCCGTCTAGAATTTTCTCAGGATTCCTCGTCGTTCAAATAACATAGCTCCATAATACACTTGTCAATACACATAAACTCAATTGTCCATACTTGTGCTACATAGTCATAATTTATTAATAAAAAAACCGCCAAGATTACTGAATAAAACATGCAGTAGCACGAGAAATAAATAATTATTTTAGAAGTGCTATGTTACTTTATGAAAAATTACAAACGAAGAATCGTAGAAATGGTCAAACACTATACTTTACTCTTAACTGAGGGAAAGGTACTCCAATCTAAAAAGAATACAATACTGCGTGTACTCTGGTATTCACTGTAATAGGCCAAGCCATCGAACTATTATTAAAGCATGAATTGGATAGAGATAGTTTCAAGCAGGATACGTGGTTATTTAATTCAGTTTATTTATTGAATACACCTTATTTTAACATTAGGTACCGATACTATCTAAAGCGTTTAGAGAAGAACACAGGAATAATAAACTTTATTCTAAAAAACAATCAAAAATCAAAAGAACTTATTATATGCAGATACTGTAAAGAAACGAGATAGAATGGTTTAATTTTTTGTTTCATGTCACGTGCCGGTTTTTTCAAGATCGCATCTCGATGTGCAAAGCAACGTTTGACAGTTTGCCATTGTTTGGATGCTTTGTGTTCGCTTTGTGTGAAATAAACTGAAAAAATGAGTTAAAAATAAATTGTGAACACGGTGAATTACATGCGAATTCCTTACTAACAAATTCCTTTACCGGATTTTGTAAAGATAATGGTTCGATGTATCGTTTTAGGGTGTAAAAGTGATAGTGAACGGAAACACCCCGATTTGTCTTTTTACTCGTAAGTACAAGTATTTTTGAGTAGTTATTAGCTTTCAAACTGTTTTTTTAATAATATACACAATAGATAACAGCATTTCGAACTGAACTTTGTCCGCTACAGCATAATTCGTAAATCATAACAAATAATTTATTTATTTTGGTGTTGCCTGGATTCGACCTTAACATTCCCCAGACTAGGACATAAATTTTACATAAAATATGTTTTACATTTCGTATGAATTTTAATAATTCAATTTAATGGAAGTATCGTACAATGTTGATAGATGAATATATGGAGGCATGGTAAAGGCAAAAGCTGCTTAAAATCGGTCTGAGGAAACCTTTCATACATTTTGATGTCAATTGATTGTGAAATAATGTCCTGTCAGCGACAATAACTATACCGCCCTGTATAAATAAATAGATTAAAATGATTCTTACATTGTAAAATAAAACACCTCGCTATTCATTTGTTACAGTTTTCCATCAAACGATAATGTACGTTTGCAGTGGGTTGAAGCCACAGGCCGAAAAATCTGGACAACTCTTCGAAGATTTGTAGTACCCATTTTGAGAAAAATGTTTTGTTTAAGAAGAATAAATTAACTATTCTGTATCCTAATGCTGTTCCACTGGTGGTTAGTAAATATATGATTTATATGTTTTTATTCTGTAGGTAGGTAGATACTGATCAATACTTTTCGACTAGAAAAAGTAAATAAGTCCTTTATCGGGAACACGGTGCGCTTCTATAATAAGCTTCCTGAAAATGCAACTAAACTACCTATTAAGAAATTTAAAGCATACATAAAAGAGTCTTTTGAAGAAAGCATATTATAATATAAATGACTATATTATTGATAAGAACGCATGGCCTCTGTCGCTTTACCCTCAGGCAGTTAACCGACACACTTGAAATGTATAAACTCATGTATAAGTATATCGTAGCTAATTTAGTTATAAGATGGACAATGCAAAAGTGCGCTAGGACCAGGACAAGTTTCTCTTCTCGGGCTTGGATTATAAATTGGAACCTAAATTCACCCAGTAGGTAAGACTTAGTTTCAAAGTGATCCTTGTGATTGTATTGAATAAAGTATCTTTTGACTTTGTGTTATATTTATGGTTTTTTTATTTTTGTATTGTTATGCTTAGCTTTAATAATAAGTAAACAATTAAGTACACAAATGTTGTTATATGTTTTCTATATCACACATCTGTTAAAAAAGTTTGAGTTTTGTGATAGAGAGGAAAGCTCTAGAGATTTCTACTACAACATAACGTCTCGAATAAATCTAGGATTACTTAGGACTAGGGTAAAAATTTTAATGTGGCAACACCACCCACCTATCGTTCTATTTCACACACGGGCACGATGTGTCTATTAGTTTCTCGGTCTACGATATTACATAATATTATGAGTACAGAGTATAATAATAGAGTACACGTAACGTTCATTTTCACAGTAGCTAATACCCAGTTTACATATTTCTGCAGGGAGCAGGAAGGTGGGCAGGGGAATAGGCATTACGAGTATGTAAACGTCATGCCGGTCGCTTCCTAAATTGGCGGTTTTTCGTGAGCGAGTCAAAGTACCGGCATCACAAGCAGCAATGAGTGTATACGTACACACTCATTGCTGCTCGCTTGCTTCGCTCATTTACCGTGAGTGAGCAGTGTCGACGCTAGTGTTGGGTAATACAACGCACGTTTATACATAATGACCTGCTTAGGTTAGCTAGATAGGTAGTAAGTACTAAATCTATTATAAAATAAATAAATATTGGTGGACAATCCACACAGCATCTAGCAGCCCCAAACTAAGTATAGTTTTAATTAAATTTAGGTACGTATGATACTTTTCTTTCAACAACGCAGAAATGTTATCATTAATCACAAAACCGATCACAAAGGACGTATTTTTTGCTTAGAACCAAAACAGTGCAGTAATGTTAAAAAAAAAAAAACAGTGCAATAGCACTGTTTTTTACTTTTTATTTTAAATATAAATTTACCACAGAGGTTTAATATCTCCCATTAAGTTTAATATAAAATGTTTGCATTCGATCAAAAAGATACTGGATGATAATAAAAATCGGCTGAATAAAACCGACTTGGTGAAAAAAATAACAAATGGCGCCCATTTTGTACCATTGTAAAACTTTGATTCTTCATATTTTTAGTTTGAGTAGGTATATTTTATCACAGTAGGTAGATTGGTATTTGAAAGAAAAGTAAATTACGCACCTCGCTAAAGAGAGTAATTAATGCACTCGTGTTAATTCAGTGCCCTCGTTTGCGCTTGCGCTTGATGTTTCATGAATACGTGATACCTACCTACAGTGTTGTCCCGGCTCGGTTCCTACCAATTACTTACCATCGTCCTAGATCATTCGTATGGCCTAGCTAGCTTTTTACTAGGGTAGTGGCACCAAAAGATAAACGATTAAGCATTTTTGACAACTTTGAGTAGCTTTTCCTCCTTTACTTTATGATATTATCGCTTGCCAGTATTTTTTAATAATTACTTATATACTCAAGATTTGACTGCTGAAAAAGAAAATTACTATGTCTACTAGTTTTTTTGCAAAATTACAATTTGTCGAAGATTTTGTATTTTCCCCCTACAGATGAACGCCGACCCCTCACTATGAACGATTTGCCTCTAATAATTGAACTAACATTTTAAATGAATTTAATTTTATAAATTTAGACATTTATAAATTAGAAATGATTTCTGCATGCCTTTTCGTGATGTTAGGGTGCCTTTGCAAAAATAGCTGCAACCATGTTTTGCCTGGTTTCAGGTTCGAACCTTTAATTTCATCATTTGCGTTTACAGGAAAGACAACTTTGGCCAAATTTAAAAGCCAAGTAGCAATTTATCTTCTTCATCATCTGATAACAGTTTATTTGGCCCTTTTCTACCCTTTGTGTGTACCCTTTGGAATATTAAATTGAAGCCTGGCGTTGCTTAGGGAAATCTGTTCATTTTAAGGAACAATACCTTAAAGTTGAACGAATAAAATGTAAATAAGTTCAAGTTTTGAACATGATTCCTAAAGTTGAACAGATTAAGATTTCATACTAAATAAAAAACAAAATAATCAAAAACACAGAAAACATATGTTCAGCCTTTGGTAATTAGCTTCATATAATGACTAAAACTAATTTGAGATATTTTATTTTTATCTTAAAGCGATAGATTCTAAGTTATAAGGTCTGTAAAATTATGCTGTTTCTCCATTAGTTGAATGGGTCAATGGACCGGTCATTTTTTGGGTCAAGCAAATAAAATTGTACCCAATACTTGAACAGTCAATTTCTTTTTCAAAAAGCTTATGAATGTTTTTATAAAAATAATCAAAGCTTGATTTATCAAGTTCTTATTTCGTATAATAACCACTCAAATCGATCATTAATTCTTGCTTTAATCTAACAAAATGCTTAAATTGGGAAGGCACTACCTGAAGTAGGTTTCCTAGTAAATCAGGTTTTCGGCGGGAACCACTCATACAACGACTCGCCACGAGCGCGTCAGTAGTAAAACTTTTGATGTTTTGATTGAAAATGACGGACAAAATATTTCCATATGCGGAAAAAAATATTGCACATGACGGCGTGGCGTCTTTGTTGTAAACAGCACGTGCAAAGGGCCGCTAAACCAGTCGCAGCGGGCCATCCCCAATCCACAACTTGTTTTGCTCGGCGCTCAAATATAAAGCGGGCGAGCGGGAAGCAGGCACTCTTACCTTGGCTTCGGCCGGTTCGGCCCGATGCACATGTTGTAGTGCTCTTGGGTTGCTAATTATTGTGCGATATTGTTACTGAATTATTACTAGCAATTACTTTATAGTAGATTAATTTAATAAATCTGATTAACTATTAAATCAATAAAAACCTTTGGTTGAGACGGAAATATTCCTTTCTTTTAGATAATGTCGGACCCTGAGCCTTTATCAGAAGTGGTGGATCCATCCTCATAAAGTTTCACAGCTAATACAGCTACTAGTTTAATGTCAATTTTCTCCTCTGACATGGAAGCCATCTTTCAAAAAATTGCAGACTACGTGGTTTCTCACTCAACAGCACCTAGCTCGCGTGCTATATTCGGTTTCAGTAACAAATTATTTCTTAGACCCAGCCTGTTACAGCTAAATCGGACCAATCTTAGGCAGCTGTGACCTGTTACGTGTGCAACGACCAAGGACACGTGGTGACCGTCTATCTCAAAGGTTGTAAGAAAAAAAATAAGACGCCACACCGAGCCCCAGCAGCAAGCAAGTGAACCTGTGTTCCAGAGCTGCCCAAGGTGTGTCAAAGCTAAGTGGAGTTCAGTTACCATTCATATTTGACTCTGGTTTAGAATGTAGTCTCATAAGACAATGTAATTACGATTTAATATGGGTGAAAAGTTTCATGAACGGATAATTTGAAGAGGTGTCGGACATAATACCGTAATTTGAAAATTACAAATAAAATGTCCGACAACTGTACAACAATTCATATTCCATGTTATGTAGATACTATGTATTGCCAGATGAATTTCTAAGCGAAGAAATTTTACGTTTTGTTTACGTAATGTTGTAAAAAAATGATTTATCCGTAAAAAAATTACGACGAACGTATCACTTTTCCAAAATAAAGGTTTCTTGCTCAAATTAGACAAATCTTTTGATAAAAAAATCTGTTGATAGAGATCCTACATTAAATGATAAAGAGTTTTTTAATTGATATACTGACTAAGTACTTTGCTAATCTCATACAAAAACTTCCAACAACTCATTTAGCTAGTGCTAAACTTAATAAATTGATATCATAGATCCTAATAAAATAGTATAAAGGCGCGCTCATTAGGCAACTGAATTAAAAATAGTAGTCGATAGATGTCAAGAGTTACTTGATATTTATTATTTAATTAGTACGAACATGTCAATAACACTAATTAAAAAAGAACAATACTAGAAACCTTAAATGAAAATACGAATAAAAATATTAACTGGTTGTAAGCTAAGCATCTGTCTACACACTCAAACAGACTTCTCACAGAATCTCAGACATTCAGATAGAATCACCTTCCATCCGTCCGCAAACACATCACATTCTGGGCTCTCATTCAATAGGGCATTTAGTGCAGAAAGAGTACGTGCAATGGGAGACTGCGTACGCAACCGTGCGAGAAGAAGGTTCCTGGAACAGTCGGTGCTTTCTGATACTGCAAATATCATTCGAGTTTGTTCATCCCCGTTTGCAATTCGTTAAAGTTACGCGATTATAGAAAACTTAACAGTAACACGCGTCCAGATAGTTATCCACTACCATTGATTAATGATCAAATTGAGAAATTACGCGGGACACATTACATAGATACGGCTTCTGCATTTTATTAGATCAAGGTTCATGATGATTCAATATAGTAAACTGCTTTTGTGACACTATCAGCTCAATTTGAGTGGTTAACTATGCCGTTTGCTCTAGAAAATGCCCTCAGGTTTTTCAAAGGGCTATAAATTCTGCCCCTTTATGATAGTAGAATTCTGGTGTATATGGAAGATGTTATTTATGCATCGGAAACTATGGAGGAAGGGCCGATTGTTAGATACCTTTTCAAAAGCCGGGGTTTCATTTAATTAAAAAAATGCTCTATTATAAAAAAATGAAAATTGAATATTTGAGCTTCGTAATATTCGCAGAAGTTAGACCAAAACCTCAAACAAGGCTTTGCCAAATGTCCCCAAAACTGTAACGCAGGTTTAGCAACTTATAGGCATAGCCACCTACTTTCTGCAATTCATTCCCAATTTTTCGAAGTTAATGAAACCTTTGTATCCCTTAACATCAATTCAGAAAGGTAAAGTTTTATGGACTTTATTTTAGCCATAAGACACTGATGCAAAGTGCCGGTATCACTCTTATAAATTAGAGACGCTGTAGTCAAATCTGTAGGATATTCGAGTTTGTGGGTTATCTTACAGCCTTATGACTTTGATATATTTTACAAAGAGGGAAAAACTATGACACATGCTGGTTTCTTTTCACGTAACCCAATTCAAAATGTGAAGAGTGAGCAATGTGTTTCAAAGTTAGTATCAAACAATTTAAAGATTGTAAACTTGACGGAACTGGATATGGGATGGCTATTTGTAGAACTGCGTGACACTGAAATTTAAGATATTATTTCGAAACTTCGTTCTAACGAGTTACCTGTTGATGTATTACATACCTACGATGTTATGCAGAGTATACTCTACAAACGTCATTTTGTTGTTTTGATACGTTATGTATCAAAATGGTTGCCCTTTTTACCCTGATCTGTTCTCTAATTAATCACGTTCATAATTTGCATAGTACAAAACTCTTGACAAATTTTATGTTCTATATTGGTTTCAAAACATGTCAAAATTTGTAAAAAAGTTTGTAGACTCTTGTAAAGTCAAAGTCAAAGTCAAAAGATGATTTATTCAATACAATCACAAGGATCACTTTGAAACGTCTTACATACTAGGTGAATTTAGGTGCCAATTCATCCTAACCCAAGCTCGAGAACAATTTGGCAAGAAACTCGTCTTGGTCCTAGCGCTTTTTTATAATGATCCATCTTATAACTACCTTAACTACGAAATACTAATACAAGAGAGTTTATACATTTCAAGTGTGTCAGTTAACTGTCTGACGGCAGAGCGACATGAGGCCATCCATTCTTATCAATAATATAGTCATCTATATTATAATAAGCTTTCTTCAAAAGACTACCTTTAATGTATGCTTTAAATTTCTTAATAGGTAGTTTAGTAGCATTTTCAGGAAGCTTATTATAGAAGCGCACCGTGTTCCCCATAAATGACTTATTAACTTTTTCTTGTCGAAACCTAGGGATGTATAATTTATGTTTATTCCTAGTGTTGATTTTATTTTTATGTGTATATAACAAATTTTCATATATATATTGTGAAGCTATTGTGAGAATATTAATTTCTTTGAATATTTCTCTCAAAGATTCTCGTGGTTTCATTTTATAAATGGCACGTATTGCCCTTTTTTTAATAACAAATATTTTACCGATATCAGCTGCTTTCCCCCAGAGAATGATGCCGTATGACATAACACTATGGAAGTAACCGAAATAAACTAGTCTAGCATCCCGTATCGCACGAACTGCATATGCAGCGGAACTAAGCCTACCAGCAAGTGTTTCAATTTGTGGTCCCCACTGTAGTTTTGCATCAATATAAGACCTAGGAAGATCGTGGAATTTACAAGATTCATTGCCTCGCCATTTATTTCAATGTTGGACGGGCTATGAATAACATTTGGCAAAGTGAATTTGATACATTTAGTTTTTTTTGAATTAAGCAAAAGATTATTTACAGTGAACCAGTTAAGAACTAACGATAAGGATTCATTTACGTTATCGCAAATACTGGTTTTACCTCTATCAACTTTAAAAAAACTATATCACAAATATTTTTTACAAAAAAAGGTAAATCGTTAACGTATACTAGGAATAAAAAAGGGCCTAGTATCGATCCCTGAGGTACCCCTATATCAATAATTGATCCCAAAGACCTCTCATCACCCACGTCTACTTTCTGGACTCTATTGGATAGATAAGACTGTATGAGGTCAATCGCCCGGTTTTTAATGCCATAATATTTTAACTTTGTATGACTTTGCATGACTCGCACAGTCAAAGCCCTTAGATAGATTCCAACTGCATCCTGTGACTTCTCCCAGACCTCAAATATATGCTTTAAGCGCTATACCTGCATACCTGCGTTGATCGACCTTTAGTAAATCCGTATTGATTACTATGTAGCAGGCCGTTAACGTTAAAGTGGTATAATAACTGATTAAGAATTATTTTTTCAAAGATTTTACTTAAAGCAGGTAATATCGATATCGGTCTATAATTAGCGAGATCACTTTCACTTCCAGACTTAAACATAGGAATGAGTTATTCGAGAATAAAATAATCCGGGCCAGTTTAAAAAAAATAGTGGACTGAAGGGTTCCGTAATCCGGACCAGTTTAAAAAAAATAGAAAACTGAAGGGTTCTATAATCCGGACCAGTTAAAAAAAATTTGTAAACTGAAGGGATCTTGAAGGATCAGTATGAGACGGACCAAGAGTTTTATGCTTCTGAAGGGTTATGACTGGACCAGGCTTTAGCGTAAGCCTGAAGGGTGAATGCATACTGGGCCAGCCTCTAGTAACTAAGCTGAAGAGTTGACAGACCGGTCTAGACACGGTTTTAAGATTTTCTTATCAGGATGAACGAACTTAAGCCCTGTCATTTTGTTTCCTCAGATAACACCCAGTTAACAGCGCTTACGAGGACGTACGCCAGTCAGCATGGCCGGACGGCGTGGCGTCTTTGTTTTAAACAGCACGTGCAACGGGCCGCTAAACCAGTCGCAGCGGGCCATCCCCACTCCACAACTTGTTTTGCTCGGCGCTCAGATCAGAGCTCAGATTATTGTGCGATATTGTTACTGAATTATTACTAGCAATTATTTCATAGTAGATTAATTTAATAAATCTGATTAACTATTAAATCAATAAAAACCTTTGGTTGAGATGGAAATATTCCTTTCTTTTAGATAATGTCGGACCCTGAGCCTTTACACACATGTAAATAGCGAGATATATTTTTTTTTTAATTATGTATTGTCAATCAACTTTTGGTGCCACTACCCTACTATGTCATCTCGACGACTGGACTCCAACTGAGCTGAGAGGCTAAAGTGTGTTATCCGTTTTAACTGGAACGGTACCTAGGTAGGTATCTACAGTATTTAAGGTACCTTAATGTTTCATAAATACCAGATAACCTACCTACAGTGTCAATATGTCCTACCTTACTTTATCATCCTAGATCATCCAGTATGGCCTAGCTAGCTTTCTACCTACTTTGTCATCTCGATGACAGAACATGATTAGTAGATAAAAAATCGGCTACAAGGATGTCTCTTTTGTAATTTACATATTTTTCAACTGAAATAAGTGAGTAAACCCAATAGGCAGAGCGACACCTATAACACTTTGCCAATTGGGTTTACGAAATCATTGCTTCTTAGCAATGATTTTGACGTCCGCAATTGCCGAGGTTGAACACAAAAGAAGTGTGAAGGCATAAATACCTCGTTTACTGCTGCATGAAGCAGGGGAATAGGCAGCACGAGTATGCAAACGGGTCACTTCTCATGCCGCTCGTTCTTAATATTTTTGTGCGTGAGTCAATTACCACGAGCAGCAATGATGAGTCTATACATAGGTACTGCTTGCTCACTCACTTACCGTTGAGTGCGCAGTGTCGACGGACGTCTTACAAAATGACCTACTTAGGCTATCTAGGTAGATAGTAAGTAGGTACTAAAAATCGGTGAGCAAATTAGTGGGGAAACTATCATTGACTAAAGATTTAGCTGAAACATTGCACTAGATAATAAATGTCTAGTTGAGGGTAATTATAAATTCTTATGAAATGGAATAATAATTTCCTACACCTTAAATTCAAATGTTCATTATTTATACATTGTAGTAAATATTTAATGGAGATCTTATGGATGAGATGCACTCGTGTATAAATAAATATTGGTAGACAGTGGTGAAATATTGGTCCACACAATACAATGAAGCCCAAAACTAAGCATAGCTCGATCGATACTTATATATTTTTGATACAGTGTCAGTGTGTCCTTGGCAGGTTAAAATATATTACATTACTTAACTCAAATTACTACCAAAATATACCATAAAAATCTAAAAAAAAAACTTATTAAATGCTACTGTTAAACTTGTTAAATGAAATTGGTACATAGCATCCTATAGTTCGTATAGTACATTCTGCGTGGGTCTTGTCATAATACGACCAACATCTTAATCCTGTCCGTGAGAGTATTCTACAGCTAATATTGTGGTGTAGTAAGCTTATCTAACATTTCTTGAACCCATTCCCGTTCTTACTCATTTTGCGAGTTTTAGATATTTTCTATGCTCGTGCGATTTCCAAAGACAAAATAATGAAATTTTTTGTTATTGTTATATACAAAACAATTATTATTGTTATATACAAAAAATTTTATCATTACAATTATTGTTATATACAAAAAATTTCATCATTATATTTTGTATAAGTAGGTACCTATTATAGGTACCTACTTATACAAAATCTATCATATTCAAAAAGTTACATTTGAGTGTCTTGGTTACATTCAATCACACACTTTTAGTATTCAAAAACACTTTTAGTATGTTAGGTTGCGACAATGTGTTCTCTTTAAATAATTGTTGGCTACTTATGAAATGCTGGTATGATTGATGCGGAAGTGTGATATTTGAATGAGGATGTATGATGTGAACGGTGTAAATGGCTGAATAATTTTTAAGCAAGTTTTAGATTTAGCCAGATTTCACATAGGTAACTTGTGTATCCGATTCATATTTGGACTGCGCAAGTTTGATCACGTCTCAATGTTCAGAGCCCAATTAAAATGGCTTCCTATTCGTCGTCGGCGTGATTTGCATGTTCTATCTCTTCTTTATAATATTCTTAACAACCCCCTCTCTCCTTCTTATCTTTATGAGCGTTTCGATTTCCTTGTTCCTCGTGGTGATCCCTGTAGAACAGCAAAAACTCTTATTCTGAAAATTCCTCCTCACTCCTCTAGTCGGTATGGTGGATCGTTCACGGTTCACTCTGTAAAATTGTGGAATTCTCTCCCTCATGAAATCCGCGACAGCGCTTCGCTTAGCATTTTTAAGCGAAAAGTCAAAGAGCATTATCTCTCCTTGTAATTGTTTATATTAATATTTTATTTATGTATTATAAATGTATATAAATATATATGATTTATTTATGTATACTTATTATATTATTATGTTATATATTATTTGTTAGTATAAGTATATTTAGTTTATGTATGTATTATTCTAATTATTTTAGTTTATTAAATTAAATTTTAAGTCAGTTTTATAGTGTACTTTTCTACTTGTTAGTATGTTTTAATATTTATTCATTTCTGTTTCTCTTTCTCCCTTTTGTACGCATCATACCCACCACTAGTTTGTAATATTTTTATTTCCCAAGGTTTGCTGTAAGAGAACTCTTTTTAGGGTTAAGCTCGCCTGTGTACATGCCATATAATAAGTATGTTTCTAAATGTGTTCAATGTGTGTACAATAAAGAATAAAGAATAAAGAGTAAATTCCTTTTCTGAGGGAGGGCAATGTAACAGAACTCATTTACGAACAGACAAACTCACACAGGCACAGGCGGCATTACTATTAGTTAATTCACAGCGCGAAACCGGTTCTGAACAATACAACGAATCTCATTTGTATTGCGGTAGCGAGCCAGTGTTCTGCCTAAGTTTAAATCGTCACCACACCTCTTTTCGGCGCAATATACGTTAGTACGTTTATACATTTTTAAATTGTAACACAAACTATATTCAGTGCCAACTGTGTTCCCAACACTGGGTGAGCTGTGTTATAAGTTTTTATTTTTAGCTATGGTAAACGCCGCCTTTATTTATTTTCGCCTTGAAAGATAACTGATTTGTAGTGCGAAGTGCTGTATGATCGCTAGGCTTTCTTCTAAAACACCCTTCGTTGCGTGATCATAATGCCTTAGTATTGCGATTCCAGTAACACCCCTCAGCTTAGAGAGCTAACATAGCTGCTTCAAGACGGGAAGACCGGGGGTAGCACTGCCCTTCCTGCTTACGTGCCTAGAAGACACGGCGGAAGGCAAGACTGCCAAAGGTGAGTGCGGTATTTCATGAACCGAATAGCGTAAAGCGTGACGTTAGCTTGACCTATATTGACCCTGACTGACTTCGAATACACTTTTTTAAACTTTTAACTGTTTTTCCTGATTTTCTTCTCTTTTTCTTACCTTTGTCACCTAACGTGACAATAGGAATTCGTGGGGACTTGCTATAAAACTACCTCACCAGTCGGACACAGAGTCTCAAAATTGGGAAGCACACGAGTTCTGAGCAACTGACTACCCAATATGGCATTCCACAAGGCATTATAATTGGCCCAACCCTTTTCTTAATTTATCTTAACCAAATATGCCAACATAAACCACCAAATGGGAAATTAATAGCTTTTGTTGATGACACGATCCTGTTGTTCCGAGAAAAAAGCTGGACTAATGTAAAGCTACACAAGAAGGCTTTGACAGTCTCTTCTACTACTCTGTTTATGGCATGTGACTTAAGTCATTGTTGCCAGTGTCAAGTGTTTATATTTGTTTATAGTCAATTTGTTTGTTAATAAAGTATTAGTCGATGGTCAATTGTCAATTCTAAGCGTCATCGCGGAATGGCCGTCTAGAATTTTCTTGGGACTCCTCATCGTTGAAATCACATTGCACCATAATACATATATACTTAATTCAGTTGTCCATACCCGTCCTATGTAGTCACAATTTATTCATTAAAATTCCGCTAAGATTACTGAATAAAACAGGCAATAAAACGAGTAAAAATATTAGATTAGCAGGGCTATGTCACTTCATGAAATGACAAACGAAAAATCCCGACATAGTCTCTGACTTTGTCAAAATTTGCTCACAGTCAATGTCACGGAAACTAATTATGTCAACTTCTCTCTGCGATTGATAGATCACTCTTATCAAATGGAACATGTAATAGAAGCTCATTTACATTACCTTGGTATTGTTATCGACTCACAGCTGAACTATTCAGCCCACGTCAATGCCCTTACCATGAGAGTACGAAAACTGATCGCTATTTTCAAAAATATATACTATCTACTTCGCGCTCTGCCAATCTCTGCTCCTTTACTGCGTGACCTCCTGGGGCGGGGGCATTAAAGACACACATGTTACCACTAGAGACAGCTCAAAAGAGCCATTCTAAAGGTTGCATACTCCCTACCATACAAATACGCAACTACACAACTCTATCTAGATAACTAGATATCTAGGTTCTAACAGTAAGACAACTCTACGTTCAGCAAGCTACTCTAAAACAGCTTAAACCAGCAATAATAGGGTATAGCACGAGACGGCGACTAGTTAGGGTTAACGACACTAAAAGATGTAGAACCACGTTCGCACAAAAAAACATCAATAAGCGATTTATCCACACTCACCATGTACCTTGTAAGTACATGTACAAACGTAAATAAGTAATACAAAGACAGTATTAAATGCTCATTTAGAATAATAATTATGTAAATTGACAACTTCTATACTATAGGTACTTATATTACTTTTTATTTTAAGTTTTTCATTTTTGTTTTTAATTTTAATTTTATACTTGTAACTGCAATTTGTTTTCCTTATACTTCTCTATCTCTGTAATTACCTAACCTTACATACTCAGCTGTAACCAGCCTACTTAATAAATGTGTTTGTAAACTCTACCTCATGGCACTAGCTGAAACCCTCGAGTCTACATACAAATTCAAAAATAGTTAAAGCCAGATGACCAGTGAAACTGGTTCAAGTATCTTATCACACCACAATATTTTACGCTACCTATATTATGAATATCTGTAAATTTATTCGATCTTGAATTTTGTTGTTTAATTCGAATAGTTATTTTATCATTGTAACATAATGTGAACACATACTGCCGGTATGTTGCGGCAAAAATAATTCCAGAATGATTTCCTTCCTTCCAGCAGCGCGAGTAGCATGGTAGTAGGAATTATTTACAGTAGCGTTAGTTAGTACCACGAGCAGGAGCATAATGTAAACAGGGGTGAACACTGAACACCTGAGCACACACTGCCAAATTAGAATGCAGAATTATTTCCTTCCAGCAGCGCGAGTAGCATGACATGAGCGTAAGCTTTATCGTAGTAGTCTGTGGACTACGCGAAAACAAAACAACAACCTACCATGCATGACTATGACATGACAAGTGCTTAGTTATTTATTTACCTACTAGCTAAACATTGTACTCTGAAAATATTTCTAAATAGACGAACGAAATACGGTCTACAGCTACCTATAACTATAATATCTAGGAACCTAACCAAATATCCTAAATATTTAGCTTTACAATCTCATCTCGGTACCTACTTGCTAAAATAACCCTTCAAGAAGTTTTGAAAACTTTTGGAACTGTAGTTCTTTGCTCTTTGGTTGGTATAATCGAAGAATAAAAGGCATGTTCAATCAACTAATTTGCCTTACTTTAGTAACTCTAATTTCCATGTATACAAACGCAGACTCCGACTACATTCCAGGGCTTGAGCGAAGTGGACAAGGTAGGTTTTTATAATTAAAAAATGTGTGTAATCCAATTATTCTTCAATAGGCACCGAAACATTTTATTTCAGAGCTGATTCTGTGTCGCAAATGTGGAGCGGATATAGCAGACACAAACTACTTATTTAGCAAAGCAAGTCATAGTGCCACAAAAACAGAAACCAGAAACTTATTTGGTAAACAAAACCTCACTGTACAAACTCTAACCAATCCGCACGGAATTCAATTTGAAATTATCACTTTAGAAAAGGCAAGATGTGAAAATATTGGACTTGTAAGTTTGTATCACTGCACATTTGCCTTGTTATTGAATATCAAACAAACTTAAATATAGGATTAATTTTGAATATATCCAGGATCAAAGTGCAGACTCGTGGTTTCTGGGATATACATGGCGTTTTTGTGCATGCCAACAATGTGGTCAACATCTTGGATGGTCGTTTCAAAGATCTGAACATGAACATACACACAAAGACTCACCAAATGATCATATTTCTTCATTTAATGCATTAATACTGAAAAACATTCTTGAAGAAAATTGTAAGTATCATGGGTAGCTGGTGTTTTCATTTGTATATGTGAAGATAATAGTAAGATATAATCCTAATAATAATAGAACATGTGGCATTCAATGGAAGGGGCCTTAACTAGCAGTGGGTGGATACAGGCTGTTAATGATGATGAAGCTAATCATCTTGTGTAGAAAGAGATTATATTTGCAAAATTTATTTAGATTTTTTTGTTCCAGATACAGATTCTCTGATGATACCAAAAATGTATAAAATGTAAAAAGTTAGGAAATACCTATAGAAAATGCTGAAAGCATACCTGCAGTGTTTTGCAACTATACCTTTTTATAAGTTTTCAGACAAGTAGACAAAAAAATAAAATACAAAATCACATTTTAAGCAAATAGTTATTTTATTACCATGCCATTTTCATGGTTTGTACTTTAAACTAAACCATATATTTTTTGTATGTAATAGAAAATGAAAATCAGCCTTAAGACTAAAAAGTAACAATGTTAAAAATGATAAAAAAGTAACTATTACATGTGAAATGTAATAGTACATTTCTAACACACTCTATATTAATTCGAATGATCCTATCTATTGTAACTTAACAGCTCTTGATGTAATTTTGTACTGATATAAGAAAATGCATAAAATGCATTTTATATCTACTTCAAAACCCGTAGCAATTAGTGGAACAACAAACAGTAATGTTACCCTTTAACTTATAATTATCTCTCAACTGCTGTCAAAAGTAAATCACTGTGTATATCTCTTTTTGCAAAATAGTGACAGGCTGAATTATTATTATCGTATCATCGAATCAATCAGCATTGTTTAGTTCAAACTGAAAGGTGATTATAAGTAAGGCAGTCAATGTTTTAGTGATAAAAGACCAGCCCTTTAAATTCTATGCGAGCAAACTAAGTGATTATGGTTAGTTAAGGTATAGTCTATTTCTGACATTCTAATGTCAATGAATAAAGATGTCAACAGATTTGAACAATCTTATTTGATTACTTGGTGAAAGTCCAAATTTAGAGTTACATTTTTAAATGACAGTTATCAAATAAGTTAAAGTGGACACTTTGTTCCTTTAGTGAATTGATTTTCATAGGGTTTCCAACACCTCTACATGATATCTAAATTGTGCTAAAACACATAAATCACGAGTCAATTTAGTAAATTTAAATGTCATTTAAAAATCTTACTAATTCAGACTTCAGTGGAAATAAAATAAGATATTTCATAATTTACGAAATTTTAGTTAATCCAGGGAAAATACAGAATCTAAGATTATTAATGTTTCCACGTCTCAAGTCAGTTTTTATCTTTACAAGTTTTATAGGTCAAAATGAATAAGATCACAACCATAAGACCTGGAAGACATACATAGAAGTTCAGTTAGGTATAGATAGGTAATTTGGTAATGTAGTCAGTATGGCGATTATGGAACTTTTGACACAACCAATGTCTATCATTTTCGATTAGCAATCGTCATAATTTCAATCAGTCGTTTGATTGTAATTAGAACCAGTTTTGACAAGATGGATTACTTACGTTCGGTTTCTATCTCAGACCAAATCAATATTTAGACAAGAGGGCCATAAATAACTAAGTGAAGCCTAAAACCATGTTCCTCTGTGTAAATACACACACCCACGCACACACATCCAACCAAACTGTGCTCCTTCCTCTTAGTATATCCATACATACTTGTACTATTAAGTATTCTCATGTCTTTGACTAGAAAACACCATACAGAAAAAAAACATATTCCATGACAAAATGTGTCACAGTATTCATTTATTATTGTTGATTGCAGTGCTCAGTCTTAATATTTATTTGATCTGATGTTTCTATTCATATGTCAGCATGTATGCAATCAACCTTCTGTAATACCAAGTAATCAATAGTAACTGAAAACGATTAATATCAAAGTTTTGATAGTATCAGAATTCCATAATCTCCTTGCAGATCTTATGAAAGTAGTCAGTGGCACATGCTTACTTTTGAATAATAAAATTTAAAAACCCCATGTGGAACAAATCACTGACATTCCTAAAAATTATAAACGAACAATGTAGGATGGTGGATTCGAAACAGAAAAATTCTGAAAATGGTTCAGAATATACACAAATTAATATTATTTTATATTAGTTTAGTTACATACATATCTTCCGGATTAAACTTATGTACTAACTTTTAGCTACAGAATTTAAATCCCACACATGATGTAGTTCACTTTGTTATTTCGATGACCAAAATCACAAAAAACTTATTTTAAATTAATTGTCTCTCATGTCTCTTATTGATGGAAAGTTGAAGCAATGCATTATGCAAAATCTTTGTCACATTCACAAAATAATTAAAAATTTGTCAGAATCAACGCTACATTTGGAAACATTTGCATGTTAACCAGGAGCCAGATTTTAGTGGGTTCATATTATGGCCCTGATAAAAAATTAGATACATTGCTTCGCCTCAATATTGCATCAATATGATTTAACCCAAAATTCACAGCCCAAATCTCTGATGCAGGGTCTGTCCTGTAGATGTCGGTGTTGGTCTAAAATTACTGTCTACAGTTAAATCATGTGGTGAAGATTCTTTATTATTTGAACGTTGCAAAGCTGCTATTTCTTTTTGAAGTTTAGGATCCAAATACTGTTTGCCAACAAACTTTCGGCCAACACCACGGCTACCTCTGCCCCTCCCCCTGGATCTGCCAGACCTTCCACTAGAATTGGAGTGGTTTGAGTTATTGGATCTATTTGATCTATTAGACCTATTTGATCTATAAGATCCTGTAGACCTCACACTTCCTGGACCCCTCATGGTATTATTACCTCCATATTGAGTATTTAGCTGTGCCAAGCTTCTCTTGTTTAAATAATTGTTACTGCCCAAGCTGTTACGGCGCCTCTTGGCAAAATCATTATTAACACTGACAGTAAGTTGGGAAACATCATTGAAGGAATTGTTTCGGGAGCGCCTAAATGTCTGTGACCTTATGACATTATTCTGCTGCATTAGGTATTGCCTTTGCTGCTTCAGGATTTGATCCGATCTCAAACCAACAGCGCTATACCTGTTGCCAGTTGTCAGACCTCTTCCACGCTTCGAAATACCCCTTTTTGGTATTGCTAGTGGCTGGTTGAGGTTGGCAGCTGCTCGGCGAGTGACAACCCCCAGTCTGCTATGTATGCTTTGAGATTGTTGCTGCCAGCCACCTCTGGCTTTAGAGTTACCTCGCCGCAACTTGTATTGAACCCCACCTAAAGTAAAAAAGTTATTTAAAAAAATGTTAAAATGAAAAGTAAGAGTTCAGTGAATATGATTTAACTTCAGTCTTACCTCTTTGTCTGCCCCTCATCAGCTGAGGCATTACATAATACTGATTTTCTAGTCCAGCTCTGCCATTAGGTGTAATTCTGCGCAGTTGTGAGCGCGATCTCGAAGCAGATCGTCCGCGTGAGATTGATCGACGTTGGCGGGAACGAGACCGCGCTCTCGATTCGGACCCCGCTCTTGATTGAGATCTGGATCTCGATTGAGACCTAGATCTAGATTGTGAGCGTCTCCCACGGCCGCGCCCTTGAAACTGTGAGCGAGTCTCAACTGGCGTGCCAGGTCGAGACAGCTGCCGCCCACGGCCACCGCCACCGCCGCGACCGCCGCCGCGGCCACCCCCGCGGCCGCGGACTGTGCCACCTCCTCTGCCGCGCGACCTACTAGCTCGGTTCTTCCTGATAATATCATCTGTTGGTAACCAGAAAAGTCAGTTACCAAGCACACAAGCAAGAAACGTACGGGGCATGAAAATCAATGGCATCTATTTTTAGGTAGTTATGTATGCCACTAGTTTTTTAATAAGAGACACGATCAAATGTAATACTTCCTCAAATAATTATAAAAATAGCTAGGTACTTACTAAAATAAAAACAGTAAGTTGTGGTGTCAACATTAGTACATAGATTTGTTTCAAAGGTGTAAACGATGGCAAAGAAAATTATTACTTACCTAAAGACATATCCACAGAATCAGCCATTGTTTTGAAACGAATAATTTACTTTACTCCAATCAACTCCTTTTTTGGTTTGTTTTGCAGGAATAAATGCAGCAATAATAAAAAATCATTAAATAAAAAGAGGTTATTTTTATTTTGTTTGTTCGTTTGATCCACTCCAAAGGGATCTCACTATGTTCGTTCAGCAAACAAAATATTGTCTATGGGTAGCATTAGCTAGCATCACAAACTATAGGATGCTAGCTAACGCATCAGATGGGGCACTCCCATAGATGAAATCCTGTCCAATACATGTTCACTCTTATCCCATATGACAGATAACTTTTTTATTTTGAATGAACCTTTTAGCATCAGCAGGGTATTCATTCTACCGAGTATATTTTTACTGCTGGCTTGCATACAATTGCTTACTATTTTAAAATATTTTATTTATCTACAAAAGAAAGACCCTGATAATCATAATAAACACATTGATTATAAAATTACACATTTATTTACAGAAATATACAGAATAATACAAAATACAAGTCAAACTGTTGAGACAAAAGTTGAGCTATCTAAATTGCGTAAAACAATCTATAGATAGCCAAACTGGTCCAGAACATTTGATTATTTCACGGAAGCGGCCTTGAATTCAAGAAAGAAAGGCATATTTGCATCTTATCAGGTCATCAGCGCCTCCCCACATGCAGCTGTCCTCACCAGCTCTAAGATAAATCCCAGACTGTAATGGGATGCGGCAAGGGTGTCTAACAAGTAGCATCTCATATCAATGGCCCACCCATCTCTTAAGGGACAAGAGTCATCAGGCTTCTTACCATCATCACTTATCAGATAGTACAGGTCGAGAACAGCTGGTATGTTGATATTGACATTTGGATTAGGTGTAATCTGCTTTGGAGTAGGTGTGAGCCAAATGTTGTAGTTTCATGGTGTGTAATCACATGATGATCACAGTACTATCTGGAAAAAAATTAGAAATTTAAGCACACATAACCAAATGCAATAATGTTAAATGTTTAACATTCTTTGTTGTTTCTATTGGTGTTTCTATGTAGGTATAATATGCATGTATTTGCAAATAAAGGTATAAATAAAAAATATTGCTGGACAATGCACACAACATCATCTATTTATGGTGTCTAGATGACTGATAGAATACTTATATATTTTTAAATACATACATTTATGATACTTTATAACACCCAGATACAGAACAAACACCTATGCTTTTCACACAATTGTTTATCTTGGGAGGGAATCAAACCCTCGACTTAGAGCGCAGAAGGCTACTGACTACCAACTGAGCTGACAGGCCAGTCGAATAAGTAGTATATCAGTCACTTGGTTCCCAAAACACAAGCTCTGCTTACATTATCATTATTATTCTTATTATTTAATGATTTTGGTAAGATAAGTAGGTACAATAAGTACTTACTGGTGATTATAGCAGAAGAACACCAATAGACAGACATTTTGGTAGCAGCAAATTACGTTGGATAGGCATGTGTCCTCGAGTTGAAGCGAGAAATCTCTTCTAAAAATGCTTTCGACACACAATCATACTGCTTGCGAAGATCTTGAAAACTTCAGGTCTAGAAGTCTTTAAACATAGGTACTTTGTTTCCTAATGTAATATCTCTTGAGTTAGAATAATAAAAGAATTTAATGTGAACACAATAAAAAAAGTAATTGTATTTTTTTATATACTATCTTTGTAACTCGAATATAAATTTACTTATTATGGTACGTAATTGAAAACACTGCCATCTATCAATAGTCAGTATCTACAAACTCAATAATAAAACCGTGTCAACCTCAACGAAGTACAAACAATTGCACCAAAGAAACGACAAAATCATAGAATTTTGTAAATATAAGAAAACTTTTCATTTTTCCATCCTTAAAGTATTTATTAAAATTGGAAAATACTTTTATCAGGACCTAATTTCGATATTTCATAAACATCAATAACAAATCGATACATGTAATGCCATCTATTGGTATTTATTTGAACCATTTTTCTTTTGTTAAGGATGAGACCCCTTGGTAAAAAGTTCACACTCAGCATACAACATACTGTACTAAGGGTACAGAGTCTCGCAACGGGCTATGGAGAGAGCTATGTTCGGTGTTTCACTACGTGACAAAATCCGCAACGAGGAAATCCGTAGAAGAACCAAAGTCACCGACATAGCACTCAAAATTTGCAAGTTGAAGTGGCAATGGGCAGGCCATATAGCTCGCAGAACTGATAACCGTTGGGGAATAAAAGTTCTCGAATGGCGACCAAGGACAGGAAAACGAAGCGTAGGACGACCCTCTACCCGATGGACTGATGAAATTGTAAAGATCGCGGGAAATCAGTGGATGGAGAGGGCTCAAAATCGTTCTTCCTGGAAATCTATTGAGGAGGCCTATCTTCAGCAGTGGACTTAAAAGTATTTGTTTGATGAACATAGGTATTTGTTGTGTCTGGATGTAATCTCTATAACACCCTGACACAGAACAAATACCTATGTTCTGAATACTTATCTATATATAAATATATATTATATACATACTTATCATAAGTATGTAGGTATATAAAATATATATAAGTATTCAGTCATGGTCACCATAATTAAGCTATGCTTAGTTTGTGTCTAGGTGGTGTGTGCATTGTCCACCAATACTTACATTTATTTTGTTATGGTACGTACATAATAAATCTAGCATTTGTGCTTTGTAACGAGAAATAATTAAATGATTACTATTTATTAGTGTACAAAGTGTGTTTGACGGCAGCGATTGCGTAATTAAGGTCTATGGTTAGTTATCGCGATTTAAGTAATAGGGATCTTAATTATTGTTCCTGTAAAATAATGATAATCTTCCCTGAGAGGGTTTATATTTTGCATGTAAATAGTATTAGGTACCTACTACAAAATGGGATCCATACTTCCTTACTAAATATCATAAATTCAAAGTGTCTCTGTCCGTCTGTTACCTTTTCATAAACGGCTGAATCTAACGACGACTTCTGTGGCGCAATGGACCAAGGACCGGCAGAGACGCAGAAGGTTGTGGGTTCGATTCCCGCGGATAGACAAATGTTTGTAATCTGCAAGTATTTGTCTCTGGTTTGGGTGTTTCTATGTATAATTTATTTATAATATATATAAGTATTTACAAAAAAAAAGTAGCATATCAGTCATGTGGTACTATAACACAAGCTCCGCTTAAATTTTACACAGCATCATCTGATTCTGATCCTGGGGCCAATGTCCGGCATTATTTATTTATTTATTAATCCGCCTCTTTGTTAATTTGCGCTCTTGATGCTTTTACATTTAAAAAATACTCATAGCAAATTTAGGAATAATCAATGATAAAAACAACATGCTGAGTCTGAACATACGAGAGAATTTATTAACAAAATCAAAATTGTGTAATAAATAACATAGAAATAATCATTTGTACATTATTTTAATCCTAAAATACATTGAAATAATCTACAAAAAGACAACAGCATACATAAAATACAAATTGAGTTTTAAGCTTTTGTGTTACTGTTACAATGCCAAACAAATGATGCACCTTTGGTACTTAATGTCATATAATAGTCCTCTATCACAATCACATACTTAGAGTGGCGCTTTAGTAAGTTCTGTTCTTGTCATCCTAATGCCAAAGAATAACTACACATTAGTTAGGGTCCATGCGGATCGGATTGTGAGTGAAATCGTTTTTGCTTTGCTTTTTCCAGTGTTTATTTTATTGTGCGGTAGGTAAGCAATTTAAACAAACACTGAGTCTTTACAAATGAAGTTGTCGTTTTTACTATACTGTAATACCAGTTCTAAAACGACAACATCAAAGGTAAAGACCAATTTAAATCAAACATTATGTAATGGTGCGATACAACTACCAAGTACATTGTTTCATTTTTTACATCTTGGTTTATTAATTAAGATTTGTTTGACATTGTAATAGGACACAGCTTTAATTACCTAACTAAAGGTTTTTATAAGAATAATTGAATTTCTATACATGACATACATATTAGTAACTTATCAGTATAAACAATTTTATATCCAACTTTAATATTCGAATTCTTTTTGATCTCTCAATAATTGACTATTTAATTATATACAATACACTAATATTATAATTAAAATACGAGTTGAGTTTGTATAAGTTAATCACAGATTAAATAAATGGTGTTCATAACCAGAAGGCCGTGACAGTAGGCATAATAATAATAAGGCCATTATTTCACATTATACACAATACATTTAGAATAATTTAGTTAACAATAATAGCACTTCCATAAGGTATGAAAATAACTTTACTAATATCAGAACCTACAAAACTTAAGTACATTACTAAAAGTGCAATTTGACATAAGAGTAATGGAAGCTGTGCAAAATAGTGAAAAACTTAATTATATAAAATAAAATAGATAAAAATAAACTAGTTTGTATTGTCTTAATAGAATCATGCTTTATTTATCTAACTAGGTTATTAGCTGGATTTATTAGGAAAGTTACAATTCCACCTTAATATCTTTACAAAAATACAGTATGCACCAATTTTCTGTCAGGTCGCTCGGACGATAATATTTGACTAAAGAGAAAAATATTTAGAATTTCAATCACTATTAGCGCTAGAGGAATGAAAGGTCGGGCTCGGCAACAGTCGCGCGGCGCCGCCTTCTGAGTATTCACGCTGTCCAACTAAAGCTATCCCATAGCTCTGATAGCTCTGCGCCCGCTCCTAACCGGAGGAGCCGCTCCAAATGTATTTAACAATTAATATGAAATAAATAGGATCCCGGGCTCGGGTGGCGCGAGGCGCTACAGTCTAATGTCATTGGTGGCGGCGGCGGGGGGCGGGGCGGGCTCGTCCTGTGCGCCGTACCGATGCAGGCTGAGGAACTTGAAGTTAGCCACGAACGACGAGTTGAGAGGACGCGCGGGTAGTGCTGCTGCGGTCTGGGAACGTTCCATTCGCGGAGCGCCCCCCACCCCCGGCCCCGCGCCCTCCCCCGCCGGACACAGCTCCAGTGAGCGTCCGCGCGTGTGCAAGCGAGACTGCCCGAAACGCGGCGTCAACCTACCGAGTAGGTTGTCTTCTTTACGCACGCTCTCCGCCTCTACAGGTACGACGGGCCGCGTCTTGCGCTTCATAAAGAACGGCGTGAAGCGGTCTGCGAGCGGGCGCGATGCGGTCGCCTCTTGCACGTTGGACGTGGAACTGGAGGTCTTAAGCCCTCTGGCGGGCGGCGCAGCGTGAGGCTTCGTCGGGTTCGACTTGCGGTGTACGCTGAGTCGCGAGAAGGGCTCGGGCGGCAACAGCGGCGGCGACGGCGACTCGTCCTCGCAGACTTTCAATACGCAATACGCGTCACGTTGCAACTCGTCTAGCAGACTGTCGTCGGTGGATACCGCGTCGGCAGCGGGCGCGGGAGGGGAAGGACGCGCACGCGGAGGCACCGCGGGGGGGTCTTCAGGAGAGGGGGGGGTTCGCGCGTGCGACATGAAGTCTGTCATCAGCTCGTATTCACGGCAGCGCGGCGGCGAGGGGGAGGGGCGGTCGGGACGCGGTCGGCGGGTCGGCGGTCGAGGTTCCACGTCCACGTACTCTCCTGCTGGGATGGGGATGGCTCGCGGCTTGGGAGGCCGCCGCGGACGCTCCACACGCGCGTCAGTCTCTGGTTCGTGCCGGATGGACGACATGGCGAGGTAGCCGCTGCCGGCGGACTGGCCGGATGAGCGCTCGTCTGCGTGCCTGTGTAGGCGTAGAGATTCGCTGCTGGAGGCGAGGTCGGGCGCGGGGCAGGGGCACGGGGCGGGGGAAGGCTCGAGCGCGGGTGGCGGGGGAGAGGAACGCCACGCGCGCCAGAGAAAGGCCCCGCAGTCACCGCCCCCCGCCGCGCCCGCCAGGTGCAGGTAGTTATCGTCACCGATCGGCGCTTGTCTACAAGTAAAAGACACATCGGTCACGAAGAGTAACAAAAATGTATGAATAAGTGCAAATGAAACTCTTGTGCTCTTGTTTGTGCGGTTCTGTTCTGTTGTGTATAATAAATGATTTGTTCAAAAACGAAACCTTGGTCTTAATCCTTTCTTCCTATTGTATCAGTTATTTAAAACCAATGTGGTGAAAGGATTAATGTGCGCCTCTGAGGCTCCTTTCGTGGCACATGTCTTCGAACTTTTTAGTTAGGATACGTCGGTTTCCTCACTAGAATAAATTATAAGTAGATTTTGTTTCAGGGTTTAATTTTTAATTCATACTCAATCAAATTGAACTAGGTTAAGCGTTAGGAACTTGTAACAAAGCTCTTCATGTCTGTACAATACAGGTACGAGTAGGTAAGATACTGACTTGCTGCCATATTTGGTTTCCCTCGCGAGAGATCGTCGATAGATGCGATGCCGATGCTCCAAGTCGAACATAGTCTCTTGTAGCTCGCGTAACGTCGCCGCTTCCTCGCCACCCACACACACATCTGCAGAACCAAACACAATTATTGCATTATACACTAAAAATACTAAGCTATCTATCTAATAAAAAAACTGTGAAGCTCGAAAAGTTTGGATATAGAAAACATTTCTATGAAAAAAGGGTTTTGCACACGATTGGCGTAACAAATACTGAAGCGATTTGTATCAGACTTGCACTTTATTCTAGCTAATTCTCAAGTTATATGCTGCGGTATGACTAATCTCGCCCCCACCCCTGAAAAGAGGGGTTAATGAGTGTATGAGAACCTTTTAACGCGTGCGTTTTGCATCAAACTTGATTTGGATACTTTAAACACAAAATAAAGTCTATCAGGTCTCATAAAGTGTTTCCGGTTTTTTTCTAATCAACCCCTAAAAAAGGGTTAGAGTTTGTATGGAAACTTTTTAAAGACTAGTGCTATTTTCTTAGAACTTGATTTGGATAATTTGAAAATGAAATAAATGTAATCATGTTTCTGTTTTTTTTCTAATTAATCCCTAAAGGAAACAATTTAATGCGTGGTACGATTTGCTTTAAACTTGATTTGGATACTTTAAATCGAAAATAACCCACATTTAATATTCGTTCTCTTTGAAACAGCGCAGCGTAGACAAGATAATAGCCGTAACTTTGGATTTGTGAACACTTATGCTCATCACACAAGTGTTTGCCCTGGATGATGTTAAAACCCACAACTTACAGTGCACAGTTTTTGTGTGTTATATTCGTTTTTCTTCTTGGTGAAAGACATAAAGTGCACCGCTCCATTCATGCTCTTGTATATAAATAAATAATAATAAATAAATAAATAATGCCGGACATTTCACACAGCATCATCTGGCCCCAAAGTAAGCAGAGCTTGTGTTATGGGTACCATGTGACTGATACTTATTATGTTTTTTTTTGTAAATACATACATATTATACATAGGAACACCCAGACCCGAGACAAATACTTGCAGATCATACAAACATTTGTCCCGCGGCGGGAATTGAACCCGCAACCTTCTGCGCCTCAGCCGGATCTTAGCCCACTGCGCCACAGAGGTCGTCAAATATGAGTGGTTAGTTACCGTGATGTCGATGTAGCCTGTCGTCGAGCGCGGGAGCGTGCGTTACAAGTAGTGCGTGTAATCTCTGTAGATCCCGCGCGGGATCGAGCCGCAGTGCCAATGCCGCTTGTCCCCGAGGGTTGTCTATCCCTTCCGCCCCCCCGCCGCAACCCTCCGCTTCTGCCTCGGGACGACCGCAACTGTAAATTTAAAATAAAATAAATAAGAAGTAGGACCTTTCACACAGAATCATCTAGCTCCAAAGTAAGCAGAGCTTGTGTTATGGGAACCACATGACTAATATATGTATACTACTTATGTATATTTTTTTATAATTAATAAGTAATAATAATAAATAAAGTCAAAGTCAAAAGATGATTTATTCAATACAATCACAAGGATCACTTTGAAACGTCTTACATACTAGGTGAATTTAGGTGCCAATTCATCCTAACCCAAGCTCGAGAAGAATTGGCAAGAAACTCGTCTTGGTCCTAGCGCTTTTTTATATGATCCATCTTATAACTACCTTAACTACGAAATACTATACATTTCAAGTGTGTCGGTTAACTGTCTGACGGCAGAGCGACATGAGGCCATGCATTCTTATCAATAATATAGTCATCTAGTCAATAATATGTAGTAAGTAATTAAGTAAGTTATAGTCAATAATATGTCTATTTGGGTCAAACGATTCAACTAGGCAAGTCCAACTTCGACAAAGAGGTCAGCCGACGAATCCAACTCGGATGGGCAGCGTTCGGGAAATTACGGCACATCTTCTCGTCACAGATACCGCAGAGCCTCAAGACGAAAGTCTATAATCAGTGCGTGTTGCCAGTGATGACATATGGAACTGAGACTTGGTCGCTAACTATTGGCCTCATACACAAGCTCAGAGTCGCGCAACGTGCAATGGAGAGAGCTATGTTGGGTGTTTCACTACGTGATAAAATCCGCAACGAGGAAATCCGTAGAAGAACCAAAGTCACCGACATAGCACTCAAAATTTGCAAGTTGAAGTGGCAATGGGCAGGCCATATAGCTCGCAGAACTGATAACCGTTGGGGAATAAAAGTCCTCGAATGGCGACCAAGGACAGGAAAACGAAGCGTAGGACGACCCCCCACCCGATGGACTGACGACATTGTAAAGATCGCAAGAAGTCGGTGGATGGAGAGGGCTCAAAATCGTTCTTCCTGGAAATCTATTGGGGAGGCCTATGTTCAGCAGTGGACTTTATAAAGGCTGTTATGATGATGATGATGATATTATACATAGAAACACCCAGACCAGAGACAAATACTTGCAAATCGTACAAACATTTGTCTCAGCCGGATCTTAGCCCACTGCGCCACAGAGGTCGTTTTATAAATATGTATATAAATAATAATGCCGTGCATTTCACACAACATCATTTAGCCCGATTTCGATTCGCTTTCGATTTTCGATTCCAGCCGTGTTGCTGTACAACACGGCTGGAATCGAAAAAACAACTTTCTACAGTCATAAAAGCTACCAGTTAGCAGTTTCCAATAAGGACAGATAATGATTATGGACTTTGACTTTAAATATATGAACAGATTTAGATGAGCGAATTGATACAGGTAAGGAGTCATGGTATCATATCATGGTAAATAGATAGATCGATAGAATAGATAGGAAATAGTTTATTGCACACCACAATTACATTGGACTATTATAGAAAACACTGTTTAGCTACACGGTAGTACAACGGGCGGTATTATAATACCGATAATAATAATGGATAGAAATCAATATAGTCAATATGATATGATATGATAATGATAATCATGATATGATAATCAATACGACAATAATATAAGTGATTTATGATAAAAATATGTACATACATATTTACAGGATAACAAAAAGTGAAATACAGCAATATGTAATATTACAAAAATAAATTAATAATACTAAATACAATATGATAAATTAAATAAACGTTGAAATAACATCCCGTTTTGAGTGAAAACTAAGATCAAATCCTTTCTCTTCATAATATTAAGTTAGATAGGTATACTGACCATGTCCAATGTGTGTCTGCGTAGTAGCCAGCATGCGGCCTAGCAGCCGGCGAGTGCCGACAGAGCGCAGACAGTAACCGCACCCATTCCGCACGCTCTACGCAGTTACTCGCTTGCACGAATAGCACGCGTTCACGGTGCACTGGAAAAACAATTATTTAACATATTTATTTACAGTCAAATATAAAAAATAAAATAAAAATCATTTATTCAAACCAACACTATGAATTTATATACAATTTAAACATAACATTATCACTAATGACCATAATAAAGAAGAAAATGAATAAATTAACAATTTTTGAACTTGTATTAGATTAATTTTTGTTTATTATTTAAATTTCATGTTTTTTATATTTAATATCGTATAAAATTTATATTTTTTTAAATTTAATATCGTAAATAACAATTATTGCATTTCCAATGCCTCTAGTGTCTTGGGAATATAGAATGTTTTTTTTTTATTAAAGCATGTGTGGTGAACTTACACTATTTATTTATTTTATATTATTCATAAACATAAATACCTAATAAATATCTTACATACTATTACTTAACTATTATTATTATAATACATTTACCACAATATTTATCTAACAAATCATTTCGCATATTAAATAGTTCCGAGCGCCCGCTCGCTGTTGTAGTATGGAAACAAGAATTCTAAATATAGATACCTACAGAGTGCCGGCTCAGCTATACGGCCGGCCGGCGGCTGCCCGTGCGCCGCCACCCGCCATTACAAAACCAGTCTCGAACTACCTATTGCCCGCAGAGCCCGCGCTCCTGTGCTCCGCTCATACCTATCGCGATCTATTTTGCTTGTGAATTTAATGTTTATTTCTACTATTGCTTGTGCCTATTGAACTGTATTTCTACTTCCAAGCTATCTACCTCTCTGCCTTTTCCGCCTTCTATATTTTATGTGGTGTTTATTGATATAATAAACAATCTTGTGTTCTGTGAACTGGACTTATATATATACCAATACGGACCACCTTACCTAGCCAGGTACCTACCTACATACTAGGAATATACCTACCATCACCCCATAACTGGTGACCCCGAGAAGAACATTCCAGAAAAATGAGCAGTGACGGTAGCGAAACAGACCATTCGCAGCGGACGGTTCGAGAACCGAAGGAACGAGAGCGCGTTTCCACTGACCCGCCCGAATATATACCGGAACTTTTTCGTGTTGGCGTGCGGATACCACCTTTTTGGCCAGAAAAACCCACAATATGGTTTTCACAAATAGAAGGTCAGTTCAGCATGGCGCGTATTACTGATGACTTGACAAAGTTTCATTATGTACTTTCACACTTGGACAGACAGTATTCCGTTGAGGTGGAGGATGTCATCACTTCACCCCCGACCACTGGCAAGTACGAGAAGCTCAAAAGTGAACTTATCAAGCGTCTTTCCGTATCCAAGGAGAAGAAGGTCAAGCAGCTCCTACAGTCTGAAGAATTAGGCGACCGCAAACCTTCGCAGTTCCTAAGACACCTGCAGCATTTGGCTGGCCCCACTATACCCGAAGATTTTTTGAGGTCAATATGGACGAGCCGACTACCAAATAACCTGCAGACCATCATCGCTTCACAGATGACCCTTTCACTCAGTGAACTGGCTGACTTGGCTGATCGCGTCCACGACATTGCTCCTGCCTTACCTCAACTTGCAGCAGCAACAGCATCCAGTTCCAGCTCTGGTCCTGGGTCAGCTTTGGACATCATGGCCCAGCAGATAACGGCGCTGACCAAGCAGATCAGCGCGCTCACAGCGGAAGTTCATGACCGTTCCCGTTCTCGCAATCGACAGTCATCACAAGGCCGAGGCAGCCGTAGTCGTACACCAGCAAAGAGGTCCAACTCAAACTACAAGAAGTTCCCAAATTGTTGGTACCACTTCAGATTCGGTAGCCAAGCGGATAAATGTATCAAACCCTGCGATTACAAGTCGGGAAACGACAAGGGCAGTCGATAATGGCGGCTGAAGATTGCCCTTCCACCACTGGTCGCCTGTTTGTCACAGACCGTAGATCGGCTGTCCAATTTTTAGTGGACACGGGGAGCGACTTGTGCGTCGTACCACGATCTACGTTTCAGCAACGTGCGAAATCGGACTACCAATTGTGTGCAGCGAACGGTTCTTCTATAAGCACTTACGGGTGGGTTGAGATGAACCTCAATTTAGGCCTCCGTAGGGATTTTGTGTGGCGCTTTATTATTGCAGATGTAACGAAACCTATAATAGGCGTAGATTTCCTGTCATTTTTTAAACTAATTGTAGATGTTCACAATCAGCGTTTAATTGATGGCACCACAACATTGTCAACTGTAGCTACCATTATTGCTGTAAACGATAGCCTAATTTCAAGTGTAAAGGTCGTGACTGGTAATTCTATATATCATAACTTGCTTTCTGAGTTTCCAGACTTAACACGCCCAGCAGGCGCTCATCGTACACCCAAACACACCACAGTCCACCACATTCGCACCACTCCAGGCCATCCAGTATCATGTACACCTCGCAGACTGGCCCCAGACAAATTAAAAATTGCCAAGTCTGAGTTCGAGGCAATGCTGGCGAATGGTACCGCTCGTCCGTCGGAAAGTCCCTGGTCGTCACCGTTACATCTTGCTCCTAAAAAGGACAATAGTTGGCGACCGTGCGGTGACTATCGTATGCTTAATGCTCGGACGATACCAGATAAGTACCCTATACGTCATATCCATGACTTCGCCCACAGTTTATCTGGTTGTAAGGTCTTTTCTACCATTGACCTTGTTAAAGCGTTCAACCAGATACCTGTTTTTCAGGATGACATTCCAAAATGCGCAATAACAACGCCTTTTGGACTTTTCGAGTTCCCTTACATGAACTTTGGCTTGCGGAACGCTGGTCAGACGTTCCAGAGGTTTGTCGATGAGATGACCCGTGGTTTAGATTTCTGTTACCCATATCTTGACGATTTTTTAATATTTAGCCGTAGCGAGTCTGAACATTTAGATCACCTGCGCCATCTCTTCACCAGGATGAAGGATTATGGCATGCTCATAAACACCGTTAAATGCGTTTTTGGTAAATCCGAGGTAACATTTCTAGGCTACCACATCTCTCAACATGGAACGAAACCTCTGGAAGGTAAAGTAGCAGCAATCAAAGAGTTTCCTGTCCCTAAGACGGCCAAGCAGCTTAGAAGGTTCTTGGGCATGTTAAACTTCTATAGAAGGTTTATCCCCCAAGCAGCCCAAATTCAAGCTCCCTTGAACGCCTTACTGACAGGCTCAATAAAAGCATCGCAGCCAGTTGACGTAAGTGGAGACTCGTTACAAGCCTTCGAAGCATGCAAAGAAAGTCTTTGTGATGCTGCATTGTTGGCCCATCCTGACATTAAAGCTAAATTGGCACTTGTAACTGATGCTTCAGATTTCGCCATGGGTGGAGTCTTACAGCAACTGCATGAGGGAAATTGGCAGCCTCTAGCCTTTTTCTCGCGAAAGTTGAGCCCTACACAACAGAAATATTCACCGTATGATAGAGAGCTCCTTGCAATCTATGAGAGTATTAAATATTTCCGTCATTGGCTAGAGGCTACCACTTTCACTATCTATACCGACCATAAGCCACTGTGCTTTGCATTCCATGAAAGGAAGGCACACTGTAGCCCACGTCAGTATAGACACCTAGACTACATTTCGCAGTTCTCGACTGATATACAACATATCGCCGGGAAAGATAACGTCGTTGCCGACACACTTTCCCGAGTCGAGGAACTGCGAAGTCCCGTAGATCTAGAGGTCATTGCAAAGGCCCAAGACTGCGATCCCGAACTTGCCGAATTCATGAAGCAAGAAACGAGTTTGAACATTAAAAGGTTGGATATACCTGGAAGTCGCACTCAACTGTACTGTGACGTCAGCACAACGACTCCCAGGCCCTTAGTACCCAATACCTTGCGCAAACAAGTTTTTGATAGTTTGCACTCTCTAAGCCATCCCGGTGCCAACGCAAGCGCTAAGTTAGTAGCAGAACGTTTCGTTTGGCCACTGATGAGGAAAGACTGTCGCGATTGGTCTAGGGCGTGTTTAGCTTGCCAGCGCACTAAGGTAAATCGCCATGTATCGTCGCCTTTTGGCACACTCGACTTACCTAAAGCGCGATTTAAATACGTACACTTAGACCTAATCGGACCATTACCTCCGTCTGGTGATTTTAGATATTGTCTAACAGCAGTCGATCGCTTTACGCGATGGACAGAAGCTGTCCCCCTCACTAATATCACCGCGGAATCAGTGGCTAAAGCGTTTTTGTCCGGATGGATTGCCCGGTTCGGTTGCCCAACCGATATTGTTACCGACCGTGGTCGGCAATTTGAATCGGCGCTATTTGAGCAACTATCCAAATTTGTTAGCTTCAAGCATCGCAAGACCACGAGCTACCACCCTCAATGCAATGGTCTCATCGAGAGGTTTCATCGGCAGCTGAAAGCGGCGATTATGTGCCACGCCGACGATAGTAGCTGGACCGAAGCTTTACCCCTTGTACTGCTCGGCATTAGAAGTTCTTTCAAAGAAGATCTTCAATCTTCTTCTGCAGAGCTAGTATATGGTGAACCGTTGCGCCTTCCAGGTGAATTCTTTGGCCAAAAAGTTGACAAATGCACGACTGATATTACTGATTTTTCAGCACGTATCAGATCATTTGCCAACAACCTACAGCCAGTCCCGACTTCACACCACTCAAATAATAAAATCTTTGTTTATAAGGACTTATCGTCTTGCTCTCACGTATTTCTGAGAGAGGATGCATTGAGAGGTGCATTGCAACCAGCCTATACTGGTCCCCACGAAGTGGTTGAACGACATGCCAAAACTTTCAAAATAAAATTTAAAGGTAAAGTGGTGACGGTATCTGTTGACCGATTAAAACCAGCCTACATACTGTCACACTCTAATGGCAAGTCTGCTGAACCACCCTCTACTCCTCATCCTACTCCAACTTTAACTCCAACTCCAACGATTAAAACTACTAGGTCGGGGCGTGTTGTTCGATTCCCGGACTACTATCGCCCGTTAGACACGGTCTCTGGAGGGGAGTGATGTGGTGAACTTACACTATTTATTTATTTTATATTATTCATAAACATAAATACCTAATAAATATCTTACATACTATTACTTAACTATTATTATTATAATACATTTACCACAATATTTATCTAACAAATCATTTCGCATATTAAATAGTTCCGAGCGCCCGCTCGCTGTTGTAGTATGGAAACAAGAATTCTAAATATAGATACCTACAGAGTGCCGGCTCAGCTATACGGCCGGCCGGCGGCTGCCCGTGCGCCGCCACCCGCCATTACAAAACCAGTCTCGAACTACCTATTGCCCGCAGAGCCCGCGCTCCTGTGCTCCGCTCATACCTATCGCGATCTATTTTGCTTGTGAATTTAATGTTTATTTCTACTATTGCTTGTGCCTATTGAACTGTATTTCTACTTCCAAGCTATCTACCTCTCTGCCTTTTCCGCCTTCTATATTTTATGTGGTGTTTATTGATATAATAAACAATCTTGTGTTCTGTGAACTGGACTTATATATATACCAATACGGACCACCTTACCTAGCCAGGTACCTACCTACATACTAGGAATATACCTACCATCACCCCATACATGTTTGTTTTAGTTTTTTCTATGTACAGAATAATAGGTTTTCAATAGCATTTAACCTTTTATATGTAGATACCATGCGTGTGAAGACGCGGGGAGATTCCAGAATAAAATACATGTGAAACCATTGAGCTATCAAAGGACCATTTAAAACGATATTTATATAGAAAGAAAAGTTTATTTTGTGTCTTATGATATCATATAAGAACTTATAAATTAATTAAATTGACAAAAAAATTGGTCGTCACTCAGCATGTGTTATAAATAACGTTTAGTACGCTTCTATAGCTCAACTGATCTAGATCACTGCCATAGGACAGCGTCTCTAATATAATAATAACAATAATGCCGGACATTTCACACAGCATCATCTGGCTCCAAAGTAAGCAGAGCTTGTGTTATGGGTACCGCATGACTGATATACTACTTAAATACATTTTTTTTTCTTAAATACATACATATTATACATAGAAACACCCAGACCCGAGACAAATACTTGCAGAACATACAAACATTTGTCTCGTGGCGGGAATCGAACCCGCAACCTTCTGCGTCTCAGCCAGACCTTAGCCCACTGCGCCTCCATCCAGTCCTTGAAGAACTGGTAAGAAACTCGTCGGTCCTAGCGTTTTATTAATGATTCATCTTATAACTAGCTTAACTACGAAAAATGAATACAAGAGAGTTTATACATTTCAACAATATTTGACGACCTCTGTGCTGTGACGCAGTGGGCCAAGATCCTGCAAGTATAATTTGCAAGTATTTGTTTCTAGTCTGCGTATTACTATGTACAATATGTATGTATTTACAAATAAAGAGTATATAAGTATTATATTAGTTATGTGGTACCCACAACACAAGCTCTGCTCACATTCGGGCCAGATGATGCTGTGTGAATTGATCGGCATTATTATTATTATTATTAAAAGATTACATTAGTTTGTACATTTCAAATCTGTCATAACTGTCTGATGTCATGCATTCTTATCAACAACATAGTTATTTACATTATAATAGGTTTCTTCAAAGACTAACCTTTATGTAAGCTTTACATATTTAATAGGTAGTTTAGTTGCATTTTCAGGAAGTAACAAGCGCACCGTGTACCCTACATAGGGATTATGTACTTTATGTAAGTGAGGGTAAACTGACCTATTTGAAAGATGTTGTTAGCACCGAGTGGAGCTCCGGCCGGCGGGCAGTCGACCGGTGCGACGGCCAACACGCCAGACAACGACAACTTGTGCGCCGCCGACTTAGCACCGCACCGCGACCACGATAGCTCACCACTGTAACAATACACGGGTATTAACTTCACTAGAACTCTTGTTCATGAGTTGTTCGCGTGCCAGCGTTTAAGAACGACCATACTAAGTGCGAGAGCGAGGCTAAAGATCGTGACGTCTAGGAAATCGTGGCTGACGGTGTTGTTGCACAAGATAACGCCTGGCTCGAACATTTAGCGCATAAACGGGCTAAACTTCACGAACGCGCTGCGAACCCTGTAGTAAATGTAGTCGCGGTCGTCACTCTCGCATAGGCCTCTTTAGTTATGAGTGTTTAATTACAAATAACTACTCTGTAACTTGACTGAAGCCACCTAAATCATCTTCAACAGATGTACTAAGGCCAATCCTAGTCGAGTCAATCAGAGTTAATATTTACCGATATCTTATCTAACATTGATTCTAACCGAAGTTATAGATAGAAAGAGCTTACAGTTTCATAGACCTTATTATCAAAAATGTTTAAAAAGGAACCTGTCCCAGAATGTTAATTTTCCAAAACAAGCTAAACCCATAAAAAAAAAATTGTGCCTGGGATTGTCTGATTTAGAGGAAACTTAGTATATGAATTATTAGGTATGTTAAAAGACAGACTGCCGATACAAAAATGTAGGTAGGTTTAATACTTAATTTGAAGACATGAATGTTATTTTTTTTTACCTGGTCAATCTAAAATGTCTCCGTTTTGCGTGCGTATGCGCAGCGCGAGCCCATCTTCTTCTAGGAGAGCCACCATTCGCGCGAATTCCCTCTGATCTTTTAATCATTGTCCTGTGAAACATATAATAATATAGTACATACGAGACAAAAAGCATTTATTTAATTCATACCAAAAATAAATCAGTATTTGTTTTTCTTTGATTATCGAGGTTGGTAGCATTTGATAACGCATGCACGATGTCTATATTAATTCAAACTACTTACTACATAAAAAAATATACTTGCCGTATTTTTGGAAAATTGACGAAGACTGAGTTCAGATCATGAGAACTGTATACATACCCGTAGCTGGTCCATCGAAAGCATAAATAGAGAACTTGCGTAAAAATTATAGCTACAGATCAAATATTCAGAATAGCGCTGTCTATCTATTGCAACTTTTAATATCAAAGCATCCTAGGTATGTATTTATCTATCAGTATTCCATCAGATTCTGGTTCCCATAATACAAGCTATGCTTAGTTTGGGACTAGGTTGTGTATCTATTAATATTTATTTAAGTCAAAATCAATACACATTTATTCATAACAATCACAAAGATCACATTGAATTGTCTTACATGCTAGGTGAATTTAAGTGCAGATTCCTCCTAATTAGTAGTTTAATTTATGTTGTCTTTTCTGTTTTTCTTTGTTTCTAATTTTAGTGTACCTTCATATTGTATTTTTATGTGTATGTTGTTACAAATAAATGTTTATTTTATTTATTTATTTCTTTCTTTCTTTCCTAGGCCAAGTCCAATAGGAATCATGCAGGTTTACTTTACGAGATACATAAACTTTACGAGGTATAAAAACTTACCCTTCTTTCAATAAAACCGGAGTTTCTTGTATGTTATTGTTCTGCGTGTCTGTACTTGTTGAGATTATTTCGAGGAACTGCTTTATTGCTTGCACCTAAAACCAAAAGATATTATTAAAAATCGGTTTGTTCCTATTACCTATCAATCAGTGGTGGATTTACACATTTTCCAAAGATAAACTAAAATTTTACATAGCTTTTTTATAGCTTTTAAGATGAGTAATTCCGCTAGCTGTATCCATATACGTACATGTCGTGGCGTGCAGAAGCTGCGATACAGTTCTGCCATGTACTCCTCCTTGCAAACTTGCTGAGCTGATCGACTGCTCACCAAGTTGCCTAGGGACTGGATCGTCTTTGAGATAAGGGTCAAAGTCCGGTTTGTTTGCGGGTCCTAAAACAAAAGTTGTTGATAGATATATATTTATGACACTTGGGAGGTTTACAATACCAGTATCACACGAATATTACCAGCCCTAGATATAAGTTCATTTGTCTATTCGCCTAGTAATTTCACTCGCGCCAGTGCCCTTCAAACCTTCCACAATAATGCTTGCACATTAGAGCTTGGAGGCAGAATATAATGGCACTATGATGGTACTCATCAAGACAGACTCTGTAGAGTTCTACCACCAGATAAAATGTATCAATAATCTATCTATCTACCTAATTAGCCCACATTCACCAATTGCTGGGTATATAATATACCTCTATATCACGCCTTTCTTTCTTATTTCTTAAGTTTTCTGATGTCTTGAAGATAGATGTCTGGGAACTCCCCAAACTGGGAGTTGTGATTGTACAATGAAAGGGTAGAGGGATAAGTCATTAGAAAGACGTCTTGTAGACTTCTTTCTGCAAGACATCTTAAAACAATCTTGTTAATGACTTATATATAAAAGTAAAAAGTATTATAATATAATAATAAATATTAGTGGATAATGCACACAACACCATCTAGCCCCAAACTAAACATAACTTGTATTATGGTGACCAGATGACTGATAGAATACTTAGATATTTTTAAATACATACTTATGATACTTTATAACACCCAGACACAGAATAAACAACCAGTTCGTCACGGAAATGTTTATCCTGGGAGGGAATCAAACCCTTAACCTACAGGCCAGTCAATAAGATTATTGACTGGCTTGACAGCTAACTGGCCTGTTGGTGAATGTGGGCTGATACTGCTGGGTATAGACCTCTATATCACGCCTTTCTTTCTACCCATATCAATAATGGTTGATGGATAATTTTCGATAACGACTTACAATTTGTTCGGTGGTGAGATCAAAGAGCCTTGGGCCCAGAATGGCAGGTGCGAAGAACCTCAGGAATATGAAGCCGGACACGACAGAATATCGCACTTCCGCATTACGCGGGAAATGTCGCGCGGCACATTGTCGCAGCGCGTCAAATAATCGACACATTATAGCGGGGCACATCGCGTATGAGGATGTTATTGCAGCGAACACCTGAGGACAAAGGTCGTGTATGTTAGTTTATTTATACTACTAACATAAGGAGTAGCCTAGATAGCCTAAGATACAATCTGTCTCCTTATTTAATTTCATCAAGATCAGATCAACCGTGAAAAGGTAACAAACAAATACACAGACAGATCTCAGTCTGATAGATACATACTTTCAAATAAATAATATTAGTTAGTAGTAGTATTAGAATTAGGATTTCATTATTTCAATAAAACCAGTTATAATTAAATGATACCTCTCACAAACGGAATACTAAAGAACCGTGAACTCGAGCGACAACGTGCGGACGCGGATCAAACTCAACCTGATGAAGGATCTCTAGATGAATCGTAACAGTGTCGGTGCCTCTATCGACAAAAATAATACGTGAGTAAAGCCCGTGTTTATCAAAAAGTACTTAAGGTCTAAGATACTAAATATCTGAGGTGTAATAAAATAAATATTGCCGGACATTTCACACAGCATCATCTAGCTAGCCCAAAAGTAAGCGGAGCTTGTGTTATGGGTACCACATAACTGATATACTACTAATTTTTTTTTACATTGAAACACCCAAACCCGAAATAAATACTAGAAGACCATACAAACATTTGATCCGCGGCGGGAATCGAACCTACAACCTTCTGCAAGCCGGGTTATGGACAACTGCGTCTACCGAGCCTAGGGATTTACTTGTTAGTATGTGAAAAAAAAAAGTGACTAGCGACGGAAATACAAAATAGGCCGCCCTAAAAGCCTACATTACTATTAGTGCTTAGAAAATACCGGTCAGGCCTTCGCCGTGAAAGTGTTTTAGCGTGATTTACCTTCTCTACATAGTCTTTTAGGTTGGCGAGGTTGGCAGAAATGGCAGCAGACGGCTTCACTCTCGCGGGATCGATCTCGCAAGGCCTTCGCTCCGCTAAGACAGCGGCGAGAGTAGGTCGAAGCACCGCTCGTAAGTAGGAAGCGCCGCTAAGTCGCATCGCTTCGTCCATCATCTTGGATACTACGGTGTTCCCGCGGAATATTGTTGTTGCATCACTGTAGCAAAATAAATAAGATATTTAAATAGTGCTTGAGAGAAACAGGTGGAAAGAGTTGAATCATTCACCGACAAGAGCACAGCCCTTAAATATAAAACCATTTATTTCCAAAAATAATTACAGAAATGTACAATGTGAAACAGTTGAGCTTACTAAGGACCGTTTAAAACGATCTATAGATAGCACAACTGATCTAGATCACTGCCAGAGGGCAGCGTTCCCAAAACACTGGCGGCATTGCCACTTTGAATGGCAATGCTAATACGCTGAGCCAGATAGGAGCCAGCTCTTGGGTCACGCAATGTATCTACCAGACGCCGTTATATAATTTCGAAAACGCGGTGGGCTCCTGTTCCACACGGGCCCAGGGGGTGCTCTTAAATTAGGAGACTTAATTAATATTATTGAACCAGTTTTTAAAGTGGTAACTTCTTATGGGAAGGTAAACCGCTTCGTTGCGTAACGCGTTACGGCGCCAGTCTGTCTGGCTTCCCCTTCTCTCACGCATACGGCAGCGGTAGGCAGGCGCCTCCTCTCTCACTCTAACCCACAGCGCTAGTTAGATTAGTTTAAGTTATGACTTCTGTCGGGCGTACCGAGACTCTGATTGTGGTTCTACAGTAAAGTTTGGGATACTCAAATGACCAGAGGGCCTAGACAAGATCCAATTTCTATTGGCGTTTCGTGAGGTATTTGTCTAGACCTTCTGTTAAGAATTACACACTACGCTATTCAATGACCGCATCATAGTCAATTGAACTAGTTGTAGACTAAACATTTTTTGATTTATTTACTGTGACCATTTAGTACTCACGTGAGCGCAGATATTTCGGAATCCGCTAACTCTTTGACGATTGGCACGATGAGATCATGGTGAGTGAACAGTCTTACTAGAGGCTGAGCCGCGTCCGTTTTACTCGATACTATCTCTCCTAGTATGTAAACCGACGATGCTGTTATTGGCTGAAAGAGACAAATTCATTACTCATTATTCTTCAAAAGAAATATTATTCATATTGTTTTCCAAATGTTGCTTTTGAATAAGTATAGAGAGTGAATGAAGTGAAAGAGGTTTCCGTAACAAGTAAACCATTTTGAATTCGTGGTTTCTGATGTTTACTACGTCAAGAAACACGTTCTTCTCGAGCTTGGGTTAGGAGGAATTGGCACCTAAATTCACCTAATTTGTAAGACGTTTCAAAGTGATCCTTGTGATTGTGTTGAATTATCTTTTGACTTTGACCTTCTTTTATAATAATAATAATAAATTAATATTTGTTGAAAATTCAAATAATACAATAATATAACAAAACAAAATCTTAATTAGCCAAAGGTAGATGCTTTACACGAGACTGAACTAGGTAATCCTGTGTTTCAGGTGAGAAGAGCCTAAATACAATAAAAAATATGTATTGCATGTAGGTATGTAGTTTTTATAGCTATGGCGAGTTTTTAGATAATAAATTACCTAAAATATGACATTTCTACAAATTCATTTATATAATTATCATGTATTAGTGCCGTCTTAATAATTTTATGTGCGTGTTTTACTTATTAATATACTTTTTACATTTGATTTATAATGATATTAAGAATAAATAACTATTATGACTATTATTATTATTATTATTAGTATTTTTATGGAAGAAATCAAGCTTGATCTGATGAAGCAGAACTACGTATATAGGCTACGTTCCTCATAATGTAAGATAAAAATTAAAAAATGAAACTAACATGTATCATGTATGTATATGAGTAGAAATGGAAGTTCGAAACATGCCCCACATAGCCTGGAATAAAGCAGGAAGCTGTTATAAATCTTATACCTTCATATGAACACTTCTAAGAAAGAGTTCCTCTAGCCGCTTGTAGTGGAGGATGGGGAAGACATGGTCGACAGTGTATTGTAGTAGTAACCGGAGAGAGCCGAGCGTCGCACTGCCAGCGGCCGAGAGCCGAGTGCCAGGCGGCGTCGCGCCACGGGATAACGCACCACCCGCACGAGACGTTAGGAAAAACCTGTTGCAAATTACTAAATACAGCACACAGCAAAGAAAAAGAAAACTCAAATTCACAACAAATATAAATTTGATATATAAAAACCCTCAACAAAAATATAAACATCGATTTAATTAAATATAGCCTATTATTTGAGAGCATTCCAATGAGCCCAAACGCGATACCTCTGCACACCTGGCCCCAAAGTCAGCAGAGCTTGTATTATGGGTACCACATGGCTAAAGTAAAGTATAAAGTATCATTAGTATGTATTTAAAAATATATAAGTGTTCTTTCAGTCACCTGGTTACCATAGTACAAGCTATGCTGTTAAATAAATAAAGTTTTATAAAGTTTTTTTATGCTTAGTATAAGGCTTGATGTTTTTGTGTACATGTCCACTAATGTTTTTGTATTTATTATTAAATAGAAATGAGTTGATGAACTTTAATGGCTGAACAGATTTGCTTGATTAAAAACACTCTCGGTCAAGTTATCTTTCAAACAAAAAAACTGAATCGAAATAGGTTCATCCGTTTGGGAGCTACACTACCACAGACACGCACACAGACGACGTTACAATTTGAAATGTTATATAAAAAAAACATTAGGCTAGACATTGTTTCGAGTTCGCTCTTAGAAAGCACAGGCTTGTAAGTAGAAGCCACCATTTAGCCAAAAAAAGGGCCCTCTTGCTCTGACTAAAAACGCTGTATTTATACTCGAACAAGTAAACAGTTCACCTATAATCGAATCTTTATCATTTTCTATTTTTGAATCATCATAAATTGAAAATACACTAGAAGAAGTAAATTTTCTAGTTACGCTTGGCATTGTTTAAATTTCTTACGCACTCATCACTACCAAAATCCGCTACACGAAAATTGGTTACAAACTCTTAATGCTAATATTGCTTGTTACTTTACAAGCAAACTCATGTAGCATTACTAATCACTACTTCTGGTGATTCAATATGAAAGTTTATTGCAAAAACGACTTTACTTTTTATAATAATTCGAAGCATAATAGCTACATTTTAAGTTGCAGGAACAAAAGAGGTGTAATTACCAAGCGCGCATAGGAGATGGCGCTGGCTGGCGCAACTGAAGCCTCACTTCGCCCAGGAAGATTGGAGTGGCACCGTCGTGCCACACGGACACTCGCGCCTCGCACGCAACACCCGCCTGCAACAAACAACAATTACCAACTCGAAACATCCTCAACAACGGTCACAGGATAGAAAGCGCTTCAACTTGCCACATACCGTTTGTGAGCCATCCTTATCTTTAGGATCCGCCTCCATCACGAGATCAAAACAGAAAATTTCGTCAAATTGAGGGTTAACAGTCTTCTTTTTAGGCTTGGTGCGTCTCTCCACTCTCCGTCCGTTCGAGTACAGCAACGTGACGAGGGCGAAGGGGTCGCATTGCCCGTTTTTGGTGGTGAGCTCTGAGCATTCGAGCACTCGCAGTCGCAGTGTGTCGTGTCCGACGCGTGCGGCGCAGTGTCTTTCGGGGTCCGACCAGTAGTCGGCGGCGGTGGGGGTAGGGCAGGTTTCGGACTCCGACATCGAGTGCATCGGGGGTTTGGTCCGAGTCCACTGCGCGCGGTCTTTCAAACTCTCCGACCGCGAGAGAGAGGGTTCTGTCGCAACAGCGCTCAGCAGCTTCTTGCTCGTGGAACTCGAGCACGAGCCGAATCCCATACTTTCCTTGCAGTACTCCGAAAGACGGACGAGATTGTTGCCTCTGCTCCGTGTCGAGTACGCGTCTTGTTGTCCGTTAGGGTTAGGGTCGGGGTCCGGGGGCTTCGGCTCGACTCGTAGCCGCTTTCTCGAGTCCTCAAGTGTAAGTTCGATGTACGCTTTGCCTTGCACCTCCGAGTCCGCGTCGACAGGTCGCAGCGCGAACCAGTGGTCTTTATTGTTATACCGGTGTAAGTCTTCTCGTTTGATGGCGACCTTTCCGAGCACCTTGTCCTGTTTGAGATGCTTGTCACGGTCGAACACGTATATGGACAGATATCGAAATCGACGGGGCACCTCGAATTGAAACTCCTCTCCGAAAAATGGACTGAAACCAAACAATGTTCTTATTAGTTGGCGGTTAGCAAGTTATCATAACTTATTCAGTTCAGTCGAGAATTAATGTAATAATCCAATTTAATTTAATTGACATCAAGCTTTTGAATGGCAAGATATTGAATAGATCGCAACTACTGTATGTCGCGTAGGGTGCTTGCACCTCCGTCAAGCCTCTCCGACGTCGCTCCGCCCACAGATAAAACAATTGATAAAATAGTATAAAGTTTAGTAACATTTTCACAACTGAGAATGTAATATTTACATCATTAGTTTGAAACAATTATTCGTCGCACGATTATGTTTTTTTCTCAAAATGGAAATGGTGAGATGATAGTTCTAAAATGCGCATTAGACGCTATAGGCTCCATTGAGGTTACAATACACGTAAAGCTGTTTCATGTAAAATGTGAAGTTAATCTGTAGTTCAATGCAATTCAGTAAATAGCTATCGTAAATTATCATTCATAAGAAAACACACGTTACGGCTCTTCTCGGCAACTATAATTTTATAATAGCTAGGTGTAGCTAGTAACTGTAGTGTTTCATCATGCCACTGGTGCTTTCTTGGACCGTCTGCGTAAATGATAAGTTTAGGTTATATCTGAACAGGGCCCTATGATTCATAATGAGAGAACCAGTGCAGCAAAAGAGTTCGCAGGTATCTTTTTCTGCAGCTGCATTAAAAAACACCGGTTAGTCTGAGAAATTGGACAATTTATAATAACCTGGCCATAAATCCGTTTTATAATTGGTTTTATAGCCCGAAGGCGACCGCAGGTTTTAATGAGTAACAAAATTTAATTCAGAAGTTTAGAACTACTAACATTTATTCTTAGGATGTTGTTTACAAACACGTACGAAATGCCATTGAGAGTTTTGAGAGCAAAGCAATTATTGGTGCATTACCTACCTACATTCTCATTCGTTTATAAATATAGCAAACTTGACGTGAGGCAAGCATAAGCATAAGCCTGCGTGGGCTCAGTTATTCAAAGGTGAAAGTTACTCATTCCAGATGAGACATCTCCCCATAAAGAGATTTTATTTATTACAAGGCAATACGTTCAAAATTGCCACCATTCATAATGTTACATAGTTTTATTAATACCATTGCTTTACCTGCTTCTGTGGAATTTCTATTTTTAAGGTGTGATGATAACACCCCACGACAAAAATAGATGTCACCTCATTCCTAACAGCTACTGAAAATCGAATGTGATTCACGGTTCAATCTCACAAATCACTTTTGTTAGTTCTAAAATACTTGAAAAGCTATGTAACACATGTGGTACGAACATCGGCTACTTTATGCTTTGCCGAAAATTTCCGGCCGGATGTCTGCGGTTTGTTTAGGTTCGATAATATAAAATGTATGTGGATTAGTTTACTAAATCTGGTCGAGATTATCGACTATATTCGTATGGACAGATAGATAGAGCCCCAGACGTATCGAAAGTCTGATTCAGCTTAAAGTCTTGTATCTATGTAGAGATATGAATAGTGTTCAAGTTCTACGAGATGCATTCATCCACGTAAAAGCATTAATATTATTATAGCACTATTTATGAGTGTGTGTGTGTAGCTATTTGTAAAACACGATGATAACTCAATAAAGGGGTATACTGACTGGCTGGTTTATGTGTGTGGGTAAGAAATCGACAGTAGCGGGGCCGGGGGCAAGCCCGCGCATCCGGCGCCGCCGCCGCGGTATTTATAAGTACGGAGCCGGAACCGCCACCAGCTGAGCGAGGGCGTCGATATTACACACACTTCACGCCTTCTATTCAATATGTTAATATCAAATTTATTGAGCGTGACCAGTTTTGATTAAATGTAGTTAAAAGTTTGTATTGCGCCGGTTGTATCGGTTCCGCTCTTCCCAATAAACATAATGCTGCATTGATCAATGTTTAGATTATCATGCAGTCGATGGTGCGGATATTTGATCAGGGTTCAGTAGATATTTGTTTCTATCCGAGTGTTTCTATATACTACAATTTCTGATCTAGATAATTTAGCTTTCGACGACTAACATTTCCGTGACATTAAATACAGGATACTGATTGTCATATCGCTGTTACGTAGTCGTTTAGTGTAAGGAAGTCGAGCAATGCACTGACCTGACAACTATCATGCCACGTCGTCTCGGCGCTCTATTCAGGAGCAGCGGTCGATGATCATTTTACGCGCCTCGAGGTTCCGGTACAAATTTATCACTTAAAAGCTTCCGCTCAAAGCAGCTACTGAGATATACACCAAGTTTTATGACGTCTACTCTACCCCATCCGAAATTGCTTTTAAATGTTTTTTTATAACTGCACGCTGCCGACCGTCTAATGGCTTCTTAGAAATATGAAATCAGAGTATATAAATAACAACTTCTCAAAGAGTTCACTCGAAACGCGTCGTGCTAGATAAGTTTAGGTACTACGAGTTGGACAGTGTCGCATAGTAAGTGCAGTGATAAGGTATCGTGAGACAAAGAACCCATTATGTAGACAGGGCGAGTGACGTGACATTTCCTTCGATATCCGCCAGTGTGCTCTCACCTCTAGGGTCACTAAATCATTATCGCTTCCGTTCATTAACAAACAAAACAACTCATCAGTCATCGTTCTGGTAAAATATTAGGTGTAAAAATAAATGATAGTTTAAAAAAACAAAAAACACGCTTTATATAGAAAATCAAACTAAAAAATAGATATAAATAGATATGATAAAATTAACGAGCAATGTAGAGTACATCATCTAAGACCGACTTCTTAAAGCATGCATCCGCTACAGTTAAAGCCCTAGTTTCCTGCCATATCAATAATGGCAGTCGTAAACCATATTCCCACAAATGATCGGAGGGAGCTGGAGCTCATTCGAAGAAAACGATTCGACTCAAGTGTCTACAGGTAGTTTAGGTAGGAAGTTATCTTATATAAATTCATATTTTATCTCTACTAGTTTTTTACTGTTTTTTGTAGTAATAGGTTAATCACAATTTGCTTTATTCTTTATAATAGTATGCTTATACCAACATCTATCTACAAACATCCATACTAACTAATATTACAAATTTGAAAGTGTCTTTGTCTTTTCTCTATGTTTGTTACCTTTTCACGGCAAAACGGTTAAATATTGTATCTTAGTTTGGGACGGACATGGGCAATTTTTTTATGTACTTTTTATGCAAGCCGCGGGAAGCAGCTTGTCTACAATGACGTTTTACAGCTTGCTCTAAAATGTTTTTATAAAATACTGCAACTCGTGCCAGGAGCATGTATGAGTCACATCAGCGGTTCTCTGCCCGGGCTCCCTGACCTGGTGTAGTCATGGTTGTCAGTAATTAAATTTGTCGGTGGCATAGATAATACATTAGTCAGTGGTTCGGTGCTCCATTCATTCAGAAAGCTGAATGGCGAGGGGGTGTAACGGAAGGGACGTTCCGCGCGAGCGCACGCTTGCCGGAAACGCATCCGGGACGTAGCACCGCAGCCCGCCCTCACCAGGGCCTGATTATGCGCCACCCCAAAAAACCGTTTTATATTTTTAATATGCCAAACAGCCACAGATCATACAACAGAAAAGGCAAAAGGTAGCTAGGCTGGTTACTAAGACCAAAAACATATTTTCTTACATAACCACGTTTCAGCAAAATAGTGACCTTCATAGAATCAATACTAGGAACAGAAACAAATTATGCATCCCTAAGTTTCGACTAGAAATAGTAAATAAGTCCTTTATGGGGAACACGATGCGCTTCTTTAATAAGCTTCCTGAAAATGCAACTAAACTAAACATTATGAAATTTAAAGCATACATAAAGGGTAGATTTTTTTTTTTTAGCTTATTATAATATAAATGACTATATTATTGATAAGAATGCATGGTCTCATGTCGCTCTGCCCTCAGACAGTTAAACGGCACATTTGAAATGTATAAATAATAATCTCTTGTATTCGATTTTCGTAGTTAAGATGGTTATAAGATGGATTATGCAATAAAGCGCTAGGACCAGGACGAGTTTCTTGCCGGTTCTTGTCGGGCTAGGGTTAGGAGGAATTGACACCTAAATTCACCTAGTATATAATAAGGCGTTTCAAAATGATCCTTGTGATTGTATTAAATAAAGTATCTTTTGACTAGACTATCGGATAGCAGTATATAGTAGTATTAGACATTAAATAGTACGAGTATGAAATGTATAATAGCGAAGGGACAAAGCGTATCATGATAGCGTACTGCAGTTAAATTATTCAATTTGTACTTTCCTGGAATAGAGCAAGTGGACCTAAACACGGCATTTTAGGTCATAATAAGGTATTTCCGTAGCTTTATGACAGTTCCTCTCGGCGGAGTGCGAGTAGAACTACCATTTATTGCAGTTAGTATCGCCCGCACTAATACTGAATTACTCTATTAGATGACACTTTCAAAGGAACGGAAGTCCCGCATAATGTATACTAGTATTTAGCAATAGTATTCCACGTGTCTGTACGATACAAAGAAAGTTATGAGTGCAAACGCCTACATATAAATTACCACCTATACGCCTAGTTTGGTTAGGCTGCTTGAAAATGTATGTCACCCGCCTCCGTGCATAAATCAACTATCTCAAAGTTCTGGTCGATTTTCAGTTATTAATATCAATAAATATGGCAACTAGATGTTTTCCTTACTGTATTGTAACTACTACTACTAACTTCAGCCCGCGGTTTCATACAAGATTCGTGCAGATTTTAGCCGTGTAAACGATAGATGTGTAGCAATTCGACAAACTTTGTATATCTGTCCCGGGATAGCAAATAGGCTACTTTGTATGTAGGTGCGAAACCACGGACGGAAGCTAGTTTTAAATGACGCTAATAAAACAGCAAATATCTGTCGGCATTTAACACTTTCATTTCAAAGTGAAAAAAAATGAAATGCTCTATGGTAAGCTGATAGTGAGTAAGTACTTGTAGTTAGGTACTTAATCCACTATCCGTTGTCGTTAAGTGGAACAATAAGCGGATGTTTCCCAATTGGGCTATCACTAATTCATTACCGTATTCACTATCATAATGGTTTCAACTGTTTGCTATGCTTGGATGCAAAATGTATTCCTCGTAATTTAGTCAGTTCGCCGCTGGCCATTCACAAATTAGACAAACCTTGACCCAATTTGCTATTCTCAAACCAAATATCGTAGGGGACCGTTCCCACCCGATAACGCCGGAAGTTGGGCCGGACACCGGACAAAGGATCCGTTATTTCATTCCGGACAAGACGTAAAAAGAGGCAAGTTTAAGCAGAGGTATTGTGTGGAGAGCGACAGGAAACTCGAAAATAGTAACGGCAGTAAGTCAAGGACAAGTTACACTAAATATCTATAGAGTTCATGAAACTACAATCTAGTTTCGTAGCGAGCGTTCCAAAATACTTTCGTTCTACATTCCATTCAACAAAACACTCACGAAAGAGTATTACGCCGATCCCTAACCTTCACAGCTCTCTCGTGTACAGATAAGCATTATCTTTTCATCAGCTGATCATAACAATACACGGACCAGGTACTTCCTGGTGCTTTTAGAGATATCATTTTGTTACTGTTGTTCTGTCGATAAGTTTCCGATAATCCGAGTTAAATTATTGATAAACCACAATGTACAATTGTTATACACACAAGGTAATTGAATTTGTATAATATGAAAGCGTATAGGATATTAAAGACTAAGCAATCGATTAAATCTAGCCCCTACTAGGTATCTACTAGTAACTATGTATAGTCCTGTTAAAAAGTCTGTAGGTATAATACAAAATTAATCATTAAAATTACTTATCCCTATTAATATTATAAATGTGAAAGTAACTCTCTCTGTCTGTTTGTTACGTTTATACGCCTAAACCGCTAGACCGATTTTGATGAATTTTGGAATAGAGATACATGAGACCTTGGAAACGGACATAGGCTACTTTTTATGTAGGTACCACGCGTGCGAAGCCGCGGGCAGCAGTTAGTTTGTTATAAACTTACTTGAGCGTTCGCTCCATGGTAGACGTGCGAAATATCTCCTCCTGATCAAGCGACAGCACACAGTAAATGTCTCGATGGCAGGCTGCTCCATGACTACGTCCTGGCAAGTTCTTAGCTTCACCTAAAACAAGACAAATTCACAATTGAGATAATTATAACAAGGGAAGGTATGCAGTGTGAATGCAGACAAATCAGAAAGCGCCACTCAATAAGTAAAAATAAAATTGTATAGTTTCTCACAAAAAATACATAAGTATATATAATATAATATATATAAATTTATATAAGTATGATCTAGAGTTAATTTATATTTTTTACAACTGAGAGCAGGTGCAAATCTAATAGTTTAAATCAAGTACATATAACATATACATATGTATATACAACTAATAATTGACTCACGGGTGATAAATTTCATAGCACAGTTAGCTGAATCCGCAAGTCAAGTAGAGCAATAATATTTATTCACTAGATAAGTCTTCGTATCACAAAATACTACAAACTAACCTACAGTTTCGTCATTTAAAACGTCAATGAACGTTGCCTATCGCATACATTATCATCAGTACAAATTGCATATTATGACATTTACACCGGGCACGCCGTCTCTGCTCTTTTCCCATCGTTAGCATCATGTACTTACATGCTTAGATTGCGCATTTTGACCTCTGCTTGCGAAGTACTCTCAACCTTGAGTTGTAGAAATGATTACAGAGACAGCTTTCTAGTCCCTGGCGAAACGTAATTTGACGTAGAATATCCGCATAAATTGAGCTGATTCAAAGCAATATTATAATGCTTTAGGTATTCAATGCAGAACTTTGCAGTAGCTTGCAGTTCTTGATGAACGAATAACTGTAGTAAATACATTACGAAGTCGTACATTTGAGTAATTGTCAAAATACCTATCTAGTATGTTCATTCACAGTCTTTACAGATCTAATTATCTGCAATCGTTACACTCTCATGTTTATAAATCAAAGTAGGTAATAATGAATCACTAGAAAAGGAAGGACCACTGGCAGTGGTTGAGAAACATGTTGTGGCCTCGTGGGATATCGCTAAATATGGCAAACCAAGGTGAGGCGACATCGGACCATAAGTAACTCCTGTCGCTTATCTGTAGACCTATAAAGCCTGCGACCTTTTTAGGTACCTATTCTGGGATGTGTAACTGTCTTCTGATCTGTTTCACAAACATCTGCGATTTACTAGCGATCAAGATTTACAGAACACGTCGGGATTTTGCAATGACTATTTAACATTATTCGTAACTAAATAGGTAGTTTATCTGGGTCTGTTTCAACATGAATTGATCAATTAAAATGATTATTGTTTCCGATACTGAAAGACAGACTCCCACCTTTTTTGTAACTCCGTAGCACAGCATTGTGTACAACTAGTTAGTGGGTAGAGGTATGACGAAACGGTTCCGTAGACTGTACCTAGGTGTGTTGTTATGGGAAAGTGGAAATGCCAGGAAATACAAATAGGTTACATAGTAGGTAAGTGAATCAGCTAGATGGAATGAGACCTAGATTTGAAATAGCGCAGCAATACAGGTATAGGTTGAATATCTTTAAGAAATTTCTGATTTCCTTTATTGAAAATAATTATAATGATGCTCGCATTGATTTCGAGAATAGTGAACCGATGATCGAAGTTGTTAGGGCTAATTGAACTAGCAAAAAGGTTTGTACTTACATAATGATATGATCTGATATCAGCACTTAAAAAATACTCAAAAAAGTAACTCTGTCTGTCTGTCTCGCTTTCACGCGAAAACTACTGAACCGATTTAAATGAAATTTGGTACACAGATAGTCTAAAGCCTGAGAAAAGACATAAGTATTGTAAAGGGTTGAAAAGAGGGATGAAAGTATTGTCATTTTCAGAACTAGAAGCTTAAAATTTTAGTCTGTTAATTCTTACTAATATATATTTATATATTTTATACATCTATACTAATATTATACATGTGAAAGTAGCTCTGCTGACTGTCTGTTTGTTAAGTTATCACGCCTAAACCGCTGAACCGATTTTGATTTTGATGAATTTTGATATAGATAGATGGGACCTTGGAGAAGGACATAGGCTACTTTTTATGTAGGTACCACGCGTGCGAAGCCGCGGGCAGCAGCTAGTGATTAATAATCATGTGCTGTTAATAATCTTGACGAATTAAATAAAAGCATAGATATATAACTAGTCAATACAATACTACGGGGTACGTAATATTCTGAGCTTACCGGCTACTACTTTCACTTTTTAGGATTCCGAAGTCCACAAGGAACCCTTTCGCTATGTCCATCGGTTTATCTGTCTGCTGTCCGATCCTAATCAGAGGTTTGGCTCGCAAATTTTAAATGGTAATACGTATTAGTGGCCCTTGCAAAGTTACATGTAAAGTAGGTTGTTTTATTATTTTATTTTACTACCCTATAGTGAGATGAGACATATCGTTAGATAAGTTTTTTAAAGATACTAGGTTTCTTGAACGGTTTTACGATTCAGATATTAGTTTGATAAATATTATTCTATAATGACGCCATTTTTAGTAGAGGTCAGTGTAACCCTCCTCCCCCTACCGGCTAAACCGCTGTTTGGGGACATCGAAAATGTTTTTAAAATAAGTAGTTGGATATATTAACCACGGCCAGTATAGCTTTACTGCCCGATTTATGTTATAAATGATAAATGTTTTCACTTTTAAAGCTTTCGTGAGTTGTACTATACACTTGAGAAGCACGGGCATTTACTAACGTATTATTTTGTTGTTAGAGGCGACAATGTTTCGATCTATCTAGATTCATATAATCTTACTAATATTATAAATGCCAAAGTAACTCGAGAGATATTAAATATTAGAGATAGATGGGTCCTTGGAGAAGGACATAATATGCTACTTTTTACGTAGGTACCACGCTTGCGAAGCCGCGGGTTTGTTATGTTTTTCTAACTATGGTATTGAATTAAATTGGGACCTGACCACAGTCATTCTTATCCATACTGACTCGGGAAGCATTTACTGTGCGTGGTAACATTCGCTTGGTTAATTGAAACATGTAATTAATTGTGAGTGTAACTATGTGTATGGGTAGTATTCAGTCTGCATAATATGTGGCGGTATCAGTACGGTTGTTCAAAGCATAGAAGAATCAATGTTCCGTCTCTAGGATCTTGAAGTAATCGTTTTGAATCTGTAAAAAACTTTGCTCATTAGATATTTTATAAGTTCCAGCCTCTATAGATGGACTTGCAAAGTCAATACTGATTATGACATACTCATATAACGCTGCCAGTTCCTATGCTGATTACTCTAGACTGGGCCGATCTGAATAAGATTACAACGATATTGTTTGTGGAAAGTTAGGTATCATTAATCACATTCCAGGAGCTTGATTCAGTGAGGTAAATGTTGATGTTATAGCAGTTTAATTCATTAAAGGTTTTGTTATGAAAACAATTTCCTGTTCTACGGAAATTATAATGAATGGAGTGATCAGTCCTTGTTATTTGACAGCTAGCTCATTATGACATCACGGAGACTGGTATATGGTAAACATTTCCATATATTATACCTATTACATGGTGGGTAGATTTGTGTCTAAAATTCTACATATGTGTCTTTGCATGACTTCGGGTATGAACTGCTAATATTGATTCTGTGCTTCAGATAAGTAGGTATCTAGTTAAGTATAACAAAATACTTGTGTTTAGGTACTTACTAACCTACCTATTACTGACTGTAAGATGTTTTCCTTAAAAATCCATCCAAAATTATATTTATTTATACTTATTTAACCTACTTATATATACTTATTGAGGAATTTATGAATGGGTTAGGTAGATCTATTAATTGTTGGTACAATAATAATTAACATAAATACACACCAGGAAAGTTTAATAAAATCTGTCGTCATTTCTAGATTATTTCCAGGAATGACGAACGAATTTGTAATTTTAGAAAAGTATATTCTAATTTTTTTCATGTATTGATTTTTCTTAAATTTTATTTTGAACGCATTCAGCTAACGTATACTATACTGACTCTCCTGACATTGGCATAGAATAATTAAATTAGTAGTAACTAGGTCTATTTGAGCGTCTTCTTTTTCTTCTTATCGTGTCACCAGTTATTTCTACAAGTGTGGTGAAAGGATTAAAGTGCGCCTCAGAGGCTCCTTTCGTGCACTTAGGTAAGCCTTAATGTAAGCTCTCGACCTTGCCGACAGAACCCGCAGGAAAGTCGAATCAGCATGCGGTGTCGGTTTAGTTGCAGGTGCATAATGGGTGGCACCGAGCCGGGATTGTTTCAAGTTTTCCTTCTCTATTGCTAGGCTCTCCTGTTAGTCAGCAGAGGGACTAATCCCCAATAATTAGAAGACTATCGCAGTCGTCTCCATCATCAGTCTCCAAGCAGCACTCATCTGGGATCAGTTCCACGTTGAAATCCTCACTCGAAGTGTTATATAATTCAGCGAAAATTACTAACCCAATTTTACAGTTAGAGCCATTTTTATATTTTATATTTGAGCGAAAATATCTGTCACAAAGTACAAGTCTCTACGAACATCAAGCACTAAAGATACGTTTATAAATTACAAACAACATGTAGAAACGTAACATAATCATAGTCACAAGTTCACAACGTTAAACTCAACAAAGAGGTTTCACAAATACTTACGAAACTTTCTCAAAATTCAAATTACTCAACGATTACATGCGATGCGTGTATTTTCATAAATTGAGGCAAGATAATTGTTGAGATAGTTAGGGCAACTAAACAAAGGAGACGTACCTTACGACTAACATTGCAGACTCTCACAAATTCGTCGTAATTGGACTGAGAGAAACTCGCAACCAACTGTACATAATTGCTGATGCAAAAACAGCCGTCATCATCATCAACATACGCTACCAAGTAGGTAACACACGCTACCAAACTGGATCGTGGGAGTGAAACGGGAACCTTTGAATAGCACCATCAGCCACCGAGGAAACTGAAGCGAGCTCAGTATTTAGCCACAATAGTGATCATTAAAATGTTTCCACACGCTCATGCGTACCGCGATTGTTTCGAAATCGAGAGTACCACCACTTCTGCGGTGCCGTAGCCGGCCCTAAACCATGGGAATCTTTTCAGGCCACCATACTTTTATACGCATATGTTTTGCGATGTAGTGAGAAAGAAAAGCAGCCACTGTAGAGCCGATAGTTGAGTTAAGAGCTGTAAATTAACACGACATTAGCTGTCGTGTTAATTCTCAATTCGCGGTAAAATACAGCTCATGCAAGTGTTGAATTCCACGTAATACGGTAGATAGGTCGATAGCCCTGAACTGCACCTCATCACCTGAATTCAACTATCGTACCTACATCTTTTATTATTTGATGCAAGACATACAATCTTTATTTCTCGGAATCTGAACTTGCTAACGATGAATTAAATTATTTGCATTTGTGTACAACAGAAAATCGAAACGTGTTCCATCCGATATGTCCAGCTTTTTTTCTTGTTAAGTATTATGTGTTAAGTGTTCAATAAATAATTTTGAATCATTAAGAATTCAGCTTCTAACTACGACATCGTCATCTTAAACTTACAAAAAACAATATTAATAACAGTCAATGATGTGACATGTTAAATAACATTACTTAATTGATATTTTCATTCTAAATTTAGTAGATGTTTTAGTTCACATTGACACCTTTGATTAAATTTGTTTAATGAAGTTTCTACAAACAAATCTTTATTTAGAACGGATTTATTTATCGTAATCGATTATTTTTGTCTTCTTGCGAAGGAAACATTGCGCTCTTATATTTTATTTTTTTTCGAGATATTTCCAGTTTTATTAGTATTTTTTGTGTTTTAATTTACATAGAGCTAGAGTTGACTCGGGTGTGAATAATTGGAATAAAAATTGGCTTTGTGTTTCTTTGTGATTCAAGCAAAAATACTCCGTAATTATTTTATATGAAAGGCACCATCTTTATATATATAAATCTTCTCGTGTGTTTGTTATTAAACTCCTCCTAAACGCTGGACCGATTTTGATGTTTTTTTTGTGTGTATATGGTAATTCGTTCAAGTGGATTCGAGAATGGTTTAGAATTTAGAATATGTACTCACATTTATTTTTAAAACGCGCAGACGAATTCGCGAACGTGTCAACTTATATAAAATAACAAATGACGAACGCGACAAGATTCGACTTTGTGACATAGGTACTAAAAACAATATAAATACTTGACACTGTCAAAATTTACATTATTATGACACATGCCATTAACGAAAAAGAATAATTTATTTTATCTGTCACACGCGTGTTAGTTAAGTACATAGTACATGCCTACATAAAAAGGATGTATACTATTCCAAGGATCTAGACAAATAGCTCATGCTTAGTTTCCCTTCACGCTATCTAACTAATATTATAAATGCGAAAGTAAATCTGTCTGTCTGTTTGTTTCGTTTTCACGCCTAAACCACTGAACCGATTTTGATGAATTTTAGTATAGAGATATATGGGACTTTGGAGAAGGACATAGGCTAATTTTTATCTAGGTACCACGCGTGCGAAGCCGCGGGCAGCAGCTAGTAGCTTATATTTGATATTTCCGCAGGAGTGATCGTCAACAGAAAGTTGATCTTGTCTAGGCGCTCCGGCCACTACAATAGAATATGAATTAATAAGTATTTTGTGGTATTACTAAGATTCAATCATCCAACGGCCCAGTCGTTGCAGTGTGATTCCACAAACAAACATTAAAATCTAAACTCTCGCCTTAATATATTTGTGGGATAGGATATGCTTGACAAGCTACAAGTACTTTATAAAAGCATTAAACTTACAATCCTGTCGTTGCCTTCCTACGTGAATGGATAATTTCCAGTGGCACAATTAAATGCGCACCCACACAGGACCAACTTCGACAAACGCAGGTGGGTGGTCAGTTGTTTTTAGCAAATTAACCTGCTTCATCAAAGGACATTATTTTGCTATTTGTATAATTTTTTAAGTGAAAACTTATTTAGGCGCGTTGAGCACTTTTTGGGTGAACAAAAAGCGTGAAACTTGCGTAATCGTCACCGCACGCTTCCCATGAGCTACAATATAACAATATTAGATTATTATTTTTGGTTTTATCAAGGATTTAAGTATAAATTGGCCATTAACACTTATGTACAAAAGGACTAACCCTTTATCGTAACCTCTAATGACCTACACCGCTGGGGCATCTGTATCCATATATACTTTATGCTAGCAAAATCTGAAAGAAGTCTGTGTTTTTGTTTATTACGTTAACACTGCTAACAGTTGCATGGATCTGGATGAAATTTTGTAAAAAATATATTGTTCCTTGGAGAAGAAACATTGGCTTGGTTGGTAACTACCACGCGTGCATAGCTGCTGGCAGAAGCTAGTATAATATACGAGCATGTATGACTAAATAACTAAATTATATAGTTATAATGATAATAAATTAGATGTTTTGTATGTTTATTGCTTTTAAATATGTTGCAAATTTTTATTAACAAAGGCATTATTTTTATTACCTCACAACTTCGTCATTGATGAACTGATTTGAATAAAAAGGACATACTTCCCGATTGGTCCCATATAAATTTCATAAAAACGGTTTAGTAGCTAGGTTTTCAATTAAAAAAAACTTAAATAATGTCATCCACTTGGATGAAACGAAATTTTGATATATTGCTTTCCTGTGACTTTCCAGTGGTGTTTACGAATTTCGAAAAATTATTAAGTACTAAAAAGCGTAAAATAAAAACTTTTTTAACCGGCTTCAAAAAAAGTAGGAGGTTCTAAATTCGGTTGTATTTTTATGGGCTCCAATTTCATTTAATGAAGTCGCTTTTCTTTTTAGATTTTAAAACGTAATTATCCTTAGTAATATTATAAATGCGAAAGTAACTCTGTCTGTCTGTTTGTAACGTTTTCACGGCTAAACCGCTGAACAGATTTTGATGAATTTTGGTAAAGAGATAGATGGGACCTTGGAGAAGGTATTCTACTTTTTATGTAGGTACAACGCGTGCGTGCCGCGGGCAGCAGCTAGTATTTTATAAAGTTAATCTATAAAAGTGATTATTTCGCGTGCGCTACGAAAATTATTAATGATACTGAAAAAAAAGTACGACGTGTTTAGTATTCATCATTACCCACAAAAACGTCAGCGATTTATGTCTAACTATTAAAGTTAAGTAACAATAAACACTTTTCGTCCAAAGCAGTCAATTAAGACGGGTAGAATCGAATCTGCAGTAATGATAAAACTCTGGCAGGTTTCTTCTTATCGTGTCACTAGTTATTTCGAACCAGTGTGGTGAAAGAATTGAAGTACGCCTCACTTTCGTGCTCCTTAGTAGTAGTAGGCTCCTTTCGTGCACTTGGCACATGTCTTCAAACTTTTTTTGCTGGTTATATCACGATGTTTTCCCTCACGATTTGAGAGCACTGGTATAGCCGCACATAAATTAATCGAACAGAAAAATCCATTCGGATTAGAACCCACGACCTTAAGGTCGGAAGGCGGGGCCACTACCACTAGACCACCCGTGCTCTCACTATGACTATTATCTTTACCTACCTAAATTTGTTAAATCTGCAAGTCGTGGACTTAAAAAACGGAAACGGACGTTTCCCGATATATTTCTGAAATAATATCATCGTTCGCAAAAAGAGACATCCAGCTTGATTCTATAGAGTTGTGTATTTTATATGGATAAAAATAACAGCTAACCATTATAAAACCTCATATCTTATCGGCAACCAATAATGATTGGGATTTACGTATCCAAAATACCTATACAGCAAGTGGATTGAATGGAAATATGATGTAGGCACTAGAAATTCGCGACAACCACGTGGTGAACGATGATAACGCTGCCGGTGGCGATAAACGCATGTTTTTCATTAACGGATCGACGAGTTTCCATGAATGGCCGCGGACTGAATGGAAAACGTTGGGTTTCATTCATATCGGCCGTGAAGCGAACGCCTTTTGCTGTCAACCGTGCAAATAATACGGCACGCGACGTTATACGTAAACTCTAGGTATGTTAATACTATAGTAGTCTGTCTACGTGTCTAAATGGTGATAATGTTTTGAGACTTGAAATTGCGAGCATACGTTTCAGGTTCTTGTGTCATTGGTTTGGCAGAGCGGCCGGTGGCAGTATCATAAAGAGGGTTAAATTGCTTTGGGGTTTTAATGCATCTTTCTTACAACTTCAATAACATAACAATATAAACAAGCGATCTAGATCGTAAAATTGAAGAACGCATACCTACTTAATTAATATAACTTTCATAACTGCTCTACATGTTTATGTTTGTGCGTGAAGTAGTGCTGTTTTGTATGCAAAGATTACTGTGTTGATAAAAACACTTGAAAAGACATAAAGGCAACATAAAAAATTCTAAAACGATTGGTATGATAGAGGGTTTTGCAATAATGGTTACCATTATCATGTGGCGTATAAACATTAGTGTATCAATCCCGCTGTAAGGGCTGGACAGATTAGGAAGGAATTTGGAACAGAATAAAGTCTATGACCTGATACATCATATTATAATTTGGTTCCGCCAACAAATACGGTTTTCTGAAATTTATGGATTTATCAGTAAATTTATCTATGAGTAAATAAATCGTTCTTTCTCAGAGAAGCCGTCTGATGAAAGCTACTAAACCGATGATTTTATTTTATAGGTCAAATGGCTCTGTCGTTTAGTAGGAGGATAAACCATGGTTCAACGAATATTTACTCTGGTATTTCAATTAGTATCGAGTTGCCTGTACAGGAAAGTGTCAATGTCATGCTGTGGGTTATCTCCACGCCTCGTTGCATTTGCAAGATCATTAGCCATGAATTACTATTACACTGACCTATCAAGTATAATGACGTCAGCTTGGGTGTCAAATACGAATGCGCGACATGCGTGAAGTTACAATAAAACTCCGCAAATTAGCAGTGCGTTCACCAATGTGAACGAACCCTAAGATAACAAACACTTCAAGATAGCATTATTTCAACATGAATAATATATTTATAATTTTCACTCAAAACGGGATATTTACCATGATATATGAGTTTTTCTGCTTCTCGATATTTCGGCACAGTTGCATGCGCCATGATCACGAGATAAACTGTTTTAAAAGTAATATATTTATATTTGACGACCTCTGTGGCGCAGTGGGCTTAGGTCCGGCTGAGACGCAAAAGGTTGCGGGTTCGATTCCTGCTGCGGGACAAATGTTTGTATGATCTGCAAGTATTTGTCTCGGGTTTGGGTGTTTCTATGTATAATATGTATGTATTTACAAAAAAAAGTAAAAAAAAAAAAAGTATATAAGTAGTATATCAGTCATGTGGTACCCATAACACAAGCTCTGCTTACTTTGGGGCCAGATGATGCTGTGTGAAATGTCCGGTATTATTAGTATATACATAGCATAGGCATTTGCACACCTTAAAGTACGTCGGTACCCGTTAGTTTGTCTTTCTCTTCGATAATAGAAATTGGATCGGGCCTGCTGCAGTGAGAGTCGGATAAGCTTGCCCCTTTTGATTTCATAGCAGTTTAATGGCAATTTTGTGGTGTCGTGTCGTCGATCTAGTTAAAATTTAGTAAAACACGATTAATCTGATTTAGTTCGCACAAAAGTCTGAATTAGAATAATATTTTTATATTACACTTTTATAATTTACAAAATAAACATGTAATTGGTTTGTCTTTGCTCATTTAAGACACCAAGTGATTTCGTTTTTATTAAAACTGGAAAATCTTAGGAAAATCAGTTCAACAATGGAACAATATGGTTTTTTTTTTTAAATTATTACTCTAATTTCGACTTTGGTCAATCAAAATATGATCATTCATATTAGAAATTTTAGCTAGTCTGACGAATCACCAGCAATATCTTTATAATCTTTATTTTTGTATTCTCACATGGTTTTGTCGTTATAAAGTCGCCGGTCTGCGATAAGCCGTCTTTATTATTAAAGTAACTAGGTAGTTCTAGTCTAGGTTAAGACATGCAGGTTTTGTTTCCTCGCAATTTTCCTTCATCATTGGAGCTAATTATGTTAATTAGGTATTTTATGTAAATCAATAAAGTAATGAGCAAAAATTGCAATGCTAACTAGTTTTTGTAATATATGGATGTTTGTTTCTGGGTCAGTGAGAGTTACAGCGATAACTGAGTACTAATGGTACGTAAGCTACGAGTAGCTACCCACTATCAACTCTGTTAATTATCATAATGTATTTAGCGAATATAAAATAATAGAACTCAAGCTTATCGGACATAATTATATACTAATTAAATCTAAAATAAAAATGCAAACTTTATATAAAACAAACTTTTGCAAGCGTGGTACCTATGGAGATAAAAACTAGCTTATTTATGTTAATTCAGGATTGAATCTATAGCTATTCTATAACAAAATTGATAAAATCAGTTCTGCCTGTATTGCGTAATTGCGTAAAAAATAAACAACCTTTGATACCTATTTATATTTCTGGTAGGAATTTCTAGTAGAAATATGGTTAGTTAAAAAGAGCGCGGTCTTAAGAGTAGAATATACGAGTACCTAGCTTGGCTGGCCAATTAAATATGGTTGATTTAGCTTGATTGTAGTACATGAATTTAAGTTAGACTTGAGACAAGGGAGTGGTAAACACACGGTGCTAATCAGAGCCGTGTTTACACGAGAGCAAGACACTGTGTACTTAGGAGCGCTCGTGACTAACATGCACATGTTAATGCACTGGTATTACAACAAAATCAAGTTATTGTTCTGTTTCAAAGGTCCTGCGCGTAGAGAATGTGGAGGAAGTGCAGCTATCAAAAAAAGAAGTGACGCTTTTGGTTCTTTAGATAAATTTTCATAGGGTACCTACTACTACTTTCTATAAGTCAGCTAAACGGACTATGTCGTGGATAACCTCTTTTCAAATGCCGGGACAGACAATTTGACATGCTCGGTCAGTAGCTATCCAGGTATTGACCTCGTAGTGTTGCTTAACTTTGTTGATCATAACTCACTTGGAGCTATGCCACGTGCGATTAATTGTGTAGGTAAGTATATAGAATTGTGAGAATCGACGAGCTCAGTTACAATAATGTTGCCACGTGCGCAGTACATAGGTACTCATATCGACATATCTAATGTTGTCCATCTCAACGTTATCGATTGTCACTTGCCTAGATGAACTCTTCACAGGTAGCTAGGTACCCAATCGCAAAGTGATTCGCACCATGCATAAAACAAAGTATAAAACTAGCTTCTATTAGCGTCTTCGCCTGCGTAATACATAGGTACATAAGAATTAGCTTAAAATGATGAATGAATTTCATAGAAATGTGTTCTAAAACATTCACATAAACTATCGCATCGTACATCGTATGACTTAATTAGTGGCTGTCCTTTTGAGTGGGTTGTATAGTAAAGAACAAAGGTGTCTGTTGACGGTGGTGGATAAGGCGCGGGCGCGGCGGAAGTTGCCGTAAGCGAATCGAACCATGATGTGTCTGCGGTTATCATTTTACATTGACGTTGAAGTAAGGTGCTTACTCCGATTATTAAATATATTAGTGCCTAAACTTAACAACTCAGTTATTTCTTAAACAATCACTTACCCATCTTTGCTACTAATGATGAGTAAGTGATGCTTCTCATCCTCAAGACCCTGGTTATGAAACAATGGATTCTGAATAACGATAGTTCACTAGGCAAGTAAGTAAACATGACATCTACAATAACCTCTCCAATGCTCAATGGTTTCTCAAGATCACTAAGCTGCATAGCGAACTACAAGTCAACAGTCACGACGAAATAAAGCAATACGTCTCCAAATACAAGACCCAATTCATCTGCACAGCAATCTGCTATTCCAAATCCGTTGCGAAGATAACAAATTTTGGAACTGGATGGAGCATAGGTATAAACAAATAAGAGGAGAAATGTTTAAATATCCTACAGACTGCCATGAACAAACTTGCTCAAATTCTGGTAGCTGATGAGAATAGAACATAAAAAAAAAACCAAAGCTACTGCATAATGGGATAAGTTGTTAAACCCTTGCTATTCATATCATCACTGGATTGTTACAAGGTTCTCAAATAATAAGTTGATGACTGCCAAATAGATAAGCAACTAGCAAGACACTGCGAAAGATTTATCGGATATAGAGGATGATGAAATCAGTGAAACATCTAACATAAAAGCTTTGTGCTTCAATGTATTAGAGTTCATCGTAACCGATAGCGAGGCGCGGTTGACGCAGGGGTCGCGGGTCGCGCCCCGGAAGGCGTCCTGCACCCTTATCTCGGACACTCCGTACTATCACAGATTTATGACCACACTGCTGCATCAAATCAATAATTTTGTGCAACTTTTGGGAGCTCCTTTTTATTTGTTTTACTTGATAGTTAAAATATTTTTTTTTTTTTTTTTTTTCTTAAATATACTTAATATGCCGCTTAGTGAGAATAACTGAATTTTCATTACTAATATAGGTATAGCATAGGTCGCTATTATTTAGTAATGTTTCGTTTTGCCTATTCAACGCGTTTTTAGCAGTGAGTGATTAATGTCAATATGATGAACTAGATTGTGTTGCAATATGTTGTATGAACACACACTTTTTAATTTATAACCTCACAAGTAAATACTTCTATTAGTTTGAAGAATTATTAGTACCTTTTTTATATTTGAACCCTAGCCTTAACAGAAAATAATAGATAGTTTTGTAGAAAAATATCTGTTACTGCATCCGATCCGGGCTAGTTGAAGCTACTTTTAAGATCCTCACATGAAAGCAATAAGTATTTTAAACTTTGCACTTGAACTAGGTAAAACACCCGGTAGTCAGCCCCGCACCAGTACTCAGCCTTTACGGACTTTACATCCCTATAAATAGTGTTGAAATCGGTTTTCACCTTTAAAATTACGTTTAATCAAATCCCTGTATCCTTTTTGGCTATTACGCACACATACGAAACAATAACATGTCAGGTTGGCAAGCTACACGCATTCCTTTTCACCTCCGACACAGACATGACTGGACGTGTCGCTGTCACTATTTTTTTCTTAAGGAGACACGTATGAGTTTTCTGTAAGTTTTTGTGTCTATTTGTTGTAATTTGTGGTGGATTGGGATGCTGTGTTACTATTTAGTGATTATTATATGATAAAATTAACTATTACATGCATTTACTTGCTTTAAAAGCTGTAATTAAGGAGGCCGACTACTGGGTATCGATTTTTTTATGTAGATCCAGTGCTCAGCCTTATGTGGCTGACTACTGGTTTTTTCGTAATTTTCTTATATTTAGCTCAAATTAACGGAGCGATTAATCCCAATTTTGCTCATCCGTTTGATCATAACTCTTCTAAGGCGAAAAGGGTATTTTACCAGTAGTCAGCCGCATACTAACATAATTGCATGTCAGGGGCCGACCAATGGATCTACAAATCCAGTAATCAGCCGTCTGTAGCTGTTTCACGAAATAGCACCTTAAAGCCCTTATAATCAGAGTTCAATAAAAAAAATTAAAGCATACATAAAGGGTAGTCTTTTGATGAAAGCGTATCATCATTACTTACATAGTATAAAACAAAGTCGCCTCCCGCTGTCTGTCTGTCCCGATTTATGCTTAAATCTTTAAAACTATGCAACGGATTTTGATGCGGTAATTCAAGAGGAAGGTTCATATGTATAAAACATGCATAATATAATAGAGATACACTGATAATTTTAGAGGTTTCTAATGTGGTGTCGTAAATAAACTCCTTTTTTTGCGCTTATGCAATGTTCACCTCTGCATTGGAGGATGTTTTCAAGTTCTTGTACTGGCATAGACATGGTATCAACATCAATGGCCTCACTCACTTTCGATTTGCCGACTATATAGACCTCATGGCAGAATCGCTGGAAGACCTAGGCACAATGCTCAGCGACCTCAACATCGTCTCCCAACAGGTGGGTCTTAAAATGAACATGAGCAAGACAAAAATCATGTCAAATGCTCATGTTGCACCCGTACCGGTACATGTTGGGAGCGATATAATGAAAGTTGTAGACTTATGTCTATTTGGGTCAGACGATTCAACTAGGCAAGTCCAACTTCGACAAAGAGGTCAGCCAACTCGGATGGGCAGCGTTCGGGAAATTAAGGCACATCTTCTCGTCACAGATACCGCAGAGCCTCAAGACGAAAGTCTACAATCAGTGCGTGTTGCCAGTGATGACATATGGAACTGAGACTTGGTCGCTGACTATTGGCCTCATACACAAGCTCAGAGTCGCGTAACGTGCAACGGAGAGAGCTATGTTGGGTGTGTCACTACGTGATAAAATCAGCAACGTGGAAATCCGTAGAAGAACCAAAGTCACCAACGTAGTGCTCAAAGTTTGCAAGTTGAAGTGGCAATGGGCAGGCCATATATCTCCCAGAACTGATAACCGTTGGGGAGTAAAAGTTCTCGAATAGGACGACCCCCCCACTCGATGGACTGACGACATTGTAAAGATCGCAGGAAGTCGGTGGATGGAGAGGGCTCAAAATCGTTCTTCCTGGAAATCTATTGGGGAGGCCTATGTCCAGCAGTGGACTTCATAAAGGCTGATATGATGATGATGAAGCCAAATATGCAAAAATAAGTAAAAGGCTGACTACAGGGTAAGACATGGCTGACTTGTGGAGAAATGAGGCTGAGCACTGGTGAAAAGCACTAGACTCCAGTCCGCAGCATGGTTCAAGCCACGCCTCCACAGTCGACACTAGCGCCACTAGAAGTCCTGTGGAGTGCAAACCCCCCGCGAAGTGCCCCTCGTGCCTCTCCGACCCCCGGTGGTCTGCGCGTGACCCCCGCTACCGTGCCCCTCGGCATGGTAGCGGGAGGGTCCCCCCCGCCGGCCAGTCGTGAGCACCCGGGTGCGCGTCCACGATCCGCCCTCCGTTCTCGGTCCTCATACCGTGCTCTAGCCACTACCCGGTGTTTTATGGAAAACAGCTAGGTAGTGGCGAACAGCATCATCGCCCGCAACCACATCTGACTCCGATTCTCGCCCTTCTGACTGACCAACGCAACCGTAGATGCCCAGACACCCGCCTGCCAACACCCGAGCAATCCGTAGTGCTACTTGAAGAAGCGCTGCGGCACCTGCTACTTATGCAGCCAGCAGCAGCAGCTGCTCCCCGTCCCCCAACGAGCCAGGGACTCGCCGGCAGCGGAACTGAGATTCCGCCCCGGCCGAAACCGGATGCTAGACGGGGGATATGTCCATCGCCACTGACTCCTGATAACACAAGCGCCGTGTGTGCGCCGTGCGTCTTGTGTCGTGCTGTGAGAGCTCCACGTACTGCGTGCGCCTCGTGCCGCGCGCGCCGTGTGCCACGCCATGGCTGCACTCGCACTGTGCTGAGAGCCCCATGTGCTGCGCCACGTGCTGTGTGCGCCTTGTGCCGCGCGCGCCGTGTGCTGCGCCATGGCCGCACTCGCCTTGTGCTGAGAGCCCCATGTGCTGCGCCACGTGCTGTGTGCGCCTTGTGCCGCGCGCGCCGTGTGCTGCGCCATGGCCGCACTCGCCTCGTGCTGAGAGCCCCATGTGCTGCGCCACGTGCTGTGTGCGCCTTGTGCCGCGCGCGCCGTGTGCTGCGCCTTGGCTGCACTCGCCTTGTGCTGAGAGCCCCATGTGCTGCGCCACGTGCTGCGTGCGCCCCGTGCTGCGCGCGCCATGCTGTGTGAGCCCCAGCATCCGCACCACTCCCCCCCATTGATAACCAGGACTAAGTCCACCAAAGCGCACCTAACTCCGCAGACGCGGATATAGGAAGCGCTTATACCCCCTTGAAGGCCACCGCTAACGCCAAGAAGGCAGCGTAAAGTTGCAGAACGCAACAAAACCCACTGACCCAGGGGCCGTTGCCCCTGCGAGTTGAAGCCAGGGTAATGACAAAGATGTCGAGGCCCTTACCTAAACCCCAAGATGGGAAGGTTTAGACGACCAGAGTAGTAGACTGGTGAAAAGTGCCATATTTTAATTAATGTTTTTTTTTTTTATAATTCTATTACAATTTAAATGTTTTGTTGATTTTTTTAGTGAGTCTTATAAATAACCTTTCAGAGAAAAGCTATTGTTTATATTAATATTATTTAATATTTGAAATACAATTGAAATAAATTTCATTACCCACTTAAAGGCTGACTACTGGGTGTTTTACCCTATGTAGCGACTTATATAACCCTCTATGAACTCTCTCTCTCTATCTGTCGAAAACAAACAAACCTAGTTTTTTAAACTGAAGTTGAAGACAATTCTTCATTTGTCTTTTCATGAAATAACAGCTATTAAGAATTGAATGACTTGAATATTTTTACATGTTTTTTTTATATTTTATTTTAATCAATAAACTGTGTAGCACAATTGTAGACAATTGAGTAATAAGTGTATTATGTTGATTTGTGATTTTAACAGCAAGAGATCCGAAAACAATTCAGACCTCATTCCCCAATTAATGTTCTAAATAAATAAACAAATGTTGAAAGACTTTGTGACTTTAATTACAAAACAAAATCACTTGACATCAGGACAGTAGGGCGTTTATGGAACTCTAATTACAATCAGTGTCTATCGAAACGTTATCACGAAAACTGATAGACATTGATTGTAATTAGAGTTCCATAATCGCCCTACAGATGCCATTATAGGAAAAAAAAGTTGAAGGCGCACCGCAAACATTGCTTTTCTTGTTGGAAACAGCAGACGGTTATGTAAAAATTGTGCCTCGCTGCCGTAACCAGACTCTGGCCATTTCTACCTACCTGTCCTTATTTAAAAAAGGAATTCATTTGAATCCTATCAATTGTACCTACTTGCGCTAGTTCACAAGTTTTTTTAATGTTACTAGTAGGTTTAACATGGCAGCTACGAAAAAGGATAACTCTATGGAGAAATTACAAAATTTACATTAAATATGGGGTAAGGAATTTTCAAAAAAACCTTCCATCATGATTGCCATGTTAGTATGGCTGTATCTATGTAGTTATTTAGATCTTAAGAGGATGGCTAAGATATCATCTCCTGAGCCATCTTCAAAGATCTAAGTAGAGTCAGAGGCACATTGAGACATTGCATTTAGCACAAGCCCCTTCTTTCCACAGTAGTCAGTAATTGGTACACAACAGTGGGGCAATTATGGAACTTTGATACTATCAAAACATTGATACTAATATCTTCCAGTAACTATTGATGAATTGGTATTACGGATTGCTGCGATTTCTATCGGCTTCTATCGCTAGTTACAATGTGAAGTTGGTGTCAAACTATAACTCGACCAATTTACAAAAAACGATTGTGGTAGGAACCGTGTTTAGCGTACTAAGCATTTCAATACATCGTATATGATTGATTGAAATAATGTCTATTGCTAGGTTTTGATTTGTGGAGATATCAGCTGATAAATGTGATTTTTGAAGGAATCTACTTATGCTTGAGTGAAGGTATGATGGTATTGAGCTAAATACAATGCAAGCCAAAAAGTTATAATTACAAAAATATTAGTTTTATCTGGGTTGCTTTGGTAATCTTTATTGTAACAAATTGCATAAGAAACGAGCAATAGTAGGTATCTAATCTAAGCATGATCTATAACTGATAGGTGTGCTATGTTCACGACTCAATTTCATTCATAAACTGTGAACGAAACGATATGTCAAAACACGACAACGAAAACAAAGCCCACTATGTATTAATGAATACAAATTGTGTACGGATGTTAAGTCACCAGTCGTATTCCGTGTATATCTGGTTTTACAAATACTCTACCAATTTCCATTTACATCTGGTTCAGTCAGAATTTAGAAAACCAAAGAACTTGAGCACCACCTGTTCACCACAATGACAACAAATAACCCAACAGTCAATAATAGCCTGCTTTGCATCCTTACAACATTTCAAAACTTTACATAAGTAGTGAATTATGAATTCTTTGTTAGTTTTTGTGTAAAAACTTACCGATCTTTATTTTTAATCTTTCTTCAACTCGCACTTTACGCGTATCGTCCGCCATGTTAGATCCATAACTGTTTATCTCTTTCATCCGCTGTTATCTCTTTCGGAACGAGCCCGTTCGGTCGGCCGGCTTGCTTGCTTGTCCCGCCAGCCGCCACTTCCGGAGTGTCGTAATGTTCTACTTGAGTCTGCACTGTATTTATTGAGCTAGTCAAACGATATCCACAAAGTAATTCCATGAAGCCATATTTTCGACAACAATGTTTTGAACAAATTAGAACTCTAACACAAATACGATTGGTTTCATGTTGGCACTGCGCATGTGCTCAAATCATACATACACTAAAATCACTTTTCTATCAATGAATGTATGTACGTAGTGGGCAACTACACCCAGTTTGCATTTAAATTGTTTTATATCCACAGCACAGCAGCACATAGCACATCACATTAAATTAGGTATAATAAAATAATACGTTAGACACATTACACTACACTGCACCGCTGCCTCGCCATGAAAGAAAATATTATGAAATGAAACTAATTTTACTCAATGAATAAAAATCATGAATGAGCAATTACGTCACGCACGCGTCACGTCAAAACTTCAAAAGATGTTCGTGCGCTTGCGCTGAGTGAGCCGCCTTGCCTGTGACTTTTTTTATGGTCTGGACCCGTAGTCTTTTTAGCTATTTGATAGTACCGCTGCACTCCAATAATCATTCTCAGATTGAAAAAGGGCAAATCATCGAAATAATTTTACATGCCCTTTGGGCAAATCATCGGCATCCTACAGATAACAAGAAAATAAGTGTATGACAAGGCGGTTAAGTTAAATTATAAGATTAAGGGCTCTTAAGGCTTGCTCAAAAAAGTGAATTATTATGTGTCAAAGTTGACAGATGATAGCTGACATTTTGACTATTTTGACTTATGTCGATGTCAAGTGCTCAGAAACGTCACTGTTCTTGTCCCGTCTGATCTCATCAGTCAGTGTCAGTGATTTGATGGCTTGTTTGGTGAATTGAATTGAATGGCGAATGGCTTGATGATGGATTCTTCGTTTATCATTTCATGAAGTTATATAGGTAGCTCATTCCGCGATGACGTTTAGAATTGACAATTGACCATCGACTAAGACATTATTAACAAACAAATTGACTATAAGCAAATATAACCACTTGACATTGGCCAAATTGACATTATTATGTCATTTATGATGTAGTTTCTGCTGCAGTGGTCAGCACTACGCGGACCTACTGATGCAAGTTTGAGGATATATTAATAAACGGTTTTTCCAAAACAATCTTGTATATTCTTTCTTTTACACATTACTCTCATTGACACACTGTCACTCTATTTTTCACAATAGACATTAAACATTATTGAATAATATAAAAGAAGGTTGTAGTCTACTCAATACAATCTTCTTCAACACTTTCCCTTATTCAAACTGTTAAAAAGTTTAGGCAGTTTTAGGCAGAGAGAAGAAAAAGTTGCCCTTGAAAGCCCTTTGGTCATGATATCAGCAACTTGATTTGCTGTCCCGATCCTTTCAACTTCGATGGCACATTCAGCAGCCAACTCTCTCACGTAGAAATGCCTAATGCGAATGTGTTTGGTCCTCTTGTGGAATTCTGGATTGTGGGCAAGTCGAACCGCTGCTTCATTGTCCACAAACAATATCGGAGTCTTCACAAGAGACGTTAGGTTTTGCATGACTCTTGTCAGCCAAACCAGTTCTCTGGCTCCTTCACTAGCAGCCACAAGCTCTGCTTCGGTAGTTGAGATAGCTACAGAAGCTTGTCTCTGGCTCAGCCACGAAATCACTCCTCCTGAGTATCGACAGACAACTCCCGTTGTGGAGCGACCAGTTTCTCCATCACCTCCGTGATCTGCATCACTGAACCCCTCGAGCACGCCAGGTAAATGCTGTGCTTTATATTTGATAGCGTAGGAGCGGGTACCGTTGATGTAACGCATAATCCTCTTCACTCTAAGCCAGTCATCTCTAGTGGGAGATTCTAATTTTCGTGAAACAACTCCCACGGCATAGGCTATGTCCGGACGTGTTCCGACCATGAGGTATGCTAATGCTCCAACAGCTTCCCTGTATGGAAAACATTCTCCTTTATCAGGTTCTACTTTCCCTGATTGAGGTTGCTTTTCAATCGGTGTGGTTACGGGATTCGATTCGGACATCCCGAAACGCTCTAAAATCTTTTTTGCATAAGCTTGTTGACTTATTTTAATTAAGCCATAGACGCAGGTTTCGTGGTAATCCGTAGTCTGTTTCCTAAATCTTTCAGAAAAGAATTGGCTAAATCCTCATCTGTAGCAGCTACTAATCTATCATCTACATACAGTGTGATCAGTATCTTCTTGCCATTGATGACCTTAGTGTATTGACAACTGTCCGCCTCACACTGTTTGAAATTCATGTCTAATAGCACTTCTTCGAAACAAGAATTCCAACATCTTGGAGCTTGCTTTAAACCGTATAGACTCCGATGAAGCTTCCATACGTTTGATGTCCCATCGGAATATCCATCTGGTTGCTGGACATAAATTTCCTCTTTAAGTTTCCCGTTGAGGAACGCTGTACAAACATCGAATTGTACAAGATGTAAGTTCTCTTGTGCACTTACACTTAGAAGAGCTCTAATTCTGGTAAGGCGTGCCACAGGACTGAACGTCTGGTCATAGTCCTGTCCATTCTTTTGCTTATAGCCCTTAACGACAAGTCGAGCTTTATACTTGTCGATGGTGCCATCTGGATTCCTCTTAATACGAAGGACCCATTTGCAAGGTAGCGCCTTCTTGCCTTTCGGTAATGCACACGGTGTCCATACCTTGAGCTCTTTTAATGATTTATTTATTTATTATTTATTTCACTGTTCATCGCTCTTTGCCATTCTACGTGATCGGTTCTTTTCATCGCATCCGAAAAATTCGTGGGATACGATTCAGTCACGCAGACGTAATCATCATACCGTTCAGGTCTCTTTATCTGACTGTGATCACGAAGTTTGTAGCGTGGTGATTCAGCGTCATGAAATTCGTCCTCTTCTTCAAGATCACCATAATCTTGCTGTGTGACGGACTCTGATTTATGAACGTGGTCTTCCTGGACTTGTTCCAGAATTACTCCCTCAAGGCTACGTTCAGGATCGTCAATAACTGATGGTTCTAGGTCTCCCTCAGACTCAATTCTCAAAGGACCTTGACATATTTCCAGATTCGAAGCCGGTTTGTCGCTTTCTGTGATGTTGTCTATCGGTAACTGAGTAATGTACTCCCTCGTATTGGATTTACTTTTATCAGTACCTGGTGGATCAACGTCATTGTTAGGAAGGGCATTTTCGTCGAAAATTACGTCTCGTGACCGCACTAGTGTATTTTTCTTTCCGTCGGTAATCCAGACACGGTAGCAATCTTCATCGTATCCAATAAGTCGGCCTTTGATTGCTTTTTTGTCTAGCTTTTTCCGTTTTTGCTTTGGTATGTGGACGTAAGCAGTGCTCCCTATTATTCGCAGATGCTTAATTATGGGTTTATTTCCACACCAAAGTTCGTAGGGAGATTTGTCGTATTTTGTAGGACCTGTTCTGTTTAATATGTAAGCGGCGGTATTGTTTAGCTCAGCCCACAATTGTTGCGGCATCGTCTCATGCGCATACATCATTGTGCGAGCTGTCTCAACCAGTGTTCTGTTTTCCCGTTCACTGACACCATTTTGTTCAGGCGTATACGGGGCTACAAGTCTCTGTTGTATTCCGTGAGAATCTAATATCCGTCTAACGGACGTATTATCAAACTCACCGCTTAATAGACATTTTACGGTATGTCTTGCTGCTTTCGTCTGAGCTTGCATCAAGGCGAGTTAATCTTTGACCTCTGACTTGTGTCTCAGGAAGAATACCATACGATAGCCTGTAAAGTCATCTTTTAACAAAACATAACATTGCAACTTCGAATAGCTTGGTTGAAACGGTAAACAAACGTCGGTATGTACGAGTTCTCCTGGCATCGTAGCTCTAGTTCTCGTACCGAATTTAAGTCTATGGGCTTTCCCATATATGCAACCTTCGCATGTCTCCTTATCAAGAGGTAGATCGAGACCCAGTTCGTGTTTAACTATCTCTTTCACGTGTCTCTTGTTCTGGTGAGCAAGCCTTTCATGATATAGCTGCATCGTTGCTGACGTCGACGTCGTCGCACAGACTTCTGGAGGGTTCTCTGGTGGTATGTTTACTACGTCTAGTCGATATAATCCACCATTGTTGTGTCGTTTTCCAATCAGCCTTACTTCTCCGTTGACATAGACGGTGCATTCTTTTGTCGTTGATGAGAATACGCTGCTCGGAACTCTATCGTGAAGTGCCAAAATCGAGAATAAATTCTTATTTATGGCTGGAACGTACCAAACGTCGTTGAGGATTACTCGTTGTAGCTTTCTTTTAACATTTCCATCGATCATTACTGAACCTTTGCCTTTTGCACTAATTGAGTTGCCGTTGGCCGTTGTCACAGTACGGTTTTCTTTGAAATGTTCGAAATTTTGGAACAGATCCACCCGGTTGGTTACGTGGCTCGTGGCGCCATTATCTACGTACCAATTCTCGGTGTCGCGATCTATTGAAAAAACTTCTGTGTCCTCAATAGACATCAGTATCATGTTAGCGGAATTAGGAGTAGGTGTTGCCGGTTACTGTCCTTGGAAGGCTTGCCATCGTTAATCCACTTCTGAAAGTTTCTAACGCGATGTCCGATGCCGTGACGGTAGTTGCATAAAAATTTAATTTCTGATCTGATCGTTTTTTATTACAGGTATTATTATGATAATCAGGAAGAGGACGTACGTACTTTTTTTTTTATAAATTTGTTTGATTATTTTAATGACGCTTTATTATTGAACCCAAATCTATACTGAGCCTAGCACCTTGTTTTGTGGTGTTAAATGAAACTTCTGAAGTTTCATTTACCACCACAAAATGATAGTTAAATAAATACCACTTAGGAATTGCAACCTTAGGTCACTTAGTTAACACTTAGGTCAGGTCATTCATCGATATCGATAAATTTTAAATGTTATTGCTGAACAGCCCTATTTCGTTTATGTTTGGTTGGCTATATAAGTTTATCTAATTTTTGACATTGGCGAAAGGGTTATTCTATATTAATCTATGGTGTCCCGCCCGTCTCTTCATATAGGATATTGCATTGCATTGCATACTCTTTGACAGAGTACTCTGTTATGTTATGTACAGTACAAGTACATGTACATACTGGTGGTCTGGTCCACATAAAGGATATTGCATACTCTTTGGTCTGGTCTTCTCATCTCATCTCAACAACTCAACAATCTCATGATCTCACTCACCTCAAACTACTAGGAATAGGATGCTGAAAAAGACAAAACTAACGATTTATAAGATAAAAGTTACCGAGTAATATATGACAACATGGGTGGGGGTTTTCTGGTTAAGCCAGCTAATAATACTACGTGTGGGATAGGCACAAAGGTATTTATATAGATATTTCGATCTCAACAAACTGTAATGGTATCCAAGTTCTCCTGACCTGTAACGTAAAAGAATTAGGTAGAAGTAACTAATTTATGAATTCGTGTAAGTATTAATTTTATTATTTTTATACTTACCTAGGTACTTACCTTCATTTGAAGAGAATTTGGAGTTAGGCTGTGCTGCCTGGCTGGAAGGTGAATCCAAAGGTACCTACAACGAGACTAGAACTTAGAACTTGTTTGGTCAAAACAGAAGTCTAGATAAATTTACTTTGTGTACCATAAATATTTTTCAAGATTTTAAAATGAATGACAACTATTCACATAATGATATCAATTTAATTTACATAACAGAAAGCATACCAGGGCCAAAGGAATATAGTACAGATTATGAAAAGTTACTGGACAAATATAACTCCCAATACAGCGGCTGTCACTGCAAACAAAGTTGCAATGTTTCTGTGTGTGACTGCTTAAGAGAATCACATGGTATCAATTATGAAAGATCAAACACTAATGAAGAGGATATATTTAAATTATGTTGCAAAGCTGATGCATACCCAATCTATGAATGTACAAGCAAATGCCTTTGCCATCCTTTGTGTGGTAACAGAGTGGTGCAAAATGGCCCTATTGAAAACTTAATGGTCAAAACATGCAAGAATATAGAGAAAGGTAAAGGCCTTTTCACCTCGTATTTGATACTAAAAGGAACTTTTATATGCGAGTATGCTGGTGAAATCTTAACAAGGTCACAAGCGCTAACAAGGATAAAAGATAACGAGTCTAAAAAACTTGACAATTATATATTTTGCTTAAATGAACACTCAACAACAGAAACCATACAAACATTTGTAGACCCTAGTCAATTTGGAAATATAGGCCGTTATGCTAATCATAGCTGTGATCCTAACTGCTGTGTGGTTCCAGTAAGATTTGATTCTCTCATACCAAAACTGGGAATATTTGCATGTAGAGACATAGAACCAAATGAAGAAATAACTTTTTCATATGGAACTGACTGCCTCTCTAAACAAACCAAGATATCAGCAATTCATTGTCATTGTAACGCTGATGAATGCAATGGGTACTTACCGTACAATGACTTTTAGATAGTTTTTATTATATCATGTTCAACAGCTAACCACAGATAACTGATTCAGGCATTCAGGCATAGACTTTGTGGAAATCCATTACAAAACATTAAACTGATAGACAAATATTTAGTACTTATTATATCTATTCCAATTTATTCAATCTATTCCTCAAAAAGAAATGTTACACGTGTTTCGCCTCTCCATGAGGAATCCTTATGAACACTGATGAACTAACTGCTTTGGAAAGGATAGAGAGATAAAATATATTAGAAAATATATATAAATATTTATTTATATACCTCTATATCGCACCCCTAGAACAAGACAGCGCTAAGTCGAAAAACTACTTTTTTCAGAATCGACGAAAAACCGTTATCTGACTTTGTATCGAAGTTATTGCATAAGTCTTGAATGTTTCATGTAACGTATCCAATGTGAATCAATATTATATTGTTTATTTCACTAAATAAACGAGCAAGCGATAATAATATGCATTTTTCGTTTTAACTCTCTTTATTGTCTAATTATCTCATGACATAAAAATTAACTATTTTGAGATAAGTCCTTTTTGTTGAATGCTTCTGAAATAGTGCTCTATTATTTTACCACTATTGGTTAAGTGTCAATATACAATAAGGACCTTTTTGATTTGTTTTCATGATTTTTATGTTGTTAGTAAAATAAAAGACAAAAAATTACGAAAATCAGCATTTTTTATTAAAGTTTGATTAACAAACTCATCCAAGAACCTTTTGTACGTGTCTAGGTATGTTATAGAATGTTGATCTGTTTAGGTGCTAGGTAGGTAGGGTGCGATAATGAAATAATAATCCGATCACTTTAATTGCTTGTATTTAATAAAGGTACACATTACATTTATATAAACGACGGCGTATGTACCTATCACGGATGCCTTCTAGGCATGTGTTCCCGGGGAGAGGACTGGAGTGTGACTAGTGACTGAAAATAATGCAAAAATGCAAGAAGGAAGAAATTTAAATGAGGCAAAGTGTACTATTTGTGACTGTTACGTCTCAATCAAACACAAAGGAGCGGGAGACATTGAAAAGCATGTTAAAACTGAAAAACACTTGAAAATGAGTAGAAGCTTTCAAAATATTCTCAAAATTGACTCAATATTTCAGCCTAAAAGTAAAACTATTGCTGCTAAAGAGTCGGCGGCAGAAGCTACTCTGGCGTTTCATACCGTGAAACACCACCAATCGTATAAATCGATGGACTGCACTGGCAGCCTAATTAAAGTCATGTTTTCAGACTCGAACGTGGCCAGTTCTATTTCGTGTGCTCGGACAAAGACTGAAGCGCTTGTAAACAATGTCATAGCTCCATGGGTAATAAAACAAATTCAAACATCGGTTGAAAACGTGAGCTTCGTAGGTGTTTCGACTGACGCTAGTAACCATGGGGCCGAAAAAATTTTCCCGATTTTAATTCAGTATTTTGACTGGCAAGATGGGATTCAGTCAAAACTTCTGGAAGTTTTAAGCACACCAAATGAAACAGCCCAGACCGTTTCAGAAATAATAAAAACAACTCTGGAGAAGTATGACCTGCTGTCGAAATGCATATCTTTCACTGGAGATAACGCAAATGTCAACTTTGGTGGCGTCAATCGGTTACCCGGTCAAAATGTATGGTCTAAATTAAAAACCCTCTTAGAAAAAGACCTAGTAGGCGTTGGATGTCCTGCGCATATACTTCATAATTGCGCCCAACATGGATCGGATATTCTGAAAATAGATTCAGAATCCATAATTATGAAGATTTTTAATCACTTTTCGGTATACACTGTCCGCACCGAAGCTCTAAAGGAAATTTGCGATTACATCGACATAAATTACCAAAAATTACTCTATCACAGCAAAACAAGATGGTTGAGTCTATTTCCGGCGATAGAGAGGGTTCTTCAGATGTACGAACCTCTAAAACAGTATTTTGCGACGGTTACCGCCGTCCCTATATTGATCAAGAACTTTTTTGATGACGAATTAGGCGAAGTATATCTATTTATGGTGCATTCACTTATGTCAATTTTTCAACCAAGAATCCTGGAGATCGAGACAGAAAGTAATTCTATTTTAGATGTTGCTAGAATACTGCGTGGCACTCAAGAATTGCTATGCTCTCGTGCAAACGTTAATTTTGTTCCATTAAAAGTAAGAGAATTACTTGCGAAATGCACCCCAGCAAATCAAGAGGCGTTTCGAGAAGACGTGAAACTGATGTACAAAACTTGCATCCAGTACCTTGATAAATGGACGACTCCCCTGTCTGAATTTAAAGTTTTTGACTGGATTCAGTTAAAAAAGAGCGAATTGGTTGAATTTGAAAAGCTCGTGGATTCTGTTACATATATGAAATCCAAAGGAGTTGTTATCGATGATGTGAAGCTGTTCGATGAAATAACTGCCGTTAATTCGTTTATATCCCAACAAAACGATGCATTTTTCAGTACGATGGTCCATAAAATGTGGGTTAAAATTTTTACAAACTTTACAATCGCCAGATTGCCCGTTCTATTAAGTATTTGCGAGTTTATTTTTTCAATCCAGGCTCAAAATGCAAGTGTAGAAAGAGTGTTTTCTCTAATGGGAACACAGTGGACAAAAGAGCGTAATAGATTGTCTGTAGTTTCGGTGAGATCGCTGTTGATGATTCAATACAACCTTAAAAATATGAGCTGCGTAGAATTTTACAAGAAAATTTTGAATGAACGGGAGCTGCTCCGTCAAGTATCTGGCGCTGAAAAATATTAAGTTTCCATACTTATTGAAAACTAGCGTTAAGTTTGATTATTTTACGTAAAATATTTTTGTTTTGATTAAGATATTTATGTTTGAACTTGTTGATTGTTTGCAATTGCAGTAGAACTTTTATTGTTTGATCTCGTTGAGTTGATTGTTAAATGATTGGGAAGTTGATAATGATTAAAGACTGATTTGATATTGCTTATGTATGTTTTATTACTCATATTCTATCTAAACCAAAAAAATCCGGACAAATTAAAAAGCCGGACAAAGTCCGGACAAAAGTATATAAGTCCGGACATGTCCGGACTAATCCGGACGGATGGTAACCCTATACACGACTCAGTCTCGCTTACCAAGAAGTAACTTGATCGCTTGTTGTTATGACTCGTGCACGGAGCGATTGTACCTGCTTACAATGTTTCACTGAATATAATTTACGAACACTCAAGTACAGTTGGCTATAAAAGTTAAAGAAAAAAATTTAATAAAAAAATGACGAAAAATAAACAACATATGTTTACAAAATATTAGATAAAACACTGGTAAATATACAAAATTAATATTAAAATAAAATATTAAACTGTTTTACATTTTCTTTAGCCACTTATTATCTTAACTTTAGGAAGAGTTTGCGCTGATGCTACTGATGGCATAGCAACTTGTTCACCTTGCTGTGGCATAACAGTCATCACTTGGCGATGTACCCAACTCTTGGTACGTTTATGACACTTTTTATAGCAGAAATATAATATATAATTGTTTTCTTTTTTTAGCTATGAGCAGTGTAATCTCTTCGGGTAATTATTTCTGGAGATCCTTTTTTTGATGCGGGGTGTGTTTGTCCAAGCGGTCTGTTGTATAAGTTTTATAAATGTTTCTACTTCTATGTTCAGCTGCTCTGGAGTTTTTAATGGCACCCTGAGGTTTATATTTATATCTAAGTCTATTTAAAACTTTCCCAGTCTGTGTATTTATTTACAAGGGTGAATGTTTCCTTAAGTGCTACGGTCTCTCTTATTTCTAGATATATTGCAGAATGGTCAGAGTTCATATCGTAGCTCTGTTCTGTTTTTAGATAATTAGGTGATATGTTTTTATATATAAAAAAGTCTATTAGATCGGGTACTTTTAGTGGATTTGTTGGCCAATAAGTTGGTGATCTGGTCGATGCAACATCGGATTTTAATTCTTTTATAGCTGTTACTAGTTGTTTTCCTTTTGTGTTCGTTAGTCTCGAACCCCAATACTTGTTTTTGGCATTCAAGTCACCACCTAGAATAAACCTTTCTCCAAGTGGGTGTAAGAGACTCAGGTAGGTGTCTTTTCGAATTGTATATCGCGGTGGGCAGTATATGGCAGCTACCGTAAGCGGATATAGCTTGGTGTTGATACAAATGGCCACTGATTGGATATCTGGCTCTTCATACTTAAATTTTTCGTGATGTTTGATGTTGTCCTTTACAATAACAGCACTGCCACCCCTTCCTTTATTAGCTGGGTGTAGTGCATGGTAAACTTTATATCCTTTAAATTTGATGTGTGATTGTTTTGTAAAATGTGTTTCAGATATGAGGCACACACACATCTACATTTTCTATACCTAAGACTATTTGCAACTCATTTTGATGTTTTTGTAGCCCATTACAGTTCCATGCCATTATTTTAATTTTTCCAATCATTTTTTTGGCCTTAGGTATAGCAGTTTGCGTGCTATGTTCTATTTTTTTCAATCGCTCATCAAACAACGACATAAGTTTTAGGATTTCGTCTAACTTATTACCATTTGAGTGGTTTGGTTGTTTGTTGAGTTGAATTACTGTTAAATCTTTGGCAGCCGCTTGAGCATAGGACACTTTACTGTTAATAGCGCTTATCTCTACGTTTCGTTCCTCACTTCGTTCGTCTCTCTCTCTCCGAGATTGACAAACGAACTTCACAGTGGTCGAGAATGCCCAATAAGTCTTAAATAAAAAGCTGAGGAAATGGATATTGTGCATCATTCTATAAAAAACAGTCAGTGATGAAGTTCGTCTAACAACAAGTATCCTTACAGTTTGATAACATTAGCATCGATTCTGAAAAGCATAGTTTTCGTCATAGTAAACTTTTACCTAATACGATACGTTGTATAGTATGTGAACCATCGAACTGTGGAAAAACTAATTTAGTGATTTGGTTACTCCTTCATGAAAACGGTTTACAATTTCAAAATGTGTATGTGTATTCTAAAACGCTATATCAACCAAAGTACACATATTTGGAGCAAGTTTTAAAAATGTTTCCATGTGTAACATTTTCTAAATATCATGAAAATGAAGACGTTTTAAAACCAGAGGCAGCAAAACGTAATTCTATAATTATTTTTGATGACGTAGCGTGTGAAAATCAAAATAACATGCGTGATTATTTTGCAATGGGTAGACATAAATTAATTGACTGTTTTTATTTAAATCAAACTTATAGCAAAATACCTAAACAGCTAATAAGAGATAATGCTAATTTAATAGTTGTATTCAAACAAGATGATAAAAATATGAGACATATAGGTATATGATGAGCATGTCAATACAGATATGACGTGGCAAAAATTTCGAAATATGTGTTCCGATATATGGAAAGAGCCATATTGTTATTTGGTAATAAACAAAGACTGAAAAAAATAAAGGATGTTATCGAAAAAAATTTGACACATTTGTTGTATTTAACTAGTTTAATATACTACTAACACTACTACTACCAATTTGAACGTTGGTGATCATATTTCATTTGGATTAAAGTATGTATACTTACCTAATACTTGAGTCATTATTTGTTGAATCGTCATTGAGACCAGCAATTGTACAATAGAAGTGAATTAATATATTTTATAAAGTACCTGCATACCTACTTATTATTTACTTACTTACCTACACTGTTTGTTGCTGTGTAAATTCAAAAATAATGCAGTCACTAAATCCTGCACACCGATCATTTTGTAATGAAATCAAACGCTTGAAAAGTTTTGAAACATGGCCTAGAGGCTTGACACAAAAGCCGAAGGAGATGGCCGATGCTGCTGGATTCATTTACACAGGAAAAGGTGATAAAGTTATTTGTTTTTACTGCGATGGAAGACTTAAGGACTGGTCTCCCGGAGATCAACCATGGGCAGAGCATGCACGCTGGTTTCGTTTCTGTCCATGTTTTATTTTTCAAAGGAGATGATTATGTGAATACTGTACTCAATGAAGTGTATGAAATTCAAGAACATTGCGAACAATCTGTATCCAGAGAAATATCATACTCGACATCCAAAACATCAGTTATTTGCAAAATCTGTTTGGTAGAAGAATTAAACACCTGATTTATACCTTGCGGTCATGCAGTGGCTTGTGGCAAGTGTGCTCTGTCAATAAACAAGAACTGTCCAATTTGTAGAAAAGTTTTCGCAGCTGTGACTCGGATATACTTATAGCGAGACATTGTGTGTGTATATATAGGGTCTTTCATTAAGCGTGTCCTATCTTTAAATTTAAATAAAACAAAGTGTGTGTGATATATTATCGAAATTATTTATTTATTTGAAAGATGTAGTGATGCCATTATGTGTGGAATATGACATCATTCAAATGTCCGCCACGGCTTCTCTGGGTGGAGCGCATGCGAGATTTCCAATTTTCCATGACTTTTGCGCATAAATCAGGCTGAATTTGACTAATGGCATAGGTTATGTTGGCTTTGAGGGCCGCTGTGATTTGTGGTTTATTCACATATACCTGCGACTTAAGAAAACCCCACAAGAAAAAGTCTAGCGGGGTTAAGTCACAAGATCTCGGTGGCCAGTTCACATCAGCTCCACGTGAGATGACCATGCCCTCAAATCTCTCATGCAGAATATTCAAAGTGGCATGAGCTGTATGGCACGTAGCGCCGTCTTGTTGAAACCACATGTCGTTGGTGTTCAGATGATCCAGTTCATGCCAAAAAAAGTTGGTAATCATCGACCTATAGCGCTCGCCGTTGACAGTGATGGCCTGGCCTATGTTGTTCTCAAAGAAATATAGCCCGATGACGCCGCCAGCCCAAAACCCACACCAAACTGTAACTTTTTCGGGATGCATTGGACGCTCTTAAATCTCATGTGGATTGGTATCGTCCCAAATTCGTCAATTTTGTTTGTTTACGTACCCATTCATCCAGAAATGGGCCTCATCGCTGAAGATATTTTTTCTGTGAAAATTACGGTCAGTTGCTAATTGCTCCAGTGCCCATTCAGCGAACACACGTCGTTGTCTATGGTCGTTTCCCTTCAATTCCTGGTTGAGTTGAATTTTATACGGGTGCAGGCCCAGGTCACGACGCAAAATTCGCCAAGTTGTGGTCTGTGAAAGGCCGAGTTCTTGTGAGCGACGCGAAATCGACTGCCTCGGATTCTCCTGCACACTCTCACGGACAGCGGCGATGTTTTCGGCAGAACTTGCGTTTCGTTGACGTACGGGTGTTGGTCGATCATTTACTGAACCAGTGGACTCAAATTCATCCACCACACGACGAATAGTCCTCTCGGTAGGACGATTATGGCGACTGTAAAATGGGCGAAGCGCGCGGTGCGTTGCCCGAACAGAACACTCATTTTGATAAAACAATTTTATCATTTGTACGTGTTCTTGAATGCTATAGCTATCCATGATGATTTGGCAAAACAGAATGAATAAATTACAACCAATTTGACAGATGTAGCTTCAACAAGATGGCCGCTACCAACTGTCAAAGTTCGAACGTGCCTATTGGAAGACCCTTTATTATAAATAAACAGTTTTAAACCAGATGTAACCATTTACATGACAGCGCTTATTATAGTATCAACATTAACAATTGCATATCAAATACTGTTTTAAAATGGAAAGAAATCTAAAAAGACAAGTTGTAAAAACTGCAGAAGCTGTTAAAAATAAGGTACGAAAGATGTGTGACATAGACACTGAGAATAATAATATTTTAGAGTCCGTTTTTAAACCAATAACCAAACCGCTCAAACAAATGATTGGTAAAAATAAACAATCAAAAGCGAGAACTAACGAAGGATTCCAAGCATCAAGTCCATTGGATGTAGATAAAACTATTAAAAATAGAGTTTTTTCTGTGGGGTTTAATGAATTTAGTCCACTAAATAAAGATATTATGGATGTTGGAGATGATGCGGCTTACTCAAGTTATTCAGAATCAGAAGACAATAAAACCTATGAATCATTCATAACCGGTGAATCTGGTTCAATTGACTCGAACAATGAAACTTCATTATCTATGTCATCTGAACAATCTGTAGGAGTCATTATTCCCTTCGGCGTGAGAAATGAACGAAACAAACTTATGATGGGATCTGCACGTGTGGTTGTTTCTGATGATTTTATCCAAGTTGGTGCAAACAAGTACAAGAAGTCTCAGAAGGTTCTCAAGAAGGTATAATGAACCTTCTATTTAATAAGATCCCTGATTTAATTAACTAAAATAATTAAAATTAATTTTAAAATTACTGATGAAGATTTAAAACATTATAAGTTGAAGTTGTTGGAAACAAATGTTCATCGACGAGAGTATGATCCACGTAAGCCGATTAGAAGTAACAGCTAAAAATGTTAATCATACAAATCCTCTTACTTATGTAATTGAAGATTTGCACAAACATCCAATATTAGGAAGTTTTTATGAACAAGAACTTCAAAAAACGAACTGTTCTAATGTTTACTTAATTGAACGAGTAGTCAGGAAAAAGGGTAGTAAGCTGTTTGTAAAATGGGTTGGTCTCCCAGATAGTGAAAATAGCTGGATAGAAAAGCGTGCACTTTTGTGATAGTGAGTCAATATATATAAGTATATCTGTATTTTATACCATTATTATCTTAACAATGCATGGTGGAGGACTAGTTAACAGTTATATAAATAAATTTGAATTACATATACCTGGATATAATTATTGTGGGCCTGGTACTAGATTAAGAAAACGGTTATTGAGAGGAGATAAAGGAATAAATCAGTTGGATAACGCTTGTATGCAACACGACATCGCATACGAAAGTTCTAATAATTTAAAAGATCGACATAAAGCTGATTTAGAATTGATTAACATGACGAAACAGCAAATGAAGTCTAAAAGTGCAGGAAAAGGTAAAAAATTAGCTTCATGGTTAGTAAACAAGGTAATGAAAACCAAAGTAAAGCATGGTGCTGGAGCGAAAACATTCAGATCGATTGTTTCTACCATTCATAAACGCTTAAAGAAATTAAACCCATCTAAAAATTCTAAAGCGATACAGACCGCGAATTCTGCTGCAAAAAAGCTTGTTAAAAAAAATAAAGGAATTCGTGTGCCTCGCATCATACCGTTACCAAAAACAGGCGGTATTCTTCCATTGATACCAATATTCGCAGGACTGTCTGCACTTGGTGCATTAGCTGGTGGAGCTGCAGGTATTATACTAAAGCTGTAAATGATCACAAATCTGCTAAAAATAACTTTAAAGAGGCTCAAATACACAATAGAATGATGGAATCTATTGCCTTAGGAAAAGGTCTTTATATGAAATCTTACAAGAAAGGAAATGGCTTGTTTGTTAAAAGTTCAAAAAACTTGAGAAAAAGCTACCCAATCGTGCTCTTACTAATATAGAATTACTAAAATATGCTTGAACACATACCTTATTTTAAAGATGTTTATATGAGAGATGAACTGCCTAAAAAACCATGTGATATAGAATGTGGTATTGTAAAATTAGATAGTTCAAAAAACGAAGGCTCACACTGGGTAGCTTATGTAAAATATTTTTATTATTGTGAGTATTTTGATAGCTTTGGAGATTTAAAACCTCCGTCTGAGTTAGTTACATATTTGAAATCAAATTTAACATATAACTATTGTAGTTATCAAAATTTTAACACATTTAATTGTGGTCATCTATGTTTAAAGTTCCTTCATGAGTTTTGGGAAAAAAAATTTTGTAAAGATCTACCTGATTTAGTACAATAGCTAGACAATAGCATATAGTTATTTATGATACGAAATATTGTATATGAATAAATATATATATTTAAAGACTGGTTTCATTTTCTTCATTTGTAAAATGTCGTTCACACTATCTATAACAGGCAATACGTCTGCTTTATCAACTAATTATTACCCTGCTTTGCAATTTGATGGTGAATATGAATGTGCTTTGTTTTGCTTTGGAGATTTAAAACCTCCGTCTGAGTTAGTTACATATTTGAAATCAAATTTAACATATAACTATTGTAGTTATCAAAATTTTAACACATTTAATTGTGGTCATCTATGTTTAAAGTTCCTTCATGAGTTTTGGGAAAAAAAATGTTGTAAAGATCTACCTGATTTAGTACAATAGCTAGACAATAGCATATAGTTATTTATGATACGAAATATTGTATATGAATAAATATATATATTTAAAGAATGGTTTCATTTTCTTCATTTGTAAAATGTCGTTCACACTATCTATAACAGGCAATACGTCTGCTTTATCAACTAATTATTACCCTGCTTTGCAATTTGATGGTGAATATGAATGTGCTTTGTTGCATTTATCAACGTTTAATTCAATCCCTAATATTGATAGTAAAAACAATATATTTTTTATGGTGACAATGAAACTATAGAAATACCAGAAAGTGCATATGAATTGCAAGACATCTCTGATCATTTGAAATCGAATGTAAGCAAAGGAACTACTTTTAGTTTATTTTCTAACAACAATACATTGAAAAAGTTCATTTTCTGCTCCAAAGACATACATTTTGAAAAAAGCAATTCTCTTGGAGCTTTATTAGGATTTGGCAAAGAAACTCTGGAAGCCAATATAATACACGAATCACAGCTACCAGTCAACATTTTATCAACGACTGTGGTGAGAATCGAATGTGATATAGTGAGCGGCTCATATATTGACGGACAATTAAGTCACATTATTCATGAATTTTCGCCTAACGTTCCACCAGGATACCGAATCATTGAAATACCTAAGAATATAATATATTTTCCTGTCAATCATGCAAATGTTAGCTCCTTAAACATTCGGTTATTGGATATTAAGCATAATCTGATAAATTTACGTGGTGAAGAAATTCAACTATGTTTGCATTTAAAAAAAAAGATGATTGACTTTAATAAATATGGTAAAGAAAAATCAAAAAACAAATCAGTGCTAATCGGAAGATCCACAAAGAAACAACTAAGATAAATAATAAAATAACCGAAAAAAATATAAGATTTCTAAAGTTAATCGGGCTTCTAAAATGAGTATTTTGGATATATCGAGTTCACCAACATTCAATAATACCGTTGATGGTATCGAATATCATTCATATAAGCCTTATGTAATATGTTTTAATAGGAATGATGAAATTCGCATACCTATTAATCAGCAAGATTTATACATACTACCGTCAGAAAGTATTCTATACCTAGAAGGATCAGTGAACGTTATAAAAAGAGATACTAAACAAAAAGTTTAAAGTGTGGAATTTATCAACAATGCATTGCTTTATCTTTTTCAAGATATTCGTTATGAACCTAATGGAGTGGAAATAGATAGAATTAAAAATGTTGGTATGACTACAACTATGAATGGCGTATTATCTTTTAATGAAAACGATGCCAAAATATTAAAAACCTGGGGTTGGGATGTAAATGGAACTAAAACCGATGGAAACTTTTCAGCTTCTATCCCTCTAAACATTATTTTTGGTTTTGATGAGGATTATAAAAAAACTATTATAAACTGCAAACATGAATTGATACTACTACGCAGTAATACCAATTTAAACTCGTTTAAACTTTCATCAGATGAGTATAATGATAATGTAACAATACACAAACTAATTTGGCGCGTGCCACACGTTAAGGTATCCGATAAAGAAAAGGTTAATTTACTGAAGCTTCGAGAAAAAGATCGACCTCTCCAATGCGCATTTAGAAATTGGGATTTATATGAGTATCCTCTGTTACCACAAACTACAAAACACACCTGGTCACCTCATCACAAATAGAAAAACCTGGATATGTTGTCATAGGTTTTCAAACAAATAGAAAAAACTTAGCAGAAACAGATATGTCTAGATTTGACCACTGTGATTATAGAAATGTAAAAGTTTATCTAAACTCTACATATTTTCCTTATGAGAATATGAATTTAAGTTTTCCGGATTCAAAATTTGTCTTGATATACGAACAGTATGTAAAATTCCAACAGTCTTATTATGGACGCCCAAGCGAACCACTTTAAAGTGCTGTTGATTTTAAAGAAAAAGCACCGTTGTTTGTAATAGATTGCTCTAGACAAAGCGAAAACCTTAAGTCAGGCTCTGTTGTGAGCACGCGCGTAGAAATTGAATGCAATTCAGAGATACCAGATCAAACAGCAGCATATTGCCTCATTTTAAACGATTGCATCATTGAGTACAGACCTCTGAGCAGTATAGTGAGAAAAATATCATGAATCCTGGTACTGTAATCGTAGACCTGCAAGGATTTAAGGACTCTAAAAATAAATTTATCATAAAAGAGTTTCTATCTTTATCAATAGATACACTCAAACATTTCTTATTAAACCTCCATTTGCGTTTAATAACTTGTTAAATGAAGAAAAAAACCAAGTGCGTTGGTTAGAACATAACCGAGGATTATCCTGGAGTGAAGGTTTTATCAGTTTAGAAGAATTCAAGCACACTATTATACCTTATTTAAATAAAAAGAAAATTTTAACCAAGGGCATGAAAAAATAAAGTGGATTCGAGAGTTGTGTAAAAGCTGTGACATTATAGATATTGGTGAAAAAAGGTGTCCTAATTTGTTTAAATAGTATATTGACTATGATAAATCAAATGTTTCTTTAAACTGTGTACATCATAAGAAAAAGTGTGCTTTGAAAAATGTTTTGTGTATAAAATTGTGGTGTGCTGATAATAAAATTGAAATTTAATTATTTTTAAATATTAGAAAACTGTATATCATTTTCTTATCGAGATTTTTGTTTTTTAATTGTCATACATTATTATTGTAACTATAATATAATTATTAAAATTTTATATAATATATTACTGTGCACTAAAAATATTTGGTTTTAATTTCTACCTTCCTAAACTTTATTAATCTATTTAAAAAATAAAAAATATTAGTATAATCAATATTATCATTTATTTTAAAGATCTTATATCTATTTACTTACAAGTTATTGTTCACTTGATATTATGTTCACATATATTTTTAATTAAACGTTCTGTTTGGTCCATAATATTATCCACATTATTAGTAACCACATATTGTGCCGATGTCACAACATTATTTTCACTGTCACTTGTTAAGCTAATATCTAAAACTTTAATTTGTATTAGTTTTCTGCCTGTATATTCCTCACGGGTCATAACATAGAACGATCGTCGCACTCGTTTCTTTAGTTGTAGCATCTCTCCGCTGTGTTTACAAATCTTCTTTGCCTTCCTATTAGGCTTTTTAGGGTGGCTCATAGCGATCAATGGAAAATCGTCATCAGATCCACCAAGAGGAACTTGCGCACATTGAAAAAGGTCCTCTGTGTTGATCCCTAGCAAGTCATATTGGGATCTAGCAATGATATTGTTCTCCATAATCTGAAAATAAGGAAATAATATAAGAAACAGTTAAATAAAAATTTAGAAAACTCAAAAGTTCGAGATGTATTTTAATGTACTTACCACAGCAGGCCGTAGAGACGTAGTATAGGAGTGTCATTTATCATTTGTTGCCTTAGCTTTATTAGCGTCAGACGTTTTTTGTTGATACCCAACTAGGGTCTAATTCCGCCGTCTTTCTTTTTGAGTGCGCATAGGTTCACACCGTACTCAGTGATCTCGCTGTTAACTCGACCTGATAACATCAGGTTGATCAGGGCCGTCATATCTTCCAGAAGGACTGTGAAGTCCTTCTGGAAGATATGATATGATATGATATGTCTGGCGGTTCGGGCCATGCCGGTGACGGCATGGCCCGAACCGCCAGACAGCAGGTCCTTTAGATGTTGTGGAGTCACAGCATCCAGGCCGCCGGCAGAGCCATTCTGGAATGACATGACGGCACCGAGCACGTCCTGGCTGGTCGCATCAACAGCGTCATCACTCTCTTGCGGTGGATCGGGGAGTTGAAAGTTGGGCCCTGGAAGAGGGTGCTTAATCTCAAGAGATTTGAGAGTGTCATTTTTTGATTTTGAATTTTGAATTTGTTTGTGGGTCCAAATAATTTCTGAAATTTTGAGGTGTGCACTCAATGCTTGCAGTATACCTAACACAATTTTGCTTTATTTATCCGAATAGTAAGCGATGGTTTGTTTCCTAAATCTTTCTGTACATGAAGTACACTATAGGGGAAAATTAGTAAATGTTCCCATGCTTGCTTCGTATTTTTAGATACAACATTCCTAATGGCCTGAGACAGAACAGTAGCGACAGAGATGCGAGCACCGCGAGGAATACGTTTCAAAATAGGGGTTGTAGTTTTACATTGGTTAATCACTTTCCAAAAGGGTCGTAAATCAGACGTAGAATTAGAATTTACTAACGAAATATCTACCGCTCCTGCAACCGGGGCAGACAGCGGGATAGTGGAGTTGTGTATTCATTTTTAGTGAATTTTGAGGCCTCTCTGTCCCTTGAAGAAGCGAGGCTGGGAACATATCGTGCACTCTACAAGTTCGGGCACGGACACGACAGCATTATTCACATTTCTACTTGTGTGCATAGTGCCATCACAATTTTTCCTTACAAATCTAAATAAAATTAAATAATCTAATAAATTACAGTGGCAGACAGGCGAAGCGCACGCGTGGTAGCTCGGCTGGCACCACGGCAACCGCGCTCCTTACTGTGGACATATATAACAAAGCTAAGCTTTCTGTCAAAATTGTCGTAAACTAGCTACAAAAAATGAAACTACCTTTTTGATTTTCTGGAGCGAAGAGACTGTCCCCGGTCTGGAAAACAATACCTGATACGCCCCACAAGGTGCAGTCTCTGCCTCAGGGCCCCAAAGTCCCCCAAAAGGCGTGAAATAATATTTCTGAAAAAAAATCTATAAAAGATGAGTGGTCTAGTTGACAGTTTTTTTTTTCTCTTGAATTTCTATAATGTTTTCATTATACCTACTTGATTTTTATTACACTAGAGGAATGGTTTAAATGATAACAATGTGGTGATTTAAACATATGTTTTGTGCCGCGTTTTCACTAGGGGACATTTGTCCCGCGACACTGTCGCTCGACACGAAATTCACGTGTCCCGCGCGATGTCGCCCGACGTCGCGCGACTTGTTGCTAGTCGTCGCTCTGCGAGCGTCGACACGCGCGACATTCGTGGCCCTCGACAGTCGCCAGACAGACTTTGAGTAGTGTGAATGTGTGTCGCTTTATGTTCTGATAATGGCAGTAGTGTGGTCCAACGAGAATACATTGACCCTTATCGAGTTGTACCAAAATTCCAAAATTTTTTAACGGCGTATGAGCCAATATAGTTATTTTTTCTTGAGAGTATGTTTTTTTTATTTTTAAGGTTAATTAATGGTTACTAAGTTTGATCTCAAAAAAAATGAATGACTATTTTTAATTTAATGTTTTGTGTTAGTTTTGCATAATTATATTTTAGATTTTTGCAATATTTATAAGTTTATTTTCATAATCCTAACATGGCCCACATTTAATTGAGATAAAAATAGATAATAGAAAATCGTTTTTTTTTCTTATTTCATTTAAAATTTAGTTGCATTACTTATTAAATCTGTAAAAGTTTTAAATTCATACTTAAGGTTTTGAATTTATGGCTATTTTAAATTTTCATAGATTTTAGATAGCCCATGTCTATAAAATCTGTGAAAATTTCGTAAATAGTACGTTAACCTAAAAGAGTATTGTTATACAATGTGGTCATTTAACGTAAATCACATCCAAACCTCAAAATAAAGTAAACACAGCATCTAATATAGCGGGCCATCTTAGGCTGCTAGGTTTCTAAGATAGCCCATAGTCAAGGTTTTTAAGAAATAAGCTCACTTTTATAAGTGATAATAAATAAAAAAATAAAAAAAATAATAACTTATTAACGTATCACCAAAACGGAATCGAACCAGGCATCCAGTCGCTTACACATCGAGTAACAACTGCACCAACCAACTAAACCAATGAACTAGTTATCAAAGCATTGTATTATTAGTGTTCGGCAGCAGATTTAGTTTACGGTATCTCCTTACGCTGGATAAGAAAAAATAAAAAGTGTTTGAGGGTAGATCTGAATATAATTTTAGTGAACAAAGAAAAAGTTATTAGCCATTCTCGATTCGAGTCTTGACTTGGTGGTTCTAATTTATCAAACAATTGAAGAAAATGGTGCATATCAGTAATTTTGTGAGAACCAAGATCGCTATTCTTTTCGAACAGCAAATGAGTATTAAGGATATTGCTCGTCAACTTGGAATTACGGTAAGTTATCTACTTTATGTTATGTGTCATAAGGTATTTGCTTCGTTATGTTATAACGAAGCAAATAGGTACCTACCTGCTACCTGTACCTGCAACTTATAGCAGGAAGGCTGGATACTGACTGCATCTTCATGAAGCACTGCACAGAGGTGCACCATTCGCACCGGTGATGAAATGATGTGGTGCATGCAGTCTATATTTTAATTTCTTTATTTTATTTATGTTCTCTATGTTTTAAATTATTATTATGATAAATATGGCTCAAATTTGTACATATACTTATGAAGGCTGAAATAAATGAAATTGAATTGAATTGAATATGACATAGCGTTAAAATTTTAATATCATTACTCGTGATAATACAGATGTTTATGAATATGAATTTGAAAAAAACATTATTTTTTTATTAAAACAATTGAATAAACTTTATAATAAAACAAAACACGTAAAATAGCCAAATTTAGAAAAGAAAGCTAGAAGGGTTTGAACCTGGGTACCTACCTACCTATATTTTTAGTAAAACCTTGTTATCTTTAGCTTCATAACATATAATCAAATATCTATATTTACTGATTTGTTTTCTTACAGAGTAAAACCGTGCGCTTATAGGTGCGTAGATTTCTATCCGAAGGGGATGTGAATGCAAGAAGACTTGGCAGAAAAACAACAGGAGTGTATACAAATCAGTAAAGATTGTCTGAAAGAGAGAAAACCTAATGAACGCCATAATCCACAGAAGCATTAATTGGTATCTCACAGTTGAGTTCTAACTCAACGCTTGTTCTATAAAGCATAGCATCGAATGATAAACTCGGTGCAGTTACATAAAATGCGGGGTCTAAGTGGTAATGATGTTTACATGTCCTTCGAAAATTTTCAAAAATATCGGTCAACAGCAAAACATCTGTTTTTATATATAAATTAATATATTCTCCTAAATCATCTATATCGAATTGAGTCCACACCAACAATGCGTGTGAGTAATCTTCGTCTGAGATATGTTCATTGGTAAGAGAGCTGTAAAAACATTCTTTCGTATTCTATACATTCTTTAGTCTTTCTCATCATAGCGCTCCCATGTGTTCATATACTCGTAAGGGTAAATACCTTTACGTGTAAGAAGATTAAACTGTATGTCAATTGGAAAACATTGGTGTAAATTCATAAAATCAGAGGACTTCATAGTTTTTGCCAGTTTTTCTAAACTGGTTCCCAAAAATTTGAAAGAGTCTACAAACCGCAACTGAACAAATTCGTTTCTTGAAATTGGAATGAATTTCGTAAAAGAGATGTAATTTTTCTTTGTTTTAGGAATATTTTTATTGAACCGGGAGCTTCACCTAGTTTTCTGATGAATAAGTGACAGTCATATCCTGCTAAATTGGGAAAAAATATCGGTTCAAATTTAGGAGTTTTATACTGCAAGTTACAATAACTGTGGGCAGCGCCACGGTATCGACCTGTGAAATGACTAACCTTGTCTCCAAACATACAATTCTGACAAATATGACACAGAATCGAATTTTTGAAATCGATTAAATCAGATTCGTTGTAAATCATAGTCACATTTTGAGACATAATTGAGTGAATATCACGAGCATCATTGTAAATACAAGAAACAAAATGTGCAACACAATCGAGTCCGCGGTATGGCACAAACTTGTTATAAGTAGAGTCAGCTTAACAGATGATTTGATATGCGAACGCCACCGGTACATGTTTTTGTAAAGTATGTGTATGAGCGCCCTCTGATCGTAATTCACGGCCTATAACATTTTCCAACATTGTCTCAAAATCCGTATATATTACAAACGGAATATCTTGCTTTCGATCATAATTATTAAATTTAATTGCCGATCCTTTTTCTGGTAATATGGTAACGATACCATTACATGTGTGATTTTCCACTTCATCAATTGTTGTGAAAAATAATAAACACGTATCACAGAAGTATATTTTGCTATTATGTTTAGTCATTTGGCTTCTGACCAGTCGCGACAAGTCCTCTATGAGACAATAATGAGATGAGATGTTAAATTGTTTAACAAGTGAATTACTTTTTTACCCTCAGTACATTTCACCGATTTATAAAGTGGTCCTATAACTGTTCTACTTTTTTTTAAACCGTAAATAATGAAGCTTAATTGTGAGTTATTTTCCTCAAATACTTTTATAACTGAAAATGTTTCAGGAAATGTTATGTTTTCAGTGTTTAACACATCTTTAAAATGTGGGTATGATGATACCCTATCTTGGTGTGTTTTTACTGGATGTAACGCTGCAACTACACTCCACAAAAAGCAATAATCATCAGAATTACGAATATTTATACAAGCTTTCTTTTTCTTTATGTATGCCGGCAGCTCGATAAAAGTGTTCCCACCAAGCGGTTGGTATTTACTTACATTAATCTCTGAATGAAAAAACTCAAAAAAAGGCCATCCAGAATCCCGGTCCTTAAATTCATCTATTTTTGTTCCCAATGTGTCTACAAGCAATGTAAACAATGAGTCGAAATCATAATTATTGTAAATTGATATATTTTTTGTACCAAATGATTTGATTTCTTGTTCATTAGTTTTAAACATCATAAATTTTGAAAAGAGCTCAAAGTTAACATTTATGGATACATGTTTGTTCAGACATTCACTAATAAGACGATCTATTTTATTTCGGATTGACCGAAAAATTTAAAAAAACGTCCACAGAAACTTGATCGGTATCTTGTGCGAGTACTCTGTATGTAACTATTCGACTCCGGAACGCTGATACTACGATTTCAACACATTCGATATGTGGCAGACTTGAACTACCTACTTTGTTTATGTTTGTTGCTACGCAAATGTCCTATCCATGATCTATTATTAACAGACGTGTTACACACATCACAGAAAGGCATTTTGTCTACCTACTAAAATTCTGAATATATAAGTACTTATAAAAACAACTATAATGTTTATTAAAACTGGCTGGGAGTACCTATCGAAATTCTTAGGTAGGTTAAATTATAACGTATTTATTTAAAATTAATTTGGTTAGGGAAAAATGTTGGTGTTGAATATTTAAATGTTTTAAAGCAAGTCATTAAGAACTGCTGCAATGTATCCCACTCTAGGCTTTCATCTCCCAACCGCAGCTTGACCGACGTCAAAGCTTTTTTGTAGCGCTCCACCGGTGCAGTGTTCTCCACGTCGGTCACGCGGTAAAACTTCAGGTCACAAAAGTAGTCACCTTCTGCAGTGGACACGGTGCGTCAACTTTGCCCGACCGAAACACGCGACGTGAACGAAGATGTTAGCACCTGGCCAGCACGCGCTCGGATTCTCGAAGTGGCACTTTTCTCTTCTGATTTGAGGATGGCGAATATGTATTTTTTTGCTTTTTTAGCCCTGTGAACAAATAAAAATAATTAGGTAACTTGATTATTTAATATTTAAAAAAAAGATTCTAACGAATTGAGAACCTCCTCCTTTTTGATGAAGTCGGTTAAAAATAATGTTATTGGTTAGGTATTAAAAATATTTACCAAGGGTATTCTGCGTCAGCGTCAGTTTCTGATGTTGATGTTGACGGATGCGGTGAGGGTTGTTCACAGCGACGGTAGCAGCGACGGCAGCAGCGCTTGCGGGTGAAATTCTGCGCTTGGTTGGTTTGGCCTTCGGTTGAGTCTTTTTTGGCTGCTGTGGTGCAGGCGCGACGGAAGACTCGTATTCAGTTTCGTAGTCAGACCTAAAAAGAATGTTAAGTATTAGCGTTGATTCTTTTAATGGATGTTAAACTCTGCTCTAAGAAACTTACGAACATTTTGGATGGTAGTAGATAGTACAAGGCTGGCAGAGTGTTTCAGATGGCAGCTGGGCGGGCGATGCAGAGATGATGCTGGGCAGCGTGGAGCAGCGGCGAGTTGTGCAGGATGGCAGCTGGGCAGGTGTTGCAGAGATGATGCTGGGCGGCGAGTTGTGCAGGATGGCAGCTGGGCAGGCGATGCAGAGATGATGCTGGGCGGCGTGGAGCGGCGGCGAGTTGTGCAGGATGGCAGCTGGGCAGGCGTTGCAGAGATGATGTATCGTTTATTCCAACTTTCCACAATTTTATACCAAAAAAAATAATGTGTCAGCGATAATATCCTAGTCTTAAAAGATAGTAAGCGCTCAAACAAAACAAGCAAATTCATACCATATTTACGTGATATGTAGGTATGATTGAAAGTAAATTTATTAAACCTCGAACCCATACTAAGTATTATTACTAAGAATGATTAGTGCATACAAAAGTGATTCTTATTGAAATCAGATCTCACCGCATCTAAAGCCGTATACACACCGTCAGAGATAAACGAATGTTTTTAAACTGACGTTATAGAGACGACCTCTGTGGCGCAGTGGGTTAAGATCCGGCTGAGACGCAGAAGGATGTGGGTTCGATTCCCACCGTGGGACAAATTTTTGTACGATCTGCAAGTATTTGTCTCGGGTCTGGTTGTTTCTATGCTTACTTTGAGACCAAATGATGCTGTATGAAATGTTCGGGATTACCTATTTATTATTATTATTATTATTATTCATATTAACAAACAGGAGGTAGGTAGATAATAAATTCAGTCATCAGTATCTACATTTTTGACCAGGGTCCATGATTTTGACAAAAACGTTAATTAAAAACGTTTGCACATGAAGTGCAGTACCTACCTACACAACGCAAACAAATTGTTTGCTAGTTAGAACATAGCCTTAGTTAAAAAAAGGTAAAAAAACACAGTTATACTTGTATTATGTAAAGTTTTTATTTAGACTCTTTGCATTCTGACTAGGAAATAACCATTAACATCTATTATCAAGCTATATCATGTTGAATAGATGTTTGCTACTTAAATATTGAGCAGGTAGGTACCTACCTACTATTAAACTAGTAAAATGTTTATTTTCGCTTTAATAGGTACTGTAATAATAATAATAATAACAAGTATTTAGGTCAAACAAGGTCCTACATTACAGAATAGTTACAAATTAGATGTTAATAGTTCCTACGTACCTTGTACTTAGGTATGTACTTAACTGTACGTGTACCATAAATATTATGGAAGTAGTATCAGCTCTGATCATTTCTCAAGCTTTAGTAATAGCTCAGCTCGGTAACATAAAAACATGATGTTAAAAAATATTACCTACTTAATAATTTCTAGATACTATAAAACTTAACTGATAATCGTTTCATCATATCAAATCAAATCATTATGACTACAGTATAAGATTGGTAGGTATTTGTTAATCAGCAGTATTGTGTTAAAAGTAACTGTTGAAAATTAGACAGTTTCCATCCTGCCCACTTAATAATAATAATTAGAACATTCAAAGATTCAAACTCTATTTTCATATTAATGTAAGGACCTAAGTTATAAATACTTAAATAATATATTAAATAAAATGGTACTATAATCTATACCTATATCATTTCATGTGAATAGCTAGTCTATGTTTTATGTTAAGTATTGCACATGATTTTTAATATGTGTCAAATAAAATGTCTCTAGTATAAAAAAATATAGGCACAAATAAAGTGGTTAATTATATAAATGATACAGTCTTTTCTGTGTTTAACCACAACATAGCTAAAGCTGTTGACTACGACCTGAAATTGTACCTACCGTGTGACCAAACGATGTCTGAGAACATGTTGAGACCTGCACCTGCACGCACTGACTTGGTTGCATACCTACGTAGTTTTAATATAAAATAAATGTACCTGTCTAAAGTACCTATACTAAAACGTAAAACTTGTGAATTTTTGTGAATAAGTGAATTTTGTGACAAAATTAAGTATGTACCTACGTAAACGTAAACGAGAACTCAACAAACCCATTAAACTTTAGAAGATATATTTTTTAAATTTTATTGTATTTCCGTGTAAATTTTACAGAAATATTAAATTTAATTTAACTTGACAAGTGGCCTCAATTATGTTGGCACCAACCTAACTAATTTTAGCTGAACTGTCAAATGTAACTTTGGTATTCTGCTGCTACCAACTTATCCTTATTTAATTTCTAATCTAATTAAGCGTTCCTAATTCAGTTAGATGGTACCAACCGAATAGGTTTTACAAATGCTATGACTAACTAAATATATTTTAGACAATTCCTAATTCTTAGAAATGAACCAACTGAATTACCACCAATTAGGTAGTTATTTTTATGGGTAATTTTTTGTAGAGTTTTTTTTTTAATTTTAATTTTAATAAACGTAATTATTTAAGAATTTAATTACGTTTATTATTCGGTAAAAATTGTATGTATTTTTTAAATGAACAAGATACATTTTTTGTAATTTGGATAATAATAAAATAATTTAAGCCTTACATAATATTATATGTTTCTACATATAAAGCTTTATGTTGTTAAAGTACGTCGGTATCTAATATGATTTTTTTCCTACAGATTATGAGAAACCTTGACTGGTAGAGCAGAAACAGAAATACCATACAACAAGTAAGTCCCTATAAAAATATTTTTGTTGCGCGAATTTATTTACACTACATAACCAACTTATCGTTTGACTTTAAATATTAGCGAGTACCTTGGATTCATTTAAGTATATAAAATTCTATATTAGTAAATTATTCCCAGCTACTATAACATATATATATTAAAAATACTTTAAATGAAGGTAAAGGTAAAGGTAAAGTTATAAAATTATATATTAATAAATTTGTTTCAAGAGTTCTATGTCAATACAAATTTACATTTACATTAATAGATAAATGTTATACTGGTATAATGTTGGCTATCTTAATGTTGTGCTGTAACATAATGTGCTTATATTATATATTTTGTTTCCAGGTACTTACTTAGAAGACGAAGACGCCTACATTAATTATTAAGATTACATTAGGTAATGTTACCTGCTGTTAGATTTGTGACGAGAAATCGGTTAGAATGTATTAAATTTATTGTCATTCATAGGATCTTCAGTTGTTACAGTAAAAAAATACTGTTTCTTTTAATTATTTATTTGAATAAGTAAAAATAGCATTAAACACGAACCCAATGTTTAATGTGCGGTAAAGGGAAAAGACGCAACTATATGATGCGCGGTATGCCCTAGCTGTAAGCCGAAGATGCCGAAAGGTGATAATACCCCTGTAAAGTCATTGCATAGTGAATGCTTGGTTGATGAGGAACCCACTGTCGCCACCGTTAATAGTGGATTTGGTATATCACTTATTTCCTCGGACAGTATGAGTGATAATAGCAACCTGCTTCTCGAACAATTCAGGGAGGTACGCGACGAAATACGTGCGTTGCGCATGGAAATAAAAAGTTACAGAAATGATGTGATTGAGCTTAAAAGTAAGGTAGCAAAATACAAAGATTGAAAATGTGGAAACACGTCTTGAATCCATTGAATGCAAATTTCAAGAAATTCAGCCATCTACAGTTAAAGACCTTGAAGCCACAGTAATGCACCTTCGTCAGGAGTTAAATGAGCGAGATCAATTAAGTCTGGCCAATGTCATTGAAATCTCTAGCCTGCCAGAAGAAGTTGGAGAAAACTCTGTACATATAGCTCTGCTGGTAGGAGCTAAACTTGGTGTAAAAATACAAGATACCGATGTAATCTACGCAGAACGTGTGGGCCCGAAAAGGGAGAGCAGCACGGTGGTACAGGGTGATGGTCCAATAGCGTCAGCGATGCAACCTCGACCGCCGACTCTCGTGGTTCGTTTTGCGCGGCGTGTGCTGCGTGACGATCTTCTTCGGGCTGCACGGGTACGGCGCGGCATCACATCGGCTGACCTGGGACTCACTGGTGCACCGTGACGTTTTTACGTTACTGAAAGACTTTCGAAGCACAACAGACAGGTATTTTTTAGAGCTCGTCAGTTATGTCGTGAACATAGTTGGAAGTATGTATGGTCCAAATCTGGTCTTACCTATGTTCGTCAGGAACAGGGTAAGAATGCTTTTCGCATCACTAACCTAGAGAACCTTAATCGTATTTTTTGTATTAAGTTAGTCTTTTGTAAAGCTTCATTGTCATTACTGCTCAATTTCACTCTGTTAAAAGTTTACGCTCAGATATGTTTTTTTAATGTTATTATTTTGGTATGTTTCTATGTAGTCTTAGTTCCTGCTTCAGTGTGCCTCTATTGCGGACAGTGCACGCATAATATAAAATACATAGATCTAAGTGAGATGTTGTCATGCATTTTTATCTTTATATTTATAAAAGTCAGCTCTTTGTTTCTCTTATATAGTCTTTTAATAATCAAATATAAATTTGTAATCTTTAAAAATGATTTATAAAAACAAGTTCCTTAAGGTTGGCTTATTCAATGCTGGCTCACTAAATACTAAACATGATGAATTCATATCAGTGGGTAAGTGGTATGCGCCTGACATAATTGCCATTAATGAGACCTGGTTAAAAAGTGGGGAGGAAGAGCGAGCACCCACTGTGCCTGGTTACCGGCTTCGACACGCACCGCGCCTCGTACCTCGCTCATCCTCTAAACGCTCAAGAGGCGAAGGGGTCGGCTTTTATGTTCGTAATGAACTCAGAGTTCGCTCGTGCTCATACCCATCTAACCCTTGTGTTGACCAAATGTGGATTTCGCTAACAGTAAATGGCTATAAGATTGTTATAGGTACTGTATATAGTCCTCCATGGCAGAATACTGATGTTTTGCTTGATGCTATCATGGAATCCATATCTTCATTTGGTAATTGTGATTACATTGTTCTACTTGGAGACTTCAATATTGATATTTCGGTTTCTGACGACACTGACACTGAAAAATTTTGCCGTTTTCTGAACTATACCAGTCTAACTCAATATGTTACTGGGCCTACACATTTTACTGAACATAGCGCAAAATTTATTTATGTAGTATGCACTGATGCCCCCGTTAGACAAACTCAAGTAAGGTGACCTTGGTGCTCATGCTTTTATCACGACTGAACTCAATTTTAAGAAACAGAAACTATCTAGATCTTTTGTAATATATAGACCTCTAAAAGATATTTTGATAGAGTATTTTAACAGAGACTTGGAGAGTGTTGATTGGAACTTTGTGAAAACCTTTGATAATGTTAATGACATGATAGCTTTCTTTAATGAAATGGTCTTGAAGCTTTTTGATTTACATGCTCCTGAAAAAAAAGTGTTTATAAGAAAACAATCTCACCCATGGATTACTGATACTCTAAAACTTATGATGCAGCTCAGAGATGATGCCCATGCACGTTATCGTATCTCTAAGAACGAGATTCATAGACAGTATTACAAAGAATTGAAGAACTCTGTCTTGTATGCTCTACAAGCTGATCGTCGTGCTTATTTTGATGAATACGTTAACGCTAATCTAAAAAACCCTGGCAGCTTGTGGAAACATCTAAAAAAAAACGTCTTTCCGCAAAATAAATCTACTGATCTACCTAATCACTTGAACGACCCGGAAGTGATAAATCAAAACTTTCTTAATGTCCCGGTTTCCAATGACGTTTGCTTATGTCATCTCGCATACTTTGAACATCATAGATTCTGTGATAGCTCGCTCCAATTTTCAACTACTACACCTGACAAGGTCCATAAAGCTCTTCACATGCTTAAATCGAATGCTAAGGCTTTTGATGATGTTAATCTTGAGATGATTTTGTTGACTTTGCCACACTCTTTGGAAGCCATTACACATATTACTAATACTTCTATTTCTACGTCAACATTTCCCGAACTCAAATCAAGACTCGAATCAAGCCAATTCCGAAAGTAGCGAACCCAAATACCTTTAAGGATCTTCGGCCAATCAGCATACTACCGTGTCTGTCTAAAATCCTAGAAAGAGTAGTATATGATCAAGTTTCCCAGTTTGTTAAAGTTAACAACATCTTACCCGAAGTCCAGTCAGGCTTTAGGAAGGGTCGTAGCACTGCTACTGCTTTACTGGACGTCACTGACAATATTCTTGCAGCTCAAGATCAAGGTATGGGCACTTTACTGGCTCTGCTAGACTTTTCTCGTGCTTTTGACTGTATTAACTCTACCCTTCTTATTTCTAAGTTAAGATACTACGGATTTGACAGTAAAGTTATAAAATGGTTCGATAGCTATCTCCAAAATCGTATGCAGTTGGTAGAAACTAGGAAAGCTGATGGAAGTAGAGTTGTATCTACTCTTCGTTCTGTTCCTAGAGGCGTTCCACAAGGTTCTAATTTGGGACCTTTGTTATTTGTAATTTATTGTTCAAATGTTATTAGGCATATACATCACTGTCAGTATCATATTTATGCAGATGACTTGCAGCTTTATTTGTCTTTTCCGCCTAAAGATACCTTGCAAGCTGTAGCCAATCTAAATAAAGACCTGGAATGCATTACTATCTGGTCGCGTAAAAACTCTTTGGTTCTAAATCTAGGGAAGTCCAAATATATGATTTTGGGGTCAAGGAAACAAACTGATGAAATCTCACTTTATTCGCCCAATGTGAATATAATGGGAGAGCCTGTTGTCCGCACTTTCGAAGCCCGTAATCTTGGTGTGCTCATGGATAGTGAATTAAGGTTTGAAAAACATATAACGGATTGTGTACGGAATTGTTTCTACCGTTTAAAAAATCTATATCGATTCCGTAACTGCCTCAGTATTGATCTCCGTATAAGTCTTACTGAATCACTCGTTCTTTCCAAGTTAAATTATGCGGACACCGTATATGGTCCCAGATTATTTGCTAGAACTGAGTTCTGCTTGGTTCTGCTTTCCAATACCGCCTAGGACACATGTCACACCCTTTATCAACAAAGCTAAGCTTCATAAAATGTCCTGGAGAAGGCACCTGCATCTTGCAATTCTTTTATTTGGTGTCATTAAAGATCGGAAACCAAATTACCTATATAAAAAACTTCGGTGGCTCCGTGATGGCAGCAGGTACAACGTTAGGACTGTATTATTGGCAACACCTTTATATAGGACTGTAGCTTTTGAGGGCAGTTTCCGCTATGCCGCCACCAAGTGTTGGAATAATACCCCCCCCCTCTAAAACGAACGAACGTTAATCTTTTCAGACTCAAATTAAAACAACATATTTTATCTACCCAAATTCACCAACCCTGGCTTAGTTGAAACTGAACTCTACTAAATTTTCGTTCCCTTTTTTTATATTGATTATTATTATGTAACATTTGTTTAATTTTCATTGATAAAGCATGTGCTTATAAATGTTAGTGTATGTTAGTTATATTATGGTAGTGTAGTTTAGTAACATCAGGTTTAGGTATGTCTTTTGGAAATTAATATAATATTAGGTATATTGAGTAAACTATGTTCAGGATGTCCGTGAAGTCAATATTGGCCTCAGCGGAAGACCAGCGCTGCAGCATGGCAACATGCAGTTGCATTATGCTGAGTTGTGGGCCATTTCACCACCACTCAACCCTCACTTATTTGTTAATGCTCTTTGTTTTAGTATTAGTCACTGTCACAGTGACTGAATAAATGATTTTTCTTTCTTTCAAGCTCATTCCAAATTTATATGACAAGTACTATTTTGTTATACATTACGTGCATTTAAAAACGTGTATTAAACACGGTATAATCTTGAAAAAAATACACCGCGTTATTACATTTCGACAGACAGCTTATTTAAAACAATATATTGATTTAAATACAAGTTTGAGACAAAAAGCTACTTCAACGTTTGAACAAGATTTTTTTAAATTGCTTAACAATCGTGTTTTCGGCAAAGCCTTGGAAAACAATAAAAAAAAAGTTAACGTTCAACTCGTTAATCAATAGAACGAAAAAAAGAAACAATGCAGAAAAATTGATCGCTAGACCAAATTTTCATAGCGCCTCAATATTCACAGAAAATTTAGTTGCCATTCAATTAAAACCTGACCGCATCGTTTTAGACAAACCGTTGTATATAGGTTATACAGTTCTTGAATTATCTAAATCACACATGTATGATTTTCACTATAGCATCTTTCTTCCACTCTATGGAGACCGCTTGCAGATGTGTTACACTGATACAGACAGTTTTATTTATCACATTGAAACAAAAGATTTTTATCAAGATTTGAAAACTTATTTAATTGATTATTTTGATACAAGTAATTTTTCACCAGAAAATATTCATGAATTACCGATAATTAATAAAACAGTACCAGGGCTTTTCAAAGATGAAATGGGTGGAAAAATTATAACTGAATTTGTAGGATTACGCTCTAAGCTCTATTGTGTTCAAAACACCGACAGTCTAATAAAAAAAGCCAAAGGTGTGAAGTCGTGTGTTGTGCGAGATATTATATATATTGCAGATTACAAAAAAAACTTTAATAACACATGATTTTATATTACGTAAAAAGAATATATTATTTAAAAGCATTAAACATCAACTATTTACATGCTCTGTAAATAAAATTGTACTTTCTGGTGATGATGATAAGCGTCTCATATCATCTGATAAAATATCTAGTAAGGCTTGGGGTCATATATCTATTCTTGGGATTTAAATTATTGTTAAATACTGTATTTTTGTATGCTTTATAGTGTTAATGTATTTTGTGTAAAAATGTAATCTAGTATTTAATACATAATCATGTACCTACTTAAATATTGTAAAATTAAAAAAGTACTCAATAAAACATATGTTTAAATCACCACATTTTTATCATTTAAACCATTCCTCTAGTGTAATAAAAACCAAGTAGGTATAATGAAAACATTACAGAAATTCAAGACAAAATTGTATTTGAAGAAATATATAGTATTACCCTAACGCAGCATATTACATATGTGTGCGAATGTGAACAGTGCACGAGTATAATGATGCAAGTAGGAGTGTCATTTATCATTTGTTGCCTTAGCTTTATTAGCGTCAGAGGTTTTTTGTTGATACCCTACTACGTCTCTACGGCCTGCTGTGGTAAGTACATTAAAATACATCTCGAACTTTTGGTTTTTTAAAATTTATTTAACTTTTTCTTATATTATTTCCTTATTTTCAGATTATGGAGAACAATATCATTGCTAGATCCCAAGATGACTTGCTAGGGATCAACACAGAGGACCTTTTTCAATGTGCGCAAGTTCCTCTTGGTAGATCTGATGACGATTTTCCATTGATCGCTATGAGCCACCCTAAAAAGCCTAAGCGGAAGGCAAAGAAGATTTGTAAACACAGCGGAGAGATGCTACAATTAAAGAAACGAGTACGACGATCGTCATATGTTATGACCCGTGAGGAATATACAGGCAGAAGACTAATACAAATTAAAGTTTTAGATATTAGCTTAACAAGTGACAGTGAAAATAATGTTGTGACATCGGCACAATATGTGGTTACTAATAATGTGGATAATATTATGGACCAAACAGAACGTTTAATTAAAAATATATGTGAACATAATATCAAGTGAACAATAACTTATAAGTAAATAGATATAAGAACTTTAAAATAAATGATAATATTGATTATACTAATATTTTTTATTTTTTAAATAGATTAATAAAGTTTAGGAAGGTAGAAATTAAAACCAAATATTTTTAGTGCACAGTAATATATTATATAAAATTTTAATAATTATATTATAGTTACAATAATAATGTATGACAATTAAAAAACAAAAATCTCGATAAGAAAATGATGTACAGTTTTCTAATATTTAAAAATAATTAAATTTCAATTTTATTATCAGCACACCACAATTTTATACACAAAACATTTTTCAAAGCACACTTTTTCTTATGATGTACACAGTTTAAAAAAACATTTGATTTATCATAGTCACTATACAATTTAAACAAATTAGGACCCTTTTTCACCAATATCTATAATGTCACAGCTTTTACACAACTCTCGAATCCACTTTATTTTTTCATGCCCTTGGTTAAAATTTTCTTTTTGTTTAAATAAGGAATAATAGTGTGCTTGAATTCTTCTAAACTGATAAAACCTTCACTCCAAGATAATCCTCGGTTATGTTCTAACCAACGCACTTGGTTTTTTTTTTCATTTAACAAGTTATTAAACGCAAATGGAGGTTTAATAAGAAATGTTTGAGTGTATCCATTGATAAAGATAGAAAACTCTTTTATGATAAATTTATTTTTAGAGTCCTTAAATCCTTGCAGGTCTACGATTACAGTACCAGGATTCATGATATTTTTCTCACTATACTGCTCAGAGGTCTGTACTCAATGATGCAATCGTTTAAAATGAGGCAATATGCTGCTGTTTGATCTGGTATCTCTGAATTGCATTCAATTTCTACGCGCACGCTCACAACAGGGCCTGAGGTTTTCGCTTTGTCTAGAGCAATCTATTACAAACAACGGTGCTTTTTCTTTAAAATCAACAGCACTTTAAAGTGGTTCGCTTGGGCGTCCATAATAAGACTGTGTTTTACATACTGTTCGTATATCAAGACAAATTTTGAATCCGGAAAACTTAAATTCATATTCTCATAAGGAAAATATGTAGAGTTTAGATAAACTTTTACATTTCTAAAATCACAGTGGTCAAATCTAGACATGTCTGTTCCTGCTAAGTTTTTTCTATTTGTTTGAAAACCTATGACAACATATCTAGGTTTTTCTATTTGTGATGAGGTTTTGATTGACCAGGTGTGTTTTGTAGTTTGTGGTAACAGAGGATACTCATATAAATCCCAATTTCTAAATGCGCATTGGAGAGGTCGATCTTTTTCTAAAAGCTTCAGTAAATTAACCTTTTCTTTATCGGATACCTTAACGTGTGGCACGCGCCAAATTAGTTTGTGTATTGTTACATTATCAATATACTCATTTTATGAAAGCTTAAACGAGTTTAAATTGGTATTACTGCGTAGTAGTATCAATTCATGTTTGCAGTTTATAATAGTTTTTTTATAATCCTCAGCAAAACCAAAAATAATGTTTAGAGGGATAGAAGCTGAAAAGTTTCCATCGGTTTTAGTTCCATTTACATCCCAACCCCACGTTTTTGATATTTTGGCATCGTTTCATTTTTAATTCTATCTATTTCCACTCCATTAAGTTCATAAAGGATATCTTGAAAACGATAAAGCAATGCATTGTTGATAAATTCCACACTTGAAACTTTTTGTTTAGTATCTCTTTTTATAATGTTCACTGATCCTTCTAGGTATAGAATACTTTCTGACGGTAGTATGTATAAATCTTGCTGATTAATAGGTATGCGAATTTCATCATTCCTATTAAAACATATTACATAAGGCTTATATGAATGATATTCGATACCATCAACTGTATTATTGAATGTTGGTGAACTCGATATATCCAAAATACTCATTTTAGAAGCCCGATTAACTTTAGAAATCTTATATTTTTTTTTCGGTTATTTTATTATTTATCTTAGTTGTTTCTTTGTGGATCTTCCGATTAGCACTGATGTGTTTTGATTTTTGTTTACCATATTTAATTTATTTAAATTTAAAATTTAGTCAATCATCTTTTTTTTTAATGCAAATATAGTTGAATTTCTTCACCACGTAAATTTATCAGATTATGCTTAATATCCAATAACTGAATGTTTATGGAGCTAACATTTGCTTGATTGACAGGAAAAATATTATATTCTTAGGTATTTCAATGATTCGGTATCCTGGTGGAACGTTAGGCGAAAATTCATGAATAATAATGAGTGCGAATATTGGTATCAATGGAAGAATACCGCCTGTTTTTGGTAACGGTATGATGCGAGGCACACGAATTCCTTTATTTGTTTTAACAAGCTTTTTTGCAGCAGAATACGCGGTCTGTATCGCTTTAGAATTTTTAGATGGGTTTAATTTCTTTAAGCGTTTATGAATGGTAGAAACAATCGATCTGAATGTTTTCGCTCCAGCACCATGCTTTACTTTGGTTTTCATTACCTTGTTTACTAACCATGAAGCTAATTTTTTACCTTTTCCTGCACTTTTAGACTTCATTTGCTGTTTCGTCATGTTAATCAATTCTAAATCAGCTTTATGTCGATCTTTTAAATTATTAGAACTTTCGTATGCGATGTCGTGTTACAAGCGTTATCCAACTGATCTTTATCTCCTCTCAATAACCGTTTTCTTATATAACTGTTAACTAGTCCTCCACCATGCATTGTTAAGATAATAATGGTATACAGCTATTTTCACTATCTGGGAGACCTAACCATTTTACAAACAGCTTTCTACCCTTTTTCCTGACTACTCGTTCAATTAAGTAAACATTAGAACAGTTCGTTTTTTGAAGTTCTTGTTCATAAAAAGTTCCCAATATTGGATGTTAAGTAAGTTAGAGGATTTGTATGATTAACATTTTTAACCATAAATAATTCAGTAGACCAGTTAGGCCTGTAACCTTTTTCAAAACAACCTTTGTATTTACTTATACGCACCAGATCTACTCTACTCTTTACTTTAAATTTGTGTTTCTTTCATTGGAAAATTAACTGCGACTTTTTTATATTTCTCATCACTAAATTTTGATTACACTGGTTAACATCGTTTGGTTTATGTTTAGTTATATGATGTACAGAATTATTGTATGTGGCAATAACATTCTCTAAATGTTTCCCAACCCATTTGTAACTTCCGCTCAAACTAAAACATTTGGATAATTTATTTTTCAATGTTTTTATTATTGTTTTTGTACCGTTCTACTATTGAAGCTTTTTTAATGGAGTATGAAGAATAATGGTTAATATTATTAAACAAAATGATTTTTTTGAATTCTTGATTATAAAACTCTGTTCCCATGTCTGTTCAAACCAAGCAAACTTTGAGAAACAATCTAATACTACTAATATAAATGTATAACCATGATTAAAACTTTTTAAGTTTTGAAAATCGATAAGATCTGCTTGCCATAGATCATCGATGCCTTTTATCACAACAGATCGTTGAATAAAGTTTTTACGTGCTGCCTTATGAATTTCGTTTACAACTTGTAGTTTACTCATCTTTTAACAATTTACTAATTTTGTCCAAATCAGCTTTTGTGTTTCTCTTTTAAACTGTTGAATATATTTCTGAATATCAGATTTTATAGTCTTTATCAAATCATGAACCTCTTGCTTGCTTGCGTATGAATCAGACTGCTTATCAACATATTCTTTATTAGCAGCATCATTTGCTTTTGAAGGAATTATATATAATACCAGTTACTTTTTTTGATTGTAAATTTATTTCATCACTTTCTTCTTGCAACAATGCTTTGTCAAAAAATTATAAAAAATCTGATAAACGTAATCGTTTATTAATGTGATTACCAAATTTATCCATGAATAAATTTCATGGATCAATTACAAATAAACATTAAATAATATAAATAACATTAATAATATAATAAATAATAAACATATAAATAACATTAGATATTATTTCATTATCTAACCCAGTGTTACCAGCATCTCGAGAAGCAATCAATAGTTTTAATCTATCAACTAATTCATTAGGGTCATCCCAGTAAACATAATCAACATTTTTCTTCCATTTCTTTAACATAGGTAAGCCTTCTCCTTCGTGTACATCAGCGTTAGGATCACTATTTTCGGTGCTTGCTGATATTTTACGTAACTTTAATAATGGTTTAATGATGTTTAAGTATTTTCGTCCTCTGTTACTTCTAATCGGCTTACGTGGATCATACTCTCTCGTCGATGAACATTTGTTTCCAACAATATCAACTTATAATGTTTTAAATCTTCATCAGTAATTAATTTTAAATCAGGGATCTTATTAAATAGAAGGTTCATTATACCTTGAGACTTCTTGTACTTGTTTGCACCAACTTGGATAAAATCATCAGAAACAACCACACGTGCAGATCCCATCATAAGTTTGTTTCGTTCATTTCTCACGCCGAAGGGAATAATGACTCCTACAGATTGTTCAGATGACATAGATAATGAAGTGTCATTGTTCGAGTCAATTGAACCAGATTCACCGGTTATGAATGATTCATTGGTTTTATTGTCTTCTGATTCTGAATAACTTGAGTAAGCCGCATCATCTCCAACATCCAAAATATATTCATTTAGTGGACTAAATTTATTAAACCCCACGGAAGAAACTCTATTTTTAATAGTTTTATCTACATCCAATGGACTTGATGCTTGGAAACCTTCGTTAGTTCAGCTTTTGATTGTTTATTTTACCAATCATTTGTTTGAGCAGTTTGGTTATTGATTTAAAACGGACTCTAAAATATTATTATTCTCTGACATAGAAAATGTCACGCATCTTTCGCACCTTATTTTTAACAGCTTTTGCAACTTGTCTTTTTATATTTATTTCCATTTTAAAACAGTATTTGATATGCAGTTGTTATTGGTGATACTATAATAAGCGCTGTCATGTAAATGGTTACATCATGTTTAAAACTGTTTATTTATAATATGTACACACACAATGTCACGCTATAAGTATATCCGAGTCACAGTTGCGAAAACTTTTCTACAAATTGGACAGTTCTTGTTTATTGACAAAGCACACTTGCCACAAGCCACTGCGTGACCGCAAGGTGATTGTTCGATTTTCGCTGAGAACAGTAGTGTCACCCGCGATCGCGCGTACCTACAGTGCAAAGTGCTAACGCATCACAACAAAGCCGTCGCGACACGGCCGGACAGCGATGATGACCCAGCTTTTCATTGCGTAAGGCATGTTTGCGTACGACGATACATTTTGTTAAGGCGACGCTGTTACTTGCCTGAACAATGGATTCACCGACTAAAGAAGGCAGAATAAAACTGCAAACAGAAAATGAATTTCTGTTATATAATCGTTTTAACGAAGAAAGGCAAGAGCGCGAAAAACTGCAAAGCCTTGTAGATGACTTAAAGAGTCAAATTGATATTTTGCAGCAGCAACTGAAATGTGTAATGGAGAGCACATCCAACAAACCATGCGCTACTAACAAGGAAACTTCCTCCGGCGCCGCTCCAGTAGAGTACGGCACTGACGAAGAAGAGCTAGCTAAGGAAACTGAGTGGATAAGAACAAAGTCAAGAAAGAAAAGAAAATTGAACACCTCACCTACACTCTCACCCCAAGAAAATGCTAAAAATTCTACTGATAAACCTAAGAAAGTTCCCCCCCCACCTCCTATTATAGTGGATGGGGTGAACAATTACCAAAACTTTTACGACTTCTTGTCAAGAAACCAACCTGCTGGCACCTTCACAGTCAAAATAATGAGCGGTGACTGCGTAAAAATAAATGCTTGTAATGAAGAATATTATAGATGTATAACAAAAACTCTATCTGATAACAACTGCCTCTGGCACTCATACGAAAACAAACAAGAGAGACCAATTAGAGTAATGGTCAAAAGATTACCCTCTACGTGCAAACCCGAGAGGATCATTGATGACCTTATAATTAAAGGTTACAAGGTTGAAGACGCAGTAAACAAATTGAGCTGGAAGACCAAGGAACCACTCAAGATGTTTATGCTGACCTTCAGCAATCAAGAAGATATAAGTAAGGTATACGAAATTAAATATATTCTTGGGTGTATGGTTGAAATCCAACCCCTTCGATCGACAAAACTTATTCCACAGTGTAAGAGATGTCAGGTATACGGGCATACACACAAATACTGCTCCAAAGAGCCTAGATGTGTTAAATGTACAGGTAAGCACCTAACCAAAGACTGTAAAAAACCACCAAAAGAAAAACCAAAATGTGTTCACTGTGGAGAAGCTCACCCGGCCAACTATAGAGGCTGTCTGATAGCCAAAGAAATGCAGAAAATTAGAAACAAAGCTGTCAAGAAGCCATTGGTCGGGCGGCAACACCAGGTAGCTGAAACATTGGTAAGTGAGAAATTGCCTTTAACTAACCAGCATATAACTAGTGCGAGGCCTATAAGAGCTATTAACAGTAAAGTGTCCTATGCTCAAGCGGCTGCCAAAGATTTAACAGTAATTCAACGCAACAAACAACCAAACCACTTAAATGACAATAAGTTAGACGAATTCCTAAAACTTATGTCGTTGTTTGATGAGCGATTGAAAAAAATAGAACATAGCACTAAAACTGCTATACCTAAGGCCATAAAATGATTGGAAAAATTAAAATAATGGCATGGAACTGTAATGGGCTACTAAAACATCAAAATGAGTTGCAAGTAGTCTTAGATATAGAAAATGTAGATGTGTGCCTCGTATCTGAAACACATTTTACAACACAATCATACATCAAATTTAAAGGATATAAAGTTTACCATGCACTACACCCAGCTAATAAAGGAAGGGGTGGCAGTGCTGTTATTGTAAAGGACAACATCAAACATCACGAAAAATTTTAATATGAAGAGTCAGATATCCAATCAGTGGCCATTTGTATCAACACCAAGCTATATCCGCTTACGGTAGCTGCCATATACTGTCCACCGCGATATACAATTCGAAAAGACACCTACCTGAGTCTCTTACATCCACTAGGAGAAAGGTTTATTCTAGGTGGTGACTTTAATGCCAAAAACAAGTATTGGGGTTCGAGACTAACGAACACAAAAGGAAAACAACTCTTAACAGCTCTAAAAGAAGTAAAATCCGATGTTGCATCTACCAGATCACCAACTTATTGGCCAACAGATCCACTAAAAGTACCCGATCTAATAGACTTTTTTGTATATAAAAACATATCACCTAACTATCTAAAAACAGAACAGAGTTACGATATGAACTCTGACCATTCTGCAATATATCTAGAAATAAGAGAGATAGTAGCACTTAAGGAAACTTTGACCCTTGTAAATAAATACACAGACTGGGAAAGTTTTAAAATAGACTTAGATATAAATATAAACCTCAGGGTGCCATTAAAAACTCCAGAGCAGCTGAATATAGAAGTAGAAACGTTTATAAAACTTATACAACAGACCGGTTGGTCAAACACACCCCAAATCAAAAAAAGGATCTCCAGAAATAATTACCCTGAAGAGATTACACTGCTCATAGCTAAAAAAAGAAAACAAAGGAAACAATGGCATTTAACTAGGTCACCGGATGATAAAAAAACGCTTAACAACCTTACAAAACGGTTGAAAAGACAAATACAATCATTTATCATATATATATATATATTCCTCCACTAAAAGAGAATAATGGGAAATGGGTTGTCAGCAATGAACAAAAAGCTAAAATGTTTGCAGAGCATTTAGAAAACACTTTCAAACCAAATGAAGGTCACATAAACATAGAACCCGCGACCGATCATGATAATATTTCAGATGAAGAATTTAGAATACCATCTGTCACACCCAGAGAAGTTTTAAAAGAAATCCTCAAAAACATAAATCCTAAGAAATCACCAGGATTTGACCTTATTTCCGGCGAAATATAACATAACTTACCAAGAAAAGCCTTGGTTAAGCTAACAAATCTTATCAACGCTGCTTTAAGACTGAAATATGTGCCAGACCTATGGAAAGTAGCCGAGGTAATAATGATAGCAAAACCAGGCAAACCACCTCATGACGTAACGTCATACAGACCTATTTCCCTGCTACCAGTCATGTCAAAACTATTTGAAAAAATATTATTAAAAAGACTTAAACCTATAATAGAAGCCAAGAACATAATACCAGGACATCAGTTTGGATTTAGAGAAAAACATTCAACTATTGACCAGGTGCACAGAATCTCAACAATAATCGAGAAAACATTAGAAGATAACAAAGTCTGCTCTACCATATTCTTAGATGTTGCGCAGGCTTTTGATAAAGTTTGGCACAGAGGCCTTTTACTGAAACTAAAAAAAATGCTACCTCAACCCTATACAGACATCTTAGAATCCTACATAACGGATAGAGCTTTCAGAATTAGACAAGAAGATGCCTATTCTGAAATCAAAGAAATAAAAGCAGGGGTACCACAGGGAAGTGTATTAGGACCAGTCCTGTACCTTTTATACACCAGTGACATACCCCATTTAGATGATAACACAATCGCGACCTTTGCTGATGACACAGCCATAATGGCTGTTGGAAGCACTTTTGCAGAAGCAGCAGAAAAGGTTCAAGTGGCTGTTAACCAAATCCATGACTGGACCAAAAAATGGAGAATAAAGCTTAATGAATCAAAATCCATTCATATAAACTTTACGAACAAAAAGCAGCAGTACCACCCAGTATATATCAACAATAAGCGCATACCATGTGAAAATACGGCCAAGTATCTAGGAATGACGCTTGACCCAAAGCTACGCTGGAAGGCTCACGTCAAGAAGAAAAAAGATGAATTAGAGCTCCGCTATAAACAGATGTACTGGTTGCTTGGATAACAAGCAGCCTTGTCGGTACATAACAAAATAACAATCTACAAACAAGTCTTGAAGCCAGTATGGACTTATGGTATTCAGCTGTGGGGCTGCACCAATAAAAGTAACATCCAAATAATAATCCAAATCGACAACACGGACATAGTGAGAAGACTCAAACGAACCAAGCCGTTTGAGTTAGTGCAGTGTAACAGTGAAAGAAAGTGAAAATGACAATACAATATATTCATAAAGAACACATTAACAAAGTGTCTCCCCTTAACTAGAGACAATAAGAAAAGTGCTGTTGGACACATTCTTAGGCATAGTTTACGTTATAAAAATAAGTCATAGTTAAATTACTCATTGGCCTACTTGGCTAGATTGTAATAATATTAGAGTATATCTTTTTAAGAATTATACACTAATTAAAAAAAAAAAAAAAAATCTCTTTTGACAAATAAAACATATGGACAGAAACGAAACCAGCGTGCATGCTCTGCCCATGGTTGATCTCCGGGAGACCAGTCCTTAAGTCTTCCATCGCAGTAAAATCAAATAACTTTATCACCTTTTCCTATGTAAATGAATCCAGCATCGGCCATCTCCTTCGGCTTTTGTGTCAAGCCTCTAGGTCATGTTTCAAAACTTTTCAAGCGTTTGGTTTCATTACAAAGTGATCGGTGTGCAGGATTTAGTGACTGCATTATTTTTGAATTTACACAGCAACAAACAGTGTAGGTAAGTAAGTAAATAATAAGTAGGTATGCAGGTACTTTATAAAATATATTAATTCACTTCTATTGTACAAGTTGCTGGTCTGCTGGTCTCAATGACGATTCAACAAATAATGACTCAAGTATTAGGTAGGTATACATACTTTAATCCAAATGAAATATGATCACCAACGTTCAAATTGGTTAGTAGTATATTAAACTAGTTGAATAAAACAAATGTGTCAATTTTTTTTCGATAACATCCTTTTTTTCACAATCTTTGTTTATCACCAAATAACAATACAAGAAGATGGCTCTTTCCATATATTGGAACACATATTTCGAAATTCTTGCCACGTCATATCTGTATTGACATGCTCATCATATATATATGCCTCATATTTTTATCATCTTGTTTGAATACAACTATTAAATTAGCATTATCTCTTATTAGCTGTTTAGGTATTTTGCTTTTAGATTGATTTAAATAAAAACAGTCAATTAATTTATATCTATTAATTTATATCTATTGCAAAATAATCACGCATGTTATTTTGATTTTCACACGCTACGTCATCAAAAATAATTATAGAATTACGTTTTGCTGCCTCTGGTTTTAAAACGTTTTCATTTTCATGATATTTAGAAAATGTTACATATGGAACCATTTTTAAAACTTGCTCCAAATATGTGTACATTGGTTAATATAGCGTTTTAGAATACACATACACATTTTGAAATTGTAAACCGTTTTCATGAAGGAGTAACCCAATCACTAAATTAGTTTTTCCACAGTTCGATGGTCTACATACTATACAACGTATGGTGTTTGGTAAAAGTTTACCATGACGAAAACTATGCTTTTCAGAATCGATGCTTATGTTATCAAACTGTAAGGATACTAGTTGTTTGACGAACTTCATCACTCACTGTTTTTTATAGAATGATGCACAATATCCATTTCCTCAGCTTTTTATTTAAGAGTTATTGGGCATTCTGAACCACTGTGTAGTTCGTTTGTCAATCTCGGAGAGAGAGAGAAGAACGAAGTGAGGAACAAAACGTAGAGATTGACAAACGAACTTCACAGTGGTCCAGAATGCCCAATAACTCACTATTGACTAATTATATTTACATACCTACCTATATCAATTCTGCAATTATTTTTAGATTCGTTGGAAAAGAAAAAATAAATTCACAATTCGATTTAACTAGCGAGTGTCCCTAATTAGTTGACCACGACTGTATTATATACCTATATTTTCATATTTATATATGTGTTTGTAAGTACTAGGTACATACATAGGTACCCATGTACAGTAGTGGTCATCTAATTAGAAACTCCGACCTGGATTTATATTTTCATTGCAAATTACTTTTATAACTAATTTTTAATGTTTCATTGATTGTTCCTACGTATTAAAATCGATGTATCGGATATAATATTGTACCTATTGCTATATCATTGTTTTCATTATAATAATAGAAAACAACGGTTGTTTTTCGAATACTGAAGCTTAATATTAACACCAAAATAAAATACGACAAACAACCCACAAATTTTTCCATTGATGAACTGCCATATTTGCGAGCGAATTATAGACTATTATCTCTATGTTGCCTGGTTAGTAATGGTACTTTTCTAGCAATCCTACCTAATAATTTTCCTTCAACCAACCGTCTACGAATTAGTCTACGTGTCGAGGATCGTCTTATCAAAATACCTATAATTTTTTTTTAAATAACATCCGATCCTTTATAGGGGTCCGCTTTAGCTAATCGAATCATAAGCCTGTCTTCTTGAACTGTGGTCTTCCTTAGCTTGGGCACGTTATCTGATGTTCCGTGTTGTTTGAAATGTGCAAGGGCGTTAAATATCATCTTTTATTTAAATTTTCGATGGGGTGCATAAGGTAGGCGTTACCAATACGGAATGCCTTGTGCCGATAGACTTGCACCTACTAGTCCTTGACGTAGAATTTGTGGTTAACTGATCTCGTTGTTTAGACCGTCTGGAACCCAGTAACGTTAACTTGGACAAGGATTGGAATTTTAAGAAATGTGATTTTGAGCAGTTATTGGCCCTGTTTGCTGAGGTTTTGTGGATAATGTATTAAAATGTAATGATATCCCTAATGCAACGAATGAACTCTATTGTACTATTTATGGCATTTCTATTGATTGTATACCTAAACAATTCCGTAATATAATAAATCCCATCCATTATAATAAATCCCTTACTCCAAGATATCCTGTCTGGTTCAATCCAGACATAATCCGTGATACAAAATTAAAAACTAAACTGCATTCTAGGTACCTGGATGCGTACCAAATCAGAGCAGGACTATTGGGTATTCTCGCTACTCAGGGCTTCTTAAAAATTTCGCGTCGCGTCTGCCTATGCCGCACATATGAGACAAATTGAAAACAACATCGCGCTAAATCCGCGTTTGTTTTGGAGCCACATATCGAGCTTACGAACCAAGGGCGGATTTGAGCCCAATGTGACGTATAAAGGTGATGCATGCTCGGGAGTTGCAGCGGCGGAAGCTTTTGCAGACTTCTTTGCGAGCGTATTTCTTCCCGATACGCAAGTCCTCAATGCTGAAACTATTAATAATTAAGACACTGGGTGCGATAGTGACTACATAAATATTATTGACTTTGCACCTAAGGATGTGATCCAAGGCGTTCAGAAATTAAAGCCAAGTAGTTCTATTGCACCTGACGGTATTCTACCAGTTATTTTTAAACACGCGAAAAGACATTTTGTACGCCCTCTGAACCATATTTTTAATTTGACCCTAAGAACATAAGAATCTTATACCCAAGACTTCTAACAAGCTCTCAGTCGAAAAATACCGACTTATTGCCATCCTACCGTCGCCAGCTAAAATATTTGAAAACGTGCTGTATAAGTTAACTAGCTATTGCTCGCGACTATCACCCATTAAAAAGTTTGCATAAAAACATTCACATCCCATTTTACTCTTTTATGAGAGTTATTTTGAAAAATCCTGAAACACGTGTCCATTTTTTTGCATTTTAAGTATCCAAACCAAGTTTCTAAGAAATCACACCACTCATTAAAAAGTTCCCATACAAACTTTGACATCCCTTTTTTAGGCTTTTTTTATCATATATAAATCCGTAAGACGTGTCCATTTATTTTGCATTTTATTTATTCATAGGTTTCAAGCAAATCGCACGACGCGTTAAAAAGTTTCATACATTCGTTTTTAACCCTTTTCACCCTCTTAGGGGTTGAATTTCAAAAAATCCTGCCTTAGTGGGTAAAAATAAACTACCTTCCAATGCTCGCCAATGATTAATCAGTCAGTCAGTCAGGTTAAGCTCTTTTACAGGTAGGTATAGATATACGTCCAAGTTGAAAAATACTTATGTAACACACAGCACGGCTTCGGGTCAAAGAGGTCGGTTAATACCAATTTGTTATGTATAGTAGACTACATCTCTACGCAACTAGACAGAGCGCGTCAAGTAGATGTATTCTACTTTGACTTCAGAAAAGCGTTTGATAGGGTCAACAATGACATACTGCTGGCGAAGCTTAGTTTCATAGGCTTCGCCCCCAATCTTTTACAGCTTATTGCCGACTACTTATGAAACCGGCAGCAGCATGTCATGTATGAATCTCAACCCTATCAAACGCGATCTGGTGTAAACCAGGGATCGGTTTTGGGGCCACTGTTGTTTTTGATAATGATCAATGACTTACTAAATGTTCTGCGGCACTCAAAATGTATTTTATATGCGGACGATCTAAAGGTCTACGCGACCAATAATACTCTTTCCAACTGCTTAGCTTTACAGCGGGATATTGACGCGACCTATCAATGGAGCGCCGAAAACAAAATGGATTTAATCCATCGAAATGCTCTGTCATGACTTTCGGTCGCATGTGGCATCTTGATGTTATATGACTACAATATCAATGGTATCCCGATCACTAGAACAACTGTGCTCAAGGATTTGGGAGTTGCATTCGACCAGAAGATTACGTTTAACGACCACATCTTTATTGTAGCTAAGGAATCGTACAGGAGGCTGGGTTTTGTACTCAGAAACGCACGTGAATTTAATAATGTCCGCATGAAAACAAAATATGAACTTCTATTGGAACAAGTTCAAAAGGCATTTCTAAGATACCTGCGCGTGGCAGGATATTACCAATTTATGTATCCCACCAAATATCTGCAAGGTTCCCTGGGTTATAACTCTCTTAAAACGCGACGCGCGTATGATCAGTTATCAATCACTATTAAAATCTTTTGGAATATTATAGACGGTCTCGATACACAACGAGTTGCTTCGCCTATATGTGCCGGACAATTATATTCGCGGTAAAAACCACAGGCTCCTCGCTCTACCACCTCGCCATACTGTAGGGCACCATCAGTCGCCGCTGCCTCGCGCTCTCGACGGCCTCAACGGTTTACTTAAAGGCTTTCCCAGACGTTGGCATATTTGCGGACGAAGGGATGGAGCTAATGTTTGTCTTGTCTGCTCTATTGTGACAGGGATGGATGACCGATTATTATTATTTGTATTTTCTCTATTAAAAAAATAAATTTAATAAAAAAATCTAATAGAGCGATCGAACCGATCTAATAGACTTTTTTATATCTAAAAACATATCACCTAATTATCTAAAAACAGAACAGAGCTACGATATGAACTCTGACCATTCTGCAATATATCTAGAAATAAGAGAGACAGTAGCACTTAAGGAAACTTTGACCCTTGTAAATAAATACACAGACTGGGAAAGTTTTAAAATAGACTTAGATATAAATATAAACCTCAGGGTGCCATTAAAAACTCCAGAGCAGCTGAACATAGAAGTCGAAACATTTATAAAACTTATACAACAGACCGTTTGGACAAACACACCCCGCATCAAAATAAAGATCTCCAGAAATAATTACCCTGAAGAGATTACACTGCTCATAGCTAAAAAAAGAAACAAAGGAAATAATGGCATTTAACTAGGTCACCGGATGATAAAAAAACGCTTAACAACCTTACAAAACGGTTGAAAAGACAAATACAATCATTTAACGATAGCCAAACTAACTCATACCTACAAAACCTCACCAACAGTCGCAATACTAACTACTCTCTATGGAAGGCTACTAAAAGTGTTAACTGCTCCGACAGTGATAATAGTATAACATAATAAGGTTTAAAAATAGTTGTAATTGTATAGACTCATAGCTTGCGTAATAGTTGAATAAAGAGACAAAGAAAGAAAATACGTCTCTCTCCCTCTGGCTCTAATGTATTGAAAACGCGCTGCCTGCCTATAGTGCGTATGGAGGGACTCAAAATGATATAAGTATTGTGTAAAATTTGTGTAATTTATGTTCAGTTCAGTTTGTATTCAGCTCTTTTAAAAATAAGAAAATAAAACAAGTCAAGTAGTCTGCCAGCATTGTTTCAATCAGCCGAACCAGCCCTCCAGCCGCAACAATTTTTCCTTCGAGCCGGATTGGAGAAGCCAGAAGCCAGAAGCCAGAAAACTCAAGCAATGCCGATCGTCCGCTCCAGCTCACCACCACCTAGGAGAGAGGACTCTACGGAGACTACCGAAACTGATTGGTCCATCAACACGCCTGCCACCACGACGGAGACCGAGAATACCACAGCCTCCGCAAGCACGTCAACCAAGCGCAGCGTCGCCCGAGGGCCGAACGCCCCGACGCATGGGAGGAGTACGAGATCGAAGACGACCGCCGCTGCTGTCGTCTCCGTCGCCACCGCCGGCGACCCCTCTACCCCTCCCTCGGTATCCGCGACCGGCCCGCGTGCCGGCGTTGGCTCCGCTGCCGCCTACGACGTGTTCGCGCCCCCGGCTGCGCCTCCGGTCCGCATACCGCAGCCCACCGCGTCCGCGCCCGCGCCGCTTGCCATGGCCCGCGTGCCACAGCCACACGCTGGCACCGTCGCGCCCGCGCCCGCAGCTGGAACTGCGGCCTCGCCTCACGCGCCGAACTTGAAGAACATTGGAGGGAAACCCAATGCCCCACCGTACGCGTCTTCAACTACAGTCGTTCCAAACCCTAAAGCCAGATCTACGAAGTCCACAAGAAGAACTGCGCTCGAAGCCCGATTAACACTCCAAAGGAAGCAACTAGAAGCCGCCCAGAACGCCGTAGCCCTAGCCGAAACGGAGTTAGAACTGGCGCATTGTCAATCCGAGGAGGATTTTGATGCAGAATTCGAATGCGAGAGGGCTACGCAAGTCGAACAGTGGGTCAATCACACGACCACTTACTTGGAACAACCGGCGCTAGAACGAGAGCAACCAATCAAAACGGAAATAAAAGAGCTAGCCGACGCCATCATAAGCGCAACTAGAAGCACCCAACCACACAGAGTTCCCCCCAAGATATGGGATCTGCCAGATTTTAGCGGAGCACATGAAGACTGGCTACCATTCAAGAGAGCGTTCCTAGACAGCAAGCCGCTATGCATCGACGTACACAATGTGGCCCGCCTACGGAAATCCATAAAAGGCGCGGCGAAAGAAGCAGTAAGAGGCCTATTGTTCGTCGCATCCGATCCCGATGACGTCATCGCCGCGCTTGAAAGAAGATTTGGAAGACCGGATCAACTCGCGCTTTCCGAACTACAGAAAATCAAGGAACTAACCAAGATCGGAGACAACCCACGCGACACATGCGTCTTCGCAAGTCGGATAAACAACGCCGTAACTACGATCGCCGCCTTGAATAAGCCGCACTACTTACACTCACCAGAAACGAGTAAGTGCATCGTCGAGAAGCTCCCGCCTGTATTACGACACCGTTGGTTCCACTATAGCGCTCTGGTTGGTGAAAATGAACCTGAACTGATGAAACTAAGAACATTCCTGGACACTGAAGCAGAAGTATGTAGTGCGTACGTGCCCCCCGAGACAACGAATAAGAAAGAAAGAGAAAGAAGATACCCGGTGCACGCAACGCAAGAGGCGGACGAACGCGAACATGAAACTGTCGCCGCCGTGAACGAACACTACAAAAGGTTCTGTTTTCAATGCCAGGGCGAACATTGGCTGACCGAATGTCCAGCCTTTAAGGAAGCTTCGACGGACGACAGATGGGAAGTAGCAAAGAAACATAAACTTTGCTTTCGCTGTCTTCGTCGAAGACACATGAGATCTTCGTGCAGGGGACAGCCCCTGGGGGACAAGTGTAAAAGGCCACACCACGCCATGCTGCACTCGGAGCCCGCACCTCACACCCCTGCACAACCCTCACAGCCAGATGAGGACGCACGAACGCCAGAAGATGATGATAAAAAAAGAATAGTGAAATCCGTATACGTGACGGCAGACGGAACCAAGACCTACCTAAAAATGATTCCGGTAGATGTCTACGGCTCCGAAGGGTCAGCCCGCGTCCTGGCACTGTTTGACGAGGGTTCAACAGTGTCGCTCCTGGACGCAGTCGTAGTCGCTCGCATTGGAGCCACCGGCGAGAACGATCCCCTTACACTTGAGACCGTCGGTGGAAAAATAGTGGAAAATCGAAACTCTCAATGCATGAACCTGAGCATTAAAGGGGCGCACCGAAGGGACAAAAGGACCCTCAGAGGAGTACGCACTGTGGAAGAACTGATGCTATCGCCGCAGTACGTAAACAGAAAATCACTAGAAAATTGCAGCCACCTGAAGGGAATGATCGATAAACTGATTTACGAGACAGAAAAACCAGCACTGCTGAACGGCCAGGATAATTGGGACCTCATCGTGTCCCGCAAGATCCTGAAGGGAAAGCAAAACCAACCGGCTGCTTCACTTACAAGCCTGGGTTGGGTGCTACATGGGTGTACCGGAGCTGCCGCCTCGCCAGTCTGCTACGTCAACCACTGCCGCAGCATAGACAAAGATGAAGATATATGTGAAATGACCAAGCAGCACTTCGACTTGGAATCACTCGGAATAAAACAACATCGCCCCAGCAACGACTCCGACCAGCGAGCGCTCACTGTCTTGGAGAAAATCACGAAGCAACTCCCAGACGGGAGGTACGAGTCAGGCTTGCTGTGGAAGAAGGAACACGAACAGTTACCGAATAACTATGCCCAAGCATTCAACCGGCTTATGGGCATAGAGAGAATATTAGACAAAAATGCAAGCCTGAAAGAAGAATACAGAAAACAGTTAAAGAATCTGATGGACAGTGGCTACGCAGAGGAAGCCCCGGCCAACTCTACGCCGGGGCGAACTTTCTACTTCCCTCACTTCGCCGTGATCCACCCACAGAAGAAGAAAACAAGAATCGTGTTCGACGCCGCCGCGAGATACGAAGGCGAAGCCTCAACGACGCGCTACTACCGGGCCCAGATCTACTTCAATCTCTGTTTGGAGTGCTCCTACGATTTCTTTAGGGGCCCGTAGCGATCGTAGCCGACATCAAAGAAATGTTCCTCCGTATACGAATGAGAGAAGAGGACAGAGATAGCCTGCGTTTCCTGTGGCGCGACGACGAAAGGAAGACACGGCCGAAAGAAATCAGAATGACATCGGTTATTTTCGGCGCCGCATCATCGCCCGCCACAGCGATCTACGTCAAGAATGCTAACGCGCAGCGCTACGAAAAGGAACATCCCGAGGCAGTCAAGGCAATCATCCGTCATCACTACATGGACGATTACCTACAAAGTTTCGCGACGGCCGACGAAGCAAAGAGCACGGCTGAACAGGTCGACAAGATTCACAGAGAAGCCGGTTTCAAACTCCGTCAGTGGGCAAGTAATAGAGAGGAAACCATAGCCAACCTGAGAGGAGAGAACGCTCCAGATGAAAAGAAACTGGGTGAAGAGAAAACCCTCGGCATGCGGTGGCGCGTAAAAGAAGGCGAGCTAGCATTCAACATCGGTCTGAGAAACACACCGCCCGAGGTTTACATCCGAAAAATAGCGCGCCAATGTCAGTGGTGCGTAGTCTACAAAACGAAGCCCGAGTACCCGCCGTTAGGGAACCTGCCGCCGGAACGATTAGCCTACAACCGGCCGCCTTTTACGTGCACCGGAGTCGACTACTTTGGCCCGATGCACGTATCCATAGGCCGACGGCGAGAGAAACGGTGGGGAGCCCTCTTCACGTGCCTGACTACGCGGGCTATACACGTGGAGATAGCCGCGTCACTAAGCACAAGTTCGATGATAATGGCGTTAAGAAGAATGGCCGCCCGGCGCGGAACCCCCCGCATCATTTATAGTGACAATGGGACGAATTTCGTGGGCGCAGATCGTGAGTTAAAAAGTGAATCGAAAAACATGAAATATGAAGATCTCATTGAGGCGGCCGAACGCGAGGGCGTACAGTGGAAATTCATCCCTCCTGGGGCCCCCAATATGGGCGGGGCCTGGGAGCGCGTTATTCGGTCAGCCGAAAACAGCCCTCGCCGCCGTACTGAAAGAGAGAAGCCCGCCGGAGGAGGTCCTGCATACACTCTTGACGGAGGTCGCACACAGAAAACTCTCGACCTCTGACGCATCTGAGTGTTGACCCAGCTGACGAGGAGGCGTTGACCCCGAACCATTTTTTGATCGGGAGGTCGTGCGGGACTACAATCATGACGCAGAGCGAGGACCAAGATCTCGTTGCAAAGGCGAACTGGAGGACGGCGCAGAGATTGGCCGATCACTTCTGGTCTCGGTGGCTAAGGGAGTATCTACCGGCCCTTATGCCCCGAAAGATGAGCGGCAAACAGCATCGAACTTTTCAACGAGGTGACGTCGTGATTGTAGCCGACCACTCCCTGCCTCGCAACACTTGGCCGCGAGGAGTGGTTGAAAACGCCTACCCTGGACCTGACGGCAGAACCCGCATCGTGGACGTGAAGACAAGAGGAGGAGTGATGAGGCGGCCAACGTCCAGATTAATCTACTTGACGGTGCAGAACCTGGAGCTTTGAGTGCCTGGATCGTCATCAGACACTCGTGGGGAGACTGTTAACTGCGCCGACAGTGATAATAGTATAACATAATAAGGTTTAAAAATAGTTGTAATTGTATAGACTCATAGCTTGCGTAATAGTTGAATAAAGAGACAAAGAAAGAAAATACGTCTCTCTCCCTCTGGCTTTAATGTATTTAAAACGCGCTGCCTGCCTATAGTGCGTATGGAGGGACTCAAAATGATATAATTATTGTGTGAAATTTGTGTAATTTATGTTCAGTTCAGTTTGTATTCAGCTCTTTTAAAAATAAGAAAATAAAACAAGTCAAGTAGTCTGCCAGCATTGTTTCAATCAGCCGAACCAGCCCTCCAGCCGCAACAAAAAGCATGAAACAGCCCATGACTCAGATTCCTCCACTAAAAGAGGATAATGGGAAATGGGTTGTCAGTAATGAACAAAAAGCTAAAATGTTTGCAGAGCATTTAGAAAACATTTTCAAACCAAATGAAAGTCACATAAACATAGAACCCGCGACCGATCATGATCATATTTCAGACGAAGAATTTAGCATACCATCTGTCACACCCAGAGAAGTTTTAAAAGAAATCCACAAAAACATAAATCCTAAGAAATCACCTGGATTTGACCTTATTTCCGGTGAAATATTACATAACTTACCAAGAAAAGCCTTGGTTAAGCTAACTAATCTTATCAACGCTGCTTTAAGACTGAAATATGTGCCAGACCTATGGAAGGTAGCCGAGGTAATAATGATAGCAAAACCAGGGAAACCACCTCATGACGTAACGTCGTACAGACCTATTTCCCTGCTACCAATAATGTCAAAACTATTTGAAAAAATATTATTAAAAAGACTTAAACCTATAATAGAAGCGACAAACATAATACCAGGACATCAGTTTGGATTTAGAGAAAAACACTCAACTATTGACCAGGTGCACAGAATCTCAACAATAATCGAGTAAACATTAGAAGATAACAAAGTCTGCTCTACCATATTCTTAGATGTTGCGCAGGCTTTTGATAAAGTTTGGCACAGAGGCCTTTTACTGAAACTCAAAAAAATGCTACCTCAACCCTATACAGACATCTTAGAATCTTACATAACGGATAGAGCTTTCAGAATTAGACAGGTGATGCCTATTCTTATATCAACGAAATAAAAGCAGGGGTACCACAGGGAAGTGTATTAGGACCAGTCCTGTACCTTTTAAACCCCAGTGACATACCCCATTAAGATGATAACACAATCACGACCTTTGCTGACGACACAGCCATAATGCCTGTTGGAAGCACTATTGCAGAAGCAGCAGAAAAGGTTCAAGTGGCTGTAAACCAAATCCATGACTGGACCCAAAAATGGAGAATAAAGCTTAATGAATCAAAATCGATTCATACAAACTTTAAAAACAAAAAGCAGCAGTACCACCCAGTTTATATCAACAATAAGCGCATACCATGTGAAAATACGGCCAAGTATCTGGAAATGACGCTTGACGCAAAGCTACGCTGGAAGGCTCACGTCAAGAAGAAAAAAGATGAATTAGAGCTCCGCTATAAACAGATGTACTGGTTGCTTGGAAAACAAGCAGCCTTGTCAGTAGGTACATAACAAAATAACAATCTACAAACAAGTCTTGAAGCCAGTATTGACTTATGGCATTCAGCTGTGGGGCTGCACCAAAGAAAGTAACATCCAAATAATACAACGGTTTCAAAACAAAGTACTAAGGAACATCGTGAATGCATCCTGGTACGTAAGAAACGAAGACCTCCATCGGGACCTTGGCATAGACTTCGTCGACACAGTTATTACAAAGTACGCAGAAGCTCATGAGGAAAGACTTCAACATCATGTGAACGTCGAGGCAATCCAGCTCCTCGACAACATGGACATAGTGAGAAGACTCAAACGAACCAAGCCGTTTGAGTTAGTGTAGTGTAACAGTGATAGAAAGTGAAAATGACAATAGAATATATTCATAAAGAACACATTAACAAAGTGTCTCCCCTTAACTAGAGACAATAAGAAAAGTGCTATTGGACACATTCTTAGGCATAGTTTACGTTATAAAAATAAGTCATAGTTAAATTACTCATTGGTCTACTTGGCTAGATTGTAATACTATTAGAGTATAATTTTTATGAATTGTACACTAATTTAAATAATAATAATAATAATAATATTAACATTTTTATGATGCATAATTTTACTGTAATATTACTGTTATTTAATTTTCATCATTTCAATTTAATGTAGTTTTATAAGTTTCATTGTTTGCATATATATATAATATATTAGTGTTTTCGCCGTTTTCATTGATATTAATTAAATAAATAACAAATAATCGGCGATTTTGTTTGAAATGAAAATTCACTATAACTTTTCTCGTTGCTGCATCACTCTCATTTTTACCCATTTTTAATAATACAATAAAATATAGTAGTTGCTAACTTATCGTAATGAGTAAGAAACGGCGGCAAAATGAACAATGTCATTGTAAGAAAATTTGTAAGAACTGTATTTTAATTTAAAAAATAAATTTTCGAACCAAGTCATAAGTACAATGTTTCTAATTAGTACTTAGTCTACTCTGCGAGTCCTAACGATATTGATACTTTTAGTTTCACTGATATTTCTTTATAATTTTGTTTTTGTTCTCTAAATATTATTGCTTGTATTTAAACTAGAGATATTGAGTCGTTCGTCAACTCGCACCGAAAAACTCGTACCACGTGGTACCACTTGACGAATTGTAAAAATAATATTATTTTCGTTGTTCAACTCGTACCACTTTTTTTTTTGTATTGAGTTTATTCGTCAAGGGACACTCAGATAAGAAGGTGAACCATCATTCTACTCCCAATTGTGAGTTTTTAACTCAAAAACATTGTTTGCAACTTCTAATAGAATACTTCTAACACTCGTAGAATAGGTTACTATTAGTTGACTATAATACATTGTGAAGTAGTGAAAAAAATATTGACCTATTACTTAAATGCTTCTTCATATTTTTATCGTGTCACTAGTTATTTCAAACCAGTATGGTAAAAGGATTAAAGTGCGTCTCAGAGGCTCCTCTCGTGCACTTAGGTAAGCCTTAATGTTAGCTCTCGACCTTGCCGACAGGACCCGCAAGAACCCGCAAGACCCGGAAAGACGAATCAGTACATGCGGTGTCGGTTTGGTTGCAGGTGCATAACGGCTGGCTGGCACCGAGCCGGGCTTGCTTCAAGTTTTCCTTCTCTATTGCTAGTCTTCTGTTAGTAAGCAGACAGATTAATCCCCAATAAATTAAAGACTATCGCAGTCCTCTCCATCATCAGCCTCCAAGCAGCACTCATTAAATGCTATAATAATGTTAATTACTTTATAAAAATATTAAAATTAGTGACTAAGCAAAGTACTAACTCCTTAGCAAAGTACTTATCTTATGTATGAAAAGTAAGTATTTTCCCGTTGTCCCGTTGTCCCGTTGTGCGATCAGTTTATCCCGTGTCTTAAACGTATGTATGTATTTGTAAACGTGTGTTCGTATGTATTTTACAAGTAGGTTGAGAGTTCGATTTCTATCCAGGACATGTATTTGCGTGAGGAACATAGATCTGTGTTTGAGTGTTTTAAAGTAGACTGAGACGCAGAAGGTTGCGGTTTCAATTTCCGCCGCGGAGCAAATGTACCTATACATGATCTGCAAGTATTTAATTTGGGTCTGTCTATGTATAATATATGTATGTATTTATATTAAAACTAGCTGACCCGGCAAACGTTGTTTTGCCATGTATGTAAAATAAGGGTTGATCGTAGAGGGGTGAAAATTTAGGGTTGCATGTATTTTTGTATGATGTATCATAAAAAAATAAAAACAAAAAATTTTGTCTGAATAAAAAAAAAAAATTAAGGGGTGGACCACCCTTAACATTTAGGGGGATGAAAAATAGATGTTGTTCGATTCTCCCCCCTGACTAATATCCTCGCTAAGGATCACGAAAATCGGTCGAGCCGTTTCGGAGGAGTTCGATTACGCACCCCGTGACAGAAGAATTTTATATATTAGATAAGTAAAACATCAGTTATCATAACACAAGCTCTCCTTACTTTGCCGGCCAGATGATATTGTGTGAAATCTCCGGCATTATTTATCTATTTAATTTACAAGTCAAGAGCTTTGAATATTATATAACCCGCTACATTATAGACTAAATTGAGCTAATTAACCTGCGCTACGGGCAGTGCAGCGATAGCTTATATGACGACCTCTGTGACGCAGTGGACTAAGTTCTAGCTGAGACCAAGTATTTGTCTCGGGTTGGGTGTTCCTAAGTATAATATGTATGTATTTACAAAAAAACAGTATATCAGGCATGTGGTATAAAACAATGCCATAAAACAAGCTCGGCTTACTTTGGGGCCAGATGATGCTGTGTGAAATGTCCGGCATATTGTATTTATTATCTGTTTACTTACAACATCTAAGATGACATAAGGAAAAAGTGAATACTGGTTCCATCCAACAGAAATATGTGTTTACCAGAAAACAGCTATTTATGAACAAGCTATCGTCACACATATATATATATAAATTCATGATGATGTTTCGATGTTTTGTATATAAACATAGATTTGTTATTGTTAGTAATTGTATATTTTGTTAGTTATTCTATGAACAACAATATTTGCCATTTATATAATGAAACCACGTGAGTCTTTGAGATACATATTGAATGAAATTAATATAAACTATAATAATAACTTATAATAAACTCTCTTGTTTTAGTATTTCGTAGTAAGGTACCTAGTTAGGTACCTAGTTATAAGATAGATCATGTAAAAAAAGCGCTAGGACCAAGACGAGTTTCTTGCCAGTTCTTCTCGGGCTTTGGGTTAGGATGAATTGGCACCTAAATTCACCTACATAGGTAGTATGGTTTCAAAGTGATCCTTGTGATTGTATTGAATAAAGTAGAAAGATTGTATTGAATCTTTTGACTTTGACTTTGTGGCGTTACTTACTCAAACGACATTATACAAACATCAGTGTTTGTAGTTGGTGTTTCATTGAATTGGCTATGAAAATATCTAAAAAAAACATATTTTCAAAATATTATAATGTATTTTAATCAGATACAAGTAACCCTTGAGTATTATTTTTAGAAAAAACTTTGTATTCAATATAACTTATTTAAATTAAAACATTAACAGTATGGGTATACTTAATTGTGTCCGTGGGAATACGTTATTTAATCTCTAATTTATGAATGCCATCCAACGTGACAATGCCGCCAGTTTTTGGGGACGATGCTCTCTGGCAGTCATCTGGATCAGTTGAGATGTCTACAGATCGTTTAAACGGTTCTTAGATAGCTCAACTGTTTCACATGTGTTTTATATTATTCTGTGCATTTATGTAATTTCTTTGTTATAATAAATGTACTAACATTTGTTAATTAACTTAATAAATTAGCTTCGCGTACGGGTTAATTAATGCTGACACCCAATGCCTCTTATAACAAGATAAGAAAAGTTGTTTACAGCTCTTATAAAACAAATTGATACCAAGACTATGTACATGTGTACATGTGTACAACTTGGAATTTACCAATGTAAGTTTGTTTGTGGCCCAAGTCGTAACGTCTACACGGATTTAGAATAGAAAGAATAGAATAGAAAAAGTTTTTATTTGCAACAACACAGACAAAAATACAATAAAAATAAAAAAAATATGGTTGCCGCAAAATGAGTGAGTGAGTCCCTCAGCATATGCGGATTGCAGTATCAACAATCCGCGCTGGTCTTCCGTTAGGATCAATTCTGTTTAACGGACATGAAACGATAATTACATTATAAATAAACAAGAAATAAATAGACAAAAGTTACAAAACAGAAAATAAAATAAACACAAAAAAAAACACATTAATAAACAGATATGGACCATTACACATAGCCATCTAGCCCCAAACTAAGCAAAACAGTCACATAATTAGTACTTTGGGAACCAGAAGGCTAATATAACTTATTCAGTACCTACTTATATCATTACTTATAGATACCAGTATTTATACTTGGATGATTTGAATGAACTTGGTATATCTTGGTGGAAATAAATGTGTATACTTACCTGGATTAACATTAATTAGACTTTTTTTATTAACGTACGACGCAAGCACAGTCGCAGGGATCAGCTAGCTCATAATAAGGATAATAAGTGACCTTAAGTAAGTGAGCTCTACAAGTAACAAACGAGTTTCGCACTGGCCAACGTCATCGGCCGCACGCGTCCAAGTCTCTGGGAATATAATTTCTGCAACAATATTTTTTTAAATAATGGTCGACGAACTTGCCATCTTGTCGGCAAACTGAATCATCTCGTTGAGCGTAAACAAACCGGTGAGTTACATTTGCTTGGCTCTAAGTGCTGTTGTTCTGCACCGTGGTCTACTAATAAGTATACTGTGACCGTGGCGTGATGTGATGATGTGACTGTTTATTATTGTTATCCCTGTGTCTATCACTCTGTTTATTGCGCTTGGTAAGAGCTTCCTTCAATCGTTAGATAGTTGCTGTATTGTGTTCATCTCTTAGCTTCTTCTATGTTTTATAATAAGAGTAGAGTAATAAAGTAATAAAAGTCACCAACTTCTAGAGGGGACTTAATAGGTTTCTCAAAGGTCGGTAACCCGCATGTGATGGTTGCAGGCGTTTAAAAGCTTTGATGACTACTACCATCAGGCTTGTTTGCCACCATTGGCGTATAAAAAATATATTAATTAGGAGAACTGAAGTATCGGATTAGGAATTTAAATCGGATTGAATAGTTGAATTGAACTTACTTATGCAGGCGTTGCGGCTGCGGGTAATAATGCTGGTATATATAATACGGAAATTACAAGATCTCAGTTCTACTAGTTATTATTTGCTCACATATGATTTAGAACTATGTAGATCAAATAAATAGAGATATTTAGAGGAGTACCGCGGACATAATACACCTATATTTTGTGTTAAAATAGCCAGTTTTCTATGCAGTTCAGTTGATTAAGTCGAGGTACGCCTACGGAAAGGGATTAAATGTTTTTTTTGCATTTTACTTAGGTACTCGTATGTCTCCCGTATTGTTAACATTAACATACGTAGTAGGTATCTACCGAAGTAAGAATGTTGGTTTTTTAAACTTACGCGATCAGAACACATTATTATAAATACTTACGTGTAATTATCGCGTTTATTTACCTATTTTTCCCGACGTTTCGACAGGTTTACACTCTGTCGTGGTCACGGGATGACTGAAAATAGGTAAATAAACGCGATAAATACCCGTAAGTATTTATAATAAGAATGTTGGTGTTGCAGATAATAGATACTTTTCCATAGTTTTCCAAATGGTGTCAGAATAGCAATCGGCCGGTTTTTTTGACATTTGGTCGCTATATTTGTTAAGTGGGACAGTTTCCATTTCGTCCATTTCGTTATCTAAGAAATTAGTTAAATATTCAAATTCAAATTATTTATTTCCAATATAAAACAGTGGCCGTGGTGATTGGTGGTCTTCTCTCATGGATGTCGTAAAAGGTGTCCATGGGAACACACACCGGAGGATTGGGCAGCAGCAACCTCCGAGTACTTAACACTAAATTTGCGGTCACCAATCCGCCTGCCAAATGTGGTGACTATGGCAAAACCCCCAAAAAATTATGGACACAAATAGAAGACGGCCTCCAGTTCCCGGCAGTTCCGCTACTCCTGGCATAGGTGTCGGCCACGGTAACGGCGGAACAGAGGGTGCGACGAATCTCCAGCAGAAGTCCAGCTACCAATCCCAACGACCCCTGGCCCTGGCAACATACAATGCACGCACACTGAGGACAGACAAGAAGTTGATAGAGCTGGAAGAAGTAGTAAATAAGTTGCACTGGGATATTATTATTAAGGTGAGCGTTCAGCTACCTGAGCAAGGTGTCTGGTTTCTCGTGCACAAGTATCTCATTAACACCATTGTAAAGATCGAAAGCGTCGAGCAGGGTGGTATACCTTACTCAGAATAACCAAAAGCTATTCGCTTATCGTGTAGACCAACCTTGTGTACGCAGGTGTACGCACCTCACAAGTGGAGGCTATGTATGATGACATTGCAAATGCTATGCAAGTCTCGAATACACACTTTTCACACTTTTTGTGATGGAGGACTTCAACGCGCTGCTGGGTGTGAGGAACAGCGATAATCCAAGAGTGGGGCAATTTGGATTTCGACAGCGAAATCAACGGGGTCAGCGATTGGCCGATTTCATGGAAAAGGAGGGACTCTTTATAAACTCCTTTTTCAAGTAGCGGTCGTCCAGAAAATGGACGTGGCTTCACCCCGGTAGACACAAACGCGAGATAGATTTCATCATGACGACCATAAAGCTAATATTTAATGTCTCTGTGATCAACAGGGTCAATACCGGCAGTGATCATCGCATGGTTAGGTTAGGTTAGGTTTATTAAATCTTAATGTTAAGCTAGAAAGTTCTCGTCTGCTGAAAGGTACTCTTTTCCCAAGTCCTACTCAAATCCAAAACCCCGAGAGCTTTCAGTTGAAACTCCAAAATCGCTTCCAATGCGTCGCCGAATGCGGATCCGTGGACGAAATAAATGACGGGCTGGTGGAAATTGTCCATACCGTTGGGTTAATGTTTTGAATTTTTTTTTACTGATATTCGAGTCTCCACTACAGAGTCTTTAAACTCTTCTCATGTAATTGCAGAGTCACTGTTAAAAGATAGTTTACCTGCATGTGTCACACAATTTTACTTTGAACATGTGGACAAAAACGATATTATCAAGGCATTCAAACTGATTAATGTAAAAAAGACCACTGGTCAATTTACAAAGGGACGCTCAAGCCATTGTTGAGTTAATACCACATATTTTTGATATCTGGGAGGAATCACGCGATGCCTTAGGTATTTTTTGTGATCTGTCGGAAGCTTTTGATTGCGTTCACCATGAAACTCTAATCAGCAAACTACATCACTATGGTGTCAAGGGAGTTTCACTTAAGCTTCTCAACATTCTAACAAGTTTTCTTCTTTTTTTTGTTTACTCTTATCAGTTCTAACTGTAATATAGTTCGTTTTGTCACGGTATGATGTCACCCTCCTTGTCCACGCTCGCTATTTCGAACTGTATGAAATAGCATAAAGCTGAGACTGTGCTTTTTTGACAAACGCAGACCCAGGTTTGAAACACGTAGGTACTCAATATGGTAAAAAAAATTAACGTTTAGTATTAGTTAGTTTATTAGTTTGGTTGTACTGTGTACCTGCTATGTTATTGTTACTTGTATCTGTGTGTGTGTCAAAATAAATTTATTTCATTTCATTTTTATCATTTTACTTAAGTGACCGAACACAACGAGTAGATATAAATGGTAAGCGTTCTCCGGGTTAAAATGGGTGTACCACAAGGATCAATACTCGGGACATTCTTGTTTTTAATTTATATAAATGATCTATCTAAACTTGTAAAGGATGATCACGAGATTGTACTGCTTGCTGATAACACGTCACTTTTATTTAAATTAAAGCGACGACTTACTAATTTTGACGATGTAAACAATGCAATCTCTAAAGTTGTAACATGGTTTAATGTAAACAACTTATTACGAAAAACTAAATGCATTCGTTTTATACTGCCCAATGTTAAACAGGTGAAAGCTAATGTAAAAATTAAAAACGAAAAGATAGATCTCGTCGACACCACAGTGTTCTTATGCATTACTTTAGATAATAAGCTGCAATGGGGATCGCACATAGATACATTGTTGAAGAAACTCAGCTCTGCGGCATACGCTGTTAAAAAGATCCGTCATTTTACCGACGTAGATACCGCTAGACTCGTTTACTTCAGCTACTTTCATAGCATTATGTCTTATGGCATTCTGTTGTGGGGGAGTGCTGATATTAACACCATATATTTGTGTTGCAGAAGAGGGCTGTTCGTGCAATTTATAACATGGACCCCAGAGAGTCACTTAGAAATAAGTTTAAAGAAATTAATATTATCACAGTGCCTTGTCAATATATATACGAAAATTTAATGTATGTGCACAAAAAAAAATGCGATAGTCATAGTATTAATACTAGAAATAAAGTTAAACTCACTGTTCCCACTGTTAGGGTCGCTAAAGATAATAACTCTTTTATAGGGCAATGTGTACGCATAACAAGGTCACAAGCGACGTGTTAGATTCGTCGATTGGTAAATTTAAAAACATAATTAAACAGAAACTTTCTATTAAAGCATATTATAAAATATCTAATTATTAAGATGACAAAAAAGCTTGGGATAATCTGCTCCAACTCAAATTGGCATCCGCAACAAAATTGACAAAAAAGTGTTAAGACCAGACGAGTTTCTTGCCGATTTTTTCTTGAACTGAGGTTAGGAGGAACCTGCACCTAGATTCTCTAGCATTTAAGAAGACGATTCAAAATGGTCGTTGTGATTTTATTGAATAAAGATTTATTGAATTGAATTGTTTCTACTGTTAGGTTCGCTAAAGTTAATAGGTCTTTTATAGGACAAAGTGTACGCTTCTATAACAAGGTCCCAAGTGACGTGCTAGATTTGTCGATTCAGTTTAGTTTTTAAAGGTCATTTATTTTATAAAATAAATCTATTCTAGTACATGTCCAGTGTAAGTTGTGAACCTAGAAAGCAGCAATCTTATATTGTAAAACTTATGCAAAAATATTTTTTTATTACGAAACATATGTATTTTAATATTAAACTAGAATTAAGTGACATGTAAGCTTTAGTTGAACATTACAAAGTGAAAAACATACAAGTTAATTTGTTTTGAAACCGTTGTATTATTTGAATGTTACTTTTTTTGATACGGCCCCACAGATGAATACCATAAGTCCACTGGCTTCAAGCCTGGTTTGTAGATTGTTATTTTGTTATGTACCGACAAGGGTGCTTGTTTTCCAAGCAGCCAGTACATCTGTTTATAGCGGAGCTCTAACTCATCTTTTTTCTTCTTGACGTGAGCCTTCCAGCGCAACTTTGCGTCAAGCGTCATTCCCAGATACTTGGCCGTATTTTCGCATATTGTCGATATATACTGTACTGCTGCTTTTTGTTTGTAAAGTTTAAATGAATGAAATTCATTAAGCTTTATTCTCAATTTTTTGGTCCAGTCATGGATTTGGTTAACAGCCACTTGAACCTTTTCTGCTGCTTATGCAATAGTGCTTCCAACAGCCATTATGGCTGTGTCGTCAGAAAAGGTCGCGATTGTGTTATCATCTATATGGGGTATGTCACTGGTGTATAAAAGGTACAGGACTAGTCCTAATACACTTCCCTGTGGTACTCCTGCTTTTATTTCTTTGATATCAGAATAGGTATCTTCTTGTCTAAATTATGAAAGTTCTATCCGTTATGTAGGATTCTAAGATATCTGTATAGGGTTGAGGTAAAATTTTTTTGAGTTTCAGTAAAAGACCTTTGTGCCAAACTTTATCAAAAGCCTGCGCAACATCTAAGAATATGGTAGAGCAGACTTTGTTATCTTCAAATGTTTTTTTTCGATTATTGTTGAGATTCTGTGCACCTGGTCAATAGTTAAATGTTTTTCTCTAAATCCAAACTGATGCCCTGGTATAATGTTCTTGGCTTCTATTATACGTTTAAGTCTTTTTAATAATATTTTTTCAAATAGTTTTGACATGATTGGTAGCAGGGAAATAGATCTGTACGACGTTACGTCATAAGGTGGTTTCCCTGGTTTTGCTATCATTATTACCTCGGCTCCTTTTCATAGGTCTGGCACATATTTCAGTCTTAAAGCAGCGTTGATAAGATTTATTACCAAGGCTTTTCTTGGTATGTTATGTAATATTTCGCCGGAAATAAGGTCAAATCCTGGTGATTTCTTAGGATTTATGTTTTTGTGGATTTCTTTTAAAACTTATCTGGGTGTGACAGATGGTATGTTAAATTCTTCGTCTGAAATATTATCATGATCGGTCGCGGGTTCTATGTTTATGTGACCTTCATTTGGTTTGAAAGTGTTTTCTAAATGCTCTGCAAACATTTTAGCTTTTTGTTCATTACTGACAACAAATTTCCCATTATCCTCTTTTAGTGGAGGAATCTGAGTCATGGGCAGTTTCATGCTTTTAGTAGCCTTCCATAGAGAATAGTTAGTATTGCGACTGTTGATGAGGTTTTAAAGGTATTAGTTAGTTTGGCTATCGTTAAATGATTGTATTTGTCTTTTCATCCGTTTTGTGAGGGTGTTAAGCGTTTTTTATCATCCGGAGACCTAGTTAAATGCCATTGTTTCCCTTGTTTTCTTTTTTAGCTATGAGCAGTCTATTCAATTTCTGGAGATCCTTTTTTTGAATTGGGATGTGTTTGTCCAAGCCGTCTGTTGTGTAAGTTTTATAAATGTTTCTACTTATATGTTCAGCTGCTCTGGAGTTTTTAATGGCACCCTGAGGTTTATATTTATATCTAAGTCTATTTAAAACTTTCCCAGTCTGTGTATTTATTTACAAGGGTGAATGTTTCCTTAAGTGCTACAGTCTCTCTTATTTCTAGATATATTGCAGAATGGTCAGAGTTCATATAGTAGCTCTGTTCTGTTTTTAGATAGGTGATATGTTTTTATATAAAAAAAAGTCTATTAGATCGGGTATTTTTAGTGGATCTGTTGGACTATAAGTTGGTGATTTGGTTGATGCAACAACGGATTTTATTTCTTTTATTATTAGCTGTTAAGAGTTGTTTTCCTTTTATGTTCGTTAGTCTCGAACCCCAATACTTGTTGTTGGCATTGAAGTCACCACCTTTTTTTAAACCTTTCTCCAAGTACCCACTTGAGAGACTTGTAAGAGACTAAGAGAAGATGTAGGTGTCTTTTCGAATTGTATATCGCGGTGGGCAGTATATGGCAGCTACCGTAAGCGGATATAGCTTGGTGTTGATACAAATGGCCACTGATTGGATATCTGGCTCTTCATATTTAAACTTTTCATGATGTTTGATCCTTTACAATAACAGCACTGCCACCCCTTCCTTTAAAGCTGGGTGTAGTGCAAAGTAAACTTTATGTCCTTTAAATTTTATGTGTGATTGTTTTGTAAAATGTGTTTCAGATACGAGGCACACATCTTCATTTTCTATATCTAAGACTACTTGCAACTCATTTTTATGTTTTTGTAGCCCATTACAGTTCCATGCCATTATTTAAACTTTTCCAATATTTTTTTGGCCTCAGGTATAGCAGACATAATTTTTAGGATTTCGTCTAACTTATTGCCATTTAAGTGGTTTGGTTGTTTGTTGCGTTGAATTACTGAAAAATCTTTGGCAGCCGCTTGAGCATAGGACACTTTACTGTTAATAGCGCTTATAGGCCTCACACTAGTTTTATGCTGTTTAGTTAAAGGCAATTTCTCACTTACCAATGTTTCAGCTACCTGGTGTTGCCGCCCGACCAATGGCTTCTTGACAGCTTTGTTTCAAATTTTCTGCATTTCCTTGGCTATCAGACAGCCTCTATAGTTGGTCGGGTGAGCTTCTCCGCAGTGAACACATTTTGGTTTTATACATTATTAGGTTAGGTGCTTACCTGTGAATTTAACACATCTAGGTTCTTTGGCGCAGTATTTGTGTGTATGTATAAGTTTTGTTGATCGAAGGGGTTGGATTTCAACTATACACCTAAGAATATAGTTAATTTCGTAGTGTAAGTAGATTCGTAAGGGTTCTAAATATATTATGTCGACTGATGAGTGTCTCTTGTGTGACTGTTTAGTGTCTCTTTGAAACAACCCTGGCTGGTCCAATGAAATGCAGAGAGATTCTAGAAGCTTACTTGATGACCTGGCAACATGATACTATCCCAATAGGTAGAGAGACTTCGCATTTGCACACATCCATGCACACATTTTGCCATCAATCCAAGATAATTCTACTCCTTGATAATAATCCAGCACGTCTGGATGTCATGACAGTTGACATTGCTCTTTATCTATTGATCCATAATACGTATATTATGGATCAATAGATAAAGAGCAAATACTTATATGGTTCAATGGTTCTGCTAATAGACTTTTAATAGGACCTACGGAGCTTTTTGATTTGAGCTTGTCTGTATGATATTTTACCTCATTACAAACTGTGGTATACAGCTATTGTTCCCTATAGTTATTATTCCATTATCAATAGTGGTGGTTAATATATCATATAGCAACAAAAAGCACCGTGCTTATCGTAGATAGCAAATAGCAAATGATATCGTGGCGCTCAGTTGTTGCTATTTGCTTTTGCTTATGTTATGCTTTTGCTTATTTAGTAGCAATAGCATAACTAACACTCTCTCTCTCTATCATCTGTCCATCGCAACTCGCAAAGCAAAAGCAAACGCAAAGCATCATTCATTCATCACATCATTCATAAAAGCAAAAAGCACGGTCAGTCTCACAGTCGTCGCATGCTAACGATTGTGATCGGTCGCGCGCGTCATCGCACTGAATTCGCGAATTCGCGATCTCGGGCAGCTCACGTAATAAATAGGTAGGTATACCTACTTACCTATTTTGCTTTGTGGTTTTTCGGTGTAAACAGTGATTGGACAAGCAGTATAGTCTATAATTGTGTAATAAAAGACAATTGATTGAGACTTGAGATATAGTGTTGTTGTTTTGTGTGTTTTATTCACCACGGGTAAATTCGCGATCTCAGCCGGTTCACGTAATAGGTAGGTATACCTACTTACCTATATTGCTTTGTGGTTTTTCGGTGTAAACAGTGATTGGACACGCAGTATTGATTGACTATAATTGTGTTATAAAGGACGATTGATTGAGACTTGCAAAATAGTGTTGTTGTTTTGTGTGTTTTATTCACCACGGGTAAATTCGCAATCTCGGCCGGCTCACGTAATAGGTAGGTATACCTATCTATTACGTGAGCCGCCCGAGATCGTGAATTCACCAGCAGTGCGTAAAACACACACAAAACAAGATCACTATCTCTCAAGACTCAATCAATTGTCCTTGTTTATACAATTATAGTCAACTGACTATTGAGATACCTACCTACCTATTTCGCTTTGTGGTTTTTCAGTGTAAACAGTGATTGGACACTATTGACTATAATTGTATAAATAATGACGATTGATTGAATTGAAACTTGAGAGATAGTGTTGTTGTTTTGTGTGTGTTTAATGGATTAAAATGTCTAAAAAAAAAGTGATTTACCGATATAATAACTCATAAATCTCTTAATCCTTAATCAATTATAGACAGTCAAGCCAGGAAAGTATGAAGGAAAGTTCATTATTTTTTTTAATTCGTCCATTTATCGTAATAAATTCATAACCACTATGTAATATTTCTATGCTGTTTAGCAGTAAAAAAAAAAAGCATGTTAGAAAAAAGCACGTAAAATAACATGCTTACAGAAGAAAAAAAATAACATTAAGCATGTTATTGCCTTTTAGCAACTTTGAACACTACTAATTATCAATAGCAGGAGAGTCCATAAGGCTAAATGGGGCGTTTACATACATTTACTAGAGCGAGGGAGCAAGTACAAAGCGAGCGAGTTTATTTCATTTTAAAAAAATATAAAAATAACAGTCACCAAGAATTACTCGAACGCTTCAGATATTAATAGTGTACTTGTTTAACTCTGTACCTAGATAAGTTTATTAAGTACCTGTATAAAACTAAAAGAACTCAATCAGGTAGGTACTCGAACAACTGTCGACGGAACCTACCTACATTGACAGTTAAGATTTCACTATGATTGCAATCACTTAATGCTCGGCGAAGACTTGGAATCGGGGAGACACAGAAACGAACAAATTTTGAACCACATTGTCACTTGTGACGAACATGAATTATATTTGACAATCGTAAGCACTCATCATGCTGGCTGGACCCGTATACTTCATCCGAGTACTTCTTTCCTTCAAACCCACTCATCGGCCATGGGTGGTATATTTTCATTAACATCATCACCATTCATTACACGGGCATGTTGCAGACGTGCTTGATACCTTGATACAAATGTTGTGCAACACGCAGCAAGCAAAATGTTCCCTAGTGTATCCGGCGTTTAAATCATTTTAGCAGCTGTGTCTGGATGATAATGAAGAGTTCGGTGGCACAACAGGCATCGCCACTTATTTTTAAGCACACCTATTGTACGCTCTATAGGGTTTCGGGCACTGCATTGTAGTTTCGTATAGTATACTTCAGGAGAGCCTGGATGAGCACCCACGATGGGGGGTCATTAAGTACTCTTTTTGATATTAACACTTTCTAAACTCTTCGTCGGTCATGTTAAAGGTGGTTTGGTTAAAGCACGTTATTATTCTTGTGTAATGTCTTTGTTGGATGTCATCTCTGTGATCATTCTCTAAATTATTAAACCAATGGCCCAAACGTGCCATAATTATGCAAATAACTTAGAAATGTAAGCAAAACCTGCTAACCTGCTGAGCTAGCTCAGTCGCTATAAAGTTACTTTTTGTAAACTGTGAAAAAATTACAGCAAACTCGGTTGCGATTCCAATATATGTAAAGTAAAATTTCCGTCTACTTCTTAATTTCTTCATGGATTGCTAGTTAGTAAAGTTTCCCACTACTCCCCGCCAGTATCGCATGTTTGGTAAAAACCATTGAAATCGTCCGATTTTTACAATCAATAATAAATTAAATAATTCAATTAAACTAATAATCATAACTAAAACAGTTAGGTATACCTCAAATAAATATTTTTTATCGTGGAAAAAGACGAATATATTTTCTGATTATGTCTCTCAAAATCTTGATACGTCAAGTCAAATTGGCGTCAAGGGTACCGTGAGAACGAAATTAGATCGAGTTAGCCGATGTCAACTAGTGCGCGCAAATCGCGTTCGAGAGTACCAAATGGCATGAAATCGGCTGAAATCCGAAATTAGGATTGGGTTCGTGACTCGCCGGTAAGCACTGGGTGCATCTCTTAACAAGTAATTTTTTTTGGTACGTACCTTTAAAAGAAAAAATAAACTCTTGTAGGATGACTTTGTTGTGCGTATGTCAGTCTGTCTATCAAGGCCCTTTTTATCAGAAGCGTGTGGCGAAGTTAGTATCAAATGAGATTTAAGGCTTACGACCTTAAATTTGGCAAGAAGCTATAGAAAAGCAAAATACAAATAAAGGAAAATTTTTAAGGAACGTTAATTTGGAGTTCGTTACATTTTTTGCGATTGTGATGGTGCTCGTGTATCGAATTAGGTATGGAAATATTTTTTGTCCTTCAGTCTGACTTATCTTTTCATTGAAGCAATGTTCGATACTTTCATAGTTTATGACTGAATTAGTTATGGTCTATTACATCTAATTATGAATATGATTTATACAAGGTCTGAGGTCATTAAGGCCATTAATGGCTTTCAAGTGAACTAGTATTTTTTATATTTCGTATAAGTTAGTAGCTAAATCTGGAGACTGAGTATTTACTCAGTATCCAGTGTTGGCCGCCGAAAGGCAACGATGGAGGCCTAACAACTTTTAAAGAGCCACGACTGACAGCTTAACGTGTTCAAATAAAAATCATCCTAAGTTCGTTGATCTGTAGGAGCGACTAAGTTAGCTTTGCCACGAGGGCTTACATTGTAACCGATGGTAAAGAACCAGGATGGTGAAAAAAGCTAGTACGTTGTTACAGCACCCTCTCAGGTGCGACTTTCACACTTGATTGTTTTGTTTTTATGTTTTTTTACGTAATTTTCTTCGAATGGCAATTTTGTAAGATGTCATCTTAGTTTAGCGCGACTCTGTATCTATATAAAACAGGTTAATATAATTATGTAAACTAGTGATCAAAATTCGACCATAATTCATTAATGTATTTTTTATTTAAATTATAATAATAATTAATAAAAAATATTAGCATTCTGCACTCCTGCTCTATATAAACTATAAGTGTGCGCAATTTTCGTAAAGAGGGGGTACAAAGTGTTTGCTTCACGTATTAATATTATAGATTCATTGGAAATTCTTATTTGTTACTCAACTAAAAAAAGTGTTTTTCCTAGGGTCATATATACAAACCGCAAAGATCCTACGGATACCTACTATAAAAATACTTTTATCTAACCTGATTCTGCCATGAACAAAGTTTTGTCGCATTTTTTATTTTAATGGCTTCTTTAAGGTAAGCCATGGAGATTCTTTGGCTGGCGGTGCTGGGATGTCTGAGCATCGTGACCGCTCCAGGATGTTATGCAGCAGTATCTACGCAGAACACTCTCGTGGTGTCGAGTTCCTTAGGCGCAGTGAGTTTTATTTAATTAATTTTAATGGACAATCAACAAAACACCGTCTAGTTTCAATCGAATCATAGCTTGCATGGGACAGTGTCCTGCCTGTCAAAGTTTTTGGATGTCAGCCCTTTTGCTCGGCAAATCTATTATAATTATTAATTAAGGTGGTATTTAGGTAAGTGGGAATAGTTTTTGACATTTCATTTAATTTATATTACTGTGTTATTGATTAATGATTTTATTTCATTTTTACCTCTATTTTGATAGTATGTACAATGGACCTTAGTTATCTGAATAAATAAATAAGCTTATTTTTATTATGAGAACCAGATGACTGATATTATAATAATTATATGTTTTTTAAATTACATAAAATACTTTTATAATAACCTGCATACACAGAACAAACATCAATGTTCATCACGCAAATATTTGTCCTTGGAGGGAATTGAACCCTCAACCTACAGCGAAGGTAGAGCTGTTACAAACTGAGAGCCGAGCCGAGCCGAGAGGCCAGTCAAAATTTGTTGTGGTACCTTGTCATTTTATTTATTATTTACTAGCGACCCGCCCGGCTTCGCACGGGTGCAATGCTGATACTAAATATACTACAGAATGTCTTTATATACAACGTTATCTAAGAATAACATAGACTAAGAGATAGACATATACCATTGCGGACTTTTGTGTAGACCTTTTTAAGGTGTACAATAGTACATTATTTTGATCTATCTCGTAGGGTTCAGCCAGCGTTTGCAATTTACGCGCAAAACAAATAGTTTATTTACGACATCACATTATATAGAAACCTCTAAAATTAACAGTGTTTCGCTACTATATTATGCATGTTTTAAACATATAAATCATCCTCTTGAATTACTCTATCTATTAAAAAAAACCACATCAAAATCTGTTGCATAGTTTTAAAGATCTAAGCATACATCGGGACAGACAGACAGCGGGAGGTGACTTTGTTTTATACTATGTATTGATTATTATTACAACCGTACATAGATCCAAACGAAACAAAAGGTAATTTAATTAAAATTCTCTGAATGTCAATATACTGTAAAGAAACAATAGAATTTAGAGTAACATTCCCCGTAGACCACCAAAGCAGAACTGTTAACGAGACGGGAGGTGACTACCGAGGGATCACTAGCTCCTATCAAACTGACGGAAATGGAAGTGATCTCGGACGTGTCACAACGCTATGCGCACACGATGGTAGTGGCACTGCTCCGCAACCCAGCAAAAAGCGCACAGGAAGCCAACTTTAGGGTACTGCTGCCGGACACCGCCTTCATCAGCGGATTCGTTATGTACGTATTTCATTTGATATCTATTCATTTGATTTGAATGCTCCACGTTCAGATCAAAAAAACTCTGCAAAATGGGGCAAACCCTTAAAAAAATTATATTATAAAACATTTTTAGGATTTTGAATGGAAAACCTTACAAAGCTTACGTAAAAGAGAAGGATGAAGCCAAACAGATTTACGATCAAGCTGTAAACCAAGGATTTGGAGCCGCTCACGTCACAGCAAAGTAAGTAAAATAATTACGTACATAATATCTAGGTAGATAGAAGTGTATTTTTTATTATACGTATGCATGCCAATCGTTGGCCATCAAGGGGTGTGTATACTTGAATTAAATGCCCAATAACTCTTTAAAACCTTAAAGCTTTCAAAAATGTAACCATGAGAAAAAGTTTAAGAATAGGCTTGCGATATTTTCCAAAACTTTGTACTCCACAGGGCGCGCGATTCAAACCAGTTTGTAGTGTCCGTGAACGTGGAACCCTTGTCCATCATCATTTTCAAACTGACATACGAGGAGTTGCTGGTCCGTCGCAACAATGTGTACAACCACGTGATCAATCTGCACCCTGGAGTATTAGTTCCCAAACTATCAGTAACTGTGCACATTAAGGAGGTGCAGAAGATAACTGAACTCAGAATACCGGAGATTAGAACTGGGAATGAGGTTGATGCTACAAAGGATGATGCTCGTAAGACTTCTAATACCTAACCTACAGACTCATTATAATAGATGCCGTGTTGGTGAAGATATAAATTGTCTGATAACATGAATCAGGCAGGTGACACAATAAGGCTTATGAGAACTTAAGGAGTGTAAAACTTAAAATATTGCCACTACAAAACAACCATATCCACAACTATTAATGAGTCGTGCTTTTTCATGCGTTGTGTCATTGGTTTTTTTATTACCGTGTGGCAAAACAGACAGGATAAATATAGCTGACAATCAGTTTCTCATTTGATTTTATGAGTAGGATTTTCAAATCAATTTTTAAGATTTGTAGATATAATACCTACACGTAAGAACAAAAACACACGACATAAGAAAGATCACACAAACAGCCACAAGGACCAAGTCGAGATTCTTTCCAGAACCTTCTGGCAATCTCCACGATTTACCTAACATGTAAAACATTTTAAAGAGATTATTGTGTTTTGAATTTGAATTTGATTGAATATGCAGAAAACCCTAAGGCAGTTGTAACGAAAGGTTACGATGACGGCGAGGCGATTATTACTTTCATCCCTACCCTAGAGGAGCAGAAACGACTGATGGAAATATTCACTGTAAGTACCTAATAGATAACTGAAACATCCTATGAATCGGAAAGGTCTAAAATATTCAATTCTTTATCACGTCTTGCATATTTAAAGTCAAAGGTCACACCTATTCACCTTATGATTATTGTTATAATTATTCAGTTAAAATTAAATATTTTGTTAACCCCATACGCAAACAGAGAGTGTTTAGTGTACCAAATATTTTGTTTCGGAGGTTTTTCATACTAATTTTACTCAAATTTATAACTATTATAAATTGAATAATACATTTTTAACATTTAGTGAATAATAAAACGGTTTAATATTGTAGCAAAAATCTAAAGAATCTGGCTCCCACACCAGAACATGGAACCAGCTAGAAGGTGATAATACAAGCGCCGAGCAAGGAGTGCTTGGACAGTTTGTAGTACAGTATGATGTGGAGCGTCCTAAGGATGGCGAAATTTTGGTAATATATTCTACCTTTCATAAAGCACTTACTTTTATAAGTTATGTAGATATATTATAAGTTATGTAGATTAAGTTTAGTATTAGGTTTTGTGCAAAAAACGATCGAGGCAAAGCGAGCTCGATAACGATCTCAAGATCTTGGCCTGTAGCGTTAAATCGTGAAGATTGGATGGAACGGAGACATAATAGGTATCCTGTAATGAGATAACTATGGTGACTGACTAACCATCAACCGACCACAGCCTAGGCTTAATGACTAGTGTGATACCTACTTAACTGTATACTTTTTTCAGGTGAAAAAAGATTTTTTCGTCCATTTCTTCGCGCCCAAATCTCTGCCTCCACTTAACAAATACGTGGTATTCGTGTTGGATACCTCAGGCTCTATGATGAAACGTAAGATCAATCAGCTGCGGGAAGCTATGCAGACCATTTTCAGCGACTTGAACCCTGGTGATTACTTCAGCATTGTTGAGTTCGACTCTACTGTAACGGTAATGTTTTACCCTATGTTCATTTGCTTGCTCTTAGATAAGACTAAATATTTTATCTTAGTGAAATTTTTCAAGGTAATACTTAATACTCATCGAACAAGCGGGATATAGTAATGGATTTTGCACTATCTATCATATTCAAGTCATAGAACAAATCATAGAGAAGTATGTAGGGTTTAGAAGACCACTCTACCTGGTATCTATTGATTTTGCGAAAGCCTTCGGTTCCATTTCACATGCTAGCATTTGGAATGTTTTGGAGTTGCAAAATAATCCCAAATGACTTTATGGGCAACCGAAGGGCGACCCTTTGTCCCCATAAATGTTCATTGTAGTGCTTGAACATAAATGAGGGGGTAGATTGTGGGTGAAATAGTGTCTCAGGGAGACACTAAGATTTTTACGGCAGTTCTAGAGGACATAATAAAAAATGCTTGCACGGGTCATAACTGGAATAAAAGTCAACGGTGTCTTTCTGTCTCACCTAAGATCTGCAGATAACCTGGTGCTTTCCGCTGAAAAACCTAGATCTTCCAACAGATACACGACCTATAACTTATAACTTACGCTGCAAAGATCTGGACGCCTACGAAAGAGACAGTGCACAGGATCAGAGTTGCACAGATAACAATAGAGAGTACCATGCTCGGCATAACATTTCTCGAACGAGTAACCAAATATTCGAATTCACAAACAGACTAAGTTCAAGAAGTTAGCAAGGGAATATTGATACTTAAATTAAGTTGGGAAGGACACGTGGTTAGGCGTGGTGATGATAGGTGGAGTAGGGTGCCCGAGTGATAACCCAGAGAAGGTAAAAGGAATGTAGGTCGTTCACTGGCAAGGTGGGTCGACATCTGGTATAGGTAAAAATACATATATTTATTTGGAACAAAAATAACAAGGCAGCATCAAGAAATAATGAAAACTATACCGACTGCAAAAGTATAAAACTGTGGCGCAGCCAGTAGCAAACGAATAGAGGCATGTGCCCAGCTGTGGGATAAGATAGACTGCCGAATAATAACATCGACAGAGAAAATATAAATATTTCAAAATGGCAAAGAGCGATGGAGAAACATTCTGAACTTAAAATTTAAATAATAAGGTAATTAGTACGGAAATACGCAAAAAATTTATCACATAGACGTCCTACAACATTTACAAAAACTGAAGTGGAAATGGACTTGCTATTTAGAGTGCACCTACCGAAGACAAGAGATGTTCAAAAATCACAACAAAAGCAAGGTCCCACGAGCGGCATATCTAGGAAAGAAGATAGGCAGGTGAATTCGCAATGGTTGCTGGTAAAAATTAGACAGTCTCAGCACAAACCACAAAAACATGGCAAGCTCTCGAGGAGGCTTTAACCGATTACTACCGCCTGCAGTTTGATAAATGTCAAACTTTGAAATGGTAATTTATGAGTAAAGTAAGGAGTCATGTTTTTTGAGGTTGGCATACTGACAAGTATATCAAGCCACACGAAGGTGTATAAGATAGGTATTTATAAATATACCTATCTTATACATTGGCGCACCAAACCTGATGGCTAAATTTTTAGATAGTGCCGCGTCAGACGAAATAGAGTGAGGCGATAGAAAAAGAGGTACTATGTAGATAAGTTTAATGTTAGGCACTTAGCGCTTGTGCCAGCTGAACTGTACACGTAGCTGAACACGTAGCGTCGGTCGTAGCAAGAGTTGCTATAATTGTTTTAACAGAGCCCTTCTGAACTTGAAATAAAAAAATGTTATATATAAAAAATATTTTATTAACAGCAATATAACAAATTTGAATTTACAGGTTAAGCTTTTAACTTTAAATAACAATTGCTTAATGCTAAATGTAGATGCTTATAAACTATATCCAGCGGTCGTCACACTAGTGTGACGACCTGCCTGCAAGCCTGTATCGTGAAGACCTGTAAGCAGCATATTAAACTATATCAGTTATACAAAGCTATATTTTGTTCTTTGCTATAGAATTTACTGAAAGTTTACGTTGTGCTAACTCTTGTGTCGAATTAATGGGTCGCCCGATGACATGATAGGTACTTACTAACTAAATGTGATGTGCTATTCAGATTCATGAGCTGAAGGAGGCTGATCAAGTGTCTCCAACTTCGAATAACTACCAGTTCTACTGGAGCACTGTAGAGAAGAAGCCGACTCTGGTGCCTCCCTCACTGGCCACTCCGGAAAACATCGTCAAAGCCAAGGTCATCATCAGTAGGCTCAGCGCTTATGGAGGTGAGTAGCCTTGTTTCAATCTACATTCTAGAGAAGTGTTTTAGAGGTTCTATTGGTCTTTCTTTTACATCTTCACTTATGTACCTATTTGTTCCCGTGTCCTAATACGCTAATTAAACCCACCACGTCGCGCTCAGCAAAGGTACGGCCAAACTAGATACATTATTATAAAAAACTGAAAACCGGATTCTTAATCCTGAATATCAAAACCTGTGATATCAAATAACCTTTACAATTTCTACTCTAATTGCGATAGGTTCCGTAGCCTCCCTTCATAGTTATGGTCAAGCCCATGGTTTTCTCAACTGACAAGTATGCCTGAGATAATCAATATAATGCTTTAATTGAGATACATGCAAAAAAATTCTGTAGGGTATCATCATTCCATTGTCATGCCAGTTGACCACTAAAAGGTACATACTATATCTATAGATAATTAATTTGCGATTTGCCTCCTCTATTAGTAATTAATTTGCGATTAATTTGTTGTCATGAGCTTATTCGCATTTTTTTCATGTTTTCCACCATCAGGTACCAAGCTTATATTATTTTTTATCCTGTTTACTTCCGTAATGGTTCCATACGGAGGTGAACAGGATAACAAATAATTATGGAAATCAGCTAATAATTGGTAGAGATATAAAAAAAAATCATACAAATAAATACAGCCAAATGGAGTACAGTAAAATGAAAACACATCGGTAATCTAAAATAATCTTTTCTTTCTTAATAAAATTGAATCATTGATTGGGCTTGCCTATAATGGTAGTAGGTAATGCAACAATATAGCAAAAAAAGATTTGATTAAGAAAAATTAAAAGCAGTTAAGAATTTTGTTCAAGAAAACAGGCGAATTATGTACGTAGAGATTCAGCATGTATTGCAGATTGGATCGGGAAGCGTTCACAAGATTCTACACGAGCACCTTCGCGTGCGAAGGATTGTTTCACGCTGGGTGCCGCTCAACCTCACCGAAGCTAAGAAGCAATCCCGTGTGGAATGGTGCCGTGAGATGATTAATAAATTTGAAGCACCAGAATCTCGGTGCGTTTACTACAAGTGACGAATCCTAGATTTATCAATATGATCCTGAAAAAAAGCGTCAGTCAACAGTTTGGCTGTTTCAAAATGAACCAACGCCTACCAAAGTGAAGCAATCGAGAAGCTCAGGGAAAATTTTGATCTCTAATTACTTTACATTAACGTGGTATCTGGTGTCGATTCCATTACAAAACCAAAGGAGCATCAACGTCGAAATATACTACGAAATGCCTGCCAGAAGTTTTCACTCAGCGCTCAAATCAAGGGACTTCCTAAACACCACACCGGTCAAAGCCTTGGGTCATCCTCCTTACAGCCCTGACCTGGCACCGTGTGACTTCTTTTTATTCCCTAAAATAAAAAAAACCTACTTAAAGGTATATAGTTTTCATCACCGGAAGATGCAGTTAACAGCATTCCAGAAGGCCGTGGAAGTGGTGTCCGAGGCGGATAGGACAAAGTCAAGTCAAGTTTCAATAAAATTGGTTCAGACGCATGAAACTTTGTATAGAGGCTGGTGGAGAAGTCTTTGAAAAGATTTAATATAAGTATTTTATCCATTTATGTTGGTTGAACAACCAACCAACGTATTCATCGATTTCGGAAAATATGTTAATTATCACTAACAAACAACTGATCACCTATTTCACCGATTTCTGATATGAATTGGCCGGTAATTGTAAGTACATAATAAGGGTGTTCCATAAACAGATTAAAAATGGAAATGGTGATGATGGCAAAAAAGGGCAATACGTGCCATTTATAAAATGAAACCACGAGAATCTTTGAGAGAAATATTCAAAGAAATTAATATTCTCACAATAGCTTCACAATATATATATGAAAATTTGTTATATACACATAAAAATAGAGATGGGATTCAGCAAAATAGTGACCTTCATAAAATGAACACTAGGAATAAACATAAATTATACATCCCTAGGTTTCGACTAGAAAAAGTTAATAAGTCATTTATGGGGAACACGGTGCGCTTCTATAATAAGCTTCCTGAAAATGCTACTAAACTACCTATTAAGAAATTTAAAGCATACATTAAAGGTAGTCTTTTGAAGAAAGCTTATTATAATATAGATGACTATATTATTGATAAGAATGCATGGCCTCATGTCGCTCTGCCGTCAGACAGTTAACCGACACACTTGAAATGTATAAACTCTCTTGTATTTGTATTTCGTAGTTAAGGTAGTTATAAGATGGATCATATAAAAAAGCGCTAGGACCAAGACGAGTTTCTTGCCAATTCTTCTCGAGCTTGGGTTAGGATGAATTGGCACCTAAATTCACCTAGTATGTAAGACGTTTCAAAGTGATCCTTGTGATTGTATTGAATAAATCATCTTTTGACTTTGACTTTGACTTTGGCGTTACTACTGAGCTTTTGAAGGCGGGAGGAACAACCGTACTGAAAGAACTCCAGGAGTTATTTAATATAGTCCTCTTTACTGGAAATACTTCATATCTATGGAACATACGCGAAGTCCAAGAAGGGTGACAAAACCCTTATGAAAAACTATCGACTCATATCGCTTCTGAACAATGTGTAGCAGCTGTTTTTATAGATCATCTCGAATCGTCTTGCGCGAAGGCTCGACGAATTTAAACCACCAAAAAGCCGGATTCCGGAGTGGCTACGCTATCTACCACATCCATAAATTGCGGCAGATTATACAGAGTTAGATAAAAAATAATCTACACTTTGTGGACTATGAGAAAGCCTGTTGAAACCTGGTCTGTTCTGGATTTCCTCCAACAATACCAAATCGATTAGCGATACATCAAGCTTACAGGATACTTTTAGAGAACCAGCTGACTAAACATTCACCTGCCCCGCGGAGTGTGGCAGGATAATGTCATATCACCAAAACTGTTCACAACGAGGAGGATATGTTCTAGACGCTGGACTGGAAAGGTTGAGACATCAATATAAATGGCTCACATGAGATTTGCAGATGACATTGTCATGTCAAAAGATGCTGGACAGGCTTGCGAATTCGTCTCAGCGAATCCGTCTTGGCTGAAATTGAATAAAACCGAGGTTATGAACAATGAGCACGCTGACCTGGGATCTGTCGCCTTAAACACCATAAGCGCTGATCCGGGTCCTATCCTTTCGAAGTTGTATTCGAGTATGTATACCTACGGCAATTGCTGCAACTATGTAAAACATCTTTGACAACTTTGTCGATGGTTAATGGAACTCTTAAAGGTTCCTTGGAATTGGCTCTATTAAATCTAGAATTAATTATGATGCGATCTTGTTAAAGTCAGTGTTTAGCGAGGTGTTTATTATATACTTAATACTTATTATTTATGTTAATTAATACTTAAGTAAGCAAAATTAATTATTATTGTTCATTTTAACAATTAACTAAACAAAGTATCTTATACCTAGCAAAAGTTTGACCACTGCCTGGTAAACGAGGTCCCGAGCAAGCAAATACTTGTTTGTATATATGTTTGAGACATTTCTGTTCTAACCAAATGCCTATAGAATCAATCGTATTGTAAGCATTAAAAATCTGTTGTTACATAGAAGGACCCTGCAGTACTCCCTACTTTCGGATAAAAAAACCTTCATAATCTATTTATTTCGACAGACACAGACATCTTGAGTGCCTTAGACGTAGCCGTGAGTCTAATTCACAAACGCACTGAGTGGGGCAAGAAATCCAACACTAACACAGCAGCAGGAGCAGTTGCTGACGATAAGGACTCAGAAGTTAACAACATCGAGAGTGAGTGCTGAATCTTGAGCAAGATACGGGATTTAAAGCTAAGAGACAGCGATATTGCTTACACGAATCTCACGTTACCTTATTTCACAAAATATATATGTATATATCATGCTGGACAATGCACACAGCACCATGTAGTCTCAAACTAAGCATAGCTTGTATTATGGTGACTAGATGACTGATAGAATACTCATATATTTTTAAATACATACTAATGATACTTTATAACACCCAGACACAGAACAAACACCTATGTTCTACACACACATGTTTATCCTGGGAGGGAATCGAACCCTCAACCTACAGCGCAGAAGGCAGAGCTACCACCAACTGAGGTGTGAGGCCAGTCAATATTGACAAACTTAAGTTTATGTTCATGTTTAGGTTCGCCTCTGATAAATGTATTGTATGGAATACTGAATCTTTTTAAAAACAATAAAGTTCAAACTGTTTGGTGATGTTATAGGAATGAAGAACCTGGAACCAATTATCATCTTCTTGACCGACGGCGACCCGACCGTCGGCCAGACCAATACTGCGACCATCATTGACCGAATCACGGTGGATAACCACGGGGAAGACAAAGCTACCATCTTCTCTCTTGCATTTGGTAAGTTCTGACGCACAATATACTAGCTGACCCAGTCGCAACTTCGTCTGCGTAGAAGCTCCCATCTAAATTGCTCTAGTAGTATTTAAGCCAATCGTGAACCGACAAATATACATATATAAATTAAAGATATACTAAAATCGGGTCTGCTAATGTAAGGGGTTTGAAGTCCAAAAAGGAACCCATATAGCCTCGCCACGTCTGTCTGTATGTCCTTCCGCCTTGTTTCTGATCAGAGCTCTTTCTTCCACTCTGAATCTCATCGATATTAAAATGAGGGCCACAAGGAACCGGTGATGTGTTAGTGGCCTCAACAAAGATAAGATTTTTTGTTTTTTTTTATTACTTTTAAGTATCCCTTTTATGGCGTGTCGTTGAATAACATGAGGTTTTTATAACAGTTTTCGATACGGATATTTAGTTGATGCCATTATGATTTAGTGAGTGGTAAATATTGATAAATTTTGATAATCACGGGTTTTACTCACGTGGGTAAAACTCGAGTTTATCAAACTATTATTTATTATTGTTTATCAATGTATTGTTAATAAAGGCCAGTGTCCCGGCTTTTTGGAGTACCTGAAAAGTTAACATGATAAAGTAATAATGGAAATGATCGCTGCAAGTACATAAGCCTTTTCTACATTCTGAATGCAAGCCTGTTCCATAACCATTGAAAAATCGTAGAAGCTCCATTCTAAATTATTTTATTTTGCTTACTGGAACTAGTAAGGGACGTCAGTAAGGATAAGAATGGTTAGTGGTCTGTTACCAAACCTATTAAACATTAATTTACCATTAAGTTAGCAAAATACTAGGTCATTATCTATTGCCATTTTGTAGAAAACATTTCGAGTAATTTTTTAAATATTTCTATAATTCGAAAGTTATTGACCCATGATACCAAAGCATCTTTGCCAATGCAGTGGCAATTTATATATGCCTTTCTTGAAGAAGTCTGGAAGCTTGAAGCTGGACAGTTAGGAGGCAACTAATTCTTCAAAGGCATTTTATACTGCCTCTCGGGTATTAATTTTTTTCTTGCAAAGAATTGATCAAAGGTACAAATCTGTGGGCGCAAGTTCTGGTGAGTACAGTGAATCATGGAGAACTTTAATGTTTTGTAGCTCTTGTAGCTGGGTCTGTTTGCAGTGTGGGGTCGTACGTTCACGTTTAGGAGGAGCAAGCACGAGTGATAAACCGAAGTTATCCATTATTATGTTCAGTCCTTTACAGTACATATCTTTAGTAATGCCCGTGCTATTCGGTAAGTAGCTGTAATAAATCATAGCCCTACCACTAAACAGTGACCATCAGTTTCTAGAGTTCAGTTTTCGTTAAGGGCATTGCCTAGGTGTTGAACCAGGGTTCAGCTAACATGATGATCGCTTACGATTGTCAAAATATATTAATTTATCGTCACAAGTAAAGTGCGACTCAAAACCCGTAAGTTCCAGACAGTTCCTTTCAGTTCAGTTCAGACCCATTCATCAAGCTTTTGATCTTGCTAATTTACCGCAAATGGGCCAATATTGTTTTCATGCAAAAGTCGAAAACTAAAATATACCCAACTTCACGTGTAGGAGAAGTTACCCATATATAACTTTTTTTAAATTTTAGTACATGAACTTCGTAGCGGCTACTAATGTGTATGATTTTGCAATTCTTCGTTACGATAAAACGAATAGTCTGCAAGCTAGAGGCCTGATTAAAGGCGGAGAGATTGATAGACAGACGGACATGGCGAAAATATAACGGTTACTTCTCGGACTTCTGAACTATCGTCACTTAGCTGCTTAGCGTGCACACAACAATTGAAATGACAGCCAAATAACTGTTGACGATGGGGTTATTACGCTGGTCACGCTTCTGATCCCTTTGCCACAGCTACACCTACGGCTACTTATCTTCAAATATAATATATAATAAATCTATCAATTAACCCAGCAGTGAGTGAAGTCAGGCTTTGGATATTAAGATAAAAACATGAAAATGTATTTATTTCAAACAAAAACACTCTGACAAAATCACGTTTGGTAACGTTTGTAGGGGAAGATGCTGACCGCAAATTTCTCCGTAAGCTGTCCCTTCGTAACGATGGTTTTATGCGTCATATCTACGAGGCGGCCGACGCGCGTCTGCAGTTACAAGACTTCTACCGACAGGTGTCAAAGCCTGTGCTCTCTGACGTCAAGGTCGTTTACCCGACCAATCAGGTAACAAATACGAGAGTTATGGGTCTTTGGTAGGCGGACCGAATATGCGGATTAGTGGATACAATGCAACTAACTCCTAGCCTCACTCCGCAATTTATCCTCATTCATCACGTTCATTTCACCCTGGTATCATCCATAACTTAGTATATAAGCCTCCCTTTTTTGCACCTCCTGATTAGCCTCATGAGGAGTACACACTGCTAAATTTGGTCACAACATCAATCTAGAACGCAGTATCTACTAAAGCGTAATATTTTGGCATAATATAAATAATATTTAGTCTTGTGGAAGGTTATTCGTCATGAAAATTAGTTTTGGTGGACCGAAATCAGCTTAGATGTGATCGGTTTTATTGTTCATATGATCCGTTAATGTTTTGGTACATGGGAACCATTTTCCTTATAGGATAATTATCGTTCTTCCAGTGGAATCCACATTGTTAAGTCTAAGTAGGTAGCAAAAAACGGCACGCATGTAACTGAAAATAGTGTTAGTTGGTCACAACAAAAATACTCGAATGTATAGAGATCAAAATATTAATATTACAATATCAAATTCCAATCAGCCGCAAATACGTCACATCCTGGATTAGCAGTTTGTAGTCTATTGAAAGCGGTGAGTGTGCGAGGTAGAGGAGAATTAGAGCGTGCAACAGTATGGCTACGAGGAACAGCAAAGGGACATCGTCTCCTGCTTCTATCATATCTATCGGGGGCGTAGAGGCAAAATGAATCGTAAAAAAAATCGAGTTCTAATGCAAAAAACTAATCAAATTGTCATATCTGATTATACGCTCTCCTGGTCTTGTAGGGAGTCTTTTCTTAACTACCCTAAGGGATTTAATCGGGTTATCCTTAGACAGTATTGTTTAACCCTTGTTAAGTCGGTTGGAGTAGTTGCGTCTAGGGCGCACTTAATCATAGTACTGCTGGAAATTGTATGGTCTGTTTGCTTTTGTTTTGTCATTCAATAATTACTTACTGTATTACTTCTTGGGGTTGAACGTGTAAATACGTTATATTAGCTGCAGAAAAAGCTCAAAAGGTAATCCTAACGGTAGCCAGCTTTTGTGTTTTTCTCTTTCCTATTAACCTATTAGATAAATCTTGTAAAGTCGGCAACTATTTGTACTGTAAATTAAATAAAATTCAATAGGTACTTCAAATTATTGAAAAAAATGTAATGATATCCCTACCAACATTAATCTAGAGAATCATCATCGGGGTGAGTTTGATCCGCGGTTCACTCGTTGCCGCTCGCGTTCACGGTTCGCATTCGCATGTTTATCAAAATGTATGAAACGCTTAATGTAATGTTAAAAACCCTACAACATGCCCTATCTATCTAATTTATGTAACGAGGAAACTGAGAAGTTATTAATTGAATTAATGTAGGTAAGTAATTAGGTAGGTAGGTATAGTATCTTTTAATGTTAAAAGAAGATTCGTTTGCGTGTTATTTTGTTTATTTCATTGTATTACCTATTTACAAACTATTTTGTTTATTTACCTTTCTATTAGTTAATATCGTTACCCTCTATCCTATGTCCACATAATTAGCAAGAGTGGCATTAAGGTATGGTCTCTGTCTTTGTCATCATTTAAAAAAAAATATGGGCCTGTTGGGGACTGCCGATAAATAAGTAGTACTTGTGAATTGTATCGTCGAACTATTATTTTGAAGTGAAACTTCTTATGCAACTTCCAACAAGGTTGCGTTAATCGTTTAACGCTCCTGGGGAGGGGGAATAGAAGGAGACAGAGCGAGTGTGAATGCGTGGCACTCGAACGCATGCGCGTAGTATACCTGTTACAGGTCAGCGCGAGCGTTAGCGAACGAATAGCGTCCAATATTTCAACGCAAGAGGGAGCGAAAGAAAGATACACAAAGATAAAAAGTAGGGGAGAGAAAGAGAGAGAGTGAGTCGGTAGATCCCAAGCACATGCGCGTGGTATTTTTGCTATTTTCATTTCCACATTACGAAGTTTCACTTCTTCCGCGCGGAGGGATTCCACGCACTTTTTTTTTAAAATTATTTTTGATTAAAAAAAAAAGTATTTTGATCTAGGATTATAGTTTAAATTGGTCATTAACACTTCTTTACAAACCAAACTTCACTTCTATCGGGCCCCAAAGAATGTTTAGGGAATATTTTAACATGAATTGTTTTATTTATCAGAAGAAAGAACTATCAGTAAATGGTGTAATATAATTTTCATTTATTGCGCTATCGTACACAATTATTGGAATTACTTTACATAAAAAAGTTTACACTTCAGAAAAAATAGGTAACTTATCCATAGCTCATGGGAAGCGTTCGGTCACGATGACGCGAGTTTCATGATTTTTGTTCACCCAAAAAGTGCTCAACGCGACTAAAGAAGTTTTCACTTCAAAAAAAACATTAGTTGGTGTTTGATTAAAGGGTATACCCTTTTTTAGACATAGTTCATTTAGTTGAGACAAATCGTAAATCGTTACCTAAGATAATTACATAGTAAGTTTTATGGTATAAATAGCGACCCGCCCCGGCTTCGCACGGGTGCAATGCTGATACTAATTATACTACAGAATGGTTATCCCTAAGAGATAGCCATATACCATCGCGGTCTTTTTTGTAGACCTTTTTAAAGTGTACAATACTGTAGTACATTATTTTGATCTATCTCGTAGGGTTCAGCCAGCATTTGCAATGTAAGCGCAAAAAAATTTGTTTATTTACGACACCACATAAGAAACCTCTTAAATTATCAGTGTTTCTCTACTATGTTATGCATGTTTTATACATAATAAACCTTCCTCTTGAATTACTCTATTTATTAAAAAAAACGCATCAAAATCTGTTGCATAGTTTTAAAGATAAGCATATATCGGGACAGACAGACAGCGAGAGATGACTTTGTTTTAAACTAAGTAATGATAATTATATATGATTTCCCTTTTTGTAACACATAGGTCTTAGATAATTCAATTAAACATATTAGTGGATTTGTTTGTACGAGCAGTGCTTCTGCACAGCTCAGAGGTTCACAAGCAAGGAGGATTGAAGCAAGAAACCTACGTTATAGTACCGTCATAGCTAACAATAGGAACAATAGGGACGCGGAAGCCACGCTAAGCTGGAGTTTCGACTCATCCTGCGGAAGTTATTAAGAACTTCCTGATAAGTTCCTAGAATTTTGGTACTTTCTAATAATCACAATACAGGGAATTCTGTTGAGAGTTCAGTCAAGGGTACTGGGTGTTTTTTTTTATATTTGTCAATTTGCAGGTGAAAAATGGTACCCTGACAAGGAGCAAGTTCCGCAGATTCTACGCCGGTTCTGAAGTCGTGGTGGCTGGACAGATCGCAGACAATGTGGATGAACTCACGCCCCAAGTAGTTGGCTTTCGCAGAAACGAGGATGGGTTTGAAAAAGTAACACCTTACATTACTGCTAAGTAGGTCGATGATGCACCCTTGATACCATTAGTTTTTCAAAAACGAATGGTAATTTTTGAAAACTAATATTGAACTTGTACCAGTATCTAGAGTAAACGGTGTCATGGCAACTAAACGGCTTTTTTTCAAAATCGCCCTCCTTTAGGTGATTTGACAAAATAACGCTTAGGCCAGTCTAATAATATAAATAAATATTAATAATAATGCCGGACATTTCATACATCATATTATAAAAACCATTCTATAAATAAATAATTTATATTATAAAATATAAGGTTCATAGTTATTAATGAGAGTCAGAAATCAAAATGGCTATTGTTTCAGACAAAATCAGTACCTAGTTTTATTCTAATTTTATTTAGTATTAGAAATTAATCCTTATATTTTGAAACTTCAATAATCCATAGTTTTTATTTAATGTCGTAGAAACCCTACGAGGACCTGCCCAGAGTCGGCACCATGAATCCGATTCAGTCTCTCGAGCGGCTGTGGGCCTACCTCACCATCAAGCAGTTCCTCGACGATGAGGACGCCAACGAGGGAAATCCCGAAATCCCTGAGGAAATCCGTCCTAAGACAAAGGCGCTGGCTTTAGCCCTGAAGGTAGTCTCTTGCATGCATGTTTATAAAATTAGTAGTTTTGTATGAAAAAAGATTTAATCCTTACTAATATTATAAACGCGAAAGTTTGGATGTATGTTTGTTACTCTTTCACGTAAAAACTACTGAATGGATTTTAATGAAACTTCACAGTAATAACTATAGCTTATACATCAGAATAACACATAGGCTATTATTTATAAAGATACTGTGTGAATTGTCCTAAATATAACGATAAGTGTCAAGAAAGTAGGAAAAAAATCTGCCATCTGCGAGCTATTCTGGAGTGCGCTGCAAAACCGTTAGAATTTCAGGAAGTACTAATCCTGCGCAGACGAAGTCGCGGGCACCAGCTAGTCTTAATTTAATCACACAATTACTTAGCATAGCGTTTATGTATGTTTTGTACAGGCACCTGCCCACATGGTAACAGTAAAATATATAGTTTGACAGAACGATCAAAATGTCTAGTTAAATAACGTAAACCCAATATTTTTGGACTTGGATATCATAAATTAAGCAATGTGAATTACATAAACATCATATTCTCACGGGTAGAGACTGTATAGTGGCAGTGGTTTTGACAAAGCTTAATTTCTTTCCAGTACGAATTTGTGACTCCACTGACTTCCCTGGTGGTCGTGAAACCCAACGCGACCGATGCGATCGATGCGGAATCTGTCGATAAACGTTAGTAGTTTTACTTGCCAAGATTATCATTTGACACCACCGAGCTCGTCGCGGCTTATTTAAGACAACTACAGATTAAATATAAGCACCTAGGCACCTCCTACAAGGCAGCTTTGTTTGTTTTCTAACCACTCATTAGATTTCGGCGCAACAAATCTTTTCATGGTATTTTGCATTCATTGACCAATAAGTTGATTCTAGGTCCGACAAACTCCCTTCCGCCCACAACTCCCTCGACGATTTTGCGAAGGGACCCTGGAACAACGGCCGACCCACGTATGTCTTTTCTCATGCTTTCGCGGATTTAGTTAAGAATGCACTAATTTGATAAGTAGTCTTATATCAATTCAAATTTATTGTATTATTCAATACAAGGATCACATTGAATCTTCTAACGTGATTGGAAAATGTATCATATAAAATAAATAATTAATAAATGCCGGACGTTGCATATATCATCTGGCCCCAAAGTAAGCAGAGCCTGCATTATGGGTACCAACTACCACATCACTGATATACTACTTATAAACTTTGTTTTTTGTAAATACATAGAAACACCCAGACCCGAGACAAATACTTGCAGATAATACATACATTTTGTCCGCGGCGGGAATCGTACCCGCGGCCTTCTGCGTCTCAGCCGTGTCCTGGCCCACTGCCACAGAGTTCACAGAGGTCGTCATATGAAATGTGTCTTTAACAAGCCAATAGTGGGTGGAGGATATAGTTCCCTGTCAGATAGGAGAGCAACATGAGCTCATGCAATCCTATAAACAATGAAGTAATTTAATTATAAATGCTTTTTTATAAGATCACTTTTTAGTACTAGATTAAAAAAGACATTTTAGCGCAGCAAATTCTTTCAGGGTATTATTCCCTTTCCTTTGCACTTCCTAACTAGAACCGATTATTTATAATTCCAGTTCCAACCGTCAGTAAGACGACACTTATACGGAGGGACCCAGGAACAGGTGTTAACGAACGTAAGTCTTTTGTATGTTATATAGGTACTTATCCTGGTGTGCTGTGTTTATGTCTGGTATTCTTAACTCTTTAGTTAAGAATACCTGTAATGTAAATTGAATTTACAACTTTGCTCTTATTGAACAGGCTCAGACAGACGAGGGTAATTCTGTTAATTTTCGTAAGCTCGATTGAAATCGAACTTGCCGAATTTGATTTTGATGTGTTTTCGTATTCTGCTAATAAACAACGGCTCAGCTTACCCTACGTTTACGAAGTCGTCAACGATCGATCGAATGTTTTCTTTTTGGTCATAGAGATAACAGAATAGGGTATTGGTCATTATATATCCATCTAAACGTAGATGGATTGGTATAGAACGAAAAATAGAACGAAATTGGTATGTAAGTTAAAAGTAAGTTGAAAGTATGACCTACGAACCAGCATATTGGCTCTTACGGCCAACGCCCTTCGGTCTCTCTCTATATCTAGTATATCGCTCTTTTGCACCGAAAGGTTGTCTGGAAGAAATCCATTGTACATATATTTTTAGGTATTCTTTATGTAAACCTACTTATAGTTGTAGTATAGGTATAGTTGTCAAATTGTTTATGTGCTAGTTTTAAGGTGTATAGTAAAGTGTTTTCATTCAGTCATTCATCACTGAGAGTTAACTAACTAACAATGTGACTAATAATTTAGATAATAATGGCTAACATTTCACACAGCATATATAAGAACCATTCAATAAATAAACAATTAAGATCAAATTGTATTTTATTTACAAAAATATTTACTGAAATGTACAGAATAATATACAATAATATAAAATACATGTGAACCAGTTGAGCTATTTATGGGCCGTTTATAACTTTCTAGCTCTTTTATAGCTCCGTTTATTGCTCAACTGAGCCAGATCACTGTCAAGAAACTGGCGGCATTGCTACGTTGATTGGCAATGCTAATACGCAATGTACCTACCAGACGCAGTGAGATAATTTTGAAAACGCGGTGGGCTCTTGTTCCGATCTTCCATTGGTTTGGTACAGCATCATTCTGAGACGGGGACCTATTTGTCCCACACAACAATCTAGGTACTTAGTTTTGAATTTTTTTGTAATTATAAGTACTATGTATTTTGTTTTTTAATACCATGTAAGTGCCCTAAATAAATGGGTCAAGTAAAAACATTTTCTTTCTTTCTTTGTCCCTTCTCTTCCCCATGGGCCCAGGGTCTCAACTCCAAAAGGCTGAAGATCATAATTATTATTATATTATTAATTAATTAATATAATAATTTATTTATTTCGTAATTTATAATTTTCGCTGAATTATTTAACACTTCAGGTAAGAATTTCTACGTGGAACTGATCTTAGATGAGTGCCGCTTGGAGACTGATGATGAAGACGACTGCGATAGTCTTCAAATTAATGGGGATTTGTCCCCCTGCTGACTATCAGAAGAGCTAGCAATAGAGAAGGAAAACTTGAAATAAGCCCGGCTCGGTGCCAGCCGTTATAGCCGTTAAGGCTTACCTAAGTGCATGAAAGGAGCCTCTGAGGCGCACTTAAATCCTTTTACCACACTGGTTAGAATTAACTAGTAATACAATAAGAAGTTAATATATTTTTTTTAATAAGGTAAATTTTTAATACATAGTATGATAGATTAACATTTTATTGTTCACAAAAAGAACACAGAAGAAATAATATAAATAAAATTGTACAATGAGCGGGCTTATCATTAAAAGCAATGTCTTCCAGGCAAACTTTGAATGGACAGGATAAACAAAAACAGAACGACGGCGGTGTACAAAAAGTTAATACTAGATTAAAGAAACATATTTTAGCACAGCAAATTCTTTCATGGTAGCCTTTCTTTTCCTATGCGTTTTCTAACTAGAACCTATTATTTATTTCCAGGTCCAACCGTCAGTAAGCCGACACTTGTGCGGAGGGACCCTGTAACCGATGATTACGGAGGAGGTAAGTTTTTTGTCTCGTTTAATCGTCTTTAGTTAAGACTACCAGACAAACACAGCACACCAAGAAGAGTACATAACATACAAATTGAATTTACAAGCACACGAGTACGAAAGTATACCGAATAGTAAGAGTTAATATTTACATAAATAAATATAGCAGGCAATAAAGCTCATTTACATAAATAATTGATACGTATTCCTTGACGTATGGTGCTGTATTAAAAATCATTAATATTAATACTTATTATTACCACTATATATATACCTACTATATACTTACTACTTGTAGTAGTAAACTTCCAGTAATCCTGCAAGTAATCCTATTAGAGATTCTAGGATTACTTGCAGGATTACTGTCTTAATATTTACGGTTAATAATTACGGTTTAAAACTTATATAATTGAATATAAATCTTATTATGTCTATAGTTTTTATATAGTTCTAAAATACGGCCGCAATAATCTATACCTACCTAATATTGTGTTTTATCTGTTCAGCTACAACGCCTAAAATCATAACCTCTGCTTCTGAGAGCCTGATTGCGCGGTACGGGCTACTAGAGTTCAGCTGGGTGGAGTCTCTGGTTAACGTCACAGCTGATACTCTTGTGCTAGAGGTCAACGGCACCATCGTCGACTTGAAACTATCTACGGACAGTGAGGTAAGTCGTATAAGTTAGTAGACAATTCTTCTTACGAATGTTACAGATAGCAGAAAATAAAACATTCTATCATTTTGAACTTCTAATTTATTCTTCCATTAGCTACATTTTACATCACTTTCATGCTTTTCAAGCTTCAACACGACAACTGACTCGTGCACGAGCAATTTTGAACCACCTAAGCTTTTACCGAGACGGAGAATAGAGACGGAAAACTTGAAACGAGCCCGGCTCGGTGCCAGCCGTTATGCACCTGCAACCGGACCGACACCGCATGTACTGATTTGTCTTTCCTGGGGGCCTGTCGGCAAGGTCGAGGGCTTACACAAGTGCACGAAAGGATCCTCTGAGGCGCACTTTAATCCTTTCACCACACTGGTTAGAAATAACTAGTGACACGATAAGAAGAATAAATCTACACGAGCAGTGTACGTTTGTATTTATTTTAATAATTTAACATAAAAATGTAACCTTAAAATTATAAAAAAATAGCACATTGCACGAGCAACGACGAACACAATTAAACATAAATTGAGTGATAATGTTTATGAAAAAAATAATTACATTCATTTATTTCAAAAAGTAGGTGGGTATTTAGCCTAATCATAGAATGGTTTCTAACACAAAGTTATAAAAAACTTCAAAGGCCTCAATCTTAAAAAAAAAAATAAAAAAAAAATATGTTCTCAGAGCTAATTTGTTAATCTGTAAATATAACTAATTACAGGCACCAAAGACAGCAGGAAGTGATGCGGCGTGCAACAACGCTGTCGACGGCGGCGCAGGCGCTTGCGTATACCTCAACCGCTGTGACTCCGCGAAGAACATTAGCGTGGAAACCTACAAGACCACCTATTGCTCGATCAATGAAGGGTTTGTGCTCTCTACTAGTTAATGATGGTGATGATGGCGAGGAGGTTGCCTGCGGGATATCGGGATATCACGGCGACTAAGTGAGGCGGGTCGGAATTTCGCAGCGCGGGAGATTTTTGCATGATATTTTCGGGTCTAGATTATCGAAGGATCAGTTATTTAAATTTGTTTTTTTTTATTTTCAGGTACGCAGGAGTATGCTGCAATTTACAAAAAATTGATGTCAACTATTAATTTAATTAATTAATATCTCTTTCAGGCAACATTATAAGAATTTACAGATCTTAATTAGCTTAGTGAAAATTAATTCATCTCAAGTTGGTAAAATCAGCTTTTAATTCTTATACCATTTAATTTATATACACCTGCAGTTTTTAAGCTTAGCAAAATACCAATTCACCGGACAAGTTCATTACACGAAATCTCGTACTGTTTTTGTTCAACTATTTTATAAATTTTCTATTTTATTAAATACATTTATGCAAATTTATTGAATCATTAAATTCGTCCATTCGTCAACATGCGATCTCCTGAGACATGAAATTCTACTAAAGAAATCTAGAACATCTACAATCTAAAAGGTTGCCTGGAAGATCGCTTTTAGCGATAATGCCGCCCATTGTACAATTTTATTTCTATGATTACTTCTGTGTTCTTTTTGTGTACAATAAACTGTTAATCTATCTATCAACAACGGCGATATACGAGTACGTAAATTCGGTTTCGTATTTTAGTATTTTCGTTGATTTTATAAAAACATAAGGTTTATCAAAATAAAACAACTTTATTTATTATCAACTCGAAGAAACCTTCGACGTAAAGAGCTGTAGCGCAAGCTCCTGTGTCCCACACCTCGGTACACCGAGGTGTGGGACACAGAAGCTACACTGTGCTACAGGAGCACAGCTACAGCTGCAACAATAGGTACCACATAAGTAAATAATGATTGAAATTCAGTTTCATTTAGTTTGAATATTTCTAAATTTTAAATATGAACTACATATTTTAATTATGTACTTACTCGTACATATATTCAGCCTTACTTATTAACGCCTCTCAAATCGAACCCTTCCTAAGATTCGTCCTCGTCCTCCTGGCACAATTTTTCACTTTCTTACAAAAAGGGATGGCATTATTTTGAACAGTGATTAGCTGTTGACAGAAGTTGAGAGACGTTTTTAAGTAGAGGGGATTATAAATATTGATATATACAAAATAATAAATAAGGACATAAATTAGTATAAACGTACTATAAATTGAAGTTTGCAACATCAACAAATTATTTTTCTTGTATATACCTAATTTGAACAGAGATAAGATTAAATAACCAATCCATGCTAATAATTATAAGTTTAAATGTGATGGTATGTTTATTTTTACCAACTAAACGGTTGAACGGATCTTGATGAAATTAGGTAAGGATAATAATAAAATCTGTATTTGGAACCTCAAACAAAATTAATCTAAAACAAAATGAAAAACGGTGATGCCCGTCGTAGTATAAATTATAATGTGTTACGCACATCAACGCCCTCCTCCGTGGTACACAAGAAATTTCAGAAAACAAACAAAAAGTAACTTAAGTACTCGATAATTTATTATTATTTATATATTAGTTGCATTAACAAGGTATTCCCAAATATATCCAAATATAATATACAAACAAACTTATACTGAGTGGCACCTAAATGCAAACGAAAATGCGGAACATCACATGCGGAATTACTTGACACTTTCGAACAGGTATGCAAATTTAACTCTAGACATAAAGACAGACTATTCGGAAAGCCCTGTCACGATGTGACATGGCCCTGCGCACATTAACATTTATCCAGGGAGTTTGGCGATGCTTTATTTTAACAGGGTGCATAGGAGCATGTTTGTCAAAATTACTAATAATATTGTTTGACAGAAACTCAACCTTTTCATCAACAGACTCCAGGCTCTTAACATCGATCCAATTTGTATCTCAAGCATCATTCTAAAACTAAATTGCATTTATACGAGAAAATATTCTTTGGTTCAAGATTATTGGCTTGGGTTTAGGGATTTTTATTTTAACTGAAGCATAGATTAGATGCTGCGTGATGAGAGAATGCTGGTGCTGATAGTTGACCATGGGCAATAAGATTGGTATCAGAAACAATAATCAAATCTAACAGAGTGTCACTTGCAGCAGTGTGATGGGTAGGGGATAAATCTAGGATGTTTAGATTTGAAGACTCTATCATCATGCAAAGCATTCTGGCTCGTGGAGCTAGTTCAATCATACACGAGTTAAAGTCTCCCATAATAAGAGTGCGGGTATAGTTTCCTTAGATATCTTCCAGAAGACATTCAAGATGGGTATGCTCATTCTTTGGGGGCACATAAACAACACCAAGAGCAAATTTAATGCAAACATCAATCTCGATAAACAAGTATTCAGGAGATGAAGAGTAAGCTGAGGGCGATTGTGCTATAACTTTGTAAGGAATATGGCTTTTCAAGTAAATGGCTACACCTCCACCACCTTTACCTGTGCGATCATTACGTATAAGAACACAACCCTGCAAAGAGAATGAGGTAGACCGCAGTGTGGGCTTAAAAAAGCTCTCTGTGATAGCAACTGTATCCAGCTCATTAATGTTAAGTGAATCAAGCGCATCAGTGTAATGAGCACGGATGCTCTGAGCATTTATATGGCACACATTCAGGTTTTTGGCATAAGGCAAAAATACAGACACTGTTGATCCGCTCGCAGCTTGTCATGCTGCTTGAGAGCCGTTCGAATCCGTTGGTTCCGCTGTCCAAATCCAAATTGCCCCACTCTCAGTTCATCGCCATTCCTCACACCTAGCCGCGCGTTGAAGTCCCCCATCACAACCGCAAAGTGTGTTTTCGAGGCTTGCATGGCATTAGAAATGTCATACATAGCCTCCACTTCATCGTCTGGACGTTTCGAGTGAGGTGCGTACACCTGTATGACCTTAAGCGAATACCGTTTGGTTATTCTGAGTTTAAGGTATACAATCCTACGCGACACGCTTTCGATCTTTACAATGTTGTTAACGAGGGATTTGTGGACGAGAAATCCAACACCGTGCTGAGAAAGTTGATCGCCCTCCCGGTAGTAGAATAAGTTGCCGGAATTTAGGATTATCGTGTCCTCTTCGGACTTCTGATAACCCTATAATATTCCAGTCCAACTTATTTACTACTTCTTCCAACTCTATCAACTTCTCGTCGGTCCTCAGTGTGCGTGCGTTGTATGTTGCCAGGGTCAGGGGTCGTTGGGATTGGTAGCTGGACCTCTGCCGGATATTCATTGCACCCCCTGTTCTGCCGTTACTGTGGCCGCCACCTATGCCAGAATAGCGAAACTGCCGGGAACTGGGGGCCGTCTTCTAGTTGTGTTCATCATTTTGGGGGTTTTGCCATAGTCACCACGCTTGGCAGGCGGATTGGTGACTGCAGATTTAGTATTTTGTGTTCGGGGGGTGCTGCTGCCCAATCCCCCGGATTGTGCAGCAGCACCCCCCGACTAAAGAATACACACAGCAGTCCCCAGTGTGTATTCTTTAGTAGCCTTTTACGACATCCACGGGAAGAGATGAAGGGGTCCTATTCTATGCCGGAACCACCACGACGAATAGTACAGCATGATCTGTCTTTATTTTCTCCAATTCCTCGCTGAATTAGTGATGCTTCAAGAGATGTCAGCTGGGGATTGATATGGTTTTTAAAAGTGTTCTCGGGCTGAGGAAAGGAAATTGCACGAACTGGTGTATTCGAGTAGTCACCACCTCTTAATAACATTCATTAACAAGTGATACTTATTTAAAACTTGAATCCTAGGTTCCTGTTTTAGACTTTTGTGCTAAATTAAGCTTTAAATACAAACTTTTACTATTTTTTTATTAAATAATTGTAAGAGCAAACATCGAACTCGTGAAATGACAAACTGAACCTCAAACCGGGTGCATGGTCGGTTATTAGTGTGAGTCGTGGACAGGCGTTTTGTCTGGTAGGGTGTATCAGGGCGGAGAGCATTGCGTGAAAAACCAGTTTAAATACTCCTCTGAATTTGGGTCTTTACTGTAGGGAGAAATGTTTATATTTTAATCACCAATCACGGCCAAAGTTTGATAGTTTTTGAGTTATGTAACGTACCTATTATCAAGATTACTGAAAAATAATTTAGGTTTTTGTACAATGGAGAAATAGCAAGCTTATTTGCAACATTTAGAACAAGACAATTTGCTTCATGGAAAGATGGATCCTCTACGGAGTAGGATCCTCTACAAACCTCTACAATTATTGTTTACGTAAATCGCTATCCTCTCATTCTGATTTCTAAAACTTGATTTAAAGAAAGTCAAGCCGCTAGTGTCGGAATCGAGGGCGATTTACTTAACCAGCATTCTAAGAGGATCGATATTTCAGCTTGACATTTAATTCTGTTTAATAAGACGAGGTTATCGAAATTTCGATTAATGCTACAAATATTAACGTGCAGTTTTACCAAACCTGGGCTATACCTAGTTTAGTATTTGGTACTGTTTTCCGGAGAGGAGACAAAATAATCAGACGTAGAAATTATTTCGATACATTCTGTTATGAAGTTTGTATAATCCATAAGTCCATAAAATCCCCTAAGTATAGAAATAGTTCTCTTATTATAATAAGTGCATTAGTTTAAATAAGTTTAAAAGTCAATCAATTTATTTATAGAAATGTGGTTTATCATCATCATCATACAGTTGATGAAACAGTGCAGTGTTTTTAATATTTCCTGACCTTGCCCATACACTATGACAAGGAAAGAGTTGTAACTGGTTTCATCTGACAGAAATATGTGTTTCCCAGACAGCGCTATTTAAACAAGTTATCGAAGGATACGCTTATATAATGCGAGAGTTTGCGTGGATGGTTTAGGTATACGTTGATAATAATAAATAAATAATCCCGGACATTTCACACAACTTCATCTGGCCCCAAAGTAAGCAGCTTGTGTTATGGATACCACATGACTATACAATATACTACTACAACAATATATTATTACTACATATAATATATTACTACTACAATAATATACTACTACTACAATATACTAAAATATACTACTTTTTTTTTTTTTTTTATAAATACATTTATATTATACATAGAAACACCCAGACCCGAGATGAATACTTGCAGATCATACAAACATTTATCCCGCGGCGGGAATCGAACCCGCAACCTTCTGCGTCTCAGCCGGACCTTAGCCGATTGCGCCACAGAGGTCGTCGTAAAATATAATAATAGAGTAATAATAGAAATTTGTATGTTTATATTTTTGTAGTATAACTTACTTAAACGACATGATACACAAATTATAAGTGATTGCAGATAGTGGCTCTTTGAATTGGTTATGCAAATATCTAAAAACCCGGTGTGACTTTGCGAAGGACACTGTAAATTACCCCTACGCGTAGGGGTAATTTACAGTGTCCTTGGCTGCCAAATGTCAGTGGCTGCCAACAGACGAACGCTCCATCGGAGCGTAGCTACGCTCCGATGGAGCCTTCCTCTGTTGGCAGCCGTAGCCTCGCAAAGATTTACATGACGTGCTATAATTCTTACCCTGCGAAGGTACTTGTGGTACTTGAACCTGCGGAAGACGAATAGGCCATTTTCCAACTTATGTAGTTGTTGCTGCGGTACCAGATGGTTAAGGAACTGGCTAGAATACTTTTTATACAACGCGCTTTTTCTAACGCACTATTTGCTTAGAGTTAAATAAGCTAATCTCTGACGGAGGTATCTTTCGCAAGGATGCTTTGACCAGTGGGTCTCGAATTGCAATAGATATTCCGTCTTTCCGCATTTGTATGGTTTCGGCCCTGTGGACACATAGGTACCATTTGTATGTATGGTCTATTGTGACCTTACTAAACTCAGCAGAGTGAAAATACATTTCATTTCAAAACTAACAGTTTCTTCCTCTAGGTTTCATTCTGTTTTAATATTTCGTAAGTTAGCGAAGCATATATGTATAACCTAAATAATTTTGTATACCTTTTCCGTATAACCTAAATTTTTTAGCGTATCATATGCTTAAATTTTCTCGTTTGCCTCGAGTTCGACGAAACAGCAGTGGTTGTAATGTTTTTGTGTGTCCGCATCACTTCTTCTTTAAAAATACCTAACACTCATCTGTCTTTAAACCGTGGTTCTTTTAATTTTGTTCCTATGTCAAGATTGCGTAAAAGATGACTATCCTTCATATCCAAATTTGTCTTCAGTAAAGAAAGATAACAAATCGTCTACTTCATGCACGCTGTTATTTGGAGAATTATGTCAATTTCCAAGTAGTTCATGATTAAAATCCCCAAAACTACAAACTACAAAACCCGATATGACTCGAGAAAAACAAATAAAATAAGCTGCAACAATTTGTAAACTGACACATGGAACATTAACATTAACATTGTGACTCACTCCCACCGTAACGGCTGAATGGATCTAGATGACGCTTGGTATACCTCGATATAGATGTGGACCTGGATATACATTCATAAGACCACTTATTTTTTTATCTACGAACCACGCAGGCACAACCTCAGGCATCAACTAGTCCATAATAAGGATAATAAGTGACCTTAAGTAAGTGAGCTCTACAGGTGACTAACCAGTTCTGCGATAGCCTCTTCGAACGCACACGCCTAAGTCTCAAGGGAATATAATTATTAAATCAATCATCACGTTGAGCGTAAACAAACCGGTAAGTAGTAACATTTCCTTGTCTCTAAGTAATGTTGTTTTGCACTGTGGTGTATATTATGTGGCAGTGGAGTCTTGTTATGCTCCTGTATCCACCTGAGTAGGTACATAAGTTAAAATTTAAGTTGGGAAGCCTTGAAACGGAAGCTAAATGATGTTGTTTTCATTGCAAGGAGTAGAACTCAGTCATGTAAGGGTATTTCATTAAGCGCTTCTTATCTTAAAATTTAAATAAAACGAAGTGTGTGTGAGATGATCGAATTGTTATATTCGTTTGAAAGGCCTATCCATGCCATTATGTTTATAATATAAATGTCAAATGTCTGGCCCGGCTTCTCTGGGTGGCGCGAATCCGAAATATCAAATTTTCCATGACACTAGCGCATAAATTTAGCTGAATTTGACCGATGGCACGCATGGCTTTGAGAACCGCTGTGGTTTGTGGCTTATTCGCAAGAAAAAGTCTAAGTAGGTGATCTTGCGATATCGGTGGCCAGTTTACATCACCTCCACGTTAGATGACTATGCACTCAAATCACTCGTGCCGAATGTAAAATGTGGCATGACTTGTGTGTCACGTAGCACCGTCCTGTTGAAACCATATGTCGCTGGTATCAATATCATCTAATTCAGGTCAAAAGAAGTTGGTAATGATCGACTACAGGTCGATCAAGCGCTCGCCGTTGACAGTGATTCTCAAAAAAATATGAACCGATTACGCCACCAGCCCAAATTCGTTAATTTTGTTTGTTGATGTACTAATTTGTCCAGAATTGAGCGTCATCAGTGAAGATAATTTTTCGATGAAAATTAGGGCCAACTGTTTCCAACTTCTCCAGAGCCCATTCAGTCGCTTCTGGCCACGTGGTTCGACCGCATGGTTCGATCAATCGGAATACGTAAACTTTTTTTTCCAGCTGGTTCGATTAATCGAACCATGTGTTCTTGAGACTCCTGATAGTCCGATCAGTCGGACTACGTGTACTTTTTTTTCCAGCTGGTTCGATTAATCAAACCATGTGTTCTTGAGACTCCTGATAGTTCGATCAATTGGACTATGTGAATTTTTTTCAGTAGGTTCGATTAATCGATCCTAGTCGAACCTTGTAAACTTACAATTACTTGAGCTAAAAACAACAACACAATGACTAAGCATGTTTCAAGATTTATTTTACAAAAAAAATATTATTATTTTTGACCCCTACGGCCGCCATATTTTTGTAGGTACCTACATTTATTTACCTTTTTGTAGTTATTATAAATATTTACGTGTATTAATCGCGTTTATTTACCTATTATTTACCGACAGAGTGTAAACCTGTCGAAACGTCGGGAAAAATAGGTAAATAAACGCGATAAATACCCGTAAATTTTTATAATAATGTGTTCTGATAGCGTAAGTTTAAAAAACTTTTTGTAGTTTTACAAAAAGGTCTTCTTTACATCGAGCTATATTACCTAGAACTATTTACCTACAAAAAGTGACCCCTTCCAAGCTAATCGTTCTAAGAATAATCTTTCATCAATATTATTATTACTAAGCATTGTGCTGGTCTTCAGTATTAATTCATCTCGTTTGATGGATTCTCTACGACGTGTTTCCAAAAGTCCGCCTTTCATTTTTAATACATTAAAATTGGAATCTCTTTTCAACACTGTCAAAATTTTAATCAAATTTGGTGTTTTTTTGCCAACAAGGTCGTTTATTTTTCCATGCCATCCTTCCACGCAATTATTTGTACGGAGGAGTTCGCCGTATACGGACCACTTTTTGATAAATTCATCACTCTTTAGCCACTGTCGTTCCATGTATTTCTTAAATTTTAACATGTTTGTGTCGTCCGTTGACATATCATCTGTGACATATTGCCAACCATTTCTTATTAAATGAGAAGGCAATAATGCTAACATTGTGGCGACAGCTACAATTCGCTTCTGGCTTTGAGCTTTAGTAATTTTACACCTATGCGCATATCTCCACAGAGCTTTCGCATAATGATAGAAGCAGCCTTTGACTACAGCCTGTGGCAAAACTGTTTCTATAGCCTTCATTGTCGCAGCTTCGTATTCGGTCATAAATCGTAAGGGATTGAATCCAGGCAACTGTGATAAAATCATCTCTAACAATGCTACATAGCAGTTTTTTGGTTAGACATTAATACGTAAATCAATGGGAATACGTTTAAGCTATTCAGGGAAGAACCCACATCACCATATGTATGACATATAACTGTTGAAATGGCGGCGGGCAGCTGTAAAATGTTCCGTCTCCAAAAAAAACTTTAATTGTGGATATATTTTTTCTCGCTTCTTCGGAACAAAATGCAATAATGCGCGTTTCATCGTGACCATAGTCCCCCAACATAAACTCTTCAAATTCCGGCGGAACCTCTACCTCCATAGGGTCTTCAAAAATTAACTTTGGTTCATTGTGTGATTTTTTTCGGTTATTGAAAAGACTACTTTTTACTGAACTATATGTCGGTATTTTAGTGATTAAGTCTATGCCTGAGTTCTTTAGAGGTATTACGTTATCGTCGTATATACACAATATACATGTGGTATGTGTATAGTACACATACCACGTTATTTACATAGATTTTCAAAACATACTTATTTTTATAGTTATAGATCCACGACATTTCTCAGCCTTTTTATTACGGCAAATCCATAGACATGAACCGATTTTTTAAAAACTTTATTGCGGTAAAACTGGTGACCATTATATAAAAGTACAACTCCGCGTTTTCGATGGACATATAATAATTCTTCTTGAGACATAATTATATTCAACACACATTGAATAGGTATAATAAGATAAAGGAAAATATCTGATTAACTAGACATCTATTATTGACATTGAATTATAACTTTCTAAGGAGATTTGATAATCCATTGCATTGAGGTCGGTAGTCGGACTATGAGAACATGGGATTCCTTTATATTTCGATGAATCGAACCAGGTGAACTGGTCATTGTGGTTCGACTAGGGAGTCGAACTACGTGGTCCTAAGGTTTAGTAGTTCGCCTGGTAAGATTCTAAAATCGAACCAGCTGGAAAAAAAAGTTCACGTAGTCCGATTGATCGAACCATGCGGTCGAACCACGTGGCCAGAAGCATTCAGTCAACACACGTCGTTGTCTATGGTCCGTGTTGTAACACTTTCAGCTACTGGGTCAGTTGAACTTTGTACGGGTTGCCTAAGCTACGAGGCAAAACTCGACAAGTGTGATCTGCGCAAGACGAATTCTTGTGAGCGACGCGAAATCGTCTGCCTCGGATTCGCCTGCACACAACTGATGTTTTCGGCAGATCTTGCGATTCGTCGACGTACGGGTGTTGTTTGGTTGTTTACTGAACCAGTGTACTTACATTTATCCATCACACATCTCCTCTCCACACAGTCTTCTCGGTAGGAAGATTATGGCGACCGTAAAATGGCCGAAGCGCACGGAACGTTGCCCGAACAGAACACCCATTTTGATAAAACAGTTTATTAATTATCACGTGTTGTTGAATGTTTTATTCATCTATGGTGATTAGTCAAACCAGATGAATAAATGACAGCCTATTTGACAGATGTAGTTTTAACAATAAGGTAAGGGGAGTAATCGTCCTAGGCGATTTTAACGTAAAACTGGGATCAACGATAATGGACTCTGGCCTAAGAAATATTGTGGGTCTTTATGGTCTCCGGACTAGACATGACAGAGGCGAACGTCTCGTTCAATTCGCAGCCGACAATAACCTGACTATAATGAACACAGTTTTAAATAACACGCGAGAAGACTTTAATCTTGGACGTCACCTTGTGGAGAACATCGAAATCAAATGGATTACATAATGATTAGGGCCAGATGGAGAAGCTCGATCACCAATGCATATACGCTGCCAGGAGCTGACTGCCACTCTGATTATCAATTACTAGTTTGTAATCTAAGAATCAAGCTTCGGAACTCCATCAGTAAGAAGGCAAGTAGCCGTATGGAAATCATGGATAGAGAAAGTTTCAACAAAACTTTAACGGGACACCCTACATAATTGGAGAGGTGATCAAGACAATGACCATCCGGACACACTCTGGCAGAATGCCAAAAACTAAATTAACGAGTTGATACAAAAACACAGTCCAAACCTCTCCCAATAAAGCGTCAACACTGGATGTCCATGAATACGTGGCATATGGTTGAACGACGTAGGAAATTAAAAGCCAGTGCCACAAGAGTACAAGAACCGCTCTTAACTCCGAAATACAGGCCGCTTGTTGAATATACCGGAATGCAGCCCTCAATGACATCTGCACAGAACTAGAGCGACACTCACAAAAGTTCGAAACCAAAGATCTTCACATGAAGATACGGTCTATCGCTCGCCAATTCAAACCAAAAACTTGGACTATTGAGAACTCAGAAGGCAACAGTTACGGAGATCAAGGAAGTAGAATATGGAAGACCGGCGAGTGGCCGAAAGACTGGTCTAGCTCCCACTTCATTGCCCTGCACAAAAAAGGCTCCACTAAAAAGTGCAACAACTACAGGTTGATCTGTCTCATCTCTCATACAAACAAAGTGCTTTTACATGATTATGATAAACAAGCGGCTGCAGTCGTTTTTGTCCCGCGAAATAGCACCCGAACAGGCCGGGTTTGTCAAAGGAAAAGGAACTAGAGAACAAATTTTCATACTACGTCAAATTATAGAGAAGTCTCGAGAATTTAATAACCCCCTCTTCATATGCTTCGTAAATTGATACACACAATCGACACTGTAAAATGGTGGAAGTTATGGGAAGTTCTTTCAATTATGGGTGTACCAGATCAACTAACGTACCTCATTAGAAGACTATACAAAGACGGCACGGCAGCGGTTCGCGTGGACGGAATTGACTCAAGCTCATTTAAATCTGAGGCTGGAGTTAGACAGAGATGCATTCTGTGTTGAATTGAAGAGCAATGGAGATCCATTGCTCTTCAATTCAACACAGAGTACATCATGCGAATCGTTCTTGAATGCTTGGACAAAGGTGTTTCTGTTGGAGGTCACAAAATCTCAAATCTAAGGTATGCCGCAACCACTCTTCTAACAACATTTAAAGAAGATATCGAACATCTTTTAAACAGCCTGGAAACAAACAGCATTAAACTTGGGTTCGCTATCAATCGTGATAAGATATAAGTGATGTTAGTGGACAGAGCCAAAAATAATACTCCTACCGTTAAATGTATAACCAATTGTGATGTTGTCCAGAGCTACATCTACTTAGGCTCCAACATTACTACCACCGGGGGCTGTGAAAACGAGATACAAAGGCGATGTGCTGTGACGCGATCTGCCGTAGAAAAGATCACCAAAATCTGGAAAGACCGCAGAATAACCACAAAGGTACGACTAATGTGAAGTCTCGTCTTTCCAATTTTTCTCTATGGAGCTGAGACGTAGACATTGAGACTGAAGGAAAGGAGGAAAATTGATGCACTGGATATGTGGTGCTGGAGACGTCTGCTGAGAATTCCGTGGACAGCCTATCGCACCAATGTATCGATCCTAAAGGAACTTCACATCAAAGAGAGATTATCGTCGACTGTTCAAATACGAATACTGAAGATCTTTGGGCACGTAACCCGAAATGAAAACTCAAGTAAGAGATGCCGTGGCTCCGCTCTCCGACCGGATGGAGAGATCTGATAAAATCTCTCACCAAATCCACGATGACCGACTGCTCCCACAATGCCTACAATAGAGTCGAATGGTGACGCATAGCAAGAGCCGCCATTCATCAGGACCCACTCATAACCACGATCACTCTGCTATGAGTGTCCAATTGAGAAGAGAGAGCTTTAACAATATGGCTGCTATCAACTGTCAAAGTTCGGAAATTATTGTTTTTTTTTTAAATACATAGAAAGACCCAGACCCGAGACAAATACTTGCAGATCATCATACAAACATTTGTCCCGCGGCGGGAATTAAACCCGCACCCTTCTGCGTGTCAGCCGTTTAGCCCACTGCGCCACTGAGGTCGTCAATATAATAATAGATCTAGGTTTCGTTTTTAAAAAACGTCGTTTTATCCGTGTTTTAAACCGAGCAAAACTTTGTCATCCAGGTATTGAATGTAAATAAACAAAAGAAAGTATCATGACAATGATATCATAGACAAATTATGGCAACTGCGTGCAAATGTTAAAGTCAGAGAGTGAAGGCAAAAATCAAAAAGTAATTAACACTATGATTATAGAATAAGAAATATTATAAGATAATAAGATACCTAGAATATAATAATAAATAATACTAGATTTTTATTAGTAAGATTAAATATAATTTGATTAAAAAAAAATTAGAAAGAATCTTTATTATCTTTCCATTAATCTATTATTGTCTATGAATCATTGACGGATGATTTCACGCGGGAAGAAATCTTAATAAGTTGTCAGTTTGAAAATGTAAAGCAATACTGGCTGACCATCGAGGTATTATGTTAACATGCATCGTCAATTCCTAAGCGTATTGCATGTGTCACAAAACTATTAGTGTACTATGATTCTTGTTAGCGAGCTCAAATGATAAATGCCTCTAGAGAGAGCACAGCGTGCTATGTTAGTCTATTTCTGCTTTACAGATACCCAACAATACCTTATTACAGAAACTAGGCTACTTACAGTGCGCCAACTTTTGTGCAGTGGCAAAGTTTTTAGTGAAACTCTGTTTAAAACCACTTTTATCAGCCACTTCTCCTGCTTTCTTGGAGGATTACCGGTTTCCATCATTATATTACAATATAATCGGGTTTTTATGTGTTTTTTGTAATAACAAAACTTATATATCGTGGTAAATATCACGTAATAGGAAAATTATGTGAATAACCATGACATCTTACTTAGCATGTTGGTTTCAATTGTGACTGCCACTCAGTTAGGTACTTGTTATGTTAGTTTTTTAATTTGATGATTTTTTTAAGGTAAGCTATGCAGCTCAATTGGCTGGTGGTGATAGCATGCCTAAGCGTCTTGGCGGTTCCAGGCCGTTTTGCGGCAGTACCCACGCAGGAAACCCTCGTGGTGTCGAGATCCTCGGACGCAGTGAGTTTTAATTTAAAGTTATTTGTTGTGATACTACGTGTCGTGACCATGTTTCTCTAATGATGTAATGACGATCTAGTTGCAATTAACGTTCCAGGAACCAACAACATTTGTTGGTGTTTTTAAGCATAATTGGCAGTTCTTAGCAATAGAAATCGTTAACGTACATAGGTCTAAACGAAACAATATGGCATTTAAATAAAATCCCTTCTCAGAATATGAATACTCGTAAACTGTTAAAAAACTACAAAACATAGGTATTACACTTTACTCGTAGACAACAAAAGCAGAGCTGGTGACGACAAAGGAGGTGACCGTGGACGAACCACTAGCTCCTATCAAACTGACGGAGATGGAAGTGATTTCGGACGTATCACAACGCTATGCGCACACGAAGGTAGTGGCACTGATTCGCAACCCAGCGAAACGCGCACAGGAAGCCAACTTTAGGGTGCTGCTGCCGGAGACTGCCTTTATCAGCGGATTCGTCATGTAAGTATTTATTATGATTTTAAAATGTTCCACGTATTAATCAGATTCAGATAAAACTAGAAAATTCTCTGTAAACCTTTGAAAACAATGACAGGTAGGTATTTCAATTATAAAACTTTTTTAGGGTTTTGAATGGAAAACCTTACAAAGCTTACGTAAAAGAGAAGGATGAAGCCAAACAGATTTACGATCAAGCTGTAAACCAAGGATTTGGAGCCGCTCACGTCACAGCAAAGTAAGTAAAACCATTAGGTACCTACATAATATCTAGATAGAAGTGGAATTTTATATTACACGTACGTACACGTACGTCAATCGGCGACAAACCAAGCTGAGTTCACTTGAATTAATTGACCATTGACTCATTGAACTTTGAAGCTTTCAAAAAGTTGTTTTAAGATATTTTCCAAAACTTTGCACTCCACAGGGCGCGCGATTCAAACCAGTTTGTAGTGTCCGTAAACGTGGAACCCTTGTCCATCATCATTTTCAAACTGACATACGAGGAGTTGCTGATCCGTCGCAACAATGTGTACAACCACGTGATCAATCTGCACCCTGGAGTTGTAGTTCCCAAACTGTCAGTGACTGTGCACATTAAGGAGGTGCAGAAGATAACTGAACTCAGAGTACCAGAGATCAGAACTGGGAATGAGGTTGATGCTACAGAGGATGATGCTCGTAAGACTTTTAATACCTACCGATTCATTATAATAGATTTCTATAACTTATCTAATATCAAAAATCAGACGGTTTACACAATAAGTCACATGATAATTAAAGTTCTGTACTGTAAAACTGAAATCCGATGACGTGACTACTGCATTTCCAAAGGACCCAATAGTCGTCCATATAAAGTCACTATCACACAACCATATTCATATCCACAATGATTGATTATTCATATTCTTTCGTGCTTTGCATTATTGCACCCTGCTGCAGAACAGACAGGATACATTTTACCAGCCAGCAAACAATTTTTCATGGTTTTATGAGTAGGATTTCAAATTATAAGTAACAGCAAAGCTACGGATACACAAACTAATAATTACGTTTCAAAAACTAAAAAGAAACCGACTTCATTGAATGAAATTTGAGCCTATAATACATTTTTAGTTACAAGTAGATGTATTTTGTGTATATATAATATGGGTAGGCCAAATAAACGCACCGCTCCAATGAGACAGCGAGGTATCGAAGTACATGAACACATCATCGATGTTTATACACTTTTTAGATTTACGTAGATTTTTCTAGCTAGTGACGGCAGTGATGTTCGGCCGGCATTTCAGCTGTAGTGTTAAAAACTTGTGCCCCTGAGTTGTTTCCCATACTCACAAGACTTTTTCGCCTATCTCTGAAAACTGGTATAGTCCCAAAATCCTGGTAGCTTGCTAATGTGCAACCTGTGCCCAAGAAAGGCAGTCGTGCTGACCCATTAAATTAGCGCCCAATTCCGGTCATCTCCCTACTTTGCAAATGTATGGACCGTGTCCTGAATACGAAGCTCCTTACATACCTAGAAGATAACGACCTCCTCAGTGATCACTGAGTAATACGGTTTTCGCCAAAAACGATCTACTGGGGATTTTCTTGCGTATGTCACATTTGGAGTGAGGCTATGGAGAAATACGGTAAAGCATTAGCTGTTTCACTCGACATCTTTATGGCCTTTGACGGGGTCTGGCGCGCTAGCCTTATTGGTAAGATTCCAGCTTACTGATTACAATTCAGTTCTGCTCATGATTTGCTGACTTCTTGAGGGAAAGATCTATTCGAGTAGTTGTTGATGGCTGCTCGTCTGATCGATTGACAAATAATGCCGGGGTATCTCAAGGGTCAGTGCTTTCTGCCACATTGTTTTTTCTGCACATAAACGATCTGCTTATGTCTGGAATCATTGGGTATGCAGACCACCATACAGTTGTGGAGAGGTACTTTGCCAACTCTCGAAAAAACCAGCCGAGCCAGTAAAACTGACATTAATAAATACAGAAACGAGATGTGTTATGCGTACGTTATGCGTCTGGATTTGACTCTCCAGGTCGTGTCCGATAGGGGCGATGCCAATCTAGTTAAATTAAACGCATTCAAAACGCAAGCTTCCCTTCTCGGCAAAAAAAGTGAGTTTCGCGATACATCACGCTGTATACTTTGTATAAAGCTCAAGTCCGATTGGGTATGGAGTATTGCTGCCATCTATGGGATGGTTTAGCCAAACACCAGCTGGCTGCTTTGGACTTGATCGAGCTTAGAGCATAGAGCGTAGAGCATAGGTGAGCAGCTAAACGCTGAGACTAAGTTCCAGAGTCTCGAGCGCCGGCGTAAAGTTGCTTTCCTTTCGATCTTTTATAGAATACATTTCGGAGAATGTGCCCAAAAATTGCATGATCTAATTCCACCATCTCTTTTTCACAACAAGCAGATGTACCGCTCAATATCCATTCCTTGTCAGTCTACCACCCTTACGAACAAAGCGCTTTGCTCCCACATTTATAATGCGTACAGCCAAGGCTTGGTATGCTTTGCCGTCGTCTGTCTTTCCTAAAAACTACAATATAGGTCTCTTTATGTCAAGAGTAAATAGTTTCTTCTTGACCTGCGTGCCCAATCTCCGGCTACATCGACGCTTAACATTAGGCAAGTATGTGGTTAAACGAAGGTTTATCTATGATTAAAAAATAATAATAATAATAATTGAATATGTTTTTACAGAAAATTCCAAGGCCTTTGTAACGAAGGGTAACGATGAACGCGAGGCAACTATTACCTTCATTCCAAGCCTCGGAGAGCAGAAAAGACTGATGGAAATATTCGCTGTAGGTATCTAAGAGATAACTGAAGCATCGTATTATGAATCGAAATTGTCCACAATATTCATTTATTTATCACGTTTTGCGTAAAAGCCAAAGGTCATGCAGCGACACCACTGCATGACCACCATGCGCTTTAAAATTAAATAATTGAATTACCCCGACGCAATCAGAGGTGTTCGGTATAAGTTTAATGTATGTAACGTGGTTAACGTTATGTTAGTTTGTTCCACGATCGATGATCCGATATGCATGTAATTTGGCAGGTCGACATATCGGAATTGAGAAATGAGCTGGTAAACTAATAAGTTACCAGCTCTTTTCGCAATTCGAATCTGGAATTATAAATCCAAATTGGAGATGAAATTGGTAAAATAAAATATATGATTTCAATGGGGTGAAAAATAATAATAATTAAAATGACTTGAGTGGAGGTGTCATTTATGTTTGTTTTAAAACTATTATTGTTTTTATTCTAGGGTATTTTTAAGGAACAATGTTAAAACAAAACGATTTAAACCTGAGGCCTCTACCTCTATCTATACCTCTACCTTTACCTGACATCTTTCAAATTTTGTCAAAAAGCGATGAATCTTGATTTAAGCTCATACATATGAAGTCAACGAATCTGTAGTGGATGAAAGCTCAAGTTAAAATGTTGTTTTACGTTGTATTTTAAAAACTAGAATAAAAGAAACTATTAAAACAATTGAAACTATTTTTATCTAAGAATAAAAGTATTTTTAGGGTATTTTTGGTTCATTCATACAAAGACAACGAAGATCTTAGTTCCCACTAAGTTCCCTCGTTCGATCAATAACCGTAGAAAAACAGATGTTGGAAATTTTCAGTAATAAATGTATATAAATTGTATATGAACTTATTATAAATGTTAATTATTATACATAAAATAAATTACAAATGTTACATAAGCTTATATTATATAAGTAACTAATTTATAAATTATATAATTTAGTAATTATGTAGCTGGGTAGGTACGTAATTATACCTTCGGATAATCATCATCATCATTTCGATTTTAAAGTTATTTTTTTTTTAATTTTGTACTGATGATTATTGATTTCTCGTAAGGTGGATGTGTTTTGTTCAATAGCTAAACTAAATATATAAATAATAAATAAATAATGCCGGACATTTCACACAGCATCATCTGGTCCCAAAGTAAGCAGAGCTTGTGTTATGGGTACCACATGACTGATATACTACTTATATACCTTTTTTTTGTAAATACATACATATTATACATAGAAACACCCAGACCCGAGAAAAATAGTTGCAGATCATACAAACATTTGTCCCAAGGCGGGAATCGAACCCGCAACCTTCTGCGCCTCAGGCAGGCTTTCGCCCACTGCGCCACAGAGGTCGTCGTAAACTCGTACAGTAAGAACGAAAACGTATTGACGAACATATTAAAATGCCACATTCAGTTTCGTTGGTTGATCCTTGGCACTGTTATCATAGAAAATTGCAAGTTTTAAAAGTTATGATTGATGAATTTCTAAATGTTTTTGTATGGTAATAGGTAATTATTTTACCAGGAATCTAACTCAGAAATCTAACTACTCTTGTGACTTAAACCATTAAATAGGTCACTTGACTTTCGGTGGAATTTATAAATAATCTTAGAAGTTGGTACTCTTTACAGCTGTGCGCTAGGGTCGCCGATAACGAACCTTTTTTGTGACTTCGAGTAGCGTAGCTACTCGAAGTAATAATTATTTTTCAATTAATTAGAATGTATCATGCTGATTTCAAATAGGAATAATAATAGATATTTACAGTAGTAAAATAGAAGACAATCATCAAATATTTACCAAGCGGCGTGTGCGCGCCGACCACTAACGAACGCACCGCGCACACTCGATATTTTTCTCACGTCATGCTTCGCAGTGCCAAGGATACATACATTTATATGAATTCAATTGTTTTTTTTAATTCTATTATCTAGTCTTAATCTTTTATATTATTTATATTTATATTTATTGAATTATTAAATGGTTTAATATTTTAGATAAAATCTAAAGAATCTGGCTCCGACACCAATATATGGAACCAGCTGGACAATAATACAAGCGCCGAGCAAGGAGTGCTCGGACAGTTTGTAGTACAGTATGATGTGGAGCGTCTTAAGGATGACGAAATCTTGGTAAGATATTTTACCGTTTAATGAAATGCCTATTTCCTAGATTTTATAATATTCAATAAGTTATTGTATTAGGTTTATTGTAGAAATTGATGGGGAGCTGAGCTTGACTTACGAATCAGAGATTTCAGCTTGTAGCCAAATCGCGAAGATTGGAAGAGACGGGGGCATAATATGTATCCTGCAATGGGATAACCATGGTGAATGACCGATAATCAACCCACAGCCTATAAACTGAGTACTATGAAAGCATTTTCTTAAATTCATCCTCTGAAAGGATGCATTGTGGTACTCTAATACTTTAATAAAAATTGCATTTAAAATAACAATCAAATAACAACTTTGTATTAACAACTTTGTTTACATTACACAGGTGAACAATGATTTTTTCGTTCATTTCTTCGCTCCCAAATCTCTGCCTCCACTTAACAAGTACGTGATATTCGTATTGGATACCTCAGGCTCTATGATGAACCGCAAGATCAATCAGCTGCGGGAAGCTATGCAGACCATTTTCAGCGACTTGAACCCTGGTGATTACTTCAACATCGTTGAGTTCGCTTCTGCTGTTAAGGTAAAATGTTACTTTATGTCCATTTACTTGCTATTGATCTTTGACTGATTCCTATTGAAATACGGATTAGATTTTAAATTAAACACCAAAAAACCTATTTCCCACTTACTATTAATACTTTAGGTAGGGGAGTTTAGCCTAAAACGGATATCCCGTCCAAACCGGGGAAACTTTTTAAATTTCCCGATGCTGGCAGAAGATTTAATATGCGTATGCAGAAAGATGTACCTAGCGTCAGCAAATCATAGGCAATCTATCACGCAGTTGAAAGATGGGAGACAACTCAGGGGCATAAGTTTTCAACACTACAGCCGACTTTGTTCACGTCAAGACTCGTAACGTTTTGAGCACTTTTCCAGCCTTAGCTTACGCGTTTTGAACTTGTCCCCTTAGGTATTTACTTAAATGTCTAAATTTAGCGTGCCTTTGGTAGGTACAAAGTATTAATGACAATTTAGGTACTAACATACTTAAGGTGATGTGCTTTTTAGATACATGACCTGAAAGAGGCTGATCAAGGGTCTCCAAAGTCGGACAAGTCTAACTGGAACAATGTAGTGCAAAAGCCGGCCCTGGTGCCTCCCTCACTAGCCACGCCAGAGAACATCGCCAAGGCCAAGGTCATAATCAGCAGGTTCAGAGCTGATGGAGGTGAGTGGCCTTATCCCTGTCTACCTTCTGGGCTTCAGCGGTTTTATTGTTCTACCTCTAATAATCTTCGATCCACTTATATACCTATTTTACTATAGTGTTCGAATATATCCTAGTAACCTACATATCTAGTTATCACAAATTCTTACCCTATTTGTGCTGTAGTTAGGTATGTACATACCTAACTAGATAAGAACAGCACAAAAATGTATAAGAATTTGAGATTACTAGGGCCGTATGCCAAAACAACACTCAAACTCCGTATCCAGCGAATAAGGGCAATTATTAAACACCAATTACGGTTATCAAGATTTCTTCATCTACTATGATGAGGTTTGATGTGGTAGGTATTTGTTGATCGAAAATGAGTAATATAAATATAGGTTCCTACTGTTTCGGGGTTCCACAGAATTAGCTTTGTTCAATTTTGAATGAAACATGATGCAATCTGTTATGATAAAGTGAGCACTTGCGAATCTTCATTTCAATGTGTTTAGCGGGGAGTTGGTAACACACGCATGAAAGATCGTCGCGGCACATTGCGGTTTCCGGCAGTAGTACACCTCGTTGAAGTACTGCTTAATGGACGTCATGCTGTTCCGTATTGATGCAGAACTAAGTTATATGACATGAACGTCTCAAGTTGGTTAAAATATAGGGGATGATGCGGATGCGGCTGAGGACGTAGACGATGGCAAGCGAGCCTGCTACTCCGGTTCAACCGGAGGAGTGTTCAATAAAAAAATATATTATTGTCCATTTTTACCAAATACCTAAACATAATAATAATAATATTATTATTTAATTTTATTTTTATGTTTATATACTAATAATAATAATACTAATATAAAATACCCTATACCTAGCGTAGGTAGGATACAGATTGCTGCCCGGTAATCGAGGTCACACGTCAGCAAGTGACTATTTTGTTTATATTAATACAAGTTCGAGACACGCCAAAGGCAAATGAATTAAACGTATTGTAAGCAATAAAAATTTCGGGCTTAGAATACTTCATGATCTATTTATTTTGACAGGCACAGACATCTTGAGTGCCTTAGACGTAGCCGTGAGTCTAATTCACAATCGCACTGAGTGGGGCAAGAAACCCAACACTAACACAGAAGTAGCAGCGGGAGCAGTGGCTGGCGATAAGGACGCAGAAGTTTACAACATTGAGAGTGAGTGCTTATTTTTGAAGATGATATAGGATTTAAGGCTAAGATACAGCGATACGTCTTACACGAAGCTTACAGCTTACAGCATATTGTTTAATATACTAAATAGTGTTCTAACGGTTTGTAATGTTTTAGGAATGAAGAACCTGGAGCCAATTATCATCTTCCTGACCGACGGCTACCCTAACGTCGGCCAGACTAATAGTGCGACCATCATTAACCGAATCACGGAGAATAACCATGGGCAAGACAAAGCTACCATCTTCTCTCTTGCATTCGGTATGTTCTGATGCACAATATACTAGCTGACTCGCTCGCGACTTCATCCACGCGTAGCTTCAACGCGTGGACGTTAACACATTAGCAGGCCCGATTCTAGCATATTTAGAATTATTTGTCAATATGTCTGATTGGCTCAAATAATACTGGAGCAATTTAAATGGGCTAAACTGCTAAAGCATTATTTGAGCTAATCATGTACCTAAACCTGTTTTATGGTTTTGAAGGAACCCATAAAGCCTGGTTACGTTCGTCTGAATGTCCGTCCACCCCGCTTTTGATTAGAACATTTTTTCGAAGAATGTTAGTCTCATTATATATATATATATTTTTAAATTTTACTAATCTCTTTTGTGTCTTGTCGTAATAAAAATACAGATATAATGTTTGATAAATATGAATTTAATTTTATCAAAATTAAAGCTCGGCTTTAATCAAAATTTATCAATAATAAATTGATAAATTTGATAAACTCGGGCTCTATTCAAAATTTACTTAGAGTAAAACCCGTGTTTATCATAATGTAATGTAAAGGCAGCGTTACGGCTGTTTGGAGTACCTGAAAAGTTTCCAAAATAGTAACACGATAAAGTTATAATAAAGTGAATATGAGTGAAAACCATAAAACCAAAAAAATCATACAAGCTTCATACCAAATTCTTTTATTTTGCTTACTGGAATTAGTCTAGGACTTAACCACTAGCCATTTTTACTCTTACTGACTTCAGAAACCATCACTGCACGTGGTCATGTGCACGCTCCTGGTAAATTTCGTTCAGTGATGGTTTTCAAAGTCAGTAAGGATAAGAATGACTAGTGGTCTGGCCCCAAACCTATTCAACACCATTAATTGAGCAAAATATTATTTCATTATCTATGAAATTGTCGTTTTGTAAAATATATAAATTTTCTTTTACTTCTATAATTCAAAGAATTGACCTATGCTACCGAAGCATCTATGCCAATGCAGTGGCAATTTATCGATGCTTTTCATAAAGAAATAGGGAAACTAGAAGCTGGACGAAAGCAACGAACTCTTCAAAGGCATAAGAAAACGATTTTTTTCTTGCAAATAAGTTGTTAAAGTTCTGGAAAAGTAATCTGTAGGTGCAAGGTCTAAAGGTTAATGGATCACGTAGAGCTTTCAACCATAGTTCTTGTAGCTTGGAGACCGTCTGTTGTGCGTTGTCGTTTATGAGCAGCAGGGACGAGCGATAAACGGAAGTTAGCTGAAGATTTGCGAGCTTCTCGCCATCATTATGTTCAGTACTTCTCAGAACATATCTTCAGTAACGTTCGTGCCGTCCGGTAAGAAGCTGTAATGAATCATACCAGACCACTAAACACCAAACTGAGACCAGTTTTTTTAGAGTTAAGTTCTCGTTGAGGGCATTGCCTAAGTGCTAAACCAAGATCCAGCTAACATAATGAGCGCTTACGATTGGCAAAAAGAATCCATTTATTGTCACAAGTTTAATGCGGTTCAAAAATCATTCAAAAAAGTGTCTAATGAGCAACGCAAGTTATGCCTCGACGCGTACGTCGCACTGGCGGTCATTCAGTTTAGGTTGGCAAGCTTGCTAGTTTGACGCTCAGTCGTAGAAAGGGTATCATCAGCATCCACAATCGCCCCTATCGGTCGTTGTCAACCATTAAACGTGGTTGCGTTTTTAACGGGATTAATTTTTCAAATGAAAATTTCCAGAATTGAAGCATTCAAACGAATTACGTTCCGTGAGTTCGTTTGTAATGTCCGCTCCGTAAGTCGTGCCGTGATGTTGCGTGGCGTAACAAGCCGTAGTGGACTGTATCAAAAATGACGACTTCAAAGCTTAATATTTTTATCGAAAACTGTTCAAAAAACCTCCAAATATCTTGGAGAAACTATCCAACAATGTGCCACACAATGGAGTAGTAAAATTTAAATAAAATTAACTCAACTTTACGTAAAACATTTGTTTTTATTTGTTTACTTTGTTTATTTCAAAACATACACTTATGAGTATGATTGTGCAATTCTACATTACGATAAAACTAATAGTCTGTAAGCTGGAGCGCTAAGTTGGAGAGACAGACAGATAGACATATGGACATGGCGAAACTGTAAGGGTTGTTCAGACTTCAGACTTCAGAACCCTAAAAGTCGTAGTCGATCGCCGTTTTGCTTCTTAGCGTGCAAACATTAACTGAACTGACAACCCGATGACAGTTGACGGTGACGTAATTACGCTAGTCACGCCTCTGATCTCTTTGCCACGGCTACATCCACACTTGATATATATATATATATATATATATCAAGTGTGTATAATTACAGAAATGTACAGAATACACTCGAGAGCTATGAATCCGGGTCACTTAAAGAAACCGATAAATCTCGGAAACTAAGAAAACCTTAATGAAAGAAATTTTGTTTAATAGACAATTAAATACTCCTTAAATTAAGGTATTAAAGCTACTTAGTTATTGTAAAGTTATGTCATAAAAAAATCGAATTTGAAAATGGGAGACTTTCGAAGATGGAACTACGAAATTACTGCATTTGATTTTGCTTTTGTTTCTAATCTCTCATTTCAGTGGGTATATAAACCATATTGATAGTGTTCAATATTTATTATTCAAGCTGTAATCATGTCGCTTACACCTAAAGAATGCACCAGAATTCTCACAATACTGGAAACTGGCCGGAATCAGCGCGATACAGCCAGGACTGTCGGTGTATCGCTGTACAAAGAGTTCTACGACGTTACTGGCTCTAACCTACGCAGACCAGGAACAGGCAGAACGAGGTGTACCACAGCACGAGAAGATCGATACTTGGTGAACACCATGATTCGTAATCACTTTCTCACAGGAACTGAACTTACAAATTAGTTTCGACGACTCCGAGGAAGTAACTCAAGCGCATGGACAGTAAGACGACGACTTGCTGAAGCTAACTTGTAACCTCTAAGACCTGCAAATGTCCCTAAACTGGAGCGTGGGCATCGTTTTTCAAGACTAAGATAAGCCCAGAACCACTTAAATTGGACTCGAAGAAAAAGTAGCCTACGGTGGTGGGTTTGCGTGGGCCGGAATGTCATCTGAGAGTCGCACAGAACTGATTTTCATAGAAAACGGCTCTTTAACTAGCGTAACATATGTGGAAAAAATCCTTAATGAATACGTTGGGCCATTTATGGTAAATTTGGGTGAGGATGCTATTTTTATGCATGACAATGCCCGACCTCATACAGGTTAGATTGTGAGTGACTACCTTTAAGAGATAAACATTACTCACCCGGATATCAACCCGATCGAGCATGCTTGGGACGAGCTAGGGAGATGCGTAAAATAAAACCCTCCCCCCAAATATGCTTCGTGAGCTCAAAACTGCTCTCACAGAGGAATGAGAGAATATTCCCCAAAATCGTCTAAGGAATTGGTGTGGAGGAACAGCCAAAACCACGTAAACGCAGTAATGGAAGCACGAGGAAGCAGTACAAGGTATTAAAATTTAAGAAAATCGTGATGTTATAAAAAATGCCATGTTTCCTATTTAGTTTTAAAGCGAGATCAGCTTTTTTTTTTCTTTATGTAATTTTTAGCAAATAAAATGCAGTGACTCATAAATTGTATTACTTTCAATGTCTATTAAACACAATTTATTTCATTATGCTAGCATTATTAGTTTCCGAGATTTATAGGTTTTTTTAAGTGACCCGGATTCATTGCTCTCGAGTGTATATAATAATATAAAATACATGTGCAACAGTTGAGCTATCTAAGGACCGTTTAAAATTATCTATATATAGCTCCACTGATCCAGATCACTGCCAGAGGGTAGCGTTCCCAAGTCACTGGTGGCATTGCCACGTTGAATGGCAGTGCTAATACGCTGACGTTTGTTAACAAGTTTGTTCAATATTATATACAATATATAAAAATCCTATCAATTAACCCAGAAGTGAGTGAAGTCAGGCTTTGGATTATAATGATTAAAAATTCAAATGTATTTATTTCAAACACTCCGGCAAAGCCATGTTCTGATCAGCTTGTGCTCAATAATTTGGTAACGTTCTTAGGGGAAGACGCTGACCGCAAATTCCTCCGTAAGCTGTCCCTCCGTAACGACGGTTTCATGCGTCATATCTACGCGGCAGCCGACGCGCACCAGCAGTTACAAGACTTCTACCGACAGGTGTCGAAGCCAGTGCTCGCTAATGTCAAGCTCGTTTACCCGCCCAACCAGGTAATATATACAGACAGCAATTGCAATCAGCTTTCTTAACTTACCACTAGTCGAACAGTGGTCTAACACTCAAGCGAGAGTTATAGGTCTTAGTAGGCAGACAAAATATGAGGAACTGTGGTTACAAGGCAATATACTCCTAGCTTCAGTCCGTAATTTATACTCATTCATCATTATTATTTCATCCTGGTGATCATGGGTGATACCCACAGTGAGTATATATAAGCCTTCCTTTCTTATGCCGGTTCTGCACGTCTTTAATCCTGGTTAATCCTCCTGGTTAGCCTTTTTATAAATGAACACTGCAAAATTTAGTCACATGAATCTAGAACTCACTATCTAGTATAGTGTAATATTTTTGCGAAATATAAATGATATTTAGTTCTGATATTTGTAAGAAATAACATGAAATTGTAGGATTTTATAATAATTCTAGAGGGTAGAAGAGACGCTTCATTATGCGTGGAAGGTTTTCCGTGATGAAAATCAGTTTTGGTGGCCCAAAATCAGTTTTGTGATCAGTTTAAATGTTCCTTTATTGATGTTTCGGTAACCATTTTTCTTATAGCAGGATAGAAGAGAGGTTCCAATCTGTCTCACAAAACTTCAAGTGCACTAGTCTCACCCATTCATCCGCCAATACGTCATATTTTGGGTTGACACGACATAACACTTGTCATCCCTTCAGATGATTTTTTACAAAACTACATTTTACTTTGTAAGTTATTTTACTTTTTTTTTTTATAAAATCCGGTTGGTACTTTTCGCTGAACTGAATACCACTTCGAGTGAGAATTTCTACGTGGGACTGATCCTAGATAAGTGCTGCTTGGATACTGATGATGCAGACGACTGCAATTGTTTTTAAATTATTGGGGTTAGTCCTCCTGCTGATTAACAGAAGAGCTGGCAACAGAAAAGGAAAACTTGAAACAAACCCGGCTCGGTGCCAGCCGTTATGCACCTGTAACCGAACCGACACCGCATGTACTGACTCGTCTTTCCTGTTGGCAAGGTCGAGAGGTTAGTTTGGGTACCTGGGAAGGCCTGCGCTATCAAACAGAATCCCAGGCAGAGTGGCATCAGTGGAGAGGAAACTTCACCCACCTCAGCTTGCTAGAGCGGATCCCATGAACGAAAAATTTCAATAACAAATAACTGCTCTGTAACTTGACTGACTCCACCTAAATCATCTTCAACATATGAACTAAGGCCAACGATGATGATGGGTTGACAGCTTGTAGTTCATTGAAAGAATGGTGTGACGGTGCAAGGTAGAGGGAATTAGAGCACGCGACAGTATGGCGCGACAATATGGCATACTTTTTTCTGTTTCTAAAATATTGGAGAATATAATAAACAAAGAATAAACAATAGATTCACTTATTCGCAAATTGAAAAATTTGCATATTGTAGTTTTGAGTAATAATATGAATATAAAAATTAATTCAAAATGTTGCTTTATGTCAGTCAATAATATATTACAAAATACAAAATATTTATTTCTCGAAAACTTAATATATAATATATATTATGTATTGCATCTTAAAGTGGATATAAAACTTTTATATAATCTGCTTAAAGAGCTCAAAGAGCAATCCTAAATGCCCTTTTATAGTCCCTTTGTACCCAAATGTAAGGCAATGTTCATATTATTACTGAACTTTGCCCTAAGACAACATTGAATCCTTAACAATAAACGTTGTAGATGATCTAATAACATCTACATCTGGGACAAAATCTTTACAAAATGTGAACTGTATAAAATAAACCAATTTATCTTATCACAATAGTATCACAAGGTTTGTTACCTTAGAGAACACTTTAAAATAAACACATACACTTCCTATTCATAATATAATCCGGTTTTGGACCATGCATCGGCTCTAAAAGTCCTGTACCATTACGTTGAGAGAGTTGCCAACGCTTCAACGTGCTTATGTTTCTTATTTCATAATTGCAATCAGGTACAGCTAGCAATGACTCACCCATGAGTTAGCCAATGTCATAGGATCGTTGGGTCTATAGAGTCACAGGCCGTGAATTGACGCAAGCTTCTATTTGTGATAATATTGTGGATAAGTCATCAAGTGAGAGCTGAGGTACCACTCGTCGCATGTGAAATTTTGTGGATTTGACTCCCTTCGGGCAACAATTCTCTCAAATCCCGCTATAAAGATATGCGAAGACAGATTGTTGATGGCTTTTAAGTGGATTGCTTTGGACACCATGCAGATGAATAGGCATAAATACCCTTTGTATGAGTGATGTCCACGACCCTTAAAAATCCGGATGCTTAGTGGCCTTCGAAATCGACACCGCTGTGTTGAAATGCTCTTGCTGGGATACTAGCTGGCAGGTCATCCACGGAGGTGGTTGATTGGTGGTGAGTGATTACTGCGTATCTCATGCACTTGACACATTAGCGTACATACGTTTTCACAAGAGTTTTGGCTGAAATTATCCAAAACTTGCTACGTAAATGATGCAATATTAAAGTGGGACCTCTATGCAATGCAATGTTACTCTACTCTATGACCCTCTGATATCAGCTATTGCGTGAAATGGTTGTTATGAGGCATGATGACGGGGTGTTTCAAGTCTTCGTCCAACTCAGCGTTTTGGATACGACCACTAACTCGTAAAATTCCATCATCGTCATCGTTCAAATATTTGTTAAATACCTCGGAATATTGATTCTTGATTTCAGGACTTCAGAACTTTCTTTCTAGATGCTGAAATCTTTTAATTGCGAGATCTCTGGACTTTCCATTTCGACATAAATGACTGTCGTCGAAGCGAAATGCAAGTGCGACTACATATCGAGCACTGTCATCTCTGAACGTGGTTGTTAATTAATTTATTTACAACGCTGCTCTTCTGATTTGAGAGACTCGATCTCCCAAAATCTTTTCAGGAGTACGTTTTCAGCGGTCTATTTAGTGTGCATACTCACAATGACTCTATGATGACACTGTGCCGAATAATTCTGATCATCATCTGTTTCATGTGTCGGACCAGAAATGATCCATCCCAAGGCTCTTCATTGCGCATGCCTTAGGGACCCTTGATCTGACCTTCTCTTATCAACTGACCATATACGTCTGCCCCGAGTAAAATGTCTATTTTAATCGGCGTGTGGAATTGAGGATTGGCTAGAGTGATCTGCGCCAAGTCTGGTCATTTCATATGATTGATCCGCGCTGCTGGTAGAAGAGTAGTTATAGCCTTCAAAACATGCGCGCACACTTGGATTTCAAAATCAGGTTCATGGCGCGATTCAATCTTCATCATAATGAAATACTTTGATGCTAAATTATTATCGCCGCCTACTCCTGAGATACTGCTTTTACTAGGTATCTGCTTCAATCCAAGTAGTCGCTGTGCCGCTGATTCTATAACGAATGACGCCGCAGAGCCCTGATCTAACAATGCTAGGAGAGTTACCGTCTCTTGCTTCAGCTCTTACAAAAGCGGTATCCAGCAAAAATTGTTTCGATGCTTTCTGCGAAAAATGTGCTGTTATCTTTCAAATTGACTCAGGACTTTCTAGTGGTGCCTTTACCCTTGACACCGAGTCATTGACCTGTTTGTACTTCTACGTCGGACTTTACTGGCTCCGCTTTAGATTCTGATGGCTTCAACGAGTGGTGTTTTATTCTTGCAACCAAGACATCTAACAGCTGATCGACAAATGTATGCCGAGTGATTGCTGCCTAGACACAGCAGTTACAGCAAAGCCTGCTGGATTGGGCATAATCGTGTCACTTATCATAATCTACAATGCAGTTTGACAACTTGTGGTCGCTTTTACAATATGGTCACTTAGACGCTTAGGGCGTTTGGCGTGTTGGAACGCTTGTAATAGCATGCAATACATGTTCCTTTCGGGTTGGAAAATTTGGTCTTATTCATTTCTTTGTGTCTACAAACTCGAGTGATTTGAATCGCGTTTCCAAGAACTTCTTTAGTTGTTTTTAGGTTAGTAATTCTTCTGAAGATCCGATATTAGTTTACCAACATTTAAGCGTTTCAGAATCCAACTTTGAACTAACTGGATAAATTATTATGGTATCCCAGGACGTTACCTCTATTCCCATGTTTTTCAACCCATCAACTTACCCTTCCTGACACCCAATACATTTATCAACGCGCTGTTCGACTCGGTTCCAAGGCTCGGTTGGTTCACAACGCTTCAATAAACAGTTCGCGAGATATAGGATCATGTCTCAACAGCTGTTCGGCCTCTCCCGACAAATAACTTTTCAAATAATGCATCTTTTGAACATCGTTTATTGAAGCATTATTGTTGACCAAATTCACATACAAATCCTTGAAAATCGTCCACTCTGTATACGACCTGGTAAAGGTAGGTATTGATATTATTGGGCTATTTGACATTGCTATAATTCTCAGCTTTTGAATGAGAAATCGGAGATGCTGTATTAAAACTGCCTGGTTTGCTGGACGTTAATTTTGATAAACATTCTCACATTTAAGTTTTAAAATCTATGTGTTTCCTCGACAGCCTCGTACACGGTTTTAGTTATGTGCGAAGAGTCTGCTAACTGCTCAGCAAATAATTCGCACAACAACAATATAGGTAATATTTAAAAATGACAAATCTTTTTATGTTAAAATTAAGTTAAGTTTTTATGTTATTTTGTTTAAATCATTTTATCACTTATATTTATAGATTATTTTGATTATTGACCTATCTATAAGTTAATATTGTTACCTTCTTATCCTACATTCCTATCTTCTTTTTAACTACATTGCCTAAAAGGAACGTTAGGCAATGTAGTTACGTTATGGTAACTACATTGCCTACGTTATGGTCCTGGTCGTCTTAGAATTTAGAACAATTGGGACGTGTAACTATGTTAAGTTGGAGGTTCGACTCTTACTGCAGGAACATTTTTTTGCATGATCTGCAAATACTTGATCCTGAATTTTTGGTAGTTTCTAACATCCACGATACAGGGAATCCTGTTGAGGGATCAGTCAAAGGTACTGGGTGTTTTTGTTTATATATTTTTGTAAATTTTCAGGTGAAAAATGGAACTCTGACAAGGAACAAGTTCCGCAGATTCTACGCCGGTTCTGAAGTCGTGGTGGCGGGACAGATCGCAGACGATGTGGATGAACTCACGCCTCAAGTTCTTGGCATTCGCAGAAATGAGGATGGGTTTGAAAAAGTAATACCTTATTTTATACTATATACTATTATAGTATATTACTTAAATCAGTATCTCAAGTAATTCGTTTAAACATATTAATACCATTCAATTGAATTGTTTCATTGGGTCAAGGGTTGACATCTGTCTGTCATCCCTTCAGATGATTTTTTTACAAAAGTAAATTTTATTTTATAAGTTTTTTACTTTTACCATCCGCTGTACTCTATAACGATCAGCTGAGGATCATCAAAAATGGCTCAGCACCCGCATCTGACTGTAACATCGGGTTGGTAATTTTCCCTGAATTACCTATATAACACTTCGAGTGAGGATTTCTACGTGGAACTGATCCCAGATGAGTGCTGCTTGGAGGAGGAGGAGGAGGAGGAGACTGATGATGGAGACGACTGCGATAGTCTTCTAATTATTGGGGATTAGTCCCCCTGCTGACTAACAGAAGAGTTAGCAATAGAGAAGGAAAACATGAAACAAGCCCGGCTCAGTGCTCGCCGTTATGCAGCTGCAACTGAACCGACACCGCATGTACTGATTCGTCTTTCCTGCGGGTCCTTTTGGCAAGGTCAAGATTAAGGCTTACCTAAGTGCACGAAAGGAGCCTCTGAGGCGCACTTTAATCCTTTCACCACACTTATAGAAATACTAGCGATACGATAAGAAGAAGAAGAATTGTGTCACAACTATAACTACTATTTTACATAATCCCCTAATAGAGGGCTAGGTTATTGGGCCAATAAAAAAAATGCGTTTAGGTTAATCTTATATATGCACCATTTAAAAAATAAATAATTCATATTATAAAATATGAAGTTCATAATTACGAGTATTTACGAGAGTTTGTCTTTACGAGAGTTCAGAAATCAAAATTGCCCTTTATTGTATCAGAAAGAATCAGTACCTAGCGTTATTTCGATTTAGTTAAAATTCCCCATATTTTGTAATATTAATAATCCATAGTTTATATTTTATGTCGTAGAAACGCTACGAGGAACTGCCCAAGGTGTCAAGAGTCCCAAACATGAGCCCGATTCAGTCTCTTGAGCGGCTGTGGGCCTACCTCACTATCAAGCAGTTCCTCGACGATGAGGACGCCAACGAGGGAAATCCCGTAGTCCCTGAGGAAATCCGTCCTAAGACAAAGGCGCTGGCACTTGCCCTGAAGGTAGTCTCTTGTATGCATAGTTATGGAACTAGTAGTTTTGTATGGACACTTATATGTAGATAAAGAACTAACCTTACAATCAAACCGTTCAATCCAATAACGTGCGCCCAGTATTATTGGACTTTGATGCCTTATATAACAAGCAATGTGAATTACACAAACATAATTTTCTCACGGGTAGAGACTGTATAGTAGCAGTGGTTTTGACAAAGCTTACTTTCTTTCCAGTACGAATTTGTGACTCCACTGACTTCCCTGGTGGTCGTCAAACCCAACGCGACCGATGCCGTCGATGCGGAATCTGTCGATAAACCGAATTCAATGACATCACGTTAGTATTTTTACTTGCCAAGATCATCACTTGACACCACCGAGCTCTACGCGGCTTAAGTAAGACAGCTACTGAATAAATATTAGCACCTAGGTACCTACCTCATACAAGGCAGCTTTGTTTCATTTTTAACTAGTCTATAGATTTTAGCGCATGAAATCTCTTCATGGTATTTTGCGTTTGCTGGCTAGAATCGGTAATTTGATTCTGAGTCATCACTAATTCTCTGTTACTTACAAAAATATTTGAAATAAATCGTTTGTATCTGTATAGTTTTGATCCCCTTTGCATTTATGTAAGTGTAGGTGTCATGTTTTATATATCATCATAATCATATTTTTTTATCATACACTGCCTGATATCAGCCGCTGCTTGGTTTACCCCCAGGGTCATTTAGTTAGTTTCGTACTACTTCGTTTACAGATATAGGAAAAAGATAATGTGTATATAATTGTGATAAAAAAAATGCGCATATATCTCACGCGAGTTACATTGAAACCCATGAAACGGGACATACAATTTATTACTCGAGTATCAAATACCAAAGACGATACCAAAGACTAAGGTTAAAGTCGTCGCAAAACAGATTGGATCTCAAGTGGGGCTGGGAAGGTTACAACATGATGAGCTGTGGTAATGACTTGTGGAGTATATTAGCCACTGAATGGTGACCGAGTACTAAATACAGAATGGTTTGACTTCCGTTGGTAAAATGGGTTGACGAGTAAAAGGCGTGGGCCACGGATGGACAGTACGTTTACTCGGAAAACTATATTGTTAGGGAATGTAAATGTATCAACCCGATAAGTTCTTATTCGCAACTGCTTTATTAAGTAAAATAATAAAACATGTAAATGATAATCTAGGTTAGACAAGTAGAACATTTCCTTGACAGGAAATGTCGAGTCTTCAAATATTATATGTACCTACTAGGTCAATACATTACGATAGCTCATATAAATATAAATAGAACTCGTTCTATATTTATTGTCACTATAATAACGTCGAAATGTTCGTCGAATTTACAGTTGTTTCGCTGTCAAATTATTTGTAGTAATCATTTGTAGTGGAGGATTACGACAACAATTGTCAAAAAAAATGGGGTGTGGCTGTGTCATGGACACGGCCGTGTGTTGTATTGTACGTGAATACGTCTCGTAAACAATCGATACCTAAACAGTCCGGTGTCGATATACAATGTAGAAGCGATTTCAGCATCTACTTGCATAAATTCAACCGTCTCAGCTGCAGATATACTGGCACCGTCGATGATGCGCAAGCAGTTTTGTTTTTTTAACCACATTTTAACAAATCTTTTTAAGTTTTTTGCGTCTACTGACTAGATCTTGTCATTTGATTCCAGGTCCGACAAACACCCCCTCGCACTCATCCGTCAGTAAACCGACTCTTAAACGGAGGGACTTTAGAGTAGAGGATGACGGACGTAAGTATTTTGTCTTGTTTTCGCGTCTTTAGCTAACAATACTAGACATAAACACAATCATCACGCCAGGAAGAGTACACATTACATACAAAATTAAAAGAATGGATAAATGAATGAATGAAAATTCTTTATTGTAGGTACACCTTAAAACTAATTATAACAAAATTTATTTACAAAAAAATTATGTACAATGGGCGGTTTACTGACTGGAACCGTTTATTTGATTTTGAGTCATCACTAACTCTCTGATACTTACAAAAATTATTTGAAATAAAACGTTTGTATTCGTACAGTTTTGATCCTCTTTGCCTTAATGTAAGTGTAGGTGTCATGTTTTATATTTCATTATATTATATTTTTTTATCATACACTGCCTGATATCAGCCGCTGCTAGGTATACCCCCAGGGTCACTTAGTTAGTTTCGTACTACTTCGTTTCCAGATATAGGAAAAAGATAATGTGTATATAATTGTGATAAAAAAAATGCGCAGATATCTCACGCGAGTTACATTGAAACCAAGGGACATACAATTTATTACTCGAGTATCAAATACCAAAGACGTACTAAGGTTAAAGTCGTCGCAAAACAGATTGGAACTCAAGTGGGGCTGGGAAGGTTACAACACGATGAGCTGTGGTAATGACTTGTGGAGTATATTAGCCACTGAATGGTGACCGAGAACTAAATACAGAAACGTTTGACGTCCGTTGGTAAAATTGGTTGACAATATATTAGTAAAAGGCGTGGGCCGCGGATGGACAGGACGTTTACTCGGAAAACAATATTACTAGGGAATGTAAATGTATCAACCCGATAAGTTCTTATAGAACTCGTTCTATATTTTATTGTACTACGTCGAAATGTTCGTCGAATTTACAGTTGTTTCGCTGTCAAATTATTCGTAGTAATATAATATTTATAATAATAATGCCGGACATTTCACACAGCATCATCTGGCCCCAAAGTAAGCAGAGCTTGTGTTAAGGGTACCACATGACTGATATACTTAAATACATTTTTTTTTTCTCAAATACATACATATTTTACATAGAAACACCCAGACAAAAAAAATGGGGTGTGGCTGTGTCATGGACACGGCCGGCGGTGTGTTGTATTGTACGTGAATACGTCTCGTACACAATCGATACCTACACAGTCCGGTGTCGATATAGAAGCGATTTCAGCATCTACTCGCATAATTTCAACCTTATCAGCTGCAGATATACTGGCACCGTCGTTGATGCGCAAGTAGTTTTGTTTTTTTATCCATTTTTTAACAAAACCTTTCAAGTTTTTTGCGTCTACTGACTAGATCTTGTCATTTAATTCCAGGTCCGACAAACACCCCCTCGCACTCATCCGTCAGTAAACCGACTCTTAAACGGAGGGACTTTAGAGTAGAGGATGACGAACGTAAGTATTTTGTCTTGTTTTCGCGTCTTTAGTTAACAATACTAGACATAAATACAATCATCACGCCAATACATAACATACAAAATTACATGAATGGATGAATGAATGAATGAAAATTCTTTATTGTAGGTACACCTTAAAACTAAATATAACTACTTTATAACTAAATTACAAAAAAAATATGTACAAAGGGCGGTCTTATCGCTTAGTAAGCGATTTCTGCCAGACAACCTTTGGATGGAGAGAAGCTAAACTTATTTGGAAGATTGGTCGGGGTGCACTAACTTATGAACTATAACTTACTTATATAAAGCTAATAAACACAATACACGTACACAATATTATTGATACTTATATATATATTTACATAAACGATATACAAAAATACAGATACCTAACACAAATTTAAATAAATAGTTATAAAATAATACAAGGAATAATTAACAAAATTTTACAAAAACAACATTTATCGATGATTCATTACGATTCAGAGAGAAACCATTCTTTGATCCTAGCTGTGAACACGGCTAGTAAAGGGGATTGTCTTATGGAAGCTGGTAACGCATTCCATAAGTGGACAGCTTGGATAGAGAAGGAATTAGCATAGAAGCTGGTTCCATGCATTGGGATTTTACAGAGGACCTAAGAAAGAGTTCGAGAACTCTCACAATGGAGATACTACGGTGGTCATATTTACGGAGTCCGCAAGTAAACCGAATACCATAGTTTTGGAGACGCTCAAGTTTGTTGAGCTGGTCCTCTGTGAGGACGAGATATCATGAGTTGGCGTAATCTAATATTGGAAGAAGGAGAGATTGTGCAAGTGTAATTTTAGTAGCAGTGGGGAGAAAATTACGCAACCTCCTCAGCGAACCAGTGGAAGCAAACAGCTTTCGGCTCATCAGTTCAAGTTGTGGGCCCCACGACAAACAACTATCCATTAGCACACCTAGATTTTTCACTGTTTTGTAGTATGGAATATCTACATTATTAATAGAAATTGTTCGAGAACTTCCTATTATTATAACTTGAGTCTTGGTAGGATTCACTTTTAGACCGAAGGCCTTACTACTGTTACTGATGAGAGACAGGATATTATTGACATTGGCAATAGCTTGAGGCAATTCATTAAGTGAAGCTTGTGTATAAATTTGAAGATCGTCTGCATAAAGGTGGTAGGAAGAAGTTAGTTGATATTAGATAGAGCTTATGAAAAGTGCAAATAAAAGAGGTGATAAAACGCCACCTTGTAGTACACCGGCAGTCGTATAGCACCAAGACAAATAAGTATCGTCAACACGTACCCGCTGCCGGCGCCCTAGCAAGTAACTGCGAAACCAGTCATTCACCGATGGAGATATGTTAATTGAGCATAGCAAACCCAGTAGGATATCGTAGTCGACAGTGTTGAACGCATTACTGAAATCAAGTAACGTCAGAATAGTATTTTAAATTTACGACTTTGCTCATATTGAAGCCTCCATTAAATAATGGAGCCTCCATAGATATTTTAATTGGCTCACACAAAAATGTGTCTTCGTTTGTAAAGCATGTTCAAAGACAACATTATCTATGTATTATGCCAGATTATTGGCAGTTTAAAAAAAAGCAGACTGGCATTTCAGTTCAGTTAGTAGTAGCTCTGCTTTCTAGGCTGGGGGTTCTATTTCCTCCCAGGGATTGTTTGATGAACACACGTTTGTTCTGTGTCTTGGAGTTTGTGTATCTAAAAGTATATAAGTACCTATTCTATCAGTCATCTGATCACCATAATACAAGATATGCTAAGTTTGGGACTAGATTGTGTGGTGTGCATTTTCCATCAATATTTATTTGCTTAAAGATTACTTTATTTTGTTTAGAACGCTTTACCTTTACGTTAAAAGGCGAACTTAAAAGCAAAAACTGTGTACTTCTTTTTACGAAAATTGCGCGGCCGGAGGAGTATGAAATTTCGCACACTTATAGTTTATATAGAGAAGAAGTGCAGAATGCTAATATTTTTTTTTAATTATGCATACAAATACATTAATTAATAATTTATTATGGTCGAATTTCGACCAGTGGGCGACCACTAGTTTACATTAATAATTGATACTGTTGCGCCCGCTACATAGCTACATTTGTTGGCGGGCGGACGCAATAAATAATCAGCACAGCGCTATGTATTATCGAATAGAAACACTGTGCGTAAAAAGTATCTAAATGCTTAAACTCTACTATGAAGATGCTCCGGGTGGCTTATGGGTGTAAAAAGAACCCTGTTGAAGATTCGTGAGCGATCTTGACTGGTTCGATTGCAGAGATGATGTCGAAGACTGGTGCCGAAAATGCAGTAGTTGCGCAGCAGTGAAAGGACCCCATACACACAGCAGAGGTGCGTTAAAGATTTATAACGTGGGAGCGCCATGGGAGCGGATAGCATTGGATTTTGCGGGACCATTTCCTGCAACTGAAAATGGGAACGAGTACTTCATGGTTGTGATGGATTATTTCACAAAGTAGCCGGAGGTTTTAGCAATTTCAAACCATGAAGCGTCGACATTAGCCGATAAGTTAGTCCATGAGGTCTTTTGTCGTTTCGGAGTACCCTTGGAATCTAATGTATAAGAGCGTACGCGACGCACTTGCCGCTCATATAAGCGGTAATTTGCGAATGCAGTCAGTCTATTCTCAGCTTAACAAGTGATACAAGTGCGATATTAGTGCGATATAAGTGTTATCAGTCGTGTTGTAGTGTTGTGTTCTATAAGGAACGGAAGTGTATGTAAGTGTAAGTAAAATGTAAGTAAAATCAGTGGATTAAGTTCTGTGTGTGGTAATTTTGTAATAAATGTTATAATTTGGTAAAATCAAGCGGTTTCATTAATTTGTCAGTACCCGGCTCGTAACAATACGTACTAGTGGTCACTCACTGGTTGGAATTCGACCATAATTAATTAATAATTAATGTATTTTTCATGCATAATTTATAAAAAATATTAGCATTCTGCACTCCTTCTCTATATAAACTATAAGTGTGCGAAATTTCATACTCCTCCGTCCGCGCAATCTTCGCAAAAAGGGGTACAAAGTTTTTGCTTCATGTATTAATATATAGATTCCTTGACATAGTATGGTGCTGTATTCAAAATCATTAGTAGTAATACTTTCTATGGTAATAGTCATTAGTTGTAAACTTTCAGTTATCCTGCAAGTAATCCTATTAGAGATTTTAGGATTACTTGCAGTATTACTGTCTTAATATTTACGGTTTAATAATAATAATATTATCAAAAAAATCTTTTTATGACTATAGTTTTTATTTAGTTCTAAAATACGACCGCAATAATCATTGGCAATAATCTATACCTACCTAATTAATATCATATTGTGTCTTATTTGTTCAGCTACAACGCCAAAAATCGTAACTTCTACCTCTGAGAGCCTGATTGCGAGGTACGGGCTACTAGAGTTCAGCTGGGTGGAGCCTCTGCTGAACGTCACAGCTGATACTCTTGTGCTAGAGTTCAACGGCACCATCGTTGACTTGAAACTATCTACGGACAGTGAGGTAAGTCGTATAAATTAGTAGACAATTCTGGTTACGAAGCTATTAGAAACTTCAAAGGCATAAATCTCAAAAAATAAATGTATTACGAGTAACCACTACCCCGTACGTCTGTTCGTTGCTACGTCTCGTAGCTGTTTGTAGATTTAGGAGATTTGTCAAACTGGGTCAGTGAGCACAGAACTGGGTCAGTGAGCACAGCTGCTGTTACATGCAGTACTGATATTATTTTTCCAAAGAACTGAAAAACTGCTTCTTGGCCCTAAATATGTACCTGTGATTGATAAATAAATAAATAATACCGGACATTTCACACAGCAGATGATGCTGTGTGAAATCCCAAGGTCCCAAGGTAAGCAGCGCTTGGGTTACCACATGACTGATACACTACTTATATACTTTTTTTTTTGTAAATACATACATATTATACATAGAAACACCCAAACCCGAGACAAATACTTGCAGATCATACAAACATTTGTCCTGAAGCGAGAATCAAACCCGCAACCTTCTGCGTCTCAGCCGGATCTTAGCCCACTGCGCCACAGAGGTCGGCCAAATCAAATAACCAATACCATACATACTTTAATTGCCATACAAAATATCTTTGTATTTGATTAGCTCTGTAGGGTAGGTACTTTGGACGCCCATGTTCTAATTAATTGACAAAGTTCATTGACAAGGTGAAAAAGTTCCTATAAAAAATGGTATACCTGTGGTCACCAGTGCAATGCAATAACTAAGGTTACGTATATTTTGCAACTAAAAAACCCAAATTTTGTATAAATATAAATAAAAAATCCATAATTTAGCATTGATTCTCATAAAAAAATTAAAAATATTGAAATACTCGTATTTATTACCATATCATTAAAATAACAAAATATTGATCACAGAAAAGTTAGTTCCAAGCCAACACCTTTGTTGTCTTTATATTCGTGCCTTTGCCTTCGGTTATTTATGACGACATTGTAGATACTGAAATATCTGTCAGCAACTACACTTCTGACTGGGTATATAGACTGGGTCATGTGACTTTGTATAGCTGCATTCGCGAACCTCAGGTAGCAACATTTTGATGCAAGTAAAATCTGCATGACGTTAACAGGAGTTTCTTGCTGAACCACATTGACGAGTTGTCTATGGAAATGAGCATATCCACTTAAGAGTTCATCCTGTGATTATACATCCCTAAAAATTGTATTTTGGAGAAGCTCTCCTGTGTTGAGTTAGTGTCCAGAGACGATGTGGTCACGGCCGCTCCTAGTGATGGGCAAAATAATTTGCCAATGTGCAGGTAGGAATGGTTTGTTAGGTTGGACCTCATATGTGAAGCCAATTTGTCCAAGCTCTTCGCGGCGACTTCTTCTTTGGCGACTCAAAATTACTTACATTAGTTTAAGAACTTAGTTATTTAGGTTAAATAAAACAGGTTTATTATTTTTTGCTTTTCATTTATTTCGGCGGTTGAATTTTTTTTATTTAAAATCCGATTAAAAGCCTGCCATATTACGAGTATTTTTGGTATAATCGGGTAGTATCTTGTATCATCGTGGTGTTTCTTAAATAGGATACAACTGAAATATTTGTTAATCTGTTAATATAACTCATTCCAGGCGCCAAAGACAGCAGGAAGTGATGCGGCGTGCGATAACGCCGTCGACGGCGGCGCAGGCGCTTGCGTATACCTCAGCCGATGTGACTCCGCGAAGAACATCAGCGTGGACACCTATAAGACCACCTATTGTTCGATCAATGAAGGGTATGCTCTCTCTGCTAGTTAATGATGGTGATGAGCTCATGGCGCGGAGGTTGCCTGCGCGCCGAGACGCGGGATATTACGGCTACGCGAGACGCGGACGCAGACGCAGGTCTGAATTTCGCGGCGCGGGAGAACTTTGCATGATTCGGGTCTGGGTTATCGAAGGATCAATTACTTAGATTTGGTTTTTTTATTTTCAGGTACGCAGGAGTATGCTGCAACATACAAAAAATTGATGTAATTTATTAATTTAATTAATTAATATCTCTAGTTCAGGCAACATTAATATAATATTGTCAATAAGCTTATAATATAATTTATAAGCTTATTAGCAAGTAGGTAGAATCAGCATATAATTCTTACACTATTAAACTTACCTACACCTGCAATTTGTAAAGATAGCGAAGTACCAATTCTCCGGACAACTTCATTACACGAAATCTCGTAGCTCAACTGTTTTTGTTCAACTATTTTATAAATTATATTTAATTAAATACAAATTCATTGAATCATTAAATTCGTCCATTCATCAAAATGCGATCTCCTGACGCTGACGCATGAAATTGTACTAAAGCAATCTACAACGTGGAGCTACAACGGCGATATACGAGTAAGAAAGAAAATACATTTATTTGTAAAAACATACACATCAAAATACAATATGAAGGTACATTCAAAATAAAAACAAAGAAAAATAGAAAAGACAACTTAAATTAAACTAAACTAAAGATTGTGTGTCTCGCAATCGTCCAGGTGAGCTGTTACAAACTGGTGCCCGACTCAGCATTCTGCTGCGTTATTCAGTCGGAACTATACAACGCAACGCTGATCTTCCGTCGGAACCAGGAGGGTGAGCCACGCGTTAATATATAATAATAAGAAACTGTACGAAATACAGGTATATATAATAATAATGATAATGGGACATCACTAGAAGGAATTAGAGCGCGGGCAAAGAAAAAGCAGAAGAGGAAGAGGACACATAGATACATACATAGAAATTGGATTCTAGTAGGTACTAGTACATAAAAATAAAAGGTGTGGGATTCGATATTGTTTTATAAGTAACATGTAAAAATATATAAGGAGTTCAAATATTTATAGATGTACTAGCTGACCCGGCAAACTTCGTACCGCCTCAGAATCAATATATAAAAATTTTCCAAGCATTTTTTCATATTTACTCACCTTTTAAACTTTCCCTGGACTACGACAAACATTTCAACACAAAAATCAGCTAAATCAGTCCAGCCGTTCTCGAGTTTTAGCGAGACTAACGAACAGCAATTGGTTTTTATGATATAGACTAGCTGTACCCGGCATGCGTTGCAATGCCACAAATTTTCTCACCTTCTAAACCTTCCTTGGACTACGACAAACATTTCAACACCAAAATCAGCTAAATCAGTCCAGCCGTTCTCGAGTTTTAGCGAGACTAACGAACAGCAATAGATTTTTATTAAATAGATAACCTAAACCTAAATCTACTATATAAAAATAAGTCGGGTTTTCCTTCCTGACGCTATAACTCCAGAACGCACGAACCGATTTCCACGGTTTTGCATTCGTTGGAAAGGTCTCGGGCTCCGTGAGGTTTATAGCAAAGAAAATTCAGGAAAAATTTAAAATTTATTTTTTGTGAAGTTGTAACTGCCCAACGAAGTGGGCACCGGTCAGCTAGTGATTTATATAAATTATTCAATCATTTATAGAAGTAGGGCAAAAGTAAAAAAGAGATATGGTACTATAAAAAGAGATCTCATTTCTGAGATCTATGAAACTATGTACGTACGTACATGCGTCACGTAAAGAGTCCAGAGTACATATATTCGTATTTTCCGTTTAGAGTTTTATATAAACATAAGGTTTATCGAAATAAAATATTTTTTATATATCTCGAAGAAACCTGAGGGTCTAGACAAAGTGACATTCTATTAGCGATGTCGCTAGTACAAAAGAACAATAATGTATGGGATTGACATAAGCTATATCACGTGATCTATAGTTAACGAATAGAAAATTGGTAGACAAAGTAACCATCTTTCGATTCCATGAAACGAATCGACAATAACTAACATTGACTTCCATACAAATGCGTAGCCAAGTGTCGCTTTTGACAATCGTTATCGCTTAGTTTTCGATTCTTCTGATGGAAAACCTAGCGAATGCCAAAACCCTGTAGAAAACGAAACAAAATGGCGATTTTTATAAACTGTAGTATAAATAAGCAGAGTTGTGTTATTTACTTTGTACCTATTCGGCTACCTACCTACTTACCTGCTTTTAGGTTTTTTACAAAGGTTTTAGTCTTTCAAAAGTCAAATAGGTAGGTACCTACTTATTTTTAATTTTCTCTTTGAGATACTTTGCGCCCTAAGCTTTTTTGCGACAGGATAGTATCAAAGAATTGTGGGTGTTACTCAGCATTTAACACAACGGACGAGTCGTTGCATTAGAGATGTTGTTGATGCCCTAAACCACAAAACAGTCATAAAGAAATGGATTGTGTTTCCTGAAACAACTATCTCAAATCAATGAAGAGTAAGTGGATATTATAAAGATACCTGTATCACAATATGTATGTTTATATAAAAATTATGTTAAGATAATAAGTATGTTTTTATAGGTTTCAGAGGAAGCACTTTCTACCAGGGGGTAATAGGTTTCACTGATTGCACCCGTATTGCAATTGTAAAGCCAGTGGACAATGAGCATCTGTATTATAATAGAAATAAAAGAGTCAATGTAACATACCTAGCATGTTTTATTTATAATAATATAATTATAATTAATATACTATTCTACTACTATTACTACACTATACATCGCTATCACTGAGATATCTCTGTACTTTGGCTTGAGCGATAGTAGTAGGGATTCGTTCATTCTGGCTCACCAAAAAAATGGATTCGGATTCATTCGTTTTCACACACACTAAAAAGCCGTGACAGGGTGGAGACTCTTTTTGTATGTTTTGGCACACGCCTGATCGATTGCATCCATTTTAACGTATCTCGTTCCGTTCAAAAGTTAGAAAGCCACTGTTGACTGACCCAACCTCGATTAAAACGGAACAATAGTCGTTTTTTTTGCATCGTCCGGCTTGCGCCGCAGGTAGCTCAGGTAGGCAGACCCAAATCCTTGAGAGAAAGAATTCGTGTGAATTAAATTTAAATAATTATAATATCATATTATCATAATATGATAACCAATATATTTATTTTTTATTTTAATTTTAATATATTTATTAGCAATACGCCAATATATATTTTATTCTATGTGTATAATATTTATTATTGTACGGCCCCACGATACATATAAATATGAAATTATTATTTAATAATTTAATAAGTATTAATTATTTAATTGTTATTAATTATATTTATTATTTAAATAAACCACCTTTATAATAAACTAACCGCGATTACATTCAATGCAAATATTAAAAAAAAGCCGGCAGGGAGGCGCCATCTAAACAAAAACTTGTCGGGGCATGACGTCTTGCTAAAACGATGTAAGATAACATCTTCGATCGATAATTCATCATGAGTTTTTGTGACACTGCAAACGCCCACCCACAAGGCAAGTTTACCTGTCGAAACATGTCGTGAGTTTTTGTGATGCCTTTCTGCAATAAATTTCTAAAACTCTCGAGTTACTGACACAGTCTTACACCATTCGTGCAGTGAACTACAGATAAATATTGTTATAACGTCTGCTATTATATCTACGTGTATTCTAAAATTATTCGTTACTCAGCACACAGTCTTGTGCCACAATAAATAGTGTTTCCGTGTTCTACAGTATAAAATGGAGGTAAGTTCTATATTACTTATTTACTTAGAACCGATTTCACCTTTGCGATTAAACTATCAATATAAGCTAAACCGAGTTCAAGATACCCTTGATGATAAACTGTTGTAGCACAAGTCACATTTGACACAACTTTGACTTTATTTGAGTTCGATTAAGCTGAACTTAGTTTTGTTGATCTAAGTTTTGCCTGCAAACGGTGAAATCGACTCTTTGTGATCTATGATTTTGCATTTATGTTGTGCGCCTTCTTGTATCTATGTATTTTATAAAAGTAACATGTCGTTACAGGACACAACAAGTTACTCTCCCGTGGAGGAGGTTGAAGAACATAACACTTTCAAGCAATTCTATTATAATACTATATCTGATGAAGAGGACACCACCAATTGCGTGCCATACCTATATATATAATGAAGAGAAGACGATCAAAGGAACAAAGCCATTTGGAAACACCATCAACATCGCGGGAAGCATTTGATCCAATTTTCGATAATGAATTACTCAATCTTTGTATGGAGGTTGAAACTGGAACTGTGAATTGCACTGCCTGCAAGTTGCCAATAAAGAAGAGGTATCTAAATAGCCATTTTAATAGTAAACAGCATAAATATAACTCTGTTAAAATTCAACATTCTTTATCGAATGTTGATCTTATACAATCAGCTTTTGGAAACCGTGTTTATACATACAAAATAACATCTAAAATAGATAAAACGAAAATAGATTTTGAAACTCCTGAATTATTCGTAGAATCAATCACTGAAACAATTTCCGTTTTAATCAATGAAGCTATCAAAGAACTCATAATTTTTAAAGTTAATTTTATATTGTACGCTGATTTTGTACAACAAACAAAAGAAATAAAAAACTCATTTGACTTTCAAACTAGTAACTTTATAATCATGCAAGGTGATGATTTAGATATATTCTTAAAATCATTAAAGGACACGTTATCCAACAAAATAAGCGAATTTGAAAAAAAGGATAGTGGTTGGAGTTTATCTAAAATTGTGAGCATTGATATGAATATCAATAAATTTAACCCCCTACGTGGTACATCATACATCGAATTGCCACATGATATACAAACAAAAAAAGCAGTAGTCAATGTTAAAAACGCAGACGTTAAATGTTTCCAATGGGCATTACTGTCAGCATTGTATCCAGTTGCAAAAAATGCTGATAGAGTTACATCATATGTAAGAAATGAAAATAAATTAAAATTTGATGGGATTTCTTTCCCTGTTAAACTATGTCACATCTCAAAAGTTGAAAAATTAAACAACATCAGTGTGAATGTTTTCGGATTAGAATATGATGATGTTAAGAAACAAAATTCTGTTGTTGGTCCCTTATATTTCACAAAGTGTTGAAAAAGTTGTCACATTAACTTATTATACATAACAAATGATACAAATGGTCATTATTGCTATATAAAAAATATGTCACGCTTAATAAGAAGTCAACTCACCTCGCAACACGCTAGAATACATTTATGTGATGGCTGTTTATTGTATTTTCCAGACAATGAGCACTTATTGAAACATCAAGAGCGAGATTGTAATCAAATTCGTACTGACTTACCTTCCGAAAAAACATGCTTAAAGAATTGGTTCGGTGAAAATGTCCCCAATAATAAGGCTTCATTTGATAAATATCAAAAACAACTCAAGGTTCCATTCGTTATATATGCAGATTTTGAATCATTTCTGAGACCAATCGCAACCTGTTCAAATGATTCAGATTTACCTCACACTGAAAATGTTCAAAGACATGATGTATATAGTTTCGGGTATTACATTAAATGTGCCTATGACGACAGTCTCTCAAAATACAGATCTTATGTGGGTGATGACTGTACAAAAAAGTTTATGGAAAGCTTACAGAAAGACATTGAAATAATTACCAAAATAAATAACTTTCAAAAATGTCCGTTACCTTTAACAGATATGGACAAAATTAAAATAGATGTAGCTACTACATGCTACATTTGTGGGAGAGATTTAAAATCCCAACAAATAATAGACTACGATTGGTATACAGGCGTTTTTCGAGGTGTTGCTCATGAAATATGTAGCAGTAAATTTAGAAGTCAATGTTTCGTTCCGGTTATCTTACATAATCTAAGTAATTATGATGGTCATTTTATTGTTCATGCCCTAAATTTTGCTGAAGGCGCAGTAGAAATAATCCCCCAAAGCAAAGAGCGTTATATATCTTTTTCAAAATTATTAAAAGTTAATAACCATCGAGTAAGTTTACGGTTTATAGATTCTCTGAAATTTTTTCCATGTAGTTTGGAAACACTAGCAAATAATTTAAACATCAATCAATTCGATGAATTGAGGAAACATTTCCCGAATGAGCAGGATTTTAAACGATTAAAAAGAAAAGGTGTTTATCCTTATGAATTTATGACCGGGTTAGAAAGTCTTAAACAAAAATCTCTTCCCACACAAAACCAATTCTTTAGCTCAATAACAAATACAAACGTTTCAAATGAAGACTATGAACATGCCAAAGATGTCTGGCAGCATTTTAAATGTCGTTCTATGAGTGATTATTCGGATTTGTACTTAAAGACAGATGTTTTATTGCTAAGTGACATATTTGAAAACTTTAGAACTGTTTGTATGAGCACTTATGGTTTGGATCCTGCGCATTACTATACAGCACCAGGTTTAAGTTGGGATGCGATGTTAAAATACACAAAAATAGAGATAGAGTTGCTAACAGATTTTGATAAAATTGCCTTTATTAAATCTGGTATTCGAGGTGGAGTATCACAGTGCAGTCATCGATATGCCAAAGCAAACAACCACTATATGAATGATTACGATAAAAATCAGGCAACATCATTTTTAATACATCTTGATGCTAATAATTTGTATGGTTGGGCTATGTCACAGTATCTCCCGGTTGGAGGTTTTCAGTGGGTTGATATTGAGACAAATTTCAAAGTTGCAATCGATTCTGAAATCGGGTATATTTTAAAAGTAGATTTAGAATATCCTGATAACCTACATGATTTACATTCTGATTTTCCACTCTGTCCAGAAAATGTTTGTATAGAAAATACAAAAGACTTTAAACTGGTTCCAAATCTAAATAATAAAAGTAACTACGTAATACACTACAGAAATTTAACACAATGCTTAAATATGGGATTAAAAATTAAAAAAATTCATAGAATTTTAAAATTTGATCAAAGTCCATGGTTAAGCAAGTATATAGAGTTAAATACAAATCAAAGAACCAAAGCCAAATCCGACTTCGAAAAAGATTTCTATAAGCTTATGAACAATGCAATCTTTGGAAAAACAATGGAAAACATTGAGAAACGGGTAAATGTTAAATTGCTCACTCACTGGGAAAATGGAGGGAAGATTCAAGGGGCTCAAAGTTTAATAGCAAGACCTGAATTTCATAGTCTTTCCATATTTTCAAAAGAATTAGTTGCAATACAACTTCGTAAAACAAAATTGGTTTACAACAAACCCATCTATTTAGGATTGTGTGTTTTAGATATTTCCAAAACTTTGATGTATGATTTCCATTATAATTACATGAAAAATAAATTTCATACCAATATCAATCTGTTATACACAGATACAGACAGTTTGGTTTACCAAATATTTACAAACGATTTTTACAGAGATATTAAAGACGACATTCATACATACTTCGATACATCTGATTATCCACCAGATAATGTATATAATTTTTCACTTGTTAACAAGAAAAGAGTAGGGTTATTTAAAGATGAAAATAACGGTAAACGGTACAGAGTTTGTGGGCTTACGATCAAAAATGTATGCAATGCTGGTTGAGAATAGAATCATAACAAAGGCTAAAGGAGTAAATAAATGTGTAACTAAAAAACTTACAATGGATAACTATAAGACGTGTCTCTTTGATAAAAATATTCAATTTTCGCACATGTATAGATTTAAGTCAATAAAGCATGTAATTTTCACACAAAAAATTAACAAAACATGTCTTTCACATAATGATACTAAACATTTTATTTTATCGAATTCTGTAAATACTTTAGCATGGGGACATTATAGCTTAAGAAACTAAGTTTAAGTAATATTAGAATTTAAGTATCTAGTTAGGTACCTATCTACCTTACCACACCTTTGTAAAGTACCTAGCTGTTAATGTAATAATATAGTTATAGAGTTCCTTTATTATATGACATAATTTTTTATCCTATTTTAAATTTAAGTATAAATATAAATATATATTTCTAATTTTTAATACATTGTATCATTACCTTCATTTACCTCATACCAGAAACACGTGTTGGTAGTAAAAAAATGATTCATTTCAATCATCCATTTACTGCAATAGTGGCTGGTCCAAGTGGGTGTGGCAAATCAAATTTTGTCACAAACTTTATAAAATATGTAAAAGAAGTTTGTAGTGTGAATTTTGCTCAAACCACATGGTGTTTTGATGAAATGCAACCGTTGTATAGTTTGAGAAACGTAAATTATTTTCAAGGAATACCAGATCTTAGTATGTTCGATGGAAAGGATCCTCAACTAATAATTATTGATGATCTCATGAGGGAATCCGATGGACGCATTGTTGATATTTTTACAAAAGGTAGTCATCACAGAAATTTGAGTGTTTTCTACATAACACAAAACTTATTTCATCAAGGTAAAGGCCAAAGAGACATATCGCTGAACTCTAGTTATATCATCTATTTCAAAAATCCTCGTGATAAGACTCAAATTCGATACCTAGCACGACAAGTTTCACCAGAAAATATTAAGTTTATGGAAGATTCTTACAAAGATGCGACTAATGAAGCTCATGGATACCTAATGATTGATTTAAAACAAGATACTAATGACATGTGTCGTTTCAAGACAAAAATATTCCCTTCAGACGGATATTGTATTGTGTACATACCAACAAAAGTGTTTAAATATGCTAAGAATCAACAAATTCATATCAGTCATAAATAATGCATCGAAGACTAAAGACGCATACGGATTTACTTAGAGCTCTGCGCACACTAAAACCAAAATACGTAAAAGCTCTTTTAAAATCGTGTGATGAAGAAGAAATTAATTGTATTTGTGAATGCATTCATAACGTTTTAAAAGGAAAAGTGCCCTTAGAAGAAACAACTAGAAAAAACTTAAAAAAATATAAAGACATACTTCGCAAGCTAGTAAGTAAAAGTACAAACAGAATTCGCAAAAACATAATCATTCAAAAAGGGGGTGCCTTTTTACCAATGATATTGGGTTCAATTTTAAGTGCATTAGTTGGCTCACTTGTTTGAAAAATGGAACATGCTAAGAAAATGTTGATCCAAGGCTTGTTGATCCAAGTGTAATAGAAAAAATTAATCAACATAATACGGCTGATAACCCCCTATCACGATTAGATATGGAAATGCAAGACATTTTAAAAAGTGATATGGAAGAAAGAAAAAAGTGTACTCTATACCTGCAAGTTTTGCAGCGATATTTACATTTTGCTGAAGAAGGACGTCGTCCAATTCAATTACCCATCGTATCAAATATTGAATCTGATATGGATAATAGTGGATATGACACAGTTGATAATAAAAACAATGAAATCAGTGTTAAAGATTCAGTTACTGTTCAGTCTTCAAACGAAGGTGAGGAACAGGTAAATATTACTGTTTCTCATGGAAAACCAACTCCTTACACCCCAAAACACATACTCAGTTTGGTACCTAAAACATATATAAGGAAGGGTGAGAGATTATTGTTTTTGTTGGTATTGAACAAAAATAAAATTAATTGGGATGCTGATGGTGTAATTACTGTAGACAAAGAAAAAATCCCTGGGAGTATTATTGTTGACTTAGTAAATGATTTTTTGAGACCGCTAAAAAGAAGTGCTCCAATAGGATGGGAGAAATTTGCAAAAGCACTGAAAGATATTAAAATACCAATAATTTATATTGGAAATCCACAAAGAGTCGACTATATGCGGCAGCTTCCGATTACACCATATAAAGAACACACACCGCATGAAGAGGACGAAGAGTTTTCAACACCAGTTACTAGCAAAGCCAGGCAGAAGATAGATTGGGAAAAATGGAATCCTTATTAGAAATAAACAATATCTACTATAACCCTTCACACCCAGCGGGGTATGGTAGTATTGATAAACTGGCTAGTGCTATGAAAGGTAAAATGAACAGAGAAGATGTTAAAAGATGGTTACAATCACAAGAAACATACACACTACATAAACCGGTTCACAAAAAATTTCCACGAAACAAATATATCTTATCTAATCTCAATGAACTTTGGCAGGCTGACTTAAGTGACATGAGAACTTATTCAGAATATAATAATGGTTTTAATTACATTCTTTGTGTTATTGATGTTTTTACCAAATTTGCCTATGCACGATCAATGAAAAATAAAAATTCTGAATCGATTAAAACATGTTTTGAAAGTATATTTCGTGATGCTGATATAACACCTACCCATATACAATCCGACAAAGGAACCGAATTTGTATCGAAAGATGTTCATAAATACTTTAATACGAAGAATATCAATTACTATACTACAAACAACCTCGATATTAAGGCTAGTGTAGTTGAAAGATTTCAAAGGACACTCAAAATGAGGATGTGGCGTTACTTTACACACAAAAATACATATAAATACATTGATATTTTACAGGACTTAATATATTCATATAACCACAGTTACCATTCCAGCATCAAGATGTGCCCTTGTGATGTAAACTCAAAAAATATAATGACAGTGTGGAACAATTTGTATACACGTAAACATGTTCAAAATAATAATACCAATACCAATACACCCCCAACACTACCCAAATTTCATATTGGAGACTATGTAAGAATAACAAAATATAAACATATATTTCAAAAAGGATATGAATCTAATTGGAGTGACGAAATATTTGTAATATCTTCAGTGATAGATCGGGATCCATGTATTGTGTACACACTAAGAGATTTACAGCAAGAAAACATTATTGGAACCGTTTATGATAAGGAATTGCAAAAAGTGACGTACGACCCCTCTCTAAATTATAAACTAGATAAAATAATAAGTTCCCGCTATTCTGGTAACAGAAAGCAAGTGTTAGTGAAGTGGAAAGGTTATCCAGATAAATTTAATAGTTGGGTTCTAGTTTCCGATTTAAAACAAATATGAATAGAGAAAGTTTTTATTTAACATTACCTAGTAACAGTTCTATGGAATATTTTCCAGATAATGTTACTACAAGATTTTCAACTAAATTACCAAAACCCATAAAATTGGAGGGACAATGGACCGTCGGAGTTGTTGAATTTCAATATCCATGTACCATGTTTACTGTTCAAGAACATGAAAATATTATTTACATAACTAAAACGATGTTGATACCAAATGAGAAAATACCTTCATTGGTTTATTATAAAAAACACATTCCAGCTACAAATTATGATAACATTAATCATATTTTAACAGCGTTGAATCATATAAAGGAAAAAGTAACGTTTCGCTATGATGAAATATCAAAGTTTGTGTCAGTTTCGGTGATGGATAATTCAGTAAAATCGCTAACGTTAAAACCTAAATTGAGTGTTCAACTCGGTTTTGAACCTAATAGGAATCTTGTAGATAATGGTCTTGGAAAATGCCCTGCAAATTTGCATTTAGGATTGCCATCACAATTATTTGTCTATTGTGATATAATCGATCCTCAGATAGTAGGAGATGTTATGTCTCCTCTCCTGAGAATCATTCCTTTAGATCCGGCAAAGTATATATATGGCGCAAATAAAATGCATGTTTTCTCACCTCCTCACTATTTACCAGTTATGCGTAGAGAGTTTGATACCATCGAAATAGATATAAGAACCAGCACGGGTCAAAAAATACCATTTCAGTTTGGAACAGTGTGTGTTAAACTTCATTTCAAAAAATTATAATGTATCCCCGTGACAGCATAACTTGTCCATATGAACATTATTATTCTCATCAAGCTGGCTCTGGTATTGGAGTGATTTATAAAGGGGCGCCTTATCAACGTGGTCATGGGATCGGTAGCTTTTTAGGAGGGTTGTTTAGATCGGTTTTACCCCTACTTTCTAGTGGTGCTCGAGTAATAGGCAAGGAGGCACTAAATACTGGTGTCGGTCTTCTATCAGATATGGTTAGTGCCCGCCCCATGGAAGAATCAATTAAAAATCGACTAAAAGTAGCTACTTCAAACTTGAAAAGAAAAGCTCATGATAAAATTGATAAATTAAATATGTCTGGTTCTGGATATATAACCAATAGGAAGCGTCTTAGTTCAGTCATTCCACCGTCGACAACCAAAGTGAAAGCTCTAAAAAAATTACGAGTTAATAATCAAAAAAATATATTCTCATAAATAATTTTATAATGTCATTCTTACATAGCCATTCCTGTGAATGTATAAAATCAGATTTATTTGCTCTACCATCCACGCAAACTAGCATAGAAAACGGATTATGGATACACTACAAACCCATTTCATCCCTAGCTGATGATGGCCCCATAGAATTTCAAGTACCTGGAACAGGTGATGACTACATGGATTTATCCCATACATTGCTGCACATAAAAGCCAAAATACAAAACCAGGATGGTACGAAATTAACTGAGTCAACTGTTGTAGCTCCAGTAAACAATTGGCTCCATTCTCTTTTCACCCAACTAGATATTTATTTGAATCAAAAGCTAGTATCGCCGCCAAACAATACCTATGCCTATAGAGCTTACATGGAAACATTATTAAATTATGCTCCTGCTGCTAAGGAATCTCATCTGACTTGCGGTCTTTGGTATCAAGATACGGCTGGGAAAATGGATTCAACTGATGAAAAAAATGAGGGATTTGTTAAAAGACGAGAATTAGCATGTGAAAGTAAGGAGATAGAAATGATTGGTCATCTTCATGGTGATATATTTAATCAAGAAAAGTTTTTAATAAATGGTGTTGAAATGAGTGTTAAGTTAGTTCGTTCGAGAGAAACATTTAACCTAATGGCTTCTACAGCCGACTTGAAATTTAAGTATGCATTACAGATGCAACACTCATTATACGTAGAGCACGAATCAATCCGACTGTATTACTTGCACATCAAAAGGTTTTATCCTCTACTACAGCTAAATATCCTATCACTCGAGCTGAAGTCAAAGTTTTAACTATACCTTCAGGAATTCAGGGTAAAACTCTAGATAATATTTTTTTGGGGCAAGTTCCCAAAAGGTGTATAATCGGATTTGTGAACAATGCAGCGTTTAATGGGGGTCTAACAAAAAATCCATTCAATTTTGAAAACTACAATATAAATACATTTTGTTTATACATTGACGGTCAACAAATACCTTCGAAAGCTTTGCAACCATCATTCGATAATAATATTTACACAGCAGCCTATCACACACTATTTTCAGGGACAGGTAAACATTTTCTGAATGAAGGCAATGGTATATCTAGGGAGCAGTATGCAAAAGGATATTGTATGTTGGCGTTTGATCTAACAGCTGACCTCAGTTCAAATTCAAACACTCATTGGAATCTTATAAAACATGGTAGCATTAGACTGGAGGTTCGTTTTGAATCTACTCTTACTCAGACAATAAATTGTATTATTTATGCAGAGTTCGATAATGTTATTGAAATTGATAAGAATCGTAATGTAACTGTAGACTATAGTAGTTAGGATGTAATAAAATTGTATTCCCATTCACAGACTATCTATCAATTGTCAAGATTGAATAAAATTGTATTTAGTTATATAATAAATAAAACATTGACGTGTGCATACGTACATATCGTTTTATTTCCTGAAACCTCTTTTTTACTTTTTCACTATAAAAAGTAATTTACATACTTCCTTTTAACATTCTTGATTTGGAGATTGAACTTGACACAGCTTTCCTTATTAAGAATAATGGATACAATTGATATTCGAAAATATTTACACTACATTCACCCAGCTTTACACAAAAATGTGTATGCTGCAAACAGGTTACCACTGCATGTAAATAAACCGATGTATCTAATAAGCAATTTAGACCCGGACAACAAACCAGGATCACATTGGATAGCCATGCACATAGATAAAAATGGAGTTGGCCAGTATTTTGATTCATATGGACGCGCACCTAAAGACTACCACAAAAACTTCCTGCGCAGAAACTCAAGACAGTGGGGTTTTAATAGATATAGATTGCAACACGACTTAACTACAGTATGTGGAGAATATTGTTTAACATATCATTCTGTATTTCAAGTTTTATGGTAATACTATGACAGACTTTATTGAATTATTTAGTAACAATACTATCAATAACGATCTATTTTTACACAAGTTGTTTAATGAATGCTTTAAAAATTAAAAGGACTAGCACCTAGATACAAATAGTTAATGTTAGCTAAATTAACTAAGTTTACTAATTGATAAATGTGGTTAAAAGTGAATCATTAGACTAATAAAACAAAGTTTCATGAAATTAAAAAGTTTTTTATTCAAGTATAAAAATAAAATCCCTGATGACCAAGAAAAATCATGACAATGTTATTATCTATTCTAAAAATCATTATTTACATTTAGTTATTACACCTAGTTAGTTATTGTTTTTTAAAAGAATACATTTTGCTGTCTTCTGATTCCGATATTTCCTTGGTGATTTGATAGACAATTTTTTTCAAGTTTTCATAATTTTTGTTATTCAACTCCTTGCAGTAGTATTTGACACGAATGTCAGCGTGTTTCCAATGTTGGGCAGAAGGTATCTTGCTCAGCTTTTTCACATCAAACACATCAATTTTTATAAGATGTGTAGCATTAACACTGTCATCTGTGTTTGTTGATATGTATGATGTACCACCCTCTTTGTTCATTCGTCCAACGTTTGATGAGTTTTTTGCTTTCTTCTTTTTTGGTGACTCTTCCGGAAAGAACTCATCTATGTTGCTGAGACTACTGCGGGGGCGCTTACATGTAGATTGCTTTGCAAGGTAGTATGGCACGCAATTGGTGGTGTCCTCTTCATCAGATATAGTATTATAATAGAATTGCTTGAAAGTGTTATGTTCTTCAACCTCCTCCACGGGAGAGTAACTTGGTGTGTCCTGTAACGACATGTTACTTTTATAAAATACATAGATACAAGTAGGCGCACAACATAAATGCAAAATCATAGATCACAAAGAGTCGATTTCACCGTTTGCAGGCAAAACTTAGATCAACAAAACTAAGTTCAGCTTAATCGAACTCAAATAAAGTCAAAGTTGTGTCAAATGTGACTTGTGCTACAACAGTTTATCATCAAGGGTATCTTGAACTCGGTTTAGCTTATATTGATAGTTTAATCGCAAAGGTGAAATCGGTTCTAAGTAAATAAGTAATATAGAACTTACCTCCATTTTATACTGTAGAACACGGAAACACTATTTATTGTGGCACAAGACTGTGTGCTGAGTAACGAATAATTTTAGAATACACGTAGATATAATAGCAGACGTTATAACAATATTTATCTGTAGTTCACTGCACGAATGGTGTAAGACTGTGTCAGTAACTCGAGAGTTTTAGAAATTTATTGCAGAAAGGCATCACAAAAACTCACGACATGTTTCGACAGGTAAACTTGCCTTGTGGGTGGGCGTTTGCAGTGTCACAAAAACTCATGATGAATTATCGATCGAAGATGTTACAATTAAATAATTAATACCTATTAAATTATTAAATAATAATTTCATATTTATATGTATCGTGGGGCCGTACAATAATAAATATTATACACATAGAATAAAATATATATTGGCGTATTGCTAATAAATATATTAAAATTAAAATAAAAAATAAATATATTGGTTATCATATTATGATAATATGATATTATAATTATTTAAATTTAATTCACACGAATTCTTTCTCTCAAGGATTTGGGTCTGCCTACCTGAGCTACCTGCGGCGCAAGCCGGACGATGCAAAAAAAACGACTATTGTTCCGTTTTAATCGAGGTTGGGTCAGTCAACAGTGGCTTTCTAACTTTTGAACGGAACGAGATACGTTAAAATGGATGAGCGCAATCGATCAGGCGTGTGCCAAAACATACAAAAAGAGTCGTAAACTTTTTTTTTTTTTTTTTAGCCGGCGGTTTGGCCAATACCACCCCGTCACGGCTTTTTAGTGTGTGTGAAAACGAATGAATCCGAATCCATTTTTTTGGTGAGCCAGAATGAACGAATCCCTACTACTAGCGATATCTCCAAACCGGTTAAACAGATTGTTCAGCTCTTGCCACACCTCTATCTTCCGGGCCTCGTTTCTCTCCCGCTTCTTCTCTTAGTGGTGAGCAAACGGTCGGGAGAAGTTGTCAACTGGTGGTTGGGATACTGTTAGGCGCCCTGGTACTGGCAATGGTTATTCCTGAAAAACAAAACCAAACATTTTCCCTCTTATAATTGAAGGTAAGGTTAAGATATGTTTTTTGTAAAGTAGTACCAACGAAACTAAAGAGTACTTAGACTGCCATAGTACATACCATCTTTTACGCCAATGTCTAAATTAAGGTGTTCAACTAGTGGATTTTGGCTGGTAGATTTTGGGATGGTGCAGTAGATAGCCTCAGATAAGAAATAATTAACAAATCATAAATATTGAGGCAGAAAGTGTTATATGTTTTAGTACAAAATTTATTTTTTACAATGCAATAGTACATAACTACAAATGGAATGGATAGGTATTTGTCACAGAAAGCAATATTTTTTAAGTACGGATCACTAAAAGTATAAATAGTTAGTTAGATAATAAGTAACTAACATCATTATAAGATTTTTGTCGTTGACTTCTAATCTGCCCACACCTTAGAATGTAGTTAATTATGTGAAATGTTGGTAGAAATAATTACATAATGAAGTATTATTGTTATATTGTAACGCATACAATTATTGCGTTCATTTAATATTAGTGGTATAAATTCACCTACTTGCAAACCTTTTCCATTTATCCAAAGTCTCGGGAACACCACCAGCAATGGAGTTCAAGGTTGGTAATGTTAAGGTCTTGCCACAAAAGATCAGCCCTTAAAGGACCCTGCCTGAGATAGATAGATAGATAGATAGAAAACACTTTATTGACTACCACACGGAATACAATAACAAATAAATTAAACTTAATTAAGGCAATACAATGGGCGGCCTTATCGCTAATAGCGATCTCTACTAAGCAACCGTTGGATGGACTGGACTATAAACTATATAGTTTATACATATATATGTAAGTTTGTAATTATATAAATACACCACACCTACATGCCCCTTCTCTGTTTATTTATAGTCCAGTCCATCCAACGGTTGCCTGGTAGAGATCGCTATTATACATAAAGATAAACAGTATAAAAAATCAACAATACAGAAATCACTACGTATAACAGCACGACAAATAATGTTTCATGACCATGTTTTTGAAGATGGGAAGATGGGTCTTGGCCTTTCTGATATTTACAGGCAACGCGTTCCCCAAGCGGACAGCCTGCACCGTAAATGACTTTTCTTAGAAGGTAGAGGAGTGAACAGGAATTTTGAGTTGATTGGTACCTGAAGAGCGTAAGGGTCGAGGGTTTGAGAGATAGAGGAATTCAAACCGTTCCTTGAGATAAAAGGGAGTTGAAGTAGAGAACAGAATATTATAGAGAAGATTGAGAATGTAAGCATTCCGGCGAAAACGGATTGGCAACCACTTGAGTTTTTTACGAAATTCAGAAATGTGGTCATATTTGCGTAAACCAAATACGAATCGTATACAGTAATTTTGGAGACGCTCAAGCTTATAAAGTTGCTCTTCAGTGATGTCGAGATAGCAGGCGTCAGCATAATCAAGGATTGGAAGAAGGAGGGATTGTGCAAGCGCAATTTTAGTAGCGGTAGGGAGAAAATTTCAAAGCCTTCTGAGAGAAGCCCCAGCAGCAAACACTTTTCGACTGACTTCAGCCAAGTGCGGTCGCCACGAAAGTTGCTTGTCAATGTGTACGCCTAAGTTTTTTACCGAGTCACTCAGCTGAATTGGGGTTAGGAGGAACCGGCACCTAGATTCACTAGCATGTAAGAAGACGATTCAAAGTGGTCCTTATCATTTTATTGAATAAATAAATATTGAATTTAAAATTTTTTTGAATTTTGAATACATTTGCCGTCGAAGATCACCTGAGGGAGACGAAACCAGTCAATTGTTAAAATTAGTAGCATCAATCGTCTCGTGTAACATAGATAAAGGTGTGTGAGTATAGATTTGGAGATCGTCTGCATATAAGTGATAGGGCGAAGAAAGGTGTTGAGAGATACTATTAATAAATATTGCAAAAAGTAGTGGAGATAGAACGCCGCCCTGAGGAACACCAGCTTTAATATCATACCAGGATAGTATGAATCATCTATGCGGATACGTTGCCGGCGACCATGCAGGTAACTGTGAAACCACTCAATTACCTCAGGAGATATGTTAAGAGCAGAATATCGAAGTCAACATTATTAAAGGCACTACTAAAATCTAGAAGTGATAGAACGGTGAGTTGTCCATCATCCATAGCGTGATGCATGTCATCCGTGATCTTCACCAGGGCTGACACAGTGCTGTGGCCAGGACGGAAACCAGATTGGAAAGGATTGAGGAGATTATTACTGGACAGGAAGGAACTAAGTTGCTGGTGGACTAAACGTCTAAAACTTTAGACAGGAATGGAAAAATGGAAATGGGACGGTATTCAGTAAAGGATGATGGATTAGGTTTATTTGGAAGAGGGGTTATTTGGGCCTCTTTCCACGTTGATGGAAATTTGCCACTAATCAGGGATGCATTTAGTATATGCCGGATGACAGGAGCGATTTCGTTAATAATAGGTACAATCATATGCCGGCTGATACTATCGCTCCCGATTGCATTCGAAGATATAGTCATTATGCTCTTCTTAACATCACTTTCGGAAAATTGAGTAAAATCAAAACTAGAATAGTCAGGAATAGGAATACTAGAAAGATGATTTAAGGTTAAACTTTTAGTGTTACTATCAAATACAGTAGAAGTAGAAAAGTGTTTATTTAAAGAATCAATGTTCAAATCTTTAGGAGAGTGGTCTTGGCGAGACTTTCCAATTCCTAGTGACTTAAGAAACTTCCAAACTTTGGCAGAATCTTGATTATCAATGGACTCATGAATATACCGGCGTTGTGCGTCTCTACACACTCTATTACAGCGATTCCGACGATCTATATACTTTTCCCTATTAACTGCAAATGGGTGTTTTTTGTATTTTGATTTAGCTACAACTTTTTTATGCATAGCCAATCTCAGATCCTTTGTGATCCATGGTGCAGGGAAATGCTTCAACTTTATAGCTTCAACAGGAGAATGTACATCATACAGTTTGATCAATGAGTTGTTAAACATAACAACTTTGTCATCGATAGAACTTTAGTTAACAAGATTAGTCCAGTCCAAATCTAGAGCATCTTTTCTCAAATTATCTATATTAACACTACCAAAATTGCGCTGCATGAAAATTTTGGGCTTAGCTTTGGCCGGGCGGACTTTGTAAGAAACAAAAATGAGGTCGTGATAGGAGAAAGCGTCCGCAGGACATTGACTATGTTGAGCCACATGAGTCTGTGAGGAAACAAGGATTAAGTCAAGGAGGGTAGGCACACAGTTTGGGAAATTATGAGTAGCGTTAAGAGGAAGAATAGTCAAGTTTGAGGCTGTAGCTATATTCATGAGCGATTTAGATCGGTAGTCCTGTCTAAGTAAACAGGTGTTGAAATCACTCATAATAATGGTGTGATCAATGGAACCGACAAGATCTTCTACTAGTGTCTCAAATGAGTGAAATAATTTATACGTTCGGACGGACAATAAAATACACCGAGTAAGATTTTTGTATGGGAGAGAAGAATTTCTAAAAAACAGATGTTCACCAGCATTAGGCGGTGATGGCTGCGCTGACATAATAACAATATTAAAAGGAATACGAGCACGGAGATATATGGCAACGCCACCACCAGCGCACCAAGTACGGTCATTTCGTATTAGAACGAAACCAGGTAGGGAATATGATGTTGTAGGGAGACAAGGTTTTAACCAAGATTCAGATAGGTACCAATATTGCGTGTATATTTTTATGGTCTAGTGAAGATAGCATATCAGGGTAGTGGGCCGGAATGCTTTGTGCATTTATATGCAAGACGTTAAAGTTTTTGGGATAGCCAGAAACAAAGGAATTTAAAGTAGAAGAAAGAGAAGGAATGCTGCTGTAACTGGCGTCACTGTCCATATCAGAAAAACATGATACATAGTCGTATAGTATCACTGTCACTAATCATAATTATGTATATAATACTATTATGTTATATATAATACTTACAAATATAAATAAATACTGAAGTTCTAATAGCAAGCAACTAAAAGTTACCTATAATACTCAGTTTTTTGTGTCTTGTTATTTAAAATCCACTCATCCCTACCTACCTACCTCAACCTACCAGTGTGAATCTGCATATAATGTACGAAATTAACATTAAAAATAGGAAAAAAAAAAACTACAATTAAAACGTTGAACCTAACAAATCGTCTATTCAGATTCCGACCATAAAATCCGTTACTCTACAAAAGGAAGGACGCGAATTTTTTTTTTGTGAAAAGCATTAAGCATTATTAGCATTACCAATGATTTAATTTTGTTCAACTGACAGTGACAGTTGAAAAAAAAAAACATTAAATGTCAAACGTCACGTCAGTGTCAGTGTCAGCCACAGTCTTGCTTGCGTAGCACTTTACCTTGACTTGGCAAGCAGTTATAATTATATTATAATAATGTAAACAGATAATAAGTATGAGTGTGGGGATTCTTCGTTTGTCATTTCATGAAGTAGCACGGCTCTGCTAATTTAATATTGTTTTATTCGTTTTATTGCATGTTTTATTCAGTAATAATGGCGGAATTTTAATGAAAAAATTGTGACTACAGGATGGGTATGGAGAATTGAAGTTCTCAAACACATGTTTAAAGTTTGCAACATCAACAAGTTATTTTTCTTGTATACACATAATTTGAACAGAGATAACATTAAATTACCAATCCATGCTAATAATTATAAGTTTCGATGTGAACGTATCAATACGCAGTAGGTTGTATCTCCAAAACCACAAATTTTCAAAAGAGTGTTCGAAAGGTATAAACCGAAATAAAATCGTCATTCTTGAACATATTTTTCTAAGATATGGTTTTAGGTACTTTCAACTATAATGGAAGATAACTTACAAAAATATCTCCCGATTCCGAGATTTTGTTGATACAACATTTTACAGCGTCGTGTTACCTTTGACAAATCATACATAGTCTAAAACAAAGTCGCTTCACGCTGCCTGTCTGTCCCTATGTATGCTTAGATCTTTAAAACTACGCAACGGTATTTGATGCGGTTTTTTTTAATAGATAGAGTGATTCAAGAGGAAGGTTTATATGTATAATACATGCATCCGTGCAAGCTAGCCGGGGCGGGTAGCTAGTGTTGTATAAGATACTTACAATCACTGACACTGGAAAACAAAGATTGCATTCGATTGTATAGGTATATGGTAATTACTACAGTTGACGTTGATTAATAGTTCATAAATAGTGGCAGTACGTGTGATAGCTACTATTTTGTTCTTATTTTTTTTTATTTTTTCCATGCTTTTTTTATTTTTCAAGCCCAGTAGGCTTAAAAATAAAAAGCATGGAAAAAATATTAATTTCAATCATGGTGAACACACTGCAATGAAAAATACAATAAATTGACATACCTAATTAAATAAGATCTATAAGGTCAGCATAAGCGTTTCATATAATATAGGTAAATATCAGTAAATATACTACGTATCTTGGAAAAACGCTTGAAAAAAGAAAAAAACTGTAGAAAAAATGAAGCTTGAAAATGGGTAGTTCAGCAACAGTGTTAAGTAGGGTTTTCCTGCTTGTTTGCTTGTTGAGGAGAGGAAGTTGCACGAACTGGTGTATTCGAGTTGTAACCACCTTAACGTTTCCTACTGCGACATACTACACAAATCCAATTTGTTTTAAGCTCAGTAGACATGGAGAAGTCCTTTTGATTGACGTTCACACATATTATATGGTATTTAACTTGACAATGTAAACAATGTAAAATCCATGCATTATCCATGCACTTGTCGGATAGCGATGTGTATATTGCACTCTTGGCGACGAAAAGGGCTTAAGCGCCATTATGAATAATATAATGTCACTTACGCGTTTATTGCATAGGGTCCAGGCACACAAGTAGACACAGAGTATTAATAGCATTAGAAAGAAACTTAAAATGTATTTATTTGTCTGGCAAAAAGCGCAGGAAAGCCTTCTGTTGGATACAAGTGCTATATAGTATATATACTGGTATCTATAAGTACTGTTATAAGTAGGTACTGAATAAGTTATATTGGCCTTCTGGTTCCCAAAGTACTAATTCTGTGACTGTTTTGCCTGGTTTGGGGCTAGATGGCTATGTTAATTGGTCAATATCTGTTTATTCATGTGTTCTTTTTGTGTTTATTTTATTTTCTGTTTTGTTTTTATTTTAACTTTGGTCTATTTATTGTTTGTTTATTTATAATGTAATTATCGTTTCATGTTCGCTCAACAGAATTGGTCCTAACGGAAGACCAGCGCGGATTGTTGACACTGCAATCCGCATATGCTTAGGGTCCATTTTGCGGCAATCTTTCATTTTGTATATTATATTTTTGTCTGTGTTGTTGCAAATAAAAACTTTTCTATTTCTATTTCTACAAATCACATTTAGAAGTGATGCTTATTAAAAACAAGAATCCTTGGTTCCTTTTTAAGATTACTATTTTTTTATTAAATTATTGGTCGGTTATTGTGTACCAGGATACAGGTGTTCGTTAAAATAATGGAAAAAGTCTTGTTTAATAACTGGTTATAAAACAATGAAAAAAATCCTGATATATACCTACCTAGTTATGAAATCTTACAAACGTGGACCAAACTATATTAACGTGCGAAATTTTCAAACCTGGGCTATACACATAATACATAATACATAATTCACATAATACAGAAAGGAATACAAGGCTCACTTCATGATCAAAATTAAATAATTAGCGATTCTTGCTGCGACGCAACAAAGTTCAATTCAGCTCGCATATTTATCCTCTAAACGTCCTTGAGATAATGGAGAACACAAAATGTTACACTAAAATATACCTAACATTAAAGCGTAGACTACGTATGTTATATTAGTTTTTATTTCATGTGAATACATGCAGTATTACCGAAGTTATGACTGCTAGTAAGTTAAGACACTTTTTAAATTTTCGAGATTTAGCGCGCTCCCTGCGTGACGTCAAGGTTGCGGTCATGAATGTTCGAGACATACCTATTATGTTGCGGAGTTATTTTAAAATGATGATATATCCTAAGATATTGATTGAAATCAAGTGATGTCAAGGACAATTTTGTTCACAATGAAATGCTTGTGATTAGTAACATAAGGATTAATAAAATGTTGATAAAACTCCTTCGCAAATAATGCATTAATTTCGAACAAATTTTATTACCACATATAAAAGGTTAACGATATCCCCAAAAATATGCATAGATTTTGCCTTATGGAATTATTCCTCCTTAAAGTTCTAAAAAAATGTCTGCGACAGCGAATGTCTATCGTTTAAGATTTACTCACTATGAGTCAATCTTAGAGCTAGAGGAATCTCAGAGGTAGGTAGTAGATATAAAATAATATTTAAAGAAATGCACAAGTAGGTAGGTATTAGACAACGATGAGTAGGTATAGGTACTCACATCAAAATGATCTTCACAGCAGAACCCAACAGATTTAGGTCCTATTGAATCAACTCTTCGTATAGCTCTCATCCACTCCAGAAACATTTCGCGCGCGACTAAATCAATCGTGACGTCATCGCATGATTGAGCGCCAAAACCACGTTTTTAAATAATATCGTACGAAAATGCACACTTTGATCTTCATTTTCTCAGCCATTTTTAAAGGTAGAAAAAATGTAAAAACAGTTATTCTTGTAATTTTTTTAAATTACTTTTGCATTAAAAAAAAAAACGTTTGTCTTCTCCATTATCTAAACATAGCCAAACGTTTCTTACTTATAGCGCTGTCACTGTCTGGGGCGGAGCGACGCATTTCGTAAGGGTTGTCAACTTGTCGCGTTCTGCAGCTTGTTTAACTAATAATAAAAATTAATCTATCTGTGGCGTAAATTTTAGGAGTAGGTACCTACTTAGGTAGGTGCAAACCTAGCAATCATCATTAAAGTATATTGGGTACTTGTATGTAGGTATTACGTAACTACGTATGGGTTCTAGGCAAACTAAACAGCTAGACTCACCTCCCTACACTTGTTTATATTTATTTACATAGATAGATAGATATATTTATTTTCTTAAAATTTGTTACAAACATTGGTTAATAGTGTTTCTAAGCCTATGGTTAGGTTTGTCTAAACACAAGGTTATTGTCTAAAAAAGTTAAGGTAACTATATGCGAGGTTAAAAAGCTCGTTCAATATTATAATCTTAGCAAGTAACAATAACAAGTAAGAATACCTACCTAAACCACCAAACAGCATAATATTGGTACAACACTATCTCTTATGCTACATTTCCATGCTCGCCAAGCCTCTGCAAATAACCACAAGCACAAACGTGTAAAGAGGTCTTTTGGCTTGGCTGGCGTGAACTTGTAGACGCTTGTCTCCGATCCGGTCTAGTGTGGGTTTTTTGACACAGATCAAAGGGCGCTTGCGGTAGCGCTTGCGACGCATTCACACGTTGGTGCGAGTTTAGGAGCCATTGAGATCTCGCGACGAGTGCACGTTTGTTATTTCTTTTAATCATGAAGACAAAAAGAAAGTTGCAGATGCTTGGAGTCGTCTTGCCGAGTTACGGGTAAGACAAAAAAGATAAAATATAATTACGTTTTAAAAACTAAAATGAAAACCGACTGCATGTTTTATACATATAAACCTTCCTCTTGAATTACTATATCTACTAAACTAACCGCATCAAAATCTGTTGCATAGTTTTAAAGATCTAAGCATACATCGGGACAGACAGACAGCGGGAGGCGACTTTGTTTTATACTATGTAATGATGGGTATGCCAAATAAACGCACCGCACCAATAAGACAGCGAGGTATCGAAGGACACAAAAACATCATCGATGTAATACTTACAATTTTTAGATTTTCATTGAATTTTCAGCTTGATCGATTTTGATAAAATTTAAATGGGACCACCTGTATACCCTTTCAAACAAAAAAAGAATTTTCCAAATCGGTTGAGGCGTTTTCGAGTAGGTTATCGGTGAACATACATAAAAAAAATGATTCCGACGAAATCAGAATCTCCTCCTTTTTGATGAAATCGGTTAAAAATAGATAAAATATAGTAAAAATAGATACTTAAATAAATAAAGGATAAAAAAAAGTTAATTAAACCAAACGCAATAGCCGATACAAGTTCGGTATCCGTCATGCTTAGGTGTACGTAGCACACTGACGCATTCACAAGCATGTAAACGACTTCCAAATGCAAAGCGACATTTGTGGACACTTGCGGCTTGGAGACGTTTGTAGAGGCTTGGCAAGCATGGAAATGTAGCATTATACTCAGACATCGTGGATTGTAGTACCTACGTAATAAAACGTAATGGTAGCTTGCGCGCGAACCGAGCGGCAACTGGCATCCTTGGTCGCAAACCTCCTGAAGCGATGCGTTGGCCATAATATACCTAAACTTCGGAGTAACACCCCCCTGGCTATACCTAGTTATGTATTTGGTACTGTCTACCGGAGAGCAGACAAAATAATCAGATGCAGAAATTATTTCGATGAATTCTGTTATGAAGTTTGTATAATCCATAAGTCTATAAAATTCCTTAAAGAAATAGTTCTCTTATCATAAGTGCATTAATTTAAATAAGTTTAAAAGTCAATCAATTTATTTATAGAAATGTTGTTTATTAGTACTAGTATTTCAATCTAATAGTATTAAGACCTAGAATGAGTCGTTGGTTGTTACAACGTGGGAATGACAGTTGTTGAGTGAGAGACGAGATAACAAGTTTTAGACAGTGTAAATAAATTGTACAAGTTGATCCAGTGCAGAGTTTTTGATATTTCCTGACCTTGCCCATAAATTATAACAAGGAAAGAGTTGTACCTAACTGGTTCCATCTGACAGAAATATGTGTTCCCTATTCAGAGATTTTTAAACTAGTTATCGAAGTAGACGCTTTCTGAGTGAGATCACCGGCGAAGTTTCAAATAAATATATAAAAAATCGCTTGGTAAATGGATCTGTATGGACCTGCAAGGCAATTCCTACCTACTTTGAAATTTACTTCCTACTAAAATATTTTACTAATATGCGAGAGTTTGCATGGATGGTTTAGATAAACAAATTATAAGTGATTGCAGATAGTGGCTCTTTGAATTGGTTTTACAATTATCTAAAAAATCCGGTGTGACCTTGCCAAGGACACTGTGAATCACCTCTACGCTCCGATGGAGCGTTCTTCTGTTGCTAGCCGTAGCTTCGCAAAGGTTTACATGACGTGCCATAGTTCTGACCCTGCGAAGGTACGTGTGATACTGCGTAAGGCGTATAGGCCATTTTCCAACTTATGTAGTTGTTGCTGCGGCACCAGATGGTTAAGGAATTGGCTAGAATACCTTTTTTATACACCGCGCTTTTTCTAACGCACTTACCATTTGCTTAGAGTTAAATAAGCTAATCTCTGGCGGAGGTATCTTTCGCAAGGATGCTGTAACCAATGGATCTCGAATTGCAATAGTAATTCCGTCTCTCCGCATTTGTATGGTTTCGGCCCTGTGGTCACATAGGTACCATTTGTATGTATGGTCTGCTGTGTCCGTCGTAAACTCAGCAGAGTGAAAATACCTTTCATTTCAAAACTAACAGTTCCTTCCTCTAGGCTTCTTTCTGTTTTAATATTTCGCAAGTTAGCGAAATATTTGTATACGTAACCTAAAAATGTTGTATACCCTTTCCGTATAACCTAAATGTTTTAGCGTATCATATGCTCGAACCTCCTTGTTCGCCTTGAGTTCGACGAAACAGCTATAAGTAGTTGTAATGTTTTTTGTGTCCGCATAACTTCTTTTAGAATACTTAACACTCTGTCACATCTGTCTATAAACCGTGGGTTCTTTCAATTTTGTTTCTATGTCAAGATTGCGTAAAAGATGACTAATTAAAATCGAAATTACCCGAGTAAAACAAATAAAATAAGCCTCAACTGTCTGTAAACTGACACATGGAACTTATGTTTGTGACTGAATCTCACGTAACGGAATGAATCTGGATGAAGCTCGGTATACCTCGATATAGATGTGGACCTGGATATACATTAATTAGACCACTTATTTTTTATCTCCATACCACTATGGCACAACCTCAGGCATCAACTAGTCTATAATAAGGATAATAAGTCAGTTAAATAAGTGAGCTCTACAGGTTAACTAACCAGTTTCGCGATAGCCTCTTCTGACGCACACGCCCAAGTCTCAGGGATAATCATCACACGTTGAGCGTAATCAAACCGGTGAGTAGTTACATTTGTTCGGCTCTAAATAATGTTGTTTTGCACCGTGGTGTATATTATGTTAAGTATTCTGTGGCAGTGAAGTCTTGTTATGTGACTGTTTTTTATGCCCCTGTGTCCACTTGAGTAGGTATATAATGTATAATTTAAGTTAGTAAGCCTTGACAGGGAAGCTAAGTGGTGTTGTTTCCATTGCAAGGAGTTGAATTCAGTCATCTTACGGGTCTTTCATAAAGCGCTTCATATCTTTAGGTAAGTTTAAATAAAACATTGTATGTGTGAGATCATCGAATGTTTTTATTCGTTTGAAAGGCTTATCGATGCCATAAAGTTTAGAATATAACATTGTTCAAATGTCTGCCCTGGCTTCTCTGGATGGCGCGTATACAAAATATCAATATTTTCCATGACTCTGGCGCATAAATCTAACTGAATTAGACCGATGGCCCGCATGGCTTTGGTTTGTGTCGTTTTCGACGACCTCTGTGGCGCAGTGGGCTTAGGTCCGGCTGAGACGCAAAAGGTTGTGGGTTCGATTCCCGCCACGTGACAAATATTTGTATGAACTGCAAGTATTTGTCTCAGGTCTGGGTGTTTCTATGTATAATATGTATGTATTTACAAAAAAAAACAGTATATAAGTAGTATATCAGTCATGTGGTACCCATAACACAAGCTCTGCTTACTTTGGGGCCAGATGATGCTGTGTGAAATGTCCGGTATTATTTATATTTATTTATTTATTTTATTTCAAAGAAATATGTACCGGTGACGCCGCCAGCCCAAATTCGTCAATTTTGTTTGTTGAGATACCTACCCATTTGTCCAGAAATGCGCCTCATCGCTGAAGATGATTTTTCGATGAAAATTAGGGTCCAATTGTATCCAACTGCTACAGAGCCCATTCAGTCAACACACGTCGTTGTCTATGGTCCGTATTGTTACGAGGCAGAATTCGCCAAGTCGTGGTCTGCGAAAGACGAGTTCTTGTGAGCGACGCGAAATCGACTGCCTTGGATTCGCCTGCATACTCTTACGGACAGAGTTGATGTTTTCAGCAGATCTTGCGTATCGTCGACGTACGGGTGTTGTTTGATTGTTTACTGAACCAGTTTACTTACATTTATCCACCACACTGCCATAGTTCTCTCGGTAGGAAGATTATGGTGACCGTAAAATGGCCAAAGCGCGCGGAACGTTGTCCAAACTGAAAACCCATTTTAATAAAACAGTTTATTCATTTATTAGTTCAAGTTCAAGTTTATTACAACGTGTTGTTGAACACTTTGTTCATCCATGGTGATTTGGCAAACCAGACTGAATAAATTACAGCCAATTCGACAGACAGGCTGCTATCAACTGTCAAAGTTTAGAAATTATAGGATTTTCCAATAATGAAAGACCCTTTAATTACTTGTAACCTTGTTTACCTCACCTAGGCATACATACCTAAGTCTTTCCCATCAAAAATGATTTACTAGCCTTTCTATCTCAGATCGTTAACTATTGAATTAGATATATAAGACGCTATTTACGTATTATATATCTAATTCAATAGTTAGTATCTAATACCTTTAAACGAATAATTTTGATTTTCCATATATATATATATATATATATAATCAAAATTATTGATATATATATTATATATTATTATATTATATTTATATTATATTAATATATGTTACAGATATATATATATAATATATATATATACTTAGTCTGGCCACAAATACTGTTACAAATTAAAAATAAACAAAATATTACATTTGAATTTGGAATCTGTCATTTTTATATGATTGTTCATTGAGTTTTCTCATTTTGGCGCCAATGCATTGTACAATATTTTGCTATATTAAAATGGAGTGGGGTAATAAGGAGAACCGAATCGCTGTGATTGTATTACACAAAGTAGGTATGAAGCCAAATGCAATTTTGAAAACTCTCCATACGCTTGGTATTAGTAAAATGTTTGTGTACCGGGCTAAGATTCAAAGATTCAAAGATTCAAAGATTCAAAGATATATTTGCCAGAAAACATGTGTACAGAAGATGATAAAAATATAACAATGTGAAACAACATGCTTGACCGGTTTACGGTATGCAAATTAGATTGAGAGATGGCATGCAAGTTTAAAAATAATTACAATTTATCACAAAAAAATTCGTCAAGATTATAATAACACTTTGAAATTAACAATTTCTTTAGTTTTAGTTTAAACATTTGGACGTTCAGGTCTCTATATAGTGTAGGTAATTTGTTATAAATTTTTGGAGCAACACCAACAACACTTTTTTGCATTAATGCTGTTTTTACAGCGTGTAATCTAAACCTAGTATTATCCCGTCTGCTTCGAATTACAAAATCAGATAACCGGAAGAGCTACTTCTAATATTTAGAGGGACGGAAGTGTCAGAATTTTGTGCTTCGAAAATAATGGCTTACAGGTATCAGTAATTTTTATTTTAAACATGGCTCTCACACATCTTTTTTGTAGCCTAAAATTGATGTCTTTATTAGTAGAGTTGCCCCAAAATATTAGCCCATATCTCAGAACAGACTCTACCATACCGTGATATGCAATCAATACGGCATCAGTATTGACTGTTGATGACAGTTTATGCAGGGCATATGCAAGACTACTAACACGCTTACTCAGTCCTTCTAAATGAGTTTTCCAATTCAGTTTTTTGTCATTTATAAGTCCTAAAAATCGTGTAGCATCAACTTGATTAATTAAATTGTTATTAAATGTTATATTTATGTTAGATGGGGTTTGGGATCTTTGGTCAAAATGCATAATCATGGTCTTACTTAAATTAATTTTTAAATTATTATTGTCAAGCCATTTTATTATTGATTTAATTGATTAATTTATGTAGGTTTCATAAGATTTAATGTCATTGCAAGAAATTGTTATTGTGCTATCATCAGCAAATAATGTCATGGGATTAGTTGTTGCTCTTGGCAGGTCGTTAATATATATAATAAATAGCAGCGGTCCCAGCACACTGCCATGGGGTACGCCGTATTTAGGATATCGTATTTTTGATTTGTGTGCAACTTCAAGTTTGGTTTTGTCTCTATTCTTGATATCTCTGTGATTTGCTTTCTGTTACTAAGATAGGATTTAATTAAGTCTAATACGTTTCCTCTAATTCCATAAAACTCAAGTTTTTTTAGTAGGATGTTATGGTTCACATAGTCAAACGCCTGTGTCATGTCACAAAATATACTACAGATAGGTGTTTTTTTGTCAACTTTAGAAATAACATTATAGAAGAAGTCATATATAGCCATGTTTACTGTTTTCTTTTCACGAAAGCCTTATTGTTCTACGCAAATTAATTTTTTTTCCAGGTATGTGTTTATTTCGGCGTATATATATTTTTCAAATATTTTCGAAAATATGGAAATGAGAGCAATGGGTCTGTAAAATTCCACCAGCTCTCTATTTTCTTTCTTAAATACTGGTTTGACAATAGTAGTTTTCAGCTCATCTGGGTATTGTCCTGTTTCAATACTGAGATTTATCAAGAAACTAAGATGACTTTTAGTTTCATTTACTGCTTTAATAATATTAGTACTAATACCATCAAATCCTGAGCTATTTGTATTTTTAAGGGATTTCATTATTTTATATACATGATGTGGTAGACAGGGAGCTAAGAACATGGATCTATCTTTCTTGTCTATTTATATTTTCTGATACGTTCTTACCTATCCCTGGTATTGGTTTTATTTTATCTATAAAGTAGTCATTAAAGATATTAGCAATGTCTTGTGGGTTTGTTATGTCTACATTATTATTCTTTATTTTAGATATTGGTTCTTTCGGTATATTCGGTCGACATTTATTGATAAGTTGCCATGTTGTAATATCCTATTATTATTTTGAGCTTGTTTTGTAAGTGAAATGATTTTTTTAAATGTTTTTGTATAGTTGATATAAATTAATTTATTTGTTTTCCTTGGCTTAGACCTGTTATTCCAGAGAAGATCCCTTTTTCATTTACTGCAGCTTTGAATACCACGTGATACCCATTTAGGTTTTCTAAATACTTTAATTAAAATATATTTTCTCGGGAAGCATAACTCATAAAACAACCCAAATGTTTCGATAAATTCCTGATAAATTCCTGGTCTGGTACAGAAGAGCCTTTAGCGCTGTACATATCAGAAAAAGAAAGACCTTCTAAACATAACTTGGCCTTTTTTATATTATCCGTATTATAATCTCGAATTTCCTTACGCCAATATGTAAGTTTAAGAATTTTTTTAGCTAGGAGTTTAATAATTTGAGCTGTATGATCTGATAGGCCAAGTTCTAACACTTCAGTCTTACAAGTCGTTTTGTAGTTATGTGCGATGTTATCAATGCACGATTTGCTGATCAAACGAGTTGGCTGTCTTAATGTTAATTATAATTATATTAATTATAAAAGTTATAATTTAACAATAAGCATTCAAACTCTTGCGCTATATTGTTACATTTTAGCATGTCTATGTTAAAATCACCGGTTATAATAATATTATTTATATTTAGGTTTGTTACATATGTCAGCAGTTTTTCCAATTTATTGAAGAAAATATTTAAATTACTTTGCTTAGGTACTCTATAAATACATATTATTACAATTTTATATTCAATTAACTGAACAGCACAACATTCAAATACATCTGTCAAAGATAACTTTTTTATCTCTAATATTTCAGTCCATTTGTGCTTTTTACTTACTAATAAACATGCCCCACCCCTTTTACTATCACATCTACAAAAGCATGTAGCTAAGGAGTAATTATCTATGTCTAAGAATGATTCAGATCCCTGCTTCATAAAATTCTCAGTGATGCATAAAACATCTATGTACACTTTTTTTTGATCGATGAGTTCTTGTAGATTAATAATTAGGGCGTCGCTCTTGTTAAGTAGACCCGCTATATTTTGTTGCATTATATGTAGATGTTTAGTCTCGAAAAAACGTAGAATTCTCCGTGTCGTCAGGGGTAAATTGCAGTGTTTGAAGATCAGTTACACATTGTTTCTGAAAAGTTTTCATGTAATTTCCCAAATTATTGAAAATCGATCGCATTCCATAGTTATTAATTTTTCCAGAGTGCCTATTAAACACAGTGTAATCGTATCTTAAGTTTTCATTTGAGTCAAATAGATATGCATGCTCATGTGTACTAATATCGAGGTAGAGTAGGTTGTTGAAGTTTTCTATCCTCCAGTTATACATATCTTTCATCTCTCCATATTTATATGTAGGGAGACATACAATTATGTTGGTATGTTTAATTTTATTTAGTACTTCTCTCATGTGAGTCTTTTACTAAAGTAGTCATGGGTCGATCTGAACTCTTCTTCTCCGATTAAGATTATGCAGAAATCATTCATCGTGAAGTCTACCAGTTTTATACTTAGACAGCCTACTGGCTGGTCTAAGTATACTTACTGTGCTGCCAGGCTTCAAAAAATGGCATATTTTTGAGTTTTTGCCGAGACAGTTTTTTTCTTTCTACCCAGGATATTATTCTCCTTATTTGTACTAAGAAGACAGACTTTTATATCTTGTTTTGGTTTAATAATTTCTTTTTTCGATGCCATTTTTTTTACGAGTTCTTGTTTCGATTTTGCTGTACTTTTTTGTTTAATATTTTGACTTTCATTAGGTGGGTCCAACATTATATTATTCAAATATATTATTTCCCTTTCAGCTTTTTGAAGTTTTTTACTCAATTCGGTTATCCTTGATTGCAGTGACTGGAAAACCGCATATTCGTCTGCTTTTGGGCCAGTCTTCGTCAAAGATTGAGGTTCAGGAGACGTAAACAGTGCTCTTTTGATTTCTGGAAACTATACTGAGCACCTTCGATTTTTCTTCATTGTATTGGTGTAAATTTTTATTTCCGGCAAAGGTCGCTGGCATAGTGTCTTTAAAAGTTCGTTTTCTTTGGTCAGTTTATTTATTTGCCTATGTAAGTCATTATTATCAAGTATTGTGTTCTCCAGCTCTATCTGAGTGCTAGCCAGCTGGGACGTTAGCATAGTGATATACTCCTTCATTTCATGCGCAGAGTTGGTATCAGACAGAGTATTATCAACACTTTTAGAGAGGTGTAGCGGTGAATCGCAAAACGGATTTTCCGTATGAATGTGTGTATCATCCATCTGCGAAATTTCACTCGCAGGAGTAGAAAATTTAATTGACTCACTACTGTCGTTCAGGAAGGGGGAGCTAAGTTTTTTCTTCTATTTGTGATATTACTAGCATCTCTACTAGTAATCATCACTTTAGGCTTCCGTACACAGAACATACATCTCCAATTCCATTAAACGGTATACTTCTTCTGGTAACTCACCGCATTGAAATTAAAATTTACGATCGCATTCAGAGCAAAGAATCGTATTTATTGCATTGGCTGTTTTTTTTAATTTAAAACAAGTGACATGTAACGCCATCTTGCGGCCACTAGTGGCAGCTTTAGCTGAGCCTTTTGACATCTTGGGTTTATACGGCGTGGGCGCCGCCACTGTGTTGTATTGTGTGCAAATCAATGTTGTGTAGGTGTTTGTCGTGTTAGTTCGCAGCGCTTTCGCTAGATGGTGTGTCAGAAGCAGTCGATTTGTCAGCTGACGTTATGATTTACCGGTGAGTTTGAAGTGTTGCAATGAGTCACTGTGATGTGGTATGTAACAGATTTTGTTTTGGTTTGTTATTGCGAAGATGTGAGGTCGTAGAATATTTTGATATAAGTTTATAAGAGCTTGTCTATGAAATGTAGTGTAATCATGCTAGTCTACTACTTACATTCATTCAGCCAGTCTTGATTTTTTTCTATTTTCACTACAAACACGAGTACAATATTCACTTGCAAATTTTGATCACAGTTCTATACAGATCGCCGGGATAACGTTTGTACCAGATATTCTCAGTTTTTCACACCGATTAGCTACGTTTTTCCGCTTGAGATCACTTTATTTATATTTTTCGTAATAAAATTACATGAAGCCTATGTAACCAAGGACGCAGTGGCGCCATCTCTCCAGTTATTCATAGGCTATTAATAGGTACTATGAGACCTTCTCTGTTTGTGACAGAAAAAGATCTGGCCGTTCACGTAGTGTTCGTAGGAAAAAGGTGGCAAAGCAGTAAGGGAAAGAATTCGAAGAAATCCTATCTGAAAGCAAAAGATTTAATCTCGGGAGATGAAGATAGCGCCTAGAACCATGTCGCGTATTTTAGACTTGTGACTTGCAGAAAGATGACTTAGGACTTGCAGCCTATAAGAGACGTACTGGTCATTTCTTAACTGATAATTTAAAAAAAAATAGGGTGGTAAAATCAAAACAACTACTGAACTGAACTACTTTACGGATGAGATTTTTTTACAATTGAGCAACATTTTAACAAACAAAAAGACCGTATTTATGCTCAAAGCTTCCCAATTAGTCGACAGAGTGCAACGTGGTCACTATCCGACTTCAGTGATGGCTTAGTGGGGTATTAGCTATGAAGGAGTGACTGAGCCATACTTTTGTGAAAAAGGTATCAAAACATCGGCACAAGTGTATCAAGATACTATTCTTGAGAAGGTAGTGAAGCCCCTTAACCACACCATGTTCAATAACCAAGAATGGTCTTTCCAGCAAGACTCGGCGCCGGGTCTTAAAGCTCGGTCTACGCAGTCTTGGAAACGAACGTTTTGGACTTCATCAGAGCTGAAGATTGGCCGTCATCTTGTCCCGATCTTAATCCGCTGGATTATGATTTATGCTCAGTTTGAAAGAGTACGGCTTGCTCTAAACGCCATGATAATTTGGAGTCCCTAAAACAATCCGTACGATTGGCAGTAAATATTTTTTCCATGGAAAGAGTACATGCTTCTATTGATAACTGGCCTCAACGTTTAACGGACTGTATTGCAGCCAATGGAGATCACTTTGAATAAGCTTTTTATATATTAAATTGTTTTATATTTATGCAATTGCATGTGTCACAAAACTATTAGTGTAGGTACTATGATTCTTGTTAGCGAGCTCAAATGATTGATGCCTCTAGAGAGAGCACTGCGTACTAAGTTAGACATTTTCTGCTTTACCTAAGATACCCAACCACTACTTTATTACAGAAACTTCACTACTACTACTGTGCGCCATCTTTTGCGCAGTGACAAAGTTTTTAGTGAAATTCTGCTTAAAACCACTTTTATCAGTCACTTCTCCTGCTTTCTTGGAGGATTACCGGTTTCCATAATTAAATTACAATATAATCGGCTTATTAACGTGTTTTTTTGTAATAAAGAAATCTTATATATCATGGTAAATATCACGTTTTAGTGAAAGTTATGTAAATAACCATGACATCTTACTAAGCATATAGGTTTCAGTTGTGACTGCCTCTCAGTTAGGTACTTGTTATGTTAGTTTTTTTGATTAGTTAGTTTCTTTAAGGTAAGCCATGCAGCTCCATTGGCTGATGGTGATAGCATGCCTGAGTGTCTTGGCGGCTCCAGGCCGTTTTGCGGCAGTACCCACGCAGGAAACCTTCGTGGTGTCGAGATCCTCCGACGCAGTGAGTTTAAATTTAAAGTTATTTGTTGTGATACGACGTATCGTGACCTTATGTTCCTTAATGATGACGATCTCGTTGCAATTAACGTTCCAGGAACCAACAACACTTGTTGGTGTTTTTAACCATTCTAGGCAGTTTTTAGCAATAGAAATCGTTAACGTACTGTTATAACCCTCTACTGTTATCTAAATTGTAAAATAAGCAAGCTAAAACCGCCCAGTAGGCACTTTTAGCTTGAATATTAATCAGTTCAGATCAAGCTCTCAAATGAGCCACTCGTCTTCCAAATTCAATTTCTATTTTCAATTACCATTTCAATAAAATCAAATCAATAATTATTTCTATTTCTATTTTTATTAAATAAGTAAAATAAAAAAGTGTATTTTAAAATTTAGTTTTTTTTAAAAAGAGTCAGTCCAAATCTCATATAACATTGGTGGCAGCTTAAGGGAATTCCCTTAAGCTGCCACCAATGTGAAAATCAAAAGTGAAAATCCTCGGAAACGCCTCGTTCTACCAAAGTGAAAAAACTAAAAGTTTATCTGCAAACGTGAACACAGTGTACAAAATACTTACGAGTGTCGCTGTATCACTTCGTCGTTTCGCCGTATCTTTTCACCGTGCCGCGCACTACTCAGTGGTCCTGTACCACTCACCTCATAGTATCGCCGTGTCCTCTCGCCGTGTCCACTCGCTGTGTCCTCTCACCGTGTCGCCGAGTCCTGCCCACTGGATCACTTCACTTACCTGGTGAATACCGGGTCCCCACCGAATCGTCACCGAGCTCCAAGGAAACCAGCTAAGTACCTAGAGGAAGTGGGTACCTACCTACTTACTCGGTACTTAGTACACCGATTCCAGATGAGTCCTATATTTGCAATGTTCCTACTAGCCCGGTGAGTCATTCAAACTTTATAACAAGTGAGCGAGTGAATTCATTCAAGTGATATTAGTGCAGTGTAAACAAATTGCAGTATGAACAGATAACGCTGGCAGACTAAACAATCGAACTTTATTATGACCACAGAGTCTAGAGAAACAAAAGACTCATTACAAGTACTGACTAACTTACCATTACCTGAATCTCCATTACCATCTCCTTAATCAAAAAATTATGTCGAAACAATCTGACACCACACCGAAATCGGTTGAGGTTGACCTCAACACCCTCTTCAAATTCGTAAACGCATACGACGGGAGTAGAGAAACTCTCAACTCATTCGTTACGAACGGAGATAATGTTCATGAAATGGCAACGGATGTACAAAAGCCCATCCTGTTTAAATATATTCTAAGCCAGTTAAGAGGTAAAGCGGAGCTTGCCTGCTCGATTAAAGACTTTAACAATTGGACACAACTTAAAGACTTTCTCAAAAATCAATTTTGTGAGCGCAAATTCGCATTTGCTCACGGAACTTCAATAGAGCAGGCAAGGCCCGCAGGAAACTGTGTCCCAATTCGCCCTGAAAATCGAAACATGCTTATCTCAGTTACTAACCGAGATTTCCTTACAAAATACTAAGGTGAAAGAAGTAGCCGGCCGCACTGCGGCAATGGAGGATCTAGCCCTCCATCACTTTACAATGGGAATATTCCCACGCATTTCAACAATTGTTAGGTGCAGAGCTCCTAAGAGCCTAAACGAGGCCATAAACTTGGCGATCTTGGAAGAGAAAATACAACAGTCTATGTATAGATGACCGGAAGGTAAAACTAATAATTCGGTCAACAAACCGAAAACCTTCAATCGCGATATCCAAAAAAATCAAAGTCCCGGTACTAACCAAAATCGTAGCGACGAAGTCTGTAGGTACTGTAAGAAAACTGTAGGAAACGCGAATACAATAATCGCGCTAAAAATGAACGCCCGTCGACATCCGGCTACAAGCCACCGCAAAAGGTGAACGTTGTAGAAGGAACTTAGTTCGACGACGACCTTAGTGAGAACGAAGTTTCTAAAATCGCAAAATCATGCCACTTTCCTACTAAATCTGACACCGTATCCACTGTATCGGCTAAGGCCAAACTTACAAAATCCACTGTATCGGCTAATGCTAAACGCACCATATCCACTGTTTCCACTGTATCGGCTGACGCCAAACCTACTAAATCCACTGTTTCCACTGTATCGGTTGACGCCAAATCTACTAAACCCACTGCTTCTGCTATATCCACTGTTTCCACTGTATCGGCTGGCGCCAAATCTACTAAACCCACTGCTTCTGCTATATCCACTATCTCCACCGAATCTAAACTCACCAAATCCTCTGTTCCTGTAAAACCCACTGCTTCCACTGTGCCCACTGAATCCACACAACAAAATCAAGTTTTAGAAATTATTACTAACCCTAACAAAATCCTACTTCCTATTGTTCAAATAATCTCGACGATTTCAGATCTCCCTCTGTCTCTTTTGGTAGACTCTGGTTCAACAGTGAGCCTTCTTAAATCTTCATGCTTCAAAAAAGTTCCCAAACTGACCGAGGAACCTATCCATTTAAAAGAAATTGAACCCGGAGACCAAAGTTCAACCAAAACACTTGGACATTTTCCTCTAAAAATGTACCTCACGGACTCCACTCATAAATTTACTACTCACAAATTCCATGTAATTAACGAAATAATCTCCCTTTTGACGGTATCATTGGAACAGATATGCTCAACTCTTTTGGCTGTAGTATCGACTACAACACAAACAAACTCAAATTCGATAAAACAGAAATCCCATTTATGTTCCATGAACCAGTCTATTCCCTACCAGCTAGATCGGAAACAATGATTGAGTGTTCCATTTCTAACCCTGAGATCAGAGAAGGTCTTGTCCTAGATCAAAATCAGTACAAAAACTTACTGATTTCTAATTGATTAGTGAGGGTAAAAGATAACAAAAGGATAAATATCTCAGTTATTAACACCTCCGAAACCCCTCTGACTCTAAAACCCAATTTCAATATAACACTTGTTCCTCTGAATTCAAATGACATGACCTATGAACATGTTAACTCTACTAAAGCCTACCAACATCAAAACACTGACTCTTACCTATGTACCCAAGAAACTCTAAATCTTCTTAGAACAAATCATCTTAATTCTGAAGAAGCCAATGCTCTCCACGACGTCTGCTCCGAGTATTCAGACATATTCTATGTCCCCGGGGATAAACTCTCGTATACTAATGCAGTAAAACACGAAATAAAAACGACACCACAGAATCCCATCCATGTCAAATCCTATCGCTTCCCCGAGGTGCATAAACAAGAAGTGTCAAAACAAATCGACCAAATGCTAGATCAAGGCATAATAAAGCCTTCAATGTCTTCCTGGTCGTCTCCTATCTGGGTAGTCCCCAAGAAATTAGACGCTTCCGGACAACGCAAATGGCGCGTTGTCATCGATTACCGTAAACTCAATGACATCACCGTCGGTGATAGTTATCCTATCCCACAAATCTCTGAGATCCTAGATCAACTTGGTCAAAGTAAATATTTCTCTACTCTTGACCTAGCTTCAGGATTTCACCAAATTCTTATAAACAAAGAAGACGCACCCAAGACAGCCTTCAGCGTACCTCAAGGCCATGAGTTTACCCGCATGCCTTTCGGGCTAAAGAATGCGCCTGCAACCTTCCAAAGGCTAATGAATACTGCCCTTGCCGGCCTTCAAGACATCCGGTGCTTTGTGTACTTGGATGACATCGTAATTTATTCACATGATCTTTCGAGCCACATCCAAAACTTAGAAACGGTTTTCCGACGTCTTAGAGATTTCAATCTAAAACTCCAGCCTGATAAGTGTGAGTTTCTCCGACGTGAAGTAGCCTATCTTGGTCACGTCATAACCGAAAAAGGCGTCAAACCAAATCCTGAAAAGATAAAAGCGGTAACTCAATTTCCAACTCCTAAATGTCCTAAAGACACTAAATCCTTCCTAGGTCTTGTGTCTTACTATCGTCGATTTATTCCCGATTTCTCAAAAATCGCTAAACCACTGACTCAACTCTTGAAAAACGATGTAGTATATTCATGGGAAAATCAACAACAAGTAGCTTTTGATAACTTAAAAAATAAACTTACCTATGCTCCAGTCCTTATATACCCATACTTTTCTATTCCCTTTACATTGACATGTGACGCTTCTAATTACGCTATAAGCGCAGTTTCCATCCTTCCAGTATCCTTTCTCAAGGGCCAAAAGGTCAAGAAAGACCTATAGCTTATGCTTCATGGACACTTAATAAAAGCGAGTCCAATTAAAATACAACAGAGAAAGAACTCTTAACTGTCCTTTTTGGTTGTAGGACCTTCCGCCCATATTTGTATGGACACAAATTCTATATCATCACTGATCATAGGCCTCTCACGTGGCTTATGAATCACAAAGATCCTGGCAGCAAACTACAAAGGTGGCGCCTGAAATTATCTGAATACGATTACCAAATAGGTTAAAAAGGAAAACTCAACACGGCAGCTGACGCTCTTTCTCGATATCCTGTCAACCCTATACAAGACGAAATTGAACACTTGAATCTCGATGACATAAGTTCTTTTAACGCTGATCTCGATATTGATTTCAGTCCTTTAAACTTACCAGACCCAATTCCAAATCCCCTGATTCCTGAAAACAACGTTGAAACTAATCCTAACGACTTACCTTCAACCTCTCGATTAGATCCTTACGTCGATTCTCCGAATCCTACTATATCTAATGAAAATAATTTACCTGTAAATTTACCAAATTCCGAACTCCAAGAAAACTCGTACCCTGATTTCTTAAAAGCTATGACTTATAAAGACTATACTTACAACACTACAATTCACGAGTATACTAATCCATTATTGTCCTCTGATTCCAAAATCGTTGTCATTCCAACATCCATTGATCTCGATGAAGCCTGTGGGGATCCCCTCCACATTTATTTATAGACCACATAGTATTCCTAACTACATATTTTATTATTATTTATTCTACATCCAACACTCATACATAAACACTACATACCTATCTATTATTATTATTTATATATTTACATTAGTACATATCATTCTTTCTAACGTTACCGGTGGCCGTGTGACGTGCTACGATATGGTAGTGAACACGCGCGGCTAGCCTGCGCGCGTGACGTCACGCGAAAGCAACGGAACCGGCTTCGAGCGCGGCCAGCGCCGCGCGCGCATACCCCCGCCGCCAGCCGCCCGCGCCGGCCCTCCAGTCTGATGGAATCTCGTGCGCGTTCTAGACGATAGCTCTGTACCTACCGCTTCGGCTTATGCAATTTATTTTCTGTGTTATTTCGCGTCTCGAACTCTTGTGCTTTCTATTAATTCTCTCGCTCATTATCTTGTGCTTGTTTACTGTGCCGTACTCCTTCTAATATTAAATAACTGTAATGTGATGTGCGTGTTGGAACATTAAATTGTGAAAAACTATTCTGGACTTCCTATTTACATATATTCTTCACAACCACAACAATCCCTGGACACACGCAAGAATACCACTATAACTGGTGACCCCTGAAGAACACAATAACAAGGTACGATGAGTGCAAGCAAAGAAACGGCCACGTCGGATCAAGAAATCGTGCGTGTTTCCACTAACCCGCACGAGTTATTTAAAGTCGGTGTCCGAATTCCACCGTTTTGGCCTGAGGAGCCTGAGATATGGTTCGCGCAAATAGAAGGTCAGTTCGCTATATCGAACATATCTGCCGATACGACCAAATTCTATTATGTCACCAGCCAGTTGGATCCTCAATATTCCAAAGAGGTGAAAGACATAATCACGTCTCCTCCAGCTACCAATAAATACGAGAAGCTTAAGGAGGAACTGATCAAGCGACTGTCAGCGTCACGTGAGCGAAAAATCCAGCAGCTACTGATGCACGAAGAGCTGGGAAACCGAAAGCCTTCTCAATTTCTACGACATCTACAGAGCCTAGCTGGAAACACTGTCCCGGACGATTTTATTCGGAGCATCTGGTGCAGCCGTCTACCAACTAACCTGCAAACGCTAATAGCGTCTCAGCCAACTAGTACCTTAGAAGCCTCAGCCGACCTGGCAGACCGAGTACACGATATCGTGACACCTAATCTCCAGGTAGCTTCAACCACATCGACGACTCCCGTTCCTGGTTCAGTGGAATCAATGGCGAACGAGATTGCTGAGCTGAAGAGGGCCGTCAAGAACTTGACCATGCAGCTGAACCGTCAGCCCCGACATCAAGACCGTTCCAGCCGTTCGAATGACCGCCAGCGCAAGCACCCCAGATCCAGGTCCCAATCTAGCTACCGGAAGTTTCCCAACTGCTGGTACCACAGCCGACACGGAGCCAACGCGACACAGTGTGTTAAGCCCTGTGACTTCGGAAAGTCGGGAAACGCTCAGGGCAATCGGTAAAGACGACTGACGATTGCCCCATTTCCACTGGTCGCCTCTTCATTACTGACCGCAAGTCGAAGATCCCTTTCTTAGTGGACACAGGAAGCGATGTCTGCGTCTTCCCTCGAACTGCAGTTCAGGATCGTCGAGTCAAGACCAGCTACCAGCTGACAGCTGCCAACGGAAGCATCATTGACACCTTTGGCTCGCTTGAGCTTAATCTAGATTTAGGGCTTAGACGAGATTTTCCCTGGAGTTTCATTGTGGCCGATGTCACTAAAGCCATAATAGGCGTTGATTTTTTAAGCTTTTACAGCCTTATTGTAGACATCCGTAATAAGCGTATAGGACGTATTATAGATAACGTAACATCATTATCAACCGATGCTTATTGCGCTAATGCTTCTGACACTGTATTATGTTCTGTAAAGATTCCATCTGGTGAAACGTCATTTCATAAGATCTTAGCAGAATATCCGGAAATCACTAAACCAGCTGGCACGCCACACGTCCACAACATAACACTGTTCACCACATACGCACCACAACCGGTCCCCCTATCTCCTGTTCCCCTCGCAGGTTAGCTCCCGATAAGCTCAAGGTGGCGAAGCAGGAGTTCAACTTGATGCTGAGCAATGGTACGGCACGCCCGTCGGAGAGTCCGTGGTCTTCTCCTCTGCATTTGGCCCCCAAAAAAGACAGTGGCTGGCGCCCATGCGGAGATTACAGACTACTCAACGCTCGGACTATCGCTGACAGGTACCCTATAAAACACATACAGGACTTTGCCCACAGTATCTCAGGCTGTACGGTCTTTTCGACCATTGATTTGGTCAAGGCCTACAACCAAATACCCGTGTACGAGGAAGACATCCAAAAGGCTGCAATCACTACTCCTTTTGGCCTCTACGAGTTTCCGTTTATGAGTTTTGGTCTTCGGAACGCAGGTCAGACGTTCCAGAGGTTCGTAGACGAAATGACTCGAGGTTTGGACTTTTGCTATTGTTATCTTGACGATTTCTTAGTATTCAGCCGATCTGCAGCTGAGCACGAAAGCCATCTTCGCCAACTCTTTGAACGCATGAGTAATTACGGCATAGTCGTGAACACCTCTAAGTGTGTGTTTGGAGTCTCAGAGGTAACGTTTTTAGGCTACCACATTTCAGCTGCCGGTACTAAACCACTTGACTCCAAGGTTCAGGTCATCAAAGAGTTCCCGGCGCCGACAACAGTCCGGCAACTTAGGCGGTTCTTGGGCATGCTGAATTTTTATAGGCGATTTATGCCCAACGCCGCAAAAATTCACGCCCCTTTGAACGCCCTGTTGGCCGGCTCGGTAAAAGCTTCTGACCCTGTTGACTTGTCAGGTGAAGCTTTAATAGCCTTTGAAAAGTCCAAAGAGAGCCTCTGCAACGCTGCGCTACTCGCACATCCTGATTGCCAAGCCCAACTTGCTTTAGTTACTGACGCTAGTGACTTAGCTTTGGGCGCAGTGATTCAGCAGTTCAAAGATGAGGTATGGCAGCCACTGGCATTTTTTTCGCGGAAACTTAGCCCATCCCAGCAGAAATACTCACCCTACGACCGCGAGCTGCTCGCCATATACGAGGGCATAAAGTATTTCAGGCACATGCTGGAAGCGAGAGACTTTACGGTCTACACTGACCACAAACCACTATGTTTCGCCTTCAGCGAGCGGAAGAACAATTGTTCACCGCGTCAATACAGACATCTGGATTTTGTATCACAATTCACCAGCGATATCCGGCATATATCCGGTAAGGATAATGTTGTGGCTGACACGCTGTCTAGAATTGACGAGTTACAAAGTCCAGTTGATCTCGAAGTACTTGCTAAGTCCCAGACCTCAGATACCGAACTATCTTTGTTACTCAACGACGAAACGACATCGCTTCGTTTCGAGAAAATCAAAGATCCCGGTAGCAAGGTGGAATTTTACTGTGACGTAAGTACCGGTTCACCAAGACCTTTCGTGAGCAAACCATTGCGAAAGCAAGTATTCGACAGCCTACACTGCTTAAGTCACCCCGGTGCAAACGCAACCGCCAAGCTTGTAGCACAGCGCTACGTTTGGCCAGGGATCAGAAAAGACTGTCGAGAATGGTCGCGAACGTGCTTAGCCTGCCAACGTTCTAAAGTAAATCGTCACGTGTCCGCGCCACTTGGTACGTTCAATTTGCCGAAAGCTCGATTTGCGTACGTCCACATCGACCTCATTGGTCCCATGCCCATTTCAAACGGCTTTCGTTACTGCCTTACAGCTGTGGACCGCTTTACCAGATGGCCTGAAGCCATCCCTATTGCGGACATTACGGCAGAAACGGTGGCTAAGGCACTATTGTCGGGCTGGATCTCCAGATTTGGTTGCCCAACTGATATAGTAACCGATCGTGGACGGCAGTTTGAATCCGCACTGTTCGAATTCCTCGCGAAAATTGCTGGATTTAAACATCGCAGAACAACAGCCTACCACCCAGCCTGCAACGGGCTGGTGGAGCGGTTCCACCGACAACTAAAAACAGCTATTACATGCCACGCTGACAATAATTGGACAGAATCGCTACCACTAGTCCTTCTAGGTATACGAAGTGCGGTCAAAGAAGATCTTAAGTCGTCTTCGGCTGAACTTGTTTATGGTGAGCCTTTACGACTCCCTGGTGAATTTTTTAACCAAACCGTAACCAGTACTACCGACCTAACGGATTTTTCCGCTCGGCTGCGATCGATTGCAGACAAACTACGTCCCGCTCCCGCATCGCGGCATAACAATAGCAAAACGTTTATCTATAAAGATCTGGCTTCCTCGAGTCATGTATTCCTTCGGGAAGAAATGCTCAGAGGGACATTTCAACCCGCCTACTCAGGCCCACATGAGGTACTGCAGCGAGGGGACAAAGTCTTTAAAATTTTAGTCAGGGGTAAAGAGACTACTGTCTCAATAGACCGCCTAAAACCGGCCTATATTTTGTCGACTGCTTCGCCTCCCTTGCCTATCCCTGATCCTAAGCCTAGCCCTACCTCCACTCACCCTACTACCCTACGTACTACGCGATCCGGTAGGCAAGTCCGGTTTCCGGATTACTATCGCCCGTAGTGACGGTCTTCGGAAGGGAGTGATGTGGGGATCCCCTCCACATTTATTTATAGACCACATAGTATTCCTAACTACATATTTTATTATTATTTATTCTACATCCAACACTCATACATAAACACTACATACCTATCTATTATTATTATTTATATATTTACATTAGTACATATCATTCTTTCTAACGTTACCGGTGGCCGTGTGACGTGCTACGATATGGTAGTGAACACGCGCGGCTAGCCTGCGCGCGTGACGTCACGCGAAAGCAACGGAACCGGCTTCGAGCGCGGCCAGCGCCGCGCGCGCATACCCCCGCCGCCAGCCGCCCGCGCCGGCCCTCCAGTCTGATGGAATCTCGTGCGCGTTCTAGACGATAGCTCTGTACCTACCGCTTCGGCTTATGCAATTTATTTTCTGTGTTATTTCGCGTCTCGAACTCTTGTGCTTTCTATTAATTCTCTCGCTCATTATCTTGTGCTTGTTTACTGTGCCGTACTCCTTCTAATATTAAATAACTGTAATGTGATGTGCGTGTTGGAACATTAAATTGTGAAAAACTATTCTGGACTTCCTATTTACATATATTCTTCACAACCACAACAATCCCTGGACACACGCAAGAATACCACTATAAGCCAATCCTTACGTCGAAGAAGTCCTTGCTAATATTGACAACGCATCAGAGTTCCTGGAGAAAGAACGAACTCTGTATTCCTCGCTGGACCTGAAAACAAATGATAAAACATATCATTTTCTATTCACTAAAGTCAATCATTTTGATACTATACAATACCCCGAACTCTTCCAGTCCCTGAAATCACTTAAAAGTAAACTACTCAGTAACAATGATCAAAACCTAGAAATCGCCATTTCTGATTTTAATGACCCTTTTGTCAAATTATCTTATACCAAAATTTATAATATTCTAGCTTTCCTATTTCACGATACCAATATCATCATAAAAGTTTACAAAAACTCGATGATATTCCCCACACCAAGCGAAATTCCTAGAATCCTAAAAGAAAATCATGACTTACCCATAGCCGGTCACGTTGGCTCATCTCGAATGTATAATCGTCTAAAAGAAAGATATCACTGGAGAAAAATGAGAACAGATATCGAAACTTATGTCAAAAGATGCCCTCAGTGTCAAACAAACAAAGCGTTACGTAAAACTAACCGAGCTCCTATGCAAATAAAATCTACGTCAACTGCACCATTCGAGCGAATTAGTTTAGACATCGTAGGACCGCTTCCCGAAGCTGGCCTAATCAATCTCAAATACATACTTACGATTCAAGATGATTTAACAAAGTTTTCTTTTGCTTATCCCATCAGTAACGTGACGGCTGAAGGTTCTTGCGAATGTCTCATTCATTTCATTTCCTTATTCGGCATACCTAGAATGATACTTACCGATCAAGGTACTAATTTCACCGCTGACTTATTCAAGAAGACATGTGAATTCCTAAAGATCAAACAATTATGGTCTACACCATACCACCCTCAAACACAAGGTGCCTTAGAGACGAGTCATTCAACTCTTAAGGAATACCTGAAATCATACACTAATAAAAATCATACTAACTGGCATAAATATGTTTATTTTATTCTATTTATCCTATTTTTTATCCTATTTGTGGTGTGTGGTAGTGGTATGAACACTAGTATTATAGGCTATATAATACTAATGTTCATACCACTACTAAATTCACTCCTTATGAACTACTCTTTGGTCACAAACCTTATCTTCCTGACTCTATCTATGAAATGAGCCCCACGGATACTTACCACGAATATATTAAAATGCTAAATCATCGCCTTAAACTCTCCCGTCAGAAGGCCCTCGAAAATATTGCAAAATCAAAAGAAACATCGAAAACATATTATGATCAAAGATCCCGACCTGTTACGTATAAAGTTGGTGACATGGTATATCTTAAAAATCACGTACGATTAAGAAAATCGCCAATATGGAAAGGACCTTATAAAGTCGTTAAAATTCACGGTAATCACACTTTATCTCTGTTGATTAACCGTCGTCACGTCAAACATCATTTCGATGAAGTAAAATTAGCTGACGTAGAGGTCCCTAGGTCTTAAGAGCTAGCCAGACATCTTCGTCACCATTTATTACTAAATAGTTATAAATAAACATAGGTAGTAATACACTAGTTGAAATATAGTTAAATTAAGTTTTTTAAAGTAATTTAGTGTTTATTTTCTTACAGCGTGGCAGAATACTGTCACGGCCTTTCGCGTACCCAAGACTTCATCGCTATCGATCCCATCACGAAAAGCCCTGGCATCTATTTCAACCCTACAGGATCTATAAAATTAATTAATGACTATTTACATATTATACCATTAGAAATAGAATACATAAAACCACACATTGACAATATTAAAAACGTACTCCATTCGGCTCAATATATTTGCGCCAGAAGCGATGCTATAAATGACATAGAGTTTCAAAATTCTTTTCAACCTTTGGTTTCAACTTACAACGATATCTCTAGAGACTTTGATGCTATATCACACCTACTATCATCTAATAAATCAAAGAGATCTGCATGGATTTCTGGACTAGGTACAGTTTTTAAACAAATATTCGGAACCATGGACGAAGATGATGCCATTCAATATAGTAATGCCATTCAAATACTGAAAGAAAACAATAAAATATCTTTAAATTTCATTAAAGAAAACATCCTTATCTCAAAATCAGCTATTTTAAAACTTAATGATTCCATAATAGAAATAAACAAAAATGAAAAGCAATTAAACTTGATGGTTGAAAATTTATTAGCTTATGCTAATAATATGACTATAGTTACGAACTCAGTGTTATTTAAATCAGGAATACAAGAGATGTTTAGTGTACTCCAATCTTGTATGTTAAGTTTATCATATAGACCAGAAGACTTAATAAATTCTATCTTATTCGCTAAAACAAATACACTACACCCATCAATATTAACACCAAAAGATCTATATTTTGATTTAGTAAACAATGTAAAATATTTACCCAACTACGCGGAATTTCCTGTAAAATTAGAATTAGAAAATATTCACACATTAATAAGCCTTACTGAAATAGTTTCATATATTTTAGATAATAAGTTAGTTTTTACTCTTAAGATTCCTTTGGTATCTATAGGTAGCTTTAATCTGTATAAAAACATCCCAGTACCAGTTCCTCACAATGCAACTACACATAAATCTTATGCGCTGATAATACCTACTACATCTTATGTAGCTCTACTTAATGAAGATAAGTCTAAATATGTAACATTAAACAATGTCGACGATTGTAAAACTATCAACAACGAAGTGTACCTGTGCTAACAAATAAATGTCTTTAGTGTCCAAAATTATCCTATTTGTGAAACGGAAATCATGACCAGAGTCCTGAACTCACTTCCGGAACAATGTAAAACGAATTTCCTATACGGAGATATTAATATCTGGCAATCCTTAGGAAATAACAGATGGATGTTTACACAATCAGAACCAACAAAATTAAATATTGAATGTTATAATGAAATTTCAGAGCATACTATTTTAGGAACTGGCATCTTATCTTTAAAACCAAACTGTATTGGATTTTGTAAGGATGTGAAGTTAATTGGAAAAACTCACCCTAAATATCAGTTTAGTCATGTTCATTCCGATTTTAATTTGATAAATGATACATGTTGCAATCTGAATAAATTTAAAAGATTAAATTACACTGAGACTTCAATTCGAATATCTAAATTAAATACCAATAACTTAAACGAATTAAATGATAAAGCTGAAAACATGTTAGATATAATTAAAAAACTTAAATTGGAAAATGAGTCTATTCCACAATTAACACCACATTCCCTAGTTTCATACATATGTGTAATCTTATTCATAATGTTTGTTATCTATTATTTTTATAATAAGAAATGTTTAACTTTTTATAACTAATATAATTATAAGTTCAGACCAACACAACTAGAAAATAATTCAGAGAATTTTGATTCCCAATCAAATTCTCCACCTCGAATTAGAATTAATTAAAAACCTGGGTACTTTAGTACCATACGTTTTTACCTAAACGGGGGGTTGTTATAACCCTCTACTGTAATCTAAATTGTAAAATAAGCAAGCTAAAACCGCCCAGTAGGCACTTTTAGCTTGAATATTAATCAGTTCGGATCAAGCTCTCAAATGAGCCACTCGTCTTCCAAATTCATTTTCTATTTTCAATTACCATTTAAATCAAATCAATAATTATTTCTATTTCTATTTTTATTAAATAAGTAAAATAAAAAAGTGTATTTTAAAATTTGTTTTTTTTTAAAAGACTCAGCCCAAATCTCATATAACAGTACGTAGGTCTAAACGAAATAATATGGCATTTAAGTAAAATCCCTTCTCAGAATATTAATACTCGTAGACTGTTGAAAAACTACAAAACATAGGTATTAAACTTTACTCGTAGACAACCAAAGCAGAGCTGGTGACGACAAAGGACGAACCACTAGCTCCTATCAAACTGACGGAGATGGATGTGATTTCGGACGTATCACAACGCTATGCGCACACGGTGGTAGTGGCACTGATTCGAAACCCAGCGAAACGCGCACAGGAAGCCAACTTTAGGGTGCTGCTGCCGGAGACTGCTTTTATCAGCGGATTTGTCATGTAAGTATTTATTATGATTTTAAAATGTTCCATGTTTAAATCAGATTGCGATAAATCTAGAAAATACTCTGTAAACATTTGAAAACAATGACAGGTAGGTATTTCAATTATAAACATTTTTTAGGATTTTGAATGGAAAACCATATAAAGCTTACGTAAAAGAGAAGGGTGAAGCCAAACAGATTTACGATCAAGCTGTAAACCAAGGATTTGGAGCCGCTCACGTCACAGCAAAGTAAGTAAAACCAATAGGTACCTACATAATATCTAAATAGCAGTGTATTTTATATTACACGTACGGACGTCAATCGGCGATTTGGTTATCGCTGAGTTTACTTGAATTAAATTACTATTGACTCATTGAACTTTGAAGCTTGCAAAAGTTAAAGCCATGAGTTTGATTAAGAAAAGACAGGTATTTAAGATATATTCCAAAACTTTACACTCCACAGGGCGCGCGATTCAAACCAATTTGTAGTGTCCGTGAACGTGGAACCCTTGTCCATCATCATTTTCAAACTAACATACGAGGAGTTGCTGGTCCGTCGCAACAATGTGTACAACCACGTGATCAATCTGCACCCTGGAGTAGTAGTTCCTAAACTGTCAGTAACTGTGCACATTAAGGAGGTGCAGAAGATAACTGAACTCAGAGTACCAGAGATCAGAACTGGGAATGAGGTTGATGCTACAGAGGATGATGCTCGTAAGACTTTTAATACCTACCGACTCATTATAATATTTAGATAGCGTGTTGCTGAAGGTATAACTTATATTATCATGAATCAGACGGTTAACACAGTAAGTCACTTGAGAATTATGGTTCTGTACTGTAAAACTGAAATCCGATGACGTGACTACTGCATTTCCAAAGGACCCAATAGTCGTCCATATAAAGTCACTATCACACAACCATATTCATATCCACAATGATTGATTATTCATATTCTTTCGTGCTTTGCATTATTGCACCCTGCTGCAGAACAGACAGGATACATTTTACCAGCCAACAAACTATTTCTCATGGTTTTATGAGTAACATTTTCAAATAATGCCAAGGCTATATACACTCAGCGTCACAAAAGTCGCACCTTTTTAAAAGTCTACTTAAAAGTACATTTAATCATATTTGGTTATAAAAAAGACTAGATTATGGGTATCTTTAGAAAGGTAATCTAAACCACTCTCAGAGTAAATACACGGCTTGTGTTTTTCTTTTATTGTGACAAAAATAAACAAAGTTTGTGTAAGGAAAGAAAACAAAATTATTTTTATTCACGTGAAAAATTACTTACAATTTAACAAAAATGACTTAAAATCTAACAAAAATGACTTAAATCTAGTGTTCCTTTCCCTGGCCTTGATAACGGCTTCCATGAGGTCCTTCATCGATCTCACAAGTTTAACCACGCGTTCTTGCGGAACGTTTTCCTATTCCGCATCGACGGCAGCTTCGAGCTCTTGAAGGGTTGAAGGAGCAGGTTCACGAGCTCGAACTCGTCGTTTGACATCATCCCAGAGGTGCCCGATCGGGTTCAGATCTGAACCTCGTGCTGGCCACTGCATAACGAGGATCTCGACTTCTTGTAAGTAGTCCCGTACAATGATTGCGGTGTGGCAACGGGCGTTATTATGCATTAACAAATGGAAATGCCGCCCCAGAACATACAAGATCCACCCCCGTATGCGACGGATTCCTCAAAGCAAGCTTGTGCAAATCGCTCCCCTTGCCTTCTGTATACTCTTCTACGACTGTTGTTACAGAAAAGGGTCACACTCGTTTCATCAGAGAAGAGGACGTTCCTCAACTGATCGAGTAACCGATCGCAATGATTGCGAGCAAACTGCAGTCGGTCTCTGCTATGCTGTACAGACAGTTTCGGTCCTTCAGCATGCTTTTCTTCTCCCGTAGTCTTCTCCTAACCGTGGAGACGCTCACTGAAATTCTACGAGCTGATCGGGGCTCCTGTTGCAACTCAACAGCATTAGAAAACCGATCGCGTAAATTTATTTATATATTATTATACTTTAATTAACACGGATAAACCAATTACATTATTTAAGTCACAAACAATTATTTGAAATATAAATAGATTATAAATACTTACAATGTCAAAGAAATAGTCAATATAATGACCATGATGATCATTATATTGACCTATGATCTATGAGCTATGATCTTATTGTATTGTGTAAATAAATAATTCGGTTAGTAAAAATACCTAGCCATCAATGTCGAGCCAAAACACAAATAGAAAATAAAAATAGTATGAAACACGCAATCTTAAATCGCGCTCACAGAAACTCAAACAATCCGATAAAATTTTCACCCATCCATCCGCAAATAAATCGCACTCAGGACTACGATTCAGGAGCGCGTTTAACGCGGCGAGGATGCGCGGAATAGGTGACGAAGATCTAGCCACAGTGCGCGCCGGTGGTTTGGCAAACAACCTATTATTCCGACCCCGACAATAGTTGTTCGGGACAAACAAACGACACAGCTCGTCGCTCAAGTCCAGAGTGTCAATCTTGCCACGGAAAATTTTGCAGGCCGTAAGAATCTGATCGCAAGCCCGTCGAACCTCCAACGAGTTGTACCCTAGAAAACCCAGCAAAAGTTTTATAGAACGTAGGTAAGGGTAATATCCATAACGGCGTTTGTAGAGAGCCTTCTGGACCTTTTCCAGCAAGAGTGCATATGTGCTCTCATGCGGATTTCACACGCAGGCACTGGATTCCATCTTATTACGTACAAGTGCACCAAAAAGTAAACAGATCACATGATTGCTTCGGAAGTCACAGGCATTTCTGAGGACAAACCCCAAGCACCTATAAGACTCTTAGTGCAGTTACATGATCGTCGAAAGTAAGCTTACGATCGAAAGTGACTCCCAAGTCTTTTACTGTAGTAGAGCTAGCAATAGGAATATTGTTAAGTTGATATATAAGGTTGATTGGGTGACACATTCGACCGAAAATCATTACGTAGCACTTACTGGCATTAAATTATATCTTATTGTGAGCGCTCCACTCGAAGACTGCATTAATGTCACCTTGTAGCGCTATACAATCTGCTTCCGACATTTCTGAGTAGAGTTTTAAGTCATTTTAAATCATAGAGATACCTAGCATGAGACACAACTCTTGGCAGATCGTTAACCATAATCAAGAAAAACAAAGGCCCGAGGATAGACCCCTGACTAATACCAGAACGCGTATGATATGGTCGCGACTCGTACATGCCGAGTCTGACAAACTGCTGATGATCGCAGAGATAGTCCGTGAGAAACCGGAGAAGACCCGGGGCAATGCCTATAGCGGAAAGTTTTGCAAGCAGGATGTCGTTATTGACCCTATCAAACGCATTCCGGAAGTCAAAGTAGAATACATCTACCTGGTGCTTACGATCCATGCAACTATAAACAATCGACGAGTGTTAATAGGTTAGTGTTTACTGATCTTTTGCTCCTGATCCCATGTTGTTCGTTACATTAATACTTATTGACCTGCGCGTATATGTGCTCATGCAGAATGGATTCAAAAATCTTCGCTGGGGTGGACAAAATTGCAATAGGACTGTCTCTTCAAAAAATATAATTATTCGAGCTTTTAGGTATTGGAGTAACCCTTGACAACTTCCACTGTGGCGGATAAACACCAGTCTTAAGTCCCAATTTAAAAATGTGGCAGAGAGGACCGCTCAAACATTTTCTTGCCACTTTGATGAATGCAGGTGGTAGTGGTGATGGTGTCAGGGCCCACAGAGCTTCCAGGTTTAAACTTGTTGATACCAAAAATTATATCGTGCTGAGTAAGCGTCATTATATTGATATAATTGCTGTTAGCAGAGCTATCAAAGACGGCCTCGGCATTAAGTTGGGGTATCTTGGGAAGGAAGACACTAGAGAAGTAGCTTGCGAAAGCCTCAGCCACCCCCGGTCCCGTAAAAGTTGTACCTTGATAGCTGATACTGGGTTCAAAACCTCTCTTTGACCGAAGGCTCGAAATGTGCTGCCAGAATTTTCACGGGTCCCGACCAATATTGTCCTCTATAGACTGCGTATACGCACTGTAGGCAGACGCTATACGATATTTTAATTCAGCTCTGAGGTTAGAGAATTCTTGGTAGATTTCAACAGAATTGAGACGTTTCCATACCGAATGCAACTTTAACTTACGCTTTGTGTCCTGAATTATGTCGCAGGTAAACCAAACCGGGTAGCGCCTGCCCGCAGAGACCCAACGGTGTTTTTTTGGCACACACGCATCAAATATGTTATAAATAATGTAATAAAAACACTGGCTGGCAATACCTACATCCTGGGTCTGCAAAACCTCAGTCCAAGATGTCTGGGACAACAAAGAATATAACTGATTATAATAATAATAATAATGCTCATTATTCAGACACAAGATCCATATTAAAATAACCTATCTTAGTATAAATACGAACACATAATAAAAAATAAATATAAAGTCAAAAATTAGAATAAAAATAATAATAATTAGGTATCTACTATACCTATCAGGATGCGATTTACACCCATCGTCTATACATATTAATCAAGAAGACCCTATCAGCTAAACTTGCAATAATGTAGTTCTTACACCTGTCGACCCTGGACATGAATTTGGCCACCCGGCTCCTCTGGATGGCGTTAAATGAATCTATTCGCGCTTCCAGGTACATACCCGAGGCGCTGCAATATCGATCTAATCCCATAAGCTGCCTATTAGATATTGTTATAGGCAACACGAATGCCATCGTGTGCCTTTTTAGTGTACTGTGTCCAGAGTTGACAAGTATAAAAAGTCTGACAGAATGATCTAAATAAGGTCAACTTTACATAGCGTGACGATTTGGTAAACTTTCGAATTATCATGTTACCGACCACACAGAGGGCTCTGCGTTGCCTATCGATGTCTTTGTCATCTCTCCCATTCGCAGTCACAATGTAGCCCAGATACTTGAAGGATTCAGCGATTTTCACAGGTTGTTTATTTAGAAAAAGACAGGGCACATTGTCGGGACCCTTGCCAGATCTAAATATCACCATCTCAGTTTTTTTACATAATATATTAGGTCATGCTCTTTTGCATACCTCTCATAAATACTTAATAATTGTCTCAATCCTTTGATCGAGGGGCTGAGCAGCACCATATCATCAGCATAGCTCAAATTATTGACATACCTGTCATCTAACCTGAGCCCTACTGGGGTGCTGCTCAGCTCCACTATCAAATCATTCACGTAGGTGTTAAATAGATCCGGCGAGGTTAACCCTGTCTTACACCACATGTTAGCCTGTAGGTTTCAGAAAGCTCTTGGCCCCACCTCACGCTGTTAGTTTGATTACGATACCAGTACGTGAGCAAACCAACAGCATCATCCGGGGAAGATGTGCTTTTCGATAGACAACGCTGGTGCAATATTTTTCTGTAATAACCGTTCAAGTATCTTGGCCACAATCGTTGCAAGCGAGATGGGCCTATAATTGGCCATGCTAGACACAAAACCTGTTTTATTTTTTATTATCGGTACCACAGTGTACGTATCATATCATCCGGTATATAGCAGTGCCGAAGACACAGGTTGAACAGACTAGCTAGTACATCACAGATATACTGGCCTGCATATAGCATATGCTCGATACTTAAACCGTCATGGCCAGGGGACTTACCACGTTTTGTCTTCATAAGAATTTCCTCAATGTCTGTAGGTGTTAATGTTACAATTGGGTAAATCTCCTGACTATCACTTTTTTGATTAACTTTTTTGCTGATTATTTTGTACATATTTCACTGCAGCCTTAAATTTCCTTCTTGATTCGGACATAGCCTCATAGTACACTCCCGCGGGTGGTCTACCATACATTACCCATTGTAAGAAGGTATGTCTAGCATTTACGTGTAGCTCACGTACATGACAATTCCATCCTACTAATTTATTTTTAAACCGTTTCGTATAAAAACTACGTACAGCGGATAAACGTAAAATTTGTATAAATTCACTATAAAAATTATATCGATAATTTTTTAAAGTTTTAAAAGTTTAACTGATCACAGTTAGAACAGTTACCTACTTACTACCTACTTACTAAACGTTCAAAAATACTATTTTTAAAATTATACAACAGACTAGAGAGTTTTTCCGTGCAGAAATTACGGTATAATTCAATCTGGGATTGATCCCTCACTCCCCATACATGTTTTTGTGATTAACAGTCGACGGTTGCTGATGATTTCGCGCGCACTAAGTTAAAATTACATGTAATAATCATCGGAAAGTGATCAGACCAGTGAATGTGATGAATCATATTGCACAACAATATCTGTCACGAGAGTAGCGGCTGCCGCAGTGGCGATGCAGTGGTTGAGCCACCGACACGTGCCGTGCGCATCACTTACGAAAGTGTAGGTATCCGCTGCGAGTCTCAACCGGTCCACACACTGTAGTGATTGCTCCTTACAAAAATCCGTCAGCTCTTTTTCAAAAAGAGTACCGGGGTTAAAATCCCCCATCATTAATACAGATTCCACATCTGTATTCTCAATTATGGCACTTATCTGCGCAAGACATTCGGTATATTCTGGCAGATTTTCTTCGCAGTTCACTGGCATGTAAACACAAAATACAAGTACACTCTTTTCACGCAATCCTAAGCGCACGGCACATAGACGATCACTATTGCACTGTATGATGTTAGCACATGTAAACAAACTGGATCTCCACATTATCGCCGTCCCGCCGTAAGGACGACCTCGCAGCACACCAGCAGATGTGTCCACAGCTGATTTAGCACACCAGGCAAAATCCTTGTCAATCTCATTTATAAAATCCAAGTAATGCGGGAGCAGCCAGGTTTCTTGAAGGGCAATTACATCCACCTCCTTACATATGTCTCTAACATGATCCACAGATCTTTTAATTGACTTACAATTAAAAGACGCTAGTTTTGTAAGTTTTTTCTTGCGGTTGTACAATCATATTGTTTTTCCTAAGGCCTCGGTAGTGTCCTTCACAGGACGTGGCTGTCTGAAGGGTCGGAATACTGATCCTTGCGGCCAAAAATCATTTTGCAAAAATGTATTTAATTTTGACATGACCACTGTTATCTTAAAGGAGTTAAAAATCGTTTCTTTATTCTGATTTAACAGTTCTACACTCTCACAGTCTTCCTGCCTTTCTTTTATGTATTCTTTAATGTTTTCAATTGTGATATGCTTCTTTATTCTAGATAGGTATATATAGCCAAATGACTCCACTACTTGCAATTTACTTGTGTTTTGCGATGTGCCGCGCGTATGACGGTATCTATAGCTTTTATTTTTTTGTACTGTACTGTCTTAAACTCATCACTTTTATTTATTTGATCATTATATTGTACAAGAACTATATCTCTATAGGAAGTCGTATGCATGGTAAGCTTGTAATAGCACTTCCTGAAGTTCCAGTCTTATATCTGGATTGATGTTGCTCGGCTCAACTCGTTTAGAATGACGTGCCGTGTCGATACCTATTCCGATGTCTAAAGGAGGGTGATAAGAGTCAACGGGGACGACTATTTCTTTTGTAGCCATGACAGTTGTCTCGCGCGCGCTATCGCTCTCCTGAATTAGAACAACATCTAGCATTCCTCCGTATGAATTCGTCACTACGTTCTTCTCAGTCATACTGCAAAAGGACATGTAATAACAATAATAATTCTTAATGTTTAACGTGGCACTATTCAAATTTAAGTTACCTAAGATACAGATACCTACTTTATAAATGTTTATAAAAGTTTCGACTTTACAAAAAAAGTTCATGTAATCATTGATATAGAATATACATACGTGAAAGGGGCGACCGTGCCATGTGAAGCTCGCCCACAGATCTTCCCCATTTTCTGTTTCAAACTCCTGCCGCCTCTGTAACACAAGCGGTGTACGCGCAGCAAGCAGAACGCCTCCACCCGGTGTTTTTCTGTCGCGGCGTAAAATACTCCAATCGCTGCATGATTGTAAAGATGTGGTTACAATGAATCTATCGTCTCTCTCGGATGTGTAGAGTTTTCTCCCAGATCCACGTCTTCGGATACAACCACTGGTTTCTTGGTTGATACACTTGCTGAACGAAAAAACGGCTCAGGTTAAGTTGCCGAGCAACATCACACTGCAGTATCCCTGATTGCAACAGTGCAATCACTTGAGCGGCTTCTTGAGCTTCAGATTTCCCCTGGATGAGGTGCAATAACATTAACAAAAATATCAATTTATAGGCACCTATTAGTTCCTACATCATTTTGGAACAAAATATTATTGTAATAACATTATTCTCAATAATAGTGGAGTACATCGAAATATTTTACAAACATCGATAATTTTTCAATGCTATAACGAACTTTAAGAGTCAGCAACCCTTATTAGCGGCCAGATATAAATAGGCAACCGTTTATCATAATAAACAGAAAGAAATAGCTCTCATTTGATATTATGTATAAATGATAAATTTACGTTATGAAATGTATCGAAATCATATCTATTTAAACCTCGCTGCGAAGAGGAGCGACAAGTGCACAAAGGCAAACGTGATTTTTCAGTCTTTATATATATTGCCGTGATGTAGACGATATATTATTTAAAAAACAATTGAATTATTTATTAATACTAGCGGCCACATTATGATAGGCAACCTGGTAGATGTATATTCTCCTCATTATAAATATACGTAATCATTTGGTTTTTAGCAAACACTAGATGAGTGCACTAATTTAGCAGCCGGATCCTAGACTATAATGGTATATGTAAAAAGGATCATACAATAAACTAATAGGACCATGTCGAGTTTCTTGCCAGAATCTTCTAGTATCTCCACCATTCAGTTATCATGTTAGACGATTCGAAGAGATCCATGTAATTGTATTGAATTAAACAGTTTTGTATTTGAATTTGATTGAATATGTTTTTTGCAGAAAACTCCAAGGCCGTTGTAACGAAAGGTTACGATGGTGGCGAGGCAATTATTACCTTCATTCCAAGCCTCGAGGAGCAGAAACGACTGATGAAAATATTCGCTGTAGGTATCTAAGAGCTAATTGAAGCATGGTATTAAGAATTTAAACTATCCACACTCATTTATTTATCACGTTTTGCTTAAAATCCAGAGGTCATGCAGCGATTATTCACGTAAAATTAGGAATTAAATTAATTTGATTACCCCGACACAATCAGAGGAGTGTTCGGTACAAGTATAATGTATGTGATTAACGTCTGAAATGTTGGTATCGTGTTTTTTCAATGATATAGCAAGAACACCTTGACCTAGTGCTTCAACAGCACTAATATATAATCAATATCAATATAATCTTATATACATTTTATATAAGGTTATATTCAACTTATACAGTCGTGGTCAACTAATTAGGGACACTCTCTAGTTAAACCGAATTGTGAATTTAATTTTCTTTTCCAACTAATCTAAAATGAATTGCAGATTTTTTACATGAAAATATAATTAAGGTAGGGCCAATTAAATAGATCACATCTGACATCTGTCTGTTTTAGCTTCATAGTGAGGTAACCTGCCAGAAACATCGATTAAATTAAATTATCGATCGATTTTCGATCGCAAATTATGGAAACAGAATAAGACAAGTACATAGTGTAACAAAAAAATGCATCTATTCAGTTGAGCTATTTGAATAATAGCTAGTGTTGTCATCGTCATCACTGCTGTCCGCACTCAGAGATATGATTCATTCATTTTAAACCATATTGTCTATTCTCACATCTCGTTTAAAATCATCTGAAATTATTTTCTTCGTTTTCTCGATGACTTTTCTCCTGTCTTCCGTAGTGACTTCTGCACACGCAGTTTGAAGCAGTGCCAAAATTTTTGCATTACTGAAGGGTGGCTCAGTATTGTTATGCGCTGCATGACCCTTTATTTGTGCCCAAATAAGCTCGATAGTATTATACTGGCAGTGATAGGGAGGTAATCGAATAACGTCGTGTTCATGCTCTAGGGCTAGTTCATCGATTATATAGCGAGGCTTGGGCGGCTTAGTTGTTTTTACCAAATTAAACAACTCAACTTTTAATCAAGTTGGATTTGCTTCCACACCATTCCTTTCCAGCCACAAGATAATTTTAATTTTTTATTTGCTTGCGTTGGTGGCTTATCAACTTAAACAGAATGATACGGAGCGCTGTCCATGACAATTATCGATGGGTTTTCTAGGCTGACTAGCAGCTTTTCAAACCACTCTTTAAAAATTTTAAAGTTCTTTTCCTCATGGTAATCACTCGTAGTTTTAGACGCGAATGCGAGGAGGCTGTCTGGAATACATACTTGAAAATCTGAGCCCGCGTAACATATAATAAGGCGAGCTCCTTTTCCCGATGGAACTTTTAAGGCGAAGGCCACTGTGTCATCGGTCCATGTCTGTGAAAAGGTATGGTTTGCATTTAACCATGTGTCGTCAATAAACACGATATTGTCCCAATCGGTTATTTTCTTTTTATTTTCTTGAGTAATTAATATACATAAATGTGGTTGCGAATTGGAGCAGCATTAAAATTGTCAACGCCAACAGTGTTCTTTTCTCTCTTTCTTTTTTTCGGTGTACGTAAATTATTCTCCTCTGAAGCCTGATGGTCCGTATTTCTCCTTGAGAATTTGGGTAATTATCCTCTTCCCCAATCCTAATTCTTCGGCAACGCGTTATCTCGGTTGTGTCTCAGGTAAAAGAGACCTACCGTTAACAGATTCACGTTCGAAATAATCACTCAACTTTTCTACCAGTTCACGAGATTGACTGTTCAGCGTTTTCCCTCGTTTTGACATGGTAAAGCACAAATATTTAAGCAATCGGAATCCAAATTATAGCCAGGTAAACATCAGAGTAAGATCAGTGCAATAAGATAAGCCGGTTCGGAAGAAATTATCAGAGAACACACCAAAAACACACAGTTACTTCGGACAACGACAAAAGACTGCGCCATGTAACTGTCGCTGGTTGACTAACTGACTGACATAGAAAAAATAAATACATATGAAAGCTAAGAGTTTTCATACTATGTGTCTCCTAGGAAAACCTAGCACCCGTTTCCAAAGCTGCGGTCTCCTTTAGGGTAGAATATTCCTTCACAAGTAATTCATTTGTCATAAGTCTTTTGATTTTTTGTGTAACATCCCTAGTGTTTCTTTATTCTTTATTGTACACAAAAAATACATAATCTAAACTTAATCAATAATGGCATGTACACAGGCGAGCTTAACCCTAGAAAGATTTCTCTTCTAGCAAACCTTGGGAATTGGAGATATAAAAAAAGCAGCCAAGTGCAAGTTGGTCTCGCCCATGAAGGGTTCCGTAGCAGCAAGTTCATAATATATAAGTTCTTGTAGTTCGTTGTAACTTTGATCGATGTTTTAATAATGGTGTATATTTTTATATTAAGTTTTTATATGTAAACTTTATAAATAGGTACCTAAATGATGGGATTTAGATCTAACTATATGCAAGCCCATATATAGGCTTGTGATAGCTAAACAAGCTAATATATATTCCAGTTTGACAAGAAATATTTCCAAAAAATTATCAATTTGTGTGCCTCCTCGCGTAGTTGGACAAGGTGGTAATAACGTCCTGTATCCAGCGTTCGGCATAAAAATTACAGTATACAACTGTCTTTTAAAAAATCTTCGTTGAAGTCTCCAAAAAGTAATGTTGGCATATTGTTGTTGCAAAAAACATTTTTGTTTATGAACTCCATGAAAGTTTTGTTTGTACATCTGGGTGATACCGACCAAGCCACGCCCCGTGCGAATTATAATAATAATTATTATTTACTTAGGCACCTATTACAGATTTATTATTAGAAAATAATGGATCACGGTTTATACATAAGGTATGTTTAACCAATTTTCGGTGGAAGTTTGTACACCATATATTTTTTTTAGTTTTATTTTTCTCTTTTTTTGAAGCGTTGATTTTACCACTATGGAAGTGTCTCTCGCGCAAACTATTCAGCTTAGAAAAAAAATATTAGAAACCGCAATATCAGTTTTGAAGACCTATCCAAAGACACCCCACATGTACAGGGATAATAAAAAAAAAATTTAGTTTCAGTTCTAAGTATAGGAACCCCCAAAATTTATTGTTTTTTTTCTATTTTTGTGTGAAAATATTAATACGGTTCACAGAATACATCTACTTACCAAGTTTCAACAGTTCTTATAGTTTTGGAATAAAAAGGCTGTGACATACGGACGGACAGACAGACATGACGAATCCATAAGGGTTCCTTTTTTTTTGTTCCATTTGGCTACTGATCCCAAAAAACGAATGGGTGTGTATGAAGTGTACAAAAGGAAATAAAGACAAAGATTAAATTCATAGTACTAATACAAATATGAACTTACTAATAGAGAAATACAAATAAATCCCTATATATAAAAATCTTGTGTCACAGTTTTCGTGTTTATACTCCTCCAAAACGGCTTGACTGATTTTGATGTAGGTCTGAGAATAGGTTTATTTTTATACACCTAAGTGTTAAGGGTGGCTCACCCCAAAATTTTTTTTTTTATGTTCAATAATGCAAAACAACGTTTGTCGGGTCAGCTAGTAATATATAAACTACATATAAATACCTAAACATTATTGCTAAATATATTATATTAATATATAATTATTATATAAACATACCTACTTAAATATATTAAACCTACATAAAATAATATACTAATATATATACCAGCACTTACAATGAGAGATAGTGCTCTTCGACTTTTTGCTTGAATATGCCAAGCGAGGGACTAGCGCGGATAACGTGAGGAAGAGAATTCCACAACTTCACAGAGTGGACCGTGAATGAACCACCATAGCGACTAGAAGAGTGGGCAGGTATTTTAAGAAGAAGAGATTTTGCAGTTCTGCAGGACTCACCTCTGTCTGAGGCTCGGAGGCTGACTCCAACTGACAAAAACTTGGCTACATGCAAAAAGCTTCGCAACAGCTTCCAAGATGTGCAGGGATGCAAAAAGACACCACATACGTCGCGTATGAGATGTCCTCCCCTTATGTGGAAATTTCTGAACTCTTTGGGCATTCGAAAATACTCCACTGTAACCCCTATTTCTTTCGACTTAAATTCAATATAAAGAATCTATTTGTCTATTATTTATTATTATTCCGCTTAGACATAACCCTTTTAATAGACTCAGTCAACCAGAGAACAGGTGGATGCTTAACTTTAACACGTTTGAGCCGTGCGTAAATGTCATAAAGATTAAACACAATTGAATTAAATGCAGAGACCTTGTCATCAATACAAACCGCATTAATGACAGGCGACCAATCAATACCATCCGCATCCTGTTTCAAGCGATCATGATCAATATCTTTGAAACTGCGGAGTTAAAGGAATTTAGGCTTAGGTTTAGGCGACGGATTTTAAAGTATAGGTACACAAGGTCATGGTAGGAAAATGAAGCATCCAATAGACCATATGTAGCTATATGTACACGGAAAATAAGTTTACAAAGGAAATAAGTTCAACAACGTAACCTTGTAACGACGCTCAATTTTTTTAATCAAAAATAAATTATTATGTTTAGAATGGTTTATTAGTCAAAGGAAGTCGCAAAATTGCCTTATTTTATACAATAAATATGTATATTTAATTGAAAAAAGTGTATTAATTGTGCTGTTGAAACGTTGAAAATATTATATGCACTCCGTTACAAGGTTATGTGTTTGAATTCTGATGAATTCTTTAAATTGTTCATAGACTATGGTGTCCAATGCAGTGCAAAATTTCAAGCGTAATAACACAACTTTACATGTGCCCAGAAAAAATGATAGAGAGAAGGTTAGCTAAGAAGGATCCGTTTTTAGGCTTTGTTTTAATTAAACACGAAGTATTTGGGGCAGAGGTTATAGCTGGATTATCAGCGAAGACGAAGAAAGAACATAGAAATGCACATTTATCGTTTGCACGTAAATATGGATATTCGACCTACGACCAATGACAACATGTATTATTCTCTGACGAGACCAAGGTTAATTTGGTTTCTTTAGATGGAAGGCAATACGTACGGCGTCCTCTAAAAGTGGAAGTGAATCCGACATTCACTAAAAAGCACGTGAAACACGGCGTGGACCTGTAAAGAAAGATCAGGGTAATTTAGACCAATATCAATACAAGGCGATATTAGAGGAAACTATGCTTCCTACTATGAAAACTTTTCAAACTATGTAACATCTCCCTATTGTATAGAATTTTCAGCATGATAACGACCCGAAACATACCGCCAGTTCAGTCAGGTCGTATCACATCAGTCAGTTGGTATCAGTGCTAGATTAGAAAATTTTCCATTTTTCGTACCACAACTTTATAAGAACTTAATGAAACTTTTTGTGTGATATGGGCAAATATTCCTGTCGAAACATGTAAAACTGATAATGTCGATGCGAATTCGGTGCAAAACGGTCATTACTAACACAATGGTTTTGCTAGTGATTTTACCTGAAATACAACGGGGTTGAGTTAGGGAATTATAAAAAAAAATACTCCAGATTATAACTTTCATTTTAACTCTATTTTTTATTTTACTTTACTGTCCCTAATTAAAAGTCAATCTACAGAACAAACTTAAATTGAATTATGTGTATAGGATTCGATATATTTAAAAAAATATATATTTACTGTAATTTATAGCATAATAATCGGATAAAATTATGTAAATAATAGTACCTACTTAAGAAATCAATAATTTCAAATTTAGAAATGCATGGCCAGGGTTTCTGTAAAACCCAGCGCAAAGGTAGAACCCAAAAACTCTCTGAGCACACTCTTAAACTCATGGCAGAACGTAGCGAAATGAAACTGCAGTATTCAGTGGACATGTCGAAATACAGCTCGCTCAATAAACAGATCTCTACGTCTATGCGACGTGATTTGCGTCTCTTTAATACGTGTAGTATTAAGAACGCAATAGACCGCAACCAAGGTTCCAAAGTGTTCACGAGAGTTCTGTCTATTGGGCAAATTCTGTTGACGAAGCTGAAAACTGACAGTGGCAGTGTCGTTTCCTCGAAGCCAGAAGTTATACGAGTGCTCGAGAAGTTCTATAGACAACTATACACCTCATCGCAAAGTCCTAATTCAAGCACGACTAGCGATGCAAGAGCCCGCCTAACCCGACACTTCACAGAAGACATTCCGGACGTCAGCCTATAAGAGATTCGAATGGCTCTCTAGCAGCTTAGCAGCAGCGTCCTCCAGAAGCTGTTCAACTCCATCACCCTCGAAGGAACTACGCCAGAGGCGTGGAACAGGAGCGTGGTGGTACTGTTCTTTAAGAAAGGGTATAACACCCTCTTAAAGAATTACAGGCCCATCTCGCTGTTGAGCCATGTCTATCAGCTGTTTTCAAGGGTAGTTACTAATCGTCTCGCTCGTAGGTTTGACGACTTCCTCCCGAACAAGCCGGGTTCCGAAAAGGATTTAACACCATAGACCACATCCATACGCTCCGGCAGGTTATACAGAAGACCGAAGAGTATAACCGGCCACTTTGTTTAGCGTTTGTGAACTATGAGAAAGCCTTTGATTCTGTCGAAACCTGGGCAGTGTTGCGGTCACTCCAGCGGTGCCATATCGACAATCGGTATATCGAAGTGTTGAATTGTCTGTACAGTAACGCCACCATGTCTATTCGACTCCAGGACCAGAGCACGAATCCAATTCAATTGCATAAAGGGGTGAGACAGGGAGATGTTTTTTCTCCAAAACTGTTCACCTCTGCATTGGAGGATATTTTCAAGCTCTTGTACTGGCATAGATATGGTATCAACATCAATGGCGAACACATCACTCACCTTCGATTTGCTGACGATATAGTCCTGATGGCAGAATCGTTGGAAGACCTTGGCACAATGCTCAGCGACCTTAATATCGTCTCCCAACAGGTGGATCTTAAATTTAACATGAACAAGACAAAAATCATGTCAAATGCTCATGTTGCACCCGTACTTCGATTATATCGCTCCCAATATGTACCATATTGGGAGCGATATAATCGAAGTTGTAGACCATTATGTCTATTTGGGTCAGACAATTCAACTAGGCAAGTCCAACTTCGACAAAGAGGTCAGCCGACAAATCCTACTCGGATGGGTAGCGTTCGGGAAATTACGGCACATCTTCTCGTCACAGATACCGCAGAGCCTCAAGACGAAAGTTTATAATCAGTGCGTGTTGCCAGTGATGACATATGGAACTGAGACTTGATCGCTAACTATTGGCCTCATACACAAGCTCAGAGTCACGCAACGTACTATGGAGAGAGCTATGTTGGGTGTTTCACTACGTGATACAATCGGCAACGAGGAAATCCGTAGAAGAACCAAAGTCACCGACATAGCACTCAAAATTTGCAAGTTGAAGTGGCAATGGGCAGGCCATATAGCTCGCAGAACTGATAAACGTTGGAAAGTAAAAGTTCTCGAATGGCGACCAAGGACAGGAAAACGAAGCGTAGGTCGACCCGATGGACTGACGACATTGTAAAGATCGCAGGAAGTCGTTGGATGGAGAGGGCTCAAAATCGTTCTTCCTGGAAATCTATTGGGGAGGGCTATGTTCAGCAGTGATCTTCATAAAGGCTGTTATGATGATGATGATGATGACCAGGTTTTCTCTTCACTACAATGTCCCTGATTAGTTGACCACGACTGTATACATTTCATATATTTTTTTGAAATGAAAACTTCTTTAGCATCGTGTGATTCGAAAGTCGATGAAACAAAAAAGTGACAGTAAAAAGAGACAGACACATAAATCCATAAGATTAAACGTGTGAGAAAATGAGATAGGAAGCATTATAAGTGTTTATAATTGTGCGTGTTTGTGCGAGCATGCGTAGTACGAAGCTTGAGAAATCGCATTACAACAACCGTGGTGGTTTGTATACGTGTACGTATTATACGTTTTTTTTGAAGGTTTCACTTCTACCACGTGTCAATTGCACACATGTTTTTTTTTAAATTATAATTTTATAAGCATCTAGTGAATTATGAAATGTTTCAATTTTATAGATAAAATCTAAAGAATCTGGCTCCAATACCAGCATCTGGAACCAGCTGGAAGAAAATAATACAAGCGACGAGCAAGGAGTGCTTGGACAGTTTGTAGTACAGTATGATGTGGAGCGTTCTAAAGATGGCGAAATCTTGGTAAAATATTCTTTATATTAATGAAGTGCCTATTTATTAGTTTTTTTATAATACAGAAAATTGTATTGTATTAGGTTTAGGGTAGAAAACGATGGCGAGGTCAGCTTGATTACAATCTCAAGATTTTGATTAGTAGCGAAATCGCGAAGATTGGAAGGAATGCCTCCGCATAATATAGGTATCCTGCAATGGGATAACAATAATTACTGACTGATCAAATCAATCAACCCACAGCCTATAAACTAATGGTGATAAGAAAAAAAATTCTTAATTCATCTTGTCTAGTGTTGTACTCTAATACATAAATGAAAATTACATATAAAATTACAATTTGCATCTTTTGGCTTTGTTAATTGTTTAATTGTTTACGTCACTCAGGTGAACAATGATTTCTTCGTTCATTTCTTCGCGCCCCAATCTCTGCCTACACTTAACAAGTACGTCGTATTCGTGTTGGATACCTCAGTCTCTATGATTGGCCACAAGATCAATCAGCTGCGCCAAGCTATGCAGACAATTTTCAGCGAGTTGAACCCTGGCGATTACTTCAGCATCGTTGAGTTCGCCTCTGCTGTTACGGTATGTCTATTTATTCGCTTTGGAGATAGATTTAACTGATTCCGATTGAAATACTAAGTAAGATGTGGGGGTTCGGCCGTCCCTGCAGACTCCGGTCTAGTCCCTCATACATGAAAAAGTCCAAATATAATAAGCCGTGCATACAGCGGAAACACGCCCTCTCGCTTCAAGCACCTCACAAACATTCGTGGACTGCACTCTAATCTTGATTCGATGAACCAACATCTTGAGACACATAACCCACACTTGTTATTTCTCACAGAGACGCAGATCCAATGCCCTTCCGACACAGCGTACCTCACATACCTCACATACATTTGTTGTCTGCGTTTACGTGCCTTGAAGAACCCGATTTCCCTGTTCTATGGACTTTGGTGGATACTGGCCTAGATCAAGTAATCCACGCCGGATTGTATAGATCTCACACTGGAGACCTTGAGACAACCAGGTTTTTTAACTACATCTGCGAAGCGGCGGATGTAGCCCAACAACGTTACCCTGATGCCCAACTGGTACTTCAGTGTCATTTTAATGCTCATCACCAGCAGTGGCTGTTTCCATTTCAGTCTACTGACCATGCTGGTAGAGAAGCTTATAGACTTGATCTCTTACATAATCTCACTCAGATAGTGATCGAGGCTACCAGGGTACCAGACGTTGAGGGCCACACAGCCAATTGCTTGGACCTGTTTTTTTTTTTTTTAATTTGTTTATTCAGAACAAAGTACACAAGTGAACATAAATTACAAGTAAAACGATGAAACTACAAAAGTTATAAACTGTGAAGCAGTCTCAACGCCCACCACGGGGACTTGGAGAAACTCACTTTTTTCTGAAAAGAGACAAGCTTGCGTTTTAGATGCGTTGAATTTAACTAGATTGGCATCGCCCCAATCAGCCACAACACAATTGTGGATAGATACTTTGCCAACCCCCTAGCCAGTAAAACTGATATTCAGAAAAACAGAGACTAGATGCTTATGCGTCTGGATTGAACTCTCTAGGTCGTGTCTGATTGGGGCGATGCCAATCTAGTTAAATTCAACGCATCTAAAACGCAAGCTTGTCTCTTTTCAGAAAAAAGTAAGTTTCTTCAAGTCCCCGTTTTCCGAAATATACCGGTAATTGTAGAAGATCATCTCGAACTCTTGGTAGTTTCACTTACTCGGACTCTCAATTTTGGCTCCTATATAGAGTCCAAAGCCAAGACCGCTGCCATGAAGCTTGACATCCTAAACAAGGTGAGGCGATACTTCACACCTGGACAGCTTTCAACTTTATATAATGCTCAAGTACGCTTGGGTATGCAGTATTGCTGCCATCTATGGGATGGGTCAGCCGAACACCAGCTGGCTGCTTTGGACTCGAACGAGCTTATAGCATTGAGGGATAGGTAAGCAGCTTAACGCTGAGACTAAGTTCTAGAGTCTCGAGCACCGGCGTAAAGTTGCTTGCCTTTCGATGTTTTATAGAATACGTTTCGGAGAGTGTGCCCAGGATTTGCATGATCTCATTCCACCATCTCCCTTTCACAACATGATAAGCAGACGTACCGCTCAATATCTATCATCCATACCTTGTCAGTCTACCACCCTTACAAACAAAGTGCTTTGCTTCCACATTTTTAATGCGTACAGCCAAAGATTGGAATGCTTTGCCGTCGTCTATCTTTCCTGAAAACTAAAATCTGGGTCTCTTCAAGACAAGAGTAAATAAGTATCTTCTGGACCTACGTGCCCTATCTTCGGCCACATCGTCGCTTAACATCAGGCGAGTGGCTTGTGGCTAAACGTAGGTCTAACTATAATAAAAAAAAATATACTACTTACATAGGTACTAAAGGTGATGTGCTCTTCAGATTCATGAACTGAAGGAGGCTGATCAAGAGCCTCCAAAGTCGAACAACTACCAGTTCTTCTGGAGCAATGTAGAGAAGAAACCGACCCTGGTGCCTCCCTCACGGGCCACGCCGGAGAACATCGCCAAAGCCAAGGTCATCGTCAGCAGGTTTAGAGCTTATGGAGGTGAATAGCTTTATCCCTGTCTACCTTCTGGGCTTCAGCGGTATTATTGTTCTCCCTATCATAATCTTCGCTCCACTTATGCCACCTACTTTATTATTGTATCCTAATGTTACCTACTTGCCTAACTAGATAACTACAGTACAAAAAGGGATAAGAATTTATGATTACTTGAGCCGTATTGCAAAACAACACTCAGACTCCGTATCCAGCGAATAAGGGCACAACTGAAAAACACCAATTTTACAAGAGGAGGCTTCAACTGAACTTATTAAACCAACGCGTGAAAACGCGTCGTCACTAGCACTAGCACCACATAATTCTTTTTTGCCGGAGTATGCGCGTGATAATGTTGAAAGCATACTTTTTATGTTGGTAATCGACATATATATTTTTTTAAGAACTGTCAGCGTTAGGCGTCAGGCGTCTTAACGACTGATATATTGGCACAACGTTAGCATGTCTTAGTTACTTGTTAAGTAAGATTAGAAGGACGCCGATAGCTATATTTTCACGACTGAGATATAGGCACGGTTTTAAAATGTCTCCGTAACTTGTTAAATAAAATAAGAAGCAGGGCTAATGCTTTATCTTAACGATTATGATATAGGCACGACATTAGTATGTGTCGATAGGCTACTAAGATAGGCACGACACGCCTATCTTAGTAACTTATTAAGTAAGAAAAGCAGCTGTAAGTCCGGTCAAAATAAACATTCACCCTTGCATAAATTACAAAGAAGCTAAAGCGAGAAGAAGCGTTATTCGCCTTAGTGACTCGTGGTTCATTCTTCAATTCGAAGATTTCTATACCAAAGTGATTAAACCAAAAATTTTTTGCGATGTCATCTACAAACACAGCATTGATTTTGCATGTTTAATCTACTACGTTTATTCCACGTCAGAACTCGTATTCAGAAATTACTCTGATTTACCATTTTTATCTGTGTCCATCTTAAAAGCCTTTAAAGCTGAATGTAAAAACAATTTCAAACCAAATGGAATGTTGTTTTTTTTATATATAATAATATAGTTATCGATTGAAAAAAGTTTCGTTCTGAAATACGACGCCTGCATTAGGCGTAATTTGAATTTAAAATGGCGGTACATTACAACGGATATTTAATAAATAAAACTCTTATTAATATCTTGCACCTAGCGTAGGTAGGACACATATTGCTTACCGGTAAACGAAGTAATGAATCATCTCACGATAACGAGATTGTTTGTTTATTTGAATGTAATTTTTTAACACGTCTATACAAACGAAATACCTATAGAATCAATAGTATAATCAATCAATTTTATTATAATCAATAAAATTTGTGGTTACACAGTAGGTATCTAAACTAAAAACGGAGATAACAGCAGATACTCCGTTTTTGAGTTCAGATACCTTCATGATCTATTTACTTCGACAGGCACAAACATTAATAGCGCTCTAGACGTAGCTGTGAGTCTAATTCACAATCGCACTAAGTGGAGCAAGAAATCCATGACCAACACAGAAGTCGCAGTAGGAGTAGAAGCTGGCGATAAGAATGCAGAAGATTACAACATTGAGAGTGAGTGCTTATTGTTGAGCAAGATATGGGATTTAAGGGATATACTGATACAGCTTACATGTCATCTTATGTCGAAATGCACTGAATATTGGCAAACGTTTATTCACGTTACATCCTTTTCTGAGAACATTAACACACTAAAGTTCAAATTATTTGTGATATTGTAGGAATGAAGAACTTGGAGCCAATCATCATCTTCCTAACCGACGGTGAGCCGACCGTTGGCGAGACAAATACCATGACCATCATCGACCGAATCACGAAGAATAACCATGGAGAAGACAAAGCTCCCATCTTCTCTATTGCGTTCGGTAAGTTCTGACTTACAATATTACATACTAGCTGACGTGTTCTCGCGACATCCAAATTTCTCCAGTGGTTTTTGAACCAATCGTGTCAAGACAGATAAACAAACAGATATTCTAAAAATAATAGAAATGGGTCTGTTAATGTGCTGTTAAGGGTACTGAAGTCCAACAAGGGACCCTTTTAGTGTCTGACCCTAGATGCGTCTTATCATACATACACTACAGAAACTGCCCAAGATGGTCAATCATGGAACCTTTTGGATTCCTTGGCAGCTGATTTAGAGTCCCTTGGTTTACCGGGAGCTACAGCAACTGTTATTAAGTTCATTAAGCCTGTTCAGTGCCCGCCAATCCTTGTACAGCTGTCAAGCGAAACTGATATGGTCAAGTTCAAGCAAATCAAGTTGTTTGCAAACTGTGCAGTCATAATTCAGCGTTACAAGAAGAAAAATAGTAAAGGCACTCAATGTTAGCGTTGCCAAGGTTTTGGCCACGCCTCGCGTAATTGCAACCGACTTGCTAGATGCGTCAAATGCTCTCAGCAACATCCCACAGCTCAGTGTCCGAAGAAAGGCTTCATCGAGAACGTTCGGTGCTGTAACTGCCAACAGGACCACCCAGCCAACTACTCATTGGGAGTAGTTGGCTGTGTGGTCCTGTGAAATATGCAGTGAAATATTAAAATACCTCGAACGCATAAAATTGAAACGGGACTCACTTTGCCATGTTACTGGCCGAATATCCACTGGCAAGAAGCCGTTGCCTTCAACAGCCTCAAAGGACCTGACGTTTGCTCAAGCTACAGCATTCCCCGCAGTGCGACAACCTCATGGTGGGACCAAAGCACAGCGATCATTAGAACCCAACAGTGCAAATGGGATCGCGGAACTTCCGGCTGAAGACCAACCAACCCTTTCGCATGACGCAGCGACGAGCGAAATGCTACAAATTCTAGCATCGATCAAATCCCTCAAGCGGAATTCGTTAAATGTGAATCCTTCATGAACAAATTGATCATAATTCTGTCTCATGTTGGTCATTATGTTTAATAGCAGCTATGAACTACGCATACTGTATTGGAATGCTGACGGTATTCACAAAAAGCAGCGGGAACTCTTAGAGCTGGCGGTAAGTGACCTTAATGTCGACATTATTGCACTAAACGAGACAAGTCTAACAGGGCGGCTAACCCTCAAAATTCCTGGGTTTTCTTGCTATAGGATCGATAGTCGTAGTGACGGCTCTGGCCAGGGTGTAGCAATTCTGGTCAGGGCTGACATAGATGAAAACCTTTTTTCCGCTTCAACTATCAATAATCTTGAATGTATAGGCATATCACTTCATCTAACAGACGGCGAAGTCATTCTCTACTCAGCCTATCAGTCACCTAACCTAACCATGCTCCCCAGTGACATCAATGCTCCCATGTCATCAGGCAATAAGTTGCTTGTCATGGGCGATTTTAACGCGAAACATCCAACAGGAGTGACGTCGCAAACGCGTAGCTGCTTGTTTCGTGTCCGTAGCTTTATTTTTATTGCAAAGTAATTACCGCTCTGTGCACCCTGTAGTTGTGTTATATTAATAACTGTTGTCTGTTGTGTGTGCGTGAGTGTTTGTGAGACAGTGCTAGCCCTGGAATACCTTTAATTGGGTAATTAACATTAATGTCGTCTTGCTATCATTTTAACCCCGAGGGTAGCCCAGCGTACCAAGATCGAATTAAATCAGCACTAAATCTACTATCAGCGCCATCTACCGACGAGTAGCTTTTTCGATTGAAGAATTGACGCTCCATCTGTTAGAATTATGTCGTCGAAGCCGAAATGTTCTGCTTGCGGGAAATTCGTTTCAGCAACAGGTGTCGCTGGTTGTAGCGTATGCCCTTCCTTGTATCACAAGGACTGCGTTTCGCTGTCTGAGTTGGCTCCCGTTAGTAGCCGCTGGGTGTGCCCTCAGTGCCTGACGAGGACCCGCAAGGGCGACAATACCCCAGTGAGATCGTCTGCACCGGAGGCTTTGGCACCGGGTGCCGCCACCGCCGCTGGCGCCCCTGCCGCTTTATCGTGAGCAACGTCACCTGCCGCACCATCTTTTGATCTACAGGATGTGCAACAGGAGCTGTCTGACTGGATGGTTGAGATCCGCGAGTTTCGTCGTGAGATGGCGGAGTTTCGTGCCACTGTTGCGGCCCTATCTTTGCGAGTGGACTCTATCGAGCTGCGGTTAGAGACAGTGGAGAGGAAGCGCGAGGAGTCCCCTCCGGAGGTGGCTGAACTTAAGACCCAGGTTGTTCAACTGCAGCAGGAGCTCCAAGACGATTTCCATGTTGGGCACTAAGCTTGGCGTCGTGCTTGACGAACATGACATAGTGTTCGCGGAGCGAGTTGGCGTGGTGCAGGGTGCGGGGGCCGGGGGCGAAGCACCGCACGATCGTCGCGTCGTAGTCCGCCTGGTGAGGCGTCATGTTCGTGACCAGGTGCTGCAGGCTGCGCGAGTCCGTCGCACTCTGACCCCGGCTGAGGCGGGCCGTGACGGTGCGCGACCACAGACTCGTATTTACGTCAACGAGCGGCTCACGCGAACTAACCGCCAGCTGTTTCACCGGGCTCGCGACTGACTGGACTCGGCGTGGCAGAGTTTTCGTGCGGCAATCCGATGTCAAGCAGGCGTACCCGATTAAGTCAGCGGCTGACTTAGATCGTGTTTTTGAACTTTGCACCGTTTGATTTTTTTAATAACTGTAAGTTATTTTTTTGTGTTATTCCTTACTTATATTATGTTATCTATTCCAATTATTTTTGTACCATTATTCTGTATGTCTGTAGGTATTATTATATATTGGTGCCTCCTGGACCCGGCTGTATGATGCTGATAGGTAGTTATCAAGTATCTATTTATGTACAAATAAAGTTAACTTCTGTATTATATTATAACTATGTACACTTTTCAGTTATAATTAATTATTTATATTGTAATTATCATGTATCTTATTTTCTAATACATGTATACTACATACGTATTGAAAAGTTTATCTTATCCTACTTTACATTGTTTTTCACTAACACTTATTCTGTATTTACTGTTTTTATAGTTATTTCACCTCGTGTAAGTGGTCAATTTATTATTCTTCACTTCCTCTGAATCATTTGAAGGTTGGTCTCTTTAATCCGGGATCTTTGAACACAGGTCAGGATGAGTTTACAGTGGCCGTGGGAGAGTAAAGCCCCGATATATTGGCGATTAATGAAACGTGGATGAGGAAGGGGCAGGACGACAAGGCGCCAAGCATATCTGGATATCGTTTTATCTATCAGCCAAGACACCGTCACATTAAGGATGGTCGTGGGAGAGGAGTGGGTTTTTACATACGGAGGGGAATTAATGCGCGTGTTTGTCCTCACCCTGTTGTAACTACAGTGGAACAAATGTGGCTTCGTCTCACAGTGGTTGGAAGGACTGTCATTGTGGGCACTGCCTACCGAGCACCTTGGCAGGATGCGGTTTTGTACTTTGATGCCATTACCGATTCGATTGCTTCTTTTCCAAAGTGTGACAACTTAATATTGGTTGGAGATTTCATCATTAATTTTCTTGTACCCAGCAATACTAATAGTACCTTACTTCAGCAATTTCTACATAGTCTGGATCTTAACCAGGTAATTACTGTGCTTACTCACTTCCAAGATGATTATACCCAGACCCTAATAGATATTGTCTGTACAAACACTTCTGTTAGAGAAGTAAAAATGAAACACACACCTGATCTTTGCCGCCATGCAATGCTGGTTGTTGAGCTCAACATTAAGAAAGAAAAACCGTCCCCTCGTTTTGTTACATGCAGACCATTAAAGTGCATCATCCCTGATTTATTCTCCCAAGATTTAAACTCCATCTGCTGGGAATATGTTCAATCTTTTTTTGACATTAATTACCAGGTGCAGGCCTTGACATCTATAACTATCACCCTGTTTTACTTACATGCTCCAATAAAAACTAGTAAATTTAAAGGTCCGCCTCACCCTTGGATAACTGAGACTGTAAAGGCTATGATGGAAATCAGGGATGACTATCATGTAAGATTCAAGGTGCACAAGTCAGTTAGCCTTAAAAACTGCTACAAAAGCATGAAACACATAGTCGCAGCCGCGATTAAGAGCGAAAAGACAGCATTTTTTACCCAAAATGTAAATAAAAATATTTATAATCCCAAACAGCTGTGGAAAAACTTAAAAAGTAATATCTTAGGCAATAATAATAATTCAAATAATTTACCCCTTCAGTTTGATGATCCTGATTTGATAAACTCGCATTTCCTTAGTATCCCAGGCGATGGCCTTGTCCAAATGTCTCAGCTCATCTATTTTGAATATAATCGGTACAGACCAAACTCTGTTTGTTTCTCTTTACAACCCGTAAGTGAATTAGCAATTCTTAAAATTCTGCAGAGCTTCAAATTAAATGCGCAAGGCATAGATGGCATATCCTTGGACATGGTACTAATGACTCTTCCTCATTCTCTCTCCACTATCACGGCTATTATCAATCAGTCTGTATCTAGTGGCATCTTCCCTGAATCTTGGAAAGTGGCTGTCGTCAAACCTATTCCAAAAAATAACCAACCCTCTGCTATGAGTAATCTTAGACCTATTAGTTTTACTCCCTTGCCTCTCTATGTTATTGGAAAGAGTAGTGTGTATGCAATTAACCAAATATCTTTTAGAACATCTCATCTTGCCCCAGTTACAATCAGGTTTCCACCAGGGATATAGTACCTCAACTGCACTGCTTGATGTGGTGGATAATTTGCTGGCTGCTCAAGATCAGGGTATGTGTAGTATCCTAGTCCTTGATTACTCCCGAGCCTTTGATTGTATCAGCATTCCTCTGCTTCTTTCAAAACTAGCATTCTATGGCCTTGATGCTAACTCCATAAATTGGTTCTCAAGCTACCTGAATCAAAGAAAGCAATGTGTGGAACTTAAACTCCCCAATGGGCAAACTCTCCGATCCTTGTTTAAATCAGTACCACGTGAGGTTCCGCAAGGTTCTATTCTAGGACCAATTATTTTCATACTATTTAGTGCAGACATAACTCAGACCATTACACACTGTAAATTCCACCTTTATGCGGATGATGTGCAGTTGTATCATTTCTCCTTGCCACATGATTTTCCTGATGCTGTAAACAAAGTTAATAGTGATCTAGCCCAGGCCCTCCATTGGTCTGAATCAAACGCACTCGTACTCAATCCTAAAAAAACGAAATACATGCTGATTGGTACGAAAGCTAGACTCGAGAAACTTGCTAATTCGCAACTCAATATCTGTGTCGGTGGAGAGGTTGTTGAGCGTGTTTCAGAGGCTAAAAATCTTGGGCTGGTAGACACACACCTGGACAGACACCTCCACTTCGAAAGCCACATTGCTGAATGCCGCAATTGCTTTGATAGACTGAGATCCCTCTATAAAATTCGTCCCTATCTCAGTGTAGAAGTCCGAAATATGTTATGCGAGTCCCTGATTTTGATAATTCTGTTTCCGTATCCCACCTCGCACTCACGTGACACCCTATTTAAACTCATCCAGTTTGCTAAAAATGAAAGCACGCATTAAACTTCACCTTGCCACCCTTTTGTGTGGAATTATCAAGAACAAAACGCCTACCTACTTATTCCAAAAACTAAAATGGGTTATGGAATTCTCTCGCTACACAATCAGAGACTGTTCTCACGCTGTCCTTGTAACGCCACGTCATAAATTAGTTACTTTTCGTGGGTCTTTTAGATTTGCAGCATCTCGCTGCTGGAATGACCTGCCCCCACCAATCCGTGCTCTGAAAACGTTAAAAACATTAAGAACCAGGTATAAAAAGCTGCTTTTAACATGTCAAATTAGCCAATAGACCACTCACCAGCAAAGCACGCATGATTGTCCGAGGCAGGACAAATCCGTCCCGCACACTATACGCACTTATTTTTTTTTTTTTTTTTCATTATCATTTAAATATTTGTTTCAAATTGTTTACATGTTACATCTTTATATTTATAAATAAAAACACATATATATGTATATTAATTTTTTTTTGCAGTTAGGCATATCATTTAACATCTTCTAATTTATTTATTTTCTTTTGTACGTTCGGACGTAATTGATTATAACGTAAGTATATTTATAATAAGTACCTATGTATTTGTGATGTCACCCTAATACCCAGGCCTTTACTGAAAACCAGCGTTGCTTTGCATGGTATCCTATACCTTGTAAGGCAGCATTATGCTGAGTTCAGGACCTGTTTGGCTGCACATGCGGAGCGGTACTATTTGGGCCAATGAATGACTATCCCTAATTATTTGGAGACAGGTAATCTGTTCTGGTTGTTTGGTTTTAGATTATTTTATGTGTACCTATTTTCAATGTAAAAAAATTACGTTATCTTATCTTAGGTTATCATTGTACCTCTCTACTGCTTTGCTCTGTGCTGTCTACTCTATAAACTCTATTCTTTCTTTCTTTCTTTCTTTCTGTACTGGTCTCCTGGTACTATTAACCAGCGTGGTAAATCTCTCTACGAACTCATGTTGCAAGATAATGTATTATTCATGCCCCTAATGATCCTACGTTAGTACATTATCGCGGTTAACTGAAACCATCAACACCCTGATCTCGTACTCACAAAAAATATTCATACGATTGAGGAAATTAAAACTGTTCATGCGTTATCCTCAAATCACTTACCAGTTTTAATTCGCTTCGCTACAAAATTGCATCGCCAACCAATACGTTAATTAAACTATGCAAAAGTTAACTAGAATGCCTACCGCTGTTTTTTAAATGAAAACATTATTCTATCCAATAAGGTTTACGAAACTGAAGCTGAAATTGAAACGGCAATTTCACACATTCAAAACAATATTATTTCAGCAATGGACTTATGCATACTGATTACAACCAACCAACCAACCAATCCCTGTCAAGATGTATTAAACGAAAAATAAAATATAAAAACAAACTACGTCGACTTTTTGTTAAAGAAACAAGCATCACCATTCGAAACAATTTAAATAACGAAGCAAAGCAAAAGCAACTTGAAATTAACATCGCGCTAAAATCCCACCGTGACGAGCAATGAAATCGCAAACTAAAAAAAGGTTGACAATCCTAGTTCGGATCTTTAGCGCATTGCTAAGGTCTGAAAGCTACTTCCTCCACCACCATTCCCACCCTTAAAACCAATGAAGGAGCTAAAACCGTCACTGAAAATGATAAATGCAACACATTAGCAAGCTCGTTCTTCAAAAACATGCCACTGACTCACAAGTGGAATAGTGATGAACTGAGTATAGTGAAAAATTCTATAAAAGTACTAGACAACATGACTCCTAATAATCCATTTATGTCGCTAGTTAGACGCTGTCGCTGCTAAAATAAAAAAGTAAACAGACAGAATATAAACAGACTCAAGTTACGCAAAGCACCTGGGCTAGACATGATTTCAAACCACCTTATCAGGAACCTATCACAGAAGTGTATCGTTATGCTAAAATATTTAATGCTCAGCCATTTCCCAAGTCCCTGGAAAACTGCTAACGTTATAGCTGTACTGAAACCGGGTAAAGACCCTACTTACCCATCAGGCTACCGCTCAATAAGCCTTCTGCCGTGCCTTAGTAAACTATTTGAAAAAGCTATTTACCATCGGCTTTCCCGAGCTACTATCAACAGCTTTATTGACGAACAGTTTGGCTTTCGCCAAGCCCATTCAACATTCAACAGCAGTTGGCGAGAGTAGCGGAAAGCATATGTCATGGACTCAATATGCACCAATCAACAGGTATGTTCCTCCTAGACATCGAAAATGCCTTTGACACAGTCTGGCATCAAGGCCTCATTCACAAACTTATTAAACTGAATGTCCCTGTTCCCTTAATTAACATTCGTTCCTACCTAGCTAGTCGATCATTTCAAGTTTACATAGGTAACTTCTCGTCCGAACCAAAATCAATTCCAGCAGGTGTGCCACAAGGTTCGATCCTTAGACCCCAACTTTTCCTTTTATATCTTAACGATATACCAATTCAGACACGCACTAGTTTAGCCTGCTTCGCTGACGACACAGCATCATTTACATCTTCCAAAGACATCAATCTGATAATCGATCGCCTCCAACTATCCATCGACCTACTCTCATGAGTAGGTCGATGGATAGTTGGAGGCGATCGATCGGCCTTCTTCCTCAAGTGGAAGCTAAAAATTAATGCTACCAAAACAGCAGCAATCATGTTCACAAGAAAGAGGTCAATCCCAGCACGATCCCTTAAAATTTGAGGATTTGATATAGAATAGAATATCAAAGCATAGTTTTAGACAACAAACTCAACTGGAGTGTAAACACGTTGAAATTACGACTTCAAGGAATTAAAACCCTAAAAGCTCTAAGCCCTATACTAAATAGAAGTTCACGTCTTAGCAGCACCACAAACTTAATATATACAGGACGTTGGTGCGACCCTGTTTAACATATGCTTGTCCAGTGTGGAGCAGTACATGCCCAACCAACATAAATAAACTGCAAGTAGCCCAAAACAAAGCCCTCAAGCTTGCCTATAACACCCCCTTTTGCACGAATTTACTCTAACTACACATTAACTTAAATTTTCCCACCCTATATAAATTCATCTACAAAATATCAAAAAAATTATATCTACACAGTAACCCACTAAGCAAACATAAATATTAAAAATATTGGTAAGACACGTATGCCGTGCTGTGTAATGCTCAATCAAAGCTTGCATGTATCTATTAAGTAAGTACTTAATTGCTCAGCAAGTAAGTAGATGGGTAGGTAATATTTACCATGATATATGAGTTTTTCTGCTTCTCGATATTTCGGCACAGTTGCATGCGCCATGATCACGAGATAAACTGAAGTCTTTGCGGGTGGATGTTATTGGCAGACAAAACGGTCTACCCTCTTTCTCAGTCTTTTATTGCGAACATTACCCCTACTACCGGTTTCACTGTCACTAACAACTCGATCACGATTACGGCACACAACACTCACGGTATCTGGACGCATAACTGGTAACTCACTTTTACGATTTCCACACATCCTAACAACAGGGTTCCAGGCTCCAGACAATTGAAAACCGTCTTCTCGATTGAAATTCCTGTGTTTGGTAATCTCTATTGCCTCTTGTACCAATCTTGGGATGTAATGTTTTTCAGTTGAGATTACCTGTGGATTATGTAACTCAATCCAGTGGTTTGAGCCAGATTCTAGTAGATGTGTAGCTATGGCCGACTTTTGTGTGTCCATATTTTTGACCGCCCGGATGTGTTCTGTCACTCGACAAGGTATGGTACGTTTTGTTTGGCCGATGTAAGAGCTCCCACAGCTGCAGTCAATCTTGTACACTCCTGGTGTTTGAGGAATCTTATCTTTAGGTGAGCGCAGGTAGTGTGAGATCTTATGAGATCTTATGAGAAATTATGTGCAAAACCATGATAGTTTCAAAAGTTATAGGTAGGTAAACTCCTAACTAAACTGTTATGTCTCGTAATGAGCAGGTGATTTATAATTATAATAGTTTTGAGAAGCGCTTAAGCTTAATTGACGTTTTGTTACAATGTTTGTTATAGTCTAGGATTTAACATCCACTAGATTTTGTACTAATTAGGAATTATCTAAGCAAATAAAGAACTTTTAAAATTGAAAATTGAATTGACTCTGCTCTGACACGCAAATCGAGTCTCGATTTGCGTTGACTTGACAGCGCTCCAACCCCACTATTTATACCCTCAGACCGGATTGCCACGCCCCCCGTATGAGTCATCGCCATCCGGTCTAAACAAACGTAATAGCGGTGATCTTGGAAAACTTGTAGGTATTTAATTTGTTCAACAGTGTGAAATCTATTGAATTATGTCTTGTTATTTCTTAAGTTTCTAGTTCAGTTAGACATTCTAAAACCTTTTTCGCAGGTATGTAAAATTTCAAACGTATTAATTATTATTACTCAATGAATGTCCAGAATCTATCAAATGTTTGGGAAAATTTCCTTTCTGGACAATTTATTTCTATAAGCTGCGATATGTCCATTGTACATAGTTTCAAAATTACGACCGGTTTGACTAACATTAATACCACTACATTTATCACAAACTAATTAATAAAATCCTGATTTCATATGGTTCTCGTCCAGAAAGGTCTCATTCTCAATCATGTCATGAAAATCATGTCCCAATCCCTAATGAACCTTAGCTGCGTGTATGGGGTCCTTTCACTGCAGCGCAACTAGTGCATTTTAGACACCAGTCTTCCACATCATCTCTGCAATGAATTCAGTAAAATCACTCACGTATTTCCTACAGAGTTCTCTTTACCCCTATATGCTCCCCCGGAGCATCCTTCATAGTAGAGTTTAAGCACTTCAGATACATTAGCTTTTGGAACGAACATTTGCTTAAGATAGTGATCTCCGCGAGAATTTTCCCAGATACGGCACAATACGCCATCGTGGATTATCGGACTGTCCCATTTGATGATTGCCTTGATATCTGAGTCATCTGTCTGTGCTTTCTGCAGGGCTTCCTTCCACTCATTATTAAGATCCGTGCTCAACATTCTGACGAGTACAACTGCTTTATACTCTTGTTTTACACAGTGCTTACATTCTTCCGGACAAGGTCTTCTTGACTATGCATCCGCATTACCGTGAGATTTTCCACTGCGATTCATTGTCAAATTCTTGTAGCCGTTGAATCCTCCAAGTCACTTGAAATCGTTTATTTTAGTCATATACCAATAAAAAACTTTAACGCCATAGTTTCTGCTTAAGAAATTTGGCTATCATGGCTGGATTTGCTCCTTAACATCCTGAAGCTCCTTGCTAACGGCTCCATGCAGGTCCTTTATAAGGCGAGTCGGTTCCTCCTGCCAACGAGCCTGTTCCTCTTGCCAGCATTTCTGTTCTTCCCGTTGCTGGCGAACCTGTTCTTCCTGCCGGCGAGCGTCTTCTTCCCGTTGCTGGCGAGCCTGTTTTTCCTGTCGGTGAACCAGTTCCTCCTGCCAACGTTTCTGTTCTTCCCTTTGCTGGTGAGCCTGCTCTTTCTGCTGGCGAGCCTCTTCTCCCCGTTGCTAGCGGGCTTGGTCCTCCTGACGACGAGCTTGTTCTTCTTGACGACGGCTCTGTTCCTCTTGCCGGCGAGCCTGTTCCTGAAGCATCGTCATTAAAGCAGCAAGGCCCCCAGCAGCAGCAGCCTGAGCCACAGATGATGATGGAACTCCAGATAACTTACCAGTTGACTCCATTGTTGGCTGAAGAACCAGTCGAGATTCTTGTGTTCGACAACCCCAAACCGCCTCTCATCCATTTCTTGACTCCTTAGTCAGCGTCAACAGAAAATGGATGACAACAGGAAACGGTATCCGGACAAGGGATACCGTTCGTGCCTCCCTAGGTAAAAACCGGCATTTCTTTATCTCCGCTTCTGACACCAATTTGTTACGAGCCGGGTACTTACTGATAAATTATGAAACCAGTCGATTTCACCAAACTATAACTTTAATTTCAAAGTTACTGCACACAGAACTTAATCCACTAATTCTACTAGTAAACTTCCCAATAGAACACAATAATAGTCACAACACTACAACAGTTACAACACAACTGATAATACTTCGAAACTATCACACTTGTATCACTTGTTATTGTCAAACCAACAATAGGAGTCGGTCACTCCATCCGTAAATTACCGCCGTATTTATATGATCACCGAATGCGTGGCGTAAAACCTCGATGCTACTCGATCGTTCGAGAACGCGCTAATTATATTTGCTTGTAATTAAGGATACATAGTTATCTCGTTCACTCTTATGATTTCGATACGCGTACTTTGTAGTGCATCTACTCAATATTAGATGGCACTGTACTGAATATTTAATGCGTCCGATGGCCAACAGATGCAGCTATGAACCGGGCGCAACATTACTTAACTAGGTACTAAATCATTTTATTTTGCTAACTAGGTATTTCGTTAGTGTTAAATAGGTTTGGGATTTGACCACTAGTTTAAAATAACTAATTCAAAATTTTTTTATTCTAAAAGACTTTACAAGGATCTTTTTGAATCGTCTTACATACAAAATTACATTTGGTAACACTTGTAGGCGATGACGCTGATCACATATTTCTTCGTAAGCTGTCCCTCCGTAACGATGGATTAATGCGTCATATCTACGAGGCAGCCGACGCGCATCGTCAGTTACAAGACTTCTACCGACAGGTGTCGAAGCCACTGTTAGCTGACATCAAGCTCGACTACCCGGTCAACCAGGTAAGCTGGAGGCACGACTCTTACTGCGAAACAAAATGATCTGCTTTTACTTGTTCCTGGAATTTTGGTAGTTAATAATACCTACAGGATTTCCTGTATCATACAGAAAATCCTATCGTTGGGCTAGCCATCATTGTAGAGTAATTATGCATATTTGTTTGTGAATTTGCAGGTGAAAGAAGGTACCCTTACAAAGAATAAGTACCCCAGATTCTACGCCGGATCTGAAGTCATAGTGGCGGGACAGATTGCAGACGGTGTGAATGAACTCACGTCTCAAGTTCTTGGCTTCTCCGGTGTCGAGGATGGATTTGGAAAAGTACGCGTAACACATTACTTTACTACGAAATAGATAGCTGACTCTTTGCGTTCCCGACGAGTCAGGAGCTTGGACTTTCGTAAATATGAGTAGGTAACATTTTCCGTTTTTGGGCTCATTTGAACTAACTCGCGGACAGTACTTAAGTCCTGACTGATTCAAACATAAACAGAACAGCCTAAACCGCTGATCGTTATCTACGATCTTGACATTCGGAGAAAATGGAGGTAGAGTTAGAGGTAGTGGTCAATGTCTCGATGAAGGTGAGAGTTGTTGTGATGTTGTTATGACCATAATACAAGTTGTAATACAGATAGCCCAAGAATGAGAGGCCTAAGACCTAGTTAAAAATCGTCAAGTTTTCTCTTTCAGCGCGTTTACGTTATAACGTCTATAAACGATTTTCTTTCCTCCGCTAACATAGACACCTTTTCCCACGAGTCACTTTCAAAGACAATTACTGTATCGTCGGCTTATCATACGATATTAGATTTATACGGTTGGTAAAGATAGACCAAATTTAATTTATATACAGCGAAAACAGAGTCAGCCCCAGTATGCTTCCCTGAGGCATACCAAACGACACATTCTCACAATAAATTGGTCAAGCGCATGTGATCACGCACAGTGAATGCTTCCGAAGTTAGTAAGAATATGACTAACAAGCAGTCAGGTTCTTAACCAATTCATCGGCATAGCAAAAACATATTGTATGGCCTTTTTGATTGTATTATGGTATACAAACCTGGCTTTTCAAATTTCGTGTTTACAAATTACTCGAAATCTAGTACACCCTTACTGTTTGCTTACTATTATAAAGGTTTGTTTCCCCAAACAGAGGTTTAACCTGTAACCAGGGGCTGATACTGACCACTACCAATAAAAAAACATTTTTAAAGCTTAATATTTATCAAACAAATGTCTGTATCGAAAAACTGTTAAATAAACCTCGTATCTTTCAAAGATCTAACTAACGATATGCTACACGATCCCCATCGTATTAAAAAAAAATAAGTTTCGAAAAAAAAATTAAAAAAAAACGTCGGTTTACGGACGTTAATTTTACATGATAACGTCATAAAAAAAATCGATGAACCGGTCGTGCCTCTCTATCGCTTGTTCCGCGCTCTCGCTTCCACGCTCGGCTCTGGCGGAACGTGGCCAATGAGTCATGCATTTTCGTGAGTGCAGCAGGCGTTTATCGATTTATAAGCCGTGACATAGTAAAACTGTAGGAGTTCCTTGTAGATTTTGGAACTCTTAAAAACCATGATAGTGACAATTTTCACATTTGACCGATTTATTTTAATCAGACAGTATCACTGTGTTATTATTTTGATTAATTTAAAATCTTCATTTATTGTTCAATGTCGCAGAAACTCTACGAGAAACAGTCCAAGGCGCGCGTCCCCGACAATAGTCCGATTCAGCACCTTGAGCGGTTGTGGGCCTACCTAACCATCAAGCAGCTCCTCGACGAAAGGGACGCCAACAACGGAGATCCCGAAAGCCCGAAGGAAAACCGCCCTGAAACAAGGGCGCTGGCGTTAGCCCTAAAGGTAATAGACTCGAGTCTTTAACATACATGCTCAGTCTTACTTATAAAAATCTCTCAACTTATGTAAAAAATAATCACTGTTTAAAATAGTGCCATCCTTTTTATAGTGACATAGTGACAAATAGTGACAGGGCAAATATTAAGCAGTGTTTAGGCAGTTTTCAAGTTGAGAGGCGTTTATAAGTACATTATTATTTTTAAAATTTTTAAAATAGTTTTTATAAAATGAGCAATTTTGTATTAATTTTTGACATGACAACGTCTAATAAATTGATGAACGCCGGCTGCACGCACGAAAGGATGACTCATTGTCCCGTTGCACTCATTGTCCCGTTACGCTCATTGTAACTGGACAATGAGTGCTGCACAAGCAATTGAAAGGCACGATTGGCTTGAGCGTTCAGCTTGTTGTCACGTTAAACTGTCGTCCGTAAACTGACTTTACAGACAACCAATTTTTTTTGACGTGACATCGTCTAATAAATCTATGAACGCCAGCAAAAAATGATGACTCATTGTCCCGTTACGATCGTAGCGAGAGCGCATAACAAAACAGATAGATGTAAACCGACGTCCGTATACCGACTTTACAGACAACCATTTTTTTTGTTGTAATTTTAGTATACCACTCTTATTCATCGCGCGAGTGAAGCAAGCGAAGATCTCAGCGGCAACTTATGTATCTAAGCTTTGTATGTTTTATTTGTTCGATATTATTAGCGACAGTTATCTTTGTTTTATTTGATAAATGAAATTTGATAATAAATTTCGAACCCTACATTTCGAAACTTTTTCGAGTCTGTCATTGTTCGACGACCATGACTCCGTTTTGATAACTCCTTGATTTCCCCGATGACATTTTTAATTACGTTATTATATATTATATTACATAAGATATAACATAAAATTCTGTGGAGGCTCAGCACAGTGACAAAACTGCCCCTTTTTGTGCACCATGCCTGTACATTTTCACATTTTATTTGCCGTAATATATACATGTAACATGTCGTTATTTAGTAATAGATGTTTAATGCATAACTTGGATTTAAAAAAACTGAACGAATGTATCGAGTTAGTATGATCATCGCCTTTTGTTTATCTCAATTATTTAAAACTATGAACCGAGTAGTATTTTCAAGTGTGCCACGTCATTTTATCTACCACCACCGCTCTTGAAAACAAGCGTGTCTAACAAGATTCAACCTGAAACATACGTTAAAACTTAACTTAATTTATGAATTCGATAACGTTCTGACGCGGCACGACACATCCGTTCACCGTAGGTAATGTAAATCCGGCTTTAATGACGTTGACGTCGCGACCACATCTACCGCTGCTGTATAGTTTAAAAGTTCTCATCTACATACTCGACAATGTCGTTTCTCGTGGACATGCGCTTCACCCAGTTTTTACTCAAAAAAAAAGACGACTAATTTAATGAAATTTGAGCCAATTAAAATACAACTGAAATGAGAACCTCTTACTTAAATCTCAACTAAAAAAGTTTTTATTTTAGTACTTTTTCACTTTTAGAGATTCTTAAACACCGCTAGAAAGTCAGAGGAAAGCAAAATATCGAAATTTCGTTTATTTTTTTCTAGCAATTTCGGGACCAATTGGGACCATAACTGCGTCATTAATGAACAGATTTGAAAAATAAATAAAGTGTAATCCTTTCAAACAATGAAAGGATTACACTTTATTCTCAAACACATTTTTCAAATCTGTTCATTAATGACGCAGTTATGAGGTAACAAACATAAAATAAAAAATAAAAAGAGTAATTGAGAACCTCCTTTTTTATGTCGCTGAAAAAGGGACAATAATTATCTATAATATTATTTTAACAAAGTTTTAACTTATTTTCAGTATGAATTTGTGACTCCACTGACTTCCCTGGTCGTCGTCAAACCCAGCTCTACCACTACAGTCGACGCAGAGTCTGTCGACGAACCAACATCAAAGTTAAACGCACGTAAGTATTTTTTCTACCGACCTTGTCGGGGCTCAAGCAAGCCGCAGCCAAAAAATAACTATGAGTTTACTCCGAACTAAAATCTCGCAATGTCCTTATTATATATCTAGCTATTACGTGTAACGTTCTCTGCTTTGGTAAAATACTTATGGCACTGGCTTTATTAGTCCTCTGCAAAGGCATTGGGTGTCAGCACTAATTAACCCCCGTTGCGAACCAGATTTAAATTATTTAATTCATTTATATGAATTAATTAGAGATTGGTTTTAATATACTGACATACTCATATTATTATAATAATCAATGTTTTAATTTTAATTATTTTTTCTAGACTTATGACACAATGGTTAATCCATGAAGTCGAATCGGTACAAACCGGTAAAAGTATACGTATTCGAATTTCTACCTAATATGTTGGCATAAGTTTATTGCTAGTCCTTACACAAATTAATAAATTCTCTACTGAATGATTTACTAGGGTTCGCATCGAAATCACCCAATATATACCTAGATTGCCTCAACATAGCTATTTTCCATATTAGCACATATCTTTCTAAAACATCGTTTGAAGTCCGATAGGTTTTTCTTGGAGTCATTATTATTAGGCATACTTATACATACCTACTAAACAACAAAAGCACAAACATACAAAATCAAGTTCCACAAGTTATCACTGCGATTTTCGAAATATTATTGACCTAGTATTTCTAGGTCCTACAACTACTTACTTTTGTTTTTTTTATTACATTTGGCACAATAAATCTATTCATGGCATTTAGTATTATACTGACTAGTAATGGTAATTTGATTCCTGGTCCGACATACTTCCCTCCCTCTACATCCACCTATAACCCTGCTTCGATGAGTTCGACAAAGTGGTCTTTTAAACCATCGTTTTACGGTATGTCTTTCGTCTTGCACTCACGTCTTTGGTTAATAATTCATTATACCATTTTTACGGAGAGCTAGATTAATAAGGTAATCAGGAAACACATTCAGGAAACACATGACATAGGTCATAGATAGCGCATATAGGGCTCGTGCTCTGCTAAATGAAAATGAATCTTATTGTATTTTGCGCGGTGCAGACGTATTGTTTGGTACACTACCATATTTGATTTTAGTTTTCCTAGCTTGCTTATTGGACTGTCTTCTGTTTACTTCGTCACTTTGCATGTATCTTGGACTGATTAATTACTCATTTGGCGACGAACACATAAACTTAGAAGTATCAAATGTTTACTTGCTTACTATGCCATGCTTCTCTTGCACTTTTATCCAACACGAAAATGAAAGCTGTCTCGATCATAAAATAGCCAGATCACCTCACACTGCAATTTTTGTAATATACCCCGTAATTACAGACCAAACTCCTGTATTATTCTGCTGCACACATGATACATGCACATGTACAGTTCTGAGTAAAACACGTATCACTTTAATTTTCCTGTTTTCCTGAAATTCACCACAGGGAAAAGCAAAAAGTTACAAAAAAATCAAAATAATGTCACAAAACTATATATTACACGATATGGCATATTTTTTAATAACCTATTATAATAAGTTAAACTTGAGTAGTTACCATCAAAATTAATTCCAAAAAGCACGAAAAAAATCTAAAGCTAATGGAATATTGTTAAACAACTTGTCAATATGACCACAACATATCCATCAGCCAGTAACCATATAAAGTTCTGTAATACTTCTTTTTTGTTGGTTAACAAAGTTAACCGGTCTTTCGCTAATGTAAGAAATTTGCTAGTGTACTCTTGTCTTTAAATTGTTCTCTCAGTTACTTACTTCGCCCTAAGCTAATAATAATATTCAACACACCTCTAGTGCACCAGGTGCACTGTGAGAGGTGCTCGATACGTCATAGAACAAGCTCTGGGGTCTATATTTACACGCTCCGCCTTACAGCTTCGCTCTACATTTAGAGGCCGACTCTGCTCTTGAGCAGAGCCGAGACTCTGCTCTGCTCTCAATTCTTGTAAACGTTATGTTTACAAGAATTGCAGCTGCTCAATAATTTATTGAACTTTATCAATTAAATACTAAGTGTTCGCGCTATTTGTCAATGTAATTGCCATTGAACGGATTGGTTTTGGCAAAGGTTTGGATATGGCTAATCAGAATGTCAAAATGGTACCGCGCAATTCTTCCTGCCTGAATGATTTAATCCTAGATTTTACTTACAGAACAAATTTACCATAAAGAACTATCTATTATTACTCTATGCACAGACTACTAGGATGTGCTAAATCAAAAACGTTCGTTTGAAAGCACTGTCACTGTCACACTAGAGATTAGCGCGATGCGAAATATGTCAAAATATAACATTTTTACTTTGGTTTAGATTTGGTTCAGACGTTCGACGACAAAATTGCAAAAATCATATTGAAACCACAGATGCACACGAATCACATAGCCTGGGCCAGGTCCATATTGTATTGTATAATAGCACGGTGTGGATTATACAACATATATGTAAAATTATATGTGAGTTCTTAAATGTTTAATCTGAAGAGGGCTCAGAGAGCTGCTCCTAATGTCACAAAAAAACAATATATTGACTCCGTGGCGCAGTGGTCTAAGGTCCAGCTGAGGCTCAAAAGTTTGCGGGTACGATTCCCGCCGCGAGACAAATGTTTGTATGATCTGCAAGTATTTGTCTCGGGTCTGGGTGTTTGTATGTATATAAGTAGACATCGACGACTTTTATGTCAACGATACGAAAGACGACAAATTTTGATTGAACTGTCATCAATAGTTTAATTGGTAGGTATAATTGTACTACTAATTGTACGAGTATGTAATTACAAAAAAATATTATTACTTATTTGTGATATAAGTTTTTTCCTTTACTTGTGCTGTGAGACCTAGCTTCTTGCCTAATTTAATGATACTAGGTCTACGGGAAGATAGATTTACTAGCGATACTTCGGTATGTGATAGAAACCGAAAGTACGTAATACTAACCCGTCTTGTCATAACTGGTTTCAGTTACAATCAAACTAATGATTGAAATAGTAGCTATTGCTAATCGAAACTGATTGTATAAAAAGTTCCATAATCGCCATGTTGCTATCTTTATTTACACGCAGCAAAGTAAATCTAACATAGATTGACATGGATATTTTGTAGTTTCCATTTTTGACCTCACAGAGCGGTTTATGACTCAATAACACTCGCTGAGTGTTGGCCAGTGTCATAGCTGTGAGAGTATTTATTCATTTATTTATTTATTTAATCATTGACGAGCAGCTTCTGCCGATGTATCGTTACACAGTGTTGAAATTAAGACTATTTGTATAAAACTATAATTTGTTCACTTTTGTAAGCACGGACTTATTACTTCGTAGCCAGTTGTCGAGCTTAGTTTTAAATACAGAGGTAGTAATTATAATATCTTCTAGTAGTATGTTCTTATTGTGAGTTACTCTACTACTGAAAAGTGGTGTACAGCGAGTGAGTTGGCAGAAGCACGAGCTTCTACTTTGACTGCGTTCAACAAGTCGCTGTCGTTATGTTCCTCAAGTTCATCCTTCAGCTTATTCGGATTGGCTTTGATGGTAACCAGTGTCAGAAGCGTCAGGGTCAAGGCTTGAAATAGCAGCTAACCATCATAGGTAGGCACCTATGATGGTTGGCTGGGTAGACGAACTTGACGTCAGGAAGCAGCGGCGACGACACCTGTCGGTAGAAATCCTGTATCTGCAGATGCGCTTCGGCCGCTTCGTAGATATGACGCATGAAACCGTCGTTACGGAGGGACAGCTTACGGAGGAATTACCAAACTAGGCATAGCGTGTATTATAGTGACTAGATATAATACTTATATAATTTTTAAATTTATATTTATGAGACTTTATACCCAGACAGAACAAACACCTATGTTTATCACACAAATAAATATTCCCGGACATTTCACACAACATCATCTGGCCGCAAAGTAAGCAGAGCTTGTGTTATGGGTACCACATGACTGATATACCTACTACTTATATACTTTTTTTTTGTAAATACATACATATTATACATAGAAACACCCAGATACGAGACAAATACTTGCAGATCATACAAACATTTGTCCCGCGGCGGGAATCGAACCCGCAATCTTCTGCGTCACTGCCGGACCTAAGCCCACTGCGCTACAGAGTCAAATGTTTGTCCTTGATGGGAATCTAACCTACAGCGCAAAAGGCAGAGCTAAACTGAGCTCAACTGAGCTGACAGGCCAGTCATATAAATACTGACGAGGTCCTTCCACTTAGCAGCTTTTATTTTGCCATTTTTCAGCACAAAATTCCTTTCATATCAAGCAAGCTGGTCAAGCTCAAGCTGGTCAATTTCAAGCTGGTCCGGGAAGTCCATTTTGGAGTACTCCGGTGAACTCAGGTATGTCATTTGTCTTGCTTTCACGTATTTTACGACTCCGCTCATACGTGCTCATGCTCATTGAATAGAATAGGTAAGAATTTTGTTTGGTTCACACAAAAATATTTTCGTTTGCAAAACATGTTCAAAGACTACAATATCTTTTTGCATTATGCATATGCATTTGCATTATCTTTAGCAATTCAATTCAGGTACGTTATTTTGTATTGTGAGCTTAGCTTTCGCATCATATCGACGAACTTAAAGCATATACCCTATCGCTATAATAATTAAATAGCTCATAAATCCATATCACGGAGTCCGCGCGATTACCTCCGATAAATGAAATCGTAAATTTATTGGAGGTAATCACGCGGATTTCGTCACCATATACAAAACAAACATGTAAATGCCCATTAATAAAAGAGGGATAGAGAATAGATAGGGAATGATTTCGGAAATTATTATAACAAATGATTATGCAACATAACAGTACAGTGTCAATAGAAAATACAACAGGGTGTTAAATGCTACGACTACGCTTCGTTGTTTGTAGAACTCACTTCTACACAAGTTTTACTAATCCAATAAAATATGTTTTAAAAAAAGTCAGTACTACATCTTTTTCTGTGTACCTATGTTATTAAGTAGAAAGTACCTATACTAAAGATTCGTGGAACTTCAATCGATAAGACAGTCTCAAGGATCAAGAACTGTTTAATAATTTATGTTATTATAAAAGAATGGATACCTAAGAAGTTACCAGACACTTATTTTAAGAAAAAATGGTACCATCTTACTGAATAAATAGTTATAATTAAGTTTTACCGACAACGTAAAACTTCCCTCCCTCTACATCCACCTATAACCCTGCTTCGATGAGTTCGACAAAGTGGTCTTTTAAACCATCGTTTTACGGTATGTCATTCGTCTTGCACTCACGTCTTTGGTTAATAATTCATTGTACCATTTTTACGGAGAGCTAGATTAATAAGGTAATCAGGAAACACATTCAGGAAACACATGACATAGGTCATAGATAGCGCATTTAGGGCTCGTGCTCTGCTAAATGAAAATGAATCTTATTGTATTTTGCGCGGTGCAGACGTATTGTTTGGTACACTACCATATTTGATTTTAGTTTTCCTAGCTTGCTTATTGGACTGTCTTCTGTTTACTTCGTCACTTTGCATGTATCTTGGACTGATTAATTACTCATTTGGCGACGAACACATAAACTTAGAAGTATCAAATGTTTACTTGCTTACTATGCCATGCTTCCCTTGCACTTTTATCCAACACGAAAATGAAAGCTGTCTCGATCATAAAATAGCCAGATCACCTCACACTGCAATTTTTGTAATATACCCCGTAATTACAGACCAAACTCCTGTATTATTACGAAAGACGACAAATTTTGATTGAACTGTCATCAATAGTTTAATTGGTAGGTATAATTGTACTACTAATTGTACGAGTATGTAATTACAAAAAAATATTATTACTTATTTGTGATATAAGTTTTTTCCTTTACTTGTGCTGTGAGACCTAGCTTCTTGCCTAATTTAATGATACTAGGTTTACGGGAAGATAGATTTACTAGCGATACTTCGGTATGTGATAGAAACCGAAAGTACGTAATACTAACCCGTCTTGTCATAACTGGTTTCAGTTACAATCAAACTAATGATTGAAATAGTAGCTATTGCTAATCGAAACTGATTGTATAAAAAGTTCCATAATCGCCATGTTGCTATCATTATTTACACGCAGCAAAGTAAATCTAACATAGATTGACATGGATATTTTGTAGTTTCCATTTTTGACCTCACAGAGCGGTTTATGACTCAATAACACTCGCTGAGTGTTGGCCAGTGTCATAGCTGTGAGAGTATTTATTCATTTATTTATTTATTTAATCATTGACGAGCAGCTTCTGCCGATGTATCGTTACACAGTGTTGAAATTAAGACTATTTGTATAAAACTATAATTTGTTCACTTTTGTAAGCACGGACTTATTACTTCGTAGCCAGTTGTCGAGCTTAGTTTTAAATACAGAGGTAGTAATTATAATATCTTCTAGTAGTATGTTCTTATTGTGAGTTACTCTACTACTGAAAAGTGGTGTACAGCGAGTGAGTTGGCAGAAGCACGAGCTTCTACTTTGACTGCGTTCAACAAGTCGCTGTCGTTATGTTCCTCAAGTTCATCCTTCAGCTTATTCGGATTGGCTTTGATGGTAACCAGTGTCAGAAGCGTCAGGGTCAAGGCTTGAAATAGCAGCCAACCATCATAGGTAGGCACCTATGATGGTTGGCTGGGTAGACGAACTTGACGTCAGGAAGCAGCGGCGACGACACCTGTCGGTAGAAATCCTGTATCTGCAGATGCGCTTCGGCCGCTTCGTAGATATGACGCATGAAACCGTCGTTATGGAGGGACAGCTTACGGAGGAATTACCAAACTAGGCATAGCGTGTATTATAGTGACTTGATATAATACTTATATAATTTTTAAATTTATATTTATGAGACTTTATACCCAGACAGAACAAACACCTATGTTTATCACACAAATAAATATTCCCGGACATTTCACACAACATCATCTGGCCGCAAAGTAAGCAGAGCTTGTGTTATGGGTACCACATGACTGATATACAAGTCAAGTCAAGTCAAAAGATGATTTATTCAATACAATCACAAGGATCACTTTGAAACGTCTTACATACTAGGTGAATTTAGGTGCCAATTCATCCTAACCCAAGCTCGAGAAGAATTGGCAAGAAACTCGTCTTGGTCCTAGCGCTTTTTTATAATGATCCATCTTATAACTACCTTAACTACGAAATACAAATACAATAGAGTTTATACATTTCAAGTATGTCGGTTAACTGTCTGACGGCAGAGCGACATGAGGCCATGCATTCTTATCAATAATATAGTCATCTATATTATAATAAGCTTTCTTCAAAAGACTACCTTTAATGTATGCTTTAAATTTCTTAATAGGTAGTTTAGTAGCATTTTCAGGAAGCTTATTATAGAAGCGCACCGTGTTCCCCATAAATGACTTATTAACTTTTTCTAGTCGAAACCTAGGGATGTATAATTTATGTTTATTCCTAGTGTTCATTTTATGAAGGTCACTATTTTGCTGAATCCCATCTCTATTTTTATGTGTATATAACAAATTTTCATATATATATTGTGAAGCTATTGTGAGAATATTAATTTCTTTGAATATTTCTCTCAAAGATTCTCGTGGTTTCATTTTATAAATGGCACGTATTGCCCTTTTTTGAATTACAAATATTTTACCAATATCAGCTGCTTTCCCCCAGAGAATGATGCCGTATGACATAACACTAAATAAACTAGTCTAGCTGTAGCTTTATCAGTAAGCCACCGTATCGCACGAACTGCATATGCAGCGGAACTAAGCCTACCAGCAAGCGTTTCAATTTGTGGTCCCCACTGTAGTTTTGAATCAATATTAAGACCTAGGAAGATCGTGGAATTTACAAGATTCATTGCCTCTCCATTTATTTCAATGTTGGACGGGCTATGAATAACATTTGGCAAAGTGAATTTGATACATTTAGTTTTTTTGGAATTAAGCAAAAGATTATTTACAGTGAACCAGTTAAGAACTAACGATAAGGATTCATTTACGTTATCGCATATACTGGTTTTACCTCTATCAACTTTAAAAATTAAAGACGTATATACCTACTACTTATATACTTTTTTTTTGTAAATACATACATATTATACATAGAAACACCCAGATACGAGACAAATACTTGCAGATCATACAAACATTTGTCCCGCGGCGGGAATCGAACCCGCAATCTTCTGCGTCACTGCCGGACCTAAGCCCACTGCGCTACAGAGTCAAATGTTTGTCCTTGATGGGAATCTAACCTACAGCGCAAAAGGCAGAGCTAAACTGAGCTCAACTGAGCTGACAGGCCAGTCATATAAATACTGACGAGGTCCTTCCACTTAGCAGCTTTTATTTTGCCATTTTTCAGCACAAAATTCCTTTCATATCAAGCAAGCTCAAGCTGGTCAATTTCAAGCTGGTCCGGGAAGTCCATTTTGGAGTACTCCGGTGAACTCAGGTATGTCATTTGTCTTGCTTTCACGTATTTTACGACTCCGCTCATACGTGCTCATGCTCATTGAATAGAATAGGTAAGAATTTTGTTTGGTTCACACAAAAATATTTTCGTTTGCAAAACATGTTCAAAGACTACAATATCTTTTTGCATTATGCATTTTGCATTATGCATATGCATTTGCATTATCTTTAGCAATTCAATTCAGGTACGTTATTTTGTATTGTGAGCTTAGCTTTCGCATCATATCGACGAACTTAAAGCATATACCCTATCGCTATAATAATTAAATAGCTCATAAATCCATATCACGGAGTCTGCGCGATTACCTCCGATAAATGAAATCGTAAATTTATTGGAGGTAATCACGCGGATTTCGTCACCATATACAAAACAAACATGTAAATGCCCATTAATAAAAGAGGGATAGGGAATAGATAGGGAATGATTTCGGAAATTATTATAACAAATGATTATGCAACATAACAGTACAGTGTCAATAGAAAATACAACAGGGTGTTAAATGCTACGACTACGCTTCGTTGTTTGTAGAACTCACTTCTACACAAATTTTACTAATCCAATAAAATATGTTTTAAAAAAAGTCAGTACTACATCTTTTTCTGTGTACCTATGTTATTAAGTAGAAAGTACCTATACTAAAGATTCGTGGAACTTCAATTGATAAGATAAGGAATGGATACCTAAGAAGTTACCAGACACTTATTTTAAGAAAAAATGGTACCATCTTACTGAATAAATAGTTATAATTAAGTTTTAAGTGTCATTAAGTGCTACCATAATATGGTGGTGAGAAACAGTCCGAGAAACAGTTTTTCTAAAGATTCCGGATTATCTATTCCATACTTATCTATCTTTCTTATACTAACTAGGCAATATAACTTATCTTGGTATTTATTGACGTATAGTGCCGTATTGAAACCTGTGAGTACTTGTAAGTACAACGCAAAACCTTTAGCAAGCCTGCAACGCAACATCTTTACCAGCAATTTACATTATTGAAATACTTAAATACCATGTAAAGCTCTAAAATACGGCCTGTGCTTAAATCTGTGAGTACTATAGCTCTATAATACTTACAGGCTCACTCACTTTTATACCAATTGTGTTAATTATTTATCCAGCCACAACGCAAAAAACCGTGACCTACCCTCCCTTTGAGAGCCCGACTGCGAAGTATGGGCTACAAAAGTACAGCTGGGTGGAGCCTCTGCTGAACATAACAGCTGATGCTCTGGTGCTAGAAGTTAACGGCGTCAACGTCAACTTGAAACTATTAAAGGACAGTGAGGTAAGTCGTATGAGTTAGTGGCAAATTCTGTTTAGTTATTAAACCTCCCAAAGGCTTCTTCCTATTAATATAATACCCCGATTACATTATGTCCACTCCCGTGGCACGAAGCAGGGAAGTGGCAGAAAAATAGGCACTGCGAATATGTCAACTTCATTTTTGATCTGGGTAATTTCTAAAGCCATTGCCACTCGCGCTGCAAGTCACTTCCTAAATTCACGGTTTTTTATGAGTAAGTCAAAGAACCGGCATCGGCAGTGCGAGTAAGGGTTTACATATTGCTCGCTCTATCCCTTACGATTGATGCGCGAGCTAAACACACATCTATATATAATTGCTTATGACATGAATGCCTGCCTGCCTAGAATTAGTCTAAATACTAATAATATAATTTTAAATGGCCTCTGAAATGATACCTTATTACGAATGAACAGATCTGAATGGAATTTGGTACGGAGATAGAGTACCTATGTCATAGGACATATGCTACTTTTTATGTAGTTACTCTACGTAGGTATGGTATTCACTGTCATCTGGATGACTAATCACGGTCAGATGTTCAGTATGATGAAAATGTAATGAATTTGTATCATATCTCATAATCTCATATGTAATTTCTATTATTTTTTAAATATTTCAATAATTGAATAAACCTAAAAGGCGCGTGAGAAATATTTGATTCTACAACCTAAAGAGCGTTGTAGGATAAATTTTTTCGACGTCCGTTCGTTTCCCGAGGTTGAACGAGAAAGAAGTGTGAAGGTATAATGTGAAAACACACTGCTCGTAACGCCGCTGCAAAAACAATAGCTGCAGTCGTTTAATGTAAACTTTCTATCATAATTCTCTGAATCAGGTTTTTCGACTATGCAGTATAGGTTGTCTGACAACATGTGACAGCGTTATACACTGGTGATTTATCGTTTAATAGACTAAGATCCGGCTGCACTCGTCGAGTGTTTGCTAATTACAACTTTTTTACGCATATTTCTTATTAGGAGATTACACATCTACCAGGTTGCCTATCAAAATGTGGCCGCTAGTATTTTTAATTAAATTATAGTTAATTGATTTTAGGGAAACAAATAATTTACTTGTATTTTAAACAAAATATTGTTCACTTCACTGCAATATATATAAAGACTGAATAATCACGGTTGCCGTAGTGCATTTGACTCCTCTTCGCAGCCAGGTGTAAACAGGTTGATGATTTTGATACATTTATAGGTTCATAATGTACATTTTTATTTATATATCAAATTTAAAAAAAAAATCTGTTTATTATGATCGCTATCCTCGTCTGACTAATGATGTTACGCGCTAACTCTCATTCACTCTACCTTAATTTTTTACCATCTTTAACAGCCAGCAACCCTTATTAACAGTCAAATTTAATTAAGCAATCGTATATCTTACTAACCAGTAAAAAAACCTTTAATTTGATTTAAAAATAATAAATGTACGTTATAAACGTACCTATATATCTATCAAAATAAAACCTGTTTACACCAACCTGGCTGCGAAGAGGAGCGTCTAAGTGCACAACGGCAACCGTGATTTTTCAGTTTTTATATCGACGCTTGAAAGGCAATATTTACTAAGCGACATATTGGCAACTTTACAACAAAGCGTTTTAGAGTTTTTTTTTTAATAAAAATCGCCTATTAGCCATCGCCACTCGATTGTAACGAATTTTAAATACAGTTTAAAAGCTTTTAAACTGGCATTTAAAGATTATGAATTTTCTCAATACTTTAAGAAATAGAGTCGTTTAGTAAAATTTTAATCAAGATCACTAACAGCTAAACAACAAAAAAGTTTGCCAAAAAACAAAAGATGCAAAATTTTATTCTCTACAATAATGGTCTCCATAACTTTTCCCTAAAGTGCAAAGTTTCCGAGAAATTGCAACGGATGTCACTGAAGGGCCTTCCTATGAAAGTGTAACACCCTGAAAAATAATAAAACCGATAACAAAAATAATAATATATACCTATTTGTTACGCAATGCTAATATAATGTAGAGCGCTGCGTTGGCTCGACCGGTAAAAGACATCAACATGGCACGAGGTGCATGGTCAGCGGAACGTGGGCCGCCTGACAACCGACGCTGCACTTTTCATGGGAACTACCTAGACTTACGATCGCATTCTTGTTTCATATGTATTCATATTGAATAATAATAGAGCAAATTTTAGAAACTTTAATTATTTATTTAGTAATCATCATTCTCCTGGTGCTTGTTTCGGCAAAAACACACAGAGACCCGATTTGAGAGCTTTAATTAGCAAATTCTGTTGACTATAAACCAAAAAAAAAAATTGTATGGCACCAAAAACATCCTGTTCTTTTATAATAATAGAATAGATTTTTATTGTTAACCACGTAAACAATGAAAAAAAAAAGATCTTCAATTTGATTTTCGATCAAAAAAGCTTTGATAAAAGTCTGAATATCTTCGGAGTTAAACACCACATCGACAAAATATTGATACCAAAATAAAATTCAACATTTACTTAAACTACTACTGTATTTTTTTTTATTTTAAATCAATGCTGCAATGAAATAAACATTTGTATTATTTGTCATGCTATTATTTTTAATTTACTAAATAAAACTAGACGCACCGATGCCGCAAACTCAGTACCGCGCGAGCGCTTGCTACGGGCGGACCTGCGTTGGTTGATTTCGCGCGCATGTGTGCGTCGTAGCCGCGTAAGCGCTGCTGTTGTGTGCGTGCTATGCTTAGTTGTAAACTAGGACCGCAGGGTCTATGAACTATGATCGTTGTGAGTATCCGTTCATATATCTCAAAGTTTATATAAATTGTTTACTTATTTCAATGATACCCAAGTCCTAATAAAAATTATTTTGATTTTAGTTGTGTGTTATGACGAGACGAAATGGGAAAAAATATACCTATATAAGTACCAATGTGTCAGTAAACGTAAAAGAAGTAACATTGAATCTCTGATGAGCAAGAGAAATCTGGTATTATTTTCGTTTTGATAGACTTATTTGATTAAAGGATGAATCATGCTGGACCATACCATGCCCGAGGCCCAGACGAGGCTAGGATTCAAAACTTCACGAACATTTTATATGATGCAATGTGGCCTGTTTATTGACTCAAATCACTGTTACTTGTAGGTTTTACTTTATTTCTTATACAGGTCTCGTGGAAGTGAAATGTCCGCTTTCTGCTTTTAAAATGGACTTTGTAGAAGTCGTGCGCACAAAAAAAGTTAAAGGAATTATATGCAATGAACATGTGCAACAATAATTCAAAACCATGAATGGTTTTACCAAATACAGGACCGGACATACCGGACATTCCACAGACACAGCATCATCTGGCCCCAAAGTAAGCAGAGCTTGTGTTATGGGTACCACATGACTGATATACTTTTTTTTCTGTAAATACATACATAATATACATAGAAACACCCAGACCCGAGACAAATACTTGCAGATCATACAAACGAAGGCCAGTTTTGTATTACAAATAAAAATATTTGTATACTTGACATACCTCTGGACTAGCCCAGATCACCCTGTAAAAGTTATGAAGATACGAGTATATAGAGAAAAAAAAATTGGCAAGAAAAGATGCTACCGGAGTTGCAGGCGTTTTGCGAAAGATGTGTGCTCCCTGAAATTATTGACTCGAGGAAAGCTTGGTCAATGCCATTGCGCGAAATATATTTCTAACTAGCTGTTTCATCCAAACGCTGCTAGTGATCCAATAATTGTAAGTGGAAATGTGTCATCCATTCCACCCCTATATCGCAAAAGAAGAATGGTTGTCATGTATAAATGTAAATTAAATATTTTTGTTTTCAAAGAAATCTATTATTCCTGTACCTGAACGATACAATACATCTTTAGTAAAAACGCTGATTAGAACATGATAGTATTACCACAGAATAACTAATAGGTATTAACCGCTAAGAGGTACTATCTGGAGTCAAGCTTCTAATTTAAATAATGGGCGCTAATTTTATTATCCACAAACATTGTTTGAGCTATAAGGCAGCAGAAATCTCTTTATTTACCGAACTATTAGTCGTAAAACACGTAACCATTAACTTTACGCACACAATTGCGCATGTATAAAGACGACGTTTGTATTTCTTCTTTAGTATCTGTGTAGTAGTAAGAACTCGGCCTTTATTTGAAAAAGTGGTTTAGTGTCTCCGGGGCTAAGGATCAAGACTGTTTAGTCGACTCGTTTGCAGCGCAGTACCTGCCTCACCTACACGGAATACAATAATAGTAGTTGGCAGCCAGAAATACCAAACTTTGCGCTGAGTCAAAATGTGATAGCGCTCTTAAGGCAGGTGTATTTTAGTAAATAGTACTAAATGAAAATGAATATATCATTAAATGCGTAAAAAGTCTTAAATTACGAGAAAAAAATTCAATCAGGTAAAATTTCTTATGCAATGTTTATACCCTTGGTACCGCAAGGCAAAAAATACTTTATGTTTAAGAGGCTTATTACATTAAGTCTTCGACTATTTATAGCGGCTTCGCTTTTTGCATTTATTTGTTATTTATTTAAGTGGGCAGTGATCGTTCGATTTTCGCTGAGAACAGTAGTGTCACCCGCGATCGTGCGTACCTACAGTACAAAGTGCTAACGCATCACAACAAAGCCGTCGCGACACGGCCGGACAGCGATGATGACCCAGTTATTCATTGCGTAAGGCATGTTTGCGTACGACGATATATTTTGTTAAGGCGACGCTGTTACTTGCCTGGACAATGGATTCACCGACTAAAGAAGGCAGAATAAAATTGCAAACAGAAAATGAATTTCTGTTATATAATCGTTTTAAAGAAGAAAGGCAAGAGTGCGAAAAACTGCAAAGCCTTGTAGATGACTTAAGGAGTCAAATTGATATTTTGCAGCAGCAATTCAAATGTGTAATGGAGAGCACATCCACCAAACCATGCGCTACAAACATGGAAACTTCCTCCGGCGCCGCTCCAGTAGAGTACGGCACTGACGAAGAAGAGCTAGCTAAGGAAACAGAGTGGATAAGAACAAAGTCAAGAAGGAAAAGAAAATTGAACACCTCACCTACACTCTCACCCCAAGAAAATGCTAAAATTTCTACTGATAAACCTAAGAAAGTTCCCCCCCACCTCCTATTATAGTGGATGGGGTGAACAATTACTAAAACTTTTACGACTTCTTGTCAAGAAACCAACCTGCTGGCACCTTCACAGTCAAAATAATGAGCGGTGACTGCATAAAAATAAATGCTTGTAATGAAGAATATTACAGATGCATAACAAAAACTCTATCTGATAACAACTGCCTCTGGCACTCATACGAAAACAAACAAAAGAGACCGATAAGAGTAATGGTCAAAAAATTACCCTCTACGTGCAAACCCGAGAGGATCATTGAAGACCTTATAATTAAAGGTTACAAGGTTGAAGATGCAGTAAACAAATTGGCTGGAAGACCAAGGAACCACTCAACATGTTTATGCTGACCTTCAGCAATCAAAAAGATATAAGTAAGGTATACGAAATTAAATATATTCTTGGGTGTATAGTTGAAATCCAACCCCTTCGATCGACAAAACTTATCCCACAGTGTAAGAGATGTCAGGTATACGGGCATACACACAAATACTGCGCCAAAGAGCCTAGATGTGTTAAATGTATAGGTAAGCACCTAACCAAAGACTGTAAAAAACCAGCAGATGAAAAACCAAAATGTGTTCACTGCGGAGAAGCTCACCCGGCCAGCTATAGAGGCTGTCTGATAGCCAAGGAAATGCAGAAAATTAGAAACAAAGCTGTCAAGAAGCCATTGGTCGGGCGGCAACACCAGGTAGCTGAAACATTGGTAAGTGAGAAATTGCCTTTAACTAACCAGCATATAACTAGTGCGAGGCCTATAAGCGCTATTAACAGTAAAGTGTCCTATGCTCAAGCGGCTGCCAAAGATTTAACAGTAATTCAACGCAACAAACAACCAAACCACTCAAATGGCAATAAGTTAGACGAAATCCTAAAACTTATGTCGTTGTTTGATGAGCGATTGAAAAAAATAGAACATAGCACTAAAACTGCTATACCTAAGGCCAAAAAATTATTGGAAAAATTAAAATAATGGCATGGAACTGTAATGGGCTACAAAAACATCAAAATGAGTTGCAAGTAGTCTTAGATACAGAAAATGTAGATGTGTGCCTCGTATCTGAAACACATTTTACAAAACAATCACACATCAAATTTAAAGGATATAAAGTTTACCATGCCCTACACCCAGCTAATAAAGGAAGGGGTGGCAGTGCTGTTATTGTAAAGGACAACATCAAACATAACGAAAAATTTTAATATGAAGAGCCAGATATCCAATCAGTGGCCATTTGTATCAACACCAAGCTATATCCGCTTACGGTAGCTGCCATATACTGCCCACCGCGATATACAATTCGAAAAGACACCTACCTGAGTCTCTTACACCTACTTGGAGAAAGGTTTATTCTAGGTGGTGACTTTAGTGCCAAAAACAAGTATTGGGGTTCGAGACTAACGAACACAAAAGGAAAACAACCCTTAACAGCTATAAAAGAAGTAAAATCTGATGTTGCATCAACCAGATCACCAACTTATTAGCCAACAGACCCACTAAAAGTACCCGATCTAATAGACTTTTTTATATATAAAAACATTTCACCTAATTATCTTAAAACAGAACAGAGCTACGATATGAACTCTGACCATTCTGCAATATATCTAGAAATAAGAGAGACAGTAGCACTTAAGGAAACTTTGACCCTTCTAAATAAATACACAGACTGGGAAAGTTTTAAAATAGACTTAGATATAAATATAAACCTCAGGGTGCCATTAAAAACTCCAGAGCAGCTGAACATAGAAGTAGAAACATTTATAAAACTTATACAACAGACCGCTTGGACAAACACACCCCGCATCAAAAAAAGGATCTCCAGAAATAATTACCCTGAAGAGATTACACTGCTCATAGTTAAAAAAAGAAAACAAAGGAAACAATGGCATTTAACTAGGTCACCGGATGATAAAAAAACTCTTAACAACCTTACAAAACGGTTGAAAAGACAAATACAATCATTTAACGATAGCCAAACTAACTCATACCTTCAAAACCTCACCAACAGTCGCAATACTAAGTACTCTCTATGGAAGGCTACTAAAAGCATGAAACAGCCCATGACTCATAGAGCGTAGTTTACGCTCATTCCTATCGTTAATAAACGACAGAAATGAGCGTAGTTTACGCTCATTCATTAGTTACGCTCAGTGCGACTACGTCGTTTTGATAAATTTTTATATTGAACATTTATCAAAATGGAAAAACTAATGTTGGGACCATCTCCCATCTCCCATCTCCCATCTCCCATCTCCCATCTCCCATCTCCCATCTCCCATCTCCCATCTCCCATCTCCCATCTCCCATCTCCCATCTCCCATCTCCCATCTCCCATCTCCCATCTCCCATCTCCCATCTCCCATCTCCCATCTCCCATCTCCCATCTCCCATCTCCCATCTCCCATCTCCCATCTCCCATCTCCCATCTCCCATCTCCCATCTCCCATCTCCCATCTCCCATCTCCCATCTCCCATCTCCCATCTCCCATCTCCCATCTCCCATCTCCCATCTCCCATCTCCCATCTCCCATCTCCCATCTCCCATCTCCCATCTCCCATCTCCCATCTCCCATCTCCCATCTCCCATCTCCCATCTCCCATCTCCCATCTGCCATCTGCCATCTCCCACCTCACACCTCCTACCTGCACGTCATCGTCATCATCTTCGTCACCAGCAGTTCTCTATCTGCCATATTACGAGTATATTTCTTACAGCTGACAGCTGAGACCTGTAACTACGTCATTGAAGTACCTGCAGATATAAGGAAAGCCCTCATAACAAAAGATAGAGTTATGTGAATTGGTCATCTTGCCCTGTTCGAGACTTTACTTTGATCACTCGATGTTATAAGAGCTATCAGTATGGTCACGCGGCCAAGTCATGTCGGGATCCTACATACACCTGTGGCCACTGCGGCTCCTGGTCATTCTATTAAGGAATGCACGAAGAAGACAGATGAACCAAAGTGCGCCACTTGCGTCCACTTCAATAAGCCGAGTAAACATTGTACAGGAACTGCTGAATGCCCGGCAAAAATAATAGCAGAAAAAAGGTACATTAACTCCATAGATTATGGAGGTGCCTAAGAATGCCTAAGAAAACTATTTGGAGGCGTCATTTAAAATATTTCTAGTGTCGGTTCATAAGTAAAAAAAAAATTAAGACAGTAATCAATCAAGATGCCCTATTAACCTTAAATTGTAAGTCAAGTTAAATAAACAACGTTTGCACATTTTCTAAGTTTAATAATTACACGTAAAAACTATAAAAATACTTATCATTACTTTGTTTACAATTACCAGTTTACAATTCCGCTAACTCGCAATTTGTTTATCATTTGTTTTGTGTTTATATTTTTATAATGTTTGCATTATTTGTAGTTTTAAGTTTAGTTAAGATTTTTAATACTATTCTATACATCTAACTGAAAATTAAATGTCAATGTAGGTGATTATTTTAGAATCTAAGTACCTAAGTAAGCTCTTCACGCCTGAGATACAGGATTACCTAGTTCAGGCTCGTATTATGCATACCTTTAATTAAATAAGTTTTAGAATTTTGTTATTACATATTTTTGTACCATATGTAAATTTTGAATAAGTATTATTATTATTATTATATCTGGTATAACCGGGTTGTGTGCTATATCATCGTGGTGTTTCTGAAATAGAATACAACTGAAATTATTTGTTAATCTATTAATATAACTAATTCCAGGCGCCAAAGACACCAGGAAGTGATGCGGCGTGCGACAACGCCGTCGACGGCGGCGCAGGCGCTTGCGTATACCTCAGCCGCTGTGACTCCGCGAAGAACATTAGCGTGGACACCTACAAGACCACCTATTGTTCGGTCAATGAAGGGTATGCTCTCTCTATTAATTAATGATGGTGCTGTATGCTCTCTCTATTAAATAATGATTAATGAGCAGGCAACCTCCGCGCCATGAGGCGCGATATCTGCTCACCGAGACGCGGAATATCACGGCGACTAAGTGACGCGGGTCTGATTTTCGCGGCGCGGGAGAACTTTGCATGATTCGTGTATTTTCGGGTCTGGATTATCCAAGGATTAATTACTTAAATTTGGTTTTTTATTTCCAGGTACGCAGGAGTATGCTGCAACTTACAAAAAACTGATGTCGACTATTCATTTAATTAATTAAAATCTCTATTTTAATTAATTCAGGCAGTTCAGGCAACATGATAAGAATTTACAGAACTTAATTAGCTTAGTGACAAGTAGGTAGAATCAGCATATAATTCTTACACTATTAAACCTACAGATTTTAAACATAGCGAAGTACCAATTCACCGGACAAGTTCTCGTAGCTAAAATAGCGATCAAGAGCTAGTCGGGTACGGCACAACCAGGGTTCCATTATAAAAACTGCCCTAGTAAGTACCTAAATATATTAAACCTACATAAAATTCACCACAAATAAATATACCTAAACACTTAGAAGGAGAGATAGTGCTCCTTGACTTTTCGCTTGAATATGCCAAGCGAGGGACTAGCGCGGATATAAATTATATTTTATTTTATACAATTATGTAAATTTATTGAATCATTAAGTACGTCCATTCGTTAACATGCGATCTCCTGACGCATGAAATATACTAAAGCAATTTACAACGTGGAGCTACCACGGCCATATACGAGTACGTTTATTCGGTTTCGTATTTTCCGGATAGAGTCTGTTGATTTCATGTATGAATTAAAAATATTTGTTATGTACTTATTTATATTCGGTCTTGCCTATAAACGCCTCCCAATTTCAACACTGCCTAAGATTAACCCTTTCTCTAGTTGTCACTATTTTTAACAGTGATTAACTGTTGACAGAAGTTGAGAGATGTTTTTAAATAGACGGGATGATAAATATTTATTTGTTTAAAATAATAACCAAGGACATCAATTACTTACTGTAAAATAAAGTTTGCAACAACAACTATGTATTTTTTATGTATATACTTAATATTAACGGAAATATAACAGAGAACATTAAATAACCAATCCATGCTAATAATTAAACGTTCGAATGTGTCTGCAATGTTTGTCTGAATTTTGTTATTTTATACCGATTAAACGGTTGAACGGATCTTGATGAAATTTGGTAAGGACATAGACATAAGAGGAAGTTAGCTACTAATTAGGCTACTATTTATGTAAGTACGAGATACCATGCTCGCGAAGCCGCGGGCAGCAGTTAGTTACGAGTAGGTTTACCTGTAAATAAATAAAACCTTATTTACTTACCTACATTAGATCATTTATGTAGCACGAATGTTTAATATGTATTATTGTATTAAACATTCGGTATTTATGTAGTATCTGGTTGAGTGGCGTAATTTTTAGGGTTCCGTACTGCAAAAGGAAAAACGTATATAATTACACATCGTTATCCGTCTGCATGTCTGTCAAGACCTCTGTGACGACATCTGTGACGCAGTGGGCCAAGGCCCGGCTGAGACGCAAAAGGTTGCGGGTTCGATTCCCGCCGCGGGACAAATATTTGTATGATCTGCAAGTATTTGTCTCGGGTCTGGGTGTTTCTATGTATAATATGTATGTATTTACAAAAAAAAAAGTATATAAGTCGTATATCAGTCATGTGGTACCCATAACACAAGCTCTGCTTACTTTGGGGCCAGATGATGTTGTGTGAAATGTCCGGCATTATTAATTATTAATATTAATTAATAATTAAGACCCAATTCCTCATGCATCAAGTTGAAACTAATAATAATTACTTAGGTAGTCTACTTCGGTTTTCCTTAAAGCTATGAAAACAAACATATTTTAACAATCTCGTAATTCAAGACCTATTTAGTATTTACCTACTTCCCGTGCCATTAAATTAAGCAAAAAGCACTTGTAAAGGGACAATTCAGTATATTGTTAAAAAATTAACAAACTACTTAATTAACAAACAAACAAAGTTACAAACTGATATACTCGTAAGTACATTCATTATTTGTGCTTACAAATTGAAATTATTTTGTGAATGTTATTAAAAAAATATATTTGAGAATTGCCGTGTTGTATCGATGTAATGGGAGAACATGTTTTCAACTAAACAGCAACAACCAGCTCCATACAAAAAAATACTTATTCCAGATGACTGATAGAATATTTATGTATTTCTTAATTACTTACTAACTTTTGATACTTAATAAAGCCCAGACTCGGAACAAACAACTATGTTTATCACACAGATGTTTCTCTTGGAAGTACTTTACTACAAACTTATAAATTAGTAGAAGTCGAGTAAAAACTGTGATTACCGTTTAAGTTTGGCCATGTCCGTATGTCTGTTTGTCTGTCTTGCTGTATGTCTGTCTGTCCGCCACTGAACAGAACTCTATCATGCAGTCTTAGCGTAATGAAACGGCAATATACGGTAACAGGTACTGTAGCGTTACAATTCCTTTCTATATAAAAAAAGGATTGTAAGCTGCAATTATTTTAGAAATTTAAATAGAAATCGAGAAAAACTATCTGTTTTTTTAAGTAAAATAAGAAAATTATAATCAGATAAATATTATATTTTATTATAAATACACTCAGTAAAAAAAACTTTAATATTTTATAGTTCAGTTAGTTTAAAAGTTTGTACGTTTCCTTCATTTGGCTTTTTTTAAAAGATGTTAGAGTTACACTAACCGGAGAGGTCCACACATAGTTTCATGATTCAGATTATTTCCGTCTCTGGTATTTTTATTTGGTTAGATGGGGACTTCCTCTTTTCATCAATCTAAGGTCTTCGGGTCCTTGTCACCATTGGTCCTGTAATTCATATGGGTCCGTAGCGTTTCCCTGGCTCAGACCTCCATTTTACTCTCCACTAGTTGATAATATTTTTTATCCATTCAGTCTCAAAACTCCGATCTGAATGACATCTTTCAGTCCTCCCTTCATTTTCCTGCGCAAATCGCGCATATCAAATCCATCACGGATTTTGAATTTCAAGTTTCAGCCAGACAGTGTTATGAAAGTTTTCATTGTAATATTAGCAGACCTCTCGCTAATTTGAGAATTATGAAATATATTGACAGCTTCCTTCACCTTTCAATTTTGATTAATTAAAATGTAAACACAGATTTTACAATGAAAAGTTATGAATATAAATAAACATCGTAAAATGTGGTAGATATTTGTGATGGTGTTCAGATTAAACTGCTCGGAAACTCCGTATGAAGTCAAGGATACGAAAGTAAAATGGAATCCCATAATTATGGTTAAAGACGCAGCTTGTTTATGTTGAGCTGTATAATCCGTTACATATCTTCACGTAAGTAAAATAATATAATATGTACATAAAGAGCGTTTACGAGCTAAGTAGAAAAGAAAGATATTACAGTACGTATTAATGGTCCCTACAAAGCTACGAAATAACAAAGGAATAAATTGTTTCATATATCTACCTCATACTAGGGTAGTTTTTCCTTATTTTACTATCCCATCGTATGACACATCGTTAAATAAGTATTTAAGTATTTCAAAGATGTTGGAGAATTAATGAACAGTTGCCGTTTCGGTAAAGGTTTGCTCCGAACTCAGATCTCGCGATGTCCGTATTAAATCACTATTTTACTTGTATCTGAAACGTCTGCGTTATATGAAGTGAAATTGGCAACTGTTTACCCAAAATGGGTTTGGGTTTAATAACTTTATTCATAATAATAACGTTTTAAAAACTAAAAAGAAACCGACTTCATTGAATGAAATTTGAGCCTTTAATACATTTTTAGTGGAAAGTAGATGTATTTTGTACATACAGTTGTGGTCATATAATTAAGAACGATTTGAAGTTATAGAATTATTTTATTTAAATCGTGTCATACACAGAGATGTGTACCTTCTGAGAAGCAACTAGTTATGTTATAAAATATACACATTAATAGAGCAACGTGGCTTTACCAAAGTAACACATTCAAATAGTACTGAAGCTGGACAAATAATTAAGAACGATTTATTAAACTGCTCGGGAATTGTTTCGTATGACACTTACATTTATTTCAATATGTTTAAATCACATAATATGTAGCGCAGAAAATTTAAAAATCAATTTAATACATTTTTAACTAATATTAATAGTTTATAGCATATCCACCGCTTTTAATTAGATGTAGAGGAGTACTTGATATACTGAGATACTTGACTCTATTAATTTTTGACATTTCGCAAGAGAAATAAATTCCATTCTTATAATAAAAAAACGTCGTACAGCTCTCTTAAATTCCCACACTGTGTATTTGAAACCTTTATCTTTACTTCGAACGACAGATTCTTTATTGGGTTTTTAGATCTGGGCTGTTAGCTGGCCAGTCTAAGACAGAAACTGATTGCGCTGTAAGAAATTCCTTTGTGGTGCGTGCAGTGTGCTTTGGATCATTGTCATGCTGGAATTTCCAAATAACCGGTAGAACGTCTTCAGCATAAGGTAACATTGTTTCTTCCAGTATATTTTTGTATTGGAACTGATCCATGTTACCTTCTATCAACTTTACAGGTCCAACACCATGTCCAGAAAAGCAGCCCCAAATTTTCAAATTTTCACCACCGTGCTTTAATGTAACTTTCTTGTACTTAGGGTCGAATGCTGTATTCGGGGGACGTCGTACATATCGTTTTCCATCAGAACATACTCTGTTTATTTTCGTTTCGTCAGACAAAAGTAAATTTTTCGACTGTCGCATAGTCTAGTTTTCACACTTTCTCGCAAATGCAAGCCGGGCTTGTCTGTGGCAAAGTTTCAACATTCAACCTTTCTTGCTATCTTACCGTGCATTTTTTTTTCTACCAAACGCCTTCGAATAGTGCGTGCTGAGATTGCTGAAGGGTTGTTTTCACTAAAATATTATTTTCTCAGCTCATTGGATCTTTTACAGCACTAAATGGCGCCAAAATTATACAAACAGTAACAAATCGACTGAGTGTTCTCTATTTAGATTTGAATAAGGGTATAAACTATTTGGCGTTCTAAATTACGTGACCAGCCAGTAAATAGGAATACTATGTTTAGAAGTAGTGTAAAAAGTTTTTTCTATTTATTTTAGCTAATCATGTGTTTCAATGAATACAGTGGTATTATGGAAAAGGTTTACGATACCGACAGAAATAAAAAAAACTGCATGCAATTAGTTTTGCGTCTTAGTTTGAAAAAATCTTCCCATTATATCAGCGTTCTTAATCATATGGCCACCACTGTATATAATATGGGTAGGCCAAATAAACGCACCGCTCTAATGAGACAGCGAGGTATCGAAGTACATGAAAACAACAGTCGGTTAAAAAGACAATTACATGTCACTTAAGAATAAATCTTAAGATTAGAATAGACATTAGGTAGATGTCGTCGACTTAACTTAGACATAGGTACATACCTTACGCAGTCATTTCTCAAGTAAAGAGTGGTCTATGTGTTTAGTAAGTTTATATTTAAATGCGTTAAATAGGTTCACATTTTTTATTTCCGAGAGTAGATTATTAAAAAGCTTTCCGCCTTCGAAGGTAATAATTTGTTTGCCATAGTTTGTCAGCGGTCTTGGTAAAACAAGATTAATATAAAAAATGTAAAATAATAATAATAAAATCTAAATTAATCTAAAATTCAACTCTGATCAACAAAATACAGCACTTATCAAACGATCGAAGCGGGTAGTGATCATTTAATTACGATTACCTTATTGACCTTAAGAGGCCAGCGGAGGACGAATTGCCCCTACAAACGTAATATCAAAATGATTTGTAACTCAAGCATATTCCCACTATATTGTTGTATTATTTGTATTAAAATAGTATTTATCTAGGTTCCTGGATAGTTTTTATTTCGAATTATTTACCAAAAATAAAATAAGAGCCAATCGCATTTTGCACGTTTTATGCAAAAATTTACAAGTTTTGGCCTGTATTTATACAACTAACTAAAAGCTCAACAACATAATAATAATAATAATTCCGGACATTTCACACAGCATCATTTGGCCCCAAAGTAAGCAGAGCTTGTGTTATGGGTACCACATAACTGATATACAACTTAAATACGTTTTTTTATTTTTTTTTATTTTGTAAATACATACATATTATACATAGAAACATCCAGACCCGAGACAAATACTTGCAGATCATACAAGCATTTGTCTCGCGACGGGAATCAAACCCGCAACTTTCTGCATTTCAGCCAGACCTTAACCCACTGCGCCACAGAGATCGTCAAAATCATTTCAGAGTATAGCACAAACTTAAACATTTAAAAAAAAAAACTTATGACTAAACCGTCACCGGCAAAATACATTGACTTGACACAAGACGTTTACATAAAGAACCGTTTCATTTGAGAGTCACGACTCTCGTGAATCCGTCCAAAACATGGAGGTTTTGAACAATTTTACCTAACAACCAGCGAGCAGGAAGTACATTGTCCTCCTTGACGAGTACAACATTTCCAATATTCGGTTCAGGAACATGTTTATTCCATTTATGACGTTGCATCAAATGAACCAAATATTCGTTCGTCCATCTCCGCCAAAATTCCTGCACTAGCCGTTGGGAAAACTGCCACCGTCTCAACAAACTCATATTACTATGTTCGTAATTCCGATCGGGCACCATTATCAGAGGCTCGCCTATAAGAAAATGGTCAGGTGTTAAGGGAGTAGGGTCGTTTATATTGTCAGGCATCTTATACAACCCTCGTGAATTTAAGCAGGCTTCGACTTGGATCATAACTGTGGACATTTGTTCCTATGTAAGAGTTGAAAGTAGAGTTGAAGTCACTCTACTTGACGGTAACTGACCCATTAACTGGGTTTGAGCCGATATAGAGTACCGTTTACAAGTGACACATTTGCGTACCAAAGCTTTCACCAAAGTTTTGTCTGCAATTATCCAATACTTGGTACGCAAGTGAAGTGCAAGGTAGGACCTCCATGTAGCGTCATATCATTTAACTCTTTGCAGCTACTGACTCATTTTTGCAACTGGAAGCCTTTAGTAAGGTCATTTTCTTCTTCAGCATTACTCCTTTTTCTGTGTGAAATTCTTTCATTAGATCATCTACGTAATATTCTGTACGTAACATTTATCGATGGCCTCCTGCTGTAATGCCTTCACAGCGAGGTAAGGAACTGCTGACATCCCAAAGATAACTCAGCATATGAAAATCTTCAGTATAATCTGTGGGATCATCGCGCCATACAACTCTTTGAAAATCTACGTAATCAGGTAAGATTTTCACTTGTCTGTACATTTTAATTTTAATTATTCTTAACTGGTTCACTGTAAATAACCTTTTGCTTAATTAAAAAAAACGAAATTTATCAAATTCACATTTCCAAATATTATTCCTAGCACGACCAACATTGAAATGAATGGAAAGGCAATGAATCTTGTAGATTCCACGATCTTCCTAGGTCTTAATATTGATGCAAAACTATAGTGGGGACCACACAATTCGAAAATTAGTTGTCGACTTGTCCTCACATACAACAGCGTAATGAGGTAAGTAAACTGACTTAGTTTGGTCTATGATCCTCTAGGTCAGCTAAAGTGAGCTGTATCTTAGGCCAGTTGGGTTCTTGGTTCTTGGTTGGGATCCACTGAACTATGCTTAAGAGATTAAATATACTCACGGTTGCACTTCACAAACCACAAACATGAATTCCAGTAATTGCCAGTCTTGCTTAACTCCGACTGCAGCGCCCCTCGTGCCACCACAGTGCACCTCGGCTGCGTGCGCGCTCACCAGTATGTCCAACAGCCAACGGCACCGGCAGCGTGCAACAACACTTTCACACCTCGGTGTGAGTATGGCACTTCAGTGGCAATTTACCACTGGTTTCTATGCCAGTCAAAAACGAAGAGGCTAGCACTCCAAAAGGGGATAGTGAAATCCGGCTCGAAAGACCATGTAACGGGTCGCTCCTAAGTAGTCTCAAATGAGAATGCAATTTTAAATATTTCAGTAGATTTATTAAGTGGTAATCTAAAAGGCGACAAAGCCAATTAACATGTCGCTTATACCAGTGAAGGCAAAATCGATAGCGCGATAAAGCTTTTGATTTAACAGTGACATCTAGTTGCAAATTTGGAACTAATATTGCCTTAGACATCTCTAGGTATGGTGCGTCATGACTTTGAAAACATAAAAATCTATACTAAAAACCAAATTAAATGGTTTAAATGTCATTTTAACTACCTAAACTGTACATGTGCATTGTCTACCAATATCAAGAAAGGTTGTCTGGAAGAAATCACTTCCTTAGCGATAAGACCGCCCAATGTACATAATTTTAATTAATAAATTTAGTTATAAAACTGTTATATTTCGTTTTAAGGTGTTAGTAAAAAATATTATTTGACAAAAGGTAGATACTACCTTCCTAATTATTACAAACGACAAACGGTAGCTGTTTCGCTATCTTATTATTTTAGTATTACAGCCAAAAATTTGGCTACACACAATGCTTCTATTGAGCATAATCATGACATTCCAAATCAGACTCTGGAATTTTTTCCTAGTAATTTAAATTAAATAAAAAAGACAATAGAGGATGTCTCTAGCACTGACAATTCAAATAATATATTTTATAAAAATAATCAATCAAACAAAAACACTAAAAACTGTAAAATAAATACTGTAAATAAGTTTAAGTTTACTTACTTGGTGCATCAAAATATTCAAGGAATTTGTAACAAAGAATTAGAACTAGACTTGTACATGAACTCAAACAATATTGACATAATCTGCTTAACAGAACATTGGCTGAAAAGTCATGAGCTCATGTTCAACTTCAAGAATCACCAAGTTGGTAGTTCTTTCTGCAGAGTACATTCTATAAGAGGCGGGTCATTAATATTAATAAATAAACAAATAAAATTCAAAGAACGTAAAGACATTGTCGCCCACTCTGTAGAAAGACACATTGAGATAGCCTGCATAGAGTTGGAGCGGTTCCTTGTTATAAGCACTTATAGCCCACCAACCGCTTCATTTGATATTTTTGAGAAAATTATGGAGGACATTTTGCATAAGTCTATTACAAAATCAAATAAAGAAATTGTTGTATGCGGTGATTTTAATATAAATTTGCTTGAGAAATATTCATTGAGTATCAGAATAACTAGTTTATTTAATTCATTTGGTCTTGAACCTATATTTATGGAGCCAACTAGAATAACTGCCACTTCAGCCAAATGCATAGATAATATCTTTACCAATATAAACATAATAAGCAAAAATATAATTAGTAATATTCACTCTGACCATCTCGGTCAACTAGTTCAAATAGAAACTAAAATGAACAATAAAGATGTACAAAAAAAAAATACTTATATACCAGTTACCACTGATCGTTTAGAGAAAGTAAGATTGAACCTGGATACCAACTTGCCTTTTTTATTGTATAATGATGATAATCCAAATGATTTATACAATACATTTTGCACTGAATTTAATAAAGTATTCAGTTCCATTTTCACATCCAAAACTATTGTGGTCTCTGGCAGTTCAACATTTTGTGAGTGGGCAACAGCAGGTATTCATAAGAGTAGGCGTACCTTGTATGAATTGTACAGTGAAAAACGGTATAACTTTAGTGAAGAGTTTAAAGAAAAAGTAAAAAATTACTCAAGAATCTTTAAGAATGTTTGTCGCTTTGCTAAATCTCAGTATTTAAGCTCAAAAATTAGAAACGGTCAAGATAAAATAAAAGCAGCTTGAAAAATAATTAATAGTGAGACCGGAAATTCCTAAACTCATAATAGTGTAATAAATTTAAATATTAACAATAATATAATTAAGCAAGATATAGATGTAGCAAAGGCATTTGAAACTTTTTTTACTGATATTCCAGTCTCCACTACAAAATCTTTAAACTCTTCTCATGTAATAGCAGTATCATTGTTAAAAGATAGTTTACCTGAATGTGTCACACAATTTTACTTTGAACATGTGGACAAAAACGATATTATCAAGGCATTCAAAATGATTAATGTAAAAAAGACCACTGATCTCTGGGGCATTTCTGTCAGTGTTATAAAACCACTAATTGACATTACTGCACCAGATCTAGCTTTCATATTTAATCAATGTATTGACAGTGGAGTATTTCCTGATTTGATGAAACATAGCAAGATCATACCTCTATTCAAATCAGGTAGTCATTCCGATCCTAGTAACTTTAGGCCTATATCAGTACTTCCTACATTTAGTAAAATATTTGAAAAACTTATACTAAACCAATTACAACGGCATTTTAATACCAACAATTTACTAGACAGTAAACAATTCGGATTTACAAAGGGACGCTCAACGACTGATGCCGGTGTTGAGATAATATCACATATTTTTGATATCTGGGAGGAATCACGCGATGCCTTAGGTATTTTTTGTGATCTGTCGAAAGCTTTTGATTGCGTTCACCATGAAACTCTAATCAGCAAACTACACCACTATGGTGTTAAGAGAGTTTCACTTAAGCTTCTCACATCCTACTTAACTGACCAAACACAACGAGTAGATGTAAATGGAAAGCGTTCTCCGGGGTCAATGGTAAAAATGGGTGTACCACAAGGATCAATACTCGGGCCATTCTTGTTTTTAATTTATATAAATGATCTACCTAAACTTGTAAAGGATGATCACGAGATTGTACTGTTTGCTGATGACACGTCACTTTTATTTAAATTAAAGCGACGACTTACTAATCTTGAGGATGTAAACAATGCAATCTCTAAAGTTGTAACATGGTTTAATGTAAACAACTTATTACTTAACGAGAAAAAAACGAAATGCATTCGTTTTATACTGCCCAACGTTAAACAGGTGAAAGCTAATGTAAAAATTAATAACGAAAAGATAGATCTCGTCGACACCACAGTGTTCCTAGGCATTACTTTAGATAATAAGCTGCAATGGGGCCCGCACATACATAAATTGTCGAAGAGACTCAGCTCTGCCGCATACGCTGTCAAAAAGATCCGTCATTTTACCGACGTAGATACCGCTAGACTCGTTTACTTCAGCTACTTTCATAGCATTATGTCTTATGGCATTTTGTTGTGGGGGAGTGCTGCTGATATTAACACCATATTTGTGTTGCAGAAGAGGGCTGTTCGTGCAATTTATAACATGGGCCCCAGAGAATCACTTAGAGATAAGTTTAAAGAAATTAATATTATGACAGTGCCTTGTCAGTATATATACGAAAATTTAATGTATGTGCACAAAAATGTTCATTTATTCAAAAAAAAATTGCGATAATCATAGTATTAACACTAGAAATAAAGATAAACTCGCAGTTCCCACTGTTAGGCTCGCTAAAGTTAATAAGTCTTTTATAGGGCAATGTGTACGCTTCTATAACAAGGTCCCAAGCGACGTGTTAGATTTGTCGATTGGCAAATTTAAAAACGTAATTAAACATAAACTGTCTATTAAAGCATATAATAAAATATCTGATTATTTAGAAGACAAAAAAGCTTGGGATGAATCTGCTCCAACTCGACTCGGCATCCGTAACAAAATTGTCAAGGATCATACAAAAAAGTGTTAAGACCAGACAAGTTTCTTGCCGGATTCTTCTTGAACTGGGGTTAGGAGGAACCGGCACCTAGATTCACTAGCATGTAAGAAGACGATTCAAAGTGGTCCTTGTGATTGTAATGAATAAAGTTATTTTGAATTTTGAATTTGGAATTTTGGTGTACAATAAAGAATTTTCATTCATTAATTCATTCATCAATATATTTATTTTGTTTATTTATTGTGCGTTTTTGGTTCAATCGCTTTTTAAGTGGAAACTTCAAATTGAAGAGTTTACCACAGGAAAGGTACTAAAGAAAATAAAAAAAACTGGACATAACTAGACTAAAAAAAGGTAACTGGACATTTTACACAGCATCATCTAACCCAAAAGTAAGGAATGCTTGTGTTTGGGAAACCACATGACTGATATACTACCTCCTATATTGTTTTTTTTTAATATGACATAGACATAGATACAACTCTGCCATTACCGGTCCCGGATGAAAAAAGAGGAGGGTTGGATGGAAGTCGTCTACCGTAAAAAGACGACGCCGATCGGGCGGCGGTAAAGTAACTCGACCAACTTTAGGCCTCAATAGACTCGAGGGACTAAATCACCTCGGAAAGACTGCCGTGGAAGGACGTGGGAACCCACCACGAGATATCTCCCATGGAAAACTTTATGAATCGTACACTTTTGGAAGCTGATACTTTGGACGACCCGACTAACCGTCGGCGCCAGTCAGTACCCGGGCTGACTGGTGTGTAATATGTTACCAAAGCCCCTGACGGGGTACCGCGCCGGGCCTTTACAGGAGGAAATGCTACTGGCGCCGTTAGGAAATTTTCCATACAGGATGAACATCGCATTGGTACGTGGAATGTACGTGGAATCTTGCAAGCAGGAAAGCTTACTATTGTGAAGGAGGAGTTTGGGACACATCGCATCTCATTTCTAGGTCTAAGCGAAGCTCACATGCGTGGTCAGGGACATTTCATAACAGCTCAGGGCAACACTCTCTACTTCTCTGGATGTGAAGATAAAAAAACGAGCGGTGTGGCAATACTGGTACCATCTCACTTAAATAAACATGTCCTTGGATACAATCCGGTCCCGGACAGGATCATCACTCTAAAACTGAATACCCGACCAACCACCCATACATAGTGCAAGTGTATGCCCCAACCGGAAATGCCACTGATGAGACTATTGACAGGTTTTACGCAAAACTGACCGAGGTCCTTGATGAAATACCTAGCCGCAACACCACTATTATTCTTGGTGATTGGAAAAGTCAGATCAACCTCATCGGACAATCATATTGGGACCACCGTCGGTAAATGTGGTTAGGCGCTAGAAATGACCGAGGCTAAAGACTCCTTGAATTCTGCATAGAAAGGAATCTAAGCATCATGAACACCTTCTTTCAGCACCATCCCAGACGCTTGTACACATGGACATCATCTCCAGGAGCGCGCTACCGTAACCAGATCGACTACATCACCATAAATAAGCGCTGGTGATCCTCTATACATAACATAAAGACTTAACCAGGAGCGGAGTGTGGGTCGGACCACAATCTGCTGGTCCCTATGTTTAATTTTCGCTTAAAGGCTCCGAGGAAAAATCTAGCTATCAGACCAAGAACCTTGAACCCTCTGAGCAAGCTCATCTTCGTGACTCGGTTGCAACTAAGCTATCAGTTAATCCCCCTACTGGAGACAATGCTAGCACTGCGTGGAACTAGCTTAAATCCACATCATGCAACACTCTCGACACTATTTCTAAGTAGAGAAAAGCTGGAGCAGAACGAAAGAAAAGAATGTGGATAACCGATTCTACCTAGGAACTTATCGAACAGAGGAAGGCGATCAAGGTTAAGGGTCTACAAAACGATGAAGTGCGGAAAGACTACTCTACACTAAGCAATGCAATCAAGAAGCATTGTCGCCGTGACAAAAATAGTTTCATAGCGAACATAATGAAGAGATATCGAGGAGCACAGCATCAAATATCACACGCATGACCTTTTTAAAAAGGTTCATAATCTGTGGTGAATTCAAACCTAAATCGTGGGTCATTGAGGACAAGGATGGCAAACTCATACCCGATGTAACGGAACGTTACCATGTTGAGTCAATAAAATAACAAAATAAATAAACACTTTACATTAGAAATATTGTAAGTAAACTTATAAAATATTTAAAAAAAGATCGTGGATTATTGTAGGCTCATTAGATCTTTTACTTGATTCGCAATATCGGAACTGCATGACTAGCAAATTTCGAACGCCAGGCGCGGAGGGGTATGAGGTGCGAGCGGTAGGATCTCGGTCAGTAGCAGGGCATCACTCACTCTGCTCTGAGCTGAACACAAGGCTGGCCCACGCTTGTCTTGCGCGCTAGTAGACAATCGCGAACTCCATATTTTATTTTAAATCTGCGCAGTAGTTGATTTTTTTAAATAAAATTGTTGTAACCTTGTAGAATACTGTGAAAGTGATTTCCCGATATAGGGTAAGTTTTTAATGTCACATAAAACACGTAAAATCATCTATCGTTTTTCATTTTAATATTGTGTAATCATTGTTTTCAGCTTTTCCCCATTTCATTAAATTTATTTTTGGCAAGCTTAGTTTACTAATAACATGGATCATGAGTCTAGAATAAACGTTAACTCCTATTGCATCACCTTTTTTTGAATATGCTTCTACCTTAAATTTTAATTTTTTTTATAGAAGCTTTTAACCTATCGCAATTTGCAATGAATCTATTTTTAAAATATCTTTTGGTCTTCTACTTCTCTAGTCTGTTTTTTTATACTTTTTTTGTAAACTCCGTTCTGATCGAACCACACGGCAAAACTACTACGTAAGTACTTTCTTATTCTCTTCGTGTTGCCTTCGGCGGGTCCTCAGAACGGATAACTGAAGAACCAATTTTAGCAGATGGTTTTTTAAATTCCAAGAACTAGTCACTAGTCAAGTCACGATTAAGTGTGCTGTTGCCGCTTCGTGAACATACCCTCACTGCGCGCGCTAGTGCTGAGGATACCTACGATACCACCTACCTACTTCCTGGCTGCCTATTACCAGCTACTCCGTTACCTCGAGGCCACCTATCATCTATCGCCGCCTACATAGGGAGTACAGAGCTGTGGGAGCGTAAACAGACCCATAATCTTCAGGTCGGATAACTACGACCCTATAAATATATGTGCCTCATTCTGAGTTGCTACGGTAAATTTTATATTTTTCTTAGTATTCTTTTCTTATTAAATTCTGTAATAACTATTACTTGGCTCAGTTTTCTTTTCACACTACCAGGTTAGGTAGGGTAAAAAAAAAGTAACTGGCCATTTTATTCCCGGCACAACGAGTTAGAGTCTGTTGTAGAGAGATGGCGCGAATACTGTGAAGTTCTTCTGGATACCACCACCACAGATGACACTATCAATTGGAATAGTGTCGATATCGAACCGAAATTCTACTCTCTGAGGTAGTAGCGGCCATCAATCTTTTGAAGAACAGAAAGGCTTCTGGCCCTGACCAAATAACTGCGGAAGTCCTATAAGCCTTGGGCGAAAAGGGGATCCACACTTTGCATAAGATCTGCAACTACGTATGGACACACGGTGAATGGCTGACTGACTGGACCGATTCGACTGTACTGCCACTGCACAAAAAGGGGTCTACCAGGGTATGCGACAATTACCGAACTCTAGCCCTAATATCTCACGGGAGCAAAGTCCTCCTGCACATCCTAAACAACAGGATCCGCCATTATTTAGATTGGCAAATTTCACCGGAACAAACTGGTTTCGAGAAAGGAAAGGGCACTAGAGAACAAATTTTAAACATCAGACAACTTATTGAGAAGTCTTACGAATATAATACCCCATTGGTTCTGTGCGATTGCAACAAGGCTTTTGACTGTGTTAATAGGAACAGTTTGTGGACCGTGCTTAACGAGCTTGGCGTACCCCAGCACTTAATCTCACTCCTCCGGTATATATATAAACAACCGTGGAGTCGTAAGAGTAGATCAAACCCTCTCGAAACCTTTTAAATTTGGCAAGGGAGTGAGACAAGGATGCATTCTGTCCCCTATTCTCTTCAACTCATATGGGAATACATCATGCGACCTCCTCTCAAAGATTGGGAAGGTGGTGTCTCTGTTGGAGGCGTCAGGATCACTAACTTGCGCTAAGCTGATGACACTACACTGGTCGCGACCGACGAATTGGAGATGGGAGCGCTACTGGAGCGTATGGAACGTGTGAGCAGTGAACTCGGGCTTTCGATAAACAAACCCAAGACCAAAATCATGGTGGTAGACCGCACGAAGCAGCTGGAGCTTAGTGGGATACTCAACAATATGTGGACAACTTCATATACCTGGGCTCTACCATATGTAACGATGGCTCATGCGAACTGGACGTGCGGAGGCGGATCGGCATGGCAAAGACCTGACCGATGACCCGTCTAAGTAGGATTTGGGCGGATAGAGCAATCTCTCTGAAGACCAAGATTAGCCTGGTGAGGACCCTAGTATTTGCAATTTTCCTCTATGGCGCTGAAACGTGGACCCTCAAAAAGGCTGATCGTAAATGTGTCTATTCTGCGTGAAGTGGGAATCACCGAAGGATCTTCGACTTCTTCGGGCACATGGCTAGAAGGAAGAACGACATCCGAAAAAAGCTGGTGACAGGAAAGATACAGAGAAGGCGACCAAGGGGAAGGAGTTCGATGCGGTGGACATTCCAGATCCGGGACACCACCAACAAGAACGTCCACGAAAGCCTACACACTGCCGAAGACCGAAGCAAGTGGAAAGCGATCGTCCAAAGAATGATTCGCGGAGGTCACGATCCTCAGCAATGAGGAACACGACACAAGGAGGAGGAGATATACATTCAAAATAGTCATAGAAAAACACCAAGACGCGAGACAAATGTTTGCAGATCATACATACATTTGTCCTGCGGTAGACGAACAATCGCATTGATTTTTTACGATCGAATCGATCGAATGAATATAAAGACGCCTCGCCGTGCCCAATAACCAATGTAAAGATACCATTTTACATTTACACCATTAATGTATGTCGAAAGATTGCAATGTAAAATTTTTCCCTAAAATTGGGTTAGTTTGTATGAATGGGTATCATTCATACAAACTAACCCAATTATATATATATAGCTTAATTATGTAGATAGTATTATGCATATATGTATGTTATGTAGGTTGTTACTAGTAATATAATAATAATAATAATAATACCGGACATTTCACACAGCATCATCTGGCCCCAAAGTAAGCAGAGCTTGTGTTATGGTACCCACATGACTTTTTGTAAATATGATAACACGATTAACAAACACAATTATAAAATACTGGTGTTTAGTTAATTTTACATATTTTATAATAAAGTTTTGTTGTCGGTAAGTAATTTTTACCTGTTTGTGATTTTGATTAAAATTTTACTAACCGACAGTATTTCTTAAAGTATTGAGAAAATTCATAATCTTTAAATGCCAGTTTATAAAGCTTTTAAACTGCATTCAAAATTCGTTAAAATCGAGTAGCTATGATTAATAGGCGACTTTTGACTATTTTTTGTTTTCCAAAAAAAAAACTTTAAAATGCTCTGGTGTAAAGTTGCCAATATGTCGCTTAGTAATTATTGCCTTTCAAGCGTCGATATGGTACGCTAAAACGTTTAGTATATACGGAAAGGGTATACTATTTTTTGACGGTTTTATATGCTTCACTAACTTTTAAACTACTTAAACAGAAAGAAGCCTAGAGGAAGGAACTATGGGTTTATGATCACCAAATGACCAATGCTTCATAGTATGAAAGGAATCGCAAAATGAAAGGCATTTTCATTTTGTGTTTAGTGGTAAGTGAAACTGCCAGAGCAGTTTGTTAGTTAGAAAAAGCGGGTTGTATAAAAAAGGATTCTAGCCAGTTCCTAAACCATCTAGTATATCTAACCACAACAGTTGTTATTGTTGTTCACAAGTTGGAAAATGGCCTATACGTCCTTTGCAGGTTCAAGTATCACAAGTACCCAGGGTAAGAATTATAGCACGTCATGTATGCCTTGCGAGGCTACGACGGCTGTCAACACTGGTACGCTCCATCGCAGGGCAGTAGTAGTTTAGAGATACTTCGCAAAGTCACACTGGGTTTTTATATATTTACATAACCAATTCAATAAGCAAGCCACTTCTGCAAACACATAAAATTTGTGTACCATGTCGGTTGACTAAATAATGCAACAAAATTATAAACATACAAACATAAACATATAAACCATCCACGAAAACTCTCCTATATTAGTAAAATATATGTAGGAAGTAGGATGTTTTTAAGTAGGTAGAAATTGCCTGGCAGGTCCATACAGGTAAATTTACTAAGCGATTTTTTATATATATATTTGTTACGTCGGCTGTGATCTCACTTACAAAGCGTTTTCCTTGATAACTTGTTTTTTGATGATTTGATTTTTTTGATTATTCTTTCGAATAATAACTCAGAATTATGTGCTTTCCAGACAGCGATTTTTAAACAAGTTATCAAGGAAAACGCTTTGTAAGTGAGATCACAGCCGACGTAACAAATATATATATAAAAAATCGCTTAGTAAATTGACCTGTATGGACCTGCCAGGCGATTTCTACCTACTTTAACACATATATTATCCCTAGCGGACGCATGCGGGCGCGCTCCCGCATTTAAAACAAGACCTTATTCTAAACGTTTACAGACTACTTTCGTATGGAGAAGTTTACTGAGTTACGTTCTTTGATATATTATCGACCTTCTGAGCAAAAAATATTACGCAGTCTGTGATCGTTCAATTTTTCATCGTCAGTTGAACTTCGCGTCGCTCGGCGGCAGGTCCGCGAACCGTGTGTGAGAGAAATAGTGAGTTTTACTGGATTTATCGATAGTGAGGGGTGTTTATTATTACAAAAACGGTTTATTATGCTCTTATAAGTGTTTGTGGATAATAAAATACATAGCTACTAATAATAATAACTTTTAGATATGACGCGTAAATTTCCGTAAACTCCCGAGCGGTCAATGGCGGCCGCGCTCGCCCCATTTGATTATAAAAATAAATTTACATGTTTACAGTCTACTTTTGTATGGAGAAGTTTACTGAATTACGTTCTTTGATATATTGTCTACATTCTGAACAACAAATATAGCATAATCAGTGTTCGTTTAGTATTTTATGAATTTTCGCGTTTCGCGCGTGAGTGAGTGTGAGTGCAGTGACCGTTGATTGTGATTTGACTTATTTGATGGTGGATTTACTGGGTTTATCGATGGTAAGTGGTGTTTATTATTACAAAAACTGTTTATTCTGCTCATTATAAGTATTTTTGGATAATCAATTGTAAGAAATACATAGTAATAACTTCTACATAAGCCGGGAAAAAGTTCGTTGCCATGCTACTGATTTTGAAGTGATTTATTCTAAACTATTTATTCTAAAATATAGTATTTGACTAAACACGTTATTTTTATGCCTGATAGATAGGTAATATATCTATTATTACATTGTTTTTTACAGAATAATAAAATATGGTTTGGTTGTAGAGTTATTAATTTTTTAGAACAATGCAGTATTTTTTCCGCTACTATAATCTAGTCTAGTCTAGTTTAGAATCTAGTGCTAGGGCTGTCAAAATTTTAAACTATATTTTGTCCCTGGTCTCAGGGGTTAAAAACATCCTACTTCCTACAAATATTTTACTAATATAGGAGAGTTTTCGTGGATGGTTTATATGTTTATGTTTGTATGTTTATAATTTTGTTGCATTATTTACTCAACCGACATGGTACACAAATTTTATGTGTTTGCAGAAGTGGCTTGCTTATTGAATTGGTTATGTAAATATATAAAAACCCAGTGTGACTTTGCGAAGTATCTCTAAACTACTACTGCCCTGCGATGGAGCGTACCAGTGTTGACAGCCGTCGTAGCCTCGCAAGGCATACATGACGTGCTATAATTCTTACCCTGGGTACTTGTGATACTTGAACCTGCAAAGGACGTATAGGCCATTTTCCAACTTGTGAAGTTGTTGTTGTGGTTAGATGTACTAGATGGTTTAGGAACTGGCTAGAATCCTTTTTTATACAACCCGCTTTTTCTAACTAACAAACTGCTCTGGCATTTTCACTTACCACTAAACACAAAATGAAAATGCCTTTCATTTTGCGATTCCTTTCATACTACGAAGCATTGGTCATTTGGTGATCATAAACCCATAGTTCCTTCCTCTAGGCTTCTTTCTGTTTAAGTAGTTTAAAAGTTAGTGAAGCATATAAAACCGTAAAAAAATAGTATACCCTTTCCGTATATACTAAACGTTTTAGCGTACCATATCGACGCTTGAAAGGCAATAATTACTAAGCGACATATTGGCAACTTTACACCAGAGCATTTTAAAGATTTTTTTTTGGAAAACAAAAAATAGTCAAAAGTCGCCTATTAATCATAGCTACTCGATTTTAACGAATTTTGAATGCAGTTTAAAAGCTTTATAAACTGGCATTTAAAGATTATGAATTTTCTCAATACTTTAAGAAATACTGTCGGTTAGTAAAATTTTAATCAAAATCACAAACAGGTAAAAATTACTTACCGACAACAAAACTTTATTATAAAATATGTAAAATTAACTAAACACCAGTATTTTATAATTGTGTTTGAAGCAAAATGATGCATCCAGAAGTAACAGATGTTTGACACATAGGTAAAATGATCGAATTAAAAACCAAAAAACTTTCTGCCAGGCAATTTTAACCATAGTACAAATTAAATAAGGTAAGTGTAGGCCTGTTCTGAACAAGTACCAAAGAGTTTAGGTTTCAGTACACAAATTAAAGACTTTCGGACAAAGGTTTTCGATGGATGTCGACACCATCAACCTCAAACAGCCCCTGTAGTAATCTACAATCACTACTGAGTATGGTCCTCCATCTGACGATGGACGAATTAGAGCATACTCCGCCACGCTGCTCTAGTACAGGTTGGTGGAAGTTTTAGGCTTGTGTCTAACCCTATGTTAATGACGTCTATATGAGCCTTCAATATACGAATATTGCAGTCAAATCTCTCGCAAAGTGGATAGCTGATTTTATAAAGAACATATATGCTGCCGTTATAAATAACAGAGTCATTTTATTTTTATACATAGTATTTATTAGAAATTTCAAAATCAGTAGGTACATATAGGTAGGTAAAATACAATTTTAATGAAAAACAAAATTGAAAGTTACAAAAAATTCAAATTTGGAATGGTTTTCTGGGACCTACCTATTCATTACTTAATTAAACCAAACTTTAATCAACCACATCAAGTGTTTAAGTTTCAGATCAGCCTTTTTCAGCAGTCTTACAGTATTATTACTTGGAAATGCAAATTAGAACTGCCTACAATACTAATAACAGTTTTTTCAGAAATTATTTACGTATTCTTTTCTTTATATGTAGCTACTTACTAGCAAGTCTTTACGACGATCTCCCGAGAGTCCCCAAAAAATGATCAAATACCTTCTGTCTATTTCCAGGTTCAATATTTTCAGTTATTTCAATTTTGTTTTCCAATGCATAGGTTGAATACGAGTAGATTTAGTTTTGATAATTTTACCACCATTTCGCACATATTCCTGTCCAGCAATTCTTTTTTTGTTACCGTTCTCTTCTCTTATCTGTTTTTTTTTGTTCTTAAGCCCTTTTCTTTTGCGAAAAAAGGTGTTGTTCTTTATTAATATCATCCAAACAAGTATTTTGCTTTTAAGATATTGTCATTTTATTTATTTTTTTCTTCGTGGTTGCAGTTTTTTAAACTACTTCCACTTCTTCATCATTAGAAGATTCAGATCCTAACCATTCATCTGAAATTGTAACTTCTTCACATTCGATAGAAGTTGATATCAAATATGCAACTATTATTGTTATCTGATATGTAATCAATGTAAGTACATTAGTTATGCATTTATGTTTACGACCTCTCTGTGGATTTATAGTTTTTGATCCGCCAGATTCAGAGCCAGAGCATCCCACAATAGCAAAACTTGAAGAATTGGCAATTACTTCGATGTTGCTTGCAGTATATATTTCTAGTGTAGTTTTTCCATCTTCAGAGTTTTTAGCTGTTTAGTGTTTTAGTGTAGTCAAATCAACCTCCATGTTTGTAAGTTCATTCATCATCAGCCCGTGTCAGTCCACTGCTGGACATAGGCCTCTCCCATGGCACGCCACTTAGCTCGGTCTTCAGTTCTCCTCCTCCAATCCATGCCCACTGGCTTACGAATATCATCACTCTAACTAGCTACAGGGTGCCTTACATTACGTTTGCCGATACGCGGACTCCACTCAAGAATCAGTCTGCCCCAACGGCCATCGGCTCTGTGGCATATGTGACCTGCCCACTGCCATTTCAGCTTGCTTATTCGCTGAGCTATGTCGGTGACCTTAGTTCTCTGACGAATGTTTTCGTTTCGGATTCGATCCCTTAGAGAAACTCCAAGCATAGCTCTCTCCATAGCTCGCTGAGCGACCTTGAACTGGTGGACAAGTCGCACGGTGAGTGGCCACGTTTCGGCTCCGCTTGTCGTTATTTTGTAAGTAATGACAATTATTCTGTAAGTGTAAATTCTTTGTCTAGTTAATTTTCTGGTATGCCTTAATCTGCAGGTACAACTTCCAGGGTAGGACAAAATGAGCCACCACCAATTTCATATAATAATTAATTATAATTTATTGGGCCAATTTTCTCAGAGTTATTGCCAGCAGTAAAGGTCTCAGAAATCGGTCAGAATCTCGGTCTCTTCAATGACATCCCTTGCATGTAGCAAGGGATGTCATTGAAGGGCCTTCCTATGAAAGTGTATAACCCTGAAAAAAAAAATTGATAATAAAAATAATAAAAAATAATAACCTATTACACATTGACCTATTTGTTTATAAAGTGCAAAAACATACCGGTTCATTAAAATCAAGTTTTTGCGAATTTTGTCCAATTGTTGTAGACTTTCATCTTTATTATTGTAGGTACGCGTATATCTTCGATATCTTGGCCCCTAGAAATTACGATTTTATTATTAGTTATTTCTATTAATTAGGATTGAAAGAATAAATGATTTAACTAAGCAGTTACATTACCAAGGTCAAATCCCTGCTATCCACACCGGCGTTTGACATAGCTCGCTAAATGATGTTATCTACTCGCTCATTTCGATTAATTACGAATCTTAAACAATAAATTTAAATCAATACAAAATGCGCATTATAAATAATGTTACACATAAAATCATTACATTGTACTTACCAAGTACACTTTAAGCTACGCGATGAAGCACTATGTCCGATGCGCGTAAGTGCGCGGGTTGCCTATGCGACAGTTCGATGAAGACTAAATCATTATTTTGTTACCAACAGCCACTTAAAATCTGCTTTAGAGTGCTGATAAGTGACAAAACAAAATACGTGCATCAGGGATAAGCTCAGTTTTATACAATTTTAATTTCAAAAATAGTTATCTATGTAACAGAAACAATAAAAAAAACGGTAGATAAAAAATTACCAAACGACAAAATATATCCTTTTTAGGCAGGTAAATATTACTACTTTACGTTTTTAAGTCCATTGTTTTTAGGTAAAAAGCACTAAATGAAAATGAATACATCATTAAGTTGTGTTAAAAAGTCTTAAATTACGAGAAAAAAAAATTCAATCAGGTAAAATTTCTTAATCAATGTTTATACCCTTGGTACCGCATAGCAAAAAATACTTTATGTTTAAAAGCATTATTTCGAGTCTAGGCCAAAATTACTAAGTGTAAAAGTAAAAATTGAATATTGAATATAATTGAATTGACTAAGTAAAAGTTATTCATAAAACGGTAAATTATAGTCGCTTGGACGCCGAAAACCAAGAAAATTAGTTTTTTTTAGAGTTACCAAGCGACAGCAAACTTCGTCCTAGCGGCATGAGAGTAGGACCAATCGACGCAGATTTTTTTTCTGATTTCAATGATATATAAAACTCAATGTCGCCAAAATTTCGCTTGGTAATTATTGCCTTTCAAGCGTCGATATGCTCCAACCTCCTCGTTAGCCTCGAAATCGAGGATACCGGAGCTATAGTTGTAATGTTTTTTTGTTTCCGCCTAACGTACTAAAAAAAATATTTGTGATATAGTTTTATTTGCAGACGATACGTCTTTAATTTTTAAAGTTGATAGAGGTAAAACCAGTATTTGCGGTAACGTAAATGAATCCTTATCGTTAGTTCTTAACTGGTTCACTGTAAATAATCTTTTGCTTAATTCAAAAAAAACTAAATGTATCAAATTCACTTTGCCAAATGTTATTCATAGCCCGTCCAACATTGAAATAAATGGAGAGGCAATGAATCTTGTAAATTCCACGATCTTCCTAGGTCTTAATATTGATGCAAAACTACAGTGGGGACCACAAATTGAAACACTTGCTTGTAGGCTTAGTTCCGCTGCATATGCAGTTCGTGCGATACGGTGGCTTACTGATGAAGCTACAGCTAGACTAGTTTATTTCAGTTACTTCCATAGTGTTATGTCATACGGCATCATTCTCTGGGGGAAAGCAGCTGATATTGGTAAAATATTTTTAATTCAAAAAAGGGCAATACGTGCCATTTATAAAAGGAAACCACGAGAATCTTTGAGAGAAATATTCAAAGAAATTAATATTCTCACAATAGCTTCACAATATATAAATGAAAATTTGTTATATACACATAAAAATAGAGATGGGATTCAGCAAAATAGTGACCTTCATAAAATCAACACTAGGAATAAACATAAATTATACATCCCTAGGTTTCGACTAGAAAAAGTTAATAAGTCATTTATGGGGAACACGGTGCGCTTCTATAATAAGCTTCCTGAAAATGCTACTAAACTACCTATTAAGAAATTTAAAGCATACATTAAAGGTAGTCTTTTGAAGAAAGCTTATTATAATATAGATGACTATATTATTGATAAGAATGCATGGCCTCATGTCGCTCTGCCGTCAGACAGTTAACTGACACACTTGAAATGTATAAACTCTCTTGTATTAGTATTACGTAGTTAAGGTAGTTATAAGATGGATCATATAAAAAAGCGCTAGGACCAAGACGAGTTTCTTGCCAATTCTTCTCGAGCTTGGGTTAGGATGAATTGGCACCTAAATTCACCTAGTATGTAAGACGTTTCAAAGTGATCCTTGTGATTATATTGAATAAATCATCTTTTAACTTTGACTTTGACTTTGACTTTGTACTTCACTCCAATTCAGTTTAATAAAAAAACTGAATTTCTTTTTTAATACCTAGGTAACACTCATCTGTCTTTAAAATGGTTCTTTTAATTTTGTGCCTACGTCAAGATTGCGTAAAATATGACTACCCTTTATATTCAAATTCGTATTCAGCAAAGAAAGATAATGTTATCGTCTGCTTCGTGCACGCTGTTATTTGAAGAATTCAAAGTAAGTAAGTCAATTTCAAAGTAGTTCATGATTAAAATCACCAAAATTACTAATAAAACGGCTAGTAACGGCTGAACGGATCTGAAGCTTGGTATACCTAGATAATGTGGATCTGGATATACATTCATTAGACTACTAATTTTTTATCTCTTTTTTTTAAATCACGCTGGCACAGCCGCATGCATCAACTAGTCCATACTAAGGATAATAAGTGATATTAAATAAGTAAGCTCTCTAGGTGACCTAACCAGTTCTGCGCTAGCCAACGTCTTCGACACACACGTCCAAGTCTCGGGGAATATAATTATTAAACCAATCATCACGTTGAGCGTAAACTAACGAACAAACAAACCGACACTAGAGCCAAGCAAATGTAGTTACATTTGCTTGGCTCTAAGTAGTGTTGTTTTGCACCGTGGTGTATATTGTGTGAAATGTCCGGGATTATTTATTTATATTATGTTTAGTACTCTGTGGCAGTGGAATGTTGTGATGTGACTGTTTGTTATGCCCCTGTTTCCACCAAAGTAAGTACATATGCTAAAATTTATGTTGCTAAGCATTTACACGGAAGCTAAATAATTCTGTTTCCATTGCAAGGGTATTTCATCTTTAAATTTATATAAAACGAAGTGTGTGTGAGATATCATCAACATTTTTAATTCGTTTGAAAGGCCTATCGATGCCTTTATGTATATAATATAACAAGGTTCAAATGCCTGCCGCGGCTTCTCTTGGTGGCGCGCATCCGAAATATCCAATTTTCCATGGCTCTGGCGCATAAATCAGGCTAAATTTTTCCGATGACACGCTTGGCTTGGTGAGTCGCTGTGGTTTGTGTCTTATAAGCTTAGACCTGCGACTTAAGAAAACCCCACAAGAAAATATCTAAATGTAAATGTACGTTTCGTCAACGTACGGGTGTTGGTTGATTGTTTACTGAACCAGAGGACTCAAATTTATCCACTACACAGCGAATAGACCTCTCGTTAGGAAGATTATGGCGACCGTAAAATGGCCGAGGCGCGCGGAACGTTGCCCGATCAGAGCACTCATTGTAATAAACAGTTTATCATTTGCACGCTTTCATTAAAACAAAATTTGTTTTAATCAAAGTTTGCACGTATTGTTGAACGCTATACCTAGTCGTGATTTTGCAAAACCGACTGAATAAATGAGAGCAAATTTGACAGAATATAGCTTTAGCAATATGACCGCTATCAGCAGTCAAAGTTTAGAAGTACCTATTGGAAGACCCTTTAGCTACTGCCAGTGGCTTCACATTCATGCATCAAAAACATCCCTGCCGTTGCAGAATGATGTGCCTGATCATTCATGTAGAATTAATGATGAGCCACAAAGACACATAATAAACCTCTAAACATAACGCACATAAACAGTAGAGCACATTTTTTTTTTGCTTGGAGAGACACCTGCATCCAGATTTAGGTAGAGGTAGAATATGGACCTACTACCTACGTTACTTTCCGGGATCTTACTAACTTTACTCTGGGTAAAATGGCGTAGAAACCTTGTAATAGTAAGACTTCGATGTCCTTCTGATTTCGTAAGGTGAACGAAACTAGTCTACGGGTTAACGGTGTATCTCTGGGCTAAGGGTTCGTATCGTAATCGTACGTAGCTAGTCGTATATATTTCGAAACATCATTCACAAGTAGTGTATCAGTCTTACGTAACCATAACACAAGAACCACAACATAGCTTCTCCATCTCATACGCCACTTTTTTCGGTCTTGTAGTAAATATTAAAAATATACTTATATACCCATAATGTACTTACAACAATATAGGATAAATTTTAAAAAATGTTAGATGATTATCTATGTATAATAATTTAAACTACTTTAGCCTCGACTTCATTGCATTTTGCATCAAGTTACAAGTAGTGACGTAGTTGTTTGCGCATTTTATAGCTCACCATCTACGAATAAAAACTTGTTTGCTAAAGAGCTAAGTATTTCTATATCCAAACTCGATATGAATCACAACTTCTTCCTTCTTGATGATACTAACATTCCCTGACGATGATTTCGTCATGCTAAGATTCATATCATTTTGAGCATTGAGCAAGCACGGGTAAATGTGTGGAGTAAAGTATTACACCAGAATCGAAACTAAACAAAACAATTTATCTCCAAATTTTGTATCGACTAGGTACTTTTTTGAGCGTTTCCCCACACAGTCCGTTCTCAGCAGTACTCGAACCAGTACTGGCGGACAATACCCAATTATTACATGTGTCACAAAACTATTAGAGTATTATGACATTCTTGTTAGCGAGCTCAAAACAGTTTTGATTCATCTAGTTCTAGCGAATCTTCATCAGGGTGAGTTTGATCCGCGGTCCGCTCGTTGCCGCTCGAGTTCACGGTTCCCCTGACAGTATTTTTGTATTTATTAGGTACCCCTTACAAATAGCAAAGACAGAACAACTAACCTTAAAACAAATTTCTTAAAAGGAACAAATATACGTTATAATACAACATGGATTGGTGAAAACGTAATCCAACTTTGAGAAAAAAATATACCATTATTTGTGATTGAAAAAAGTCAAATGATTTAAAAATAAAAACAAACTAGTATCATACAAAAAAAATTTAAAGTAAGAAGTAAGGTACAAAAAAATAAATCAAATAATCAACCAAATATTAGGAAAAGTGAGGCAGTTCGTAGATCAAGCTACATATTATAATCAAGGCATTTGATGCAAAGAACTGCCAACTAAAATTATAACATATAATAACAATACTCTACAGTTTTCAAACATAACAAAGCCACAAGTGATGTTTTTTCTTTAGAACTCGTAGACTCAAATTTAATAAGTAAAATAATTCTTAGTATTTGCTCAAATGCAACAGGACATGATGGTATCAATGCCGATATGATTAAAATTACTCTAACTCTACCTGTCATAACGACTATCGTTAATCGTTCGATTGAGATGAGTAGGTTCCCTGTCTCCTGGAAACGAGTAGCTGTAAGGTTAATACCTAAATCTCAGTCAGTGGATCAGCTTAAGGATCTGCGACCAATTAGTATTCTTCCGTTTTTGTCAAAAATACTGGAAAGGGTAGAGCACATGCAGTTAGAAAAGTATGTGAGTACCCATAGTATTATTCCCCTTAATCAGTCAGGTTTTAGAAAGGCTTATGGTAGAAATCTCTAGAGCTTGTGTCTCTATTACAAAACTCAAACTTTTATAACAGATGTATGATATAGAAAATATATAACAACATTTGTGTACTTTATTGTTTATTATTATTAAAGCTAAGCATTACAGAAATAATAAAACCATAAAGATAATACAAAGTCAAGGTCAAAAGATAATTTATTCAATACAATCACAAGGATCACTTTAAAACGTTTTACATACTAGGTGAATTTAGGTGCCAATTCAAAACCCAAGCCCGAGAAGAAAAACTCCTAGTCCTCCTGGTCCATCTGGTCCTCCTCCTGGTCCTAGCGCATTTTTGCATGATACATCTTATAACTAACTACCTTCACTACGAAATACTAATATAAGCGAGTTTATCATTACATACATTATACATTTATAAATACATTTCAAGTGTGTCGGTTAACTGTCTGAGGGCAGAGCGACATGAGGCCATGCGTTCTTATCAATAATATAGTCATTTATATTATAATTAGCTTTCTTCAAAAGACTATTTTTTATGTAAGCTTTATTAGGTAGTTTAGTTGCATTTTCAGGAAGCTTATTATAAAATTTCACCGTGATCCCCATAAAGGACTTATTTACTTTTTCTAGTCAAAAAGTATTGATCAGTATCTACCAACCTACAGAATAAAAACTCATAAATCAAATATTTGCTAACCAGCAGTGCATTAGGATTGGATTATTGCAGAGTAGTAGTAGAGTAATATGGATAGATTGTTATAGGAATGGTTAATTTATTCATTTTAAAAGATACATTTTTCTCAAAATGGGTGCTACAATAATGCCGAAGAGTTTTTGGGTGTCCAATTTTTTCGGCCAGTTGTAGTGGGTTGAAGCCTGTGGCAACTTTTCTCATCTTTTCTTTTTTTTCTCATTTTGTGGTTTATATGAGTATGATCTATCATTTTTCCACTGTTACTACCATTTTTAATGCTCCACTGTCACCTAAGTTCGAGCTAAGGGGTTGACTGAAAACCAGCCCTGCGTAAGCCATGTTTGCGCAGATATAGTGCTGAGTCTACTCCAATTGCTAAATGACTCCTAGAACTGTATAAACTGTGTAAATTATCTTCTAAAATATTTCTAATAAACCTTTTTGTATTTGTATTTGTATTATCGCTAACATTATTGCGAGCGGACTTTAACAGAGCGGTTAAGAATACGTACAGTGTTGTGTGAAACGTCTATCAATATTAATTGGTGTTAATACCAATATTAATTATATTAATATACAGAGGTCACAGAGGTCACAGAGGTCACCAAGACCTCTGTGGTAGGCTATGGTCCGACTGAGACGCAGAAGATTGCGGGTTCGATTCCCGGAGCGGGACAATGTTTGTATGATCTATAATATTGGTCTCGTGTCTGGGTGTTTTTCTATGTATTATTGTATGTAATAACTAAAATATACAAAAGTATATCAGGCATATGGCACCCATAACACTATTACCTACTGATGCTGTGTGAAATGTCCGGCATTATTATTGTTATTATTTATTTATTTGAAAGCGCAGAAGGGCCTTCATCAGAATTCATTGTACTTGTCGTGGACGCAGGTGAAGAAGCAAAACTAAATCATTATTCTCCTTGTAACAGAAATGGTGCAATTTTTTCAATTACTTTTCTTACTCATAGAATATAAATCTTCCTAAAAATTAATCATATTTTTTAGTACTGAAATCAACACTAGTTTATTCCCAATTAACTTTGATTGGCTAAATATAAAGTGATTCGTCGCAAACGTGGTGCGCTGGCCCCAAGAAGTGTCAAAAACCAGATGGATGCCTCGCTACCATCGACACAATGCTCCACTAGAGTGACATTCGCAGCCGCCTGTCACTCTTGTCGTTGAAAATTCGCTATGGCGCCGTCACGGCCGAACTGACTTTCGACCGTCCACGGGCGTAAATTAATTTCTGGAACAAAGAAAACTCACTCACTAGCACGTCCGCTCATCCATCCTGACAATAAAGTAGCTGATTATACCATATCGTCTTCAACGTCTTGCTATGTTTCTTAGATTAAGACCATTAGATATCGTAGTGACTTGGACTCAACCCCTGAGGGTATGGCTCGGACGACTCTGACTATCTACAAGTTCATCTGTATCGAGCAAATGCGTCCCTTCAACCAACACGTTTGGGTGTGGCCCGGACGGCACTTCCCGACCAGGATCGACTGACTCATCTGAATCGAGCAAGTGTATCCCTTCAACCAACCTGTATGGGTGTGGCCCGGGTGACACTTCTCGACCAGGATAGACTAGTTGAATGACGTGTTATTCAGATCAATTATAATTACATCTACTTCATCATCCAACGCCGTCTCGGCCTCATCATAATTTAAAAGATTTGTCGTGTTTTTAATGAAGTCATCCATAAAAACGGATGAATGCTGCTTGGAGACTTATTATAGAGACGACTGCAATAGTCTTCAAATTATTGGGGATTAGTCCACCTGCTGACTAACCGGAGAGCTAGCAATAGAGAAGGAAAACTTGAAACAAGCCCGGCTCTGTGCCAGCCGTTATGCACCTGCAACCGAACCGACACCGCATGTACTGATTTGTCTTTCCTGCGGGTCCTGTCGGCAAGGTCGAGAGCTTACATTAAGGCTTACCTAAGTGCACAAAAGGAGCCTCTAAGGCGCACTTTAATCCTTTCACCACACTAGTTAGAAATAACTAGTGACACGATAAAAAAAATAATGAAGTCATCGTCTCCTTGAGGTACTGAGCGCAAATTCTAATGGGCGGACTTACACATTCGATGAGAAGCACCTAAACTTTAAATTCATACAGACCGTTGTCCAGTACAGCCGTTATAACAAATGGACCTTTCAACTTTCTGCCTAATTTAGTTTGGTTCTTGTCACCATTTTTTAAAGAATACAAATTCACCTACTAAGAACAGCTTTATTGTTACGAGGTCCTGATTGAATCGACATGCGTCCGGTTTAACTACCTTTTTAATATATGCTGACGCATCTTCATTACATAGTATAAAACAAAGTCGCTTCCCGCTGTCTGTCTGTCCCGTTGTATGTTTAGATCTTCAAAACTACGCAACGGATTTTGATGCGGTTTTTTTTATAAATAGAGTGATTCAAGAGAAAGGTTTATATGTATAATACATGCATAATATAGTAGAGAAACACTAATAATTTTAGAGGTTAGCGTATATGGGTTCAACCTATTAGAACTACTGAGCTATAGCAACGCGTGGATGGGTCAGCTAATTTCATATAACATCGAGATCTAGACGATTCTGTTTCGCTTAATAAGAGCTCGGAATAGGCAGACTTCTTTTTGTACCGCGTATAATTGCGGTCTTGGCATCAACATAGGAGGTATGCTTCTTATTATGCTCCTATCTATTTACTAAAGCCATGGATTATCACTACGCAGTATTTCTTTCGATCACTCTTCCCACTAAGCTTTCCGGTAAATTCGATGTGTAATATGTAACTGACTTTTGGTAATGATTGAAGCTGAATAGGTTGTGCTCCCGATGAACCTTTCGACGTTTTGTAGATAATACACGTGTCTATAAACTGACGAATGGAAAACATAAAGTTTATCTAACGTTTTATCTTTGCTTAAATGTTGTACGTCATCGTGGTTAGTAACTAAATTAAAGAACGTGGAACTACTGGTAAACAAGAAACTTTTTTTCATTTTGATAAACACGGGTTGAACTCACGTATTATTGTGTCGATGGAGGCACCGACACTGTTTCGATTTATATAGAGAATCTTCATCAGTGTGAGTTTGATCCGCGGTCCGCTCGTTGCCGCTCGAGTTCAAGGTTCGAACTGTCACGGTTGTAACTGTTTTTTGGCTAAAGCTAAGCTATACTGTCATTGCCGCACCTTTTCATCTCGGTCTATTAAATTAATTTTATTTTTTTCTGTTTTAACTCGGTGGAAGGGAATGCTTATTAAATAACGATGTGAGCGATTCCCTATCCTCCATTATAAATCCGTGTATTTTATTTCAAACCCAAACTGTTCGATTTTAGTTTACAAAAAATCACTTCGTACCTTGGAAAAGAAGATTGTCATTGTCAACTTTGACACAAATTATCCGGTCAAAAATGTCCCACCGTATTATTTATGGGATCCGAAATATGACTATCGGAAACTACAGGAAAAAGTGCACCTACTGTTAGTTCGTTAATTGTCAGATCGCTTTTAATTTGGGTTGAAATTTTTACATGTCACTAAGATAAACGAGACTATTAAGCACAGTACCCTCAAGTTAATCGATAAAGCCTTCTTTTAGAAGAGAACAAGGTGATCCGCTATCAAATACAAAAGAAACTGGCTCACCGGAAGTTGTTATCGGAGTACCTCTGGAAGGGCGGTACTTGCATTGACTTGACCACAACTCCACTTCCGCTTTTCCTGTCTTTACTAGCAGTTGACACATAGCAGGTTCTTCTTCTTCTTAGTCGGTCACTCTTAGGAGAGCGGTCATGGTTATGAGTGAGTCCTGATGAATGGCGGCTCTTGCTATGCGTCTCCATCCGGCTCTATTGGAGGCGTTGTGGGAGCAGTCGGTCATCGTGGATTTGTTGAGAGATTTTATATCCTCATCTGGTCGAAGAGCGGCTACGGCATCTCTTGCCTTCCATTCTGCCTTGGAATACAAGACGCTCCATTGTGTCTTCATTTCGGGTTATGTGCCCAAAGAACTTCAGTATTCATATCTACACAGTCGACGATAATCTCTCTTTGATGTGAAGTTCCTTTAGGATCGTTACATTGACGCGATAGGCTGCCCACGGAATTCTTAGCAGACGTCTCCAGCACCACATCAATGTCCACGTGTCAGCTCAATAGAGAAAAATTGTAAAGACGAGACTTCGCATTAGTCGTACCTTTTTTGTTTTTGTTATTCTGCGGTCTTTCCAGATTTTGGTGAGCTTTTCGACGGCAGATCGCGTCACAGCATATCGCCTTTGTATCTTGTTTTCACAGCCTCCGGTGTTGGTAATGTTGGAGCCTTAGTAGATATAGCTCTGGACAACATCACAATTTGCTATAATGTTTAAAGGTAGGAGTATTATTTTCGGCTTTGTCCACTATCATCACTTTTGTCTTATCACGATTGATAGCGAGCCCAAGTTTAATGCTGTATTTCCAGGCTGTTTAAAAGATGTTCTATGTCTTTTTTTGATGTTGTTATAGAGTGGTGTCATCGGCATACCTACATTTTAGATTTTGTGATCTCCGGGAGAAACACCTGTGTCCCAGCCTTCCAGGACGATTCGCATGATGTTCTTTGTGTTGATATTGAAGAACAATGGAGATAGAATGCATCCTTGTCTAACACCAGCCTCTGTTTTGAATGAGCTAGAGTCAATTTCGTCCACCGAACATCTGCCGTGCCGTCTTCGTCCTTACTGTAACGTAGCAGGTTACAGGTGTCTTTTTGTACGTAGAGTGTGGTGAACTTGAAGTATTCTGCGATTTTGTGTTGTTGTCGTTACGTCGCTTGTGACACTTAGCTAAGCTATGCAATGTCCAGTTAATGCGCAATAGTGACACTTACCACTCATTTTTTTCGTTGTACGCGGATGCTTGGTTTCCGGCTCTTGGGCTTCAGCATCCAAACGTCTCTTAAGTGATATTCCACCAAGGATTCGGAACAAATGAGCTCAACTCGTAAGAGTTTGTGAATTTGGTTCTCGACGTAACATGTTGCCCTTCTGTCACAACAACAATATAGCAAATCCAGTTATAACTTTTTCAGGCATCGTAGATTTAGGTATTCGCTCGATGAGATTCCAAAATCAAAGAGCAAATTCAGATGCTCTCTTTAGCGCCAATTTGGAATCGTAAAATGTCGTCAAAGTAGTCCTGAGAAAGCTTGGGCTTAAAGAAACTTAAGCGGTTAAAACCTCTTTAATCAGCACTCTGCAAGCACAAACTTACGAAGTTAGTTGTGCATTGAACGCTTCTTACAAAGAAGCCAGGAAAACCAGATGACAAGTCAAATACTTGGTAATCTTGTTTCCTTACAAGCTTTCTTTACTTTGGAGCTATATGGCGCAGTTTAAAATTGTTCACCAATGTGACGACCTCTGTGGCGCTGCATAATCTCACACTACTAATATGTTTAAATCTGTTGCCTCTATTGATAGACATTAGTATGACAAGGACAGAGCATACTTAGGTAACTACTGTAAATATAGTTACATAATAAGGATAGTAGTATTAGTAAGGATAGTATAATAATAAATATTCATTTTCCGTATTGTAACACTTAGCTCTAAGATAATGACTAAATATACTATTAATTATTATTATTATTATACTTAAACGCCAGGCTAGCTAAAACTGTGATTATATAGAGGACTAGCTGGTGCTCGCGACTTCGTCCTTTTTTTTTGAAAGTAATTGTAGCTTAAATCCTTCTCCATGATGCAATTTATCTCCTTGCCAAATTTTATTAATAAGTTTCAAACCAATCACTCCCACCACCTATTAAAAAGTTTCCATACAAACATTCACCCCCATTTTACTCTTTTATGAGAGTTATTATGAAAAATCCTGAAAATGACACGTGGTCCATTTATTTTGCATTTTAAGTATCCAAACCAAGTTTCTAAGAAATTACACCACCCGTTAAAAAGTTCCCATACAAGCTTTGACACCCCATTTTACCCCTTAGTTATTTTGAAAAACCCTGAAGTACGTGTTCATTTATTTTGCATTTTATTTATTCATTTGATATTTCAAGCAAATCGCATCATGCGTTCACCACCCTCTTAGGGGTTAAATTTCAATAAATCCCGCCTTAGTGGGTAGTTTTGCTCTATAAGAAAGTCAGTCAGGTTAAGCTCTTTTACCTATGGGTATAGATAGAGAGCTAGTTCCCGACTGTAACATAAATTATTCAAACCTAATGATACAATACATAAACTGAATTATAGCATTCGATTTAATAAAGCTAAAGTAATAATTATATAAATTAATTAAAACGAATAAAGCACAAAGCTCTAGTTATATTAAAATATATGATATGCAATTGTCGAGTTATTAACAGTACTGTTAATTTATACCCGAATGATCTGTAAGTAGGATTTGTAAATTTATAAAAACAGTATGTAAGCTAAATGATTAATCTAATATTTTTTTTGACATGATTTTTTTCACTGTTTTATAACTAGTTATTAAACAGGTTTTTTTTCCATTTTGATAACGATTGGCGGCCGCTGGAGCGGCACGCTCGCTTCGATCTGATTTATCTTTTTCTCCTGACTTTACTCAGCCCCGGTCCCTAATGTGTCCAGTGTACCAGGAGACCATACATGACTAAGAGGTTCTCGTTAGAAAAATGAAAAAAATAAGTTTAATAACTGGTATTAGCGCCATATACGTATGGCCCATTCTTTTATTTTTTACCCGCATTAATTCACTTTTTTCTAACAACTGGCCTTTGGTTCCCGCACGGTGAGACTCTGCGCGTAGCCTCGCACGCCGACGGTCGAACTCAAAGATTTCTAGAAGCTCGCTTTTTCCAAGACTTCCATCATTATATTTCTGAACTATACTTTGACATTAAATGGTACTGCAACCATCTCGGAGTGATTACCGCATTCGTGAGCAATAAAGCTACTGCTGTCCAGCAGTAAGCTTTTCACCCGCGCCGCGCCGCCATTGTGTTTGTGACACGTAAAGTTAACGCATCTACTTCTGTCGGTAATCGATAGATATCTAAGGCCGCTATAGGTTTTACCTCATCAAGAGAGGAAGAGGAAGAAAGAAGGAAAACAAGACCAGCCCAGAAGTAGCGCTACCAGGCTTTGGACGAATCTCTAAGCCTACCTACAGGCTTAGGATGGGACACCCACGTTTCCCGTATCGAGGTGATCGTAGCTTGTTCTGTACCATGCGCGTGGAATTAATGTCAGTCTTTCTTTAATCCATTTCTTTAATTCTATACGTTTTCTGATTCCCCAAGTGGAGTCGCTGTTAGCTATATAAATTAGCTACCGCGCATTATTTGATCCTTTCGAGCCAGTTCGTTCTTCAAACATATTTCCTATGTATTTTACCACATCACTTTTCTTCACCTTTCTTAGTTTCATCTTAATTTCAACCTATTTAAGGTTATAATATAGTGCCTTACCTACCTGTTGACAAAAGCGTGGCGTGAATTACACACCCACCCACCATTTTGTAGATAATTCCCGTGTACCTAACCTACCTACAAGTTGGGGACTGATTTTGGTTATAATAACCTACGCATAACTTATAGCAAGAAGCTACTTAGTCACTTACATTACATACCTACCAATTACTGCTATTTCGTTATTCCACTTTCCTTTTAGATATTAAGTATTATCATAAAATACCTAATCATAATAACCTATGACGCCCTCATAACTCTTTGTTTTGCAAACGATTATAAATTAAATAGTTTTATAGTGGCGTTTCCAGTCTGAACCGAGCAAAAGAAAGATAAACTTGTTTACGTTATTTAATTGCATGTTGTATGCACTAGTTTCGCTTCATTCATTTCGTAACTTGACTAGTTTAAATAAAAAATGGAAACACGTGGTAAAGACAAGGAAAAGTTTGAGGATGCCAAAGGTCTTGATCCTGTTGAGATAAAACGTCTTACGATCATTGGTAAACGTGATGTTATGTTTTCACGTGTACAAGAGATATAAAAGCATTCGTTAAAAACTGCCACTGATGAAGTTTCTAAGGATACGTTTTGTGTGGTGTGGTTGTGACGTCATTGGAAAGGTTGCGCATTGATTTCATACAAATAATTGATGAGCTCAATATCATAGAATTATCGCTAAATCCTAAATACAAGGTCAACTATCAGGCTGTTGATGCATTTGAAGATATGTATTGCCGTTGCAAATTTGTTCATGATGAGATTCAAGTTAGTAGCCAAACTAGAAACATGGCGGAATGTCAACTTTTACCACAACACAAGACTGTGAAATTACTTAAACTTGAGTTAATGGAATTTAGTGGTGAACCGGTTAAATGGCCGATATTTTACGAATCTTTCAAACGCACTATACACGAAAATTCTGAACTAACTAACCACGAACGTGTGCAGTATTTCAACAATAAGCTTTCGGGACGAGCACTTTCTGCATGCTCCGGTATAGTCCCGAATGCTGACTACCCTGTCACCTGGAGCACGCTTATAGATATGTATGAGGACAAGCGAAATTTAGCAGCCGCTTATTTAGATCAAATGCTTGAATACAAGTCATCTAGTAATGCAACTTCTAAAAATTTTGCATATTTTCTTGATAAATTCTGTACCGCAGTATGTATAAAATCCTTACAGGTCGACAAATTATCTGATTTCATGTTTTTGCATCTCGCTTTAAAGAAAATCGATTCTAGCACCGCGCGCTCGTTTGAAATGCACTACCGCGATAAGCCTATGCCAACTTACAACGATTTCATTAAATATGTTCGCGAGCAGAGCAAAATTCTAGATCGTACTACAACCTCTTACAATCGTAGTACTAATGATAATAGTAGTAGGTCTACTAATTCTTTTGCCGCTTCTGGTCCCTCATGTCCGCTCTGCAATCAAAACGATCACTTTAGTTTATATATTTGTCCGGAATTCCATGACTATTCCACGGACGAGAGGTTTAACTTTATAGAGGAACATAATGGTTGTACCAACTGTTTAAGCGTTACACACAACAACGCTGCATGTAATTCCAAGTTTATATGCCGCTTTTGTGGTTGTCAACACCATTCTATGCTTTGTCGAAAGAGTACATTTTCGCATTCTGAATTGCCTCGCAAACAAGCTATTGCAGCACAACGTACCTACGCCCGCACCGAACACCCCTGCGCGCCCCGCTTGGTATACTTCCAATTTGCCCGATCTCGTAGCACAGTCAACGGAGTCTAGCGCTCATTTGCCGGCACATCAAAACGTATCACTTTATTAAAAAGATGGAAAAATATTTCGTACAATTCCGCCAATCTATTCCTAAAGAGTTACCTCCAAAAGAAATTCGACACGTGTTTCGCCCCTCCACGAGGCATTCTCAGGAACACTTGACTCACTCCGCACCCCGACGAAAAAACACTCTGCTCTGCAGACTTGTTGCTTCGACCAACGTCAGACTGAGACTGGGCCAGTCGCGCTCCAACTTTACTATTTATACACTTAGTCAGACCGGACTGCCACGCCACCCGTATGAATCAGCGCCAGCCGCTGTAAACAAACGTAATAGCGGTGATCTTGGAAAACTTGTATTTAATTCGTTCAAAAGTGTAAAATCTACTGAATTATGTCTTGTTATTTCTAAAGTTTCTAGTACAGACATTCTAAAACCTTTTTCGCAGGTATGTAAAATTTCAAAAGTATTATTATTACTCAATTAATGTCCTGAATCTATCAAATGTTTGGCAAAATGAGACCTTTCTGGACAATTATTTCTATAATTGTGCCGTGTGTTTCTATAATTATAATTTTTTTCATGTGCCGATCGCGGTCAATCAAGTAACAGCTACGTTCGTTTGCTCAGCGGTTTTTAAATTGAAAAAGTGGTTTAATTCGAAGTAAATCTGTACGCGGCAGCTGTTACCTTTCGTCAACGCTGAATTCTAGCACGGAGGAACATGGCAAGGTTACTGGACGTACAAAGAATCGACAAATAAGAATGCATCAAACTCCTTTCTCTCCTTCTTCTCATCTCACATCGCATTCGAAAAACGGCGGTTTAGACGTCCACGTCCGTACTATTATGGAAGGGGAACTACAGAAGAGTACAGATGCGCTGTATGAGCGCCTGAAGACTACTGTAAGTAAAACAATAGCAGAGCAAGTTACGACTTCAATGGATAAAAATTTGATAGTAATAATGTTGGATCAGTTTGACAGGCTGAACGGAAGATTAAGTACCTTGGAGAATAAATTGAATTCTTGTAAATGTAGAGAAGCACCAGTTTCAACTAAGCCTCGGCCTTCGGAGCCAGCTAACATAACTTCTCCTGCATCAGACGTACAAGAGGGGGGCCCCAGAAATCAGTCTGAGCCCCAAGGAATTTTGTTTGTTAAAAAAACTAAGCAGCCAAGTACAAACATTTCATCGGAACGCCAAAACCAAGCCAAGCGTATCGCCTATGCAAACCCATGGTAGTAAGGCGCACGCCTCTACTAGTAGACCACCAGCAGCTACTATGATCACACCACCGCCACCACCGAAGGCACCGATACCTGAGGAGAATGATTGGATCACGGTTTGCAAGAAAAATACTAGTAAGAATGAATTCGCGAATAGGACCACGGACAATTCGAAGGCGACCACCAGTGGTATCAACCACGGACCTTCGAGAAATACGAAAGCGGTTAGTACTACTAGCATGGTAAGTAGCATTGGAGGTAGAGAGAGCGTTCAACCTAAAATGGTGAAGATAGGCCGGAACGATAATATTAATATGGAAATAAAAGCAATGGAAGTAAAGAGATACCTTCACGTATGGAAGCTGGCGATTGGAACGACTGTGGAAAGTATGACGGGCCACGTAAAGAGCGTATGTGGCACAGAACCCACGATAAAAGTTGATAAAATTAGGCATAAGACGGAGAGGGATTATGCTTCTTTTATTATCACAGTGCCGCAAAGAGAGTACGAAATACTATACCAGCCAGAAGTCTGGCCGGTCAATTCTGAGTTTGGCGAATGGTTTTGGTTTCGGAGACAGGCAAATAGGCCAATCGAAGAAAAATAGAGCAGTAGAGGTATATTACCAGAATGTTAGAGGGTTACGGACAAAGTTGGATATGATTTGTAACAATATCGAATCCTCAGGTGCAGACTTATTTGCAATCACAGAGACGGGATGTGTAGAGTCCATTCACGATGCCGAGATAGTACCTCCCGGATACCAGATCTTGAGATGTGACCGGGCGGACGGACGTAAGCAGGGAGGAGTATTCCTGGCGTCGTCGCACCGCTTTCAGTTACGAAAAGCAAAGGTCCCGGACGGCGTTGATATAGACACCTGCGCGTTCGAATTAGTTGGCGCCGCAGTGTTTTTAAAAGAGAAGTTTATATTTTTTTGTTGTGTGGTCTATATTCCACCAAATAGTACTGAAGATGATTATTTAATATTGTTCCAAATTTTAGAAAAATGGTGTCCTAACTATAAGTCATGTATAGTTATAGGGGATTTTAATTTATATTCATGTAATGTTAACGTTCAAAACTATTTTGAATATTTTGTAGCCTTTTGCGGATTCGCTCAGAAGAACGAGGTGAGAAATTGTAATGACAGGTTACTAGATTTGGTGCTGGTCTCTTCAGAAATGGATGAAGCGCACGTGGGCATGGCCGATGAGGCACTGGTGCCGGTAGACCAGCAGCACCCACCGCTCGCGGTGACGATGCGGCGCTGTGCGCGCGCGGAACCGGGCCCGAAGCCGCCACCTCCAACCACTTTACCGAGCTGGAACTTTGGTAAGGCGGATTACCACGCTTTATATTCCTCAATAGCGGCAACAAATTGGTGCGCTATTTTTCGGGTTCAAAAGCCAGAAGACGCGTTAGACTGTTTTTATGGTATCCTGAATGATATTTTTGATAAATGTGTACCTAAAAAACGTACAGGTAAGGTACATTCAAGATATACTTACCCAAGGTGGTATAATGTAGAGATCATTCGAGAAATAGAACATAAGGCAAGGCTGCATAAATTGTACAAGATGAGAGGGTCCAAGGAGAATTACCAGGCTTTCTCGGAATGTAGAGCGAGGGTCAAGGAAATGATACACTCGGAGCATCAGCAACACCAGGAGCGAGTGCAGAGCCGACTAGTGGAGGACCCGAAGGCTTTCTGGGATTATGTTAGAGAGAAAAGGGGTGCAGTGAACCGAAAGACAATTACTAAAGATGGTAGTACACTTCCGGAGGCAGTTTGTGCAGAGGAATTTGCTAAGTATTTTCTTTCGGTATACGGCACCTCTACGGCGGCCCTCAACGTGAGTGAAGCGGAGGCATTGAGCAGTGCCGGGAGCTCGCGCGTTCACGTGCCGAAGCTGTCAGTGGCAGAGGTATGGGCGGCACTCGCACGACTTAAGCCGAAACATTCTTCAGGCCCAGACGGGATACCCGTGTTTGTAATGAGGGACTGTCGTAGGGTTCTAGCGGAGCCACTCAGCCATATATTTAACTTGTGCTTGGAAGAATCATATTTCCCGGAACGGTGGAGGGTTACCCGGGTGATCCCTATACCCAAAGGTGACGGTGGCTCGGAGGTAAGCGGATTCAGACCCGTTGCAATCCTTTCAACACCGGCAAAAGTGTTTGAGTCGGCGGTGCAGCGGAGCATGCAACAGCAAGTATCGGCTCATCTCTCGGATTCTCAGCATGGCTTCAGGCCAGGCCGCAGTACAACCAGCAACCTCCTCAACTCGATGTCGTACATTCTCCCGAACGTGGACGCAGGGGTGCAAGTCGATGTCGCCTACTTTGATTTTAAAAAAGCTTTTGATATGGTCGATAATGACATCTTATTGACCAAGCTGGCGACAATCGGCTGCACCCCCAAACTGCTCCAGTTCTTCACTAGCTACATGAAGGACAGGAAGCAGTATGTGGAGTACGCGGGACACAAATCCGAACCTTACTTCACGAAAACAGGTGTGAGTCAGGGCAGCAACTTAGGGCCGTTGGAATTTATCGTGATGATTAACGATCTGCCCGAAGTTGTAACAGCGGCCAAATGTCTTTTGTTCGCTGACGACCTCAAGCTGATCTTACCAATAAAGGAGGAAGGAGATTGCGCCCGTCTTCAACAAGACGTGGATAGGGTAGTGGAGTGGGGCCGACGAAACAAGTTGCAGTTTAATGTGAACAAATGTTCCATAATAACATTTAGTAGAGCAACAGCCCCACTTCACTACAACTACCAGATTGAGGAAGCGCAGTTGAAGCGAGTGGAATCGGTAAGAGATCTTGGGGTTCGTCTGGACATCGAGTTGAGGTTCAGAGTCCATGTTGTGACCGTTTGTAAAAAGGCGTACAGAATTTTAGGATTCATTTTACGCCGAGCAAACGGTTTCACAAACATAAGGGCTCTCACGGCTATGTATAATGCCTTGGTTAGAAGCCAGATGGAAAGTGCAGCTTCTGTATGGGCTCCACATGAAGCTAAATATAGCTTCATGTTGGAGCGCATACAGAACAAGTTTACAAGATATCTGTATTGGAAGACATACGGCGTTTATCCGTTCTATCCCCTGATGTATCCAACCTTATTCGTCTTAGGTATGGTTGGATACAACAAGCTGGAAACTAGGAGGGATATGGCGCTAGCACTGTATGTGGTTCGGGTGTTCCGAGGGATGATATCCCATCCGACCATCTTGGAGATGATGACACTGTGCGTACCGGACGAGTATGTTGGGCGTCGCAGGCGGCCTCCTCTGTTCGCAGTGCCTCGAGGAAGGACTAACCTGGTAGGCAAGGCGCCACTGACGCGGACTATACAAGTGCTAAATCTGGTGGCGCTGACCGTTGACATATTTCACTGTTCAAAGAGCGAGTTCGTAGAAGCGACATTATTTAATGTGAGTTATTGTTTATAGGTAATTATTATTGTTTTATTTTTTATTTTAATTATTTATGATTATAATTTTGACATTATTAAGATTTGAATTTTATTATTTAGTTATTGTTGTGATTGTATATTCTTATTATTATTTGTTATTATTGTGTGATTGAATTGTTATTTTATTTGCCCTAGGTATGACATGTATTAATTATATTGTGTGTGACTACTCTATTGTATTAGGTCTAACCTGTAATGATAGATGTAATGTTTGAAATAAATAAATAAATAAATAAATAAATAAGCTGCGATATGTTCTTTGTACCTAGTTTCAAAATTACGACCGGTTTGACCTACATAAACACCATTACATTCATCGCAAATTAATTTATAAACCCCTGATTTTTTATGGTTCTCTAATCTGTCTTTTCCATTACAAATCCGTTTTAAAGTGTTGTTGGTTTTAAAGGCCACTCTTACCTTGTTTCTTAAAAATTTTTGTTTGAAATCCTATCGCTAATGGATTCCAAGTAGGTCAGGCTACCTAAATATCTTTCTGGTCTATCAGGAAGCACTGGGTACAAAAGAGAACGAACAATACTAGACCGTTTACTCCTAATTAGACTGTCAATTATATTTCTTTTGTAGCCGTTACTCTCAGCTATGTGATAAAGTATGGTAAGCTCTGTATTATAATTCTCTTGAGAAAGTGGTACTGTCATCAATCTATGAACAAAACTACGGTAAGCTGCCAGTTTATGTTGACGAGGGTGACAAGATGTCTCCGGAATAGTAACGTCTGTAAACATAGGTTTCCTATAAATTTTGAAATCATGTTTCTCGCCCATTCTTGTAACAGTTAAATCCAAAATGTTGAGGGAACTATCAACTTCTACGAACTTCAACGATTAGGTTCTGACCCTACTAAGACTTATACATCAGAGTTAAAGAATATTACAAAAAACACATCTTATGTATCGCCAGACTCGATGAAGTATATTGTCCCGATGAATCCTAGGTCCCCTATGTTGTACGGTTTGCCCAAAATACATAAAGATAACATTCCTATACGCCCAGTAGTATCGTATATCGGTGCTCCAGCATATAATTTATCAAAACATTTGAACTATTTATTAAAATCGAAATCAAATTTTAATCCCAGATATAGTTTAAAAAATTATTTGGATTTAATAGACAAGATTAAAAATATCAGTTTGCCTAGCAGTGCTAAGTTGGTGTCGTTGGATGTAGAAAGTTTATTTACAAACGTTCCATATGGGGAGTGTTTGCAGATACTAGAAGGTAATTTTGAAAGACAGCGTATGCACCCAGGAGAGGTAGATGAATTGATATCTTTAGCCAAAGTCTGTATGGAACAGAATTACTTTCGGTTCAACAACCAATACTTTAAGCAGATAGAAGGTTTAGCTATGGGATCTCCACTAAGTCCACTCATGGCTGATATTTTCATGGACTATTTTGAAAATAAATTTATTATAGGTCAACCTAATATCTTATATTATTACAGTTATGTCGATGACATTATTATGTGCTGGAACGGTACTCTTCGACAAATCGATATGTTTGTTAATAAAATTAATAGATTACATCCCAAAATTAATTTCAAATTAGAAGTAGAAGTTGATAGTTCCCTCAACTTTTTGGATTTAACTGTTACAAGAATGTTCAAGAAACATGATTTCAAAATTTATAAGAAACCTACGTATACAGACGTTACTATTCCGGAGACATCTTGTCACCCTCGTCAACATAAACTGGCAGCTAACCGTAGTTTTGTTCATAGATTGATGACAGTACCACTTTCTCAAGAGAATTATAATATTTACCATATTATATAATAATATATAATAATATAATATATTTAAGATTTACCATACTTTGTCACATAGCTGAGAGTAACGGCTACAAAAGAAATATAATTGACAGTCTAATTAGGAGTAAACGGTCTAGTATTGTTCGTTCTCTTTTGTATCCAGTGCGTCCTGATAGACGCATTGCATTGCATAACATGTCCTGATAGCGCATGCTATGCAATGCAAAACAAAACTACATTACCTATTCAAAATACAAAACTTCAGACAGGTCAGTCTCTAGCAACGAAATAGTAGTGGTGATGAACCACATATTATTACTCTTACACAGTTCGTAAGTTCACTGCATTTTTAACTTCCGGGTTAATCACTTATACGAGCACCATTAAGACTGTTTGCATTTATCTCTGTCAAAGCTTACTTACATATTAATTATAATAATAATAATGTCGGACATTTCACACAGCATCATCTGGCCCCAAAGTAAGCTGAGCTTGTGTTATGGGTAACACATGACTGATATACTACTTATATACTTTTTTTGTAAATACATACATTAATGCATAGAAACACCCAGACTCGAGACAAATACTTGCAGACCATACAAACATTTGTCTCGCGGCGGGAATTGAGCTCACTACCTTCTGCGTCAGCCGGGCCTTAGTCCCCTGCGCCACAGAGGTCGTCTATGTTGCATAGAGACATGGAGTGGCGCTGCCAAAACCTTCCTGATGCCTCTAGTTAGAGAGAGCACTGCGTGCTGTGCTATAGGGTAGTTTTTTTCTGCTTTACAGATACTTTATAACAGAAACTAGGCTTAACGCCAACTGTTGTGCGCCAACTTTTCGTTCTAAGACAGCATAAACTTCTTCCAAAGCCACAGGAGCAGAAGAGACGGCGTAGTGACAAAGATTTTACTCTGATTAAAAGCTCTTTTATCGGCCGCTTCTCCTTTCTGAGTGGATTAACGGTTAACATAATAAAATTACTAAATATGAATGTGTTTTTTTGGGATAAAGCTAAACTCATATATCATGGTAAACATCCAGTTTTAGTGAAAATTGTGTGAATAACCGTGAAATCTTACCTAGCATGTGGGTTTCAATCGATCCATCGGATACTTACTAAAAATAGATTCTTTTACGAGTACCTAACTACCTTACCTGATTCTGCCAAAAATAAAGGTTGTTGTCTGTCTCCATGTTTTCTTTAAGGTAAGCCATGCAGCTCCATTGGCTGGCGGTGATAGGATGCTTGAGCGTCCTGGCCGCTTCAGGCCGTTTTGCAGCAGTACCCACGCAGGACTCCCTCGTGGTGTCGAGATCCTTTGACGTAGTGAGTTTTAATTTCAAGTAATTTGTTGATCCTTGATGATGACAATCTCTTTGCAATTAACGTTTAAACGTTCCAACAAACCAACAACACTTGTTGGGGTTCAAATTATTCTTAGGCAGTTCATAATAATGGAAACGGTAAACTTACGTGGATAGGTCTAAACGAAATCCCTTGTCAGAATATAAATACTCGTAGACTGTTAAAAAACGACAAAATGTAGGTATTAAAATACTTTACACATAGACAAAAGCAGAGCCGGTGACGACACACGAAATGACCATCGACGAACCACTAGTTTCTATCAAACTGACGGAGATGGAAGTGATTTCGGACGTATCACAACGCTATGCGCACACGATGGTAGTTGCACTGATTCGCAACCCAGCGAAACGCGCACAGGAAGCCTACTTTAGGGTGCTGCTGCCGGAGACTGCCTTTATCAGCGGATTCGTCATGTAAGTTTTTATTATGATTTTCAAATGTTCCACGTCTTAATCAGATCGAGATAACTCTGAAAAATAATCTGTAGACCTTTGAAAACAATGACAGGTAGGTAGGTAATTCAATTATAAAACTGTTTTAGGATTTTGAATGGAAAACATTACAAAGCTTACGTAAAAGAGAAGGATGAAGCGAAACAGATTTACAATCAAGCTGTAAACCAAGGATTTGGAGCCGCTCACGTCACAGCAAAGTAAGTAAAACCATGAGGTACATCATATCTAGATAGCAGTGGATTTTATATTACACGTACGTACGTCAATCGGCGACAACCAAGCTGAGTTCACTTGAATTAAATGACTCATTGAACTTTAAAGCTTTCAAAGTTATATTAATAAAGAATTTGATTAACAATAGGCCGATGGCTTAGGATATTTTACACCACTTTGCACTCCACAGGGCGCGCGATTCAAACCAGTTTGTAGTGTCCGTAAACGTGGAACCCTTGTCCATCATCATTTTCAAACTGACATACGAGGAGTTGCTGGTCCGTCGCAACAATGTGTACAACCACGTGATCAATCTGCACCCTGGAGTGTTAGTTCCCAAACTGTCAGTAACTGTGCACATTAAGGAGGTGCAGAAGATAACTGAACTCAGAGTACCAGAGATCAGAACTGGAAATGAGGTTGATGCTACAGAGGATGATGCTCGTAAGACTTTTAATACCTACCGACTCATTATAATAGATTCCGTGTTGCTGAAGGTACTTATAACTTTTCTAATATCATGAAACGGCTGGTTAACACAATAAGTCACATGATAATTAAAGTTCTGCACTGTAAAACTGAAACCCTATGAAATGACTACTGCTTTGCCAATGGACGTTATAGTCGTTAGCTACTATAGCTACTATCACACAACCATATTCATATCATATAATATAAGTGTAATATAAGTCCGGTCGTGTAACAGTGACGTGCACAAAAACTTACTCCTGTTAAAATAAGAAATTATTGGTTTAAACTGTTTAATAATAAGTGTTTTACTGTGTATTTTAATCAGAAACGACCATAGAAGATTATAACATAAAAACCAGAACAGTAAGTCTTAATATAGAAGGATTTTAATCAATTTCATTTGAAATCAACATTAAATTTGTGATTCGAAAAGGCTTTCGACATAAACACGTAAGCGACACGATACAGGGTGTCCCGGAACTAGTATGTTATGCCGAGGTGGGCCGATTCTCGATACTTTCGAGAACAACATATGTTTTACCTCTTAAAAAAGAGTTCAATGTTTTTCATTGAAGAAATGAGCAGCAAAGTTTGCACTTACTACAAATGGTAACGTCCCTAAAATCAGCTGTTTATTGAACTCTGAGCGTGACTCCAAAATGAAGTATCGTTTGAGTTCACGCAACACAAACATAAAAGTTGCCTACATTGTGATGCCTCTGAGAAGAAAGTATTTTTTTTTGTTCTTGTTGAGATTAGCTTCAATTTTTATAAGAATCTTGTTTATTCTTCTATCAAATTTCAATCACTCACTAACTTCTTCAATCACTCTGTGCTGAATTTCTGAATGAATTTGTTTTGTCACTGGTTTTTTTTCTGTATGTAGCCTTAACATGAGTCTAGTGATTAATGGTGACAGAACTAGAGAGGTTAAAGGATTCAGTTACCAAGAAAGAAGCAGTGGCATGACTACAGAATAAACTAAGCGAAATAACTTCACTAAGAACCAAAGTAGTATTTACCAACATGAATGTCATTGTGATAGGTTTGAATTATCACATCAAAAATGAACCCTAAAAAATTGTCGGCAATTTCAAAGGATTTTATTTTGCTTTGAATAGATTTTTGCTCAGTGTTTTGTTGTACGTCGTGCGGTCAACTTCCTAGTTTATACTTCCTAGTTTTGAATATTTGTTAGTAAAGAGTTTCGTCATTCCGTTTCTTGTGACCATTGTGAGTGACCATGTGTTTTTTTAACTCAATCATAAGTGCTTTGTGTTGGATACCTAGGAGGTAGTACCTAGAATAGGTACCTACTAATCGTGTAATTTGGTGTTTGTTATAATCAATTTTCAAAATTTTATGGATCCGCCTAGAACAAGACATTAAGCGGTATGTAATCTTTATAAGTAGTTGCTTCTTTTACCATTAAGTTAAAAACATTGTTTTTCAAGAGACGAATAGGTAACTAGATTAGCCGCTGGATTAGTAGGTAGTTACTAAATAAATATCTACTTAGTTTTGTGCTACAAACGAAACAACATGGCTTGTGTGAATACCGCAGTCAGTATGTAATGTAGGTACCTACGTCAAAAGATACTTACATACACCAACCTAGGTACCTATCTAGCCTAGCTTAGCAGACAATTTGAACTCACGCGAAACTAGGTAGGTATGTAGGTAGGTAACGTACTTAGAAACATTTTGACAAAATAAGGGTTGTCAATTTTATTTCTTGAATGTTTTTGTATGGAAATCTGAAAATATTAATTCTTAAGATTTGTACCCCCACAACTGTTAATTTTCATGGTCGGAATCTCCTCGTTCAGGCTTAAAATACCAGTTCCTGAATTCCCTGTATACACGGCGCTTACGACCTTCTTATCGCGTAACCTCAGATAATCAGCTGCACTCGAACGAGCCTACCTGCAACTATTGCACTACTTTTACAATACTTAGCGCTGGTTTGAGACAACACGATATCTTCATAAACAAACTACTTACCTATCAACATGTCAGAACCAGAAATGAATTTATCGTGGGGATGCTGTACACTCGATGACGATAATGCTGATTATGTGACTTGTATAACCTGCTATAAGAGCTATCATTTAGACTGCATAGCTTCAGCCAGCTCATCCGTATTGTTACAAAACTGGGTATGCCCATTATGCCGTAAAAAGCCAAAAGGAGGCAACAGCGACAATACTCCCTTGCGCTCTGGCGAAAGTTTAGCGACAACGACAACGGGCCGTGCCCAAAAAAGAGCTGCACTCCAGTCTTCTAAAATTGACGCTGAGACCGCATTGGCGCGCGAAGACGTCAGAGATGTAGTTCAAGACATTTTCAAGGAACAGATGAGTATTATGTTTGTTCGTTTTGGTGAAAAAATTTACACCACGGTAACAGCAGCGCTAGCACCGATTACGAAGGATATCCAAAACCTAACAGCAATCAATGTCCCAAGTCAACGAACAATACGAAAATGTCATTAAAGGCCACACTAAGATGACAGAAGCAGTAAAGCAACTACAGGCAGAAAACTCTGCTTTACGCCACGAAAACCAAAATCTTTCCTCGAGACTGCATCAGCTCGAGCAAAGTGCTGATGATCGTGAGGTAGAAGTTGAAAGTCTGCCCAGAAGACAAAATGAAATAGGATTGCAAGTAGGAAAAAACAATTGATGATGCCGTCAACGAACTCCAAGAGCGACTTCGCCGAGAAAAATACATAATTATTACAGGCATTCCAGAAACTCACAGTAAGAACGCAGTTGAGAGGCGTGAGAGAGACTTGAATGAAGCAACCAATATTATTAAGTCCTTGTATAGAGACTGTCCAGCCCCTAATAACTCAATACGTCTTGGTAAATACTCAACAAACAAAACCAGAAACCTTAAAGTATTCTTGGACTCGCCCGCTACAGCTAAGAACATATTAAAGAATAGGAATAGCATACTGAATAGGAATAGCATACTGGGCGACTATAAAATCTTTTCAGATCAAACCCCAGCTCAAAGAAACACAATTAGTGAGCTGAAAACTGAGCTCTCTCAGAGAAAGCAAAATAGGGAAACTGGCCTTAACATAAAATTTATAAAAGGTGTGCCAAAAATTGTAAATGACACATAAAAAAACGACAGCCCCGAAACAAAAACATTAGTAGCATAACTCATACATTACTTGAAGAAGAAGATGACGAGGTTACTTACGCTATAGCTGATACTTATTGCAAGCTACCAAGACACAAAATCTCACTAAACTTCTTTTACACCAATGCCCGTAGTATAATGGCACCTAGAAAATTTGATGAGTTAGAGTGCACCCTAAGAGCTATACCTATAAACATTCACCATATTTTGTTGACAGAAGTATGGATCAAATCCAAAAAAGACGCCTCACGCCTCCAACTCACAAACTACACACATTACTATAATTACAGAACAAATTCCAGAGGCGGAGGTGTATCAATATTTATTTGTACATAATGATCTTACTCACAATCTCATCGAAGAACAATACACCGGAGGAAACAACTATCTATGGATTCACATTAACAAATACAATCTAGATATAGGAGTAGTATATAAACCTGGGGACACAGATGACAATGAATTTATCGAAACATATGGAAAACAACTACAAGAAAAGAAAAGAGCTATTGTGTTTGGAGATTTTAATTTGGATCAACTCCGCACGAGCCCCAGCATCAGACTTAATAAAGAACTCTTAGCTGAAACTGGATTCTCAGTTCTGAACAAAATAGAAACCAAATATTGCACACGCGATAAATCTACAAGGAAATTCATAATATACCATATATGCACTAATATCACTAATAACAAATTCCATTTTGCGATTATAGACTCAACAATGTCAGACCACAAGCAACTATACTTAGAAGTAAAAAAGAAAAAAAAGATCAAAAAAAAACGAGTCGACTACAAAGCAATAGACTACAAGAAGCTTTATGACACCCTTAATAGTGAAAAACATGCACATCCACATAAAAAATATACTGAACTCGAGCAATGGATAATAGCTACAATGGAGAAAAGCACTACAACTAAATCAAAAATACTGAACCGACCACAGGAAGATTGGATTAATAAAGAAATAATTGATGGAAAAAAAAATTCAAAAAGATGTAACAAATGAAAACCTTAAAAATGAACTATCTAAAGAGAGAAACCAAGTCTCAATTAAAATAAAAACTAGTAAGAGTAAATACTACACTAACTCCTTTAATAACTGTAAACAAGAACCAAAGAAAATGTGGCAATTAATAAACAACATCTCAAAAAACAAAATTACAAATAGTTCTGCTCCTTCAGAGATTAAGGACCAATCAGGGAATACCCTTTCTAACGAAACTGATATTTGCGAATGCTTTAACCATTTTTTCTCTTCCGTGGGCACAGTTTTATCAAATAATATCCCTCAGAAGTACCACAACAACCCTATAACTTTAATAACGCCCGATTGAAATACCATGCCAGCACTATCAAAACTGCAACCATGTACAAACGATGAAATATCAAAGATCATTGATAAACTAGATACTAATGTCAGCAAAGGCCTTGACGGTATCACTGCCAAAGTTATTAAGTCAATCAAACCATTTATCCTAGAAAGCCTATTAAACTGTATTAATGCCTGTCTTGAATCTGGATACTTTCCCGATAACTTAAAAGTAGCTAAAGTTACACCTATTAATAAAGCAGGAAATAAACAAGATCCTAGCAATTACAGACCGATCTTTGTGCTACCCATAATTTCTAAAATCTATGAAAAGGTTATATATTCTCGTCTAGACAATTATTTCAGGTCTATAGAATTTCTTTACAAATATCAATATGGTTTTAGAGCAAGATCCAATACACTTTCTGCTACGATAGACCTGATAACAAAAATTCAAAACAATATTGATAAAAAGAACATAGCTCTTAGGATCCTTATAGACTTAAAAAAAGCGTTCGATACAGTCAGTCATGATTTACTATTAAGAAAGCTCCAGGCCATTGGACTTTCGGGTACAGCATTGAAACTATTCAAATCCTATCTTACAAACAGAAAGCAGATAGTCAAAATAGGTGAAAACCAGAGTGGTTCTGGAATTATCACCTGTGGCGTCCCACAGGGATCAATACTTGGACCGCTCTTGTTCCTAATATACATAAACAATATGTTTAAAGCAGGTCTTAGTGGACATATAATGCTGTATGCCGACGATACCTGCCTGTTTTATTTTGGCAACTCGATTCACAAAATCATTAGCGAAGCGCAGAATGACTTGAATCTGATAAATACATGGTTTCAGTATAACTTGCTTATAGTCAATGTTTCTAAAACTTCATATATGATATTTAAAGCTATTAATAAAAGAATCGATGACTATGTGTTGCTAACACTAAACGGTGAAACTCTTAAAAAGTGTAATAGTGAGAAATATCTCGGGTTGGTATTGGATGAACACTTAACCTGGAAACCACATATAGATAAACTTAGATTTAAAATAACATCCCTAATGGGGCTACTCCGGCCAGTTACAAGTTGTTTTCCAAAAAACGTAAAAATACTAATATACAACTCACTTGTAAAATCAAACTTGGAATACTTGATAGAGGTGTGGGGAACCGCGGCTAAATCAAACCTAAGGGAACTGCAAACTGCACAGAACAAAATTATCAAAGTCTTATTCAATTATGACTTCTTTACTCGGACAGAAAAACTCTATAAGGAAACCCAAATCATGAGCGTAAATCAAATCTACATTTATAATTCTTGCCTATACGTAAAATAATGAGGAAAAAAATACATACAGACATAACATTCCAACGAACGAATCAAATACAACACAAGAAGCTCTAAAAATTTTGTACTTTCTCCTCCCAGAACCAACTATGGTAAAAGAAACATAACATATGAAGGAGCACAACTGTACAATAAATTACCTAGCTGTATTAAAGAAGCCACAAGTATATATTCATTTAAAAAAAAGTAAAAAAATTATATACAGAAAAACACTTCCATAACATGACAAATATCTTACATAGTTTTTATATAAGTAGTAATGAAACTGTTATAACACTGGACCCAAACCAGTACTTAATGTACATACATTGTAATCAAATATTCTCTAAAAGTGAACCTTGTTCTTTGAGAAATAAATATATTTAACCATATATCCACAATTATTGATTATTCATGTTGTTTCGTGCGTTGCATTATTGTATTATTGCACCCTGCGGCGGAACAGACAGGATAAAAAATAAATCAACCTACAAACAATTACTCATGGTTTCATGAGTAGCATTTCAAATAATGTCAAGGCTTTATTTATATCTCAAAAAAGTGCCTACGTGCAATATTTAACAAGTCACCTTGAGAACCTAGAACACCATTATTTAAAAAACTTTGCCGTGCATGTTCATATTATATTTTAGAGATCTAACAAATTTATTAGCAATACCTGTACATAAAACTGAATTGATGAGTCGCAACTGTTATACAATTGCAATTAAAATTTATAACAATAGACCCATATTCAATAGAAAACTATTTAATTTATTAAAATTGATCATTGTTTCTATTTTGTTGACAACTTTCTTCATATTAAGTTTTGACCAATAATTAATATTATTAATGGTTTATATCAGAATGATCAGAATCAATTGTAAATTTTTAATATTGAAAGTTATTTCAAATGGGTATTTACAGTGACATTGTATTTGGTTCAATGATATTAACATATTATAATTTCTATTAATTTGTATATATGTAACATATTCACGTGCCTGTACTCGAGACTGGCCTGTCAGCTCAGTTGGTCTGCCTACTGCGCTGTAGGTTGAGGGTTCGATTCCCTGCCAGGATAGAATGTGAAGAACATAGGTGTTTGTTCTGTGTCTAGGTGTTATAAAGTATCTTAAGTATGTATTTAAAAATATATAAGTATTCTATCAGTCATCTAGTCACCATAATACAAGCTATGCTTAGTTTGGGACTAGATGGTGTTGTGTGCATTGTCCAGAAATATTTTTATTTATACTCGGGCAAGATATGCAGCTCTACTATTATTAATTCTACCTAATGTATATTATACCATGTCTTTTGTGAATAAACTTACTGAATACAGAATAGATTTTCATGATTCGAAGATATGGCAGATATGAGAAGGATCACATAAAAAACCTAGGACCTAGTCGAGTTTCTTGGTAGAGTCTTTATGAGTAGGATTTCTAAATAGATTATTATAATTCCTAATATGGTAGATATAAGAAGGATCATACAATAAACCAATAGAATCATCTCGAGTTTCTAGCCAGAATCTTTTGTTATCTCCTCAATTCACTTATCATATGAATTTTGGAAAATAACTTATCGATTCGAAGAAATCCATGTAAATGTATTGAATTAAACAGTTTTGAACTTGAATTTGACTGGATATGTTTTTGCAGAAAACTCCAAGGCCGTTGTAACGAAAGGTTACGATGATGGCGAGGCAATTATTACTTTCATTCCAAGCCTCGAGGAGCAGAAACGACTGATGGAAATATTCGCTGTAGGTATCTAAGAGATAAGTGAAGCATCGTATTAAGAATTTAAACTATTCATATTATTTATTTATCACTTTTTGCTAAAAGCCTAAGGTCATGTAGCGACTATTCACTTCAAATTAGGAATTTTATTAATTTGATTACCGGACGCATCAGAGGAGTGTTCGGTACAAGTTAAATGTATGTAACGTGGCTAACGTCTGAAATTTGGTATACTGTTTCTTCAATGATATTGAAAGAACAACTGGTACATCAACAACACCTGTAATCTGCAGGTTACCCAACTCCTTATCAACTTACAGCAGAGATTTTAATTTTTATATCCGAGGATTTTGAAATGTTTAGTTTATATTTAACTGAACACAGTGGTAACTTGGGCGATTTGACTTTGTATGTTAGTCTGTTCCACGATAGCTATCAATATGCTTGAAATTTGGCAGGTTGACAGATTGGAATTGAAAAACGAGCTGGTAACTACTAAGCTACCAATTCTAATTTCTAATTTCTAATTTATTTTCTTCTAATTTCTAATTCAAAAAAACTAAAAACTACCAATTCAGAAATGAGCTGGTCATTTCTGAATTGGAATCTGGATGATTAAATCCAAATTGGCGAAGGAGTTGTTATGATATAGGGTTCCAAAACGAGAGAAAAAATAATTAAAATTTCTCGAGTGAGGTGAGGCCTCTACCTCTACAAATTATATAAATTTAAACAATTTTTTATAATTTTTTTATAAACATTTAGTGAATTAGAAAATGTTTCAATATTGTAGATAAAATCTAAAGAATCTAGCTCCGATACCAGTATCTGGAACCAGCTGGAAGACAATAATACAAGCGACGAGCAAGGAGTGCTTGGACAGTTTGTAGTACAGTATGATGTGGAGCGTCCTAAAGATGGCGAAATTTTGGTAAGATATTCTACCTTTTTATAATACAGAAAGTTACATTGTATTAGGTTTAGGGTAGAAAAAATCGCGAGGCCAGCTCGTTTACGATCTCTAGATTTTAACAAGTAGCCAAATCGCGAAGATTGGAAGGAACGGAGGCATAATAGATATCCTGCAATGGTATAACAATAGTGAATGACTGATAGTCAACCCACAGCCTATAAACTAATGGTGATAAGAAAACAATTTCATAAATTCATTCTCTAAAGTGTTGTACTCTAATACTTGAATGAAAATTACATTTCAAATTACAATTTGCAACTTTATACTAATTTAGCTTTGTCGTTAAATATGTATAATGACTACTGTCATACCTACTTAGTTGTTTACTTTTCTCAGGTGAACAACGACTTCTTCGTCCATTTCTTCGCGCCCAAATCTCTCCCTCCTCTCAACAAGTACGTCGTATTCGTGTTGGACACCTCAGAATCTATGATTCACCACAAAATCAATCAGCTGCGGGAAGCTATGCAGACAATTTTCAGCGACTTGAACCCTGGGGATTACTTCAGCATCGTTGAGTTCTCCTCTGTTGTTACGGTATGATGTTACTCTATGTCCATTTATTCGCTTTGGAGATAGATTTGACTGATTCCGATTGAAACACGAATATTTTTAATGAGATACTTATTAACCCATTTATTATTAATATTTTAGGTATAAGAGTCTAGCCTAAGTAAGCAGAGCTTGTGTTATGGGTACCACATGAGTGATGTACTACTAATATCCTTTTTTGTCTAAATACGTACATATAATACTTAAAGAAACAACCAGTCCCGAGACAAATACTTGCACATCATACGAACATTTATTGGTGTTTTGTGACTACTGGTAAAAAGATTTTGGTTCGTGGTGTGTTCTTATTACTTTGTTGAATATTAAAGTCAAAGTCAACCGTGGTATCACTCACTTGACTTCACTTGACTATCACTTGAATTGGCCTCTCACTTATAAAAGCTCTGCCTTGTGCGCTGTAGGTTGAAGGTTCGTTTCCACCCAGGACAAATATTTGTGTGATGTACATATGTGTTTGTTCTGTGTCTGGGTGTTAAAAAGTATTATAACTTGTTTAAAAATATATATAAGTATTCTATCAGTCACCATAATACAAGCTATGTTTTGTTTGGGGCCAGATGATGTTGTGTGACTTGTACACCATTATTTATTTATTTAGCCTTCCTACTTATGACTTCAGCTCCTTTATCTCGCGTCAGAGCCTCTGAGGCTCAGGTGATTATAAAGAACACCCGAAAGGCACCCGATGCGAACGGCCTTGCAACAAACTACTGAAAAGGTTCCCTGTTGCCTTCATTTACCTTCTAGCCTTCTAGTTAGCATCTTCAATGCAGCCATCTTCACCTGCTCATTTCCTGATGCCTTGAGCCAACCACCGTCATCGGCATACCTAAACCTGCAACCACCGTCTCATCAGTCCCCTTAATACTTTGAGGAAAATATACAAGCGAATCCTTTTGAATCGTCTCTGGTCCCATGTGCACGAGCTCAAACTACTTCCCGACGAACAGTTCGGCTTTAGAGTCAGACACTCTTGCTCTCAGCAAATGTTCCGCATTACGGAGCATGCACTCTCTCAATTTTACCATTCCTGGCCAGCAGGTACGGGCAGCCATCTTTCTCGATGTAACGAAAGCTTTTGATAATGTCTGGTATGATGGTTTGAACTACAAGCTGTCCAAATTTGGATTGCCAGACAGTCTCGTGCTCTCGTAAGACGAGACTTTCTTCAACATCAAAGCTTCCGCTATGGCGTGGAACGTGCGCTTTCTATTCCTCAGCCTGTTCGAGCCGGAGTCCCTCAGAGTTCTATCCTCTTCCCTCTCCTTTTCACCCTTTGCATCAGCTACATCCCACGGCACCATCATTTCGAGTTTGCCCTATTCGCAGATGACACAGCCATATACACATCTGACCGGAATGCCAATCTGGTGTGTATAAGACAGCAAGCTTCTATCGACAAATTAAGCGCGTGGAAAATATCAGTTAGATCTCGAAAGCTGAATTCATGAAGCGCGCCTCCCAGCGGTATGACTCGGATCCCCATCATTAGAACCCACTCATATCCGCGATCCCAGACAATCCGATTGATCCACCGATTAAACACCCCTCCGTAGACCAAGGAACGTTCTTGGTGATACCGATAACCTTATCACTGGGCGGCGATCCAGTCATTCAGTTCGAACACAGTAAACACTCCACAGATACTCCTAGCTCCTCCTACCTCGCAGAATCTATTTCTAATTGCTAATTTTGTTTTGTTTATTTAATTTAAAACTTATTAACTAATTTATAGGCACGCGTATGTGTTTTTTTTTTAAATTAGCGTGCCTTTGATATGATAGCTACGGAGTACTGATAATAATGTAGGTACTTACATACTAAAGGTGATATGCTTTTCAGATTCATGAGCTGAAAGAGGCTGATCAAGGGTCTCCAAAAGCGAACCACTACCAGTTCTACTGGAGCAATGTAGAGAAGAAGCCGACCCTGGTGCCTCCTTCACTGGCCACGCCGGAGAACATCGCCAAGGCCAAGGTCATCATCAGCAGGTTTAGCGCTGATGGAGGTGAGTGGCCTTATCCCTGTCTACCTTCTGGGCTTCAGCGGTTTTATTGTTCTACTCCTCATAATCTTCGTTCCAATTATGTAGCTACTTTACGATAGTGTTCTAATGTATAGTAACCTACCTACCTAACTAGATAACTACAGCACAAAAAGGGATAAGCATTTGAGATTATTAGAGCCGTATTCTAAAACAACACTCAGACTCCATATCCAGCGAATAAGGGCACACTGAAAAACACCAATTTTACAAGAGGAGGCTTCAACTGAACTAATTAAACAACGCGTAAAAACCCGCCGTCACTAGCTAACTCAGAATTCTTTTTTGCAGGAGTTTGCATGTAATAATGTTGAAAATCATACATTTTATGTTGGTACAAACAGATATATATCAAATAAATATATAGTTAAAAATATATAGATAAAAAATACAGTTCAGTTCACTGACCGCAGGTAGAGTGCCCAAAAGGCTGGCAACGTTACCTCGTTAAATAGCCATGCTAATCCTTTGTCCGAGGTAAGCACCAGCCCTTTGATCATTGGTCTTGTCCACCAGTTTCTTTGATAATTCTCTGAATAGGAGTCATGCCTCAGGTCTCCACGGGCCCAAAGTTTCTACTCCATAAGGCAGAAATATATAACCATTGCCAATGGTTGCATATTTCCGCCTCTTAAGGTCTTCTGCCGCAGCAGCAGCGGCACCCACGGTCTTAGACGTAGACGATACGTGGGATGCTGCTAGAGTGTCCACACAAGTCGCATCCCACACCAGAGGCTTACCACGACTCCAGGGAATTAATGTCATGCCGTCAGGCCTCTTACCATCGTGACGTGCGATACCGTTCGGCTCTAGGATGGCCGGCACTTTAACGGTGGCGAGTGCCCTACGGATGATGTCATTAAGACTGGCGTGGCGAGCTTGACGACCTGCGTTGCGGCGGCAGGAGAGTCCGTGGTGACTTTGTCTGTCAACCATGATGCCGCAACGACACTGGTGAGGTTCATTGGTAGTGGCTCCTACACGGAGACTTATTGGCAAATAAAATGTATTATTGTCCATTAAGGCACGCTAATGTTTCTGAAAGCAGAGCATGTAGCCAAAAACCAGATTCCCGTGCTCCAGTGGCAATGAGGCGAGCCTGTTCCGTTTGTGAAGGCACTGAATCAAAAAGCTCTTGTTGTATTTTTTACAAATAGGCTCGTCCCAATGTATCTGTAAATGAGGTTTTTCTGGAATCGTTTTAGATGGACAGAGCAATGCCCAAGCATTTTTTGCCTCGTCCATAGCATCAGTTTGATTAATACCTAAAGATGATTGTATAATTTTAGAAAACAGAGTTGTTGTGCTATGAACTGAAGATAAAAATGCTGGGAGAGAAACACTTGAAATTTTTCTAATGCCTAAACCTCCAAAACGTATGGGTAGAGAGGCCTGGTACCAAGAATTATCAGACATTGGACAATTTAAAATTTTGATGATTACAATTTTTAATGCAGTATCCAAATCTGTTAAATAATCATTAAATATCCAAAGGAGGCTGCATCTCAGGACGTAAGTTAACTTAGGCACAAACAGACAAAAACTAATTATGTGGTAAGCCATATGACAACGAATTTTGGACAACCTTTCAGTATATTCCTCGAATTTAACACGCTGCTCTGCAATGAATGAAGGGAATGATTTATTTAAAATTGGGGCACCTAGAAGGTGGAGAGTATTTTTATTAACAGTTTTGATATTAGGAGCTAGAGTATTAAAACTTTTAATAATATCATATTTTCGTGTTATTTGTATTGAATCCGATGTGAATAATTCACATTTAGAAAAATTTAAATCTAAGCCAATGGATTGAAATTTATCAATTAAAAGTTTTAAATCATTTGTTTCTGCGTCCCCTCCTAAAGTGCCATAATCCAAGTACCATACGTTAAATTTTGAAGATAGTGATTTAATAATAGGATGAATGGCAAGGCTGAACAGGGCTGGTCCTAATGGATCTCCTTGTTGACAGCCGGTAGATGATTTAATGTGATTGGTTTTGTAAGTGTGTGTAGAGTCCTAACCATAACATTGATAAACTTAGTTAAAAATTTCGGGGCAAACATTTTTAATTTCATTAAGGATGAAGTTTCTGTTTACGGAGTTGAAGGCGTTTTTTACATCCACTTTCAAAAGTACTTCACCAGCGTCTCTCCTAAGGTAGGTTCTTAAAGCATGGACAGCAGCCTCACACCCACCCCTGCTTCCAAAACCTAACTGAATGGGCTGGAATTGTTCAGTTAGTTTTGCAAGAATATTCCTACAGCAAATTTTAGAAGCAATGCGTCTAAAAGTATAGCCTAGCAATAGGCCGGATTCCACCGTCTTTTTTTTAACGCACATAAATTCGCACCGTATATCATGTGAGTTATATTTCTGTCGACTTTTCCAGAGAGCAACAAGTTTATCAAGGCAGTTATGTCTGATAAAAGCGTTTTGCCACATTCCCCTGGCGTACCTATTAAATCTTTCAGGTGTTGCGGGCTCAAACCATCTAATCCCCCAGCTGAACCATTTTTAAAAGACATAACCGCTGAAAAGACATCCTTGGTATTTGCCTGGATAGGTTGCTGAATATCATCAACAAAATTGAATCAAAAGTAAGCGTTGGTGACTTGAAAGGCGCCTCAAAATTATTATTTGGCAATGACGTTCTAGCCCCTGACACAACAGAAACACTTGCCGCACTTCTAGAAAAACATCCAAGTTCATCGGTATTATTCGGTATATTATTCGGTATTATCGGTATCGGTATTCCATGAGAGCAATTTGAAATGTTAATATTATTATGACAATTATTTTTAATAGATGAGGTTAGTGAAATGTTTTGTTTGCTCTCTGAATGTAAAACTTGATATGAAAATGAAAAAAGGTTTTCCCATGATTGCACTGAGTTCTCGTTGATGACTGTTTTAAGTCTAGATAATAAATTTTAGACACAGAATAACGTGCACCTTTGGGTATTCGTTTTACTAAAGGAACAGATGATTTCCAAAGCGCTAATGAATGCCAGAACGGTTGTGAAGAACATGATAATGGGTTGCTTGTATTGCTGTCTATGGGGATTGGAATAATAGATGGGTGGGTGCTGTGGTGACAATTAGTATGGGTTTTGGTGTGTGTTTTCCCAATGTGAATATGTAAACCTTTCGTACCTTTAAAAAACCTTGGTTGTGAACACAGGGAGCATTGTATTAGAGTCGAAGAGTTTTGGGACACAATATCCTGAGTAGCATTGCCTGCCGATATTCCTGTGGCCTGTGACATGTATAAAAATGTGCACAACTTATAAATAGCACCACATAAAAAACTAGAGCAAATACTAATAGAAATAACATATAACACACATACACCAACAGTACCAAAAAATAACAATGCACTGACAAAATGACATAAGAAACTGACTGCGATGCGCTGCGTACTGTTATAGGCGAATTGCTTAGGGTCTTTTTAAAAAAAGGACTTTATTACTAAAACCTATTTATTCGGATATAGACATAGGTTTGACAAAAATATGACCCAGAGACAACCGCTCGCGAAGAAGTAAAAGTCAAGACTGAGGAAAGGAGGGATAGACGGTTATTTAGAATAGAGGATAGCGCTGACATCGGCAAGATGTCATCGTTTTTATAAACAGAGTATAGGTATAACACCTCCCCGTTAAGAGGATACTTAGGTGTAGTTTTGTTACCTAAGTTCCAAGATTAAGTTTGGGTTCTAATTGTGGCAATAGGGCTCAATTCAAAATCGGGATGTTGTGTGTCCGTACAGTCAGTATTTCTAGGGGTTGACTGAAGGGGTGAATTGGATTTAAAGTTAAATTTAAGGATTCGGTTGTCATTGGGTTTACAAAACCGTTTAAACATTACATAAAACAAATACAATAAGATTACACATAAAATGACGATAATTAGAGTAGAATAATGTGTTCCATATCTTACAATGTGAGGGCTGTCATTAATTTCTTTTACATTATTTAGTAATGAGTTTAGTGCAATTTTACTTGTTTTAAGTTCATCCAAATCAATATTTTGTAAGTGAATAGGAGACACATTATCTTCGATAAGGTCATTAAATTTTACAATGTTGCAGCAAGAGTCATTAATTAGATTGAAGTTTGGTACATGGTTGACAGGTGACGTAATATTAAGAGTATATTTAGGTATGAGTGTAGTACTTCTACAACGTCCAATACAATCATTAGGTATGGTTATAATTCCAGTAGCTAAAATACTAGTTTCATATAATTTAGATTTAGTACAATGTATAGAAATTTTGTTAGGTTCCGACTGAACATAAATCCATTTATTATTAATCAAAGGTTTCCAGATATCTAATTTTCCATAAATAAATTTAGTGTCGCACTGTGTAGGTATGTTTCTGATCACTTTAGACAGGAGTTCACTCTCACAGGTAGGTAACGCGTCTGTTGTATAAACATTCGTGACGTCACAGATAAGAGTTCCTGGGCTTACACTCCTACAATCACTCAAGTCGTCGAAATTACAATATTTTGATTTGTCTTTGGTCATTGCGATGTACTTACTGTTAGGTATAATTAAACTGAATTTATTTGGTTCTAAAGAACTGTAGGGTGTAGGTAGAGCGATAGTATGAAACAATGTATATTCCTCAACACTAACTAATGGAACTTGTAAGACAAACACAATCTTATAATCTACATAATAACAAACTAATTTAGAGATATTTAAAATGTAATGAATATTATTTAAATCTAAAACAGTAGGTAATTGTAAATCCCTAGATAAGTGTCTGTAGTTATTGGCCAGTTCTCGATATAGTTGCGATGTTGTCATAATTGCTGGATGCAGGATGTTTAGACTACTGAACAGTATCGCGTTAGTTATATCTTCTAGTTGAAAAGATAGGGTAAGGATTGATGTTTCTAAGTTGTTAAAGATTTGATTTACTTTAAAAAGTATATGCAATCCGTTTGTTTGTTGAGATATATTCTTTAAGTTAAACGACAGATGGTCAATAGCTTCGTTTAGATTGATTTCGTTATCCTTGACTTTGCTCAATGTTTTGTTATACAAAGTTATAATTGAAGTGGTTACTAAAATATTTTTCTGCATTAATGCGGTTAGACGTTTTTCGTTATTTTGTAAGGACTCTATTGCGTCGTTATATTTTAGGGCGTCGTTTTCATCTAAAGTACCAAAAACTTGTTTTAATACAGATCCTATACCCCCGATCCAGGCACGTTTGGTACGGCTATCTATCAAGTGTGAAATAGAATTGAATTCATTACTTAAATCGTGGTATCGTGCTATCAAAGGTTGTAACCTATTATGGCATAATGAATCTATTTCGATTATATGAGTTTGGTTGCACAAGTACCTGGTGGTTTCGAGTGCTGTTCCGATATTTTGTATATGAGGATCAAAATGTGATTTATCTAATGGTATCAAAATTTTGAGATAGCCGTTACTAGCTTTTAGGGTACCTAAGTAGTCAAAATACAGGCCTGGGCTTGATGTTATGGGTTGAAGGTATTCCGTACTGAATTGCCCTCGTGCTAAACCCCTGTAAATTAACAATAAAAATGTGTTTAACTAAAATGGATTTGAATAAAAAGCATAGAAATAAAATGTAAGTACCTATAACTAGTATTTAATAATATGTGTAAAAGTAAAAGTATACCTAGATCTATATCTACTTACTAACTATTTTCCTTTTACAGGTTCCTGACGTCGGCAGGTTTTACCTGGTCATAGTGGTGAGTTACATGTCGTCGGTTAATCAACAAGGTAAGTGTGTTGTTACCGTTTGTCTTTACTACTTTATAGGGACCTTTCCAGATGGGAGAGAGGGCCTTGCGTAGTCTGAGATGATTTTTGAGGTAGACGTAATCACCAACCTTGTACGACATAGGTCGAGTGTGGGAATCATAGTACGTTTTAGATGATTCTTTGGATTTCCTAATGAGTTCCATAGCTTTCTCTCGCGAATATTTCAGTCGGTTTTGAAGCATCTGAACGTAGTCCGGGTACGTGGTTCCTAAAGAATCATCGTAAATGGAATTTGGTATAAATGGTTTATTACCAAACATTAATTCGTAAGGCGCATAGTGCGTTGTTGTATGAACGGAAGTATTATACGCTAGCATGGCTGTATATACATAACGCGGCCAGTTAGTTTGTTCCGCATTTATGTAAGATTTGAGATACTCTTTCAGGGTGGAGTGGCTTCTCTCTAGAGCTCCTTGAGTTTGTGGATGGTAAGGAGAAGACCAGAGGTTTTTAATTTTGAGGAAAGAGCATGTCTTTTTGAACAGATCTGATGTAAAGTTGGTGCCTTGATCGGTGAGGATTATTTTAGGTATTCCAAATATGGATATATAATGGAGGAGGCATTCACAAGTTTCTTCCGCCGTTGTACTACGAATGGGGTATGCTGATGAGAATTTAGTGAGGTCATCTTGAAAAGTTAAAATGAATTTTAATTTTGCAGGGCCTGCTTCTGGAAGTGGACCAACGACATCGATAGAGATACGCTGACCTGGTTCAGAAGATGTGCTGGTGATCTGCATGGGTGCTCGGTTGGTTTTCCTAAGCGCTTTATTTTCTTGACAGGCTTTACATTGCTTAACATACGATTCTATGTCACTGTGCATTCCCTTCCAATAATACGTTTGCTTGAGTCTATTAAACATGCGGGCAGATCCTAGGTGGCCCGCTATAGGGATATCATGATTATCATGTAATATCTTTTTGATTTCAGATGGAACAGGGAATATGATATTATTATGATAAATATTAATTTTAATTCGGGTGTCGTGGAAAAGATAAGTTATTATGTTATATATCTTTATGAAGGAATGTTTTTCGAAAGGGTTCTTTAAGTCGGGTATACCGATTTCAGTTATGTCTCCGATGGATACTAATTCATTTCTTATAATTTTTAGGGTTTCGAAGATTTCGGGATACCTTGTTTGATCGAAATGATGGACTCTAAAGTATAGTAGGTAATATATTTTATTACCTGTAATAAGTTTTTCAAATAAGAAGAGTTCTTTTTCAGTGTCGCGTATTTTTGCGTAAATTTCAGGATCACTCAGGATTTCCTGGAGGTATGGATTGGATTCATCTAAATCAATAGATGTAGGAACTAGTAAAACCTTTGCAGGACACTTCATAAGACTCTCATTATGTTCTATAATTTCGGTGTTAAATGTTTTTTCTGACATTGTTTTCAGAAAGGTATGATAATCGTCGACTGGTGTATCTGGATTTGCACTTGTTGATGGTGTCGGATCAAACTGAGATTGAGGAGTAGGTAAGGATGGTATTTCCTGAACCGGATCAAGTAAGGATGGCAGTTCCTGGATAGGGCCAGGGAAATTTACCTCATTCTCAATTTGTTGCCTAAGAGGATCAGGGATGTTATCAGGCAAGTCGATATCTGGTAAGGGAAGGATATCTTCGTAAGGATCGACGAACTCAGGATTTTGGACGATAGTTTCGTCGGGATTAAACGAAGGTGGGGATCTAAAGAGATCCATTAAATCAGCATCTAATTCTCGATGAGATTCGGCTTCGTTATTGGGATTAGACGGTACGGGTTCCCCAGGTTGGACAGGATTAACTGGGAACCGGGAGAGAGCATCAGCGTTAGTATTGATTTTTCCCTTTTTATATTGGATGTTATACTCGAATTCTTCGAGTTTTAGGCGCCACCTAATAAGTCTCGAACCTGGATCTTTGCAATTGAATAGCCATTGCAATGGTCTGTGATCTGATAGTATCACAATTTTGTGACCATAGAGATAAGGTCTGAACATTTTAGTTCCGAAGACAATGGCGAGGCATTCTTTCTCGGTTACGCTATAGTTGCACTCAGCCTTATTTAGCGTGCGGGACGCGTAAGCAATTGGACGATCCTGGCCTAATGGTCCTTGCGATAGTATCGCGGAAATGGCATAGTTTGACGCGTCACACGTCATATTAAATGGTTGTGAAAAATCAGGATAGGCGAGAACTGGAGCGGATACTAGTTTTCCTTTCAGAGTTTCGAAAGCGAGTTGTTGTTCGTTCTGCCATATGAAAGGAACATCTTTCTTCAAAAGACTCGCAAGAGGTTTTGCTAATTTTGCAAAATCAGGTATGAAACGTCTGTAATACGATATTAAACCTAGAAATGACTTTATGTCTTTTGGAGATTTAGGAACGGGATATTCAGCTACGGCTTTTGTCTTGTCAGGGTTTGTTCTAACACCTTCTCCACTGATGATGTGGCCTAAATAGGCAACTTCTTTTCGAAGAAACTCACACTTCTCAGGTTGTAGTTTGAGATGGAAGTTGCGAAGTCTGTTAAAGACGGCCTTTAAGTTGGACATGTGCGAATTGAGGTCGAACGAATAGATTACTATGTCGTCGAGATAGACAAAACACCTGGTTCCTTGAAGACCTGTAAGACAGGTGTTCATAAGTCTTTGGAAGGTGGAAGGGGCGTTCTTTAAGCCGAAAGGCATCCTTGTAAATTGGAAATGTCCTTGAGGAACGGAAAATGCTGTCTTGGGTGCGTCATCGGGTGAAATGAGGATCTGGTGGAAACCAGACGCAAGATCTAGAGTTGTAAAGTACTTGCTTTTGCCCAATTGGTCTAGGATTTCGGATATTTGTGGGATAGGATATACTTCCCCAATAGTGATATCATTCAATTTTCGGTAGTCAATGACTATCCGCCATTTTCGTTGACCCTGTGAGTCGAGTTTTTTAGGGACTATCCATATGGGGGAACTCCATGGAGAGGATGAGGGTTTGATGATCTTATTATCTATCATTTTGTTAATTTGAGTTTCAACCTCTTTTTTGTGGAATTCTGGGAATCGATACGATTTGGTATGGATCATCATTGGATGTTTTGATTTCGTGTTTTAGGACATCGGTGAAGGATAATTGGTAGTTGGATAAATGGAAGATATCAGAATATAGAGAACAAAGTTCTAAGAGGGCGTCAGACTCCTCTCGGTTGAGATGATCGACTCTTAATGATTTAATAACCTCAGCAGTACGTTCAGATGTATTGCGTACTTTGGTGCTTAATGGGATGGCACAAGAAACTAAAGGTTCAAGCTTAAGATTTAGATTCGAATTGATGTTCACGGGCGATTCGGATGTGTGACAATCGTCAGATTTACCCGTTTATTTTCTTTCACTTTAACGATACAGTTGGATATCAACAGGCTACTAGAAAGGTGTTGGTTCAGAATGATGCCTTCATTAATCTCAGGATTTTGAACTGAACATTCAACAACAGTTTCCATGCGAGGTGGAATTTCGTAAAAAGGATTGAAGAAGTGTAGCTTGATACTGAGTTTATTGATTTTCAGGACGTCAGTCGTGTAGTCGATATTGCAACCGAAGGCTGTAAGGAAGTCCGACCCTATAATACCGTCGTAAGGTAAGCTAATGTCTTTGAGGACATGGAATTTATAGGATACAACTTTGTTCTCCGGTATTTTAAGTTTGAGTTGGAAGTAACCCTCTGTTGGGGTCGGTTCATCACCGGGATCTATGCCCTTGATCTTGATGGATTCTCTAATCAGTTTTTGATTGGTCTGGATACAGGATTGTTTGATTATGCATATAGCGGATCCAGAATCTACTAAAAGTGTCAGAGGAATCTCGGATATTTGAGAGTCCAGGAGTACATGTGGTAACAACCTTTTGGTTGTATCTAAATTCACTTCGTAGACCTTGGTTAAGGATTCGTTAGGATTGGAACTGTCGGTTTGGGGCTGGCTACCCTGTTGGTTAGTTCTTTGGACACGTCGACTGTCAGTTTGGGGCTGGTTACCCTGTTGGTTGGTCTGGATACGTCGACTGTCAGTTTGGGGCTGGTTACCCTGTTGGTAAGTCGATGTTTTATTGGATAGACCGTCAGTTTGGGGCTGGTTACCCTGTTGGTTGGTCTGGATACGTCGACTGTCAGTTTGGGGCTGGTTACCCTGTTGGTTGGTCTGGATACGTTTTGAAATATTTATTTGGGGCTTCTTTTCCAAGGAGCCTTTAGTAACAAAGGCATGGGCGCTTATTTGGGGCTGGTTACCCGTGTGGTCCCATTTAGGATTTGGATGATGGGTGTCGACTTTTGTGGGTGGTCTCGAGCGACACTGTGGCGAGACTCTTATTCGTTTAAAGTACAGTCATCGACATTGGGGGAAGCTTCGTCGTCATAGGCAAAGGAATCAACGACATCGGTTCCTTCTTGTTCGGATACGAAGTTGACTCGAGGTTTATACGACCCTTGATTGGTTGTCACATTCTGTGGGGACTTGAAGCGATTATTATTATATTCCCTCTTTTTGCAAGCCGAAATATCATGCCCTGGGACTTTGCAATAGCGGCAAAACGCCGAAGATGACCCCGAAGTTGGTTGAGGTTGATTAGAATTGAATGTTGGTTTTTGTGGTGCCCTAAACGAACTGAATTGGTTTGACTTCTGTGGGTTAAGATTTTGTGGTTTAGGTCTCGAATTGTTTTCAGCCCTCCTATAGATGCTTTGTTGTATTCTCTCTTCTGATATTGCCATATTAATGGCTTCATTTAACGATTTGGGAGACCTACATCTCACGATGTTCGACACCCTAGGATGAAGACCCATGAGAAAATGGTGGAGGGCGAGATCTTCCATCGCCGCACACCGACCGGGCAATTCTTTGATTTTTGAATTTGATAAGGTGATTTCCGTGAGTAATTGTGAGAGGTGGGTTTCGACACGGAGTGAAAATTGGCTCACGTTATCTTGCGGGCCTTGCCTGCTCTCTTGTAAGTCGGTCAAGAGGTGAGCGTAATGTTTACGCTCACTAAATTGAGTTTTAAGGAACTCTTTGAGTTGAACCCAGGATGTGAACTCTTTAATAGAGCAAGCAAGTTCCGCCTTGCCAGTCAATTGGCTAAGGATGTATTTGAACAGAATAGGTTTCTGCGTTTCCGAGGCCAATTCGCAAGCATTGTTGCAATTTATTATAAAAGAATTGACAGTTTCCCGACTGCCGTCGTAGGATTTTACAAACTTAAAGAGTGTACTTAGGGGAAGCTCGACTTCCGCCATTGCTGCAGCCGCGACTGCGGACCTTGTGAGTCGCGGGGAGCCAAGGGGTGATTTAACTTCGGGGGTATCTTGGACTTCCACAGCGAGTTTACCGTCGTCTGCCTTTTTTGGCATTACAGATTTTAGCAAGGAAAATTAAATTAGTTAACGGATACGAATTAGCTAATACGATTTACACTTATTAATAAAGAATAGATTTTATATTTCTACCCACTGAACCCTAATAATATTAAACACAATGACCAAAGACTCACAGTATAAACAACGCGTATGCGGCGGCGACCAATTCGACGAACTGGAGCATTCCGGGTGATAAGGCGATGCAGTCCGACGAGAGGACGGCTAATTCACACTCGATGATCGCGATCAATAAATTAAATTATTGGTCGTTGTAGGATGTCGCGTCGTAACACAGGATACAGGGTGCACGGCGTAGATGATATCTTCTGGGGTCGTTCCCTGCCGTCGCAGCAGCTTGATTCACCGTCAGCCGGGTATGGATGTCTTCGGTCCCGGATGAGGTTGGTTCTTACTTCGAGATTCGGGGGTCAGAATTGATTTCTGGACGATAGTGATGATGAGTCTTGACTTGGATAATTATACCGCGTTCCGCAGGATATCCAGGATGCGGTAGCGAGTATACGTATACACTATCACTAGAGGAGCACCGTCACAGGATATTTAGATAAGGCCCTTTTACTAGGACACACACTTTTGCTAGTTCACTAGACACTGGGGATTTTCGTATCCCACCGCTGCCACCAAATGTTATAGGCGAATTGCTTAGGGTCTTTTTAAAAAAAGGACTTTATTACTAAAACCTATTTATTCGGATATAGACATAGGTTTGACAAAAATATGACCCAGAGACAACCGCTCGCGAAGAAGTAAAAGTCAAGACTGAGGAAAGGAGGGATAGACGGTTATTTAGAATAGAGGATAGCGCTGACATCGGCAAGATGTCATCGTTTTTATAAACAGAGTATAGGTATAACAGTACGTCAGCTGCAGGGCTCCTCCGAAGTTCGCTGACATGGAAACGATAAAGGTGTTTATGCTCGATGTTCCAATGTATCGGCGGGTGTATGGCTCTTCAAGATAATAGGGAAAATGGGGGGCCGCTTTATCCAGGGGCACCAAAATAGGAAGGTACCTACTTAAATTGGTAGCGTACTTAAATTACTAAAACAGCAATGTAAAAACATCTTGGCTATTTCTTGGGCTTGTAGTATATCGCCAAATGCCAGATTGTATAGTAATTAAAATTTTAAATTTTAAACATTATTTCTTATGTGTCAATCTGACCATAGACCATAGACAAAAAAAATGTTGATAATCAACATATATATTTTTTAAGAAGCATGGTGTCAGCTTTATCTTAACGACTGATTAGCACAACGTTAGCATGTCTTAGTTACTTGTTAACGGGGTCAGCTTTATTTTCACGACTGAGATATAGGCACGCCATTAGAATGTCTCAGTAACTTGTTAAGTAAAATAAGAAGCACGGCCAATGCTTTATCTTAACGACTATGATATAAGCACGACATTAGTCTGTGTTTCAGTAATTTGTTAAGTAAGATTTGAAGCCTAAGTTTGCTTTGGCACTTAGTCTGATCAAAATAGACATTCACCCTTGCAAAAATTCCAAAGAAGCTGAAAATTTACATGAATGTTAGGGTTACCATTATAATGAACTTGTGAAAAGTCCCTATCAAAGCCATGTGTGCAAAAAAAATTATACCATAAAAAATAAATACCATTTCTGAGAAAAAGCGAGATTCTAAAATGTACTAAAGTTGTATTCTCCATAAATATGCACACGTTTCCACGCCATCTACATGGCGTGTTTTTTTAATGTGGTTTCCCCGGTAAGCCTTCTACATGGTCTATTTTACTGAAGATCAAACTTCAGGTATTTTTTCAACTTCTTCTTCTTCCTGAATCGATGTAAATTGCTGTAACCTGTAAATTGCATAACCTTTAGTCATGTAACCTTTGGCATTTAACCTTGAGTCACGAACCCATTGCGGTTTTCGCCTACGATTTACGTAAAGCATTCGCTTTTTATAGCACGTCAGAATCTGGCTCAAAATTCCTTAATTTCTGTATCGATTCAACACGTGCTTCTGTCTGCAGATCGGTGAAATCAAGAGGTACACATTTTTTGTTTTCCATTTTTGATGCAAATATTGTGGGTAAGCTAACGTCTGCGAATTCCTTAGTAATTTGGTATAAATTGTCTTCCACTATCACTTTCACTTTCATCGTTATTGACCTGAATGGCTGGCATTCTTCGTGGTTTATTCTTCAATTCAAAGTTTTCTATAAGAAAGTAATTAAACCAAAAATTCACAATGCGTTAGCTATGTCATCTCAAAACGCAGCATTGATTTTGCAAGTTGAATCTACTGCGTTAGTTCCACGTCAGAACTCGTATTCAGAGATTACTCTTGAAATATATACTTCATTATCATGTAAAAAAAGTTTCGTTCTGAAATTCCAAGCCTGCATTAGGCATTATTTTTATTTAAATTGTCAGTAGATTAGAACGGCTATTTCATCGCGAAATTATTTGTTTATTTAAATGTAAATTAGACACGTCTGTTCAAACCAAATACCAATAGAATCAATCGAATTGTAAGCAATAAAATCTGTGGTTTTACAGTAGCACTCGGCTGTGTCGGCTGTCTCCGTTTTCGAGTTTATATCCATTCATGATCCATTTACTTCGACAGGCACAAACATCTATAGCGCTCTAGACGTAGCTGTGAATCTAATTCGCAATCGCACTGAGTGGAGCAAGAAACCCAAGACCAACATAGAAGTAGCAGTTGAAGCAGGGGCTGGCGATATGAACGCAGAAGTTTACAACATTGAGAGTGAGTCTTGAACCAGATATGGGATCAAAGGGATATAGCGATACAGCTTACTTGCCATCTTATGTCGAAATGCAATGAATATAGACAAACGTATATTCACGTTAGGTTCTATTCCGAGAACCTTAACACAGTAAAGTTCAAATTATTTGTTATATTGTAGGAATGAAGAACCTGGAGCCAATCATCATCTTCCTAACCGACGGTGAGCCGACCGTTGGCGAGACTGATACCATGACCATCATCGACCGAATCACGAAGAATAACCATGGAGAAGACAAAGCAACCATCCTCTCTCTTGCGTTCGGTAAGTTCTGACGTACAATATTACATACTAGCTGACCTGCTCTCGCGATATTCAAATTTCTCCACTAGTTTTTGAGCCAATCGTTTCAAGGCAGATAGATATTCTAAAAAAGAACTCTTTACTTTCAGATTTAAGATTTTTATTCTTATAAGAATTACATAAATTCATTCAAATTAGAACTTATTATTAGTAAGTACCAGGCTACTCAGAAAGTGAATGCGATAAAAAGTTTTTATGTAAGAAGCCCTAGCTGATTTTAATTATAATTTATAATTATAATTATAATTTACAAGTAAAATACAATCGTTCGAATCACAAACTATACATCCTACCAGTATAACCTTGCCACACTGACCACGTTTAGCTTTGTTATGATTTTATTCCTTGTTTTTTTTATTTTGGGGTGTGTGTTTAGTTTAGTATAGGTTTCAATAAGTAATAAAGACCATCTGGTACCATATCGTGATATGGCACAGAACCAAGTTTGGCAGAGCATTGACGCCCTAACCTCATATAGTATCAAATAGTACGGAGGGTAGTCACTTGACTGTAAATCGGCTCTGTTTACTGCAAGAAAATGTATCTTGATAAATACGTAAACAAACGAATGAAAGCTAAATTTCTTAACTACTTACAAAATTATTTTATTTTGCTAACTATGTCGTTGGTATTAAATAGGTTTGGGATTTGACCACTAGGGTCAAATAAAAAATATCTCCAAAATATCTAATTCAAAAATGTCTTATTCCAAAGGTGACGAACTAGGATCATTTTGAATCGTCTTATATTCAAACTTACATTTGTCAACGTTCGTAGGCGATGACGCTGACCCCGAATTTCTTCGTAAGCTTTCCCTCCGTAACGATGGTTTCATGCGTCATATCTACGAGGCAGCCGACGCGCATCGTCAGTTACAAGACTTCTACCGGCAGGTGTCGAAGCCGCTGCTCGCTGACATCAAGCTCGACTATCCGGCCAACCAGGTAACAAACACAGTACGACATCTTAACTAGCCTTTTATTAATTCCGCTGATGGTACTCTGGCCTAACACTCGAGTGAGAGTTAGGGATCTTAGTAGGCAGACCCAATGTGGATTTGTGGAGACAATGCAACATAGCTTCACTCCATAATTCAAACCAAAGGCTACATGGGTTATTATGAATAGCTAAAAGCGAAATTTACTTAAAAGATACCTACTATTAATAAATTAAACTTATATAATAACATAATTACAAACCCTAAAGATATAGCTAATGCATTTCATTATAGAGTCCATGTCTCCTGCTTTTTCTCCGGGACGTAGAAGCGCATTGAAATGACCGACTCAATGACTCGTTAAACAAATTAGGTACTTTTGCGAAACTACGTATGCATAGCAAAGTTGGTTGAAGAAGTTTTGTCTTGTGAGTACTTAATCGTGTTATTGCCGGGCAATCAAATGGTCTGTCTTGTGTGACTATATGTGCGTTCTGCAAGGCAATAATGTTAGATATCCACTTATCGTGGGGAATTATCTATGTGGGCATTGTAGAAGACGCACCGTCAGTGTAGGGATGTAAGCAGGACTATGCGCGCAAGTTGCTATGGTGAATGCCTGTAGACTTATGCTCGCCTATTTTCTCGCGCACATATTTTACAGAGCATTTTAATTATTTTATTAAATAAACATACTAGCGGATTTGCTTGTAAAAGCAATGCGTCTGCGTTTGCTCAGCTCAGAGATCGGGAAGGAAGGATGATTGAAGCACGAGACCTTTATAGGACACGAATTTCAGTCGGTTGTGACGCGGAAGCCTCACGCCACGCTGGAGGTTCGACTCCTGCTGCGATACAAAATGATCTGCAAATACTTGTATCCTATCAATTTTAAGCTTATTTGTTGGTGAATTTACAGGTGAAAGAGGGTACCCTGACAAGGAATGAGTACCGCAGATTCTACGCCGGGTCTGAAGTTGTAGTGGCGGGACAGATTGCAGACGGTGTGAATGAACTCACGCCTCAAGTTCTTGGCTTCTCCGGTGTCGAGGATAGATTTGGAAAAGTACGAAAAACACAATACTTGACTACTAAGTAGATAGCTGACTCTTTGCATTCTCGACGAGCCAGGAGCTTGGACTTTCGTAAATATGAGTAGGTAAAACTACCCGTTTTTGGGCTCGTTTGAACTTACTCGCGGACAGTAAGTCCTGACTGAATCAAAAATAAACAGAACATCCTAAGCCGCAGATCGTAGATATTGACATTCGGAGGAAATTGAGGTAGAGGTATAGGTAGAGGTAGAGGTCAATGTCTCGTTGAAGGTGACAGTTGTTGTGATCATGGACAAGTTGTGATACAGTAGCCCAAGATTGAGAGGCATAAGGCCCAGTAAACAATCGTCAAGGTATCTCTTTGGCGACCTCTGTGGAGCAGTGGACAAAGGTCCGGCTGAGACGCAGAAGGTTGCGGGTTCGATTCCCGCCGCGAGACAAATGTTTGTATGATCTGCAAGTATTTGTCTCGGGTCTGGGTGTTTCTATGTATAATATATATGAATTTACATGAAAAAAAAGTATGTAATTAGTATATCAGTCATGTGGTACCCATAACGCAAGCTCTGCTTACTTTGGGGCCAGATGATGCTGTGTGAAATGTCCGGCATTATTTATTTATTCTTTCTGCGCCTTCACGTAGAAGCTATGAATAAGCTTATGCACTCGAACAGCAATAGAAAATATGTGTCGTGTAAAAGATAAGTTTTCGTCCAACAGAACTCTTAGGCGCGTCGCTCACTGGTAAGTCGAGGCGCGGTCGCGGCAGTGTCGCGGCACGGTCGAGGCGCTGTTTCTATGTAGATACGCAGGCGGCTATGCTTCCTTCACACATTCGATATATATTTAACATTTCGTCGTCAGAAGATGAAGACATAGTTGCACTCATACAAGTCATTAATTTAAATAGGAAAAAAATTTGGATACACCCATATTTGAGACATTGTGTCAGAAGAGGAGCATTCAGAGCTTTACGTGACTTAAGAAAGTATCCCGCCGAATTTAAGAGATTTATGGAATGTCACATGGTACCTCCCTACCTTCGGTTTTCGGTTTTCTGTTGGAAAAAACGAAAATCAACATTAAGTATGTAAGTAGCACTTTCAACAGTAAATAATCAATATATTTAATCAATAGAATATCAATATATATAGATAATTAATCAATTATCACAAAATTTACTTTTTTTTGGAAACAGAGGCCGGTGAATCAATAGACTAACTAACATCATCTTGGCTAACAACTGAATACTGTACTAAAAATATTGACTCGTTCCAGTTGTGTGCTGGACTTACACGATTAAACGTAGCTACGCGGGAAACAAAAAGACAAAATGGCGGCAGTGCACCTCGCCCGTGCTCGCGGCACGGGCGAGGTGCTCTAGTATGTGAGCGCACTGCCATATATTCCTTAAGAAAACGTAAATGCGGCGCGCCGCTTGTGCACCTTGACGCCGCCTCGACTCTAGCTCGTTTCGGCGACTTCATAGAAATGAAGGTCATTATTTTGCTGAAATCCCACTCTATTTTTATGTGTGTATAACAAATTTTCATATATATCTTGTGAAGCTATTGTGAGAATATTTCTCTCAAAGATTCTCGTGGTTTCATTCTATAAATGGCACGTATTGCCCTTTTTTTAATAACAAATAATTTACCAATATCAGCTGCTTTCCCCCAGAGAATGATGCCGTATTACATAACACTATGGAAGTAACTGAAATAAACTAGTCTTGCTGAAGCTTCATCAGTAAGCCACCGTATTGCACGAACTGCATATGCAGCGGAATTAAGCCTACCAGCAAGTGTTTCAATATGTGGTCCCCACTGCAGTTTTGCATCAATATTAAGATCGTGGAATCTACAAGATTATCTCTCCTCTCTCTCCATTCATTTCAATGTTGGTCGGACTATGAATAATATTTGGCAAAGTGAATTTGATACATTTAGTTTTTTTTTTAATTAAGCAAAATGTTATTTACAGTGAACCTGTTAAGAACTAACGATACGGATTCATTTACGCTATCGCAAATACTTGTTTTACCTCTATCAACTTTAAAAATTAAAGATGTATCGTCTGCAAATAAAAAAAAAGGTAAATCGTTAACGTACAGTAGGATTTAAAAAGGGCCTATTAATTAACCCTGAGGTACCCCTATATCTATAATTGATCCTGAAGACCTTTCATCACCCACGTCTACTTTCTGAACTCTATTGGATAGATAAGACTGTATGAAGTCAATCGCCCGGTTTTTACATAGACACCTCTTCTTATGAGTCACTTTCAAAGACGATTGCTGTATCGTCAGCTTATCATACGATATTAAATTAAAACGTTGGGTAAAGAGAGAGAAAATGTCATTTATATACAGCGAAAACAGAGTCGGCCCCAGTATGCTTCCGTGAGGCACAACAAACGACACATTCTCTATGTGTGTCCAGCCACCAACACCATTGGCCTTTGTTTAACAGAAAACTCTTGAACCAATCCAAAGCAAAACTCCATAAAACTCAGACATTCTAGTTTTCTAAGAAAAATAAACATTCTGAAAACCGTATCAAACGCCTCCACCAAGTCTAAGAAAACTCCTATACATTTTTTACCGCTGCCACTGGCCAGAACTGTACGTAAGTAACAGCTGCACAGCACCCTCTGAAGACCCACCTTGTGTGACACCGTATTGGAATGGCGATAAACGTTTTTATTTTATTATTCTTTTGTTAACTAACTTTTCAAAAACCTTAGATAAAATTGCCAGAAGAGGATGTTTTGTTATGCTCTAGCATAATATTTCTTAATAAGTTTAAAAAACATTACGGTATTTATTATACTTTGATTGAAGTTCTTCAATTATCAGGGTGTTTTTTTGCATCTTAATAAAGAGAGCGTCTGTAATAAATCTTAATAAAGAGGCAGTACGCTTACGCTGGCTTATGTTAACAGAGTTAGTATTGCATTTAACAATACTCTCAAGTTTTAACATGAACATACAGGCACCAATTGAAGCAGTTAGGGACAAAACTTCAGATCAATCAACCTGCCTTAGTTCGAGTGAAATAGAGGCGTAGTCGATCCTAGTAATTGCATTTAGAGAATCACAGGGAGGAATTACTAAACACATCATAACATGATCATGATGAGTTAATCCTATTTTACATACTATTCCAATTGCCTGTAATTTGACATTTACAAAAATATGATCCAGACAAGATACTCGAAAGCCACGAGTAGGAATAAATAATGCGCACATTGAAAGCTTCCGAAGTTAGTAAGAATAAGAATAACTAGTAGTCAGGTTCTTAACCAACTCATCGGCATAGCAAAAACATATTGTACGGGCCTTTTTGATTGTTTTATGGTTAACAAATCGAGCTTTTCAAACTTCGTGTTTATAAATTACTCGAAATCTAGTACAGCCTTAATAGCCTGACTATTTTAAAGATACGTTTCCCCAAACAGCGGTTTAGCCTGTAACCGGGGGCTGATTCTGACCACTACCAAAAATAACCAATTTTAGAGCTTAATATTAGGTTGGGGAAAAAGTCTTTTCGCATTATAGTATGTATGAACTATGATTATACTATTTGTATCTGGCTGGTTTTGGTATCATTAAAAGTTTAAATATTAAAGAACATAAATTCCAAATTCAAATTAGGAAAATGTGTGATTTTTATTTGTTTTTCGTACTGTCAAGATGAGTGAATCTAATGAAGAAATTAGATACATTTTAAAATTTTACTACAAAAAAGGTAAAAATGCAACGCAAGCCTCGAAAAAAATTTGCGATGTCTATGGACCTAGTGCAGTGTCTGTGAGAGTAGCACAAATTTGGTTTAAGCGTTTTCAATCCGGAAATTTTGTCAAAGATGCACGTCGTTCTGGTCGTCCTATTATGGATAAAATGGATGCCATTTTTGAAAAAGTGGAGCAAGATCGGCATATCAGTAGTTACGACGTAGCTGAAAAACTGGGAATTGACCACAAATCAGTTTTGGCGCATTTGAAAAAAACTGGGTACACAAAAAAGCTCGATATTTGGGTACCTCACGAGCTCACTGAAAGAAACCTAATGAACCGTGTACTCATTTGTGATTCTTTATTACGACGTAATGAAACCGAACCATTTTTGAAGAAGCTGATAACTGGTGATGAAAAATGGATCACGTACGACAAGAACGTGCGAAAAAGGTCGTGGTCAAAGGCCGGTCAGGCTTCACAGACTGTGGCGAAACCCGGGTTAACTCGCAACAAGGTGATGCTGTGTGTGTGGTGGGATTGGAAGGGCATTATTCATTATGAGCTGTTACCACCAGGCAGGACCATCGATTCTGAACTCTACTGCGAACAACTGATGAGATTAAAGCAAGAAGTTGAGAGAAAGCGGCCGGAATTAATCAACAGAAGGGGTGTGGTTTTTCATCATGATAATGCTAGACCTCACACATCTTTAGCCACTCAGCAAAAATTTAGAGAGTTTGGCTGGGAGGTGTTAATGCATCCGCCGTATAGTCCTGACTTTGCACCTTTAGATTTCCACCTGTTTCGGTCTCTTCAGAATTTTTTAGGCAGTGTCAGGTTAATCACGAGAGGACTGCCAAAACCACTTGTCGCGGTATTTTGATCAGAAGTCCCAAAATTTCTATAACAATGGGATCATGTCCCTACCTACAAGATGGCAAAAAGTTATCGAACAAAATGGTACCTACATACTTAAGTTAAATGTAAATAAACTATACTAAAAAATGTTTAATTGAAGTTTTGAATTTTCATAAAAAAATGCGAAGAAACTTTTTCCCCAACCTATTATTTATCAAACAGACGTCTGTATCGAAAAACTGTTGAAGAAAGCTCGTAGTATCTTTGAAAGATCTATCTAACAATATACTACACGATGGGGTATTCAAATGAAAAAAAAAGAACCCCACATGTAGGGTAGGTATGTCTAAAAAAAATTTCATTGTTTTTTTTTTCATAACTTTGTAAGGGCTTTTAATAAGTGTTACCGTTCAAAATTTTATTACAGTTAAATTTACAGTCTGCGAGCAAGAGCTCTGATTAGGGGCGGACAGACAGACAGACAGAGAAACAGGTGGACATAGCAAAACTATAAGAGTTTCTTGTAGATTTTGAAATCCTTAAAAACCATGATAGTGACGACTTTCATACTTGACCGATTTATTTTGTTTAGACAGTATCACTGTGTCATTATTTTGATTAATTTAAAATCTTCAATTATTATTGAATGTCGCAGAAACGCTACGAGAAACAATCCAAGGCGCGCGTCCCCGACAATAGTCCGATTCAGCACCTCGAGCGGCTGTGGGCCTACCTAACCATCAAACAGCTCCTTGACGAAAGGGACGCCAACGAGGGAGATCCCGAAAGCCCGAAGGAAAACCGCCCTGAAACAAGGGCGCTGGCTTTAGCCCTAAAGGTAATAGGCTCGAGTCTGTAACACACAAGCTCGGCCTTATGTCAAAATTGATCACTGTTTACAATAGTACCATCCCTTTTAATAGTGACATAGTGACAAATAGTGACAGGGTGAATCTTATGCAATGTTTGAACACTGCCTAGTGTTCAAGTTGAGAGGCGTTAAAATAATTTATAGACAGTACATCGCCTTTTGTCTCTCTCAATCATTTTATAGGATGAACCCTGTAGTATTTTTATGTGTGCCACGTCATTTTATCTCCCACCACCGCTCTTGAAAACAAACGTGTCGCAACAAGATACAACCCGAAACATGCGGTAAAACTTAACCACACTTAATTTATTAAGTCGATAACGTTCTGACGCGGCAAGACACAACCGATCACGGTAGGTAATGTAAATCACAGATCTCATTTAAAAAAGTTTTTATTTTAGTACCTACTTTATAACTTTTCGAGATTCTTAAACACTGCTAGAAAGTCACAGGAAAGCAAAATATTTTTTATTTTTTTATTTTTTCCAGCAATTTTGATTAAAAACCAAACCACTGAACCGATTTTGACGAAATTTCTATGGCACCCATCGGGAAGTATATCCTTTCACACGATTTTTTCAAATCGATTCATATATTACGGAGTTATGAGGTAACAAACATAAAATAAAAAAAACGAATTGCGAACCTCCTCCTTTTTTGAAGTCGATTAAAAAGGGACAATATTATCTTTATTATTCTTTTAACAAAGTTTTAACTTATTTTTAGTACGAATTTGTTACTCCACTGACTTCCCTGGTGGTCGTCAAACCCAACTCTACCACTACAGTTGATGCAGAGCTTGTCGGCGAACCAACTTCAATGTTAAACGCACGTAAGTATTTTTACCACCGACCTCGTCAGGGCTCAAGCACGACGCAGTGACAAAATAACTAGCAGTTTACCCCGAACTAAGATCTCGCGATGTCCTTATTATATATCTTGCTATTACCTGTAATGTTCTCTGCTTTGGTAAGATACTTATGTATGGCACTGGCTGGCAGATTAAATAATCCTTTGCAATGGTTGTCAGCAACAATTAACCCTTATGCGAAACAGATTTATTAAATTAATCAATTAGAGATTTGATTATTTGGTATTTGAGCCTTTTGGAATTGAGACCCTGGGCCCATAGGAACAGGAGCCCACCGCATTTTTAAAATTATCTCACGGCGTCTGATAGATACATTGCGTGACCTAAGAGCTGGCTCCTATCTGGCTCAGCGTAATAGCATTGCCATTCAACGTGGCATCGCCGCCTTGGAAACGCTGCTCTCTGGCATTAATCTGGATCAGTTGAGCTATCTATAGATCGTTTTAAACGGTCCATAGATAGCTCAACTGTTTCACATGTATTTTATATTGTTGTATATTATTCTATACATTTCTGTAATTATTTTTGTATATAAAATTAGATTATGTAATACTGACATAATTATTCCCATCATCAATGTTTTAACTTATGGATCATTGATAGCTGAACAAATTACGTTTTAATTTAATATACCCCGGCACATTACTATTAAAAGTAATTTAATAGTTGTATCAGACAGTACATTACTTATTGGCTTCTTCTTTCTATTGTCATGACATGTCTTCGAACTGTTAAGGTACTATAACATGCCGGTTTCCTTACGATGTTTCCTTTCACCCTTTGAGAGTGCTGGTACAGCGTACATACATTTTTCGAACATAAAATCCATTTGTGTATACCTATCGGCGATCGTAACGAGCTCTTTTCGACCACCCACAAAAAGACACACTGGTTGAAGACTTTTACAAAGTAGCTGTATCTGGGACTCCCGATTCTGATCGATTGCCTGTTGAATGCGTAGAGAGGAGTATCGGAGGTCATGTCGTATGCGTTTCTTGATAGTTTTGACATCGTCATGTTCTGATATCGTCATTGTCTCGTTCGAGTACTTCGAATTTTTGCCCGTATGCTTTAGCTGTTAAAATAGTGTCCCTTCTTCTCTTTGGACGTCCTCCGTATTTTTGAGATATTACAATTGACAAATAGTCAAAGTCTCCAGGTAGGCTCCAGAACAGTGAATCGAATTGTAAGCTAAGTTGAAATTTAACAAAGCCCATAGCCTATAGTAGGTTTAGATGGAGCTGAGACTTTATTGAACTGTTGTTAGTCTTCAGTAAAATTTTTGAGACTGTGTATATTCTGAACCAGATCAGCTATTTGTATTTAGCATAAATAAACGACATAACGACATAAATATTATTTAAAACAGTAAAATTCTTACTATTTTAAATAATATTTATGTCCTGGTGCGATTTCATAAATAAGCAAAAAAAATTTGTCCCGCGGTGGAAATCGAACCCGTTACCTTCTGCATTTCAGCCGGGCCTTGGTCCACTGCGCCACAGAGGTAGTCATAATAATAGCTTTAGAGTGCTGATTGGGCTGTCTCACTTCTACAGTGCATCTATCATGCTTGTGAAAGCGAGAGTACGTGGCTTTTACACCATCAAGCGCAAAAAAAATTTTCAATGCCCAACAAATTCCGGGGCAGCACCAATGGTATTATGCGGATAGATTATGATCTGCCCATTATTAAATCTTTCGTGCGGGTTATAGTTTAGTGGTATACTGGACACTGTTAGACTGAAACGCGAATGAGGATAAATACACTAACTTAGAAATAAGACTTGCATACGAACTAATACCAAATGGACATTATTATAATGTCTGATTTAATAAATGAATTATTATTATTATTAAATAGAGACCAGTCGATTTCTGATTTAATTTATAATATTTTAGTTACAGAAATTTCTTCACTATTTATTGATTCAAAAATGAACACAAAGTGGATACAGATACACAGAAAGTAAAGTTGTATTATATATTAGTGAGCCTGAGTTTCTTTTTTACTACATTTTGGCTCAATAAATCTATTTAATCTATTTAAATTGTTTTGTATTGTATTGTATTATTGTATGTATTATACTGACTAGTAGTAATAATCTGATTCCAGGTCCAAATTACTTCCCTCCCGATTCCACCGGTAACCCTGCTTATTCGACGAAGATGCCTTTTATAACAACAGGTTACAGTACGTCTTTTGTCTTGCTCTCACGTCTTTGGTTAATAATTCACTATACCTTTTTCACGGAGAAAGATTCATAGGGTAATCAGGAATCACATAAATACATAGATAGCGCATATAGGGCTCGTGCACTGCCAAATGAAAATTAATCTTATTGTGTTTTTTTGCGGTGCAGACTTATTGTTTGGTACACTACCATATTTGATTTTAGTTTTCCTAACTTGCTTATTAGACTTTCTTCTGTTTACTTTGTCACTTGGAGAATATTTTGAACTGATTAATTACTCATTTGGCGATGAATACATAAACTTAGTAGTATCAAATGTTTATTTGCTTACTATGCCATGGTTCCCGCGCACTTTCATCCGACACGGTAATTAAAGCTGTCTCGATCATGAAATAGCTAGATTATCTAATACCTACTGCCACAATTCCAGTTATAGACTCCGTAACTACACACCTAACTCCTGTGTAAATCTGCTGCACACATAACTCGAGAACACCGTATCTTCTCCCAACATATAGATTACAAAACCACTGTTAATGATCTGATGACTACAGATTTCTCCTCGGTACTTGAAAGTAACAACACTAAAGAACCCATAATATTATATCGTCTATTATTTAATATTTAATAATAATATTAAATAATATTTATTTATTATTTAATTCCAGATCCGATGAAACCACACTCTGCGTTCACTGAGTTCACACTTCCTTTATCCATTTTTGGAGATACAACAGAACGTAGTAGACCACGTACGTATTTTGTCTTGCTTTCGCGTCTTTCGTTAATAATACACTAGTCTGTTTGCTAAAGGAGAGTGTAGGGGCAGGCCAGGCGTACTTCGCACATAACAAGTTACAAGTACGTCGCGCCGCCCAAGACGCATGTATCTGTTGATGTCAATTGTATTATTTTGATTAAAATTATTTTTTTGTACCAATATTAAGGCAAACCTGTACTGTAGTGCATTTATAATAATAAGGATCGGAACATCATGTTTTTTAAACTTCAGAAGGGCATCAAAAGTTAAGAAAATGTAAATACTTTTTTTAGGGTAGGTACTTATCAAATATAGAGCTTATTATACTGTTAATACTTAGTATTATTACTTAAACAGGTACCTACCTACGTTAAATAATTTAATTATCAATGTTTCCTGTATTTACCTATGTAGGTACGGTACGTATTGTAATATATGTAAGTGTGTAAGTATTATTATTTAAGTATTTTGGTCTTTGATAAGTATGGATAAGGTATAAAATTATACATTTCTACCATCTCATAGCAAGATCATTTAAACCTTTTCGATAGAACTCTGGGGACCTGGACTCAACAAACTGAGTGAAGGCATTATGTACTATTGATGAATACTGAGAAGATATTTACCATTTAAAAATTGTCCAAATCGCGGAAAAAAATTAAGTCGGTTGAGGCCAAGTCTGGCGAATACGAAGGATAACTAAATATTTTTCTAAAATATAAAGTGTCGGCGGTAGAATCAGTAACTAAAACCAAGTAAAAATAAGTAACGTGATTTTTGACTCGACATGGTTAGCTAATAGACGGCGAAGTTTCCTTGCTACCATAATCTAGTGACGAGAAACAGTCCAATTTATCTTAAGATTCCGGATTATCTATCCCATACTTACCTATCTTTCTTATACTAACCTACCATTAAAATCATCATCATCATCAATCAATACAATGAGAGTAAAGAGCTTAAACCGAATAGAAAAAACCCTAGGCAACTTTGGAAAACGATTAAAAATATATGTCACTTATCGAGAGCAAAACGTGATCCACTAGAACTCCTACGTGCACATGGTTTCACTGACCCCAAGCAGTCCCTCAACTCATGCAATGCCTATTTCTCCACAGTTGGTGAGACGCTAGCAAATAACATTCTAACTGATTTAAGCTCTACGCAAGAGGCCTTGGCTAGTAAAAAGAAATCTTACGAAAATCTACCTAACTCATCTATATGCATCCCACAGATGTTTCCGAAGTGCATTCCGAAGTGCATCTCATTCTTAATTTGCAGAACTATAAGGCTCCTGGCATCGATGGCATATCTAACATTCTTTTAAAACAGTTAATGGAAAGTTTAGCATTACCCTTTACTTTAATTTACAATGAAAGTCTCTCAACCGGAGTCTTCCCAGATATCTGGAAAGTGGCTAAGGTGATACCTATATACAAGTCCGGCTCTAGAGATCTTCCAAACAATTACCGTCCTATATCACTGCTCGGAGTTTTTTCCAAGTTAAAAAAAAAATAGAAAAGAAAAAATAGTCAATGTACGGCTTGTTAAATTCCTTGAATCACATGCCATTATAATATCAGCGAGACAATTTGGTTTTAGACAGGGCCGATCGACTGACGGAGCTTTATCTCTCTTACTGTTAAAAGTGGTCTCATGTCTGGATTAAAACAAGAGTTGTGTGGGAGTTTTTCTGGATCTTGCCTAGGCTTTCGATACAGTCTCTGTTCCAACTCTGATTAAGAAGCTTGAGAATTCAGGAGTCAGGGGATCAGTCAGTCATCCCTTTGCAATGGTTTGAGAGCTATCTTACTGAACGGAGACAGTGTCTGAGCGTTGGTGGTTATGTGAGCTCTCAACAAAATATAGGATTTGGCGTTCCTCAAGGTAGTATGTTAGGCCCTACACATTTTACAAATTTCTACTATGAGTAGGTACTTGAAAGTACAACGCAGCAACCTTTACGAGGCCTGCAACTCAGAATCTTTACCAGATATTTCATTATTATAATACTTAAATGCCTTGTAAAGCTCTAAAATATGGTTGCTATAATACTCACAGGCTTTTATAACAATTGTGTCATTTATTTATCCAGCTATAAGGCCAATACTGCCACAGCGTACTGTGCGCCCGATTGCGAGGTACGGGCTGCAAATGTTTAGCTGGGTGGAGCCTCTGGTAAACATAGCAGTTGATGGTCTGGTGCTAGAAGTTAACGGCGTCAACGTCAACTTGAAGCTATTAAAGGACAGTGAGGTAAGTTGTATGGATTAGCGGCAAACTCTGTTTAGTTATTAAACCTCCCAAAGGCCTCAGTCTTCCTACTAATATAAAACCCTGATTACATTATGTCCACTCCCGTGGCAGGAAGCAGGGAAGTGGCAGTAAAATAGGCAGCGCGAATATGCCAACATCATTTCTGATCTAGGTAACTTATCATGACACTGCTACTGCCGGAACCACTCGCGCTGTAAGTCACATCCTAAATTGACGAATTTTGTGTGGAAGTCAAAGGACCGGCTGTGCGAGTATTGCTCGCACTCTCACTTATGTTTGATGCGCGACCTTAACGCACTTCTATACGCTTATGACTTGAATGGCTGCCTGGGTATTAAGTATTCCAAATGTATGTTATTAGCCCTTAGATAAAAATTAGTCTAAATACTATAATATATAATAATATAATACTAATATTATAAATTTGAAATGGCCTCTTAAATGGTTCCTTTTCATGACTGAACAGATCTGGATGAAATTTTGTACGGACTTACGGAGATAGATTATGTCTTAGGAACGGACGTGTGCTACTTTTTATGGCACTTCACGTAGGTATAGGTATCACTATGTCATCTGAGCTACTAAGCACGGTCAGTAGAATATGTCGAAAATTTAAAGAATTTGTATCATATCTCATCACCTTTTATGTAATTTCTATTATTTTTTAAATATTTCAATAATCGAGTAAACCTAAAAGGCGCGAGAGAAATATATGATTCTACAACCTAAAGAGCGTTGTAGGACAAATTATTTTGACGTCTGCTATTTCCCGAGGTTGAACGCGAAAGAAGTGTGAAGTTATATTGTGAACACACACTGCCGGTAACGCTGCTACAGAAATAATTCCGGCAACGCTAGTGGCGGCGACATTCGTTTTATGTAAACATTTTATAATAATTCTCTGAATCAGGTTTTTTTGACTAGACAATATGCAGTATAGGTTGCCTGACAACATGTAACAGCGATACACACTGGCGATCAACCATGTAAGCTATTCAAAAATCTAGGATTTTTTTGGCAACAGGGCGGGAAGGCCAAATTCGGGCGGTAACGACTCCACAAAAACATCGACCTCGCTGGCGCCGGTATTGGACTGCATGAAGGGTCTCAATTTAATTTGAGTGAGCAAACGCTACCGAGGCGTACGTACGTCATGATAGGACTTATACAAGTTTTGTAAAGCGTTAAGCACCCCTTATTTGTAAGGGATATTTTACTCTGCTTGTTTATTAGCGAGTTGCATTCGTATCGTCAGCTTGAACGATCGCTTTACAAATGCCCAATGTAGAGCTAGATTGTTTGCGTGAGTCAAAGCGACGTAAAATGGCTCGGCAGTAGATCCTTCTAACGCTGAGTCAGTTTCAAGGCGTTGCACTGAGGTATTTCTATTTGTATTCATATTATTTTCAGTTTTGTAACTGTTGTTTGTTTATTTCTAATAATGTAGATATCATTTCATTTCCGCTAAAATATATCTGTCCTAATGGAAGACCAGCGTAGATTGTTGACACTGCAATCCGCATGCTGATTTAAGGTTCAGTTTGCGGCAACCATTCATTAACCTTTTTTGATATGAAATAGGGTATATATGAAACAACATACATTAACCTAAAACTTTATTACAATTTAAAAATATAAAACTATTTGATTGTGAAAATTTTTTGCTGGCTTATTGGTATAAAATACCTGCCAAAAAATTTTATCCAGCCAATATATCTCTACTCTCTAAACTAAAAATACACTTTCACTGGAGGAAATCAAAAATGGTCTTTCGGCCAGAGGATGCAATAATTTGAAATAGGACTGCATAGGAGTGCACCTTCTACTATCGTAGGTCTAGCAGGTGAATTTGCTCATTTCAAGTCACTTATGACAGGGGCACCACGGGCACCGCAGCTACAGATTGAGTTCATGGCCAACGAAATTGACCATCTTGAGATGCGAGGGCGGCGTAAAATCCTCTTGCTTTATGGCGTGGCAGAGCAGCAGAAGGTTACACGATTAGTCGTGAAAACATTCAAATTCAAATTCAAATATTTATTTTTCCATTTGATACATTTTGTACACTAGGAAAGGTCACATCAAACAATAAATATAAATAATTGAGATCCATTGATTGATAGATTGTAGCAAGTACATACAATAATAATACCTAGTCATTTTTTACTTTTATAATTACATACAAAATTCATCAGCCAGAGCTTCGTCAATAACATAATAAGATTTATATAACAGAAATGTCCTTATTTTGCTAGTAAAGTCCTTAATATCTAAGTTTCTTATGTCCATTTGTAATTTATTATAAAAAGTTATGCCCATGCATAAAAAGCTTTTATCTACTTTAGCAAGTCTATGTGTCGGAATAACAATGTTGTTTTTAATCCGTGTATTGTAATTATGTATGTCACTATGTAAATTATAATTGTCGAGGTGTAATTTTGCATAAATTAGATTTTGAAAAATATATTCGCCTGTAAATGTCATTATATCTAATTCCTTAAATTTATTTCTGCATGATTCCATTTTGTTCATTTGCAATATGAACCGTATCGCTCGTTTCTTCAGTATAAAAACTCTATTTGATTGAGACGCATTTCCCCATGCTAGAATGCCATAGGTCATGAGCGAGTGAAAATAAACATGATATACAGCCTTAGCCGCATGTCTTATCGCTTAACTGTCTTATGGTTTTTATTGCAAAAGCGGCTGATTTAAGTTTACCTACGAGGGAGTCCATATGGCTGATCCATGTAATTTTTACTCCTAAGAATTTAACTTCATTTATTGCATTGATTGAATATTTCATAATTGTATTATGAATTATAAAGAACCTGACGATATTAGTTTTTTCGACATTCAAAAGAAGATTATTGGCCTTGAACCATTCATTAATGCTTGAGATTAGTTTGTCTAGTTTCTTACATACGTTTGTTTTATTTTTGTCACTTACTATGACAGTCGTGTCGTCGGCAAAGAGAACCATGTCTGATTCCTTTTCCACACATACTGCCAGATCATTAATATAAATTAAATTAAATTATTTCTATTTTGATAGATTCTGATTTATATATTCTGATTTACAATAGATAGCTCGTTATTGCGTATCCCATAATGTGCCAGTTTTGCCACTAGGATGTCATGACATACACAATCAAATTGGACAGGTCACAAAACAAGCCATATGTGTTTTTGGAGTTGTCTAGATCCCACAGGACTCTTTCTAACATAGCTGTAATTGCATGAGTCGTGCTTTTTCTTTTTTGGAATCCAATTTGTCTACTGTTTATTATATTATTAGTCTCTACAAACTCGTATAACTCATGTGCTAAAAATTTCTGGTAGATTTTAGTAAATACGGGCAAAATAGAGATTGGCCTATAATTGTTAGCATCTGAGTGGGAACCTTTTTTATACAGTGGGATGACTTTCGCTACCTTGAGCAAATCGGGAAAGTAACCCTTATGAATGCACTCATTAATAACGCTTGCCAGAGGAACAGCTACTTCAAACTTTATCTTTTTTAATAATAATGTGGATACACCCCATAAGTCGCATGAACTCTTGTGTTTTAGACCGTCAATTATTTTTATAATGCAAAGAGGAGTGATATCTCTTAATGAAAATGGTACGACATTAGGCGTTGTATATTTGTTTAGAAATGATAAAGCTTCTACCTCTGATTTCATCAGATCTTTTGTCAACACGGTTGCGATCTGGGCAAAGAAGTCATTAAAATAACTAGCAATTTCAGAAGGTGATGCTAATAGATCGTTATTAAGACTTTTCATTTTCTGAATTTGATTGGGACATACATTCGTTTTCCCTGTTTCTATTTTGATAATATTCCATGTTGCTTTTTTCACATTGTCAGAGGCTAACATTTTCGTACGGATATAATTCTTTTTGGCCAATAAAGCGCATCTTTTAAATATCTTACTATATTTTGAAATGTATACTCTGATGTTTTCATTGTTCGTTAACGTAAGTTTTTGATATAATTTTTCAAGTTTGTTTGTGATATTTTTAAGCCTGGCGTAGCCCAATCGTTAAATGATTTTCCGGCATCCGGCAAACTGTTTTAACTGGCATAACTGCTTCCGATTGCATCATAAAAGTAGAAAATAATTCATGAAAACTAGTTGGACTTCTGTTTCGGAATTCATCTAGTAGGTTCGATTTTAACAACTTCACAGAAGCGTCACTAACTATAAGCTTGGTGCATATTAATATATGGTTCTCTCACCGCATTGACAACTATAACTTGTGCAAAATGATCCGATTTTACACCATACGTCACATTTGAATTTACAACATCTAAGGTACAAAATATATTGTCGATGCAGATGGCACTATGGCTAGTTAACCTTGTAATGTCAAATATTTTTCGTGTCAAACTATAACATCCTAATAGGTCTAATAAAATATTACATTGGTTGGAGTCCACTTGAAAATTAATATTAAAGTCACCACAAAGTACGATGTCCCTGTAAATATTCGACTTAGTCTTTATCAAAATCGATAAACATAATTCCAGTTTGTCTAGAAAAATCTTAAAGTCACCGCATGGAGACCTATATACAACAATAATAACTTAATTCTTAATTTCTACACAGCTTACTTCGAAGTCTTTCTCAACAATAAGTTTACAAATGTCTCATCTTGGCTTAGCCTGGATACTATTTTTAACTAAAATAGCAGTACCTCCTCTGCCAATTTTTTTTCTATAGTTCGCACTTGCTATTCTATGGTTATTAAGCGAACAAACATTTATTTCTTCTTCTTTCAGTCACGTTTCTGTATTATAATACAAAATATATCCATCTTTTCTTGCTCTAAAAATAAGTCAACTAATAATCTCTTCGCGTTCATGCCTTCTACATTTTGATGTCCTATTGTTAGTAAATTGTTAGATTCTTTTTATTTTTCTATGTGTTTTTTTGTGTTTGTCTTGCATGTGAAAAATCCTCATTAAGATTGTGATTTTGTATAGTTGGTTTTATAAAAGTGAGGTTACTTGTACTCTTGAAGTTGTTTATACTGTAGCATAGACTATCTACAAGATTTTGAGCATTTAATGACTGTCTGTTGGTTGTATGTCTCATAGGACTATAAACCTCCAAGTACTTAACCCTTTCATTTGCTATTGCTATATGATGTATGTTACTGTTTAGTCTGAAGATATCGTTGTCTTTGACTCCGTCGTATTTTATGGAACTAATAATAACTTTGCATGTTATATTGTTCAGTATTTTTTTTATATTTTTGGGTAAGTGTCGAGGTTTCCATACTGTTTGGAATGCATGCTTATCAGCAGTACCGCTGTGTCATTTAATTCCATGCATTTTGTTTTTTTCTCAAATACATCTAGAATATTTCAGAAGTTCGCACCTGGCATACAGTAATTTATGAATTCTTTATTTGGTCTTATATTGTAACGCATCATTTCTGCTAGGCTCCGACCGCCTCCATCCGAAATTATCAAGACTTTTTCAAGCCTCGTCCACTTTATCATTTAAATAATTTTTCTCTGTCATGTGGTTGTTTTGGGTGTAAACTTTAATTTTCCGTTCAATAAAAAACTGAAGTTCTCCCGTTTTTTTTCCAGATAATTTACTTTCTCCTGTATCCGACAATCTTGGTTTATGTCCATCTCGTTTTATCTTATTATTTCTAGAAATTGTTCACACTGGGTTTGTAGATTTTTTATAGTCAAGTCTCTTCTCGTTAATTCATTTTCAATTAAAGCTTGAGCTATTTTTAGCTGTTTTGTTTGCTCTGCCATATTTTTTATGAGCTTTATATGTTTTTTTATGACGTTTAAATTTAACATCAAGAGCTTTTACTACTGTTTGAATCGCTTTGGGTTTTTTTTTTTGTATTTGTTTTATTTTATTTTATTTTGTCTGTAGATTACAATATTTTAGTTTCAGTCCGTCATACTCGTTTTGTAGTTTCTGAGTGTTTTCTTTACACCCTGTCCTATCTTTGGCGACAAGGAGGTTTTCAAGTTCTAACTGGTCATATCGCAGTAAGCAATTGTCAAGTTTTAATTTCTCTATACAATCTTGTAATATTTTTATTTGTTCCTCAGATTCATACACATTTCTTTTCAAATTTTGATTATCTCCTAACACTTTTTCAAATTCTTTGGAATTCATGTCTTGTTCATTCAATAATGTTGTAGTTAAGATTTTCTCATTGTCTAGGTCAAGTTTTAAGGCATTAACTATGTATTGTATTTTTTTTAACTTGTCTTGTTCATCTTGCTTTTCACTTTCAGTGGCGTTTTCAGTGCCATTATTTTGCAGCTTTGTTCTAGCACGAGTAAAAATTTTAACAATCTAGTGGTAATCAATGTGCTTTATCTCAGCTGGCCCAATATATTAAAAGCTTCTTGTTGCTATTTGTAACAACAAAAAAAATATAATAAATGCAAAAAGTTACGCTGGACCGATTCAATCCCGCTTCTTTTAACTTGGCAGTCTACGAGAGTAGCCACTAGACTGTAGTGCCTAATTTATACAGCGCGAAATAATTGTCCAGATGTTGAAGCGAACTTTTGTTTCTGTGCCGTTAGTTACTTGAAAATGAATTATACAAGCAACCCTCAATATTGGCAGAATAATAGTCATTGTGCGATTTGTTTTTAGATTATAAATCGGCTTGAGAATATGAATAATGTTTATGTGACTCACTATTTGTTGTGTTTACAGACCTTTCGTGTTACAAATTTAAAATAAAAATTCGATTATCACTAGTTTGTCATTGGATTGTCACTGGTTAGTAGCACTTTATTGTCACTGTTTTTAATGCACTAGAACTTTGTTTATCCGTAAGATTAGGTTAAAATAACGCTTGCTGTTATTAATTATGTCCTTAGCTTTCTACTTATGCTATTTTTATCGCTAAAATCAACTTTTTCAATTTATTTATAACAAAAATAACGGAGTTCAATGTTTACATTAAAAAACTGTGGCAGAGCAGCTCAAGCAGAGTGGTTTAACTGAGAGTGACATCAGCCGATGCCATAGAATAGGTCGCACCACATCCGCTCGCCCCAGGCCTATCTTATTCAAGCTTCGTGATGCCTCATTGCGGAGTAAGATCTGGTCAACCTAGACCAGCCTCAAGGACTCGGATATAACTATGTCTGAGTTCCCGACTAAGGCAACGCATAATGCGTTCATGGTTGCGCGTAAGCGTTTCGGTGTCACTAAATGCTGGACGACAGAATCAGATGGTACCGTCAATCTATGTAATGGGAGCGGACGGAGTGCGCTATAGGGTACGATGTGTCACATTTGAGCTTAGCCTTCGCTACCAACATTACCATTACCACGTTACCACGCTTAGGAGTTAGAAACATTAGCAGTTGTCAAGACGCTAATATAGCCCATATTATATAGTATACAGCGTATTTTATTTAAAAAAAGTTAAAGATCCCTAATGAAAACAAATGAAAAATGAAAAATACGAGAGCCCTCGTATTTTAGAATCTATAGATGATGCACTCTGATGATTAAATATGCTACAACTGAAGTTGTACAACTTCTAGAAAAATTATTGCTTTCAGGTGCTATCAGAAAATGATCCGGCGTGCGACAACGCCATTGGCGGCGGTGAAGGCGTTTGCGTATACCTCAGCTACTGCGACTCCGCAATGCACATCAATGTGGCCACGTACAAAACTACCTATTGCTCGGTTGATGAAGGGTAAGTGTTCTCTACTAGCTGATGCTTGTGATGGCGCGCAGGATGCCTGCTCGCTGAGATGCAGGATATGTGGTTATATTTCTGGGGGATGGGAGGAATGTCCATGATTCGTATTCCAGGTTTGGATGAAAAATGAAAGATCATGTAATTAATTTTTGGTTTTTTTATTCCAGGTACGCAGGAGTATGCTGCAAAAAATATAAAGTTGATAAACCACTTCTTGTAGCACAGGGATAGAAAGACACAGAGTAGAAAGAACAGACTACAGAGATGGAAAATGTATTTACTAACATATAACACTATATAACTTATATTGTAACTTATACCTAAAGAAAGTTAACGAGATGATATTTTCAAAATTTATAAATAATTCAATAACAGAGACTATTTTATATTGTCTTTATAAACACCTGGTCAATCTAGGTGCCGGTTCCTCCTATCGCCGCCAGTTCTTGAATTTGTTAATCTTGAAATTGGGAAATTTACGTATGAAATTGCCGTTTTGGACAAAAAGTTTGAGTATTTTTTATTTATGTTATCTTATTTATGATTTTTTGCTAACTCAGTGGCAATATAAAGCCGTAGTTGTCCAAATTCTAGAAAAAGTTGAAGTCTGTGGGCTCAAGGTTTAGTGAGTGAATGACTGAAAGCTCCCAACTCTTGTAGATAGGAGACCGTCGGTTGTGCAGTGTAGGGTCGTGCCATGTTCAAAAACCCTACGTTTCTGTGTCTGTTGAACAATGCAAAGGATACCTTAACGCGTACGTTGGCTTTCGTTCAGTTCATGTAGCTCCATTTTTTCTAGTTTTCTCACCTTGCCAATTTGACGCCGCAGACATACCAATATTGTTTTGATGCTAACGTGGATAGACTGGATTTTATTGTACAAAACGGAAATTTCATTATGTATGACCATATGGCTAATCATATGACCTACCTAATATTATCATTGTTCATATTTTACGAATGCCGAATCAAGTTGTAGGAGATTTATCCCAAGCTTTTTTGTCATCTGAATTATGTAAATAATAAGCTTTAAAATATTTTTTGTATAATCACTTTTTTATATTAGCCAGTCGTCAAATCCAGCATGTCGCTTGAGACCTTGTTTTCCCTTCTTTTAATGAAAAAAGCAAATAAGAGAAAAATATTATATATTTTATAAAATTACAAGAACCACTTTGAATTAAGTCTTCATAAATGTCAGATGCGTGTCATTCCGTGTCCGTGGCGCGATGTGCTATTTGCCGGTTCCTCCTGTCCCCAGTTCAAGAAGAATAGCAAAAACTCGTCTGGTCTCGCTTTTTTGTATGATCCTTGCTAATTTTGATACTGATGCCGAGTTGAGCTGCAGCCAATTCGTACCAGGCTTTTTTGTCATCTAAATAATCTGATATTTTATAATAGAGACAGTTTAATGACGGTCTTCAATTTTCCAATTGATAAATTAAGCACATCGCTCGGGACCTTATTATCGAATAAAGTGAGAACAGCGAGTTTATCTTTATTTCTATTCTAGTATAAATATTATGATGATTAATGCTCCTGAGAGAGTAAATTTAATTTTGTAATATATACTGACAATGCATTGTCCTAATATTTATTTCCTTAAATGATTCTTTAGGTACCATATTTTAAATTGCACTATTATAAGTGATAGTTTCTGCTGCAATACTCAAGATTCATGAGTTAGTTAATTTTGCCAGTGTCAAATGTGTATATTGTTTATAGTACCTATATCACAAAGTCGTATCTTGTCGTTCGTCATACAAGAATTTTATTATTTCTACTCTTTATTTTAGTTTAAGGTGTAGCGAAAATAAATAAAAGTTAATATTACAGGGTGACTCATTTGAAATTTCGTTTTTTATTGTTGATGATGTTAATATAACACTCCCTGTCTTTTTTTATTGGTAATAGGATAGGGGGTGTTCATGTAGAAATAAACACAAGTAGTATTACAAAAAACGAGCGGTAATACAGAAACAGACGGTATTTTAAAATTTACTTGGTTGTGTACAAGCGCAAATTCTTTGAACAGAATCAGACACAAAATAGATAATTATTAGAAGAAACTATTTCCACGAAAGAACACAAATGGACCGTCAGGCGTCCATCGTTGATATTAGGAAGTAAGCGAATTTCAATGGATAAGACAGTTTCAGACTCTTCGCGGAATCACATTGTTAGTGTGTATGCGCGTCGCGTTTCTTCATACTGTTGGTGTGGTATCGTAGGATGTGGATATTTCGGAATCTGAAAACCGAGAGAAGGTAGTTTTATAAAAAACTACCTATACCTACTATACGGCTACAACTCATAAGTCGCTGTAGTTGGAAAACTAAATAACTGTCAAAACTAAAATCGCGAGAAAAACGCGATTTACTATTTTTTGCGTTTAAAATGGCTATTATTTTTGTTTGGTAATTTTTAATTACTTATACATGTTTTGCTATGTTATAGATTGTAATTTTTCAATCTAACGGTCTTACGTGTTGGTTCATTTGATTGTAAGAAAAAAAATTAAAAGTATTTTTCCCACAACATTCAAGACTTGACATGAGTAAGTAAGGAGTGTGTGTTGAGATGACGGCTGTTAGAGGAGAATGAAAGAAGAACACATGTTGTGCCGACCCCACATAATGTGGGAAAAGGGCAGGAAGATGATGTCTTGATAGGTTCATTTTTGTATAGGTATATTTTTTATGAAAGATGATTTAAAAATGTTTGTGACACTGAAAGATGCAGCTTGAATTGGACTTTATGAAAATGCAAAAAAGTCGATTTGACAAAATGTGTAACTTATTTTGTTTTCCAACTACAACGACTATATGTCACTAAAAGATTATTGGGAACGAAAAGGCAATTAATACATTGAATACATTTCATTACATACATTACAATACATTGGGAATTAATACATACATTAAACTTGTCAAAATTCTCTGTAATGTGTTCATCAAAATACCAATACTCTAATAGAGAAGTTGGCTTTACAGGACACGCAAATATGTGGCTGACCACAAAGCCCGATATTACGCGAAGACACTTTCTCCCTAAAATTATCAAAGCACTTTGTAAGATGATAAAATTATTAATATTATTTAAATTTACAAAATTAAAAATACTATATTATTTTCGCCATAAATCATTAATGTCTTTTTTACATCTCTCGTAACTCTCTTTCTTTACCCTCATCATCGGTGATTGATGATCGTGCTGATACCTCGTAATTACGATTAGCCCATTGTGTCCCTCTGCTGGACAAAGGCCTCCTCATGTTCTCTCCAGTCATCTCGGGTTTGAGCCAATTGGACCCAAGCTTTGTCAAAGCTGTCGAAATCACTTCTATTTATGGGTATGCAACGGCGCCGTCTTGCTGTCTTAGGGCTCTGGTGATTTAGGCCTACAGCTCATCTGGCATGCGACAGACATGACCAGCCTAGCTTTACTTAAGTTTTGAGCTACATTACTACATTTGAGTTCTGGAGCGCAGAGTTGTGTTGCTATGCGGTCTGTACGTTTAACACGTGAATACTGCGCTCCATCGCCCACTGACAAACCGCGAGTATGGACTTTTTCATGTTTGTAAGGGGCTAAGTCTGTGCGCAATAAGTTACTTTGGCGGATATACAATAAATTCATGCCCACATTGCTCACTAGGAAAATAGAAGGAAAGCTACATTTTTTCTTATTCAAACCACCACTATGAATTTACATACAATGAAAACTCAAAATTATCACTAATACAAAAACAAATGAGTTAGGATTGAATGGTGTAACTAGTGGTTGGACATTAGCTTCCGTTTTAATGATAACGGAAGAGAGATAAGATCTTAATATCTCATTGATATTGATTGATTGATATTTTTAATCTTCTGAATGATTTATTTATTTGGTTTACCAATGGTTACTACAACCATAAAAGCTTACAAAACATTTTCATACTTATTGCTAATTGCACAACCACTTAATGGTATAAATATAAATAATATAATCATAAGTAAGGAGCAATAACCTAATAAAACCAGAAGAAATAATAAACTTAGTTAAACATAACTAAAGTAGGTAGGGGAAAATAAATATGCATACGTGTGAGCTATTTTAACAAGAAATAAACAAATTATTTTTGTTTTCATCTCACTGTGTTAAAAACAAAAAACAATCTGCGATCTGCGGAGGTCTGTAAACATTATGACGTATTCGGTAAGTTCTCAGTTAAGAATTCGTTTAGTTTTATCAAGTATATATCCATCAGATCACAATATTTATTGATAGCCTTGCTGGGCATGGGTAAGTTGCTGTTCAAGGACTGTAGTGAGATGTTCTGGGAAGAGGAGAGAGTTAGGCCAGTGGTGGTTTCTGTGAGGATTATCTTAATAATCTTTCATAAGATGTTTCATAGACCAACAGCTCCTTGCAATTTATTGCTTTTGGCGGGACTCAAAGAAGACTACCTGGCCCAAACAAAGGTATTCATTTGACATTTTGCAAATACTGCCCAAAGACAAGGTTTTTCCGCTTGGTCGTGTTTGTCATGCATGACTTAGATCTTTGTCATATTCGTTTGTTCTTGGATATTACTAACACTTAGTTATGACTTTTTAAACACTTATTTAGGTTTTAACAACTGTTTTACGCCCATTTTATATTATTTAATTAAGATTTTACAACAAATATTGATTACGCGATTGCAGCGCGACTGTAAGTTATAATTAAGTGATTCGCATTGGATTGGATCTGAAAAACATACGATATTTTTTTTTCAGGGAATCAAATTTGCTTCAAAAATATATACCGAAAATGCCATTGCTGTCTGAATCAAAGTAGTCTCATAAATAATTAAATATTTTCGTGTAGCATTTAGTTGAAATTTTTAAATTTGAAAGGGCTATATCTCGAAGAGAATACTGGGATAAGTAAAGCACCTTTCCACTTATCTGCAGTTTGTCTCATGTAGGTGTCTTCGTGTAGTGGTGTATTGTTTCGTATTGTGCCCATGACTACAACCTACCTAACCTACCAACCACCTACCTCCTACCTAAATCCATGAATTTTAATTTGATACTTCAATTTTGACCAATTTTATTTCTATCGTTTTCTAACACTTCTGTGATTCTAAATGTGGCATATAATCTTTGATAATAGTTAATTTGTTTAGTGTTATTTTGATAGATTACCTACATTGGAAGTGAGAGCAAAAGATCCATGCTCCGCATACGGTGTAATTGCTATTTGAATATCATCATCATCATCATATCAGCCTTTAGGAAGTCCACTGCTGGACATAGGCCCCCCCCAATTGATTTCCAGGAAGAACGATTTTGAGCCCTCTCCATCCACTGACTTCCTGCGATCTTTACAATGTCGTCAGATCGGGTGGGGGGTCATCCTACGCTTCGTTTTCCTGTCCTTGGTCGCCATTCGAGAACTTTTACTCCCCAACGGTTATCAATTCTATATGGCCTGCCCATTGCCAAATTTTGAGTGCTATGTCGGTGACTTTGGTTCTTCTACGGATTTCCTCGTTGCGGATTTTATCACATAGTGAAACACCCAACATAGCTCTCTCTCCATAGCTCGTTGCGCGACTCTAAGCTTGTGTATGAGGCCAATAGTTAGCGACCAAGTCTCAGTTCTATATGTGATCACTGGCAAACACGCACTGATTGAAGACTTTCGTCTTGAGGCTCTGCGGTACCTGTGACGAGAAGATGTGCCTTAATTTCCCGAACGCTGCCCATCCGAGTTGGATTCGTCGGCTGACCTCTTTGTCGAAGTTGGACTTGCCTAGTTGAATCGTCTGACCCAAATAGACATAATGGTCTACAACTTCGATTATATCGCTCTCAACATGTACCGGTACGGGTGCAACATGAGCATTTGACATGATTTTTGTCTTGCTCATGTTCATTTTAAGACCCACCTGTTGAGAGACGATATTGAGATCGCTGAGCATTGCGCCAAGGTCTTCCAGCGATTCGGCCATGATGACTATATCATCGGCAAATCGAAGGTGAGTGATGCGTTCGCCGTTGATGTTGATACCATATCTATGCCAGTACAAGAGCTTGAAAATATCCTCCAATGCAGAGGTGAACAGTTTCGGAGAAATAACATCTCCCTGTCTCACCCCTTTATGCAATGGGATTGGATTCGTGCTCTGGTCCTGGAGTCGGATAGACAATGTGGCGTTACTGTACAGACATTTCAACACTTCGATATACCGATAGTCGATTTGGCACCGCTGGAGTGACCGCAACACTGCCCAGGTTTCGACAGAATCAAAGGCTTTCTCATAGTCCACAAACGCTAAACAAAGTGGCTGGTTATACTCTTCGGTCTTCTGTATAACCTGCCGAAGCGTATGGATGTGGTCTATGGTGTTAAAACCTTTTCGAAACTCGGCTTGTTAGGGAGGCTGAAAGTCGTCAAACCTACGAGCGAGACGATTATTACTCTCAAAAACAGCTTATAGACATGGCTCAACAGCGAGATGGGCCTGTAATTCTTTAAGAGGGTGTTAAACCCTTTCTTAAAGAACAGTACCACCACGCTCCTGTTCCACGCCTCTGACGTAGTTTCCTCGAGGATGGCGGAGTTGAACAGCTTCTGGAGGACCTTAAGTACCGGTGTTCCACCCGCTCTCAGAAGCTCTGTCGTTATTCCGTCTTCCCCCGGTGTCTTGTTGTTCTTAAGCTGCTTGAGAGCCGTTCGGACCTCGTATAAGCTGACGTCCGGAATGTATTCAGTGTAGTGTCGGGTTAGGCGGGCTCTTGCATCGCTAGTCGTGTTTGTAGCAGGGATTTGCGATGAAGTGTACAGTTGTCCATAGAACTTCTCGAGCTCTCGTAAAACCTCTAGCTTTGAGGAAACGACCCTGCCACTGTCGGTCTTCAGCTTCAAAATTCAAAATTCAATTCAAAATTCAAAATAACTTTATTCATTACAATCACAAGGACCACTTTGAATCGTCTTCTTACATGCTAGTGAATCTAGGTGCCGGTTCCTCCTAACCCCAGTTCAAGAAGAATCCGGCAAGAAACTTGTCTGGTCTTAACACTTTTTTGTATGATCTTGACAATTTTGTTACGGATGCCGAGTCGAGTTGGAGCAGATTCATCCCAAGCTTTTTTGTCTTCTAAATAATCAGATATTTTATAATATGCTTTAATAGACAGTTTATGTTTAATTACGTTTTTAAATTTGCCAATCGACAAATCTAACACGTCGCTTGGGACCTTGTTATAGAAGCGTAAACATTGCCCTATAAAAGACTTATTAACTTTAGCAAGCCTAACAGTGGGAACAGCGAGTTTATCTTTATTTCTAGTTTTAATACTATGATTATCGCATTTTTTTTTTAATAAATGAACATTTTTGTGCACATACATTAAATTTTCGTATATATACTGACAAGGCACTGTCATAATATTAATTTCTTTAAACTTATTTTTAAGTGATTCTCTGGGGCCCATGTTATAAATTGCACGAACAGCCCTCTTCTACAACACAAATATGGTGTTAATATCAGCAGCACTCCCCCAGAACAGAATGCCATAAGACATAATGCTATGAAAGTAGCTGAAGTAAACGAGTCTAGCGGTATCTACGTCGGTAAAATGACGGATCTTTTTAACAGCGTATGCCGCAGAGCTGAGTCTCTTCGACAATTTATCTATGTGCGGGCCCCATTGCAGCTTATTATCTAAAGTAATGCCTAAGAACACTGTGGTGTCGACGAGATCTATCTTTTCGTTTTTAATTTTTACATTAGCATTCACCTGTTTAACGTTGGAGGCTTCGTCAACAGGCTTTGCCCAATAGACAGATCTCTCGCGAACACTTTGGAGCCTTGGTTGCGCTCTATTGCGTTCTTTATATTAGACGTATTATAGAGACGCAAATCGCGTCGCATAGACTTAGAGATCTATTTATTGAGCGTACTGTATTTCGACATGTCCACTAAAGACTGCAGTTTAATTTCGCTATGTTCTGCCATGAGTTTTAGAGTTTGCTCAGAGAGTTTCTGGATTCTAACTTTGCGCTGGGTCTTGCAGAACTTTGACCCAACGGCATGGACAATTTCCACCAGCCCGTCATTTATTTCGTCCACGGATCCGCATTCGGCGAGGCATTGTAAGCGATCTTGAAGTTCCAACTGAAAGCTCTCGGGGTTTTGGATTTGGGCAGGGCTTGGGCGAAGAGTAGATTTCATCAGACGAGACCTTTCTAGTTTTACGTTAAGATTTAATGAGCCCCTAACCACTGGTGATCACTGCCGGTTTTGAGCCTGTTGATCACTGAGACATCATTAAATATTTGCTTTTTTGTTGTCATGATGAAATCTATCTCGCGTTTGTGTCCACCGGGGTGAAGCCACGTCCATTTCCTGGACGACCGCTTCTTGAAAATGGAGTTCATCGTAAAGAGTCCCTCTTTTTCCATGAAGTCAGCCAATCGCTGACCCCGTTGGTTCCGCTGTCCAAATCTAAATTGGCCCCCTCTCAGTTCATCGCCGTTCTTCATACCTAGCCGCGCGATGAAGTCCCCCATTACAACCGTAAAGTGTGTTTTCGAGGCTTGCGTGGCATTTGAAATGTCATCATACATAGCCTCCACTTCATCGTCTGGACGTATCGAGGTAGATGCGTACACCTGTATGACCTTAAGCGAATAAATACCGTTTGGTTATTCTGAGTATAAGGTATACCACCCTGCTCGACACGCTTTCGATCTTCATAATGTTGCTAACGATTTGTACGATAAATTTGTGGACGAGAAACCCAACACCGTGCTGAGATGGTTGATCGCCCTCCCGGTAGTAGAATAAGTTGCCGGAATTTAGGATTATTGTGTCCTGTCCCTCTCTTCGGACTGCTGATAACCCTATAATATCCCAGTGCAACTTATTTACTACTTCTTCCAGCTCAATCAACTTCTCGTCGGTCCTCAGTGTGCGTACGTTGTATGTTGCCAGGGCCAGGGGTCGTTGGGATTGGTAGCTGGACCTCTGCCGGAGATTCTTCGCACCCCCTGTTTCGCCGTTACCGTGGCCGCCACCTATGCCAGGAATAGCGGAACTGCCGGGAACTGGGGGCCGTCTTTTATTTGTGTTCATCATTATGGGGGGTTTTGCCAAAGTCACCACGCTTGGCAGGCGGATTGGTGACCGCATATTTTGTGTTAAGTACTCGGGAGGTGCTGCTGCTGCATAAGGTTAGGGTTTACTTAAATAATAAAAAAAGATGTACATATTAATTTTAATGGGCTGTCCCATTTAAATTTTATCAAATTCGGTCGAGCGATTTTTAAAATATCAACAAAAATCTAAAATATACATCGATGATATTTTCATTGTGTGCAGTGCAGTGTATTTTTTTTATAGGTGGGTATAAACAAAATACATCTACTTTCCACAAAAAAAAACAAAATAAAATCAGCAAAACAGTTCATTTTTCTTTCCAATCCTCCAAGCGATGCCAGAAGTTTTTGGCCTATGAGACCAAAGTCATCCTAGCTCAATCTCTCTTATCACTACCACTTTATAGACTATGCTGACTCCTGTTTCATAGACGCCACGCCACATTAATAATTTGGAACGTCTTCAAAACGTGTTAATCCGATTCATATTTGGACTGCGCAAGTTTGATCACCTCTCAATGTTCAGAGCCCAATTAAAATGGCTATTCGTCGTCGGCGTGATCTGCATGTTTTATAATCTTCTTTATAATATTCTAAACAACCCCCTCTCTCCTTTTTATCTTTGTGAAGGTTTAGATTTTCTTATTCCTCGTGGTGATCCCTGTAGAACAGCAAAATCTCTTATTCTTAAAATTCCTCCTCACTCCTCTAGTCGGTATGGTGGATCATTCATGGTCCACTCTGTAACATTGTGGAATTCTCTCAATCACGAGATCTGCCACAGCGCTTTGCTTAGCATTTTCTAGCGAAAAGTCAAGGAGCATTATCTCTCCTTGTAATTGTTTATATTAAAATTTTATTTCTGTATTATATTATATATATATATATAATGTCAGTATAGGTATATTTAGTTTATGTAGATTGTTCAGGTTGAGGTGGGTTGATCACTGACCAAAGGCGAAGCTCGAAGGGTGGTAGGTAGTGGACTGTATGCTTTCTGATTCCGCTAAAGTAGGTAGGCAGGTAGGTATGAATAAAAACACCAGTGTACAGTACAGTATTTTACTTTATCATCATTTATGGGTATTAACACAACGGACAGTTTATATATTATTGTTTAACCTACCTACTATATATCTGTGAAGCTTGTTAGGAATTTTGTCTAACTGATAATATAACCTAATCTAGTAACTCTCACAGGTCTAAACTTAAAACATCAATCTTATAATCTAATCTGTTCAGTCTCTAGGGTTTTGTCATGCACATAGGTATTATTCTAGTTTATTTAGTTTATTAAATTACATTGTAAGTCTGTTTTATAGTGTACTTCACTACTTTTTATTTTGTTTTAATATGTATTCATTTCTGTTTCTCTTTCTCTCTTTTGTATGCATCATACCCACCATTATTTTATAATATTTTCATTTCCCAAGGTTTGCTGCAAGAGAACTCTTTTTGGGGTTAAGCTCGCCTGAGTATATGTGTTCAATGTGTGTACAATAAAGAATAAAGAATACTTAAGATTATTTTATGGTCTCAAATTGTATCCAAAGAAGTCAGTTTTCTTTTTAGTTTTTAAATACCTCATAAAATCTTTCGCAGACTTTTATCAACATCCTTCAACAAAACGAGATGTGATAGATGTAGTTGTGATGTGTGTATGTACATACATATTTACAGGATAACAAAAAGTGAAATACATCAATACCTAATATTATTTACCTACAAAAATAAATTAAATAATAATAATACAATAAAATAAACTAAATAAACTAATACATACAATAAATAAATATACCAATATAACGTAAGGAAACAAACAATACATAGTTAACAACATGACAAAAGTGTTCCCTGACCATAGATTTACAGAAAGTATGTGATTTGGCGCGTCTAATAGCATCTGGCAGTGCGTTCCATAATTGAACAGCCTGTACTGTGAAAGAATTGGCATAGTATGAGGAGGTGTGGACAGGTGTCGCAAGTAAAAGAGTATCAGAGGAGCGCAAGGATCGAGAGTGGGAGAGGTGGAGAAATTGGAAACGTTCTTTGAGATAGGAAGGTGTTGTAGGATTAAAAATAATATTATATAAAAAGTTCAGAGAATAAAAATTCCCACGAAAGCGAATTGGTAACCACTTGAGCTTTTTTCGGAATTCGAAGACATGGTCATAGTTGCGCAGCCCAAATATAAATTTAATGGAGAGATTTTGAAGGCGCTCAAGTTTGTTAAGTTGGTGTTCAGTCAAATCTAAGTAGCAGGCATCAGCATAGTCGAATATTGGAAGAAGGAGTGACTGTGCAAGCGAAATTTTAGTGGCAATTGGAAGGATGTTACGCATTCTCCTAATAGAACTGAGGCAAAAGTTTTTCGGCTGACTTCAGTTAGCTGTTGTTCCCATGACAGATTTCTGTACATTCATACACACATCGCTTTTTATATATATTTACAATGACGAAATAAATTTGCATTTTTTGGCAAATATATTTTGATCGACGTCTAAGTATTGTATTGTGTGGTTTGACTGATTGACTCGTAGACTGAGTTTCGGTGGAATCACTTTGCTGCAGCCATTACAAATTCAGTTATCAATGGTATAGTGGCCCTGAATTGGACTAGTATTGTAAGGAAACGTGGATACTTTTGTGTCTTGTGTCAGATACCAGCTACCGATGAATATTTAATTTCTATAGAAACAGTATGAAATGAACCACTCCCTGCGCATACGTAAACATTTTTTGTGTCCAGTTGCTCCCACTTAACACAATTACTCATTGACGATCAAAAAGCGTTCGGTGTCGGTAACTGGATACTAAAAGTTGTCAGTTGATGTTGTGTCTTCAAAATTAACAAATTTCCATACAATTGTACTAAGTTTCTTCATCGACGTCCATCGATCGTGAGACTGACGTAAAACAAGCAACGAATTGTACCAGAATGGCCAGTAGTATAGTAGTAGCAACGGGCGACTGTGTACGATCACCGCTACACAGAACACAGCAACTAAGGTTCCTTGAGATGGTGTGCCGTGTCGGCAACAAAAAGTGTTAACGTTTGCGCAGCGCCTAACCCGTATACTATTACTTATTCTGTGCCAATAATTAGTAAATGAACCATGGGGAAAAAGTAGGTGTTCAAAAAATAGGTGGCTTAAATTATGACGTCCAAAGCATAAAGTCCTTTGTTTAAGTATGTAGTTATTGCATGTATATATTATTCTTTGTGGCCTGAACTGGACTTTGGTAATAAGGTATAATATTCGTCTTGGCCACATGAGCGAATCAGGCCTATTTTACTTATGATTATTAGTGTAAACAGTATGTAGGTACTGTAGGTTAAATTTACACCCAGGACAAAAATTTGCGTGCATCTATGTTAGATGTTAGTTACTGTGTTTAGGAGATTTAGTATAAGCACTTACTAGGTAGGTGTGTAGGTATACTATTGTTTAATTTATTCTGACTAGTGATTTTAAAGTAAATCAAGTTTCAATTAAGTATTACATTACCTACTGGCCTGTCAACTCAGTCGGTAGTAGCTCTGCCTCCTGCGCATTCTGAGGGTGCGATTCCCTCACAAGATAAACATTTGTGTGATAAACTTAGGTGTTTCTTCTGTGTCTGGGTGTTATAAAGTATCTTATGTATGTACCTATTTAAAAATATATAAGTAGTTATTCTATCAGTCATCTCGTTTGGGGCTAGATGGTGTTGTGTGCATTGTCTACCAACATTTACTGATTTATTTATTACCCGCTACATACATATACTCAATTCAGGAATTAAGGTAGGTACGCTACGACGCGGCCATTGCTAACTTCAGTAAATAAATTACTTTATGTGATATGGAAAAAGTGATAACCAGGTTCCGTCCAACAGAAAGATGTTTTTCCCAGACACACAAAATAACCCAAAGTCGATAAAAAAGCAACGGTTTAGAAGCAAGCTATCGAGGGTGACGCCTTGTGAGTGAGATCACCGACGCGACAACGTCACAATAAATGGACCAACATGGATGTATTAGGTAGGTAGGAGACCATAAATAAGTGAGCTCTACCGGCGAACTAACGAGTTCCGCGCTGGCCATCGTCGGGCGCACACGTCAAGTCTCGGGGAATACATTATATTCTAGTAGAAGGACGCTCGGGGAACGTGCCAGAGCATCAGCAAATTGGTGCAATCATCTCGTTGAGCGTAAACAAACCGGTGAGTACTTATTGCCAGCCTTTATGTAACGAAATACAACGCTACCGGCTCAAAGAAGACCGTTCAATCAATGTTGTTTTGCGCCTCGATATAACCGATTGTTGTTCCCTGTGCCTACTTAAGTTGATACGAAAGATAAGTGATGCGGTCAGCATTTAGTCAAGGTGTTGAATTCACTAATTGCAATGGCATTAAAAGACCCGTCCAAAATGTTCGATTCCTCCTTCTTTACGTAGGTATACGTCGCCCCATAAACAAGCAAAACCCATTAAGTAAAATTAATTCGATTCGGGTTGAGCAACTTGCCGATTGAGTTATTTATGTCAGATGTTTAGCCGGTCGACGCTATGATGAAAACAATAAAAACACTGTTTGCATAAAACCCGTTAGGTACAATCGACCCACTAATACTTGAAGCCAGCCTTTATTCATCCGTAGCTGGCAGTCAATCTCCTGTATACTATATTGTAGCTGACTGTACATCATTTCCATGTGTTAAAATGCGTAGCGTTGTAGATGGGTACCGTAACACTACCTACTTGTGGATGCCTGTATATAATCTTTGTTTTAGTTCTAGGTAAGTTGTGTTGCTACAGCTTTTTATTTGCTTTGAGAGGAAACTGCATCCAGATAAGAGGGTTCAGTAAAGACCTACAACTACCTTCCTACCAACAATCAACCGTACGAGTCTAATGGCCCAGTTATCCCGAGTTGCGAATAGTGACTATTCGGCGCGTAACTAAAAATATGAGTTTTTCATATTTTATACATTCCATATGTTGATTCCTACTTGCCATAAACATTTATTTTACAACAACATGTTTTCGCTCAAACATTTGCTACAATCGTGAATCATTTCCTACGACGTACTTTGATTGGATGATCAGTTTAATCGTTTGGTTGATAAACAAGAGAGAAACAATCATGAGATATTGTTTACGACGGAGTTCTAGGTACAGGCATAAAAAAAAGCTATTGAGAGTAATTTCTGGAAACCAAGAATTTCGGAATTGTGGAAGTCGAGCGGGAGTTTCGTTCAACGAAACCCTAAAAACCTCCAGACGTAGGCAACTGCATGACCCTTTTGCTGTGTATATGCCCTTAGCTTAACACGATCCTGTTAATCCGGTTTCCAATAAGTATGTAAACTTATTGGAAATCCTTGCACCGGACAAGATATGTCCTTACAACATTTTGCTCTAGGTGGTCTGAAGATGAAATCCTGATTCATTTATAATAGGTGTTTCCATGTTTAATATAATATAAATAATAATAAATAGGTAATCCCGGACATTTTACACAGCATCATCTGGCCCCAAAGTAAGCAGAGCTTTTGTTATGGGTACCACATGACTGATATACTACTTAGATACTTTTTTTTTGTAAATACATACATATTATACATAGAAACACCCAGACCCGAGACAAATACTTGCAGATCGTACAAACATTTGTCCCGCGGCGGGATTCGAACCCGCAACCTTCTGCGTCTCAGCCGGGTCTTAGCCCACTGCGCCACAGTGGTCGTCATACAATAAAAATATGTATTCATTTACAAATTTATATTTAGTATAACAGTGGTACCCATAACACAAGCTCTGCTTACTTTGGGCAAAGATGATGCTGTGTGAAATATCCGGCATAATTTACATATATTTATGAGCATCCCGATAATAATTGAGATCATTCTGATGAGACCAAACTTGAAACCTCTGCTGTAAGTTGGTGAAGAGTTGGATATCCAGCAGAATTCAAGTAACGCTGCAGAATCAGGTCAAAGTTTGGTCACCATGTTCTTGCCATGTGGCTCACATCCCATCATCAACTAAAAAAGAGGTATTTAATGATGATCTTTAAATGGCTGAACAAATTTTCTTGAATCATAGTTAAGAACACTGTCAATCAAGTTTCAAACAAAAAATCTATTTTATTTATTAACTAACTTCAAAAAACGAAACTACTTACTACTACTAACTACTAAACTACGTCATTTACTTTACTCAAAAAAACGTTTTTTAATGTGAAAAGAAGAAATGTGAAAACTAGAAGATTGGTCCAATAGAAACTTCATCAAAATCGGTTCAGTAGTATGATTTTTAATTAAAGATAGCCAAAAAAAATATGCTATCAAATAGGTAGGTACCTTAATTAAATTGCGATATTTGGCTTTCTTGTGATTTTCCAGTGGTGTCAACAGACTTCAAAACAAGCTGGTGGTTCTCAATTCGGTTGTATTTCTAAGGGCTCAAATTTCATTAAATAAAGTCTGTTTCCTTTTTAGTTTTTAAAACGTTATTATCTTACCTACTATTTATGAAGTATATACTTACGTAGTACACCTTAAGGTAAGGTCCCACGGGTCATTTGCTGATATAATAAGTTGGGGAAAAAGTCTTTTCGCATTATAGTATGTATGAACTTGTAATAAAATCTCTTTGGCTATACTATTTGTATCTGGCTGGTTTTGGTATCATTATAAGTTTTTATGTATTTTTTCTGAGCCAAATCGACAGATACATTGATACACCCTCTGTTCGAGTCGGGAGTTATAAAAACTCTGCAAATGTTTAATGGTGGGTACAAAATAACCAGTTAATTTAAGTAAGGGCTGATTTATCAAATCTCAGATAAACAAATGATTCAGTCCGTCGAATAAATTTAAAAAATGCAATAACTGTCTACAGGTACCATCGGACCGTCCAGACCGGACCATCTATTTATTTGATTCTTGCAAGTATCAACTTACCCAGTACCGAGTAATGTAAAGTTTTAATAGCAATCTTAATATTTTTTTAACTGTGAGTAAAGTACTTTTTGTATAGAATTTTATATGAAAATGAAGTTTTTATAAATTAAAAAATGGTGTACACGTTTTATCTCTATGACAAATTGATCAAATAGCTATGTAAACATGAAGGTACCTATAATATTAGGTACCATTTCCAAAATGCATCGTGAGATGCTCTCTCGCAAGCAGAGATTCCGTTGGAAAGGCTATAGAAGTGGGTGTAGGTATCTTCCACCTATCTAGGTAAACTTCATAAATCAGCAATGACCCGTCAAACCTGACCTTAAGATGTACGTAAGCATATACTTCGTTTATTGTATGTAAGATAAGTATTTACCAACTTATAACATTTCCTTATAAGTTATTAGGTATTTATATTAAGCATTTCTGGTAACTTTATTCATAGGTAATTATTTACATACATAATACAGGTATGATAACTATATATCTACTTGCAATGCTGTTTGTTACGTAGCCAAAGAGAACATCTTTACCTTGTGGGTTTTAATCGTGACTGGCTCTTAGTTACTTACATACTATTTAAGTAAGTATAGGATAATCTTACTACGTTTATCAACCTGTTTTTGCTAATAATTTAAAGCTAGTGATCTGTGTCCATGTTTTAATTTGATGGTTTCTTTAAGGTAAGCCATGGAGGTCCATTGGCTGGCGGTGTTGGGATGCTTGAGCGTCCTGGCCGCTCCAGTTCGCTTGGCAGCAGTACCCACGCAGGACACCCTTGTGGTGTCGAGATCCTTCGACGCAGTGAGTTTTAGTTTCAAGAGATATTATTTTTAATTTAATTATGACGATCTCTTTGCAATTAAGGTTCCAGGAACACCAACAATTATATTCGAATCAATCTTTTTAGAAGACCTAAGTTGAGTTTCTAGCTAAAAAAACAATAAATTTACTTTAGACATATCTAAAGGAAACAATAGGTGATTTGTGTATTCCTGCTACAGGATGACAATAAACTATTGAGAAATAGTAATCCTTTACCACACTGGTTCGAAAGAACTATGACATGATAGAAGGTAGAATTGAAAAATGGCAACACTTATGGCAACACTTATAAATCTATTTGACTCGCAGACTACAGAAGCAGAGCCGGTGACGACAGAGGAGGTGACCACCGTCGGACCAGTAGCTCCAATCAAACTTACGGAGATGGAAGTGATCTCGGAAGTGTCACTCCGCTACGCGCACACCGTGGTAGTGGCAAGGGTTCGTAATCCGGCGAAACGCGCACAGGAGGCCAACTTTAGGGTGCTGCTACCGGAGACTGCCTTCATCAGCGGATTCGTCATGTCAGTATTTTTTTTATGTAGAAATAACTCTTTAAAATGATGCGTAAAGTAAAGTTTAATTGAGGGTAAATGACCTTAAAAATATGATAGGTAAGATAAACTATATTTTTTTAGGACTTTGGATGGAAAATCATACAAAGCTTACGTAAAAGAGAAGGACGAAGCCAAACAGATATACGACCAAGCTGTAAGCCAAGGATTTGGAGCCGCTCACGTCACAGCAAAGTGAGTAAAATTTGACATTTCCAGTACCTATTGGATTTTCAACTACTGGTATAACACCAATCAACGACCATCAAGTGGCTTAATTTGATGGAAAAGCCCATTGACTCTTCAGACCTATTTATAGTTTTCAAAATAGTAAACATCAGAATAAGTTTAGAAAAGGCATGGCTTATTTGCCAAAACATTGCATTTCACAGGGCGCGCGATTCAAACCAGTTTGTAGTGTCCGTGAACGTGGAACCCTCCTCCTCCGCCGTTTTCAACCTAACATACGAGGAGTTGCTGGTCCGTCGCAACAATGTGTACAACCACGCAATCAACCTGCACCCTGGCGCTTTGGTTCCCAAACTGTCAGTGACTGTTCACGTCAAGGAGGCGCAGAAGATTACTGAACTCAGAGTGCCGGAGATAAGAACTGGGAATGAGATTGACGCTACCAAAGATGATACTCGTAAGACAGTAATATTTCTAATACTTTTTTGCTTAATAGATTCCGTGTTGTTGTAGGTAAAGGTATAATATGTATATATATAAATAAATACTAAAATATACGATATACAAATACTAAGTTGACGACCTCTGTGATGCAGTGGGCCAAAGCCCGGCAGAGACGCAAAAGGTTGCGGGTTCGATTCCCGCCAAAGGACAAATGTTTGTACGATCTGCAAGGATTTATCTCGGGTCTGGGTGTTTCTATGTATAATATGTATGTATTTACAACAAAAAAAGTATCAAAGTAAGTATATCAGTCATGTGGTACCCATAACACAAGCTCTGCTTACTTTGGGGCCAGATGAAGTTGTGTGAAATGTCTGGCATTATTATTATTATTATATACTTAACACATACGATGGCTAACACTTACTAAAGTTATTGTTGTGAGGCACAAGATAAAATACTTAGATACACAAGATAATACATGCACACATGTAGCCACAGGTAAAGCAGATTGCAATTTTCCTGTTGTGGTTTTACTTCCCCTATAAAAAACGCTAATCATTTCATGATTTGCTAGTGGTCGGTCGTGACTCGATTAATGTCGTTTTTATACAATTATTTTTATAATATATTCTATATACTATGGCATACATACAGACCCAATTTCTGGAATTGCTTTCTTAGTGCGCGTATACACTAATACATAGAAAACAACCTCCAAAATCGCCCCAAATAGAGAGAACTCAACCCAAGGCAATTCTCTCAAGAGGTCGGCGACCAGCTGCTTAGACCGAGTTTTGTCTCATTCGGGATGTGACTTTGTTTCTTATGTAATGTTTATCAGTTATGTTCTGTTTCGTGCTTATTCGTCCGTAGCTGCTTAGACGTTGCTTAGTTGTCAGTTCAGATAGAACCAATAATACAAGCCAGCAAACATATTTCTTATCTGATTTTATGGGTGGGATTTCCAAATTGATTGGATTTGTTTTTGCAGAAAACTCCAAGGCCGTTATAACTAGGGGTCACGATGACCGCGAGGCGACTGTCACCTTCACCCCTGACCTCGAGGAGCAGAAAAGACTGATGGGAATTTATGCTGTAGGTACCTATGAGATAATAAAATGAAACATTCTAAGAATCGGAACTGTACACAACATTAATTTCTTTATCGCGTCTAGCGTATCTAAAGTCAAAGGTCAAACAAGTGATACCTTTTCACTTGAAACCACTTTTTATTTTGTTTTGACAAGATAAAAACGTACAAATACCTCATTTAATTTTTCTAATATACAAATGCAATACGAATGCTTAACAACTTGATAAATTTAATATTTTTAGCTTTTTGTAATCATATGGTTTTCCCATAACACAAGTTCTTTGGATCTACTTTAGAGCTATACTCCGGCCATATTCGAGCTATAATGTTTTATAACAAAGTGTTGCTAGGCAACCACGGAGACGGCATAAGTAAAAAACATTTTTTATCAATGCTCATTTTTGTAAATGCTAGGTAAAGTGTATGATAATAGGTAATACGCATGTGGTTCAAATTTACTTGACATTTCCCCCCTTTTTGTTCTGATTTTGTATAGAAACCATTATTTCTGATTTAATTTGTTTATAATTGCATAAGATATTAAAATGTGAAAATCAGCGCGCGAATTTGAAGTTTGCGAATAGCGACGATTTACAACAAGTTTAAGTTTAAGCGATGTTTTAAATATTTGTAACTGAATTCAAAACAAAAAAAATACATGCATATTCCCTATTGATAATGATTATGAGTAAATAATTGAATTTTTAACCTATAAAACTTTACGAGAAAATAAAATAAAAAAACGGTAGCTGATTTATTTACATTTACTATATTTTTATTTCATTTTTTACTTCGCACTCATGTGGGGCTCACCAACTAAATGACATAATACAAAAATGTTCACGATTTCTTCCAAAGAAGCAAGGAAGCATTAGGGATGGCACTATTATCAACCATCATAGCATATCCTAAATAAAAAAGAAAAACACTTCCACTTACATGTGATTTGAAATGTTTATTAATCAATTTTTATCTTTTACATGACTTTACAAATTGTATTATGAATAGTTTGATCGATTTTTAGGGTAAAACGATTGAAAGTGTGAAATGAATTGAATTGAATTGTGAATTGTGGTTTGTTTACAAAAATTATGTCTCGAATATGGCTGGAGTATAAGATGCTGTGTGAAATGTCCAGGATTATTTATGTATATGTAGCACCTAGTGACCTATGAAATGTTTTAAAATTGTAGCAAAAATCTAAGGAGTCTGGTTCACACACCAGTAGATGGAACCAGGCGGAAGACGATAGTACAAGCGACAAGCAAGGAGTGCTTGGACAGTTCGTAGTACAGTATGATGTGGAACGTCCTAAGGATGGCGAAATCTTGGTAAGATATTCTTGTATCATGAAGTACTTCTTAGTTTATCATCATTACATTACATCATAAAACAAAGTCGTTTCCCGCTGTCTGTCTGTCCCGATGTATGCTTAGATCTTTAAAAATATGCAACGGATTTTGATGCGGTTTTTTTAATAGATAAGAGTAATTCAAGAGGAAGGTTTATATGTATAAAACATGCATAATATAGTAGAGAAACACTGATAATTTTAGAGGTTTCTTATGTGGTGTCGTAAATAAAGACATATTTTTGCGCTTACATTGAACCCTACGAGATAGTTCAAAATAATGTACTACAGTATTGTACATCTTAAAAAGGTCTACACAAAAGTTCGCAATAGTATATGTCTACCTCTTAGTTTATGTTATTCTCTTAGATAACGTTGTATATAAATACATTCTGTAGTATATTCAGTATCAGCATTGCACCCGTGCGAAGCCGGGGCGGGTCGCTAGTATATTATAACAAGCAGTAGATAAGTAAGTTATAGTGATAAACATGAAAAAGGCAAAGAACATTACAAACTGGATCCTGTCCAACACCCAACGCAAGAAGGCAATCGTGACCCAAAATAATATGATAGGTAGAAGTGCAATAAGAAAAAAATCCTGTGAGGGGAGCAACGGAGGCTTACGGACATTATTGTATAAAAAAAATTTAAAATAACAAAGTTGCATGACATCCACTAGCTATGCCTTTATTTGTTTACGTTCCCCAGGTGAATGATGGTTACTTCGTCCATTTCTTCGCGCCTACCTCTCTGCCTCCACTCAAAAAGTACGTGGTATTCGTGTTGGATACCTCAGGCTCGATGATGGACCGTAAAATCATTCAGCTACGGGAAGCTATGCAGACCATTCTCAGCGACTTGAACCCTGGAGATTACTTCAGCATCGTTGAATTCGCCTCATCTGTTACGGTAAGATTTTGCTCCTCTGGTACTCCTTTTCGACATTGAGAATCTGAACAGGAAAGTACTTACATAATTTGTTTACTATTTAGATATTTATCCACTTCGTAAATATTTCATGTAGATATTTTTAAGACGTGTACCAGATGCTGGTTGTGAAGTATAAAAATTATTTATTCAGAATAATGTACAATGTGTGCAGAAAACTAAATACAACGATGAAACTGCAAAAGTTTTGAAAAACTGTGTAGCAGCCTCAACGCCCACCTCCTTAACCTATGGAGTAAAGTTCTGAATTGAACAAGTTATCTAGGTACTAACTAAAAAAAAAAATGTTTTAAAAGAATATAAAACTAAGGGAGATACCAATAGTGGAAACTGAGAGTGTGTAAGTGTGCATGAAGAGGTAAGTAATGTGTATGTGAAGGGTGTGAAAATATATGAAGTGAGTGTTGTGTTTAGTGATGTTACATCAATATGTGAGCTCTCCCAGATAACTCAAGTCTATATATATATATATAATATATATAATATATATATAATATATATATATATATATATATATATATATATATATATATATATATATATATATATATATATATAAAATATATATAATAATGGTAATATATATATATTACCATTATTTTCTGATTTAATTTGTTTATAATTGCATAAGATATTAAATGTGAAAATCAGCGCGCGAAATTAAGTCTGCGAATAGCGGCGATATATATATATATCGCCATATATTACCATTATTATATATATATATTTTTTTTATTATCTCAATGTTGTGAGATTCAGTCTCTTCATAAGAGAGGGAAAGAAGCCACGTTAAGCATTTTATTTTGCACTTGTGGTGAGAGAGAGGATATATTTCGAGGATTTTGTTAACTTTATTGTAGAGCGAAGGGCTTTCAATTTGATGTAATTAGATAGATAAAGTAAGTTCCTATGAGTCAGTGACTTGGACAAAATGACTAAGGTCAGTGGCGAACTTTATTAGTGATAAATATAATATATTAGGCCACCCAAAGACCTATGAGGAACTTTCTAAAAGTGCAAGATGTGCAATAAATTAGAATATGAAGAATATGAGCATATGTCAGTCTCCAATTCTCTGACCGGCCTGCCAGCTCAGTTGGTAGTAGATCTCTCTTCTGCGCTGTAAGTTTAGGGTTCGATTCCCTCCCAGGACAAACATTTGTTTGATGAACATAGGTGTTCTGTTTTTGGGTGTTATAAAGTATCAAAAGTATGTATTTTAAAATATATAAGTATTCTATTAGTCATCTGGTCATCATAATACAAGCTATGCTTCATTTAGAGCTAGATAGTATTAGTTGAAATTGATTACACGAAGGCAAGGTACTAAAGGAGATGTGCTCTTCAGATTCATGAACTTAAGGAAGCTGATCAAGAGCCTTCCAAGCCGACGCACTACTACTACTGGAGCGAGGTCGAGAAGAAGCCGACACTGGTGCCTCCCTCGCCGGCCACGCCAGAGAACATTGCCAAAGCCAAGGTCATCATCAGCAGGCTTAACGCTTCCGGAGGTGAGTAGCCTTTTTAATAGCTTTGGTCTGAGAGCACAGTTTAACTACAGGGCAAGCGCTTTAGGAATTGCGTTGTTCTACCTCTCATATCTCCGATCCGCTAATATAAATGACCCAAATACAAATGACTGTTTGATAAGGTCCTAGATCCACTATGTACCTATTTAATTACTATTCATGTCGCAATGTGTAGTAGATACATAACTACATTCCCACAGCACACCTCAGAGCTATGTAGAACTAACCATATATTTTTCATTATAAACTGACGGAAAACCTGTGTTTAGTTCTCCATCAGATTTTGAGCTTTGTTTAAGTTGCCTAAACATTGTTTATACTGATCCGACCGATCATGAAAACAAAAATGAAAACATCATACTGGATTATTTTATTTTGCAAACTAGATGGTGTTGAATTTGTTTGTAATTTGACCAATAGTTATTTTTATCCTTGATTTCGGAAGCCTTCGCTGTGCGTGCTTAGGGTCACATGTGCTTGTTAATGTATTTATTTTAGATCCCCTCATCATTTATTTACTTCGACAGGTACAAACATCGATAGCGCTCTAGACGTAGCCGTGAGTCTAATTCGCAAGCGCACTGAGTGGGGCAAAAAACCTAAGACCAACGACACTGTTGAAGCCACCACAGAAGTAACAACAGTAGCTGCAGCAGACGATAAGGACGCAGAACTTTACAACATTGAGAGTGAGTTATTCTAGGATCTTAAGATTAAGATTCAAAGACAAGCTCACGCTTCCATATGTCAAAATGCATTTTTGTTTTGAATTTTGAATTCAAAACAAAAATGCATTTTGAATTTTGAATTTTGTTAAACAGATGCGTAAGCGCACGCACGCTTATTTTCGTTTACTGAGAACTTTTTTAATCAAAATATCTATGTACCTATAAAAGTTCTCAGTAAACAAAAATAAGTATTCGTGCGCTTACGTGTCATTACAGTTTATTAACACAAAGAAGTTCAAACTATTTGTGGTGTTGTAGAAATGAAGACCTTGGAGCCAATCATTATCTTCCTGACCGACGGTGACCCGACCGTCGGCCAGACCAGTACTACGACCATCATCAACCGACTCACAGAAAAGAACTATGGAGAAGACAAAGCTACCATATTCTCACTTGCATTCGGTAAGTTTTGGCGCACATTTATAATCTAACTAGAGAATCGAATATATTTTTTTCGACTTTAATAGAGCTTTCTTATCGGCTCAAAACCGAGATGACTAGAAAAATCAAGGCTTAAACAAGGTAGGCTTTTGTTAAGTCGTAAGGACACCTACCAGGCTATCGCAACCGATCAGTATAATTAATTCGTTTGTAGGCGAAGATGCTGACCGCAAATTCCTCCGTAAGCTGTCCCTCCGTAACGACGGTTTCATGCGTCATATCTACGAAGCGGCCGATGCGCATCTGCAGTTACAGGATTTCTACCGACAGGTGTCGTCACCGCTGCTCGCTGACGTCAAGTTTGTCTACCCAGCCAACCAGGTACTTACCTACACAATAAACCTACCTATGATTCCAAGCCTTGACCCTGACGCTTCTGACGCTGGTTACCATCATAGTCGAGCCGGATAAGCTGAAGGATGAACTTGTGGAACATGACGACAGCGACTTGTTGAACGCAGTCAAAGTAGAAGCTCGTGCTTCTGCCAACTCACTCGTTGCACAACACTTTTCAGTAATAGAGTAGTTCACAATTGGAACATACTACCGGAAGATATTATAATTGCTACCTCTGTATTCAAAACTAAGCGTGACAACTGGCTACGAAGTAATAAGTTCATGCTTACAAAAGTGAACTCATCATAGTTTTATAAAAAGAGTCTTAATTTCAACACTGTGTAACGATACATCGACAGAAGCTGCTCGTCTACGATCATATCAATACTCTCACAGCTATGACACTGGCCAACACTCAGCGAGTGTTATTGGGTCATAAACCGCTCTGTGATGTCAAAACTAGAAACCAACATAGATTTACTTTGATGCATGTGTCAGAAATACACCTAATATCAGGATTAGATAGAACTCTGGGATTGTCTAAAATAAATCTTAGAAGTTAATAATGAAGGTTTGTAAAATTACTGAAGTTACCTAAATACAAACTATTCACATGAGGAATTGAAGCTAAATGTAGGCAAGGATAAATTTTATAGGAAGACAGAATAACAAATTTACCATAGTATATTCAGTTTTCTTTATTCAATAAAATCACAAGGACCACTTTGAATCGTCTTCTTACATGCTAGTGAATCTAGGTGCCGGTTCCTCCTAACCCCAGTTCAAGAAGAATTCGGCAAGAAACTTGTCTGGCCTAACACTTTTTTGTATGGTCCTTTACAATTTTACACAGCACAAGTACCCTCTTACAGTATGTAGTTCACAAAGATAAAATAGTTTTATAGCCTGGAATATTTACCAAACAGAGAACAACACAGAAAGTTAACGGTACACATATTAAATACACACAAATATATTTTAGTACAATATTATTACAAGGTACTTATCTTTCTAGTTCGGTGGTCACTCCCAATCTCCCGTCTTAGGCTTTAACACCGCCTTTTATACATTTACAAAACATCACACCATATTCATTATTCAACCAATCACAGAAGCCTATTAAGAATCTTAATAAAAGTTATTTACTTAATAACAATAAAAAGATGTTAAAATATAATTCAAGAAACAATGGATTCATAGTTTTGCTATAAATGTCTTAATAAAAGAATTATAACGAATTTACCGATTTAGTAAACAATCAAATGAAGGACTTATAAATATCAGAATAATGAGAACAGAAAATAATAAAGTGAAATATTCGTTAATAAACCTAAACTAATTAATGATTGAAAAATAGTAAGAAAGTATGTATCAAACTATTAAATTTACAATAAATAACAATCATTGGATACCTACTTTCGTTCTGAAATCCTACTTTTGTTCTCAAATGTGTGTGATGGTATAATCATTTTTATTACAATAATATTTATTAAAGCAAATGTTAATTAAAACCAACTATAAAATGTAAAAATATAAAATATAATATAAATGTAATAAGTATAAAATTGTTCCAACTGTTTTATCAAAACACCATCTGTGTTTTTAGCTGTAAACGAATTTAATGACAGGTGGATTTTTATTGGAATCTTACGAGTATAATTTCAATTATACTGTCACGTGTAAAAAAAGATGGCAACATGGCGATTATGGAACTTTTATAAAATCAGTTTCGAATAGCAATAGCTATTATTTCAATCATTAGTTTGATTGTAACTGGAACCGGTTTTGACAAGACGGGTTAATATTACGTTCGGTTTCTATCTCAGATCAAAAAATTATAAAGACGAGGTGCCGCGAACAACCAAAGCGAAGCCTTCAAACCACGCTCCTCTGTGTAAGTACATGAACCCACGCACACACATACACAAAAAAAGCTTTTTTCTGAGGAGCACGGTTTTGAGACCTCACTTTGGTTGATCGCGGCACTCCGTCATTATGTTTGTTTGGTCTGAGGTATCTATTCTCATGACAGCATGTCTGACAATCAACAACAACCTTTCCTGATACTAATTAATCAATAGCACAATGTTTTGATACTCGTAGTATAAGATTTCCAAAATTACCAAAATTTCAGGGATGCTGTTTGCACTGTTGTTGTTTCTTCGTTCCTGCGCGGAGCGAGTTTCTGTGGATGCATCGTGGAGGCGAAACACGTGTCGAATTTCTTTTGGGTCTAATTCTTTTGAATACATTGGCGGGATAGTACCTATTTACTAAATATTTATTTATTCAATATTTATATTGGATTTCCGCAGTCACACCTGAATCAATTACTTAACTACCTACCTACCTATCTATACTAAATTAACGCTCAATTATCAATCAAACAATAATTGAGGATAATTGCCAATGCGAATTGATAGTATACAATGGATACAATGGCACAGTTACCTAGCTATGCTGTTTACTAAATTAAGTTGTTATGCTCCTTAAAGCCTTGTGATTTCTCAAAATGCAAACTCATTAATCAAATTCTCAGACATGACTCAGAGCAGTTCGAGTTTATAACGAACATCAATGCCGCGTGTTGTGACTACTTGGACAATGCAACCAGATGTAGTAATGATTAGATTATTATTGATACAGTATTATGTTCAAGGAATTCTTACACAAGCCGGTATTGCCGCATGCGACAACATAGAACAATGGATTGAAGCAAGAATGCTAACTTATGGAATTACAACATACTATAACGTAACAGTTTCCTGCTATATTGCTTGATTGGATTCGATTTTATGTCAATATTTTAGGGTTCCGGAGTCCACAAGGAACCTTTATAGTTTCGCTATGTCCGTCTGTCTGTCTTTCTGTTTGCCTGCCCCTCATTAAAGATTGCAAACGATGAAATTACTATGATTAGTATGGTTTTAACAGTCTGATGAACAAACTGTTTGTCGCTTTGAATTTGTAGGTCTACAAACCTTCAAATTCAAAGCGACAAACAATTTGTTTTTATTTTGCTAATAAGATGGTGTTGATTTGGTTTGGGACCTGACCTCTAGTCATTCTTATCCATACGAACTTCGGAAGGTTTCTCTGAGCGTTGTCATATGCGCTAGATCAAATTATTTCATTTTGAATTCAACAGTTTTCCACATTTATATTTAGTTTGATATTTAGTTTACGAGTTTAGGGCTATACCGGAATCAAGAATAAGTCAGAATATAGGTGATACGGGTTTGTTTGACCAACGTTGTTTTATTTTCAGTATGAACGTATTTATATAGGATTTATAATTATTAAAAACGCCACACCGAGCTGAAGTTTCGATACCTGGTGCGGGACAAAATGTTTGATCTGCAAACACTACCTAGAACTCTGGTAGTTTCTGATACCCTCTGAATTATGATCTGATACAGGGAATCCTACTGTAGGGCCCGTCATAGTTGTCGGGTGTTTTGTTAATTTGTTTGTGAACTTGCAGGTGAAAGAGGGTACCCTGACAAAGAACAAGTTCCGCAGATTCTACGCCGGTTCTGAAGTCGTGGTGGCGGGACAGATCGCAGACGATGTACTTGAACTGACACCTCAAGTTCTTGGCTTCTGCGGAGTTCAGGATGGATTTGGAAAGGTAACTCTTGCTTTACTGTTAACTAGGCTGACATATTGATATTCTTGACATACCGGACATTTGACACAGCATCATCTGGCCCCAAAGTAAGCAGAGCTTGTGTTATGGGTACCACAAAACACAAGATCGGCTTACTTTGGGTAGGTAATTAGTTCGAACTTATTTATACAATGCAATTTAACTGTGTCAGTGTCAAGATAACTATTACTTACTTACTACCTGTCCAAAATATATAAAGTTTATACACTCTAGGAAATTATACAATCCCTACTATAATATTATAATTGCGAAAGTAACGCAGTCTGTCTGTCTGTTTGTTACGTTTTCTGAACTGAATCGCTGAACCGATTTTGATGAATTTTGGTATAGAGATAGATGGAACCTTGGAAAAAGACATAGACTACTTTTTATGTAGGTACCAAGCGTGCGAAGACGCGGGTAGCAGCTAGTAATTTATAATATAAGAAACTCATCTTCATCTTATGGTGTCACTTGTCGTTCTAAACTTATGTGGTAAATGGACTAAAGTGCGAATCAGAGGCTACTTTCGAGCACTTTTATAGAAAGTCTGAATTCTAAATGGTACTTTTTAGAGTACCTCGATCACTTCGTTTTTCTCAGGAATGCGAGGCTGAAATTAATATCGAATACTTAGCTGTTGAAAATCTGTTTTTTATGATAACGCAATCGGCTCATGCTAATACACTAATTTATGCCGCATATTCAGAATTCGCTAGTAAATCTATCTTCTTGTCGACCTAGTTTCATTAAATTAGGCAAGAAGCTAGGTCTCACAGCACAAGTAAAGGAAAAACCCGTTAATCTAATACCTTTAAACGAGCAATTCTTGTATATATGTATGTATATATATAATCTGAATCTCGGAAACGGCTCCAACGATTTTCATGAAATTTAATATGCAGGGGGTTTCGGGGGTGATAAATCGATCTAGCTAGGTTTCATTTTTAACCGACTTTATCGAAACGGAGGAGGTTCTCAATTCGTCGGAATCGTTTTTTTTTTTTGTATGTTTACTGATTATTTGAAAACGGCTGAACCGATTTGGAAAATTCTTTTTTTGTTTGAAAGAGCATACTTCACAGGTGGTCCCATATAAATTTTATCAAAATCGGTCGAGCTGAAAAATCAAGAAAAATCTAAAAATTGTATACATCGATGATGTTTTCATGTACTTCGATACCTCGCTGTCTCATTGGAGCGGTGCGTTTATTTGGCCTACCCATATTATATATATACAAAATACATCTACTTTCCACTAAAAATTTATTATAGGCTCAAATTTCATTCAATGAAGTCGGTTTCTTTTTAGTTTTTAAAACGTAATTATGATTTATTTAAAACCTTCAACTATTATAAAATGTTGTAGAAACGCTATGAAAAACTGCCCAAGGCGCCCATTCCTGAAAAGAGTCCAATTCTGCCCCTCGAGCGCCTGTGGTCCTACCTCACCATCAAACAGCTCCTCGACGAGAGGGATGCCAACGAGGGAGATTCCGAAGTTACGAAGGAAAACCGCCCTGAGACGAAGGCGCTGGCACTAGCCCTGAAGGTAGTAGACTAGAGACTGTAGCATTCAAGCTAAAATAAAAGATTATAGTAGGTACCTACTATATGGATATATCAGTAATTTTATATAGAAAAGTCAATGATATTACAGAGTATAGATATGTTACGTTCCTAGTAAATTGCGTTTGAAAATAGTCGCAGTCGCAGTCGCAAGTACAAACTACAATCATGTTCACTTATTTCACTAATGAACGATCGACTGATACGGAAAACACAAGAGTAAGAGAGATAGCTATCTGTAACCAATTACGCTTCGACTGTCGCCGTGGATACACAGATTATGATTTTTAATCGAACAGAACGGACATTGGTAAACAAGAGCACTCAGTCTAATTCGCTTCATTGCGTACAACTGCGATCCACTCTTCTTTTCTGACCTCATTAAGAGGAAATCTATAACATAGAAGAAATAATTGATAATGATTACTTTAAAACGGTTGTTTATCGCGTTTACCTTTTATATATTATTTTCCCAACGTTTCGGCCGTGTTACAACGATCAAAAAAGGTAAACGCGATAAACACCCGTTTTAAAGTAATCATTATGTTATCTGATCGCGAAAGTTTGAAAAATTCCATAATAATTGATAATAGTTTATATTATGCAGCTGCAACCCTACAATCACGTCTCACCTTACATACGCGCTCCGAGTTCACAATTCACATAATATACTATCAATTCTCAGTCGAATCAACTTAATACGACGTAATATAAAATAATCATATAAACTAATGCTGTGTTGGCACTATAATTCGTCCGGCTAAAATCAATACCTACGACGACGTCGCAACTGATCTTTTAATCTATACCACCATCCTTATCATACGCGTGATTTAATGAAATTGCTATCCCTTTTCTTTACTGAGCACGTGTTTTCGTTACGAAATTTTTTAAATTAACTTTTAGTAAATTTGTACTATGTAGTAAAAATTAAAATAAGTTCTACTTACGCGTGCTTTGCGCTACGCTTGAGCTTTATTTATTTTTATTTGATAATTTGTGCACTTCCGAAACACACACGACGGCATTTTACTTACATTTGTTCAATTTTGGCTCGACGGTAATAACGTCACATCCATCAAATTGTTTGGCGTGAACTGAGAGCGAGAGTGGTCGATTGGGTCTTATATGAATCTTCAACTCTGGCGCGCTAGTAACATATCTTTACTCTGTAATATCATTAGGAAAAGCTCTCTTAATATGTAGGTAAGGTATCCGTTTGTAATTTAGTATGCAATCAACCCCTATATCTGTGTTAGCTTTTCCTTTTTAGGTTTAGCTTTTCCTCTATAATACAGGCACATGCATAGTAACATTAAAATGTATAGTTACGCAAAAATCTAACTGTTTATTCTATAACGTGCGTTTGGTCTTTGACTTGGATGAGTTTTAATAAGCTAAATCAACATGCCTCGTAATATCATCCTTGCTCTTAACAAGCTTTTTTATTACACTTTTACGCGTCGTTATTCGATATAACGATATAACACATTTCTGACTGATAGTGACAAAGGTTTTGACTATGTTGTTTAATTTGCAGTACGAATTTGTAACACCTCTGACTTCCCTGGTGGTCGTCAAACCCAATGCCACCAACGCGGTCGATGCCGAATCTGTAGACAAACCGGTTTCAATGCCCTATGCACGTAAGTATTTTTACCAGCCAAAACCATCACTTGAAACGGGTGTATCCTACTATTTCCATGGACATACAAAATAGAAAAAGTAGGACTAGCGTTTTTTCCAGATTATATCCCATTATTTCGATTGCGGAAAAAAACGCAGTTGTGTTATTTGAGAATCTGTAAAGTATTAAAAAAGAAAAATCAGATCGGAACCAGTTGGTTTGGTTATGTTAGAGCATAGAAAACAACGCGCAAGGCGAGCGAGCGTACCGCGGCAGCAAGGGCTTGTTTTACCGGTATTTTTAAATACCGGTAAAACAAGCCCGGTACGGCTAACTTTGACCTGGTACCGGTACATCCATGGTATCTATATAAATAATACCGGTATTTTTGAGAACCGATTTAATTAGACTTATTGCCGTATCGGAATTTCATCGGTATCGGTACTAAAATATCGTTACTTTCATGTACCGGATATTTGCCGATATTATGCACGTAAAATATCGATACAAGCAGTTTAATTTTGTGCAAGCGAGAGGTAAAACTTATATTTCGGAGGCCGAAGCGCCAGAAGAATATAGTTACTATTTTCCATGGTTCGGTTGACCGGGCAGCTGATTTTTTTTTCTTGTATCGGTCAACTGTAACACGGAAATGTGCACGGCACTATAAGAGGTGATGCAGTGTTTTTTTTTGCCGCCGCCGGCCGCCAGCAATGGAAATAGTGAGAGAATCAGTCAGTATTTTTATTAATAGAAATACCTAATGGAAATAGTGGGATACACCCATTTGAAACCATCGAGTTCATCGCAAGTCACTTTTAAAACAAATCGCATCCACGCATATAATATTGATGGACAATGCACAACACCATCTAACCTCAAACGTGTATTATTAGCGTGTATTATAGTGACTAAATAACTGATATAATATCTACTTACATAATTTTAAAATTTATACTTATGATACTTTACACCCAGGCAGAACAAACACCTATGTTTATCACACAAATGTTTGTCCTTGAAGGGAATTTAACCTACAGCGCAAAAGGAAGAGCTACTAGCAACTGAGCTGACAGGCCAGTTATATAATACTGACCAGGTCCTTCCACTTAGCAGCTTTTATTTTACCATTTTTCAGCACAAAATTCCTTCCATATAATTTGCGTTCACTAGCATTCACTGACTAGACCGGTAAATTGATTCCAGCTCAATCAATAAACTTCGCGCCCTCAGCCGCTGCAGGTTACCCTGGTTTTGCTTACTCGTCTGGTTTTGCAGGGCCCCCTGGAGCAGGACCTCCAGTGTATGCAAGTATGTAATTTGTCTTGTTATCACGTATTTGGTTAATAATATAATAGTCTGTTTGCTAAGAGAGGAGTGCTCGAGTCAAATTTATTTTGATACAAATGCAATTCACGACACGTCACGTATTTTATTTCGCTCATACATATATCTTCGTTTGCAAAGCATGTTCAAAGACTACAAATATCTATCTCCATTATGCCGATCATTAGCAATTAAATTTAGTTACGTTACTTTGTATTGTGAGCTTAGCTTTCGCATCATATAGATGAACTTAAAGCATATACCATATCGTCGTAACTGGGGCATGATAATTAAAGCTCATAAATCCATATTTACGAATCGATTTATCGGAGGTAATCGCGCGGACCCCATCACCACAAATCTCTGCTCGGATATATAAAACACCAAATATAAGTAACTAAATTTTTCGGCAGCAGATGGGGAATGATTTCTGAAATTATTTTAACACAATGATCATGCAACATAACAGCAGTGTCAATAGAAAGATAACAGGATGTTAAACGCTACAACGACTACGCTTCGTAGCTCGTAGAACTCACTTCTACACAAGTTTTTCGCGTTGCTAATCCAACAAAATATGTATTTCAAAAAGTCAAAGTACTACACCGTTTCTGAGTATTTATTAAGTAGAAAGTACCTATACTAAAGATTCGTGGAACTTCAATCGATAAGACGGCTTATTCCCAGAGGTATACGACTTCATTGTTTTAAAAAAAAATTATTGATACTTTGATTCCTAACGGGTCCACGACATTTTAAATTTAATAATATTTATTTCTCAAAGGGTCCATGAAATTGTTTGGTACAGTACCTAAGCAATAAAAGTAACTAAGAACTTTTCGAAATTAAGAATCTAATTTCGATAAGATAAGGCAATTATTTGTTTCTTTATGAAATAAAAGACAATAGATAAATAAATCAGGACTTTTTCTTTATTTATAAAAATTGAAAAGATGCGCCTTGATAATAGCATTTTCTAGTACTTAGGTATGTTTATGATGATAATCTTACTGATTGTCTGTGGTTTCCAACCTTGCAAATTATATTTATTTTATGCAGTTTATTTGGTAAAAGCCCGAATAGAATTATATTCGTTTCTCTCTCGGTGCTTCCAACATCAGCGTACATTGAGTATATTTGGTAGAATGGTGACGAACTACTGTGAAATGTGCCGCCCATGAGGAAGACTCTCTCTTGAATAAATTTTCTACCGGCTTTTGATGAGAAAATTATTGTACGTTCGTCCTCATTGTGGTCAAACAATACGAAGACTCTGAATTCTGCAGGAATTTCCACGTTTTCTCTATGCTTGAAACATGTTTTCGTAACGTTGAGACTCTTGTTTCTCGTTCTGTATAATTAACTTTTCATATTATTAAAAGTGAGAATGTCATCCACATCATGTAGATGTAGTTACTGGTATGTCATCCATACCAGTATCTACATGTTGTTTGACTCCTCTTTATAGACCTTAGTAATGGGTATATGACTGCCACTAACATTCCTGTGACATGATTTGTTGAACATTACAGATGCAGCGTGTGGGTTTTTAGACTAATGAGTCTAATGAGAGACTAGTGAGTCTTCACTAACTAATGAAATACTCTCTTGTATTGTTTATACTGACTGTACATTAGTTAAATCTCATGGACCTATTGGGAGTTAATGTAACAATATTTCAAATTCTATAAATATTTTTCATGGGCCCTTTGGGAGACTTAAAACAATAGAACCTAAAATAGAACATGGTTCTATTGTTTTACCTTTGGGAATAAGCCGATAAGACACCATAATATTTTTTTTATACTTATGTATCTGATCATAATATAGATATCCACTTAGTTCAGCTGAATAGTTTTATTTATATTACTAATTATTAATATTACTAAATTAATTTTATATTACGAGTAGGTACATAAGTATTATATTTCACAGACATGTTCCAATACTGCAAAAATAAACAAGTACCTGAACAGGTAACTGTACAACTGTACTTGGTTTAGGGTTGAAAACGACGATAAAATCATTTATCTATCCAAATGTGACATTTCATGCTTAAAACTCGATCAATTATTTTCCTAATTCCTAGGTCAAGCCCTGTCTCTTGACAGCCTAGCTGAAGATGTGCAGGTCGAAGAATACGATGATCTGAGTATAACAGAAGGTTAGCATGGTAAATACGTCCTAAGTTATATATTATAGTAATATTTATTTATATACAATTATTTTAGTAAACAGAGAACCCTACTTATAGATTTTTGAATATTGTAGGTATTCGTTCCTAAAAATGTTTTCTTTGTTTTATGTAAAGCCTGATTGCCTGAAACCTATTTGAGTACCTGTTATACGACATACTTGTGCAGAAAATGGTTTTGGGTATCTCTTACGAGAGTTTAAATAATTAGCAGGTTCTGAGCGGTGACAGCATGATAAAAATCACAAAACGTGTGCCTTCTAATATTTATTCAAGTTATGGGCATGTCCACATTGAGCATTATGGTGTTTTCCCACATCTATCATTTACAGGGTAATGATTCCATTATTTTGCCTATCATGAAGCTTGCGTGGTGCATGGAGAAAGATCAAGGTAAAATGTTTAAATATTTTGTAGGTTATAGGTTAATAAAATCTATTAATAATTATGTTTCACAAGCCTACTAAAATATCTATATATATAGGTACTTAACTTATATATATATTTTACGTTATTCTAATTACATTTAAATATTATATTTGACACCCTATGGTATTTTCAAAAGTTTGATTTCCACAGGATCTAGTGTTAGCAATCGTCATCAAACGTCCAATAGATTCTTATTAAGCCTTCCTGCCACCAGTTCTGCTATTAGTAAGTACATCGATTTATAATAAGGAATGACCACGAATCTTTAGTAATTTACTTAACCCATTATTCATAATTAATATAAGTCTTCTTTTTCTTGTTTGTATATGACAAGTGACATAATTATGTCAATTTTGCCAGTGTCAAGTGTTTATGTTTGTTTATAGTCAATTTGTTTGTTAAATAAAGTCTTAGTCTATGGTCAATTGTCGATTCAAGACGTCACGCGGAATGCCGTGTGACGTTCAAATCACATTGCACCTTAATACACAGTTCATTAAATTTTTCATACTTGTCCCATGTAGTCACAACTGATTCTTTAAAATTCCGCTAAGATTACTGAATAAAACATGCAATAAAACGAGTAAGAAATATTGAATTAGCATGTTACTTCATGAAATGACAAACGAAGAATCTCTGTAAGTCATATACAACTAAAATAGCTGTTATAAATATAACGACATTTGAATGACAATGACAGATCTTCAGATATAAGGCTGCAAATGATTATGAATATGGATTCTTCGTCTGTGATTTCATGGAGCAACATAGCTCTGCTAATTTAATATTTTTTACCCGTTTAATTTGCTTGTTTTATTTAGTAATCTTGGCGGATTTTAATGAATAAATTGTGGCTGCGGGACGGGTATGGATAATTGGATTGTATGTGCAATGTGATTTGAACGACGAGGAATCCCAAGAAAATTCTAGACGCCATTCCGCGTGTCGTCTAGAATTGACAATTGATTGACCATCGACTAAGACTAATAACAAACAAACTGACTATAAACACTTGACATTGGCAAAATTGACATTAGTATGTCATAGGCCATTAACAAAGAAGAAGAAGATTATGAATATGTGGGTAGGTAAAGAAGGTACATAATATACAAGTAATCGAGCTAGTAACAATTTATATCGATTTATAGCTATTGTTTGTTATATGTTTTCCAATACCTAGTTATTAACATAATCAGCAGCGCGGAAAACGTTTTTAACTGGAACTTAATTCTTCGGGTTACGAAACATACCAATTGGTATTAATCGAGAGGCTGATGTATACAGGCGGTGATTTACGTTTTTGATACATATACTGAATTATGCACCAGTTTAATGTTTTGTGATGGAATTTCTTTTAATAAAGACAAAAAACCTAATCATGTTAGTTGAGTTTACTGGGCTACCTACTGATAACTGATTTACTCTCAAATACTAAAACAATATTTTAATAAATTATATTTTTTCTATAAGCTACTTATTATGACGTTTCTGCCACTTACCTCATACAATTTTGAAAGATAACAGCGTCTCAGACGTTTCAGTTAGTCTCAAATGCTTTCAGTATTCGGGCATTATTCACGTACTATGTTGTTTTCAGATTACGGCTCTCATGTTTTTGCAGACAGATTTGCGGCAATGCCAATGCCAAGTAAGTTCCATTAAATATAGACAAGTGCAAGTAGGTACATAGCATATGTACAGAAAGGAATCCAGATCGATGGATGTGCTATACAATAACTAGTTATATAATTTTATAACATTAATGATTATTATGGGTCTGGATCCGTCTGGATAGACGTAGCTTAGACATTATTAAAATCGTTGAAAATTATTTTATATATACCTAGGTACTTTGATATAAATTTTTCTTCTTTCCGTGTCGATGCTTCAATCGTTATATGGTTTTAGAGTAGTAGGTGGCGATCTCATTCGCATTCACTGTGGCTGCGATAAGGTCAATCCTTGTGCAATTATTTGGACAGAGATGGCACACAAGTAGATGCACCATAGATTGTGTTGGAGCACCACAGTCGCAATGCCAAGCTGGGGTCCCTAAATCCCCATTCACACATGTTAAATCTACAGCGGCCAACCTGAATGCGACTTCCATACAGGCCATGACAGTTCGGGTCCTGGTGGTAATTTTTCCTGCGGGATGATAAAATTAGGAGGTGGTTTTCTGATATAAATTATAAACATATAAATATTATATATATAAATATTATATATATAAATATATGATATAAAGTAAATTAATAATTAGGTAGAAATTTAGGTATATTTCATGGTATAACAGGCAAAGCATAACATTTCAGGCAATTCATGGCACTCCATTGGTTCACCGTTATTGGCTTCAAACGACGATTACGATGACGATGATGGCATTATTTGTGAGTTTATGATGACTACCACTCAATTCAAAACTTAAGTTTTTTCGGTTTGGAGTGTGAAATGAGCAGCTTCGGAAACATAAACCTCAAGAACCTTTCTTCTGTTAACTAGGTTTCAAATTCGAGGTTAATTAGGTGAAATTAGTAAAATGTCCAAATTAAAAAATAATTTACGTACTTACCATATCTTTTCCCTATGTGATTTGGTACCTACCTACTATCTTTCTTATAAGTAGTCGGATACCTACTGTTTAAATCATGCTGTCACCGCTGAATAGGTAGGTACGACAGGCAATAAGGCTCATTCACGTACTGGTAGGTGTTCCGGGACGTAATGGTGCCGTATTCAAGAATAATATAGTAAAAGTAGGTGGACCTACCAAGTGGTACAACGCAGCAGGCAGTATCTTTCAGCAGTCTTGGAACGCCGAAACCCTATCTTCTATTCTTATAATAAATATAATAAAATGCCATGTATCTACCTTATGTTCTTATGTAGCCTCACTACTAGGGCACTAGCCTCATATTGTGTCTTATCTGTTCAGTAACAACGCCAAGAATCTTGGCTTCTACTACTGAGAGCCCGATTGCGAAGTACAGGCTACAAGAGTTCAGCTGGGTGGAGCCACTACTGAACGTCACAGCCGATACTCTGGTGCTAGAGGTCAACGGCACCAACATTGACTTGAAACTATCAAGGGACAGTGAGGTAAGTTGTATGAGTTTGTAGGCGATTCCGGCCTCTCAAAGGGCTGTCTTAGAAAACAAAGGTAATTTAGATTAAGTTCTAGTTGAAAGTAACCACGACTCCGTATAGCAGGTGCTATGTCGCATAGCAGATGGCAAAATGGACTTTTGTAGTTTACTAACAAGCGTGAAACTACTACTAGCATTTCAAAGACCTAGCTACGAACTAGTTTCAAGTAACCTTTAAAATGTTTTGTTCCAGGTACCAAAGGCAGCAGGAAGTGATGCGGCGTGCGACAACGCCGTCGACGGCGGCGCAGGCGCTTGCGTGTACCTCAGCCGCTGTGACTCCGCGAAGAACATCAGCGTGGATACCTACAAGACCACTTATTGCTCGATCAATGAAGGGTAATTTTTACTAGTTAATGATGGTGATGGCCTCGATGGCCTCGATGGCGGAGGTTGCCGCTTGCCGAGAAGTGTAGTTAGATACCGCGGGGCGGGAGAACTTTGCATGTTTTGAGATATTAGTTCTTAAAAAAATAATAAGTATTTAATTTTTGTTTTTTAATTTCAGGTACGCAGGAGTATGCTGTAGCTTGCAAAAAGTCGATGTCACGAGTAAATAGGTACCTATCTACCTATCTAACCTAGCGTTAACGGTAGGTACTTTTCTAAAGAATGAGGACTAGTTGTATTACTCTTGTTGAAGTGACTGATTTAAAAGTGAAACTTTAGGAACTTATCTATAATTGGGTGCTAAACTTAAATGAGTGCCATTTCAGGGTAGGTGATAATTTATTTTTTATAAATTAGATAAAAACTGTTGTGTTTATTAAGCATTTCAAATAAGTGTAATGTGACATTAAAATAAATTACTTAACAAAATTGAAGTATTTCATTTTCATCCTAAAAACTGAAAACATTTGAAACCTAAGTACCAGTTTTTGCTACATTCATAGAATATTAGGTAGATATAAGGTATGTACCTACTTACACTTACACCTACCTATCTATACCTTATTCTGTAACATTCTGCCACAGCAGTGGTACCGCGGAACAAACTTTAGGTTAGTAGTTAAACTCAAAAGAGTAGGTACCTACTCTACCACCAAGATAAACTCTCGCTGGTGAGACCAGTCCTGCCTGGCTAATAAATATGTGTCTTAAGCATACCGTCCGATAATACACTGAATAGAAATATAGAATACTACACTATTCTAAGGAAGAAGCAGGATAGTATAAACTTACCACCTGAACTTATTAACATTGAAATATTGGTACAATCACTAGATCAAACGTGTGCGCTGGGGGTGCGTAAAGACACCCACCCTTTTCAACCTCTCCTTGGACGCGTTGATCGGGGCGCTCAGCACTTGTCGTATCGAATGTCATATTGATGATGTTTGTATAAATAATCTCAGTTATGCTGATGATATGGTGCTGCTGAGAGCGTCGATCTGCGGGGGCATCAAAACCTGTGAGGAATACGCTAGCGGTCACGGGCTGGTGTATAACTCAAGAAAATGTCAGGAAAGATGTCAGGACATGGTCTTTGAGGCCGGTAAAAAACGGCTGGTAAACATCCCCCCTGTTCGTTTGAACTGTGTGGATCAAGAAAGCTGTAGGTACACATTTAAGTACTTAGGTCACGTGGTCTCCTCAAGGACAATGACGACATCGAACGGGAGCGGAGGGCGCTATCGGTGCGGGCGAATATGGTTGCCCGGAGATATGCGCGTAGCACAGAGGGGGTGAAGCTAACGTTGTTTCGAGCGTAGGTACTTAGTACTGTTCAACAATTCAAAATTAAAAGGTGTGTGTAGACGTGAAGCTGTGTGTACTAGTAGATGTATTTGTGTGTTTTCTGTTTTTTTCTGATACTACCAGTCTCTTAAGAGTCTGGGTATCTCAGAAGAAAACCAGTATTTTGTAGATATGTAGTGTTATATGTAATGTAATGTAATGTTACACCGGACCGGAGAATAACCAAACTAACATTTAGTTTGGTTATTCTAGAGTTTTCAATACCTTATCTTTCTGTTTCCTCATTGAGAGAGTAACTAACCATTTTAGACATTTTACTTTACACTGCTAATTTGGGAGGGGGTAGGTATATGTAGGTATATTTGAAATTTTGTTGACTTTATTATAAAGCGTAGGGCTTAAGATAGTAAAAGTTACGGCCTGCCACAGCTGTACTACGTGGTTCTATTTTACATACTAAGTCCGAGCGGGATTTGAATCGAAGTTGAGTTGGACGTGTTTACGAAGAACAGTCGACAATACAAACAATTGTCTTATTGTCATGCAGGACCTTACAAAGAGAGTACAGTAAGCTAGTGGGAAAACGCCTTGGTTTGAATGTCATTACTTTAAGAATGGCTCTCTGAGATCGCTCTATTCTCAGCATGGCATTTATATAATACCTATTATAATTGTATGGATTGTGCTAATGAGAAGTAAATCGTTTTAAGGCAGTCTAAATCAGTAACTTCTCTGTAATTACTGAAAACAAAGATTAATTTATATAATACGTGGAGACCAGGAAAGAAAGCTGTCGAAAAGGACACCTAGATATTTGATTGTCTGTGTGCATTCTTATTCTGGCAAGTGACATGTGACATGCCATGCATGACATGTGATAGAGGTACTCGTATGAAAAGAGCAGGTGTGGGCGCGATGGAGAAGATAGAGAGTTGGGATTTAGTAGATGGAGAAAATGTAATTGTGGAAATGTAAATTTTGTTTTACTTATATTAAGGGTTAAACGATTAATTGAGAACCAATTTAAAACAACATTCAGAGCTGATTCAGTTAGTAATTGAGCTATCATCCAGGTTTTACCATTAATTAGAAGGGCTGTGTCATCTCACAAGCTCGGTTTTACGATGAAGTATCGGAAACAACTATTAAGTTCCCTGATGATGAATATATTATTTTAAGAGATTTTAATATTAGATTTGCATTGTGGACTTCCATTGATGATGATTACTCTGCTCGTCTTTCGTCTGAAGCAACCAATGGTCTTGTGACACTTTTATCTAATTTCTTATCGTTTAATAGCTTTCATCAGTATAACTTAATTCAAAATAAAAATAAGAGAGAACTAGACTTAGTTATTTCAAGTTCACAGTGCGTTGTCAGTTAATTCTTATAGTTAGTTCTTGTAATAGAAAACGAACATCACCCTGCTCTTGATGTTGATCTGATTTCTGTGGCAATCGATACCCTCAAGCCTGCACCTCGTCTCGTGCGTCTTTTTAAAAAAGCTGACTATATTCTTATAAATGAGGCACTATCTAAAATTAACTGGGATGATTGTTTGTCTGATTTATGTGTAGAGTCTGCTGCATCAACTTTCCATGCGGTTTTTAAAGAGATTATTTCTACATATATACCTACTTACAAAATTGGTAAATGGACTTTCTAGATTTCCTGTGTGGTTTTCACCAGCTTTAGTAAAAGTTGTTAAAGAGAAGATTAAACATCATAGGAAGTGGAAAAAGTACAAGCAATTTAATGATTATCGCTGCTTCTGCAGGCTACGCGAAAGGCAAAAGTTTCATGAATCCCAATGTTATGACTCATTTATTGAGAGAGCGGAACAGGGCATTATTAAGTGCAGTAAAAAATTTTGGAGTTATGTTAAATCTAAAAAAAAAAATCTGCAGAACTCCCTGAAAGACTTCATTATATGGGCAATTCATCTTCAGACGGTAAAGTTGTCTTTGAAATGTTTAATGATTATTTTAACTCCGCCTTCGATTCCAGTAGTGTGTCGGCATTGCCTTCGCCAAGTACTCGTCAATACCCTATTGATTTATCTTCTTTGCAGTTGCCACTTCCTACTGTAAACAAGTATTTGAAGTTTGTAAATGTTAACAAAGGTGCAGGCTCAGATGGTATTCCACCTATATTTATTCGCAATTGTTCTAAACAACTGGCGCTACCAAAATTTCAAAATTTTTAATTTATCATTACGTTCTGGTTTAATGCCTAAAATATGGAAGCGATCTTTTGTAGTGCCGATATTCAAAAAAGGCGACAAGCACGACATAACTAACTATCGCCCAATATCAAAGTTAAGCATTATTCCGAAATTGTTTGAATTCATGACAGATTATTTGCGGTACTTAGACCTCACTTTGTTGAACAGCAACATGGTTTTCTTAGTAAAAAGTCTACAGAATCAAACCTATGTGAGCTACTTGATTTTGTTTCTGATGCAATGGACAGTGGCTTTCAGGTCGATGTTGTTTACACTGATTATTCAAAGTGCTTCTATAAAATCTGCCATGATATCTTAGTTAAAAAGCTTCTGGGTACATGGTGATCTCTTGCGTTGGCTTGATTCATATTTAAGAGACCGTAGCCAAGCGGTAACAGTCAAAGGTTTTTACTCATCCTTTACTCCTGTTCCTTCGGGAGTGCCACAGGATTCTCACCTCGGCCCGCTTCTTTTTAATGTTTTCATTGATGATGTTGCATTTATCTTTCAACGCTCTATGTTTTTGCTCTACGCTGATGACAAAAAAATATTTAGACTAATAAGAAATTCGGATGACTGCACTGAGCTTCAAAGTGATTTAAACGCATTAGGTGCTTATTGCAATTCAAATATGTTAACTCTTAGCGTAAATAAATGCAATGTAATTTCCTTTTCACGAAAGATTAAAACAATTGAGTTCGCTTATTCTCTAAATGGTCAGCGAATTGATTGAGTTTTCAAGGTTAGAGATTTGGGCGTTTACCTAGACGCTAAGCTATCATTTAATGTACATGTAGAAACCATTGCCAAAAAAGCTTATCGAATGTTAGGTTTTGTATTAAGAATTAGTAAGGATTTTAGACAAATAACTACGTTCATAACTTTATATAATAGCTTTGTTAGATCTACTCTAGAATATGCCTCCGTAGTATGGCATCCTAAATATAATATCTATATAGATCTTATAGAGAATATACAAGATAAATTTTACAAACATTTAAATTATAGATCCGCATTAAAAGGATTATCTCCACCTGTTTTATTGTCTTTGTTTGAGAGGAGGACAGAACGCGATCAAATATTTTTTTTATAAAATTATTAAAGGCCATGTTGACTCTCCATACCTGCTAAATAAAGTTAGATTTAGATGCCCTCGTATTAGCTCTAGATTAAGTCACCTTTTCCAGCCTCACACACCCCGAACCAATTATGCGTCAAAAGCTTTTATCAGTCGATCTATGACATCTAATAACAACTCTTTTTCAAACATAGATATTTTCGACCTCTCTCTTTCTAAATTTAAGTTCGCAGTAAGGAACCAACTGCAAGCTTCACATTCTTATTAAGTTTAGCGTTAAATTTCCTTTTATTTTTGCGTGTTTCATTATTTTTTTTGTATTGTTTTCCTTTCCTTTTTTTGTTAAAAATTCTACTAAATTCTTCATTTAAAGTTGTATAAATTAGTGGAGATTTCATTGGATTAGGCATTATTATTTAAGTTTTTAGTAATATTATAATATAGTACTGTTTGTTTTCCCAAATAAAATAAAAAATAAAGTAAAAATAAGTAAAAATGGAACAATTAGAAAGAGACAGTTTCGTTTAGCACAGATCGTTTATGTACACAAGGTCGACCCAAGAACACTTCCATGAGGAACACCAAAAGATACAGATTCCTCATCACTGAGGGTGTTATGGATTTTAACAGCTTGTGTACGGTTGAATAGGTAGCTTTCAAATAAATCCCTGACACTACCTCGTATTTCGATTTGTTCTAGTTTATTCAAAAGTATAGGGATAGACTGTCAAGGCCTTCGAGAGGCCTGCCCTTTCGAAGGTCAGGCCTCTGGTATTGGCCTAAGGTATTGATTATGATCTAGAATAGACTAATCGATCAGGTGAATTTGACACTGTTCTTCACGGAAAAAAAAATTACGTGACATTTGCTGAGACAGCCCTCTCCCCCAAGTGAGATTGGGTGAGGTTTGGCTCGACCCCCTCCACCCCCTAAACGCCTCACGTAATTAATGGATGTCTCCTAAGACTACGTAACGTTTTGAGCACTTCTTTTAGTTGGATGCGAATTTCCTGCATTGTCGCTTCGCGTGGAAAAATCTAGATGGAGTTTCGTTAGAGGAAGCTTAACGTCTAGACGTGAAGCTTCCGCAAATTGAGCAGCAAAGAGATTTGGTTTTTCGATTGCAGTAGGGGCTTTTAGTAGTGGATGGAGAAAGGGCGGCTGAAGTTCGCTTCCAATTATTTGGCCAAGAGCCAGAATGCTATGCTGCCTGCAGGATGCAGGAAGAAAACAGCCACTGCTGGTGGTGAGCGTTAAAATCACCCAGAAGTATCAATTGGGCATCAGAGTAACGTTGTTGGGCCACATTCGCCGCTTCGCAGATGTAATTAGACAGCCTGGTTGTGTTGAGGTCTCCAGAGTGAGATCTATACAAGCCGGCGTTGGTAACTGTATCTAGGCTGGTATCGACCAAAGTGCATAATATTACGGAGAAATCGGGCTCTTCAATGTCACTCTGACGCAAACAAGAAATGTCATCCCGAACAAACAGACAAATTGTGACAAAAGCAAGCCTTAAAATTGTGTTCAAGTGCTTAAAATTGTGGGAGTGTAGGTCCGCTGAGTGGGAAGGGCATTGGATCTGCGGCTCCGTGAGAAAGAATAAGTGGTCTCGAGATGGTGGTGGAACGGATTGAGATTGGAGTGCAGTCGAATATTTGAGAGGTGTACTTGAAGCGAGAGGACGTGCTTCCGCTGTAAATTCGACTTATTACTTTTTAACTCTTTCATTTATGGTGTAGAATGTTAAGTAAATGTGTAAGACGTTTATAAGTTAAGCTAAGCGGTTAGTTAAGCGAGGCACTGCATTGCCAGCCAAGAGATACACAATAGGCTCATGCGCATTTGAGGGACTAGACTGGAGACTGCGGGGACGCCCGAACCTCCTCAGAAATGGCCATCGGGTCCTCTCATCCGGTCGCCAACCTGTACTTGCTATACACCTGTGCTTTTGAAAGCACTCACGCAGAAGTCGCAGAAAATGTTCAAGTAGCTGTCAATAAAATCCATAACAGAGCCGTGGCAGATCCAAAAAGAGATGGCCAGATGATCTCGACACCTTTGAGCTTCAGTCCAATTAGCTCAAAACCGAGACGACTGCAGAGATCAAGGAGAGCCTTTGTCTAGCATTAGCTATAGGCTAATCGTAACCGTAACTCTACTGACCTATTTCACTTACCTATAAATAAAAATTTGTTTATTTAAGTAGAAAAAAAACGCGACGCCCTTTTTCGCAGTTTTCCGCAGTTTTCCGCCTTTCCGCCGCCTTTCCGTCCGCCTTTTTGTTTTTGGAGAGTTTTTGCAGAGGCTTATTACATTACGATCGTGATTTTTTTTATAAAATGCCGATTTTTGGCGTTCTTGTTCAGAGAAACCGAAAGTCTTCGACAAATTTTACTTATTGTATGGTGGAGAATAGTTATTACTATATATATATTATTATATTATTATTACATACCTATATTATATTATAACTATATATATATATAGTTCATAGCGGCCTCGCTTTTTGCATATTTTTGTTATTTATTTATGTAAAGCCAAAATTCCAAAGCAAGTTTGCAAATAAAATGCGCGAAGGCACTTGTTCAAGCTCGTGGATTGAACGTTTGTACTATGAAAATGAAATAAAAAATATACCACATCTCTCATATAGTAGTTGAGTTTCTAGCGGCCTCGGAATTCAGAAATATTTACAAAGTATCTACAAAAAAAACCGATTCAAAACTATAAAACTACTTAAAACGTTCAGAATTAGCTCTAAATTTCTCCTTAGTACATTAATACTATCGAGTAAAATTTATACCAAAACAAACGTTAGTTCATAAGCAATGAAGTTGTGTGCTTTTTTTTATATAATATTATATAAAACTATAAATAAACGTAATTACAACTGCGCGAAATGCACAAAATAAATTATATAATGCGATGCGTGGGCCGCTCGAACTCAGTACTGCGCGAACGCTCGTAGACGTTTTTTACGATTTTTTACGCGCCAAATGAGTGTAGTTTACGCTCATTCCCATCATTTGGCGCGTATAGTGCGACTACGTCATTTTGATCAATTTTTATATTGAACATTTATCAAAATAGAAAAATGAATAATGGCTCGTTACATTTTTTTACGAGATTTTTACTTATTGATTGTTATGTTTATTTTAGCATGGGTCTAAAAGGATCCGTGTATAAATCTGTTAAAAAGAAAAGATACACTACACACACATTTAATAAATCAAATGAAGTAACAAATAAAAAAACAGGTCTTACAAATTATCGAATTATACATTTTATTTTTCGGAAATTTATTATAGTAATTTATTAAATATTTTTTTTTTGTTTTATACCAGCTGTTGCTCGTGACTTCGTCCGCATTTGTTGATGTGAAACATCTATAGGCTAGGGGTAAACCTAATTGTTGGCGTGGCGTCAAAGTCAAAAGTCAAAAGTCAAAAGTCGAAAGTCAAAAGTCAAAAGTCAAAAGTCATCGTCATCGTCACAAACCGTTTTCACCGTCACCGTGAAAACACTAGCCTACTTATTTGTTTTACAAAACGTCAACAGACAAAACCACAATACTAACTAATATACAGTCTACACGAGCGAAGCCGCGGGCTGTAGCTGGTAAACAGCAACATAAATTGATATAACACAAAAAAATATATTTATATGTATTACAGTTCTAATTCTTACATCGAATATTGAGTTATTTATCATTATTAACAATTTCTCAATATGTATGCAAAATATAAATAAATAACTCAATAATAGAAAGAGTATCAAAATCGTTTACAAGTTGTCTACACAGCTGTGTCGTGAACTCGTGACCTCGAGGGAGTTGTCGCCGTGCTTCAATATACCTAATCTTTCAGAACGAATGTTTGTGATAGGCCTCATAAGGAATCATTGCCCCACTGTGCTGTGTAGTGTGCCGTTTTTATTTTTGTCTGACAGTTGACCCTTTAACAGTATTACTATTTAATCTATTTATTGGACAGTGATAGTTATTTAAAATAAATACTTCTTCTTCTTCTTTGTTTATTGCATGTGACATAATAATGCCAATTTTGCCAGTGTCAAGTGTTTATGTTTGTTTATGGTCAATTTGTTTAATAAAGTCATAGTCGATGGTCAATTTTCAATTTTAGACGTCACGCGGAATGGCGTCTAAAATTTTCTTGGGATTCCTCGTCGTTCATATCACATTGCATCACACACAACACACATTTAATTCAATTCTCCATACCCGTCCTGTAGTCACAATTTATTCATTAAAATTCCGCCATTATTACTGAATGCAACATGCAATAAAATGAATAAAACAATATTAAATTAGCAGAGCCATGCTACTTCATGAAATGACAAACGAAGAATCCTAATAAATACATACCTACACAATTTGCACATCACATGAAGATGACTGCAAATTAAAATTGACAGATTACAGCTGAGCGAGATTGACATTGAGTGATTCTGCTTCTTCCAAAAATAATCCTTCATGTGTCATATCTTACTTGGTCAATTCAATACAACAATTTACAATACATCTAACTTAGATAGAACACATCCACTGACTATCCCGTCTCCATATTTTTCTGTATACAGTAAATTAAGAAGCAAAGGTATGGTTTACTTGGCCGATGCGCTTATGATTAATACGGTGACGGAGGGCACTATGAACTTGTTACGGCACATAGTAAGTTCAGCTCAGCTTTATAATTGCATGCCTGTTACGTGGTTGCTTTCTTATCTTTTATAAAAATAAATGTACGTTTGACTTTTCAGGGTGTTTTTAAGCCAAAGGGTGTGGAGTCAGCGCCTACGACCATAGTAATGAGAACTCCACTTTGGCAACTAGCCCAAGAGGCGGGGCCGTTCGTGAGGCTTGCAGGGCTAAGTGGCGCCGGCGCCGTCGTGCTCGGGGCTATGGGCGCGCACAAAACTTTTCCAGAGACAGATACTAAGGAAGACCTAAGGAAAATCTTTGACACTGCCAATAGGTTTCACTTCCTTCATACACTTGCCCTTGTTGCTGTACCACTTTGCCGGAGACCTTATGTTGTGAGTTGGATCTTTTTGTTATTTTTTTTTGTACACTAAATACATACCATCTGAAATCTATAAATGAATATTTACTGGCCTCAATTAGTTTTTGCTTTATGTTTTAAGTTGTGGATTTGATGCCCACCCAGGACAAACATTTGTATGGTGATCATAAGTGTTTGTTCTGTTCTGGGTGTTAAAAAATTTCATTATGAATCAGTGTATGATTCTCAAATTACAGCCTCAATCATTGCTTAGTTTATGGCTTGGTGTTTTGTGAATTGTCTACCAATATTGCAACTTTGTTACAGGCCGGTGCTTTCTTCATAGCAGGAATGACTCTGTTTAGTGGAACATGCTACTACCATGCCTTTACTGGAGACCGTAGCTTCCGTCGACTGACTCCCATTGGTGGCACCTGCCTCATCCTTGGTTGGGTTGCAATGGTGCTGTGAGCCTATTTTATTACCAATTCACTAGCAAAATGGATTTATGGTTCATTATCATGGAACCGGTCAAATAGTTTGCCATAAATCCATGATATTATTAGTCGGGTAGCTGTTATTATAATTGTTCTCGTACAATAAATAGTGTTGATGTGTTATTGTTTTATTCATAAAGATTCATATTGTAGTTTCTTCTTATTATATTACTAGTTCTTTGGAACCAGTGTGACTCTAAAGGTTTCTTTGATGCACTGTAATATTGTAGATTATGACATGACATGTGTAGTCATTTTTAGACATTTCTATTAATTATAGCTAGCATTGTTTATTATAAAAAACATGTATTCCATGAAAGTAGTTGGTAATGTAAATGTGAAGTTCAAAGTAGATGAAGTTTAAATTGTGAATAGCCTGTTAAGGATGGACTTTAGTTTTAAATAGTTTTATGGTGACAAGGATGAGTTATTAATTTACTTTTTATTGAATGTGTTTTAAATACCTATGAATAAATATAAGTGTCATTATTATACCAAAATTTTTCTTTTTATTTGCGTAACTGTTATTCATAAACCTAGTTGTTTGATCAGATTTTAATGTTGACATTCAAACAGGTGGACTGCGAACATTGGGTGGATGCCATCATTGTTTTATCCACATCAATAGTACCCTTGTGAACTATCAGCATGGAACAGGTTTAAAAGGTAAAAAGGAAACAAATTTCATTATCAATAAGTTTACATGGTTTATTGAAATTGTTACATATTAATTTTTTGCACTTTTTATGATACTTAAATGTTATAATCGAAACACCATTTGGTAATAAATGCTATTTTATAATTCGTAGGACTTGTATGGGAGGTTTTAGTGGTCCTTCATAAACAGCTTACAATGTGCTGGTCCATACTAGGAGAGTAAAGCTACCACAAGTTATATTTGAGATAAAATCCTTGTTTATAGATGTGAACAGCTTAAATGGACGCACACTTTAGAGACTATCATATCAATATAGTATTAATATAATATATTATAATGGCGGTGGCACGGGACAGTCGTCTGGTTCAGTGACCACACAGTTGCTTGTCCAATAGGCGTTCCTCGCTCCACTTCCGCATTGCACACACACCAACTATTCTACCGAGAGTCTCTCCAATGTATCGATAAAGAAATATACAAAGCTATCACATTAAATTAACACAAAATATAATATAAACATATTTTTGTATTCTAAAAAATCCTATGAAAACAAACTCTAGAACGCACAGCACTTTTAGTGTCCGTCACATGAATTCACTCTGATTGCACATTGCACAGTGGTCGCGCACCGTTATAATAAAGACGTATATAATATCACTAACCGCATTCACACATACACAGAGCTTGTAACAGTGATCACAGAGGGGATATGGGTTTAAGAGAGGTGGAAGGAGTGTTGTCCCTCGGAAGCGGCGAGGCGCAGCTTGGCACGCATCACCTCTGCGCTGCTGTAGTCTGGCAGCTTGAGGTAATTGACGCACGTCATCACTGACGGCAGATACTCGTCAGGGTCCAGTGACGACTCCAGGGACTTGCGGACAACGGTCAGCGGCGGGTTCAGCGCTTTGAAACCTGCACAACACATATCACTTTACTATTTAAACATTCAAAGCGCTCGGCGTGCGCAGTCGTTCCTAATAGACAAACTAGAAGCATCACATGCACAAATGTATAAGAGGAAATAGTTTGAAAGTGACCTCCAGTGGGCAGTCGCGGGCTGCCGGTAACGAATTGCAGGAAGAGTCTCTGGTCGTCGCGCGAGTAGGAGGCGAGAATGTCGACGAGCATACGAATAGAGCGGGACTCGGCCGTGTAGCCGTGATCTGGCCGGATGCACTCCGCCAGCATACGAGCTTCCCAGCGCTGTTCACGACCACCTGAAACAATACCAACACTATCAAGCCTCCATGAAGGAAGAAAGCAGTGCAGGATTTCTCAAAATATGGGACTTAATAGGATTTAAATCGCAAGAAGAAACATAATTCTGGCTCTCAGTTCCTGATAACTGATCCATGCCAGTTTAATAAAGCTATGAAAGTCCTGTATCAACCTCATTGCGAATAAAAGTAAATAAAATTGATGTTGATGCTAAGGCATGACAAAAATAGACTGAATGACAAAAAATAGGAAACAAATTGGGAATTACAGTCAATGGCGCAGACATAAAACTTACCTGATGAACTTCCACAAAACACTTGTTCCAATTCTTCTGGGTAGAAAATTTTGAGATTAGATAGCGGGAATACTGATTCAAACCCTTCTTTGAATGCATCCAATTGTTTCGTTACACCTGTAAACAGACAGTATTATTGCGTCTTGATCAGACAGAGGCATACGAAGTATTCAAGTATTGTTTCATCTGCTGATTGTATTTACATCATTAACTTTGAATATTTTTTCAGAAATTGACGGAACTCAGACATATAATCAAAAAAATTAAGCCACTAAACCCGTGTTTTACTGTGTAAATACACTCAACCAACCACGTACACATATACACCCAAATCATGCTCATTACTCTAGTACTTGTCAGGTCGTCGTCCAGTAAACATCGTACAAAATCTGCGCGCTTTAGGTCAAGTGAGATGACATTTCGTGACACTTTTTTGTCACGGAATCACCACGAAACAGGGGGAAAGTATGTATAGTGATTTTTTTGTACAATGTTTTATAGATTATACGTTTTCATGTACTAAGAGCAAGAAGCATAGTTTGGATGTGTGTGTGCGTGGGTGCGAGTATTTATGCTCCTTACTCTAGTACTTGTCAGGTCGTCCGTCATCCAGTAAACATCGTACTAAATCTGCGCGCTTTAGGGTAAGTGAGATGAAGTTTCGTGACATTTTTTTTTCACGGAATCACCACGAAACAAGAGGAAAGTATGTATAATGATTTTTTTGTACAATGTTTTATAGATTACCAATACGTATTCATGTACTAAGAGCAAGGAGCATAGTTTGGATGTATGTATGTGCGTGGGTGCGAGTATTTATAGTGGGGCACGGTTTTAGGGCTTCACTTTGGTTGTTCACGTTCAAAGACTTGAGGTCTTTATATTTCTTTGGCCTGAGATAGAAACCGAATCAACGTAAAAAGATCAAAAATCGGCAATACTGATGACTGATAGAATACTTATTAGCTAATATTATACATGCGAAAGTAACTCTGTCTGTCTGTTTGTTACGTTTTCACGCCTAAACCGCTGAACCGATAATGATGAATTTTGGTATAGAGATAGATAGGACCTTTCAGAAGAACGAAGGCTACTTTTAATGTAAAAACCACGCGCGCGAAGCCACGGGTAGCAGCTAGTATGTATATATTTATAAATACATACTTTATATAACACCCAGAGAAGACAAACTTCTACGTTCATTACACAAATGTTTGTCTAAGATGCGGATCGAACCGACAACCCCCTGCACAGAAGGTAGAGTTATGACCAACTGAGTAGAGAGGCCAGTTCAGCACAGTCAGTTAAAGTAACCTTCATAGAGCAGCCAGTGCGTGACGAGCTCGATGTAGTTATGTAGGTTGTGCGCCGTGACGGGCAGGTCACGGCCGCCGCGGCGAAGCTCTGTGCAGCCGTCGCCGGGTAGAATGAAGTCCAGCCCCAACTCTTCAATGGGACACCCGTCTAGTTCCAGCCCGTTTATCTGCAATTGAAATTGAACACTCTGATACTATATAAACATTGATACTAACAGCTTTCAGTTGCTGTCGATGAATTGGTATTACGGAAGGTTAATGTTTATTTTAACACATGCTATCCATACGTGTACGAATGGACACGTACCGTACGTAATACTCTATTGATTAAAATAATGCCTATTACTAGTAGAAATTGATAGACATTGATTGTATAAAGAGTTCCATAATCGCCATACTGGTTACATTGATGTGACTAGCATAGGCATAGAACCAACTCCGCAATGGAAACATCAAAAAAATGCGACCAAAATGCGTTGGATATCGTACTATCTAACAGAACTGTGCTACCAATTTATATGACTTTTTGCAAAATCTTAGATGTCTTGATGGTGTAAGTACAACAAGTCTTTGAAAATAAGTGAAAACTGACATTTTGTTCCATTATTGAATGATTTTCCGCAGTTTCAATCATTACCTAATAACATGGCGTCGTAAATGAGCTATAACGGGTCCATTTAAGAAATGCCATTTAAACATGTTATTTTATTTCAAACTTTCCAGACTTTGGTGCAAACAAAATAAAATCAATAGCATTTTACGAAATCCTTCTAAAAACAGGTTTTCTTCAGGCTTTTTTTAATTCAAAATGATGATGAAAACAGTTTCAGATATTGCTCGTTTAATCGGAAGAGTTTGAAGTCAACTGTCACTGTCACATCCATAGCCATAGTTATTCCAGCGAAACAATATATCAAAGTCAAAAGATATTTTATTCAATACAATCACCAAGGATCACTTTGAAACGTCTTACATACTAGAATTTTCGTGCCAATTCCTCCTAACCCAAGCCTGAGAAGAAACTCGTCCTGGTCCTAGCGCTTTTTTACATGATCCATCTTATAACTACCTTAACTACGAAAAACGAATACAAGACAGTTTATACATTTCAAATGTGTCAGTTAACTGTCTAAGGGGAGTTCATCAAAACAGTATATAAACATCATCAAAACAGTTTCATTGAACACAAGGACCACTTTAAGCACCGTCTTACATGCTAGTTGTATTTCGGTGGCGATGCTTGCCAAAAAGAAGGTTTAGTACTCACCATTTGAGTCTTCTGTTCTGGCGAGTTTCTTATGTCTCCGGCGATAGCACGAGCTCGCTCGGCTACTCGTCGCAGGCGGCATAGCGAGCGCCACAGCTCAGGCGCCACGTGCCTCACGTCACTTAGCGACAGCCAGCGCTGCTCGCTGATCAGCCAACGGTACATCGACACCGATAGCGGGATATCCACCTGGACAACAAACGTCCGTCATCGTACAACAGAACTTAAGAGCATGCCAAACGATGGTAAATCGACTACTACGGTGATGTATGTGTACAGGCATCATAGCGACCGATCGTGTATACTGTCAAACGTTTCACATAAGACGATATAGTTCTGTGAACTGTATTTAGCCACTATAGTCACTAGTGGCTCTGTGAGCTGTAGACCTCGCTAACATTTTTCGAAATGACTGAAAAAGAAAAACTTTTTTATCTCCGCCATTTCGAAAAATTTTCAGAAATTGAATCGACAAAAAAAATCGATGTAGTTATAGAACCTGCTCACAAAAATTCACGAGAATCGGTTGAGAAATGCGACCTGTAGAGGAGAACATACGGACAGACGTACAAAAGCATTTTTGCCTAAACTGAAACGGAGACACTCGTTCGCACTTGGCGTTCGCTCGGTCAATAACGGTCTCAAATCTACTACTGCGGTAATGTATGTACACGTGCGTCTCGTGCAAATTAGGTACTCGTTTTTTAGTTTTTACTGGGCATTGCTGGGCGTAGACCGTTTTTACCATGTAACATGTTAATTTAACTGTTTTGTTCAGATAAGTAATTCGAATTCGGGTAATTACTTTCACATTGTTTACTTAGACCGTACTGTGTGTAAACTGCACTCTTACTTTTGCATTCTACTATTGCATGCGCAGACCAAAGATTCAACAGTTGTGTAAATAACTCACCATTCGTGAGTCCATGACAGCTTTGGCCATGAACTTGCCAAGGAAGCGGAATTTGGCCTTTACTCGTGACAGGTGGGACGCACGCACATTGCGGCCGACGGCTTGCGGGAACAGCCCGCACGGCCAGTTCACGTAAGTGGCGTCCGGTGCTGGAGACGGAATTGACGTTTCCTGGGGAACAAACAAATGTATGTCTTTAAGCTCGTAGAATATTTTTAATCATCGTCACGATAATAACCAAGCGCGTGTTGGACCATGCACAAGGCTTCTGAAAGGTAGTAGGGATAAGAATGACTAAAGACCAGGGATACGATTATGGAACTTTGATACTATCAAAACATTGATTGTAATAGCTTTCAGTTACTATTGATGAATTGGTATTACAGACCGCTGCGATTTCTAACTGGTTTGGTTTGGTGTCAAACTATAACATGACCAATTTACAAAGTACGATTGTGGTAGGAACCGTGTTTAGCGTACTAAGCATTTAAATACATCGTATATGTTTGATTGAAATAATGCCTATTGCTAATCGAAATCGATAGACATTGATGCCGATTGCTAATCGAAACTGATAGACATTGATTGTATCAAAAGTTCCATAATCGCTCTACTGGTTCCTAACCAATTCAACGCAATCTAGTTAACAAAACAAAAATAATATTATAATTGTTACTAGCTCTTTGTATTTTTTCAATTCTTACAAATAAAGCTGTTACTCAAAATCTAGTAATGCATGAGCATGAGCAATACATGATAGTCGAGCATGCAAGCGAGAGCGCGGAACAAGCGATAGAGAGGCACGATCGGCCTAAGTCTTCGCCTTGTGAGGCCGGTTTTCTTATGACGTTATCACGTAAAATTAACAGACAACCATTATTTAAATATTTGTATCTACAAATATAAAAAAATGGGTATAAAAAAAACACTAACCTTTTCGAGATCAGAGGGTTCCGGTGACCGGTCATCGTCTAGACTCAGTGTCTCTCGTACGGACGATGCAAGCTCCGTCACCGCGGGTGGCTGACTTTTGACTATTTCACCCCCGAACGACGTGGGCTTCTGTTTGAAGTTTTCACTACCATGCCACAGATCCAGATCGGCACGTTGTAATTCCTGAAAAGGTTATATTTTTTAGTATAAATACAATGTCAAAAATAGTAATATAATGAGTGAGAGTGGAGGAGCCTGCCTACCGCTGCCGTACGCGTGAGAGAAAGGGAAGCCAGACAGACTGGCGCAACGCGTTCCGTAACGAAGCGGTTTACCTTCCCATAAGAGTTATCACTTCAAATATAATCAATAAATAAAACTAGCATAAGTAGTACAAAAACAACTAGAACCGCACCTGCGAAACAAGCGCGTAGAACTCAAGCGTGGGTCCGAGTCCCGTCCCCACTTCGTTCTCGTACTGTATCTCCAGCAGCGCTTTGGTATGCGCGAACTCGTGCATCACATGCTCAGCTTGTCTCAGCACATTGTGTCGTTGCACTGTTCTCTTGCGTCGGTCGAGGCGTGGTGCGACGCGTTCGTCGGGAGCCCCGCCCCCTGCGCCCCCACCACCCGCCGCTCCGCCCCTTTCCCCACCAGCTTCGACAAGCCGCTGTAGTGCTCGGTCGCGGTCGAATGACACCACGTAGAATAATAGATGCCGGCACTCGAATGGGAAGACGAACGGGCTGTTGAATACATAAGCGCACACTCAATAGTCACATACAACTTCGTTACAGAATTCTTGCGTGTAAAAGAGGAGGGAAAAGATATTAGTACTTGTGGTGGATCTGAGACCAGGATGGCGGCCAAGGATATAAGTACGTTTGGGTGCGCAATGTATGCATCTGATTAAGGCAGACTGACACATCTGATCACAAGTTGATAAAAGCGCAGAGTGTTCACTAAAGTAAGAATAAGACCCTATTTCAGTTATCAATACGAATAATAGTGTATAATGGTAATGGTGTAAAGGCCAATATAGGTTTTGAAAAGGTATAAATTTCTGTTTGCAAGTGGTGTTTATACAAATAGATTAGGATCCTCAGAATAAGGTTTTACAAAATGATGTGTATACATTTGTTGACGAACCTAAAAAGAGCCTTTGATATCTAGTGACGCGAGATAAATGTAATGATACATTTAAGGAGTAATGTATAATATCTCACCAAGCGTAGGCGACTTTCTTCAACCACGGCGGCAGATTTCCAGTCATTATTACAAGTGGGTCTTGCAATTGACGATTGGCTTTGGCAGCAAGCTGTAAATAAAACACTTGGGTCAAAAGGGTGTACCTACCGGAATAATATATTACTGTGTCAGTTTTGTTTTAATGTAATCGTGTTTTTTTTTTTAAATAAATAAATATTGCTGGTCAATGCACACAACCCTATTTAGCGCCAAACTAAGCATAGCTAGTAATATGGTGACACGAGACCTGAAACAAATACTTGCAGATCATACAAACATTTGTCCCGCGGCGGCTATCGAACCCACTACCTTCTGCGTCTCTTTTGCACACTGCGCCACAGAGATGTGAATTGTTTGTTATGCTTAAATACCACGCATGCGAAACCGCGATCACTAGTAATGTAATTGTATAATTGCAAATTATATGACGTCACACCAGAGCTGGAGTCATCTGTAACAATGACAAGGAGCGGCTCCAAAAATCATAAAGTTTTACGACCTCTGTGGCGCAGTGGGCCAAGGCCTGGCTTGACGGCGCAGAAGGTTGTGGGTTCGATTCCCGCCGTGGAACCAATGTTTGTATGATGTGCAAGTGTAAAAAAAGTATATAAGTAGTATATCAATCATGTGGTATCCATAATACCCATAAAGTTCTGCTTACTTCGGGGCTAGATGACGCTGTGCGTAATGTCCGACATTATTTATATTTATTTATGAATCCAGGTAAATAAGCAATCCAAGGAACACCTGCCCCCCGGACGTGATATTCCATGGTCAGTTTGGTCCATAAACCGAGTGCGGACCCAAGTCGGCCGCTGTACAGAAAGCATGTGCAAATAGGGCTATCGCGACTCTGCTTGTGCCCAATGCGACTGCGGAGCTCCCATCCAAATCTACTCGTCTGCCCCTTGTGCCCTTACACCTGAACAAGCGATGACCTAATAAACGCCGCGGACGATGGAGTGAGAGTGGCAGTATTCCATTCAAACCTAATTTAGTTGTATCTTTGAAACGCAAGAAGGAGGTGAGATTTTATCATCAATTTTCTTATAGTTGGTATAGTTACCTTAGCATTGATGAAGTCTGCGTTAGGTACGAGCGGGCGGTGGTCTGGCAAGCAGGCGGCTCGGTACAGAGTATGCCAGTGTCGAGATAGGGCGTGAAGTGCGCGGAGCAAGGCCAGCGCCGGCAGAGATGCGTCCTTCACTTCAATAGCGCCGGCGACAGCGGCTTGCAACGGAGCGCGCACCATCACCACTAATGGCGACTCGCGGACCGGAATCATACCGTCTGAATACAAACATGTAAGTAAGTTGTTGACAACATCTTAACCCCTTGAATGGCGAACCTAAATCTAGACTTTTAAGTGGCGGCAAAATGGCGGCATAAGATGTATTTTCAGAAAATCAACTATTTTGAACAAACAACTGCTTCTATCAACAATCCAAGAACAGCTGAAGAATCATATTGAATTTTCTATTAGATTATTGTAGAATGACGGATGACCGTTATTCTATAATTATTATAATTGTGTTTTATTAATTAATAATATTAATTAATTAATCTCGCTCGCTTCATACCATATGCTGTTTATTTTAAAAAAACATAATTCTTTATGTCAATATTATATGTTGTTATATTTGTCAATATATTGTTTGATAAGGGACATATTTAATTTTACTTACTTCAATATAAAAATACCAAGTTATTTGTACTTGAAAATTGGGCCACGTGCAATGGCGACAAAAATGTCGCCGAATTTTTACAGATTATCTCAATGAAAATGTTCAACGACCATAGAGTATTGTATATCAAATGAACGGTAAGGATTCCGTCCTTCAGGCCACATCAATCAACCGGCAACCGCCGGATCAAAATAAAACGCAGGAAAGGTTTATGTGTAACAATTTCCGCGCTGGAACTTTCGGGCCAGTTGCGAGTCAACGGAGTTTTCACTACCGGGTAAATTGTACCAGTAAAGAGTCAACGGGTTAAATAAACATTCCATTTGTGGATTCTTGTTCGTTAATGGCATGTGTCATAATAATGTTAATATTGTTAGTGTCAAGAGTTTATATTGTTTACAGTAAGTCACAAAGTCGTATCTTGTCGTTCGTCATTTGTTATTTTATATACTATGGTGCCTTTCATAATATTACATAGTTCCATTTGTTGGCGGGTGGACGCAATAAATCACAGAACAGAAAGAACAATAGAAATAGCATGATGACTTTTTATTAGGAGAACCAGTGTAGCTACACTCACACATGTAGAAACAAACACACTTAGAAATAAAAGTTATAATTGGCTGAAAAAGAACGATAAAAAGGACCAAACCATAAAACAAATGGTATTGATATAAAACCTTAGTACCATCAGAACATGGTTCAAAACTCAATAAATTAAACAGTACTAAAATGTGAGTCTACTTACCAAGAAATGACGCTTTTGCGAAAGATTTTTGTTTTAGTCTCTAACAACAAGAAATATAATTGATAATGCAATGGCTGTTATTTGATTGCCCACTAAACATAGCTACTTCCTTAGTGATGTGCCAATGGATACAAGACGAATGTATCGATATCGATTATTATACCTACCTACTGATGGATATCAAAATACGAATACGATGGGTACGTCAGGTTAGATTTGTGGTGGGCCAAATAAACAGCTTTTCTTTATTTTAACACAATCACACGCTTGTGTTTCTTTGGCGTTGAGGAAGGTTCGGCTGATAAATTTTGTGTCTGTAATTTTTTATATGTTTCATTCAATTTCGATTTTACGTAATCATAATATAAATGAAGGTAATTAATTATAATATAACGTCATGAATATAAACACTATAATAACCTGAAAAAACAACATTTTTAGTGTCTGTATAGCTGTGTCAACCATGTATTTGTTTCCACTTTTTTTTATTACAAAATCTTGGTCCTTAAAGTGGTCTGAGCAAATTGTGCTTGTTTTTATAGAAACCAATTTTGTTTACGAGTTGCATCAATCCATTTTTTTTAATGTTTGGTGCCTTGGGAAAAATGAAACCAGAAGTTTATTTCTTCAAAATAATTACATGGGCAGGTAAGTGTTGTTAAATAAATTAATACTGAATAAAAAGTGGATAGGTTAGGAAAAAAATGATAAAATATAATATAAGAGTTAATAAAAATTGACAAATATTTATAATCATTGATTTATCGATAGTTCATCAACTATATATGGCGCGTTTTCGACCGGAGGCACCGGTTGACCTGATTGAAGTGATGCTGTGACCGCGCGCTCTCCGCCCTCTATCTCGAAAACGGTTCACCGTATAAAAATGATTTTTAAACAAAATTTGTAGAGAATTTTTTATTCTACAATATTGATAATAAATACAAATAGTAAAAAAACCCATAGGAAATGAGATGTTTACAAAAAAAGCGCAAAAAAACGATTTTTGTGACCTTTGACCTTGAAATTTAATAGTTGCGTACACCCTACCATATGTAGGTTTTGAGACGACTTTTAGGGTGTCAATATACAAGTATTTACAGACTTACAGCTGGGTATCTCGAATTCCGAGATTCTTACCTAATTTAAGCTTAAATGACTGGACTATTAGGTGTTTGCGCACAAAGATGGATGCCGAAGATCTATCTTCGTTCAAAGATAGATGGGAAAAAGCAGAGAAATGGATAGAGAATGGCGGGAAAGGAGTGAGGCGGGAATGGCAGCGGGAAAGGTGTGGAAAATGGCATGTGTGGAAACGCTAGGTCTCTATCATTGTGATATCGTCATTAAAGTTCTGCGAATGTCCAGTTAAAGTCCTGTTGAATTCAGAAATCTTATTGTTTCATTGGATGTCTAATCCTAGGGTAGTTGACCCAGGGGAAAGACGAGTCAAGGACTCCAAAGGCTATAAAATAAACTTCTGGGTCGCTTATGCCGACCAACTTATATCATAATGACACTATTGATATTTCAAAGTCTGACTTTTAGCAGGCTAGGCGCAGTGCGAAGTATCGCACTTTAGGCACTAAGTGAAAAGCACATTGACGCACCCAACTTGTTTGGGAAATTCGTTGAGAATTGTCGCGCCAGACGAGATAGAGTTACGCGATAAAAAGAGACGGAACTATAATGTTAGGCACTAAGCGCTTGTGCGAACTGAAATACACTTTCTTACGTCGTAGCAAGAGTTGCTATTTTTTTATAAATATTTTCGCGAGTCCGCTTTCTGTACTTTTTTGTACTAATAAGTATGCGCGCTTTTTAGGTTGATTTGTATAAATAAAAAGTTATGGGTAAACAGTAACTTTAGACAAATTAAAATCTAAATACCAACTCTTAGTCACGGGATGACCGGACATTGTTTGCATTTATTATGCATACTATATGTATACTGATACTAATTCAGAAAGACGAACGTTGCCGAGGTGTATAATTAAATTCGTACTACCATAAGCTCGCTTTATTAACCGATGCAACGATGTTGGTGACGCTAAATTGTAGATAAAAATATTTCACTTATGTATTTATTTATGTAACGAGATTGAAAACTCAAATGAATAGACTTACCGTTCCATAACAGATCAGGTTTACGTCTAGATGAGATCTTTGTAGGTTGTCCTTTGCCCTTTCGCGAGGCCGTGGCTTCGGGTCGAGGCTGCTCTGTCGTCTCTACCGCGCGATAATATATCGTATGTGTTTGCACCCAGATACCAGCATTTGCTGTAACAATATATAACTTATAAGCCAAATAACCAATATAAATTACCTTTAACTGCAATCATGTTCCAGTTAAAACTCTCCGTGACTTGGCTCTTACGGAGTCAACTGTAGAGGTCAATTTATTGGAATTTTCGACTGAAGGAACTAGTTTTAGGCTTCGGTGCAAGAAACACGAGACAGTAAAGTAACATGGCGCCTACAAAGCAGTTACATTATGACTATTAAGATATTTAAGTAAAAATATTTAAATATATGCTTTTGGAGTACTTAAATATTGAAAAATATTTAAGTACTCCAAAAGCGATTAGAGAGTTGCAGACAGTTCAATTTAAGAAAAAACTGTATACATGGCTCAGTGAGAAATGTTTTTACGATGTTGATGAAATTTTTATATAATAATTGATATTCTGGATAAACCTGCTTAGGTACTTATATAATATTGATGTTGACATTTTTATTTTATGTAGGTACTTAAAAAATTTCGTTTAAAAAAAAATAAGAATTGTAATTAATAATCTATTTATCTCATGTGAGACAATTTTTACTTAAGAACCATGTGCAGCTTGAACCTTGTGCATACAGGCAGTATTGTAATGAACACCTAATAAACGGACGTGTCTCGTGATTCCACCTTTCATTTATAAACACGCGCAATACTCAATAGAGAACATGCCATAAGAGGCACAGTGGTGACCCCGACTTACCATATTTCGAGCAAATAAATTAATTTAATTTCGATTTATCAAACAGCTGGTAAACTTACCTAATGGAGTTTCCGTATCGGTGTCTGCATCGTTCTGTTCGCCAAACTGCCTGACCGCTTGATAAACGGTCATGTTGTACGGCAAAACTGTGTCTCCGATCAGGAACTCCAATTTGTGTTCAGCACTACAACAAAATTATTATAAAAAATATATATATATATAAATACTAAACCCCACGAGCATGTCCAATAACCTACATAATTTAAGACATTTCAGCACTTTACGCGGTTCACTAAAATCAGCGAATCAGTTCGCGTTCGGTAACCTATCAAACTGCGTATCTCATAATTATTTACCATTATCATAAGTTCAATATCAATTTATATTTATTATCCAACTAACATTATAAATGCGAAAGTAACCCTCTAAGTAACTCTGTCTGTCTGCCTGTATGTGTTTGATACGTTTTCACGCCTAAACCGCTGAACCCATGTGTTTTGGTATAGAGATATATGGTACTTTGAAGAAGAACATTTCAACAAGTTATCTGGCTGGATGGATTGTACAATTATTAATGAATTATGGACTGTAAGAAAGAGTATATAAAGATTAATCTGCCGATAAAGGATAAGACCCAATCAAAAACTATTCTTTCTCTCGTGATCTACTACCGCACACTACTTAAAAACTAGACGTTGTTTTTTTATGTTCATAAAAAACATAATACTCGAGTGACGATACCGTCACAAAGCAAACTTACATAAGTATAAAGTTGCACCAAAAGGTATACCCAAAACAGGTAAAATAAATCAAAAAGGTGGTATACACCAAACTATCTTGATGGACAATTCATACAGCACTAACTAGCCTCAAACCATAGTTTGTCTCAAGATAATGGCGCATGCAACTGTATCGAAATATCGGGAAGCAGTAAAACACACATATCATGTCACATTTATCCCGTTTTAAGTAATATTATAACAATTTGTTTTATGGTAACCAAGATGATTGGTAGAATATTAACATACTTTTTAATACATATGTAAGTTACAATATTACACCCAGACAGAACAAATGTATGTTCTGGGAATTGAATTGAACCTACAACACTCAGCTCAGAATGCAGAGCGGCCAACTGAGCAGTAAGGCCACTCAAATAGTGCACTCATGTATGTACTCACTCTGTAGTGTTCTGATGAGGCGGAGAGGCGAGAGAGTCTTCACCGTCTTCATCTGAAGCCGCGTCCTCATCCGAGTGTGGGCCGCTCGCGGAGCCTTCACGATTCCTCCCGTTCGCATATCCACGGGCCGCTAAATACCTGAATACATACATTGGTTAAACCAATTTATTCACTCTCAAGGTTCGACAATCATCTGTATAGTTGTAATAATAATTGGACTTAGTTATAAAAGTCTCTCAACTTCTGTCAAAAGTAAATCATTGTTTAAAATAGTGCCATCCAAAACATTAAACAGATAGACAAATATTTAGTATGCTTCGTCAAGCGCGGGATTGTAAAAATCCAGCTGTTTCAATCCAGCGCTCGGTGAAACAACAAGTCTGCAGAGCAGAGGCTTGGTATTTTTTCGTTACTGTGAGGAGTCAATTGTTCCTGAGAACGTGAACAGCCGAAACACGTGTCGAAATTTTTGAGGAATAGATTGTATTAAATATTTGCCTATCCGTTTAATGTTATGTAATGGATTTCCGCAAAGTCACGCCTGAATCAATTATCTATAGTGACATCCTTTTTTTTACAAATAGTGACAAATACTAAAGGGCGAAACATAAGCAGTGTTTAAGTTGATAGGTGTTTATATATTGACCGAATATATATAGTGAAAATTACGAAGATTGATATAAAAGTACCTTTCAATGGCTTGAACTAAAGCTAAGGGGTCAATCCGAACAACACCACCCTTCCACTGCTTCAGGTTGGTGCAAGACGGATGACGTTTGAGATCACACTGAAACAAAAACATTATTATGAAGATTGTCCAGCACCAATATCTCCTAGTCTTTATTCAGAGTACACCATAGGTACCATAGGTGAGCGGTGTTTAGAGTTTAAAAAGACGTACAATATTGATAGATCTACCTTACGTGAACAGTCTCTCTGAAAGTGAGTAAGAGACATCAAAAACGCACTACAAACGAAAGAGAGAGACAGACTTCGATCGAGACTAACTTTACGTAAGCCTAGATTAAAGACCAAGATGTTCGTTAACCCTCGACGAAAGAAAAGAGGTGTTATAAATTTTACGTGTATATCTTGTATGTGTGTGTCTGTGGTATAGAAGCTCCCAAACGGATGAACCGGTTTTGGTTTAGTATTTTTGTTTGAAAGCCAATTCAGGCAATTCTGGAATCCTGCAGATTCCAGAATTGCCTGGAATCTGCAGGATACTCAACTTCTCACCACCTTACAGCAAAGGTGCTTGGTCTCGTTGGAATGGCCTTAATTAATAGTATATACAGTCTGGATATGCTAACTAAGCATGAAAATCTATCCATAGAAATAACCAATACCATTCGAGAACCAATCAAAACAAAAGTGACTGATCGGTAAAAGCATGAGCACAAATATTTTTGGGGTTACGCATTTATATGATTGCAGAGTTATCATGACCAGACTCTAGAAAAATGTGAGGGTATAAAAGCTTCAAATTTTATACTTGTTTTTTAATATAAAAAGTACAGTCTTCTTAACCAGCCAAAGAACTAATCAGGTATTCCTTCATAGTGAGTAGTGTAATTGATATTTGTACTGACCATGAGCTGGTGCGTGTTGAAGAACTTGAGGGCGGAGGTGGCAGGACGCGCGGGAAGGTCGTGAACGCGCACCGGGAATTGCTCGAGGTGCGACACGCACGCGTTGACCTTGCACACGAGAGCAGCCAGGGCTCCGCCACTACCCAGCCCCAAGCCCAACGCCTCCGCACCGGTCTCACTCCATTCACTGAAATTACAACTTGTTAAGTAACATAACAATTCGTAAAATGATCACTACACTTTTGTATAGGGTGCATCCTGTAAAAATAGATGTAATCAGACACTAAAGCCGTATGCTGTATCCCAGCATTTGACAGGTCAAATGGTCAACATCAAAGCACTTACTCAGATGTGAGAGGCATATCGGCGAACACGTGAAGGAAAAGCCGCAAGCGATCTTCGCAGCTGGCAACCTGCTCGCTTGAACTACGAGACTCGGCTTCGGCATCTTTTTTCTCTCCTTCTGCATCTGTCTCGCTCTCACCGGTCATGTATTGAAGGAGAGCGCCCAATACGCCCGAGTGATTCACCTGTTAATTGAATAATGCTGCTTACTGTCTGCTTGCTTGTGTTAACTTTACTCATGTGCACATTTTTCATCGAGATGGCATTTCTCAACACGACATACTGTGTGACAACAACATATTAATGTATAAATATGTGATATAGGCATATCAGCGCTAGTTACTCGTCTGTTATCGTTAAATTACTCAGCCACATACACACACACACACACACACACACACACACACACACACACACACAAATACAACAACTTCCTCTACCATCAAAGAAGCGTAAGTCATACTTTCATCAACGGGCCTAGCACGGGACAAGGAGAAATAGTCTTTATCCACCTGTCAGTGGAAATAATTTCCTTTTCTACCTCACTTAGCACAGCTTCGGGGAAAGGGATGTAATGTTTCCCTTTGACGTTTATCGTAGACTTTATGTCCCGCTACTCCCTGCCCCAGAGCACGTCCTATCAACAACGTGGATAAATTTATCTCTATTTGATATAAGACAGGGAGTATCTATCACTGTCCTTTGATGGGTATAAGTATAAGTATCTATCAACTTATGTTTTCTGTGAAATCCCTACCTACTTATAGTTCCCAACTAAAGCTAAACCAAACCTACCTACCTATTTTGTCTACGTACCAAGTTGCACAGGTGTAATCGGTGTTTTGTTATGCTTGATGCCACCACAGAAAGTACAAGGAACGAACGATTTATAGAAATTTGATGGATTAAAGGAAATATTGAAGACTGATACAACATTTTTGATTAATTTGCTAAAATAGCAACAATGCGGTAGAGAACGCTACTCCCCCCGAATATCCACCGTGATAAATTATTCTAGGTAGTTATCACGCTAGGTAGACACAAATGACAGAGGGGATATAATTTTTATCCTCTCCCTGGGGACTAATAGTCTTCTTGCCGTGCTAGGCCTGCAGATTTAAAAAAAACACAAGGTAATCTATTGTTTATTTGTCCACCTACCAAAGTTGTATCAAACTTAACTCACCGCTTTAAATAAGTACAATTAACAAATAACATTTTTTTTATGTTTTTTGGTAGTTACTCTGCTTTTCGGGGCGGAGACAAATCCAACAAAATAAATCAAAAATCATGAAAATCGGTTCAATAGTTCCAGAGTTATAAATGGTGTAACTAACACGACTTCGTTTTTTATATATATATATGTAGATATAGACTAGCTACTGCTGCGGGTTGCACGCATAGTACATACATAAAAAAAGCATATGTCCGTTACTAAGATACAATCAATCAATCAACCAATCCAATACATACAATCATACATAGGTACATATCCATACCAAATTTGATTGATGCAAAAAAAATTATAAGTTCTCTTGATCCGATCGCTATCAAACTTTACAGGATCACCCCGCTAGGCCAATCTGAAGATTTCCTAAAAATTTCATCGAAATCAGTCCAGCCGTTTCGGAGTCTATAGGGAACATACATACATACATACACACATCACTTTTTATAGATATAGATAAAGAAGCGGACCTGGATTAACATATCGATTTTTATTTACGTAGATACCACGCAAGCAGCAGCAGATACAAGAAGAGGCCGATACCCAGTGTAGACGGCTGCAGATCATTATAATAGAACAAGAGTTCGTTACCTCGAAGGGTGAGACGTCGTGGTGTATAAGCGTGTCTCTAAGCTGCTGCAGCGCTGCACGACGATGACTGTGATGCGGCAAAGCAGCGGCTAAAGCGGCTAGCTGCTCCAACGCCCCGCCACCGCCACCCAGTGCTCCCCATTCGCGTTGAAGTCGTGCCGCTGTCCATTGTATCCATTCACGAACTTTTTCTCTGTAACGTTTTATTATTAACATTTTAGACTTCACTCCGAAGCGGTCGTGATCGACAAATAGTTGACTTCTTTTTAGCCGTTTAAGCGCTATCTCACGATTTGCGAGCGAGTTCAAAACGAAGCAGAAGCGAAACGGTCTTGCCACGGTCAATAGCAAAATGAATTAGAACCAATAAATAAATAAATAAATAATCCCGGACATTTCACACAGCATCATCTGGCCCCAAAGTAAGCAGAGCTTGTGTTATGGGTACCAACATGACTGATATACGACTTATATACTTTTTTTTTGTAAATACATACATATTATACATAGAAACACCCAGACCCGAGAAAACCCGATACTTGCAGATCATACAAACATTTGTCCCGCGGCAGGAATCGAACCCGCTACCTTCTGCGTCTCGGCCTGACCTTAGCCCACTGCGCCACAGAGGTCGTCAGATCGTCAGTACCAGTTTAAATCTGAATGTGATTTTGTTATAATAATAAACACCCAACTCTCATAAATTGTATAACGTGTTTCAATAAATAAACGAATCTAAAACAGCGGTTTAAGTGTTGTCCTCTCACTAACACAAAATTGAATACAATGCAACATGGTATAGGTGTAGTCTGGTGACCGGAAATAGTATACAGGCTACTTTTATGTACCTAAGTACTATAAAAGTAAGCTACCCAGTACTGTTTATGGATTTAGTCTGAAAACCATTTGAAGTTTCTTTTTAACCGACTTCAAAAAAGAAGGAGGTTCTCAATTCATCGGAATCTTTTTTTAGAAAATGTTGAATCTTTTGATTTGAATAAAAGAATCAAATAAAACCGATTTGGAAATTTCTATTTGTTTCAAAGGGTCCCATTCCCTAGTTTTTAAAAAAATCAACAAAACTACAAAAATGTATTTTTAGATTCAAAGAGGTCGGATTTCTTTTTAGTTTTTTGAACGTAATCATGCGAGATAATATTGAATCTTAATCTCGTTAGAGAGTGTACAAAATGACGTCCATGGGGCGCTATTCGCGGCGAACCCGTTGCGCTCTAAATAAATATCTCACTCACAGCAGATTATATTGACTTCCCTGATAATATCACGTCGATTACGATACATGCCAAGAGGTTTTCAACAACTATAAGCAAGACCTTCTGACGGTATATTAAATCTATTACAAGAGATGGCCACCACATCACTGACAGATATGGAAACTACTTTTCAGTTAATTTTGTTTAGTGTTCGTTTTATTTGGTAAAAAAGTTTGATCTTACAGCCATCAACAAGTTAATTGTCTGAATGTTTGTTACCTTTTGTTACCTTTGTTACCAGGTCTTGATGAGATTTGGTACGGAGATAAAAGACAAAAGCGAAATTGCATTATAGTTTAACGCTGATAAATTCATACTAAAGCATATTATAAGATATAAGATTATTTAGATGACAAATTGGGATGAATCTGCTCCAACTTGACTGGGCATCCCTAACAAAATTGGCAAGGAACATACAAAGAAGTGTTGAGACCAGACAAGTTTCTTCGGGACGGGGTTAGGAGGAACCGGCACCTAAATTCACTACCATGTCAGAAAACGATACAATGTGGTCCTTGTAATTTAATTGAATAAATAATGTTTTTTGACTTTGACTAATATTATAAATATCTGTCTCTTTATTATAAATACTTACGGGTATTTATCGCGTTTATTTACCTATTTTTCCCGACGTTTCGACAGGTTTACACTCTGTCGTGGTCACGGGATGATTCAGTCATCCCGTATTTATAATAATGTGTTCTGATCGCGTAAGTTTAAAAAACTTTATCTGTCTCTTTGTTTTGTTACTTTTTCACGGCTAGGCAGCTGGACAAAATTAGGTACAGAGATTGTACCTTGGGGATGGACATAGACTACTAACTTGTTTTGGACAGTGAGATTAGTAGCGGAGTGCGGTGCAGCTAGCAAGCCTGTCTCCTTGTGTGCGTGGGGGCTGCGACCCCAACGCGAAGGGTTGAGCGACGACAGGAACGAAGATGTCTTCGAAGTGCCGCCGACCCGGCTCGCGGAACGAGCCGCCGTCGCTGGGGCTCCAGAACCTTTTGAGTACAAGAGTGATTATGATTATACATTTTAATGACGACATCTGTGGCGCAGTGGGCGAAGGCCTGCCTCAGATCTAGAAGGTTGCGGGTTCGATTCCCGCCGTGGGATAATGTTTGTATGATCTGCAAGTATTTGTCTAGGGTCTGGGTGTTTCCATGTATAATATGTATGTATTTACAAAAAAAAAGTATATAAGTAAACACAAGCTTTGCTTACTTTGGGGCCAGATGACAATGTGTGAAATGTCCGGCATTATTATTGTTTTTGTTTTTAAGTTCTCTAAACTCTATTAAACAGTTTGTTTGTTTGTTTGTTCGAGTGATCCATTCTCGCTAACAAGCTCAGTTTGTAAAAACATTCGGACAAATTTTGACGATCTCTGTGGCGCAGTGGGCTAAGGTCGGGCTGAGACGCAGAAGATTGCGAGTTCAATTCCCGCCGCGGGACAAATGTTTGTATTATCTGCAAGTATTTGTCTCGGGTCTGGGTGTTTCTATGTATAATATGTATGTATTTACAAAAAAAAACAGTATATAAATAGTATATTACCCATAACACAAGCTCTGCTTACTTTGGGGCCAGCTGATGCTGAGTGAAATGCCCGGACATTTCACACAGCAGCAGCAGTTATTTATTTATTTAATTCGGATATGGTCGTGTATGGTTTGTGCCAGCGCTTTGCAGGCCATTGGTCGCCCATTGGTCGAAATTCAACCATAATTAATTAATAATAATCCCGGACATTTCACACACCATCATCTAGCCCCAAAGTAAGCAGAGTTTTGTTATGGGTACCAAATAACTGATTTACTACTTATATACATTTTTATTTATTTTTTTGTAAATACATACATATTATACATATAAAAATACCCAGACCCGAGACAAATACTTACTGATCATACAAACATTTGTCCTGCGGTGGGAATCGAACCCGCAACTTTCTGCGTCTCAGGCAGGCTTTCGCCTACTGCGCCACTTAGGTCGACAATTATTAATAATTAAGAGGTTGTTAATAATTAACGCATATTTTAAGCATAATTTAAATAAAACATGTGCATTCTGCACTTCTCTATATAAACTATAAGTGTGTGAAATTTCATACTCCTCCGTTCGCGCAATTTTCGTAAAAAGGTGTACAAAGTTTTTGCTTCACATATTAATATATAGATTCCTATCATGAGTTAAATCTAGTATTAGGTATAGTGTACTGACTGTGTGGAGCCGGTGCCGGTGTGGGTACGGATGTGGGTACAGGCCCCGGGGGGTGGTGCACGAGGTGTGTGGGGTGCGCGGCGAGCAGGGGGTGTGCGGGGGCCGCGGGGGGAGGCTCGTCCCGGCGCCGAGCGTGACGCGACCCCGCGCCGCCTGACCGCTTCACAGCGCGCTTGCGCTTTAACATCTCCGCTAGCTGCAGAGGACTGCCAGATCTGGAAATACATACATTCTTAAAAAAAAAAGAAACACCCCGATTAAATTATATACTAGATTCTTTGAGAAGATTTAAATGAGCCTCTGATGTGCTGAGGTGAGGAATCTGGTATTCTTCAAATTCTATTTCGCTTTGGGTCCTATTCTTTGAGTTTTTAACCGACTTCATAAAACGGAGGAGGTTCTTAGTTGTTTTTTTTAATGTTTGTTACCTCATAACTCAGTAATTTATGAAAATATTTGTAAAAATATTTTTCATATTAGAGGATGTAACTTCCCGATTGGTCCCGAAATTTCATCAAAAGCAGTTCAGTAGGTTCGGTTTTCAAATCAAAATAGATATTTACTTTGCCGTGACTTTCCAGTGGTGTTTACGAATTTAGCAAAATTTAGTACTAAAAAGCGTGAAATAAAAACTTTTTTAACAGACTCCAAAAATAGGACCAAGTTCTCAATTCGGTTGTATTTTTATGGGCTGAAATTTCATTCAATGAAGTCTGTTTTTTTAGTACTTAAAAACGTAATCATTTACTCTTTTGTTTTGTGTATGTGCTAAATAAATATTTTCTTTCTTTCAGATTCCAGGTGATGCTAGGATCAAGTCAAAGTTATATTTCCATATAGTTCGATCTTTCCGCAAAAGCGTTATAGTGAATGAAAACTACGCGTGAGGTATTTGTCTTGACCCCCAGAAAGTAAGATGAACAACTTACAGCTGGCAACATTATATTCTTATCTTCCTCTTGGCATCTGATTTGATGAATTCAAAATCAAATTTAAAACGTTTCTTAAAAGATTCAAAGTGATCCTTGTGATTGTCTTGAATAAAAACAGTTTGAATATCATCACTCTCAGATTGCAAAACTCGCGACAACTAGCGATAGGCATGGATTGCGCGATCACTCCTGTCAAACGCAATTTTTGTACGCTAATATCTCTGCTAAAGCGTGGTTTCGCCTGTGAGTGTACGACAGGCGAGTAATAGGCAGCATGAAGCTTCCGTAATAAGATTTATTTTTGGCGATTCGCGTCGCTATCGCTATCGTGAGATATAATATCATCTGTGCGAAATATTCATCTCACTTTCTGAGCTCGCAGAAACAGAAGATAGACATGACTACCTCTAACAACTTGGATATCCAAATATGCAAAAGAACATGATGGACACGTGAATGTTTAGAGGTATCGGTATGTGTCTAGCTAGACAAAGTTTAATTATAGTCTTAGATTATGTTACCTGTGTACGGTGGTTGTGGTGGGTAACTGTGGGTGGGTAGATGCCGAGGCAGCCCCAAGTTCAACGCTCCCGCTCTCAACGCCTAAAACTGCTAAATAAACAAAATTTTAAAACATTATTTGCTTCATCCACTCTCTTGTTTAATACATTCAAAGACTAATTTAATAAAAATCTTCAAAATTGTATGCCATAGATCACGTGACTTATAACCTTTTTCAATAAACACTAACTACTGAGCGAAGCGTCGGCACGTGCCAGATATAATGTTTGAATGACTTTTCAGACAACCTCGAAAAGAACTAAGTAATTAGAGATCTCAGGAGGCGTCTACCGAGCCCGGGAGTTACAGTCTTGAACATGTTTGTTTTATTTGGATTTTCAATAAGGATACGAGACTTAAATAGCTATTTTAGTAATATCCTCTCTCACACAATATTGCTATTAGTATTGTGCAAATGACATGACTGAAATCACCATCCGTTCTTTCGTATTTGAAACAGGTTATCCGGTTATAGAATATATATTTTTCTCAAAAAAGAAATTATAAAACTTCACTTACTTGAGAAATAATATTAAACCATAATTTGAAAACATGCTTCGGCAACAATAAAACAGTAGTAGAGCTATTCCAGCAAATAATTGACTTATCCAAACAACGCACAATCAACACAAAACATTATCTACCCGCAAATTTTAACCGTGTCGTCATCGCAGGCGATGTTACAATCGGTTACACCAACTAGATATAAATTAGGTAGACATGTTGCGGCTACAATTACTTACGCATTGAGGTAGCAACGAAAGATCCAGAAGCCGAGAAAGCCAGAGCCAAGTTGCTGTGTTCCAGTGACGTGGCCGATGTGGACGCGGGCGGTGTCGAACCGTCGGAGCGGACGCTTGTGGCACTCGGGGACTGTTACAAAACAAAACTAACTATAGAAAACTAAACTCATTGAACCAACTAGAACTTCAACTAGACTACCTTCGCGCTAAAGAGGCTACAACCGTATTAGTGTAGATACGCTTACATGATTAACAATTGATCAACAATTAGCTTGAACAAATCTGGAGTAGCTAGTTTTCCTGAATCGATCCATATCTAAATATATCTCTATACGATTGCTACATGTTGCAATTGCCAATTGTCGTAAATTGTTTAATATTATCGTGACGATATTTACCCAGGATTGAGTAATTTGATTAGCCTGTCTAAGCGTACAAAGAGTGTCCGGCTTTAAAGTGTGAAATTTTTAATTCTACTACAAGATAATCTTTGAATGACCTGCAAAAATATCGTAGTACATCCATGCCGTTTCGCAACACTAATAATTTTATAGTTATTGAAAGCGGTAAGAAACAATATTACTGTTTGAGCATAATGACAGATTGCAGTATAATTAGTAGTAAGGTTCGCCTGAAGTCGCTGTGTAAGGTTAAGGGTAGATGTTTTCCTGCGTGGCCAACACTTCAATTAGTTGAACATGTGACTTTTCTTTACGAGTTGTACACAGGCTGGTTCTCGGTGACAACTTCTGTATCACTACATAGTATAAAACTAAGTCGCCTCCCGCTGTCTGTCCCTATGTATGCTTAGATCTTTTAAACTACGCAACGGATTTTAATGCGGTTTTTTTTAATAGATGAGAGTGATTCAAGAGGAAGGTATATATAAAATTCTAAAATTATCATTGTTTCTCTACTATATTATGCATGTATGTATAATACATGCATATTATAGTAGAGAAACACTGATAATTTTAGAATTCTGTAGTATATTTGGTATAAACATTGCACACGTGCGAAGCCGGGGCGGGTCGCGGGTCGCTATAATAAAATTGTTTTAGGAATTGACGGATATTTATCGCGTATTACTTTTTACTAAAACAGCTACTAAAACAATTTTGAAGAAATGTCGAGAGAAAGAGGAAGGGAGGGAGACAGTAAAGAGGGAAGGGAGAAAGTGAGGAAAAGAGGGGGAGGTGTATGGAGAGAGAGAGAGAGAGAGAGTACATACACCTTTAGCTTATTGGACTACTGGTGGCTACATGTGAGGATGATAGAGGGAGAGGAGGGGGGAGAGATAGAGAATAGACGCACCTTCAGTTTACTGGAAGTAGCTACGTGTGGCAACGGTGGCTCAGCTAACTGCGCCACTTGGTGCAACACGCCTTCCCGACGGAACTGCACCGCCATTTCCTCAGGCAGCCGCTGCATCAGGATCTCGGCGAGTTGGAGCGAGCCCACGGCGATACGCAGGTCGCTAGAGGCCATCATGCCAGCGATGTGAGACGATATCACCTGCAGATATCGATACATTTAACACCATTAGCTAGTGATACTAATTGTATGGATTTGTACAGCGTCTCAGCGTCAGACACCTTACCATAATTTAACATTCAAATCATTCGTTAGCAAGCTCACTCTGGATCACTCTGGAACTATGAAGATTAAAGTTTTTTAAACTTACGTGATCAGAACACATTATTATAAATACTTACGGGTATTTATCGCGTTTATTTACCTATTTTCGAAACGTCGGGAAAAATAGGTAAATAAACGCGATAAATACCCGTAAGTATTTATAATACTATGAAGATTCTTTAGATGAATTGAAACAGTTGGTGCCTTCATCGGTAAAACAATACTTGAGTAAAACCAGTGTTTCTCAAAATGTACTTATACGTTTTTCTGTCATCAGCGTCATTACATAATACATACATACAACTTATACATTATTTAAGAGGCAGGCAACCAGTCTTAAGTGTCTTATGTTTATTGCAGAACAAATTTAACTGCCAGTTTATTTTTTAAAGATGTTAGGTCATGTCATGACAGAAGCCCTTTAATGGCCTTTCATGATACAATCTACGATATCCTATGCATACCTGCATCTTGAGTACAACACGCAGCAACGCCGCGTCAGCGTAGTAAACGCAGCGTAAAATCGCTTTCAGCGCTTGCGAGCGCACAGCCGGCCCAGCCGAGCTCCAGTACACTTCGTGCAACACCGCCAGAAGAGCTCGCGCCAGCGACGGGTTACTACGAACCATTGCGATGCGAGGGTCTGGGGAAAATATTAGAAGGATTAATATGAGAGAGTGTGAGAGTGATGTTGTAGTAGTGTGGTTTTTGGGCATGAGGCAAGCATTGTTTATTTTTACCTACCCTCTATAATTACATAAATAGCTTTTGTGGTCTGTCCTTATCATTTTATTTTCAAAGAATAAAGATGTTTACACATTAGCTTTGTGTGATTATAAATCTTAGCTGCTTCTAATTGAAGCAAAGCGTGTAGAACATTTCACATTTTGATTTGGCTAAAGACACTAACATACTTCGCAAATAAATTATGATTGGTTTATTCTATCCTAGGTTGGTTTCGAGATGATTGAAAAGTCGGTTTTGCTGCTTCTCAAGCGAACGGTGTATAGAAACAAACTAAAAATGGGTAAAATTATATAAAACTGTTTATATGCCATGCAATCATCAAACTTGTACTTGTCAAAGATTAGTTAGATTAGATCATTCACTCAGTCATCGTGGAATGGGTATGTTATGAGGAGGGATGAATGTCATGCGACGAGAAGAATGAATATTGTTGAACACAAAAGTAGAGGTCAAAGAAGAGATGGATCGATGGTGTAAAAGACGATATGAGTAACAAAAGTGTAAGTCTGAGATGATGGTTATAGGAGGAAATGTAAGAACGAAACATGTGTGTGTGGGATAAGGCCATGAACATGATGTTCAGTCAGTCATCAGCAAGCATCATTGTCAGTAGGTAGTAGCTCTACCTTCTGTGCTGTAGATAGTGTTAAATTACCTCCCAGAACAAACATTTGTGTGATGAACAAAGATCTTTGTTCTGTGTTATCAATCAGTATTTTGGTTCTCATAGTACAAGCTACGTTTCGTTTAGGGCTAGATGGTGTTGTGTGAATTGTTCACCAATATATTTGTCTATATTATGGACGATGGTTGACCGTACCTGGTGCAACAGTATTGGCGTTGGCGTGGTCCGCGCTAGTGGGCGCAGGCGCGACGCGTTGCACGGCCCGCGCTGTTCCCGTGTGGTCGTTCAGTTGCTGCATAGCCGTCAGGTCCACAGTGTACGACCGGCCCAGAGTGTTCAGACACACTTCCTCCTCGCCTGCGGCGGCGGCCGCTTCTAGGGCACGACATTCAACCCATGAGTAAGAACGCCATACACCTGAGAAATGCAATTGGGTAATCACATGTCTTCTCAAACTATACTTCGAAAGTGCAAGTGTCAAGTGCACGAAAGGAGCCTTTGAGGCGCACTTTAATTCATCATATACTGGTTCGAAATAACTAATGGCACGATAAGACCAATTTGTAAGTGTCACTGTCTGTTTCGCTTGTTTGTTACCTTTTCACGGCTAATTGTTAATGGATCTTGCTGAAATTTGGTAATGAGTTAGATTGTATCCATTCTGACTGAATGGATGAAGGCTTACTTTTTAGCTAGTTTAACATAAATAAATAAAATTCGAACAATCTAGTACATTTCTAATTGTTATTTGTGTCGAAAAGTGGTGCAAAACTAACCTTATTTTATTTTTACCTTTCAGGTGAATTAAATGATTTTGTGCTATATCTACCCCACATATTGGTACTATTGTATTTGTCCTAAAAGCTACTAATACAAACGAACCGGTATCCTCAAGATTATAGCTGGCTATTGCGATAAATAATTATGTAATTAAAAAAAGCATTTGACAATCATTATACTGCAATGTATTTTATACAAAAAGATATATTCACAATAGATGCACACAAACCTCGATCGTCTCTCCATTGCCAAGTCGAAGCGGCACGCTCAGTGACCGCTGACCAGGGTCGGTCGAGATGCGAGTCGACGGCAAATATACCGTCAGTGGGAAGTCGAGGCATCAGTTCTCCGATGAGACACGTGATCTCATACAGCTCTTGGGGCAACCGCGGGATTAATTCAACCTGCTGTGGTGAAGAAATTAGTTAGATTATTTAAAACTTATAATATATGTGAGATTCGAGCGGTAGTTGACATAATTCTACATAATATCATTCCACCGCTTTGGAAACTACTTTTCACATTTGTAATTTAGTCAAGCATTGAGATTTCTTCCGATGAGGAAATCGCAAGCAAACTGGCACATACCCATAATTTTGTTTGGCAGTTAGGCAAAACGTGCGTGTAAAATAAGAAGACTTTACTACAGCTGGCCGCTCGCTTAGTATACAGCTGGCCGAGACGGTCATAATCCGAAACGATAATTAAAAAACACGCGGTTTTGGCAAGTCAGCCAGTCATCAAAGAACATGACGGGTTTTCGTTCATGTATCCCATCACCTATCTTTACAATGCCAAATAATGACGTTACTTCTATATTTACGAGCGTATCGTGCTACCTTCTTCTTTCCGTATATAGTCGATAGCAGCTCTGATTATACACCATGAGCCTATAATTAATTGATCTAGTCACAAGGCACATACAAACATCTTACTTGGTGTTTCAATCTTATTGCCAAATTTAGAAATCCCGAACCCATGAAACACCATTACTGCAAAATAACGTAGTAAATAACATGTAGGTAAACATAGTCGGCTTACTTCTTGGTGCAGCGTAGATCCAGTGAGCAGACACAGCAGTGTATCTGCGATGGAGCGTTGGTGTAACGCGAGAGCTAATTGTGGGCAGGCCGCACACATCACCCATAAGAGCCGTAGCACTGTGATGAAAGTAGCCCCGGAAATAAGAGGCGGCTGAACTACCAGCTGTCAAAAGAAAAGTAATATGTATAACAGCTAACGAAGCGAGTAAGCTATCAAAACTTATATAAAATGTAGCTTCAATTAAATACATTTTTAGAGAAGCAATTATTAGTGGATCATTCCCAGCTTATGGGATGTGCCACCATCTTATTACAGATTTTACAATATGCCTATTACAATTTGGGTCTACAGCTCCTCACTACTATAATTTGTAATGAATACAACGCTGCGCTGTTAACAAAATTAGTTCAGATATTGTATTTTTTGTGACTTCTTACGAAACTTCAAATCCGAATTATTGTGCCATTTTCGCTCTAAAAATAGAACCTAATATGTGTTATGTTTAAGTTTTTGTTCTCTGGCAATCGTTAACAAACTATTTAGTTAAAGTTGTTGTATACCGTAATTGTTATATTATAATACATTTATCAGAAACGTATCCTCTGTAATACTCTCTGAAATTCGCAAAAACAACCTTACAACCTTCGTTAATCTTGACCTGATGCTGCAGCATCACCTGAAATCTGGAGAATACCAAACTCCTCACCAACTTACAGCAGAGGTCGTGTTTGGGCTCATTGAAATCGTTTTTTGTGTCGAGGGGTTAAAAGTTATACTTGTCGACAATTACTAACCAATTGCTGCAAATTTGTAAGCAGTTCCGGCGTAGCAATCTCCTGTAGACGCGCTGGATCGTGCTGGAAACTATCGACTAGACGTGAGAACGCGAGGCACACGCATTCCACCGACTTCTTGTCTTGTTGAGTCAGTCTGAAACAATGAGGTTGTTTTTTGTTTTAGGAGACATGATTGAAACTATTAATTTAAAATATTTAAAATATTAAATTAAAATAGAAATATGGATTCAAAGTCAATACAGTTTCATTAATATACAATCTCAAGGACCATAAATAACTATGGGTAGCGAGAGAGATATAGCTTATTTAGTGTAAATGATTTATGTAAAGAAAATATTTTAAATTAATGATAATGCTTATTTTATTGTTATGTAGGTCCAGACAGATATTTTTTATGTGTAATGGAAACTAGGAACATTTGCGTCAGCATGCGTCCAGCAGACTTGGTATTGGTCTTTGAGTGCGTATATAAAACTACAATCAAACTAACTCACCTATTAGCGAGCAGCTGTAGAGAATCCCTGACGAGGTGGAACTCGTCGGGAGTGAGATTCTGGCAGCAGTTCGCTGTGATAGACAGTGCAGCTCGTTGCGCGTTGATCGAGAAGAAATCCAGGTACATCAAGCAAGCCGATACTCCACGCTAAGGAGAGTATATTACTCACTTTAATTTGTGTGTTTAAACTCAACCTTTACCTTTGTACCTTTTAAACTCTTAAACAAATACAAGTATTCAATTCATCAATGCATTAGTATTAACTTATCCATGGTAAGGTAATTTATTCAAGGTGCTGTAAACACACTTGGTTGGATTTATGCCCATGACCTGTGTTCTAGTTATAAGCTTAAAGTTATAAGTTTCAAAAACTTGTATAGATACAAGTAGTTAAATGCAATTTTTTTTGTGACTCAATTTATATTTGTTTTAGTGCACCTAACTTAAAGTTAATGAAGAGTGTTTTCTGAGTACAGAAGACATTTGTTCTGGTTTACTGAGAAATACTAGCTTGATTAAATATTTCTGTTCCGAGTCTGAGATACAAATATCTAAAAAGAAGGCATTGTATGGGTAGGCATTGTATATACAAAGTGTACTTACTGCCTGCAGAATAGCCTTTGAATGGCGTCGAGACAACATGTCTAAAGCAGTCAGGCTCTGTTCTGCCACGTCCATACAAGTGATGGCTTGCAGCTTGTCCAGGAACGCTGGAACAGCCAAGGCCACGGCTCCACTACTGCGGGGTAGAGCTTCTAGCATGTATGTGAGAGCGCGGCACGCGTGGTTCATCTAGAAAGAGTTTACATGCTTACAAACAGTTCCTTTAGTATCATTGCTTATCTTAGCTGATCCACAGCTAAGATAAGCAATGATACTATATATGTATGACTCAGTGTAAATTTTAGTGACGAAGGTAATAGCGTTAACATTTTCAATAGAAATGCATACACTACTATGATAATAACAGAAACTAATACTCATTATCACAATCCTATGAATCTTCATATCAATGCATTAGTTAACGACCAAAAATATTTGTGTGTCAATTATTAAACGAGCCTCTCTGACCCTTAAATGATTACATGATGCATGACATACCCTAGATATGAATACATACGTGAGTGACACATTTGGCCACGAAAGTTAAAGTATTGATGCTAAATCATCTGCTTACCATATCAAAATTGTGTTCCGCAGCGAGTAAGTTGACTAGGGCTGGTACAACTTGTCGCACCGGGAAGCCAGCGAGGGTATCCTCATTTCCCATCACTAGTAGTTGGCACATCTCTATCACGGCTTGGAGCTGTTGGCCTTCATCTCCGGTCGCTTGCAGGCCGGCAAGTAGTTGTGCTGCTTTGGATGCGGCTATATAAAAAATAAATTGTAAATAGCAGGAAATTTAACATTAAATCAGACAAAAGGCATTTTGCGAAACTTTCCACACAATGTGCAAGTCACACGATTATATCAAGCGTAAGGATTTTCGAAAAAAAGAAGAAGGCACTGCGCCAATAGACAAATCGGGAACCATTGTAAAAGAAACTGGTTCCAGTGTCCTGTTACTGAAACTGGACCTTAATGCTAGATTTATTGATTAGCAAAATTAAAAATATAATTAAAAAAACTGTCAAAAAAAGCTAATTAAAATATCAAATTATTTTGATGACTAGCTTGGCATTAATCTGCTGAAAGGTACTCGTTCGACATCCATAAGAAAATCAGCAAGGATCATACAAAAAATCTTTAAGACCAGACCAGACCAATGTTTCTTGTTGAATTCTTCTTGAACTGGGGTTAGGAGAAACCGACACCTAGATTCACTACCATGTAACAAGACTGATCACAAATGGTCCATGTGATTTTATTAAATAAAGAATATTTTGATTTGATTTTGATAGAACACAATTTTTGCTTGCTTCCGACACAAGACAGAAGCGTCTCTTTTAATACATTTATATTTAATACCACCTATGCGATTGAAGGGTCATCTCACCTGAGTTAGCAGTGACCGTCCGGTGCAGTAAGTGCTGCATACGCGGTCCAAGTGCCCCAAGTAGATGTGGTGGCAAGCCACGAGCCTCGAGTAAAGCCTGGAGTCTGCCCACTTCGCCTTCTTCTGAAGACGACTCCTCGGCCGCATTTACAACGCTGGCTGCGCTCATACCGGCCGCCGCCGCGCCGCCACTCGCGCATTCTTCTGCTGAAGATGACGCTGCAACAATTCATAGTTTTATTCGAATAAGCACTAAGTAATAACAAAAAAACAGGAGGTGGAAGGACATTATTAAACAACGGTGTAAATGGATGAGAAAGTGAGGGAGAGGGACTCATGGAGAGATTTAAGATTGCTGAGATATGCTGAGTCGAGAACTTTTGTTACTGTGGCACACAGATACATGACATACACACAGTATCCTCCACTTCAATTTATTCTGCTATATATTTTTCTGTCTATACTGATTGTGTGTGCTTGAGTAACAAATAAATTAGTGTCTAGTCTAATGCACCTCTTTCTGCTGAATTTCAATCCATCACATTGAAATTCAGAAGAGAGAGGTTCATGCGACTGCATCGTGTCTAACTCATTAGGAATAAGATTGGCGAAATAGTACTAAATATTTTTCTATCTGAACAACTAAATATTTCATTCAGTGATTATAATTTATATTCATAAGCTATTACAGTTTCTAATTGTGGTACTTTACCTAGATAATAATGACGTTTTAAAAACTAAAGAGTCAACCGGCTTCATGTATATAAAAGCAAAATATCAAAATTTCGTTCCAAGTGGATGACATATTTTTTCAGTTTTTATTATTTAAAAACTTAACCGATTTTTATAAAATTGTTATGGGTCCAATCGGGAAGTATATCTTTTCACTTGATTTTTTTCAAATAGGTTCAAATATGATAGAGCTCATGGTGTATAATGAGGTAACAAACATAAAAAAACCAAAAAAATACAGTCGAATAGAGAACCTCCTCCTTTTTATAAGTTGGTTGAAAAGTAGCCTATGTCCTTCCTAAGATCTATATCCGTACCAATTCCCGATAAGCTATTTAGCCGTGAAAACATAAAAACATAGAGAGAGACGCTTTCAAGTTAATAATGTTATGGAAGTATGGATATGGCTTTACTGTTGGAAAGATGGACGAGTTGTCAATTCCGATAACTTAAATCATTACATAATTATAAAGAATCAGTTATGGTAAAACTATTATTACGTGCTGATGAAACTCAGAGAGATAATTTTAATGGTAGATAAACCATGTAATTGCATAATCCAGTCAAATTTAACGCATTTTTAGGCGTTGAGCGTAAATAAGAGCATTGCTTATCGGCTGTCAAACTTCACACAGCACATTATTTTTATTTATTGACCAACACTCTAACGTAATACGATGCTGATAAGATTTTATCCATAGAAAATATGCCAGATTCGCACACACAAAGCCACTTTTGAAATCTTGTGATAGATAAATGTTCATTATTCCGATATGCTTCAAATAATTATGCAATAGGTTTGCATCAGATAACGAGACAATAAGGTAAATAACATAAATCATGACATCAAAACAGATTCTCAACCATAAAAAAATACACCTGGATGAGGGTTTCTTATTTTTAGGTTCTTTGTGGTGTTTTTAGGGAATTTCTATCGAATTGAGCTGAAAATTGGCCTTTGAAAAGTACAAGTCAGATAATACACGCAACCCTTTAAGAGCAGGAGTAATATAATCTTTTTACCTTTAGTTTTAGGCTTAGCCTCGTTGGAAGCGTTGTCCGGCATCGAAGCAGCTGACGCGGACACTGGCGGGGTCGATGATGTCGATGCAATCGCACCCTGGAGACAAATAATACACAATAACGTAGGGACAGAACTTAACGGCTCATAAAACCCGATAAATAACTCATACAGTAATAGTGAAGTGATTATGAACTTGCACAAAGTTGCATTAATTATCGAAATCAATTACATGATTACTGTATAGGTTAATATGATTGGTAAATTATACTTGGAACTATTGTCCGAACGGTTGGTACGCTTAATTTATTCTATAGCATGTGAGCATAAAAGTAGGTCATAATTACCGTTGTTAAGGCCTGGGGGTGTGACCGACTGGACGCACCTCCAGTACTAGCACAAGAACCCAGACTGCTTTTGCCTGCAGAACAAAAAGTATTGGTTAACAAAGTGTAAGAATTACCGGTCTGCAAAACTGATGCATAAGTCCACTATATGTCAAGGAATTCAGTTTTCCATTTCCGTCAATACCTACCGTCATCAGAACTTTAAAGGCATACGAGAATAGCTAGATCGGATGATGTACCTGCAGTATGTCGTATTTGTAAACACACAACAGCGCGATATGTCCATTATGTCATTTTCGATTATCAGGGCGATAAATGGTGGGTGCACGAGAGCTGGGTAAGTGGAAGCACTGGCTGCTTTGATAAGGCTGTTACCTCGTTTGTCTTTACGCGTGGACGCTGGCTGCGGCTGCGGCATATCGCGAGCCCGAGCTCGCCGGCCACCCGCCGCACTGCCGCCGGCGCCCTCGCTTGACACCTGGCAACAATCATAACTTTATTACAAGCTTTTAATAACAAACATCCATTACACGCACAGAACCATCAGGTGGCTATATATTACATTCCTCCACCAAGTGACATTGCTCAGCGGAAGCTATAGTTACCTGTCTTTTGGAAGAAGTATCCTGCCTCTGGCGCTGAGAAGAGCCGGCTCCCCTCGTCAAGCAAGCACCCAGGGTCGCACCCGTTGCAGCTGCGATACTCTGCGCACAAATTGCGACAATCACCAACAATACAACGCACAAAGCATATTCACAAAGCAGAACGTCACACGAGCATGCATTTAAATACATGAATACGCGGAAAATACACTTCAAGGTATCAGACCGGCCGGTGACACGACACTTTCGACACTGCGCGAAACAACGCAGAAAGCGATGACTCCACCAAAACAATGCGATTATTTTATCAAGTACAGTGTAACACAAATCGCCTGATACTATACTGACCTGGTTCCTAGATTATGATAATTATGTTGTTATCAGTTTTTGAAATACATACCCTCCTTGCGTTAGTTTGACGTAAATAAGGTAGATCGCGAGGAACTATCAATAATTTGCTCGCGGCGCTATTAGATTTTGATGAACTGGCTTCTGCAAACAAATAAAATAATTATTGTGAATCCGTTTTCCGTACACTAGTTGGTAATATTATGATGATTATTCAGTATTACGTTGTTTACACGCGTTAATTGTTTAATTACCTTGGGTATCCGAATAAAGTGGCAGTGTGGCGCTGGCAAGGCTGTCCGTTGCAGTCTTGAGCTCCGCTACTGAATGGCTCTCGTCGCTTGTAGACGGGCTTGCTGCAATCGACAATAATTTACTATAGATATTTGTTATCCTATACAAAATTATCTGCGATGAATGAGTGCGTTTGATACGCGTGATAACGTTTCAGATAGGCTATGTGCCGACTGTTATATCATATTGTGTTCTACATCTTAAAATAGCCTAGTGCCTTTGTAAGGAACTCATTTTGCATATGACAGTGCACACACAATGCCAATCAACCAAGCGCTCTCAAAATAGATGTTTATTTCCCTATGTTATGTAACTCGAATAACAAAGTACATTACAAAACTACTTACATTTTTGAAGAAAGTAAATATTTTACCTGTGAATGTTGAGGTAGGGGGCCAGAGGTCTCGGTGCCTATTTCGGAGTGAGTAAGTACAAGACGCTAGAGGAGCTTCAGGAACTTCTCTTTCAGTCTCTTTAGTATAAGGTCTGCTGTCTGTTGCGTCCGAAGAATCTTTATAAGAAGAATCAGCTTTTTTCAATTTCTTTTTGCTGGCTTCTAAATTCAAAGAGCAGCTACTTTTTCTATTCGATAGAGAACGGTGTCCCGACCGTTTCCTCTTCTTCCCTTTTCGCCGGTTAGCAGTGGGACTGTAAACAGAATAGTCAGAGTCTAGTAACTCGGTGACTGTAGACGAACTGTACGGCGAGTAAGCGTAGTCTCTTTCGTCTAACGGCAACAGACCAGTTTCAGGCTGATTCTCTGCTGACGACGAAGCTGTGGCTGTTTGATTTAATGGTGTCTCAGCTACTGTTTGCGATGTAGTTGTCGGATTAATTTCACTAGCACTCTCAGTGGGTTTGAGTGCAGTCCGTGAACGTGTGCAATTTGCTATGCTCTCTTTACTTTTACTCTGAGCTGACTTGCGCTTCTTTTTATCATGCGAGGAAGTTCGGCTTCGTTTAGTGTAGCCAGAAGAATTGTGGGTATCTCCACCTTTCAGGTGAGTGGTGTCACAGCGTGTCTCGTATACGTCGGCGCCGTAGGACCAGCGCTCGGAGATGGAGTAGTCAGAGCGGGGTAGTGAGTTGATGAGACGCGAGCTTCTACGCAGCGTATGAGGCTCAGGGTCGGACAGACGGCTCGCGTGCCGGCTACTGGAACGTGGTAAGGGTGACGTTGCGTGGCGTCTGCTTCGTCGGCTGTGGCTCGATTGACGCAACGACCGACCGCCTACCACCCTGCTAGGAGAAGACCTAAAACACAAAAAAGGGAATGATTTTGCAATTATGTAGCTGATCAGATGGTGATATCAAATTAATAAGTAGAACTATGGCTGATGGTAGAGTAGATCTCTCATGCTCAGCTTGGCATTGCAGTACAGCTAGCACAAATTGCTCATAAATTGGTCTAAATTGATTGCACACTGACAACTTCCTAGCATGTAACCATGTTATGGAGACAGTTTAATTTATTGTAAACTACCAACCACTCTTTGATTTGAACAGGTAATTTGCAGAAAGAAATATAAAAGAAGACAATGGTTGACGTCACAACTCTGTTAAGTAATTTGTATTAAATTAAAAAAAAAATCATCAAAACATCAAAAGATCAAAAACATGTATGCGAAATTAGTCAACAGCTTGTAGTCCTCGTCATAGTTTAGTTTTTAAGGTTCTAAAGTCCAAAAAGAATCCATATGTAGGTAGTTGCGCTATGTCCGTCTGTCTGTCTGCTATCCGCCTCTAATCAGAGCTTTTGCTCAAAGACTATAATTATAATATATACTTAATTGTTATTAAATTTTGCACGGTAATAGTACCTATCCTTTATAAAGTTATAAAATAAAATCTATGGTTTTAGGGGTATACCTATGTAAAGCAGGGTAAAAAAAAATATTTTACTTACAACCCCATCGTAAATTTATAGTTAAACGATAAAACGACGTTTTCTAAAAATGAAACCTAGATAGATCGATATATCGCCCTCGAAACCACTGCTTACTAAATTTCATGAAAATCGTTTCCGAGATACAGATTATATGTATATAATAATAATAATAATAATAATAATTCCGGACATTTCACACAACATCATCTGGCCCCAAAGTAAGCAGAGCTAGTGTTATGGGTACCACATGACTGGTATACTACTTATATACTTTTTTTTTTGAAATACATACATATTATACATAGAAACACCCAGACCGAGACAAATACTTGCAGATCATACAAACATTTGTCCCGCGGCGGGAATCGAACCCGCAACCTTCTGCGTCACAGCCTGACCTTAGTCCACTGCGCCACATAGGTCGTCAATATGTATATACATAGATACATAGATACATAGGTACATACAAGAATTGCTTGTTTAAAGGTATTATATTAAAACCGTGAAGTTGTTATTTTTAATAGAGTCTAGTGAAACCATTTCCCCCTACAGTAATATCTGGATTTGTAAACTTAAATTAGGTATATTAAGAAATTCCAAACTAAATTCTCCTATTTTCTAAGTAGTTGTTGAATTTGTTTGAAATCTGACCACTAGTAATTTTTATTGGCTTTGGAAGCCTTCATTCTGCATTGTACAACACAACTTTAGGTAATTTTTTAAACATGGAACTTGGTATTGGTTGAAATTTACAGATTTTTTCGGCATAGCCTACATGTCTCGCCAAATGTCTATAACATGCGATAAAGAAATTTGTTCTAATAATAATCCTTAAGTTTAAGACCTGAACTATTACAACCATAAAATACCTAATTACATTTATCATATTAACTCTTACACCTATAAATAAAATAAAAGCATCAAATATGTACATCATAACAACATTCATAAAACAATTTTGGTGCATATTACTCAGATTGCCGTTATAACAATTAAATTTTGTTTCAAAATAATGTAGGTACTACTAGATACCTTTAAATTGATGTATTAGTGAATGTTCTACTCACTGCACTCCACCCAGGGGAAAAACGAGTTTTATTCAATAAACTTTTGTCCACTTAGACTAAGATTACGTATGCAAAGTAGGTACATAAAATAGTTAACTATGTATCCAACTGCATCCTAATGTTTAGGACCTGAAGTATTACAATCATACAATATTTACAAGGGTATGATGGTAGCCTATGTTAGATGTAATTTTAGGAAGTACTGGTTGGAAATAATGGTTAATTTCTTTGTTTTATTTTTATCTACAATCAGTCTTTTGACTAATGGCATGTTGGTCAGTCATGGAGAAATTTCTCCATATTTTTGTATATTATTCCATCTAGTTCCATGATAATATGTTGTTAATGGAGAATGATTATGACTATCCCATTGTGTCCCACTGATGCAAAGGCCTCCCTTTGTTCTCTCCAGTCAATTGTTAGGTGTAATATAATAAGAATGTATTTACAAAAAAAGTATATATTAATGTATTTATATATATATATTGTATTTATGTACATGTAATTATTAGCTTTCTAGCCAAAAACAAACATGAGTATGAGACACTTAGTGAAAATAATGTGCAGACAAATACTTAGTAGGAAGAAAAATCTAAGGAATAAGATACATCCAACACTCAACATCATGAGACACTGTGTAAGATATCAAGCAGTTGAAATTTTTAACAAACTGCCACTAGAACTAAAATCTATTATTCACCAAAGACCAAAACTAAAGATTGAGTTGAAGTCTATTCTTCTGGAGAAATGTCTTTAATCGCTGGATGAACTTTGAACTGTTTTATAATTATTGATTTTCTTGATTGATCATATTAAAATGTTCTGATTGTTTATTGTTAGGTTAGGTATTGACATTACCTAACCTAACAATAAACATTTATTACATTCATAACATTTACAATATGTTTTTTAATTTACTAGCTGTTGCTCGCAACTTCGTACGGATTTTGTTTTAAGGAATTGTAGCTTAAATCCTTCCCCAGGATGCAATTTATCTCCTTGCCAAATTTTATTGATATGTTTCAAACTAATCACACCCACCACCCATTAAAAAGTTTCCATACAAACATTCACACCCATTTATACTGCTATAAAAGGGTTTTCGAAAAATCCTGAAATGCGTGTCCATTTATTTTACATTTTAAGTATCCAAACCAAGTTTCTAAGAAATCACACCACCCATTAAAAAGTTCCCATACAAACATTGACACCCCATTTTGCCCCTTGGTTAGGGTTATTTTGAAAAATCCTTAAACACTTGTACATTTATTTGCATTTTATTTAATCATATCAAGTTTCAAGCAAATCGTAAAACAATACCCCCTAGGTTAAATAGTTTCATACATTCGTTTTCACCCCTTTTCACCCTCTTAGGAGTTGAATTTCAAAAAATCCCGCCCTAGTGGGTGGTTTTGCTGTAAAAGGAAGCTAACTTCCAAATTTCAGCGTTCTAGCTTCAGCGGATTCGGCTTGGCGATAATTAATCAGTCAGTCAGGTTAAGCTCTTTTATAGGTATAGATATTTATATGTAATTTGTCAATGGAATAAACAACTATGAACTAACTATAAGTAGCATATCAGTGATGTGGTACTCATCAGACATGTTCTGCTTACTTTGGGGACAGATGATACTGTGTGAAATGTCCCACATTATTATTATATCTCAGTTTGTTTTTTGTTTAAATAATGTACATTATAATAACATACATATTTTCTAGTGTACCTAAATAATTATACTACTTAATGGCTGAAGATTGTAAATATTTGTCTTAATAAGTGTCCTAGTTTAAATGCTTCATTAGGGTCATACAGCATTAATCACTACAATAATGTTGTGTGTAGTTTGAGAAGTGGTCAGAATATGTAACAGGAAATAAATCAACTAACACCACAGACCTAATATTACAAATATATTATTGTTATTCCTACTATTTCTTTTTAATGGCCTCAATGTAGGTTCATTCACCATCATAGGTTGGTGCCTAAATGGCACCAACCTAACTAATTTTAGGTAAAATTAGGTTTAGACTGTTAAATGAAACTTTGGTATTCTGCTTCTACCAACTTATCCTAATATAATTTTATCTAATTTAATTAAGCATTCCCTATTTAGTTAGATGGTACCAACCGTAAAGGTTTTACAAATGCTATGACTAACTAAAATATATTTTAGACATTTCCTAATTTTAGAAATGAACCAACCGAATTGCCACCAATGTCACATAACATTATTATCTATATTTTCATTCATAAATGGATATATACCATTAGAAACTGATGGAACATGTAACTGTGCCAAAATATTGGGAAGCAGAAAAACTCACATATCTTTATACGTTTTGAGTGAAAATGATGTTCAAAACCATGATAGTTTTAAAAGTTATATTATCAATATTGATAACTAGCTTCTGCACGCACCTTTGCCTACGTGGAAGATCCCTTATTGTCTGATTGAGTAACATTCAAGCATCCACACAAAACATTCACATATAATATTAGTATGATAACATGACTTATTTGACATCATAATAAAGGTTTCCAGTGGTTATAGTTAAAAGCAATTCTTTATAAGCATATCATAATGCAGTTTTAATGAGTTAGGTACTTAGAACAGAAAAAAACAAACATAACAAGTTTATAAATGATTTCTATGTGAAATTGATCAGGTATAGAGGCACTAGTTTACGATCTCATTTTTTAATCACTAACTCATTACTGACTATTTAGTTTACTGCAACAGGATCCAGAGACATGAACAAATAATATAGCTGACCTATCATTTTCTTGATTTGATGGCTTGACTATGATAAGTTATTAGGTATTGACCTACTTTACACACAATGTTGTAAATTGTTGATATAGTAATCAGTATTCTAAGCACACAGTACCATCCACATCTTTGAGCCAATGTGTGGCATGGTAAGATGCAATATAAAGACTAGCTTCTATCAAAGGCTTTGCACTTATATGCCTATATACTAGGCCAGGTTATTGTGTGATACTATAAATAAAGATGGACACTTTAAACAGCATCATCTGGCCCCAAAGTAAGCAGAGCTTGTGTTATGGGTACCACAGGATTGATATATTACAAATATACTCTTTTTTTTATATTTACATTTCTAAACATAGTAGAACACTCAGAACCAACACTATACCAAGAAAGTATCCAAGTTTCATCCAAATTCGTTCAGTTGTCACAGCATGATTGAGCCGCAAATTTTTAATTTAGCATTATTTAATGGAATAATTAATTATATTGATTGATTATCCACCTACATACTGGTAGGCATGGTAACGGTTGTACTCAGCAAAATCGATCAATCTGCATCTTGTTTTGTCAGCTGTTTCATAATTATATCTGAAATTACAACCTGCTTATCCCTTTATAGTGAATGTGGTGCTTGTGGCACAGCTAGTCTTGTTGCTCAGATCAAAAGGGTCAAGCATAGCTGAATGCAATCAGTACCTTGTTGGGTGATGGCAGAGGCATTTTCATCTAAGCACTTCCGAGCATGTCTGCTTCAGAGGGCATAATAAGCTGTCAGTTACAGCATTTAAAAAGTTGTTAGGCCACGATGGAGGACTTTGGGTGGGTGGTTATGAAAGTAAGCAGGTATCTGGTTTGGCCTGTCCCATCACAGTTATGTTAGAATATAAGTGCTGCTTTTAGAAGCTTACCCGCTGGACTCTCTCGTAAGTGCAGAGTGTGACGACGGTGTGATGTGTTGCTCGGCCATAGACGACGCTGGGGACACACGCGGCTGCTGGTGTGGGGCCTGCGCAGGCCACACGCGCGCGCTACCTGCCCGGCACCATGCCAGAGCGAGCGCTGCGCTGTCTCCGCATTCACCACCTCACCTCACAATACACACATCACACTACGCACTACTCTCACTACACTGTGCTCTCGCGATACGCACACGACAATGACACACTGCGATGATATCTGGAACAAAGATGAACTCGGTTAGCGATCGAACAATGCTGCGTTACATAAACATTTCTTTAAAACGCTACCTACATGCACGTGAAATATGCGACGGATTGAAAATTCACGGGAAACAATGCACGTATCACGAATTTCTAGCGTTGAATGCACCACGTTTTACAAAAATTAAATAAAATGGATGACACATCAAGGACAGAACAGAGTTTCGATTCCCGAGTTATTTTTCAATAAGATTGCTTTGCTTGCACACACAGCTGGCTAGCTGTCACTAATAATGTTGCCATAAAACTACCATGATGAATGCTACCATTTTCTACCATTTTTTTTATGCAAGAAAACATTTTATGGGACTAAGCTCGACTTCAATGAAAATATGGTCTGTCACAAAATATAATAATATGTCAATACCTTCAGACCATGCGAAACTGAACACGTCCCTTCTAATAACACGAACCCGTTTCGTGTCGTGGCTCTCTCAAAAATGCAACAAGAACAGACTCAAAAAAATATAGTATCATATAAATAATAATTTGATTATGTGACTGAATTGCATGCATGTCATACTATGTTGAATCATCGTTTTTCGGCGTAAAACGCATGCTTTACCTCCACGTACCTACCTACACTACACAAATAAAATATTTTACCTAGGTACCTACATAGGTATTTTGATAGCATTTTAATAAGCTTATTAAATAGCTTATTTATTTGTTTGTTCATAGAGCAAAAATATTGTGTGTAGATACTTAGATGTGTTTGTATGCTGGATGAAGTTTACATGCGACTGGGAGGTATTTTTATTTGATCCATTTTTTTACACTGAAATATTTTTTTAAGGTCCAAAAACATACTTTACTATTACATAACATACAAAGTACCTACTAATATGTAATGTAGTAAGCTAGGTTAGACAGGCACCTACCTAAACAAATACTTACTTTAAAAAAATGGGATTAATATTGAATTGATTGATTGAAGATAGATAGATAAAAAAATAAACATTTATTATTGTACACAAGAAAATACACAAAAAAAAGAAGATTGATTGAAGAACAATAAAGTAGATACCTTTCAGTAGGTATGTACCCTAAAGTTTGAATTAGGTATACCTACTTACATACAGACAACTGTCACTTTGATATATTTTCTAATCTAAACGAATCTGGACGGTACATAAGCAAGATTTGCTTGGTAACATGAACCCAACCTGTTCAAAATAACCTGTCTTACCTACCTACCCTACCCTACCTACAATGCAATGGATCTCGACCAGCGAGCTCTGTGGGATGAAAAATAAAACTCAAGACATTGACCAGGTGCACTCGCCAGGTAAATAATCTTATGGTGTGTTGTTGTAAGCATGTTGTTTGTCTGGTTTTTCTAAAACAGGGATTGGATCCAAGAGTTTGCAAAAAACGCGTGTAATATAGTTTTGAATTCGAACCTTTTGGGATCTCGTTACCTTCTCTATCATAAATTAATTCTAAGATCTTCTCTAGTTTCTCGTAGGACTTGTTGAAATGCCTTGAAACTAGCAAAATGGCTTGGGATATTTAATTCGTTTTATTTTTCAGATTCCAGTTCTATATTCAGTATTAAAATACACAATTCTGTCGCGAAATGCGTCAATAGGTATTTTCAGTTATATTTTAATGGAAACATTATAAAAGGTTGAGCATGCGCAAATCAGGCGTAGTAGACACTTTTTCAACTTGAGACTCAACTGTATCCCGTAATCAAACAGTTCGAATTATCAGGAATAATAAAATAATTATCTCAACACGGCTGCAAATCGAAGTCCATCGACTCATTCGAGTACATTCGAGCTATAGTATTTAAAAAAATACCCTGGTTTAGATTGAACGTATTTTATACCGTCTATCTTATATCCGCATAATAAGTTAATATAGCATTAAAGAATTGTCTATCTTTGTCTTTCTAATATCAATGAGTTACAATGAATTGAGACGGCAACAGATTTTAACGCCAAATCAGCTGATGTGTAATTATAATAATAACGTATTATTAATTTATTTATGAGATATACCTACCCCTACTTAAATCGGTATTTCGTTTATTCACTAGCAGTGGATAAATAAATAAATAACAAGGCGTCTTACTGACGGAGTGTCACAGCTCGGAGATGACCAGAGACCCATACGAATTTACTTTTACTATTATATACGTGTTATTATTTAAGAATTGGCAAAACCCTAATTGTGTTTAATGAGCTTTGCCGATTTTAGGTTCCTTTACTGCGCGTGGTTTGACACGCCCTGCCAATTCACAAGTATCGCGCGTAACGAATAGAGATACTTAACTTTAAATGGTTTGTGTTAAGGTGGATTTTGGTGTTTTGGGCAATTTAGTAAAGAGGCTGCGTCCAACCCAAGGCCGCAGGTCGACAACCCGAATGGACTGCATTTACCACGTGCGAAACCAGCTCTCCACGGCAACACCATTTTAAAGAAAATGCTTAACTTGCTTGAAAATAAGGTGCTTTAAAAAAAAACGAATTCTACTGTAACTTTGTATTAGTGTACCAAATTTTTTTTGTACCTAGTTTAATAAAAAATAATGTCATTGGGAGTGCAACAAAAATGTAATCTGTGATCTAGGGGGGTGCACCCCAGAGGGAGTCAACGACCGGCCCAGTGAGGCGCATGAAGCACAGCCCCTTCACATCACAATATCTCGCGTCTACTCTGGAGCCCTACCGGTTCAACGACCCTTTCGCAAACCCCTCAATCATAACCCCAGCAAACTATATAGATTCAGACGCCAAAAAGTAGACGTAGAACGTAGCAAGGGATACAAAACAATGGATAATGTCTGTAATGCATGGAAACATCGTTAACTTTTTTTCATTAAAAATATACATGATCAAGGTGTAATTAACTTAGTCAGACGACTAAGCAAGTTACACCATGGGACTCGAATCGAACTATCAGTACGGTCATCATCAGGATGATTGATCGCTAGTAGCATTTACATGGCTATAAAAATAGTTCCATGGAGGATTAAATGTTGGCAAAAGATGCAGTTAACCAAACGAAAATGATTCGGGTCCAGGAGTTAGTGGTATTTTGGTATAAAATAAAATAATAAAACGATACGGTGCAGCTATTTCCATCTGGCACGTCAGGGACAAACAAGCTAGAATGAGTCTGCGCTATGGCAGTAGGTAGGTACTTCGTTTTCGTTGTCATTCTTTTCACTCAATCTTTTTTTTTTAAAGTATAATGTAAATTACAATGTGTTTGTTTTTAAAAAGAACTAGTACCTAGTAGGGTTTTAAAAACTAGCACTCGAATTGAGGTTTGCTCACTGCATACCAGTATTATAACATATTTACACTACCATCGCCAGCGACTGAAATAAACTGCGTCAATGAAATCGATTTGTGCATAACCGCATACGAAACTGTTACCAGTCGTGCTGTTTCACAAGATTACTACAATCATGACCAATACCGTACATTTTATAAATACAGTGTAAAAGTTTAGGTATTTCTAATCTCAGATCTGACACACTATCGCATGTTTTTTCTAGAGCGACAGAATTTACACACACGCTCAGCTCACTCACACGTGGGTTTCCTGACCTAATTGGGAGTATATTCTGTGTAGTTAATTGAATTGAAGAGTATATCAATACAGCACGTTTAAAGTTAATAATAGCGGTCAGGAAAAGGATAACATAACAACTAAGATAGAAGTTGTATGCAATTCAAAAATGTGTCTGGCGAATTTCTCTTCGTGGAAAAACAACTAGGTATGTCGCTAAAACATAGCTTTTGAGTCAAGGAGAGAAAGAAAACGATGGTGATCGGTGTTGCAATGCAACCTACGCCAGCCACTGACGTAGCCAAAAGGTTTCGTGACGGCCGAACTCTCTTGCATAACATCTTTTCACAATTACAAATTCACGATCAACCTCTGCCTACCGAACCTACTGTACTCAGTACTTATAAGTGGGGAGAGTTAAACAAATACTTTACGCTAAAGTACAATTGAACACAGAGAATGAAATAGTTATTAGTGTTTTCCTTCTCTTGTTATCACGAAATAGGTTGCTACAGTCGATAATAGTTTTAGTGTCTGTTATAACGATAAAGCGTTTTCACCAAGTGTGTCAGTTGTCGAAAGAATGAGTTCAAGTCTACGGTCATTTACGCAACATGCACAAGTAGGTCAATATTGTATGTCATTCTCGCGAGCTTGCCTAACTACTCGTCTATAAAAAGGTTTTATTCCAACAACTTTACACAAGGAGCGATGAAAATTCAAAGGTTCGAATTATAAAATTTTCCTGTCCGAAGCCGTACTAAGTTACCATGAGTAAACTAATAATGCCTTTTTAAACTATGTACCTACCTTACCTTACTTCATTCATATTATACACTAAATTTTTTAAATCAATTTATGCTCAATGCTCAAATATAACAAGCATTATTATTCAATAAGGCATTTCAAAACATTTATATCTACGCAACATAAATATGTACCTAACAAAGGAAATATACCTACGTAGGTTATACGTTTTACGTCAGCGAAGGATCGGAACGGAACAGAAAATTTGTTTTAAAGAGTTTGTATTAAAATAGATATGTACTTGAAACTTTATTCATAAATTTTTATTAAATAATTTTAACGAAAACAGCAACCCAACAAAGTACTTAAGTCAATTTATTTATTTGGTATAGATTTTACAAAAATGTTACAGTACCTACATACTACAATTAGGATTACAAATGAGTTATGTGGTGGTCTGTCTGCATGGTTGCACACAGTGGGTAATGAGAGATGTCGGTCGGTCGGGAGTCGGTACTAGCACGACACGCGGGGCATGGCTTGGCCGCTCGCCGGATCAATACAGGCCTGGCTGCCACCTTGTACCCCGGCCAATTCAACGTAGACCCCCGCACCGCTCCTGCCACTCCACATAATAATGAGTAGATAAACAAAGGAAGAGGGATCTGTATCAATGCATTTGAACTTTGGAGTATAAATCTAAATCTATAATACTAACTTATATGGACACAAAGATTGTAACTGCTTGTATGTTTAGATGAGGGGTGTTTTTTGGGATACTAATTTGGTTCTAAAACTATTTTACTGATAAATAGATTATCTCTAAGTCCTATAATTACATAATAGCTAATGTGTTGTTTAAATATGTTGCGATCTCTATTCATTGACTGGCCTGTTTGGTTAGTTGGTAGCTCTGCCTTCTGCGTTGGGGTTGGGGGTTGATTGCCTTTTAGGACCAACATTTCTGTGATGAGGAAAGGTGTTTGTTCTGTGTCTGGGTATTAAAAAGCATCATAAATATGTAATTAAATTTATTTAAGTATTGTATCAGGTATCTGGTCACCAATAATACAAGGTATGTTTAAATTGGGGCTAGATGTTGGTGTATGCATTGTCAGCAAATATTTATTTATTATTGATATTAGAAAGGACTCGGGACTCAGGACTTTGATTTATCTATTTATTTAATGGATAGATTTCTCTTTAAAACGCGCACCCCGCTAACTTAATTAAATGATTTAATTAATGGTTAATTTTCTACTAACAGTTAGTTTTCAATAAAACTGTAAATTCCTACTAGTCATCTTGTCGGGTAAATCAGAGTCTGGTTTAGTTTTCCAAGAAGTTCCCGTGGTATTTACATTAATAATAGCAGTACTAATGAAAGTATTTCTAAAATGTTATATAAACAAATATAATTAGCCGGAATTACAAGAAAAAACGGTAAAAATAAAGTCAAACAAGTGCATGAGATTTATGCGTGTTGTGATTTTGTATTTACTCTTATTTATTTTATCAAGTACTTGGTAAAGAGATCTATGTATATCGATGAATAATAACCACATTGTTGGTGCTGGTAGGTAAGAAAGATAGGTGATTGATAAGGCATTTAGGTGAGTTAATAGTTATCATTTTATGCATTAAAGATGATATAAATAATAATATAAAGTGCAAACTGAGCATATCAGTTAAGAAGTCAACAAAATGGCTACCTAGTACCTACTGCACCAGCGATAACAGAATTGTCACTACTATGTTGGCTTGAGATGTGTGAAATACTAGCAAGGACGTGAAATCATGAGCTATACTAATATTATAAATGTGAAAATGTCTCTGCCTGTCTGTTTGTAACGTTTTCACGTCTAAACGGCTGAACGGATCTTGTTGAAATTTGGTGAAGAAAATGTATTGCATTCGGGGGAAGAACATACGCTACTTTTTGTCTCAAACAAACCACCTTGAAGGGGGTAAAATAGGGGATGAAAGTTTGTTTGGGCAACTCATATTTCCTTGAGTTAGGGATCTGTAAATTCATATTTAGGCAATTAAAGATGGCAATAGATATAAATAATAAGATGATTATAAGATATACCCTCACCCTCTATCCTATAACTAGCTTCTGCCCGCGGCTTCGCATGCATAGCACATACATAAGAAGTAGCCTATGTCCGTTCCTAAGATACAATCTATATCCATATAAAATTTGATTGATGCAAAAAAAGTTCTGTTGGTCGCTACCAAACTTTACAGGATGACCCGCTAGGCCAATCAGAAGATTTCGTAAAAATTTAATCGAAATCGGTCCAGCCGATTCGGAGTCTATAGGGAACGTACGATCGGATTACTATCTGCCTTTCCAGTTTGAAACTATTTTGCCTTGCGTTGGTTTTGGGTTACAGGTCACACCTTCTTTTCTTTGTTGTCTTGTATATACACATATCGCCTTTTATAGATTTAGATGACATACCTAGCGTAGAGTTAAAGCATGGTTTGTCCTTGTCATTCTAATGTCAATGAGTAGAGATGGCAACAGATTTAAATAACACATTAGCTATTGTGCGATCATAAGATACGCCCTTAAACTAGAAATATGTTTGTGGAGTAAAGGCTCTTACAAGTGATAATGCAGATTGATGTATTTAGTTACAAACTACCCGCAAACGACTGTAAAATGATTGTTATTCTTGTGATGAGATGTCGTAATTATTCAGTAATTGTAATTGAAATGAAAATGACTATTTAATACCAGGAGCACAGAATATAAAAGAGAGGTCATGTTCTTGTGGATTTAAATTAATATGCTTCCAAAGAGCATAACTGTGATTGAGACCAAAATTAATAAATTTTTGAATACCAAGCGTTTATGACCCCTAAAACCATTTTTGTGGACTGAATGTTTTTGGCATGCTACTCTCCAGCTAGGCTTTGCCTATAAAAGTCATATCTTACAACGAATATAATGGTCAAGTGCGTGTGATATCATGCACAGAGAAGGCTTCAGAAGCCTGTAAGAGTTTTCTGCGAGTTACTAAACCGTACGAAATTGTTGTTTTGCTAACTAGATTGTGTCTAGTTACAAAAACAACAATTTAGTATGGTTTCTTGATTTTTTTATAGGTTTTCAAATCAGACTCACAATTATTATGGAATGCACTCACGAGATCTCGGGCTATTTTACGAGATCAATCGAGATTAAGCGACACTGACGGGACGAATGATTCAATATGCTGCTGCTGCAGAAGGTCTAAGGTCCAGAGGATCTAAGGCCATGTAAACGTCCTTTTTTAGCGTGTTTCTACGTCCACAGATAGGATAGAGTAGGCTCATAAAGAAATATCTAAATAATATTATAAAGTTGACTTATAATGAGCTACTTATAATGGGTACATAGCAACTGAAATAAGAAGTTGTCGAACAGCATCATCAGTACTCTCTGTTCTTTTTTAACTGACTTCAAAAAAAGGAGGTTACTCAATTTGACCGTATATATATATATATATATATATATATATTTTTTTTTTTTATGTGTGTAACTTAGTCGTTTATGAACCTATTTCGAAGACTTTTTTTGTTGGAAAGGAGATATCCCAAGGGTGGTACCATGATAAGGAAACCAGGATCTAATGATGGCATCCCAGAGAAATCGAGGGGAACCTTCTAAAATTGAAGTGGCGACTAGTGCGTTTGATAATTTTTTCATTAAGTATCTTTAAGCACTACTATTTAATGAAGGTCTGGAGTCGATCTGATGATGGAGCCGAAATACAGTCGAGGGAACTCCTCAACGATTTACAGCAATTACCTGGTGATTGGGCTTGATTAATTTGTATTGATGAGAACTTTTCACATAGATGAGGTGTGACTGTGACTGGCATTAGGAGTCTGATGATGAAGACGAAGGACAGTCAAGGGAACTCCTCAACGTTTTACAGTAGCTACCTTGTGTATACATGAAGTAAGTTGTCTTTTTAGTTTTTAAAATGAAAGGTGCTATTTCTAAAATCACCTTTTAAGTAGTGCTAAAATAAATAAAAAATGTGAGCCGTCACGTGACGGCTGGCATTTCTGATGTTACAAGTAATAGGCATTAAAGTACAGATTAAGACAGGAACTAAATATGGCACGATGAAAAAATACAATATTACGAATTAGTACGATGGTCTAGGTTGGTATGTAAATAAAACTTAAACAAGTGTCGGAAGGTTAGGTAGGTACCTACGAGAAACCTACCTACTTTAATCTTCCTACCTATGTGAACCTGGCTGTTTAGTTTGCCTAGAACCCATGCATAATAAAATAAATGATTCCCAAATAGTAGGTACGTAAGTAATACCTACATAAAAGTGCCCAACATACTTTAATGATGATTGCTAGGTTTGTACCTACTTATGTACCTACTCTTGAAATGCAATTGTTCAAAAAAATACTTACCTTCCTACCTACATTACGCCACACGATGGTTTAGGTAGGTATGTAAATAAAACTTAAACAAAGTGTCGGAAGGTTAGGTAGGTAACATGTCTATGCCAGTACAAGAGCTTGAGAACATCCTCCAATGTAGAGGTGAACAGTTTCGGAGAAATAACATCTCCCTGTCTCACCCCTTTATGGAATGGAATTGGATTCGTGCTCTGGTCCTGGAGTCGGATAGAGACATGGTGGCGTTACTGTACAGACATTTCAACACTTCGATATACCGATAGTCGATTTGGCACGGCTGGAGTGACCGCAACACTGCCCAGGTTTCGACAGAATCAAAGGCTTTCTCATAGTCCACAAACGCTAAACAAAGTGGCCAGTTATACTCTTCTGTATAACCAGTTAATAACGTTTCTGTGAGCCTGTGAGTTTATAACGATGGGTAAAAAAAACCAGCAGCAATCACTTCCACATCTTAGTCTATTAGTATTTTCCCCACAGATTTTGATACCAACAAGCCTACAACAACTAATTATGCACAAGTTAATAATTATCATAGATCAAAATTATAATAAAAAACAGATCCCAGTCAGTTCCATTCCTTGTAGAGTGCTTATATCCCGTATCTAAGAAGCATGTATTTTGCGTAATTTTTAAATGTAGATACAAACTTTAACACCCCACTACACTCGCTTCAAGAAGTAGATTTGAATAATCCTGAACAACGTGCTTTTTTATTTACTATAAAAAAGTTGACTTAAGTTTGGGATCAATCGCACAACACTACTATTTACTATACTACGTTTATTACGTTTACTATACTACTATATTAAAATGTCCCTATACAATTAATTGCCTTAATTGTACTATTTTTAAGGGTTGTTTTGAAAAACCTTAAATGTGTCAATTTATTATGTTGTAGGATAGGATTTTATACTACTATACTTATTTTATACTACTATAGGGCTATTTTGGAAAACCTTGATGCACATGTCTGTTTATTTTATATTTCAGGTAAGTATGTAAACTTAGTTTCAAGCAAATGACATGACGCGTTAAAAAGTTCTCATTTTAAACCCTAATTGCACCCTTGTTTAAGGGTTGTTCGAAAATAAAAATATATTAGTCTATTACATATTTGAGCTAAGTTTTAGATTAGTAAGTTCAAGGAATACAGTTTTTCATACCAACGGTTTTACCTATTGTTTTTGTTTTTGTGAACGCTACACCCCTCAAAGAATGCTCGTGCCAAATTTCAAACCTATGTAGGTTACTGGTTTGAAATGGTTTAGAGATTGTACAGAATCTGTTTATCCCGTATCTGAAAAGTATGTATTTTCTCCACATTCCTTGATACCCCGATGTCATGTTGCTTATTATGCAAAATATCTTATTATTCAAACTGAAATTATAATGATCGGAAAAAACCGACGCTTGCAATTACTTCCATCCACTCATTGGTAGAGTGTTTATCCCGTGTCAGAAAAGTAAGTATTTTCCTATTGTCTTTGGTGTTGTTCAAGGAATGGGACAACAATTCCTTGAAATGCATAGTTCATATATTTACAGAATTCAAAATTGTAGAGATTGGTAAAAACAGACACCAGCAATCAGTTCCACTCCATACTCATAGACATAGACTCATACTCATTACTCAAACGTACTTCTAAAACAAGCCTCAGAAAAGGGTGCCAGGGGGGTTTCAAAGTTGTATGGGGACTTTGTAACGTTATTTTAATTTTTTATTGCAATTTTTTTTGTATAAAACAAATACAAAAAAAATTATACGTATTTAAGGGTTTTACAAAACAAGCTTTAAAATGAGTGTGATGGGGTCTAAAAATATATAGGGAGTTTTTAATGCATTATGCGGTTTGCTTGAAATTACCCGAAATACAAAATAAAGCAACACATATTTAAGGGTTTTTCAAAACAGCCCTTAAAAAAGGGCGCTATGGGGCTTAAACATTGTATACATACACAATAGCTTCACAATATAAGCCCCATAGCACCCTTTTTTAAGGGTTGTTTTGAAAAACCCTTAAATATGTGTCGCTTAACAATCAAATAAAGCAGTCAAAAAAAAAAAGGAAAAAAATGGTTAGGTTAGGTTAGGAGGTTGGAGGTTGGGGTGCAAGGTCGGGTAACCTCCTCGTGGTGCACCCTGGTAACACCGTGGGATACTTCTTTAATTCGCTAAAGAAGTATCGCACGGTGGCCAATAACCCGACACGGAGGATCTCTCCACGTGTCCCTCTGATTAGCAGAGGGCACTGTGAGACGAGGCAGGAGGAGAGGACCGCATCTGCGGTCCAGGGATGGGCTTGTGGCCATGGCTCGCGGAGCTCTGTCTTGTAAGGCGCTCTGCTTTACAAGACAGAGTTGTGCGGGCCACGTCCGAAAGCAACGAAGCGGGGACGTGCTTGGTGTGCATTTCCCAGTCGCTTGTCGGGAAGGGACACTCGCAATGTCGTTTTCTTACTTGCGGCCGCTCGGAGATCCCCCACACTGGGTCCGTGGGGAGACCCGTGGGCCGAGTGATCTTGGGGGCCTTTGATGGTAGGATTTAGGGCGTCCAAAGTCATTGGCCCTTGGGAGGGGTGACGGCACTTTGCGAGGAGGTGTCGTCGCGTGCACCCAGGTAGGCTAAGGGGGATTTTCCTCCTGGCCAGCGTTCGGCCGCTCGGTATTCGCTGGGTCGCCAGACCTTAGTGGGACCGAGTGGCGGAAGGGATGGGGGCTTCCTCCGCGCGTCTCTTCAATGAGGGTGCAGTGGTTGAAGCGGGGACGAGCTTGGCGTGTATGTGTTGGTATGTGAAGTTGGCGGGGGACCCCGCATTACCCCTACTTCTGACCAGCGGCGGCATTCTGCGAGTAAATGTCGCTATTACACCCAGCAGGCTTATGAGATGGGATCTCCTTTGCCGACGTCTCGCCGCGAGGTATTCGCAGTTTCTTTTAGATTCTTGTGGGACTGAGCGGCGCACTGGGTCCGTGGGTAGTCGGAGTGAGGGCTCCCGGCTATCCGTTCGCGGGCTCGGGGAAGGCGGCAGTTAACATGTGTGACGTGTTCTGCCGTAAGCACCGGGTGGGTGTGCGGGGGTGGCTTGCCACTCCTGGGATGGGCTGCGGCCGCAGCACTTTGCGAGAGGGGCACCGGTGCGTTCCTATGGAGATCCCGGAGCCCCTTGACATGCAATGAGGCTGGTCACCGGGGAGTTTTAGTGAGTCGTCTGACGTTTTTAGACAGCCAACCTCACATATTCCATTTGCACCCCTCAGTGCATTGGAAATCTGTTTGCAGATTTCTCCTCGTCAAAAAAAAAAAAAAAAGGAGGTTGGAGGTTGGAGGTTCTCAATTTGGTTGTTTTTTTTTTGGAAAAAAATGGTTAGGTTAGGTTAGGAGGTTGGAGGTTGGAGGTTCTCAATTTGGTTGTTTTTTTTTTGTTTATGTATGTTAGTTACCGCATAACTCCGTCATTAATGAACAGATTTGAAAAAACTTTTAAATGTGAAAGGATATTATACTTAAGTACTTTCTGATTGTTTTCCCACTAGCTTACTGTACTCTCTTTGTGAGGTAGGTCCTGACAGTAATACAATTATTGTTTGTCTTGACAACTGTTCTTGGGAAAAACGTCCAACTCAATTTAGATTTAAACCCCGTAAGAATGAAACGTCGCTCGGACTTAGTATGTAAAATAGTTCCACATAGAACAGCTGTGGCAGGCCGTAACATTTACTATCTAAGCCCTACGCTTTATAATAAAGTCAACAAAACTATAAATATATACCCCCCTCCTAAGTAAATTATCAGTGTAAAGTAAAATGTCTAAAATGGCTACTTACTCTCTCATATGAGGAAACAGAAAGCCTATTAAAAACTCTAGAATAACCAAAGTAACATTGTCCAGTATTACATTATATAACATACATACATATGTATTTATACATTTTATTTCATTTCATTTATTTGCTTCAATGTACATTCAGCTTAGGTGTAACAATGCTGTGAGTAGGTATAGTAACATTGTACCCTGTGAGGGCATTGCAAAATAAGTATAATTAATATAGATATAATAGATTCCTAATTAGATAAGCTACGAAATACGTCAGAACTCAATAATTTACATATTTTATGTCTACTCGCTAAAACAGCCTCACATATACACACCCCTTACACACACTCACACACTCTTGCAAACATCCCCCAAATGACGCGCAGTACTGTCTTTACAATAGTTATAATATTTGCTTTGTTTAAAAAATTTAAGCTAAGTTTAAGTTTATTGTTTGATACCTACTTAGTACTTACCTAAGTTTATCTCTCAGAACTATGTAACATCAAGGAGGTGGCGTTGTTACTGCTCCACGGTTTTTTTAAACTTTTACAGTTCTCATCGTTCTTTTTGTAACTTGTCCTGTGTGTTTTATTCTGAATAAATAATTTTTAATTCAATTTTGAATTGGTGCCATAGAAATTTCTTCAAAATCGGTCAGTAGTTTGATTATTGACTCAAAATAGCTGGAAAAAATATGTCATCCAAGTAAACGAAATTTCGTATTTTTATATAGTTCTTAAAACATAATTATTTCAAACACTGTAGGATTGTTATTAAAACTTTTGCAAACTAACATGTCAGCAAGAGCTACAGAAATCATTTCAAACAAAAAAACAGAGCTGAGCTGGTAAAAACATTTTACTTGATCCTAAATAACGAAGATAAATACACATACACACAAATACACATGCTTATCTAGGTGTGTTCTTAGACATTGTGCCCTTTTCGTATCACATATTTTGTGAGAGACTGTTGCCCGAGATAGGTTCAAAAAACCTGTAATGCAGGTCATCAGGTACTCACTCACATGACTAGAGGCGCCACTTAACAACATCATCTAGCTCCAAATTAAGCACAGCTTGTACTATGAAAACGAGACAAATTTATGATTAGCTTCTGATTAAACCACCTTACTTAACATATCTGTGTTGAGTTAGGGAGGAAGGGGGAGGCGCGGGCATATTGTGAGTATATTGATAGATTCCTCCCACTAAAGAGAGTATAGGAAATGTACTTTTATGTTTTTTTTTTACAAAATTGGTAACAGTAGTACACAGGTTACACACATTCTTTAAACTTTTCATTGTCGCAAGTTGCAAATTATAGATTATCTATACCCATTTAATTTTTTATGGAACAAAGTTTATAATTACTTATTAGGTAGGTACTAAGTATTACGAGTGAGTGAGTGTTGAGATGACGGCTGATAGAGGAAAATGGAAGAAGAACAAGTGTTGTACCGACCCCAGATAATGTGGGAAAAGAGCAGGAAGATGATGACTAAGTATTATGAGTAAGTATAATTAAAAGCTTCAGCATTTGATTGATTTGATGATGACATCATTGCTAACCATGGCATAGAAGCATGATTTACTGGTGCCTAGATTGGTTTAAAAGGTCTGGACAATTACACAAAATTAAATTCTGTGCACAACAGATCAAAGTCAAAACATTCTTTATTCAATAAAATCACAAGGTGGTCCTTGTGAATCCTTTGAATCATCTTCTTAGATGCTAGTGAATCTAGGTGCTGGTTCCTCATAACCCCAGTTCAAGAATAATTTGGCAAAAAACTTGTCTGGTACTTAACACTTTTTTGTATGATCCTTGCCAATTTTGTTATGGATGCCGAGTTGGAGCAGATTCATCCAAGCTTTTTTGTAATCTAAATAATCAGATATTTTATAATATGCTAAATACAGTAATACAGTTCTTGTTTTTACATTTTTCAATTTGCTAATTGACAAATCTGACCAATCAATATCCAATTAATAATATTTATTTTAAATCTGCTCGAACCAGTGGGTTTATTTGTATTGTATCCATTCATACAACAAGCTAAGCTGACCATGGTGGGTTTCACAATTTTAATGATGAGTTCAAGAGCAGTTTGTTCCACCACACCAACTGGCTATCCCACTGTGATATGAGAATGCAATGCAAGAGGGTACCATGGGTAACCAATTAACATACATTTTACATAACTTTTACATAGGTACCAATGACTTCCTAAAATTATGCAGTTACAAGGTTAAATTATGGAAGTTCAATGTGTTGCATTGTACAAGTACCATTGTTTGTGCAGTGTAGATAGCCTACCTATCTACCACCATTTTGGATGCTTTAATTTTCTATAGAACGAACCGTTTTTTTTAGTTTCTAACCATCCCCCCTAGGCACTGAAATAACAGAATCTAGGATATTTATTTGTATTCATACACTAAAGTTACATCATGACCTTCCCTATTTACAAACGTAAGTACCCTATACACGTACACTGCTTACAAAGACCAAAACGCTAGTCGCAATTTAATATATCGAAAACACTCACCAGATTTGTAATTTGTGGCACAAAACTAAAAGTTCTTTGGTGAAATTAATCACAAGTTGATTGAATGACGCAGAACAAATCACCAACGCAGTCCACGAAAATGATGTTTGACAAAACTTCGAATCGATAATTTTCTGCCTAACGTAAATTTGAAAATCTAAAGAAAATACACAGTTCAAGAATTGTCACGACTAATAATAATGATTAGCACACTAAATAATTTTGATCCATAATATCCCAGCAATTTGTATGCCTTTTCACTGCTTTTCACAAAGAACAAAAACAGCTGGTTTCTCATGCAGATTTTTTTTTTTTACTAACCATCCAACCAAAGCAAGCAAGCACCCAACTACCATTCGACAAAGGAAGCTAACCGTATAGAACCGTCTACTTCACTTCCATCAAGTATGAAGTATGATATATTATTATAAAATAAGTATGGTATGGCATTCCTTCCATACCATATATTAAAAATAATACCTAAGCTAGAAATTAGGTTTAGTACCTATATAAAAAAGTAAAATTAAAGTAGCTACATACCTAGCACATAATGAATAGGTAGACCTAAGTATAAATTATCCATACATATGAATGAAAAGTATTTTCTTTTGAATTAGATGATATTGTATGGAGAAGTTTTGTTCAATCAAATTTTTGGTCCTAAGTTTAATAGAAAAATATTTATTTCTATTACTATGTACTTAGACACCTATACAAAAAAAAGAGGGGCCAATTTACACCATCTCATGCTCGTACAGGGGTAGGGTTAATAAGAACACGTTATCACGTCTAAGATATAATTGAATACAAATGTTTAGGTTCTACATTTTTCTTGAGTTTGATTTTGATATCTTTGTTTTGGAATTAGATGTTAGTTGTAATGGATTGGACTGACGTGACGTATGAATGGAAATAGATATTTGTAGGTGATGTAGGTATGTAAGATTTTTTTTTATCTTAAGTTTAGTTAAGAAGAAGTTTAGTTTAGCATATGTTTATACATACGTAGGTAGGTACCTACTTCATTATACAAAAATATTTTGTAATAACCGTTTATTATATCAAGCATTAGTACCAACACAAACTTTTAGGTAAATAATAAAAAAAATATCTAGGTACTCAATCAATATGAGCGGTATACCTACCTTACGAAGAAACCTGGGCTACTTGAGGCTACTTATGTAATATTTTTTGCATGTTTTTTCAATATAAACACAATAAGTATATATTCAACATATTAAATCTTATGCATTTATTAAACTAACTGTTTCACGATAAATTAAAATGTATTGCACTAGAGTTGTTGGTTATGAAATCATAGAAAGTCACTGAAATCTTTAATGATATCACTACTTCTTTCTTCGCTCAAACTTAAATCATCGTCTTTAGACAAGCATAGATTTTTTAATATATCTGATGGCGATGGTACATTTTTATCTTCAACCATATTTGTGTTAATCAGTTCTTCAATATTAGTTTCAAATATTGGATTAGGTTTCTGGTTGAAAAGTCCACTGTCTACAAGATCAGAATAGGATGCAGAACAATGTGATGCGGTTTCATCATTAAAAGTGTCAGCAAATATTCTAAAGCTATCTGTTTCCATGTCTTCTAATGACAGTTTTGCTCCTGTCCGAGCCAACTCAGCATTTGCCTCGGATATTTCAAGATATGGATTTTGATATTCTTTTGCTTGACTGATAAAATTTTCAGGATCTATTTGCTTCATTTTTAGCTTTTCTACAAGATCTCCAGTATGGCGTACAACTGTTCCTGGGGGTTGGGCTTGGCATTTATGAGTTCTTTGTGAAACCTGTAATCAAATAATCTTTCAACATGACGTAAGATACTAGGTAGGTACCTAGTATAGTAGTATATGTTTTTAAAAGTATGTAATAATATTAATGTAATAATGAAATCAATAATACCTGTCTTTACCTAGCAGTATAACACAACGGGCTTATCATAATTGTAAATGTTATAATACCTACCTATAGAACACTTACTTTGTATCTAAAACTTTTCTCACATGCTGTGCATTTATAAGGCATTACACCGGTGTGAATACGTCTATGTACTAAGTATGACACTCTTTGCCGGAAACATTTGCCTGAGGAAAAAAATCTGTGTTAGGTATGTTACATATTCTACTTTGAAATGTGATAAGTAGGTATCTAGAATTGTTGTTTTTATTTTACCACATGTTTCACAAGCAAAAGGTTTTTCTCCAGTATGTATTCTCTGGTGGTTATGTAGTGTTGATAATTCCTTGAAAGCCCTACCACAGAAGCTACATGAGTGTGGTTTTTCATCGTTGTGGTAGAGCAAATGTTTGTGATACGACTGCTGAAACGTAAATGTCTTGTTGCATTGCGCACACGCATATGGAGTTTCACCTGAAGAAGGAAACATAAGTATTACCTAACGCGTATTTTGATTTTTTTGGCAAAAAAACAGGTTTAAATTTGGAAAGTAAGAATTAACATTTGTATGAAGTAGTTTCTTTAAAGTAGGTAGTACTATTTATGCTAGCATAATCTTTAAGCTGTTAAAAGCCAATCACAATATTATGAAATATTAAAATGTAATTAATTTGGTAATTATAACAAGTGACTTTCATGAGGCTTCAAACAAGAGGCTAAAGATAGAATTTACTATTAATCTGTTAGTACAAATTACCTCAAAAGTAACACCAATGTATTAATTTTAACCTGTATGAAGTCGTTTATGTTTCTTCAAGAAGTATTTTGTTGTAAAGTATTTCCTACATACATCACACTGCCATTGTTTATTATCATTTCTGTCAAAGTGTTTCTCAAATTGATCTGGTTTTTTTCCATCTGTTTTGTCTTGGGAATTATCATTGTTGTTGTTTTCAGACGAAAACCCATAGTGTGCCACCCTCAAGTGCACCATCAACGATCCGCGCATTTTAAAGTGTTTGGGACATAAATGACAATTATGACGCGTGAAGTTTTCACTAGATGTATCATCAATATTGTGAATTAAGCATCTGTGCATCTTTAAAATGTTTTTATCGACAAATTGTAAGCCACACATGCTACATGTTGTATTGTTTTGCCCAGCTTGAACTTCAGTTTTGATTATTAACTGTTCATTATTACATTTTTCTAGTGGTCCTTTAGATATATCGATAATAGGTACAGGATTTAATGAAATCACAGGAAGTTTTGGATATATCTTAACGTATTTCACAGGTTCACTTACTATCGAGGTCGATGGTTTATTTTTAGCTACTGATCTTGGTTTCTTCTGTTGGACGAATGCTTCGTTTTCCGGTTTCAGTTTACCTTTTTTCTCCGTAGTTTTATGAATCTCAGTGATTTGATTTTCTGATGTCAACATTTTCACATGGCTAAATAAGTGTATGGTTAATTTATCCAAACCACAAAATTCTTCTTGGCACACTGGACACAATATTTTATTCGTTGAAACATGAATCAATCTATCTCGCAAAGATTCAGCAGAATCAAATTCACCCATGTGAAAACATATGGGGCATGGCAAGGATGCTACATCGCCACTCATTGTTTTATACCTAATTTTTATTTATGACCACAATGTAATTATGTGAGTTGGATTAGAAACAGCACGAAAGCACGAAACTACTTCATACTGAGTTATTTTTAGTTGGATGTTGAGACGTGTTGTAGCGGTGCGTATGTTTTGGCGGCATTTCAAGATTTCGTCTGAATTGATTAAGTTGGAGTGAAAAAATTACTTAGGGATGATATTTTCAAAATATTAGGTAATAGAGTGCCTTAATGTAGGTAATGAGCGTGATCGACCCTTTTTTTGTTTTTGCTACTCTTATTCGTTGTTATTTTAGAAAATTCCTAAGTTGAATACGCGTTACAACCTACATAAAAACTAGTTCAATCAAAAATGGTCAGACGTGGGCTTTTGGTTTTATTCAACTACCTACTTATTTTAATGAATACCTATTATTAAACGTAGTACTGTTAGACTACTGTGTTGATACTTTCTACAATGTATTTTATAAAGCGTTCGCCATACCGCGAGGCTTCACTGCCATCAAAAGTTCAATATTCATTTAATTATGATGAAGGTAGAGTAGGGTACTGAACTACCCAATTATAACGAGCTCTACATAATAATTATACCAAGATGTAGCTACCTATTTACCTCAGATAAATAGCTATTTAAGGAAGTAGCCTGAACATTTGCTTGCTGAATCTGCTACAAAGCTGATTACTTGCATCAAACCATTTGTCTGATCTCGTTATTTTTAATGTTCTGTAAAATTATCCGCACATTTTTCAAAAGTACGGATACATTCGAATAAACTTGACATTTAGTACTAACTTTCTAGCTCTTTGTTTCTGTCAATGTCAAAGTCAAACTATCGTTTGTTTTTGTTTAGTAAATAAACGAAAAATTCGTTAGCTTTTTGATTTGACTATTATTGTTATTGATCAAACAAATTTGTTACCTACTTTTGGTTGCTATTTTCTGCGCCCTTGCAAGGGCTTATGAATTTGGCATTTTACTTTTATATTGTACTTAGTTGATTGGTGATTTAACCATGTCTGAAACATCTAAGCCACCGGGCTACATGGCTAAGCTATTAGAGGAATTGGGGTGGAATCAGGGCACCAGGATTCCGTTAGCTGATTTGCAAAACCAAGATCTGGAGACACTACTTATCAACAGGTATAAAAAATTATTTTAACTTTTATCAAGAGCACCAACACTACATACATATAGAGAACTAGTCGTCTAGTGGTAGTGGTCCTGCCTTCCGATCCTAAGGTCGTGGGTTCGAAACTAATCTTCCACCAATGGATTTTTCTGACAGAAAAATATACGTGCGTTAGAAATGTACTTACTCTCAAATGGTGAAGGAAAACATCGTGACAACCGTCATGCTTTAGAACCAAAAGGTTCTAAGACACATATAAAGTGCATTTAAGAAGGTGCACGTTAATCCTTTCACCACACTGGTTCGAAAGTCTTAGTGAAGCAAAAAGAAGAAGAATACTACATTATAAAATATTACTATGTTGAACTTATGAACCTTACAATTATTATAGACAAAATGATATCCAGCGACTCAAAGAGGCTCTTATCCTGCAGAACCAAAAACAAGATGACCTCAACAAATACAAGGATCATGTTCATTCTGAATATCAGGAGAATGCTGTAAGTTAAAGTTTAAGCAATGTTATATTTTGGCCTAACATCTTCAAATGACACTTTTAAAATTTATTAAATTATTGTGTGGTTGCTGTGCTCAGACACCATGTAGTATGGTGTTATTTAAAACTGCGAAAAATCCTAAGAAAATCATAAATTTTCTGAACTGAATGTAAATTTTAACCTATTTTTAAACTCTTATTCTAATTTGAACTATGGTTTAAACATAATAAGTTCTTTAGTATTTTAAGAAATTTTACTTAGTCTGGCGAAACTACAGAATCAGGGCCTGTGAAGTTTTGTAAATCTTGAATTAGTACTGTTTGTATATTAAGTGTTGATATAATATTTTTGTTGATTGCAGCGTCTGCTCTTTGCTCACAAGCAGCAGATGGAGCAGGAAGTTAAGCTGAAACAGCTGTCTTGCACCGAGGCTGATAGACTTGATCGTGATGTGGTAGAGAGTAATAAGGAGAGCAAGGACATCACTGCTAGGACGGAAAAGCTTCAATGTAATTTAATCACTTGAAAATAAATAATTTTTAACTGCTCTTATAATTTCTATGATTCACTCACTGGATTTGTTTACTGGACCTAATAGATGGAACAGTTGGCACAATTTATACAAACAGAATTGTTCCTTTTAGTATTTATTATAGTGGTACTATTGAGATGACTGTTATACCTTCAGCTCTATAATTTTTTATCTAATATTATTTAAAAAAATAAATAGAAACACCTAAGTTTATATATTCTAATACTACTATATTATTAATTCTATTATCTATATATATATTCTATATTCTATTAACTATTATATATTCACTTTTTAGTGAGCATTGCCCGTCTGTTGAAGAAGGCCGATTCCCTCAAAAGTGAAGTGTGCGGTGAGCGAGGCGCCTTGCAGGAATGGCGTGCGGCTCTAGAACGTAGCGCCGGAGATATCACTGCTATTGAGCAGTTCACTAAACAGGACCTGTCTAAAGCCAAGGTATAAATTCGTGCCTTCTCCGCTGACCTTATAGACATCCTTAAAGGTATTAACTACTGGATACCTGATATGTTGAATATGTTTAATGAAAAGTTGTGAGCATATTCTTTTTAATTCCGGCGACCTAGTACACCAGTATTCCTAGCCTCTGAACTGAGATCGACGATGTTTACTGAGGAGTTGTGATATTTCATATATTTTTTTAATTTCTCTGCTGATCTAGTCTACTTTACTACACCTGTTTTCTAGCCTATCTAAGATGTGTACTGGGGAGTGGTGCATATTTCATTAGTCTTTTCCATGTAGTAAGTTAGACTGGTTTAATGTACTACACATGTCGCGTATCGTGTAACACCTGTCGTGTTTAGCCGTGCGTAACGTGTCATTCACACGTTGCATTTGCTTAATCTTCTGAATACTGAAGGTAGACCAGAGACTTAATTCTCCTACTTAGTTTACTACTACTACAACAGATCTAAAGTATATTTCTCGTATGTATCTGCTATTAAACATCTTCGTTAACATGTTTTAGGCTCTTGAATACAAAAGACAGAAGCTGAAAGTGGAACATGATCGTATGCAAGAGAGACTCAACCAGCTTGTATCTAACTTGAGTGCAGAAGAGAGGGCTTGTGAACAAATTTCAGTGCAGGTAATCCTAATAACCACTCACTTAAGTATTGATAAGGAAAGTCATCTTTTCTAGTATGAGTAGGTAGTTCAATACCATTATAGGTAGGTACCTGGATCTAGCTAGTCGCTGACTTTGCCCAAGATTGAGACATGAAACTAAGCGTGAACTTAAGCTGCCGATAGTCAAAATTCAGTGCATTTTGACACTTGCTTTGATAAATGCTCGAAAACTGAAACAGCAAATAAGCTTTTAAAATCAACAAAAATTTTGGAGGTCCAATTATCCTTCAAAATTGTATGAGGAAAGTGATGGAAACGTCATCTATGTAACCTTATCTATCTATATCTATGCGTTAGCGTCAAACCTTGACTTAGGTCAGCTGAATGATCAGAAAGAGAGATGGGGTTAATTAATCCACACTAACATACTAATATAATAAATTCAAAAGTGTCTGTCTGTTTACTATCATTTCTAATAGATAGATTTTAGTAGATAGATTTGTATCTTGGGAACCGACAACTTTTTAAGTGGGTCACGTGTGAAGCTAGTTACAACTGATCATAATTGATTTCAGGGTACCATGTATTTAACTTTAGGGAACAAATACTTTGAAAATCTTGATGTTCGTAAAAAATTCAGGTCACAGAAGGTATGGAACAGAGAAAGCAGATGATGGTCATGTGGAGCAGTGCAGTAGAAAACTTACGACAACGAGATAATGACATCAGACATATTAGAGAGGTGAGAACTATAAAGCTGCAAACAAAACAAAATCATCCATCACACATTTTGATTACCACAGGTTTTATTCACGTATTAATTTGTTTGCACTGAGCTGACTGAGTGATTTGAGTGCGAACCTAAGGCTAAGCTAAGCTTAGTTTAGGGCTAGGTGGTATTGTATGCATTGTCCACCAATATTTATAATATATTTATTTATTTTCGCAAAGCTATGTTGCTCCAATGTTGTGGTACAACTATATTTAAGTAGAAAGAAGAGTATTTGTAGTAGAAAATAACTGGGTTTTTACGACAGATGATGAAGTGGTAGTACACGACCTCTGTTGCATTCACTTAGAGCTGTGCCAGACAGCATGACCATTAAATCCTCTCTATATTGTTTCATCAAATTCTTATTACAATTTTTCCAGGACTATGCAGTACTAGAAACTGAGTCTAACAACGTAGCCGATCAGTGTCGCGAGCAGCAGAGTTTCTGCGACCAGCAGCGAGGGAACAACGCAGAAGCCACTCGGCACAACATTAACCTGTCAAACCAGCTCAGCCAGATGCGGATGGCGTATCAAACTATTTGTGATTCTAACTTGGGCTTGGACAGTGAGGTGAGTCCTCTTTATCGTTATCGTCTTCCTGTTCTTATACCACACAAGTGGGATCGGCACAAACGTTTTGTGTAAATATAGCTATACTCATTATATTGACAACCTCTGTGGCGAAGACTAAGGGCTGGCTGAGACGCAGAATGTTGTGGGTTCGATTTCCGCCGCGGGACTAATGTTTGTATGATCTGCAAGTATTTGTCTCTGGTTTGGGTATTTCTATGTATAATATGTATGTATTTACAAAAAAATATATATAAGTAGTATATCAGTCATGTGGTACCCATAACACAAGCTCTGCTTACTGATGCTGAGTGAAATGTTCGGCATTATTATTGTTATTATTTTTTAGAAGTAAGACTACTTTTATTTTTTTCTGTACACTTTTACTTTTTTCTGTACTTTTTATTTAAACTTTTATTTTTTTCTCCTTCAATGTTAAAATAAGGTGTAAATAAACTGAATTGCCTGTATCAGCCGTTATCTCAGTACTCACGCCTTTCTTGCTTATATCGTCTTTCGCATAATCTTTCCACCTCATTTTTGACTTACCTCTAATGTTTGCCATAAAACAAAAACCCTTAAGCATGAACACCAAAGATAACGGGGTTCGCTATAAAAGAGGGTAAAATTGATATTTTTGTTCTTTGTTTCCTCCATAAAGAAAAAAACTTTAAAGCTTTTAACTTGTGTCTTGTCGTGGTTATCCATCAAAATAATGACTGCACAATCTATAATAACAATGATTTAAAACCTAATTGAAATGTTACAGGCACAGAGTCTCCAGCGTGAGTTGAGTAACATTCGCGGATGCGTTGAAAAGCTGCACATGGAGAATCGTCAAATCATGGATGACCAACATCGCAAGGACATCGCGTTGCAAGCTATCAGTGCCAAGGTAAGTCTTATCAACTCGTGCATTTCAAGAAGACTTGTGTCCTTTGTGGCATTGACATAAGTTTCAAAATCCAATGATCTATTCGTATTTTAGACTTGAACTTTATTGTTTCAGATTAAGGAACTGAAACAGAAGATAACAGATTCTTTGGACAAGTCCAAGTCATCGGAGAAGAGAGCCAAGGAGTTAGAAGATATTCTAAATGTATGTATTCTATTAATTTAGCAACATCGCTTGCTCAATGTCCCCCATAAAGGGGTATATTTTAAAACTGGTACTTTGGAGAGTATTTATAGGATAATCGTGCCAGATTATCCTGTATGGTGCGTTATGCATCATCTTCTGATATACCCCCTTTAAGGGAAGTAAAAGTCAAAAGTCAAAAGTCGCACAAATCTAATTATGCCATCCCGTGAGCACGACAGAGTGTAAACCTGTCGAAACGTCGGGAAAAATAGGTAAATAAACGCGATAAATACCCGTATATATTTATAATAATGTGTTCTGATCGCGTAAGTTTAAAAAACTTTAATCTAATTATGGTTATGTTTCAAATAATATTTTAGGAAGAAGAACGTTACGCTACTCAACTGACAGTGAATCAGCAACGAGCCATGCATTGCTCGTTTGTGGAACAACAAAAACTGCTGACTCTGAAAAATGAGGAGAAATTATTCCATATGCAGTTGAAAGGTATGTTGAAATAAAACCTTAAATCACTAATCACACTCATAATCTCTTAAATCTAGTTATTTTCTTATCCTAAACCAAAACCATGATAGTTTTAGAAGTTACATGTTATTATGTCAATAAAATATAATTGGCAACATATTTTTACAGAATTATAACAAGGAGGTAAATCTATACAAATACATTACATAATAAGTGGTGAGTAGGTAATTGGAGCAGATGATGGGAGCGTGATTAAACCAGGCAAACATCCACCTGCACATCCTTCTTCCTATGATTATTATAAAAATTGTGTTAATCTTTGTATGTCCATATGTGTATGGAAAAATGGTACAAATGTGATGTGGACCTGGAATATCATATAGGATACTCTTTATGTAGGAACCACGCATTATCGATCCTCCTCAATTAAATACCTTGTCGTTTTTCTGGATAGCTCGATGACGCGGAAGAATCAAATTGAAGCCACGGTTTCTAGAGTCAGAAAACTGATATATATTTTTAAAAGACTAAACACGTCGTGAACTTCCAATGCTTGAAAACCATCTACTATGCTCAGGCCCAATCAGTCTTATCCTATTGTATAATATCGTGGGGTGGCTCGGTGAAAACGTATCTGCTGAAACTGGAGCGAGCACAGAGAGCGGTTCTTAAGTTTCTGGCTAAGAAACCAGTTAATTTTCTCACAACTGAACTCTTCTCACTTTGCAATGTGAAAATGCAGGGCTTTTAGCTCAAACAGCTCAAACCCAAAGTCCAAACAGTTCTTCGTAAACATTCCTAAATAAAATATGATCCAAACTTCACTATTTCCAAAAGCATGTCTGACAATGTTTGTACAATGGAACGTCGACGTATTGCTATAGCGAGTCGACATTTTACTTTATTAGCTCTTCTGTATACAACAGGTTAAATTAACAATTAGACATATATTCTCTTCCATTACACAAATGTAAACTTAAATGCCATGAATGGCTACAATCTCTACCCAATGACGACACGGAAAACCTTTTAATTGTTGTGAAATGACACACACCACACTCACTTACACAAACACACACACTCACCCTCATTCCCTTATTAATTTTTTATCTGTATTTATTACCTACCTTAAGTTGGAACTATGTCTATAATTTAATTTCGGAGGAGGACGTTGATGTCTGTTACACCGTTTTATACTTCAGCAGATGTCATCGTTTTCATACCATTTTTTGTACAAATGTTATTTGTTCCATAATAAAGGTTATTATTATTATTTTTATTTATGTGCAAAGTTTAGTGTTAGTTTAAAATTTGTTGCAGCTTCTAAAGCAATAATGAGCAAACTGGACAACAAGCAGCGTGGTATCCAACGTAGTCTACAAAGCCAAAAGGAATCACTTTACTCTATTGTAAGTATATCTCAGTCTCTTTTTATTCGTTATTCTTTATTGTACACACATTAAACATATTTTGAAACATACATTATCATTAAAACATGTACACGGGCGAGTTTAACCCTAAAAAGAGTTCTCTTCCAGCAACCCTTGGGAGATAAAAATATTATAAACGTATGGTAGGGTATATTGGGTATATTGCGTACAAAAGGGAGAAAGAGAAAGATAAATTAAGAAATATGAATACAAACTAAGAACTAGAGAAATGCACTAGAAAAACAGACTTTAAATGTAATATAAAATAATGCCAGCTCAGGTTGTGAGTACGATTCAGAAATTATTGTATATGTACAGTAATGAATGAAAATAATAAAGTAGGATGTTCTCAGTGGATATTTTATTTGTATAATACTTGTGTGTGTTTTAGTGTTACCAAGTGGAGACGATTGGCGCTCAAGTGTCGCACATGGAAGGTTCACAGGCTGAACGCGAGTTTTCCGCTGAATTGGTCGAGCGAGAGAACAGGTGCGACCTTTTTTATCATGTCACTCACTAGATATTGGGAACCAGTGGGGTCCGTATACACGTTCATTTCTAAGCCAGTTGCTATAAAATTGGTACTAATTAAAAAAAACCCTAAAATAGAACACTAGAAACACATAACTACGCGATTTGGCGAAATAAAGGATGTAGCGGCAGTTTTCGCTCGAATTCCATTATTTTTGTTTTTGGTCGACTTTGCACACAACACCATCTAGCCCCAAACTAAGCATAGTTTGTATTATGGTGATCAGACGACTGATATAATACTTATATATTATATACATATACATATATATACATATACATAATATATAGTGACTCTGAGCTGTAGACCTCGTGAACATTTTTTGAAATGACTGAAATATAACCTTATCCTCTTGTCTGTTGCGCAGCCTCAGAGGCATATCGGCGCTTCTGTTGCCATGCCTCGGAGGCCGCGAACGGATCGCCCGCTTTGGCGCCTTTATTAACGAATATTGGCCGATAGTAGAGTGAAATAGATGAATGCATACCATTCTTGATAGACAGAGGTAGATATCTTATTGAGTGTTCAACTTTTAATTTCGCTCGAGTATCGATGGAACTTTAAAAATATAACCGCGAAGTTTTTATTATTGAAATTGTATTTGCGCCGCATTGGTCTGGGTTTAGAAACTTTTAAAATCCAATGAAAACTGTTGTTTTTTGTGTTGGGATAAATGTTTTACTGAAGAATGTAAGTTTTTTGACCATACAATTATAATTGTACGTTGTTTTGATCGAGTTTTAGGCCAATAATATTTTTTTTAGTTGAATACGCCAGTCGTGACCGTGAAAATCTATAAATATTTTGGCTAAATACATATTCTTTTCGTATTATTTTAGTTCAATATTTAATGAATTTGATACATACATTCCTTCTAGTAACTGTAAAATCATTGAATTAAATAAAAATATTATTCAGTATCATTCAAAAGCTGCCGAGGCCTCAGCAACAGACCGCGTCATGGTCGACGCTTACTGACTGTGGATAAGACTTTCACTAGATACTGTCTAAGCAAAAATGTGACTGCGGTACGTAAATAATTCAACGCTCTTGATGGTGATGGTGCTACTGGCATATCTGTTGTATCTTTACCACACACCTTTAATCCTTGTGCCCTTGCGACGATATATCAATACGACTTCACCGATGTCTTATCCATATTAGTTCTAGCGTGACCTGCCAGATTTTATGTTGATTTTACCAATGTTGAGAGGTTCATATTTCGTAACCTTTCCATAAAGAGTGTTATTATTATTATTTTGTTTAGTTGCCCATTTTAAGTACTATTAGAACAACTAACAACAGTTCCGTTTAAAGAAGCTGATATTTTGTAGCAACCATAATTACAAACCATGTAATTTTGCACGCTGATTCAAGGGTCTAAGTTTTTAGTTCACTGTATATTAATGAATCATAATACAGACTTACAACTGTTGTACATTAAATTTTGATTAATAACGTGTATAGTTACATTACAATTTGGATTTAAAAACCTCGCATTCACAAGATATATGAACTTCATTTTGAGGGTTGCAAACAGTCGCAAGATTAAATTAGCATGTTCGATACCATTTTGAAACCTATCTTGTATTGTTTTTTTTGTACTAAACTATTTGTACATTTTTATGATATTCGCTGCCTATTAATGTAAGAAATGATTAAAAAATACAAACACACCTTAAAATAATAAAATTTCTCAACTGTTTATATTTATTTCTCACAAACTGGCAAAATTTTACTAAATTTTGAACTAGACCGACCACAGAATATTTACAATACGCATATAAAACACGGGAAATCGGGTTTTTTGTGGTAACCCCGCAAGCGGCCATCTTTCGCGCATATTGGTGCAACAGATGAAGCGACCGGGCGGTGCAACTGACAAGAGGTTATTTACATTTCCAACACCCATATCTCCGCCATTTTAATAAGGCAAATATGGCATCCCTACTACCAAAAAGATATTGACCTTCTTGAAAGTGTCCAGAGGAAGGCCACCAAGATACCACAGGCTCTGCGTCGAAATAACTACTCTTACTACGCTTACGGATAGATTACTCTTACTACGCTTTACTACTCTTGAGGATAGAAGCCTTCGAGGAGATCTTATTGAGACTTATAAGATTATGACCTATCAGTACAACCTGCCAAATATTAATGACATCTTGAGAAGAAAAGATGGTCAGAGACCGTTACGTGGCCACCGGTTAAAACTTATTCGTGACCCTGCCCGCTTACTTGCCTCTTATCACTTCTTTAGCACCTAGAGTGGTCCACAATTGGAATGCACTACCAGATGACGTTGTGACTGCTACCTCTGTCAATGCGTTTAAAAACAAGTTCGACAACTGGCTACGAACTAACAAATCAGTGCTCAAAAATATTAACCAATAATAAAATAATATTTAAAAAGACTATTTAAATGTCTAAATCACACAACACTGTGTGATATAGGCATATTAGCTATAGCTGCTCGTCTATCATCAATAAATAAATAAGCAAATAAATTTTGACTAATTTACAAAAACTGAATCGACAAAAAAATCGATATACTTATACGAACCTGCTCACAAAATTTCACGAGAATCGGTTGAGAAATGCGACCTGTAGAGGAGAACATCCGGACAGACGCCGGCCCGACGCCGTTCGGACAGACATAAGCATTTTTGCCTAAGCTGAAATGGAGACACATGCTCGCGCTTCGCGCTCGCTCGGTCAATTAAAATACGCACTTATGATACTCAGAACCAGACACAGATCAAACACCTATGTTCATCACACAAATGTTTATCCTGTGAGGGAATCGAGCCCTCAACCTACAGCGCAGATTGCAGAGCTACTACCGACTGAGCTGCCAGCAGTGTTGCCAGATAGTTATGTGAATATCCCCCCAAACTTCACATGAAATCCCCCCGAAAAACAGGTATTTCGAGAAAATAACCCCCAACCAAGCATAGGTGTTTTAATTATCAGTTCATCATTAAATATTAAATTTTAATTACTTACCTTGATTAAAGTTGGTTTTACAATTAGGAACAAAATGATTATTTAATTATTTAATTTTTTATTTACTTATAAATAAAATGAAACAACCAAACCTTTTCTAATTCAACTAGAGATTCTGGTGTTTTCAGTGTCAAATTTAATACGGACTAAACTTTGAAATGAATACCTACATTAAACCAAAAAACCAACATTGATGTATACTAAATAAATGATAAATATACGTCGATCGAACGACAGAATTATCGAATTAAACTATACAAACCCGGACAAAGTTACCATTTACTACTGACGCGTGACGATGGAACCATGTACAAAGTGTTAGTCAAATTGGTTTGATAGGTTAGGTATTAATTGATTCCCTTAACAAATTAACTCGCATCAAATTATGCTATGTTCTAAAAAACTGTAATTACCATCCCCATTCATAACTTTTCCCCTCAGAAAGCCCCCCGTTCCTAATTTTTCCCCTCAAAAATCCCCCCAACGGATTTGTCCTCCCTAAATTCCTCCCGGATGCCAAAAATACCCCCGAATTTGCAGGGAATCCCCCCCATCTGGCATCACTGGCTGCCAGGCCTTACATTTCGTACATAATATCTCTTACATTTTTCTTGACTTTCTTGATGACATTGTGTCAATGACATGATCGAATGTGCAGATTCACAATTTTTTTTTTTTTAATAATCCTGGACAGCATCATCTGGCCCCAAAGTAAGCAGAGCTTGTGATATGGGTACCACATGACTGATATACTACTTAAATACTTTTTTTTTTTGTAAATACATACATACATATTATACATAGAAACAATAATTTCTATTACTATTGAATTGACCTACTCATAAAAGGCCTTTAAAAAAATCTAAAAAAAATCCTTGTAAGAAATTCTACTAAAACATGCCAAAAACGTAACAAAACTGGCGTACTTTGTTGCAGGCTGAAGGAAGTGTGTGCGAGGCACGCAGCGCGTTTGGCGTTATTAGAGCGTCACTCGGCGCGATTACACGACGATATGCGCAGACTGGCCCGCGATTTGGAAGCTCAGATGGCCGAGCATACTAAACTGGTATAGTATTAACCCCTCTAGATTAGGTAACCCTATTCATAACTAGCTGCTGCCCGCGGCTTCGCACGCTTGTAACTTACATAAAAAGTAACCTATAACTGTTCCAGATTACTATGGGTCTACCTTTTAATCACACATTATCTAATGAGTAGTTTAAATTAGTTGACTTCTTTCATTGATATTATAATGACAAGGACAGAACATACCTACACGTTCTAAGTTTCGTCCAAATCCGTTCAGCTGTTACGGCCTAATTATGCCACAAACAAATATATAAATATCCAGATATCTACACATCTTAGATGGCGCCACAGGAAAAGTTAGAAGACGCTATCGAGGTGTTTAGGTATTTGTTGCAAATATATTAATTAGGTAAAGAATTGCAAAATGTTATGTATGTGAATAAATAATTAAATAAATATTGCTGGATATTTCACAGCATAATCCAGCCCCAAAGTAAGTAGAGCTTGTGTTATGAGAACCACATGACTGATACTATACTTAATACATATTTTTTTGTAAATATTATACATCAAAAAACACCCAGACCCCTAGACAAATATTTGCAGATCATATAAATATTTTTCCCTAATCGAACCCGCAGCATTCTACGTCTCAAGCAGGCCTTCTCGCGCTGCGCCACAAAGGCGCAGATAGAATATTTACATAGAATATGTAAATATTCTATCAGTCATCTGGTTCCCTTAGTGCAAGCTATGCTTAGTTCGGGGCTAGATAGTGTTATAGTCCACAGAATTAAAGCATTATTTACCTGGGATTTAATTAGTATGAGACATCATGCCTTAACAAATATTTTACAGCAAAGTCGTCTGAAGAGTTCAATGCTGAACGTAGAAGGGGGTGAGAAGGATCTTCGCGCGTCTCGAGACGTGTGGCGTAAGGCTCGCGTTGATGAAGCATTGTTACGACTTCGCGTAGCTCACGCTGCCAGGGCGCTCGCCGGGCTCGATGACACTGCCTTCACTCTCCATACGCAACAACTACAACTAGACGCTGTAAGTACATATCTCTACTACTTCGTGCCTATGAGTTGGTGACCGACTTTGATAATAACCTATATCAATATACAATCTTGAACAGTGACTTTAGTCATGTCCATTTACTCGCACATTACAGCAATATTTTGTGGGGGAAATTACATTAAACCGTCATTTTAGATTCTTTATTCAAACAGGTATGATTCGTTATTCAATACGCAACAACTACAAGTAGACGCTGAAGGTACCACTTTAACTACTATTACTACTGCCTATGAGTTAGTGACCGACGTTGATAATAACCAATCATTACATAGTATAAAACGAAGTCGCCTCCCGCTGTCTGTCTGTTTCGATGTAGGTATGCTTAGATCTTTAAAACTATGCAACGGATTTTGATGTGGTTTTTTTTAATAGATAGAGTAATTCAAGAGGAAGATTTATATGTATAAAACATGCATCGCGTAAGTTTAAAAAACTTTAACATGCATAAGATATTAGAAAAACACTGATAATTTTAGAGATTTCTAATGTGGTGTCATAAATAAACACATTTTTTTTGCGCTTACATTGCAAACGCTGGCTGAACCCTATGAGATAGATCAAAATAATGTATTACAGTATTGTATACCTTAAAAAGGTCTACACAAAAGTCCGCAATGGTATATGTCTATCTCTTAGTCTATGTTATTCTCTTAGATAACAATGTATATAAAGACATTCTGTAGTATATTTAGTATAAGCATTGCACCCGTGCAAAGCCGGGACGGGTCGCTAGTTTCAATATACAATCTTGAACAGTGACCATAGTCATTTCCATTCAGTCGCACATTACAGCAATATTTTGTGGGCAAAATTACATTAAACCGTCATTGTAGATGCGTTATTCAAACCGGTTTATAGCGGAAATACCTCCGTCATTGTCTCACAATTTTTGGAAAGCGAGTTATTGCGGCATCGCGATCCCCACGTTGCCAGCGCGCTCGCTGGACTTGACGACATTGCCATCATTCTCCATCCATAATGCAACAACTAAAAATAGACGTTGTGGGTACCAATATTGTCTGTTTTTAAATGTAATTGAAATAATTGTCTAGCGGACGATTGGCAACACTGAGACCGTTTGATTATTCAAATTTTTTAAAGTTAGATTAATCGAGCGGTCACAGGTTATTGGCCAAGAATGTGCCGGACTGTGCACAGTAAAAGCTACCAAAGTCAGTAAAAACAAGACAGCGGAATGAAGTGATGAAGTGAGTGGACTGAGAGTGAATGAATAAGAACGAAAAGAAGTAGTCAGGGCCACACCTGCACAAGGATAGCCCTCAACGCAGCTTCTTCTAGAGCTTAGTTTAGCAGGAATTAGCACCTAAATTCACTTAGCATGTAAAACGATTCAAAGTGATCCTTGTGATTGTATTGAATACAATTATTTATGATCTTTGACTTTGATTTTGAGCTACAGATAACGCGTTTGAAATGAAATTTAGCTCCCAAAAATAATGAACCAATATGGATTTAGGTTTAACTTTTAAAACTATCATGGTTTTGCACATAATTTTCACTCAAAACGGGATATTTACCATGATATATGAGTTTTTCTGCTTCTCGATATTTCGGCACAGTTGCATGCGCCATGATCACGAGATAAACTGAAGTCTTTGCGGGTGGATGTTATTGGCAGACAAAACGGTCTACCCTCTTTCTCTTTCTTTTTAAACTCATATATCATGGTAAATATCCCGTTTTGAGTGAAAATTATGGATTTAGGTTATTTGTTTGAAAGGTGACTTGACCAAGCCTTAGCAACTTACACATGCAGCCATTTTAAGATCATCAGCTCTTTTCTAGATGATGAAAGGACGTAAGCAACTTTCACACGTCTTATCCATTCGAAATTTGGTATCCTGTTCCTTCAATGATATTTCAAGAACATGGTAACCTTGACCTGATGCAGCATCAACTGGAATCTGGAGAATAACAAACGCCTCACCAACTTCCAGCAGAGGTGGTGTTTAGGCTAATTGGAATGGTCTCAATGAATAGGTTTTAAGGGGTATATTTATTATAAAAGGCTATATATATTTATTATTTATAGCTTTTTCAAGTCGATACCCTGGGCCCGTGGGGAAAAGGAGCGCACCTCGTTTTTAAAATAATTTTACGCCATCTGGTAGATAGATACATTGCGTGACCCAAGAGCTGGCTCCTATACGGCTCAGCGTATTAGCACTGCCGTTCAACGTGGCAATGCCACCAGTATCGTGGGACCGCTGCCCCCTGGCAGTGATCTGGATCAGTTAAGCTATCTATAGATCATTTTAAACGGTCCTTTGATAGCTCAACTGTTTCACATGTATTTTTTATTATTGTACACATATCTGTAAATATGTATATTCATTAATTCGATTTAATTTTATTATTAAGTGATACTTATATTTTATAGGTGTTTTTTTCTAGATTACAATATTTATAGCTTTTATTTTAGCTAATTTTAAAAATGATAAAAAAAAACGATTTCTACTTATACGAGTATATTATTTTTTTGTGTCGGGCGTTTTTTTATAGTTTAAATTTGTACTTGTTGAATTATAGGCAATGAACGAGCGTCTTGTGGAGATCACAGCTCGTCGCGACATGTTTAGCGTACAGAAGAGAGCCTTATTCGAAGACTGCGGGAAGCTGCGATGTGAGATTCGAGAGCGCGAGGGAAGGATCGACCAACTCAAAAAGAGGTTAATAAAATGCTACGCAGCAATTTTTAGTCAATATGTACGAACGTATTTAATAAATTAGGCGCTCTTAATGTTGGCGAATTCTTAGCGTCTGAGTGTTGACTTCGTTGATCTGATATGAAGAACTAAATCAGCTTTGCATCGAGTACTGTATTTACTTAATTAGTACAATTAAAACAAGCAGTAATGTGCAAGCATTACTATGTCTGTTCACTGGAGCAAGTGAAATTAGTGGGAGAATATACAAAAGAACTAATGAGTAAGGCCGGCGGCTTGCGTGTGATACCTTCAGTACTACTACTACTACTCTGGTCATCTAAACCTTCCCTTCATGGGTAAGAGCCTCGACATATTTGTCACTTTGGCTTCAATTCGCAGGGGCCCCTGCCTCTGCGAATTGAAGCCAATTGAAGGGCAGTGGGTCTCGTTGCGTTTTGCAACGGTACGCTGCCATCTTGACGTTATCGTTGGCCTCCGTGGAGGTTACGCGCTTCCGGTTTCTGGCGCGCAAGAGGGACACGCAGCGCGCCCCTATTCATATTGGACTCTCTGTAGATCGGTCAGTCCGCGCATCGCTGCTTTCTGGGGGTGCCCTCCAGCAGCGTTAGAATCCCCAGTATGACTATCGGGATCCCGGCGTATCCTGCCATGATAGTCTCCCGGCCGCGGGTACAGTGGGTGCTCTGGCGGCTGGGTGGTATTCTGGTGGGGCAAGGGGTGGGGGGCGCACTGGGCTGGTGGCTTATTCTCCGCTGTGGTCTCTGTTACGCTTGCTCCAGGTAGTGGTGGGCGCGGGATTGTTCGGGCGGTCTCCGTGATACCTCCAGGTATTGGCAGTATCATAGGTTACGGTAATAATTTACCATCAGGTGGGCCATATGCTTGTTTGTTGTCTCAGTTGTATAAAAGCTAATATGTTAGTATGAGATAGTTCCTGTAAATCTTATAAAATAATTTGATTGGATAAAATCATAATAAATTTCTTTGTAGATACGAAATATTCATCGGATCGTTGGGAAAAGATGATTCTGGACAGCAGCTGTCCGTTACTTTCTTCAAAATAAAGGTAAATAGTTTTTATTTTACTAGGTCTATGGGCCCATAATAAGCATAGCTTGTATTATGGGAACCACTAGATAACTGGTAGAATAATTATAAATTTTTAAATGTTATCATGGTTTTGAACATAATTTTCACTCAAAACGGGATATTTACCATTTTCTGCTTCACGATATTACGGCACAGTTGCATGCGCCATGATCACGAGAAATACATACTTATGATACTTTATACCACTCGGACACAGAAAAAACATCTATATTCACCACGCGAATAATAATAATAATAATAATGCCGGACATTTGACACAGCATCATCTGGCCCCAAAGTAAGCAGAGCTTGTGTTATGGGTACCATATAACTGATATACTACTTAAGTATATACATTTTTTTTTATTTGTAAATACATACATATTATACATAGAAACACCCAGACCCGAGACAAATACTTGAAGATGATACAAACATTTGTCCCGCGGCGGGAATCGAACCCGCAACCTTTTTCGTCTCAGCCGGACCTAAGCCCAGTGCGCCACAGAGATCGTCAATCTCGAATGTCGAATGTTTGTTCTGGAAGGAAATCGAATCATAAACCTATAATATGTATATCTATAAAAAGAAAAAAAAGTAAGTATGTAGTATAATAATCATGTGGTACTCATCCATAACACAAGCTCGCTTACTTTGGGGCCAAATCATGCTGAATGATACATTATTTATTTATGTGAAAGGATATACTTTCCGATTGGAGAAATATCATCAAAATTGGTTCAGTAGTTTTGTTTTTAAATTAAACTAGCTAGAAAAAATATGTTATCCTAGTAAACGTAACTTCTTATTTTGCTATCCTGAGGTGTCCAGTGGTTTTAACGAATTTTGAAAAATTATAAAGTGCCTACTAAAATGTGTAAAATAAAAACTTATTCAACCGACTTCAAAAAAGGAGAAGTTTCTTTCTGTTGTATTTTTGTAGGCTCAAATTTAACTCAATGAAGCCGTTTTGACGCGACAACGTCACGTCAACGTCAACTCAACATCGATGAATGCCGGCTGCACGCACGAAAAAAGATAACTCATTGTCCCGTTATGCTCATTGTGACGTTACGATCGTAGCGAGAGCGCATAACAAAACAGATAGATGCGCATTTATCTGTTTTGTTATGACGTTGTCACTTTATACAATCGTCCGTAAACCGACTTTACAGACAACCAATTTTTTTAATGTTTTTATAACGTAGGTAATTATTTTATTTTCGTTCCACTGAGCTGACAGACCAGTGAAGATATACGGTTAGATTAAATATGTATTAACGAGTGTGTTTGTGTTGTGTTACGTAGTTCGCGGCAGAGCGTGCAGAGTTGCGGTCTAAAGGCGCGGCATTAGACGCCGATATCGGCCGCCGCGAAAGAGACGTATCTGCACTGGAGGCCACGATACGCGTGGTACAAGCGGCCCATTCGCATTTTATACATCACATCTCGCCTTTAGACGATGAAAGTGAGTGAAATACTTTACTTTACAATCTACAACTGAATACGAATGAGTTTTACAATTCGACTGTTTCGTTTATTTTTGATCGCGCGCGGATGCACTGACTACATTATTACAATATTCGTTACATTTTAGATGTGATAACTTCTTATGGGAGAGTAAACCGCTTCGTTATGTAACGCGTTACGGTACCAGTCTGTCATGCATACGGCAGCGGTAGGCAGGCTCCTCTCTCGCTCCAACCCACAGCGCTAGTTAGATTAGTTTAAGTTATCAATTCTGGTGGGCGTCCCGAGACGCACACGTTTTTTTTATATTAATAAATACAGCCCATGATAGTCTCGCGGACTTTCACGGACTTGTGGTTAATTATGATTACTATTAATAATGATTTTAAGTATCATCAATAGTTTCTGCAGCGCACGCCAAATAATGACTTTTATACATAAATTGATTTATTTTGTTACACTATTGAAATTTACGAAGAGATCTTAATTTTTTTTATAATAAAATACAGCCTTTGTTCTCAATGATAATGTTACTTAACAGACAGATAGACGGACGAACGGACGGACAACAAAGTGAGGGACCCTGTAAGGGTTCCGATTTTTCCTTTCGAGGTACGGAACCCTAAAAACATAAAAAATCGCTGTAGGTCGAGGGTTCGAGTCCCTTGGAAAACATTGGTGTGATGAACATATTTATGTGTTTGTTGTGTCTGGGTGTTATAAAGTATCATAGCTATGCAATTATAAATACATAAGTATTCTATCAGTTATCTGGTCACCATAATACAAGCTATGCTTAGTTTGCTGCTTAGTTTGGGTGTCGTGTACTTTGACCACCAATATTGACGACCTCTGTGACGCAGTGGGCCAAAGTCCGGCTGAGACGCAGAAGTTTGCGGGTTTGATTCCCGCCTCGGGACAAATGTTTGAATGATCTGGCCTGTCAGCTCAGGTGGTGGTTGCTCTGCCTTCTGCGCTGTAGGTTGAGGGTTCGATTCCCTTCCAGGATAAACATTTGTGTGATGAATATAAATGTGTTTGTTCTGTCTGGGTGTTATAAAGTATCATAATTTTTTTTTTTAGCCTATAGTGTCCCACTGCTGGGCAAAAGTTTCCCCCTTTACCTTCCACTCTTTGCGTTTTTAAATTACGTAAATTGGCAAACTGTGGCCTTGGGCCACAGTTTGCCAATTTGGCTCGAATGCATCTAGATCGTCTCGCCATCTTTTCCTGGGTCTGCCGCTTAACAGTGTATCATTAATATACATGTATTTAAAAATATATAAGTATTGTATCAGTTATCTGCTTATGCTTTGTTTGGAACTAGATGGCGTTGTGTGCATTGTCCAGCAATATTTATAATTTATTATTATCTACAAGTATTTGTCTTAGGTCTGGGTGTTTCTATGTATAATATGTATGTATTTACAATAAAACTAACCACCTTTATGCAAATGATTTACCAGTTTATACACACGCTCCTGTCGAGTGGTTAGCGAAAGTTTTTTGGCTGTCGGTTTCTATCTTTTATGAAATGAAATGAAATTTATTGAGAGAATAACAAATATAAGTAATCAGTGTACAATCATAACTTAACCTAATTAATATATTTCTATAATTGTTGGTTTTTAATTACTGATTGGACGAACATTGGTACCCAAACTAGGATCGGTGTCCTGTGATATGGTGTACCAATGCCCACCGCCGGACGATTTGGTTGAGGCTAGTAATATTCATTACTAATACATTAAATACTTATATAAATTCAATTAATACAACATTTCAAGATATTTAATTTTCCTATGATGATTAATTTAAAAAAATAGGAATTCTAATCTTTAAATTACAATAAAAAATTAAAATGATATTAAAATTAAAATTAAAGCAGGAATTAAAATTAAACTAAAAGGCATTGATTTTTTAAAATAATAAAATTGTAAGCGAATTATGTATTATTAATATAAATGGTGAGTATTATTATTTTAAGGCAGTTAAAAGGTTTTCAGTCGAGTCATAGTCAAGATCAAGAAGCCAATCCTTAACTCTGTTTGCATTGGAAGTGAGAAAGGGAATATAATTTCAGGGTTTTGTTCAATTTTGAAAATAGGTATGATTTCATATAGTACCCGCTCTGCCTTGCAAACGAGGTGTTAATTTTGGTGAAGTTGCACTTGAAAAGTCTTGGTAGAGTGTCTTGGATAGGGTCATAATTGAGCGTTCGGTGGCAAAGAAGTGTGGACTGAAGGATGAATAGTTTTTGGATGGATAGGAGTTTGCCCTCATGGTAGAGGGAAGTGGTTCTGTAGCGAAAGGGTTTAAACCTCATGACTTTTAACACTGAACGTTGTGATCTTTCGGCTTTTATAAGATGGGTCTTGTATGCTCCACCCCATACAGACACACAATAGCTTAGGATTGACTGGCCAAGAGCGTAATACACAGTTTTTAATAATTGAAAATCCGCAACATGACGTAGGTTTTTGAAGATCCAGATAAGTTTACGGGTCCGTGAGGTAACAGAATCAATCTGAGGTATCCAATTTAACTGACTATCCAAAGTGACTCCTAGATACCTACATGTAGACACTTGCTCCAAATACAGACAGTTACAAACATTTAAAGTATTGTTGGGTTTGATGCAGGTATGTGCCTGGATTTTAAGAGATGGTTTTTTTTTGTATACAAAATGCTATAGATTTAGTTTTATCAAAGTTAAGTGATAAGAGGTTTTGGCGGAGCCAAGAGATAACGCTATGGAGACTATATTCAGCAGAGCTCTGTACTTGTTCCCAAGATTCTCCCTCAAAAACCAGAGCTGTGTCATCGGCGAAGGTGAAGATGTGGCCATTAGGGGGGGGGGGGGGGTGAATAGACACAGTTCATTGATGAATATTAAAAACAGAGTCGGGCCTAAGATGCTTCCTTGAGGAACGCCGTAGACTACTGCTTCGTCGTCGCTTACTCTTTTGTCGATCGAGACACACTGGGTCCTATCTGGGATAGGTAGCTTTTAATCAGATCTAGTGGAATTCCTCTAATACCAACATTCTTTAGCTTTTTCACGAGAATGGGTATCGAGACAGTGTCAAAAGCTTTTGCCAGGTCCAAAAACAATGCAAACGCATTTTTTGCGTTTGTCTACATACTCAACAATAAAGTCGATAAGACCTGAAACCGCCATTTCCGTAGATTTTTTTGCCCAAATACCGTATTGGGAGTTGGCGAGTAGGTTTTGGCTTTCAAGGTAGTTCATAAGTCTCTTGTTGAGCAATTTTTCTATTACTTTGGACAATGCAATAAATAATCCCGGACATTTCACTCAGCATCATCTGTTATAAAGTATCTTACGTATGTATTTAAAAATATATAAGTATTCTATCAGTCATCTAGTCACCATAATACAAGCTATGCCTAGTTTGGGAATAGATAATATTGTGTGCATTGTCCAGCAATATTTATTATTTATTATTATTAATCAACATCCGTAATATCGTATTACTTTCCGTAATACGAATTCATCAATAGTAACATAATCGCCCTAGCTGTTGGTGATAGTAATCACCAACAGCTAGGGCGATTATGTAATTCTGATACTTCAGAATTTTTCAAGTTTTTAACCACCTCACTTATTTATGACTGTGTTATCGAACATAACTCGCGGGACATCAGTCATGAGATTCCTATAATGATTATTTGAGGTTCCGATGTATTAACTCGTAAACTGAACAATTTGCTCCACTCTATAATACTCGCCAAATCAGTGTTAGTACTGTACTGAAATTATTTTTTTCATAGATAGACCTACGTTTGACCACGATTTCGCCTGGTGGTAAGCGACAATAGGGCACTAAGGTCTAGAAGACACCTATTTCGGTCGACTTGAAGAGACTGTAGTTTTCAGTAAAGACAGACGACGGCAAAGTATTCCAATCCTTGGCGTTCATGCGTACAGCATTATAAATGTGGAAGCAAAGCGATTTGTTCGTGAGGGTTGTAGACTGAAAAGATATGGATGGTACTGAGCTGTACGTCTGCTTGTCCTGTAGTGAAAAGGAGACGGTGGATTCCTGGGCACATTCTCCAAAATGTATTCTATAAAATTCTATATTCTTCCTGCATTGTCCTGCATTGTAATACGAATTCATCAATAGTAACATAATCGCCCTAGCTGTTGGTGATAGTAATCACCAACAGCTAGGGCGATTATGTAATTCTGATACTTCAGAATTACATAATCGCCCTACAGGCCCCAAAGTAAGCAGAGCTTGTGTTACGGGTACAACATGACTGATTATACTACTTATATACTTTACATTTTGATAAACTCGGGCTTTACTCACGAATTATTTAGTCGATGGAGGCAATGACTCTCTTTCGATTCATCTAGAGAATCTTCGTCAGGGTGAGTTTGATCCGCGGTCCGCTTGTTGCCGCTCCAGTTCACGGTTCGCACTTATCTACTTATTTTATTATACATTGAAACACCCAGACCCGAGACAAATATTTGGAGATAAATCAAACATTTGTCCCGTGGCAGGAATCGAACCCTTCTGCGTTTCTCCCTGGCCTTGGCCCACTGCGTCACAGAGGTCGTCATAATGCAAAAGTTTACGTGGATATTTGTTTATTTGTATATTTATAAAAGATTTGTTTGTGGCTCAATCACGCCGTAACACATGCAAAGCCACAGGCGAAAGCTAGTTATCAATAGCAATTAACCTAAATGTAATATTCATTGTTACTAATAGGTATGTCTTGAGATCACGTGCGCGACCTACTTTAGCTGGCACTTGCTTACACAGGTGATTTGATTATCACATTGTCTGCAACAGAACGTGTGATTATGTTTTTCATAGACTAACACGTTGGCTTTCGAAACTAGGATAAATAAATTGGTACAGAAACAGAAGAAATTTTACCTTATACTTTACTAGCTGCTGCCCGCGGCTTCGCACGCGTGGTACCTACATAAAAAGTAGCCTATGTCCTTCTCCAAGGTCCCATCTATCTCTATACCAAAATTCATCAAAATCGGTTAGCGGTGTAGGCGTGAAAACGTAGCAAACAGACAGACAGACAGAGTTACTTTCGCATTTATAATATTAGTAAGATGACAGAGACGACAGTGATAAAGATGGACACCTATAGAGATCTATTACCAACATTTCACAACATTTTCATGTCCTTGAATTCTGTCATGTTTTTGCACAACTTTTACTAACTGCAATTAGTATTACACTTATTAAACTCATTTCATTAAAATTATTTCACGGCGCCTGTTAGATACATTGCGTGACCCAAGAGCTGGCTCCTATCTGGTTCAGCGTATTAGCACTACCATTCAACGTGGTAATGCCGCCAGTATCTTGGGAACGCTGCCCTCTGCCAGTGATCTGGATCAGTTGAGATATCTAAAGATCGTTTTAAACGGCCCTTAGATAACTCAACTGTTTCATGTTATTGTATATTATTCTGTACTTTTCTGTAATTATTTCAGTAGGTATTTAAACTTTCTGTAATTAACTTTAATCTGTAAGTACCTATATAATTATGATAAGTATAAGTATTTTAAATTCATAATAATATACCACATAATTACCACATACCACATACAGTCAAATACATGTGGTATTTGACTGTATGTGGACTGATATACTTATTTTTTTTAAATACATACATATTATACATAGAAACACCCAGACCCGAGACAAATACTTGCAGATCATACAAACATTCGTCCCGAGGCGGGAATCTAACCCGCAATCTTCTGCGTCTCAGCCGGACCTTAGCCCACTGCGCCACAGAGGTCATCAATAGAAGTGTGAGCATTGACGAGCATGAGCAACCAATAATAAGCAAGCCACCTTTTACAAAATTGACAATAATTATGAAACAATAAACGATTCCTTAAACATTCTATGTATAATATGTAAGTAATTACAAAAAAAAAAAAAATGTACATAAGTAGGTATATCAGTCATGTGGTACCCATAACACAAGCTCTGCTTACTTTGGGGCCAAATGATGTTGTGTGAAATGTCCGGGATTATTTATTATTATTATTATTATTTATTCCTTAAACATATCTATTATAATGTAATGTACTAACATTACATTATGCACCTGCAACCGAACCGACACCGCATGTACTGATTATCTTACCTGCGTGTCCTGTCGGCAAGGTCGAGAGCTTACATTAAGGCTTACCTAAGTGCACGAAAGGAGCGTCTGAGGCGCACTTTAATCCTTTCACCACACTTGTAGAAATAACTAGTGTCACGATAAGAAGAAGATGTACATTACATAAGTACGTATTTGTTCTGGTTCTGTTTCTGGGCCTTTTAATGTATCAAAATTATGTATTTAAAAATATTATTTTATGAGTCATCTGGTCATCATAATACAAGCTATGCTTAGTTTGGGGCTAGATGGTATTGTGTACACCAATATTTATTTTTATAAATAAATAAATAAATAATCCCGGACATTTCACACAGCATCATCTGGCCCCAAAGTAAGCAGAGCTTGTGTTTTGGGTACCACATGACTGATATACTACTTATATACTTTGTTTTGTTGTAAATGCATACATATTATACATAGAATCACCTAGACCCGAGACAAATACTTGCAGATCATACAAACATTTGTCCCGCGGCGGGAATCGAACCCGCAATTTTCTGCGTCTCAGTCGGATCTTAGCCCACTGCACCACAGAGGTCGTCGTCGTCGTTTATATTTATTATAGACAAATAAAAAAATATGCCGAACATTTCACACGGCGTCATCTGGCCCCAAAGCAGAGCTCGTGTTATGGGAACCACATGACTGATATACTACTTATATACTTTATTTTTTATTTTTTGTAAATACATACATATTATACATAATGAGACCTTAGTAAATAAGATTTCAGAATTCAGTGTCCGTAGTCCAAGTAATGTCGGCCAATGGGACAAATGAGATTATTGTCTCATTTGTCCCATCAATTGTACTGGTAATAGGACAAAAAATTATACCTATCAGTTTAATTCTTTTACTTGCTTTTAAAACATACCTTTACCTACTTTCAGGACAAATATTTTGTGTGATGAGACATAGATGTTTTATCTGTGCCTGGATGTTATAAAATATAGTATTATATTTAAAAACAAGCGAGCCCTTGCCCGTGTTTTGATTGACTAGTTTGAACAAACAGCTTTTATTGTGACTAAACTGTTATAGTTAGATATTTCGCGGACATTTTTGTGGGTCATGGTGAGTGCTATAAACATGTAGTACATTATTTTAAATATTTTCAATAGTTTTCGCATTGCCAAATAATTACTTTTATAGGTTATTGTTTGATTACTTTTGTTACAATTCGTAAAGATCTTAATTTTTTTTAATTTAATTCAGTCGTTGTTTCTCGTTGATAACGTAGGTTTCTATAGGTGAAATAATTTTTAAAATCGGTTTAGTACTTTTTGAATTTCATTACAATCAAACATACAACAAAAAAAATCTTTTTCTTTTAAAATATTTGTTAAGATATAAAAAATATTTAAAAATATACATTGTTTATAGGGACAAGCTGTTATATTTGCTTTAATAATCTATATGTGCTGTACTTTCTATTGTTATAAATTTTCATTACCAGGTTATTGATTTTGAAATGTGTATTTTTGCTTTAATTAATTAATTATTTATTAAATTATTTAACTACTACTTTGTATAAAATAGGTTAAAATAGTTGACATCTGAAATCTGAATACTTAGTTCAAGTGGTCCTAGACCGTTCTAATTATTAATAACTAGCTGGTGCCCGCGACTGCATCTGCGCAGGATTAGTACTTTGTGTAATTTTAACGGTTTTTTTAGATGGCAGTTTTTTTTCCCTACTTAATACTTATCGTTATATTTAGGACAATTCACACAATATCTTTATAAATTATAGCCTATGTGTTATTCTGATGTATAAGCTATATTATTGTAAAGTTTAATTAAAATCCATTCCGTAGTTTTTGCAAGAAAGAGTACCAAACTAAAAATTCGCGTTTATAATATTAGTAAGATAAGATAACCAAATAAATAAAAATATTCTATCGATCATCTGGTTCCCATAGCACAAGCTATGCTTAGTTTATGACTAGATTGTGTTATATGAATTGTCCACCAATATTTTTTCACTTATATTCCAGCCCCAGAAATCGAGGAGTTAAACCAACTAACGGAACAATACTACTCGCTCCGCGATACCCTAAAGGTCATGCTCGGAGAAATCGCGGTGTTCGAACAGACCGTCGCTGACATCGGCTCTCGACTCACCGTGCTAGTTGAAAAGTGCAAGCAACTCACTGCGAGGGAGTTAGTACTATTGACTCGCACACGGCACACTCTGTAGAATCTGCACTCTTTAGCACATTTAAGCACAAGGTAGGTACTTACCGTCGTCTGTCTTTCCTGAATACTACAATCTTACAATCTTACAATCTTTACCGAGCGGACCGCGGATCAAACTCACCCTGATGAAGGTTCTCTAGATGCATCAAACAGTGTCGGTGCCTCCATCGACTAAATAATACGTGAGTAAAGCCCGTGTTTATCAAAATGTAAAGTATAACTCACGAAAGTTTTGAAGGTTTTGATTTTAGTTTGTTATTCAATCACACAATAAAGGCTGAACTTATTTGAATGAAACTTCGTACACTAAGATGAGGAAAACACTGTAGGGATCTGGACTTGACGTATAGGCAACTTTTTACAAATGTACCACACGAGCAAAGCCGCGGGAAAAAGCTAGTTTATAATAAAAAAAACCCGTCAGAAAGAACAAAAGAAACATAAACTGAACTAAAAATATAATAATAATGTTTATGTCAGATCTGAAAGTGAAAATGAACTGGAGACCGCTCGCGAGAGGATGTCTCGACAGGAGAGTCGTCTCCAGAACGCTCGGGACGTGGTCAAACAAAACTCGAAACGCGCTCAGAAACTAGTCGAAGGCGTCGACGACTGGCGCATTTTCCAGGTATCTATTTAACCAGTTAACTTCCGATACAAGAATATAAGTTTAGTTTAAGGCGACTCACTGAATTTAGACGTCCACAACTTCGACTTGTTGCAATAATTTAGGTAGAAAATTAAATTAATTTTAAATCTTCTTGATATATAAAATTAATTTACCTATCATTTGAAATGTAATTTTAAATTGTAAAAAATAATCTTGAACAAATCGCGATCAAGCGATTCCAGTTTAAAGCTTTGAAGTGTATAGCACAGATACTAACCCTCTGTTTTTTGCTAGTCATATACAGATGTGTAAGTGTGTGTCTGTCTGTTGTATCTCCCAAACGAATGAACCGATTTTGTCATAGTTTTTGTGTTTAAATTAAAATTTGAATTTATTTTGCATGTGTGGATTGTGTGCGCTAAACTATCGCTTGCTATCGCTTTGCATATCTTTTCAGTTGCGGACTGGAGGGAGGTACATGCGTCTGCATTTTGTCTAACTCATTAGGAATAGATTAGCAGAATAGTACTAAATATTTTTCCATCTATTTAATGTCTTTAGTAAGTCCAAGTCAAACATGTTTATAAAATGTGTAGATGGCGGTATGGGTCCGCGACTACGCGGAAGCGGCGAGTAACGCTCTCCACGCGCTGGTCGACGTGTGCGCATGCGCGCCGGCCGCGCACGCGCACTTCGCCGCACTCGTCGGTGCAACAGACATACAGCGACATCTGTCGAAGCACCAACGACGACTGCACCTTCTCATACAGAAGTGAGAAACACCTATCCATTATTATATTCGCTCACATGTATAAGAATAGGGGCGGACAGACCGACAGACAGACGGACGGACATGGCGAAACTATAAGTATAACTATAACTACTATCTTTTAGCGATAAGGCCGCCCATTGTATTGCCTTTTATTGTTAAATAAGTGTCTTTGTATTTTTCTGTGTGGTATAACAATAAAGAGTTATCTATCTATCTATCTATCTATAAGTACCTTGTGAACTTCGGATCTTTAAAAACATACCACAATATCCATACTTCGTCTACTATTTGACGTGATAACGTCTTATAAATCGATGAACGCCAGCTGCAAGCACGAAAAAGCAGGACTCATGGTCACGTTCCACCTGAGCCGAGATGAAAGCGAGAGCGCGGAACAAGCGAGAGGCACGATTGGTTCATCAATGTTTTCTTATGACTAACAGACAACCATTTTATTAAATTATAATTATAGAAATGTACAGAATTATATAAAATACATGTGAAACAGTTAAGCCAATCAGGGCAGCGTTCCCAAGACACTGGCGGCATTGCCACGTTGAATGGCAACTTATCTTTAGTTGTATCTATACATCAATGTTTTCTTATGCTTAGTTACAAAAGTCTCTTATGTATTTTTTTTTCTCAGGATCGTTTCTGACTCTGCCGCTGCACCAAAGGAAGTTGTAACAACGACAGATTTTGATGGTATGTAAAATCTATCATAATATACATAAGTATTCTATCAGGCATCTGGTTATCATATTACATGTTATGCTTAGTTTGGGGCTAGATAGTGCTGTTTGAATTGCCCACCAATGTATATTGATTTATGTAAGTAAAAAATAATACGTACTTCTGCTAGTTTAACCTGTTCAGCGGGCCTAGCACGGCACGAGGAGAAATAGTCTTTCCCCCGTTTTTATCCCCCTGTGGTGGACAGGTGGTGGTGTATTTCCACTGACAGGTGGATAAAAAGGTGGAAAGATTATTTCTCCTCGTGCCGTGCTAGGCCCGCTGAAGCCTGTTCAAAAATTTTAAATTTAAAACCTGTAAAAAAATCTTCATATATAGCAGTTTAATTTGCAGTTTAAATCAAAGGAGCTCATCACTCAAAAAATATAAAACATTGAATGAAATGTTTTTTTATTTTTTATTTCTGTAACAGTTTTCAACTATCTCAAAAATGAGACATACGAGTATGAGAACACAACTTTTAAGAAGAAGTTCTTGTAAAAAACGGTATACATAGCGAAAATAGATCAATATAAAAAAATATCAAGTCAAAAGTTACTTTATTCAATACAATCACACGGATTACTGAAACGTCCTACATACTTGGGTTAGGAGGAATTGGCACCTAAATTCTAGGTGAATTTAGGTGCCAATTCCTCCTAACCCAAGCCCGAGAAGAACTGCTAAGAAACTCGTCCTGGTCCTAGCGTTTTTTTGCATGATTCATCTTATAACTATCTTAACTACATGAGGCCATGCATTATCAATAATATCAAGAATATTTATCAATAATATAGTCATTTATCATGTAATACGCTTTTTTCAAAATCCCACCCTTTATGTATGCTTTAAATTTCTTAATAGATAGTTTAGTAGCATTTTCAGGAAGCTTATTTTAGAAGCGCACCGTGTTCCCCATAAAGGACAAATAATAAAACAAGTTGGTACTAAAGTACGTAACACCCACATAATCTACTCATGACCATCAAAACGGTCTCAAAGCTAAAACGGAGTTTTGTTCTAATTAAATTGTTTTAAAATCTTTTCATGAAGTCATCACAATCATAAAGAGATGACACAACAAAGTTACGTAGCAGTAAGTACCTAGGTAAATGCTGATAACCTCAATAATTTCAGAAACAGTGTTTTCGTCGTCATCTGAGTCGGTGCGAAGTGGCGTCAGCATTACTAGCGGATATACCAAGCGGCTCGCTACCTTCCGGAGAACCCTTGCACCGAAAGTTCAAGAACCTACTGTAAGTTATTTAAACACCTCTGTTACGCAGTGGGCCAAGGGCCGGGTTAGACGCAGAAGGTTGCGGGTTCGATTCCCGCTTCGGGACAAATGTTTGTGTGATCTGCAAGTATTTGTCTCGGGTCTAGGTGTTTCTATGTACATGTATGTATTTACAAAAAATTATAATATAAGTAGTGTATCAGTCATGTGGTACCCATAACCCAAGCTCTTCTTACTTTGAGGCCAGATGATGCTGTGTGAAATGTCCGGAACTATTATTATTAAACAAGAATATATAGTTTAAAAAAACGAAAACCCGACTGCAAAGACTTCAGTATTCTTAATTGAATTTTAACTCATAACTATAACTATACCTTATATATATTGTAATCCCCTTTTAATTTCCTTTATTTTGATACCCTACTCGATAGTTTAACCTATCTAAGAACACTTTGGTTTTTGAGAAGTATATAACGATACCTTAACTGTCGAAAACCGTTTGGAAGATTCGAGGTAATAAAGAAATTTACAAATATAATACAAGATACGCGCGAAAAACATTAACCTTACATGGCAGTCGGGTAATAAATATACCTACCTAGATGACACGGTGAACTTCGTACCACCTAAAGTTTATTATAACCACCTAAGTATTGGCCTCAATTCTGTTGGCACCAACCTAACTAATTTTAGCTAAAATTCGGTTTAGAAGTGTCAAGTGAAACTTGGTATTCTGCTGTTACTAACTTACCCTGATTTAATTTTATATAAGTTAATTAAGCGTTCCTAATTTAGTTAGATGGTACCAACCGAATAGGTTTTACAAATGCTATGACTAACTAAAATATATTTTAGACAATCCCTAATTTTAGAAATGAACCAACCGAATTGCCACCATTGAGAAGACAAAACAATTTTATGTAGTCGGTCGAGCCACTGTCGAGTTTTTGCGAGACTGACGCACGGCAATGACGATCCGTAACGTTTTTAGTTCAGAATGCAGATTTATAGAGCTAAGAAATCCTTTACAGTCCAGTGCATTTTTTGTTCTACGACAAAAATTGTCGAGGGTATGACGAAATGACTAGCGAAGTTCACGAGTGCTTGCCGCGGTAGCTGTGACGTCACAGGGACAGTCGTCGCTAGTCGTGAAGTAAGAGGGCACCGTCCCAGTGACTTCACACGCACCCACGTACATTCACTTTACCGGCAGGAACGGCATAATGTTTATTACTAAGTAATGGTCCAAATTATAAATTCAATAATGTGTCGTATGTTTGTTTGATAAAATATCTTCGTAAGTAATGGTCCAAATTATAAATTCAATAATGTCTGGTATGTTTTTTTGATTAAATATCTTCATAAGTAATGGTCCAAATTATAAATTCAATAAAGTCTGGTATGTTTGTCAATAATGTCTGGTAAGGCGTTCAGCCGCTTAGCCGTGACAAGGTAACAAACAAACCAACAGAGACACTTTTAAATTTATAATAATAGGATGTAATGTATAGTGGAACGCCTCGCGACTTCTTTCGAGTGTTAACTTCTACATGTCCTATCTACATATTAAACTTTATAAACTTTATACAGCTGATTAAGACTCAATTGCGTAATAAACAGCCAAACATTCGCTTTTATAATATGGTGTCATATTTTCATGATTATTATTAATATTGCAAGAAAGAAAAGGTAGAAATAAATGTTTATTTTGTGTCACATTCTGATAGCATATTATAAGTACTTAGTACCTGGATGACCGAGCTTTGGTCAGTATAAAACACGGATAAAACGACGTATTCTAAAACTGAAACTTAGCTAGATCGATTTATCGCTCCCGAAACGATTTTCATGAAAGTTTGTATGTCCCTGCATCGAAAATCGTTGTAGCCCGTTTCCGAGATGCAAATTATATATATACTTATATACAAGAATTGCTCGTTCAAAGGTATTATATGTACAAACAGTACGTAAGCAAATTGACAGAAAAATCTGTCGTCATTCAGCAGCAGCATATATAGTAGCTATAAAACGCTCTTATGCTGAGCAGCATTATGCTGAGCTGAGTACCATTTCGCCACCACAGTTTATTTTTGTTATTATTATTGTAAGTTTTGTTTTGTAAACTTCCTATTCCTTATTTTTGCTATTGTATTTTAAGTGGTGGACTGAATAAATACTTTCTTTCTTTCTTTCTTTCTTTCTTTCTTATAAAGCTGGTCTTCCATGACGCCGATTTCAGGATGCGCAACCAGGCAGCATAGTGGCAGCATAGATAGCTGGGGTAATACTAAATAGAAGCTTGATTTAGCATCTCAAATATATCAAGCAGCTTCAATCAATCAATCCTAAAGTAATTCATATTGGTGGACGTTTCAAACGACACCTACTAGCTAGTAGCAAAGTATATACCATAAACGTATGATACTTTATAGCAACACCACTTACAATAAACATATATGACGACCTCTTAGGCGCATTCCCGTGTTCGATTCCCGCCGCGAGACAAATGTATTTATGATCTGCAAGTATTTGTCTCGGGTCTGGGTGTTTAATACTAGCTGTTGCTCGCGACTTCGTCCGCATTTTTTTGAAAGAAATTGTGGCTTAAATCCTTCCCCAGGATGCTTTTTGTCTCCTTGCCAAATTTTATTAATAAGTTTCAAACCAATCACACCCACCACCCATTAAAAAGTTTCCATACAAACATTCACACCCCATTTTATTTCTTTATGAGAGTTATTTTGAAAAATCCTGAAACACTTGTCATGTCATTTATTTGGCATTTTATTTATTCATATCAAGTTTCAAGCAATTCGCACCACGCGTTAGTTTCATACATACGGAGGTCAAAAAGTTCGAGGAATGGCAGTGAAGGGGGTCAAAGTGAAACAAATAATTATTTTTCTTTTATTAATTTTTCAATATATTTTCCCTTAAGCCTAATACACTTTTCGGATCTTTCAAAAAGCTTACCTATACCTTCCTAAAAAAATGTTTTGTCAAGGCCTTCAAAATATGCCGAAATTGCAGACTTAACTTCTTCATCGTCAGTAATTTTTTTTCCACAAAGTTCTTCTTTCAATTTTGGAAACAAATAATAATCAGAAGGGGCTAGATCTGGACTATAGGGAGGGTGATTTAATGTTTCGTAGCCACATTTTCGCAAGGCAGCCATTGCAACATGGCTCTTGTGAACGGGTGCATTGTCGTGCAAGAGCAGCACACCTCTTGTCCATTTTCCTCGTCTTTTTTTCCTTGGTGACATCTTTTAATTTTACCAGTAGAATGGCATAGTATCTCCTTGTAATATTCAATCCTTTTTCTTTGTAGTCGATTAACAAAATCCCCTCCGAATCCCAAAAAACAGTGACCATGATCTTTCCGGCCGATTGTGACACCTTGAATTTCTTAGGGGATGCTCCACCTTTTTTCTGCCACTGCATTGATTCATGTTTTGATTCAGGCTCATAATGATGAACCCAAGTTTCATCTCCAGTAACAATCCGGTTCAAAATTTCCTCCTTGTCGTCGCTACAGAGATCCAAAAACTCGCGTGAACACTCGACGCGCTGCTTTTTCTGAACCGCTGAGAGCATTCTCGGCACCCATCTTGCGCTGACCTTAGACATGTCAAGATGGTCATGGAGGATGTTCAAAATGGTTGTAGACGATACTCCAACCATTTCTGAAAGTTGTTTCTTCTTTAATCGGGTAACTTCAAGAAAAAGTTCTTCGACTTTTTCGATGATGTCTGAGGTGGTGGCCTCGATCGGCCGGCCCGGGCGGTTGTCATCTTCAATTGATTCTCTGCCTTGCTTGAATAAGCTATTCCACTTATAAATTATTGTTTTTTCAGGGCAAGAGTCCCCATGAACAGATTACATTTCTTCTAAAATAATTTGAGGGGTTTTTCCTTGTTTAGTAAGGAACTTTATAACGGCACGAAATTAAATTTTATCCATATTTAACGATTTTTTCCCGATTGAACTGCTAATGTAGTGATAACTAAAATGTTAATGACCCGATTTGCCTAAAATTAGGAATTTATACCTGTATTGAGTACCTGCAGATTACCAGGTAAAAAAAATTAACCTCACTCCTTTCTAACCCTTCCATTCTCTGAAATTTTTGACCTCCCCTCGTACGTTTTCACCCCTTTTCACCCTCTTAGGTGTCGAATTAAAAAAAACCCTAATTGGGTTGTTTTGCTGTAAAAAGAAGCTATCTTTCAAATTTCAGCATTCTAGCTTCATGGTTTAGGCTCGGCGATGATGAATCAGTCAGTCAGTCAGGTTAAGCTTTTTTATAGGTACAGATTTACATAATATAATATTTAGTATTTACAAAAAAAAAGGATATAGTAGTAGTAGTGTATCAGTCTTGTGGTACCTACCACAAGACTGATACCCATGACACAAGCTCTGCTTACTTCGGGGTCAGATGATGTTGTGTGAAATGTCCAGGATTATTTATTTATTTATTTTATTTATGTTTACCAACACAAATGTTTGTCCTGTACGGAGATCAGTATCGGTAACGCATTAGGACATCACTTATTACATTAGTATTTGAGGAGCTTGTTTAACTAGTTTCGACTATGATAGCGGCCCAATAGGCCTTATGAACGTGACTCATGCTGTGGAGACAACCTGTGATGAAGTAGTTAATCAAACGAATAAGGCCTGTCACAACCGCACATCATGCTCACACCCACGAGCAATTACTACTGATGTTTCTGTCTTGTCGGCATCTTGTAATAATATATTGGAGACCGAGAATAATACTTTGACATCAGTGTCACCGGATTATGCGATGAACACTGCGCCGTGCGGCGAGCGTCCAATTCGCCGTGGCAGTGCAACGAAACCGGTTTTGCCAGGTAACGATAGGAGCGAGCATAGACATATTGCACCTACATCTGTGGATAGCGATGCAACTACAACTGCATCGGTCCCTGGCAATAGCTGTTTAGCTACGCTATCTAGCAACTCGTTTGCGGCGCTAGTACGTGCGCCTGGAGAGTGGAAGGATCCTCCAAAAAGCAGAGAGTGGATTGAAGTACAGCGAAATAGATACAAGAATAGATTTATAGGAAAGAAAGGTATAGCATCAACTGCTCCAGAGTGTAAATTCAAAGCTGCAGAAATAAATGTTCCTTTATTTATAAATAATGTTGACAAGAACGCGTTACCGGAGGATATTGTAGAATACATAAAAGAGAGGACAAAAGTATGTGTGACTTTAGAAATAATTAGAATGAAGCAACAAAAGAATTATAATGCATTTAAGATATTTGTACCTATGAACAAAATGAATTTATTCATGAACGACGAAATGTGGCCAGAGGGCATATCTTTTCGGCCTTTTATAGACTTTGGAAATAGAAAACGCTTTAATAACATATATTATGGATCACAAACAGACAGTAACATCGCCAAGTAGCAGTTTTATAAGCTTTAATTGTAAATCATTGACGCGCTCCGTGGACCACGTGAAGTCTCTTTGTAGGAGAGCTGATATTATAGCCCTACAGGAGACATGGCTATTTTCACACGACCTACAGTTCCTTAGTACAATTGACAATGACTTCGGATCGACGGGTAAGTCAGCAATGGACACAACGACTGGTGTACTACGGGGCAGACCGCACGGCGGTGTGGCGCTGTTGTGGCGAAAAAGTGCTTTTAGTGCGGTATCTGTAATCCTGTGTAATAGTGTGCGTCTCTGTGCTGTTAAGGCAGACGTATGTGATCAGTCTATCTTAATTTTCTCTATATACATGCCAGTAGGAGAGTCTGAGAACTTAATAGAATTTACTGACTGCTTAAGCGAAATTAGTGCCATAATTGAGAGCACGGAGATAACGTCCGTCTTTATGTTAGGAGATTTTAACGCTGACCCGAAAAAATTTTTTGGTAAAGAGTTACTTGGGTTCTGCTCTGATCAAAAATGGATTTGTGCAGACTATGAGAGACTAGGAGGAGCGTCAGGCACTTTCACGTTTGTGAGCGATGTCCACGGTACGACAAGCTGGCTCGATCATGTTGTAGTAACGGAGTCTGCATGGCCATCTGTCATAGATGTGAGGGTGCACTACGACTGTACCTGGTCAGATCATTTGCCTATAGAATTAATTTGTAATGTATCAGCCTTAAGGTCCCAACGTGTGCACAAAAATAATGTAGAAAGTAGAATTTTGTGGGCGGACCGAGATGGTGATAAAATTAAATTATATGAAAAATTGTGTAATGATAACTTAAGGTTAGTTGATTTCCCCTGCGAGCTTTCTGATTGTTGTGATAGCTTGTGCCGTAACTTAGAACATAGAAAAATAATTGATCAGATGTACAAAACAATTGTAGATGTAATGTGTGAGGCTGCGGTGGCAAGTTCAGGGTGTAATGTTAACATTGCTAAGAAGAGGAGTGTGGTAGTGGGGTGGAATAAACATGTTCGCTTTGCGCATGAGGAGGCACGAATGAACTTTAAAATCTGGTTGCTTCATGGGAGACCTCCTAAGGGACCGATCTATGAGGGTATGTCAGAGTCTAGGCGTGTTTTCAAATCAAAACTAAAATGGTGCCAGACCAATGCCGAGCAAATAAGAATGGATATTCTAGCGTCACACCACACCAATAAAAATTTTAAGAACTTTTGGAAGCACACAAAGAAGCTCAATCCCAGACCAAGTACGCCTCTCTATGTTGATGGCATGTCTGAGCCGTACGAGATTGCCAATATGTTTAAATCTCATTTCCAAGTAGAACCCCTATGCATAACCTGTCCGTCATCACCGCTGCTGCTCAATACTAGTACTAATCAGTCCTCATTCTCACCTACCAGGTTCACTGCTAAAGAGGTATTCACTGTCATCAAGCACATGACTAGGGGCAAGTCCCCGGGACATGATGGTCTTAGTATTGAGCACTTGCAGCACGCAGGTGTTCACTTACCGAGGGTCTTGGCCATGTTTTATACATTTTGTATAAGACACTCATACTTGCCAGACGATAGTATGAAGACGGTTGTTGTGCCAATAATCAAAAATAAAACGGGTGACACATCGGACAAAAGCAATTATAGGCCAATCTCGCTAGCTACCATTGTGTCGAAAGTGCTGGACAGTTTGCTCGATCGCTCTTTATGCAGACATCTGAAGTTGAATGATGCCCAGTTTGGCTTCAGGTCAGGGCTCTCTACAGATGCTGCGATCCTATGTCTCAAGCACACTGTTCGGTATTATACAGACAGGAAAACCCCGGTGTACGCCTGTTTCCTAGACCTGTCCAAAGCTTTCGACTTGGTGTCCTATGATATGCTCTGGCATAAAATGAGGACTGAAACCAGCCTTCCTGAAGAATTTATTGCAGTGTTTGATTATTGGTACAATAACCAAGTGAATATTGTAAGGTGGGCGGGAGTAGCTTCCGACCCGTACAGGCTTAAGTGTGGAGTCAGACAAGGAGGGTTGACTTCTCCACGACTTTTTAACCTGTACGTAAATGGGCTTATAGAGGAACTCTGCAGCACCGGTGTTGGCTGTTCCATAGATGGTCAATTCATAAACAACATAAGTTACGCTGATGATATGGTGTTGCTGGCTCCCTCTATAAGCGCTGTCAGAAAGTTGATTAAAGTATGCGAGGAATACGTCGGGGCTCACGGGCTCAGGTATAATGTGAAGAAGAGCGAACTCCTGGTATTCCAATCCCGTTATCATAAGGTTACTAGTGTACCCCCTGTCTTTCTAGATAGCGTAGCACTACCAAGAGTGGCGCGTTTCAAGTACCTGGGTCACTGGGTCACCGAAGACCTCAAAGACAACGAGGATATTGAGAGGGAACGCCGAGCGTTGGCTGTCAGAAGCAACATGCTGGCACGTAGATTTGCGCGGTGTACGAGAGCAGTGAAGATTGTGCTGTTTAAAGCTTTTTGCCAGTCTTTCTATACGTGCACTCTATGGGTCAACTATACGCAAAGGACGGTCAACGCTTTGCGCGTACAGTATAACAACGCGTTTAGGATGTTGCTTGGGCTGCCTAGATACTGCAGCGCATCGGGCATGTTTGCTGACGCTCAAACCGATGGCTTTCATGCCATAATTAGAAAAAGAGCCGCTTCGATGCTAAGTCGTGTCCGTGGCAGCACTAACAGCATCCTGCGCGTTGTAGCGGCCAGAGTGGATTGTCCCCTTATGTGGCAGCTGATACAGCTGCATATTAAGTAGTCATTATTAGTGTTGTTTTTATATTATTATTGTTATGACGTTTGATTTTGTTTATTTGTATTTTTGTAATTTAATGACATTATATTAGGTACGTACTAATCTTATTTTTAATTATAACGTATTCCTACTAACAAATTATATGGACATTGTCTGAAATAAACTAATTGAATTGAATTGAATTGAAAGTACTCGAGCTGTCAAAAGTAAAATAAACGGTTGGAAAGACATTTATGAATATAACTTTAAAAAACTCTATTCGGTATTCGAAGCCACTATTCTAGGCGCCTATTTTTATTTAGCCAGCTATCTAGCCACTTCTGTGCAATCGGGCCTGGTGTGTCAAGTTCTGTATCAAAGCAAACGCGCTTGTCATTTGAGATTGCTGCCGATTTGGTAGAGTGCAGTTGACACAGTGCTATAATTAGTAAAGTATTAAAGGTACACAATATACACAGGGCTAAGCCGAATTTTTCTCACATAAAATATAAATGAGCAAGTTTTTATGGATGTTAAGAAATTAGGGTCGCTCGGTTTATATGAAACTAAGTATATATGGGACACCCTGTCCCGGAACTTGTATTTTAAGCCTGAACGTGGTGATTCCGACCGTGAAAATTATCAGATATGTGGGATTCATTCCTAAGAATTCATATTTGTAATTTCCATACAAAAACTAACACATTTACGGGATACCCTGTATATACAGATGTGGATTGGCAAACGCGTGTAGATTATATAATAGCAGTGAATCGTGAGTGGGGAAATATAGGATGCGATTGGCACGGAATAGTACAAGTGGCGTGTTAAGGAAAGACTTAATACCTAACTAATATCCTAAGGGTTGATTTGATGCCTAATCCAGTATGATTAGAATAGGATATCAGGCATAAAATTTTAAGGGTCCCTAGTACCTATGTTAAATATATTGCTGTGTTAATAAGTTATAGACTTTAATTCACTTAGTATGTAAGACGTTTCAAAGTGATTCTTGTGGATTGAATTTTAATTTGAATAAGAATGAATCTATGTTTTTTACTGCTATAAATATGAACCTAGCTCCAATAAGTAATTCCAAAATCAATCAACAAAGATTAATGTGGAATAAATAAATAATAAATATTGGCGGACAATGCACACAACACTAACTAGGCCCAAATTAAGCATAGCTTGTACCATGGTGACTAGTTGGCTGATAATATACTTATATAAGGTTATGGTTAGAGAAATTTTATTGACTCGTAAAGAACAGGGTTCACTTATAATGGAGCTTAAAAAGTAGGTTATTAAACAGTTAACAGTTATTAAAGTAGGTTTCATTCTAGAGATCTAGTGGATACATTAAAATATCTTATCATATACATATTTTTTAAGTTTAATTTTAAATATAGGTAGTGATTTAGAGGTGTTTATATCATCAGGTAAATTATTAAACAGTTCTAGGTTTTCTGAGTGTTAGTTTATTTGTATTTCTTAGACTATGGCGAAATGTTCTTTTTGTAAATTGTATTTGTGTGAGTATTTTATTCATCAATATCTTTGTTACTAGAACGCACGTTGTGAAAGTGTAAAGTTGTTGAAGATTGAATATTTTAGTTTCCTCGTAAATGGTATGTGTGCTTGTCAGATAATGGTATTTAAATAGAGCTTTTATAAGTTTATTTTGAGAAGTTTCAAGGTCTTTAAGATTGGATTTAGCCGCACTGCCCCAAATTTCTATAAGGTACTCTAGTGTGATTTCACCAGAGAATTATAAATGAGCTCACGAACTTTGCTAGGTATGCATCCTACAGATCTTCGTAGTGCTCCTGTCAAAGATTTAAGTTTTGACTTTACGTATGTGATATGTGGTATCCAACAGAGTTTATCATCTAGTTGTAAGCCAAGATGAGATCGATGGATTGCAACATCGTAAATTTTTAGAGGCAAATAGTGTGGTATTTTTTGTTTTTTGCACTGAAAATCATGAAAGATGTTTTTTCGTGTTAATTGTAAGGTTGCTTAGACACCAGATATTAAACTCAGGTAAGTCTGAGCGTGCGTTTTCAATCAACACAAACAAATTTTCTCCAAAGTAAAAGAGACAAGTGTCATCTGCGTAAGAGAGTTATATGACCCATTAAGCCTATTTTATTAACGTTATTCACATAAATTAAGAAAAGCAACGGGCCTAAGACCGATCCTTGGGGAATGCCACACTCAATTTATTGTAGACCACTTTGATGATTGTCAGTTTTTATAATTTGGTACCTGCTTGATAAATATGATTTAAAGGTTCTCAAGACTGTTCCCGTTATACCTAGATCGCTTAGCTTATTGATTAATATTTTATGGCTGACTGTGTCAAATGCTTTTTAAAATGTATAAATATAACTAACAATTTTTTTTTCATCTATATTAATTTTCAGTTTTGTTACAAGGTCAATTGTTGCCGATAGGGTATTTGATTTGGGTGGGCCTGAATCCGTATTGATGTTCATATAGAAAGTTTAATTTAGATAGGTGGTACTCAAGTCTATTATATATTACTTTTTTATATATTTGTAAATTCATATACTCGTACTTATAAGATAGACGAACATAGAACAAACATCTATGTCCGTCACACAAATGTGTGCCCTGGGAGGGAATCAAACCCTCAACCTACATGGCAGAAAGCAGAGAACCTACCGACTAAGCTGACAAGCCAGTCACAGCCATGGGCAATATAGCAAGCTGACGATGATAACTTATCGTTTGTTCTATTTGTTTCAGCTGATTGATGACATACCAGAAACAGGTAATTAGAGCCTATAACGAACTTAGTAGGTTAGCGATGACAAATGATGAATGCTCAGTATTCATTAGTAGGTAAGTAAAAACAGATGCTCTTGAAAACGTAACAAACAATCTCTATTTCATAACTAGATACATATTTATGTGTCAGGGGTATTTAACCATGTGATAGTTTAAACATAATTTGATCAGTGTGATCAACTTAAGATAATCGTAGTTCATAAGAATTAGTCTCTTGACTTAAGTGACAGGGACATTCACAATTCCCCACGTGCAACTATGCTATGGGCGTTTTGGGAGGGTTACTAGGGTTTAAGTAGCAGCTGCAACACGACAGTAATATCTGACAAATCAATCACAAGTCGTATAAAAAAACACCATTGTTTTTTTTATACGACTTGCGATTGTCGTTCATTTAATATAGTCGCGAAAATACGCTTGCAGCTAAGATATTAGCGTACATACAAAAAGTGTTTGACAGCACTGACTGCGCAATTCACGGCTACCTACTTCTAATAGTCGCGAGTTATTTATTGGCGATGCGCCTACCATGATCTATAATTTGTTCTAGCTCGTCGTTCTACGGTGTCCTTGCGGGTAGTGACCTTGGGTCTTGAAGAGTCGACCTCTATGACGACCCAGAGCTTGACCTCGCGTCGTAAGGCTTATCAATAGGTAATCTCGCCTGTTCCTTCGCGTTGTGGGGGAAAGGCCGAAAGGGTAGGTAATTATGGAAATAAAAACACCCCTAGCAGATAAATCTGGGGCGGAATGCGTAATAAAGTGCAAGCTAACAATATGAGGGTATTTTCACATAAATTATGAACTTGTTTTGTTATAATTTTGGAATGTATTATGTAGGTAAATGAATACCATTATTTTGAGTAGGTACCTGTCGTCTACGTCCTTACCACTCTCATAATGGCCTGGTTGGCTAAAGCACGTTTGTTACTGAGGCACCAAGCTATTTCGTAGACTGTGCCTAGTTTTTACACAATTTTCTTGAATAAACATTTAATACACTACCTGCCTACTAAATGTATTTTATTTACCTACCTACGGAACACGGAAACACGAACGTCACCGAGGTGCCACACTTTCGCCGTAGTACTACAAGTACCTAGTTACACTGTTCGAAAGGACGGGTACCTAAGGACACCTGTAAATCAACAAGAAGTCTTATGAATAAAGTAAAAAAAACATCTTTCACCAGCGCTGGAAACCGTTCCCAGTAAAAACTTTTACATACTCCGTCACAGATTTGAACGCGCTTGCAAAAAGATACCCAGTGTCAAAATTACCCGCGAAGATGACTTGACGATAACCTTGATTCTGTTAGTATTTTTGTTTAATTCACGAATCATGTCACAAGATTCGTGAACAGAACTACTGGGAATTATTTTACCATTTTTTCTGTGAACTGCAAGGCGATTATGGAACTCGTGATACAATCAATATCTATCAGTTTCGACTAGCAATAGGCATTATTTCATGGATTGTTATTGTGTGTTGTCATGTGTTGCAATCAACATGAACGTTCCGTAATACTAGTTCATGAATAGTATCAGGTTTTTATTATCTGGTTAGCATCAATGTTTTAATAGTATCAGAGTTCCATAATCGCCCGGCAGAACTAATGTTAAAAAAAATCCTAATAGTTTTGCCAACAGAACAGGTGGGAGTAGACTGAATTTCATGTCACAAGATACGTGAACAGAACTACTGGGAATTATTTCCCCATTGTTCTGGGAACAGAACTAATGGCAAATAAAAAACAATAGTTCTGCCAACAAAACTATTCAACAGAAAAAGTGGGAGTAGACTGGTAGAACAGCTGGTATAGGTAAAAAGGGCCACACAAAAACAGAAATGTACTTTAGTGTTTTTTATTAAAATCTTTTATATTCAAGTGTGTACAGTACAGCTCATACTTTGTCTACTAATGGATGAAGGTACTACATTAGTAAAAAGTGGCAAGAAAATATTTATAATAATATTCATAATCAAACCGTGAGGTGGGTTTTATTGTCAAATGTCCTAATATTTTGCTTTGATATAATATCAATATTGAAGTGACTATCTACAAAGCTGATTAACTACGTACATCACTACAATTCTATACTACCAAATGATATATCGACGAATGAAATACTTGCATTGTGTGCTACAGAGAATTTTCAGTGTAACAAACATTATTAACTAAATTTTGCTTACACATTAATTTATGGTAACTTTATTATCAGGACATAGTTCCTTTGTGTTAAGTAACTTGTTATAAATTTAGCGATACTGTATGGAAACCTAGTAGTATACTTGTATGGGAACAATTCTTGCACTTATGGATAGCAGGTTATTTTATTATGCTACAACAATAAAATATCTTGCATGTCAGTAAATACTTAATATGTAAAGATCCATTATGTATGCAGCAAAACTAAATAAGTACAGAGTGTGATCCATGCAATTCTTATTTACTTCAAGTTCAAGTAATATCAACCCGTCTACAAATTACCTACACAAAAGGCACAAGGATTTTAAAAATCATAAGCTATGTTATTAAGTTTTGTATTAGCTAAATTGTAATAAACTTATATCATTAATACTTGATTATCTTTTTATATCAATAATGATATGAATGTCGTGAATAATGCAGGTACCTTTTAAAAGAGAAAACCTTTAGGCCAACCAATATTACAATGAAAATAAAAATTCAAATAAACTCCAATTATTGTGAATACATAATACTCTTTCAGTCAAAGGTACAACAGTTTGTGATTGTGATAGGAACATCCTTAGATTTTATTAAGTCTTTTATTTTATGGAATAAAGAGTTTTATAAACTGTACCATTGATATAAAATTATTCTAAAACTTACTTTAAAATAAATAATTTATTAAACCATACTATAAACATAAATATAGTTATTTTCATTAGGTGAGCAATTTAATATCGTTAGTAACAATACAAACTCTGAATTACCATTTTGTTTAACCATCACAATTTTGAATTTGACCAAATTAACACATAAACAGAAAAAATGTGTTTCACATAGCTAATAGGTAGATACAAATAAATAAAAATATATTTTAATGTCGCTAAAACATTGTCAAGCATAGGACATATTAGTAATTTATTGTGCCAACGCAAGGTGGAAAGATGAGAATACATTTAAGATTGTTCCTTTTGACCCCATTGGTGTTGCCTTAATAGGGAGAAAAGGAAAACCTTGTAACACATGACATATACAGACTTATGCAATGCTACAGTTTTTGTTTTCTCTAAATCCATTCTAACACTGTTGCCAAATCTATTACACAAACATTTGCCGTACAATGTACATTTATCTAAATTCAGTTTAGTCTACAAATAGGACAAAGTGACTGGAGTAAGAGCTGCCTAGACCAAACAACACGGGGAACTCTATGGAGAGCTGGTAGCGCTGGCACTTAGCAACCCTCTTCACTCTGTTATGTTTCACTTTACACTGCCACATGGCCCTTTCACTAATTTCAAACAGTGTCAGAATATCAAAATGTCATAAATCTGGGAACCGTAAAGGATCCTCCACAAAGTCCTCAGGAATTATAAACATTTCTTGCTCTATATCATCACGAAAATCAAACTTCTGAAATGTTATTTTAGCTGTCACTGTAGGCAAGATTGGTATGTCCACTTTTACAGGGAATCCTTTTGGAAGTTTCATAGCGACAAACTGGCGTAATTTAGCAAAATGCTTGAATGGAGCAATGATCTCTAAAACATTTAGTAGCATATCGACACTCAGAGGGAAGTCATCACTCATGGCTAGTGTGGCTCGGAAATTTCTAGATGACTCTTTGTAAACAAGATCTCTACCCAATCCAGGATACTGGCCAGGGGGTGCTGATATGTATGTAAGCCAGTTGACACTGCTCTCTGGTGGCGGGTTTAGTGATGCACGGCGAACTGGTTCTCCGTTAGTTTCCAAACTATGTGCATTTCCTTTGGTCAAACTTTCAATAATTGCTTTATTCTTTTGCAAGTCATCTGTGGATAGGTGTTCTCTTCTTTTTCTTGACTCCAATGCTAAGCCAGTTATGGTATAAATGTCACTTTTGTATAAACCAGCTACTGTTTCCTTGCGGTCTTCACGAAATATCCAACCAGACTGGGCTCTTACAAATGATATTCCTTTGGTTGACATTTGGGCAGCTAAGATATCACTAGACATTAGAATATCTACTTCATCTTCTATTTCATGTTCTGTTTCTTCATAGCGCACTCTCTGATACACTTTAGCTTTATTGTCCAAAACTGTGAGTGATTCACTTGGTGGTTTTTGTCCTTGAAATATAAATGATATGTCTCCTCTTTCCCACTTCATATCACTGAAATCAACTAATGTGGTATCCAATCTGATACTGGAACCAGCTTTGTAAATTTTACATACATCAGATGGAAGTATTCTTGAAACTAAAGGTACCCATGAGTGGAAATCCCATTTTAGTTCCATGTAGAAATCTTGTATTTGAGATAGAGCCCTGATGAGGTCCGGTCGTCTATGTTCCATCTGTTCACGCGCTTGTTGTTTGAGTTTACGGACGAGCGACGATATGGTCTGGCGGTCGCCATAGCTGATGGCTTCAGCGAGCGGCGACCAGCCTGTGAGGTTTTTAACTTTCACGGGCGCACTGTGGGCTAACAGCAACTGCACACACTCTTTTCGACCCAACATCACGGCAAGGTGTAGCGCGGTATTGCCATGTTTGTCTTTCCGTGTCACATCATTGAATCTCAGCAGGGATGATAGCTTGCGTACGTCTCCAGTAAATACACACTCGTGGAGAGGGACCGTCTCATCATCTCCGTTACAGGTAACAGTATTAGACATTTCGTATTGACTTCACTAATTCATGTCAACGGGAGTGTAAGTTGATGATAATTTAAGTGGACTACTGATTAGAAATAATTTTGATAAAATTTAATCAATAAGATAAATGTTTTCAGCACTCTCCAATAGCCAACAGCATATTATATTCATTTTTCACAAATACCAAGCTGCATTTAGTTTTAAAGACCATATTTCGACAGTAGCACTAATTGAATTCGAAAAAGCATTTTTACAAAAGAAATACCAAATCCATCAAAGAGAAATCATTACGCTCGCTCGCTCTTTCAATTTCTGTCATTCAGTGCTTCTGTCAGCTTGTCATACATAAAGTAGCATACAAAAAATAAATAAAATAAAAAGCTAATGTCAAACGTCAATGCCAAAATCAATCATTTTGAACAGCACTAAAAACACAATTATTTAATACCTTCTTACGAAATAAAACCTAGTGCCTCTACATTTATTTAATTCAACCAATTCTAAATATATTCTTTCGGCAAGGTATTTTTGCTGTTTTTTTCCTTCCATCACAATACAAAATAAATTGTAAAAAAAATATGTTGTGGATTGCGTGCTGCCACCACTAAAAATGTTTTTTTTAAATTATATTTCGATGGAATATTATAAATCGATGCCTTGCCGAAATACCGATCAAATGTTATGTATGACTGAGATGGAATCATCGTGATCTTTATACTCATCCTCGCATGTTCGTTTTAGTATTAGTATTACTTTGAATTCGAATTTTACACTTCTGCAGATGTCATCCACTCTCAATATTTATGTACCTCTTGTTTATCTGTTCCAAATAAACTTATTATTATCGTTACTATAATTAGTTGCTGTTAAGTAGAACTCTTGAAAATAGAGCATTCAGTGAAACAAGTGGAACGCCCCGTGACTTAGCTCATGTTGGTAGGGTAGGTATGTACCTTAGGTATGTATTTTATTTTCACTGACCATTATGATTTGTGTACCTAAGTATAACTTAGGTACACAAACGTTAAACGTACACTAAAACGCCATTGAGCACAACTTACATCTACAAGTTAGGTCTTGATAGTAGAAACTGACGTTCTATCAACAGCCGCAGCCAAATCCATCACCTCCCAGGCAAAATAGAAGAAGCAGAGGATACAATAAATCTCTGTCGCTGTTACGGTTTCGGCTGACTACTATAGGTTGCTGGTAGCCACTATAACCTATAGACTGGCAGGACACCGCAAAAACCTAAAACAAATTATGTTTTAGCAGTAATCTGAAGAAGTAATGAAGCAAAAGAATTCGTAGGTAGTAAACTACTACAACTGTCATACAGAGGTGGGTAAGGCAAGACAGAATTTTAGCTCGTGAAACACCGTGTCCTGCCTTAATAGGGCAAATTACAGTTTCGCAGGTAATTATGAATGGCTTTTCTGTTAAGCTGAGCTCAAAGAACTAACATAAATAAGGTCATAAGTACCTATTTCATAAATAATTATCTTCTTGATGGATAAACAGGAATTTTCCTGCCTACTAGGTAGATACTAAAAATACTTACGCCTACGATGAGGAAGATCGCGACACACAAAATTACTTTCGATGCCATGTCTGCTAGTAGGTAGGTACTGACAAATTGTAAAAAACTTGTACTTTTCTTGCTTTTATATTTAAAAATGTTGCGCAATTTACCTAGCGCAACCAGTAGCCGTTCAGCCTTATCACAGACGCCAACGGCTGCATTTAGCCCATGAAATCACGTACTCTAATAAAGTGTGTCAACAATAGAGTTTTTTTCAAGGAATGTACCTAGCTATTTTTACGGATATTAGGTAACTAAGTGGGTAGGTTGACCTGTCTGAATCTCACGAGTACCTATGCTGCACTATTGTTTAACCAACTTTACTCACAGCAAAGTAACTAACTTCAACCTGTTAAGGATTAAGTATCTATATAATAGACCTACTCATAGAAGATTCTCTCTAAGCCTTTTTGCACAAGTATCCTTTCTTGCATTTGTTCAGTTTGGGACTAGATGGCATTGTTTGAATCAAAATAGTTTAGCCCCAAACAAAGCAAAGATTGTATTATGGTGACTGATAGAACACTTACCTATATATTTTATATACATACATTACTTATGACAACGAAACCACTACCACTCTGCTCTGCTAGCATCCTATAGTTCGTGCTTATGACATAATAAATAAGGCAAATAACAAAATTAATGATACAATTATATTTTGCACTACACCACAAATCGCAGCAAACATTGCAAAAGGAGGATACTTGTCTAGTGTATGAGTTAGTGCTAATATAATTCACAGTGATATTGATCGAGTTATTTTTAGTCGATTTACAAATTCTAAGAACAAAAGATATTTTGAATTGCAACTCTGAATAAACTACGCATTGATCCAACCAAGTTAGTATCAAATAGATGGCGTTACTGTTTCTGTTATGCTTTCTTGCGTTTTGATTTGTTTTGATTGACTTGCTGTTTTCTGCCAGACAGATTGAAACGAAGCGTACAAAAAACTGACGGATGCGGATTATTGCGGATGCGCGAATCGCAAAAGCACCGCAAAAGTAAGGAACGTCGAAAATGCGGAGAGTAAAGTAAAACTTATAATCTAGTATCCATTGAAAGAAACTCCTCTCGTTTTTAAATGAACTATTAAAATGAATTCTTGTAGATTGTTTTAAACGTTATAGTGCTATAATGTCGCAACCGTATCGAATGTAAAAAGAAAAACTGCATTCTGTCTGCATGTAGGTATTTAATCTGTAATCTTATCAGTTTGTATTGTTTTGTAAAGTGCGAGTGATCAACTTTTCGCGGACGTATTGCTATCGAATTGACTATCGACGGTAAATAGTGGTGATTAAAAGACCTTAGTGTGTTGTTCTTACAAAAGTATTGGAACTTTTCTCTAATTTAATAATCAAAACTGGCTTCTCATTCTCATACCTACTAATGTTTCGTACAGCGAAAACTTAAAAGTGCGTAACTTGTCGCAGTCCGGTCGTAAAGAAAAATCTGCTGAAATTTTTTCATCAAAGCAGTTGTTCTGGAGAAGGCATCATGTAAGTAAACCTATTCTTTTATAAATCTGCATGGTAAATATAATTGAAAACCTGTTTCCAGGCTAAAGGTAAGGTAAGTCAACAAAGAACCGGCCTGCGCTGCGCTGCGTATGATCGAAGTATGTTGAATATTACATAGGTAGGTAGGTAGGCATAAGTTATTATAGTACGTAAAAATGAATCATTGTAGGTATCATTCCCTTTCAAATGCCATCATAAATATTGAGATAATGTTGAATGTTAAAATTTATGAGTTCTAGCCTACTGTAACCAAAGTTTTTTTTAAGAATAGGCAAGCCTAGCCTTTTTAGAACTAGCCTTTGTGGTAGGATGTAGGTAGGATGTTATTAGTATATTTAAGTAGTTTAAGTAGTTTTTGGTACTTACTACCTAAAGAAACATGTACCTAATAATATAAGTATAAATGCAACTTAAAACAGATCTTGTTTATATACAGATTTATGTCTTATCTGAGTATAAATGAAGGGTTATCTAACTCACAATAAGTTATCAGAGTGTTTTACATTCTGTTATTGACAGACACAGTAGTCTGTTGGTAAGAAGCAAGTAGCATTATTTGTATTGTTCATTTCCCATCAATAATAAAATCACAGTTACGTTGCATAAAATACTTTTCTTAAAGAATTACTAAAACAAAGTACTTTTTTCTACCTCCACGGTTTGTGGGTAAGTTGATCAAGCTCTTATATCCTTAACCAGTTACCTCTAACCCAAAATAACACCTTGAGCGACATGCTTTGTGTTGAAAGAAAGAATTATTTAGTGTCAAATTGTGATAAGTACTTTGAAATAACAAGTAAGTAAATTCACTGCAAAAACCGTAACACTCAGCATGTGTTAAAGTAGCATTTAGAACACTCTTATAAAGCTGGTCTTCCATGACACCGTGTGTTGCTGGTATCACTGTCAAGCATCACCTTCATAAAGTAGCAAATGTTGGTGTGAATGGCAAACATTACTATAGACATTAATATACTCCATAATAATTATATTTTTAGATTTTGAAATGGTGAAAGGTGATTTTAGAATGGATAAACTCAAAACTACTAACCAATTTGAAATAACATTTTACTTAAAGCAAGCTATATTATCAGCGAGTATAATAGGCTCTATATAAAATTGTAAAAAATTAAAGATCCCTATGAAAATTGCAATAATATTGCAATATCCGTGAGAAGCCAATGTGAATGCTGATTGTTCTGTATATGTGAAACAAAATATTACAGAAACTCTAACACATGATATGAAATTGTACTTTGTTATCTATCTGGTTTGTATTCTGAAACAGACAGACATCAATGTCAATCACATCGTTCTGATATGGTTGGTTGTAGAGATAATTGAATAACATCATATCCCATATTATAATAAGTAAATTTGTTTGGATGTTTCTATGGTAGTTTATTATGAAATCATGGAATAATGGCTAAACCGATTTTGATGAAACTTAACCTGAAACTTATATTGAGGTAACTATAGATATCAATATCTGGATCACAGTTAAGACAGCAGGGAGCAGCTAGTAGCAGTATTACTTATTCAATATTACACAAAAATAATCAATGTTTATATGACTGCAGGGTTCAAATTGATAATTATCATTGATCATTTAGATAGGGTCAGTACGCCAGTTCGCGAACAGTTAGCTGAGTTGTAAGATTCAAGAACCATAAAGTATATGTTTTTGTTATTCATCATTGTTTTTCATCTTATAGCTAATATATTCTAATTTCATTTTATATAAAGTGTTTAACAATAAAACAATCTGCAAATTTTATAGAAATATTTAAGCTCAAATACCCATTTTTGCCAGTTTTCTACCAGAAAATTCAGTTTTCGACCACCCGTTTACTAGTTTTCGACCATGCGTTTCTGATAAGAAATATTTAAAATATAGGAGTGAAAATTGTGTGTAGCATTAAATTAAACTCATTTATCGAGACATATTTATATTTTTCAATATTATATTTATCAAACATAATTACTTATTTATTTAAATAATCGTAAATCAGTCTACTCACAAGATACCAACTTCAGAAGAGATCTCTTTTTAGATTTTAATATCCATAAAATAATAATAAAGCACAGGTATATACTTTGATATTTAGTACGATTACGATTACGATTTGCGCATTGTATCTCACTGCTGGGCAAAGGCTTCCCCTTAATCTCCAGTCATCTCGGTTTTGATGTATTTGGACCCAAGCTCTGTCAAAGGTGTCGAGATCATCTCGCTATCTCTTTTTAGGTTTAACACGGCGCCGCCGTCTCGCTGTCTCAGGGTTCCACTAAATGGTGGTTTTGGCCCACAGCTCATCTAACATGCGACAGACAGGACCAGCCCAGCTCCACTTAAGCTTCGCAACGTTTTGAGCTACCTCAGCAATTCGGGTTCTGGAGCGCAGAGTTGTGTTGCGTATGCGGTCCGTACGTTTAAGATAACGATAATTCTGGTCTCCATAGCCCGCTGACAAATCTCGAGTTCGGACTTTTGGATTTTTGTAAGAGACCAAGTTTGTGCTAATATGGAGAGGATACACATATCCATTAGCTTCCGTTTTAAAGATCATATAAGATCTTTCACATATTCATTCATCTTTGATATTTATAATATAATATTATTTAATCTTAACATAAATATATATAAGAAACTAATTTCACTCAAAACGGGATATTATATGCCATGATATGTCAGTTTGACTGCTTCTCGATATCTCGGCACAGTTGCATGCGCCATGATCACGAGCAAAGACTTCAGTCTATCTTGATAAATCATAAATTTCTTAAAGGGTCGAAAATCGATCGGATGTATCGGTTTCCGACCACAATATTATTAAGAATTTTAGAAAAAAAAATTATGGAAAAAAGAAAAACCTGAAAAATTATTTTATAGCATAAAAAACATTATTTTAATGATGTTTAGTACCATTTATTGTATCACTTAAATCATGGTCGACATCTTGGTAGTCTTTTTACCCAATTCTGTTTCCGACCGCTAGCAATTATTTCAAAAATACGACATTTGTATTTTTACATTTAACCGTAATAGCCCGGACGAAAACTGGCTATTAAACTTCGGAGGGGGTATAATATACAAATTCATTATAAAACATATTCATTATAATTCATTATAAAATCACTTGTTTGTCATACATAAAAAAATATAAGATACCATTCTTGACATGATATAGAAAAAGGGATTTTGGTTTAAAAGCGTGGTACAGTTCTCGACCACGCCATTTTAATAATTTATATTTAATATTTGAATCCAAATACCTTTTGAACGTATTCTTTGATCTATTATAAAGGTATACAAATAATCAGAATACTAAAATCCATAAAAATCTTTGAGTAACATACCGCGAAAGCTGCATTACACCACTATTTTTTTCGCTGATTTCAACGCATTTTTACTAGTTCACGACCGACTACATATTGATCATATTATTTATATTAGTTTTGATTGCGCTGGTGGATTGAAATTTGTTCGTGTGTTTGCTTGGACATTCAAGATAGCGCCAAAATGCACTCCCTCAGCGTATGTGTGTTATATAAGCTATTATTCACAATTGTTTAGTGGTAGTGCGACAAAAGGTCGAGAAAGGGACAGACATGGTCGGCTAACAGGCGAACTGACCCTATTATAGGTTAATAATCATATAATAATAATATAATAATGCCGAATTTTTTTTTAGTACATTATACATAGATATACATTAAACACCCAGACCCAAAACATAAACTTGCAGATCATCCAAACATTTGTGCCGCGGTGGGAGTCGAACCCGCCACCCTGTTGCGTCTTAGGCAGGCCTTCGCCCACTGCGCCACAGACGTAGTCATCAATTGATAATACAACAATAATTATGTGACAAGACAACGCTTAGACAACTTAAAAGTTTTTTATTTACATGACATTTTTAATATTATAAGGAAAACATAATTATAAAAACTGGCTGCTGCATGTGGCTACAATCCATCTTTTTACCAAATTTCGTCAAGATTTGGTCAGCCATTTAGCTGGGAAAAGATAACAAACAAGCAGACATACAAAAGGCACTTTCGAATTTATAATATTAGTATGGATATGGATATGAGATTCAGAAATCTCTAACATTAATCTATCAATAGCAGTTGGTAATATCTAGGTACCAAGCTTAAATATATTTTAGAAATATTACAAATAATGTTATGCACACAACGTCCACTACTTAGAATGGTTTGTGACCTGTCCTGTCATCACAAAATAATCACTAAAGTTGATACTTTCGGTAGGTATATCGTATGTATTGTTAGAAGTATCTAGTTTTTGACCCAACAAACAAACATGCTATGTAGGTATTTTATTTTTCTGTAACTGCGATTTATTCCGGTAATTAAATAATTGAAATTGAAGTTGAATTTTCGCAAATCTACCGCGTCTACGGGGAGCCCGGAAAATTCCACTAGAAAAGTGCAAAGAAATTCACCGTAGATTATTCCGCAGTGCGTGTTAGGCAACAATCTCGCATCTTCGGGTTTACTGAATAAGTATATCCTATTTCGTAAGCTGTCTGCTTTATAATTTGGCTTCATTTAATAGGTCAAGGCCATTGCCGATATAATATTTTCAGGTATTATAAAACGGCAAACTAATTATCTAATTACCTACGACTAAACAGCATAATTATGTGCATATACGCAGGTATAGGTAGGTAAGTTCGATGTATCACCTGCATAGCTTCCCACATCTAATATGCCGAATGCGACCTAGTTTATAGTGTAGAATTTCCTGAAAATGTAAATAGGTAAGTAGCAAGTATAGTATGGCAGGTTTCATTGAACGGCAGAGTTACCTATGTTACTATATAGCCAAAGAAATCGGTTGAACCGGAATGTTTCAAAAGCAAGTCCTTTGACGTTAATTATAAAGGAACTCTATCTACCAACTTATTTTTTATTAAATAGTTCCTGGTCGCAAACGTGGTCGAAGTTCTGGAGACCAATTCAGTTTTCATGTTTAGCCTGATACACTCCTAGCACCTATTGGATTTATCAGCACGGAAAATTGCTTTTACTCGCTAACATGTTCCGTAAGTAAATAGCTTTTAGATTCGACGGACCGTTCGTTGGTCTTGGCTATTTCATTACTGTAAGCCAGTAATTGGTGCTCGCTATTTACGTCGAAGAATGTTTATTTCAGTAGTAGACTGTTTCAGTGTTCCAAAGCACTTTAGTATATGTATTGTGTTGTACATAGATTATGAGAATTGTAAATAAATACCTACAAGCGGATTTTTTAAATATGCAATCTGAAATATTTTTTGTATAGCAAAAAGATTTTATGCCATTTCTGATAAATCGTTTAGGTGTTTGAGAGTGTCGAGCAACGGTTCTGTGATTATATGAAGGAGGCGCTACATGGGTGAACCAAGCTCGCGTTGGGCGCCAATTTAGTGCGCCGCCCATTTCCCTCCCTCGCGCCCCGGTACTCCTCTTCTCTCTGTCCGATCAGTTGTACGTTTCAGGCCAGCGAGGTAAACCGCGTGTGCGTTATGCCGTGATATCTCTCTCGTCGGCGCACCACCTTATGTTATCCGATCTACCTTTTCGGTTCGTTGCAAACGCATGGACCACATTAGTAGCTTGTCTGCACTGTATCATTCATAATCATTAAATAGTTCACCAAGATCTGCTATTTTATTACTCACATCAACTGTCAATAATCCATCTTTTAGGATATGTTTTAGGTTATTTAGAACTGTGTGTCATATCACTCATGTATCCATTTTAGGCAATCTGAATGCAAGGTATTTTGCATAGTGTAGTAGTAATGTTTAAAAGTTAAAACTGAATTATCTTAGATTCAAATTTATGGTGTAAATCTTATATAATCTTAACGTAGTGAAAGTTTTCATAATAATTGTTTTAAATAATAAGAGTCGCGTTTTATACGTTCTCAGAATCATTGATTTATTACATTAAAAATAATATATAATATTGTAACTTGAGTTAAATAAAAAATCGTGGTTAAATTGATTTTAGTACAGTATTTAATGCTAAACTCTACTTAAAGTATTGTTGACAATAACAGCTGATCGTTGGTACCACGTTGGGCGCCATTCGGCAACGAGCAGGCGCATTGCGAACACAAGGTCGTTCGTTTGTATCGAGCGGCACAGGCCGGTCAAATGTTTGACATACCTACTACGAGTATTCTATACAATTGAGCATTCGCTATCTCGTCCTGCTGAGCTCGTTTAAATCTGAAGTAAAAATATAGGTACATATAATGTTTTTATTTCAGTTAAAAAGTGGTCTAAATGTGTCTATTTAATTAAGCTTATTTGAAATGTATTTCCAAACTGAAAATTGAATGTAAAAGTATGTTAAAAATATTTTTTAGTCTAAGTACCTATGGACTTTCATACTAAAACACGGTAAAAAACATAAACATACGAGGTTTTTAAAGCACCTATAGGAAGGTATATTGAGAAGAATTTAAGAAAACGAAACATTCGCTAAGCTATGGAGTAGAAATTATACACCTACATAAAGTTAGTCTTTGTCTTGTTCGTCTCGGTAGTCTCGATTCTCGGTTGCTTCCGCCGTTTCTCTTGAACTTTTTCTTTTCTATTATGAAACAATCCGATTTAATACTCGAGTCGTGAACAATTTCGTTAATAATACAAATATGTGCAGCAATATATGGTTCTAGAGCCCTCTTTAAAAAATGTATAAAACCATAATCACTGTCGTTTGATAGATCATATCTAGATAAGATCTACGCAATTCTAGAGTGGCGTACCTACTCGTTAGTTGGTAGGTCAATTGAGCTACGCCCGGGACTGGACGCGACCTTGTAAACACCCTGAAAGCGAATTTTCCCCAAGATGCTACCGTCTTCCCGATAAAAATCGTAAGAGCCAGTATCGAGATAACAAAAACAGTAAATCAAAAATAAATTTGTCAATTGTGTGTCTGACCAGGCACAGTGAAGGCCACCGACATCAGTAAGGCTAGGAATTACTATTGGTCTGGTCAATGTCTATCAGTTTCGATTAGCAATTGGCTTTATTTGATGGATTGGTATTACGTACTTTCGGTTTCTATCTGTTTCTATTTATATGACAGCATGTCTTGCTATCAACATCAACCTTCCGTAATACTAATTCATCAATAGTAATTGAAAGCTGATTGAAGCTGAATTCCAAAATCGCCCGGATGGTGTTACCCAAACGAAATAAACACTATATTTAGTTAGGAAACCACAAGAGTTTATATAATATGAAGCTATCATAAATTTATTTATTCGGTTTGCAAATTCGGCTGTTATTCATATTCTAATAAAGCCGTAATATTTTTTCTTCTAAATTAATTATTATAATGTTGACTGTTGTTAACTACTGTTTTGACTTAAAAAACTAGCTGGAAACCGGATGCCCTGTGATGCCAGTTATGCAGTACTTTTCAGTAATGGTTCAGTTCTTAGTAGGTTTCAGTAACGAAAATACTTTTTTACATCTCTAAATGTAGCTATAACAAATCTGCGATGAACCAAAAAAAACATGTTAAAGTACTTTAGACAGATCTAGTGATTTAAAATCTGCTTGGACGAGTTTAAGCGTAATATCAAACAGATTAATAAAACAACGCAATTCAACATCTGTTACATTTATGATATGATTGTATAGATGATAGGTATTTAATACTGTCAGACGGTTGAAAGGCCAGTTTGCTCGAGGAAATGAATATGTCTACGGAGGACAGGTGCTAACGAAACTGTCCCGCTGGGAATCAGGTCAACGAAATCGAGTTGGGTCGAGAGAAAATACATTATTTTCTCCAGGTTACCTCTTCGATAATACTAGTAGAAATTTGCATTGCAGTTTATAAACGTCGATAAATTCATTGAAATTGGTGGATACATAGATTATATATTGATAGGTACTGAATTGCTGATACTTCGAACACAATCTGTAAGATCATATATATATCGATAGCTACGTCAATCCTGACAGATTTTATCGAAACCCTTGAAGACGTAGTAGGTACAAAATAAGACTAATATCCGGCTCTGTATTTTTCTTTAGTACCGTAAGACGCACAATGTCTATCAATTAAATAAATAGGTCAAGAGGTTTAATGATGGTACATTATATCTGAGGAAGCCATCCAGGAGTCAGGAGTGCGTGCATGTAGGCTCGTTGCCAAGGGTACCGGGTGGGTACGATCAGCTGGACTTACGTAAGGTGAGCTGGGACGGCGGCGGCGGGCGCGGCGGGATGCGCGGGGAGTGGAGACTAGGGCCGATCGATACAATACTCGCTTTCGCCTCTTGCCATCGGCATTGCCCAGCCCGCTACAGTATAACTACAAGTATAATGATTGTATCCAATCTTTACTCTTGAATTACATTTACAACGACGCTACAGTATAACTACAAGTATAATGATTGTATCCAATCTTTACTCTTGAATTACATTTACAACGAACTCGACCTCTGCCCATAAATTCATATTATTTTTACCCTTAATTTTTGATTGGTAGTTTGTCTCCGAGATGTTTGTTTTGCTGATTTATAAGCCACTTTTCGCTGGTAAAATAGGTCAAGGTCTTACGTTTACATTAAATTTAAATTTTAGTCGTAGCTCTGTTTGGATTTTTTGATTGATAATTATACGAGTACAACGTATTCCTAACTAACGTAAACTAACTCAAACCTAGGCAAAAGCCAAAGCCTGAAATTAAATGTAAAATAAATAGAAGTCACATTTCAGGCATATGCTGCTCATGCTTCCGGAAAACGAGCGTTAGATAAGGCTCGTCTAGCCCTTATAGTGGAAACGTTTATGATTATCTTCAAATGAATATTGATGGAAACGCACACAATACCATCTAGCCAGCCCCAAAACTAAGCATAGCATGTATTATGGTGGCCTAATGACTGACAGAATACTTTTATATTTTTAAATACATATTTATGATACTTTACCAGTAGCTCACTAATTGTTAAAATTTTGTATTGATGTTTATGGAAGGAAGAATTTAAGTTCTTTAAAATTTTACAGCCCAGAATTAGAAATCTGCATATTTTTATTGACTGTTGCGCATGATAAACTGTTTCTCGGTAGTTTTGCTGGTTCGAGATTTATTTCTTTAGTTTGAAATGTGTTGGGTGTGTTAGATTTATATCGTTAGAATTGTCTCTTCATAATGAAAACAAAAACAGTGTATATTATTCTTTGAATGTACGAGGCAGACACGAGTATAAAATATTCCCAGCCACGCGCGTTTCGTTTAGGGGTGGGTTTAAGTAATCATATCATCTCTTCGCGTATTATTTGGAAAAGAAAATATTTTGTTTGGGCTCGATTAGTATTTAAAAAATTACCTTTCAAATAGCATAATGTTTTGAGTCAAATTACTTATTCTTATATACCTACCAGTATTACTCTACCAGTTATGGTTATCGTTATAAACAATGAGGTATGTAATTTTATTGTATAAAATTATTCATACTTCAGCTTTATGCATAGTATACAAAAGAATTCCATTGATTTGTTTTGCTCACTTTTGCTTGATTTGTTTAAACCGCGTGTTTTAGATTTTATATGATTGCTTTAGGGACAAATACAACTGAACACTCATACGAACACAAAGCGTGTTTAAAAAAAAAATCGGGTTGCATTCCGGGAGTGCCGACAGAAGTGAAAACTTATTTTGGCGCGTTTAAGTTTAGTAATAAATGACTTCAAAATCAGTAATTATGGCGACTGCCAATCAAATACTGAACGAACACAGATGATGCAATATTTTTTGTTCAGAATGTAAATAATATATCAAAGAACCTAACTCAGTAAACTTCTCCTTACAAAAGTAGACTGTAAACATGTGAATTAAGGTTTATAATCAAATGGGGCGAGCGCGGCAGCCGGCTGCGTCTCGCCCCAGACGGTAACGGTGTCGCGAATCCAGAGGTTTTACCTCATCTAAAAATATGCGTACCTTTTCACTTCAATAAGATGCGCCTAATTGAATTCTGTTATGAACGAGCAAGTCACTTCGGATTGCAGTATAGAAATATGTAGGCGCTAGTGAAACCAACAAGCAATTAATATTTTCGTACTACCGGCTTAAGAAATAGACACCAACCTATCTAGAGAACGCAAAACGCCTATCAAGTACCGACACGCAATCATTTATGCATTAAATACATTTTGCTCTTGCCTAGCAAATAGCAATGCTTTTTGTCACTTTTATTTTGACTTATTGATTTGTTTTGCACACGCTTCGCTTATTTATGTGGCTTTGGTCTCTATTATGTTGCAGCCCGCGTTAGTAGTGGATCGGAGGTGCAGTGTGATGTTGTGGATGCGCGGCTGGTAGGCTCCCGGTGTTGCTATGTCTTCGTCGCCGGCGCGCGCTCCTCCGCCGACGGTCCCAGTGCCGGCGGGGGCAGGCATGCTTCCCCCAGGACCGGGTCCCTCACGCCAACGCTCGCTGAAAGATCGACTTAGAGAAGGAATAACTGGACCCTTTCATTGGCAGTGAGTTTCATCATATGTGCTTGATATAGGCCACTATCTAAATCGTATTCAACAGTTCACTTTTCACATTGTTGAAATTTGAAGAGTTTGATTTCGATGTTTGGCCTTTTTGAAATTTCCTGTTAAGTACGCAATGAACAGCGCAGTGTGCAAAGGAATGAATTTCCAACTACGTAGTATATGGTGTATTAACTGAAACTTGCGTAGATTAAGCATGGCTTTTATCTTGCATTTATTTTATGTAATATACTACAAAATGTACCTATTTAGTTCCGCTGACCGAGATGTACGAGATGGCCACGCCACATCTGAAATGTTTACTACATCATACCACGAATAGCTATCGTAATCTGCATCTTAACCGCAGGCCTGTTGTTCAATTTCGTAATGTCTTTAAAGTTAATATTACTTTTATCTCTTAGCTTAGTATTATCTCAAATAATCTCGAGGTCGTCAAGTCAAGACAAATTACTAATAAATATTACGTCTAAACAAAACTGATGTTGATTGAAATTGCGTGTTATCTTCTTTCGGGATCAATCAAATAGTCTAGTTTTTAGAAAATGATTTATCGAAATCATAATCATTATAGAACTCTACTACTGCTTAGGCATTTTGTACCTGCTACACTTACGTTTAATTTCAGTTACTTCCTATTTGAAACTGGAAAGAATTCTGTTATTATAGGATTACCTTTTTTTTATCATCGATAAACCTGCGTTTGACCACTATCTCGCATGATGTTAAGCAACGATGTAGCCGACGGGGCACGCAGGTCTATAAAACACCTATTTACTCGAGACTTGAAGAGACCTAGATTGTAGTTTTTAGGAAAGACAGACGACGGCAAAGCATTCCAATCTTTGGCTGTACGCATTATAAATGTGGAAGCAAAAGGTTTTGTACCTATTACCTAGTTTCAATCAAATTCAAACTGCAGCTGGATCGCTTTACAAGTAGGTACTTTGCCAGCTGACTAATAAAAAAAATATGATAAACCGCAACCACTATGCACATGGTAGTTATAGTTGAATACTATGTTGATCAATAGCTTAGTTTCAAAGGTTTCTTTCAAATTCTGAACACAAATTAGTAGGTAAAGTTATACCTAACCATATTTTTTCGTGCCAGACTCGATTGTCTGTCTTTTGAACTCGCAAGCCAAGTTTAAGTTGATTGGTATTGGCACTCCATGTTATTCTACCAGGCGGGTTACAAATTTTCGTATTCAACAAGCAGTATAAATGGTTTAAAATTAGTTTTCAGCGAGCTTGCGGTATTTAATTTGCAGAAATAGGCGACATTTGTGCACGGACGCGGCAGGCGACAGCCAATGTTGATGAGTGAAGATGGGGTATCGTCACTGAATAATAAGAATCCAATTTGTTGGATGTATAATAATTCTCATAAAATTATTACTTAGGCATAATATAATTTTTCATAATTCCTTTTGGCAAAAATATTTTTTAAATAAATAAAATATGCATAATGGTTGATTTCATAAATAAATCTATCATAAACAATAGGTATTGATAACGCATAAATAACTAACTATCAGGAGGTTTCAAAATTAGTATTTATAAAATTCCGGTGACCTTCTTCTTCTTTGTTTATGGCATGTGACATAATAATGCCAATTTTGCCAGTGTCAAGTGTTTATGTTTGTTTAATAAAGTCTTAGTCGATGGTCAATTGTCAATTTTAGACGTCTCGCGGAATGGCGTCTAAAATTTTCTTGGGATTCCTCGTCGTTCACATCACATTGCATCACAACACACATTTAATTCAATTCTCCATACCCATCCTGTAGTCACAATTTATTCATTAAAATTCCGCCATTATTACTGAATAAAACATGCAATAAAACGAATAAAACAATATTAAATTAGCAGAGCCGTGCTACTTCATGAAATGACAAACGAAGAATCCTTCCGGTGACCTGATCTACGATTGGCATATTTTTATGCTTCGTTAATGGCAGGTGTCATTATAATGTTAATTTTGCCAGTGTCAAGTATTTATAGTATGTCACAAAGTCGTATCTTGTCGTTTGTTATTTGTTATCTATACTTTTATACTAATATTATAAAGAGGAAAGATTTGATTGTTTGTTTGTTTGTATTGAATAGGCTCCAAAATGAATGAATGAATGGACCTATTTGAAAAAATATGTTACCGTTGGAAGGCTACACTATGCCCGGGTTATATATGCTACTTTTTATCCCGGGAAAATTGGTTTGTCCCTAGGAAAAACTTTCAAAGCAGGCGAAGCTGCGCACGGATAGCTAGTTTTATATAAAATGGTGCTTTCATGTAGAATAATTACGGATTATTTTTGTTGGAATCACAAAAAAAACACAAAACTTTAATTCAAATTATTCACACCCGAGTCAATAACTCTGACTGTATATTTAAATAAAAACACTAATAAAATTACTAATAAAACCGGAAATAACTCAGGAAAATAAATAATATAAGAGTGTAATGTTTGCTTCGCAAGACGACCGAAAATAATCCCATAATTTTAATTATGCAAATTATAAGTAAGTGTAAGTCGGTTCAGGCACTTACCGGCCGCTGTCACGGCACAGCACACTTCGCTCGGCTCGTGCGTGTTTTGGCCACTATCAAATCCATGCTCGTCGCTATGCTCCTCGCAACCTATGATTGGTTGCATGATTGAAAATTGTCGTTATTGATATTTATAATACTTTAAATAAAGTACCTACATACCATGTGTTAGTCAAGAGCTACTTTAAATCTGACTAAATAAGTTTAATTAAAACAATGCTAAATGTATTACGTGAATACTGTGTATGTGTTTACTCATAGCGAAATACTCATGGAGGAAGTATTAACGATTTCACCCTGTTTTCATACTAACTTTTATAAAACACGTTTTCAATGACATGTAATCAATGTATCGTACATTGATTACGTGTCATTGAAAACGTTTGTTCGTCAGTAGTGATGGTTGTCTGGCGGGCGTGCCGCAAATATTTGCGTTGTGCAACATTCCCTATCTCGGCTGTGTACATTACCTCAACCTCCGCCTACTGGGTCCTTATCTCCACTCGAGCAGCCTCCGTCGAGCTGGCCTTCCCAACTAAATCTAGCTTGTTTGCCGTACTCCTTTATAACGTAATTTAATTAAAACGCTTCCCATGCTCCCCTCCAAGTTATAATAAACGGAGAACAGCGACTACAAAGATTCTCTTGAGCATTATGTTTGCATAAAACTTTAATTATTCGAGCTATTTCTTTTATCAATCCCATGACGACGTAGGTTAAATGAATAATCTGAAAATTATTATGATCGAGTTACTCGTATAACTCGTATAACTTTCTGTTAATTATTTATATTTTATAACTAAAACAGTTGTAAGTTTTAAGTTTTACCATTTTTTGTTATACATTTTTCAGGTCGAACAACATTAAGTGTTAAATTCATAATTAATTAGTCTTTGTTTTAGCTCGAAACACATTATCATTATGTTAACATAGCAAATTATCTATGTTTATGATTTTTTTCCTAACAAGATCAGCTAATATAGGTAGTAGGTATAATCATGATCTCATTTTTATGATAATATGTGTAGATTTATCTAGTACGTGCATTTTTATATCCATGGTCGATTACTTGGCCTTCTTTCGTTTTCATTTCGCTGTTACTTTTTCTTTCGATACTCTTTCTTTCGACATTGGCCCTGATTCGGTAGTTTTGCCAAACTAGCTAAAATTTTCTAAAATACGAACCTTAATACCATATTTTGCTAGCACTAGTCTTCTTCTTCGTGAATGTCATGTGTCATAATAGTGACAACTTTGCCAGTCTCAACTGTTTATATTGTTCATATTATGTCACAAAGTCGTCACTTTTCGTTCGTCATTTGTTATTTTATATAAAACTAGCGACCCGCCCCGGCTTCGCACCGGTGCAATGCTGATACTAATTATACTACAGAATGGTTATCCCTAAGAGATAGCCATATACCATCGCGGACTTTTTTGTAGACCTTTTGAGGGTGTACAATACTGTAGTACATTATTTTGATCTATCTCGTAGGGTTCAGCCAGCAGCGTTTGCAATGTAAGCGCAAAAAAATGTGTTTATTTACGACACCACATTAAAAACCTCTAAAATTATCAGTGTTTCTCTACTATATTATGCATGTTTTATACATATAAACCTTCCTCTTGAATAGCTCTATCTAAAAAACGCATCAAAATCCTTTGCGTAGTTTTAAAGATCTAAGCATACATCGGGACAGACAGACAGCGGGAGGCGACTTTGTTTTATACTATGTAATGATGGTGCCTTTAATATAAAATAATTACGGATTATTTTTGCTTGAATCACAAAGAAACTATTTATTTCATTTATTCATACCCGAGTCAATACTCTAGCTCTATTGTACACCAAAATTACTAATAAAACCGGATATAATTCGAAAAATAAATAAAATAATAGCGCAACATTAGCTTCGCCGGATGACCGAAAAAAATCAGCACTAGTCCTAATTAGAGATCTTTATTAACAGCTCTAAAATAAGTTATTGACATATTTTCATACCTTTATTAACTGATTTTCCTAGGATTTTCCGCATTTTAATCAACACCTCAACTTGATTACAAAAATGGGCTGAAACACGTCAATGTAGTAAAACTAGATGTCGCCCACTGGTTGAAATTCAACCATAATTAATTAAATGAATGTGTATTTTATGCATAATTAAAAAAAAATAGCTCATTATTAAATATTAGCACTCCTTCTCTATATAAGCTATAAGTGTCTGGGTCTCTATATATAAGCTATAATGCTCTGTGTCTGGGTGTTATAAAGTATCATAAGTATGTATTTAAAAATATATAAGTATTCTATCAGTCATCTGGTCACCATAATACAAGCTATGCTTAGTTTGGGACTAGATGGTGTTGTGTGCATTGTCCATCAATATTTATTTATTTATTTATTTAAGTGTACGCAATTTCATACTCCTCCGTCCTTGCAATTTTCGTAAAAAGGGGTACAAAGTTTTTGCTTCACGTTTTAATATAATAATAATTATGTGATCGTATTTTACAAAAACGTAGTTAGTCTGGCGGAACTACTAAATCAGGGCCTTTGTCATATTAAGTCCAGTGTGATTTCAATTTAAAGAATAGTTAACAGCAGGTAAGGTATCAGATTATATCTTAAGACAAGATATAATCTGATACCTTACCTGCTGTTAACTATTCTTTAAATTGAAATCACACTGGACTGTTCAACTGTCCTCACAAGCGCAGCTCATACAAGCATTTGTCCCGTAGCGGGAATCGAACCCGCAACCTTTTGCGTCTCAGCCGGGCCTTGGCCCACTTTGCCAATGAAGTCGTCGATGTTTGTTCTAGGTCTTGGTATTAAAAAAGCCAGTCATCGTGCATAGCAACAGCTTCGCTTAGTTTGGGGTTAGATGATGTTGTGTGAAATGTCAACCAAAGTAAATATTGTATAAATATTCATTTATTTACTTACACTTTCTTTTTGTCTCTTAATTGACAAAGTAAATCATAATCTAAAACGAAATCTCCCCCACAGCTTCTGTATGTCTGTTTGATTGAATGCTATAAACGCAAAAACTACCGAACGTAAATAAATAAATAAATATTGTTAGACAAACCACACAACACCACCTATCCCTAAAACTGAGCATTCACCGTCTTTTATCATTCTTTGATCCATTTTATTTTTCATATATTACGTAAGCATGACTTTATATACGATACCATATCAATACCGTATCGAATCAGTTAAAGTTATGATTAAACTTTACTGAATCTGCGTCATTAGAATAAAATATATAAATATTGGTGGACAATTCCCACAACACCGGATTCTGATTATAGTAGGTACAGAGAGTAGGTAGGTAGGTAAGAAAGCTTATTATAATATAAATGACTATATTATTGATAAGAATGCATGGCCTCATGTCGCTCTGCCGTCAGACAGTTAACCGACACACTTGAAATTTATAAACTCTCTTGTATTAGTATTTCGTAGTTAAGGTTGTTATAAGATGGATCATGTAAAAAAACGCTAGGACCAAGACGAGTTTCATGCTAGTTCTCGGGCTTGGGTTAGGATGAATTGGCACCTAAATTCACCTAGTATGTAAGACGTTTCAAAGTGATCCTTGTGATTGTATTGAATAAAGTATCTTTTGACTTGACTTGAGTATTGTAAATTTTAAATGTGTATTTGTTTTTTATTCATATAAAAACGTTACATTTATTAAACGTTTTTAAAGAAAGACAATGTTTTAGTTAGTCGGGAGGTATTTCATGAGTTTAATGACAAATAAAAAGCTTTGTCTCATTTACGTAAAAGTATTTTTTCTGGCAAAGGAATGTCCACTTGGTCAGCCCATTCAAGACATGTACCTATTTAAGGCAGACACCGCGCTTGAGTTGAAAACGATTGCTACTGGTTCAACGTGCAACATTTCTTCACCTTTGCCGTCACATTCCTGTGTTACTTGCCTTAATATTTCATCGTCAGTAAGAGGTTCAGTTTCATTTGGATCATCATTGCTTAGTAAGAAGTCATTATCAGAGTCATTTCAGCCTAAGAAAAGCCTCTATTAACGAAAAAGCCAAAGGAATCTCCTTTTCGAGTTCAAAGTCATCACTTGTATGTTCTTGAAAAAGCGCAGGCGAGGGCCCCACCCTCACCTGCTCTTCGGATTACAGAGGTGTTCGGATTAAGGTCCTGCTGTATATTGTTAAATATATACATAAGATAATTTATAACTCCCAGACACAGAACAAACACTTACGTTCATCACACAATTTTTTATCCTGGGACGGAATCGAACCCTCAACCTACAGCGCAGAAGGTAGAGCTACTACCAACTGAGCTGACAGGCCAGTAAAAATGCTAAGAATGCTACTCGTATGTACATTTCTAGTTATACTCCATCTTTTATTGAGATGCGACGTGATTCGACCTCCCAACTAATCTTACATATAATTTATATCTATCTACCTACATACAATTTTAAAAACGTTACAATTATAATCATCTTGGCTATAGTGAGCCATGGACGTCTGTGTATACCAAGGCTTTTGGTTTTGATAATTCTAGTGTGAAGGCGAGGTGTTTTATTACCACATTCTCTGTATACTTAATAAAGTCCCGCGAGCAGGGCGGGGTTCTTCTACGACCGAGTTATGTTTACAGGCTAATTTATTCGCCTCTCATTTCCGAAGTCAGTTTTGTTGCAGGTGGGTGAGCCAAGCTAGGCTCTGTTCCGTTATGCATGTCGCGCGGCGTCCTTGGCCGATATTAAACGTTTAGGCGACAACGTCGAGGGTCGGCGCCGAGGGATGGGGTGGAGAGGGTGGGTGGTAGATGGTGGATCACACAGTCATTGTTTCCTTTTGTACTATCTATTCTGAACCTTGGCAGGGCGTGTTTGCGGTTAGCTGGTTCTTCGCGCGAGGCTTTTTAGGGTTCCGTAGCCAAATGGCACGGAACCCTTATAGATTCTTCATGTCTATCTGTCTGTCTGTCTGTCTGTCCGTCCGTCTGTCCGTCCGTATGTCACAGCCACTTTTTTCCGAAACTAAAAGAACTATACTGTTGAAATTTGGTAAGTAGATGTATTCTGTGAACCGCATTAAGATTTTCACACAAAAATAGAAAAAAAAACAAGAAATTTTTGGGGTTCCCCATACTTAGAACTGAAATTCAATTTTTTTTTTTCATCAAACTATACGTGTGGGTATCTATGGATAGGTCTTCAAAAATGATATTGAGGTTTCTAATATAATTTTTTTCTAAACTGAATAGTTTGTGCGAGAGACACTTCCAAAGTGGTAAAATGTGTCCCCCCCCCTGAACTAAAGCACATATATGATGTACATTAACATGCATACTTCTACTGAAAATTGGTTTGAACGAGATCTAGTAAGTAGTTTTTTTTAATACGTCATAAATCGTAAATATCAATAACTATTATTAAAACATCAATCAAAGTTACAACAAGTTACAACAACTACAAGAACTTTTATATTGTGTTACTTGCTGCTACGGAACCCTTCATGGGCGAGTCCGACTCGCACTTGGCCGCTTTATTTATACCTAGCTTGGAGCTATTTATGTGGTGGCCTTTTTAGTGGTGCTTCGTGAATAATATCGTAGTATCGATTTTATGAATGAAGCTGGTTTTAGATCATCTTTATTTGTCTGCAAGAATGAAACATGTCTTTGATGCGATGTAAAAAGCATGTAAGATTGTCATGCGCATCGAGGTCACGTATTGTTTATTGTTTAGCGATTGCATCTTGCACATTTGATTATTAAACTATTTGTGTCATGAGACAATGGCCTCGGTATCAGTTTCACCGAGATGTAAAGACATGGAGATGAAGTTTTCCAGTTTCCAGGCATTCGTGACTGGTCACACAAGGCCGCTCCACAATAGCCGTAACGGAGCCGTCACGCGCGATCCTCGTCTCACTAACCCATGCCCATTGTCCGACTGTTAGCGCGTGCAAATCAATTTCACACCCTACGTTTTCTAGGCACATCCATAAACATTTTCCCTTTTCATAGGTAACACCTTTATTGAATTATCTATTCGTAGCTATAGTAGTTAGCACAAATAGTATAAAAAAAACATGTGTGTAATTCACACGTGGTAGAAGTAAAACCCTCAAAATTTTAGAACCACGAATATAAGAAACACTGTATTATGCTTCCTATCTCATTTTCTCCCACGTTAAATCTTACGAATTTATGTGTCTGTCTCTTTTTACTGTTGCTTTTTCGTTTCATCGACTTTCAAATCACAACGATGCTAAAGAAGTTCACACTTCAAAAATACAAATAGAGAAAAAAAACCAATACAAAATTAAACGTATACCTATTATTATACCTAATAACCTATTAACCTACATGCCAAACATGATACTTCTGCTGTAAGTTCCTGAGGAGTTGGGTATCTTACAGATTCCAGCTGATTCTTGCAATATCATTGAAGTAACATCGTATTAAATTTAAAATCGATCAGACCTGTGGAAGTTGTTCACATGCCTTCATAAGAAGACGACCTCTGTGGACGCAGGAGGTTGCGGGTTCGATTACCGCCGCGGGACACATGTTTGTATGGTCTGCAAGTATTTGTCTCGGGTTTGGATGTTTCTATGTATAATATGTATGTAAATACAAAAAAAAAGTATATAAGTAGTGTATCAGTCATGTGGTATCCATAACACAAGCTCTGCTTACTTTGGGGCCAGAAGATGCTGTGTGAAATGTCCAGGATTTCTATTATTTACTAGCTGCTGCCCGCGGCTTCGCACGCATGGTACCTACATAAAAAGTAGCCTATGTCCTTCTCCAAGGTCCCATCTATCTCTATACCAAAATTAATCAAAATCGGTCCAGCGGTTTATACAGACAGACAGAGTTACTTTCACATTTATAATATTAGTAGGGATCAATAGCCTAAAATATAATGCTTCTAGTTCTGAAAATGACAATACTTTCATACAACCTTTTATCCCTCTTTTCAACCCTTTACATCACTTTTTTCCAATTAAAAAGTAGCCTATGTCCTTTCTCAGGCTTTAGACTATGTGTGTACCAAATTTAATTTAAATCGGTTCAGTAGTTTTGGTGTGAAAGCGAGACAGACAGACAGAGTTACTTTCTTATCTATAATATTAGTAAGGATTTATAACTAGACAAGATCTGATGACCTTTGAATGGCTGAACAAATTTTGAAATCATAGCCAAGATCACGTTCGATCAAGACACCTTTTAAACAAAAAAAACTAAATCAAAATCGATTAATCCGTTGTTCTAGGATTGTTTAAGATTGTTCTAAGTCAGTTCTCACAACAAATGATTCATTTGTGAAAAATATTAGAATATGTATAATATAGATGAAAATACACGTTACGTAAACTATTCTTGGTATTGTCATGATAATCAACTGAAGAAGTTTTATCTTGTCATTGATAATCAAGATTGTATCTCCTACCTATGCCAGCGTGATTTTTTTGATATATTTTGTTTTGTCGTGTCTGTTCTACTCATGTTTTGGATTATATGTTTTCGTCTTACATTGTTATCTCTATTCTGTTCTGTTATAAGATTATTACGTACCAAAAATGATTGTCTCAAAAAAAATGTGTGCGTTCGGGACGCCTGACAGAAGTGATAACTTAAACTAATCTAACGAGCGCTGTGGGTTAGAGTGAGAGAGGAGGGGCTTGCCTACCGCTGCCGTACTCGTGGGTGAAAGGGAAGCCAGACAGACTGGCGCCGTAACGAGTTACGTAACGAAGCGGGTTACCCTCCCGTAAGAAGTTATCACTTTAGAAACAAATAGAGAGCCGGTTTTGCTAAGTACTTACAAGTACCTTATCTATAAGGTAATGAAACACTTCAAATTTGCCGGTCAAGTATACATCATCATTCAGCCAGATTGCACTAACTGCTGGGTATAGGTCTCCTCTTTATTCCGACTCCTTTCTTCAAGTATACATAAATAAATAAAACTATATGTTTGTTAAAAATACAATGGGATAAAGTAAGAAGGCAAGGAAGGTGCGTAGGTACATATACGAACAACTAAAATGCGCAATAGTCTCTAGTTATCATATCAAAAAGTGGCAAAATGAGAGCGAGTCGAGCCTCCGTGTTATTATGAAGTACTTGTTTTTTTAGTAACTGATCGTATGATACGATTGTGTACCGCGTCTTGGTTTTGCCTAATTATGGAGTTGCCGATTTTTTGGTGTCATCCCTCGTTTACATTAGAAGAGTTCAAACAGAGGAAGGATGACTTTGGAATGCAACGTCGACGTCGGCTGTAAGATCGGGTTAAGGCGCTGCGCAAACGTAGACACTTTTTGTTGCCGACACGGCACACCATCTCAGGGAACCGTAGTTGCTGTGTCCTGTAGCGGTGATCGGACACAGTCGCCCGTTGCTACTACTGGCCACTTGCTTGTACAATTACAATACAATTCGTTTGCGCAGCTTAGTACTTTTGTAAGGAAATTTGTTAATGTTGCTTGTGTCTTCAATTGACGACTTTTAGTTTCCACCAACACCGAACACTTTTTGAATCAATGAGTCAATGAGTATGTGTTAAGTGGGAGCAACTGGACACAAACATGTTTACGTATGCGCAGGGAGTGGATGATTTCATACTGGTTCTATAGAAATCAAATATTCATCGGTAGCTTGTATCTGACACATGACACACAAGTGTCCATGTTTGCGCCCTATCTTAATGTATCAGTCTGAAACTGTATGGAAATGACAAGCAAATGATCAGAAAATGATTGGGAAAGAATACATTTTAGTGACAATCCACCATTAAGAATATAAATATAAATTGACATGTGACCACGCACAATAAATGTTTCCCAAGTCGGTAAGAATGACTAGTGTCGTGTCTCAACCCAATTTAATACGAGCCTAATTAGCATAGCAAAGTTAGAGGCGCACTTTAATCCTTTCACCACACTGGTTCGAAATAACTAGTGACACGAGAAGAAGAAGAAGCATAGCAATAAAATTGCATGGGGCTTTTTGAAGTGAAAACTTCTTGTAGCGCGGTACGCATATATTTAGATGAGGTAAAACCTCTGGACTCGCGACACCGTTGCTGCCGCGCTCGCCCCATTTGATTTTAAACCTTAATTCACATGTTTACAGTCTACTTTTGTATGGAGAAGTTTACTGAGTTAGGTTCTTTGATATATTATCTACATTCTGAACAAAAACATAAAAGAATATTAAATGTATTTTAAAGTTTCTAATAACTAATAAAATACAATTCATAAATAAAATGCAATTCATAACCCAATAACCCATCTAAAAAATGTCTAACACGCCAAAATAAGTTTTCACTTCTGTCGGCACTCCCGGCGTGCAACCCGTAATTTATTTATTTAAGGTTTACAAATCAGTAGGGCGATTGCGCTATTTGTCTACGTAATTGCCATTGAACGGATTGGTTTTAGAAAAGGTTTGGATATGGCTAATCAAAATGTCAAAATGTTACCGCGCTATTCTTCCTGAACGATTTAATAGTTGATTTTACTAATAGAACAAGTTTATATATATAACTACCTAGTATTACTCTATGCACAGACTACTAGGGTATATGACTGATATACTACTTATATACTTTTTTTTAAAATACATATTATAACATAGAAACACCCGAAACAAATACTTGCACATCATACAAGCGTTTGTCCCTCGGCGGAAATTGATCCCGCAACCTTCTGCGGCTCAGCCGGACCTTGACTCACAGCGCCGTCGTCAAATTTAATTTCGGAGTGGGGCATTAATGTCTGTAACTCAGTTTATACTTCAGCAGATATTATTGTTTTCATACCATTATTACCTGTATTAGGTAGATATCTGTACTACTAAAACCATATGAATTCTGATCTCGAAAGTTTATAAGCGAAATATTATAAGTATTACACTAAATCAAAAACGTTCGTTTGAAAGCACTGTCAAAAAAAAACGCGATCACGCAACCTTTGATCAACGTATAATCCCTATTAGAGCTAAATCGTTTCCGTTATAGTAATTAGCGCGATATGCCTAAAATCTAGTAAAGCCTAACAACTTGTGGTCATTTAATCATACGAGTATATCCACCTATTTTGTAAAACATTTCGGGTTTATCCAAACATCGGGTTAGCCGGTAGGGCTGGGACACTGACGTCTTGACTTGGCTATTACAAAAAAAATCGTTTTGGAAACAGTAACTTACATAATGTGATGGATAGTAAAATTAATAAATTTAACCCCACTTTACATCACATATTGAAACCTAAATTTTAAAGCAACTAATACGCATAACCGTCCAAAGTTTCACCCTAGTAAAACTAATAGGTAGTCTGCGTGGAAGAGGTCTGGTTAGGGGCGTACAGACAGACGGAACTAAAGGGTTCCTTGGGGACTTGGGAACCCTAAAAATAAAATGAATGGTGCGAAAATGGGTTTCGTTTATTTCTATTCACTCCAAGGATGGTCTATCGGGCAATGGAAGTTTACTTAACATTGCCGACCCACGCCAACTAGATTAGGAAGCCATGAACTGTGTCGTGTTCGTGACAGGATGACGAGCATGAAGCGGAAGAAAATGATGATGCGCAGTACATGCACTCATTTTGTACAATTTGAAGCGGTTCACGAGTGTTCCACAATTGAAGTACATTCATGGGATGCAATGCGAAGTGCACGTAATTGAATGATTGCGGGCGGCGCCAGCTGGACACCTCTCGAGATGACGATACCCAGACCTGCGCGTTTGTTCCGATCACTGCGATCCATCACATCGTTATTTGTTTATCTGCAAATTCACTTGATATTCTGAGAGCCGTAATTCGGATTTCGAAATATAAATTGTTTATGCGGCTGTGATTGGTTGTTCGCTAGTTTCCGTTATTAGTAATCTGTTTGGTTTGTTGAGTTCGTTCTTTGAAATCAATCTACAATCAATCTACATCTGCTTGTGCTCGAGCTGAGTCTTGAGAAAGCGTTTGGACTAGACGAGTTACTTGCCGGATACTTCTTGCATTAAGGTTTCAGACCTAGGGACTAGGGTTAGAAGAAACCAGTACCTGGATTCATCTAGCGTGTAAGAGCCGATTCAAAATGGTGATTTATTTAGACTGGCCTGTCAGCTCAGTTGGTAGTAGCTCTACCTTCTGCACTGTAGGTTGAGGGTTCGATTCCCTCCCAGGATAAACATTTGTGTGAAGAACATAGGTGTTTGTTCTGTGTCTGGGTGTTATAAAGTATCATAAGTATGTATTTAAAAATACATAAGTATTCTATCAGTCATCTAGTCACCATAATACAAGCTATGCTTAGTTTGGGACTAGATGGTGTTGTGTGCATTGTCCAGCAATATTTCTTATTTATTTGTTTTGTCTTTTAGTCAGGCCAAGAGTGCTCTGTACTTTAGGTACAAAGTTATAAGTATATTCGCGGACTCAATCTGATCGGCAAATTAAAGAAATAAGTAAAGAAGTGACGCGCCATACGATATAGAAGTTACGCGATAGAAATAAACACTATGTAGGTAAATAAAATGTAAGGCACAGGCGCTTGTGCTGGCTGAATTGCTCTTTATTGCGTCGTTGCTAGAGTAGCTATTTATATAAATGTTTTCGTGGAGTTCAACTACTGTATCAACTATAAAGTATTCTGTGCTATTGTTTAAATGCTAAACACTTAACACTGCAATTATCATTATAAAAATATTGGCATTTATATAATTATCAAAATATTGGCATTTATATAAATATTGGCAATTATCAAAATATTGGCATTTATATAATTATCTTTTGGGTTCGATTCCCGCCTTGGGACAAATTTTTGTATAATCTGGCAAGTATTTTCTCGGGTCTGGATGTTTCTATGTATAATAATATAAGTAATATAATATTGCCGGTCATTTCACACAGCATCATCTGGCTCCAAAGTAAGCTTTTTTGTAAATGTACATAGAAAAACCCAGACCCGAGACAAATACTTGTAGATCATACAAACATTTGTCCCGCGGCCTGTATCGAACCCGCAACCTTCTGCGTTTCAGCCGGACCTTAGCCCACTGCACCACAGAGGTCTTATGAATGTATTAACCATAAAAGTATATCAACCACGTGGTACCCATGACACAAGTTCTGCTCACTTTAGGGCCAGATGATGCTGTGTAAAAAATCCGGCATTATTTATTTTTCTTAAAAGTAACCCCTGTATGCAGAGCTATCCTTTATTGTAACCTTATAAATACTGAGGTGATTAGCGATGTCGATATAGATGATTGATTATCATAATTTAACAAATTTAATTGATAACAATAGTGTATGATAAAATATATTTATTTTGCTACCACAAGTAATAAAATAACATCAATAAAACATTCGCACTAAGGCAGAAATAAATCGGTGATTATGCCTAACTGTTATTTAGAGAGATATGTAAGCGAATATAGATGATCAAACGAACTTCTTATGTGAAGTTCGATAATTATTATATGAGTCACTTCATTCGAAGATATAGATCCAAGGCAGTATAAGTAATAATAATTATAATTTTGATAACTTTGGTTGATAATTTTGGTAGCAGTTGATAAACATAGTTGAATGAAGTTTATTGACTTCGTTTTTATAAGTGCAACGAATTTTGATTTCAATTTGAAGTTATTATCCTCTAAGAACACCTTCTCTAAGAAGATATTTTTTCATATTAAATAAAGTCACAGGGACATTTTCCTGCGTATATACTAGGTGCTTATGTACTGGTTCCTCCTAATCCCAGTTCAAGAAGAATCCGGCAAGGTGAAATGCTTTTTTGTGTGATCCTTCCAATTATGTATTCATTGCGCATTTGTTTAAAAACTAACAAACATTCTAAAGTAACAAGCTTCTTGGGATTCCCAAGTACTAATACCATATCAAGGATTATTTAAAAACTTGTCACGGAGCCAGCTATTGGATTTTCTTACTACGCGTAGAGTAGAGATTACTAGAGATAGGTACTTACTTATATATACTATTGATGCAGTGGTACAAGTCCTTTGTTTGTATGTTTTTCTTCACAAAAACAAGGTTAATCAAGTTTTTTAAAGGGTAAAGTGCGAAACGGCAGAATAAAAACACTTCCTATGTGGAAGTACTGGAAATATGAAAGAAACCACATGGTCGGCTGGCACCTTTCTAGACGAAAAACCCTTTCTACTCAACGTTTTCATGGAAAGGATTATGACGATGTTTTATCTTTAGGCAGGGCGCAAACGTGGACACTTTTGTGTCTTGTGTCAGATACAAGTAACCGATGAATATTTAATTTCTATAGAACCATAATGAAATCATCTACTCCCTGCGCACACGTAAATATGTTTTGTGTCCAGTTGCTTCCACTTAACACATACTCATTGGCGATCAAAAAGTGTTCGGTCTTGTCGGCAACTGGAAATTAAAGCTCGTCAGTTGAAGACACAAGCAACACTAACAAATTTCCTTACAATTATACTGACGGAAAACAAGCAACGAATTGTACAAGTGGCCAGTATTAGCAACGGGTGACTGTGTCCGATCTTTGCCACAGGCAAGACACAGCAACTACGGTTCCCTGTAATGGTGTGCCGTGTCGGCAACAAAAAGTGTCTTCGTTTGCGCAGCGCCTAAGGGTCTGGCCATAATCTTTTATCATTTTTCATAATATTTATTATATTAAACTAAACAATCTAAATTAATATAATATGCATTACTTGTGAAATGTATTGTGTTTTCATGCGATGGCCAAATCAAATCTATTTATTTAAAACATAAAAGATTTTTAATATTGATATGGTCACTTTAAGATGTTGTTATGTTAGCTAATCACGTAATAACTTAGGACAGAAGGTCCCTTAAGCAGGGACTGAATAAATTAACCGTCTTGATATTACATGGGTCTCACAACTTTTTACGGTAGAAGTAGTGAGTTGCGAGACTTGTTTTTTTTACAAGGGGCATAGAATTATTGTATATTCGTCGTAGTAAAGAGCTCTATCTTATAATCACATATTAGTTAATGTGGTATTTAAATCTGTTAAAACAAAACAAATAGGCAACTATTTGTCTTAGCTACTGTTTTACGTCAGCACCGGCACTTGTTTTATGACCCTAAACTCCTTGAAAATAAACGTCGCTCAGACATAGTGTGCAAAATTCTACCACGAAGAACAACTATAGCTAGGCGCCACTTCTAGTATAGTACAACTCACAAGTTTTGAATACTTTATTTATTTGCAAAGTAAATAAACACAATCCCTACTAATATTATAAATGCGAAAGTAACTCTATCTGTCTGTCTGTTACGTTGTTACGCCTAAACCGCTGCTGGTCTAATTTTGATGAATTTTGTAATAGAGATAGATGGGACCTTGGAGAAGGACATAGGCTACTTTTTATGGAGGTACCACGCGTGTGAAGCCGCTGGCAGCAGCTAGTTATGTATAAATCTTTGGAATGTACTGCATATATCGTTTTTGAATATAACAACTCTGTTTTGGAAAACATGTATGTATGTACTGACAAGGTTCTCGGAAGCAATATTTGTTCCATCATCCAGCGAAATGAGTAAACTTGTCAAGATAAGGTGTTTGTACACGCCGCCACCGAGGTGCTATTGTTCACGCTTGACTAACTACATTATAATTTTGTTGACGTACGAGTATGTATAATATAAAATTCTTCGGAAAACCATAATTAAATTCTTTCTCCACTTACGCGAAACAATGGAAAGACGTTGGGAATTCTCTTCAAAAGTCACAGGTCACGTTTTTATGAAAGTTTCAGCATTAGTCAAGCGTTTAATCATGCATGGGCCACATCTGAATCTGACGTCATTGTGTTTACAGTTTTAAAGATATCGACCTTAAGTTCGTTGTCACTGTTTTTGAGAGAGCAATGTTCGTATAATTTAAAAAGGAAAAATTCTTTAAACTCTTGATGAGAAACGGGTTGTGACATTCGGTGTCACAATGTGTTATACCTCTATTAGAAACTTTGCTTTATTTCCTCTTTGTTTTTTAACCGACGAAAAGAAGGAGACGGCGGTTTAATGTTTTGTTAAAAAGTTTTTAAAAGCGCTAGGACCAGGACGAGTTTTTTGCCAGTTCTTCTCGGGCTTGGGTTAGGATGAATTGGCAACTAAATTCACCTAGTATGTAAGACGGTTCAAAGGGATCCTTGTCATTGTATTGAATAAAATATCTTTTGAATTGACTTTGACAGGACAGACGACGGCAAAGCATTCCAATCCTTGACTATACGAATTATAAATGTGGAAGCAAAGCGCTTTGTTCGTAAGGGTGGTAATCTGACAAGGTATGGATAGTATTGAGCGGTACGCCTTCCTGTCCTGTTGTCCTTCTTTAACAAAACAAGTAGTGCACTAACCACAGTATTCAGTCAGAGAACCTACATAATGGTCAGCTATGTAATTCGATGGCCATATCATACACATAGCTCCTGGGTTGTGTTGCCTAACTTTGTCGGTTGGCTCTTTGTGGCTAGCTCTACTGCCGCATCGCTATGAATATTCATTTTATTCATGTCATCAAACTTGTACACTGGATACGTACGTTACAAGCGAATTCGCGAATATGAATAAAAACGACGGTGAATTCACATAAATCATCCGAAAGGAACGATAATTGAATTTTAACTGAAAGTACAGCTTTTCAGCCGTAAAATTTTTATTTCGCTGTACGCCCACGTACGTTCATTCCTATCGTTCATAAGAGTTTTGGGTATTTTAATTTTTACATCAAGGCGCATAGATTCCTGCTTTTTTATCTCGATGTCAAGACGTGATATAAAATCTGTTATAGGTTCTTATCTTACCTATAAAAGTTAAAGGTTGCCTGACAAAGGCCGCTGATAGCGATAAGGCCGACCATTGTATTGCTTTTAATAGTAAAGTTTTTGTTATTGTAATAAATTAAAAAAATATTATATGGTTGATAAATAATCCCGGATATTTCACACAGCATCATCTGGCCCCAAAGTAAGCAGAGCTTGTATAATGGCTTGTATCATGCATGACTGATTTCTAATCTAATACCTTTAAACGAGCAATTCTGTTACTCGGAACTGAATCTCGGAAACGGCTCCAAAGATTTTCATGAAATTTTGTATGCAGGGGGTTTCGGTTACGATAAATCGATCTAGCTAGGTTTTTTTTTTAGAAATGGTCGTTATATCCGTGTTTTATACCGTCATCTAGGTACTACTACTTATATACATACAAACATTTGTCCCGCGGCGGGAATCGAACCTTCTGCATCACAATAAGCCCACTGCGCTACACAGGTTGTCAAAGAGCCACAGAGGTAGGTATGTATATAGATTACTGATATCTAAGAGTTGATACGTTTCGTAGTTTAATACCTAACCATCCGATATTTTGCAACATGTTTAATTCGATACTGCAGATGTGGTGAACTACTAACAATGTTTGCGCCGTAAACTTTAGTTTACTAGCAAAATAGTAAACACATTGCACGCGCACATATGTATCGCAGTCTAAGTCTGTTTAGTAAACAAATATCGTCCTTCCGACTTGAAGTTTACTTAGTTATGTTTACTTTCTTTACATTTCTCTGATGAAAGCCGAGATATGATTAAGTATGTCAACAATAGGTATTTATCTTAAAATGCGCAGTAGCGGAGTAAGGAAGATAATGGTATCGCTTTTATGTATCTAAGTCTGTATCTAATGTTTAACTCGAGTATGTTACGTAAATAAAAAAATAGAAAACAACTGAAATTAGATCTCTTTATAATACGTAAAACACTATTACATTTTTAGGGTTCCGAAGTCCAAGGAATTCTTAATAGTTTCGCCATGTCCGTCTGTCTGGCTGTCTGTCTGTCTATCTATCTGTCTGTACTCTCCTAATTAGGTAATACAGATTATCGGCCTCTACGAAGATGTAATCTTAAAAAAATTAAGAAAAAAAAAGAACGAAGATAAGTTTAACCCTTCCCACAGAAAAAATATTTTGTTTAAAAATTTTGACAGCCCAAGCACTAGATTCTAAACTAGACTAGACTAGATTATAGTAGCGGAAAAAATACTGCATTGTTCTAAAAAATTAATAACTCTACAACCAAACCATATTTTATTATTCTGTAAAAAACAATGTAATAATAGATATATTACCTATCTATCAGGCATAAAAATAACGTGTTTAGTCAAATACTATATTTTAGAATAAATAGTTTAGAATAAATCACTTCAAAATCAGTAGCATGGCAACGAACTTTTTCCCGCCTTATCTAGAAGTTATTACTATGTATTTCTTACAATTGATTATCCAAAAATACATATAATGAGCAGAATAAACAGTTTTTGTAATAATAAACACCACTTACCATCGTTATATCCAGTAAATCCACCATCAAATAAGTCAAATCACAATCAACGGTCACTGCACTCACACTCACTCACGCGCGAAACGCGAAAATTCATAACATACTAAACGAACACTGATTATGCTATATTTGTTGTTCAGAATGTAGACAATATATCAAAGAACGTAATTCAGTAAACTTCTCCATACAAAAGTAGACTGTAAACATGTAAATTTATTTTTATAATCAAATGGGCCGCCATTGACCGCTCGGGAGTTTACGGAAATTTACGCGTCATATCTAAAAGTTATTATTATTAGTAGCTATGTATTTTATTATCCACAAACACTTATAAGAGCATAATAAACCGTTTTTGTAATAATAAACACCCCTCACTATAGATAAATCCAGTAAAACTCAATATTTCTCTCACACACGGTTCGCGGAACTGCCGCCGAGAGACGCGAAGTTCAACTGACGATGAAAAATTGAACGATCACAGACTGCGTAATATTTTTTGCTCAGAAGGTCGATAATATATCAAAGAACGTAACTCAGTAAACTTCTCCATACGAAAGTAGTCTGTAAACGTTTAGAATAAGGTCTTTTTTTAAATGCGGGAACGCGCCCGCCTGCGTCCGCTTGGGGTTCAACGGAATTTCTTTTGGCGCCACGTGCGCGCCCGCATGCGTCCGCTAGGGATAATAGAGGGGAGTATGTCCCCTACATGTATTTTTTTTTATTTTGTTACCTATCCTGTGCCATATCTTTGGATAGGTATTTTAAAAATAATAGAAGGTTCCTTGAATAGTTTTTCGATAAAGATATTCGTTGAATCTAAGTGAAATGACAAGGAAAATTATTACAACTAGTAACCGGTTTTACTAGATTTTGAGTAACAGCCTGATTTGTAAACCGCAAAAAAACAAAAAGTTCCATACTATATTTTTAGTTTTGCTATGTAGATGGTGTTAAATTGGTTTGGGACCTGACCACTGGTCATTCTTACTCATACTGATTTCGGAAGCCTTTGCTATACGTGGTCCGACACGCACTTGGTTAGATTGACATGTGTCAAAATATATTGTAGCATAATGATACATTTACTTGTGCATTTGCAATAGTGAACACTAAAGTAGGTACCTACTATCGTGTTGAAGCATGCGTTAATTAACTGTTATATCAGCAATAAACATCTTACAACCAGTATTTACAAAATCACGTCGTTAACAGCAGTTACGTGTGTAAATATCTGCTTGAAAACTTTATTTTGCCACTTTAAGTAATCCCACGCTAGAGCTTTCTGACCTGCGTCGGTGATTCAACTTTTGGACCTAAGCCAAATTGTATGTTTTGATGAGGAGCCCCGCCTGACTTTAAACTCTTCCCAAATAGTGAACTTACAAATTACTATTAGTAACTAACGAGCATAAACGCGAATGACTTCAGTTTTATACTGTACTAGCTGTTGCTCGCGACTTCGTCCGCAATTTTTTGAAAGGAATTGTAGCTTAAATCCTTCCCCAGGATGCAATGTATCTCCTTGCCAAATTTAATTGATAAGTTTCAAACCAACCTGACCACCCATTAAATAGTTTTCCTACAAACATTCACACCTCATTTTACTCTTTTATGAAGGTTATTTTGAAAAATCTTGAAGCACATGTCCATTTATTATGCATTTTAGGTATCCAAACCAAGTTTCTAAGAAATCTCACCCCCCGTTAAAAAGTTCCCATACAAACTTTGATACCTCATGTTATCCCTTTGTTAGAGTTATTTAAAAAAATCCTAAAACACGTGTCCATTTATTTTGCATTTTATTTATTCATATCAAGTTTCAAGCAAATCGCATCACGCTTTAAAAAGTTTCATACATTCGTTATGACTCCTTTTCACCCTCTTAGGGGTTGAATGTCAAAAAATCCTGCTACAGAGGGTGGTTTTGCAGTAAAAGCAAGCTAACTTCCAAATTTCAGCTTTTTATCTTAAGCGGTTTCAGCTCAGCAATGCTGAATCAGTCTGTCGGTCAGGTTAAGCTCTTTTATAGAGAGGTATAGATAATTTAGATAAGTCTGGATATTTATTAATGATCAAGCAAAAATATTATTTATAAAAGGATCGGTATGAGTCATTGATTATTATTAATCGTTAGACCGTGTCCGACCGACTGACCATTTCATTGAATGAACTGTACACACCATTATTTTTATTTTATACCTATTCGCATCAATCATTTGCATCAATGAAAATAAATTTAAAATGTAGTGCGCGAAATCACGAACACTGAAACTGGGCATAGTGAAAACGCAATCTTCGGAAAGCATTGTGTACCCGGCTGTGGCCTTATTAGTCATGAGTTTGTTATAGTTAGTGTACCGTTGTGAACACTTTCCTTCTAGTCGTAGCATTTACCGTTAGTCACCTTTATACTGATACAATATCTACATCCTATCTACTAAACAATTAGACAAATATTTAGTCTTCTACCTTAGTACGCTGTAACTTGTTATTGAGCAAGCTCACATGCAGTCATTAAATTAATTAAACGCAATTTATATAGACGGTAAACGTATGAACTCAATCATCTATTTTAGTCTGCTGGCTAGTTTAAATAGGGGCTTACAGAATGGTGGTATGGTGTCCTTTTTATTGAGTTTCAAGGCCCTAATCTAAAGCATGTTATCGACCTTGCTGGCTCTCGTATTGTGTATAGACATGCCCCGTCCGGTGGTTCAGGTGCGTTACGGTTGAATAAGCAAGAGCGTTAAATGTATAAAACAGCATACCTGAAGATGAACAAGATAAATGATCGTAATGAAAGGATCGATGAATGGATTATTTTAATAACCTCAATTTGCGAACTGGTCCAACAAGTTGGAGTACCTACGTGAATAAAATATAAGGTCTTGCATCACAGTAATATGTCAAAAGCGTGCGAAAGGGCATACATTGTGCAATTCTGTGGGCCAATTATAAATGAAACATTCATGGCCTAACTAAATGATGATCTGCCTGGGCATGCTATCACGACGAAGATAAATTATTTTAGGAGGCCGCTTGTAATGTTACACAATATTCAAAATGTTATATCGAACACGAATACTTGCATATTAATATTTCCAATATCTTTCCACCGCTTATCTGTCATCTGATCATCTGTCCTGGTTTTTTGAAGCCTTTCAAAGATGTAAATGAAAGAACTCATACCTATAAATAATATATAATCCTGGACATTTCACACAGCATCGTCTGGCCTCAAACTAAGCAGAGTTTGTGTTATAGATACCACATAACTGATATACTACTTACATACCTATGTTCATCATGTACTTCCGTCTCTCTATAGTTTTATCATAAAATTATAGACACAACCGAATCACTCTTAATATTTCACGCTATGCAGCAATACGAATTTATGCTTTCAAAGCGTTTGGGCTGAAATTATCTATTAACTTTGTCGTCCCATTTCATTACCTTAAAGTAGTTCGGGATACAATTATTCTGTACGTGTTATATTTTTTACTGTGTATCTTTGTACCTAATTGAATAGAAAATGGGCGAGTCTAAACTTTCGCAGTTATAATATTAGTGCAATTTTCTATACAAGCGGTAAGGTTTCAGAGTCTGTGAGTCTTTGGAACACAAGCGTATTCCATCATGGTTAAGGCTATGTTATAGTGAGTTAGTAGGTATTATAAGCAAGTATAGTTTAAATAATACTGGACAGTGTAGGACTGGCCTGTCAGCTCTGTTGATAGTAGCACTGCCTTCTGCGGTGTATGTTGAGGGTTCGATTCCCTCCCAGGATAAACATTTGTGTGATGAACATGTTTGTTTTGTCTAGGTATTATTATCATAAGTCATCATCTTCCTGCCCTTTTCCCACATTATGTGGGGTCGGCACAACATGTTATTATCATAAGTATGTATTACAAATATAAGTATTCTATCAGGCATCTGGTCACCATAATACAAGCAATGCTTAGTTTGGGGCAAGATGGTGTTGTGTGCATTGTCCACCAGTATTTATTTATTTAAATAATAATTTGGTATTTATTCGTCTAGATTATGGCATTATGCCATATCCTCGATGGATACAGAGGATTGTTTTTATGGACAAACCGTGCTTGCGTTAATACTGTGTCTGTAATAATTTCTATTTACATCGGAGCTCGTTCTACTTTTATTAGTCTTTATTAAATCTACGACAACCGTGGCTATATCATGCCTGTGCTGTGCTCGTTTCTCTTTAGTGGTAAACGGTAAACAACGAGTCACTGATAAACACTGTCCTATTTATATTATTCAAGTACTAAAGTACTCAAGTATCTCGATATAATAATAATACTACCGGACATTTCACACAGCAACATCTGGCCTCAAAGTAAGCAGAGCTTGTGTTATGGGTACCACATGACTGATATACTCTTTTTTTGTAAATACATACATATTAGACATAGAAACACCCAGACTCGAGACAAATATTTGCAGATTATACAAACATTTGTCCTTAATCTAAATTTGTGCTTTTCTTCAACGATACTTTAAAAAGGCACATTGTCGACTTTTATAACATCGATCTATAATAGAACTCTGAGAATATATAATCCTTATTAACGATTCATAGAAATTGTCTATTTGAGGTACGAGAGTAATAATATGTAAAAAAATCAGTCAAATATATTTTTGGTTTCTTAATAATTAATTAAATGAAATCTTAAAAAATATTGTAAATTCGAAAATATCTGTCTGTCCGTTTGTTTGTTTGTAACGTTTTAACGGCTAAACGGCTGATTGGATCTTGATGAAATTTGCTATGGATTGTATCTTTGAGAAGAACATAGGTTACTTTTTATGTAGGTACCACGCATGCGAAGCCGCGGGCAGTTTAGTTTGAAATTAAAATAACGATAGAAATCAATAATCGTTGTCATGGTACATTCTTAAAACTTGATTACCATAAAATAAAATCATCGGTTAGTAGTCACCTTCGGCTGATTTCCCTATGAAAATCAGAACCGTTTATTATGACGACCTCTGTGGCGCAGTGGGCTAAGATCCGGCTGAGACGCAGAAGGTTGCGGGTTCGATTCCCGCCGTGGGACAAATGTTTGTACGATCTGCAAGTATTTGTCTCGGGTCTGGGTGTTTCTATGTATAATATGTATGTATTTACAAAAAAAATTAAGTACTTATATAAGTAGTATATCAGTCATGTGGTAGGTACCCATAACACAAGCTATGCTTACTTTGGTGCCAAATGTTGCTTTGTGAAATGTCCGGGATTATTATATTCGCATAGAATAATTGACGGTTTTGGTTGCTACTGATGGATGTTTGCATTTTATTCCGAGTTATTAAAAGAAATACTTGTTTACAGTTTCCTTATTGTTATGAAGTTAAATAATTACCATGTAAATAAAAGGTACATACTTGATTAGTAATTACCTAGTTTTACTACCGATTTACACAATAACAAGTACAGGAGTTGGCGATGACGATATAGCTCGTATGTATTTATAAAACGTTTTTATTAAAATATTTATTTAATTAGGTACTTGGTTGTTTTGTACAAGAAAGACACCAGTGATAAATAAAATAAAGTAGAGCGCTGAGAGCAAATATCTGTGATAAGGCACGAAGTAGAAGGGGGTAGGTTTCAGAGTTATCTGATGACGGAAGGTTTGGAGGCCGAACGACCCCTCCAGCGTAACCGGCCGAGGCAACCTCCAGTACCACTAGAAGCGCCGCGCGCATCGCACGTCGCGCCCGAGCACACTCAATACCTATTGCCTCAGTGAAAGTCGCACGCGCAAGTTCCGCTACGATTTCGTGCGCCAACATCTTCGTCTAGTTATTTTGCTTGTTTGTTGCGCCAGTGCAACAGGGAAAGGAGGTCGGTGCTCGCCCGCAGCCCGTAAGACTATCGAGATTTGTGTAATCGATCACCGTTTTAAATCAATTTTTACAAAATATTTGTGAGACATTACCAACGACAAAGCTTTAACACGTATTTGATTGTTATCGTTCAATTCAATCAAAAGTTTGTAATGTTTTTAGTGAAACTATTATTATTTATTAATGTATTGTTTTGATAAACAATGACAGAATTGTATAACATTGCCTACCTGCATATAATGTTAATTGATAGTGCAACTTTATTGTGGGTAGGTACTTACAAGAAAATACATAACACGTACAATCTTCTCGAAGAAGCATTATAAAAGTGCAGCGTAAAAAATGTAATTTTATAAACAAGTTTCAAATAGTAAGGTTGCTTCATTCATCTAAGTAAAAAAAACAATAATTTTATATAGTGCTACGAAACTCTACGAAGTCCGTAGAAACTTTATGAAAACTTTAGTCTTGCCGGCTAGTTTGAAAACTTGTGAGCTGTTTCTTGTTCTATGCATGTAGCCTGGATGTTCGGCAACAAGCAACAACTATAGGGTTAACTATTGTTGGTAGCGAGTGCGGACAAACTTGTAACCATATCGAACAAGTGAAAACGAGCGTGCCCATGACCACGTAGCGCCCAGTATTCTGTGTCATGCCCTCACATGCCATTTCTCTAACGCTCCTACTCACCTGCGACACTTTCTATTTAGGTTCTATTAGATAAGTTTAAATAGGATTGCAATGTGCTCTCTTCATGTATCTTACCTAATCATGTGAGTGAACGATAAGACTAGGAAAAGTTGGACTATACTAATATTGTAAGACGAGTATTCCCGCTGTGTTTAGTTCTCCGTATTAGTTCATTATGCCATTGTGTTCTCTTCTATCGTTCTATTCCAGCAACTCGATGAGACCTTCCTTATTGGTTTCAAATATATCTCTCAAATATGGAGTCGCATTCTTCGTTTTGGGTTTCTCATCGGTTTCCGGATGTTAATTAGACAAAATCCTGCGTTTGACCATGAAAATCCGATAAATCGTGAATTGATGAAATCAGACCAGTGGTTTAGTATATATCTTATCTTAGATTACAATAAGTCTTAGGTACAAGACTCGATTTGTAATGTAGATAAAATAATTGTGCAATACTATTGAAAGTCTGACCGTTTTGTCCGATTGGCGGTACGAGGTATGTTGTGCAAGTCCCAATGCGCATTGAAACCAGACACAACCCACATTTTTCTAGCAATAGACGTAACTTGAGCATTATGTTATTCATTGAAATATCTTGGGAGGCTACAAAAATATTTTATGGGTTGTATGTACAATTGTTTCAGTGTAGTGTTGTTGGCTATCTTCTTAGCAAGCATCTCATTATCTTTCTGCCCACAAGGTGGCATCGGCGCAATAAACTCTTTTCTTCACTCTTCCCCTATCATTACAGTAGTCATTAGTAGACATTGTCTTAACATTTCTCATTAGCTGAATATCGCTGTTAAGACTCGAATCAACCTGTGGTTGATTTAAGTCTAGTCATATGTAAACAATCATCACAATGTTAAAATGGTGTATCAATCAACCAACCAACTACTTTTATAACTCACACTAAAGCCAGATTTCCATGAAATAAAATCATCCTATAGTAATACATAATATACATAATATTACATTATCAATGATCTGATTTCTATGAAAATCAGATCAAATCATTCTCATAGAAAAAACTACTGACTTATGCTACTATAGGATTTTTGAATAGTAATGTAGAAACCCGGCAAACGTATATCTACATTAATGTTGTAAAATTTCCAATATTATGTTAGTATTACGATTAAATCGGCTAGTATAATAAATGATTGATTGTTTACATTACAGTCACTTCAGATTTGGGAATATTCCCAAACAGCCGCCCACGAACGACTTGTCAGCAGTGTTTATAAATTTCCTTTATAATGACAGCACATATTTAGGTGATACATACATAATTAAGTTTATTTTCATCTTAATGCAATATGTAATATGTATAAATTGTGTTTTGGCTCTTTCTGAGAAAAATAAGAACATTAGAACTTCTGTAATACAAATAATTCGTATAGTGTTTTTCTTAAAACCATTATCACGAATTGTAACTACAACTCAGAACATAACGTTTTTGAACCGAATAATATAAAAGATTTTTTTTACATATAGTTTTTGCGGTTCACCGATATTTTGATATCATTATAATATTGATTATTATGATATCTGTTCCTATCAATTTGACATACTAGCAGAATACGATTGGTATAGATTGGAATAGATCCATAGATCAAAATTATCTCCATCACGGTGCGACGGCACAAGCCACCACTCGATTCTTTAATTCTATGTAAAGTGTTTCATTTTCAGTGATCGATCTCTTGAAAATGATATAGACTGTTTCTTGTCACGTTCATGCCCTCGATGATTTCATTTGATTTTGCTATCCCCTTTGTTCCTAAAGCCTATTTAAAGGACGCGTCACGTTCTAACGTAATTATTGCAGTGCTTTCGATACTTTCTTTGTTTACTCGAAGTCTCTTAACATTTACAGCGATAACCAATTTAGCTATTATACAACATGTATTATTGGATAAAATATATCCAATTTTAGCTTCTTTCGAATATGGTTAAAGATGGAGAACAGCACATTAAACGGTTCATTGAACTTTTTTGAGGGTCATTATTATGTTTATTTCAGGCACGACATGGATGTTTGATTTTTTATTGAATTCTTTGTTTACTCCCAACTGCGAAGCTTGAGGTTCTTTGTCTTCATTTGTAGGCATCAATTAATCTGTATTCCGTGCGTAGTCTGCTATAGTTACTCATTAACTATGCGCAGCGCCGTTTGTATTACTTGGTCAACGATCATTGTTTCTTGTCTGTCATTGTATCTCCGACTGATCTCATTAAAGAGTTTTTGTCGCTTAAGTAATTAATTTAGCCTGTGTACATATATAAGTACTTTTCTAGTCACGTGTGAATCTTGCGTACTATTGCCTGCGTCTTTGAAGTGTTCTACATTAGTTTGTGTTATCTATGTAGGTTCTGCCTCCGGATCATAGAGCGTATTTTTCTAAAATGAATCGGTAAACCATTTGTTCACGACAAAATGATTTTCACGTAGCGATCGTGCAGCGCATATTTGCGCATAAGTTTGTACCTAATAGGGTGCTTGCGATTTTAAACAAGTCGTTTCCATGACTTTTATTATATTTTTCAGCGAAATCATTTTATTATGAATCGTGTGTCATGCTGTTGGTTTGTCTTGGATTTATGAACAGTACGATAATTATCGTTAATAAACTTATATTCAAAATATACTTACCATGTTAACACGGAGATACTGCACTCGTTTATGTTTCAAACTCGATTTTTGATTAGCGATATGTTACTAATAGAGCCAGTTTTAGTAATCCAGAAAATAATTATGGAAGTCTTCGGGATCTCTAATATCAAACCAGTCACCTTGGATTAAACCTATCACTTGTAGATATTTTGTTAAGTTAGACAAGGTGAATGTTTTCATAATTTATCCAAATAATCACTATACCGGATATGAAATAAGACGGAATTGTGTATTTAACTGCCGTGTGATTTGTAAGAACAATAATTTTCTTGTTAAAAATGTCAAGGCTTAGTTCAAGTTTTAAGTTTTCTTGTAGTTTAAACCTTCTCTTACTTACTTTACTTTATCTTAGAATAGTCACGAGTTACGAACAAGCTGCAGTCAGCGTAGTAGTAACGACGAATTTACGAGCGTTTGTGCGTGCTTTATCACCCTTCAGGTGATTACCATAAACCGCGTAACTATGTAGCAGACATTTTCCATTATAAGTGTTATTGTACATAACTAAGTTGCTCTCAAGGATATCCTTTGTAATAGTGACTCTCTTTAATTTTTCGGTTACATAATTACGCACCTCACGCTGGATTGTTGTTTTGTTTCAAACGTGAACTCTTTGTCTGTGCTACGAGTATCAAACACAGTGTTAAATGTTTAGAATTGTTATCAACTTTGTACTTACACTTTATTGAAATATTAAAATTTAAGACTCTTGAAAGATCAAAGCTAATGTCGAATTACGAGAAGTGGAAATGGCAGCAGTTTATAACTTGTTTTTCGTTTTATCTCCCTTCTGTAAACAACAATCATTTGTATACGTCAATAAAAAGCGGTGATAAACTGAATGTCCGTTTGGACTGAGGTGGAATGTTACAAGGTTTAATGTAGTAATTGTACTTTCGATCGTTGCAATCTCTGCACAAAAATGTTCTCACGATTATCAGTGGCATCATTCAGTTCTTTAAAATTTAAGAAACTGTTTCCTTGAGGTATTGAGTCGTGTCCAGCGAACTGATTTTATAGTACAAACTGCATTAATTTATCTAATAACGTGTCCGGTTGAGGTTGAATGTCGAGCCCTCTCTCTGCAGGTTAATCTTCTTGGTGACATTGGGTGGACATTTCTCACGTTGCTTGACGTATGTAGGTTACCTTAGCCACATCCACGTAGGTAGACCTTAAACTAATGGCCTACAATGTACGAGTAACAGAAATCTCATTTTTTTAGCTTTAGCATACTTTGCGTCCTGTGTAATAATAATTCTTTATTTACGGTGGGTATTTACTTGACCTAGATTGAAATGGCAAAACACACCGCTTCTAATTTTAGATAATGCTGAGTAAATCCACATTTATAACAGTTCAGTGACATGCTAAACTTGCTTAGTTTAGCATAACACTAGCAAGCAAGCTTTTGCTTGCTTGTTATACAATATGTTTTGAATAGTATTAAATTTATAGGTATTTGGTGTTTTTAGGCCCACGCATCTTTCTAGAATCTTGATCATATCTTTATTGCTTTACATATTGAGAAGCACGGGTTTAACTCACGTATTATTTTATCGATGATGATTCCGACACTGTTTCGATTCATCTAGAGAATCTTCATCAGGGTGAGTTTGTTCCGAGTTCCGTTCGCTACCGCTCGCGCTCGTGTTTTGCACTCATCTTCATAACTGTATAGTTCTAGTGTACTGAGTGATAGATACAATACCGAGATTACACTAAAATTAGGGGTTATTGTGGACCATTTTGCTCCTTCGTGTCAGACATCATGTTTTTCTTGTTGTAAAATTGACTCTTATTGAATGTAATACTACATAATCAACAGTCTCGTGCACTGCGAATTAACTAGTTCAACCGAGTTTATTTTCACTACAATAATTTATAAAGTTTTATGTGAAATGGCACTATAAAAGCACCGTATATTCTGATGAACTGGTATCTTGGGTTGATTCCAAGTTTGTCCGCACGTGCGTTTTATAAGCATAACGTATAGGACGTAAGTAGGGAATAAACGAAGTCCGAGGTCTCAAATTCAATAAATAGCTAGTATGTTACTATTGGCAACATAAATAGTAAGACGGTGGTAACTTTCTCTGCGTCTGTGACGGCGCAGCGCTCGCGCGCCGCTGATGTACGGCTATGGATTACGAAAGCTGCAGTCACCTGCTTATATGGCTCGCATCCGACACATGTTGCTGTAGTTTCTTGCATTAACGATTGCAAAGCTATTTCTATAAAACCTGTGTTATTTTTTGCTTTAATCACGAGAACAGCGCTATCAGTATCTTTATTTCTGAACTCAATTTATAAATTATTCGCGAGGCTTGCGGGTTGACCGCTCGCTACCTCGCCTGATTATTATGTTGGTTGTTAGCTATGTAAACATATTCTAAAATTCCTGGTATAAATAACAAGGTTTCCGATTATCATTTCTTTTAAAATACTGTGAAAACAGAATTAGGTTATTACTGGTATTGTCTCACGAATATTTTGGTGATCTTACATTATCACATCCAATTACCTACAATATTCCTACGGCAGGATCTCAGTGACGAAAATCTATAAATTATACGAGTTTCTGGTGTTCTCGAGACATAATCGATAATGGCTGAGCCGTAATATTTAACTTGTGACGGCGTGAAGTGTTGATAAAGAATATAAGTGTAAGTGCATTGATAACAATGAGTGGCAGTGAGCCTACACTGACGGAGTCGCCGGTGCCGCTGGCGCTGGCGCGGCTCCAAACGCGGCCGGGGCGCGCGCCGCGTCCTCTGCGATCGCACCGCCCTAGCCTGCAGCTCACCAGCTTGCAAGAATCAGTCGACGAGACCCCTAGACGCTACAGCGATGAGCACTTCGTTTCCTTCGACGCAGAGGATGATGACGACGCAGAGGGCGTCTCCGACCTAACTATTGTATTCACCGACACGCCTGCACCCTCTCGCGTCAACACATCCAACGGTCGAAGGGCTTCAGAGGCTGCTTTCGCTGAGCGATACAGAAAACTAACAGACTTCGATGGACCACCGCCCGAAGCAGCACCAAGACGTGCATCCCTAGCGGTACCCGTTCTACGGGATGGTTTCGGAGCAAATGATAAAGGTCGAAGGCGTTCATGGGCAGCAAAACTGCAGCTCGAGCGTAAAAAGAGGCGGAAATCCGGTGGAAACGATACTGATGAGGAAAACGATACTCCGACATACGTTCGCCAGAAAAGACCATCATGGTGGAATGTGTTTGTACCAGATAACATGCTGAAGAACAGGTAAAATCTCAGAATTTAAATTTGTCTGATAACGTGTGCGCATTAAAGGATTAGGCAACTAAGTATTTAAACTACGAATCATTTGCATAACTCATTCGTAAATGTTTTAAACTGCAGTTGGTGACATACAAAATGCTCACGTTCCACATTATACGGGATAACAGTGACAATGCGTGCTCACTATAATAGAACTTATACATACCCACCGTGGCACTAGATTTCCTTGACCCAACGCTCGAAGTCGATCATATTGTTTGTTGTGAGGCTTGCCCGTGCTTTCAGGGTTAATATTGCCGTCGGCCACTACTTGTACTATTTTTTTTCTCTTAATATATGGACAGATTGGCTTGACCTCTAAGAACTCATTATTTAACTGTCGTATTAGTGTTGCTTAATATTGGTAACCGATTAGTTAGTTACTTAAAATATGTTCGGCATTGTCAATGTCATTATGCTATGTAGACTTTCATACATATACACACATGCCATGCATACTTTTTAACAGACTTCAAAAATTTGAGGTTTCTCAATTCGACCGTATATATATTTTTTTATGATTATTCGCGGATAACTTCGTCGTTTGTGAACCGACTTTGATGATTCTTTTTTGTTGGAAAGGAGATATCCTAAGGGTGGTACCCTGATAAGGAAACCAGGATGTGATGATGGCATCCTAGAGAAATCGAAGGGAATCTTCGAAAATCGTAGTGGCGAATAGAAGCCAGGATGTGATGATGGCATCCCAGAGAAATCGAAGAGAATCTTCGAAAATCATAGTGGCGAATAATGCGTTTGTTATTTTTTTCATTAAGTATTTTGAAGCACTACTATTTAATGAAGGTCTGGGCCGATCTGATGACGGAGTCGAAAGACAGTCGAGGGAACTCCTCAACGATTTACAGCAATTACCTGGTGTTTGGTCTTGATTAATTTGTATTGATGAGAACTTTACACCTAGATGGGTTGTGACTGTCATTAGGGATCTGATGATGAAGACGAAGGACAGCCAAGGGAACTCCTCAACTTTTTACAGTAGCTACCTTGTAGCATGTAGCTACCTTGTATACATGAAGTCGGTGGTCTTTTTAGTTTTTAAAACGTAATTATTGTACTATGCATGTTTCATGTTGTGTTTGTGAACAGTATATTTATAGCTTATGAGATTATTATGTAGGTACTTCTACCTTTAAAAAATATTATACTTACAAACAAACGCGATAGTATCATATAAATCTACTTAAGAATGTGTATTCAAAAATTTCCATAAAGTTCAGAAGCGATTTGTGTAAAGTGTGAAGAACGTGACATATTTATTAGTTTTTGTGATCTTGATATATCAGGAGCGAACACTATCTAGATTTACGTGCGTAATGTTAGCTTTTCCAAAGTACTGGAAAAATATTGGTTTTATTTATAGCACATTATAAGTATGCTCAAGGAAATATCATTTTTAAGCGGTGGTGTTACATATTATTTACTAATAGATTCAAAGGAAACTTAGTGTAGCGCTCAACGTTCAATGTTATACTTTGTATATACCAAAATTATCATAATATGGGGGTTCGTTTCCATTAGGTACAGTTTATGCAATTTACCTGACTGTCCTGTCGGAGAAGGAGTAATGTTTTTTCACTACATAGTATAAAACAAAGTCGCTACCCGCAGTCTTTCTGTCCCTATGTATGATTATATCTTTAGAACTACGCAACGGATTTTGATGCGGTTTTTTTTAATAGATAGAGTGATTCAGGAGGAAGGTTTATATGTATAATACATGCATAATATAGTAGAGAAACACTGATAATTTTAGAGGTTTCTAATCACATTAGACATTCTGTTATACATTTAGTATTAGCATTGCACCCGTGCGAAGCCGCGGCGGGTCGCTAGTAATATATAAAATTGATAATTTCGATATGCACTTCTAATTAGATACATATCAGGTTAGGCTGACATGATTAGATAAGTATTGTGTATTATCTCGATGATTTATAATACCTACCCTTCAAAAAAACAGCACAGATTATTTTTATCCGCGTTCGTTGTATGTAAGTACCTAAGTACCTTCAAAGATTTATAAAAAATACATTATTTATGTACACTATTTGAAAGTATGTCTATGGCCCGTCTATAGTAGTCAACAATCTGCATCAGCATAATATCGCTATTTATAAATACATTATTACAACTTGAGATTTATTAAGATGTTATATAACTAATTTTAACCGATTTCAAAAAAAGAGGAGGTTCTCAATTCGGTTGTATTTCATTTTTTTATATTTCCTAACTCCGTCATTTATGAACTGATTTGAAAAACGATTTTTTCATGTGAAAGGATATAAGTATAAGCTGGAAAAAATGTGTCAAGTCAACGAAATTTCGATATTGCTATCCTGTGACTTTCCTGTGGTGTTTACCAATTTCGAAAAATGATAAAAGTACTAAAAAGCTTAAAGTAAATATTTCTTTAACAGACTTTAAAAAGGAGGAGTTTTTTAATTCGGTTGTAATATTTCATGTGCTCAAATTTCTTTCATGAAGTCGATTTTCTTTTTAGTTTTTAAAACGTAACTATACGTTGTTCAGACCTTTGCCCAGCTGTGGGACACAATGGGCTAATCGTAATCGTAATCATAATTTTTTGAATTTTTTTGGACATTTCACACATTATCATCTGGCCCCAAAGTAAGCAGAGCTTGTGTTATGGGTACCACATGACTGATATACTACTTAACTTTTTTTTTTTAAATACTTACATATTATACATGGAAACACCCAGACCCGAGACAAATACTTGCAGATCATGAAAACATTTGTCCCGCTGCGGGAATCGAACCCGCAACTCTTTGCGTCTCAGCCAGACCTAAGCCCACTGCGCCACAGAGGTCGTCAATTGTTATTCATTAGACGGTCTTTTCGTCATTAGGTCTCTCTATATTCTTTTTGATTTAATTGTCACTCCTGTCAGTTGTTCCTAATCCCACAAACCCTAACTCAATGTAGCAGAAAATGAAGTGCAAAATTCAAGGACTCAAGAAAACTAATATAAATCACAAAAGACTAAATATTGGTAAACAATACACACAACGCCATCTAGACGCAAACTAAGCATAGCTAGCTATTATGATGACCAGATAACTAATAGAATACTTAAAATACATATTTATGATAATAAAAACACTCAAACAAACATCTATGTTCATCCCACAAATGAAGGTCCTAAGAGGGAATCGAATCCCCATCCTTCAGCGCATAAGCCAGATGAATTGAGATTTTACCAATTGGGATGAAAGGCAAGTCCAGAAAAGAAAAGAAGTTGATTGGCGTTATTATTAGACTAGTAGTCAAATATTTAATTGAGAAAATTTATAATAATATATATTGAGTATATTTTATGTCTGCTTGTCTGCTGACCCTGCTGCTTCAGTGTTACACTGTGTCATATATTTTTTTTAAATTTAAAAAATTAAAAAAGTGAAAAGTTAGTGTGTGTTGAAACGGGCACTTAAATAAAATGATTTGTGTCAACGTGGCTGAATACCTACTGAGTAGAAAAGTCTTAGGTTGATCGAGAAAATATCCAGCAATCTTCAACCAAAATTTATTCAACACCGCCTTACTGCGATAATTTTAATGTTAGTGTATTCCGCAAACACCCAATTTGCATGCAACCAAAAACAGAGTTATTTGCGTTGTTCTACGCCAAATAAAGCTTCAATATCTACATTCTTAATCGTCATTCGGTATTACTAGCCGCAAGTTCTTGCAACGTCATAGAACAGGTTGGTTTCATCATGCCTACATCGCTCGACCTCAGCTACCTTGTTTCCGCAATCGTACGTTCACCTTTCATTCATCTGACACATCACAATACCCCTTGTGTGGTGATCCGTATCGCACTTGCCTTTTACCTGGCTAGCCGTACAAAATAACACTTCAGAAACATAACATACACTGTCGGATATATTAGTACATCATGCTGCCATGCTGGAGGTGCCCAATTGTAGGACGAACCTACTAAGTTTGCCCCCATGTCACTTGCTATCTATTTACTCAATATCCTGTCCGAAAACAGCGTTGATATATTTTATCAAAACCTGTCGATAGTCATGAAAATGGCACAGCTCATGATAGAAACGAAATGTTTTTTAGTTTATTACTTGTATACCTTTTACCTTAAATAAGTTAAGTATCTACATAGATCTAGCATCGTCTTAGGGTTAAAAAAAGAAACCTGTTATGATGTTATGATTAATAAATAAATAAAAAAACATTGTATCACTTTTAAAACTATTATGGGTTTGAACATCATTTTCACTCATAACGGGATATTTACCATCATATGTGAATTTTTCTGCTTTCCGATATTTCGGCACAGTGCATGTTATCTCGTGATCATAGCGCATGCAACTGTGCGATCAGGATATTAGGAAGCAGAAAAACTATATCTCGTTTTGAGTGAAAATTATGTTCAAACCCATGATAGTTTTAAAAGTGATACAATGATTTTTTTATTTATTTATTTATTAATTAATCGTTACATCATAACAGGTTTCTTTTATATTATATTATATTATATTATTGTATCAATTATCTTGACTAACAGCTCGGGTCATAAAACCATGTAAATCAAAATAATATACGCATACCTTACCTATACGGTATTGTTGAATGTTGAATGAGTTCCGACTTCAAAAAAAGGAGTTTATTAATTCGGTTGTCCGTCTCCGTCATTTATGAACTGATAATATTTTTTTATATATACATCTGCCCCGCGGTTTCACCTTTTGAAATGAAAATACTTGCAGTGGGATGTAGCCATGGCCAAGGCATTAAAAGGTTAGGATGTGAACAGCGTAATTATATCAGACGTCAACTGTCATTGGGCTGTCATGTCAATTGTTGTTTGCGCGGTTAGACAGATGCCAAAAAAAGAAGAAGAAGAGATACGCGAAGCGAATAGAGAATGGTGGGAAACCGGGATCGTGATGTTTTGGTTATTTTTGATTAAGTATGGGGATTGGTCTTTAGGCTGTTAATGCAAAGTTTCTTTATCGAATACCCTAATAAGGATATAAGATATTGGTAAGTTTGGCAGCGTGAGTTAAAATACCCTCAAACCCTATACCTTGTATACAACTTCAGTAGAAGTTGATATAGAGAGTAGGTACCTAGTCAAAAATAAAGATTATGTAAACAGTATTACGTTTTATGAACTAATAAGAAAACCGACTTCATTGAATAAAATTTGAACCCTTTATGGGTTCAATATAACGGAATTGAAAACCTCCTCCTTTTTTTGAAGTCTGATAAAAAGTTTTTATTTTATGCTTTTTAGTGCATTATCATTTTTCGAAATTCGTAAACACCACTGTTACAGGAAAGCAAAATACGAAATTTAGTTTACTTGGATGACTTATTTTTCACAGCTAGGTATTTTGATTTAAAAACCAAACTACTAAACTAATTTTGATTAAATTTCTATGGGACCAACAGGAAAGTATCCTTTCACATGAAACAAGATTTTTAAATAGGTTCTTTAATAAACAAAATAAAAACTGAATTGAAAACCTCCTTTTTTCATGTCGGTTAAAAACGAATATCTATATTAGGTATTTATATTTATTTTCTATTATTAAATAGTATATTTGCAGTAGGTATTATGATCATGTTGTAAATTCGTAAGATCAGTAAAGTTGTAATACGAAAGTGTAATGTTTAATTGGACAAGCCTTTGGATCTGTTTGACTCAGACGAATGGACGAGTCAAGGTCTCCAAAAGCTTTCAGAGATATTTCGCATCTGCCGACATACTTATTATTCCACTGAATCATAACCTACGAGTATAATACGCTTTCTATCTATCAGTGAAATATTATTTAGAATTGGTCCAGGTGGTTAAAGAATAGTTTCTGCTAAGTTGGCCGCTAGCCAAGGGTCTCACAAAGGCACGTACATTAGACTATTCATCATAATATTGTTGTAGGGTAACAAAACATAAACGTCTCGTATTTGTCTCGACTAGTGCGCCAGCGCTGTAGCACGTTTATTGGTGACGCTTGTTTTGTCTAGGACGTTAGTGTTTTCAAAATAGTTCTGATATCATAATCTTACAGATGTTGGCTTGGTATTTGGAACGCTATGGAGAAAACATGTATGAAATACTAACTTGTGCCCACGGTGATGCCAAGTGCCGAAGCTCGTATAACATAAAGTATAATTGCAAAAGTTTTCGCTTTTGCAAAAAGCAATGAAAATTAAATAGGTATCCCAAAAAAATACTGGCCTGTTAATATATGAGTATCTGGATGACCGAGCTTTGCTCGGTATAAAACACGGATATCACGACGTTTTCTAAAAATGAAACCTAGCTAGATATACACCCTGCATACATAATTTCATGAAAATCGTTGGAGCCGTTTCCGAGATTCAGATTATATATATATATATATATATATATATATACATATATATATACAAGAATTGCTTGTTTAAAGGTATTAGATATATGATGACCTCTGTAGCGCAGTGGGAGAAGATCTGCCTAAGACGCAGAAGGTTGCTTGTTCGCTTTTCGCCGTAGTATTAATGTTTTATGATCTGCAATATTTTTCTCGGGTCTGGGTGCTTTTCTATGTATAATATGCATGTATTTACAAAAAAAAGATATAAGTAGTATATCAGTCATGTGGTTGCCATTACATTTATTTAATATATTTTTCAATGCAAAATACTGTGTTTACCATGCATTATATGCGTAAGTACGAAATTTTCCTATATTATATGCCTGGTATTTCTAAATTGCGATCATAAATTTGTTTAAGTGCCATCCACGCCCATTCTTCTATTGTTGTCGATGATAGGTGGGCCAATACTTTAAAAGTTTAAACTCTGCCTACAGTAAAACACGCAAAACAAATTCATTGGCGTAAGAAAATAAGTAAATCATTTTCGATAATTGATTCAGGCATGACATTGCGAAAATCACAAAATATTTAACAGACAGACAAATATTTAGTACTATTCCACCAATCTATTCTTAATGAGTTAGACACGATTCGGACAGATGCACCTCTCTCCCGCCCGCAATTGAAAAGCTATTCAAAGCGTGCAATGTATGCTATCTTTGTATTGACGCTTTGCATGGCTTTTCAATTGCGGACGGGAGAGAGATGCATCCGTTTGCATCGTGTCTAACTCACGAAGAATAGATTGGTTGAATAGTACTAAATATTTATCTAGCTGTTCAATGTTAAATACTTTTCTAAAAATATACGTACTAAATATCATCGATGCATCGATAGGCCATTGAAGAAACGGATTACCTGCTCTAACACTTCAGCACATGACTTGGTTGTATTTTATAAGCTCTTTGATAATGATACAACCTTATTTGTAAGCTTCGGAAATGGATAGTCACAGACAAGGCTGCCGTGCATCGATATATTATATTTGCCTGACTTGAGCATTAGTCGCTAAGATTCTCGAGAATGTTGTTATTGATCGTATAATAATGTTACACACAAACGTGTCCTATGTCTTCAATCGCACGTTTATTTAACATATTAACTGGTTTATAAATAGGTTTTTAGATACGATCATGACATGTCCCATGTATCATGTACTTCAATTCGCTTCCGAATAAACTGCGGAAAGAGATCAACTCAGATCTGTAGGCGCAGTCAGTACCTACTTAGTACGGTGGTTGGTGATTATGTATGTCGCCTTGTACAAGGACGGTCACATTCATGCACTGCTTAACGAGATGACTGTGTGTACTTATGTCGACCAATCTTGTTTATTTCAGTCAGTGCAAATTTATTCTCAACGTTCGGCCGCGACCATCACATGCCTGCTACTCATGTTGTCATTTATAAAAGTGTTCACAAATTATGTGCATGCATGTCGTACTAGGTACGTGTGTGCTCAACCTTACCTTATTTAGAACTAAATGACACAAGAGCATAGGTCCTTAAAGAATTGCTGTTGTTTCGACCTAAAGGACTAATTATTTGATCTTATAATGGTGATTTAATCATGATTAATTGTTACAAACTTACATGGAGTCATGGAGTTTGTTTTCAAAAGTATAATTCTTGAGTTTAAAACGTTTTCCCTTCAAATATGTTCCATTACATTCCGTATCCACTTGGCAGGATTAAAAGATCTAACAGCATGGTTGCGTATCCTTTGAACACTGCTAAGTGACTCATTGGAAAGCACAACTCCCCTTGCGGAAGTCCTTTGCATAGTCGCTATTATATCCGACCCATGCACTAACACCTTATTAAGTTTATGTGTAGGTAGTGGAAACGAGTTCTGGCGTGAAACGACAGCTGCTGCTATAGTTTTGCTCATGCACGCTTGATTGGCAGTAAATAGATCAACGATTTTATTCGTTTTAACCGCGTGAGATAGATCCTATTTCACACTCGCTCAATAAGTGTCGCACCATTTTATAATAGGTACCTAGTGTGTTATGTTATGTGTTGTGTATATAGTTATAGTTACTAGAGTTGTACATGGATGTTCATTTCCTCCACATTGCGCCAATTGCGCTCATTTGCGGACGGCACTCTGCTAATTGTGAGCTCTGCAATTAACGGGCTGATGGACGAGTGTATACCTCACGACATTCGTAATAAATGGAAGTACGTACGTGCACCCGTGTAGACGTGGGTGGGTTAGGTATGCCTCACGTGTGAGGTTTAGATGTAGGCGAAGCCATTTCCATAAAGCTTTATCATCCAATATTTTGTTCTCGCCTTAGCTACTGAAACAGCTTACTATATTTGCTTAAAAATGAAGTGTTTGAAAATCAGGAGAAACATTTTAATGTTTAACGAGCTTGTGCTCATTTTGTTTAACTATAATGTCTCCAGCACCCAGTGTTATGTGTTTTTTGAGATTGAACCGGATTGCTCGTTTATTTTACTAGTTTCTATTTGCATGTGTTGGAATATAACAAAATAAATCTATCTCACTCTAACATATAGTTAGCGTGTCTTGCTCTTTTATACGTATAAGTATTTAGTGAAACAGTACTTTATTGTTCTCAAGAGGATCTGGTTAAATAGGCATAGTTCCTATTTCTTTTGTGTAGTCCGGTTAAAGCTCTGGCATAGAGCACACACACCTCTCCTACAAATAATAACGATTAATTAAATTCAGTTATATCAAATCGTTAATTACGTGTTTCTTTTGTCACCCAAACCCCAATAGGTTATGGGCCCAGAATTTAGACTAATTAAAAAGATTCAGTAAAGTTTTTATTTAAATAAAAAGGACACTTGAAGTGCATAGTGTTAAGGGACTTGTGGCCTGTGGTCGGAGGCAGTGAGTTAAAATATTTTAGTATTCTAAGTGACTTTTTAGTGATTTGATAAAATGGATAATTTCAAATTAAAAAGAAATATTAAACCGTTTGACGGGGACAAATATAGTGTGTGGAAACTTAGAATACGTAATTTATTAAATGAACTTGAAGTGCTTAAAACTATTGATGAAGAAGCTCCCAAGGAACCGGACAATGAGTGGCACAAAAAGCAGAGAATCGCTAAGAATACGATAATAGAGAATCTGTCGGATTCTTTGCTGGGACTTACTAGCGAAGAAAATACTGCGAGACAAATTTTCTTGAAGCTGGATTCGATCTATGAAAGAAAAAGCATAGCGACTCAATTAGCCTTGAGGAAAAGATTATTAAATTTTAAGTTGAAAGGAGAAAACCCCTTGACGAAACATTTTCAAGAGTTTGATGATTTGTTAATTGAGCTAATGGCTGCAGGTGCAAAACTGGAAGAAGTAGATAAAGTAACGCATCTATTTATGACTCTGCCTAACAGCTATGATGGTGTCGTCACAGCAATTGAAACATTGGCTGAGGAGAATCTGACTCTAACCTTTGTCAAAACTAGACTTCTCGATCACGAAATAAAGTTAATCAGTGAAAGACGCGACACAAGTATGAAAGTTCTTCAGGCGGAATCGTCAAAATTCCAAACATCAAAATCTTATTCTGAAAATTCCAACACGAAATGGAACCCGAATCGTGGACAGTCAAATAAAATTTCATTCAAAGCAAAACTCAATAAACTAAAACATATTAAATGTCATTGCTGCGGAAAGAAAGGTCACATACAAAAGAACTGTTACTTTAACAAGAAGGGCAAACAACGTTCTGAAATGAACAGAACAGTTCAGACTGTAAATATTACGGATACTAAAGATCCTAATATCTCGGGATTTGCTTTTATGGTTGGAGATTATGAAAATGAATGTGTACGTGATCAAAACGGCATTACGTTTATTTTGGACTCGGGTGCCTCAGATCATTTAATTAACAGAGAAGATCTGGCACAAAACTTCACGGAACTGAAAAATCCAATAAATATATCAGTTGCGAAAAATGGAACGTACATAAGAGCAACGAAGAAAGGCAATCTTCTAGTAACCAGCAACTTGGGTGTAAAGGGGACGCTACAGGATGTCCTTTTCTGTTCTGAAATCCCTTACAACTTGCTCTCAGTTAAGAAGATGCAAGAAGCTGGAATAACCGTTGTTTTTGGCAGTAACGGCGGTGTGCAAATATACAACAAGGGTAAACTGGTAACAAAGGGTGAGTTTTTAAATAATTTAATTGGTATAAATTTTGTTCTTGACAAATGTGCTCTAAATGCTGAAAGCTCATCAAATAGGGTCGTAAACAATAAGTATGAATTATGGCATCAAAGACTTGGTCACATTGGCAAATCTAAGTTTTTGCAAATTAAAAGTAATGAAATGTTTTGTGACAATGAGCAAATAAATCATGTGACACCAAATGATAATCTATGTGAAGCTTGCATAAATGGAAAACAAGCATGTTTGCCATTTAATAAATCAAAGTCAAAAAAAATATTAAACGACCTCTATTTAATGTGCATACAGACGTGTGTGGTCCCATCACTCCTTTAACACTTGACGACAAAAAACTACTTTGTGATTTTTGTCGATGAATATACTCACTACTGTGCGACATACTTAAAATCCTATAAATCAGACGTTTTTGCTACGTTTCAAGATTATGTTGCAAAGTGTGAAGCTCATTTCGGTTCGAGAATTGTCAATTTGTATTGTGATAACGGTGGTGAATATTTGTCAAAAGAAATGAAAGAGTATTGTGTTGTAAAAGGTATAAGCTACCACTTAACAGTGCCGCATACCCTAGCTCTGAACGGGATTGCTGAAATAATGATTAGAACAGAACGAAGTCGTGCATTGGTATCTGGTGCCAAATTAAACAAAACGTTCTGGGGGGAGGCTGTGTTGACGGCTACATATCTGATAAATATCAGCCCCACGAAAGCACTGAAAATAGCTAACACACCATTTGAATTGTGGCACAATAAAAACCACAACTAAAATATTTAAAGGTTTTTGGTTCAACTGTTTATTTTGTTAATAAAACAAGAAAAACAAAGTTCGATGAAAAATCGTTAAAGGGCATAATGATCGGTTATGAATCGAATGGTTATAAGGTGTGGAATGTGGTAGATGAAAAGTTTGTGAAAGTCAAGAGTTGTTATAGTTGATGAAATTAATTTTTGTCAAGCAGGCCATTGAAGCCTGGGGGAATATTGGCTGAAAATAGCAATAGCCCTTGTTACTCTGATAAGCTCATAGTAAAGAAAATGAGTGAGCAAACTGATAAAATACCTGTGTCATTAGGTCCACCACCTAATAAATCTGTATGTGATACAGATGTGTATGACTCTTCATTTCAAAATACATTGACTTCATCTCGAAATGAACTGGCTTCTAATGATCAGAGAAGGAGTGAGAGGATTAAAAATCTGCCCACTGTATCTTATGACGAAAATGAAGATGATATTTCTGTAAACTATTTGTTATACGCAAAATCTTTAATATGCAAAATACCTACATCATATAATGAAATCAAATCCAGGGATGATAAGCTTTTGTGGGAAAATGCTATAAGTGAGGAAATAAAATCACTCACTGAAAATGAAACCTGGACGCTTGTAAAAAAACCCGAAAACAGAAATATTATTGATTGTAAATGGGTATTTACTATTAAAAATGATGAGTTTGGAAAACCCCTAAAATATAAAGCTCGTTTAGTAGCTCGTGGTTTTAGTCAGGAATATCTGATTGATTATAACGAAACGTTTGCACCAGTTGCAAGAATCTCAAGTTTCAGATTTATATTAGCTTTTGCAAATCAGTTTAATTTACTTGTCCACCATATGGACGTAAAAACTGCATTTCTGAATGGGAAACTAAAAGAAGAAATTTATATGAAAATTCCTGAAGGAATCCAAATTGCAGATAACCAAGTTTGTAAATTAAACAAAGCGTTATATGGATTAAAACAGTCTGCACGCTGTTGGTTCCAAATGTTCGAACAAGCTTTAATTGAAAAGGGTTTTCGATACTCATCAGCTGATCGATGCATTTACATTCTAGATGCGGGTGATATCTTAAAAAACATTTATGTTGTACTTTATGTTGATGATCTAGTAATTTCAACTGCTGATATAAATGCCATGAAGAGGTTTAAAAACTACTTAATGAATAAGTTTAAAATGTTAGACTTAAAAGATATCAGATGTTTTCTGGGAATAAAAGTAGAGCGGTGTAACAACAAGGTTACCTTAGACCAGAAAATGTATATAAAAACAGTTTTAGAAAAGTTCAATATGAGTGACTGTAAAACTGTCAGTACACCCTTGGAAACCAAAGTAGATTACAAAGCGTTAAACTCAAGTGAAGTAACAATGGCTCCTTGTAAAAAATCTAATTGGGTGCTTGATGTATATAATGGTATGCACTCGCCCTGACTTGAGCTTTAGTGTAAACATCTTGAGTAGATTTGCTAACAAAAACAATCATTCACTGTGGTCGTACTTAAAAAGGGTATAACGTTACTTGAAAGGATCAATTGATCTACAATTAACTTACGTTCGCAGTAATAACTATAATCATAACATATTAAGTGGCTTTGTTGACTCTGATTGGGCAAGTGATGAAGTAGGCAGAAGAAGTACTACGGGTTATTTGTTTAAATTATTTGAACAATGTACAATATGCTGGAATACAAAGAGGCAACTTACAGTGGCGGCTTCGTCCACTGAAGCTGAGTACATGGCTTTATTTGAAGCGGTAAGAGAGGCTCTTTGGTTAAAATCATTAGTGACCAGCATTGACAGTGAAATACCCAATGCAATTCCTATCTATGAGGATAATAATGGGTGTATAAGCATTGCAAATAATCCTACAAGTCACAAAAGATCAAAACATATTGACATAAAGTATCACTTTTCTAGAGAACAGGTGGAGAAAAATGTTATTAAAATGATTTATGTTTCCTCAGGTAATCAGTTGGCTGACATCTTAACAAAGTCATTACCGACAGTCCGTTTTTCTGAAATGAGAGAAAAACTTGGGGTGTTGTAAATAAGTAAATAAGATACCATAACTTTAAATTCAATTTATTATTGATGAATTGGTCTGATTAGGTTTTCTGGGTTTCCCTAATCCTGCGCATCAAATGGTGGACCAAGATAATTTGTACTCCCAGGTAAATAAAGGAAGGTGTGTGATATTATTTTTGTAAATAGTTTTGAATACTTGTTTTGAGAAAGAGGATTAATTTTGAGGGGGCGTGTTGGAATATAACAAAATAAATCTATCTCACTCTAACATATAGTTAGCGTGTCTTGCTCTTTTATACGTATAAGTATTTAGTGAAACAGTACTTTATTGTTCTCAAGAGGATCTGGTTAAATAGGCATAGTTCCTATTTCTTTTGTGTAGTCCGGTTAAAGCTCTGGCATAGAGCACACACACCTCTCCTACAAATAATAACGATTAATTAAATTCAGTTATATCAAATCGTTAATTACGTGTTTCTTTTGTCACCCAAACCCCAATAGCATGCTCTCTCTATTGCATGTTTTCATGTTTATGCCAAAAGATAAAGTACATGATAAAATTGGGATTCATTGGCTTTCAAACAATATCGTCTGAGATAGAATTTTAAATTTTGTTATGCTGACTATTTGACGATTTTCACGGCGATATTTCGGTCATTGTTCGTATTTTAACAAGCATTTTCTAATGATCCAGCACACAATAGACTTAACCCGTAATTCATAATGGTGTTATAGGATTCATCTAGCTAAAATGGCATTCAATATATACATTTTATTCATCGGCGTTAGAATGACAAGGACAAAAACTTATAAAGTGTTTTAATATAGCAGGTGAATATAAAATATAGCGTTAATTCTTATATACGTGATTGGACGGTTGGTGCATATCATAAAAATCTTCCCGTATTATAGAAAAAACATAACCTGCCTGGTATATTAGTCAATCATGGACTGTATGCCCATGTTTAAAAGCACCTCATCACATTAATGTTAGTGGGTGGAGGAGAGAAACTGAGAAGCTGCAATGATTACAGCCAGCCCGTAGCTCGCCACCTCATAATAGAAAAACTAGTACCTACATAAAACTAGTATAGTATATTGTACTCATAATTAGATTCGACTGTTCCACTACTCAAACCAAAACATGAAAACCTAATATGCTGTTGATAAATCCAATCATTCATAGCATATAACATGACGTAAGCAATGAATAAATGAAATGAAACGATGTTACCTATTCGTAACTGTTTCAAATTTATGTTTTTTGTGAATCAGATAATGTGATGGTCATGCGTTAAAGGGATTCCCATATAGCCGGTTTGTCCGTTTTAGCAGGGTTCCCAAATACCTGATTGCTATCTTGGTAGGTAAGTCTTTTCCTTTAACGCAAAGATTTACATCGTTATGTGTTAATTGAACGATGCCTTTTCACTTATTAGAATAAAGTTCTTTATCTCACGTATAAACACTTGGCGAATGAGGGCTAGGCCGAAAAAAGTGTAAGACCGACAACAAATTCCTAATTTAATCATTTGTCTAAGCGCACCATGCACACAGTGAAAGCTTCTGAACTCAGTAAGGAAGAATAACTAATGGTCAGGTCCCAACTCAATACAATATAGTTAGCAAAACAAAATAATGTGGTTTCATGGATTTACTATGATTTTATTAAGGTTTACAAATCAGGCGCAAAAGTTACTGATAATCTAGTAGCTATATTACTATACGAGTACGTAGGGCTTCTAGGGACCTTATTCGTACAGTGATTTAGCCGGGGGGGCACGTCTCAAAAATCAAAAAATAACTCTGAATGAAGGGAAGGTATTATTGTGCAATATTGAATGCCGATAATACTAACTAGTCTACGAACAAGAGCTCTGATTAGGGGTGGATATACAGACAGGCAGATGGACATAGCGACACTATAAGGGTTCCATGTGGACTTCTGAACCCAAAAAACTAAACTATGACGACGCTTTCTGCACTATATTTCTATAAATACGCCAGAGTACTGAAACACCGAGATTTGAAGGCTGACTTTACTATGGTTATTATGGTAGAGTGATAGAATACAAATAAATACTTATTTATGGTGCATGAGTAGCGTTTAAGTATTCGGACAATACTCCTTTAAAATCTCATAACTTGTTTGCCTAACTGATTTCAAGGGCACATTAAGGACCAGAGATACGAATAAATGTTCGCATTCGTTTTATGATCATGAGAAGGTGTGCAGCACGCGTTAGTTTAGAAGGCCGATGTTGTCATTAGGGTCAACTGCCTTCCTTTGCAATAACACCGTCAGTAAAATTTGTTCCAAACTACCTACCTACATTCCTAAGAGAGAAATGATGTTTGTGTCATGTCCCATTTATACGATCTTAAAGAACACTATTGATACAACTTCATCATTGAATATTTTATACACAGCTCAGATTCCCAATGAGTATTTATATATAAAACGTCTTATAATTTGCTGTAAGCAATATTCTGTAATGCAACACGAGATAGAGATATCGATGAATGTTCTACAAGAAGTAGATTGAGTTGACTGTAGATTGATTACATTCTTGTTTGAAGTACCTGCCCTCTTGCATAGAAGTGGTAATGATAACAATCTGTTCAATTGCGAGTTCTGACAGGCACTGCAATTTACAAACAATTGCTTCTATGATATTCAATTAAACAAACTTTAGATAATCATTCATTCTAATTTTTTTCTAAGTTTTTTGTTCTTTATCAATATGATCAGTCTTGTACCTAAGTAAGTATATATTTTTGAAGTCCAAATACCTACATGTGTAAACTTATTCATTCTACTGGAACAAGTAGGTAAGCAAGTTTTCGAGATTGTGCAACTCGTGCGCATGAGCCACGCCCACCATTCACGGCAGGCTTGTCGCCCGGCTGTCTAAATATTTCGTGTTCTGTCTGCTGTTTTATTGCTGGTACGCCAGTCCCATTAGAGTTCAGATGTACTGGTATTCAAAAAATAAGGAGTACCTAACCATAATTAAGTTCTATGTTAACAACATCACGAGTTTCCGTAGTTCCTGGTTTACATTGGATTTCCGTCTTTGGAATTTCATTTGAGGAGCGTAATTGCCGATGGATCTGCAACATGTCACGTATGGAATACTAAACTAACCACTGTATGCAATAAAGTAGGTATGTGCCAGACCCCTACTAATATTATAAATGTAAAAGTAACTCGTCTGTCTGTCTGTCACCTTTTCACGCCTTAACCACAGAGCCGATTTTGATGAATTTTGGTATAGAGATACTTTCCTGTCGCCGGACAGCAGTTAGTACATAATATATGTAAAGATTTAGAGTATGCAGATTCACCACTTAGTACAATGTATATATTACTAGTTGCTGCCCGCGGCTTCGCACGCGTGGTACCTACATAAAAGCGGTTTAGGCGTGAAAACCAGACAGAGAGACAGAGTTACTTTTAAATTTATAATAATAGTAAGGATATTCTCATGCATTTTAGTATTTTGAAATCTGTCATATGAGCATATTAGACATACAATTAACATTAAGCTAAGTTTAAGGAAGGATAATTTTGGTAATAATGATTTAAATAAGCAAATTGTGGTCTTACGTAATTGCGTCAATACCTGAAATAAACATAATAAAATAATAAATGAATATTCCTTAATAAAATAAACTTATACATAGTTCTAAATCTGATATATTTATTTATTCTATTTGCCTTAAATTTCCGTTTTAGTAATGTAATATTTTGTGTTAGATCAGTAAAATGTTGATTTGGGTGTTTCGGATACTTATCTCATTAATCCATCCTCTATACTATAGGTACCTATTAGTTCGTCCTACGTGCTTAGCTGCGCGTATACCTGCCTATAGTTACAATATTTCCAATACGACGCCATTTGCGTCCATTGACCGATTAAACATTATTGTAGTGTAGACATATATATATTTCTATAAACTTTATGCTGATTTTCTATTGACGACCTTTGTGGCGCAGATCTGTAAGTCTGAGGTCTGAGTTTTTATACGTATTGTATAAAAACAAAGTATATAAGTATACTACTTCAAGTTATGTGGCACCCGTAACACAAGCTCGGCTTACTTTGGGGCCAGATGATGTACCCATAACACAAGCTCAGCTTACTTTGGAGCCAGATGATTCTGTGTGAATGCTGATGCTGTGTGTCCGATATTATTTATTTTATTTGTTTATCAAATGTTTACGTTTGTAGACATTTCCCTCAAACAGTATCTGCTAATGACTAATATTGTCGGTCGTGTTAGTTTCTCGTCAATATGCGAGTGGCTTTGCGCGCACAGTGTCAAGGGCGGCACCCTCCCTCGCGTTTCTATCTCACCCAGTATGTTGAGATACTCTGAATATATATACTTCCACAGCCCAGTAAAGCTGAAACTTCGATCGTCACGTCTCTTACTTAAATGGTCGAGACGAGCCCTTCTGGTTTCCGGGCGAGGTTTTGCTTACATTGCTTTTGTAAACGCATGAACTTGGATGTCTTCTTTTTTTGTTTTAACACGCAATGGTCCATATCCGAGGATCAAGCATAGTTAATCTATTTAATTGAAAAAGATGTTGAGAGCATTCGTTTTCTTATCTTATTCTTTAAATAACGATGTTGCTGCAATCCTTAGCAACGTGTTTTTTTTGTGACAACGTTTTAGGCTGAAGTTTAAAAAAATTAGTTTGAATAAGCTATATTTTATAAAATAGGAAACGTTTGTCTACCAGATGCAAATAAACAATAACAATGACAGAAACGACAAGGGTTCATCTCTAACAGGTATTCAACCTTAACGTGACATGCATTATAAACATCCTAGATGCGATGACATCTAGGATTGTAATAGGTATACCAAAGCATCTAATTGTATAATTATCACTTAAAGCAAAGGGCTGTGTTTGTCTGCGTCTTTTTAAAGTTATTGCATATTTAAGTCGTCAACATTAAGTTATTTATGATGAAATGTATGCTTACAAAATCTTATTATGATATCGTGTAACGAATGCGGCAGAAGCAATATTAATCATAGTTCAGACTCAAATTATCAATACGTTCAAGAGGTCAAGTTAATCAAGGAAGGAGAGGTCAATTTCGCAATCCTTTAATATTACAAATACATAAGAAAACAAGTTTAATATTAAACTACAGATTAGATTTGATTATCACTTATTGTTTTAGAGCATGACTTTAGAGTCTCACTCATCGCATGTAGTGGTCAGTGTGATATTATTTGACATTATTTACTGTTTTATTTTATGCACAATTTGTATTATTTTATGCACTGTGACTGAAATTACACACGATTAAAAGGTATTTGATTGTTCATAAATCAAAATGTTAAATTACAGATAGTAATCCTCATATCGCCTCATGTTGTGATTGTTTAATCTGTGTGGAATTTCACAAATCTTTATTCAGACAATTCTTCGAACTGCGAAAACCATGCTTCCATTTTATATATGGAACCAGTCTTGCCTTTTTCACGAGCTTCAATATAATTGAAAGATGTATAAAAACATAAGTAAATTGTGGTTAATGGTTAATTAAGTTGAGTGATTTTGTAAATAACCTGTTGCCACTTCATTTCTTTTTTTAATTAATTTATTAAAACCTTTGACTTCATGAATATTGTAAGATGCGTATTGCTCCATATGATCGATTTATCTTTTACGATTACTAGCGAGAAAAGAGTTGTCTGAATAGTGCATTGTTTTGTATGCATGCGTTCGCTTGTCTGTAGCCTTGGTCTCTGTTGCATGCAGGTCTAGGCGAGCTTCGACGCAGCTATCGCGGAGTGCCGAGAGCATCGACCTTACATACAAAAGGTAATAGATTTGTCATTATATAATGCTTTTCATCATCATTGTGTTTATTCTTATTTCGTTTAAAGCGGAACGACTGTTAATCCAGATTGACATGCATCCTTCAATATTAATTATTATCATGCCGTTTCTTCACAGTGTTTATCTTTACCGTTATAGCAAGCAAATATTAATGTGGAAACCCCATTTTACTTGTTTATATAAAAGCTAATGTAATTCACCTTTTTTTAAGCTGCCAAAATCAATGAGGACAGTCTGAGTAAACAATATATCCTCCACTGCACTGCTTCAATTTATTAATACTCGCAAACAATTACCTCAATGAGCTATTGACAAGTGTAATGTTGTTTACATTTAGCATGTCAAACTCTCCATAAATTGTCTCGCGATAGGTTGAAGGTTGTTAGTTAAATAATTAAATTTAATAAACTAAAATCAACCGCCTGTGTTCACAAAATTTGAGCCCATAAAAATCTCCTATTTTACCAAGCTTACAGTTTTTTTTTTTCTAAATCTATTTATTTTATCTATAATTCCTCATAAATACTTTACTCAATTTAAAGTCCAATACAACATTACATCCTCTATCCATCCTTAGGGGTTTTATTTTTTCTTCAAATTTAAATGGGTCCAAACGGGAAGCATACCCTCTCGGTTCATAAATGACACCGAGTTCTGTACCACAAAACATGTATGAAAAAATGCAAACAAATTGAGGACCTCGTTCTTCTTAAGTCGGCTAAAATACAAATAAATAAGTTGCCATAAAATTTAACGAAGTAGTTTACGAGTAAAATTCATGTATCTGCTCGAAGAGATAATTACTTACGTCCACGAATAAATAATGATTGAGTCAGATTGATCTAAAAGTTCCCAGTAGTCCACTATCAAAATTTACGAAAATTATTACCACGCGTCATGACTCCCAAATGAATCTTATATTCTACAACCCTATAAATTTAGTGCTTTTAAGTATTGATATAGAATGTGGATGAATGGAGGCAGTCTCGTCGCCTCGCTTCTACGTTATTGCTAGTTATTTGAGACATCAGCTTTTAAGAGACATCAATTACTTACACGTGCGTTGACCCGAAATTCTTACATCGTTACGCTGCTATCTAACCTGCTACATTAACATAGGTACCTAATTTCCTACCAAGGATTTTAACAATGATTAAATAGTATTGACTTCTTAGAGAAAATTTGATGTTTATTTCACCTCGATATGAGGTGCGAGTAATGTCTGCTCTGCTTATTTTATTTTCGGGTAATATAAAGGCTTTCCTACGAGATATTTGTGTTGAAAATATTTCACTATTAATTTGACAGTGATTCAGTGAAAATATCTGAAGTAATCAGACGATCCAAAGATGAAATATAGTATTTGTAGTTATTATTATTCTTCAAATTAATTCAGAAACATTTTCTGATTATACTATTGTTATCTGTTGCAGGTCGAAAAGCCGCTCGGTGGACCATGGGTTTTCTGCCCCTTTCGACCTTGAGGCTCTTCGTTCTAAGGTGGAAGGGCGATTCGACGCTGTACACAGAGGTGAGATGCGAAATATATTTTATTTTATGTCATGGGTAGCAAGTGGGAATCTGTAGTCGCTGGCTACCCCGTTGGGAAACAGACGTGATTCTACGTATGTATGTCATGTTCAAACAACATGAATTAAACTAAAAACCAATTAAAATCCTATTTAATTAATTCAAAACATGACTGTACGTTGCAATAGTAAAGTGTACCCTAGCTCAGAAGGTTTTTCCATGTGTAATCCAAATAGTAAACCTTGCCCAACCATTTCTATCTATGCACGCATATTTATACCTTTTGCTTAATCCAAGTTAAAACTTTCGTGCCGTGTTGAAATTATTTAAAGCATGAAACCATTTCATCAACTGTCGGTTAATACCATTTTATATTCGACAGTCAAAGCGATGTATTATGATAATGTTATTATCAACGAAAGCAGCCTGATCGTAAAATTCGTAAAATACGGAATTTATTTGTGTAATAGCTTAGCTCGTGAGGGCTGGAATGATTGTTGATTGGTGCAATCAACGAATGCTATTACCAGTAGGTTGATATGCAGCGAACCTCCATTCAAACAGAATTGCGACTGGAAAAAACCCATTAAAATTAGCCACGTGATATTTGATAGCTTCAATGTAACAAACAAGTCCTAAAGTATCAAGATCAATGTATTTGAGTATTAATGTGGGGACCAACAATAAAAGAAACTTCTCAATTAACACAAGTCCTATTCTTGTGAGCTGTCAATAGGGAAAATTAGAGACTTGAATCTCGATCTGTTTGTTCAGTGTCGCTTGTCCAACTAATAATAACAAACTTTTCCTGATATTCATTTAAAACGGCAATGTTTGTTTATGATGACCATCCTATGATGGACATCATAAACATCATGGTTTTTAGATTTTAATTATAAACCGTTTAGATTTTTGCATTTTCGATTTTTGTTACCAACTTGTTAACTATTTGAGAAAATGTAGATACTGGGAAACTTCGCAGTTGGCAAACAGAATGTTTAGCTGGCTCTAATACAAGATGCCGAAATAGATAATTTTTTGCTTGAAAAGAGACTTGTTTTTTAGTACCTAACGTATTCTATAAAGTACAAACTACTTACTTGCGATATAATTACGTTTACTGTAAACTAGAGAAGCAAGTGCTAAAATAATATTTGGTAACATAACTGATACGTTATAATTTTTTATCAACCTATATTTTCCCAATGGGCAAATGTCTCCCAATTATTTCCATTTGTCCCTGTCCCCCGCCACTTTCCACCAGCCTTTCTCAAAGCCATCGAGATCGTCACGCCAACGTTTCTTCGGCCTGCCCCGGCTGCGTCGCCCATCTGCAGGCATTCATTGTGTGACGAGCTCTGCCCACCTGTCTTCACTCATACGGCTGACGTGCCTCGTCTAAATCCATATTATTAAAAAGGCTTAATATTTATCGAACAATTGACTTGTATGTTAATTATAAAAACAAAATCACATCTACTACGTTATTTTTCATTTTTACTAGCTCTAGTGCCCTTCAAAATTAAATAGTAATGCTTGTACTATAATGCTTGGAAGCAGACTATAGGGCACTGTGATGGTAGTGCTTCCCATCAAGCCAGACTCGCTGAAAAGTCCAACCATCTGGTAAAGAAAAGATATACCTAGATATACTGATGCATTACATATGAGCAATGTTTTATGAAGCATTTACTATCATTTTCGTGCAGGCGGCGCTAGTATACGAGTAAGTTCTTCATTCAACATGAGTGCACAAGTGTTCAAGTGATAGTGGCCTCCCGATCCTAAGTTCGTGGGTTCGAAACCAATCGTGCATGGCTTTTTGAAAAACATCATGTTGTAGAAACTAAAAAGTTTGAACACATGTGCCAAGTGCACGAAAGGAGCATCTGAGGCGCACTTTTATCCTTTCATCACACTGGTTCGATATGACTGGCCTGTCAGCTCAGTGGCTCTGCCTTCTGCGCTGTAGGTTGAGGGTTCGATTGCCTCCTAGGATAAACATTTGTGTGAAGAACATAGGTGTTTGTTCTGTGTCTGGGTGTTATAAAGTATCTTATGTATGTATTTAAAAATACTAGTGGTCTGGTCGCCCACTGGTCGAAATTCGACCATAATTCATTTTTAAATCATGTATTTTTGTGTGCGAAATTTCATACTCCTCCTTCCGCGCAATTTTCGTAAAAAGGGGTACAAAGTTTTTACTTCACGTATTAATATATAGTTAAAAGTATTCTATCAGTTATCTGATCACCAAGCTATGCTTAGTTTGAGGCTAGTATATACGTATATATTATCCACAAAAAAAAAGACGAATGACACGATAAGAAGAAGAATGCAACATTGCAATTGTTTAATTTTTTTCTTTGTTTCAGATGAAGACGAGCATGCCAAAAGATTACCGCCCCCGCAGCCGATTAAAACGACGACTTACACGGTAAGGCAACGCTTTGACTTTTTTATTTCTAAGAAAGATCTCGAGATTCTCTCAAGAACCTTCAAATCTGTTGCCTGGCTTGTTGACGTAAGTATTTAGGGCTAAGTGGTGGGGATTGTGGAGTGGAGGCGATCGATATAAAACCCTCTTTCACGGCTGCTAAGCAGAATTATTGTTCCCCGTTCCATCCACCTGGTATCAGAGAGTTCTTGCATCTACAAAACACGAGTGTTTTCTGTATCGATGTGCTTTGTTTGCTGATTAATAAGTAGGCATAGTCAAAGTATGAGGTATTTTTTTCTCAAAGCACGTAGTAAGGACATAGTAGAGTTCTTTGCAATTTGACAACGATCAGCTCAGACATCTTTCTGATGGAACCGCAAGTGGTAGCGCAGAAGGTTGCTGGTTTGATTCCCGCCGGACACATTTTTGTATGATTTTCAAATATTTGTCATAAGTCTGGGTCTTTCCTATGTTTAATATAATTACATAATAAGTATTATAGTATAATAATAAATATTACTTCCCGTATTGTAACACTTAGCTCTAAGATTATAAATAAAGATTTATTATTATTATTATCCCGACTTATATTGACGACCTCTGTGGCGCAGTGGGTAAAAGGCCTGCCTGAGACACAGAAGGTTGCGAGTTCGATTCCCGCCGCGGGACAAATGTTTGTATGATCTGCAACTATTTGTCTCGGGTCTGGGTGTTTGTATGTATAATATGTATGTATTAAAAAAAAAATATATAAGTAGTATATCAGTCATGTGGTACCCATAACACAAGCTCTGCTTACTTTGGGGCCAGATGATGCTGTATGACATGTCCGGCATTATTTATTTATTTATTTATTTATATTATAAATGCGAAATTACTCTATCTATCTGTCTGTCTGTTTGTGACGTTTTCACGCCTAAACCTCTAAACCGATTTTGATGAATTTTGGTATAGATATAGAAAGACATAGACTACTTTTTATGCAGGTACCACGCGTGCGAAGCCGCGGGCAGCAGTTAATTATTTATATTAGGTTGGGGAAAAAGTCTTTTCGCATTATAGTATGTATGAACTTGTAATAAAATCTCTTTGGCTATACTATTTGTACCTGGCTGGTTTTGGTATCATTAAAAGTTTAAACTTTAAAGAACATAATTCCAAATTCAAATTAGGAAAATGTGTGATTTCTATTTGTTTTTCGTACTGTCAAGATGAGTGAATCTAATGAAGAAATTCGATGCATTTTAAAATTTTACTACAAAAGGTAAAAATGCAACGCAAGCCTCGAAAAAAAATTGCGATGTTTATGTTTATGGACCTAGTGCAAAGATGCACGTCGCTCTGGTACGGATAAAATGAAATAAAATATTAAATTAAATAATAAAAATAAAATATTTTATTACGGATAAAATGGATGCCATTTTTGAAAAAGTGGAGCAAGATCGGCATATCAGTAGTTACGACGTAGCTGAAGAACTGGGAATTGACCACAAAACAGTTTTGGCGCAAAAAAACTGGGTAAGTACACAAAAAAGCTCGATATTTGGGTACCTCACGAGCTCACTGAAAGAAACCTAATGAACCGTGTACTCATTTGTGATTCTTTATTACGACGTAATGAAACCGAACCATTTTTGAAGAAGCTGATAACTGGTGATGAAAAGTGGATCACGTACGACAAGAACGTGCGAAAAAGGTCGTGGTCAAAGGCCGGTCAGGCTTCACAGACTGTGGCGAAACCCGGGTTAACTCGCAACAAGGTGATGCTGTGTGTGGTGGGATTAGAAAGGCATTATTCATTATGAGCTGTTACCACCAGGCAGGACCATCGATTCTGAACTCTACTGCGAACAACTGATGAGATTAAAGCAAGAAGTTGAGAGAAAGCGGCCGGAATTAATCAACAGAAGGGGTGTGGTTTTTCATCATGATAACGCTAGACCTCACACATCTTTAGCCACTCAGCAAAAATTAAGAGAGTTTGGCTGGGAGGTGTTAATGCATTCGCCGTATAGTCCTGACCTTGCACCTTCAGATTTCCACCTGTTTCGGTCTCTTCAGAATTCTTTAGGCAGTGTCAGGTTAACATCACGAGAGGACTGCCAAAACCACTTGTCGCGGTATTTTGATCAGAAGTCCCTAAATTTCTATAGCAATGGGATCATGTCCCTACCTACAAGATGGCAAAAAATTATCGAACAAAATGGTACCTACATACTTTAGTTAAATGTAAATAAACTAAATTAAAAAATGTTTTGAATTATCTTAAAAAATGCGAAGAAACTTTTTCCCCAACCTATTATGTATGTACCTATAAAATTAAATAAATTAGCCAAGCGTATGTGACGACGCACAGATAAGGCTTCCCAAATCACTAAGGTTATGAATGACTAGTGATCAGCTCCCAAACTAATTCAACATCATCTTAGCATAGCTTTTTTAAATTATTTGAGGTTCACACATCAAGCTGTTACTCCAAATCTAGTAAAGCCTTACTATCCGTGATAATTATCCTTGTAATTTAATTATATATATATCCAACTAAGTATTTGTAAAAGATTTTGGGTTTCTCCAGTGTGGCCGGTAATGGGGACGCTGACCTCTATCAAAAAGTGTTTAATCAAAGCTTAATATTTATCAAACACTTATATGTATCAAAAAACTGTTAAAGAAACTGTTTTAAAAAAAAAACATGTGTGCAATTCACACGCGGTAGAAGTGAAACCTTCAAAAATTTTAGAACCACGAATATAAGAAACACTGTATAATGCTTCCTATCTCATTTTCACCCACGTTAAATCTTATGAATTTATGTGTCTGTCTCTTTTTACTGTCGCTTTTTCGTTTCATCTACTTTCAAATCACAACGATGCTAAAGAAGTTTTTACTTTAAAAATCATAAAAGACCTACGATATGCCACACGATGAGGTAGTAAAATATTTAATAAATGAACCCACATTACATGTAGGGTTGATATCCAAAAAAACTCTTTTTTATTAGATTTAGTTTCATAACTTTGTATGGTCACTAATAAGTATTACCGTGCAAAATTTAATCCAGATAAAACCGGACAGACGGACATTGCGAGACTATAAGGGTTCCTTGTGGACTTCGGGAACCTTAAAAAGGGATATGAGTAGCCATGTGGCTCCCTTAACACAAGCTCTGCTTACTTTCGCGTTCGCTATAACGCCCGCGCGTTTTTTTATAATTTTGCTTTTGTTTTTAAATGTTTTATTAGTTTCTGACAAAAATTATGAAAATCGGCCCAGACGTTCTCGGGTTATAAATGGTGTAACTAACACGACTTTGTTTTATATTATGTACTAGCTGTCCCGTACGCGACTTCGTCCGTGCGTTTTAAATAGAAAAAAAAAAACATTTAAATCCACTTGAACACAACAAAAATTTCATCAAAATCGCTTAGAAAGAGCCGCTTAGAGTTTAAATACAAACAGATGCCCAGTAGATTTTATATAAAAAGATATATAGATTATGTCGAAGCGTATTCTTGATTCTTTCGCCATAGGCACTTCGGACATCCCAATAATTCCCGTCACTACACCAGCGTTGGCAACGAAACATTATAAAACAATGTCCCTTTTTCGCAGGTGCGTGACCGGGATACCCTGACGTCACTAGCTGCTCGCTTTGACACCACGCCGTCTGAGCTAACGAAGCTCAACAGGCTCACCACTCAGATTGTCTTCCCAGGACAGACTCTACTGGTGCCCGACAAACGGAAAGGTGAGCTTCTTCTTATAGTGCCTAGTTATTTCGGACCAGTCTGGTGAAAGGATTAAAGTGCGCCTCAGAGGCTCCTTTCGTGCACTTAGCACGTCTTCAAACTTTTTATGTTCTACGACTTGTAAGTTTCATCATGCGCACATAAAATTAGCGATAAAAAAAAATGGTTGTCTGTAAAGTCGGTTTACGGACGATAATTTTACGTAATAAAGTCATAAGAAAACATTGATGAAAAATTGCATACTTTTAACCTATTAAGATTAACGACGTCACAAGCCGAACACTTAGGCTGATCGTGCCTCTCTATCGCTTGTTCCGCGCTCTCGCTCTCGAAAAATTGTCACGTTCCGCCTGAGCCGAGCACGTTGCACGCTCGGCTCAGGCGTAAGGTGTTAATTTTTTGTGAGTGCAGCCGGCGTTCATCGATTAAGTTATCACGTCAAAATAATTGGTGCACCAATGAATTCAACCACACTAACTTAGGATCAGAAGGACTAACAGTGGTCTAGATGCACTTGGTGTATGACGTATGACTTCGAACGTTTTAGGTGGTGCTAATATAAGGCTTCTTGAAACACATTTTATGCACCAGCCTGTATCATGAATATAAATAGTACTTTATGTATAAATAATCTATATATAAATAGGTGAAGCAAAAACTTTGTAACCCTTTTTACGAAAACTGCGCGAACAAGGAGTATGAAATTTCGCACACTTGTAGTTTATATAGAGAACGAGTGCAGAATGCTAATATTTTTTTTAATTATGCATAAAAAATACAATAATAAATTATGGTCGAATTCCGACCAGTGGGCGACCACTAGTAATAATAAATTGGCTAAAGACATGTCGGACTATGCCTGTGAAGGCTTCCGAAGACTTTAATATCTCAATCAAAAAGTGTTGTAGTAAGATAAATAATGCCGGACATTTCACACAGCATCATCTGGCCCTAAAGTAAGCAGAGCTAGTGTTATTGGTACCACACGACTGAAACACTACTTATATACTTTTTAAATGCATATTTATTTTACATAGAAACACCCACACCTCTAGACAAACACTTGTAGATCATACAAACATTTGTCCCTCTGCGTCACAGCCAGGCCTTGGCCCACTCCGCCACAGAGGATGTTTATGCGCGTGTATGATAAATAATATACCATAATGCCTTTAGAATAACCTTCTATCTTTAAATCACATAATTAGTATGGGGTTTTGTATATACACATGGTATCTGCAGGATACCGAACGCCTCGTCAACTTACATCAGAGGAGAGGTACTTGTATCGGGTTTGGGCACATTAAATCAATACACATCTATGTTTATCATGTATGTATTTACAAAAAAATAGTGTGTGTAACTATTGTAATTTGGAATAAAATATTCGTAGAGCAATCGTTCAGCCAGAACCGTTCAAGCCTCAAATCTTTCGAATCAAGCGTTTCGCTTTCTGGCAGGAATTTTACGGATCGGGCGAGCCAATTGACATTTGAGTGTAGGTATTTGGGTCACGTCCAAACTTCGTGCAATTGCAATTCTACGATGGATCGGATCGGGGGCAGCCAGGTGGCGAACCACCGCTAACGATTACCAGAAATCTGTTAGCATGACCTAGAAAACCATAAAACCTAACTTTTGAAACAATCGTGGTTTTGAACATAATTTTCACGATCATGATCACGGTTTATCTCGTGATCATGGCGCATGCAACTGTGTCGAAATATCGAAAAGCATTAAGACATTAATTTATGACATTATCATGGTAAATATCCCATTTTAACTATGGAGAGAGCTACGTGATAAAATCCGCAACGAGGAAATCCGTAGAAGAACCAAAGTCACTGACATAGCACTCAAAATTTGCAAGTTGAAGTGACAATGGGCAGGCCATATAGCTCTCAGAACTGATAACCGTTGGGAAATAAAAGTTCTCGAATGGCGACCAAGGACAGGAAAACGAAGCGTAGGACGACCCCCCACCCGATGGTCTGATGACATTGTATAGATCGCGGGAAATAGGTGGATGGAGAGGGCTAAAATCGTTCTTCCTGGAAATCTATTGGGGAGGCCTATGTTCAGCAGTGGACTTCTAGGGTCTGATATGATGATGATCCCATTTTGAGTGAAAATATAGAAAATTATTTCATTTGGTTCATTTGGTAGATTTTTAAGCTGTGTCTTGACGGACCAGAGTTTTAAGTATTCTCCATATTTTCATTATGTATCTAAGTAATCGCATATAAAGTAAGCAAGTAAATATTTTTTTACATAATAAAGTTCTTATGAAACACAATACTGTTTATCATGCATATGAATGATTGTCGAGATTTATAAAGATAAGAATGATTGCTTATCGAAGTCACCGACGCTGTCTGATTTTGTGCCGATCACGAGACTGACTAATGTAGGTAACCTATCAGCATTAAGTAACGTTCATTTTGTAGAGAAAACCAAGTGCGGGATGAGTTATAATTAAATATAACTGATAATTTGGTTCCAATAACTAATTTCTGGATTGTCGAACTCCGACAAGAAGCTATAAATGGTCATCACATCAAACAAATTCCTTAATTTAGGACATTCCAAGCGCATCTGTGATATTAAATTACTGTTAGATAAATGCAGATAAATCAGTCATCTCTGAATATACGTACCGAATTTCTGTGAAGGCCACAAGCTGTAAATTTAATTCGAGAAAATTCCACGTTTAATATTCATACGGGAAACTTGCGGCGAAATACGAGAAAAACTGAACTTTTGCTCGTACGCAGAGTAAAATAGACTTTAATGCACAGTGACAAGTAAGTTCCAATGAGCTAGTGGCGAACCCCGATGACTCAGTTCATCCATTATGCAAATGTGGTTGCCTTTTTCTTTGTGAAGAGTCGACAGCACAGTGAAGCTAATGCAAATATTGCCAGAATATAAGACAACAAAATATCTCTCTGTGGGAGTCACAATGCTCTATCACTTCAGCCATGTTCTTGATAGTATTGCAGTATGTATTGGATCAATATTTTGCAGATCAATCATCAGCAGACAGACAGCAGCTGATGGTTTATCATCCAACTCTTACGATGATGGATACAAGGCAGGCCGCTAAAATGTTATGCGCCTTACTCTTTGGCGCGTATCCATCAAATCAATTTTACACATTAACGTTAACGATTTGGCTAGGCGCTATTGTTGTGTATTGCAGTCTGCAATAAAACTGAAGACAGAACTTTCCACTTAACAGTCCACGTATTTCGTTCGAATAATTATACATACTCGTTACTTTATACATGCATAGAACATGGCTTGTTTCCAGATCAATAAGATTGTTTAACATTTATCGAGCAAACAATGATATTTCCATTTTGTTGATCTAAATCTCAATATATTTTCTGATTATCTTATCTATGTGTGCAAATCTGATGTTTGACAAGCATTCAAACAAGACACATCCTTGGACCACTAATCTAATATCTCAGTTTGCTAAAAACCAGTAGGCGTACAGTACATTTATTATTCAAGAAATTGCTATTCGTAAATCGTTAGGGATTCCATGACCTAACAAAATATGTAAATGCTAAATAACCTTTGTCAATATGACAGGCTTTTTACATGTAAATCGGCAACCTCGCGATAGCGAAACAAACAAAACACTTTCAATTTAAGGCGTGACACTCAAATCGCGATTTTTTTTTTATCAGAAAACATTGAAATAAGGCATTCTGAAAACGGCTCATACGGCTGACGTGCCCCGCCCAACTCCATTTTAATTTAGCGTTCTTTTCTACGACGTCTGTCTTTCTGTCTGTACCGGTCTTTGCGCGCAAGGTTGTATTGCGAACTCTGTTTTTCCTTTTACTCTAGGAGCACACTACGCTCCATAGCTCGTTGGCAGATCTTGAGTTTGGACTTCTGAGATTCGGTTAAAGACCATGTTTGTGCACCATAGGTAAGAACGGGCAAAACACACATATCAATAAGTTTTCATTTAGAGACAGAGGAAGAGTTCCCTTCATTAGCGATTTCAATGACCAGAAGCTCCTCCAGGCATTTTCGACACGTCGCTCCGTTCGACTTCTTTGTCTTGCCTGTTTTAGAAGGAGACTATCTGGCCGATTAAATTATAAAACTAACAATTTCTTTAAAAATAATTTGAAATGGGGAAGTGGGAGACAAAATCTTGAAAATACATATCATATATCTTTTATAAGGATTATTCCTTCAATTAACGGGCACAAAGCCACCAAATAGCGGTAAAAATGATAATTTTTTTCCAAACAAACGTTCATTTGCTGAGGGCATAATTTAAAAGAGGGACTTAACATTATGACTAGGATGGATCGCCGTTGTAAACTAACGTGGGCTTATGTAATGACACAGTAGAGCGATTTCCGTTCAACTGAAACCACGGATCTCTGAAATGAGCTATTTGGCTTGAACCCAATTGATATGTATTCAGCGTCTAATTCTGGGCTTAGGACATGGAATCAGAATAATTACGTTTTAAAAACTAAAAATAAAACCGACTTCAATGAATTAAATTTGAGCCCATAAAAATCCAACTGAATTGAGAACCACCTCCTTTTTTTAAGTCGTTTAAAAATGTTTATTTTTCTCTTAGTACGTTATCAATTTCGAAATTACGTAAACACCTTTTTTCTCATCATCATCATCATCATCATCATGATCAAATTTCTATAGACCAATCGGGTATTTTTCAAATTGGTTCATAAAAGTGAGGAGTTATAAGTTAACAAACGAAAAAAAACAACCAATTTGAGAACCTCTTCTTTATCTAGAAGTCGGTTAAAAAGAAATGCTGTACTTCTGGAGGCACTGCTAATTGCCGGTCATAGTTGTTACAAAATTAGTATATATGGTATATAGCAGTAAACAATTAAAACCATTATTTCGTGATGATTTTTACAAGATACATGCAATAGCTGGTTTTGTGGTAGTGAACGTTAATTTTATTCATATTATCTTCTCGTTCATATCTCACACTATGTGGGGTCTGCACGACATGTTTCCATTTTCTATTTTACTGTCTCCCATCAACCGTCATCTTATACCTTTCTTGCTCATATCTTCTTTCACCCAATCCATCCCTATTTTTTTGACCTACTGCTACGAGTATATATATCTACATTCTTCTTTATGGTCTTATCGTGTCACTAGTTATTTCTAACCAGTATGGTGAAAGGAATTAAGTGCGCCTCAGTGGCTCCTTTCGTGCACTTAGGTAAGCTCTCGACCATGCCGACAGGACCCGCAGGGAAGACGAATCAGTACCTACAGGTGCATAACGGCTGCCAGATCTTCCGTTAGTCAGCAGGGGGATTAATCCCCAATCATTGAAGACCATCGCCGTCGTGTCCATCATCAGTCTCCAAGCAGCACTCATCTGGGATCAGTTCCACGTAGAAAACCTCTCTCGAAGTGTTATATAATTCAGCGTTAAATTACCAACCCGGTTTTATAGTATATCTACATTAATATCTAATACTCTTCTGGTCACTTGACATTCATCCCATTGATCATCATCTATCACTCTTTCAGACTGACTTACTCTCATTCCTTATTTAATCCTTTCTCGTCAATTCATCAATTTTGTCATTAAGAAGGGCGAGCCTCTGACGTCGTAACGAGACGTTACATTACAGCACGATGTTAGCATAACATTAGAGATAAGTAGGTAGGTTTAGACCACCTTATTGGCATTACGCTGACCTAACCCTTTCTGGCGTGACATGATGATTTTTACCACACTATGTTGTAAGGTGCGTAAGACATTTTCGTAAATGGTGACCTACCCTTTCTCATTACGGTTACAAGTAGGTACTAACCTAATACTGTTCACCAACCGAGTATTGCATCAATCGATGAACGCCGCGAAAAATTGTCACGTTCCGCCTGAGCCAAGCGTGCAAGCGAGAGCGCGGAACAAGCGACAGAGAGGCTCGATCGCCCTAAGCGTTCGGCTTGTGATGACGTTATCGTCCGGAAACCAACTTTACAGACATCCATATTTTTTTATTATGTTTTTATCATTTTTTGACGACCTGTGTGGCGCAGTGGATTAAAATCAAGCTAAGACGCGGGTTCGATTCCCGTCGCGGGACAAATGTTTGTGTGATCTGCAAGTATATGTCTCAGGTCTGGGTGTAATATGTATAATATGTATGTATTTACAAAAAACGTATATAAGTAGTATATCAGTCATGTGGTACCCATAGCACAAGCTCTGCTTACTTTGGGGCCAAATGATGATGTGTGAAATGTCTAGCATTCTTTATTTATTTGCCTACCACCATAACTTTTAAGTCTATTTTGTGTATTTTACGACAAATCATGTCAAATAAATAATTTTCATTTTATGTCATTAATTATATTGAATGTCTCATAATTAGAGATATTACTTTCAATTTCCACCACACCTAGTTGATTTCAGGGTCATTTATAAAAATATTTATTCATATTTGTCCAACTAAATATCTGCGGAAGTGTCGTTCAATGTCAAGATTTCAATCATTAATGTTATTAAATGTGAATTATCTGTCTATGGTTATGATTACATTCAAATAACCGTAGCAAGTAGTTTCAATGAGAAAATAAATACTAAGCTTGAGTAACGTGACCTTCATAGTTGGTTAACGTCTTGTTTGGAGAGATTTGAAGTGCTAGTTTTATGCAATCATTGCGAGTTCTTTTGCTATTCTCAGAATGAATAAGCCGTAGACTACTACTTGCATGTATTATTGCTAATTATATCCAGTTGATGGCGATGTGACAACATGTCTCTGGAATCCTCTGGTCTCTGAAATACCGAAAGTGGATACTAATATCAGAGAAACATATAGAGTGGGAATTATTTATTCATATTTACTAGTGGTCGCCCACTGGTCGAAATTCGACCATAATTAATAAATAATTAATGTATTTTTTATGTATAATTTAAAAAAATATTAGCATTCTGCACTTCTTCTCAAGTTTTTGCTTCACGTATTAATTCACGTAGATTACGGAACGCGACTATGTTTTGTAGTCGTAGGCGTAAATGCAAATACAAATAAATTACATATGACTTGACATGACAGTATTAGTTAAACAATAATTTAAGACATCCAAAATTCAAACGATGCTTTCATACTCAAATCTAAACAAACAAAGCATGTGTACAGAGTACAAGTATGTAAATAAACGAAATTGACAGTGAAAATGGTATCAATAGCACTCCAATCGCAAACACGCTATAATCACTCGGTATTGTCCGGCCAAAGCAAAACAATAACATAAGGCCTTGGTGTTATTCATTCAAGCGTGACGTCGACATGGAACACATTTTTCTCCTATTTACCCCACAAACAAAAGCAGCCGCCAAGTGACGCAGACGCGGCCGTGCCGACCGGCAGACAGAACGCGTGCAGTTTCTATTTTAATTTACCGCTTAATCTAGTTCTAAAATCCAATTGCGATTTGCACCGGTAACCTATAGCTATTCTATCGAGGCTTACAGACTAACGCTAGCTACGGTTGATATGGAGTGCTTTATCGCAACCGATAAAGTCCGTGATATAATGATTCTTGCGTAGTTTCAACGCGACAATGTTTAGTTTTGAATTCATCAAGAAGTGGTACCACGGTGCGTTGGACTTATCTGTCACGATTATAATAAATTTAAGTTTACTGTCTCTTTCAGTCGTGCTTCAGTTGACGTGACCGTGTCAATAAGGACAGGTGATCTGAAATGTGCGCTTTGTACCGGTTTCCAGATGGCGATAAGGAATCTGATGGCCCGTCAGAGAGTGGTGATAACACATCTGAGTCTACGCAGGCCAACAGCGAAGCGGGAACGGGATGTGCTCAAGAAAGAGGTACGTGAAATGAGGCAATCATGACCGAGTGCCATGCCTATGACAGGTCTTATCATTCATTTCATAAGTCTAATTATTTTGTATTCGTGGCCACTAATAGGTTTTAAATTGGCACTAACTTATCTCTTAACGAGTGATAAAGTGTCTTTTCCTATGGGAAATGCACTTTTAATGTAAATGTATTGTATTCAGGTGTTTCTATGTGTAGTTTCAGGTAGGTAGATAATTTTTAGTACATTCCATAGTACGTATTTCACTATCGAGTGTACCTACATAGGTACACACATTTGCGTTGGAAAATAAAACTGGGGCAGAGTTGTTGTTCTTATCAGATGTGTTAGGGCAACTCGTTATCGAGTGCTAACTATTGTATTTTCCTGCATTATGCTCGTTGTTACGTCAGCTGTATGCTTGTCAAGCGTTTGTCAAGAGAAAAAGTTATGGAATATATTTTGCATCACGTGAACACAATGTTGCCTACATACGTACACTATTCAAATGCAAGATATTTTAGCAGAGGTATCTCTACCGTGGTTATATAATTATGTAATATTTCCACACTATTGATGTTGAATTCCCGACAATTTAAATTTCGGGTCATTAATATCATACAATTGGAAATTGAAATTGTGCTTCAGACACTAAACTATCTGTAAAAAAAACACATACTTAAGTGGTAGTATATCAATCATGTGGTACCCATAACACAAGCTCTGCTTACTTTGAGACCAGATTATGCTGTGTGAAATATTCGGCATTATTGAAGTGATAACTTCTTATGGGAGGGTAAACCGCTTCGTTGCGTAACGCGTTACGGTAGGCAGGCTCCTCCTCTCTCACTCTAACCCACAGCGCTAGTTAGATTCATTTAAGTTATCACTTCTGTCGGGCGTCCCAAGACGTTGTTTTTTTATTTATTTATTGAATGCTCATGCTCCACATACAGTAACAAGTACAAATATCTTTAAGCGGAATAAGATATGTAATCATGATAACATCAGATGTTTTGTTTGATAATGACCACTCAGGAAAAACAACGTTGCACCACAATATCTTAAGTCGATGACAAGATTACGGTTATCAGGGAAATGAGATGGTGATTGGTGATAAAAGAACAAAATTACACGCTTAATTCTTTGTTCCTACCCAAGTATGCACTGATTTCAGACGCGAAGGTCTAGTGAAAACAGTAAACAATATTCAAGGTGTTAAGAAATAAATAATGCCGGACATTTCACACAACCTCATCTGGCCCCACAGTAAGCAGAGCTTGTGTTATGGGTACCACGTGACTACTTAAGTACTACCACTTAAATACTTTTTTTTGTAAATACATACATATGTATTATACATAGAAACACCCAAACTTAAGTGGTCTGGGTTAGATTTAGGATTTTAAAATTAATACACTATTAAGTTCATTTTTTATTAAAATAATAAATATATATTTTAGAAATAAAATATGTCTATCTCAAGTGCCAGCAAGACATTTGCTTTATTGGCCATATACATCTGTTGCATTTTGTTTTGACTTATACTAGACTGATGTTTTTTATTTATGAATATGAAAAGATGAGGAGCAACAGGCTAGCATGGTATGGGCATGTTATGAGAAGGGAAAAATGGCATGTAACTAGGAGAGTGCTTGGTATGAATGTTGATGGATTTACGAGTATAGGTAGGCCAAAAAAAAGATGGATGGATTGTGTGAAGGATGACATGAGTAAGAAAGGTGTTGAGATGATGGCTGATAGAGGAGAATGGAATAAGAACACATGTTGTGCCCACATGTTGTGATGATGATGATGAATATCATATTTTAATACTTATTATCATATTCCGGACGAAGACAAATCCAAAAACACACACAAAAAATATAAAAATCGTTCCAGCCGTTCTCGAGTTATAAATGGTGTAACTAACACGACTTTCTTTTATATATGTTGCGACCCTACAAGCGTGTTTACAATACTACAAATGTGTTTATTTACGACATCACATTACAAACCTCTAAAATTATTAGTGTGTCTCTACTATATTATGCATGTATTATACATATAAACCTTCCTCTTGAATCACTCTATCTATTTAAAAAAACCGCATCAAAATCCGTTGCGTAGTTTTAAAGATCTAAGCATACATAGGGACAGACAGACAGCGGGAAGCGACTTTGTTTTATACTATGTAGTGATATATAAGATAGGTAAGATATGTGTTGTTTTCAATAAGTATTAGGTACATTATCTATATGTGGATGGGCACCTATCCTATGCCGGTAGTGCTCAATGTATTTCCCGTAATGTTACAAAATGTGACATTTTATTCCATAAAATCAAACTTGTTGCATAAAAAACTCAACTAATGCATTTTAATGAGCACGTTAATAACATTAACGGTTTGATAAATATATAAATATTTACACTGCATATTTTGTTGAAGGTCGGTGAAAGATAAACAAGTATATACCTAAGTATATTGTTGTAAAAGGAAATTACTTAGTAATTAAAATTATGTAGGGTAAATATTATGTAGGGTACAAGTACTGCCCGCGGCTTTGTCCGCGCGGTAATAGATAAAAAGTAATTATTAAGATATCTTAAAGATAAGTTATTTCAACTAAGTTTTATCGAATTTCTTTTCACTATTGAATGTTTGAGTTAGAAACAAACGTATAAACACACAAACTAATATTGGTCACTCCACAAAACATCTAGCTCCAAATGAAGCAGCTTGTAGATAAATAGATAACTCCTTATTGACTACGATACGGAATATTACAATAACAATATCTTTACTATTTATGACGACCTCTGTAGCGCAGTGGGCTTAGGTCCGGCTGAGACGCAGAAGGTTGCGGGTTCGATTTCCGCCGTGGGACAAAAAAAAGAATGAAAAAAAGAATGAATGAAGACAAAACATTGGGCGGCCTTATCGCTAAAAGCGATCTCTACACCAGGCAACCGTTGGATGGACTGGACTTAAATAATAATAATAATGCCGGACATTTTACACAGCATCATTTGGCCCCCAAGTAAGCATAGCTTGTGTTATGGGCACAACATGACTGATATACTACTTGTATAATATATTTTTTTAAATACATACATATTATACATAGAAACACCCAGACCCGAGACAAATACTTACAGATCATACAAACATTTGTCTGGCGGCGGGAATCGAACCCGCAACCTTCTTCGTCTTAGTCGGATCTTGGCCCACTACGCTAAAGAGGTCATCAAATAAACAGAGAAGGGGCATGTAGGTGTGATGTATTGTACAATGGGAACCAGATAACTGATAAAATACTTATCCATAACCTGCAGCGCAGATGGCAGAACTACCAACCGCGCTGAGGGGCCAGTCGACTTTAACATCTATAATGTTAGTATAAAGATTGAAAATACTAAAACAAAAAATTCGTTTTTCCAGAGATCTTGGAGAGCCTTCGGCCTGGTTCGCCCGAGGCTCCTACTAACAACAGCTCCGGTCCTCAACGCTTCTTGAAGATAAACGTTCGACACATCACTGATGGACAGGTAATAGTCACCGCTGTGACTTATTGTAAACTAGCTGCTGCCCGCGGCTTCGCACGCATGGTACCTACATAAAAAGTAGCCTATGTCCTTCTCTAAGGTCCCATCTATCTCTATACCAAAATTCATCAAAATCGGTTCAGCGGTTTAGACGTCAAAACGTAACAGACAGACATAGTTACTTTCACATTTATAATAGTAGGGATCAACAGCCTAAAATGTTATGCTTCTAGTTCTGAAAATGACAATTCTTTCATCCCCCTTTTCACGCGTGCAATGCTGATACATCAGCCAGTATTTGCAATGTAAGCTCAAAAAAATGAGTTTATTTACGACATTACATTAGAAACATCTAAAATTATCAGTGTTTCTCTACTATATTATGCATGTTTTATACATATAAACCTTCCTCTTGAATCACTCTATCTATTAAAAAACCCCATCAAACTCAGTTGCGTAGTTTTAAAGATCTAAGCATACATAGGGACAGACAGACAGCGGGAAGCGACTTTGTTTTATACTATTTAGTGACTTGCTATCAATAAAAGCTCGAGAAATTACTATTTAATATAAATGTAATTGCTGCTTCTATATGCAAACTGCAGAATTCTACCGGGATCTATCTCTATAATAGTCCAATAGTCCAATATCTATAATAGTCCAATGTATTTGTGGTGTGCAATAAAGTATTTTCTATTCTTTTCTATTCTATCCAAACAGCTTGAAGGGTTTTAATAATTATAAAGACCTGTCACGCTCGTTTGTGGACAATTTGAACACTTCCGTAACATTTTCAAAGCACTGACACAAAGTTGAGTATGGAAAATTTTTGATTTCAAAGAATGATAATCCTTATCTTGAACATGGCTCTTTAGTTTTCAATTGATATGTTTTCACGATAGTTGTTCGAAATCTATACTAATATTATAAATGTGAAAGTAACTATGTCTGTCTGTTACGTGTTCACGCATAAACCGTTGATCCGATTTTGATGAATTTTGGTATAGAGATAGATTGGACCTTGAAGAAAGACACGAAATATTTGTATGTAGATACCACGCGCGCGAAGCCGCGGGCAGCTGCTCGTAATTTATATAATGTTTATGATTATAAGGCGTAATGATGACAGGTGGAGTAAAGCAATCACTGAATTCTATAATATAGGAACTTCGATCGTCCTTTGGCAAGATAGGTAGACGATATAGTTAATGTAGCTGGCCGCGTATGCACAAGATTAGCTCAGGGTAAAAACGAATATTACTAATATTATAAACGCGAAAGTATGTATGTTTGTTACTTTTTCACGCAAAAACTACTGAATGTACTTTTATGAAACTTTCTAATAATATAGCTTATACATCAGAATAACACATAGGCTATAATATATAAAGATATTGTGTTTATTGTCCATAATAACTATAACGATAAACGTAGTAAAGTAGTAAGTAGGAAAAATATCTGCCATCTGCGAGCTTTCCTGGCGTGAACCGTTAGAATTACATGAAGCACTAATCCTGCGCAGAAGAAGTCGCGGGCACCATCTAGAAAATAATAACGTCGGACATGTGACATCACTCGTTAAATGTACACATAACAAACATAAATCGAATAAACTAGTGGCGCTGTCAGCTGTAGACCTCGCGAACATTTTTCGAAATGACTGAAATAAAACTTTCTTTACGTTTTCAACCCCCACACCTCCGCCATTTTGAAAATTTTCCAAAAAATAAATCGACAAAAAAAATCTACTGCTAACAAAATTTCACGAGAATCGGTTGAGAAATGCGACCTGTAGAGGAGAACATCCGGATAGACGCCGTTCGGACAGACATACGAAAGCATTTGCCTAAGCTGAAACAGAGACACTCGCTCGCTCGGTCAATTAACTATAACATTTTATGGTTTATGCACCAAATACCAGGCAAACAGACATTTGACTTAAAATATAATACAAAGTATACAGAAAACAGCTTACATTTAGATAAAAATTGATGAACTAAAACTAAAAGAACTAAAATAGTTAAAACCAAAATATTAAAATATGTCGAAAATATAGGTATATTAACTAACCTATTTTAAACTAATACTAGAAAATTAAAGAAATAAACATGATGAATAAAATAGTGGAACTCCAAAATACTTAACATTATACTAATAGATAGGTTCTAAAATGCAGGTTCATCTTGGTGAGAACCAAGGAAATGCTTGATTAATTTATTTTTATAAATACGTAACAAGTCACCAAACACATAATTTTAGGGTTTTTATTGCTTAAGGGTCCATAGGAGGTAACTTTTCTATAAGGTACTGAAGTATCTACTTGAGTTATGAGGTTAACGTTTTAAAATAAATAAAGTTTATCATTTTTTCTATGGTTCCAAAAGAGTGAAAACACGATTTGAAAGAAATATCTCGATAAAAAAAATATATGAAAAATAGTCGATTTGTTAAAAAAATGGTATGGATCTCAAGAACCCTGAGGTATTTCAGGATGATTTTTGCATTGTTATGTAGGTAATAACTATTTTTTTGGTTCCTAAACACAGTTTTTTAATTGATAGTGTATTTATACTAGAAATAACAATTATTTGATTTGACGTTGTCGGCATTGTCAAATACTTTTGTCTTTCGCGAAGTCAAATCTCTCTGTCCCGTTCACTCGCCCCCGATATCCATTGGAAGCTATCTCTGTCAATGCGTTCATCAGTCTGCTGCGGCATTTAGTGGAGGACGGGCCTGTGTCAGACTGCACTCTGAAATACCTGTTAGTGATTACGCATTGTCAGACTGGGAATAGTAAAAGTGAATGCGAATAATTATGGGCAAACCAAGAAAAATGAGTGCTGAAGGGTACACCAAATATTTGAAGGAGAAAGCTCGTATAATGAGAGAGAAAGTTATGAAGTAAGTACCTACCTATTACTTGTATAATGTCTTATAAACTATAATATAGTATCTACCTAACAAATTATAATACCTACCTCTAAGTAAGCGGAGCATGTGTTATTATACCCACAAGACTGATATACTCTTTCCAAATACATATTTATTATGCATACAAGAACACCCAGAATAGAGATAAATATTTGCAGATTATACAAACATTTGCCCCGCGGCGGAACCTATATAGGTATAAGAGTTGGTAGCTAACCAAAGGGCTGATTATGAGTTTTTGACTATTTCTCAATAGAGGTGACTCGCTCAAAAATCATTCGCATACAAAAAACCAAAGTTACTTTGGTTTTTTTTATGCGAATTTAAAATGCGTTAGCGATGATGTGTGGATACCTACTGTAAGTAGGTAGATACATACTAAATTCATACGTAATCATTTGTATCTACCTAAATATTGTGTACCTTCATAATATTTCTCATTTTCAGAAATAAGCAATTATTACTCGATACCGACTACAATAAAGAAATTGTACAGGACGTGGAGCCGTGCCCGTGAGCATATTAGTTTACATACCTACCTAAATGTCTTACAGATAGGGTAGGCACGGGTTCTTTGCTTCGTATTTCGGTTCGCACCTATTTATTTTGAGTCTAATTATTGTAATGGGTAAGTAAAGTAGATATATCTACCTGTTACGCAATCATATTTTACTCTACATACCTAGGTACATACATTTTTCTTTTTCAGAAATATACAAATATTGCACACTGACTGCAATAAAGAAAATATACCGGACCTGGAGACGTGCCCGTGAGTATCACATAGCTAAGTAGATTAGTTAGGTACCTAAATGTTTTGATAAATAGGGTAAGCACGGGTTCTTTGTGGATGGCTTTACCAACTAGAAAGATATGTCTGTATGTCTTTGGTGAATGAAATCGCTACAATAAGCATTTTATTGCTCATCCTCTTGTCTTGATTTTATTCATTATTCCTAAGCCACGTTGCTCTGTTAATGTGACTATTTTATAACATAACTATGTAGTTGCTTCTCAAAAGGTACATATCTCTATGTATGACACGATTTGAATAAAAAACTTCTATAACTTCAAATCGTTCTTAATTATATGACCACAACTGTATATTTAAATGGGCACTTTATTTCTTCGTGGTTTACATACATCTTCGTCATGTGTTGCATCCACGAAGTGTGAGTAACATAAGTCGCATAAGTATTTATTATAAATCTGGTTATTTCAGGTACGAAATAAGCTATTGTGATCGCGAAGCAGAGAGCATTTTTTCTGTGGATGGACGAAGAATCATCGATCTAGATCATTTTTTTAAATCCCTTCAAACAATATGTGATCAAAATAAAGCGTTTGGGTGTGCATTAAGTAATGTCCACATTATTGGAGTAAAAAGAAAAGGACTACTTTCCAAATACACGTTGAAATGCAATATGTGCAATGCAAAATGTAATCTTGACTCAGAACCCAAATCAAAACTGGATATAAATAAAGCTGCAACATCTGGCATTATATCTCTGGAATTGGATTTTCACAATTCAACGAATTATTTGCATCTATGGATTGTCCATCTATCACACCAAAACATTTTGATAAAGTTCAAAATCAAATATACGATGATTGGCGAAGCACAGCTGTGAGTGTGATGGAGGCGGCCGGAATTCGGGAACGTGATGCTGCAATTGTGGAAGAGCGTGTGAATACAAACGGCATTGCTGGCATAGACGTCATTGCCGATGGTGCCTGGAGTAAACGCTCTTACAATACAAACTATTCCGCCCTATCTGGAGCAGCAGCTATCATCGGGAAAAGGTTTGGTGACGTATTGTATATAGGAGTCAAAAATAAATATTGTTGCATCTGTGTGAGAGCTAACAATAAAGACGTCATGCCAGGAGACCATGTTTGCTACAAAAAATATAGTGGTTCGTCTACGGGTATGAAGTCGGACTTATTGTTAGAAGGTTTCAAGCAGTCAATTTCAATGCACAATCTCATTTATGAACACGGCAGATGGCGTTTCATGCACGTACAAAAAAATTTTGGAAGGACGTCCTTATCTTGATTGCACGGTTGAAAAAGTAGAATGTAAAAATCATATTTCGAAACATGTGTAAAAAGTTAAGGGGTATAAGCACAGAAACAAAATATCCACCAAACCTTAGAAAAAAAAGAACAACTCAGAGAATACTTGCTATAAGAAAAGTTATTTGCTCTTCGATAACTGAACATACATCAAAAGACACAGGTTTCGATTCAAAAGTAAATTTGCAGTTTAAGGATATCACAAATTCATATAATCATGCATTCGGAAACCACGAGCATTGCCAACCATATTATTGTAATAGCCAAAAAAACAGTGAAGATTTGACTTTAACTTTGAAAATGTGTGCTATATGGCACAGAATATAGGTTATAGTTAACACTGTAGCGTCTAAAGCTCGAAGTCTCATCCACAACAGTGACAGTAATAAAGTTGAGTCGTTTAACAGCATTATTGCAAAATTTGTTGGGGGGAAAAGAATAAATTTTTCGCTGCGCCGTGGATATGAGTCAAGATGTAATGCTGCAGTGGTTGCATTTAACACAAAACGTCCTCTTTCAACATTGCACAGATCCATTTTGGGAAATAGTCCAAGGGCTGCCGTGAAAAAACTAGAAGAGAATCGTTTTAAACAACGAATGCGTATTTCTAAGAGCACGAGAAAAAGAAGGAAGTTATTTTTAAGCAGCCAAGAAAGATCGGCCGATAAAAATTATGGTGAAAATTGACAAAAACCAGACATGTCATTTTCAGAGTACAACAGATGTAAAGAAGATTTTTTTAAAAGTTTGCAGTGCTCGGACGACGTAAGAAAACAAATAGAAAAAAAACAATTTTGCAAAGAGATTCTAGTGAATGGTTAGAACTTCGACGAAAACTTCTTACAGCATCAAATTTTGGAAAAGTTGTAAATAGGCGGCCAATTACAAGCGTAAAGAATTTGGTAAAAAATCTTCTTTATCCAAAAAATCTGAGTCATGTGCCGTCCTTAAAACACGGAATTGAAAATGAGACTACAGCTCTAGAGCAGTTTAGAAACTCAACTAAAAATGAAAATTGAGCCTTGCGGTCTCTTTATTGATAAAGATTTGCCGTTTTTAAGTGCAACACCCGATGGAGTTATAAGTAAAGATACAATAGTTGAAATACAGTGATAGGATCACAGTATTTAAAACGTTATGGACGTTTTGATGTAATAGAAAAAAGAAAGGTAAATTTCTGGACAAAATCAAAAAACGGCCTTGTTATAAATCAAAAGCATGCCTGGTTTATACAAGTTCAAGGTCAACTACATGTCACTGGCAGGCGTACCTAAATGTATTTTTAGGGTGTGGTCCGGACGTGATAGAGAGATAAATACTGAAACAATTGAAAGGGATGATAATTTTTGGAAACAACATATGGAGAAGAAATTGAAAGATTTTTATACTCTATACTCGCAAAGCTCAGCTCTGCAATGCCAGACATATTCTAAACATGCCTATAAGAGATATATAATGTATTTTCTGCCAATAAAGCCTTTTACTTATTCTGTTTGTAACTTTTCTTCAATTGATTCATTTTGTTTCCATACTAGTTACTAGGTTGGTTGGTACTAGGTAGGTACTAGGTAGGTACTAGGTAGGTAGGTACTAAAAATACAATTCTGCTGTTTCACGGACTAACTAAAAAAATGCTAATATACTTACGATCTTATTTTGTTCACCTCAAAGAACAAATTAGCGTAAACATGACAGTTCTTAATATCGCTAAACTGATATGTTGTGATCGACGTGTTGTAGCTTATTTTAAAAACATAATAATTAGTGTTGGCTGACTAAAATTACGAAAAATTGTGGAAAATCAATTTAATATAAAAAAAAAAATCCAATTTCTGCTTTTTTTTAATTGTAAATATTAAAAAAAGCTGAAATTGTTTATTTTTTTAAATTAAATTGATTGACGAAAATAATTTTAGTGCTAAGAATAAAAAGTGTGCGAATGCTCCCACTCTACCCTACGGTCAGCGCGTGACCTCTGACGTCACGCGTGATGAACTCGTGCGACTCGTGCGAGTGAGATAGTTGCGTATGCGCGGCGCGCAGCTACACCGGCCAGGCGGTGAAATTTGGATTCGAGCTGGCGTTGTATAGGCTCTTAAAGAGACTGTTGCAACATTCAGCACGCGACTACGCTTGTCCCTCAACATATCCTTTATAATTCCAGGGAGTAGTGTCTGGTGTCCTCCTAGTGACACCGAACGCGGTGATGTTCGACCCGAACGTATCCGATACGCTAGTGATGGAGCACGGGCCTGAATCGTACGGTGTGATTGCGCCAATGGAATACGTCGTCAACGCGGCCATTTTCTACGACATCGCACACATGCGCACTCACGGACCAGATCATAGCGCGCAAAAGTACGTAATAATATATACTTAAGGATACACTAGTCAGCAGCACAAACTCGTTAGTGCCCGCAGCTACAATGCAATGTATATCACCTAGCATAATGTAATGGAGAGAGTATGATGAAGATTTTTAATCATATAATTCGACCAGACTGTGATTTCAACTTAAAACGACCGCGTAAAAATCATGAATAGACTTTTGGTGAACGGTTCTCATGAAAAAACTACTGACTATATCCATTCGAAATAAATTGATTTGAGTTCTAGAATAAATAAACTATGCTTTCATCGAAATAATTTTAGAGTTTGCGTACTCCGTATGTTATATATATACCACCTAAAGTTGTGCTTAAATCAGTGTTGAAATATGATTTTTTTGAGGCTTGTATCTTTCAAACCCATTTTTTTACGATTCTGTTGTGATACAAGCATAGATTATGACAAGACAAATTGATATCATATTTAGTCTTGGTTATTCAACATCGGGTGGAGTGATCATCCTTTGACGATTGTATGGAAAGATAATCGACTCACTCTTAATAATAAGTATACGGCTTTAATTCTGAACGCCTCTTAACTTCTGTCAAAAGCTAATCACTGAAAATTTAAAATAGTGCCATCCCTTTTTTAACCGACTTCATCAAAAAGGAGGAGGTTCTCAATTCGTCGTTTTTTTAATGTATGTTTACCGATTACTCGAAAACGCCTGAACCGATTTAGAAAATTTTTTTTTTGTTTGAAAGGGTATACTTCCCAGGTGGTCCCATTTAAATTTTATTGAAATCGGTCGAGCTGAAAAATCAACAAAAATCTAAACATTGTAAATCACCGATGATATTTTCGTTTACTCCGATATCTCGTTGTCTCATTGGAGCAGTGCGTTTATTGGCCTACCCATATGATATATATACAAAATACATCTACTTTCCACTAAAAACGTATTATAGGCTCAAATTTCATTCAATGATGTCGGTTTTCTTTTTGGTTTTTAAATCGTAATTATGTAAGATAATGACAAATGTCAAGGTTACCCAGCTCTTGCAATATCATTTAAGTAACAGGATAACAAATTTAAAACTCCTGGGCAAGTTACACTAGTTGCTTCATCAACTTGAAAAGAGCTAATGATCTTCAAATGGCTGAACAAATTTCTTTAACCACGGCTTAGAATACCCTCGTTCAAATTAACCTTCCAAATAAATTCAAAGAGCAGTGTATAATGTTTGTTTGTATTATTTCAGGGCGGAAACAGCTGAAATCTACTACATGAATAAAGCCGAGCATTCACCAGGAAAGGACTCGCTTCTAGTCAAAGTAAGATATTTTTCTTGATTTTATTTCTGACAAAACGCGGTTTCAAACAGTGATCTCTTGATGGTTGGTCTATGTAATTTTTTACATCCATCTCAATGTTCTTACGTTATCTGTCAGTCAGGACTTATTGTCTTTTGACTGATCTCCGCTCAGTAGGTAGCAACTTAGCCTTCTCAGGACAAAAATATGAGAGATGAACATAGGTATTTATGGATCCCATACTACAACCTTAGTTTGGAGACTAGATGATGTTGTGTGAATTGTCCACCAATTTTTATTATATATATATATATATATATAAACATATTGCATCACGATATTTGTCCTGGATAACTCCGGAACTACTTAAACCAATTTAAATGAAATTTTGAAATTTTGCTTACTGTGTGTAATTTAGTCAAACTTTAAAGATAGGATAGTTTTATCTCGATAATTAAACCTTTTTTTTTTGATTGCATATTCAATGTTTTCCTACAATAAGTTCCATAAGTTTCTAACAGATGGCAGTGTACGTTAACTTGAACATCTTTTGCTATCTAGGTTGGGTTAGCGTATATTGGTTTAATTAGAACTAGTGAGCCACAGCAACGCGTGGCCGGGTCAGCTAGCTTTATTATATATTTATTTTTATTATTGTATATTCCAGGACGAAACATTCCCCGAATTACAAGCGGCTGGCGCTGAGGGTGAGGAACACGCGTCAGAAGACCGACCCGGTTCTGGTGATACCGAAGACCGCGGCGGGGCTGCCTTTCCCAAAGCCTTCGAAAGGGAACTTGTTACCCCAACTGCTTTACAGGTAACCAACCTATTTCAATAGATTATAGGTCTTTGATGCCATTGATTTAAGATTTAAAATAAAATAATTCACCGGTTTTCATCGTATAATAGATGAACACTACTATACATCGTGCCTGATCTTTATTGCTTAACGGATAGCGCTGACTTCATTTGGATGGTGTCCACTTGTTGCATTCTCGGATTGATTCAAAAAGGTCTCACAGGGTCTGTAATCTTGGTCTAAAACGGTCTGGATTTAAAAGTGTTTCTCGTTGTTATAGCAACAAACCACCGAAGAAAGGCGGAAGTCATTGCTCGATCAGCATTGGGCCATCCCGAGCAAGGATAGGATGTCTATCGATCTAGGAAGCGAGGTTAGTAAATGCTTTAAATACTTACATTATCATCAGCTCTAAAATCATATTTTTGGGTGACATAAATCATTTACGCACGTGTCCAAGCTAGTAAACTAACTTGGACTTGACATGTTGGGAGAGTCACCTTGTTAATCTACTTTAAGAGAACCTATATATAACCTAGTCAGAAGTGTAAACGGAGGTTAGAGTATGATATCGACCAATAGAAACATCTTATTGTGTCACTACTTATTTCGAACCAGTGAAAGGATTAACTTGTGCCTTGAGAGGCTCCTTAAGTGTACTCGGCACATGTCTTTAAACTTTTTAGGTTCTACGACATGCCGGTTTCTTCACGATGTCGAACATTAACATTGGTGCATGACTCTATCCCATGAGCACAAGAACAGTAACCAACAGAAACGAACCAGCATGATCTCGTCATCACGCAATCTTGACACGACTTTATAGAGTCGTTCAATGAGAATCCGTAACGTTTTAAGTTGAGAATGCAGATTTATAGAACTAAGAAATCCTTAACATACAGTGCAAAAATGTTTGTTCTACGACAAAAATTTACGAAGTTATGACGAAATTACTAGCGAAGTTCACTGAGTGGCCGCTGCGGTAGCTGTGACGTCACAGAGATGGTCGCCGCCAGTTATCGAATCGTGAAGTAAGAGGGCCGGCTGCGCTCGGACCGACCCTGTGACGTCACACGCACCATTTATTTTACCGGCAGGAACGTCATAATGGTTATTACTTAATATCTTTGTAAGTAATGGTCCGATTTGCAAAATTAAAAAAAGATGTAATCATTCTTATGTCCTATAGAATAATGTGGATACTAGTTCTATTGAATTTACTATAACTTTACTGATCCCTATTCACACATCTCCATGCCGCGTGGATACCCTTATGACTATAATCTGACTGTTTTGTCCAGGTGTCATCAAGCGCTGAGCATTGCCAAGGAGAAAGCCTCGATGTACCGGCTAGCGTGTCCCGCGCTGAGAGCTCCTCAGGCGGCGAGCCGGCCGACGCAGAGGATGCGCCGCCCGATAATGCACACCACCTCGTGAAGCTCAGCTACCACGACTCTGGGATCGACATCCGCGATCCAGTGCTGCACGTCACTCCCGCTGCTGCTAAGAAAGTTAGTTGTTCCTCTTATCCTGCTGTAACTGTAGCTTCAGTCATCGTGGTGCGGTACCTCTTAAGCCGTCTGTACTAAACACCTCGTGGACCTCAGCTACGACGACTTGGGAATCAACATCCGCGATCCAGTGCTGCACGTCACTCCCGCTGCTGCTAAGAAAGTTAGTTGTTCCTCTTATCCTGCTGTTACTGTAGCTTCAGTCATCGTGGTGGGTTACCTCTTAAGCCGTCTGTACTGAACACCTCTTGGACCTCAGCTACGACGACTTGGGAATCAATATCCGCGATCCAGTGCTGCACGTCACTCCCGCTGCTGCTAAAAAAGTTAGTTGTTCCTCTTATCATGCTGTTACTGTAGCTTTAGTCAGCGTGGTGTGGTACCTCTTAAGTCGTCCGTACTGAACACCTCGTGGACCTCAGCTATGACGCCTTGGGAATCGACATCCGCGATCCAGTGCTGCACGTCACTCCCGCTGCTGCCAAGAAAGTAAGTTGTTAACCAAGTCTGTTATTAATCAAATACCTTAGCAATCCTTCTTTTACAATCATCATTGTCAATTCTCCCTACCCAATAAGCTAGTGGAAATAACAAGTCATCCCATTGGTAACACATTATTTTATAGGTCAGCCTCTCACCTCTAGACTACGACGACTATCACCACGAAATAGAGACGATATACGAATCATCGGAGTCCGATCATAGCGACAAATGGGATCATCACACCGCCGGTGCCGCATATAAAACCAACTTACTCAAGTGTTTCGTTGTATTGCATAACAATGAACATTTACAATCATCTGATATGGTCTCCACATCTTCGCACGATGAGGTGAGATGGAGGAAGATTCTTCAGCTCGTTGTCAGCTGCTTAATACTTGATTGTCAAATGTTTTCTTGATAAAGTTACTCTTGTTACTCTAAGCGATTTACAGTTTCTGGTAATATGATCTTTCGGCGTGTCGCTGTCATCTGTTTTGTCAACTGTCTGGAGAAAAAAGTTTACGGTTTATAAGCTGTTGTATTGTTGAGAGTTTTGACCGTTCCTTCCTATCTGATCAATTTCTGAGGTAATTGTCCTTCTTTATTCTATTATTTTCCTCTGCCTTTGGACCGTCTGTATAATCTTAAATCTACGAGCACGACAATTAATGTTTCTTATTTCTGTTTAAATTTATTTCAGCTCAGTTAGTAGTAGCTCTGCCTTCTGTTCTATAGGTTGTGGGTTCGACAAACCTTTGTGTAAGGAACATTTGTTCTGTGTTTGTGTGCTATAAATTATCTTATGTACTCGTATGTATTTAAAAGTATTCGAAGTATTAAATGAGTCATGTGGTCCTACAATTCTTAGTTTGGGTTTTGATGGTGCTATGTAAAATTGTCCACCAATATGTATTTACATTTTGATAAACACGGGCTCACTTATTATTTTGTCGATGGAGGCACCGACACTGTTTCGATTCATCTAGAGAATCTTCATCAAGAATCGCACGGTTCAGTGCGAACCGTGAACTCGAGCGGCAACGAGTGGACCGCGGATCAATCTCACCCTGATGAAGATTCTCTAGATGAATCGAAACAGTGTCGGTACCTCCATCGACAAAATAATTCCCGTGTTTATCAAAATGTATAATACAACTTACGAAAGTTTTGAAGGTGAAATATGTATTTAATATGTATTTCTTTTTCAAAAACGTTCTATCTAAAGACTTATATTCAGGAATATAATTCCCAGTTCGTGTTTACCCAGGTATACAGCGATGCCGACATAGTGCTCTCAGCTGATTGGGTACCGCCAGTTTGTCTGCCGCGAGCCGAGCCGCCGCTCTCCGCCCCACCGCTAGGAGAGAACGAGAGGGTACCACGCAAGTCAGCTGCTGCTGTCTCTTTTTCTCTCGACGGCACTACTCCCAAAGATGATGCTAGCAAACCGGATAAGAAGAATAAGGTAATAGGATTCGGAATTTAATTAGTTACAATGCGGTGTTATTAACGCCCGACGCAACAAGAGGTGTTATAAGTTTGACGTGGGTCTGTGTATGTGTGTGTCTGTATGTGGCATTGTAACTCTCAAACGGATGGACTGATTTTGATATAATTTGTTTTGTTTGAAACATTATTGAGCATATTGTTACGTGTAGCTATGATTCAGGAAAATGACTTTGAATGAAAATGGAATTTTCAACCATTTGATTTCTACAGGTATGATCGATTAGAAGTTTGGTATCTTGTTACTTCAATGATATTGCAAGAACATAGTATATTTGATCTGATACTTGATGCTACAGCATCATCAAGAATCAGCAGGATACGTAACTCATCATCAACTTGTAGCAGAGGTATCGAGTTTGGGCTCATTGGAATTTTCTCTATGAATATGTTATTTTAAATTCATATATGTTTTATAAGTATACTAGCAGTCCCGCTCACGACTTCGTCCGCGCGTTTAAAAAAAATACCTAATTGTAAATCTAAACCATTCTCGAATCCACTTGACAACACTCCCAAAAAAATATATCTAAATCGGTTAGGAGGAGTTTAATTACAAACACTCACAGAAGATTTGGTATATAAATATATAATCAAAATTATTGCGGTAATAAGTACTTACTATTTATAATACAACTGGTTACATAGTAATAGAACTAATATATAATATAGTATAGTAACTTGTTGTCAACAACGAATTAAACAAATTACGAAACCTGTCACATTTCGTATCGTAAAAACAGTAGGGAGATAATGGAACTCTTGATACAATCAAAGTCTATCAGCAATCGGCATCAATGTCGATTAGCAATAGGCATTATTTCAATCAATCATATACGATGTATTTAAATGCTTAGTACGCTAAACATGGTTATCACAATCGTACTTTGTAAATTGGTCGAGTTATGCTTAGTTTGACACCAACTTCACATTGTAACTAGCGATAGAAGCCGATAGAATCGCAGCGATCCGTAATACCAATTCATCAATAGTAACTGAAAGCTATTAGTATCAAAGTTCCATAATCGCCCCACAGGTGTCTGCGTTGCCGCTTTTATTTACTTCCGCGTTTATTGACTCAGTTGCCGATATTTATCATTCACGACAAAGACTTTCCAGAAATTGTCGCGTTATTGATTTTATACCATAAAAATACATTTTATTTTACCTATATTACACAGATGCTGAAACGCCTCTCCTATCCACTTTCCTGGGTAGAAGGATTGACGGGTGAGGGCGCGGCCGCTCATTCTTCACACAGCGACTCACTTCCAACCTCGGCCGATAGCCACTCCACTAGCGTTTTCTCCAAAGTATTTAACAGGTATGTACGGTGCTGTGTAAAAATAACTAAGTGATTTGTAGATATGACACACCGGTTTTTGTCACATACGGTATGTGTGTGACATTACAGCACTGGGACATAAAGGCTGAAGAGCCTTGATACATCTTTGTTTCTTGGCTATACGTGTCTCTTATAATGTCCGGAATAAGATTGAAAGTCAGAAAAAAATTACGCTGGATAAATTACTTGCAATTAACTATACCAATCGTTTATAATACAAGTGTCTGACACCAAGCGCATTGCAATATAGTGAAGCAATAATTTTAAATTATTTTAAATCTAATAATGGTTTTGAACATAATTTTCACGGGATATTTCACATGATATGTGAGTTTTTCTGCTTGCCGATATTTCGACGATCATGGCGCATGAAACTGTGCCGAAATATCGGGATACAGAAAAACCCACATTTCATGGTTAATATCCCATTTTGAGTGAAAATTATGTTACTGATTTTGCCTTGTTTACGTGATTAAGTTTAAAAGAAATAAAATATGTTTCCTACAAATATACAAAAGCAGTTCTGGGTGTTGTCATATCTGCAAAAAACAAATATCAATATACTCTGTTCACAAACAGTTCTACATCGTGACAAGTATGACATCACGGTATTCACATGTAACATATACGCAGTCGCATAACGATAACAATTATACGCATTACTGCCTAAAACTTCTGTAAAAAGAATACAGCAAAGTAATTCAACAATCAGCTGTTTGCTTTATTCTTTGCTTAGTAATACAAATCAAATGTTCCTATGAGATACCAACAAGCATCACACATATACACATGCTAGTAAATTGTAATTAATGTAAACAACGTGTTGTTCATTGCTACCGTGGATGCTAACCGGAATACGTAACGAATCCGCAATCTTCATTGGCGTATAACTTAACGTATTGCGTACATGCGGATACGTAGTTCGCCTATGAACCTTGTGGAGTTCGGTACCGGGTTGTTCCTGAGTAAAACGCCTTCGGAAGAGGCAGCTCACGACGGGTCGTCTGCATCGGGGTATGTCGCCGTGACGATATCGATGTGCCAATATTGTTGTTGTGTTTCGCCTTGGAACGAACTTGGACCACAGCGGTTTACGGATAAGTCTAAATATGTCTATACAGTATTCCGAGATTTTTCTTCCAAATATTACCAAAATGATTGCCATTGTCTTGTGTTGGTTCTAGTTTGCTATTTGAGATATTATAGTATCTGGTCAATATTATTTATTATTTTTCTGTTAGCGTTCACTTTTCCAATTGATAACGATAGACGACATTTACATTGTTTGGTTTTCTGAAATGATAAAGGGATATAGAAAATTCTTTAATAAAATTGATAAATTGACAAATCACTAGAGTAAACAATTTTACTTGAACAAAGACTTGACTTTTTTGACTAGTCTGTCAGCTCAGTTGGTAGTGCTTTCTGTGCTGGAGGTTGAGGGTTCGATTTCCTCCCAGGATAAGTAAGTATGTGATAAATTTGTGTGTATTTAAAAATATATATGTAGTCTATCAGTCATCTGGTCACCATAATACAAGCAGCATAGCTTGTAGTTTCGGGCTAGATGTAAGTATTAAAAAAGAAGTTTTTAATTATAGTTTACTTATAAATATTTTTGTTTTGAGTAACAAACGTACGCCGCTGTGGTCAAACCGTTTAGCCTCCTGTTTGTATTCACCGTTCTCTGTTACAATTAGGCATACCCACCGGCATAAATATATTCTATATTGTCCTTTGTCTAACAATAGTGCTCTTTGGAAACGTTAACGGTTTCCAATGTTTACTGTTGCTTTCCTAAACTGTGCTGAATGGCATGTTGTATATGTGTTAGAAAGATTTAGCGATCGTTTTTTAGAAGATCCTAGATCTCTCTAAGCCATCTCATCGTCATTAGGTCTTCAGTCATAGAAGCGGTGAAACTTTAATAAAACTGTTGCATTTGTTTTTTAACCGACTTCAAAAAAGGAGGAGGTTCTCAATTCAACTGGTTTTTTATGTTTGTTGCCTCATAACTCCGACATTTATAAACCGATTTGAAAAAATCTGATTTCATGTGAAAGGATATACTTCCCGATTGGTCCCATATAAATAAAATAAAAATCGGTTCAGTAGTTTTTAAAATAAAAAAAAATAAAAATATGTCATCCACTTGCATGAAACGAAATTTTGATATTTTGCTTACGAAAAAAGACAACCGACTTCATGTATAAAATACATGAAGTCGGTTGTCTTTTTTCGTTTTTAAAACGTAATTGTTTAGGAATACATTAGTTTACAAGATGATTTGAGAAACTTAAACGCTCATATATTATAACTTACTAGCTGTCCCGGACACGCGTTGCTGTAGCTCAGTAGTTCTAATACGTTGAACCAATATACGCTAACCTCTAAAATTATCAGTGTTTCTCTACTATATTATGCATGTATTATACATATAAACCTTCCTCTTGAATCACTCTATCTATTAAAAACCGCATCAAAATCCGTTTCCGTAGTTTTAAAGATCTATGCATACATAGGGTCAGACAGACAGCGGGAAGCGACTTTGTTTTATACTATGTAGTGAAACGTAGCTAGCAACAGTTTCATTAGAACACACCGTAATAGAACTTTAAAATGAAAACTATATTGTCCTTTCTCCATCTTTTCATTAAACACAAGCATTGTTTTCTATTGGCACCTTGTCCTTTGTAATACTTTAGCATGATTAGCTTAAATATAAGAATGCCTGGCGTTATTATGAACAAGTAAATATTATGTGTTCGCAGGAGCCGATATTACTAATGCCTCTCTTTTACTGCTGCTCTCCTACTTTTAACATTTTTTAACGAAAATTTGTATTTTGAATTTCTTTTTGATGTCTGTAAACCTTGAGGCGTTATGCGCTATATTTTTGACAACAGTTAATAAATGTTTTCTATTTAATTTCATATTTTGCGCTGCTAAAAAGCGAGATGACAGTACATCTCGTAGTCATATATTGATCAGCACAAAGTTTTGTGTCAAATTAAGTGTGAAAATTGTAGTTATAATGAATTTGGAATGCTTAGGCGGAGCTCTTTGGGCGGATTTGGGCGATCGCACACCAAATCGACTTCCAGTGCTAGTTCCACGCAACCTCGACTCGACTATCGCAGTATGGTCTCTGTGGACGACATGCCTGATCTCTTCGCTTCTTTCGATAGTGAGTATTCGTGTTATAGCCTGTGTCTTTCTAAAAGACTCATTCGGTGACCTTTATGACATTGATATAAGATTCAAACTGCAATGATTTATATGTAAAATTTAAATTTGACTCATTTGGTAGCTCTGATTTTTACGCTTTTGGTGGATTCCGTACCTACTATACTACTATAATTTACCATCGCTCTATTGTTTTAAAAACGTTTGTCTAGTTTAAATGGTGACCCGAAATAATCATTATATTATGCGCTTTGTGCTATTAATAATAAATGTGAAAGTTGTGTGGATGTTTGCTTGTTACTCAATCTGGCAATAATAATAATACGTAATAAATTATTAGTAGGATCAGGCAATAAATAATTGTACTTCTTTGTAACAAACCTATTTGCCAATAGATAAAAGACTGACATACATACAACATATAAAACTTATTACTACATCGCTGATGACGTTCGTACGGTGTCTTGTGTCAGGGATCCTGAACGTCGTGTTCAGGATCCCTGACACAAGACACCATTCGGCCAGAACCCGATGTCCATGAATGACGAGAGACGATTCGTTCGCACTCTCACCATAAATTACTTGTAATTCACATTCACATTTAATAATGGCTCAACCGATATGTACGAAACTATGTAAAGATGTGGACCTGAAAGGCTTGTTTCTACATACCACACAAGCAAAGACGGGGGCAGCAGCATGTAACGTCCCTGTTATGATTTAGCCGTCAAATCATGATTACGTTAAGTAGCCAGGACAAGGATGTTTTATCTAAGATTTATAGCCGTACTTGTAGCGACTTATAGCAAGTCCTTAATTGTTCTTAAACTCTTGGAAAACCACTTAAATAACACAACTGGTTTTCTAGTGTTAAGACACGTTATCGCGACTTCGGTACTTGAGGAGTAAGTCGCTTCTTAATACAGATATTCTTTAGACTGACCTCAGCTCATTTGGTAGTAGATCTGCCTTCTGCGCTGTAGGTTCAGGGTTCGATTCCTTCCTAGGATAAACATTTGTGTGATGAACATAGGTGTTTGTTCTGTGTCTGGGTGTTATAAAGTATCTGATGTATGTATTTAAAAATATATAAGTATTCTATCAGTCATTTGGTTCCCATAATACAAGCTATGCTTAGTTTAGAGCTAGATGGTTTTGTTTGCATTGTCCATCATTATTTATTTAATTATTTGTCAAATCTATACTAAGAACCGACTTAATGAACCATTAAGAACTCTGTGCGGCTAAAATAGTTTTTGTTTGTTGAACAGAGCTAATCCCACGTCCCGCGAGGCCTAGCGACGATCCTCCCTTGTATCTGCGCCTGCGCATGGGTAAGCCAGCTGGTCGACCCCTGCCACGTACAACTCCGCTGATGTCATACGGACGCAAGAGGATGAAGCCCGAGTACTGGTTCGGAGTACCTAGAAACCGGTAAGCATTTTGCAACATTTTCATTTACATTTTCGAGTAATGGCCCCCATATCTGCTCCATTTTGAAAAATTTCCAAAAACTAAATTGACAAAAAAAATCTATATAGAAATGCGACCTCTAGAGGTGAACATCCGGACAGACAGACATACGAAAGCATTTTCGCGAAGAAACGGAGACACTCGCTTCGCTCTTTAAAAAATGAATTGAATATTCTTAGTTTGGGATAGTGTTGTGTTGTGGTCACAAATATTTATTTATTTATAAGATATGTTAAGTTGGTATTCTTGTTACCGTGTCACTAGTTGTTACGATCCAGTGTGGTGAAATGTTTAAAGTGCGCCTCGAGGCTCCTTAGGTGTTTGATAAAAACATTGTCTGACTCGTCACGTCTCGTCTCTTTAAAAGGGAACGTAGCGTTATTCGAGAATTTTCCTTCCTTATCCATAACGTTCGTTGTACACGGGGATACAGTTACAATACAAGTACCTACTAATTCATATTGCACTTAGCTCGGCAGTTGTATCATATTAGTTTAATTATTGCACTTGTTGTTGACATTGTTGATTACGTCAGCGTTGTTTTTAAAAGCACGGGCTCTATATAATGTAGCGTCAACAACTTATCTGCCACATAAACGAAAGTATATATTTTTTTCTAAAAAAGAAAATTTGGCATTGGCATTTCAGACACAGATATGAGCTATTAGTGCAATTCTGTGCAAAGGTCACTGTCAAACATATATGTGCGCAGATTCGTGACGTCATAAAGTGTCAAAATAAAACAGTGCTAGTTTAGAACTGCAATAAGAGACGCTAATAAGGCCTCAATTGGGTGTATTTTGATTTGTTAGCATTATTATTACGAAGTTATCACGCCCATATCATTTTAGTTTCAATTCACACAACCCAAAAGTATAATGTAAGTTAACTGGTTTTATTATTATAACTAGCTGTACCGTTCACGATTTCGTCCTCGCGTTTTAAAAAATATATATATTGGAATAAAACATTTAGCTTGACTTTGCTTCTATATTACTTACACAATTGTTAATGCGCGCACAATGACAACTGTCATAACCTAACAAACCGAACCAACAAATCTATTTGTTTTATTTTACACATTTTTATTTTATTTATTAGTTATTCTGCTATTCGGGCCAGAGACAAATCCAACAAATCAAAAATCATGAAAATCGCTCCAGCCGTTCTCGAGTTATAAATGGTGTGTCTAACACGACTTTGTTTTATATACATAGATGTGAATGATTCATGATTGTTTATTTTTAGGTTTTATTCAAGAAAAACTAAATAAACCGTGATTAAACTCAGCAGAGCATAACGCAAAACTCAATTCTACTGTTCACAACAACCTTCAGCATCTTACGTAGCTACGTATAATATTTATACTGTGTATCTTCATATTTTTACTTTTTGTATTCACACAATGTTTATTCGCGTTATTTTTGTTCTCGCCTATTATATTCACTAGTGAACGCCCTGCTTCTAGGTTCGCATACTTTGACGTCCTGTTTCATTACCACAAAGAGTGGGAACATACTTCCATACTAATATTATAAATTAGAAAGTGTCTCTTTAGGTAGGTATAACTGTTTTTTTTTGTTACCTCTTCACGGCTAACGTTACGTACGGATCTTAATGAAAGAAAAAATATTGTATCTTTGAGAAGGACAAAGGCTATTTTTTCTATAAGATATATTATTACGCATGATGCAAACAAGCAAACGGCCCACCTGATTGTAAGTGGGTACCGTAATCCATGACATTTGCAATACCCGCAATAATAATAATATCACACGCACGTTTCCGGCTCCAGACAAAAAAAAATCATGATTATTTGCCTCCTAATTTCACTTGCTCCAGTGCCATTCGAACTAACTCGTAAATCAATAAATAATGCCGGACATTTTTAACACAGCGTCATCTAGCCCCAAAGTAAGCAGAGCTTGTGTTACGGGTGTACCACATGACTGATATATTTCCTATATTTTTTCTGCAAATACATACATATTATACATAGATAAATATCCAGACCCGAGACAAATACTTGCAGATCATACAAACATTGGTCTCGCAGTGGGAATAAAACCCTCAACCTTCTGCGTCTCAGGAAAGCCTACAACTTCTGCGCCACAGAGGTCGTCATCTTGTACTCGTAAATATAGTAAAGCTAGCATACTACTCCTTGGATATAGGATAAATGTGGTGGTACCCACCAAAATGGACTCTTACTGTAGAGTCCTACCACCAGGTAGTGAATTATGAAAGCTAATTATAAATATGTTCCAGGGTGGATGATCTCTTCAAGTTCCTGACGCACTGGGTGCCTGACAGGTACGGCCCGCTTGGAGACGTATCGGCTCAGGGATATGAGCTCATCGACAGTGATACTGAATGGGATGATGATGAAGCCAAACCCGGACATAAGGTTAGTTTAGATTTACACTTTTGTCACCTATGTTGTGATCCATTCACTAATTATTTTGTGACCCATTCACACTAGCAGATTTTCACTTTGCTGTGATATATTCACTAACTATGTTGTGGCCTGTTGACTATTTTAGTGATCCATTCCCTAAGCATTTGGTGACCCATTCGCACTATCCCATACTGAACTTTCGCGAACAAATAAAATATCGTCCTTCTCGATCCTTTTATAGCTTATATTTTCATACGTGTCTCGTATTTTTACATATTTATACATATTTGTAACTCGGTCACTAAGCCAGCAACAGACTTGTTTTTTTATACTAAGCTTTAAAAATAACATCAATGTTAAGTTATTACATAATAAATGATAGCTTGATTTCGTTTCTATCTCAGCTGTCGCGTTTAGTCAACGGTCCTTCGACTTGACCTATCACACCGGCATTAATATTTATATCGGAAACTTATCGGCATTTGAAATGAGTAAAACAGGAGTTGACTATCCATCCGTTTTTACTATAAATGGAGACACGTAGGTGCCTGGCGATTATAATATGTATATGTTTATGGATTATGGCCTCTTGTAACTCAGTTGGTAGTAGACAACTATTTGAATGATGTACATAGATGTTAGTTCTGTATTTAGGTGTTATAAAGTATCATAATTATGTATTTAAAAATATATAAGTATGATATCAGTCGTCTGGTTCCCATAGAACAGCTATACTTAGTTTAGGGCTAGTGTTGTGTGCATTGTCAATTAATATTAATATTTATTTCTTTATGGCCTTACTTGTGCCTCACAACTTGAACACTGTTAAAGATTGGCCCTGTCACTATTTGTCACTATTTTACAAATAGGGATGGCACTAATTTAAACACTGATTAACTTTTGACAGAGCAACGTAAGGCCGTTGGATTACTTTTGGTTGCCTTGGGAAGCAAACATTGCACTCTTATATTATTTATTTACTCGAGTTATTTCCGATTTTATTAGTAATTTTGGTGTTTTTATTGAAATAGAGCTAGAGTTATTGACTCGGGTGTGAATAATTGGAATAAAAGCTTTGTGTTTCTTCGAGTAAAAACAATCCGTAGTTATTTTATATAAAAGGCGCCATTTTATATAAAATAACAAATGACAAACGACAAGATACTCACAGACATAGTCATTTAAACACTTGACACTAGCAAAATTGATATTACTGACATGACACATGCCATTATCGAAGAAGAAGAAGAAGTAAAGCCGTTATAGTGCTTGATAGCATTAAAAACATTTTCAATAAGTCTTCGCGCATTGTGACGGGTAGTATATAGCTCACACCTAGTACATAACTAAGGGAATCGCTTCATAAATAAATAAATTTATATAAATATTGGAGCACAATTTACACAAGACGATCTAATTCAAAACTAAGCATAGCTTGTATTATGGAAACCAGACAACCGATACCACCTAAACACAAAACAAACATCACACATCACTGTGTTCATCACACAAATGTTTATCCTGGTAGCGAATCCAACTCTTAACCTACAGCGCAGAAGGTAAACACTACAGTACTACAGTACTACTACATTATGTGATAATGCCTTGAATATATTACTAACTAGTGACCCGCCCCGGCTTCGCACGGATGCATGCCGATGCTAAATATACTACAGAATGTCTTTATATACAACGTTATCTAAGAGAATAACATACCTAAGAGATAGACACATACCATCGCGGACTTTTTTGTAGAACTTTTGAAGGTGTACAATACTGTAGTACATTATTTTGATCTATCTCGTAGGGTTCAGCCAGCGTTTGCAATGTAAGCGCAAAAACATGTGTTTATTTACGACATTACATTAGAAACTTCTAAAATGAGCAGTGTTTCTCTACTATATTATCTATGTATTATACATATAAACCTTCCTCTTGAATCACTCTATTCTATTAAGAATCTATCTATCTATTAAGAAAACCGCATCAAAATCCGTTGCGTAGTTATAAAGATCTAAGCATACAAAGGGACAGACAGACAGCGGGAAGCGACTTATTTTATACTATGTTACTATGTTTAATGCGAGATAGTCTGATTGAGATCTGCACCAGCCAACGAGCTAATCCTAAGATTCAGAGACCCAAACATTACATAAACATAAATAAGCTTGCTTTACCATAGGTATGTCAAAATTCATGAAATATCGATAAACGAAAGCGTAAGTCCACGCTTAGATTGACCTCTGCATAACCATAAGACTAACTCTAGGAAAAGTTGAATAACAATGACAAATAATAATAATAATACCGGACATTTCACACAGCATCATCTGGTCCCAAAGTAAGCAGAGCTTGTGTTATGGGTACCATATGACTGATATACTACTACTTTTTTTTTGTAAATACATACATATTATACATATAAATACCCAGACCCGAGACAAATACTTGCAGATCATACAAACATTTGTCCCGCGGCGGGAATCGAACCCGCAACCTTCTGCGTTTTAGCCGGACCTAAGCCCACTGCGCCACAGTGGTCGTCTGTGGCGTGGTCGTCACAAATCAAATGAATATGGCGCTATGTATCGCTGTAAGTTTTAGTGCAATTCAGTTTAGGTCAACTAATTCAATGCCACCAGTTTTACGCTAGTACCTTATCTCTTTCATCGCTCATCGCGATAAGAGAGTAGACATTATTTATTAGAGCACGCTTAATATGCTAATTGTTATCTGTTGTACTAGTTGAACACTCGCAACTTCGTTTATGCTATAAATTTTATAAGACAATTTATAATGGTCCTTGTGATTAAAATTTATTAAATAGACATGTTGATTTTAATCCTTTGCTCGACTCATTCAATGGTTGATCTTGAGGAATTCATTTTTTAGTGGACCTTGACTACCTAAGTCTTCTCGTGATTTTGGTAGGATTTCATACCATAAAGTTGCCATTTTATAATAAAGGTTATATTATTAATGTGTGATGAGATAATGTGGTTTTATTTTCGCAGGATGACCGCACAGGCAGTACTGGAGACGTCACTGACATTACTCGTGAATCCTGGGAGGTAAGTCAACTTACCTGTTTTATGTGTCACCTTCTTTAATAGGTACTTGATCTTTTCAAACACTCATATTTACAACAGCTTTTTATAAACACACTTTTTATCGTCGATTTTGCATCACGTCCCACATACAGTACACATTGAACATGTTTAATTATTCTATATGTTATATGCGGGGTTGTTGCATAAGGGTGTCCAAATGTATAAAGCAATAACACGTTCGAAAACATTGTTTCTACCTCATTCATATGGGAACGAACACTCAGGTTTATATCGTGTCATTTGAAGTATAATTCTAATTAGTTTCTGAGCGGCACTTTTTGCAACCGGCCCCAAGTTACTATTGCATTAAGTGAGAATATGACGTCACTTTATGCGAAAACAAAATGATTATAATGTTTCTTATAAGTGTTATAAAGAATGAAAATTTGTTTGCATACGCGATTTAAGGCTTTATTTGAAGCTCGATTATGTTTCCTTTATAGTGTAATTATAATTGGGTTTCGGAACACCTGATTACAATTCGTTCGTATCGTATGTAGTTACGTTGACGAATAAGACAAAATACGGTTATGTAAACATAGCTGATTTAAATTTCACAACATCCAGTATGACCAAACCGCTGAAAAGTGCAACGTCTATGGAATTTCCGATGATATATTTTACTTTCTCAAGGCGCTGTAATTTTTCTACAGCAGATATATAGTATTTATTTTCTATTAGTGAATGGATTTTGCATCTCTGTGCTTAAGTTTGAAGAGGAATGTGACATTACAGAATGAATGAGACTAAATTGTAATTGGTTTGGCAAATTATACCTCTTTTGTGTTACAAATGTTTAAAGCCAACGGTAACAAACAAATAGGTATAGTCAAAAAAAACGTAAGGGTGTCCAAGATTATAAAAAAGGCTATTATTTTGTTAGTTAACGAGTATTTATCGCGTGTACATAGGTGTCACCTTTCAATTTACATCCGAAGTTTCGGTTCTTTTGCAACAAACAGCGACGCCTGTGACCATGCCATGCCTGTGGCATTTTGTTGCATCACAAATGAAATATCGGGAATAAATGAAAAGGTGATTTTTGATCGCGAAAGTTTAGAAAGTTTAAAAAAGCTATGTTCACATATCCCACACGAGACACAAGACACATTGTTTTCCACTAATGGATGTGCGATTGTTAGCTGCTGAAGGCGCCTTACGTGAAAATATATTCGATAATGAAGAGCCAAGCGGAGGCGCTGGGCGATTCACTCGGCGAGGAACCGCAGCCCGAGGTACTGACGCTCGCTGACACCTCGCTGAATTCCACTTGTTATCATAAAACAAGCACTAAACCAAACGATTGCTACATTATACAATGATTAGAAGATTTTCGCAAAACATTTTCGCTCTATCTCATAACTTAATATTAGCTTTCGTGGCGTTAAAATATGGTGCGTCCAGGCCTTGACAGGATTCTCTTTCTATTGACGTTCACGCTTTTGATAAGTCACGTGACTAATGCGTTACTACTGCAGTCATTTCCATGCAATTTTATCTTGCTGCAAATGTGTATGGGGTATTTGTCTAGACCCCCTGAGGCACCTAAGTTATGTTGGTAGTTAAATAAAGTACTCAGAATTTATAAACTAAATTGAGATGTAATATGTATTGTCATTTTAATGTCAATTAATAAGGATGACAACAGATGTTAACGCCATAATAGCTGGTATGTGATTATGAATTAACCTTTATAATTATGCAGCAACAAGTATTGCTACTATGTTTTGTACGTTTGTTCAGACTTCGGACCCGGCTTATGGGTCGGATTACGACATTCTCGACAACCAAAAGTATTATACTAAAAACTGAAACTTTGCATAGATTACGACATTCAATTCGGTCTTCAGCGTCACTACTGTACAAAAGTATATAAAAAATGTAGCTTGTTGTTTTCAAAACCTACAAACAGTCTGAAATTTTCCGGGTGTTCATTTGGGCAATTGAAAATTGTTGGATTGTCATTTTTGAGACCCGAAATCATGGGATTGTAGCAGAACAATCGGTGCTTATACGAGTTTTAAAAACAAGTGTGATTCAGCCTGCGTTATATGTTTAGAGCGTTATCTGTGTACAGCAGCACAATCTTGTTAAATGATAATGCACTGCTCCCTAGTTGCATACCAAAATGAATGTTATCATGTAGTGGTCGATGATTAGATATTTTTTATTGTTTCCTCAATGTTATATCGGATCCTTAAGATAAGCCAGAATGTAATGCACTTCTAGATGGTTTATGTTTAGCTATGCTGTTTCCAGTGCCTTCAACTTCAATATTAGATTTTATGAAATACTGTAATGGAATGAATTTGCATTTTGTACCTACTAAAAACTTAATGCCAGTGTAAGTTTAACCCTTGAATCTTTGAAGATATGGTCGAGAACATAAAATGTCTGTGTTCAAGTTTTTAAGCTGAATTCTAAAAAAGGATGAGGTTCTGAGTTCTGTTGTTTTTTTTTAGATTTTTTTATGTTTGTTACTTCATAACTCCGTCATTTATGAAACCTTTTAAAAAAAAAAATTTAATCCATAAGTTTTTAAATTTAAATCAAAATAGCTAGAAAAAAAAAAGGTTCTCAATTCAATTGTATTTTTAAGGGCTCAAATTTCAGTCAATGAAGGTGTTTTTCTTTTTAGTTTTAAAACGCAATTATCAATATAAGTAGTACTCATAAGGTCTCAGCAGAAAACAGGTACCTAAGTAAAAGTGTTTGTTAAATTGATTTATTACATATTTAAATACAGCTGCTGTTTTTATAGCGTAGGTTCTCGTATGTAAACACCTAGGTCGTATGTCATTGAGCAATTATAGCAAAAAGCAGTGTTATTATAACGACATTGTGAAACGACCCTGTGGATGAATGAGGTACAACACAATGGAAGGCACAACGCTACTGCACGGCAAGCTATGCTACTATTATTTTCTCTATTGTTGTTTGTGACAAACATGTGTACAATTATGGATTTCACTCAGACGTATTCGAAACGACCTCATTATTTAATGACGATCCGTAACGTTTTTATTTGAGAATGCAGATTTATAGAGCTAAGAAATCCTTAACATACAGTGCAAACATTTTTGTTCTACGACAAGAATTGACGATGTTATGACGATATTACTAGCGAAGTTCACTGAGTGTCCGCCGCGGTAGCTGTGACGTCACAGGGACGGTAGCCGCCAGTTATCGAATCGTGAAGAGGGACGGTTCCGCTCGGACCGTCACAGTGACGTCCCAGCCAAGGATTGCAATACTTTGCTGTCGTCTGTCTTTCCTGAAAACTACAATCTGGGTCTCTTCAAGTCAAGAGTAAAAAGGTGTCTTCTAGAGTTTCTAGACCTTCGTACCCCATCGTCGGCCGCCAAACAAACATAGGTTAATCTATGATTTAAAAAAAAAATCCTCTGTATCTGGTGGCCTACTCTTGAAATCTATAACTGATATTTATTGTCAATAATCGTCATTACTTTTGACAATAGATTTCGTAATCTTCCATAACACACGATACGATAATTTGAATTAAACTAACTATTTCAACGACTTTATCGTATCGATATGAGGGAGTGTCTAAGGGAGTCATCATCAAAAAGTCAAAAAATAAAAGTAACTAAAGATCTAAGGAGGTTTCAGCCTACAGATTACAGTCGTGAGAGTATTGTTTTTTTTTTTTGTTTTATAGTCTTCAATTTGAGCGGTGGTCCGTCCAGTTGTGTCCTAAACAAAATTTAAACTTCTCATCGGTATGATGTATGTATGTTTCCAGGAAAAATTATGATAGATACAATACGAACTTTAACTATATATTAATTACCCTGAGTCAAAAATCCATACCTAAAGTACCGAAGTCGCGATATCGCGTCAAGAACAATATTAAAACTATTGTCTTTCTAGTGGTTGTCAAAGAGACATGTCTTGCTGAAATGGAGTAGGAATGAAAGAATGGGCGTTATGTTTCGGGATGTTAAGGATAAAATCAAACACTGCTGAAATTACGCTAATTACAATTACCATTTGTAGGAACAAGGGCCCTCAAAGAGCACAGTTTTTATTACTCATCCCAATTTGCGCGCGATCGTGCGTCAAACTCACCAAACTTTGAACGTGTTAAAATTGACACCCCGGGCATGTTGTAAGCAAAATACATCGGACGTATTTTGCTTCGATACGTGGATTGCATTATTCATCGATGCCGCAGGCTACAGTATCAACGCTATCTGTATTTGTGTTTGTCAATATCGTTTAAACTATGTAATGTGTATAAGTGTATACCTACAGTAAACCGGTTTCGGGCATCCCATTTCTGAAATTATTTTAGTTATTTTTGTATAGGTATAGCTATTTACTTCAAAAAAATTATGCGTGACATTTTTTTAAAACGTTTGAAAGCAACCTGTTTGGTGCGAGACAGTTGACAGAATAACAGAATAGTAGATTACTAATTGTCAAAAACGAAGCATTGAAATTTTCGTATTTGTAAACAAACGGTTTTGTCTTGCAGATGAAAAGAAATTATAAACAAGTGCAATATAATGTTTCTTATTAAAGGCAAAACTTTTAGAGGAAACAAAAAAATGCAAGATCAAGTAAGTGCTGAAACTTTGATACGTTCCTTATGTACTTCGGTAATAAACTATATAAATCTCTTGTCATCGAAATACTCAAAGCCTCTTGTAAGTGCTAGGTAATTATAGGTGCATACTTATTTAACATTGAAACGGGATGGTGCTCTTAGGACTGCTGACTGGCCTAAACATTTGTGTGACGAACTGGTTGTTTATTCTGTGTCTGGGTGTTATAAAGTATCATAAGTATGTATTAAAAATATATAAGTATTCTATCAGTCATCTGGTCACCATAATACAAGCTATGCTTAGTTTGGGGCTAGATGGTGTTCAGCGAATTGTCCACCAGTATTATTATTATTATTACATACAGCACCTGTACATTTGCTCTAATAGAAATATGTATCTCAATAAGAAAGCACATTCTAAAAGCGTGGTGCCTTTTTAAATGAGAATATTAATGTAACGCGTAACTGCGCAAATGCAAAGGACTAATTATGGCTATCCTACTTATATTATAAATCTCTAAATGAGGTTAAATATAGAAGTTCAAAAAATCGACGTTCTTGCGTTCGGCGTTCTTGAATTTCCTGTGGTGCCATCTAGTTTTTAATGTAGTCTGCACTTATCCAACACTGGTCTATAACATGTTGGCCGTACATTGACGAAATATAATTACAAAATAGGAAATTAGACCAATGTTGCGGAAAGTTTTTTTTAATGGTGCTGTTGTGACAAACCGCAGCGGAATTTTTATATATTCAAACGTTATGTAAACGTTAATGAGCGTTTGAAGAACTGTGGATAACTAACATGTAAATATTATTTAGTTTCTAGAAAAATTGGTTAAATTTGTGTCTTAAAGTTCACATAAAACCTTGGCCTCAGCTTTATGGATTGATTTTACATGTAACGAGTACAGTAAATAAATAAATAAATAAATAATGCCGGACATTTCATACAGTATCTTCTGGGCCCAAAGTTGTGTTATGGATACTACATGACTGATATTATGCAGCACACTTACATACATACATTTTTTTGTACAGTGACGATTCAGTAAAATTATATAGAAATTGTTTATGCACTCGGCAACGACTTTAGTTCACCGACCTCAACTATCTATTTAATTATTTCTAAAAGGTTTTGTGTTGCGTTGCGTTGCGTCCACGAATAGTATTATTTAAGCACCTACCATAAAAATATAAGTAATTTTATCAAAATTGCTCATATAATGATACACAATTCCGCTTTATCACTTATCTGATAAAAGTAACAAAATTAAATGTAAAACAATAACATAATGATTGTTTATCTCTGAAGAATCTATTATTGAACTTATACCTTACGTATACAGTTATTTTAGTTAACTCAGCATTCCTACTTACAAGATTTTCACGGCCTCGGAAATACAACCATTATGGACTTATACTTACACAATATTAAAACGAAAATTGTCTGTTGTGGTAAAAAACTACTTACCTAACTATTGCAACAAGTGTACACTAAGGTAACAAAAGGTACGCCAATGCTTAAACACAAAAAGTAATGCGTTAGTCATCGGTGAATGGATTTACAAATTTAACTATAGTACACACCATAATAACATACAAATCATTGAAACTTTTACACATGATCATTCTGAATGATGAATAGACCATTTTCAACTTATCACTCAATATATCAAAGATTGCGGTATGAATTGAAACTTATGTTTTATTGCGCTATAAATTTATTTATCTGATGCAGTTACATTTATGAACTAATATTATGAGCAGTAAATCTATATTTAAATATAGTCTGGATATAGCTGGATGTTTCATTTAACTCATAACATATGAACCGGTTTAAACTGAGTACTTCTAGATTCTAAATAATTGTGATAGAATAATAATACAATAAAACCTAAACCTTTTTTATACGCTTTATATTAGCTTCACTTGTATGTATGTTTGTATGTAACCGACTCCTTAGGACGCGATTTTGACCCACTTTAAACGGCCTGATTTCATTCAAATTTTGCTCACCTGTCAAAGTCCGATGACAATGCAATAATTCGAAAAACAAAATTTAAAAAAAAATTAAAATATCCGGTTATCCTAAAACTAAAAAGTAGAAAATAAATATGTAATAGTTAAAAAAAACTAAAAAACAATATAGAAAACCAAACTAAAAAATAGAAAATAAATTTTAATAAATGTAAGTAAGAAAAAAATGTTTTACGTGTGTTTTATGTTTTACTCTGTGTTTGTTACGAGTATTTATTATATACGAAACATAATCAACCTTGTCCTTATTTTGTGGTGGTTTTCCGTTGTTTGTTTATTAGTATTCAGTTCGGTAATATACGACGACAAGTTTTTTTCCGATTAACCTCCCATTGGCATCGGTAATTTGAATAATATATTGGGTCTACGCCTACTTAATCTCACGTGTTTCAAAGTAAAACTTATGTATGTATTGTAGCATAAAAACAGTTTGTTTAATGTATATGATATTTGATATCTTCAGGCACTTACGTAACATCCAAGTCGTCCAAGACGTTTGTTCTTAATTAAAGAAGCTCGGCTTATCCTGACACGATTAGTACTTATGGCTGAATGAAATAAAACAGGGCATAAAGTTCATTTCATTGGATGAGCGACGTATGAGCTCACTGGCTAATGGATTTGTCGCCATATCCAAACTGTAGTTTATGCGGCCAATTAATTTGCATGTCGTGTTCGTTAGCAATGAGACGTTTCAATTAAACTTTACAGAGCATAGGGTACAGTCATCAATATAAGAAAAAATAAAATCAGATTTCCAAGCTTAAATTTTAATTTAATCAACACGGAAATTCCTATTTTTTTATGCACTTAAGGTCCAATTTAAAGTAGTTATTCAAAAGTTAATAAAATAAGGATTTATCAAAATTTTAAATGTTAATTAATTTTCATCCACGACTGTTCCTACTTGTAATCACCCATCTCGTGCTAATCGCGGCCAATTGCACTCATACTTCATTGTTCAAATGTAGGTGTTTTGTTGCATAAATAGAAGATTAGTCGCGCTATGCACTCGTCCTTACGAACTCTATTGAGGGCACGTTATTTTAAGCTCTGTACCTAATCTGTATGCGACAGAACACTCAGTTCAATTTGGTACCAAGTGCTGTTCATACAATCTGCTAAAAGAAGTTGCAATCTGCCAAAAGTGATTTAAATAAGTTCTCAGTTACAGTGAAGTATTGTCCATTAATTAAAATAAATTATCACCGAGTCAATATAAATAAAAAGGTTGAATATCTCAAGATCACACTTCCAAAGAGACAGGTAAATTAAATCAAATTCTTTCAACGCGGATATGAAAGCGATACAAACGTGAAGGAGGTGGTCAGTAGTCAATAAATCGCTGGCCCTTTAAATGTTAAAACTTTTTTGGTACCAAGGGCGAGCACATTAATACAGGTAGAACTATGTTTTAAAAGGCTAGGTCCAGTCTTCTTTCGAGTTCATGTTTCATCTTACAAATCCACCTGACAAGTAGGATGACACATCCTCAACAAACACTCTAGCCGATCCCCTAATCAATATCTTATCTTACGGGAAGTAATGATGCAGTATACGATTTCATCGTCATGGACGTATGTACCCATGTACGTTTTATCTTCAACTCTTCACTATCCTTTACACATCCTTTACCATTAAAAGTGTAACGACCTAATGGAAGCTACCGATAAAGAGTCAATTGACGAGGCACTGACATTATGCTTAAAGTTGACAGCCTTGCTTGTGAAATGTGTATTCCCATGCCCAATTTCATTAACTTCTGGTTTCCTGCCTTGATAACCAACCAGTGTCATTTACTTTTGTGTATTGATGAGAACTTTGGCCCATGGTTGATCCTCTCCTAAAACTATTTAGGCTTGATGATATTGTTCAGGAGGTGCCTGAGTCCAGTTCTTGCGATGCTGCATATTAATGAGTCCTTGACTGCTTTTTGTATATCTAATTCCTAAGCTAAGCAATATCATCAAGCCATCATCATAAGCCACTGTCTATTAGCTGTATGCAGTATAAACTCGTTCCAGTTAATTGGCATTGTATGAATTAATTTCGTTTCCATCTTTGCAATATAGGCGGGTTTCACGTAGGTGCCAGCGTGTCGCATTCCTTGCCCGTTTCTAGTCTCCGTGCGACGACGTTTCATCGCGCTCGTCTCTCGCACACCCACGGTTTTAAAACTTGGTGATTAATACTCGGTTGTCCATCTACTGTGTGGTGTACTGCACACCACCGCGCCGCACAGCGTTTTTTCGATTAACATACGCTCATTGAACCGGCTCGAAACGTACAAACGCGAACTACTTTTGTTTATAACCAGACGCGCTTGCTGCCGCCGACTCAGTATTTGGTTACGAAACCTTGTGATCGCGTGGATGATTTCTAAATTGAGCGCTGGTTGTGATGTGGACGTTGTGTTTCATGCGGTGTAACGCTTTAACGTATCAAAACAAGGAGGTTTAAGGATTGATCTGAAAAGTGTTTTGTTCAAATGCAAACTGTTAAGTGGATCGAGATGGTGAAACTCGGGCCTACGGCGGCCGAGAAGCCGTCGTCTTTTGACAGCGAAAAGGTGAGGTACCGCTAATAGCGCTTTAATGTGATCAACCTTCGCATTTGACAACCACGAACAAAGTTTGCCCTTCCGATAAAAATGCTTCATATTCTCCACACTATCGTTTTTGCGTGCATAAAATTCAAAGCACCTTAGAAATTACGTTTAATTAAATATTCTTCAAATTATCTCTGAAGGGGCAAATAAGTCTTGTTTGCGTAATGCAGATAGTGTCTTCTGTACCTACGTTTATTATCCCAGAGCCGGCCGTACAGATGTTATTGTCTGCGATATATAATTAATTCCCAATACAGCGATTGTTTGTTGTGAGAAACGTGCTTAATGTATTTTCTGTAGAAACTATAGCTTAATCCGTAGCTTAGCTATAGGTAGGTACAGCTAACAACGTGCCGTTCGAATTCTTGAAGAATTACGATATCATCTATGAGTTGGTTGCATTGATCGGATAACTGGTTTTAACTATTCAAGGTTGGACATGGAAGAGTCTATCGTACCGTTAATTATATATTTAAAACTAGATCCAAATCTATTAGATAATGTTGTCGTTACTTCGTAATGTCAATACGCGTTTATTAATAATTTATTAATTGTAAATAAATGTAAGAGCATTTAAACACACAATTATTAAGTCCATAGATGGAATATATCGACAAACAATGAGAAATTGATTTGATATGATTTCCGATTATGAACGAGCGAATATGTCCTGAAAGCTTTGAACAGGAACCTAAGTCTATAAATAGAGTGAGAGGCGAATGACCTACGCATTGTGAAGGTCTTTAACTTGTGTATTTTATATTGACGATTGCAAGAGAACTTTTTGTGATCGGGTTCACAAAAACATAAACAATTTCTATGAGTTAACTAAAAATCTAAATATAAACAATATCCTTATACCTGTTACAATAAAAAACAAAAAGGTTTTTAAACATGACCATTTTTTTATTAAAAATACCAGTACAAAAATAGGCTTGACTTACTAATTATAATCAAATATAAATTATGATATTTTTAGATTTCCATTTATTTTTACATTAACAGTAAGCGCAAGGCAGCTAAAGTTGTATAAAATTCAACTAATTATTTGCTTGTGAAATATAAACATAGCAAATCATTGTATTACATACAAAAAACTGTTTACCCATTAGATCACGATTCCTAGGCTAAGATTGCTCATACGATATTTTTATCAGTGCTATATTGCCGTCTTAAATTTCTGAAACAATCCATAATACTTAAGTCTTATTCAACGGGTATTATTCTACTGATAATTGTAATAACCTGATAAGCGATATTTGCAAAATTGTATTTGCTGAAATGCCGACTTAATCCAGTCGGTCAGTTGCCGCAGCTTTGTTCAGCATACACCACAGTGACAACCCATTCACAGTGACTTCAGTTTTCTAATAGAAAATCGCGAAAATCTACCTCAAAATGTTTGCTCTCGCAAAATCTACAATAGCTCTTGAAGGAATCCAACCATAAATATAAGCAAAACTGAACAATCACTTATCAATTAGAAATAAAAGACGCGTTTAACACGCAATGTTGCGTATAGTACGTCGTTTCATAGGAAGGGTGATAGAAAAGGTGCGAAGAATCGAGTTGTTTCTGTTTAATGTTGCTATACAACGTCGAGGCACAATACACTCTGTGTGCGATAGGGGCGAGAGTGGCAGACCACGTCACACAATCAGGAGAGGCACGATACATTCAATATGCGAGGTGAGAAGAGAACTGAAAATAGTAAAACGATCGGACCACTTTAGACGCTCCATTTACTGGGAATAGAACTTGAATAAGGAGCGACATTTTAGGTATCATAGTAATGCGAAGAGTGTTGTCGTATTGATAATAAAAGCTTTTAACAAGAGTAAGATAGTCGGAAGCGATGTAATAGAAACATTTGTGTGATGAACATAGGTGTTTGTTCTGTGTCTGGGTGTTATAAAGTAAATCATAAGTATGTATTTTAAAGTATATAAGTATAATATCAGTCAACTGTTCACCATAATACAAGCTATGCCCAGTTTGGGGCTAGATGGTGTTGTGTGCATTGTCCACCAATATTTATTTATTTATTAAATTGAAAATATTAGGGCTTTAGTGCTATTTTGCGATGGACCACGGCTAAAAAACCCCTGAAACCTGGAAGCATTAGGTTTGTGTACGACCTCTGAACAAACCTAATGCTTCCAGGTTTTAGCATTTCGCAGTGAGCAAGCCCCTGGTGAGACGCAGAAGCTTGCGGGTTTCGATTCCCGTAGCGGTATAATTTTTTGCAAGATCTGCAAATATTTGTCTCGGGTCTCGGTCTATGTGTAATATGCAAAGTATATACAAAAAAGTGTATATAAGTAGTACATCAGTCATGTGGTACCCATAACATAGCTCTGCTTACTAATGGGGCCAGATAATGCTGTGTGAAATGTCCGGCATTATTTATTTATTGTTTAAAGTTCTATATAATGCTTCATAATATTTATACGGAAACTTAAGGCGCATGTCTATGAGCCCCAATGTAACTTCTTTCCCACACATATTTCTGAAATGAAATATGCTTACTAGTCACGACTGTAATACCCAGGCTAAGTAGACCTCAGGTCTCTAGATGCTAATCACATCTATAAGCACCTAACTAAACGTTTTAAAACTTATCTGAAATAATCTGAACGACATCATTTATAAATATTACATAACATACATTTTGATAAACATGCATCGACCCCGACCCCGAAAGGCCCCGACACTGTTCCGATTCATCTAGAGAATCTTCATCAGGGTGAGTTTGATCTGCGGTCTGCTCGTTGCCTCTCGAGTTTACGGTTCGCACTGATTCGTATTGATTACTTAACATATTAAGAATATGTGGGTACGCTAAGTAGTATGAGCATGAGCAAGTATGAGCTATATAATCTAAATCTTTAAGAAACTACTAAAGACGCATTTCAGTTATCGTGCTCTTCATAGTTTTGTTTATGAAGAACACGGTAATTGAAACTGTTTCTAACTAATTAATATACGTGTTTTGTATTGTAGAGTCCAGACGATTGAAAAAAAATTACGGTTATATAGATAATTGATTCAGGCGTGACTGCGGAAACCCATTACAAAATTTGTATAGGTAGTGAATCTAATCCGCCAATTGTTGGAGCGCATATGGCACTAGCGAATGAATCCGCGCGGTTTAAACCGTGCTGTTTTGAAGTCTACTGTGAAATAAATATCTGAAGTATGTAATTTTTTAAACGCAAGGTTTTCCGCTACGTCTGATTCCAATACGCGCGAATACGCGCAAGTCTACTCCCATCTAAAAACTAACCCAGGCTCTGTTAGTAAAACATTCCATTTGACTCAGCGTAAATCATCTAGAAAAGATGCAAAGGCCTGTGTGTTTATATTCGAGACATTTGTTTTAAGATATTTGAATTTATTTTTATATCTTGGCTATTTTTATTCCGTCCACGTGGACGTCTGGCAATGGGAATGTTATGCACTGATTAGTTAAGCTAATTAATGTAGTTTACAACACAATGCTGATGATTCTGTAGTTAAGTTGAAATTTCTTAAAATACGAACGATCTTTATTTAGCCAAAGTTCAAATTAGAATAACATTTTTAAATGGCAGTTTGAAAATAAATTTAAACTCTCATTTTGCTCCATTATTGAATTGATTTTCTTAGTATTTTACCTCTTTATACATGAGGTGACACGTCAGTAAAATTAGAGTCTCATTTAAAAATGTGACTCTAATTTAGACTTTGAATCTAACACAATAAGATCGTTCGTGTTTTACAAAATTTTAGTTAGTTAGGTGAAGTACAGAACCAGGGTCATTACGTTGTTTTATTAGATTCCTTGTGTTTAGATGTTTAGAGTGCACGACTTTGCACTTTCACTGAATGTTGAATGTGAACTGTAGATTGGGAATGCATCACTTCACTGCATCAGATATTAGCTATAGTATATAAGTTATGTACCTACCTTTTTAACTGTCATATTTATTATATAGTATAGACATTGGCCTTGAATCTGTTTTACCGATCTAGCTATAATTTCGTAAATTACGATCTTGATTTTGCCTGCACCAGTCTAAATAAGAGTATTTTTTTTAAATAACAAATAAAATAAGTTCGTTCATATTTTACGAAATTTTTGTTAGTCCGGCGAAACTCAAGAATAGTAAGTATGGTTCAGTATTGGTTAAAAAAAACATCTCACGTGTGTAGGCTTACGTGAGAGATCAAGGAGACGTGGTCAGACGGATTTGTATCGTACATTTTTATAAATTAATTATTGAGATTTTTTATGTTTAGATAAGATCGGATCTTTTTTAAATGTTCATTAGGTTGATAATATAGTTTTTTAAAGTTTTGCAGAGCATATTTTTTTAACACATAATCCAGTTGCATAAGTAGGTATCTAGTAGATGGAAGTCCTTCTTGAATTGGGTTCGCATCTCATTAACATAAGTATTAATTTATCAAACCGATTATTTTAATATCTTATTTTGTAAAATAAAATGAGTACATTTTGTAAAAGGTGTCCATTAAAAATCCTGAGTTGCTCAAAAAATGCTCAGAGACAGTGCTGGTGATTCTGTTGTTTTACTGAAATAGCTAAAATTTCGTTAAATACGAAATGATCTTATTTTGTTTACACCAAAGTCTAAATAAGAGTAACATATATAAATTACAGTTTTAAAATTAGTTAAAATTGTCATTTTGTTTCTTTATTTAATGGATTTTCCAAAGATTATTCTCAGTTTTAACCAACAAAAATAATTAATAAAATGAGCTAAACAACAATTTAATAATAAAAAAGGATCTTTTAAAGATGTTAGTCAAATATAGACTTTAGTTCAAACAAAATAAAATCGTTCGTGTTTTACGAAATATGAAATAGCCCGGCGATACAACAGATTCAAGGCCAGTATTTACTTAAAAAGTAAATACTGGCTACTACGTACTCGAAGCGATGATTAGTGGAGATTTTCCTACACATAATTGCTTCAAATTAACTAGTAAAAATCTGATTTACGTTGATTCTAATCGATTCAATTAACATTTTGTATTTCCAATGGTGCAAACCGCATTCAATAATTAATGGTCGTAATTAAATTGGTCCTATAATGTAACTAATTTAATTGTTTGTTGAACCGCAATTTTGCAGCGGAGTTACTTACGACCCCTGGTTTTAATTGTTGGTAGATATTCGTAAGTTTTTTGCGGTTTGTAGTTCAGAGACGGTGTGACAGCTGAGACGGGTTATTACGGAATCTGTGTGGCCTGGAATGCCATAGGGTACTTTCATCGAGAAAAGTTTCACAGCGATGATCTAGCGGTGTTTGTTACACAAATCTGTTTGTTTGTAGAATCGTTGTAAATTAAATTGATAATTAATATTAGTTTAATCAAATAATGTAGGTAATACTTTTTGCACTATATTAATTCCTCTTAATTTGGAAAACCGGGTGCCGTGTAATGCGCACCTAAAATATTCATATTTGATTCGCGCACTTGTCTAATTAAGATTTTTTGTAGTCTCTGACTATTTTAGTCCAATCCTTTGTCTTGTCTTAGGTCTAGCACGCAGTAGCTATTAAATCCGCGCGGTTTGAAACCGGTTATTTTCATTCCAACGCGTTTTTTTCGTGTTTTTTATCACGGTTTCATATTACCTTACGAATAGGGTGGTTTGAATTCGCGTGAATCAAACCGCTAATACATGCAATGTTAAGCCATAATGATATATATGTTGTATCCAGGTGCTGTCGATGAGCGATGAGCTACGACGAGCGCTGTACTCTTCCGGCGCCTCCGTCGACATGGAGTTTTCCCCACCAGACCTCATCGGCGCTTCGGAGATATTCACCATGGACCACAGGTAAGTTTCTTCTATATTCTACGCTAGGTGAACCTAAACACTCGCTTATATTGTTCATAGGAGAATTCTTAGGTGCGATATAGTGTTAACCCGTGCCGCGCCAACCATGTGTTCGGCTATCAAATTTCATAAACATCCGGGTGTTCGAGAACCAATCAATGTACGAGTAGGTATTCACCTTCCAGTACAATACCTCTGCAAGAATGAAACGCCTACACAGGGCGTCTACTCTGCGATCTATCTATATATTAGAACGAAATAGTCGTTTAAATTTACGTCAAATTCAGTCGAACTGACAGTTGTTTCGTTGTCAAATTCAATAATCGTATCGAAGACATCGATTGTTAAAAAAACGATAAGACGCTGTTCCATAAAACGAGTCTAATCTATGTGGATCAGAGTAGGGTTTTAACGATTATTGACCCGATGTATCATAAATCGATTTCAAGTGTAGGTACCTACTTGTAGTTTCGATTTAACTTTGAATGATAAAGTGAGAAACAAAATGATAAAAGAGTGTTGTGGGGAATAAAGACCTAGTGATGAACATTGTGAATTTAATGCATAGGCTTGTTGAATGTTATGATGCTTTGGCCATGTAGAGGATTGACGAAACAGGTGAATAAGGCGAAAGTGATTATGGCAGCTGGAAGGCGAACACCTGGGCGTAGGTACTTAGATCAAATTGGGAATGTGTTAGAGAAAACCCAGCGGAGTACCTTAAATCGACGTGCTTGTTTGACGAAATAACTGCTGCCGAAGCCGTGGCTTAGCACTCGTGGTACATACAGACAGTCAGACAGATAGACAGACAGGCAGACAAACTGACAGAGACACTTTCGAATTTATATATTAGAATGAATTGGTTTGGAAGCCGACCACTGGTGATTCGTATCTTTACTGACTTCGGAATCCTTCACTGTCCGGGATCCGATACGCGCTTGGATAATTATTAGTTGAACTTATGACGTCAAATGTTGACCTCTAGTTGATATTTCAATTTAATCCACATCGTGCAATGTATAAACCATAAAAAACAACACTCAAAGATATCACATATCGAATTTATAATATTAAACGAGGTTTAAATTATTGTATGTTTAAAACTATGTTTATTTGTAACTCAATCACTCGGTCATTTCAACTGATTTGGATAAATCTTGGTATAGATGTATCCTCTATCTTATAACCACACTAGCTGCTGCCCGCGGCTTCGCACGCGTGGGGAACACGGTGCGCTTCTATAATAAGCTTCCAGAAAATGCTACTAAACTACCTATTAAAAAAATTTAAAGCATACATAAAAGGTAGTCTTTTGAAGAAAGCTTATTATAATATAAATGACTATATTATTGATAAGAATGCATGGCCTCATGTCGCTCTGCCTTCAGACAGTTAACCGACACACATTTCAAATGTATAAACTCTCTAGTATTTGTATTTCGTAGTTAAGGTAGTTATAAGATGGATCATGTAAAAAAGGGCTAGAACCAAGACGAGTTTTTTGCCAGTTCTTCGCGGGCTTGGGTTAGGATGAATCGGCACCTAAATTCACCTTGTATGTAAGACGTTTCAAAGTGATCCTTGTGATTGGATTGAATAAAGTATCTTTTTTACTTTGACTTTCGTATCTACATAAAAAGTAGCCTATGTCCTTCTCCAAGGTCCCATCTATACCAAAATTCATCAAAACCGGTTCAGCGGTTTAGGCGTTAAAACGTGACAGACAGAGTTACTTTCGCATTTATAATATTACTAGCGACCCGCCCCGGCTTCGCACGGGTGCAATGCTGATACTAAATATAATATAAATATACTACAGATAGGTTCAGCCAGCGTTTGTAATATAAGCGCAAAAAAATGAGTTAACCTATCATGTCCCACGGCTGGGCAAAGGTTTACCAGTTTGGCTCTAATGTATTCAGATCGTCTCGCCATCTTTTCCTGGGTCTGCCACGTTGTCTCCAACTATCAGGCACTCACTGAGTAACAAGCTTCGCCCAACATTCTGGATGCATTCTAGTCACCATGACCTGGCCTTAGCCTAAATGCACGAAAGGAGCCTCTGAGGCGCACTTTATTCCTTTCATCACACTGGTTAGGAATAACTAGTGACACGATAAGAAGAAGAAGAAAACCTGGCCAATCCCATTTCACACGTGCAGTCTTCGTACCTACATTCGCTATGCCCGTTGTCGATCGGATTTCGGACCCAATTCGTTCTTTTGATCTAAAGCTCTCTGGCAAATTTTGAGGTCTGATTTTTGTAAATATGCTATTAAATATGTAGGAAGGTTGTGCGATGCCGCGTGCAGAAGCTTATACCTAAGAATTATCTAGGCGCATAAGTATTAAATATAATAGAATTTCGAAAAAAATAACATTAATAAGCATTAAGTGTTTATCATTGAGTCGTGGGAAAACATTAACTTTAATTTTCTAGAATCCACAACATTATTGCAGTTAAAGTTTCAATATCCCAGGCTGTATAAACACGGAGAGCCGTACATAGTCAATTAAGACTACACCGATACCTTCCTACCTGGCTAGAATCTATATATTAATACGTGACGCAAAAACATTGTACCCCTTTTTACGAAAATTGCGCGGACGGAGGAGTATGAAATTTCGCATTTTTTTTAAAATTATGCATAAAAAATACATTGTTAATTAACTATGGTCGAATTTCGACCAGTGGTCGACCACTAGTATTAATAAATACATAAGCAACCTTGTTTGCAGCGCAACCAGTATTCACGCTGCATCTGATCGAAAATTGTTAAGACAACAACTTTGCAATATACCGGTATTACTTATAAACTTCTCTTAACTTCTGACAAAAGATAAATCACTGTTTACAATATTATAATAATAATGCCGGACATTTCACACAACATCATCTGGCCCCAAATTACTGCTTACTTGTGCTTGTGTTATGGGTACCACTTGACTGATATACTAATTATATACTCGTTTTGTAAATACATATATATAAAACATCCAGACCCGAGATAAATACATGCAGATCATACAAACATTTGTCCCGAGGCGGGAATTGAACCCGCAACCTTTTGCGCCTCAGCCGGGCCTTGTCGCACAGCGTCACAGAAGTCGTCAAGTAAATATTGCAATCTCTTTTTGTTAGATAGTGAGAAATAGTGACAGGGCGAATCGTAAGCAGTGTTAAGGCATGTTCAACATGAGACGCGTAGATGTATGAACCAGTTTATTTTATTTTAATCTCATTATTAGCTGACCCGGCAAACGTTGTTTTGCCATATAAATTTTATTTAATGACTGCATCTTAATGAAGCACTGCACAGAGGTGCACCATTCGCACCGGTGATGTAATGATGTGGTGCATGCAGTCTATATTTTAATTTCTTTGTTTTATTTATGTTCTCTATGTTTTAAATTATTATTATGATAAATATGGCTCAAATTTGTACATATACTTATGAAGGCTGAAATAAATGAAATTGAATTGAATTGAAAAATATATTTCTCTTTTAATTGAAAATGATGCTGTTTACGGGGTGAGAAGTGACTCTGGTAAAAATAGGGGTCGGTGGTAGAAAGATGAAAATTTAAGGGGAAAAAATATATATTTTCATGAAACAATTTTTCCAAGAAAATAAAAATAAAGTTTTTTGGGTGGACCACCCTTATTAGTTAGGGGTATGAAAAGTACACACACAATTTTACAAGAATCGGTCAAGCCGTTTCGGAGGAGTTTTGTTACAATTAGTTTAATATATTTTCTTTCTTGTTATTATTATTCTACTTATTGTTTATTTATGAATGACTTTCACAAAAGGTCTTCGGCCTAAGGTTCAATGCTTTGTTTTCTATAATGTATTGTCCGTACTTTACCTACATATTTCAGTACGTATGGAACACTTGAGGCTATAAATCACCTCGCAAGATGTTTACGAATATAATGTTTACATGGGGTCTAGACAAATACCTCACGCTTATTTTTCTTTCACGCTAACGCTTTTGCTGGAAGAAATTGTATAGAAATGATAGCAGCAGTCACGAGATATATCACAAGCATATCCATACATACATTTTGATAAAAACGGGCTTTACTCACTTATTATTTTGTCGATGGAGGTACCAACACAGTTTCGATTCATCTAGAGAATCTTTATCAGGGTGAGTTTGATCCGCGGACCGCTCGTTACCGCTCGAGTTCACGGTTCGCACATACCCATACAATTTAATATTTCTTACAGCCGTAAACGGTAACAGAAATTAGATCTTGACTAGTCCCTCTGCTATAATTCATGACGACCTCTGTGGCGCAGTGGGCCAAGCCCGGCTGAGACGCAAAAGGTTCTGGGTTCGATTCTCGCCGCGAGACAAATGTTTGTATGATCTGCACATATTTGTTTCGGGTTTCGGTGTTTCTATGTATAATATTTACATATTTTATTTAGATAGGTATTTACAAAAAAAAATATACGTATGTAGTATATCAGTCATGTAGTACATATAAAACAAGCTTGCCAGATGATGCTGTGTGAAAGGTCCGGCATTGTTTATTATTTGTTTGACTGGATAGCTTCTTCTTCTGCTTCTTGTGTGTCAATGATACAATTATATTTATGTTGAATAGAATACTGCCACCCATCGTCCGTGGCGTACATTAGGTCATAACTTGTGCAGGTAAAAGGGCACAAAGGGCGGACAGTAGATGTGACATCGTTTGGATGGGAGCTCCGCAGTCGCATTGTGCACAAGTAGAGTCGCAATAGCCCCATTTGCACATGCTTTATCTAAAACGGAAGACTTGGGTCGGTTTATGGACTTTCAAACTGAACATGGAAGATCACGTCCGGGGGGCAGATGTTCCTACGATCTAATAACTAAACTGAACTGGATAACTAAAGATAGCAGAAGCGTGACTACTTTCTACCGTCACAAAACGAACGCATGTGTTCCATAACGTGACGCATGTTGAAAACATTGACATTAATGGTTTCCATTCATTGTTATAAACAAATTTAATATTTAATTAATGTTATCTCGATAATTCTCACCCTGCTGTTTCCACTGGTTGAAAAACGTATGTCAAAATACTTATTTTGACATACTTACATAAGTCCCAACAGAAGTCTCCATGGCGTAGTGTAGTTCCTGTCAGAACATTGTGTATCTGTATATTAAGAAACATGTTTTTGAAGTGAAAACTTCTTTAGCATCTTCTTTAGAAACGAAAAAGCGACAGTAAAAAGAGACAGACACAAATTCATAAGATTTAACGTGGGAGAAAATGAGATAGGAAGCATTATACAGTGTTTCTTATATTCGTGGTTCTAACATTTTTAAAGGTTTCACTTCTACCACGTGTGAATTGCACACATGTTTTTTAGGGTTCCGTAGCCAAATGACAAAAAACGGAACCCTTATGGATTCGTCATGTCTGTCTGTCTGTCTGTCTGTCCGTCCGTATGTCACAGCCACTTTTTTCCGAAACTATAAGAACTGTTGAAACTTGGTAAGTAGATGTATTCTGTGAACCGCATTAAGATTTTCACACAAAAATAGAAAAAAAACAATAAATTTTGGGGGTTCAAAACCCATACGTGTGGGTATCTATGGATAGATCTTCAAAAATGATATTGAGGTTTCTAATATCATTTTTTTCTAAACTGAATAGTTTGCGCGAGAGATACTTCCAATGAGTGTCGTCCCCCCCGTCCCCCCCCTGTAACTTCTAAAATAAGAGAATGATAAAACAAAAAAAAAATATTATGTACATTACCATGCAAACTTCCACCGAAAATTGGTTTCAACGACTTTTCAATTGATTGATTGGTTGTAGATTGGTTTTTAATACGTAATAAATCGTAAACCGCAATTTACCTTTCATTCAATCAACTCAAATATAAAATGTTACTTGTTGCTACGGAACCCTTCATGGGCGAGTCCGACTCGCACTTGGCCGCTTTTTTTTATAAACGCCTTTCATCTTGGACACTGCCTAAATACTGTTTAAGATTCGCCGTCACTGTTTGTCACCTTCAAAAAAGGGATGGCACTATTTTAAACAGTGATTTATTTTAAACGTTTAACAGACGTTGAGAAACTTTTCTAAGTAGAGGGGTATATTTATTACATTGTTCTTCTGATGCCCTTTTTGGGGCAGTGGGTGAAGGCCCACATGAGACGCAGAAGGTTGCGGGTCCGATTCCATGGGACAATTTTTTATGATCTGCTAAAAATTTCCTGAGGTATAAATAAGTATAGGTAATATAGATAAGTAATATACCAGTCATGTGGTTTCCACTCTGCTTAGTTTGGGACTAGATGCGGATGTGTGAAATGTGCGGCATTATTTATTAACTAGCTGGTGCCCGCGACTTCGTTTGCGCAGGATTTGTACTTTGAGTAGTAAATTCAAAATTCAAAATTCAATATTCAATATCACTTTATTCAATACAATCACAAGGACCACTTTGAATCGTCTTCTTACATGCTAGTGAATCTAGGTGCCGGTTCCTCCTAACCCCAGTTCAAGAAGAATCCGGCAAGAAACTTGTCTGGTCTTAACCCTTTTTTGTATGGCCCTTGACAATCTTGTCACGGATGCCGAGTCGAGTTGGAGCAGATTCATCCCAAGCTTTTTTGTCATCTAAATAATCAGATATTTTATAATATGCTTTAATAGACAGTTTCTGTTTAATTACGTTTTTAATTAAACAGAAACTGCCAATCGACAAATTTAACACGTCGCTTCGCTAGGGACCTTGTTATAAAAGCGTACACATTGCCCTATAAAAGACTTATTAACTTTAGCGAGCCTAACAGTGGGAACAGCGAGTTTATCTTTATTTCTAGTGTTAATACTATGATTATCGCATTTTTTTTTTGAATAAATGAACATTTTTGTGCACATACATTAAATTTTCGCATATACAGGGTGTAATCGTTAAGTGTGCACAGGCGATTATTCCGTAACTATTGCAGATATCAAAAAACTTTAAACTGATATCGAAAGTACTTTACCTAATGAGTAAAATGACATTAATAACTTTTTTAAAATAAAACGAGAAATATCCAAAAAAAATACATTAATCACTCCCATACATTTAGTATGAGATAGTAGAAAGGTTTTAGTTTCCTTATTTTAAGTGGAATAGTACCTACTCATTTTACCCTTGTCATTTTATAATTATGTACGATATGAAGGTATTAATGAATTTCAAGTAGATACACGTGTAGATTAATTATCTTACCACTTCAAATTTATAATAAACCTTGTTTCAATATTGTATTGATTTGAACTAGCTGAAAAGCAACATACTAAATAAAAACAAAAAGAAAGATACTCTTTGGTGTTCGTTCTAAATTCAAATTCTTTATCGCGGGTTCTGGTTCCCGCCAATTTATTGTATTTTTCAATTTGCGTTAATAATCGTGATTGTTGCATTTATTGATTGAAAAATGGCATATTCCAATACAGAAAAGAGGGACATGTTAAAAATGTACTACAAACATGATTGTAACAATAGGGCGGCCATTATCGCCTACAGAAGAGAGTACCCAGATAGAGAAGTTCCTTCTGGTACGTATTTACGTAAGTTGGATAACAATTTGATAAATTATGGATCTTTTAACAGAAAAAAAGGTTCGAGAACAAGAGCTCCGGAATTTGATAATGACTTAGATAACAATATTATTAACTACGTAGTAGATAATCCACAAGAATCAACGCGTTCAGTGGCCCGATCATTTCCAGTGTCCCACAATTATGTACACAAGTTATTAAAAAAACACAACTTCAAAGCATTTAAGATAAAACCTACTCAAACGCTGCACAATGATGATCCTGCTCGTCGGCTGGTCTATTGCAATTGGCTAGTCAATAATTATGTCAATGTAAGGTCAATTTTATGGACCGATGAAAGTAATGTTTCAAACTGCGGCATTTACAATAGAAAAAACTCGCATTATTGGTCAATTGACAATCCTCGCTTAACTACTGAAGTTAGAGCTCAGGTGCGATTCTCAATTAATGTGTGGTGTGGTATTCTTGGAGATCGGATCATTGGGCCATATTTTTACAGTGGAACCTTAAATGGACAGAGATATTTCTCCTTTGTACAAAACGATATGCCAAGTCTCTTAGAACCAATTCCAGACGATGAAAGAAGGTCGATAATTTTTCAACAAGATGGAGCACCTGCACATAATACAAATGTTGTAATGAATTTCTTACGAAACAATTATAATGGCTTAATAGCCAATAATAGTGCAACCCCTTGGCCTGCCAGATCCCCGGATCTCACGCCTTGTGATTTCTTCCTATGGGGATTTGTCAAAGACCACGTGTACGCTGAGAGAGTACACAGCCTAGAAGAGTTACAGAATCGTGTACGTCGTGCAATTGCTTTAATTACTCCGCAAATGTTAAGGAAAGTTCATTTAGAAACTGTAAATAGAGCTCGTCATTGTATTGCACAAGGAGGACGTCACTTCGAACATATGCTTTGAACACAAAATTTTGTACTTACTAAGAAATAAAATGTATGGGAGTGATTAATGTAATTTTTTTGGATATTTCTCGTTTTATTTTTAAAAAGTTATTATTATCATTTTACTCATTAGGTAAAGTACTTTCGATATCAGTTTAAAGTTTTTTGATATCTGCAATAGTTACGGAATAATCGCCTGTGCACACTTAACGATTACACCCTGTATACTGACAAGGCACTGTCATAATATTAATTTCTTTAAACTTATCTCTAAGTGATTCTCTGGGGCCCATGTTATAAATTGCACGAACAGCCCTCTTCTGCAACACAAATATGGTGTTAATATCAGCAGCACTCCCCCACAACAAAATGCCATAAGACATAATGCTATGAAAGTAGCTGAAGTAAACGAGTCTAGCGGTATCTACGTCGGTAAAATGACGGATCTTTTTAACAGCGTATGCGGCAGAGCTGAGTCTCTTCGACAATTTATCTATGTGCGGGCCCCATTGCAGCTTATTATCTAAAGTAATGCCTAAGAACACTGTGGTGTCGACGAGATCTATCTTTTCGTGTTTAATTTTTACATTAGCTTTCACCTGTTTAACGTTGGGCAGTATAAAACGAATGCATTTCGTTTTTTTCTCGTTAAGTAATAAGTTGTTTACATTAAACCATGTTACAACTTTAGAGATTGCATTGTTTACATCGTCAAGATTAGTGAGTCGTCGCTTTAATTTAAATAAAAGTGACGTGTCATCAGTTGTAGTTTGTAGATGTAGTTTATTTTCTTCTCCAAGGTCCTATCTATCTTTATGCCAAAATTCATCAAAATAGTAAGGATTCATTATATTTTGTAGAATTCACACAATATCTATAAATTATAGCTTATGTGTTATTCTGATGTATGAGCTATATTATTGTAAAGTTTCGTTAAAATCCATTCTGTAGTTTTTGCGTGAAAGAGTAACAAACGTACATACAAACTTTCGCGTTTATAATATTAGTAAGGATTAGTTAGCAGACTAGTGTTATGGGTAGGTACGCCACATCACTGATGTGCAACTTACACAACTTTTTTATTATTTATTTATTTATTACGGATTAACCTACTATCACAATACTAATCGCTACTGTGTATTTTTTTCCGGTCTACAGAATGATGTAAGCCATTATCAAATGGAAACTTTATCAGCAAACCGGCTTGCACTAGATTCTAGCGGTTTGCTACAGTAGTTGCTTATACCGTAACCACAGAAAAACTAATGACCGATTTCTATAATAACCTTAAGTAGCTGTCAGTTAAGGGACAACGATGTTATGTTTGAATAAAGATTATCATTAATGGTTTCATAGTCATATACTTATGATGATTACCGTTCTTTTTCCAGGGAGAAGCTATGCGGCGTGTTGCCAGCTCGCGCTCAAGGCTACATGTGGCAGCTTGCGTTTAGCACCAGCCAGCACGGCTTCTCACTCGCCTCTATGTATCGCAAGATGCAGCGCGTCGACAGCCCAGTGCTGCTCGTTATACAGGACACTGACAATAACGTGAGTACCTACTCCGTGGCACCAACTTCACTCATCACTCATCTGTTATACCAAGACTTAGTATAGACTTCTATGTATCGCAAGATGCAGCGCGTCGACAGCCCAGTGCTGCTCGTTATACAGGACACTGACAATAACGTGAGTACCTACCCCATGGCACCAACTTCACTCATCACTCATCTGTTTTACCAAGACTTAGTATAGACTTCTATGTATCACAAGATGCAGCGCGTCGACAGCCCAGTGCTGCTCGTTATACAGGACACTGACAATAACGTGAGTAACTGTCTCATGCCACCAATTTCACTCGTCTGTTTCACCAAGGCTTAGTATAGACCTCTATATATAAATCTAAAAGAGAAGCATAGCTCTGAGTCGCGATCTTTTTGCTGCTGTAGCTGCCAGCACTGTAAGTATGCAGAATAATTTTAAGCTTATTAAATGTATTTTCTCTTTTTACTTTTTAATGTGTTAGGTACTTTCATTTCTACCTAATATAGTATCGTCTTCTTTTTTAGGGTTCCGTACCTCGAAAGGAAAAAACGGAACCCCTATAGGATCACTTTGTTGTCCGTCCGTCTGTTTGTCTGTCAAGACCCTTTTTCTCAGGAACGCGTGGAGGTATCAAGCTGAAATTTATATCGAATACTCAGGTCTACTGTCCCTTAAAGCTGTAAAAAAATCAAACTTCTAAGCCAGCGCAATCAAAAGATACCGCCGTTTATGCAGCAAATTTCCACAAATTTTCGACATTCGCAAGGGAATCAAAACCTACAGGGTACTTCCCGTGAACTCAGAATCTTGAAATTTGGTACGAAGCAACGCCTTATAGCACAGTTAAAGGAAAAATTGCGAAAACCGTAAATTTTTAGTTACATCATCCAACTATGACTCGATTGTCGTGATGGGTGAACATTTATTTATATACCGGTTTATACGGAACTCTCGGTGCGCGAGTCCGACTGCAAATAATTATAAATAAATTCATCATCACCAGAACATATTTTTATCTGTCCGCAAAAAGTCAAGCCGTTATGACAGTTTCAAGATAAATTAATATTTTTAAAACAAATGTATTCCAGGTATTCGGAGCGCTGACATCATGCGCGCTGCACCCTTCCGAGCATTTCTACGGAACCGGGGAATCGCTGCTATTTTCATTCCAGCGCGTAGAAGGGAGGCGGCTCTCGCAACAGCACGGGGAACCAACTGACGACGATCCACAAAAAGAGAATAAAGACGGTACGTATCCTTAAAGCAGTAGGTACTCTCAGAAAATGATCTTTTCTATAGAAAAAAATTGGTCTATTTATTACGCTTTAGTGGCTATGTCTGTAAAGTCAGTTAACGGACGATAATTTTACGTGATAACGTCATAAGAACACATTGCTGAACCGATCTTGCCTCTCTATCGCTTGTTCCGCGCTCTCGCTTGCACGCTCGGCTCAGGCGGAACGTGATAATGACTCATGCTTTTTCGTGCGTGCAGCCGGCGTTCATCGATTTATACGACGTTATCACGTTAAGAAAATGGTACTTACGTATGTATTTTCAATATTTTGCCTCCAAACATACATCATACTCAACTAACATCATCGGCTCCTTAAGTTGGCGCCGTTTTAACATGCAGCTTACACGGATAAACTTCGCCAGTCAATTGAAACGTCGTCGTCAGTTCACATTGTTCTACTATATACATAGTATAAAACAAAGTCGCTTCCCGCTGTCTGTCTGTCCTTATGTATGCATCTTTAAAACTACGCAACGTATTTTGATGCTTTTTTTTTATAGATAGAGTGATCATAATATGTATGAACACGCATAATATAGTTATAACACTGATAATTTTAGAGGTTTCTGATGTGGTGTTGTAAATAAACACATTTTTTTCCTAGCTAAACCATTCTGTAGTATCAGCATTGCACCCGTGCGAAGCCGGGGCGGGTCGCTAGTTCTTTATAAATCTAATAAAAATCGCGATTTGAGCGCCGTCAAAAAGCGTCAAGGTCATTTGTACGACAATTTTGCCAATGTCACGTTTTATGTTTATTCTTTGCATTAAACAGAGGTATTTCAGAAAATGGCTGATGACGACCAACAAATTTGAATCTACTATGCAAATCACAGAACAGAGAGCACAATAGAAATAGCATGAGGACTTTTTATTAGAAGAACCAGTGTAGCTAAACTAACACATGTAGAAACAAACACACTTAGAAATAAACGTTATAATTGGTTGAAAGAGAACGTTAAAAAGGACCTAAAACCATAAAACAAATTTTATTTATATAAAACCTTAGTGCCATCAGAACATGGTTCAAAACTCAATAAATTAAACAGTACTAAAATGAAAGCAACGAAAGTACTTAGCAAGAGATGATGCTTTTGCGAAAGATTTTTGTTTTAGTCTGTAACAACATGAAATATAATTGATAATGCAATGGCTGTTATTTGATTGCCCACTAAACATGGCTACTTACTTAGTGATGTGCCAAAGAATACAAGACGAATGTATCGATATCGATTATTATATAACCTGTATTTTGTACCCATCAGTGGGTGGGCAACAAAATACTGGTTATATTTGTGGTGGGCTAAATACAATCACTGGTTTACAACTCGTAAATACTTGAAAAAGTATTATATGACCGGAACTGATACATATCTACGTGAATATGTAATGTCCTTGACATAGAACGTACTTGTTTAGAAGCTGTCTTTTTTGTGAGTTTTATGTTTAATTTTAATAAATGATGTATCTGCACATTTATGTACCGTTCTGTTATCGCTTTTATCAAATCACTGCATTACTAGCCGCTCTATATGTATCAATTTTTTTTTTAATGACATAAATGTCATCTAAATCAAGTTTCCGCTTGTGTTCCTTTGGCGTTGAGGAAGTTTCTAAACTCCGTTCTGCTGATAGATATGTGCCTGTAATTTTTAATACGTTTCATTAGATTTCGATTTAATGAAATGATAATGAAGGTAATTAATTATAATAAAACGTCATGAATATAAACACTAAAATAACCTGAAAACACAAAATTGTTAGTGTTGGTATAGCTAATTACAAAATCTTGGTTCTTAAAGTGATCTGAAAAGGGTATGTACACTCGAGAGCATAGAAATCGCACATAGAGGAATTTTCCTGCATTTTGATTTCGACACTTGTTTTTTTTTTTAAATTAAAGGTTGGTTGCAAATATAACTTAAATTAAATTAAAGTACATACTGTTAGCTTCCTAAAAACCCATAATGTCTGGCCTTGACCTTCCAAATCATAGCAGTGGCGGCTTAACAATGGAATGGCCTAAATTCGCTTGTTTCAGATAGCGCGGTTTGTGGGACTTTGAGCAGGTATAAAAGGTTAAAAAAACAATAAATTTGTGAATGTAACGATTATTAATATATTAATACGAGGTATTGCCTCCCCTAGCCTGAATAACAGCTTCCATTCGATGTTTCATTGAAGAAATATTTTTTTTTAAGAAATCCTGCGGTATGCTGTCCCATTCTTCGTTGATCGCGGTTTGGAGCTCTCTGAGACTCGTAGGTACTGCGTTTCTAGCTCTTACTCGTTTCTTTAGCTCGTCCCATAAATGCTCAATGGGATTGAGATCTGGACTTCGAGCAGGCCTCTCCATAACGAGTACTTCAACCTCCTCCAAGTACTGGCGTACTATAGCAGCGGTGTGTGGTCTAGCGTTGTCTTGCATAAAAACGAAGTTTTCGCCGATAAATCTCGAAAAGGGCACAACATGTTCTTGCAGGATCTCCTCGACGTAACGTTGGGAAGTCAAGCGATCGACGGTCGGTATCGGGCCCTGTGATGAAGACAAGTTCGGTTTTCGCTTCCAGTGAAATGCCTCACCAGAACATACACGAACCACCGCCGTATGCGACCCGTTCGGAGATGCAGCATTGAGCAAAACGCTCACCGGATCTTCGGTAGACTCTACCCCGTCCGTCGTTACCATGGAGACACATCCTGCACTCGTCGGAGAAGAGGACTGCCTGCCATTGATCCATAGTCCAATTAACGTGATTTCGAGCAAACTGACGGCGTGCTTGTCTGTGTGGGGTCAATTTTGGGCCAGTTGCTGGTCTGGGCACTGTCAGACCTCCTTCGGCTAGTCTTCTTCTCACCGTCCACCGACTGACTTCCACTTCTCTAACTTCCTGAAGCTGCTGTCCGAGTTGAACTGCATTCAACCGGCGATTTCGTAGTGATGTATTTACAAGAAAACGGTCATCGCGCTGTGTTGTCGCACGTTTTGGGCCTGTTCCTGGTCGCCTGGTATAGCCACCAATTTGCTGATATCGCTGGTATACACGTCGAACAGCATATCTGCTCAAATCTAATTGACGAGCCACTTGACTTTGGTTCTGTCCAGCTTCGATTAGTGCAACCACTTGAGACGCTGCTTCTGGTGTGGTATCCATTTTCTTGTTTAGAGAGATGACGTATTCGTTAAAGGACCTTTCTGAATGGGAGTTGGTATGCAAATGATGTCATTTCAATCACCCTTATCGTTTTATACCTGCTCAAAGTCCCACAAACCGCGCTATCTGAAACGAGCGAATTTAGGCCATTCCATTGTTAAGCCGCCACTACTATGATTTGGAAGGTCAAGGCCAGACATTATAGGTTTTTAGGAAGCTAACAGTGGTGGCAATTCGGTTGGCACCAACCTAACTAATTTTAGCTAAAATTAGGTTTAGACTGTCAAATTAAACATTGTTATTCTGCTGTTACCAACTTATCCGACGACCTCTGTGACGCAGTGGGCCTAGGCTCGGCTGAAACGCAAAAGGTTGCGGGTTCGATTCCCCGCCGCGGGACAAATGTTTGTATAATCTGCAAGTATTTGTCTTGGGTCTGGGTGTTTCTATGTATAATACGTACGTATTTACAAAAAAAAAGTATATAAGTAGTATATCAGTCATGTGGTACCCATAACACAAGCTCTGCTTACTTTGGGGCCAGATGATGTTGAGTTAAATGTCCGGAATTATTATTATTATTATTATTATTATCCTAATATAATGTTATCTAATTTAATTAAATGTTCCTTATTTAGTTAGATGGTACCAACCGAATAGGTTTTACAAATGATATGACTAACTAAAATATATTTTAGACATTCCTAAATTTAGAAATGAACCAACCGAGTTGCCACCAGTGTGTACTTTAGTTTAAATTAAGTTATATTTGCAACCAACCTTTAATTTAAAAAAAAACAAGTGTCGAAATCAAAATGCAGGAAAATTCCCCTATGTGCGATTTCTATGCTCTCGAGTGTATCTTCTGGTTCCTTTTAATAGGGGCAACTTTTTACATAATGAAGTTTTCGATATGTAACACATTCATCAGTTTATTAGGGTCACATCTCTAATTGAGTAGCGAAAGCTGAGGTTTAAGAGAAACGCGACCTTAACTGATATGATTCACAGTCTGTTTTTGTTTGACGGTTTTGCATTTTAAACAAAACTAAAAAAAACCGTTTGAAACAATAAAATAATACTTACCGGTGATATGATATGCCCCCTTTTGTTAAATTTGTGGTTCGGCTATCGTTTTTGCATTCCAAAACAGCACAATACGGCATTTTTATATTTTTTTATGTTTTCTTTGAGATACGTTTACCCTGACAAGTTTCAAACTTGTAAACGGAGCTTGTAGTGCGCGCGCGGTGCATAACTAGGTGTTACGCGGGCTCCGCCCACTTACTAGTTCTATCGTTCTTTCTGTTCTTTGATGCAAATCTATATCATCTTAAACAAAAAACAACTTAAACAAATCTGTCGTCGCAAATTTTTTTTTACATTTGAAAGACAAGGGCAAGCAATACATAACGACCGTAAAATAGGTAGGTAGGACCGTAAACACTTTCTAGTCCTAAATTAAGCATTTATTGTTGTTGTTTAACAAGTTTGTTCTCTTGTTCTATGGAATTCAGATGCCTGATAGAATACTTAAATATTTTTTTTATAAATACATATGATACTCTATAACAGCCCGACACGTTATAGTTTATGAGTAAGTATAGATATTTATAAGATTATAAACAAAATGCTAGCTGAATATGGGATTATAACAGAGAAGGTAAGTATAGAGAAAGGTGTTAGTGTTTCACAATGTTTTCAATTTACAGAAGAGCTAGCACCATTGAAAACCAAATTCAAGTACTGGGGCTGGACCGGCGACAACATGTATTTCATACGAGGCAGCAACGACAACATATCAATCGGAGCGGGAGAGTAAGCACTATTTTATGTAAACTGTTTAACAAGTAACAGCCTCATTCTGATAGTTTTTTGTTTTTGACATGTATAAAAACCAAATATTAATGATGAACTCGCTTCTGGCCGCGTGGTACGTAGATAAAAATAGTCTAAGTGGTAATCACGTCGATAAATGATGATGATATACACCAGGTTTTATCCAAATCGTTATTATGTCATGACGAGTATAAAGTCCCCAACACAAAAATACATTATCTATTTATTGAGACCATTCCTTTGAGCCCCAATTCGATACCACTATTGTAAGTTGGTAGGTATCCTGGAGTTTCCAGGTGATGCTGTAGTATCAGGTCAAGGCTATATCATTGATGTAAACAGAATACCAAAATTTCGAATCGATCAGACCTGGAGAAGTGGCTCACATCTCTACATCAACTTTAAAAGAACTGATATTCATATCATATCATTTGTAAAACCTATTCGGTTGGTACCATCTAACTAAATAAGGAACACTTAATTATATTAGGATAAGTTGGTAACATCAGAATAACAATGTTTAATTTGACAGTCTAAACCTAATTTTAGCTAAAATTAGTTAGGTTGGTGCCAACCGAATTGCCACCATATGTTCTATAAAAAACATAGGAAAAATTGGTAGTTACGATGCACAGATACAAATGTTAAACATATAATACGTCTTTGATTGCCTCGGGGGTTTACTAAATAGGGATTCTATGTATAATATGTATGTATTTACAAAAAAAAAAAAAAAGTATTTAAGTAGTATATCAGTCATGTGGTACCTATAACACAAGCTCTGCTTACTTTGGGGCCAGATGATGCTGTGTGAAATGTCTGGTTATAAAAAAAAATAAAAAATTGATTCATCCATTTTAATCATACGGTCAAATCGCAATGAATCTAGTTAAGCGGAAGCGTAAGTTGAGCGTTGTGTTTCAGCGGCAAGTTCGGCATCTGGTTGGACGGCGACTTGTACCTGGGCCGCACACAGCGCTGCACCACGTACGGCAACGAGCCGCTCGCCACGCGCGAAGACTTCATCGTCAAGATCATGGAGTGCTGGACCTTCATCTGAGCGCACTCGCCATAGCACCACGCACGCGCTCACACTTTATACTCTCAAAAACTAAGCTTTAGATTGTCTTATGAAATTTGCTACGAAGATTTGACACTTTTACAAGTCAACATTTTCGACTTTAGTACTGATGAGTCTGAAAATTTTGTACTCTACGACTCTGACGACGCGGCGCGGTTCGCCGGCCGCTCCCGGCGAGGCATCTCTAGTCAAACGTACTGAATTCTGACCAATATTTTCAACTCTGAGTAAGGGCGTGTTCGGACAGAGCGTCGGGCGGCCGCCACGTGCCACGCGCCTTCTCCGCTGAGCAAGTGCATTGTGCATTAATCCTAGTCAATTGTCGTTCGTGTAAGGAAGGAGGAAACGCCGGAGCCGGAGAACGCGCTCCGGCATATGACTACTTGTCAATTCATACAATTAATATTGCATTGATATTGCATACAGTGCATTGTTGAAAATTGAATAACATATTTGTAACGATAAAATACTACTTATGGTATGTTACGTAGAAGTTTTTAAGTACCTAACGAAAATGATGTAAGCCGCCGTACTATTGGTGTGTCCGGAGACGAGCATGTGTTCCGTCGCCGCTAGCGGCAGCGGCAGCAACGATATACTCATCTGATCATACCCGTAGGGACTGGTGACATTAACAGTATAAATTGTAATTATTTATGTTTTGTGAAGTAGATTTTGTATGTTATGTTGTCATCGTCTGAATGTATTGAGTCATAATATTAAGTTAGTGAGCATTATTATGTTACACTTTCACTGTGATTTGATTAACATGGCTGCATTTTGTTAAATATTACATTGAAACAGTATCACTTTCGCGAATTGTAGCTGAGCTGGTTTGAACAGGCCATTTTTTAACTCTATAATAAAGGTTAATTTAGTAGACTTTTGAGATGGTATCATTGTTTCAATAGATATAAATATAATTATGATGTGATGCTTCAGTACAGATTATCAGTAGCCAAAATTATCATAAAATTAAAATGTCTAAATACTTACATATTATATAAAAATAGTAAATATTAAATAGTTATCTTAGTGAGCTTGATGAATGTAATCGTCATTGTGCTTAGTAATTGTTAGCATGATGTTACTCAGATATCTGGTCCATACTGTTGATTTGTCAGTTGAGATGAGAGATGATTGTGCAGTTTGCATCACTACTGTAATGTTCTATCTATCTAGAATCAAGCCAATATAGACTTGACCTAGCTTGCTGTACATAATGTTCTCATGAAAGATTAGAAAAAATAATATATATATTTTTGTGAATGCCTTTGTTACGCTTGCAATATACCTAGTTGGCAAAATAGGCACCTACTTCAATGGCCCTAATAACTGTTCCAAGCAATGTTGCGTGTGTTTGTAGCTCTGGCGATATTGTTATTGTTTGTGTACATTTAAAATATTAGGTTATTGAATATTGGCATAATTATTGTTATAAAATAATCATTAGACTTGTTGAATAGCAATGAGAGTTGAAAATATTTATTTATTATATTATGGTTTCGATCTTAAGATTGCTGTAGCTGCATTACTTTTTGGTGATTTATTATGTAATTCTAAGTTGTTATGTAAATCAAGCCATAATAATTGAGAATATATTCTTTTGAGAAGAGAGTTTAATTTTATTTACTTACCTACATTCTACACTTACAACTAATATCAAACAAACTAATATCTAGGTCTTTGATTGCGATAGCTTTGAGCCCTATCATCTTCTTGGTAATCACTATATCCTCTCTTATACCCTCGCTCATGTTCTCGATTGTTCCTTTCATATGGGTGACTACGTCGATTGTGGCGGCGATCATTCCTGCGGCCCGAATTCTGTGACACCCACCAGGTCTTCATTATTGGAGGTGTGGAGGGCTCTGATTGAAAAATTTTATAAAATTCCTTGTCATTTTCTGTATAACGGTCTTTGAATTCTTCCTCACATGATGCCAGGAACTTCTTGTCTTCAGCAGATATAGTATCTGTTGTGGCCATGGTTAGTCTAACAATCTTCCAGGAATCACGGTCAAGGAGTTGGCATCTGAAACCGAAGGCTTGTTAAAATCTAGCATGTAATAATAATGGACAATACAAAGGCTCACACACAACAGTAATCAATCACCAAGCATGGTAGACAATATCTTTAGAAACTCTTCTTTGAGGTTGTCTATTAGAGTCTGTCGCACACACAAAATGTTAAAAAATGGGGTAAAATATTGATGTCTTTTGTTCTTATATGAGTATAAGGATCAATTAAAAATGCAAGACAAACAAAGAATATAGGTAATGAAAAACCCATTACAAAAGTTAATGTAGGTGTTTCAAATTCACAGCCTGCAAATCCTGCAATCATAGTATTGCTATCATAAAACCAAACAGGAAATTTATTATCACCTGTTTTTTGATTAAAGATAAATAGAAAACATGTTTAATCTAACATTGATAGAGCAAAGCCAAAATGATATGCAACTCAATCGGACAGGACAATCACAAATCTAGGCCCACAACCTGAATAACCTAATCAAAGTACATATATATGTATTTACAAGACTCTCCAATCAGGCTGGATAGGATGAGACCAAAGAAAGTATTAGGTGTTTCAACAAAATCAGAATCTAATGGCTCAAAAACCCAGCCAATGTATTCACCACAATCTGGGCAAACACATGGTTTCATACGATACTCAGGATACCAGGAGCCACCTTCTTCCCACTGTAATATGCAAGAATCAATTTACTTATAGCTGTTTTAGATCATAAAGTTGTATTTAGAAAGTATAAAGTTTATTTTCACCTCCGGAATGTGTGCACAATTGGAAGAACTTGCTGTGATTACAGGAAAATTGTTAAAATTGCTTACAAGAACCTGAATCAGAACTTCATCTATATCGAATATAGAGTCTCTAAAGGAATATAGGGCGTATGGGTTGTATTTTGAGATCAAATCATCAGAAGAGGCAATTTCATTTCCACAGCTACGACATAAAATATTTCCTGAAAATATATGATTGTGTAAATAATAATAGTCGAATATTCAGTACCTACTCGGTTACTCAATTTATAACCAAAAAATACCGTAAATTTCCTCTAAGATTTCAGGATCTGCAGGTACAAGGTCTGTATTGTTGTGGAAAATTTCTACAGACGAAATGGTCAAGTGCATGAAAATAAACAAACAGAGAGTGGTAATAAAAATCATAACTATGGAACAATAGTAAGTACCTACCCAAAATAACAAAAATAATTAATGGTAAAATGTCAACTATTTCACAACTACTAGGATCTAATGCTTATTTATTATTATATATATATTATATTTATCTATATCCACGTCATTCATTCAACCGATCTACTCAACAAAAGACACCAAAGAGAGTACCTACAAATACAATACAACAGGAGTGGACAAAGAGCCGAGGACGAGCCGAGACATGTGTTCTTCTTCTTCGTTAATGGCGTGTGTCATAATAATCTTGCTAATGGTGGCAATTCGGTTGGTTCATTTCTAATATTAGGAATTGTCTAAAATATATTTTAGTTAGGTAGGTAGTCATAGTAAAACCTATTCGGTTTGTACCATCTAACTAAATTAGGAATGCTTAATTAAATTAGATAAAATTAAATTAGGATAAGTTGGTAACAGTAGAATTCCAAAGTTTCATTTGACAGTTCTAAACCTAATTTGAGCTAAAATTAGTTAGGTTGGTGCCAACAGAATTGAGGCCAATGTAAAGTGTTTATAATTCTTTATGGTGTCACAAAGTCGTATCTTGTCGTTTAACAGCGAGATCTCGTTTAGTGCCCCGTATTCAAGAGGCTAGTTAACCAACACCCATTCATGTCATGCATGCTTTAATTGAGCAAAATTAAAAAAAAATACTTTTTGTTTTTTTTAAATTCTTTACATGAATAACATTTTTTTACTACAGTATTTTGTCATGACGGTTATCAAGGAGCCAGGATGAAGTGAATCATTAGATTGGATTTTACAACATTTCGAATTGCAATTTGTCTGCGGTTGGGTGCGCGGTGCTGCGCCTCTCATCAGTGCCAGTGTGGTACAGCAGTCGACCAGCTTGGTCTCTATGGGTTATCGTGTATGTATAGGGCCGCCGCGCCTGCCGTTAGGATTGCCCGCCACGCCAGTCTTAACGATATAATTTGTCGGGCACTCACCAGCGTCAACGTACCAGCTGTTCTCGAACCCAACGGTCTGATACATGATGATGGTAAGAGGCCTGATGGTATACTCTTGTCTTGTCCCTTGGGAGATGGGTAAGCCATTAGTGTGGGATGCTACTTGTGTAGACACCCTGGCCGCATCCCATTCCGTTATCGTTCCAATCCCGCATTCCGTTAGGGCTTGTGCGGCGGCCGAATGTGCCGAGGACCTCAAAAACCGCAAATATGCTGGTATGCATAAGGCATGGTATGGATTTATATTTGAGCCTTTCGGAGTCGAGTCGACCCTGGGCCCGTGGGGAACAGGTGCCCACCGCGTTTTCAAAATTATTTCACCGCGTCTGGTAGATACATTGCGTGACCCAAGAGCTGGCTGGCTCCTATCTGGCCCAGCGTATTAGCATTGCCATTCAACGTGGTAATGCCGCCAGTATCTTGGGAACGCTGGATCCGTTGAGCTATCTATAGATCGTTTGAAACGGTCCTTAGATAGCTCAACTGTTTCACGTGTATATTATATTTATTTGTTCATTTCTGTAATTATTTCATATTATTTATCGAAGTACTTATGTACATGAAACTTTAGGAGCCAGTCATCAAACTGGTACTAAACAATGATGAAATATGTATAGTAGAGTACATTTAGTATATTTCAAATAATAAATAAATATTGGTGGACAATGCACACCATTATACTATATATAGCTATAGTTTCTAACCTATCATAAAATCAAAATATTCTATATTCAATAAAACCACAAAGACCATCGTCTTCTCATATTCTAGTGAATCTAGGTGTCGGTTCCTCCTAACCCTAGTTCGAAATGAATCCGTAGGTACCTAGGTTGGTGTGTGTAGGTATCTATTGACGTAGATACTTACATTACATACTGACTGCGTTATTCACACAAGCCATGGTGTTTCGTTTGTAGCACAAAACTAAGTAGATATTTATTTAGTAACTAGGTACTTACCTATTTATTCAGCAGCGGCTAATCCAATTACTTATTCGTCTCTTGCAAAACAATGTTTTTAATTTTAAAGTAAAAGAAGCAACAACTTAGGTAGATTACATACCGTTTAATGTCTTGTCTGAGTTAAGTAGGCGGATCCGTAAAATTTTGAAAATTGACAATAACAAACACCACTTTACCAGATTAGTAGGTACCAATTTTAGGTACTACATAGCTATCCAAAACAAATCACTTATGATCGAGTTAAAAAAAGACATGGTTACTCGTCAAAATCACACACAATGGTCACATGAATGGTTCGATGTGCCAAGCATTGTCCATAGTTCGACGCGGCACCAACACACAAAAATCATATCGTCGTATTCTTCATTACTGTAGGGTAGGAGGACGGCATGATGATAACTCGAAACGGAACTCTTAACAGGAACTAGGAAGTTGGCAGCACGACGTACAACAAATCACTGAGCAAAAATCAATTCAAAAGCAAAATCAAATCCTTTGAAATTGCCGATAATTTTTTAGGGTTCATTTTTGATGTGAAAATTCAAACCTATCACAATGATGACATTCATGTTGGTAAATACTACTTTGGTTCTTAGTGAAGTTATTTTGCTCAGTTTATTCTGTAGTCATACCACTGCTTCTTTCTTGGTCACTGAATCCTTTAACCACTCTAGTTCTGTCACCATTAATCACTACTCATGTTAAGGCTACATACAGAAAAAAAACCAGCGACAAAACAAAATAATTCAGCACAGAGTGACCAAGAAAAACCCAATGACAGAATAAATAAATTAATTAATTAATAAAATAAATAAAGCCTTAATCGGAACAATGACTAAAAATAAGTAACTACGGAAACAATTTCTGACAAAATAATAAATGTCGGCTAATTACAAAGCTAGAGTACCTTTGGAATTAGCCGAGATTTATTATTTATTATGTGGATTGAACTCTTCTGATTGGTTGTCGGTTTTGTTTGACACCTTTGATAAAAAGCCGCGAAGTCACAGAGTCAATGAGGTGGACAGATAAAACCATGGAAAAATATGGGATAGACAAGATTTTTCATAGAAATTCAAATTATTAGATACCTAGCCTAGAAATTTATTTATTTTTATTTATTTATTTATAAACATGTACCTCTATCCTTACAGGCACCCCCAATGCGATAGAGTACCTTATATTCTAGTCTAGCCTAGTCTTAATAAGTATTAATATAAAAAATTATACAATCATTTACATTCATCATTTAAGAGATACCCAAAAACAAGATAATTTACTTACGTACTACATAAAAACATATATTATAATGTCAAAGTAATTTGATAATGGACTACCATACTTCTAAATTTGTCAACATTAATTAAATTTGCTAAATAAAATCGGATTAAAAGTTATAGCCATTTGAATATACAATAAAATTACATTTAAAAGTCACATCACAATGTCAATAATCAATACTAACTAATTTTAAAAACTACTTGTCATAACATAAAATAAAAAACAAAGCCTTTTGGAATTCGCTCCGTGAACAGTAAAAAATATCTATTCTTGAAGAAATGTTAATAAGAAATCTATCTACCTACCTAGAAAAATGTTGTAGGTTGGGTACCTAATGCTTTGAATTTCTATGAAGATCTACCTACTTTACATAAGTAGGTAGATCTTCATAGAAATTCTACCTACCTACCTATTCTACCTACTTACGAAAAATGTTGGTTAGATACCTACCTACACAATGCTTTCAATTTCTATAAAGATCCAAATCAAGTTGTTTTAATAAAGAGTTGTAAACATGTTATCATCATCATCATCATAAAAAAGACCTGTTTAGTTTAAAATTTTTGTTTGTCAACAAAAATTAAATGCAATATATCCGATTTTATAGAAGAATAACCAAGATTTTTATAAAAATAGCAGCTGATCTCAACAAGAACACAAAAAATTACTTTCTTCTCAGAGGCATCACAATGTAGGCAACATTTATGTTTGTGTTGCGTGAACTCAAACGATACTTCATTTTGGGGTCACGCTCAGAGTTCAATAAACAGCTGATTTTAGGGACGTTACCATTTGTAGCAAGTGCAGTTTTGAAGCAAACTTTGCTGCTCATTTCTCCAATGAAAAACATTGAACTTATAAAAGAGGTAAAACATATGTTGTTCTCGAAAGTATCGAGAATCGGCCCACCTCGGCATAACATACTAGTTCCGGGACACCCTGTATTTTGGTGAAAGGACACAGGTAAACAGCCTAGCCGTGGTAAAAAGAAGCATCAAATGTTTGTAAAACCGCAAGCGAAGAGGTTAGTTCTATAAAGTAAAAATGTAATTTCTTATCTGATCGTTTTTTTTCAGGTATTATTATGATAATCAGGAAGAGGACGTAATTATAAAAAGTTTTTTATAAATAAATTTGTTTGATTAATGTAATGACGTTTTATTATTGAACCCAAATCTATACTGAGCCTAGCACCTTGTTTTGCGGTGTTAAATGAGACTAATGGAGTTTTATTTACCACCACAAAACCATAAGGAATTAGGAATTTCAATCGTGGGTAGATCAGGTCATTCATCGATATCGTTAAATTTTAAATTTTATTGCTGAACAGCCCTATTTCGTTTTTGTTTGGTTGGCTATATAAGTTACCTTATTTTTGACATTATTTAAGGGTTAGTCTATTTTAATCTATGGTGCCCCATCTCTTCATAAAGGATATTACATACCTACTCTTTGTTATTCTCTTTCTTTTCTTCAGATAAGTGCGTGGCCCCGACTCGACTGTCTACGTCAAAGTGTAGTGTATACGATTACAAATTCTAACAAAAACAAACCGTGTAAATCATAAACATTCAATATTTTAACTATCTTCGATTTGTTATAAAATATGAGCGAAAACGTGAACATCGATCTCTCTGGAGAAATAAATGCGACAACTGAAAAGAAAGGATTACAAAAGTATGTCTATGATATAGAACTGTAAGTTTAAACTAAAAATTTTACGCTACCTACGTGGTGTTTACAGCTTATCATGTTGTGTTCTTTACTAAATAAAGCATAAAAACACTACAAGAAAATATTGGGGAAATAGTATCTATTCATCATCATCCAGCAAGAATATGTTACCTAGAAGACAAGGCCGCAAGGTCTTGTGCTCCAAAAAAATCATCCGAATCATTTAACTAACCAAAGCTTTAACTCCAGCCAGCCTGCACTTATAGCCATCGAATATTAATGGACTGTGTTAACTTAGATGATTAGTATCATGGTTTTTATCATCATTAAACCATCAGTCACCTTACTAATACTTCATAGTTTGTATGAAGCTTCTCTAGCTAAGTTGAATAAAACTTATTTTATTATTTTATTAAAGTACCTACTTACTTCTATTTTTATGTAAAGGTTGATGCAGCATGTTCGAAACGGGGCAGCCCCTGCTTTGGTGATGGGTGTGCTTGCTCAGAGAAGACCGTGGACTCAATTTGTTGCTACTGACAATTTCAAGGTCATAATCTCTTTCTAAGCTTTACTGTGTAATTATACAAATACTGAAGAAATTAAAAGGATTTTTATTTCTAGGCTCCTGCTTCATTACCACGTCTGTCAAGAAGATTCTACCGCAATGTGGAGCATTTTCAGGCAAATTACTTGATTGTGTTCTTGGGTCTGTTTGCATACTGCCTGTAAGTACAACAATTATATGTCACCTTGTGTAATAGGCTACTTAGTCTTATTATCTTTTTTTTGTAGGATTACTACACCTTTGCTGTTAATAGCAATGGTGGCTAGTGCTTTTGGCTACAAGAAACTGACATCTGGACCAAACACTTGGAAGGTGAGATTTCTCATCATCATATCAAATCATGATTATATCATAATGCCATAAAAGGTGTGAAAATAATAATCAATGTTATGTATTTCAGCCACGAGTAAGTTGTATTATTTAACTCTCATTTCTTATCCTTTTAAAGAGAACTTTCTCATATAATCATTTTATTTTTACTTATGTACTATGTTTTTAAATTTTCATAAAAATGCCAGATGTTAGCCCTTCACTTGTTTCCTGTAGTATCTGTCATACTCCAACCTCATTGGATGTGGCTTTACTTAATGGCTTTGGAATTAAATTAAAGTAAATAGTAGAGTAAATAATAATAAAAATTTAATTAATTAAAGTAGTCATTTCTCATTCACACCTTCTTTGGTAACTCTTCCTAGATCGGTAGCTGGGAGCTGAGTAAAACACAACAGTATGCGGTGGCAGCTACTGCTTCTATGGGACTGTGCTGGCTAGCTGGAGCCGGCGCTGTTTTGTTCTGGGTCCTAGGTAAGTTTCCCCTTCTATTACTTATAAGTAAATGCTAAGTTAAGAGCCAGTATATAAAAACTACTTTTATTTAGACATGTGAACAAGTGAAAATGTGGACATCTAGTAATATAAAGGTTTGGATATTTGTGATTCAATCACACTGTAATGTTTGAACTTAATTGGATGACAAGTATGACCTCAATATTCTAAGCTTATATAACAGTTTCGCCATCATTTGATTATAAGAAGTAAATGTGTCCGAAAATCTTGTACATTGCATATATTTTATGTAATTAAGCATTACTTATTTTCAGGTGCAACAGTGACAGTGGTAGCTCTCCATGCCAGTTTCTTTGACGCGGAAGCCCTTCCGGCACCTGAGGATCCAGAGCAGTTCCCAATGATCGAGCAAGTTTGACAGGTTCTGCCTCTGTATGTGACGGTCTCTGGGCACTGTTCGCCTCCCCACCATATTGTTGAAATCAAATAGTGGCAGAGGATAGCAACATCAGATCATATACTGGCCCGAGCTGCATTATGAATATAATTTGCCTAAATAATTGTGTATATACCCAATACATTTTATAAGTAGTTAACCAAATATTTAATATAAGATTTTTAGCTATTATAAATGCCTGGTATGTATTATGTAGTTATTAGTTCAATCTTGGATTGGTTTTTCCAAGATTTTTACATTAGTAATATAATTGTACTCCTTTTTACTAAAAAATTGCTTTGTTTAACTTGTAATTTAAATTTTAAAAAATTATGTACAGAGCTCAGACCGAATAAATATATTCTTCTTATCGTGTCACAAATTTTTTGAAACCAGTTTGGTGTGGTTTTTTGAAACCTTTCATGCACTATAGTTATATTAAATTGGTCTGAGTAGTTAAATTTCTATGTATATTTTGTAAAAATGTAGTAGTTGCTAGCATTAAAATGTATATTTGTATTGTAATATATCTATAGTATACATGTTTATTTATCTATTGTATAAACTATCGTAGTTTCGAACATAATTTTTACTCTAAACGGTATATTTACCATAATATTCGAGTCTTTCTGTTTCCCGATATTTTGACACATTTGCATGCGCCATGATCACGATGTAAACTCTGTTTATTTAGTGATCATAGCGCATGCAACTGTGCTGTAAATGTTTTTTTGAAATTATCTTATTTGTATATTATGTAAATAATGTTATTCTACCTAGACCATAAAAACTTTTAAATAAATCTTATGTACCTACTTACTTAAATCAAGTGCCTTTAATTTGGCGGATCTAGTCTAGGTATATATAAATACTAGCCGCTGCCCGCGGCTTCGCGCGCGTGGTACCTACATAAAAATTAGCCTATGACCTTCTTCGAGGTCCCATCTAACTCTATACCTATCAAAATTCATCAAAATCGATGCAGCGGTTTGGGAGTGAAAACGTGACAAATAGACAGACAGAGTTACTTTCGCATATACCTACCTATAATATTAGTAGGGATTGGAAGGAGGGCAGGTTCTTAGCAATATGCGCATGTTTATCTAAAGGGTTGTACCTACGAGGGGAGGTCAAAACGCGGAATGGAAGGGTTAGAAAGGGGTGGGGTTATTTTTTTTTACCTGGTAATCTGCAGGTACTCAATACTGGTATAAATACTTACCAAATTTTAGGCAAATCGGGTCATTAACATTTAAGTTATCACTACATTAGAAGTTCAATCGGGAAAAAAACGTTAAACATGGATAAAATTGAGTTACGTGCCGTTTCGTAGAATAGCTTATTCAAGCAAGGCTGGGAATCAATTGAAGATGACAACCGCCCGCCAGCGAGACTATTAGTCCGGTCAATTTAGACATAAAAATAGTGGTCAAATAACCAAAATTCCCGGAAAGCCAAATATTGGTGGAGAGCTGGGGTTTACCATTACAAATAAAGTTTTAAAAGTCCCCAACGATCCTATGTGTGCTTCATAAGTTATTCGGGGTCAAAGGTCAAAATTTGAGGTTTTTTGGATTTTTTTCGAAAACGGTAGGTCTATCAAAAAAAAACCTCAAACCAAAGTTGTAGATCTTAAAATTCTCTACAAAAATAGTCCATATAATTTTTTTCCTTAGAGTTACCATTCGTGAGATATCGCGATTCTAAGAGTCACACTATACATGATATGCACATATAAGCCACGTATATACATATCAGGCACTTAAGATTTATTATTAATATTATTATTAATAATTAGAACGGCACAACCAATTACTCTAATTAAGCACATAGATAACAAATCGAAATAAATGTCACAGTAAGAAATAGTAAAAATCAGAAGTAAATAATTAGTAAAATGTTGTATACATGTCGATATTAATAATATAATGTCAGATTCCAAAGATATGTATATATACCTATCTGTGTCTCTTTTATATATACTATACTATCCTGAAAACATTTATTGAAAAGACAGTCAGTCCCTAACTGAATCCCCTCTAACCACGTGGACATGAAAAACATCTGGCTATTCTCTGTCTCTTTCTATTGTCCGTATTCGAAAAAAAAGATTTGACTGACGGCGCTAAAGTATTTACAGAAATTGATTCCAGGCCTCAAACAATAATTACAGAAGGAATTCGCTTTCTTCTTGCGGTTTATGGAGCTCCAAAAAAAATTACTTGCATTGATAAATACCGATACTTAACTTTTGTAAAAAATACGCGAAACAAGAAACAAGTACAACTATCATGTCTTCCTCCAACATCGGCATCTGCTATTCAATATTTGTATCGAGTATACCATCAAGTTCAAACATGGCTAGGCAATCAACTGAACCCAGAAGACTGGGGTTGGAAATTGATAGATAATACTCTGGAACCGATTAAAACTTTACTCCCACCACCTGCTCCAGAAAAACTCCTCAACACTATTTTTTGCAATTGCAAAAAAGGTTGTAGTGCCAAATGTGGCTGTAAAAAATTCGGGTTGCTGTGTTCTCCAGCGTGTAACAATTGCCAAGGTCAGTCTTGCTCAAATGTCCAGTTGAGTACAATTGAGGAAGATTCCTGTGATTCTAATGAAGAGACTAATGACTCAGCCACATTTGAACAATTTATGAACATCCAGCAAGAGGAAGAGGAAGAAGAAGACAATATCAATAATAAAGTAATATCTAGAACTTGACGGGTATTTTTCCCTTAAATAATCCTAAAATTGTCATGACAGTTAGTGGAGTAGGCCTACAGGGGAAACCACGGTAAAAAAAACGCGTCGAGTACACTACCTCACAGGTGGATGGGATTCAGCAAAATAGTGACCTTCATAAAATCAACACTAGGAATAAACATAAATTATACATCTCTAGGTTTCGACTAGAAAAAGTTAATAAGTCATTTATGGGGAACACGGTGCGCTTCTATAATAAGCTTCCTGAAAATGCTAATAAACTACCTATTAAGAAATTTAAAGCATACATTAAAGGTAGTCTGTTGAAGAAAGCTTATTATAATATAAATGACTATATTATTGATAAGAATGCATGGCCTCATGTCGCTCTGCCGTCAGACAGATAACCGAAACACTTGAAATGTATAAACTCTCTTGTATTAGTATTTCGTAGTTAAGGTAGTTATAAGATGGATCATATAAAAAAGCGCTAGGACCAAGACGAGTTTCTTGCCAATTCTTCTCGAGCTTGGGTTAGGATGAATTGGCACCTAAATTCACCTAGTATGTAAGACGTTTCAAAGTGATCCTTGTGATTGTATTGAATAAATCATCTTTTGACTTTGTGACGTGGAAATGTGTGCATTATCATGTATAATGTGACTCTTAAAATCGCGATATCTCACGAATGGTAACTCTTAGGAAAAAAATCATATGGACCATTTTTGTAGAGAATTTTAAAGTCTACAACTTTGGTTTGAGGTTTTTTTTTGATAAAACTTACCGTTTTCGAAAAAAATCCAAAAAACCTCAAATTTTGACCTTTGACCCCGAATAACTTTTGAAGCACACATAGGATCGATGGGGACTTTTAAAACTTTATTTGTAATGGTAAACCCCAGCTCTCCACCAATATTTGGCTTTCCGGGAATTTTTGTTATTTTAAATGTCTATATTGACCGGACTATATGTCATCTGCGAATCGTAAGTGTGAGATGTGCTCGCCGTTTATGTTAATGCCCATACCTTTCCAGTCCAGCGTCTTAAACAAATCCTCCAGCGCGCTTGTGCACAGTTTCGGAGATATTACATCTCCCTGTCTCACTCCTCTGCGTAGTTGGATGGGCTTAGACTGCTGGTCCTGTACTCGGACACTCATGGTGGCGGCTTCGTACAGACATCTTAGCACTTCGATATAACGATAGTCTACTTGGCATCGCTGCAAGGATTCCAAAACAGCCCAGGTTTCAACAGAGTCAAAGGACTTCTTATAGTCCACAAAAGCCAGAAGACACAGGGGCTGATTATACTCTTCGGACTTCTGTATGATCTGCCTCACTGTGTGAATGAGGTCTATGGTGCTATATCCTCCGCGAAACCCGGCCTGTTCCGGTGGCTGGAACTCGTCGAGTCTTCTGGCGAGACGATTCGTTATGACCCGAGAGAACAGCTTATAAACGTGACTCAGAAGCGAGATGGGTCTGTAATTTTTAAGAAGAGTCGTATCTCCCTTCTTAAAAAACAGAACCACCAAACTCTCGTTCCACGCCTTTGAAATTCTCCCACAATGAAGGGCGGAGTTGAAGAGGCTCTGCAGCTCCTACACAACAGGGGCTCCTCCAGCCTTCAGAAGCTCTGAAGTAACTCCGTCCTCACCCGGGGCTTTTCCATTTTTAAGCTGTCTCAGGGCCAACACGATCTGGTCTTGGCTGATTTCCGGCAGTTCGTCGGTGTAGTGGCAGGTGAGGGTGGCTCTGGAATCGTGGTTGTTGCGCTGGAGGCAAGGAGCATGTGCCGCATACAGTCGGCCATAGAAGTCCTCGATCTCTGATAATATCTCCGGCTTTGATAGTACGGTTAGGCCATCGTGTGTTGTTAACTTCGTCAGGTGGCTCCTGCCAAGCTGCTGAGTGAATACTTTGGACCCTTGGTTCCGCTCTATTGCCTCCTCAATGAGGCGTGTGTTGGAGCCCCGAAGGTCGCGCCGCATCATCTTCGCGATTTGCTTGTTCAGGTCTGACCTCTCTGACGAAGTGGCCTGGGTGGTTTCCCGTCTTTTTGTCATCAGCCGAAGAGTCTCATCCGAGAGTTTGGACTTCCTGCTTTTAGGCTGCATTTGGCAGAATTTGATGCCCTCGTCCCTCAACGCTCCAATTACGTTTTGTAGGGCCTCATCAACGTCATCGGTGGGTTCCGCGGCGACGAATCTATCACCAAGAAGCTTCTGAAACTTCTCAGTGCCCGCCATGATCTGGAGTAGATTAGGTCGGAGCGTGGACTTCATCAGACGGTTTCTTTCGAGCCTAAGATTGATATTCAGAGAGCCTCGAACAAGTCTGTGATCTGATCCGGTATTGAGCCTGTTGATCACGGAGACCTCTCTGAATATATGCCTTTTATCCGTCATGATGAAGTCGATCTCGTTTTTTGTCACATTGTTAGGGCTTCGCCACGTCCACTTCCTGTGGGGCTTCATCTTAAAGAATGAGTTCATCAAGAAGAGCCCCTCCTTCTCTAGGAAGTTGACGAGCATTTGCCCTCTGTGATTTCTACCTCCATAACCATGTGGGCCTACTCTGGATTCGTCGCCAACTCGGACTCCCACTTTGCCGTTAAAGTCCCCCATAACAACGTTGAAGTGAGCCTTCGTGGTGTTGTGCAAGGCTTTGGATATGTCCTCATACATATTCTCCACTTCATCATCCAGATGTGCCGAGGTCGGTTCGTAAACCTGAATGATCTTCATACTATACCGCTTGGATAGTCGAAGGATCAGGTACGGTACCCTGGTCGACACACTGGAGTGTTCTAGAACGTTGTTAGAGAGGGCCTTATTGACGAGAAACCCTACGGCACCCTGTGATGTTTGGTCACCCTTGCAGAAGTACAGAAGATGGCCCGAGTCTAGGGTAATGGTGTCCTCTCCGTCTCTACGGACTTTACATAACCCCAGGACATGCCACCTAATTTTTTCCAGCTCCACTTCCAACTGCGCTAGATGTTCGTCGAGCCTCAGAGTTCGTCCGTTATACGTTGACAGAGTCAGTTGTTGTAGGTAGCCTGCGGTAGCCCGGTGATTCTTAGCACCCCTTGCCCCGCCGTTACCATGGTCGCTACCATGACCAGGAATAGCGTGGCGGCCGGGAACTGGGGGCCATTTCCTTCTTGCGTTCATCATTAGGGGGTATATGCCCATGCTGGGCAAGCGGGTTGGGGTGGGGATCGCAGGACATAGCTTCTCGCACCGCCGACGCTGCTGCCCGTCGGCGGCCAGAAGATTTAGGCTGCGCTATGCCGCTATCAGCCGGCCGCCAGAGCCTCGTTTGTTGTTCAGCAGGGTGCACCACGTGCAGGTGAGGTTGGCTTGGGTACCGAAGATGAATATTGGAACCCCATATACACCCCAGTTGTTAGAGGAGCTACAACGAGTGCTGGACGGCCTAGCATCAGCCTCGCGAGCGATATCCAAATTCATGCCGAGACCGGCATGAATTTGGATAAAACCAAAGTCATGGTCAATGACCAAATTGATCCGAGACCATGTTGCTGTTAATGGTCACCTTCTTGAAGTTGTTTCGCAATACACATACCTCGGGCTGATTTTGCAGTTAGGTAGAAACAACTTTGAGAAGGAGGTCAAGAGGAGGATTCAGCTGAGTTGGGCAGCGTTTGGTAAACTACGTCGAGTTTTCTCGTCACCCATACCGCAATGTTTGAAAACGAAAGTTTTCAATCAGTGCGTCCTACCTGTTATGACATACGGAGCTGCAACGTGGACACTCACAGCACGGCTAGTCCACTAGTTTAAAGTCGCTCAGCAAGCTATGGAACGAGCTATGCTCGGGGTTTCTTTGAAGGATAGAATCCGGAACGAGACTATCCGACATAGAACTAAAGTTGTCGACATAGCTCAGAGACTTAGTAAGCTGAAGTGGCAGTGGGCTGGCCATATCTGCAGAAGAACCGATAACCGTTGGGGTAAACGAGTTCTTGAGTGGAGACCGCGGCTCGGCAAACGTAGTGTAGGATGCCCTTCGGCAAGGTGGAGTGACGATCTGCGAAAGGCTGCTGGCAGAAGCTGGATGCGTCGAACTGAAGACAGGGCGCAATGGCACTCATTAGGGGAGGCCTATGTCCAGCAGTGGACTGCTATGGGCTGATGATGATGATGAACCACCCGGGCCGGCCGATCGAGGCCACCACCTCAGACATCATCGAAAACGGCGAAGAACTTGTTCTTGAAGATACCCGATTATAAAAGAAACAACTTGCAGAAATGGTTGGAGTACCTATCGTCTACAACCATTTTGAACATCCTCTATGACCATCTTGACATGTCTAAGGTCAGCGCAAGATGGGTGCCGAGAATGCTCTCAGCGGTTCAGAAAAAGCAGCGCGTCGAGTGTTCACGCGAGTTTTTGGATCTCTGTAGCGACGACAAGGAGGAATTTTTGAACCGGATTGTTACTGGAGATGAAACTTGGGTTCATCATTAAGAGCCTGAATCAAGACAGAAATCAATGCAGTGGCAGAAAAAAGGTGGAGCACCCCCTAAGAAATTTAAGGTGTCACAATCGGCCGGAATGATCATGGTCACTGTTTTTTGGGATTCAGAGGGGATTTTGTTAATCGGCTACAAATAAAAAGGATTGAATATCAAAGGGGGATACTATGCCACTCTACTGGTAAAATTAAAAGATGCCATCAAGGAAAAAAGACGAGGAAAACGGACAAGAGGTGTGCTGCTCTTGCACGACAATGCAATGTTCACAAGAGCCATGTTGCAATGCCTTGCGAAAATTTGGCTACGAAAGATTAAATCACTGTTCCTATAGTCCAGATCTAGATAGGTATTTGTTTCCAAAATTGAAAAAAGAACTTTGTGGTAAAAAAAATACTGACGAAGAAAAATTACTGAAGAAGTTAAGTTTGCAATTTCGGAATATTTTGAAGGCCTTGACAAAACATTTTTTTACGAAGGTATAGGTAAGCTTTTTGAAAGATCTGAAAAGTGTATTAGGCTTAAGGGAGATTATATTGAAAAGGAAAATTAATTATTTGTTTCATTTGAGCCCCTTCACTGCCATTCCGCGAACTTTTTGACCTCCCCTTGTATAATAAAATATTGTCTTATGAATGATGATGATAATACATGCCATTAAGCTCTAGTGTGTTCGGTTTTTCTCATACACGATCTGGCCCTCCTTTATCTTTCGAAAGCCAATGCTCATCTACCTATAATAGAGCTAGAAGCCTAGAACCAATAAGCAAATAAACATTTAACCTTTGCTCTATCATAAAATGTCTCGAGTGGCTGAACACATTATCATAATTATATGATGCCACTGAGGAACTACCAAGAGTTTCAGAATGAACTTCTTCACACACACACACACAAAAACACACTGACTCATACTGTTAGTTGGAAGAACACCTAAATCTCTGTAAACGGAGGCAGGCGTTGGTGTCTGCGACACAGTTTGTCTAACTTCTGCAGATACCATCGTTTTTATGTTACTTGTTCCTATATAAACATTTTTGAATTTTTTGAGCTTAACCCGACTGACTGATTCATTATCGACGAGCCGAAACCGCTGAAGCTAGAAAGCTGAAATTTGGAAGGTAGGTAGATTCCATTCATAGCAAAACCAACCAATAAGGCGGGTTTTTTTGAAATTCAACCCCCCTTAAGAGGATGAAAAGGGGTGAAAACTAATGTATTACACTTTTTAACGCGTGGTGCGTTTTACTAGATTTGAATAATTAAAATGCGATTTAAATGGACACGTGTTTTACGATTTTTCATAAAACTGTTACAAAGGGGTCAAATGGGGTGTCAAAGTTTGTAGGTATAGGAACCTTTTAACGAGTTAAAACTTAATTTTTTGAAGTCAGTTCAAAGTTTTATTTTACGCTTCAAAATACGTAAACACCACTGGGAAAGTCGCAGTCAAGCAAAATACGAAATTTCGTTTACATGAATGAAATATTATTTCCAGCTAATTTTGATTTAACTGCTGAACTGATTTTGATGAAATTTCTATGGGACCGACCGGAACTCACATAAAAAAATATTTTTCAATTCGGTTCATAAAATGACAGAGCTATGAGGTAACAAACATAAAAATTAAAAAAATCCGTATTGAGAACCTCCTCCTTTTTTTGAAGACTTAAAAATGAAATAAAACCCATAAATATTTTAAACAAATTCCATTTTGTTTAATTCATCTAACATAATATAGCTTAAAAACAATAGAAAATAAAAGCAACTTTTTTATAAAATACACAACTACCATCTAAAGTCAAACAGGCTTGACGAAACTTACATGGTTAATAACTCATAAAGCATTTTTGTTAAATATTGATAACAATACATACATTCATGTATTCTTATGAATTTGTCAAAGAATATAGTTTATGTCAGTCAATCACTTGCACTCCCAGGGGTCAATTTTAATTTATAATCTGGGTTTTCTGAATTCCCTTTGTGTTTTGTTCTAGATCTACAAAGAGCGATTAAAAAAAAAAAAAAAATCGTCTTATCATAACATTATTGTACTTAAAACAAAGTAACAATCTTCTCTACGCATTGCTAACCACATTTTTGAAGTTGAATCTTTAATCCACTGTGTCTTCAATGTCTTCAATCAATAATGTATGAGGTAATGTATAGCAATGCCTCTTAGAACACTATGTTAAAATGTTATCTATTTGCTAGCTCACATTTTGTAAATAATAATTTGAAAATTGTATGAGAAATTTTAGATTGTGTCTTAGAATTAAATAAATATAAATCTTATTATATAACAATAAATTGCACTACAAAGTCATGTCTGCGACAAGATATATATCAGCTCAGAGCATTATTATGTAAACTAAAATGTAAAAATAGGAACATTGTAATTTATGCAGTCAAACTATTACAACAGACATCCCCTGGAAGACATACAGCTTTGAAAAATCTGTATAAATATGAATTCAACAGTTTATATAAGATCACACAAAACACCATTGTTAATTCTAGTCAGTTCCATGTCGGCAACAAGTAAAATTTCATCCCACTTGTGAGACGGAGTGTTAGGTGGTGTTGTGATACCAAGCTTCAGTTCTCGGGAAGTGGTAGGAGTGTTGAACTCTAGCTTTCGCTTGGACTTCCCGCCAGAACTGTGACATGATGTAGCTCTAAGCTGACTGTCTAATACAGCAAGTGGTGTGATTGGTGAAGGAGTTGCTACCACCACCTTTTCAGCCTTCCTGGGTTTATATGGCCCTACATACTTAAATACTGGTTTCTTCAAAATTAAATTGCCAGAAACCTTTTCTATGAGACCAATTGAAATAAATACATTGGCAATATCGTAGAGACGCCTCACTTTGGACTTGTGCTGGCGTTCCTGTTGCTCTGGAGACAAAATTGTCTTATTTTTATTTGAAGTGTCAATAAGAACTCTCACAGCCATTTCGAGGTTTATTAGAGTATTCTGGAAAAAATAATAAGATTAAACATTTTTTGTTTTATTTAACCGATTTTGAGTTACTATTTGAATATAGTAAATAGAGTATGCTTACATGTGGCTCAACCAAAAATAGCATCAGAAATCTTTGTGCCAAGACTCCCAGTGTTTTGTGTTTTGGTGTAGGAGGCTTTGGTGCTCTCCCTCTTAAAACATCAGATAGCTTTAAATTTTCTCCTTGTTTTTTTAACATTTTCAGAAAACCATTTAATCGAGACCCTCCATGCCATAAGTAAGTATTTTTCCTCTTGTGAACAGCACACTGCATGGCTTCCAGTATGTTAATTATATCGTACATTCGCCGCTTTTCAACACCGAGGCTGGCTGCTGTTGTGTCCAGTTGGATTTCGACAGTCCCATTACCATGTAAGGGATAAAGGTTGAGGAATCTGCAAATAAGTAGTTAGGTAAGGTCTAGAGTGTTCTACATTACCTATTAGATTGGTGAATCAAAGTATACACTATATAGCTAATAAGTTACCTATCACATAGTATCTGTAAGGACTTCTCTTTGCGCTGTACTGCGCTCGGCGGCGGTGTGGGATACTGTAGGGCGACATTCGTGAGTAGCTTAAGGTTAGCATTCGGCGACACGTAGCTGGACGAATTGGTGACCTCGGTGAGCACGCAGCGCTTAGGAGTACAAGTTATGTTGTCATCTTCATACATTGTGTGATAACATTATGCTGCAGAAATTCAATTGCACAAAATATTCGCGTATTTTTTGACAGTTCGCACAGATCTAGATGGGCGCTTTTTACCAACTGGACTTTTAGGAAGCTGATAAAGTACATACGCGTTGATGTATTGAAAGGTTCACATTAATATTAATACACAATTCATAGCAGCTAATCAATACTTTCAGACTTTTGCCTGAATTAACCTCATGGTAAACAATTTTGACAGATAAAATTGCGCGCGAGGACTCGAATCGGCTCCTATAGTAATGATGATGATCGGAAGAGAATGCGAAATGGAACGTAAACCCTACGAATTAAATTAGTAATTTGTAGTGATTATCGTACAAAAAATCGACTAAATGAATACGGCACTACGGCACTATACTTTTCCGTTTCCTAAATGGGTACTATGAATTCTCTATGGTTCCGGTTAAGTCAGGATGTTTATTAAATAAATTATCTGAAGAACAATGTTTATTAACAAATTATTCAAAGTTGTAGATTTGTTTTGTATTTAATTGATAATGTAAAAGTTGACTTGTGTCCTTAGGCAGGCATTTAATTATTTATTATATTAGTTTTATAAACGGAAGCGGAAAAGCATTGTAGTCTATGGTGTATTTTTTTTAATATTGAATTTCATCATGGCTGTCATGAAGCTTGATTGCTTTCCTTTTTTCTTACAAAAGTGAGCTTGGTTTTCTTTGAAAGTAAAGGCTACCTAATCTTCATAAATCTGCTTTTATTTACGTTTCGTTGCGCAGAATCTCGAAATGTTAAGGTATTTGTAAAGTACCGTTCTTGTATTGCATTGCAGATGAGCTTCTGATGTGAAAGGCAAGTGATTGTATTCACAACAAAATGAACGACGGAGATTGGATTTGCAACGAGCAAAGCTGTGGAAATATAAATTTCGCTAGAAGAACATCATGTTACCGGTGCAATGCAGAAAAACCAGATACCGAGAAAGCGTCTAAGAAGAAACTTGGCACGGAGATCGGTAAATCTGCGGCAGAAAAGTCTCGCGGATTGTTCAATGCGGATGATTGGCAGTGCAATAAATGTGCTAACGTAAACTGGGCCCGGCGTACCACTTGCAATGTTTGCAATGCGCCTAAATTTGGTGAAGTACGAACATAATAACAACATAACTAAATCAATAGTGATTAGTAAATCAGCAAAGTCCATCTTTAGATGTTTCGTAATGTATAATTTTAGGTGGAAGCGCGTACGGGTTACGGCGGTGGGTATAATGAACGCGGAGTTGTGGAGTACCGGCGAAGAGAAGGCTCTTCTGATGATGAATATGATGAGTTTGGCAGGAAGAAACGCAAGCAACTTCGGTCTGAAACTGAAGACAAGGTAAGCACCCTATTATATATATTATTCACAATATCTTATGCATTCTTTTTTTCCATCCAAATTAACCATTTCTACTTCAACTTAACTCTTGCTAACATAAATTAATTTAGCCCGCTACTTATTATGTTTCTTTCGCAATGAAAAATTCAGGGAATTATGGAATTTGAAGCTAAGAAGAGTTGATACTCTGCAGTACATCATTTCTAAAGTGGAGATAATTTTTCCTGCCTTCAGGTTGGCATCACTGAAGGTGCAGAATTCAAAAACCTGCTACCAAAGCCGCAGATGGAATTGAAAGTGGGGAATTATATGCCAGCTCCTGCAACTGAAAGTATAGCTGCTATTACAGAACTTAATGAACCAAAAGGCAGATTTAGTGATGGATCTTTTTATAGTGATTCACAGCACTCTGTATCAACTTTTCCTTCTGCCAGGGAAAATCCAACTTTCAATCAATCTACTAACAACAGAAATATAAAAAATATGCATTCCAATAGGGCAAACACTTTCTACCAGAGTCGTCAAAACCGTAAAAGATTTACCAGCATTAGTGCCGCAGAACATACAGGTTCATCTGGTTATGATACAGGACCAAAGAAGGTAAGGACAGATAGTTCTGGTTCTCCTGTGCCTTTCAACCCTGTCATGGAAAATATGGTGACATCATCGAATGAAGTAGCCTACAAATTCAATGGGACTCCATCTCAAAATTATGAAGTCAAGTATAATATTAAAGAAAAAGTATTTGCAGCTGCTTATGCTCTCACTTACAACAACTGTAAAGTTACTACTGAAAGATTTGAATCTCTTTTTGATAAACCAGCTCCTGACTTCAAGACTATATTTGCCTGGAGGCAGCAACTGTTGGCTACTGGGTGCTTGGATGATGCTCATCCAGAAATTAAATCCAGCAGTAGCCAGGTCAAACCAATCAGGGTTCCTAATCCAGATGAAATTGCTATTGAAATTGGAACTGAGAGTGAGGATGAGTCTACAAAAAGGCAACTGCTAAACAAACCAACTCCACATACTCTGCAAAGAAGTGACAGTGTTGAGACAGTTCTACTAGAACAGGTAGAAAAAAAATTAAAGGGAGCTAAATCTCTGGTGACATTAGGCGAAAATGTAGGCGGAAAAGGACACAACAGAAAGCATTTAGTCAGATCTCTGAAAGAATCCTGTTCAAGTTCTTCTGATAGTAGAAATTCAGACTCATCTGATGATTCAGAACAATTGGATCGTAAATCTACAAAATCGAAAACTAGTTCTAGAAGTACTAGACAAACTGCATCTGCCCGGCAATCTGCCATGGAATCTGATTCGGAATCTTTTTCGTATCACAGTGATGAAGTCAATTTCTTGTCACGGAAATTCGGGGAAAATAAAAAAACCAAGCGTAAATTCAAAAGACGTAATACACAAGCACCACTTCCAGCCACCTGCAGTACTCCTGATGAACCTGTTGGTCAAGAAATGATGCAGCCACTATTCCAAACCAAGGATATTACTCGGCAAGAATGTATAATTAACACAATACCAAACCAAGGATATTGCACAGCAAAACCGATTGAAAAGACTCCTTTGACTACTGGAAATATCTATACACCGAATTTACGAAATATGAATGCCAGAACTCAACAGAGCACCCTAGTGGAGGTTGATGGTTCATGTGAATATGTCCCTACACGACTTGGAGCAAAAAATAATTACCAAGCCTTCAAAAATAATGTTCGTCTTAACCGTCCTGGATTTTGGGCAAGAGCTAATGGAGCCACAATAAGTACTAAACGCAACAACCTACCACAGGGTCTTCATGGACTTGATCACCAAAATAAAACCCCAATTAAAAGATCAATAAGCTCATATATACCTGCAATTGATCTGTCACATACAAACAGCTCAAAAATTATACCACTTAGTGAGCCAGATAAAACTGTTGAAAACAAAAATAGGTCATGCATTCCTGAATTAAGCGCGCTGAATAAATCGCCGATAAAAAAACATGTTAGCACATATATACCTGGATTTGGTGAAATAAACACATCTCCAATCAAAAGAGCTATAAGCTCATTTATTCCTATTGAAACACAGAAAAGCTTAGTTATTCCTGGATTAACTGAACCATATGAATCCCCGGTAAAGAAACAATATGCATTATATGGACACACTAGTGCATATGATGCAAAACAATCTGTGATACAAGATCAACAAACAACCCTCATTCCAGGTCTTCATGAATCGCCTCCAAAAGCGAAACATACTAATTCTTTCATTCCTAGGCTTCAGGAAGATAAAATGCTTGAACACAATTCAAGCTCAATACAAGCCTGTTCCAATAGCCAGAGCCAGAACAATTATAACAAAAACAATTTAGAATTTACTCAAGATAATCTGAACAATTTTGGAGATAATTACTTGCCTTTTGATAGATCTAAAAAAGCACCACCACAATACGATCAAGTTGCAAAGCAATCACCAAAACAAAGACAAAATACCAATCAAAACATGACACAACTTGATCAAATCCCGCTACCTTCAAAGCAGTATGAGGACACAGACCGCATATTTGCAGTGTTTCAAGAAAATTCGTCAATGAGAAACAGAAGTATAATGGATATTTTTGATAATGGAATGATTGAAAAAAACCCTGTAAGTAAGGATGAATTAGAGAATGTGAAGAAACCATATGAGACTGAGTGGGATGAGGACGATGACGCGCTTTACGGGGAGTCTGGAAATACAACATTAGATGAGTCTTCTCTACAAATGAATACCAGCCATGCTCAAAGTCCCACAAAGAGTATGAAACACATTATAGACCAATCTTCCCCAAATAAACAAACAGATTTATTGAATGAAAAGAAAGAAATGTTGAAGGGGATGTTACAGAATTTTCAAGAGGATAATGAAAGCCAACAATCACAACATTGCAATATTGGAGCACAACCATCTTCACCCAATGAGACTTTTTATGCTAATCTTCAGTCAAGTAATACAGCACACTTTCAGAATCATATCGCTAATCTTACAATAATACCAGAACCAATGCCACTAGAAGTAACAAAAGAGTTGATACATATAACGAAAGATGATATCACTGAAAACAATGTTGATAAATGTTATGTGGAAAGTTCTCCTAACAGCAAAACTAACAAAAGCTCCTCAAAAAGTATGAGAGAATCCAAACGTATTCACATAATTGAATCCATAACTATTGATCCGGGAACAAATCTGAATCGTAACAAGTATAAGCACAATACACAATCTGAGACAAAGCCAGCAACTGTAATGAGCCAACCAGAAATGCCGACAACGTCAGAGAATATCGAGATCTTGGAATCGTCTGATGATCTAGGGTCGCCAGCATCGCTGCAGACCCAGTTGCAACCGGTCGCTACAACTCAACCTGCAACACAAGACTTATCCAGTATACTGGCAGGAATCAATGCAAACACACTGATGCAGGCACTTCAAAATTTGCAGCACCTGGCACATAATTCTAACAACAGCTCTTTCAGTAGCACCCATAATAATTCGGAACCAGAACAGAAGACTGACACTGCCGTAAAGCCAGTGGACACTATCAACTTGACCAACGACGAGTGGGAGAAGGAATCCATTGGGGAAAGCATCGAACGCCAACTGGAAGAAATGGACGGAAACCCTGCGGTGACTCCGTTTTTGAGCGAAATTTTTGACCCCAGCTCGGCCTTGCGAAACGTAACAAGAAAATTAAATATTAAGCTTAAAAGCCCAGTTGATAAATCAGAGCCACCGAAACCGGATGAAAATGCGCCCGTCATCGGCACCTTTAAAAGTTTCGCTTTACCAAAGCCGCCTCGGTTGAATAGGGTGAAAGTACCTATCAAAGCCAGCAACAAAAATCCTAAACGAAAGGGCGTTGGAAAAAAGAAGCGAAAGAAAAAGGTTTGTATTCTATTGAGCAGTTTTGGGGTTATTGCAACATGGCTACTTATATTTCTAGAGGGCAATGCGATAGATACTTCCAACATATAAAACAATCGAAAGATATATATCTCATTTCATTATCGCTACAACTACACAAAATACGTTCGGAAGACGAATTGAAATATAGTTTCTATTCGTCGTGCCCTGTTTAAATATAACCAGCTATTTTGACATGACCTTAGAGAACGTTTTGTATTCCCTATGATTTTACTGCGGGTTTGTTCCAGAAGGCGGCCGGCTCGCAAGACGAGGCAGAGGCTGAGGAGGACGAAGAGGAATCCGGGGATGAAGCGGATCTGGCCAAATACGATTTGTGGGGCAGTGAAGATGAGAGCAACAAAACCGGTAGCAGCTCAAAAACTACGGGCAGCTCTAAGACCGGTGAGTTACAATTAGTGATAGCTCGTTTTATCAGCTAAACTCTTTGTTTAGTCTTGAAAATTTCAATTTAGTGAACCTGAAAGGGGGCATTCGAAAAGAAGAAGCTTACTCTTATTAATAAACGTTTTGTAATAAATTATATTTGTAAGTATGTTCCAAACATTACCTTTAGTTGTCATCTGGTTCTGACAAAAAAAACGCCTATAAACTCGCACTAACTTGATAACGTTCGAACAGGTTCAAAATCCAAAGAGGGCGAAAGTTCCAAAAGTGAAGATCTAGAAGACAAAAATGGCAAACCGGACTCGCCCGCCTCTAAAAACAGTTCCAAGAGCAGTTCGAAGAGCAGTTCCAAGAACAGTTCCAAGAATAGCAAGAAGTTAGTATTCAGTTATACATGCTTTGTGTACATATTGTACACAAAGCATGGCGTTCCCAAGCTATCAGTTTAGAAATTATGAATAAATTAATTAATCACTGCAAAGCATTTGTTTGGATCAAAACGTGCCCTAAACAAACGGTATACAAATATTTATAATACCTACTTTATTACCTACTTACTATTTCTACAGCAAGTTGTCAAGTTACAATATGTATAAATATTCCTTATTAAAACATATAAATCCATAGCTTTATCACAAATTCTTGTTTAGGTCTAGATCCAGATCCAGATCCAGATCACGGAGTTCGTCTTCATCTTCGAGTTCCTCGTCCAGCTCCAGTTCTGAGAGTCAAAGTTCATCGCAGTCTGCGTCGGGCTCGCCAAAAAACAAGTAAAAATATTACAATATTGCAGATTTATTTATATTATTCTTTGGGTCTTACATCCTTGGTATTTATTGAAACAAACAAGAGGTCGGGTGTGTTTGGTGTAAAAGTACGCGCTTTCGGCCGCTATAATAACCTTATATTAAATATCCAGCTGCCGATGACGCGTTGCAGCGTAATTGAACTACAAACTCAACCTTTCGCAAAATTTACTAGATTTTTTACTGTCAATTTATTTTTATTTTATATAAAAACTATGTGATGATAGATACGACGACTTCAACTTAAACAGCGAGCGTGAGATGTCGCCGCGGCCGCGCAATTCTCGTTCGCCTCGACCGCGCATCTCCGCACCGCTTCCTCGTCGCAAGTCGCACGACAGCCGGGGATCCAACGGAGACTCCAGGTCAGTGCTGCGTTTATGAAATACTGATACAAACATTAATATTAACCCTTAACCACCTACCATACGTCTCACAGAACCTGACGAATTTCAAATCGAGAATATTCAGCGCGCGAGTGTCGTATGAATTTGTCCGTTCCTGTACCTTTTCCCAGCGTCCCTCAATGCCACGCAAGCGCTCGTCAAGATTGGAGGTGCGCGCGTTTATCTCTGGTGAGTAAAAAACTATCGCCGTGAGTCTGAGAGACCCATGGTAGTAGGTGGTAACGTAACTTTTTTCAATTGTGTATATTTTATTGTTTTTGGTTAGAATGACTTCTAATAGCGGCATTATCAAGCGGTGATTGGAACAAAATTTGTCAGACAAGGAAGCTGAAGTAAACGACGAATGCAGCGACGTAGAGCCTGATGTTACAGTACAACATGTACTAGAATAAAGCGGTGAGTCTGATTCTGAATGCGAAGTGCCAACTACAGCAAACAGTAAACCGAATCTTCCGTTTCGTAATGAATCGACTTCGATCTTACCTGAAAAGCAAGAGTTTTCATCTGAAGATGATGAGCCTTTATCCGAAATACGATCGAGACCCAGGAAGAAAAAATGTTTTGGCAAGAATCGTTTTCGTTGGTCGACATTTCGGCTTCGAACTGCTACGTCGTGAGCTTATCTGCCCAAGCTAAAGGTCAAAAGTCTGAAAGCAGGTTCAAGTTCGTGAAGCGACTAGCCGAACAGCTCACAAGACCACATATGGAGCATCGTGAAAGCAATCCAAAACTACAACGTGACCTCAAAGTCTTTCTCCATCTGGAAGTTAGTCCATTGGCTTTTCCAAGTGTTAGTAATTCTGAGGAAAGGCTGGCGGTTCGCAGAAACTGTTCCACTTGCTGCTCCAAAAAAAGATAAAGGAGCAATACATATGTTTTGGATGCAAAGCACCAATTTGCCTTGAATGTACAAATAAATTGTGCATTCACTGTCGTGAAAAACTGTAACTTTGAGGCCTGTAATTTTGTTTAAATGTTGATTTTAGAAAGAAAGTTTTATTTGTGTTTTGTTAGTTGATAAAAAAAAAGCCTAAAGAAGTTTATTTTCCATGTCATTATTTTTGTGGATCTCATTTTCTAGTTATGTTAGATTGTAAGCCTGAAATTAGAGGTAGTTTAAAGAAATTAAGATTATAAGAAATATCATTGATTATAATGTGCCTTTATTTCTCTAATAAATACTTTGATTTGTCTAAAAACTGTTTTTGATTAATAAAAAACCCATACATTGATAATTATCACTGTCTAGTGTCACTTTACTCCGGCGTCTCACAGACCCATGTTAGGTGGTTGCGTGACTAAAATAGGTTGTAGGTGGTTAAGGGTTAACAACTTTAAATTGATTTATTTCGAATTGATATTACGGAAGATTAATGTTTTTTGTACTACATGTCATTTGAATAGAATCTGAGCAGTAATACCAAATTCTTGTCGATGGAAACACAAAGTTGAAACTGGTCCCAGTTGCTAAACTAATGATTGAAATAATCAATGCTAAATATTAGTGGACATTTCACACATCATCTAACACCGATTTTAAGCAAATCTTGTAATATAGGAAACATATGACCGACAAAATATATAATAATATAAGCTTTTATTGTTCCTTTCACAAACATTCAACTAACTTAACCTAATTACTATATTGTAAACGTGTATGGACCACTTTAAGCGGCAAAAGCCTCCTCCAGCTCTATCTCTAGCGTCTCTGCTCCACTCTTTGCCTGCTATTTTTACAATGTCGTCTTCCCATCTTTTATATGGTCTTCCTTTTTACGTTTTTTATGGATTGCGTGCCAATTTGTTATTATTTTGGACCATTGCTCATTGTTAAGTCTCTGGATGTGTCCTGCCCATTTCCATTTTAGGGATACAACATTTTGAGTAACATCTGATGCTTTGGTTATTTTCCTAATTTCTATGTTTCTTACTTTATCTTTTAGCATGCATGTCAGACATGTCCTTTAACTGCGCAGAATCTTAAACGTATATGTCAAAGAGGAATAGAAATAAGTTTTTTTGAATCTTAAGGTAACTGTCAAAATATATACCTACTTATAGTACTCGTACTTTAAAACAACCACACACAGAGCAGATGTTCAGCACAGAAATGATTATCCTGAAGGGGGAATAAAATCGGTAACCTATAGTGCAGAAGGCAGATTTATTACCAAATGAGCCGAGGCCAGTCAAGGTCAAACATTTTATTCAATACAATCAAAGGACTACTTTGAATCTTCTTACATGTTAGGTGAATTTAGATACCAATTACTCCCTATCCTACCTTACTCCTGTTGCGACTTGACACATAGTAATTGATCCAAAAATCTTACGTACTTTGCCCACACACGAGGCGAGATTTAGTTTGAATCATACGGTTTAGCGCTGCGAGCGCTCTAATAACTTGCGATAAAACACCTTAATTTGTTTCAGAAGAGAGGAAACGACGCGTGAGAAAGAATGGAGCAGAGATCGCGAACGTCGGCCGGAACGTACGCGAGGAACTCGACCTGGCGGAGGCACTGTGCCTGCTGAGCGAAAGGAACGGCGCTACAGTCGCGACGGCAGCCACTATGCAGCCGGCGGTCGCGGCAGGCACCGCTAGCTCAACAAGTTCAACAACCCTCGTTACCTTACTCGCTGGACTACAAGATAAGACTAAGAACTCTATTTTTCAAATTGTGAAGTTGTCACTCGGTCGCAGCAGCTCAGATGGTCTTTTATTCGGTCGCGGGTCTCGTGCGCTGTATTTATTTGTGATTGATTGATATTTGAGAATCCTGTATTATGTATTACATTACCGTTGGTCAATGTGATGAATTGACTAAACTCTTGGTTTTTCTAAATATAAGACGCAACATGAGTTAACCCAGTTCTGATTCTACAGAGAGTGTTATTATCGATACGGGGCTAGAAGCTTGTAATGAATACCTGTATAATGTAATAATGTAGGTAGTGGGAAAATTGAAATTAACAACGCGCGATGTGTTGATCTTTCGAGTAGACCGAGTGTAAATCAATGAACGAATGGGCAGTGCATCCTTCGATGGAATCGGCTTAAAGTTGATCACCTAACATAGGTAAGGTACTTATCATCGAAAGTAAATGCACTGCAAAAAACATGATACATTTGCCAATACATTAATGGAATAAAATTACTTGTTCTGTGCTGTGCTTGTTCAGAGTAGTCTGTAGAAACTACGCTCAAGTGGTTAACCTTCTATTTAATATTAGTACCTAGTGTTAATGTAGAATTAGTATAAGTTGACTTGGCCATTTTTTTATGACCTAATTGTGCAAAGTTTATTTAAAATAAATCACTGTCGACATTTGACTAAGTGGGTAGCTTAGCTATAGGAAAAGTAGAACAGAACATTTATTGTGCTTGTTCCTATTTTAAATAATTATTTTGAGGCTTGTTTCTTTATCACATTTAATGACAATAATACAATTATACATTGAAGTATTTTTTTACAAACTTCTAAAGATTGTAATTATAAAAATACTTCAAGTGCAAATGTGCAAAATGCAATAAAAAAACTATTAAAGGTTTTCAAACTGGAGCTACCAGCAGTTTTGTCACGAATATCATGTTATGCTTATCTGAAATTTCACAAAATGTATATTCAGATAAAAGTATTTTCAAACAATAATATCAATGTGTGTGTGTGACCACGCATTTAGTAGTCACTCTTATTACACTAAGTTTATACTATACTCTTGATCGATACTTATATTTTCATCCCTTTTTGTAAGTTGTAAATGTAATAGTTTATGTATATCTGTAGTGAAGTGTAACTGGTGTAGTTTTAAGTGACTAAACTGTTTTGAACTCTGAACAAGCACTGCTGAGTGATTGGTTTACTCTTTAGATTGCAGTTGGTAGTGCGTAATTATAAAATGTGTCTGACTGTGTAAATAAAATGTAGAATTTCTGTCATTGATAACAAAAATGGTTCATGGCAAAATTGGTCAATATTTAGGCTGCGTATCCAGAGATGTGCAAGGAAGCTGTGCGAGGAAAAAATCGCTAATAGTATTATTACGGTTACGTTCCTACGTGAGTTTGCTTATCTTCATTTGTGCATTAATTTTTTGTACATTTGTCCTTCGAGCTGGATGTATTTTTTTAATTCGCGCACATTTCTTCCTCGCACATGTGCGGTAGATACACAGCCTTCTGGTGGAAGGTTGTTTCTGCTAAAGGCGTCTCTACACTGTATATCAATTGTCTCCGGTTTAGTTATAAGATTTTTGATATTGGGAAAGCAACCGTGGTATGTGTGTAATTAGAAAAGACCGATATACCCAGTGAGGAGACTACTTTACGTAAACCGTTATCATCAATGGTACACTTACTTTATGCATATAAGAATATCGCAATCATTAATAGAAATAGATCGTTATTATCGTGATTACGCTGGATCTATGTTTCTTTGCTCTTATTATTATAATTTCACCTTTACGGTATGTATTTCTGTGTGAAAATCATTGATATCATTGCTGTATTAAAAACAAGCGCCGAAAAGCTCATTGCCGAAGCACAACACGCATTGGACTAAAATTATTAGTTGTTTTTGATTCATTGCAATTCAGCACTCTTTCTGTAGAATTATAAATCTGAATTTCATATTGTATTAGTAATTAACGGGTGTTGCAACAACCGTGGTCGCGGGCTCTCTGAAAGCTCAGGGCATAGTTGGCGTCGAGTAGCAAGGAGAAGTTTTCAAAACTACCCTCATTTTCTTCAGATGCCGAAATGTACGCGTTCACATAACACATTAATACGCTCTGAATATTAAGAAACTCGACGCCCATATCTACTAACGTAATATGCGATAAATACTCGTTAAATACTTAAACAATATGAATTCTGATAACAAAAGTCTACTAAAATGGATGTTATATCGAAATGTCTGTAAATATTTTAACATAGAATGTAGTTATTGTGCTGCTGGTTCGTAGAAAGACTTAATTCATATTATATAAGTTTCAAGATACCCAACTTTGAAAGACGACGTTGTTTTCTCTCATACTTTGAGGACATGTTTGTAAGTTACTCGTACTTTCGGTAATTGATTTACCATTAAAATCGTAAACAATACAATATATTTTTATTTATAGTTTAAGGTTGTGTATAAATAAATGGACGCACATTAGCTAACGTACTATTTGTATTATTATAAGATGTATTTAGGTATCAATAATTACGTTTTATAAACTAAAAAGAAAACAGAATACATTGAACGAAAATTGAGCCCATAAAAATACAACCGAATTGAGAACTTCCTCTTTTTTTAAGTCGGTTAAAAGTTTTATTTGACGCTTTTAGTACCTTAACATTTTTCGAAATTCGTTAACACCATTGGAAGTTCACAGAAAAAAAAACGAAATTTATTTTACTAGGATGACATATTTTTTACGGCTATTTTGATTTAAAAACGAAACTACTGAACCGATTTTGATGAAATTTCCATGAAACCAGAAGAGAAGTCAGTTAAAAAACGACACGGCAACGAATACTAGACACGTCATTCGATAGTGAAATGACGAATTAGAGCTTACGGCACTATAATTTAAAAATATATTCAGATTAAGAGTGGCTTTCACATCTACAAGTTTAATCACAGATTATGTTTCTTGTTTGTTTTCTATTGATTTCAACTTATATAACTTATATCGAGGGTGCAGTGTTAAAACCCGATATATGCAAAAAAACGAAAATTCGCTTTTTTATCCCACTACATTCAGAATTTTTTGCTATTCTTAAGTTTCAGTTTTCAGTTAAACTGATTTTTAAGTGTAACATAGAGAAATACAAACCAAAAAACCCAGTAAGTGCATAACTATGAAATTATTTTAGTTGAAAATACTCTAAAGCTACTTATGGCTAAACTTTAAATATGTGTGTTGCGAGAGAACCAGATAATGTGTATTTATTGGTATTTAAAGCTCAAGGATAATCACGTTATTCACACTAACACAAATGATAATAGCAGATAACTTTGTATAACGGATTTTAACGTGAAAATTAATTCATGACAAACAAAATTTATCTAAAATTAAAAACAATTAAAAATACTTACTGGGTTTTAGCTCTAGATGATTTTTCATAAATCCATGAAATATGAAGATATGAATTCGAATAAAATATATTTATTGGTTATTTTATATCTAAACAATATCGTAAACATCCATGTATACTTACTAACTGGGTATTTACGAATCAACAACTCAACTGGGTATCAACATTTTATTCCAAAGCTTGTCCGGGGAAGAACCTAATAAGTGTGTTTGTCAATTTGACCTCGAGATCCTACGTCGAGCCAGATTCAGGTGACAACTCTTCAAAACGTATAGATTCTGACAAAGATCCTATTCATGTTCCTGAATCAAATAAAAATACTCCAAATTGCGGAGTTTGGATAATTTTTGAAAGTCTCATACGTCGTTTTCTTTCTCTTTTCTATGTATTATTGTATTTACATATTTAAAAAAAGTATATAAGTAGTATATATCAGTCATGTGGTTCCCATAACACAAGCTCTGCTTACTTTGGGGCTAGAAGATGCCGTGTAAAAAGGTCCAGTTTCCCAGGATACAATCCATCTCCTTTTACGCTTTAAAATTGTACCAGTGATAATAACAGAGCCCGCCTTCTAGCCGGCTCACAACCAGAAACCGGACAGTGGCTCAATGCCCTTCCATCATATTTTATCGGAACACCGCTGTGGTTTGGACTAGGTGCCCCTATTTGTGAACCCCATCTTGTGGCAGTGGCGTCGACAAATACGACACCCATGGTCTCGCTTGGCAAAGAGCTCTTACCACTATCAACATGCCAAGTGTACTTGAACCTGTGGGTTTGGCACGCGATGATGGAAGCCCGATGGCATGACTTTGATCCCCTTGGAATGGAGACATGCAAGTGCGAGTGGGATGCCATATGTGATGACACGTTGGCCCCTCTCATCTTAGTAGGACAATTACAAGGTTTGGGGCCCTGGTAATGAGGATCGGTAACGTTTTTAGTTGAGAATGCAGATTAATAGAGCTAACAAATCCTTAACATACGGTGCAAAAATGTTTGTTCTACGTCAAAAATTTACGAAGTTATGACGAAATTACTAGTGAAGTTCACTGAGTGGCCGCTACGGTACCTGTACCTGTGACGTCACAGGGACGGTCGCCGCCAGTTAGGCTCGGCGCAAACGGGCCACCAACACAACAACAGCCACCGATGGCTGTCGCGCTATATATATACCTATATGAAAAAGTGTAATAAGTCGCTATCGCTAGCCACCAGTAGACGCTCCGCACACGTGTAGCCGGTGCAAAGCGCGAGAAAACTTTCCGTGTCGGAGTCCATCGTAAGAGGTTTAAAAAGTGAAGCGGCTTCCGAACACCGGTGCCTGTTGCTCGCTTCTGACACTGTTACAAATGTGTAAGTAGCGCGCGACAGCTACCTACCGGTGGCCCGTTTGCGCCGAGCCTTATCCAATCGTAAACTAAGAGGGCCGGCTGCGCTTGGAAAATCAATGTACGCGAGTGCGTGTATGTCACTCACGTGACACGCACTCTCTAAATATGCCATTCTACATAGGGCCTACATATTTAAGCCTCCAGGGACCGTAAAACAGGAGCCCATCGCGTTTTCAAAATTATTTCTCGGCGTCTCGGTATCAGAAACATGGCGCAACCCTAAAAACTGGCTCCTATCTGGCCCACCGTATTAGTATTCTACGTGGCAATGTCGCCTGTGTCTTGGGGACACTGCAAGACCTTTGGCAGGAATCTATTTATCTATTTTTTTTTACCTTTGTAGCGCAATAGGCGCCGTAGGGCGTTGGTCTGCCTGACGGAGAAGGTTGCTGGTACTTTGGGGCTAGATGACGCTGTGTTGAATGTCCGGCATTATTTATTTTATTCTATTATTTGCTTAAAATAGGACGCCCAAAACAAATCGTCGCACATTCAAATTACACAGAATCAAATATACCTATATCAAAATAAACCTAGTGTTCCCGTAATATAGGGCATCATGCGTTAAAGATAGCATAAGATAAGCAGTTATCTGGTTCAGTTGAGCTATATAATAGATCGTTTTAAACGGTCCTTAGATAGCTCTACTGTTGTATTTTACTGTTCTACTGTTCTTATTGATCTACTGTTATATTATTCTGTACATTTCTGTAATATGTATTATCATTGTAATTCAGCGCGGGAATGGAGCCAGTGTCTTGTAACTCTTCTACATGAACGTAATTATTTGAAGTGTAGATACATTATAAAATGGGTAGGTTTCTTTTAGTAAATGAAATATTTCAACAATATCTGTTCAGCCGTTTAGCGATTTAACAGATGTAGATACTAGCAGGCTTTTGAAATTATAATACCTATGTATCTAAATTACAAAAATTTTCACGACACTTTTAATAAATCGGTGATTAGCCTAAATAATAATTAGGATAGTGGGACTAAGTAAATAATAAACATACGGATCCATACATATTCGATTAGTGATTTATTAAATCATAAACAAACAGTATACAAAATAACACAAACCCACAAATGTTTGATACATGCACGAACCTATCGCTGCTCACGGTCTGAAACAAATAAATTATTATTATCAGACTATATGAACTGGCGAACTTTGTAACACCTAAACCACCCCAGTATTGTGGCAAAAAAACAAAAAACAACGTAATTTTAATTCGAGTTTTTGCATTTCAACGCACGGCAATAGATTTATATAAATATAAGATGTTTAAATGTGGTTTAAGAGAGAGTAAATGGTGTGGTGCCTGACATTACTGTCTGGGTTGGTATCCTGCAAGAGTGCTACGATGACCTAGCTTTAGCACCAATATATAAACTAACATAAATCTTCTTTCTGTTTGGTTGTTACGTTTTTGAGGCTAAACGAATCTTGGTGAAATTTCGCAAGAATATATAAAAATAAATTTTACCACTGGGAAGGACAGGCAAATTTTATGAAGGTACTTACCACGCGTGCGAAGCCGCGGGTAGCAGCTAGTTTACTCGTTCAATATATTTGCAAATAATATTAAATACTGCTGCTGTCCGCGGCTTCGCGCGCGTGGTACCTACATAACATTTTGCTTATGTCCTTCCCACTGATACAATTTATCTTTATATATTCTTACTCAATTTCATCAAAATCTGTTCAGCGGTTTGGCGTGAAAACGTAACAAACAGACAGACAGGTAGAGTTACTGTCTAATTTAAAATATTAGTAGGGGTTTTTGTTCACAGACACAAGCCTAGATGGATACCGACCTAAAGGTGCTAACGAAAGCCTCATAAACGGATGTTTAGTCAAACTTTACCAGTATACTGTCCAAAATATTGTTTTTATAAATACCTCCTTCTAAACAGCGACATTCCTGAAAAATAAAGTATTTTTGTAAGTACTGCATCTTCAGCAAAAATATAGGTAAGTAATTATTAAATGAGCACTTACAGCACTGATCGTCAATGGCTTTTGCTGCGGTTTCGGCGGTTCATACTTCTTGGGCGATTTGGGGGTACACGTAGGGTCCACAGCTCCGGCCGATCCAACGTTCGCTTTCGTCGGGCTAACCCGATACATCTGAATAACACATCAGACATTACAATCTAATATTAAGGTTCCAAAATCCATAAAGCTCACAGAACATGGATGGAAGAAACGATGCCAAGAAATTGTTGAATCTTTCATCATAACACTTATAATGGCCTCACCGCTCTGTTGGTAATAGCTCTGCCTTCTGTGCTTCTGTAGTTGTGAGTGAGATTATTAGTCAGACAAACATTTTTGTGATGACTACCTATAGATGTATGATTTATGTATATAAAAGGCGACGTGTGTATGTATGTATGTTCCCTTCAGACTCCGAAACGGCTGCACCGATTTCGATGACATTTTTAGGAAATCTTCAGATTGGCCTAGCGGGCAATCCTGTGAAGTTTGGTAGCGATGAGATCAACAGAAAATTTTTTTTGCATTAATCAAATTGAGTATGGATATAGATTGTATCTTAGGAACGGACATAGGCTACTTTTTATGTATGTACTATGCGTGCGAAGCCGCGAGCAGACGCTAGTAATTGACCGAGCGAAGCGAGTGTCTCCGTTTCAGCTTAGCCAAAAATGCTTTCGTATGTCTGTCTGTCCGGATGTTCTCCTCTACAGGTCGCATTTCTCAACCGATTCTCGTGAAATTTTGTGAGCAGGTTTTATAACTGTAGGTATAGATTTTTTGTTGATTCAGTTTTTGGCAATTTTTCAAAATGGCGGAGATAGCGGAGTTTAAAACGTAAAAAAAGTTATATTTCAGTCATTTCGAAAAATGTTAGCGAGGTCTACAGCTCACAGGGCCACTAGTTATAATTCAAGATGCGGTGTAACGTAAGTCATAAAGGCAACCGCACCGCTACCGTAGGCACTTATTACGGTAGCTTTGATTTAAATAAAGGATGCAACCATACTTGACAAACCGGCAATAAGCAAGGAGAAGGTTTCATTCTCAAAAACGTTATATAGAGTTTTGGAAATCGCATAGACGTGACACCCATATAGTCACATATATTCGGTAACAAATTTCTTTCATTTTACGAAGACACGTAAATCATTGCCTTATTATTGGCATATAGGTCACCGGACGAGTCTTCGCGATCTTAAAGAACGACGTGTCCTAGTTATTTCGAACCAGGGTCGTGAAAGGATTAAAGCGTGCCTCAGAGGCTCCATTCGTGCACTTTTTCGTATTCGTGATGAACTCTACGTTTTTGAGTTCTCCTAAGCTGCTTGTCATCTTACTTCTTACTTAATATTAGAAATGCGAAAGTTTGTAGGTATGTATGTTTGTTACTCTTTCACGCAAAAACTACTGAATGGATTTTAATGAAACTTTACAATAATAATATAGCCTTTAACATCAGAATAACACAGGCTACAATTTATAAAGGTATTGTGCGAATTGCCCAAAATATAACGATAAGTGTCAAGCGGAAAAAAAACTGCCATCTGCAAGCTGTTCTGGCGTTCGCTGCAAAAACCGTTGGAATCACACGAAGTACTATCCCTGCGCAGACGAAGTCGCGGGCACCAGCTAGTGTTTAATAATTATGATCTGAATTTGATGGATGCAGGCGCATTTCAGAGTGTTTTGGCTGTCCCGTTGCCTGCGATGGCCATGGCACTATTTTCTAATAAACAATAAATATTGTCGGACAATGCACTCGATACCATCTAGCCCCAAACTAAGCATAGCTTGTATTATGGTGACTAGATGACTGATAGAATACTTATATATTTTTGAATACATACTTATGATATTTTATAAAACCCAGATACAGAACAAACACCTATGTTCTTCACAAAAATGTTTATCCTGGGAGGGAATCGAACCCTCAACCTACAGCGCAGAAGGCAGAGCTACTACCAAGTACCAACTGAGCTGACAATAGTTTTAAAGGCATCGTTTTAAGCAGTTGAGTAAAATGTGTAAACTACAATTGCCCTGACTAGTCGCGAAGGGTTCCAAGCTTTCCGCCAAATAAAGTAGAAAAAAAACTGCTTGTGTTGCGCAAGATCTATGGAACGTACCCTTCCGTCATCACCAGCCGCCAGTCCTGAGGAGAGAGGCAGCACATCGGGTCCCCACTGCTTGATGAAGTGACCAAGGCGAGCCACGCGCTGAGCGGGCGTTGTAGTTGTGTGCGAGCCGCCACAGTAGCGGTTACACAGGTGCTTATCAGTCTCGGATCTGGAGAAACGAAAACTATCGTATATCTACAACTAGCTTCTGCCTTCGTACGCGTGTTATCTAAATAAATAAATAGTTATCTAAAATGTTATCTAAATAAATAGATAACAATGACTGCAAAATCCGTCTAGCCGTGAAAATGCAAACAAAGTAGGTATGGATAAAGGAAGGTACTAGTTTCTAACCGCGGCATCGCGTGCGTGGTACCTTCATAAAAGTAGCCTATATAGGACTGGAGCTCATAGACAACATCTATACTAAGTTTCATCCGTTCAGCCGTTAGGGCGTCGTTGCGCCACAAACAAACATACCTACAAATTATACACTAAAAACGTTCGCGATGGATTGATCGTAAATCAATGTTGAGTTACTTAGGGTTCTAGACCATGGTAAAGTGCATTGTCTATCTATTAAACAAATATAAATAAATACCTAAATAAATATTGGTGTACAATGCACACAAAACCATCTAGCCTCTAATTAAGCATATCTTGTATTATGGTGACCAGAGGACTGATAGAAGAGGTACTTCCTTATTTAAACCTAAACTTTTTTAAATAGGTATACCTACTTAAATATTTTTTTGAATACATACTTATGATACTTAATAACACCCAGGCACAGGAAAACACATCTGTTCATCACACAAATGTTTATTCGGGGAGGGAATTGAACCCTCCGCCTACAGCGCAGAGACCTACTAGCGAGCTAACAGGCCAGGCATATCTAAGGGCCTTTGCAGAATGTCAGCAAATAGGCCATTGATGGAACGCACTTCAGAGTTACCTAGTACCCTAAAAGCATGACCTTAAAAGCTTACCTGACTTTCTGCTGTTGCGGCTGCTTTGGCTGCGACATCTGTTTGTCTATGGTCTCCCAATCGTGCATGTTACGTGCCGGTAAGTTGCTTTGTTGCGTTTTCCGTATGGCATCTAAAAAGGTTTAAGCTGTTATGGTACGAAAAGCAACCCTCTCGTCTGAGTGCATTGCATACCATAGTACCACAATATCACACGTGCTATAAGGTACTCGAATAACTAAGTGATTGACAGTTTGGACTCATTCTAGGAGTATAGACAAGATCCACTTTGTTTTGTTGGCATAAACGCCTTGCTGAAAGGTCAAATTATATGGAAATGATATTGCTTGTGATAAGTCACCAGACTGAAGCGTAGGTACTGTCATGAAGCACTAGTGTTTTAGTTGTTTAGTGATAATGGTCCTGCACTCCCGATCCTAAAGCCGTACATAAAAATCCGGTCGTACACAACAGATTTATCACGCACGCTATACCAGCTCTCTCAAACGGCGATGGAAACCGGCACGTCGTAGAACCACGTCGTAAAATCGAACTTTTTACGACGTGGTTCTACGACGCGACACATGTGCCAAGTGCACAAAAGGAGTCTCTGATGCGCACTTCCTTTTACTACCAAGGTTCGAAAATAATTACGTTTTAAAAACTAAAAAGAAAACCGACTCGATTGCTCATAGACCACACCAATTTGAGACCTTAAAATTATTTTATTTTGAAATTTTTAGTGGAAAGTACATGTATTTAGTTTATATATAATATGGGTAGACCAACTACGCAACGTAAATATGATAGATGTATACAATTTTTAGATTTTTTATGATATACAAAAAAAAAATTCAAATCGGTTCAGGCGTTTTTGAGTAATCGGTGAATACACCATAAACACATAAGAAAATAAAAAGATTCCGACGAATTGAGAAACTTCTCCTTTTTGATGAAATCGGCTAAATACAAAACATGTCGCATGTTAAGAAAGACAGAATGCGTCTAGGATCGAGTTACAGGACAAATGTCAAATTATTATTTGACGTTCTGCAAAGAACGCGAGAACTGTAACTTCATCAATTAATAATGACATATTATAATAATAACACAGGATGTTTAGGTTCTGTAACAGATTCTCGCTGATACTGCGAAAATTATAGCTTGGCGACATTACCCAGTTCGTAGCTCAGGTAAGGTTTCATAGAAAAAGTAGCAGCCATAGGTTTGGACACCGGCAACGAGGGTGCAGCGTCCATCGGCATCACAGCTTGCGCGTCGCATGATATGCAGTTCACGTCTCTGTTATAAATGAAAAGTATTTTAGTTAAAATACATTGTAGTAATTTAGTTATTGTAGTTGCAATCAGGCTGATTAATTATGAAAATAATTAGGACGACAATAAAGCCTGGCTTCTATTACAAGGTCGGTACAATTTTATATCTTTCACAATGTTACCTTCAAACGCTGAAACATTAACTCATATGAGTTTCCCTCTGTGATAACCAAACACACATATGCATGTGTATGTTTCCTGTATTATGAAACACACACATGCACTCACACATTCACACACACACACACACACACTCCACCATGGACTATACCGTAATTATTGTAATTTTATTGTAGCCCGCTCCGCTTAAACCCTCTAAGAGCGCTCTACCTATGCACCAATATTTTATTGCTCCATTTATATTTATTTATTTATGAATTCATATATTTTTGCCCTTTGCCTTATGAGCTGGTTTAAGCATATAAGCTTGTATTAAGTTGGTATAATAATTAATTAAGTATAATTTTCTTTCTTTTTGTTTCATTATGTCAATAAATGTTTTTATATTTAAATAAAATGAAATGCATGAGACTTGTTAGGGACCGGAGAGATTACTTCTCTCCGGTCCCTAACAAGTCTCATAAGACGCAAAAATAATTTAGTGAGACTTACTAAGAACCGGAGAGACGTAATAAAGGCTCCCTCCCCTTTATAACAAAATGTAATAAAGGCACCCACTGCTGGGCTGGGTATAGACCTCCGTCTATACCAAGCACAGCAGTGGGTGCAATAAGGCTAAATAGGGATGAAAATAATTAGGACGACAATCCTAGCTTCTATAACAAGGTCTGAAGAATAAGACATGATTTTTCTTCTTATATTTTGCACAGTTCCTTATTCATGTTCCAAAAAATGCTTAATTGCCTAAAAATGCAGAAAATCTCGACCTTTATGTGATCGCCGAAATACGCTATAACGAATGTATGGTTTCCTTGGTCGGGCACAGAAGCGCAATTTATCGCCAATAACAGACGTATAAATGTGTCGTCTCCGTGTTTAGATGCATGCATAAATAATCGTCTGAAAGAAGAGTCATGCTCTGAAAATACTTTCTATGACAAATGCGCTGAGATCACGATTGTTATCTGAAATTCGCTGAATTTATTTAAGTGGACGTGTAGGTACATCCTGTTTACTTTAGTTCGAAGACGTATATAACACTTTTCTAAAACTACATGCAATCCTTAAGTCAGTTTAATTCATAAAACTTCTAGAATCATAAATAAAACTGACATGATTTCACCAAATGTACCTACTTGGTGGTTTTCAGAAAGGCTTGTGTGTGAATTGTGCTTTTACATCATTGAACGACATAATTCGTTATATTACTAATCATTGATGCTACCAGATATATCAACTAGCTCCAACGCCCGCGACTTCGTCCGTGCGTTTGTGCTATGTCTGTACATATCTAGGTATCATCATGTATGTTGTTAAGCGTTGAAGTGATTTGCTAAACAAGTTTACAAGTTCAATTGTTACATTTGGCAGCACAAGCATTAATACTTTGTTTATATTTTGAATGATGTCGGGATTTTTTGTGAACGTGATAGATGAATCTGTAGTGTTTACTGTAGAAAATGTACTTATCTACTATTTACGACAGACGAAGGAAAGAGTCCGTCGCAGAAAAAAAGATTTTATTGAAAGGTAGGTAACTTTTTAAACCAAATGTTTTAAAACTTACCTACCTAGATTCTACATAGATTATATTAGAGGTTTATGATTGAAACGAAAACTGCGGTGCAAGTTTTTCATTAGCCTGCATTAGGGTCTAATGAAAAACCTGCACCGCATTCGGGAATACATGCAAGCCTCTATTTTTACATCTGGAGCGTATCACTGTAGTATTTCATTATCAATTAGAAAATAAATATACAAACACAAATAAAAACATACAATTTGATAGATAAAATGCCTAAATAAGGTATTGTCGGTGATGCGACACCTATCGGGATAAAAAGGCAATGTACCTCTCCACTGAAAAACTTTTTTTTTCTCAGTTATGGTGAGCTTTTTTTTGTTTGATCTAACTCATCAGAAATAACCTCCCAGCAGGAACAGGTCGATTAACCAATAACTTTGTATAAATGACCTTTTATTTATATGCAAGGTTTTTGATACCTCCGGCTTTTTTCGTAGGGATCTCCACTTTATTACAAATAAAATACAGCCTAATGTTATTCCCTAAAAATGTAGCGTAAAATTTGTAAAGAATTTTTTAAATCGGTATTTATCAGTAAAAGGTTGACTACTTACCTCATCAGTCTCCTCTTAGTGCCAGCAGCTTCAGCCTCCTTGCGCAACGAAACCATTTGCTTGAGGTTCTCCTGCAGTTGTTTTAGCTTGTTGTTGAAGAAGTCCTTTACTGGAGACAGCTCCATTTTGTCCAGTTTGGACTCGATCTCCCGTTGTATATCGTCTAGGGCTTGTTGCCATAGTGATTCCTGTTGTGATTATAATGGTACAAAAATCCGAGAGTTGGTTTTCGCAACAGATATTAATTATCAGAACAACTATATTAATTCTAGAGATAATCTCAAGTTAAAAAAAAAATGGTTTATAAGATCAGTTCATCACACACACACACTCACACATATATATATACACACACACACACACACACACAAACACACAAAAACACACAAAAACACACAAAAACACACACTCAATACACTCAAATAGTTAAAATTTATAGATATTCGTATTTTCCTACCTAATAAAATGTTTGGTTAGTGACTGTCTTTAAATATTGTTTTTTTAGAGCTGTGGATTTTGGTTTAATAAATAAAATAAAATAAAATAAAAAGAGCCCCATCACGGCGCAGTTTGTCTGACTGAACGCGATAAACTCAACTATAATTACGTTTTGAAAGCTTAAAAGAAAACCGACATCATTAAATATAAAAAATATACAACTGAATTGTGAACGTCCTCCTTCTTTGTCGGTTAAAAAAGTTTTTATTTTACGCTTTAGAATTTTTCTAAATTCGTAATCACCACTGGTAAGTCACAGGAAAGCAAAATACGAAATTTCGTTTACTTGGATGTCATATTTTTTTCCAGTTATTTTGATTAAGAACCGAACTAAGTACCGAACTGATTTTGATGAAATTTCTATGGACCAATCGGAAAGTAGATGTATTCTTTCACATATTTATTTTTAAATCGGTAAAATAACGGAGTTTCAAGGTAACAAAAAAAACCAAATTAAGAACATTCTCCTTTTTTAGGACTGTTAAAAATAGTTATTATAAATAGTCCGGTTATTTTAATTACTAGGACATATCTTTATGTCACCTTAACTCACGTTTAAAAGTATAGTTGACTTACTTGTAAGTTCAGCTTGCCTAGGGCATTCTCCAATCCTTTCGACAAATCGTCGCAAGCCATCTCGAATTGGTCATGAGACACTTTTCTGGCCAGCATACGAAGGTCAGCCTTATCTGCCATCGCTTCTACCATGTCCTCGCGATCTAACTTTAAGGACTTCAGCAGTTCAATTTGTTCTAGAAGTGCCTATAAAAAAAATTACACTATTTTTGGAAATGTAAGCACGAACATGCTTATTCACATAGTCACTTATTTTTTCCACTGCCAAAAAAACGTCTGCACTGCAAAAAACGTCTATTTTTTAGGGTTTTGTAACTCAACGTAAATAATTACGTATTACAATTTAAAAATAAAATAAATTTATACAAAGTATACGAAATCTCGTTTGATTGTTCGTTTCGTTGAATGACGTATTTTTTCTAGTTAAGTATTTCGATTTAAAAATCGAACTACCGAACCGATATTGACAAAATTTATGGGACTAATCGGACCGTCTGTCTGTCTGTCTGTCTATCAAGACCTTTTTCTCAAACGTGTGGTTATCGAGGTAAATGAATCGTAAATAAGCGTACATATAAATAGTGTTAAAGTTAATATCAATTAAAAAAATAAAAAGTCGGAAAGAAAAGTTAAAAAACGTCGGTACTATGATTAGTCCAGGATCCCTGGTCCATTTTTGCTTTTGATTACTATCAAGCTAATTTTGATATCTAGTAATAAATATTTGATAATCATAAAATCGACATATTTATCCTTGCTTCCTCTGTTAACTACCACGATAGAGAGTTTAGTATAAGAAATTGTTGGGCGTCTCATCAAAATGAAGCTACTCACGGAAAATTAGCTTGATAGTAATCAAAAGCAAAAATGGACCAGGGATCCTGGACTAGATATCTTGGAGCTGTAAATAAATACCCAAAGCTTTTAAATCAATACAAGCTACGCTTACTTTGGGGCTAGATTATACCGTTTGACATGTCCAGTATTATTTATAATTTTTTAAATTACTACTTTGTGTGTTAGTTGTAACTCGTCTTTTTTTTTAGTGTTAGTAGTTTTAATGTTATATTGTGTGTCTGTTTAATGTTATGTCAAATAAAGCTTTTATCTATCTATGTATATGTTGTAAATCAAAACCTGTAAAGTACTTTCCCGTTAATCTAGAATCATGAAATTTGGCAAGAGCCAAGGTCTCACAGTACACGCCAAAGAAAGAATCCGAACCTTTGAATCTTTGAATGATTTTTTCATATACAAAGTTAATTTGTCCATCAATCCGACTTTTGTTTTCGTTACAGTAATGTTCGGTGCTTTCATAGTTTATGACGTACCCTCAGCCTTTAGCGCAGAAGGCAGAGCTACTACCAACTGAGCTGATAGGCCAGTCAATTTAAAAATTAAACTCAGTAGGATTTAAATATATAATTACATCGATGTGATGATGTCGATCGTCTTTCTCTGCTGCTAATTGCAAAGCTGTTTCGTGGACTTGCTTTAATTGCTCTTGCATTTCTTGTACAGTTTGGAAAAGCTGCATCAACCCTGCATCAAAAACATTCTTATGCCTATTATAGTTCTTCGTGCCCTCTAAAAACTAAACTATGTCTGGAACGTACCTTGAAGGTCTTTTACGAGATCTGGAGACAATTTTCCGGACGCCAGTTCCTGGCTCAGATCGGCTACTTGTTTCATGAGACATTCCAACTGATCTTGGAAAGAGTCTGTCTAAAATAAAAGCATTGCTGGTTAGCAGAACATGACACTGTATCTCATAACCTTGAAAATATTAATTTACCTGATCTCTTGTAACGCCATCCTTTTTACCAATACTATCGCAGCATTGTTTCATACGTTTCTCCAGCTCATTTACTCTTTCAGCTAGATCTGTTGTCCGTGAAAACTTCTCAGTCCTTTCCCCGGCTGAATAGTGTGAACAAGACAAATTATTATTACATACCTTTAAATAAATTTAATATTGGTAGACAATTTGAACAGCCCCATCTAGTTCAAAACTAAGCAAAGTTTGTACTATAGAAACCAGGTGACTGACAGAACGGCATGTGATATACATAATAATGTAAATTTTGCCAGTGTCAAGTGTTTATAGTCAATTTGTTTGTTAATAAAGTCTTAGTCGATGGTCAATTGTCAATTCTAAACGCCATCTCGGCCGTCTAGAAATTTCTTGGGATTCCTCGTCGTTCAAATCACATTGCAACATAATACACGTATAATTCAATTTTCCATACTTGTCCTATGTAGTCACAATTTAAACATTAAAATTTCGCTAAGATTACTGAATAAAACATGCAATAAAACGAATAAAAAATATTAAATTAGCAGAGCTATGTTACTCTATGAAATGACAAACGAAGAATCCATACTTGTAAAAAGCTTAAGATAGATACACCTCCGACAGTTACCACAGAACAAACCAACACTTATGGGCCTATTTAAAGGCCCAAGGCCAATGTCATCAATCGAAAAAAACATGAAATGTCTATAAAAAGTTCTTATTACACACTGGCCAAAACATATACCTACCTTTATGTTTAATATCAAAAAAGAATTACTTCAATCGTCTTTTGTTTCAGAGTTGGCATCTGGTTCGCATAGAGAACTGGAATAGGGACTATTTATTTATTGAAGTGATAACTTCTTATGGGAGGGTGAACCGCTTCGTTACGTAATGCGTTACGGCGCCAGTCTGTCTGGCTTCCCTTTCTCTCACGCATACGGCAGCGTTAGGCAGGCTCATCCTCTCTCACTCCACTCCACTCTCACAACCCACAGCGCTAGTTAGATTAGTTTAAGTTAACACTTCAGTCGGGCGTCCCGAGACGCACTCGTTTTTTAAACATTTTTTATTATATAATAGCACAGGTTCACCACACAAATATATACATATGTCCTGGTTAAGGACCCATATCGAACCCACAAATACAGCGCAGAAAGTGGAGTTATCTGAGTAAAGCGAGTAGATTTTGTAAAAATCGTGTTTACTTGCCTACTGTTGGTGCTTGCGCAGGCATGTCAGCAGTGCCAGCAGACGGTGGTGCAAGTTGTGATTGAGGTTCTGCAACAGTAAAGTCAGATCCAATTAGTAACATCGTCGCAGGTTCCATCTGAGTGGCTTTTACACTTAGTTCTGTTGGGTTTCCTGTATTTATGTAAAAAATGTAAATGCTGGATATTTTCGACAGCTTATAATTTTAGCCAGTATAAAAAAAGCAGTAATATAAGTGTTAAATTAATGACAATGCGAAGCAGGAACAGTACCAAAATTTGGTATGTCTTTAAAAGCGGCGTAGAAGTTGTTAGTAAGCCCATCCAGGTCAGAGCGTATGTGTTTCAATTGCATTTGTATCGCTTCCATTTCTTTGGCTCCTGGTGGGCCTGTAGAGGCTGATGCTGGGGAATGGGTGGCTGGTGGTAGGGCGTGGTGATCTGGTGATATGCCGGGGGCAGTCGAAGGCGGCAAAGTACCAGACGTGGGTTGTGGTGATGTTTCTTCTTGCAGGGCTTGTTGGCTACTATGGAAACACAGAATTCAGAGTTTTTATTTTATTTTTATTTTTATTTATTACACAAAATCCACAGCTTTTAATAAACAATATTACTTAATCTAAGCGTTTATCCTAAAGCCAATAACGGATTTACATTTTATATTTATCACCTATGATTCAGAAGACAGTCACTAACCAAACATGTTATTAGTTAATAGAAAATACCTACTAATAATTATATATTTTAATTATGTGAGTGTATGAGAGATGTATAAAAGTGTGTGTGTGTATTTGTGTGTATGTGTGTGTGTGAGAGAGAAATCTATGTATATAAAAGAAAGTCATGTTAGTTACACCACTTATAACTCAAGAACCGATGGACCGATTTGGATGAAACTTAAAATGAATATAGTTAGTAACTTGGATTAGGATAAGTATGGGCTATATTTTATCCCGAAAAAACAACGGGAACAGGAACGGGGCGTTCAAAGCCGCGGGTGGCCGCTAGCGCCATCTCTCAATCTGTAACTTTGCAAATCTCTGTAATTATTACAATAATAAATAAATAATATGTATATAATGCCGGACATTTAACACAGCGTCATCTGAGCAGAGCTTGTGTTATGGGTACCATATATCTGATATACTACTTACATACTTTTTTTTTTGTAAATACATACATATTATACATAGAAACACCCAGACCAGAGACAAATACTTGCAGATCATACAAACATTTGTCTCGCAGCGGGAATCGAACCCGCAACCTTCTGTGTCTCAGCCGGACCATAGCCCACTGCGCCACAGAGGTTGTCATAATAATTTGAATAGCTATCTTTTTTTTAATAGCGATATTAAGCGATATTAGTATTTTATTATTCTTTGTGAAGTTGTAACCGCTCAACGAAGTGGGCACAGGTCAGCTAGTAGATTATAGATTAAGGAATGTGTTTGTATAAATAGATGAAAAATAACAATTTCTGTGCAAAATGTTTTTGCATAAATTCTTTGTAATATCCTGTTAACAAAAATATTGTTTCTAAGATTTCAAATGGCAAATAATAATAATAATAATACCGGATATTTCACACAGCATCATCTGGCCCCAAAGTAAGCAGAGCTTGTGTTATGGATACCACATGACTGATATACCTACTACTAAATACACTAAGGTTTACGTTTTAGATGCTCGTTTCTTGAGTGCATCTTGCAGTTCCGTCGTCTCTCCTATAAAGTCTTGGACTAGCGAACTTAGTTTCCCAATGCCCGTCTCAGCAGCCTCAAGACGGGAAGATACGTTTAGCGACGTCCACATATCCTGGATGGCTTTAAGGTTTGTTTGTGATCTGCAAAATGTCATATCAAGGTAACATATCACACGTCCAAACTTGTAATATCCGATTAAAGGCAAAGTCAAAGTCAAAAGACAATTTATTCTATACAATCATAAGGATCACCTTAAATTTTCTTACATACTAGGTGAATTTAGGTCCCAATTCGTCCTAACCCAAGCCCGAGAAGAACGTGCAAGAAACTCGTCCTGGTCCTAGCGCTTTTTTACATGATCCATCTTATAACTACCTTAACTACGAAAAACTAATACAAGAGTAAAGTTTCGCGATCAGCGGGCCTAGCACGGCACGAGGAGAAATAGTCTTTCCCCCGTTTTTATCCACCTGTGGTGGACAGGTGGTGGTGTATTTCCACTGACAGGTGGATAAAAAGGTGGAAAGACAATTTCTCCTCGTGCCGTGCTAGGCCCGCAGAACACATTATTATAAATATTAACGGGTATTTATCGCGTTTATTTACCTATTTTTATATTTTTTTGAAAAATAGGTAAATAAACGCGATATTTATATATTTATTATTTATATATGTATACATTCCAAATGTGTCGGTTAACTGTCTTAGGGCAGAGCAACATGAGGTCATGGATTCTTATCAATAATGTAGTCATTTATATATATATATATATATATATAATAGGTTGGGGAAAAAGTTTCTACGCATTTAAAAAAAAAATTCAAAACATTTTTGAATACAGTTTATTTACATTTAACTAAAGTATGTAGGTACCATTTTGTTCGATAATTTTTTACCATCTTGTAGGTAGGGACATGATCCCACTGCTATATAAATTTTGGGACTTCTCATCAAAATACCGCGACAAGTGGTTTTGGCAGTCCTCTCGTGATGTTAACCTGACACTGCCTAAAGAATTCTAGAGAGACCGAAACAGGTGGAAATCTGAAGGTGCCAGGTCAGGGCTATACGGCGGATGCATTAACACCTCCCAGCCAAACTCTCTTAATTTTTGCTGAGTGGCTAAAGATGTGTGAGGTCTAGCGTTATCATGATGAAAAACCACACCCCTTCTGTTGATTAATTCCGGCCGCTTTCTCTCAACTTCTTGCTTTAATCTCATCAGTTGTACGCAGTAGAGTTCAGAATCAATGGTCCTGCCTGGTGCTAACAGCTCATAATGAATTTCTTCCAATCCCACCACACACACAGCATCACCTTGTTGTGAGTTAACCCGGGTTTCACCACAGTCTGTGAAGCCTGACCGGCCTTTGACCACGACCTTTTTCGCACGTTCTTGTCGTACCTACGTGATCCACTTTTCATCACCAGTTATCAGCTACTTCAAAAATGGTTCGGTTTCATTACGTCGTAATAAAGACTCACAAATGAGTACACGGTTCATTAGGTTTCTTTCAGTGAGCTCGTGAGGTACCCAAATATCGAGCTTTTTTGTGTACCCAGTTTTTTTCAAATGCGCCAAAACTATATAACTTTTAAAACTATCATGGTTTTGCACATAATTTTCACTCAATACGGGATATTTACCATGATATATGAGTTTTTCTGCTTCTCGATATTTCGGCAGTTTATCTTGTGATCATGGCGCATGCAACTGTGCCGAAATATCGAGAAGCAGAAAAACTCATATATCATGGTAAATATCCCGTTTTGAGTGAAAATTATGTGCGCCAAAACTGTTTTGTGGTCAATTCCCAGTTCTTCAGCTACGTCGTAACTACTGATATGCCGATCTTGCTACACTTTTTCAAAAATGGCATCCATTTTATCCGTAATAGGGCGATCAGAGTGACGTGCATCTTTGACATCAAAATTTCCGGATTTAAAACGCTTAAACCAAATTTGTGCTACTCTCACAGACACTGCACTAGGTCCATAAAAATAGCAAATTTTTTTCGAGGCTTGCGTTGCATTTTTACCTTTTTAACCGACTTTATCAAAAAGGAGGAGGTTCTCAATTCGTCGGAATCTTGTATGTTATAATGTATGTTCACCGATTACTCGAAAACGGCTGAACCGATTTGGAAAATTCTTTTTTTGTTTGAAAGGGTGGTCTTCACAGGTGGTCCCATATAAGTTTTATCAAAATCGGTCGAGCTGAAAAATCAACGAAAATCTAAAAATTGTACACATCGATGATGTTTTCATGTACTGCGATACCTCGCTGTCTCATTGGAGCGGTGCGTTTTTTTGGCCTACCCATATTATCTAAATACAAAATACATCTACTTTCCACTAAAAATGTATTATAGGCTCAAATTTCATTCAATGAAGTCAGTTTCTTTTTAGTTTTTAAAACGTAATTATTTGTAGTAACATTTTAAAATGTATCGAAATTCTTCATTAGATTCACTCATCTTGACAGTATAAAAAACAAATAAAAATCACACATTTTCCTATTATGTTCATTAAAATTTAAACTTTTAATGATATCAAAACCAGCCAGATACAAATAGTATAGCCAAAGAGATTTTATTACAAGTTCATACATTACTATAATGCGAAAAGACTTATACTTTTTCCCCATCCTAATATAATACGCTTTCTTCAAAAGACTATCCTTCATGTAAGCTTTAAATTTCTTACTAGGTAGATTAGGTACATTCGGTTAACTGTCTGAGGGCAGAGCAACATGAGGTCATGCATTCTTATCAATAATATAGTAATTTATATATATAATACGCTTTCTTCAAAAAACTATCCTTCATGAGAGCTTTAAATTTCTTACTAGGTAGATTAGGTTCATTTTCAGGAACCTTATATAAAGGACTTACTTTACTTTTTCTAGTCGAAACCTAGGTATGTATAATTTGTTTCTGTTCCTAGTATTGATTCTATGAAGATCACTGTTTTGCTGATGATTAATGAATGAACTCAAGTTCATACGAACCTGACTTCTTGTAATATATCCTCGTTCTTCGGAATGCTGGCATACACCCTGCCTTTGATATCATCTACCGCTTTTTCCAGTATGTTAAATTTGCTCAGAGTGACAAGCGTTAGTCGCTCAGTGGAAGTTAGACGCGCTGGGCCAGTGTGTGTCGCATCTGCTGCTCCTAAAGGTGTTGATGAACTGGAGCTGGTAGACATTACCCGGTTTGGACTGCGAGTAGCTAAACGAGGAAGGAAAAAAATCTGACATAACTTTTCTCAGCTGTTTCACTAGCTTTTACAAATTTAATATGTTAATAATACTTATGATTACACACGAAATAAATTCAAAATTCAAAATTCAAATAACTTTATTCATTACAATCACAAGGACCACTTTGAATCGTCTTCTTACATGCTAGTGAATCTAGGTGCCGGTTCCTCCTAACCCCAGTTCAAGAAGAATCCGGCAAGAAACTTGTCTGGTCTTAACACTTTTTTGTATGATCCTTGACAATTTTGTTACGGATGCCGAGTCGAGTTGGAGCAGATTCATCCCAAGCTTTTTTGTCTTCTAAATAATCAGATATTTTATAATATGCTTTAATAGACAGTTTATGTTTAATTACGTTTTTAAATTTGCCAATGGACAAATCTAACACGTCGCTTGGGACCTTGTTATAGAAGCGTACACATTGCCCTATAAAAGACTTATTAACTTTAGCGAGCCTAACAGTGGGAACAGCGAGTTTATCTTTATTTCTAGTGTTAATACTATGATTATCGCAATTTTTTTTGAATAAATGAACATTTTTGTGCACATACATTAAATTTTCGTATATATACTGACAAGGCACTGTCATAATATTAATTTCTTTAAACTTATCTCTAAGTGATTCTCTGGGGCCCATGTTATAAATTGCACGAACAGCCCTCTCCTGCAACACAAATATGGTGTTAATATCAGCAGCACTCCCCCACAACAAAATGCCATAAGACATAATGCTATGAAAGTAGCTGAAGTAAACGAGTCTAGCGGTATCTACGTCGGTAAAATGACGGATCTTTTTGACAGCGTATGCGGCAGAGCTGAGTCTCTTCGACAATTTATCTATGTGCGGGCCCCATTGCAGCTTATTATCTAAAGTAATGCCTAGGAACACTGTGGTGTCGACGAGATCTATCTTTTCGTTATTAATTTTTACATTAGCTTTCACCTGTTTAACGTTGGGCAGTATAAAACGAATGCATTTCGTTTTTTTCTCGTTAAGTAATAAGTTGTTTACATTAAACCATGTTACAACTTTAGAGATTGCATTGTTTACATCGTCAAGATTAGTAAGTCGTCGCTTTAATTTAAATAAAAGCGACGTGTCATCAGCAAACAGTACAATCTCGTGATCATCCTTTACAAGTTTAGGTAGATCATTTATATAAATTAAAAACAAGAATGGCCCGAGTATTGATCCTTGTGGTACACCCATTTTTACCATTGACCCCGGAGAACGCTTTCCATTTACATCTACTCGTTGTGTTCGGTCAGTTAAGTAGGATGTGAGAAGCTTAAGTGAAACTCCCTTAACACCATAGTGGTGTAGTTTGCTGATTAGAGTTTCATGGTGAACGCAATCAAAAGCTTTTGACAGATCACAAAAAATACCTAAGGCATCGCGTCCGCAAGGCTTTATTTCGAGTCCGCAAGGCTTTATTTATTTAATTACTACCTGTCCCGTTCGCGACTTTGTCTGCGCGTTTTAAAAAGAAAAAATATGTCTAATTGTACCGACTGCAGCGCCATCTGCCGGGCTGATTTGTGAATCTAAACCATCCAGGGTGCCACCCAAACGCATACAAAAAAAAACATTCAAATCGGTCCAGCCATTTAGGAGGAGTTCAGTGACATACACACGTACAGTAGAATTAAATATATAAAGATTTGAGTTTTATGCGTATCGTCAATACTGCTTTTCGTCATTAACCCATTTTTGCCAAAGGTGCGTTTTGTCAAAGGTTCGTTTTGCCAAAGTTATGTATGGTCAAGACATTTTCGTCAAAGTAGCTTTTGGTCAAAGACAGTGATTTGCCATGCTTCCGTTTCGTCTTAATGTAAACAGACTCAAGTATAAAATCTCTTTACAGACATAAGTAGCTGGCCACTTACTTTTCTATTATCTTGTAGATTGTCGTGTATACGTGACAATGAATACGACTGTCATTATCACGGAATTAGCCTTATTTCTGTGCACAAACTATAGGATGGTAACGCATTTTCTGTGATTATTTTATTACGGAGCTATCAAGTATAATTTGATTTCGCTAACATGGCTGCCTCCAGCAAGTCGATTGAACTGGAGTTTATCAAAAGTAAAAGAGGTAAACCTATTATTGTAAGAGGTGGATATAAGTATCACTTTAATATGGAATATGAAAACGGGAAGTCAATTTGGAGATGTGCAAGACGTGGTCAGTGTAATGCTTCGGTCACATTGTGACCGAAGAATCGCGAAACCATATTGAGTGACAAGAAACACAGTTGCCTCCCTGATTTTATGCAAAACGAAATTGATAAGGTAATGGACATATGCAAAGTTAAAGTACAAGAGAGTTTTGAGCCCATACAACACATTTTTGAGGAGCAGTTTGAAAATTTAAAAAAGAAAACTAAAAGCATTTCTATCCCGTCGTATAAAAGTAAAAAATATTCACTACGTCGTTCACGACTGAAAGCTTTGAACCTACGACAAACTAGATTCCTTAATTTAGAAGATGTTGAAATTCCTAAAATATTGTCGGATGATTTTCTTATTGCTGAAGATGGTACTACTGACAAAATAATTATTTTCGCAACGAAATTAAAAACATATCGGAAAATGCGAAAAAAATTTTTGTGACGGGACATTCAATGTGCCAAAACCATTTAAACAGCTATATACACTTCACGTTGATTTCAATAGTACAGATGAGTGCTCTAATTTTGTTCCAATCGTTTATGCCCTGCTGCCGAACAAAAGTGAGACAACATATTGCCGTCTATTTTTAATTCTTAGAGACAAATTTGGAATGTAGATAAAGCATTACCGTTGCGATTATGAATTAGCAACTATCAATGCTATTGAAGGAGTATTCCCTGCTGCACATGTAATTGGATGCTACTTCCACTTTCAACAAGCTATATGGAGAAACTCAAAAAAGCAAAATTTTTGTGACTCCAAAAAAGGGAAGAAAATAACTAGATTGACAGAACATATGGCTTTGTTACCCGCCACGGCAATTCCAGAAGCATGGCTATCAATTCAGGAACTCTGAGAACAAGTGGCAGGAATAGACAACTTTGTCGAGTATGTTAATGGGGAATGGATGGGTGTCATTACCGTGAACAAGTTCTGTTGCAGTTCAGAACGTCACCGTACAACTAACATGATAGAAAGTTGGCACAAACGACTGCAAACAAAGGTTAATTGAAAGTCCTCATTGCGAAAAAGCGAAAAGCGAAGTCTATTATGATATAAAAAAGAAACCCAAAGCAAGCATTCTATATGACGAAGGTTTAAAAAATATAATAAATGATTTCGTTAATGATAAGATAAATTTTATAAAGTGTTTAAAATGAATAACGAGGTTGAGATGGACTCAATATAATAAATACGATGTAGGTATAATACTTACTTTTAATTTTTAACACAATTACGGAGTTTTGTCTATTACGGAGTTTTGCCTATAGGTATACAGGTATACCTATTTTGACGAAATGCTATTTTTACCAAGAATATTTGACTTCACGCATCTTTGGCAAAAACGGTATTTTGACGAAAAGCAGTTTTGACTAAAAGGTATTTGACAAAACGCACCTTTGGCAAAAATTAATTAATGACGAAAAGCAGTATTGACGATACGCATAAAACTCAAAGATTTGTTTATTTAATTATTTTAATCAACATTGGATCACTTTTATTAGTAAAACATTAAATCAATATTAGCACTTATGTAGGTAATTATAAAACAGATGGACAAATATTTTGTACCTACTATTCCGCCCATTTATGCCCATCGAATCTCGTATAGGCTGACGTCCGGAATGTCTTCAGTGTAGTGTCGGGTTAGGCGGGCTCTTGCATCGCTAGTCGTGCTTGTAGTAGGACTTTGCGATGAGGTGTATAGCAGTTGTCCATAGAACTTCTCGAGCTCTCGTAACATTTCTGGCTACGAGGAAACGACACTGCCACTGTCGGTCTTCAGCTTCGTCAACAGACTTTGCTCAATAGACAGATCTCTCGCGAACACTTTGGAACCTTGGTTGCGCTCTATTGCGTTCTTAATACTACACGTATTAAAGAGACGCAAATCGCGTCGCATAGACTTAGAGATCTATTTATTGAGCGAGCTGTATTTCGACATGTCCACTGAAGACTGCAGTTTCATTTCGCTACGTTCTGCCATGAGTTTAAGAGTGTGCTCAGAGAGTTTTTGGGTTCTACCTTTGCGCTGGGTTTTACGGAACTTTGACCCAACGGCATGGACAATTTCCACCAGACCGTCATTTATTTCGTCCACGGATCCGCATTCGGCGAGGCATTGGAAGCGATTTTGGAGTTCCACTGAAAGCTCTCGGGTTTTTGGATTTGGGCAGGACTTGGGCGAAAAGTAGATTTCATCAGACGGGACCTTTCTAGCTTTACGTTAAGATTTAATGAGCCTCTAACCATTCGGTGATCACTGCCGGTTTTGACCCTGTTGATCACTGAGACATCATTAAATATTTGCTTTTTTGTAGTCATGATGAAATCTATCTCGCGTTTGTGTCCACCGGGGTGAAGCCACGTCCATTTCCTGGACGACAGCTTCTTGAAAAAGGAGTTCATCATAAAGAGTCCCTCCTTTTCCATGAAGTCGGCCAATCGCTGACCCCGTTGGTTCCGCTGTCCAAATCCATATTGCCCCACTCTCAGTTCATCGCCATTCCTCACACCTAGTCGCGCGTTGAAGTCCCCCATCACAACCGTATAGTGTGTTTTCGAGGCTTGCATGGCATTTGAAATGTCATCATACATAGCCTCCACTTCATCGTCGGGACGTTTCGAGTGAGGTGCGTACACCTGTATGACCTTAAGCGAATACCGTTGGTTATTCTGAGTATAAGGTATACCACCCTGCTCGACACGCTTTCGATCTTTACTATGTTGTTAACGAGGGATTTGTGGACGAGAAATCCGACACCGTGCTGAGAAAGTTGATCGCCCTCCCGGTAGTAGAATAAGTTGCCGGAATTTAGGATTATCGTGTCCTCTCCCTCTCTTCGGACTTCTGATAACCCCATAATATCCCAGTGCAACTTATTTACTACTTCTTCCAGCTCTATCAACTTCTCGTCGGTCCTCAGTGTGCGTGCGTTGTATGTTGCCAGGGCCAGGGGTCGTTGGGATTGGTAGCTGGACCTCTGCCGGTGATTCTTCGCACCCCCTGTTCCGCCGTTACCGTGGCCGCCACCTATGCCAGGAATAGCGGAACTGCCGGGAACTGGGTGCCGTCTTCTAGTTGTATTCATCATATGGGGGTTTCGCCATAGTCACCACGCTTGGCAGACGGATTGGTGACCGCAGATTCAGTATTTTGTGCTCGGGGGGTGCTGCTGCCCAATCCCCCGGTGTGTGTTCTCTTAGTCGCCTTTTACGACATCCACGGGAGGAGATTGAGGGGTCCTATTCTATGCCGGAACCACCACGGCGGCTTACAATATTAGTAAGGTCTAGCAAAATTAGTTTTTCATGTGAAAGGATATATACTTTCCGGTTCAACCCGTAGACAATTTAAGGTAAATCGGTTCAGTATTTTTGGTTTTTTTGGTTGACCAACTTTTTCAAAAAAAAAAAATTTTTAAATTGTAAAAGTATGTCATTCAAGTAAATGAAATTTCGTATAGGTACTTAATGCTTTCCTGTGACTTTCCAACGGTGTTTACGAATATCAAAAATTGTTTGTTTTGAAGTGAAAACTTCTTTAGCATCGTTGTGATTTGAAAGTCGATGAAACGAAAAAGCGACAGTAAAAAGATACAGACACATAAATTCACAAGATTTAACGTGGGAGAAAATGAGATAGGAAGCATTATACAGTGTTTCTTATACCTATAAGCCAAAATTTTTGAAGGTTTCACTTCTACCACGTGTGAATTGGACACATGTTTTTTTTAGTTTTCAAAACGTGATTATTGTTCAAATTAGTCAATAAAATCACGGGCAGAATTGATATTAATGATATTAATCCATATCCAACTAAATAGTTTCATTGACCGAGCGAGCGCGAATCGCGAACGAGTGTCTCCGTTTCAGCTTAGGCGAAAATGCTTTCGTATGTCCGGTCGGCGAATGTCCGCCCGGCGGGCGTCTGTCCGGATGTTCTCCTCAGGTTGCATTTCTCAACCGATTCTAGTGAAATTTGAATATGAGCAGGTTCTATAACTAAGTAGGTAGGTATATAGAACTTTTTGTCGATTCAGTTTTTGGATTTTTTTCTAAATGGCGGAGATATGGGGGTTGAAAACGCATAAATAATGTAATGTAAATAATTTAATGTAAAAATTAATAACGAAAAGATAGATCTCGTCGACACCACAGTGTTCCTAGGCATTACTTTAGATAATAAGCTGCAATGGGGCCCGCACATAGATAAATTGTCGAAGAGACTCAGCTCTGCCGCATACGCTGTCAAAAAGATCCGTCATTTTACCGACGTAGATACCGCTAGACTCGTTTACTTCAGCTACTTTCATAGCATTATGTCTTATGGCATTTTGTTGTGGGGGAGTGCTGCTGATATTAACACCATATTTGTGTTGCAGAAGAGGGCTGTTCGTGCAATTTATAACATGGGCCCCAGAGAATCACTTAGAGATAAGTTTAAAGAAATTAATATTATGACAGTGCCTTGTCAGTATATATACGAAAATTTAATGTATGTGCACAAAAATGTTCATTTATTCAAAAAAAATTGCGATAATCATAGTATTAACACTAGAAATAAAGATAAACTCGCTGTTCCCACTGTTAGGCTCGCTAAAGTTAATAAGTCTTTTATAGGGCAATGTGTACGCTTCTATAACAAGGTCCCAAGCGACGTGTTAGATTTGTCCATTGGCAAATTTAAAAACGTAATTAAACATAAACTGTCTATTAAAGCATATTATAACATATCTGATTATTTAGAAGACAAAAAAGCTTGGGATGAATCTGCTCCAACTCGACTCGGCATCCGTAACAAAATTGTCAAGGATCATACAAAAAAGTGTTAAGACCAGACAAGTTTCTTGTCGGATTCTTCTTGAACTGGGGTTAGGAGGAACCGGCACCTAGATTCACTAGCATGTAAGAAGACGATTCAAAGTGGTCCTTGTGATTGTAATGAATAAAGTTATTTTGAATTTTGAATTTAATTTTGAATAAAAAAAAATATTTCAGTCATTTCGAAAAGTGTTCGCGAGGTCTAGGTACTGCTCACAGAGCCACTAATAATATTTTATGGACCAATTACAGGCATGCACATCATTTGTCATAGTGCATTATGATTATGGATTGCATATTGTATAACGAGAAGTTTTATTATAATTTAAGCTATATGTACTCGCACACTTAAGTAATTATTTAAGTTTAATAAATTTATACTTATATTTATTGTTATTTTTAACTGCACACCAAACCGGGGCGGGTCGTTAGTGGTCTATCAACTGCTAACAGTAAAATAATACTAGGAAATAATGTTATGTATGAATGAGCGTGAGTTTTAATTATGCTTCAGTAAATAAGACGTAGGTAAAAAACACGGTGTTCACCAGAGGCAGGTAGTGTGGAGCATGTTGTATAAATAAATAAATAAATAATGCTGGACATTTCACACAGCATCATCTAAGAGGGGAACTACATTCCTGATACTACTTATATACTTATACTAGCGACCCGCCTTAGCTTCGCACGGGTGCAATGTGATACTAAATATACTACAGAATGTCTTTATATACAACGTTATCTAATAGAATAACATAAACTAAGAGATAGCCGTTGCGGACTTTTGTGTAGACCTTTTTAAGGTGTACAATACTGTAGTACATTATTTTGATCTATCTCGTAGGGTTCGCCAGCAGCGTTTGCAATATAAGCGCAAAAAAATGAGTTTATTTACGACACCACATTAGAAACCACTAAAATTATCAGTGTTTCTCTACTATATTATGCATGTTTTATACATATAAACCTTCCCGCAAAAACCGCTTAAAGTCGACAGCGGGAGGCGACTTTGTTTTATACTATGTAATGATATAGACGACCTCTGTGGCGCAGTGGGCCAAAGTCCGACTAAGACGCAGGTGTTTGTGTGATATGCAAGTATTTGTCTCGGGTATGGGTGTTCCTATCTATACTTATAAAAGAGCTTAACCTGACTGACTGACTGACTGACTAACTGATTCATCATCGCCGTGCCGAAACCGCTGAAGCTAGAAAGCTGAAATTTGGAAGGTAGCTTCCTTTTACAGCAAAACCACCCACTAAGGCAGGATTTTTTGCAATTGAACCCCTACGAAGGAGAAAAGGGGTGAAAACGAATGTATGAAACTTTTTAACGCGTGGTGCGATTTGCTTGAAACTTGATATGAATAAATAAAATGCAAAATAAATTGACACTCGTTTTAGGATTTTTCAAAATAACCCTATCAAAGGGGTAAAATGGGGTGTCAAAGTTTGTATGATTTCTTGGAAACTTAGTTTGGATACTTAAATGCAAAATGAATTGACACGTGTTTCAGGATTTTTCAAAATAACCCTCATAAAGGAGTAAAATGAGGAGTGAATGTTTGTATGGAAACTTTTTAATCGGTGGTCAGGAGATAATTTGCATCGGAAAGGATTTAAGCTACAATTCCTTTAAAAAAAAATGCGCATCTAGTGTATAATATAAATGTATTTAAAGAAAAATATATACATGTAGTACCTAAATCAGTCATGTGGTATCTATATGATGCTAGATGATGCTGAGTGAAATGTCCGGGATTATTTATTATTATTATTATTATACTTTTTTTTGTAAATACATACATATTACACATAGAACGTCATCCCTGATGCATCACGTGAGGGACAGCACCAACAGATACCTGCAACTTATAGCAGGAAGGCTGGATACTGTATGCATCTTCATGAAACACTGCACAGAGGTGCACCATTCGCACCGGTGATGTAATGATGTGGTGCATGCAGTCTTTATTTTAATTTCTTTGTTTTATTTATGTTCTCTATGTTTTAAATTATTATTATGATAAATATGGCCCAAATTTGTACATATACTTATGAAGGCTGAAATAAATGAAATTGAATTGAAATTGAATTGAATAGAAAAACACCCAGAGCCGCGATAATATTTGTAGATTATACAAACGTTTGTCCAGTGGCGTCTCAATCGGGACGTCGCACACTGTGTTACAGATGTCATCTGTTAATACTCACTCGGAGATTCACTTTTCTTGACTCTTTCAACTGAAAGAGATGAAAATATTGTTAAAAGACAATATAAGGTTCACTGCTGATTAATTTAATCAAGTACATACATTATGTACATACAAGTTATTCAGAAATGTTCTTATTTTTTTCATCTTTGTAAAACCTAACAATGTTTTTAAGATGTAGGTATATAATATACTATATATTTACTTTAATATAAGAAAAGACTGACTAAGGACCGTTGAAAACGATCTATAGATAGCTCAGCTGTTTCATATGTATTTTATTATTGTATTATTGTTCTGTACAATTCTATAATTATTTCTGTAAATAAGTTAGTATTTATTTAAAGTTAAAACATAGTTTATTGTATACCTACATCTTAAAAACCTTGTTAGGTTGAGGTAGGAAACAGTAGAGCTATCTAAGGACAGTTTAAAACGATCTATAGATAGCTCAACTGATCCAGATCACTGCCAGAGACCAGCGTACCCAAGACACTGGCGGCATTGCCATGTTGAATGGCTAATACGCTGAGCCAGATATAATTATAAGATAATAAAAAACTAAGATCGGAAACATACCAACAAGTATAGTATCGGCTTCAGCGGGCGCTCGAGCTAAAAACAAATGGGTTGTTGAAAAGAAACAGCTGATTTATTGTAGACATGCATTTCCACTACGTACAGTATAAAGCTATTAATAACAAGTTTGCAAATTCTCTTTCAACGACAGAAAATAAATAAACCACTTACGCATTTCGTTTTTTTTTGTTGGAACCTGAAAAACAGGCGTTTTTATGAGTGTCTTGGATAGTTAGTATATACTTATCCTCTATCTTATATTCACATATTAGTTAACGTGGTGTTTAAGTATGTTTTGTCCTTGTCATTCTAATCTATATATAAATACGTGAAGCAAAAACTTTGTACCCCTTTTTACGAAAATTGCGCTGATGCATAGTCATGCAATTTCGCACATTTATAGTTTATATAGAGAAGGAGTGCAGAATGCTAATTTTTTTTTAATAATGTCAAAAAATACATTTATTATAAATTAATTATGGTCGTATTTCGACCAGTGGGCGACCACCAGTATTAATAAATAGAGATGGCAACAGGATTCATCGTTTGTCATTTCATAAAGACATACCATAGCACTTCTAAATTAATTATTTTTCTCGTGTTATTGAATGTTTTATTCAGTAATCTTAGCGGATGTTTAATCAATTAATTATGACTTCGTAGCACAAGTATGGACAATTGAATTATAAGTGAATTATATTGCAATGTGATTGGAACGAAGATGAATCCCGAGAAGGTTATAGGCGGCCATTCCGCGATGACGTTTAGAATAGAAAAATGACAATCGATACCCATAATACACTCTGCTTACCCCGAGTGAAATGTCCGGCATTATTTATTTATTTATTATTTATTGGCATTCGAATGACACGCATAGAACATACTTTTAACATGACATCTATATAATAAAAATCAATTGCTGTTCGTTAGTCTCGCTAAAACTCGAGAACGGCTGGACTGCTTTAACTGATTTTGGTGTTGAAATTTTTGTCGTACTTCAGGGAAGGTTTAAACCGTGAGAAAATTTGTGGCATTGCAACAGATGCCGGGTACAGCTAGTTATCTAATAAATATGTGATCATGAGAGAGACTGCATAGCTATAAACATATTTTTGATTAAGACACCGTCTGGGGGTTTCCAATATTAATACCAAATCAAATAAAATCAATTGCGTAATATGGATTTGCAACAGTTATTTTGTGATACATTTTACAGCCATAATCAGCGTGGCCCGCATGCAATATTTTATTATACATTATTATTAAAATTAAGTAGGTTCAAACATGCTTTCAATTAAATTATATTAATGTAAGTCATTGTTCATTGTCAATCATGTCATTGTCATTGGAGTGTATATGGGGTTCCAATATTCATCTTCGGTACCGAAGCCAACCTCACCTGCACGTGGTGCACCCTGCTGAACAACAAACGAGGGTCTGGCGGCCAGCTGATAGCGGCATAGCGCAGCCTACATCGGCATAGCTAAATCTTCTGGCCGCCGACGGGCAGCAGTGTCGGCGGTGCGAGTAGCTATGACCTGCCATCCCCAACCCGCTTGCCTAGCGTGGGGATTATGGGCATATACCCCCAAACAATGATGAACGCAAAAAAGAAATGGCCCCCAGTTCCCGGCCGCCACGCTATTCATGGTCATGGTAGCGACCATGGTAACGGCGAGGCAAGGGGTGCTAAGAATCACCGGGCTACCGCAGGCTACCTACAACAACTGACCCTGGCAACGTTTAACGGACGAACTCTGAGGCTCAACGAACATCTAGCGCAGTTGGAAGTGGAACTGGAAAACATTAGGTGGCATGTCCTGGGGTTATGTGAAGTCCGTAGAGAGGGAGAGGACACCATTACCCTAGACTCGGGCCATCTTCTGTACTTCCGTGAGGGTGACCAGACACCACAGGGTGGCGTAGGGTTTCTCGTCAATAAGGCCCACTCTAACAACGTTCTAGAAATCTCCAGTGTGTCGACCAGGGTAGCGTACCTGATCCTTCGACTATCCAAGCGGTATAGTATGAAAATCATTCAGGTTTACGCACCGACCTCGGCACATCTGGATGATGAAGTGGAAGATTTATATGAGGACATATCCAAAGCCTTGCACAACACCACGAAGGCTCACTTCAACGTTGTTATAGGGGACTTTGACGGCAAAGTGGGAGTCCGAGTTGGTGACGAATCCAGAATAGGCCCACATGGTTATGGAGGTAGAAATCACAGAGGGCAAATGCTCGTCAACTTCCTAGAGAAGGAAGGGCTCTTCTTGATGAACTCATTCTTTAGGAAGAAGCCCCACAGGAAGTGGACGTGGCGAAGCCCCGACAATGTGACAAAAAACGAGATCGACTTCATCAGAGTCGCATATAGAGAGCATATATTCAGAGATGTCTCCGTGATCAACAGGCTCAATATCGGATCAGATCACAGACTTGTTCGAGGCTCTCTGAATATCAATCTTAGGGTCGAAAGAAACCGTCTGATGAAGTCCACGTTCCGACCTAATCTACTCTAGATCATGGCGGGCACCGAGAAGTTTCAGAAGCTTCTTGGTGATAGATTCGTCGTCGCGGAACCCACCGATGACGTTGATGAGGCCCTACAAAACGTGATTGGAGCGTTGAGGGACAAGGGCATCAAATTCTGCCAAATGCAACCTAAAGGCAGGAAGTCTAAACTCTCGGATGAGACTCTTCGGCTGATGACAAAAAGACGGGAAACCACCCAGGCCACTTCGTCAGAGAGGTCAGACCTGAACAAGCAAATCGCGAAGATGATACGGCGCGACCTTCGGAGCTCCAACACACGCCTCATTGAGGAGGCAATAGAGCGAAACCGAGGGTCCAAAGTATTCACTCAGCAGCTTGGCAGGAGCCACCTGACGAAGTTAACAACACACGATGGCCGAACCGTACTGTCAAAGCCGGAGATATTATCAGAGATCGAGAGACCATCGTCCCCGGGTGAGGACGGAGTTACTTCAGAGCATCTGAAGGCTGGAGGAGCCCCTGTTGTGCAGGAGCTGCAGAGCCTCTTCAACTCCGTCCTTCATTGTGGGAGAACCCCAAAGGCGTGAAACGAGAGTTTAGTGGTTCTGTTTTTTAAGAAGGGAGATAAGACTCTTCTTAAAAATTACAGACCCATCTCGCTCCTGAGCCACGTTTATAAGCTGTTATCTCGGGTCATTACGAATCGTCTCGCCAGAAGACTCGACGAGTTCCAGCCACCGGAACAGGCCGGGTTTCGCGGAGGATATAGCACCATAGACCACATTCACACAGTGAGGCAGATCATACAGAAGTCCGAAGAGTATAATCAGCCCCTGTGTCTGGCTTTTGTGGACTATGAGAAGGCCTTTGACTCTGCTGAAACCTGGGCTGTTTTGGAATCCTTGCAGCGATGCCAAGTAGACTATCGTTATATCGAAGTGTTAAGATGTCTGTACGAAGCCGCCACCATGAGTGTCTGAGTACAGGACCAGCAGTCTAAGCCCATCCTACTGCGCAGAGGAGTGGTGAGACAGGGAGATGTAATATCTTCGAAACTGTTCACAAGCGCGCTGGAGGATTTGTTTAAGACGCTGGACTGGAAAGGTATGGGCATTAACATAAACGGCGAGCACATCTCACACTTACGATTCGCAGATGACATAGTCTTGCTGGCGGAGACGTTGGAGGAGCTACAACGAATGCTAGACGGCCGAGCATCAGCCTCGCAGGTGATAGATCTCGGCATGAATTTGGATAAAACCAAAGTCATGGTCAATGACCAAATTGGTCCGAGACCTGTTGCTGTTAATGGTCACCTCCTTGAAGTTGTTTCGCAATACACATACCTCGGGCAGATTTTGCAGTTAGGTAGAAACAACTTTGAGAAGGAGGTCAAGAGGAGGATTCAGCTGGGTTGGGCAGCGTTTAGTAAACTACATCGAGTTTTCTCGTCACCCATACCGCAATGTTTGAAAACGAAAGTTTTCAATCAGTGCGTCTTACCTGTTATGGCATACGGAGCTGAAACGTGGACACTCACAGTACGGCTAGTCCACCAGTTTAAAGTCGCTCAGCAAGCTATGGAACGAGCTATGCTCGGGGTTTCTTTGAAGGATAGAATCCGGAACGAGACTATCCGACATAGAACTAAAGTTGTCGACATAGCTCAGAGACTTAGTAAGCTGAAGTGGCAGTGGGCTGGCCATATCTGTAGAAGAACGGATAACCGTTGGGGTAAACGAGTTCTTGAGTGGAGACCGCGGCTCGGCAAACGTAGTGTAGCACGCCCTCCGGCAAGGTGACGATCTGCGAAAGGCCCGGCAGAAGCTGGATGCGTCGAACTGAAGACAGGGCGCAATGGCGCTCATTAGGGGAGGCCTATGTCCAGCAGTGGACTACTATGGGCTGATGATGATGATGATGATGATGATGTAATTGTTCTAAAATAATAATGTTAAATGTCAATATGTTTATCATTTAAAATAATCATAGGTAGAATCATAAGCCTTCTTTAATATTTTTTAAAATAATACATTTTAAAAAATATTTAAGATTTATGGCTTATATTTTTGGGCTTGAAATATCTAATAAAATTAAGGTACACCAACTGGGATCTGGGACTGATCATTTTTATTTCTAACTAGCGACCCGGCCCGGCTTCGCACAGGTGAAATGCTGATACTAAATATACTACAGAATGTCTTTATATACAACGTTATCTAAGAGAATAACATAACCTAAGAGATAGACATATACCATTGCGGACTTTTGTGTAGACCTTGTTAAGGTGTACAATACTGTAGTACATTATTTTGATCTATCTCGTAGGGTTCAGCCAGCGTTTGCGATGTAAGCGCATTAAAAATGTGTTTATTTGCGACACCACATTAGAAACCTCTAAAATTTTCAGTGTTTTTTCACTATAATATGCATGTTTTATACATATAAACCTTCCTCTTGAATTACTCTATCTATTAAAAACCTCATCAAAATCCGTTGCATAGTTTTAAAGATCTAAGTATACATCGGGTCAGAGAGACAGCGGGTGGCGACTTTGCTTTTTACTATGTAATGACTAGCTGTCCCGTTCGCGACTTAATTCGCGAGTTTAAAAAAAAATAAAATCTAAACCGTTCTCGAATCCACTTGAACACACATAAAAAGTTTCATCAAAATCGGTCCAGCCGTTAAGGAGGAGTTTAATTACAAACACACGAACCGAAGATTTATATCCCTACTAATATTATAAATGTGAAAGTAACTCTGTCCGTCTGTCTGTTTGTTAAGTTTTTACCCCTAAACCGCTGAACCGATTTCGATGAATTTTGGAATAGAGATAGATGAGACCTTGGAGATGGACATAGGATACTTTTTATGTAGGTACCATACGTGCGAAGCCGCGGGCAGCAGGTAGTATACATATCTAAAGATATTGAGCATTTTCTCTAGGTACCTAACCAAAGCTTGAAAAAGTGACAATCCATCACCAGTACACCTAATGGCGCAATGGCCTTGGAAAGTTGAATAAGTAAGTAGGTAGGTGTATAAGAACCTTTTCATCAGTATCAACAGAGTATTCCCGAATATCAACGGTCTGCATGATGTCTCGGTTGACGGGTAGGCTGCCACTGTTGCCTCTGAGCTCGACATTTTTGCCCAGAACTCGCAATTGCTGCGCTAAACAATGCAGCACCGTTTGTAGCATGTTGAAGTCCACTACTCCCACCTAAAAATCGATTGTTAAATTTAATAAATAGGTAAATTTTAAGATGTTTTCAATTCGGTTGTATTTATATGGGCTCAAATTTCATTCAATGATGTCGGTTTTCTTTTTAGTTGTTAAAACGTCATTATTGTTAATTATTGTTGTATTATTGTTATTAGTAGGATTACATTTATTACGAGCAGTCAAATAGGGGAGGGGTAAGTTGAGGAAAAAAACCAGTTGTGCTAACCCACCCAGTGGGATAAGGCAGGGGGATGATACCACTAGCAGTTTAGGCAGAAATGTTTAGGATACGCAATCCATTACAGTGAGTTATTATATCTATAAGTGTAAACGTACGTGTAAAGATATCAAGCTCGCCTCAAACGTGTTTTACGCTACTACCCTCATTTTCAAAGAAAGAAAGAAAAGCGCCGGAAGCGGAACTGCTACCCGGTTCTTTCATTCCGCAATAAGCGCCTTAGAACGGCATGCTTCGGAATTTCGGATACGACTCGGGAAAGTCTTTGCCAAGAGATCCTTGAGAGATTCTTGTATTGAATAAAAATATTTTTAACTTTTAATAAATAAACACAATATCATCTGGTCACAAATCCCAAAGTAAGCAGAGCTTGTGTTATGGGTACCACGTGATTGATATACTAGTTACATACTTTTTTTGTAAATACATACATATTATACATAGAAACACCCAGACCCGAGACAAATACTTGCAGATCATGCAAACATAGTCATTCAGACTGAAATTCGACCGCATGTGAATAGGGACCGATGATTAACATTAACACAAATGCAAATGACAAGCAGTGTGGGTACTTACAATTAGAGTAACGAGCTGAATGTTCAGTAATTAATCTTTTGTTGGGCGAAAGTTTCTAGCACTACTAAGACTAGCAATTAGGGCAGTCTGTGGTCTAATTGTAGCAGACGCCTTTGTTATTTAGATGTCTGGAAGCCGGTGGATTAATTAAAAGCTTTTGTAAAAATGCAACTTTACGAGTGCGCTCGTACAACTCGCTCTTGGTTTTATGAAAAAACAAAGCGAAGAAAACCTTCGCCCACCTAGGTAGGTTCATATTCTTTTTTCTTTAACTACAGTTTTACTAAAGAATGGTGCTTGCTTAGTAGGGTTGCTATCATTACCACAATTTATTCCATGGAGCCAGATCTTACCTCTGGAGTTCCGATGGCTAGATCGATCATGTCACCGATGTTCAGTAGTACTGCTGTATCTGTTGGAGCAAAATTAATTACATCAAAATCTTACATTGTAACTCTAGTGGGTCTACTTAGTCTAACAATATCATTACCATCAACCACAACCTGATTTCCTCCACTGCTAGGTCCAGGCCTCCCCAAGATCCTGTAATAAGTTGTCCATACGAGAACCGCGACTTTGACTATATCTTCTACCATTCATGCCAAAAGACGACTGACATTCCTCTAACAATTTCTTGGACTCTAGTCAGCTATTTTCAAACTCCACCTGTCACCACACCTCATCATGTACTCTACCCAGCTCCATTTGAGTTTCATTAACCGGTTACAGACATCTTTGATCTTAGTGCGTTTTCGGATTTCAGTGTTTGTACCTCGATCGATAAGTATGATGTCGCATGCGGTACACAGCCTCATATATGTAAGCGTCCATGTCTTAGCACCATAAGTCATGATAAGTAGACACTGTGGAGTCTAGTTTGCCGAACGCAGCCCAACCCAGCTGTTTTCCGACAATATAATTTCCGCCTAACAACATAAGAATATTTTGTCGAAAGTTTGTCAATGTTTGTTGAATGAATGAATGTTTGCCTACTAGATTCTTATTTTCCCGTAGCTTTATCGGAGCTTATATCAAACGTCTTGTGTTAGACCTTGTTGCGATACTGAGTCATCATAACATAGCCCTACAAGCTTCAGGCTGCTCTAGAGTTTCTTATTTTATTTATGAATATAAATGGGAAGACAAGTATTTTACCTGACATGGTTGTTATTTGACAATCCTTTTATCTATTGGGTAATACAATTTGTGGTAAATGAACTAAACACTAAAAATAAATCCAAAATTACGAACAAATAAGCTAGAAAATCGTGGTAAACATTGAGACGGTTATTTCGTATGGAAACGAATTGACAATTAGGTATAGATTGATAGATATTTTTCTTGTCGAACCTGTCAAATATGCTCCAAAAAGTTATAATAACAAAAGGTCATACATAAAGTTTACTTACGCATATAGTGCCTCGCTTGTTCGTAGTTTATTTATATACTAACGACCCGCCCCGGCTTCGCACAGGTGCAATGCTGATACTAAATATACTACAAAATGGTTCAGCCAGCAAAAAATGTGTTTATTTACGATATCACATTAGAAACCACTAAAACTACCAGTGTTTCTTTACTATAATATGCATGTATTATACATATAAACCTTCCTCTTGAATCACATCTATATAAAAAACCGCATCAAAATACATTGCGTAGTTTTAAAGATCTAAACATACATAGGCACAGACAGACAGCTTCCTGCGACTTTGTTTTTTACTATGTTGTAGTAGTGATTCGAGGGCAGACATATAATTACCTAATGTATGGTCTTATTGACTATGGGTGTATCTTATAGTCTTAAAAGCTTATGTTTATATAAATATGTCGCAGTCTCTATTTATTGGCATTAGAATGAAAAGGGGAGACCATACAATTTGTTTTTGTGGCCAAAGAACTTTTAAATAATATAATAATATAATAAAAATTAGGAGTAATAAGAGTACTTTTTTTTTATTATTTAATACAGTTATGAAAGCTTACAGTAAAAACCAAACTGATATCTATCTATAAATTAAAACTTAAACACATTCTCAAGGAGTTCAAAATAGCGGAAAGACTGTAATTAAAAATATCTAAGTGAAACAAAATTAAAAATATATGAGTTATAATTCTTAAACTACTTCAAATCAATGCATGGTTCCAATTGAATAAAACTTGAAATATATTGTGTTTATTAATGCCTGCTTGGTGACTGAAAATTCAGGTTTCTAGTTTTGTCCACAACGAAGTTGTAGGGGTTCGAAAATGGCTTGAACTGTTTCGAGAAAGGTACGGCCGTGCCGCTTTTTGGTCCTCTTGGCGGGGGCACTGCCGTGCTCCCAAATCTATATGTTGAACCTCGAGGTACATAATGCATTAAGTCATATAAGCTCCCTCAAGGTTGGTGGATTGTTCGTGTGATGGGTACGCGGTGTTGGCAATCAGAGAACGTTGACGTCAGCCACAACGCACGTTAGTTGTCGGGAGCATAAAGTGGCATCTTTCTCAGTATATTCGGATTATTGACTTTGCCACGGAGAATTAGGAGGTAACATGAAATACGGTAGGTACAATGAAAAATTATATGAATGAACTAAGTACTTTTACTACCCAAATATCCACCAATTTGAACAAAGTACTGAAAAGTATATATAAACACAAGAAAATACAACAAAATAAAATAACAAAAACAGAACAGAAAGGCATCTTCTTATGTATTTTCTTAATATAACAGAGTTGCAAATTAAAATTTTACGAAAAATTCTTTGATTTTGATTATGAAGATTACTAATATTATAAATGCGAAAGTAACTCTGTCTATCTGTCTGTGTGTTAAGTTCTCATGCCTAAACCACTGAACCGATTTTGATGAATTTTGGTATAAAGATAGATGGGGCCTTGGTGAACATAGACTTCTTTTTATATAGGTACCAAGCGTGCGAAGCTACGGGCAGCAGTTAGTACTCACACATATGTATACTCTAAACAAATACTGTTATAAATATATACATACCTATGTACTCGATAGATATAATAATAATAATAAACAGTCTAAAAATTAACAATACAGAAATAACTAAGCACAATACGACACTTAATGTTTCATTACCATGTTTCTGTTTTGGAAGATGGGAAGAGTCTTGGCCTTTTTTAACTTCTGAATCCAATTTTTTCGGGATTGATGGGTTAATATCTACAGGCAACGCGTTCCTCAAGCAGACAGCCTGCACTGTAAACAACTTTATTAATTAAAAAAATATTTATGTAAATTTAATTAAAAAAAAATATACTGTATCTTTGATGTTTTACAGTACTTACCTACTTTGATATACTGTTATACTTTTTAAGTTAATTTAGGTTAATTTGCTTTTGTGTGGGTTGAAATGGAAACAAACCAGGTGGTGAGAAACACAAAAAATATTACTTATAGTTTCTGAGTTGAAAATGTAAGTAGAAATACTTCAATTTTAAACCAGTGGTTGGTTGGTAGTTATACATATAGCCAGTCTATACCATAATAACAATAAATATTGGTGGACAATACACACAACACCATCTAACTCCAAACTAAGCATAGTCAAGTCAAAGTCAAAAGATAATTTATTCAATACAATCACAAGGATCACTTTGTCTTACATACTAGGTGAATTTAGGTGCCAATTCATCCTAACCCAAGCTCGAGAAGAACCGGCAAGAAACTCGTCCTGGACCTAGCGCTTTTTTGCATAATCCATTTTATAACTACCTTAACTACGAAATACTAATACAAGAGAGTTAATACATTTCAAATGTGTCGGTTAACTGTCTGAGGGCAGAGCGACATGAGGCCATGCATTTTTATCAATAATATAGTCATTTAAGCTTGATGGTGACCAGAAGATTGATAGAATACTTAAATTGTTTTAAATACGTAGGACATTTTATAACACCCAGACACAGAACAAACATAAAACACTATAGAAGGCTGAACGCACGGGAGTTTGCATCGCTCTAAGCCTTTTTGTTTTTCGAGTTCACTCACAGTTGCTCACAGCGAGTGCGGAAACTGTGGCTATATTTATAGCCCGGCTTCGAAATAAATTGAAGTCGTCGCGTACATATTTATGATAAAACATTCAATTTATTACTATCAGTTTCGTTTCAATTTATCTGTACCTTTTACTGCTATTGATGATTCACAGTTCATACTGTGTGCGGTAGTAACGTAAGAAGCACGTGTGCAAAGTCATGTATCATACATAACTTGGGTTATATTTTATTGGAAGCAAGAAGGAACAGGTAAGCGGTAATCTTATCACGTACAGCGGCTACACGCTTCGGTTTCTAACAAATGGTTACATCACAGTGCCACGTTGTTCGTGGAAAAACTTCCCTTTGTCCCAATCCACTCGTTAAGAAGACCATTAATTTATTAGCGAAGTCTATGAATAAAGTTCCAGACTGCCTTTAATAGGGTTTAAGAGTTAAGAGCGGTTTGCGGGTGTTCCGAACTCTATTTTAAGCCTCGGGTGCTGACTTTCTGAGTGCTTGGACGTGTCCTGTTCTCGCTGCCCTGACGCAAATTGGTAGTCTCTACGAGAGCATTTGAAATTCACATAAATATTTGATGTTTTGAAAGGGGCACTATGTACCGTACTTGTACCTTACAAAAATATAAAGTAAGTAATATCATTCAATGTTACATGCAATTTGACAACAATTTTATAGTACAATTTTATAGTATCGCGTTAATATTTACGTGCTATTTCATTCACCTAACTGTAATTCTGAGTGGCTGATCGACATAAAACAGTAAAAGCGATAATTCCGATCAAGCTGGCGGTATCCGGCAATCTTTTGGTAATAAACCTCTTTGATTGCTGAGAATAATGCAGTTAAACCGAGTTGTACTCGTAAGTTTCAAACATTAGATCATTCAATTAAATTTAACGAGCAAATAGAGTCCCTATTTAGCGCATTGTATTTGCTGCATCGTTGTTTCTAATATATATATATATATATATATATATATATATATATATTATGTATATTGAGTGCGACGTATTGGACGACGATGAGACGTGAGACGCTTATTGGAAACAGTGGTGCAAACACACATAAATACCTCAACCTACGAATTATCATGGATTATGGGAGATAGATGAAGGGAGATACGCAAGTAAACATACTACCTATATCCTGCAGCTCTCTTAGATTTGTACCCACAAATATTGACGTAGGATAGGTACTTGAAATAACGGAATAATAATTGGATCGAATACTGGGAAGCATCCGACGTTTGTATCGGTGATTACAGGCAGACCGCTAAAACGTTCTCATTGTTTACGCAGGTCATTAACAAGCGCGTGTTAAAGTTTCCTCAACAACTATGGTTTCCCTCTCACCGCAGCAATTTACGAGATCTTCAATGGTAGATAATCACCTAAATTACAGTTCGTAGCGTGCGAACCGCCTTTAGACGATCGCGGCCGAGAGCACCAGACAGGTCGGTGCTCTATGAACGGACATGCTCTTGCGAAGGACGTTCAGTGTGTAGTACAATTAAGTAACCGTACCTGTCAGCGTGGATTGTTTTGTTTAGGTCACATTTCGGCGAAATGTGAAGTGAGGCTCTTTAAAAGCGGCAGGTGATGCGATGCGCGAGCGGGACAGGCGCTCCTCGCTTCGAAAGCTTTGAACGTGGACCGCGTAGTCTCGCTGCCGACCCGAGCCCGGCTCGAGATAGTCTTGTGCCGGCACGGCTGGTGGCCGACCGCATCGCGTCCGCGTTCGCACAACTACTTCGTCTAAAGTTTACGTAAACATTTCTGCATTCTATCAAACCGTTTCAGTCAACATTGTAATTACCGGTTGGCGTACTTTTTCGCTATTATTAAGCGCGGCGCCGCTGTGTCCGCGTATCCCAGTGTTTTATTTATCCCGACTGGTTTTTGGTACGAATGAGAATCGTGTCTTCATTTTTGAGGAAAGCACACCGTGGCGAGCGGCGGCATTGAGTGTATGCCAGGCAGATCCTGTTGCGCCTTAACGGTAGGTTAATATTTTAAATCCTTAAATTTTGTTCTAAGTACCTATGTTTTTAAATTTATTAAGGTTCATAATTTATTTGAATTCGTTAAAATATTTCACGTTTCCAGCGAAGTACCGTCATTTTTATCGGGTAGATTTTGGCCAAAATAATTTCTACTTAGGTCCATCTATTCTGGATCCGGCTATTACCTATTGGGGTTTGCGATACCTATGATAACCGCATGCATCGCGCATCGTTCCTCAGTTCGACAAATTCCGAAATTGCTGGTACCTAGGATACACCAGTAGACCAAGTAGAAGGTAGATAAAAATGTATCTACCTAAGTAGGTACCTGTTTATGTAAAATTTACGCGATTTTTCGCATTGAATAATGGTTTAACATGATACTTAAAACTGTTAAATAAAAGCAAAGTTGTCTTTGAGTCTTCATGTATGGATGAAGGGCCATATTCCAGAACAATATACAAAACTCAGATAAAGAACATAACGTACATTTTTCGATAGCATTTCAGAACTGTCAGAAAATCGGGAATTTTCTCCCAGGAATTTTGTCCCATTGATCCCTAGCAATAGTCGGTTCTGCGCGCTATACCTATGGCCTGCCGAATGCCATTTCAACTTGGTATTTACCAGAGCTACGAAAGAATAAAGGTTCTAGAATATGAGTACTTCCTTGTTCAACCAAAGATTCTCCTTCATATCGTGTTATTACATATTTATTTTACCATAGGGTAGCAACCGGTCGAGGTCGAAGCGCTTTGAAATATGGCCAGTCCAAAAATGTACAGTGTATTTTATATTTATATTTTAAACAGCATGGAAAGTCGAATATTGATTTAAACTCTTGTAATAATATTTACTCCTAATTAAGCACGATTAAAAAATACGTTATTTTAACTTGGCAACTAGTGGTAGTGTAGAAAGGACACCGGAAGACCGATCGACGTAATTTTAACAAAAAAATAAAAAATATAATTTATTTTAATTTTTAAAACTATCATGGTTTTGCACATAATTTTCACTCAAAACGGGATATTTACCATGATATATGAGTTTTTCTGCTTCTCGATATTTCGGCACAGTTGCATGCGCCATGATCACGAGATAAACTGATCTCTATCTCGTGATCATGGCGCATGCAACTGTGCCGAAATATCGAGAAGCAGAAAAACTCATATATCATGGTAAATATCCCGTTTTGAGTGAAAATTATTTTAATTTGTTTGTACTCAGCACCTTCCAGCCCCAAATTTTACATATACTGTATTTTTTTTGTGTTCTATTTAAACGTCATCGTGGAACGGCTGTTTGGAATTTTGTTAGATTCCTCATTGTACAAATCACAAAGTAAAGGTATACGAGTACACATTAAATTTAATTGTCTAAACTTGTGCTTCTTCTTTAATAATGTAAATTCTGTCAATGTCAAGTGTTTATATTGTTTATAGTATATTAGAGCAAAAGTAATCCGTAGTTATTTTATATGAATGACACCATTTATATAAAATAACAAATGACGAACGACAAGATACGATTTTGTGACATACAAGTCATATCTTGTCGTTCGTTATAATAAATTTATATATTATAAATTAAATTTATAATATAAGAGCCATGTTTGCTTCGCAAGACGACCAAAAATATTCTCCGATGTAAGGTTAATTCATGACAGAAATCTTACTCTGTATTTTCAGCATTTCACCTTCATCTCTGTATTTTCATATTTGACACATTTCACCCAACAACCCAGTCTTATTTATATAAAAAAAACAATGCTTCTAAACCAACGTGATGTTATACAGAATGATAGATTTAAAACAACTAGCAATGGGACCACGACAAATACTAGTTATCCCTCGTAGTTCCAACAATAAAAACCTCTGTGGCGCAGTGGGCTAAGGCCCGGTTGAGACGCAGAAGGTAGCGAGTTTGATTCCCGCCGCGGGACAGTATTTGTATGATCTACAAGTATTTGTCTCAAGTCTGGGTGTTTCTATGTATAATATGCATGTATTTAAAATAAAAGGTATGATAGTAGTAGGTATATCAGTCATGTGGTGTACCACAAGCTCTGAGTACTTTCGGGCCAAATGAAGCTCTGTGAAATGTCCAGTGTGCGACGTGTGCGTGTGTAACTAATCTAAGTAACGCTGTTGGGTTAGAGTCAGAGAGAAGCCTTCCTACCGCTGCCGTATGCGTGAGAGAAAGGAAAGCCAGACAGATTGGCGCCGTAACGCGTTGCGTTACGAAGCGGTTTACTCTCCCATAAGAAGTTATCACTTCAAAAATTGGTATACAATCCTACGACTACAAGTACGTAGACTAAGAAAAAACACTCAGAAAATCTATAGGTACTACATAGTTCTCCATTTGCGTTTGAGTTTTGTTGGATATACGGGCTTTGGTAAGTATAGCCTGACGTTGCGATTGGCTCCTAGAACTGTGTTAGTATGTTCAAGCGAATAAGTAGGTACCATAGACGAATAAAACACAATTGTGTTTAATTAGTCTATGGTAGGTACATAGAACGAAGAAGGATCGGCTAACCAATGATCTATACACTTTTGTTACCGGCAGTAACGTATACCTATTTACTGTAAATGGAATTCTGCTTACAGTACAGTAATATATATGAAACAGTTAAGCTAATCTATAAATAAATAAATAAATAGATAAATAATCACAGACATTTCAAACAGAATCATCTGGCCTCAAAGTCAGCAGAGCTTGTGTTATGTTACTTTTTTTTGTAAATACATACATATTATACATAGAAACACCCAGACCCGAGACAAAAACTTGCAGATCATACAAACATTGGTCCCACGGCGGGAATCGAACCCTCAAACTTTTGCGTCTCAGGCGGGTGTTCGCCTACTGCGCCATAAAGATCGTCTAACTGCCACGGCGCAGTCTCCAAGACATTGCCGGCATTTCATTGAAAGGCAATGCTAATACACTAGGCGAGATAGGAGCCAGCAGTTGGATCACCCAATGTTTCTACAAGCCTATAATTAGGAAAACACGAAAGATTCGTGATCCCCACGGGCGCACAGTCTCGACTCCTCATACTTATATGTAGACCTTATTTACGTAGACAGACCTTATTTATGTAGACAGGCATATTTGTGCCTTTTGAAGTCTTGGCTCAATCAGCCGCCACACCATCTTCAACTTCAACAGCCCTCAATGGGATACAGCCAGGGTATCGACGCATAGCGTCCCAATGGCTTACCCATCTCCGAAGGGACAAGAGTCATAGCATCAGGGATTACCATCACATATCAGACCTTTTGGCACGTTGGAGAAAAGGTGGTACGTTGACGCGGCTACCGATTTAACATCAAGCCGTATGTGCTCCTGGTAACTGCCAAGTACAAGGACGTATTCCTCTCACCTGACTTCTGGACAGCGGGAGTTGTTTACCGACGGCTTAGGGGAACACCGGTAGTGAAGAAAGTGCCCTAACTCTGTTGTGTAGTTTTGAAAATAGGAGGAGGTTCTTAATTCGCTTGAATCCTTTTTTAACCGACTTCAAAAAAAGGAGATTACTCAATTCGATTCGTATATTATTATATATAGTTTTTTTATGTGTGTTCGCGGATAACTTCGACGTTTATGAACCGATTTGATGATTCTTTTTTTGTTGGAAAGGTACCATGTTAAGGAAACCAGGATCTGATGATGGCATCCCAGAGAAATCGAGGGGAACTTTCGAAAGTCGTAGTGTCGACTAGTACGTTTGTTTATTTTTTATTAAAGTATTTTAAAGCACTACTATTTAATGAAGGTCTGGAGTCGATCTGATGATGGAGCCGAAACTCCTCAACGATTTACAGCAATTACCTGGTGTTTGGGCTTGATTAATTTGTATTGATGAGAACTTTACACCTAGATGGGTTGTGACTGTCATTAGGGGTCTGATGATGAAGACGAAGGACAGTCAAGGGAACTCCTCAACGTTTTACAGTAGCTACCTTGTGTATATACATGAAGTCGGTTGTCTTTTTAGTTTTTAAAACGTAATTATTGTTTGTTGCTTCATAACTCCGTCATTTATGAACCGATTTGAAAGATAACTTTTTAATGTGATTACGTTTTTCATGTGAAAGGATACCTATACCTACTTCCCGATTGGTCCCATAGAAATTATATCAAAATAGATATTGAAGTTTGGTTTTTAAATTAAAATAGCTAGAAAAAATATGTCATTCGAGTAAACGAAATTTCGATATTTTGCCTTCCTGCGACTTTCTTATGGTGTTTACGAATTTCAAAAATGCTAAACTACAAAAAGGCGTAAAATATATTTTTTTAACTAACTTCAAAAAAACGAGGAGGTTCGCAATTAGGTAGTATTTTTATGGGCTCAAATTATATTCAATGAAGTCGGTATTTTTTTTAGTTTTTAAAACGTATTTATTTAATATATTATGTTCTGTGAGGTATTTATTATGGGTCTTTGTTTTTTAAGTTCAATATTATTATTATTAGATTATTATTTTCATACACAATAATTTACGTATTGTTAAACATATGCTATCTTTATATATAAAAATATTGTGTGCGTGTGTTTGTAATTAAACTTCTCCTAAACGGCTGGACCGATTTTGATGATTTGTGTGTGTTCAAGTCGATTCGAGAATGGTTTAGATTTACAATTCGATTTTTTTTCTTTTTAAAACGCTCGGACGAAGTCTTCAACAGGACAGCTAGTACCTAACCTACTACTATGTATGTAGTATATTATGTACCTAACTACTGCTGAGTGCTTACTGACACAGACAAATGGAAAACCTCTTTCTGGGGCATACAAAAAATCTGATATGGAATTATAGCTAGAGCCAAAGATCCTAACAACATAGGTACATAGGTATAGGACATACATAGGAATGTCAGTAAGCACTCCGCAGTAGTTAGGTACATAGAATAGAATAGAATAGAAAATACTTTATTGCACACCACAAATTCATTGGACTGTATAAGAAACTATGTTTAGCTGCACGATAGTACAATGGGCGGTCTTATCGCTAGAAAGCGATATCTGCCAGACAACCTTAGGATGGATAGAAATCAATATAGCTGAATATGGGGTGATGAAAATAATATAAGTGATTTATGATAAAAATAATATTTACATACATAATTACAGGATAAAAAATAGTGACATACATAATATTACAAAGTGAGTGTAAAACGATATGTTACTTATACGATTTATAAATAGAACAGTATTTGTAATTCATATTATGTTATAATTATAAACGAAATTAAGTATAATGTAAATAAGTTGTACCTATTATGGCATTTTAGCTCAGTTGGTTATAGCTCTGTAGCTCTTATAGCTCTGCGCTGTAGGTTAGCTTAGGTTCGATTCCCGAGGACAAACATTTGTGTGATGAACATAGGTGTTTGTTCTGTTTCTGGGGTATCAAGTATGTATTAAAAATATATAAGTACCTATTCTATCAGTCATCTGCCGGGCGATTATAGAACTCTGATACTATCATAACATTGATACTAACAGCTTGCATTTAAGGTGAATTGGAATTACGGAAATTTGATGTTGATTGTAAGACTTGCTATCATATGAATAGAAACCGATATATAAACTAACCGTACGTAATACCAATCCATGAAATAATGCCTATTGCTAATCGAAACTGATAGACATTGATTGTATCACGAGTTCCATAATCGCCATACTGTTGATTATAGTACAAGCTATGCTAGGTTTGGTATGCTAGATGGTATTGTGTGCATTGTCCACCAATATTTATTTATTTATACAGGATAGCCGAAAGAGTACCAAATTATATTTGTGTTATTATTTTTTTTACGTATGCATGTAAATAAAGGAATAAAGGAATTAAATATCAATTATAACTTATTTTAGAACTGTCATTAGAAATAGTTTCTCTTACTTTGGTGCATGTTACAGTTAAATTACAGCTAGTCTGGCGAAACTACAGTCAGGGCTTACCTAATAACAATAAGGTTGCCTGGAAGAGATCGCTTTTAGCGATAAGGCTGCCCATTTTACTACTTTATTGCAAATTGTTTTTTGTATGTTCTCTTTGTGTACAATAAAGCGTTAATCTATCTATCTAGATAGATTAGATAGATATCTAAAAATAAGGTTAAACCTAAATAATATGGAATTAATAACCTTTACCTGCCTACCTACATCTTATTAATAGCTACGATCGAATTCCATACTTCATACCATTACACCATTGGTGCGGCATCCCCATAACAAATGCGGCATGCCGGACAAAGAGTCCACAATGGCCCGATTGAATGACAATGGCCCGGCGCGGTCCACTGCCGCCCGACCCGTTCTATGACCCTGGCTTCTCCGGGGGAGATGGTACCGCCTCGTATTTAAAATTTTGACCCAGTTTTGACTTTTGGTCATGCAATTGGAATCTGTCAGTACTAAGTTATTTTTCGCTTGGAATTTTCTAGTAAATGGCAGTAAGGTTTAAAAAACTATGTCTCTTATTTAGAGTCAATGGCGTTATATTATGACGTGATAACGCCTTATAAATCGATGAAACGGACGCACGAAAAAGTATTCACGTACTACCTATCGCCTGAGCCGAGCGTGCGCGAGAGCGCGGAACAAGCGATAAAGAGGCACGATCGATTCATTAATGATTTCTTATGTTATGACGTTATAACGTAAAATTATCGTCCTTAAACCGACTTTACAGACAACCATTTGTTATGTATGCCAAGTAAGAGATTATTCCTTAATTACAGGAATGTACAGAAATATATTATTCAGTAAAATACATGTGAAATAGTTGAGGTATCTAAGGACCGCTCAATAGTTATTATTAATATAATTAGGTTGATAATTTAATAAGTAGATCATAAAAACTACATAACTGATAAAATTGCACTTCTTATCAAATGTTTGAAAAGAAATGAGAGGTTATGAAGGGTTTAAAATATCGATTGTTCATCACGAGTCTGTGCGAGAGGTTTGATGCGTTTCTTTTTTCATGCTGCTGCCACGACGCACGTATCGACTTAAACTATGAGTTTCTAACCATTGCTACTGGCAATTGAAACTTTTTTGATAACTTATCAAAAAAGTTTCAATTGACTCTCAGAATAGAACCTCATTTTCTCTCCCAAGTACCAATCAATCCGATGCCCGCATTGCATGGTTCTGTAGAAATAATGATGGTCGCGTGGTTGATAACATCACTTTATTGAATTATGCTCATTCTGACCTAGTTCCAGTGTATTTAAATAGCCTGTCACGGCCGTAGGTCAATTCGGTTCATACTTGTGTGTGAAAGATGGGTTCAATTATCCTCCATTAATTAACTAACGACTACGGGGGATGATGGTTTGGAATCCTGAGTCTATAGAATTTGATCACTTGGAAATTTTGAATTCAAACATTCAGTGCATAAGTTATACGAAGTCCTTTACAAATTCTCGATATTTAATTCTTTTGCATTAGCTGATTGGATTGAAAATTCAATCTTTTTAAATTTTCCACGAGTCCCAGAGGGACTTTCATGACAGAAAGTCGCATTGAAACACGGCTTTGCTTTTACGCGTGATTAGAACCATATTATAATGAAATCTCTGATTTTAGATACATACCTTACTCTTTTTATAAGAGTTGGCTTGGTCGGTTGGCTTGGCACTGCATACGTAAATATTTTATTATGTTGATGTGGAATCTTATTGATGCACATGCGACCAGCGAGAAATGGGTTACCTATGTGGACGAAAAAAAAGCACGCAAAGCAACCAAGACAATGTTCTTTAGATATTTTTTGTGGTTATACATATTTATATCTGGATGCATATCTACCATATAACAATAAATCTCGCTAAAACTTGAAATGGTTCGACCGTTTTAAATATATTTTTCTTTACGTTTGCAATCAAACCAATTAAAGGTTGTGCAAAGAGTGACACAGTCATCTAGTATGAAAATAAGTTCGATCGATGTGTGTCAAAAAACACTCGATATTAGGGTACAGGAATCTTGCAGTTTTTGAACTCTGTTCGAAGAGTTTGATATATGTATATACCTTGGTATGGGACCTGCAATTAATATGTTTTTAACCGACTTTTGTTTATTTTACGTCTTATAAATCGATGAACGCAGGCTGCACGCACGAAAAATTGTCACGTTCCGCCTGCGCGGAACAAGCGGCCTAAGCGTTTGGCAGGTTTACGAAAAGACATATATTTGAATACCATGACACAAAGAAAAACAAAACCATATATTCGGTATGAGTACATAATATAAATGGGACATATTGCATATATCATAAATAATTAGACATAGGCTTGTGACGCATCTGACAGGTTAAAAGTATGCAAATTTTCATCAATGTTTCCTTATGACGTTATCACGTAAAATGATCGTCCGTAAACCGACTTTACAGACAACCAATTTTTGATTTTTGTTTTTGTTAGCTCATAACTCCCGTCAGTTGTGAACCGATTTGACTTTTGTTTTTATGCGAACGTATATACTTTCCGAATTGTCCTATAAAATCATCAAAATCTGTTCAGTATTTTGGTTCATAAATAGCTGAAAATTAAATCCATCCAAGTAAACGAAATTACGTATATTTATATAAATGAAGTCTATTTTCTTTTTTGTTTCTCAAACGTTATTACGTAAGTACTAATTAATTAATTACGTTAGTACTAACTTTAAGAAGGTTAGCTTACTTGATGTCGAGCTAGGTAATAGTTGGTAGTGAACAGAGTCAATGGCATGAGATCGCACCCTCATATAAATGTTGGAGACAAATAATGGCCGTGGGCATACATACCTAACCTACTACGCGTTCTGTGTCTTATAAACACACACTTGCTAATGAGATGTTTAAATCTTTAGACATCTTTATTTATTGACATTAGAACGACAAGGACAGAGCATATATAAACGCCACGCTAACTAATAATGGGATTATAAGAGAGGGTGAATCTACAGCCGATATAGTGTGGATATTTGAGAAGGGGCAGTATAGGAACCGTTGCTGCTACAGGAAGACGTTGTTAAGGGACTAGCCTTTAATTTTTTAGATATTTTGAAATGCATTCACAGGTTTTGAAAAAAAAAATACAGTCAGCAAGAAAATGGTAAATTACACAAAAACATATTTTATGACAATCGGATATATAAGGATTGAAATACTCTATAGGACCGACCAACTGAGATAGATAGATAGATAAACACTTTATTGTACATAAAAAGAACACAACATAAATAATATAAATAAAATTGCACAATGGATGGCCTTATCGCTAAAAGCGATCTCTTCCAGGCAACCTTTTTGGATAGAGGTTACCTGAGGTTAGAGTATTGTACTAGAAATGTCACAAAAATTGCGAACAACGTTCATAGGAAATGAGACTTGCACCCATCTTACTTTACACAACAATACAAAAACAACAAAAATAAAACTCGTAATTATTATAAATACTTACGGGTATTTATCGCGTTTATTTACCTATTTTTCCCGACGTTTCGACAGGTTTACACTCTGTCGTGGTCACGGGATGGATGTCAGTCATCCCGTGACCACGACAGAGTGTAAACCTGTCGAAACGTCGGGAAAAATAGGTAAATAAACGCGATAAATACCCGTAAGTATTTATAATAATGTGTTCTGATCGCGTAAGTTTAAAAAACTTTAAAACTCGTAATAAAATTAATTTGAATTTAGAACGAATACGGTCACTTTTAACAAAATATACATACCTACCTACCTACTTTTTGATGTAGAATGTCTTCAGTGGAGGCATATTTTTAATCTCTCAAGGAGGATTTGAATCTCTCAGATCGAAACATAAACTCAGATTTTGTCTAAGCAATTAAATAAATAATTAAATATAGTATTGATGTACAATGCACAAAAGACTATGCTCCAAACAAAGCATAGTATTGTTTTATGTAATTTTTTATCTCTGTGTTTTAGCACCTTCTTTCTTATGTTTAATCCAAGTACCTAATACCAACTACCTATGACTTTTAGATATAATAGTGTTGTATAGTTGTAAAAAAGATGTGCGTCTCGGAACGCCCGACAGATGTGATAACTTAAACTAATCTAACTGACGATGTGGGTTAGAGTGAGAGAGGAGGAGCCTTCCGATCGCTTTCGTATGCGTGAGAGAAAGGGAAGCCAGACAGACTGGCGCCGTAACGCGTTACGTAACGAAGCGGTTTACCCTCCCTCTTATTCTGAAGTGATAAGAAGTTATCACTTCAATAACCTACATTGTACTTAGTCATCAACACTTTACTCACTTACATGCGTAAATTCGTCAAATCATAATACAAATGGCACGGAATAGGTTTTTTTTTATGATATTGTGTGTAAGCCTGAGGGAAATTTCATAAAAGCAACTTTTTGGTTTATAGTGTTATTTGGGTTGTTTGCTTATTGCGGTCGGGTCGGGTCTTATCTCTGTACTATAATCTTGTATGGATGCAGTAGCTCGACAAGCGATTATGACGGTTTGTCTTGCTTATCTTATTTACCTACTTTGTTTGGTCTCAGGGGGCTAATTCCAGATTTCCGTCATAAACTGGAAGAACTCGAACTTATCAAAGATTACAAATTATATTTTATAGTTTTTACGAGCTGCTATATATATGTTAACCTACTCGTTCATTGATGGTTTAATATTACTTCCAATAAATACAATGTACATTTAACTAAATATAAAGTATATAAAGAATAATATATTAATTGTCATCTTACTAGCGTTCGACTCGATGCGATGTTTATGCGGGCTTTACACAAGGGAGCCGCACGATTTTCGCAGCACAGCAATCGTCTGTTTAAATGGCAATTCGGTTAGGCCGCAGATGACTAAAATTGTTTCGACTTTTGTTGTGCGGCGACAGGTCGCATGCGCCGGGTGACAAATGAAAATGCTCAGTCCCAGGCAAACCCGACTGTTATGTATGATAGACATTTTGTTGCATAATTAACCACCTTCGATTTTTATCGACCTGTATCACCCACTCCACTGGCGATTCCGCCCGGCGATAATCGACGTAGTGTAAATCCCACATTGCTCATTTTACCATTCTCAATGCGGCATTATAACGTATTGTCAAAACTACACAGTTCACGTTACTTCATTCTCAATGGTGTCGCTAAGGGCGCCAACCCCTTTTTTACATGGCCCTTATCATGCGGTGCCTTACAAAGGAAGCTTGTAGTTATGAATGGCGGTCTTTGTTACGTTCATACCTGTTTCTTTGCTTATTGTGTTTTGAAAGTGTAGGTAAAGTACTCGGTTGAGCTGTAATTGTTTAGTAGATTATAAGACGGGAGTAGTTTGTTGAGGAGCGGCTTGCGGGCTTGGCTAGAAGTTTCGACGCCGCGCAGTGGTAAAGTCGGGTTTACATTGATGCAGTAGAACTGGATTGGCATTGTCTTTGAATCGCGCCGTTTGACACGTCCAGTACTTTTTCGCTGGATATTGTCAATATCATATTGAACGCTGGATTGCTGGACTACAGTGCTGATCCAGCTTTGCAATCCAGCCTCGCTGGATACAGCTACTGTATTCATCGCATCGCAAGCACCGTTCAATAGATTGTTTGTGGTTGGCTAATTGAAAAATAAATATTTTAAGTGTATTTTTGCTTTAGCATTTTTTTATACGTCTTACCTTTTATAGTTTTTAAATTAATCCATCGAGTCCTGTATTCCTGTCTTCCAGGAATGTTGATGCACCTTATGTGGCCATCACTCTTTGTATGGCTGTTGTCATAGGTGAGCGTTTATGGGTGGGGTTCACCAAATAAGGCTTGCAGGCCAGTTCTAGGCAACATATAGGGGAGTGCATTGTTCGTTGCATAGAAAGTAGATGGGAAGCTTGCTTTTTTAATGGGTCTTTGCAAATTGGCAACTTCTGTGACGCAGTGGTCATAGGCCCGCCTGAGATGCAGAAGGTTGCGGGTTTTAGCAGCCGCGGAACAAATGCTTACATCTGCAAATGTTCGTCTCGGGTCTGGGTGATTTCCTATGTATAATATGTACGTATTGCAAAAATGTATTTAAGTAGTATTTATTACAGTGATTTTGTTTCCATAGCACAAGCTCTGTTTTCTTTGAGACTAGATGATGAAATGAAATGTCCAGTATCACTACATAGTATAAAACAAAGTCGCTTCCCGCTGTCTGTCTGTCCCTATGTATGCTTAGATCTTTAAAAATACACAACGGTTTTTGATGCGGTTTTTTTAAATAGATAGAGTTATTCAAGAGGAAGGTTTATACGTATACTGCATGCATAATATAGTAAAGAAACACATTTTTTGCGCTTACATTGCAAATGCTGGCTGAACCCTACGAGATAGATCAAAATAGTGTACTACAGTATTGTACACCTTTAAAAGTTCTACAAAAAAGTCCGCGATGGTATATGTCTATCTCTTAGATAACGTTGTATATAAAGACATTCTGTCGAAGCCGGGGCGGGTCGCTAGTTATTTATATAATAATGTATCTTTTTCCACTTAAGCTGTCCGTTAGCTGTCCAAGCCATATGATATTTACAATCTTTTTTTTCTCATGCTCTTAAAACACTTTTAGAAATATAATATTTACAGAACTAAACGTAAAGTGCACATATCTATTCAGCACAATGATTCGCAGAAAGCATTTTATAAGTACCAATCGAATAGGCAAGGGTCGAGCTGGTCTCGGTCACCTCTGAGTTTTATGAGTAATGGAATAACGATGTAGTCTCCACGAAGTCTGATGCGAAACAATTCTACTTTTTGTGTGATGGGAAATAAAGAAAGGAACAATGGTTTAATACATTTATTCATAAAAAGACAATTACATGTCACTTACTTATAAATAGCATGATCTTAAGATGTTGCTACAGATGTTGCTGTAGGTTAGGGGTTGAAAATAGGTGTTTGTTCTGTGTTTGATATAATAGTAAAGTATCATAAATTCATAAGTATGTGTTTAAAAATATATAAGTACTAGCTGCTGCCCGCGGCTTCGCACGCGTGGTACCTACATAAAAAATAGCCTATGTCCTTCTCCAGGTCCCATATATCTCTATACCAAAACTCATCAAAATCGTTTCAGCGGTTTAGGCGTGAAAACGTAACAAATAGACAGATAGACAGAGTTACTTTCACATTTATAATATTACTAGCTGACCCGTGCCCACTTCGTTGAGCGGTTACAACTTCACAAAAAATATTAAAGTACTAATATCGCAAATAAAAAAGATAGCTATTCAAATTATTGTAATAATTACAGAGATTAACAAAGTTACGGATAAATAATAATAGATGGCGCTATCGACCACCCGCCCCGTTCCCGTTTCCGTTGTTTTCCCCGGATAAAAAATAGCCTATATCCTAATCTAAGTTACTAACTATATTCATTTTAAGTTTCATCCAAATCGGTTCAGCGGTTCTCGAGTTATAAGTGGTGTAACTAACACGACTTTCTTTTATATATAGATAGTAGAGATTCTACCAATGATGTGGTGATCATAACACAAGCTATGCTGCGTTTGGGGCTAGATCTAAATGGTGTTGTGTGCAATTGTCTACCAATATTTTAATTTTAAATTTAATTTTAGGCGAAATAACTCAACTATTATGAAATGAAAAACTATATAACTTCTACATACTTGCGCAAAACATTAAATGATAATGTAAGCTCTCGACCTTGCCGACAAGACATCAGTGAAAGACGAATCGGTACATGCGGTGTCGGTTCGGTTGCAGGTGCATAGCGGCTGGCACCGAGCCGGGCTTGTTTCAAGTTTTCCTTCTCTATTGCTAGCTCTTCTGTTAGTCAGCAGGGGGCTAATCCCCAATAATTTGAAGACTATCGCAGTCGTCTCCATCATCAGTCTCCAAGAGCTATCTATACATCATTATAAGCTGTCGTTTCACATGTATTTTGTATTCTTTGTCTTATACATAAGAATCATTGCCGTGCGATAGTCTAGCACAAAACATTAAGATCTCGACCGATTTGTTTTTGTTCTGTTGGGGGTAGTTCATAATCAAATATGTATTTGATTGTAACTACGTTTACAATCAAATCTATTTTAGGTGATACGAATTTCACCGGACCATCTATTGTATACTAGTTGGTACCCGCAACTTCGTCTACGCAGGATTAGTACTTCGTGTAATTCTAACGGTTTTTGCCGCACACGCCAGAATAGCTCGCAGATGGCAGATTTTTTCCTACTTGCTTGACACTTATCATTATATTTTGGACAATTCACACAATGGCCTCAATTCCGTTGGCACCAACCTAACTAATTTTAGCTAAAATTATTAGATTTAGAAGTGTCAAATGAAACTTGGTATTCTGCTGTTACCAACTTATCCTAATTTAATTTTATCTAATTTAATTAGGCGTTCCTAATTTAGTTAGATGGTACCAACCGAATAGGTTTTACAAATGATATGACTAACTAAAATATACTTTAGACAATTCCTAATTTTAGAAATGAACCAACCGAATTGCCACCAATATCTTTATTAATTATAGCCTATGTATTATTCTGATGTATAAGCTATATTATTACAAAGTTTAAATAAAATCCATACAGTAGTTTTTGCGTGAAAGAGTAACAAACATCCATACATACAAACTATCGCGTTTATAATATTAGTAAGGCAGTAAGGATACATCAGAATAACACATAGGCTATAATTTATAAGGATATTGTGTGAATTGTCCAAAATATAACGATAGGTGTCAAGAAAGTAGGAAAAAAATCTGCCATCTGATACTACTTATAAGTAGTATATTATGTATATAGTATATGTAGTATAGTATATGTAGTATATGTATATAGTATATTATGTACATTTCAGTAACTAATATATGTATTCGTACACAAAAAGAGCCTCTGATGCGCACTTTAATCCTTTCACCACACTGGTTGGAAATGACTAGTGACACGATAAAAACAACAAGTATTTAAGAAACAAAGTATACATAACCTTTTTACCCGAGCGCCCTTAATCTACGAAGGGCCATAAATATTGATGATAGAGCATTATTTTCTTACCAGTTAAGGGAGCGTGAAAGATTTAAAGCGTGTCCACATGAGCTTAGGCGACAATATATATCTTCTATATTTGTTATGAGTGCTAACGTGGATTTACGTCGAGAGGGATTTAGGTGGAACATAAAATTTGTAACCATTTCGTTCCATTTCCGCTGAGAATCAAGTTGTGAAAACTTCCTCGCTGCTGCCGGCGAGGTATTTTGCATCTACTCGTATATGCTTGCATGTTCTTGCAATTATATAAACGCAATGTTTAATAAGGAACTAAATGGTAACGTTTAACAATAAAATAATACAAAACATGTATAAACACCTATCGACCTCTGTGGCGCAGTGGGCTAAGACCCGGCTGAGACGCAGAAGGTTGCGGGTTCGATTCCCGCCGCGGGACAAATGTTTGTACGATCTGCAAGTATTTATCTCGCGTCTGAGTGTTTCTAATATAGTATGTATGTATTTACAAAAAAAATAAAAAAAAGTATATACTTAAGTAGATAGTCATATGGTACCCATAATAAATAACACAAGCTCTGCTTACATTGGGGCCAGATGATGCTGTGTAAAATGTCCGGGGTTATTTATTATTATTATTATCCTATGTCTATTATATAATAACAAATTTGACGATCTCTGTGGCGCAATGGGCCAAGGGCCGGTTGAGACTCAGAAGGTTGCGGGTTTGATTCCCGTCGCGGGACAAATGTTTGTATGATCTGCAAATGTTAAATGATAGGTGGGTAAGTACGCAGTAATAATTTTGAGCTTTTTAAATGTCTTTTCTCCTTTTACTTCTAATGTGTTCTTTTTTTTTATTTATTTATATAGGGATAATAAACAACTACAATATACAATTATGTTAGATAAATGGTAACTTAAATATAGTAACAATATCATAGCCCACTGCATTATCCACTTATTCGGTACTTATACAACATTGAATTTTTGAGGTAGTACGCCAATAGAGGCTTTTATAAAAATATTACGTCTTAAACCAATTGGTAGTAATTAGAATATTGAGAAAATGGTCTTTTAAACATCCATTTAGAGATTTTAGAGCATGCAAAATATCGATGTCTGTGTGTTACTTCCTACATACAGACATCGATATTTTGCATACTAAATGGCTGTTATTACATAATAATGTTTAGTCTTATTTCTTATTATTGATGTGTATGTGGGCTTATTCAGTAAATAAACAAATGTCTATGTCTATGTCTATGTCAAATATTTGTCTCTATTCTGGGTGTTTCTGTGAATAATCTATGGATTCTATGAATTCTATGAATTGTATGAATTCTATGAATAATCTGGGTGTTATGTGAAAGACGTTCTTACAGAATCCCTATCCCAAGAACTCATTCTGAAATGGCAAGACGAAGTCCGAGTTTTTCACTTCTGAACACCTACAACAATGTTTGTAAAAAGTGTGACATTAGGGATTGCACTGCTTATACTTGCAAAAGGACTATTCAGCAATGGCTTCTTAGTCTTTCGTATGATGAGGTGGAAGCTTTGATATAGCTCGTTCTCCGCGAAAAAAAAAAAAAAAAAAAACTCAATCACACTCACTTTCATTCACTCACCTGCACATATACATACATACACACACGCATACACACAAACACACACACACACACACACAATACATGCCTGCAATCTAAAACTGCCGATTTTAACATTTGTAATATGTATTCTAAAGCCAAACATCGCCAAAAATGTATTAATTAGGTAACTCGAACTCATGAGACCCAAGATACAGGCTTCTACGCCTAGTTTGGGCCTCGCCGATACTGTAAATTAGTGTAATTCTTTTTGGCAATAAATAATCCTATTCTTAAAAAAAAAAATCTTATTCTTAAAAAAAAAAAAAAATTGTAAGTATTTACAACAAAAAAAATGTAGTGTATCAGTCATGTAGTACCCACCCATAGCACAAGCTTTGCTTACTTTGGGGCCAGTTGATGTGTGAACTGTCCGGCATTATTTATTTATTTGTTTATTATAAATTTTTAATCGTGTCCATCAAATTATCGCTGTTATTACTTTTTTAGTTATTGTTTATGTTTAATTTCAGTTTATTATTTATAGTTTATTAACAAAAACATTAACATTTGTATCATAACAGTACCGTCTATATTTTGGAAGAGACTTATTATTATATTTTTACCACATTTGTATGCATAAGGTGTTTTATGACAGGAAATATTGGGGATTTGAACGTACACCTATGTAGCAATTTTGATTATCTTCATCATTAGCGGAAATAAATGTATCCCCGTCTGATGATGTCATCTTCGTGTTACGTGAATTGAATTATACCGTCTCGAATTTAGCGATCCTCATGTTTCTGTTGTACCTACTAAGGTATTGTACTACGTTATGTACGAACCAATTTCAAATTAATATTTAAAATTAATAAAGAATGCTGGACATTTCGCATGGTATCATCTAGCCCTAATGTAAGCGGAATTTGTGTTATGGGAACCACATGACTGCTAATATACAACTTATAAGTAGTAACAGATGGCAGATTTTTTTCCTACTTTCTTGACACCTATCGTTATATTTTGGACAATTCACACAATAGGACAATTCACACAATATCCTTATAAATTATAGCCTATGTGTTATTCTGATGTATCCTTACTTCCTTACTAATATTATAAACGCGAAAGTTTGTATGTATGTTTGTTACTCTTTCACGAAAAAACTACTGAATGGATTTTAATGAAACTTTACAATAATATAGCTTATACATCAGAATAACACATAGGCTATAATTTATAAAAATATTGTAAAAAAAAATCTCCATCTGCAAGCTATTCTGGTGTGCGCTGCAAAAACCGTTAGAATTACTCGATGTACCAATTACCAATCCTGCGCAGACGAAGTTGCGGGCACCAGCTAGTAAGCTATATTATTGTAAAGTTTCATTAAAATTCATTCAGTAGTTTTTGCGTGAAAAAGTAACAAACATACATACAAACTCTCGCGTTGATAATATTAGTAAAATTAGTAAGGATATTGATTATAATGCTGGACATTAACACAGCATCATATAGCCCCAAAGTAAGTTATATTATTCTGTACATTTCTGAAAACTACTACATTTATTGAAATTCGACCATAATTCATTAATAAATAATGTATTTTTTAGGCATAATTAAAAAATATTAGCATTCTGCACTCCTTCTCTATATAAACTACTAGTTACTGACTGCGGCTTCGCACGCGTGGTACCTACATAAAAAGTAGCCTATGTCCTTCTTCAAGGTCCCATATATCTCTATACCAAAATTCATCAAAATCGGTTCAGCGGTTTAGGCGTGAAAACGTGACAGGCAGACAGACAACATTACTTTTAAATTTATAATATTAGCAGTGTGCGATTTCATACTCCTTCGTCCTCGCATTTTAAAAAGAGGTACAAAGTTTTTGCTTCACGTATTCATATATAGATAAGGTACGTATATAGTATTTCGTAATTTACATGAAGAATATCCCCAACGTCGAGGTCCCGACGTTATAGCAACATAGACTTTGCGCTGCAATATTCCCACGTTGTCGTTTCAATAACATGTCTCCGGGAAAACTTCTGGAATCCACATAAACATACTCCAGAGCTTAATTAGAGCAGGTGGCTGTTCTCAGAGACATGGCTGCCATTGTTAGATAGAGCTCGACGAAATTACACTGTATAAAATATCTTTCACGTAGGGGTGACGGAAAACTCAATGTTCTGAAAATTGCCACTAATAAAGTTGGTCATATGATAATTTTATCATTATTGTATTGTATTTCTGAACTCTACATTTATTTACATAATAATTACAGAAATGTACAAAATGATATAAAATACATGTGAAACAGTTGAGCTATCTAGGGACCGTTTAAAACGAACCATAGATAGCTCAACTGATCCAGATAACTACCACGGGCTCAGGGTCTAAACTCCAAAAGGCTAATTCTTTCTATATTTCTTAATTGTTCTGTACCAGATCGAGATCGAAAGTTGCTTGTCAACTTTGTTAGGTGCTGATCAAAAGATTTCTTCTTCTTCGTATTAATAATGTCAATTTTGTCAGTGTCAAGTGTTTAGGTAATATTGTTTACATGTAGTATGTCACAAATTCGTATCTTGTCGTTTGTAATTTATTATCTTTTTATATATAAATCTTCTGTGCGTGTGTTTGTAATTAAACTTCTCCTAAACGGCTGGAACGATTTTGATGAGTTTTTTGTGTGTGTTCTCAAGTGGATTCGAGAATGGTTAAGATTTATTTTTTTCAAAAATTTTTGAAGGTTCCACTTCTACCACGTGTGAATTGCACACATGTTTTTTTTTAATTTTTTTATTTGATTTTCCTTTATAAACGCGTGGAAGTCCCGAACAGGACAGCTAGTAACATAAAATGGTGCCTTTCATATAAAATAACCACGTATTATTTTTGCATCAAAATATTTGTACAGCATTTCATTCAGAACTGTAAGAAAATTAGATTTAGATACCTATCTCAATCTGAGTTTTGAGTTTTTTTTTGAGTTGTTCTGAATTACGAGCCTCAGAATGGTTTTTTAACCCTCGGAGCGTTAGAGGGGTGTTGAAAGTTTAACGTGTATATCTTGTTAGGTAAGTGTGTGTCTGTCTGTAGCATGTTAGCACCCAAACGGCTGAATCGATTTTGTTTTTAACCGACTTTATCAAAAAGGAGGAGGTTCTCAATTCGTCGGAATCTTTTTTTTTGTTTTTTATGTATGTTACCCGATTACTCGAAAACGGCTGAACCGATTTGTAAAATTCTTTTTTTGTTTGAAAGGGTATACTTCACAGGTGGTCCCATAAAAATTTTATCAGAATCGGACGAGCGGAAAAATAAACCAAAATATAAAAATTGTATACATCGATGATGTTTTCATGTACTTTCATACGTCGCTGTCTCATTGGAGCGTATTTGGAGTTATTTGGTATTTTATATTTTATAAAAAAATACATCTATTTTCCACTAAAAATGTATTATAGGTTCAAATTTCATTCAATGAAGTCGGTTTCTTTTTAGTTTTTAAAACGTAATTATTGTTTCTTTGTTTGAACGGTGTCTTGTGTCTTGATTAAGCACTTTCTTAGCTATAATTTATGAAAATTTGTTCAATCATTTCAGATCCTCTAATGGTTGAACAAATTTTTCATTTCTTATTTAGTTGATAAAGGGATGTGAGCAACTTCCATATTTTATCGATTTGAAATTTGGTATCCAGTTAGTTCAATGGTATTGCAAGAACATTCAAATTGACGTAATGCTGCAGCATCACCTGGAATCTGTGAAATGCCGAACTCCTCACACCCCGTAGCCTGTGCCGTAAGGTATCAATTTGGGCTCAAGGGATCGTCTCAATGAATAGGTAGATACTTATATCAATCATGTTGGTACCCATAACACAACCTTTGCTTACTTTGGAAACTTTGGGGCCAGATGATGCTGTGTGAAATGTCAGGTATTATTTATTATTGAAGTGATCACTTCTTATGGGAGGGTAAACCGCGTCGTTACGTAACGCGTTACGGCGCCAGTGTGTCTGGCTTTCCTTTCACTCACGCATACGGCAGCGGTAGGCAGGCTCCTCCTCTCTCAATCTAACCCACAGCGCTAGTTAGATTAGATTAGTTTAAGTTATCACTTCTGTCGGGCGTCCCGAGACGCACACTTTTTTTTTTAATAGGTACTCCGATTACCTACTAAGAAGATCGGTTCCGATCTAAGTTAGAATTTTGTTCTGAAATTATGAAAAGTTATCGACCAACAATTATTGTCAACAAACTACGTAGTTATAATGTAAATAAACATTTGGTGCTTATTTTGTTCGACATACACACAGATGTTCAGTAAACTGTTGTACCTAGTACCCAACTACCTACCACAAATCGTGGGTAAAAAATATTTCAATAGCAACCAGACGATTAATGTTGTTAATGAAGGTTGGTAAAACTGCATTATAATGTAAATATTTACTCGCCTCTGTAGTAACACGTTGGCTTGCAAATAAACACTTGCTTCAAGGAAATCCTTGGTACGTCAGTCATGTCTGTGTATGCTCATGATACGTAAGTACAAATACTAAGTCAAATATTATTAGGCATTGTGTAATGTGTACACAACTCAGACGATATGTGAGATCAACCACTAGGTACGTGTATGTTGAGTGTTTTCTAGAAGAGACCCACATTGAATGGGATATTATTCACGGCTATTGATCATTGGAAAATTGCAAATTGTCGATGGGGAAATTTTAAAACGTAATTAAGCAAAAACTGTCTTATTAAGCATATTAAAAAATATCCGATTTTTTAGATGACAAAAAAGCTTGGGACGAATCTGCTCCAACTCGATTCGACGTCCATAACAAAATTTGCAAGGATCATACAACAATTATGTAGGTATTCAAAATTAAAAAGAAAACCAACTTCATTGAATAAAAAAAATAGTACCGAATTGAGAGCATCCTCCTTTTTTTAAGACGGTCAAAAAAGGTTTTGTTTTACGCTTTTTAGTACCGTAGAATGGGGTGGCTATGTGCCACATTTCAAGGTTATTCAGTGTTAGCAAAGCCAAAATATGTTATTTTTTAGGAAAATAATACAGATTATGCTCTTTATATATTTGTTTACATGTTCTTTATTTCACTATAAAAAAAAAATACTTTGGTAGAAAAATTAAAAAAATGGTGGCACATTCTCACCTGACCAGTAGGGGTGAGAATGTGCCACTTCACAATTCCCTCCATATCTCTTACAATTAGTGAAATAGCACATTGACACCTATCTGTACTTCGAAAATGGTCCACCAGGGAACGATGAAATAAAAAATTAAAATTAAAATTCATTCAAACTGAATGACACTGACAGTTGAAAGTAACTGTTTTGCAAAATGAACTAGAAAATGTTTTTAAAATCGATTAATCGAAGAACAAATCGCCGTAGGTCAAAGTAGAAAAAGAAATCGACAATAATCTTGCCGATGACCCCCATTGCACATTCTCACCTGCGTGGCACATAGCCACCCCATTCTACCGGTACTTATTTTCTCGAAATTCGTAAACACCACTGGAAAACCATAGAAAAGCAAAATACGAAATTTCGTTTACTTGATGACATAATTTTCCAGCTATTTTGATTAAAAAAATACCAAATTTAGACAAATAAAAAACTTAAATAAAAAAATTAAAATCGGATTATGAACCGTACCAATTCATTTATGAACGACGTAGTTATAAGGTAACAAACACGAAAAAAAAAACCAATAGAACCTACTTCTTTTTTGTCGGATTCTTCTTAAGCTGTGGATAGGAAGAACTGGCACCTAGATTCACCTAGTTTCAAAATGTTAATTTTAACCTACTTGTAATGTTCTTGAATGAAAATATTTTTCTTTCTTTCCATTTTTAGTAGCATTTAACTTTTGGGATTATCCCAAGAGCAGATAGCAAAAACACTGCTTGTTCTAGCCACCCAGCCTTTGTGTTACAACGGGGCAAATATTTGGCGTCGAGTTGTCGGCAGATATTAAACACCCTCAACCCTCGTGCCTTGAGGGGCTTCTGAAGGATGGTTTCCTTAGCTAAGTGTTATTTATTCTATGCCTCGAAATATTAGACTTACTGTAACAGCTATTTCTACACACAGTGCTATGTGGGCTTATGTATAAGTATATATTGACGACCTCTGTGGCGCAGTGGGCTTAGGTCCGGCTGAGACTCAAAAGGTTGTCAAAAAGTAAAGTCAAAAGATTATTTATTCAATACAATCACAAGGATCACTTGGAAACGTCTTACATACTAGGTGAATTTAGGTGCCAATTCATCCTATCCAAGCCCGAGAAGAATTGGCAAGAAACTCGTCTTGGTTCTAGCGTTTTTTTATATGATCCATCTTATAACTACCTTAACTACGAAATACTTATACAAGAGAGTTTATACATTTCAAGTGTGTCTGTTAACTGTCTGACGGCAGAGCGACATGAGGCCATGCATTCTTATCAATAATATAGTCATCTATATTATAATAGGCTTTCTTCAAAAGACTACCTTTTATGTATGCTTTAAATTTCTTAATAGGTAGTTTAGTAGCATTTTCAGGAAGCTTATTATAGAAGCGCACCGTGTTCCCCATAAATGACTTATTAACTTTTTCTAGTCGAAACCTAGGGATGTATAATTTATGTTTATTCTTAGTGTTGATTTTATGAAGATCACTATTTTGCTGAATCACATCTCTATTTTTATGTGTGTATAACTAATTTTCATATATATATTGTGAAGCTATTGTGAGAATATTTCTCTCAAAGATTCTCGTGGTTTCATTTTATAAATAGCACGTATTGCCCTTTTTTGAATTACAAATATTTTACCAATATCAGCTGCTTTCCCCCAGAGAATGATGCCGTATGACATAACACTATGGAAGTAACTGAAATAGACTAGTCTAGCTGTAGCTTCATCAGTAAGCCACCGTATCGCACGAACTGCATATGCAGCGGAACTAAGCCTACCAGCAAGTGTTTCAATTTGTGGTCCCCACTGTAGTTTTGCATCAATATTAAGACCTAGGAATTGCCTCTCCATTTATTTCAATGTTGGACGGGCTATGAATAACATTTGGCAAAGTGAATTTGATACATTTAGTTTTTTTTGAATTAAGCAAAAGATTATTTACAGTGAACCAGTTAAGAAATAACGATAAGGATTCATTTACGTTATCGCAAATACTGGTTTTACCTCTATCAACTTTAAAAATTAAAGACGTATCGTCTGCAAATAAAACTATATCACAAATATTTTTTATAAAAAAAGGTAAATCGTTAACGTATATTAGGAATAAAAAAAGGCCTAGTATCGATCCCTGAGGTACCCCTATATCAATAATTGATCCCAAAGACCTCTCACCACCCACGTCTACTTTCTGGACTCTATTGGATAGATAAGACTGTATGAGGTCAATCGCCCGGTTTTTAATGCCATAATATTTTAACTTTGTGATTAGGGTTGCATGACTCACACAGTCAAAGGCCTTAGGTAGATCGCAGAATACCCCAACTGCATCCTGTGACTTCTCCCAGGCCTCAAATATATGCTTTAAAAGCGCTACACCTGCATCAGCTGTTGATCGACCTTTAGTAAATCCGTATTGATTACTATGTAGCAGGCCGTTAACGTTAAAGTGGTATAATAACTTATTAAGAATTATTTTTTCAAAGATTTTACTTAAAGCAGGTAATATCGATATCGGTCTATAATTAGCGAGATCACTTTCACTTCCAGACTTAAACATAGGAATGAGTTTACTGTGTTTCATGAGATCGGGAAAAACTCCCTCGTCGATACATCTATTAAAAATATAAGCTAAACATGGTGCAATATCTAAGCTAATGACACCCAGCACCTTTGTAGACATTCCCCAAAGATCTTCTGTATTTTTTATATTAATTAACTTGAATGCTTTTACAATACTAGCCTCGTTAATGTAGCTAAAACTAAACTCATTCTTACATTTTGCAACACTAGATTCTAATAGAACGGAAGCTCTGGAGGCTGAAGAGTTTAACGATTTGGTCACTATTTTTGGTATATCTGAGAAAAAACTATCAAATGCATTCGCAACATCCTGTTCTTTAGTCAAAATTGTACCATTTATATTTAATTTGAACTGTATATTGCGAGCCCTTGATTTACCTGTTTCATTATTAATTAATTTCCAAGTTGCTTTTATTTTATTTGTTGAATTTTCTATTATTTTTCTCAAAAACAGTGACTTAGCCGCATGACAAACTTTTTTGAAGACTTTTGAGTAATTCCTAACATATAAGATAAAAACTGGATCATCTAACATTGTCTCTCTGGTAGCATATAATTCATACAATGTATTCCTACTTCTATAAATACCCGGTGTAGCCCAGTCGACAAATCTAGCACAATTTTTTGTTTTGCATGTTTTTACTGTAAATATATCAGCATGTTCTTTAATTATTAAATTAGACAATGTGGTGAAAAGATCATTTGGATCATCGATGCATGGTACAAGGGAAACTTTGTGTTCAATTTTACTTTGAAATGTTTTGATGCGGCTCTCTGTAATAGGTCGGTGAGTAAAGTTCTGAGCTTCAACTATACAATCACAAGAAAAGGTGGCGCAGTGACCGTAATGGTCAGAACTAAAATGTTTTAGTACACACTTATGAACTGGTGTGCAACTGCAATAAATGTTATCTAGACAAGTGGCTGTTGTTAGTGTCACTCTTGTAGGTTCATCAAAAAGAGGACTTAAATTGAAACACTTAAATAATGTTGCGGGTTCGATTCCCGCCGCGGGACATATGTTTGTATGATCTGCAAGTATTTGTTTCTAGTATTCGGTGTTTTATGTATAATATGTGTATTAAAAAAAAAATAGGTATATAAGTATCAGTCATGTGGTACCTACCCATAACACAACTTAATTTGACAGCTTACTTTTGGGCCAGATGATGCTGTCTGAAATGTCCGGTATTATTATTATTATTATAATTATTATATAGGTAGGTACTTAGGTTTATCTATTTATGTCTATGTAAAAGAAAATGCTGACCTTTTGGGAGCATTCTGTGGTATTCTAAGTATTATACTTAGAATACCGTTTTAACCTTAAAATACCGAATAACGTTTTGAAAACTAAAAAGAAAAACATTAATTTATATAAAATACGATATTTCAGTTACTTACAATTTTTTGATTTAAAAACCAGAGTACAGAATTACTTGGATGACATCTTTTCAGCTATTTTAATTTAAAAACCATATCACTGAATCTATTTTGATGAAATTTCTATGGGACCAATGGGAAATATCCTTACAACAAAAAAAGTTTTTTTTAAATCTAATATACCTCTATATACCTTTAAACGAGCAATTCTTGTATATATGTACATGTATAAAATCCGAATCTCGGAAACGGCTCCAACGATTTTCATGAAATTTTGTATGCAGGGGGTATCGGAGGCGATAAATCCATCTAGCTAGGTTCCTTTTTTAGAAAACGTCGTTTTATCCGTGTTTTATACCGAGCAGCTCGGTCATCCAAGTACTGGTTCATAAATGTAGATAAATGGAGATATAGGTAACAAACATTTAAAAAATATACAACCGAATCGAGAACTCCTCCTTTTTTGAAGTCGGTTAAAACAATTCTATTGAATAATAGGCATTAAAACGATTAGTACCTTGCCTTATGCATATCACGTCCTAAAAAAACCCAGAGTAATCGTAAATTGAACCTGTAGAAATCCTGCGGTTAAAATATGGATGTATATGGGCGCACCAGCTCTGCCTCCATATTTGGTATATGGGTATGCATTGGCACGCTGCATTTGACGACCAATAATATATTTTTAGGGTTGCCAGACACAAAATACCAAAAGTCGGATAAATCAGAAAATTCAAAATTGAAAATACCTAATAGTTAGGTATAGTAAATAATAATTGACCGAGCGAGCGCGAAGCGCGAGCGAGTTTCTCTGTTTCAGCTTAGGCAAAAATGCTTTCGTATGTCTGTCCGAACGCCGTCCGGCCGGCGTCTGTCCGGATGTTCTCCTCTACAGGTCGCATTGCTCAACCAAGTGAAATTTTGTGAATAGGTTCTATAACTATATATACTTATTTTGTTGATTCAGTTTTTGGGTAATTTTTCAAAATGGCGGAGATATGGGTGTTGAACACATAAAAAGATTCAGTTTTTGGGTAATTTTTCAAAATGGCGGAGATATGGGTGTTGAACACATAAAAACAGTTATATTTCAGTCATTTCGAAATATGTTCGCTAGGTCTACAGGTAACAGAGCCACTAGTATTAATAGACAAGACTGGTGGAAGGCCCTTGATTATCTGAAAGCCTTATTAAACATTTATCTAAGCCAAACTACAAAACAATATCTACCTGTTATATTACTCGACAGACTTCTAGAACTTGCTATGATAATTAAGTACTTACTTAATCTATATTTATAACTTATAACAAAGTCGTGTTAGTTACACAATGGTGTAACACAAATAACTCGGCTACACCTGGACCAATTTTTTATGTTTTTTGATATGTTGACTTTTACTCCGCCCGAATAGAAGAACAAATATCAAATATATATATATATATATAGTGGTGAGTTCAGTTTGGTACAACCTTTGCCGATTTTTCGTTTTTTAGGTTATGACAGTTGCCATTGTGCGCGCATAATCAATTGTGTTATACACAAAGTCAAGCAAAATGTTTTATTCTGATATATTTTTCTTTTTAAACGCGCGGATGAACGATGTCGCGAACGGGACAGCTGTTGTGCTTTCATATAAAATAGCCGCACATCTTAAAAAGCCGGACATCTGACTGCTCTGGTAAGCCATATTTGCACACAGCAATAGTTTCACCTCTCCTTGCCATTGGCATTAGTCTGGACGAAACAATGTTGCCATGATTCTTAAAGTTGATGCCGCCATGTTTGTAGCAAACTGCTTACTATTTTTACTGCGTTATGCTGTTATTTTCTTTTTTTTTTTCATTTATCCAGGATTACCGCAGAATACATTGTAATGCACTTGTGCGTATGAGCTCGTAAGGATTGATGGTTTTTACCTACTGAGTTAAATTTAAAAGAAACTCAGGGTCTATCTTATATAAATATAATGAAGACCTCTGTGGGGCCCAGAACAACTGAAAACGACATATTATGCTCTTGTGGAGTCAAAACTAAGATATAGTGTAAAGTTCTGGGGTCACAGCTATGACTACAATATGAATAGAGCCTTTACAATTCAGAAACGTGCAATACGTACCATGGTACGCATAGCATGGGAATCATGTAGAAATCATTTCATTGCACTCCTCATTTTGACTCTACCTAGCCGATATATCTTTGTACTTCATTACTTACTATAACATCGTCAATTTTGCCAGTGTCAAGTGATTGTTTGAAAATAAAGTCGATAGTCATTTGTCAATTCTAAACGTCATCGTAGAATGGCCGTCTAGAACTTTCTCGGGATCCCTCGTCGTTCAAATCACATTGCACCATAACACTTATAATTCAATTGTCCATACTAGTACTATGTATCCTATGTAGTCACAATTTATTCATTAGAATTCAGCGAAGATTACTGAATAAAACATGCAATAAAACGAGTAAAAAATATTAATTTGTAAGTGCTATGTTACTTCTTGAAATGACAAACGAAGAAATGTATTTCCTTGTAGCCATTAGGAACATTATCAGACTTCCGTCAAAGTATGAAAAACAAGAACAAAGAGCTATAAAGTCTAAATACAGGGAGAAAAGATCAGGCCCCACTGCGTCCAAAGTTATATATTGTTAGGCATGGTTGTAGATATCGGGCCGTTACATTGTACAGCTCTCTTCTGGTGGCTATGAAAATCATAGAAAGTTCCACTACATTTAAGACATTGATAAAGCAATTGCTGGAGGAGTTCTTCTATATAGTTGATGACTTTAAATTAAGAAAATGAGATGATTTGTAATAATTTGACAATTCTTTTATGGACTGGCCTGTCAGCTCGGGTGGTAGTAGCTCTGCCTTCTGCGCTTCTGCCTTCTGTGGGTTGAGGGTTCCCTCCCAGGACAATCATTTGTGTGATAAACACAATATAAATGACTATATTATTTATAAGAATACATGGCCTCGTGTTGCTCTGCCCTCAGACAGTTAACCTGTTATCCCCAGAACATTTGAAATGTATAAACTCTCTTGTATGCTCTTTAAGTAGTTAAGGTAGTTAGTTATAAGATGGATCATGCAAAAAGCGCTAGGAACAGGACGAGTTTCTTGCCAGTTATTTTCGGGCTTGGGTTAGGACAAAGTGGCACCTAAATTCACCTAGTTTGTAAGACGTTTCCAAGTGATCCTTATGAATGTATTGAATAAAATATCTTTTGACATTGACTTAACACGCTTAAAAACAGTATTCAAATTTGTGCTGCGAATGAAGCCGCATATCAAAGTCGGCAGAGCATAAAATACACAATGTTGTTATTGACATTTTCCATGTATTAACTAGGTATATACGCTACATACATAAAATATTTACTTATTTATTAAAGACCCGCTCAGATAAATATCTGAACATGTTGCATTTTTATTACAACGTTATGTAACCTATGTAAGTCGATAGAACAGCAAGTAATATATATTATGCGAGTAGGCTATCGTGTCCATGTATTATTAATCGATATAATTTTATAGAGCTCCATATTGAAGGAAAAAACTACCAAGGCTAGAAAGCGAGAGTAGCTATTACTTAAGATATTACTATACATTGGCCAGGCGCAAGTTACCACAGTAAACGCTTCTGAAGTCATTCAGGATATGAAATACTAGTGGTCTTGACTCATGATTCGTTTTCCTTTACACTGCTTCTTCTTAGTTAATGGCACATGCCATATTTTTTTTTTTAATTTTTTTTTTTGATAACACGGGCTTTATTCTCGATTCGCGGTCCGCTCGATGCCGCTCGAGTTCACGGTTCGTACTGACCAACGAGCGGCAACGAGCGGACCGCGGATCAAACTCACCCTCATGAAGATTCTCTAGATGAATCGAAACAGTGTCGTTGCCTCTTTTGACAAAATAATACGTGAGTAAAGCCCGTGCAACATGTACAGTACTATACATTTTGATAATATTTTTTCGAGTTGTGAAAATAAACATTTTATTGTACATCATTCAATTCATCTAATTAATTCGTTCATTCGTTCATCTAATTAATTCATTCGTGTCACCCTATGGATATCCATCTACACCAAAGAAAGGGTCGCGACGTATAAAATCTTACACATTTTTTTCGCCTACTAACTGCTCCATTTATTGTGGAAAGATTGTATGGAAATGACAGTATCTGTCAAGCTTCAGTCAGGTGACTTATCAGAAGCTAAAGCCATATCCATAGATACAATGTGTTCTTCGCGCAGGCGTGAACGCCAATATAAAGAAGATCTTGTCTAGTCTCTCAGTTCTCAAACCAATTCAACATCATCTGGTTAGCCAACATAATCGTAAAAATAACTTAAAATTAATAGTCGTGATAATTTTTCTTATAATTTGAGCATATAGGGGAGTGGAGTGCTTTACCGTACAGCGGCCAATTTCGTACATCGAAGTATAAAGTGAAAGAAACGAGATAAGTGCGTCTGTCACTGTCTAACGCATTCGTTGTACTAGTAGTACATAGTTTCGCCTCTTTGCAAGTCATTGCATCAGTCTGGGCTACTTTGCAGTAAAATTGGATGGCAAGTGATTTCGCGCCTATATTTACAGATTTTTCACGTGAGAATTTATAGCGGTAAGTGCATATTTTAACAAAATTACATAGTAACGATGTTGTATTTCATTTGTAGGTATATCTGGCGAGGAGTTATGGCCGGTTCATAACTTCATTGCATATATTTTTGTTATTACAGACCGTTGAAGTCCAAAACTTTGTTTCGGATAATTTCGTACACTGTACGGTATTACCCGCCATAATATATAAACAATTTTCTATTTTGACATAAATACTTTCGTCATAATTTTGAAATCTATAACGTTTAATTTCATAATAATCGATTGTCCTCAATGGCGCTCATTGGGAGAGACCTATGCTCAGTAGTGGACTGCTATAGGCGGATGATGATGATGTCAAAAGATGTTTATAAGAAGCTTGATAGGGATTTTAATTTTTGGACGAAAGATTTTATGAGACAAATGGTAGGTAGATACTTCCCATATAAACATATTGGTCGTATAATTCTTCATTTCCTTAAAGTTTCAGATGCCTTCAAAAAATTAATGTGCCTGGTCACCCCGAAAACTTAAAATAGCTGTGAAGGCCGTGCAAGATGGGGCTAAATTGCGACGAACTGCTGCTTTATACGGTATTCCTGTGATGACACTCTCGAAGCGATCACGTAACCATCGTACAATAATATTTAACAGAATGGGAAGTGCCAGTGTTTACAGAACAGCAAGAAACTGCTATAAAAAAACATATACTGGGTCTTTCCAAACAATTTTACGGATTAACGCCACACTCATTGAAGACTTCTGTATATAAATATGCAGAACAAAACAATATAAAGAATCCATTTAACAGAGATTCAAAAGAAGCAGGAAAGGACTGGCTATACGGTTTCCTCAAAAGATTTCCGAAGTCTCAATAAGAAGCCCAGAAGCCACAAGTATTAACAGGATCCTTTCAATTCTCATGAAGTCAAATTATATTTTGAGAATTTGAGCTTGTCCATGATAAAGCATAAGTTTCCACCACATCGCATTTTCAATCTGGACGAAACTGGAATTAACAGCGTGCATCGACCTGGAAAAGTTCTTGCTCAAAAAGGCTTGAAACAAGTAGGAGCAGCAACGAGCTGGGAACGAGGGAAAAATATCATAATATATTGTTGTGTTAGCGCTACAGGCCAGTACGTTCCACCCATGATAATATATCCACGTCAGCGTATGCAAGCCCACCTAAAAAGGGGAGGTCCAAGCGGAAGCATTTACAGATGCTCAAAAAGTGGGTGGATGAATGAGGAGCTGTTTCAGGATTGGGTAGTTCATTTTAAAGAACATGTAGGAGCAACCCATGAAAATCCTGTCTTATTGATTCTCGACAATCAAAGCAGTCACATTTCACTCAGCATCTACAACTACTGTCGTGAGAATGGCATCCATATGGTAACTTTGCCGCCACATACGTCCCATAGAACACAGCCACTGGATTTGACTGTGTTTGGGCCTCTAAAAAATGCATTGCACAAAGAGTGCCAGACGTATATGAATGCACATAATTACGAGAAGCTGACGCCACTGGAACTAATTCCCCTTTTTACAACAGCCTTTCTTATAATTGCCAATGCTGAGAAGGCTGTCAATGGTTTCAAAACAGCAGGCATCTGGCCGTTAAACCCAAATGTGTTCGATCAGCTAACTGAGGAAGGAAATAACGAGCTTACAAATGAATATATATCAGCAGAAGAAGCAGTAAATATGGATTCAGAGCCACACAGCGTGTTAATAAATGATCCAAACAACACACAGCCTAGTTCATCAGGTCTGAATAACTTAATCCAACATGAAGAAGATATCGAACACGAGATTATCATATATTCAGAGCCCACTGAAGAAGAGACAAGCTTGAATATTCCAATCCAATCTGAACATAGAACCGAACAAGAGATTGCTGATAGAACATCTTGTGAAACTTCAGATGAAGAAATCGAATATGTCGGAAGACAAGTTACTTTCAAGCCCTATGACAGCCCTACCATTTTGCATTTGTCAGAAGAAAACTGACCGGATTCTGATTCGAGAATACCAGAGACAAAAACGTCAAATAGAGAAGATATTGAACTTGTAAAGAGAAAGATCCTGATATCCTGTGCCTGGGCCTTCCTGCCATGTTACTTTTAGCACAATTTCTCCAATGCCAAATAAAAACAAAAAGGAAGAAAAAGGTCAAGGCAAGAGAACAAAACAACATACGGCAATTCTCACTTCTACTCCAATTAAAACACTCTTAGAAAATAAAGCCCAGAAAAGAACGTTAAAGAAAGAAAAAGAAGAAGAGATGAAAAAACGATTTAAGTCGTGCCAAAAGGCACCAAGAGTCTCTAAAAATCCTATTCAAAAGAGAACTAAAAGGCAGACAAAGAAAAGAAGGATAAACTCCACTTCATCATCTGAAGCTAATGAAAACGTTTTGTGTGATGATGACGATGATGATAGGCAGTTTTATGATGAGGCAAGGTATTGGCAAGGTATTGACGAGTTGTGCATAATATGTGGCGAGTTTGGGAAAAACCGCGAACTATGGTTCAGATGCGTGTCTTGCGGAAAGTGGGCACATGCTTTGTGCAGTGGAGAGAATTCAGCGGACAATTTTGTGTGTGCATTTTGTGAATAAATGATAATTGATTCGTAATTGATTGAAATAAATTCTTTTAATTGTAATCAAGTAGGTACATCCCATCATGCTTTTTTGAGAATAAAAACGTTGTACGATATTAGACGAACGACGTAAACGACGTAACGACGGAATTACACGCAGGTGTCGGGTTTATCCGTACATGCTCACTTTTTGGAAAAAACTTAATTTTGACAGTTCTAAGGTTGATTTATTGAATATTTTTTATTCATATAAAACTCTACAAATTTAGGGTGACTTAGTGCATAATACTTTGCCTTGTACTCAACAGATTCGAAGAAAATGATGTTAAGAACAGGTGTACAGCAATACCCTCCGCTCCTACATCGATATCTATGTAGATATTTATATTATATATGTATATTTAGAAAAAAAAGTAGTTATATAAGTAGTATATTAGTCATAACACAAGCTGTTTACTTTGAAATGTGAATTGTCCTAATAATATTAATATTAATATATATAAATGCGAAAGTGTTTCGGTCTGTTTTTTACGTTTTCTCGGCTATACGGCAGAACGGATTTTGATGAAATTTGGTAAGAAGATGTATTGCATTCGGGGGAAGAAGATAGGCTACTTTTTATGTAGGTTCCACGCGTGCAAAGCCGCGGGCAGCAGCTAGTATGTTATAAAAGCAGTTTAGCCAGGAAGGGGGGACTGGACTCATAATGACGACTTCAAAGCTAAATATTTATCAAACAAATATCTGTATCGAAACTTCCTATATCTTTTAACTATTTAACGGTAAACGCAATGAGGAAAAAACCCTATTTTGCATTAAAAAACATTTTTTTTAATTTTATTTCAGCACTTGGTAAGGGCCACTACACTAATACTTAACGTACAAAATGCCATTACAATAAGAACAATAGTTAGCGAGTTAGACCACTAATTAAACCAATCTATTTAATAATACGTGAAGCAAAAACTTTGTAACCACTTTTTACGAAAATTGCGCGGAGGGGTATGAAATTTCACACACTTATAGTTTATACAGAGAAAGAGTACAGAATGCAATTTTTTTTTAAATTATGCATAATAAATACATTAATTATTAATATATTATGGTCGATAGTCGATTTCGACCAGTGGGCGACCACTAGTACAAATAATAATACCGGACATTTCAGACAGCATCATCTGGCCCCAAAGTAAGCAGAGCTTGTGTTATGGGTACCACGTATCTGATGTATATAGAATATAGAAAATACTTTATTACACACCATAAATACATTGAATTAGTAGAAAAAATAATTAATGTTTTGCTAGTCGGCAGTACAACCTTGGGATGGATTGAACTGAATGTAGCTGAAAAAAGGGTGATGATAAAAATAATAAGTGATTTATAATGAAAATAATGCGTACATACAAATTTACAGGATAAGAAAAAGATACATACGTCGATACTATTACAGAATATTATATAATACTTATATACGTTTATTTTTTTTGAAAATACATACATATTATACATGAAACACCTAGACCCGAGACAAATACTTGCAGACAATACAAACATTTGTTCTGCGGCGAGAATCGAACCCGCAACCTTCTGCGTCTTAGCCGGACCTTAGTCCACTGCGCCACAGAGGTCGTTGATTAGGGGACAGGACAGGCAGACAGACAGACAGACGGACATAGCAAAGCTATAAGGGTTCCTTGTTAGACTTCGGAACTCAAAAAAGGGTACACCTTATTAAAACAGCTAGGTTGTACAAAAGCAAAAGGTACTTGTTCTTACTAGCTGCTGCCCACGGCTTCGCACGCGTGGTATCTACATAAGAAGTAGCCTTTGTCCTTCTACAAGGATCATCTATCTCTATACCAAAATTCATCAAAATCGGTTCAGCGGTTTAGGCGTGAAAAAGTAGCATACAGACAGATAGAGTTACTTTCGCATTTATAATATTAGTAAGATATCTGAGGTTGTCGTTACTGACATCATTCGAAAAATTCTAATATTAACACAACACAAGTAGCTCTATGTCAATAACATCTACACGAATATATTGTAAATCCCTTTGAGTTACTGATTTGGGTCGTCAAGTTTCATATATAATTTTTTAGGTAAGTCACATATTTAGTATCTATTTCACGGTCGATTCCTGTCTTGGGACAAATGTTTGAATGATCTGCAAGTATTTGTCTCGGGTCTGGGTGCTTCTATGTATAATATAATAATAATAATAATAATCCCGGACATTTCACACAGCATCATCTAGCCCCAAAGTAAGCAGAGCTTGTGTTATTGTGTTATGACTGATATACTACTTAAATACGCTTTTTTTTATATAAATAAATATGTGTCAGTTTACAAAAAATAAAAAGTATATAATTAGTATATCAGTCATGTGGTACCCATAACACAAGCTCTGCTTACTTTAGGGCCAGATGATGCAGTGTGAAATGTCCGGCATTATTTTTATTTATATTATTAATAAAAGATATCTATGTGAAATGTTACTTCGTGAAATGTCAAACAAATAATCTGGTACCAGTTCTGTTTTAGTCAGTTCAAATTTTGACAGTCGCATAAGTAAATACAGTCTGTCAGACTAATCCAGCGCGGTTAACATTTTGGTTTGTTTGTGTTTAGCTGAACTCGCGCCAAAACACACTAAAATACTCGCAGTAAGTAGGTTTATTTACAGAAATGTACAGAATAGTATTCAATAATATAAAATACATGTAAACCCGTTGAGCTACCTCTAAGGACAGATTAAAACGATGTAGATAGCACAATTGATTCAGATCCCAGCCAGAGGGACGCGTCTCCAAGACACTGCCGCCATTGGCACGTTCTAAAGCAATCCTAATACTCTGGGTCAGATAGGAGCCAGCTCTTGGGTTACTGTTCCCCACGGGCCCCTATTTTTTTTGTAAATATTAGGTTGGGGAAAAAGTCTTTTCGCATTATAGTATGTATGAACTTGTAATAAAATCTCTTTGGCTATACTATTTGTATCTGGCTGGTTTTGGTATCATTAAAAGTTTAAATTTTAAAAAACATAATTCCAAATTCATGTTAGGAAAATGTGTGATTTTTATTACGGATAAAATGGATGCCATTTTTGAAAAAATGGAGCAAGATCAGCATATCAGTAGTTATGACGTAGCTGAAGAACTGGGAATTGACCACAAAACAGTTTTGGCGCATTTGAAAAAAACTGGGTACACAAAAAAGCTCGATATTTGGGTACCTCACGAGCTCACTGAAAGAAACCTAATGAACCTAGTGAATCGTAATGAAACCGAACCATTTTTGAAGAAGCTGATAACTGGTGTTGAAAAGTGGAAGACGTACGACAAGAACGTGCGAAAAAGGTCGTGGTCAAAGGCCGGTCAGGCTTCACAGACTGTGGCGCAACCCGGGTTAACTCGCAACAAGGTGATGCTGTGTGTGTGGTGGGATTGGAAGGGCATTATTCATTATGAGCTGTTACCACCAGGCAGGACCATCGATTCTGAACTCTACTGCGAACAACTGATGAGATTAAAGCAAGAAGTTGAGAGAAAGCGGCCGGAATTAATCAACAGAAGGGGTGTGGTTTTTCATGATAACGCTAGACCTCACACATCTTTAGCCACTCAGCAAAAATTAAGAGAGTTTGGCTGGGAGGTGTTAATGCATCCGCCGTATAGTCCTGACCTTGCACCTTCAGATTTCCACCTGTTTCGATCTCTTCAGAATTCTTTAGGCAGTGTCAGGTTAACATCACGAGAGGACTGCCATAACCACTTGTTGCGGTATTTTTAAGTCCCAAAATTTCTATAGCAATGGGATCATGTCCCTACCTACAAGATGGCAAAAAGTTATCGAACAAAATGGTACCTATATACTTTAGTTAAATGTAAATAAGCTATAATAAAAAATGTTTTGATATTTCTTAAAAAATGCGAAGAAACTTTTTCCCCAACCTATTACATACATATTATACATATAAACACTCAGCACGAGACAAATACTTGCAAATCCTACAAACATTTGTCCCGCAGCGGGATTCGAATCCGCGTCTGCGTCTCAGCCGGACCTTGGCGCACTGCGCCACAGAGGTCGTCTTAATTAGTTTATTATATCCTATTTTATTGAGTAATACTAATAAGTTAGCACAAGAAATGTAGTGTTTTTTTGTGATTTGTACGACGAGGATAGCGAGGACGAGGATTTTCAGCGATAACGTTAAGAATAGACAATAGATCTACTACGACTTTGTAACGATGTTTAAACAAAACAAAACCACTACACTGTTGCAAAATTTACACCAAGACAGATGCCGTTATACGAATAACTATGTCCTATTTTTAGTCCAAATCTGGCAAAAACAAGTACCTACTACTTAAGCATAAAATAATGTTTACTTTAGACGTGTGAAATAAAACACAAGTGGGACGGAATGTCGCAAAGGTTACGTGTTATGGCAGCTAGTATATCATTGTTTAGTCTGTGGCAGAGACGGATAGCTTGCAGCTAAGCTGGCGACCTTTAACCTCTAGGCAAGCCGTTTGCGGCACACTGCATATTAAAATATTCGAAGTTTCTGAGGGTTAATGTTGTAACACTAGAATTCATTTTGATCTCTGTCCGTAAACTGAATGTAACGGTACGAAAAAGTTCGCAATTCAAACCATATTGTGTAAAAACTGGCCTGTCAGCTCAGCCTTCTACTTTGTAATTTGGGAGATAGATTCCCTCCCAAGTCAAACATTTGTGTGACGAACGTGGGTGTTTGTTCTGTGTCTGGGTGTTATAAAGTATCTTAAGTATGTATTTAATAAGTATTCTATCAGTCATCTGCCGGGCGATTATGGAACTCTGATACTATCAAAACATTGATACTAGCTTTCAGTTACGTTTGTTATATTGATCAATTGGTATTACGAAAGGTTGATGTTGATTGTAACACATGCATGTGATTAGAAACAGAGATAAAAACCGAACGTTCCAAATACCAATCCAAAAAATAATACATAATCGGAACCCTTTGATTGTACCAAGAGATCCATAATCAGCATACTGATCACCATAATACAAGCTATGCTTAGTTTGGTATTAAATAGTGTTGTGTACATTGTTCACTTATATTTATATATCATTTTATCCAACTTTTACATAATTCCTTCATTGTATATTTCATCCCTTAAAGTATATTATCAAGTATTTTAACTAGCCTGTTAGATCAGTTGGTAGTAGCTCTGCCGTCTGCGTTGTAGGTTAAGGGTTCAATTCCTCATTCGATTCATTGAATAAACATTTGTGTGAAGAACATAGGTGTTCGTTCTGCGTCTGGATGTTATTAAGTATCATAGTATTTAAAAATATATAATTATTCTATCAGTCATAATACAAGCTATGCTTAGTTTGGGACTAGATGGTGTTGTGTGCATTGTCTAGCAATATTTATTTATTAAGTATAGTATTATATTATAAGTATCAAATATAATATATTATATATATATGTTGGAAAAAGTCCAAAAGGCTTTTCTTCGTTTTCTTTACAAGCACCAGTATGGATACTACCCTTACATGTACCCGACAAGGTTCCTTATGGGCTGCTTAGGCTACAACAGTTTAGAAGTTAGAAGGGCGAACAACCAATTGATTACCATGTGTATGGTTCTCCGTGGTAAGATCGATGCTCCTGATCTCCATGATGACTTGGCGAGGCTCTACGTCCCCAACAACTATTGCAGTATCAGAAAGCACCGACTGTTCCAGGAACCTTCTTCTCGCACGGTTGCGTACGCACAGTCTCTCATTGCACGTACTCTTTCTGCACTAAATGCCCTCTTGAATGAGAGCCCAGAATGTGATGTGTTTACGGACGGATGGAAGGTGATTCTATCTGAATGTCTGAGATTCTGTGAGAAGTCTGTTTGAGTGTGTAGATAGATGCTTACCTCACAACCAGTTAATATTTTTATTTGTATTTTCATTTAAGGTTTCTAGTATAGTTCTTTTTTAATTAGTGTTATTTACATGTTCGTACTAATTAATAAATAATAAATAAATAAATATAAGGAAAGTCTCTACATATGATTAAATACATCGCATGCACTAGAATGTATAGAATTGGGTGGTATACGAGCCTCGAGTCACGGTATTATATTGTACGAGTATGTACAGGCTGGGCCTTATCTATGTTGGCACTTTGTTTTGACTTTCGGATACCAGGTATGCAAGAAATTGATCACAATTCTAGAATCTGGTTTCAGCAGGATGGACCTGTTATACTGCTAGAGTCTCTATAGACTTGTGAAAATAATTGTTCCCGAAAAGACTCATCTCGCGAAGGGGAGATATTAAGTAGCCCCCACGGAGCCCCGAACTCACTTTTTGAAGTTTTTAGGTTTTTGTAGGTAATATTTAAACCGAACACACAGTTGAGGCCCCATCTTGTATATATCATTACTAGCTGTTGCCCACTGCCCGTAGCTGTTGTTGTTTTTTTTAAAGAATTGTAGCTTACATCCTTCTCAGGGATGCAATTTATCTTCTTGCCAAATTTAATTGATAAGTTTCAAAACAATCCTCACCTGACCACCCATTAAAAAGATTCCATACAAACATCCACACCTTATTTTACTCCTTTATGAGGGTTATTTTGTAAAATCCTGAAACACGAGGTGTCCATTTATTTTGCATATTAAGTATACAAACCAAGTTTCTCAGAACTCACACCACCGGTTAAAAAGTTCCCATACAAACTTTGACACCCCATTTTACCCTTTTGTTTGGGTTATTTTGAAAAACTCTGAAACACGTGTCCACTTATTTGAATTTTAATTTAATTACATTTTATTTAATAATTTAATATTTTTTTTGTATTTTATTTAATAATAACAAGTTTCAAGCAAACCGCAATAAAAAAATTCATACATTAGTTTTCACCCCTTTTCACCCTCTTAGGGGTTGAATTTCAAAACATCCCGCCTTAGTAGGCGGTTTTGCTGTAAAATTAAGCTTCCTTCCAAATTTCAGCTTTCTAGCTTCACCGGTTTCGGCTCGGCGGTGATGAATCAGTCAGTCAAGTTAAGCTCTTTCATAGGTATAGATTAAAACCGCACACACCATTAAGGCCCCATCCTTCATATATATATATAATTATTGTGTATTTAGGGGTGTTAAAATAGAAAATAACAAATGTCAGACTAGAGTCTGACATTTGTTATTTTTTTTCTTTAGTCTGACATTTGTTATTTCTATTCAAAGTTGAGCTCTTATTATTTCGTTACCGCTACACCGAACTCCGAAAGCATGTAAGGTAAAGTAGGTAAAAGTGGAAGGTAACTGTGGTTTGGTTTATGTACCTGTAAGGAGAGATGACAGTACTACTGTCTGATATAGATAGATAGATAAACACTTTATTGTACACAAAAAGAACACAGAAGAAATAATAGAAATAAAATTGTACAATGGGCGGTCTTATGGCTAAAAGCGAGGCAACCTTTGGGTATATTGTTGGGTTTTACAAAAGTAGTTGTAATAGTTGTAGAGGTAATTCTTCGAGCTGATGAACAGAAATACTATATTTTTGTGTTTCGTTAATTCACACCCTGTGATACGAAATATAAGATGTTGACGAACGACACATTTAGTTATATCTGACACTAGCTGTCCGCGCGCAGCTTTGAAGATTTTTCCCGAGACAAACCAATTTTCCCGGGATAAAAAGTAGCCTATGTCACCCGGAGATAGTGTAGCTTTCCAATGGTAAAATAATGTTTCAGTGTCTCGGCAATGCTGCACTCTGGCAGTGATCTGGATCAGTTTAGCTATCTATAGATCGAATTAAGCGGTTCTCAGGTAGATCAACTGTTTCAAATGTACTCTAACAGTAGGTTATTGCAAATCTGTCAGTTAACTGTCTGATGGCAGAGCAACATAAGGAGATGCGAGTTTATTTTAACCGACTTCATCAAAAATGAGGAGGTGCTCAATTCGTCGGAATCTTTTTTTCATAATGTATGTTCATCGATTACTCGAAAACGCCTGAGCCGATTTGGAAAATTCTTTTTGTGTTTGAAAGGGTATACTTCACAGGTGGTCCCATTTAAATTTTATCAAAATCAGTCGAGCTGAAAAATCAACGAAAATCTAAAAATTTTATACTCGTACATCGATGATGTTTTCATGTACTTTGATACCTCGCTGTCTCATTGGGGCGGTGCGTTTATTTGGCGTACCCATATTACATATATACAAAATACATCTACTTTCCACTAAAAAAATATTATAGGCTCAAATTGCATTCAATGAAGTCGGTTTTCTTTTTAGTTTTTAAAACGTAATTATTGAATATGTTGTCTGTTATGTACTGTTATACTTCCTTATTCTTAGATTATGTTAGCACGCCTACTTTTTATTCTCTCTACCTTGCAGGTTGCCTGGTAGAAAATACTACTAGCATTAAGCCCACCTATTGTGCATCTATATATATTTGTTTGTGCAATAAAGGATTAAATAAAAAATATATATAATACTAGCGACCCGCCCCGGCTTCGCACGGGTGCAATGCTGATACTAAATATACTACAAATGTGTTTATTTACGACATCACATTAGAACCTCTAAAATTATCAGTGTTTCTCTTATATATTATGCATGTATTATACATAAAAAACCTTCCTCTTGAGTCACTCTATCTATTAAAAAAAAACGAATTAAAATCCGTTGTGTAGTTATAAAGATCTAAGCATACATAGGGACAGACAGACAGCGGGAAGCGACTTTGTTTTATACTATGTAGTGATAGGTACTACAGTAGATAGGTTAACAAACTTACCGGTACCTACCCCACAAGTACCTAGGTACACGCTTGTGGCTATGTTGCTACTCCTAGTTATTTGGTCATGTCATGTGGCATTCCTTCAAATTAAAATAAACACATAATTAGTGTGTAAAAATGTGGCCTGTTTGATATGTTGAACGATTTATGACTGCATACCGATGCCGGCCCAGTATTAATTGCGAGCTAATTTGTGATGAATTGATTGATATCTATCAAGATTAGATTGGACTATAAAAAACCTATTAGATATATTTTGTCCTTCTAAAAGTTGCGTTTATACATGTACACATGTTAAATGCGTACACAAGTTTTACCGCAGCTTGTACTAAGTTCTGTTTTAGAACACAAGTCAAAGAGAATGAGTCTATATTTTTGACATTTCATTCAGAACTGGCAGAAAATAAATAATTACGTTTTAAAAACTAAAAAGAAAACCGACTTCATTGAATATAAAAAATATCATCGATGCATATTTTTTTTTTAATTTTGTTGTTTTTTTTAAAATGACTTTAGAACCGATTTCGATAAAATTTTAATGGGATCACCTGGGAAGCACCCTTTGAACCAAAAAAATAATTTTCCAAATCGGTTAACATACATAAAAAAAAGATTCCGATGAATTGAGAATTTCCTCCTGTTTTGATGTCGGATAATAAATAATGTTCACATACATTAACATTAACATTTCACACAGCATCATCTGGTCCCAAAGTAAGCAGAGCTTGTGTTATGGGTACCACATGATTGATATACTATTTAAGTATTTACTGTTTTTTTGTAAATACATACATAAATGTATGCTCAGTTATCTTTGATTTGAATTCGGTCGTGCACCAATTAATTTTCTGTTCGAATAATGTATCGCACATACAGTATTCTCAAACGGTTAAGCGGACATATAGTAGAACATAATAATTACGTTTTAAAAACTAAAAAAAACACCGACTTCATTGAATGAAATTTGAGATACATTTTTAGTGGAAAGTACATACATATTATATATATACAAAATACATATTTTGTATATATATAATATGGGTAGGCCAAATAAACGCATGCTTCAATGAGACAGCGAGGGATTGGAGTAAACGAATATTATCGATGCATACAATTTTTAGATTGTTGTTGATTTTTCAGCTCGACCGATTTCGATAAAATTTAAATGGGACCTGGGTAGTTTACTTTATCAAACAAAAAAGAATTTTCCAAATCGGTTCAGGCGTTTTCGAGTAATCAGTGAACAAACATAAAAATTGAGAACCTCCTTTTTGATGAAATCGGTTAAAAAGTAATAAGTAACTCTCAAACGCGCGGAGCTTTTGGGGCGCACTTTTAATGAAACGGCAAAAATAATTAATTGGTTTTATTCTAAAGCACGAGCCTTAAACCACAATACAATAATAGTAAGACTAAAACCTTGCTACGAGCTTGCATATAATTACGTTTTAAAAACTAAAAAGAGAACCGACTAAAAATTATCATTAATGTATACAATTTTTAGATTTCTGTCGATTTATTAAAAACTCCGTCTCAGTAATCGGTGAACATACCTACATGAAAAAAATGATTCCGACAAATTGAGAACCTACTCCTTTTTTGAAGTCGGTTAAAAATAACACCCGCCTGGTAGTTATTTTTCTGTGAACCAACAGTAGCTGGGAAGGTCTGCTCAAACCGACTAAGGACGAGCGACCTGCCCCGTGAGACTTTCATTAAACGCAACGTAGACGTGAGTCGTAAACGTAAATCCATCGTCTGGTTAACTGCTTCGCTTACCTACCAGCGCGCCGTCCAATTAACCTTTCCTGGTGATGCAGTGACGCATGGTTATGTTTTCAGAATTTCATTCTTAACCACTGTTATTTAAAGTCGAAAATTGCTATGATACTACTACGTTACTTCATACATGTTACCCTTGAGAATTAGTGACGATTGACGATCATTGTTCAGAAAAAATGGTACTTATGTCAATATGTTTATTTACGGAAATGTACCTACAGAATAATAAACAATAATATAAAATACATGTGAAACAGCTAAGTTATCTAAGCTAAGAACCATAAAACGATCTTTAAATAGTTGAACCGATCCAGATCACTGCCAAACGGCAGCGTCTCCAAGGAACTGGCGGCCTGATACGCTGAGCCAGAGCAAGCTGCATGACATAGCATGCAATGTTTCTACCAATCGCCGTGAAATTATTTTGAAAACGCGATGAGCTCCTATGCCTCACGGGCCCAGGGTCTCGACTCTAAAAGGCTCAAATATGGGCTTATCAAAACCGGCATATTTGCGCCTTTTGCAAAGCCAAAGCATACGTAAAAGGTAGTCTTTTGAAGAAAGCTTATTATATTATAAATGACTATATTATTTGATAAGAATGCCTCATGTCGCTCTGCCGTCAGACAGTTAACCGACACACTTGAAATGTATAAACTCTCTTGTATTAGTATTCGTAGTTAAAGGTTATAAGAGAGATCATATAAAAAAGCGCTAGGACCAAGACGAGTTTCTTGCCAATTCTTCTCGGGCTTGGGTTAGGATGAATTGGCATCTAAATTCACATAGAATGTAAGACGTTTCAAAGTGATCCTTGTGACTGTATTGAATAAAGTATCTTTTGACTTTGACTTTGACTTTGAGGTATTTGGCACAACCAGCCGCTCTGCACCAGCTCTAACGGAAATCCCCGACAGATAAGATCCGGCAAGAGTGTCGACGCAAGTCCCACACCATTGGCTTACCAATCTCCCCAGAGACAAGAGTCATACCATCAGGGTGTCTACTCTGCGATCCAACTTCGATATATCGTAACGATAAAGTCGTGGAATTGCACGTCGAATTCATACGAATGGACAGTTATTTCATTGTCAAATTCAAATTATCGAATCGTCTGTTGTGTAGGATCACGACATCGATTGTAATAATTACATTTTAAAAACTAAAAAGAAAACCGACTTTGTGAATTGATTGAATGAAATTTGAGCCTATAATACATCTTTAGTGGAAAGTAGATGTATTTTGTATATATACAATATGGTTAGGCCAAATAAACGCACCGCTCCAATGAGACAGCGAGGTATCGAAGCACACGCAAATATTTTTTTATTTTTCGTTCGATTTTGATAAAATTAAAATGGGAAGTTAACCTACCCTTTCGAACTAAAAAAGAATTTTCCAAATCGGTTAAGGCGTTTTTGAGTAATCGATGAACATACATTAAAAAAAAAGATTCCAACGAATTGAGCACCTCCTCCTTTTTGATGAAGTCGGTTAAAAAGTATATCGTTCTATTACTCAAAACGAGTCGAAACGATATATCTAAGAGTAGGGTTTTGCACGATTATTGACCCGATATATCGCTAATCGATGTCAAGAGTAGGTAGGCCTCTTACTATAATCGCGTATCAAACTCTATTCGAATAGAATATACACGTACTTATGATAACATCTTATATCGATGCATGACGTGTTTTTATAACATGCCTAACCTCAGACGAGTATTTATTTTGATTTGTAGTCAACATCTGCTATTGCTAGTCTAAACATAGCTCAAATACCGGTTCAGAGGTCCCGCATATCTTAAATGGCATACATAGTCGGTTCTTGTATAACAACCTCATAAAAATCATTCACCGGTCAATGCCTAGGTATTTTATAAACTGAAACATAATTTCTAATAATGCACCAATGCACAACTCACTTTAAATGATAATAAACTTCTATCTAAATCGGTTCACGAATAAGGGGCACTACGTTTTAATCAAAAACCGTTTAGCTCCAAACACTTGACATTGCTGTGATCATGTGAAGTTTATTGTGAACATTCTATAAACAAGTTCCATTGAAATGAGCATCATGAATAACATACAAAGTTTAAATTAAATGAACATCATAATACAATGTTGTGGGCAAAAACGATGTAAGTAGTCACATAGGTATACCTTGCCTACCACTCCTAGTATTTATAAGCTTGGATCTAGGAATAGCTTAAATATAAATAAGATGTATTTTGGCTTAGCTAGCTGTAGGTTTGTTGCAAACCGTGCTTTCTCTGTATAAATATAATTATTGTTAGGTCCACAATGTTAGGTACTGTAACGGGAATAATGTTAACTTACTTCCATGTAGAGTTCTCGTCTATTTATCCAGCAAATAGTAGGCAATAAGCATAAGTAGGTAAATTGACGCTACAACAATCTCATCCATACCCTTGAATTAAGGCAGTACCCTAAGCAAATGACCTTGACGCGTTTTTTTGTATTGAATCTGTTTTTTTTTATTATAGTTAACTTGACATAATTCAACTAAAATAAATATTATTTTAGTTTTTACTGTGCACTTTAAGTACACGTTATGTGCAATTATGTACACGACGACACATAACGTGCAGTACATAACGACAGTGCCGATGCGCATACTGATGCGACGTCACGGAAGACTTGAGTTATAAGAGCGTTTTAAACGCTACCTATGCTGAGAGACGACCGATTTTGATGTCAAGAATAATATTAAATAATATAAAATACATGTGAATTCGTTTATCCTCTCATTATTATCATTATCATCATTATCAGAATTAACAATAACATAAAAACTATTTGAAACGAAAAAGTTGGAGGCAAAATATTGAAAATACATATTTTTCATATAACTATTCCTTCAATTAACAAACAGATAGGTAGCTAATAACTAGCACCAAAAATGACACACTCTTCTTATACAAAAGGTAATTTGCTCAGAGTGTAGCCTTAAAGTGAACAGTATTTATTTACTTAAACTCCGGATTTTACAGATGCTGTGTCTAGCATTTCTTAGTTTACATTTCCTGAACTAGGTAAGTACTTATCTCTCTATTTCTCTATTTCTCTCTCTTATTTCATTACTCTTTTTAATCGACTTAAAAAAAAGGAGGTTCTATATTCGTCGGAATCTTTTTTTTTATTTATGTTCACCGATTACTCAACGACGCATGAACCGATTTTGTTTCAAAGCGTATACTTTTCAGGTGGTCCCATTTAAATTTTATCAAAATCAGTCAAGCGGTGTTTAAAAAATAAACAAAAATCGAAAAATTGTAGGTATACATGGATGATATTTTCGTTTACCGAAACCTCGCTGTATAATTGGAGAAGTGCGTTTAGTTGGCCTACCTATATTATATATAAACAAAATACATCTACTTTCCACTAAAAATGTATTATAGGCTCAAATTTCATGAAATGAAATATGCGATAATGAGAATAAATGAATAAAACTCAATGAATATTATACAAACACAAATACAAATAGCCTGCCAAATCCTGGCCCAGTCAGCGAAAATTAATGAATTATGACGACTTATCTCCACGTGTTCCGCGCAAGTTACATAAACATAATAGCTTTCAATAAATTCCAGGTTTTGCTTAGCACCGCTGCTGTTTGCGCAACATTCAACAAATACTTAGCCAGACTTGTGCGATGCTTGTTTCCATACTATTTGTCATGAAGTCAAACGAGTCACCTTGTTTGATATGCCTTTCGATTTATTGAATTATTCTAAATGGCCCCCTATTGGCTTAAAGCTTGGGATGAATCTGCTCCAACTCGACTCGGCATCCGTAACAAAATTGTTAAGGATCATACAAAAAAGTGTTAAGACGAGTTTCTTGCTGGATTCTTCTTGAACTGGGCTTAGGAGGAACCGGCACCTATGTAGATTCACTAGCATGTAAGAAGACGATTCAAAGTGGTCCTTGTGATTTTATTGAATAAAGATTTATTAAATTGAAATTGAAAAAAATGTTTTATACTTATGTACTTACCTAAAGACAAGGCAAGTTTCTTGTCGGCAACGTCGAGAGGTTAGTGTGGGTACCTGGGAAGGCCTTCCCAGGCTATCAAACAGAATCTCAGGCAGAGTGGCGTCAGTGGAGAGAAAACTTCACCCACCTCAGCTTGCTGGAGTGGATCCATGAACGAAAGTATTCAATTATAATTACTGCTCTGTAACTTTACTGACGCCACCTAAATCATCTTCAACAGATGAAAAAAGGCCAATGATGATGATGATGAACCTATGTACATCATCATCATCAAGTAAGACTAGGATAGCCTAGTCTTACTTCTGTGTTTAATACAAAAATAATGAGTGAAGTAGGCATCGTAAACTACCTACATACATCTATGATTATAACTACATTTTAAAAACTATAATTACCTCTTAATAACTAAAAACAAAACTTCATTGAATGAAATTTGAGCCTATAATACATTTATAGTGGAAAGTACCTAGATGTATTTTGTAAATGTGCGTTTGTGCGTTTATTGGCCTACCCATATTATAATGGGTAGGCCAATAAACGCACTGCTCCAATGAGACAGCGAGGTATCGGAGTAACGAATATATAATCGATGTATAATTTTTTTTTAAAAACCGCTTGTCTGATTTCGATAAAATTTTGATAGGACCACCTGGGAAGTATACCATTTGAAACAAAAAGAATTTTCCAAATCGGTTCAGGCGTCTTTGAGTAATCGATGAATATGCATAAAAGAATAAAAAAAGATTCCGACGAATCGCAAACCTCCTCCTGTTTTAATGTCGGTTAAAAAGTAATAAAATTACGAAAATCCAAACCAGAAGTCTTCTTATTATCGTGCCACTAGTTATTTCGAAACTGTTGTGACAGGATTAAAGTGTGCTTCAGAGGCTTTTTTCGTGTTTCCTCACGATGGTTTTCTTCTTTAGCTAGAAGCACAAACTATACCAGAGAACACAAAATACTAGACCTTAATAGTAGATTTCAGTTTGTTCCGTGAAATACAGTCAGTCTGACATCATCGATCTCACATCTCCCTCTCATCAATTAGAAACTGCGGGTGCAGTTCCAGCACATCAATCAAGATTCACCACAACCACGCTGTGTTTGCCGTTTACAGTAGTATATGTATTAGGTGCCTAGCAAATACAGGCGGTGTATGTGCTACACTAATATGAATTTACTATTTGTTGTTAGCGTATAAAAATGTACTACGTTTAAAAAACCATGGGTCTTAAAAGTTTGGCAAGAGGAAGCAAGATGCGTGTCTTCACTGTATATATTAACCTGTAGGTAACTATAATATTTAATTTTAGTGTACCTAAGTTTGTATTGTTTATTTTTTGATTAATAATTATTTTCTGACCTCCTTAGGTCGGGCACTGGAAACTGCGTCAACTGCACTTTTGCATTTTTCAGTGTTCACTTCTGTATTATGTACCTACCTATGTATTACGTTCAAAATAAACTTATTAAGTATATTTTATTATATATATACATATAAAATATTCAAAAATCCTATTATAAAGTTGCAAATAATTATGTTACGTCACTTATGGAGTTACGTTTTTGCGTAACCCTAAGTGACACACTAACAAAAAACGGGGAGAGCTCCAAGAGTCTGGTAATATACCCGTATTTTTATCATTATATATACAATTCTACTGTAAGTGTGTATGTCACTTAACTCCTCCTTAACGGCTGGACCGATTTAAATGTTTTTTTTTTGTATGGGACAGGTTGTCCATACCATACTTAATATTATAAATGCGAAAGTGTCTCTGCCTTTTTGTTACGTTTTCACGGCTAAACAGATGAACGGATCTTGATGAAATTTGGTAAAAAGAATTGCATTCGGGGGTACAACATCCTTTTTGTCTCAAAAAACCACCTTGAAGGGGATAAAATAGGGGATGATAGTTTGTTTGGGCAACTCATATTTCCTTGAGTTAGGGATCTGAAAATTCATAGATATTTAGGCTTTTGGTGAGAAATCCCTACTAATATTATAAACGCAAAAGTAACTCTGTCTGCCTGTTACGTTTACACTCCTAAACCATTGAACCGATTTTGATGAATTTTGGAATAGAGGCAGCTGGGACCTTGAAAAAAGACATAGGCTACTTTTATGGAGGTACCACGCGTGCAAAGCCGCGGGCAGCAGCTAGTAATATATAATACTTTTACTGGTAATGTTGATCACTGCATTGTCTATCTTCACTCACTTGAAGCAAGTTATATATATAATAGTAACATAGGTAGATATTCTATCAAATACAAAATAGAGATTCTTTATCTATAATTTGTTCCACAAAAACTCATTTACACGCGCTCAGAAAATGCTTCATATCCATCTAGCAACTGCGCTTAATCATTTAAATAATACTGCAATTTCGCGAAATTGGCTCCAACGTGTTCCATTTGTATAGTGTTGAACCACTAATCTCCCAAATAATCAATTTAAACTGCTAATATAAATCCAACACCCCTCGTGGTGAATTGCGTAGTTTATTTAAAGGCTAGCCCCAACCAATATCGAAGCAATTCTGTTAAAAGCTATTCGCGATTGATGCCCGGTCGAATGCTATTAAATGGCTCGATGCAGGCTATAGCGAAACATATTTCAATGTTATGAAAAGTTAATACGGAATAGACGAAGTGAATACAGCTCTAGATCTGCCTTGATGTAAATTTTGGCAATGTCTAGTTGTAACGTTGCACGTACATACTACGTATTTCTTGTTACTAATGCCAACAAAATCAAAATTTTATTAAATTAAACTTATATAATAACTTATTCTAAATTAAAAACATAAAAATATTACATATTACATTAACATACATTTTGTACCTATCTAAATGCTTAACATAAAATTAAATAATTACAATAAAAATCTGCATAGCAGCAACATATTGCTAGCACTTTTTATCGCGACAGTACCTACAAGGCAAGTGGCGTGATATTCCAACGGAGCGCTGATTGGCTAATCCGCTCCTTTGTTTCCGCGGGCTCGAATGTTTAGACCGGCGCCGGAGCGGCCGGCCTCACACACGGCTTCTCATCCGACTTGCATCGGACGTGTGACTAGTGCGTTCACTGATAATAAAAGGTGTCTTCTTACGTGCTAGCGTAACTAATACCTACATAAGCCTGTGTAATTATAAATACAATAATTACATATTGCAGTACCTACCTAAATATTAAATTCAAGTGTGTGCTAAACCCCGATAGGGTAAGTGTTGAACAGTGTTATAAGTAGGTAGGGGATTGCTTAGCTTTACGTAATTTATTCTGTGTGTGAAAACTTATTTTTAGGTACTTATTTATTTATTGCGCTTATATGCAAATATTTGGTTTTAATCGCTATACGGGCGAAATATTTAATGAACTCCGTATTGTAATTTTTAGAGCACATTCATTCTCATTCTTTTATCCGCTAAATTTACCTACGTACCTACATTGGCCAATTTCTTCTAAATTCCAGTTCGCATACTATGTAGGTACCTACCTATTTGATTTAGCTTAACTATTTCATTACACTAATCGTGCCTTATTATTTTACTGCTTTGTAACTCCGTTCTGATAGAGAACCACCTCTGCACCAACTGCTTACCTAGGTACTCGGCTCTCCACATAGGCTCGTCAATACAGGGTGTTCTCTATCCACGGAAAGCGGTCGGAGCAAATGTTTTATGGTGAACATTATTCACAGGGTCCTACACTAGGGGTCCAACCTCGGACATCATCCCTTGGACCGCCAACCTACTTCGACGGTTGAACGAACTTCCTCGACGGCTGTCATCACCGGCCTCTTTTGCCCTCCGCCGTCGAGAATCCACCCGCAGCTATCAGGAGAGTACCGGACCGCGAAGCCAAACCAGACCGGCATAGTTAACCCCGACCTTATTCTATTTTTCTTTTAAAATATATATATATATATTTAATGTTTGTTGACGTTTTCGTTTCATTTAGTCATATGCCACTAAAAACCTAAACGCCACACTGGCGCCCTCTAACGTGGTTCTAAAAATAAGGTCTGGTTTTGCTTCGTAAGTAGTTGTGTGTTTTTTTATTTTTTGTGAAACGTTATATTTTTTTTTGGTTGCTCGTAACTAAGGTGTACACCCTGTACCAAAAAAAAACTAAATACCTAATTGTTTTGTCTTAATTTAAATTATTATTTTTTTTGTTGTCGTGGTTTTAAGTTTTTTAGATCAACCTGTATGCACAAATTGCAACTCTTACAAAATTGATCACTAAAGTACTATCGAGTACAGAAATGTTTAAGTTTAATAATATTTTGGTTTAGAAGTTAACATTTTTATTTCGCGCGGTGTACACATTAGTTGCATTTTTGCTTTGTTTTTTTTATTTTGTGACTGTTTTTCAGTTTTGATTTTTGCTTAATTTTTTTTTGCTTGCCAACCATAACGTTATTTTACTTGCTGTGTAACAGAACGGAGAAGCTTATTTAAGCATTGTTCAACATTTACCTTTTTGAGTTTTAAGTTTTCAAAAGTTTTTTTTAAATTTTTTTTTCCAAAAAAAAAAAAAAAAATATATTACATTATTTTTAATACCTTCTTATAATGGAATATCCCATCAAGTTTTTATCATTACAAAAATCTGAGTTAGAATATGAGGTGCTTATTAGGGGCGAAACTCCAGCTAATACAGTTGACGACTTAAGGAAACAAATTTCGAAATTAGGGCCCTTATTTCCTTCCGAAGACATTCTCGATTGCCCACTTAAAATTAGTAATGATTTGAAGGGTATAAGTGATGTCCTATCTAAAGTAAAATGTCTTCTCGATTCCAAACCGGACAAAAATGCTGTACTGCGTGCTCAAAATTACCTTTATCATATATACCACCGACTTAATCGGCTTGTTTGTGATGATCAGTACATTGATGCTTATAATGCATGCGCGTCTGAGTTCCGCGAGTTATTTAATCGTCACACTTTGCTCAAGGACACGGCTGTTGATTCTCTACTGTCATCATCTTCTGTTTGCCCTTCAAATCAACCAGCTAGTGACCCTCTTAACATTAATGTGACCTGCGAACGTGGAGTAACTAGCGAGCTCACTAAGATCAAGTTTGACGGGAAGTCGTGTGTGCGATCCTTTATACAGCGGATATCGGAATTTAGCAAGGCTAGGAATATTTCTTCGTCAAAGTTATTGACGTACGCTACTGAATTGTTCACTGGGGACGCTTTACACTGGTTCCGTGGAATTCAAGATTCGATTTCAGATTGGAATGAACTAGTTTTAACACTTAAAAACGATTTTAGTCAAGCAGACTATGATTACAGGCTGCTCTCGGAGATACGTGCTAGGACTCAGGGTGAAACAGAAAATATCACTATTTATCTGTCAATAATGTCCGGGCTTTTCTCTCGTCTATCCAAATCACTTCCTGATGAGGACAAGCTAGAGATCCTGTTGCATAATGTCAGACCATGCTACGCGAGCACTTTAGCTTCTGTCTCTAATATAAATAGTATTGATGTACTGAGATCGTCATGCCGTAACTACGAGAACATCCAGGCACGTCTTGCTGGTTTTCGTGAGCCACCTAAAGTTACATCTGATACCATGGCACCAGAATTTGCGTATAGCGGTCATTCATCGCAGAAGCCGTCTGTTAGCAACAACAATAGTAAAAATGATCTCGATAACAATTGTAACCGGTATGTACATGCAATGTCCCTTACCCCCAAAACACTCTATTGTCCGAGGTGTCGTAATAACACCCACAACCTTCGTCAATGTAAGGCCGATAAAGGTAAAATACTTTGTTTTGTCTGCGGTCACGAGGGTGTTAAAACTCCACAGTGCCCGACGTGCAATAAAAAAAACTCAGAGTTTTCAAAAAACCAATAAGTCTGCAGAATTGTAACACTAACAAAGAAACATCTAACAAGTTCGACAGTGAAGATTGGGCCAAATGGCTACAAACTATTAGTTTATATTTCAGCTCATATAAAATAAATACAATTCTGCAGAACCAACCTAATAATGACCCTAGGCCCTATGCAATCGTACACATTAATAATTTGAAAATGCATGCTTTGATGGATTCTGGCGCAGCTGTAACGATTATAGGCAACAATGTTCATCGTGTTTTTGAGCAGCAAGGTTTTGAGCTTCAAAATGATCATAGCATCACCGTCACAGCAGCAGGTGGTCAGTCTATGTCAAGCCTTGGCTATTTAAACTTGCCTATAACATTTGATAATATGCTTCACGTCATGAAAGCTTACGTTGTTCCAGATATAAATGTTGATTTAATTTTAGGCATCGATTTTTGGCATAAATTCAAAATTTTTCCAAATCATCTCAACAACATTGTTTATTTAAATTCAAATAACTTTACTGCTACCCTTCACATTGATCGTAACTCTTTCATCCAAGCTTACGATCACTTATCTGATTCTGAGAAATCTATGGCAGACAATATTATATGTCAATTTAGAAATATTTCTACCGAATTTAAAGGTTTAGGTGAGACCAAGCTAATCACTCACCGAATTGACACTGGTGACGCTCAGCCCATTCGTCAGCGTTACTACCGGATGTCCCCGGAAAAGCAGCGCATTCTTATTGAACAGGTGGACGAGATGCTAGGTCTCGACGTAATCGAGCCCTGTGAGAGCGCTTGGTCGTCCCCTGTCCTAATTGTTAATAAAAAGAATGGTCAGCCTCGTTTCTGTCTCGACAGCCGTAAGTTGAACGCAGTCACAAAACGCGATGCGTACAACTTGCCCTACGTGTCTGAGATCTTAGATAATCTTCGCGACGCTCGTTATTTAACCAGTTTAGATTTATCCAAAGCGTTCTGGCAAATTTCTATTGCTCCTGGCGACCGTGACAAAACAGCCTTCTACGTACCAAATCGTGGAACGTTTCGCTTTAAGCGTACCGCATTCGGACTCACCAATGCCCCGGCAACTCAGCAGAGGCTGGTTGACATGCTTTTCAGTGAGTTCGACCTTAAAGTCTTCGCATATTTGGATGACATCATCATCGTCTCGAATGATTTCAATTCCCATGCGTCTATTTTACTGCGCGTTCTAGAGAAGTTGAAGCAGGCTAATCTCACCATCAACCTAGAAAAATGTAAGTTTTTCAGAAGTGAGCTTAAATATCTAGGTTATGTTGTTGATAGTGGTGGACTACGTACCGATCCAGAGAAAGTGCAAGCTATACTCAATTATCCGACACCTACTTGTCGAAAGGATATTAAACGTTTCCTCGGAACAGCTACCTGGTACCGTCGCTTTGTCCCCAATTTTAGCACTATAGCAGCTCCACTCAATAAGTTGACATCGTGCAAGAAGGGCGGACCTCCTTTCACCTGGTCTCCTGAAGCAGACTTGGCATTTCGCAAGTTGCAAGAATGTTTAGTTTCCGCTCCAGTTCTTTCCTGCCCTGACTACGATAAGCCATTTGAGGTGCATACCGATGCCAGTAACTATGGTGTGGGTGCTATGCTAACCCAAACCGTGGACGGTAAGGAGCACCCAATAGCATACATGAGCAAATCGTTGTCAGCGGCAGAGAAAAACTATAGCATTACAGAGCGTGAAACTCTTGCTGTGGTCATAGCTTTAGAACATTGGAGGTGTTATTTAGAGAATGGGAAGCCTTTCACCGTCTTTACAGACCATAGTGCCTTAAAATGGTTCCTATCTTTAAGTAACCCAACCGGTAGGTTAGCGCGTTGGGGTGTTCGATTGTCCGCTTTTCACTTTGAACTGAAACATCGTCGCGGCGTTGATAATGTCATCCCCGATGCTCTAAGTAGAGCCGTTCCCGTTAACGTGATTAGCACTTCAGGCTGCCACTCTTCGACTTCTGATTTTTGGTACAAAAACATTTATAATTCTTGTCTCACTAAACCTCAGAACTTTCCAAATTTTTTTATTAAAAACAACTCCCTTTATAGACTGACAAAAAACAAACATGACTCGACTAACTTAACTTCAGAATTTGCGTGGAAAGAAGTAATTCCGGCAGAGCTACGTGAGCAGGTCATGCTCGAAAACCACGCGGAGCCTACGGCAGGACATCTTGGTGTGTTTAAAACTTACCATCGTCTAGCTTTACGATACTTTTGGCCAGGTATGCACCGAGATGTCGTGAAATTCATCAATTCCTGTACAAAGTGTCTCACTTATAAAGCTCAGAACCACCAAACCTTAGGTGAAATGGGTCGCCCTAAACAATGCTGCCGTCCATTCCAAGCTATCTCTGTCGACCTCATGGGCCCTTTGCCCGTCTCTAGGAAGCAGAATAGCTATATTTTAGTAGTAACCTGTTGTTTTACAAAGTTTTGTCTGATCTGTCCCTTGCGATCTGCTACTTCTGCCGCTGTCTGTAAGTTTTTGCAGGATTCCGTCTTCCTGATACATGGAACTCCTCAAACTATATTTATGGACAACGGTAGTCAGTTCGTCAGTACTGCTACACAGTCCCTCTTTAAAGAATACAACATCCCTAATGTTTATTATACACCAAAATACACACCGCAGGTCAATACTGTCGAGCGTTATAACAGAACCATCATAACCTGTATATCAACATTCGTGGAGGATGATCATCGTACATGGGACGTTTTTATTCCCAAGGTACAATTCGCCATTAACAATTCGGTGAATGAGGCGACCGGCTTCACTCCTTCATTCTTGGTATTTGGTAGGGAATTGGTCGTCTGCGGTACTCATTATGTTGACAATGAGGCAGGTGAGGAATTTTTGTTCCTTCCACGTGACCGTTATGCGGAAAATTTAGGCTGCCTTTCCGAAATGTTTAATAAAGTACAAGCAAAACTTTGGCATGCGCACGTAAAAAATATGTCTCATTATAACCTGCGTCGACAATCGACGGAGTTCAATGTAGGAGATATAGTGATGAAGCGTACTTATATTCTGAGTGACAAAGATAAATACTTTTGCAAGAAGCTGGCTCCAAAATTCATCAAATGCCGCGTTAAGGAGAAAAAATCTCCCTTAGTCTACATTTTGGAAGATATGTCAGGTAAAGACATAGGTACATGGCATATAAAAGATTTAAAATTAACAGGTTTAAATAAATAGTTATTATAGTGTAGGTAGTGTAAACAATTTTTTTTATATAGATTGTACTTTCATCTTATTATAATGGGTCTCCTATTTCATTAAAAATGGTTACCTTAATATGAAAGGTGGCTAGTAGCTCTTTTAAAAATTACCACTTATTTCAATGCATTTTTTTTATATATATGAATATTAAACTAATTGTGCGGATTTTTATATATAAATCTATATATAAAAATCCTATTGTGACGAGGGGGGTAATGTAACGTTGCACGTACATACTACGTATTTCTTGTTACTAATGCCAACAAAATCAAAATTTTATTAAATTAAACTTATATAATAACTTATTCTAAATTAAAAACATAAAAATATTACATATTACATTAACATACATTTTGTACCTATCTAAATGCTTAACATAAAATTAAATAATTACAATAAAAATCTGCATAGCAGCAACATATTGCTAGCACTTTTTATCGCGACAGTACCTACAAGGCAAGTGGCGTGATATTCCAACGGAGCGCTGATTGGCTAATCCGCTCCTTTGTTTCCGCGGGCTCGAATGTTTAGACCGGCGCCGGAGCGGCCGGCCTCACACACGGCTTCTCATCCGACTTGCATCGGACGTGTGACTAGTGCGTTCACTGATAATAAAAGGTGTCTTCTTACGTGCTAGCGTAACTAATACCTACATAAGCCTGTGTAATTATAAATACAATAATTACATATTGCAGTACCTACCTAAATATTAAATTCAAGTGTGTGCTAAACCCCGATAGGGTAAGTGTTGAACAGTGTTATAAGTAGGTAGGGGATTGCTTAGCTTTACGTAATTTATTCTGTGTGTGAAAACTTATTTTTAGGTACTTATTTATTTATTGCGCTTATATGCAAATATTTGGTTTTAATCGCTATACGGGCGAAATATTTAATGAACTCCGTATTGTAATTTTTAGAGCACATTCATTCTCATTCTTTTATCCGCTAAATTTACCTACGTACCTACATTGGCCAATTTCTTCTAAATTCCAGTTCGCATACTATGTAGGTACCTACCTATTTGATTTAGCTTAACTATTTCATTACACTAATCGTGCCTTATTATTTTACTGCTTTGTAACTCCGTTCTGATAGAGAACCACCTCTGCACCAACTGCTTACCTAGGTACTCGGCTCTCCACATAGGCTCGTCAATACAGGGTGTTCTCTATCCACGGAAAGCGGTCGGAGCAAATGTTTTATGGTGAACATTATTCACAGGGTCCTACACTAGGGGTCCAACCTCGGACATCATCCCTTGGACCGCCAACCTACTTCGACGGTTGAACGAACTTCCTCGACGGCTGTCATCACCGGCCTCTTTTGCCCTCCGCCGTCGAGAATCCACCCGCAGCTATCAGGAGAGTACCGGACCGCGAAGCCAAACCAGACCGGCATAGTTAACCCCGACCTTATTCTATTTTTCTTTTAAAATATATATATATATATTTAATGTTTGTTGACGTTTTCGTTTCATTTAGTCATATGCCACTAAAAACCTAAACGCCACATAGTGTGAATGTATTGTTGAGATTAATTTTGGTCATCTTATGAAGCATACATTGCGCTCGTAATTTTTTTCGTGCCATATTTCGGGTTTATTAGTAATTCTGGTGGTTTTATTCAAATAAAGCTAGAGTTACAAACATCCTTAAATTATTTTATATGCAATGTATATACCACCATTTTATGTACTTATGTAAAATGACAAATGACGTCTTACTATAAAATTGAACTTGACATTAGCAAAATAATGATCATGACACATTACCATTGCCAATAAAGAAGAAGCAGATTATTGTATATATCTACATTATACAAGAATTGCTCGTGATAAACACTTGACAATGACAAAATTGTAAAAAAAACATTTTTTTAAAAATAAGAAGAATGCTTTGTTATAATATCATCAAAAAGTCACAATCGATCGTAATTTGTCTATTTTTAACATCATCGTAGAGTGACCGACTAGAATTTATTTGTATTCCTCGTCGTACAAATAACAAATCAATAGGTACACTATAATTCAATTGTCTGCACTCATACTAAGAACCATTTATTGATTACAATTCCGCTTAAATTACCCAATAAAACATGAATTTACACGATAAAACTGTATTACGAGTAATTTATAAGAGCTACGTAACTTCATAGAATGACAAATATTCATGCCATGTTTTCTATTGTTGCAGGTGTGACAAGATGGCATTACATTCCGCTATACATATATGCCAGCCGCTGCATATATCGACCACCTAGAATTATAGAATCCCACTTCTTAGAAGCAGAATTGTGAAGTACATAAAGTAAGTTCACAGTAAGCAATATGAATTTGAAGTTGATATCGATACTTCTGACATGGAACTGCATACTGATATCAGCGAAGAGAAACTCCTTTGAAGAGGAGGAGGCTTCGAGATCGAGGGAACTGAGGAATAAAGAGATCAACCGCAACAGAACCACGTTCAATGGAACGCTTACAGATCTTCCTGAAAGAAGGTATTTGCGGCACAGAAACAGTTCGAGATACCGGGCAGAGAAACGAAGGAATTGGGAACATGAGGTAAGAAGAGATAGAAGAAAGGGTTCTGACAGTTATTCCTTAGAGGATAGCGCGAATCGGACTATAGAACCCTTCAGCCCTAAGAAAGAAGAGAAGACCCGTAAGACAGAGAAACATTTAAACAAAAGCTTCGAGAAATATTCTATGAGAAAGTTGATTAATCAGAGTAAGCCTCCGGAAAGATCACACTCTGTACCCGTGAAGGAAAACTCTACGCGGTCGAAAATGAAGACGCCTAATAAGTGGCAGAATTCAGACAGGAACAATGGGTATATCCCGTTTCCCCAGCCGAGGGAGAGGAAGCCAAATATAATTTTGATACTGACAGATGATCAGGACGTGGAGTTGGGTAGTTTGAACTTTATGCCGAGGACTATGAAGGCTATAAGGAGTGCTGGTGCTGAATTCCGGCACGCTTATACTACGACGCCTATGTGTTGTCCATCAAGGTGAGCACACAATAGTGTTTATATTAGTATTAGCAACACATTTTTAGTTTTTAGTTATTAATATATTATAATTAAGAACTAAAAAGACAAGACATAACTTCATTTAATTTAAAAAAAAGGGTCGAATTGAGAATTTTTTGAAGTCGGTTTAAAAATTATCGTCGAAATCGGTTGGCGTGATAATGAGTTATTCGTCCATTTGTCGCGCACATACTTAATGCAAATGTAAGACTTAAATGGTTTTCTCATGGCTGTCATTGTCAGAAAATTTTAATGACCTAATTGAAATGGGGCCACACGGGAAGCACCAGCTTATATAAAAAAAAGAATCATCAAAATCGGTCGTCAAATCAAAGTCTGTTAAAAATACGATATTTCGTTTATATAGATGACATATTTTTTCCGGCTATTTAGATTAAATAAACAAACTACAGAACTGATTTCGACAAAACTTCTATGGAACAAATCGGAAATATAAAAACAAATACCTACCTTTAAAATCGGTTCCTAAATGACGGAGTTACTATGGTATGATGGACGAATTGAGTACTTTCTTTCTTTTAAGTCGGTAAAAAGGTAGTATATTATGTTATTTTACTTATATTTATACGAAGTTTCCATCATATCGGTTACGTCAAAACAGTCAAAACAGCCATAAACAAAGATCCATATTCATGCTAATATCGAAAGTGTCTTTGTCTGTTGGTCTGTTCTTCGGTTTATCTGTTTGTTAATTCGTTTATTACTCCATCACGGCTAAACGGACCTTGATGAAGTTTGGTACGAAAATAGATTGTATCTATCTTGAAGACAGACATTGAAGTAAGCGTGCGGCTTCGCACGTGTGAGACAATACAAACATACAAACATTGGAACCAACTTTCGTGTACTTAGGATTTAATTTCTCGATCGTCCTGTTGACTTTTTCTTAAAATCAAAATCATGTAACTTCTTACATGTCTTGAAAAGCTTTCTCTATAGCTTAGAGTATAGCGACGGGTGTCTATAATGTGGAAACATCGGTTATTAGCAGTTAGTTAACATTTGTATAAGAAAGGAAACGATCCGTTCAGATTTTAATAGCGAAATCAGCTGACGAATGCTACTAACGGATGGCTTTATTTTATCCTTATCTGGCTTTATAGCTTACTAGATGCTGCCCGCGGCTTTGCACGCGTGGTACCTACATAAAAAATAGCCTTTGTCCATATGAACTCCAAGGTCCTTATCTCTACACCAAAATTCATCAAATTCAGTGGTTTATGCGTGAAAACGTAATAAACATATAGACAGAGTTACTTTCGGAATTATAATGTTAGTTAGATCTATACGTAAAACCCATATAATACCTGTTCCAAACTTCAACTAAATCTTTCACTAATCTAAACTCGAAATTTGTTTGTTTATTACTTTTTGACTGCAAAATGGCCGAAAGAATCTTAATGAAATTCGGTAGGTACAAGGATAGATTGTATCATGGATCCATAGGCTACTTTTGAACTGATAACTTCTTATGGGAGGGTAAACCGCTTCGTTACGTAACGCGTTACGGCGCCAGTCTATCTGGCGTCCCTTTCTCTCACGCATACGGCAGTGGTAGGCAGGCTCCTCCTCTCTCACTTTAACCCACAGCGCTAGTTAGATTAATTTAAGTTATCACTGTCGGGCGTTCCGAGACGCACACGTTTTTTTATGTACATACATACGGGTGAACAACAGCTAGTAATGCATATTATTGTCCAGTTTCTAACTCTCTGCCCCCAGGAGCTCGTTACTGACCGGAACATACGTCCACAACCATAACGTGTACACGAATAACGACAACTGCTCGTCCCCGATGTGGCAGGCCAAGCACGAAACCAACACCTTCGCCACTTACCTCTCTAACGCTGGATATAGAACTGGTAAGTTTACATTTTAGAAGCTTTAGGTAAGTTCAATAATAATAATGAAACGTTTATTTTGCACCACAAAACGTTAAACTTACGTTACTGAATATTATTATGGGAGCAAAAATGGACACCATTCAGCATAATTTCACAGTGGTTGGTATATGCGACTGCGACGTGACTTCCGTGACGCCTGAGTTCGGTAGGTAACTAACTAACTATATTTCCATCGGTTTACTAATCTTTATGCATCTGTGAACTATTCCAACAATAGAATAGAATTTAGTAGAATAGAAAACATTTATTCAGCTCACCACTCAAAATACAAAAAAAAAAAGAAAAAATGTGAAGTTAACAAACTAACAATTACAAACAATACATTTTAAATTAATTTCCTAGTATTGTAGCATTTAGGTGTGGTGGTGAAATAATACTCATCTCAGCATAATGCCAGAGCCCTGAGCCACTCTGTGGTTCTCTGTGCTCGAATCCCCGAATACTCGAATAATCAGTTGTTTTTACTTCTTCTTATCGTGTCACTAGTTATTTTCAACCAGTGTGGTGAAAGGATTAAATTGCGCCTCAGAGGCTCCTATCGTGCACTTAGGTAAGCCTTAATGTAAGCTCTCGACCTTAACCTTGCCGACAGGACCTGCAGGAAAGACGAATCAGTACCTACAGGTGCGTAACTGCTGGCACCGAGCTGGGCTTGTTTCAAGTTTTCCTTCTCTATTGCTAGCTCTTCTGTTAGTCAGCAGGGGGCTAATCCTCAATAATTTAAAGACTATCGCACTCGCCTCCATCATCAGTCTCCAAGCAGCACTCATCTGGGATCAGTTCCACGTAGAAATCCTCACTTCGATGTTATATAATTCAGCGAAAATTACCAACCTGATTCAACAGTCAGTCAAGTGCGGACACATTTTTGATGATCCTTAGCTGATCGTTACAGAGAACCTACAGCGGATGGTAAAAGTAAAAAAACTTTTTTTTTAATATTTTTGTAAAAAATCATCTGAAGGTGTCATGTCATGTTTTGTTTATACAAAAAAAAATTACTTGCTCATAAAAAAATACAATTAAACTAACATGTATTTGCATTAAGAATTTGGCATTAATAAGAATAATGAGAATTTAAATCATCAACGGGATCTCGGGGATCTTTTTTATCCAACGCACAAAATTGCTTTTAAAAAAGTTTGTTGTCTTTTTATTTGATTGCGCATTTCAAGCATCTGTGTTCGATCGCTTTATATAATGAATTATTACCATATCTCGATGAAGTTGTTAAATGCACCTGTGCTCGCAATGTACTTGTGTGGCATTTCACATGTAGGCATAAAGAAACAGTGAGTCTACTATGCAACGATAAACGATACGAGACCTTAATCGTGCAAAAACCTACTATGAGTTAAATCGTTTCGACTCGTTTCTAAAGAAGAAAGAACTTTATCATTCCGATAATATCGTAATTAGTTTTCCGAGTAGATGCCAGGGAACTAACATTTGTTTCGCTTACTTTCTGCTGACTAACTGCGCCTCCAACGACGACAGACGCATCGCGCCACTATAACTTCTATCTGCTTAAAATTGTATTTAGGTACTAGCAATCCGGCCGGTTCGTAGGTGTATATTATACACCTATCCTTCCTCATAAATCACTCGGTTCATTGGTGAAAACCGCATGAAAATCCGTTCTGTAGTTTTTGAGAAACTACATAACGCGGTAGGAGAATTTGATTTATTATATTATGTACCTACTGATAACGGAGTTACCTACCTATTGTATTAATCGAAATAGCACGCGTTCTGAAGACACTTCGGCGGTACTGTATTGTGTCCAGTGTATGTGAAAAGGCTCTACCTTTAACCACCAGCCGTAATACGATACTATACGGGCACCTGAGAATGTGTTTAGTTAGTTCCTTGCTACAATAATTACGTCTATGGCTGTTTTTAAAAAATATTACTTAATTGGTACCTACCCAAATGGATGTTGTCCCTGTGTTAGTTAGTCAATCAGCATTCTTATGTAAGTAAAAGAATAATTAATGTTTATGCTGATAATTAACAATAAACTGGAGGTAGGACCGTCTTGGTAGGTTACCACGGTGCCAGATATTCTGCGTCCAAGCATTAGTGTGCATTACTGTGTTTCGGTTTAAAGGGCACTAGAACAAGTGAAATTACTAGACGAATAGACGAAAGAACTTATGTCTATGGCCGGCAACGTGTGAGTGAAACACTTACCAGGTAGGCCGTATATTTTATTGCTGGCTGTATAGAAACACTATTGTCTATGGTAATAATTACACAAAATACTTACAAAAATACAAAAATACTTCTTTATTTCTAATTCTAGCATCCTAGAGACGTTGAACAATTTACAGTTAAAACCACTTTCTATTTACATAAAATTTAATGTTCTCGTAGACTGGCGTTTTATTCCTGTGATACGACTAGATCTATAAACTTGATTAAAGTTTAAGATTTGCTTTAATAGCCCTTAGCAACCAATTCGACTTTGATCGATCTTTTGCCGACACCATTTATGTTCAACCGCTTTTAATATTATATATATGTAATAATAATAAACACATTTCAATAGACCAGACTTGACTCTTTTAGACAAAACCAATAACATAGCACTTCTCATTAACATCGTCATACCCAACACTCATAACCTGCAGACCACCATTGCAGAGAAACTATCTAAATATATTGACCTTAAAAACGAAATGTGGCGTTTGCAAAATGTCTCAATAGTTCCGATAGTCTTATTATAGACGACCTCTGTGGCGCAGTGGGCTTAGGTCCGGCAGAGACGCAAAAGGTTGCGGGTTCGATTCCCGCCGCGGGACCAATGTTTGTATGATCTGTATGATCTGTGTTTGTCTCGGGTCTGGGTGTTTCTATGTATAATATGTAGGTATTTACAAACCTACAAATATATATATATATATATATATATATATATATACAGGGTGGCCTGGAACTAGTATTTTAAGCCGGAACGAGCAGATTCCGACCATGAAAATTAACAGTTGTGGGGGTACAACTCCTAAGAATTATTATTTTCAGATTTCCATACAAAAACATTCAAGAAATAAAATTGACAATCCTTATTATTTTGTCAACAATGCTTCTAAGTGCGTTACCTACTCGTACCTACATCGTTTCGCGTGAGTTCAAATTGTTTGCTAAGCTAGGCTAGATAGGTACCTAGGTTGGTGTGTGTAGGTATCTATTGACGTAGGTAGATACTTACATTACATACTAACTGCGGTATTCACACAAGCCATGGTGTTTCGTTTGTAGCACAAAACTAAGTAGATATTTATTTAGTAACTAGGTACCTATTTATCCAGCGGCTAATCCAATTACCTATTCGTCTCTTGCAAAACAATGTTTTTAATTTTAAAGTAAAATTTTGGATTGGCCCCCGTACAGTCCGGATTTAAATCCAATCCAAAACTTGTGGTACCAGGTGAAGAAGACAGTGGCGGCAAAGCGTACATCAAACGTCGATCAACTTTACACAGCTTTTACAGAAGCGTGGGAACAAATTCCGGTACAAGTTTGTACAAAATTGATCGCTTCCATGGCTAAGAGATGTCGTGCTGTTATTGCTGCAAAAGGACATTCGACCAAGTATTGATACGCATCGGAATGCTCTGTAAAAATGTGTTAGAAATCTTACGTACTAAGATAATTTCAATGATAACTCATTTTTTTTTATTTCTTGTTACGAAATGAAGTGTCTTTAATTGGCCAGATCTTACTAATCTTATCTTTTATTTACCTACACTGCTTACATTTAAGTTTTACCGAATAAAAGGTAAGCTTTGTTGTAAATATTTCGTTTTAACAATACACAATAACAACACAAATAAAAATTAATTGGCAGCAAGTTACAATGGCAGTCTGATAAAATATATACAGGAGGAATAGCTTAGTTATTTCAATATGCTTCCAGTGTCTTTAATTATGTGACCACCACTGTAAGTAGTATATCAGTCATTTGGTACCTATAACACAAGCTCTGCTTACTTTGGGGCCAGATTGATGCTGTGTGAAATGTCCGGGTTTATTATTATTATTATCATCAACCGGCGTTATTCCAAAACAACTCTTCTAATCTCTAGAGCACTTGCGCCTTCCCAAGCATACGTATGTTTTGCTACAGAAAGCTGTCATTTTGTACACATGTAGAATAGTGAGAAAGTTCTTGCAAACTGAACTTCCTAGTGAAGTCTAACCCAACAATACTGCGACGCACTTGGCTTAGGCCCGTGCGCTTCAAGGAATCCGGTATTAATTATACCGAGTAGAACAAGTCTTTATTAAAATAATAATAATAATGCCGGATATTTCACACAGCATCATCAGGCGCCAAAGTAAGCAGAGCTTGTGTTATGGGTACCACATGACTAATATACTACTTATACACGTATTTTTTTAAAATATATACATATTATACATATAAGCACCCAGACCCGAGACAAATACTTGCAAATCATACAAACATTTTTCCTGCGCCTTAGCTCACTGTGCTACAGAAGACGTCCATATGAACTAGTTTTAATAACATTTATTTACAGAACTGTACGAAATAAAATATTTATATATAAAATACATTAGAAACAATTGAGCTAAGGTCTAAGGACCGCATAAAACGACCCATAGATACAGCTCAACTGATAAGTTACCTAATAGTTGAATAAGTCAAAGACGATGTCTTTTCACGTACATCTATTCAATTGGTAAAACACCTTTGTAAAATAAGCTTCCGGATCATAAACATTTGACTAGAAAGTACATAATATATTATATCATATAGCTTTATCATTGCTGTTACATCGGCCGCGCAGAACGCATAAATCAATAACTCCGCTGCAGCCGCTGACAATCTTAACTGCAGCATCTTCTAAGATTTGTTCTAAATAGAATATCTAGTTAAGGGCGTGGGCGCACGTGGGTCGCCGGACGTCGGCTATTTCATCGCATCTCGCACACGTCACACAAATAAAGCAGATGGAAGTGTCCTTGCCGGTATTTGGGGAGACCGATTGGCCGATCTATCTTATCCGGTCAAGACGAATGCGATTTGTCGGGATTTGTCACGTCTAGTCACGCTCGCGTCACATCCAAAAGTAAATTGATGTCGCTAGACGCTCAGCTCTGTCGTTGATTTAGTGCATTCAGTGTGCACCTTCCTGGATTCCGGGCGAGAGACCCGACGCACATTCAAATAAGATAGCAAGCCTGGAGATTATAGCTGTATTTGTACTAACTAGCATCGAAGCGAGCATGGTGCGAATGAAAATACAAACTATTTATAACAAACCATTTAAATAAGCGCCTTTAGTGACACAAAGCACGTAAGAGTAATATATCACCTGTTAGGAATCCATTTGGCTTGTAAATTTATGCTCTGGATGATCTATCGTAAATTAAACCCTTGCGGAGAGATTCCTGGTGCAAACGGAGCACACTCACTGATTATCACAAGTCGTAGCTTAGAACAGTGATAGAGCCTAATCAGTTTATTGCTGCTTCCGTCCGAAGATGAAAGTCGAGATGTGTGGGAGTGCCAATTGTCTGATTACTTTGGTTTCTCTTTCTGCTAGTGGGGAAGCTAGCGGTCATGAATTTAATCCACTTGAAGCAATTGCTAGTGTTCGAATCGTGTAGGTAATATCTGTAGTTAACGAACGAACAACTTGCGTAGGATAATTTCAATTGTCACTCAGCCATTTATTTAACCCTTCTATAATAATAAAAAGAAATAATAAAAAAATAATAATAAAATAATACCAGACATTTCACACAGTATCATCTGGCCCCAAAGTAAGCAGAGCTTGTGTTATGGGTACCACATGACTGATATACTACTTATAGTAATTGCTTTTTTTTTTTAAATACATACATATTATACATAGAAACACCCAGACCCGAGACAAATACTTGCAGATCATACAAACATTTGTCCCGCAGCGGGAATCGATCCCGCAACCTTTTGCGTCTCAGCCGGACCTAAGCCCACGGCGCCACAGAGGTCGTCATTTATTACAAATACTTACAATAAATTATAACAGAGTGATCAATGCTTAAATACAGAATTAACTGGTTCTATTTTATCTAAACAGTCGATCCGTCGTTCGAGTGTAATTGTATCAAAATTAGGAAATACTTACGAGTGATTAATGCCAGCAGATTGAACAGATGGCTGGAAATGGGCTGATAACAGTGACATATAGTCTAGAGTCAATAGATTAGATTAGAACTTCATGACTAGACACTTAGTATTACTAAGTACATGATTGTTTTTGCGTAGTGCCTATATCTTCTCTAATATATAAAATTCTTCTGTCACGGGGTGCGTAATCGAACTCCTCCGAAACGGCTCGACCGATTTTCGTGATCCTTAGCGAGGATATTAGTCAGGGGGGAGAATCGAACAACATCTATTTTTCATCCCCCTAAATGTTAAGGGTGGTCCACCCCTTAATTTTTTTTATTTATTTTGCAGACAAAATTTTTTGTTTTTATTTTTTTATGATACATCATACAAAAATACATGCAACCCTAAATTTTCACCCCTCTACGATCAACCCTTATTTTTTAAACATCATATTTACCTATAAAAATGTTTCCTAAAAATGGCTAAAATGGCAAAACAACGTTTGCCGGGACAGCTAGTTAGCTATAATATACACTTTGACGAAATATCTGCTCCAACTCGACTCGGCGTCCGTAACAAAATTGCCAAGGATTATAAAAAAAAGTGACGAGTTTTTTTCCGGATTCTTCTTGAACTGGGGTTAGGAGGAACCAGAAGAAGACAAACTGGGCCTTATGATTTTATTGAATAAATAATGTTTTGATTTCATTTGATTTGAATAAAACTTTCTTCCAGGAAAAACAACTTTTTTCTCAATAGAAGACGTATTTTTTTAATCTGTTACAATCTCACAGTAGAGTAGGTAATCTAGAGGGTACACGCTAAGCCATAGAATAAATATCTACGTATTTTAAGTTCTAAGCGAAAGGCTAGTCGTCTGTAAAGTTTACGTTTTGGCTGAGAGCATGTCTGGAGCCTATAGGTAATCTTTGGAACTTGATGTCACTTTTTACATGTCATTGGTTACATACAACCAAGTTACAAAGATAGTTTACCGTCTACATATGTTACGAGCATGTATTAATTAACGTAAATATAGGTAAAGTACGTAAGTAATAATAATGAGTGCAATTTACAACGGGTCAACACTCAGGTCATCAAGATAATTTCAGCTTGTAGCACATTTATACCTACTTAGGAAGGCACTTGTTGTAGGCTTTATGTGGGTACTTTAGCGCAGTGCGCCTAAGTTGTGTCTAGTAGACGAAATACGGAGTAGACCTAATAAGAATTAGATTTATTGATATCAAATTCGTGTTTTGTTTATCTAATAAACATAATTGACTGTCGGGCATTATTTTTGGCCGTCTTGCGAACTAAACATTGCGCATTGAAGTAAGCATAGTATTGATTTTTCTTGAGTTATTTCCGGTTTTATTAGTTATGTTGTTTTTTTTATTTATATAGAGCTAGAGTTATTGACTCGGATGTGAATAATTGGAATAAACGCCTTGTGTTTTTTTGTGACTCGAGGAAAAATATTATACAAAATACAAATGACGAACGACAAGATACGACTTAGTGACATATTACTAGTCTTCTTCTTCATTGTTAATGGCCTGTGACATACTAATGTCAATTCTAGCAATGTCAAGTGTTTATAGTTTATAGTCAGTTTGTTTGTTATTAGTCTTAGTCGATGGTCAATTGTCAATTCTAACCGTCACGCGGAATGGCGTCTAGAATTTTCTTGGGATTCCTCGTCGTTCAAATCACATTGCACCAAAATACACATATAATTCAATTGTCCATACCCGTCCTGTAGTCACAATTTATTCATTAAAATTCCGGCAAGATTACTGAATAAAACTTGCAATAAAACGGGTAAAAAATATTAAATTAGCAGAGCTATGTTACTCCATGAAATGACAGACGAAGAATCGACATCATACTTACTATAAACAATATAAAAACTTGACATTGGCAAAATTGACATTATTATGACACATGTCATTAATGGAGAAGAAGAAGAAGACTGGCCTGCAGCTCAATTGGTAGTAGCTGTGAGCTGTGCCTTCTGCGGTATAAGTTATGATCTCGATTTCGTTTAGGCCACACATTTGCGTGATGAATTAGTGTTCATTCTGTATCTGGGGTGTTATTAATTACCATAATTCATATGTATGTAGATATAAACGTATTCTATCAGTTATCTCAACAATACAAGCTATGCTTAGTTTGGGGCTAAATTATGTTGTGTGCATTGTCCAACACAATATTTTTATTTATATTTATAATTAAGTTTATTTTAAAATTCGTTTTCCGTATCTTTCATCATGGTGATTATTTTATGCGTTGTTGACGGGTGAGGCTAATAAATAATAGACATGCGTGGGCGCAGGCAACGCCGCCGCCCTGTCTAGGCGACTTGCAATGCAAGCACGTGTCCGATTGGACGATGGGTGTAGGCATCTAAGCTCAATCGTGACGTGAATGAATGTGATTATAATAGTTACTATTTTTACGAAATTACGAAATTATTATAATTGAGTTGCCAATTTGAAAAAAAAATACAGATTGTATTAGATTTGTATAAATGATTAACGCCGAATGCGTTATTCGTAAAATCAGTGTCTTTGGGATTTATTTTTTTGGAAACAGAAACAGAACAATGAAACTTTTTTTTATTTGTGTTTTGGCATAGATTTGATACCAGTGCCCCGGTTTCACACGGTTGCAATTTAGAGTTATAATTTACATGTACATAATTTACCTTATGAAGCTATATGTATAGTTGGATAAGGATTGATATGATACACCTTTCGATTCTAGCCGTGTTTTTATTGACTGACTAGCTGTACCCGGCATCTGTTGCAATGCCACAAATCTCACCGTTTAAACCTTCCCTGGACTACGACAAACATTTCAACACCAAAATCAGCTAAATCAGTCCAGTCGTTCTCGAGTTTTAGCGAGACTAAGGAACAGCAATTGATTTTTAACCGACTTTATCAAAAAGGAGGAGGTTCTCAATTCGTCGGAATCTTTTTTTTTTTTTATGTATGTTCACCGATTACTCAAAAACGGCTGAACCGATATGAAAAATTCTTTTTGTTTGATAGGGTATACTTCACAGGTGGTCCGGACAGCCAGTATCTTTTTGATCTAATGCAAACATTTTATATTAAACCTAATGGGAGATATTAAACCTCTGTGGTAAATTTATCTAAATAAAAAGTAAAAAACAGTGAAATAATGAAAAACAGTGCAATAATGAGATTTCATGTAACATTACTGCACTGTTTTGGTTCTATGCAAAAAATACGTTCTTTGTGATCGGTTTTGTAGTGATTAATGATAACATTACTACGTAGTTGAAAGAAAACATACAAAAATTCAAATCTTTTTTCTTTGTAACATCAGTTTCAAAATGTCGGCTTAGATTATGGAGTTGTGAGATGCTGCCAAAGACGGAAAGGTAGCAGGAATTTGGAGAGACATTTGACCAGGGCGTCAATTCTGTTAATTTACAACGGTTATCGTTCCAATCCATCTACGTTTCGGCTTCAACTACGGTTCGATAATTACTCAAAAACCTATTCTGTTATGACCAAACAAAAGAAAACATTCAATTGATCGCTGACGACTACGTAAACGCATTAGCTGAGTCATTGTTCATTAGTAAAATACGAAACCACGTGCTCAGCTGCTCGGTTCGATTCCAATCTAGCTAACAGAAATTAGTAGAAATACCCCTCAGCAGCATGATAAAAGTGCACAGTAAACAAAGATGGCTACTTGATGTCAATACAATAAAAATACAGAAGCCGCATTTTGAATCCACTCTTTATTAAACGACAAATAAAAAGTTCCATCCAACATGAGTTAGGTAAAAATACTTTCATTAGCCGACACAAAATAACCACGAAACCCGAATTCCTTAGACAATTATACCTTTCGTTTGTTTGTTTATTGTTTTTAGTACAGCATAAACCCATCAGCCCTCAATTATCGACAGCCTTTTTAGAGTCCGTTATGTTTACTTAACTACAGCACGCACCTCGCAGCCACGCACCTAACAGAATACTTAGTTACACGGGTGTGCGCAAACGCAACTGCTTTTGCTAAATTTGTTGAATAGACCTATATAATCATCGTATCTATGATAATATTTATTACTTTTTGGAGCAATAACAGAGTCAAAACACGCACATTGTTTGATAATTAGCATTTTACACATCACGTCAATCAAAAAATAGATCATTTATACGGCATATTTCGAACTCGCCAGAAATCAAAACTTATGGGGTACTTTCCATTGACTTAGAATCGTGAAATTTGGCAATGATAAAATCCGTTAACTATTAATTTGTACCAGCTTGGTCTCCACGGATTATCCTGTTCTAGGGCCGCCGCGGTAGGATTGCCCGCCACGCAAGTCTTAACGATGTAATTCGTACGGCACTTACCAGCGTTTACGTACCAGCTGTTCTCGAGCTGAATGGTCTGATACGTGATGATAGTAAGGGGCCTGTTGGTATAACTCTTGTCGATTGGGAGATAAATAATTGAACTAATATCTCTTATTAATTGGAGTAATGGCAGAGTAAAAACTAGCCTGATCATTAGGTTCTTAACGCATCTAAAGCGTTGGAAATGCAATTAAATTCAAATCAAGTTGGTAGTTTGATTGCTTAGCTTTAACTCCATAAATGGGCAAAATCTCAACTGCTTACTAATTTGCGAAGTTGCATAGCCAGTTAAACCAACCAGTAGGTAGCATGATGCAAACTCTAGTAATTTAACGGATCGCCCCGCGCCCGCGCCGCTGTGTCTAGCACACTTGGTCTGCGCGCGCGCTTATTTTCCACTTATACAAATAGGGTTACTTCACAGGAATATCTTACAGATCAGATCTTTTCTTAAAAACTTGTTTCCTCAAAGCAAAGTATGATTGTTTGATGGGAGAGAGACAGAGAGAGCTGTGTGGAGGGTCTGTGAGAACTTTGCTTTTCGTTTACGCAAGATGGCTAATGCGCGTTAAGTACTTTCGTATTTCCGTAACATTTTGGCAGGGCTCCAAAATTATACTTACAATTTCTGGTCTCTTCTCGTATCTTGCGGGTTGCGGGTTCGATTCCCGCCGCGTGACAAATGCTTGTATGATCTGCAAGTATTTGTCTCGGGTCTGGGTATTTCCTATGTATAATATGAATGTATTTAAAAAAAAAACGGGTTGCACTCCGGGAGTACCGACAGAAGTGAAAACTTATTTTGGCGCGTGTTAGAGTTTAGTAATAAATCACTTCAAAATCAGTAATTATGGCGACTGACAATCAAATATTGAACGAACACAGATGATGCAATATTTTTTGTTCAGAATGTAGATAATATATCAAAGAACCTAATTCAGTAAACTTCTCCATAAAAGTAGACTGTAAACATGTGAATTAAGGTTTATAATCAAATGGGGCGAGCGCGGCAGCCGGCTGCGTCTATATCAAAGAACCTAACTCAGTAAACTTCTCCATACAAAAGTAGACTGTAAACATGTGAATTAAGGTTTATAATCAAATGGGGCGAGCGCGGCAGCCGGCTGCGTCTCGCCCCAGATGGTAACGGTGTAGCGAATCCAGAGGTTTTACCTCATCTAAAAATATGCGTACCGGGCTAAAAGAAGTTTTCACTTCAACAAGTACAGCAGTAGTATATCAATCATGTGGTACGCATAACACAAGCTCTGCTTACTTTGGGGCCAGATGATGTTGTGTGAAATGTCCGGGATTATTATTGTTATTATATATCTCTTATGGTGCTACTAGTTTAGAACAAATGTGGTGATATGATTAAAGTGCGCCTCTGAGGTTCCTTACGTACACTTGGTACTATTTAGGTTATACGACATGTCCGTTTCTTCAAGATTTTCCGTCACCGTTTAAGAGTACGCACATAAAATATATTTATAAAACAGAAAAATCCATTGCTGCACGATACATAGTATAAAACAAAGTCGCTTCCCGCTGTCTGTCTGTCCCTATGTATGCTCAGTAGGGCGATTATGGAACTCTAATTACAATCAATTTCTATCAGTTTTCATAGATTTCTGATAGACATTGACTGTAATTAGAGTTCCAGAATCGCCCTACAGATCTTTAAAACTACACAACGGATTTTGCTGCGAATTTTTTACAAGATAGAGTGATTCAAGAGGAAGGTTTATATGTATACAACATGTATAATATAGCAGTGAAAAACTGATAATTTTAGAGGTTTATAATCACATTAGACATTCTGTAGTATATTTAGTATCAGCATTGCACCCGTGCGAAGCGGGTCGCTAGTATATTTATGAAACAGAAAAATCCATTGCTGCACGACAAGATTCGAACCATAGGATCGGAAGGCGGTCACGATAAACAATTTGTGATATAATGTTAATTTCTAGTACTAACTGTAGAACATCTGTAGTGTATTAACTACTAAAACTAAATTCTCATAAAAATTACTAGCAACCCTAGGACTAGCCACTCCACCCGTGTTGGACGAAGAGACGGCCTGACCTCATTGTGGTCTCGTTCTGCCAGTGTCTATTACAATGTGTCTTCGAGATAGAAGTGCGATTTTTGCGGATGAAGCGTAGATGGCGTAGTTTTTAGTTTGCTTTTCATACAAAATTTTATGTTAAGCGAACTTCTTTTGGAAATAAAAAAGTTTAGATATATACGTTTTCATTTCCAAAAGAAGTTCGGTTAACATAGTTGTTGTAATTACATACATTATTGTAATTCCTAATTATCTATATCTATAAAGGCGATGTGTGTATGTATGTATGTTGCCTATAGACTTCGAATAAGACTTCGGCTGGACCGATTTTGATGAAATTTTTAGGAAATCTTCAGTTTGGCCTAGCGGGTGATCCTGTGAAGTTTGGTAGCGATCGGAACAACAGAACTTTTTTTTTCTGCTTCAAACTTCGCCGTATTTCGCCGTTCGTTTTGTTGGAATATAACAAAATAAATCTATCTCACTCTAACATATAGTTAGCGTGTCTTGCTCTTTTATACGTATAAATATTTACTGAAACAGTACTTTATTGTTCTCAAGAGGATCTGGTTAAATAGGCATAGTTCCTATTTCTTTTGTGTAGTCCGGTTAAAGCTTTGTCATAGAGCACACACACCTCTCCTTCAAATAATAACGATTAATTAAATTCAGTTATATCAAATCGTTAATTACGTGTTTCTTTTGTCACCCAAACCCCAATACGTTTCACTCTCTAACTAACTGACTCGATTCACATTACGTCGAGTCCCTTTACACTTGTTTTTAATAAACTTTATGCAACCAAAGGTATAATAAGTCATGCAAGGACGTAAATATTATTTCAAAGTTATACAGCTGAACGCTGTCATACAATGCGAACAAACTAGCGACCTTTAAACGCGTTAAAGTTGAATAAGTACCCAGACCTACATGAATGTTCTTAGCATTTACCTGCTGCTTACTTTCTCAAGTGGGAAAGCGGTCTTATATTACCTGATAATTAGCTGCAGTTATCAGAGTACCTGACCTTTTGAACTTTACGGTACTTCTAATGCTTGGTTGTTGTTTTGTTGAGGTGTCAAAATAAAAGAACTCTTACTAATGTAAAGTCAAAGTAAATAACCGAACGCTGAAGTCATAGGCACTATGGACCAATGAACACATTGTCAATGGTCTGGCTTACATATATATATCTCATCATCATATCAGCCTTTAAGAAGTCCACTGCTGAACATAGGCCTCCCCACTAGATTTCCAAAGAGAACGATTTTGAGACCTCTCCATCCACCGAATTACCGACCGAAATTGATTTGTTATTATTATTTTCATGTAGTAGAAACATCAGTCTGTCAGCCCAGTTGGTAGTAGCTCTACCTTTTACGCCGTAGATTGAGGGTTCAATTCCCTCTCAGGATAATTTGTGTGATGAACATATAAGTATTTGTTGTGTCTGGGTGTTATGGAGTATATCATATGTATCATATGCTTTAAAATATATAAGTATTTTATGTTACCATATTACAAGCTATGCTTAGTTTGGGGCAAGACGGTGTTGTGAGCATTGTCCATCAATATTTATGTCAATATTTATGAAGTTGTTAAAATTACACAAATTATAGATTTGCGACGTCCTCTGTGGTGCAGTTGGTGAAGGTCTGCCTGAGACGCAGAAGGTCGATTCCCGCCGCGGAACAAATGTTTGTATGATCTGCAAGTATTTGTCTCGGGTCAGGGTATTCATCTATGTATAATATGTATGTATTTACAAAAAATATATATAAGTGGTACCCAAAGTATCCAAAACACAAGCTCTAGCTTACTTTGGAGCTAGAAGACGCTGTGTTAAAATGTCCGGCATTATTTATATGATGGATGTTTGATATGCAATCTACTTATTTTATTTTGAGGATTATATAATACCTAATTAAGAAGAGCTTGAGGAGGAAAACCACAAGTACAAAATCGTTGATGTATAAGCCTCTGTTAGCTGTCGCTGTCGGTCCCGGTATTTCGGAAGTTTTAAGGTCATGATGGTATAACGTTATTCTAAAGTTAATAGTCCGCCCAAAAGTTTGGTGGTCTGTTAAACTCCGTGACCAGAGCTAGCCAGCGACTCATACAAAAGTAAATTTCACCCACTGTAAAATTTATTTTAAACCGATTTCAAAACAGTAAGAGATTCTTAATTCGTCGGATTTTTTTTTATCTTTGCGCACCGATTACTCAGAGACGTCTGAACCGATTTGGAAAAAAAACATTTATTTTGTATACTTACCAGGTCACATTTAGATTGTATCGAAATCGCCGAGTGGTTTTTAAAAAATATACAAAAATCAAAAAATGATATATTCATCGATATTACATATCGCGGACGAAGTCGCGAATGGGACAGCTAGTATATAATATTTTTTATTACATGGTTAAGCAATGATGGCTTTGATTCGATTGTTTTGCCAAAATTTTCTATACTACTAACAACCTTATTTTGCTATCTCCAAAGTCTACTTTAAACGACATTAAAAACCACAGTTCTAAAATATGTTAAATTGACATTTGGTTTAATTGATTGCCTTAGGATTTTTACATGTCAATTTAGTAAATTTAAAAAGTGTTTCTCTAAATTGGCCTTTGGTTCAAGCAAATTAAGGTCGTTACGCATTTTAGGAAATATTAGCTAATCTGGCGAAACTATACTATTTGACTAGCCTCTCAGCTTTGGTAGTAGCTCTGCCTTCTGCGCTGTAGGTTGAGGGTTCGATTCCCTCCCAGGATAAACATTTGTGTGATGAACTTAGGTGTTTGTTTTAGTATTCTATCTGTCATCTGGTATATTACAAGCTATGTTTAGTTTGGGGCTAGATAGTGTTGTGTGCATATATAGAATCAGTAACAATATGCTTATGTGGATTGGTTGTGCCGGGCGGTTAACCAGCTTAGCAAGTAACCTTTCAAGTTGTCATTCATATTATATAATGTCTGGTAATTTCTTAACATTGTATTGCTGATTTAATATTTTGTATGTTTCGGTAAGTCAAGTAAGATAAGCGCTGTCTACGTTTTTGAATGTCCAAGTTCTTTGAGACGGTGCTTATAATTCATACTTTACGCAAAAAAATCTAATTTCCACAAACCACATGAAAATAAAAGCAGATTATCAAGTAAACATTACAAGGAGAACATACCAAAGACATGTCATGAGACGGGTCTGGGTGTTGCAATGTATAATATCTATGTATTTACAAAAAAAAGGAGTATATAAATCGTATACCAGTCATGTGGTACCCATAACACAAGCTCTGCTTAGTTTGGGGCCAGATGACGCTGTGTGAAATGTCCGGCAATATTTATTTATTTATTATTTATTTATTTATGTAAAGACTACAATAATTACGTTAAACTAAAAAGACAACCGACTTCATGTATATAAAAAATGTCATCGATGTATACATTTTTTGATTATTCTTGATTTTTTTAAAACCGCTCGTCCGATTTCGATAAAATTTAAATGGGTCCCATTTAAAACAAAAAATAATTTTCCAAATCGGTTCAGGCGTTTTTGAGTAATCAGTGAAAAAAAAAGTTTCCGACGAATTTGAGAACCTCTTTTTTTTTAAGTCGGTTAAAAAACTAAACGAACTCAAGAAATAAAGAATACGAAACGGCTGTAGGCTATTTTATATGAGTTACTAACTCGTACAAACATACTTAACCTGGCTCACCTTTACTCAGTAATCCATCAATCTCAAATCCGTTTCAACAAATATTCGTCTTTATCTAGTAGAAAGTCTCCACCTACAACTGTTTTGCAATTGACATGCTTGTCTGAGCGTGGGGCTTGATGGGCCAAAGGGCCCTTCCCATGAGGTCGTGGGCGTTACTCAGAGGTCAGATATCTCGTAAATGAGCGGCTGATTATGGCCTCCGAAATGATCTGACTTTAATGATGCAGTCATTTGTTATTTTGAATACTGGTGTTTAATTGATCCTTTATTTTAGCGAAATAGAGTTATTTGAGCACCGGTTGTTTAGTGATAGTGGCCCCGCCTTCCAATCTAAGGTCATGGGCTCGAATCTGGTCGTACACCAATTTTCCTGTTCGAATAATGTATGTGCGCTATAGCAGTACTCTCAAACGGTGAGGTAACCGACATGTCGTAAAACCTAAAAGTTCCAAGACTTATGCCAAGTGTACGAAAGGAACCTCAGAGCGTACTTTAATCTTATCACTAGTTCATAATAACCATTGACACAATAAGAGAAATAGTTTCTGTTCCCAAACCATACCCATTTATAATTTACTAGCTGCTGCCCGCGGCTTCGCACGTGGTATCTACATAAAAAGTAGCCCATGTTCGTTTCCAAGATATAATCTATCTGGTTACCAAATTTCATCAAGATCCGATCGGCCATTTAGCTGTAAAAAGGCAACATATAGACAGACAGACAAACAGACACTTTCGAATTTATATACATACTAGCTGCTGCCCGCGGCTTCGCACGCATGGTACCTACATAAAAAGTAGCCATGTGATTCTCCAAAGTCCTATAATATATCTCTATACCAAAATTTATCATAATCGAATAAGCGGTTTAGGCGTGAAAACATAACAAACAGATGGACAGACAGAGTTACTTTCACATTTATAATATTACTAGCTGCTGCCCGCGGCTTCGCACGCATGGTACCTACATAAAAAGTAGCCTATTTCTTTCTCTAAGGTCCTATCTATCTCTATACCAAAATTCATCAAAATCGGTTCAGGGATTTTGGCGTGAAAATTTAAAAAACAGACAGACAGAGTTACTTTCGGATTTATAATATTAGTTAGATAAAGATTAGTACTTATGGAGTATGGATATATATTCTTTTATAACTAGCATAAGAAGTGACTTGAAGTGACTGGCAAATACTTACATACTTGAATTATTGATGTAATTTTAATGTGTCCAAGCGCTGTCTTATCATGTCCCTGAACTTGGTTGATATATTATCTACATTCTGAGCAAAAATATTGCATCATCTGTGTTCATTCAGTATTTCATTGGCAGTCGCCATAATTACTGATTTTGAAGTGATTTATTACTAAACTCTAACGCGCCAAAATAATTTTTCACTTCTGTCGGCACTCCCGGAGTGCAACCCGCCATTTTTATTATTTTTATTTCAAGAGTATACTTTCCAGGTTGCTCCATATAAATTTTATAGACATCGGTCAAGCGATTTAAAAAAAATCAACAAAAATAGAACAATGTATACATCAATGATATTTTCGTTTACTTCGAAACCTCGCTGTCTCATAGGAGCAGTGCGTTTAGTTGGCCTACCCATCTACTTGTATTTGTCAAATAGCACTCACTCATTCATCACGAAATCTCGAAACCATCGAATGGATTGGAATTAAATTTGCTAAGCAGCTTCCTCTAGGGCCGTAGGTGCTCGCTAAGAAAGGTTTTCAAAAAATTATGCTTTGTCATTTTTCCGAAACATTTATTCGTTCAATTATTATCTTGCTCCTTTTTATCTACCACGCGAGCAAAGCCACAGGAAACACCTAGTATTATATTTATATAAACAAAATAAATCTACATAAAATATATTCATTGAATCATTGAATTTAGTCGGTTTTCTATTCCACTAAAAATATATTCATTGAATTTAGTCGGTTTTCTTTTTAGTTTTTAAAACGTAATTATAGGTAATATAAAAAATACGCAGATTATTTAGAAAAACAATATAGCCTTGACAAAATCTAAATATAAATGCGTATTTTGTTCTCAGCATTATAATTTGGTTCTGAAAATAGAAAAACATACCTACTTAATAGATTATCTGGTTCCTTATGCGCAGCAATCTTTGTTTTAGCCAGATACATTACAATGATCTAACTTACTTCATACATACATTATCAGATTTATTTACAGAAATAATTACAGAAATGTACAGAATAATCCTACTTCCTACTAATATTATAAACGCGAAAGTTTGTATGTATGTTTGTTACTCTTTCACGCAAAAACGACTAATTGGATTTAATGGAACTTTACAATAATATAGCTTATACATCAGAATAACACATAGGCTATAATTTATAAAGATATTGTGTGAATTGTTCAAAATATAATAATAAGTGTCATGTAAGTAGAAAAAAAACTGCCGTCTGCGAGCTATTCTAGCGTGCGCTGCAAAAACCGTTAGAATTACACAAACTACTAATCCTGCGCAGACGAAGTCGCGGGTGCCAGCTAGTATACGATATTATAAAATACTTGTGAAACAGTTGAGCAATCTAATGACCGTTTAAAACGATCTATAGATAGCTCAACTGATCCAGATCACTGCCACAGGGCAGCGTTCCCAAGACACGTTAAATTGCAATGCTAATACGCTGAGCCAGATAGGATCCAGCTCTTGGGTCACGCAATTTATCTACCAGATAACGTGAAATAATGTTGACAACGAGAAGGGCTCCTATTCCCCATGGGTCTAGGTCTCGAGTCTAATATGCCCAAATATGTCGGCCCTATCCAGAATTCAAATTCAAATTCAATTCAATCGTGGTTTGAATCCAGTTTGAACATAAGGAGGAAACCGGCATATCATAGAACCTAAAAAGTTCTAAGACATGTGCTAAGTGCATGAAAAGAGCCTTTAAAGGCGCACTTTAATCCTTTACGACACTGGTTCGAAAGAACTAGAGACCCGATTAGAAGAACTTCATTTAATCTTAAAATAGAAATAATAAATAAATAAATATTGCTAGACAATGCACACAACACCATCTAGTCCCAAACTAAGCATAGCTAGTATTATGGTGACTAGATGTCTGATAGAACACTTATATATTTTAAAATAAATACTCATGATACTTTATAACACCCAGACACAGAACAAACACCTGTGTTATCACACAAATGTTTATCCTATGAGTGAATTGAACCTTCAACTTACAGTGCAGAAGGCAGAGCTACTGCCAACTGAGGTGACAGGCCAGTCATAAATATGGTTACTAATTTAATCTTTTCATTCGTTAGTCTGTCTGGAAGACAAGTCATTATTTAACGACACGTCAATTACGGCAATTGTTCTGTTAAAATATCATAGCCCTCTGGATATCCTACTCAGCGGCCGGATAGGAATTAATTTGTCGCTAAGGACACGTTAACAGTTAAGAATTACAAGTAATTATGTACAAAGATAATTGAATGAGTCATCACTCTCTACTCTACTCTCTAATGGGGTCACAAGTTCTTCATTTCTACTCCCTTATATAATTACCTATCTGCCATCTTAGTTGACCGAGCGAAGCGAGTGTCTCCGTTTCAGCTTAGGTGAAAATGCTTTCGTATGTCCGGCGTCTGTTCGGATGTTCGCATTTCTACAGGTCGCATTTCTCAACTGATTCTCGTGAAATTTTGTGAGCAGATTCTATAACGATATAGATTTTTTTTGTCGATTTATATTTTGAAAAAAACAGTCATTTCGAAAATTGTTCGCGAGGTCTACAGCTCACAGAGCTAGTAGTTTCAACTTTAATACACTTAACATCATTCAGTCTATCCCTCTTTTCTTAGGACTATTGCTACCCTTATACCCTTATTATTTTATATCCATCCCTCCACCATGCTGGAGGTGCCCAATTGTAGGACGAACCTACTAAGTTTGCCCCCATGTCACTTGCTATCTATTTACTCAATATCCTGTCTGAAAACAGCGTTGATATATTTTCACCAAAACCTGCCGCAAGTCATGAAAATGGCACAGCTAAGAATAGAAACGCAATGTATTTTAGATCAATAATTATTACTTGTATGTACCTTAAAAAGTTAAGTATCTACAAAGATCTAGCATCGCCTTTGGGTTAAAAAAAGATACCTGTGAGGATGTTATGATTAATAAATAAATAAATCCATATTAAAATATTCTTGTGACATGATAATGCTCATACCACACAAAACTCTACTTTTCAACTTTTCCGTCACTGGCGCTACTATAAACATTAAAACGAATTAATTAATCAATTTATAAGAGCTAATTACTTCATTTACGTTTAGTTACTTCATTTAATATCAAACGAAGGAACATCTGATTTTTATCCGACTTCAAATAACGAAGAATCGACTGTATTGTTTTATTTTTTATGTTTATACCTCATAACTCCGTCATTTATAAACCGATTTAAAAAATATGTCATCCAATTAAACGATGTTTCGTATTTTTAGCTATATTTCTAGCTTATACATTCTGACAAATAAATGAATTGAATTGAATTGAATTGAATTTATATAAATGAAGTCGGTGCTCTTTATACTTCGTTTATAAAACGTAATTATTCATTTTTAGTAGATAATTGGATTAGTGACTGTACAAAATGAAGCTAGGTTTGAGAAGGTGTCTAATAGAAATAATATGGGAAACAAGTCAAGAGTCAACAACAGTTTTCTTTTAGTATTTTCAATAACCTACCTAGTTACCCAGTTATGTCACAAATCACGTGGGTGTTTTGACGAGTCGCCAGATACATTATTACGCCTTTTAAAGTATCGAGTAGCGTTTACTATTAGAGAAGTCGTAATATTATGTTAATAAATGTTAAAACTTTTGAGGTTGATGGTTCATTCAATCGCCGTGTTTCATGAATGAACCCGAAAGGTCCGCCCACAGAGCTATTGGATAGGCCGTAAATGATTACGAAGGTAGGTATCACTTGTTTACAAAATCGAAATTGTTGTTTTATCTTATAATAATAATATACTAGTGTCTCTGTGAGCTATAGACCTTACGATCATTTTTCGAAATGACTGAAATATAACTTTTTTACGTTTTCACCACCGCCATTTTGAAAAATTTCCAAAAACTGAATCGAAAAAAAAAAAACAATATAGAACGAGAATCTGTTGAGAAATGCGACCTGTAGAGGAGAACATCCGGACAGACGGCGGACATACGAAAGCTTTTTGGCCTAAGCTGAAACGGAGACACTCGCTTCGCTCGGTCAATAAATAATAAGTAATTTTAAATACTTGCCTAATCGTCAGAAATTCTCTAAGTACAAACCGACCTCTCAACCCAAAATTGGTTACCAAATAGGTATTGGTGCGCAAAACTCATCAAATCACCTGTCATCTGATGCGCACTGGCCCACTAACACAATAAACAATACACATATTGTTTATTGTCAATTCGGTTGGTTCATTTCTAAAATTAGGAATTGTCTAAAATATATTTAGTTAGTAAAATTAAAATTTGTAAAACCTATTCGGTTAATACCATCTAACTAAATTAAGAACGCTTAATTAAATTAGATAAAATTAAATAAGGACACACAGTTCAAAACCTAACTTTAGCTAAAATTAGTTAGGTTTGTGCCAACAGAATTGAGGCCATTTTCCGGCATACAGTCGAGTTGATTAAAATTTAAATATTATAATAATGATAATAAATATTGGTGGACAATGCACAACACCATCTAGCCTCAAACTAAGCATTGTTTAATTTATTTACAAAAGTAATTCCAGAAATGTACAGAATAATATACAATAATATTAAATAAATATGAAACAGTTGAGCTATCTAAGGACCGTTTAAAACGATCTATAGATAGCCCAACTGATTCAGATCACTGCCAGAGGGCAACGTTCCCAAGACACAGGCGCCGCGAAATAATTTTGAAAACGCTTCCGCGTTTTCAAAATTCATTCATTCATCATTCGTCAACTCCTGTTCATTGCTTGTATTATGGTGACCAGATCTTGTATATTTAGGTAGAACTTGTACTTATTTTTAAAACAAACTTGTATTTATAAAAACAGTTTTTTCTACGTATAAATGTTTTATCGAACAAGCTAGAAAATGGGTTCAAACAATTTAAAAAAACTATCCTAGTTGTCCTATACTATTTTAACTATATAAAACTATGAACCATATTTTCTACTAGCCGTAATAAATATATAGTTAGATACTTTATAAAATCAAGACAGAACAAACACCTTTGTTCATCACACATACATAGGTATTATGTTAGTCCTGGGAACCCTCACTCAACCTACAGCGCAGCAGGCAGAGCTACTGCCAAGTGAGCTGTGTGGGAACAGTCACTGTCACTGTCAATAAAACACTACTACACTACTAAACTACACTAATAAATACGGTAATTTTCAAATTGCAAAAATGCAATTTAAATTTATTTTAAACTACTCTATAGGATGAAAACAGAATATGATTGTAAGCATTTTTCAAAATTTTAGTTAGTCTGGTGAAACAAAAGGGCTAATAATAATATAGGGCTAATACCTAGATGACGCTTTCGATAAATTATAGCTTAGCTTAAGATGGCAGCAACAGCATCCTAACCGCGATAGCTGAAAAATTTGATTGTCCTATTAAGTATAAATTGGTCCAAAGGACAAAATCTATAATTAATTTTAATTTATTTTAAGCTGACTAACACAATGACTAGGAAATTGTCTGAATAAATAAATTGAATTATTATTATTAAGATGGTGCCCATAGTAACTTAAGTATGGAAAAAAAATACCTTTTTTTTACCGCTATTTAGGCGCTATCTGTTTGTTTATTGAAGGAATAATACTTATAAAAGAAATATAGTTATGTATTTTCAATATTTTGCATCCTCGTTGTCTTTAACTTCGTGTTTTAAATTTCATTAGGTATGAAATAAGGTTTAACATATTCAAAAATTATCATCTATTTCTAAATTAGACGTCGTTTTATCTTGCAGCTTACACTAATAGGCGGAAACCAAGCTAACTTTTTTCAGAATTCCATATTTGAATGTTTTCTGCTAAAAAAACGCAATTTTAACGCCGTGAATACGCGTCAAAATAATTTGATCAGGAGTTGCCTTAAACTATCATCATCAAACCTTTTTAAGTAGGTACCTACATGAAATAATAAGCAAGAATAAGTAGGTACAATATCTAAGTAGACTTAATTTCAGAGAATTCAGCTCAGAGAAAATATTGGCAACATTGCTTATTGGAGTTGAAAACTAAAGATTGTGAGGGTAAATAGAACGGTGCTCACTGGAGCAAAATGACCAAGTATGGGTACTTATACTATTCTTTTTCTTTCCATAGATAATATCTATATAATAATGATAATAATATCATTTCTACTTGCTAGGTAAAGAATATATTATATTCTTTACCTAGCAAGTAGAAATTATTGAGTCACTATAGCATGCTAGTAAAAATCTCTCATAGTTTTGCACGACTTTAAGCGTAATATATTCGGTGTAACGTGAATCTATAATTCCACATCCAAATAGAAATGAAACGGATTTTGTGAAAAGAAAAAAAAAGAGCAAAATTAACCCAAAATAAAAAGAAACGAGGAAGTGAATAGGTAACAAAATGAAGGTTTTATCTCTTCCAAAAGTTTAATACTGACATGTCTATAAATTTAGCACCGAGCTATTTTTATGTTGGTCCTTCCTTTTTTTATTTCCTCTATATTATAGAAGACAGCGATAATCCGAAGTAGCTACAGGAGAAAACTGATGCTCTCCGGATCTTGGCGTGCAGCCAGAATCAAAATAGGAATGTGTTTGATCATTCGGTCTGTCGGTTCATCACTTTACGGGGCTTTGAAAAACAGTGAATAGTTTGTAAAATAGAAAACAATTAGGTAGATATCTACTTAGCAGGTTCTATAAATAAAGTAAATTATAAAAATGTATAAATAATAAATAAATAAATAATCCCAGACATTTCACACAACATCATTTAGTCCCAAAGTAAGCAGAGCTTGTGTTATGGGTACCACATGACTGATATACTACTTAAATACATTTTTTTTTGTAAATACATACATATTATACATAGAAACACCCAGACCCGAGACAAATACTTGCAGATCATACAAACATTTGTCCCGCGGCGGGAATCGAACCCGCAACCTTCTGCGTCTCGGCCAGACCTTAGCCCACTGCACCACAGAGGTTGTATGTTATCTATAAGTAAAAAAAATAGCCACAGAATACTTATTAGTACAAAAGTAAACGAAAACATTTACAAAAATAGTGACTCTTGATTCGATGTAAGAAAGTGCAATTCAGCTCACGTAATTCGGCGCAGCACTTCTCTACGAATTTGTCCACCAAGGTGGGCCTTGTACTTGTAGTTTCATAAATGAAGTACGGAGTGCACCTGGCCTGGTATAGGTATGTTCTAAAGTATAACCTGTTGGATACATAAACATAGATAAGTACTTAAAAAGTGGGTGCTCACATACCCTAGGGTAAAGTGGGGTAAATGCGAGTACCTACCATAACTAGAATTACATAATTCAACCATACACAACTTTTTAGTTTGTTGTAAAGTACATAATTCCCATGTTTATCAAGCATTTAGTAGGCCAACGTTTTAAGTACCTACCTAGTTTGTTATATTTAAATCACTCTGATAGTGGATGATATTTCAAGTTTAAAAAAATATGGCTTACTTATTTAGGCCTTTTTATACTGGGCAAATGTAATAATGTTGCTCAAAGAAAACCAGGGTTAAGAGAAGTGCACGGGCCTAAGCCAAGTGTGTCCCAGTATTGTGGGCTGGGTTTCACCCGAAGTTTAGTGTGTAAAAACATTCTTCATGTTCTACATGTGTTTTAAACAGCTGGATTCTGTAGCAAAATATAGTTTGCTTTGGTAGGTTCAAGTGCTCAAAATATTGGAAGAGTTTTAGAGGAATAACGCCGGGTATTGCGCGTACTATCTATCAGTGCTGTTCATTATGATCAGATTGTCATCAGCTCGGCTGAATGCCGGAATGTCATTGACACCCGGGCCAAGCTATGCTTAGTTTGGGGCTAGGTGGTGCTGTATGAATTAACCACCAATATGTTTTTATTATAAATAAATAATGCCGGACAATTTTCACACAACATCATGTGGCCCACACAGACCACATGACCACATCTGACCACATGACTGATACACTACATATATACATATATGTATATATGTTTTTGTAAATACATACATATTATACATATAAACACCCAGACCGGAGACAAATACTCGCAGAGCATACAAACATTTCTCTCGCGGCGGGAATCGAATCGAATGTATATAGTGATTGCATTATCCTAAAGGTGTGTTTAGGTAGATTAAGTAAAGCGAGTGACTGGAACAATTGGTTCGAAATAACTCCTGTTGAAGATAGAACGACTGGAACGATATATTTTCCAGTTATTATAATACTTACTATCTACATAATAATCTATATAAGAAAGTCGTGTTAGTTACACCACTTATAACTCAAGAACCGCTGGACCGATTTGGATGAAACTTAAAATGAATATAGTTAATAACTTGGATAAGGATAAAGGGTATTTTTTATCCCGGAAAACCAACGGGAACGGGATCGGCGCTTGTGAAGGCTCGAAGCCGAGGGTGGCCGCTAGCGCCATCTATCAATATTTATCCGTAACTTTGTTAATCTCTGTAATATTATATTTAGTATTAGTACTTTAATATTTTTTGTGAAGTTGTAACCGCCCAACGAAGTGGGCACGGGTGAGCTATAATGGTATAAAGTAGGTACATTTCCCTATTACCTTGTTAATTTTCCGCTCCACGCAATTGTGAAATTGTCCATTGTTAAAATGATATAAACCTGAAGAGTAAGACAAATAAGTAGGTGCTTAGTTCTGACTACTTTTAGTTCGATAATCGAGCAAATTAATAATAAATATTTCTTATTCAATGGACGCCTACCACCGCTTGCTACTGAAATTTTTTCCTGCTCCAAATAGGAGGGCCCATTGTATGCCTAATTGATCTGTCAATACAACCGTCCTTCAGATCCTCTCGATAGATGCCTTGCCCACCCACAGGTTTGAATATATTCTCGTATAAAGACGCCAAATTAAGTTTACGATAAAAGAATACCGACATATTCTAAATGCGAGATTCGTATTAATTCGTTTTACAATAGAAATATACTGTAAGAAGCTACAAGCTAGCTGTATACAAGCTGTACCTAAGCAATTTTATTCAACTCAGTACCTAATAAGTATAATAAATAATGCCGGACATTTCACACAGCATCATCTGGTCCCAAAACAAGCAGAGCTTGTGTTATGGGTACCACATGACTGATATACTACTTATATATATATTTTTTTTTGTAAATACATTGGTACATACATACATATAATGGAGAAGACAAACGTTCATTTTAAAATGCAAAAGTAATCTAAAAAAAAATACAAGAATAACTGTGTTTTTACTTTTTTTCTACCTTTAAAAATGGCTGAGAAAATGAAGATCAAAGTTTGCATTTTCGTACGACATTATTTAAAAACGCAGTTGGCGCTCAATCATGCGATGACGTCACAACTTATTTAGTCGCGCGCGAAAATTTTCTGGAGAGAGCTATACGAAGAGTTGATTCAATAGGACCTAAATCTGATGGGTTCTGCTGTGAAGATCATTTTGATGTGAGTACCTATACCTACGCATCGTTGTCTAATACCTACCTACTTGTGCATTTCTTTATATATTATTTTATATCTACTACCTACCTCTGACAACGATATCCCCAAAAATATGCATAGATTTTGCCCTTAGTTTAACCTTTTGAATACCTAGGTACACGCTAATACAACCTTGTAATAAAAACGTAGGTATATTTAGGTTTATTGATGATGGCATAGGTATTAGTTAATTGTGATCTCTTGTTGGAAAACGGTGGGTTAAATCCCTTTTTTTGTGTATAACTTAATGTTATTTTGCACGACCCGAACGTACAGTCTTTCAAGATGTAAATTATATTGCAAGTCAAAAGTAGGTATACCATAACGTAAGTATGATTGTATTAAGACCGTACTATTCAACCTACAGTAGTTGGCGGGTCGCAAAATATAGTAGGTATAGGTAGGTAGGTATAGAAATATGGAATATACCTACCTACCACACATTCAGTTTGAAGTTCGAAATAGTATGTATCTTTTAAGATTGACTCACTATAACCTTTTATATATGATAATCAAATTTGTTCGAAATTAATGCATTATTTGCGAAGGAGTTTTATCAACATTTTATTAATCCTCATCCAAATAAATATGTTATTAATCACAAGTATTTCATTGTGAACAAAATTGTCCTTGACATCACTTGATTTCAATAAACATCTTAGGAGATATCATAATTTTAAAATAACTCCGCAACATAATAGGTATGTCTCGAACATTCATGACCGCAGCCGTGACGTCACGAAGGGAGCGCGCTAAATCTCGAAAATTTAAAAGTGACTAGCAGTCATAACTTCGGTAATACTGCATGTATTCACATGAAATAAAAACTAATATAACATACCTACGTAGTCTACGCTTTAATGTTAGGTATATGTTAGTGTAATATTTTGACCCTTTTGTGTTCTCCATTACAAACACCCAAACCCGAGACAAACACTTGCAGATCATACAAACATTTAACCTGTGGCGGGAATCGAACCTGCGACCCGGGCCTTAGCCCACTGCGCCACAGAGAATAAGTCAAGATAGGGTTTGCAGCCTACGATACTGAACGTGTTGTTGATTATGTCTTGCCCATCATAGGTACAAGTATACATACATACCATACATACATACCACTGTTGTGTATACATACTATGATATTTTTGTATAAAAACACCTTACTCCGGTCTTCAAATTAGTGTAGAAACGTGTCCTTACGTGACAGTCTTGTAACGAGGCGCCCCAGGGCGCGGCAGAGCTCTTCCAATTGTTCCTTAATTATGAGAAGGGCAGGCGAAATCGCCGAAAGCCAGAGCAAAGGAGAATCTACACTTGGAACAATGGTATTACGTATATAGGCTACACTTTGTGTTTGCATTAAATAAATAAATAAATAATGCCGGACATTTCACACAGCGCCATCTGGCCCCAAAGTAAGCAGACCTGGTATTATGGGTATCACATGACTGAATATACTTACTTACACTTATATACGTTTTTTTTGTAAATAAAAACATCTTACTATATATTTGTCAAATACTCACTCATTCACCACGAGATCTCAGAAACACCGAACGGATTGAAATGAAATTTGGCGCGGCGGGAATCGAACCGCAAACTTCTGCGTCTCAGCCTGACCTTAGTCCATGCGCCACAAAAGGTTATGATTATTAGAGAATAATGATGATCTTTTTATGTTTCCTCATGTCGGTCTGATGCTGACCGGAGCCCTAGATAAACGACGAACGACCCCAACCCTTCCCTGTTTCGATTTCCACGTAGTCGGTCGCTTTCAATCCTATAAGTATATCGTAATTTAATCGGAATTCGCGTGTTCATCGGCTATCATTATCGGAATTCTTACGCGCTTGGCAAGCTTTAGTCATGAATTGCCTTCTGCATGTAAAAGGTTAACTATCGGGGCACGAGTCTAACCTCAATGCCTAATACCAAAGGTCAAACTTAAGGATAAATTTAGGGTTAATAGGAGCTTAGGGGATCTTATTAAATACCGACGACGGTGCTATACTTTACGCACAATAATATGTTTAAGGATTTAGCTCTTTCTACTGATTAATTATAAGACGAAAGCTTTCATTTGAAAGTGTCTGTCTATTAGATGCATTCCAAACATTGAACGTAACGTGTATGTACCAAGATCCGTCTCTCATGATGAAGGTGGACTGCAAATGAAATTCCACGCCAACCCGTGCCACGGATGACGGTAGAGTAGGACGCGGGTAGCTCCGGGACGGGAGACAGGAATTAGAGATTCATGTTACAGCAAGAAATAAAAACCATTGTTTATCAAAGCGGTGGGTCTCGGGACTCCAGGAAAAAATACCACTTCAAAGATATTTGTTAAACGTATCTCTTTATTGAATCACTGCTCACGTAAACTCTTCTTCGATAGGTATATCCTACGATGCGATCAGTCGCGGTAGTCCCATTTCCAGTTGGGACAATTGATAATGTGTTAAAAAAAAAACTCGGGTTGCACTCCGGGAGTGCCGACAGAAGTGAAAACTTATTTTGGCGCGTTAGAGTTTAGTAATAAATCACTTCAAAATCAGTAATTATGGCGACTGCCAATGAAATACTGAACGAACACAGATGATGCAATATTTTTGCTCAGAATGTAGATAATATATCAAAGAACCTAACTCAGTAAACTTCTCCATACAAAAGTATACTGTAAACATGTGAATTAAGGTTTATAATCAAATGGGGCGAGCGCGGCAGCCGGCTGCGTTTCGCCCCAGACGGTAACCGTGTCGCGAATCCAGAGGTTTTACCTCATCTAAAAATATGCGAACCGCGCTAAAAGAAGTTTTCACTTCAAAAACCCTTAACCCCAAATATTTTATTCTAAGTTTTAATTTAGGTGTCGTCGTGACGTGACGTTTACGTGACGTTTTACCGATCGATACGTACTACCGATGCAAAATTGTATCAAGATATATTATTAGTACCTGCTATTAGTATTAATCTGCAAGCAAGAACTCTGTTAGGCTTTGACAGAGAGACATTCAAACAGTCATTTCGAAACAATAAGGGTTCTTTTTGTTCGGCAACCCAAAAAAGATGTACTTAAAAGCCTCAAGTGTCGGTCAAGTGTACCTCTTATCGAGCTCGTAATGTATCGAAACTCAACGCCTCATTGAGCAATCGACTGAGATAATTCATGAGCCTAATGCCAGCCAACTTATATCAATCATATCATAATATCATATATAGTGTGGGTACCACTGTCAATAATTCGAGTAAGTTTGACACTCCATATATAGAAATAAGATGATAGGACAACTCATTTATTTTTAATGAACCTGTATCCATTTGTTCTTTGTGGTGTGTAATAAATATTTTTCTATTTTTCTATTTTTTCTAACTACAGCGGCAGGTCTCTGGTACAAAATTGCTACTCGGTATAAATGTGGAACTGAATTAAGAAACCTCCCTGAAAAACTAATCATATTAAAATTTTCGAATTCTCGAGTATAAAAATAAGCTGAAAACTCGAGTGAGCTTCCCGAAATGAAAAGTGCTGTGGAGCGAGAGGTCATTGTTCTTCAGACAATAGTTCTCAAATTTTAATTTCGGGACGTTAATACACGTACAGCAGACGTGCTATCACTGTACAGAAGTAGCTGAACACTACGTAGAAATATGAGTGCATTTTATAATTATGCTTGCGTCAAAATTGTTTATTCTCTTTCAAGAATGTCTCTGATTTTGGCGGTACAGGTCGTTTTGAGCGCCTAACATACCTACTATGAAATAGGTAGGTACTATAAATGATGACTTTGCATATTGTGTTACGAATTTCGTTGACTTTTGTACGGTCACAACGTGTTTACCTACTTCTGATACATATTATGAGCACTACGGTGTAGTTTTTTTTGTATAAACCAGCTAGCGACATTTGAGCCAGTTGGCACATTTTTTTTGTCGCGACAATGAAAATACTTTCCGTTTCTCCTGTTGCAGGCTACTTCGGCAAATACCTTAACAAGTACAACGGGTCTTACATCCCGCCGGGCTGGCGCGAGTGGGGCGGGCTCATCATGAACTCCAAGTATTACAACTATAGCATCAACATGAACGGGAAGAAGATCAAGCACGGAGACGATTATCACAAGGTAAAGAACTGCTTATATCTACTTATATTTTTCTTATGCTAAAACACTTGGCATCGTAGAGTTCGTGAATTCTATACTAAGGATGTAATTCCATAGCCTCTACATTTGAATGATAACTACCTACTTCCCATAGTGTAATAGAAGTGAGCTGCGAATGACTCGTTGCGTGACCATTCTTTATTCCTATCCTTAAATAATTATAACCCAAAATAATTGGCCAGTAATTTGACGAAGACTTTATTTTCAATTGTTTGGTTTCCTCCCCAAGGACTACTACCCAGACCTGATAGCTAACGACTCTATCGCCTTTCTACGCGCTTCGAAGCGACGATTCGCACGGAAACCAGTGCTCCTGGTGATGTCATTCCCGGCACCTCACGGTCCTGAAGACTCTGCGCCACAGTACTCGCATCTCTTCTTCAACGTCACTACGCATCAGTAAGTACTTTTGTATGTCTTGATGTTTTCCGTTAGTGCGAGAATGTGTCTTTGGCATACCTGCATGGTTAAGTTTTAGGGCAAGTTTCCCTTTCTCCAGCTCTTCCGATACGATATACATTGCAATATAAAACTTTTTGGTTCAAAAACTGAATAAATTGTTTCATTTCATTTATCATCACACACAAAGCAAATATTATTTTAAGAAACAGACCCAAACCTCAAACCTTTATAACACCTTTAGTAAGTACCAGAACGGTGTTTCTTTTCAAAGATATTTTTAGCACGAACCCTTATCTTACTTTTGTGTCCATATCATAATACCTACGTAATTCCTCCGTTCTTGCTTGAAAACCTTGATACATTTCACTTGATATATTTTTGATTTTTTGAGTAGGTTTTTGAGTAGGTACGATAATTATTTTTTATTTAATATTACATACCTGTTTCCTACAGAACTACTTGATCCCAGAGTGTATGGGTGCTAAACATTACAATGATATTTGGTGTTTATTTTAAATCCATAGAATATTATTCACAAAATATTTCGGCAAAAACACTAATTGCTCCTCTGGCCTCGCGTGTGGACGCCATCTTTCTCCTCTTTAAATATTTAAGGGTAGACCGGGTTTTTGGGGTTCCTCGATAAATATAAAGTTTTGTCAATACCTACGCGGTTTGTTTGGTTATACGCAAAACACATGTGGAAGTTACGAGTTTGGCGAAGTTTTATATATGAATAACAAACGGATATTACCCACGGCTTTGTTCAATAATAACATTCAGAATTCCCACCAATCGAATTTAGATGAGTAGGCTTTACTTGCATGTTTTGTTTTTTTGAAAATAGTTATAGTAGGCATACCTAGCGTATGTTGTTTTATAAATAAAATAATTATTATGCATTTCGTGCAAAATCAGTTTCAGCAAATTAATGCATTTGTGCTCTCATTCGGACTCGTGGAAAATGCTATTTTGATTTCGGCTGTTTCATTTAGTTGATAGTTAACTACTGTTGACGTACTTCCAAAAACTCATACAATACAATCAAATAAACATAAATAATCTAGTCTTTACTATTTATAATATAAGGTTAGATTAGAGTCTAATCATAGGCAATCACAAGGATCACTTTGAATCGTCTTACGGGTAGTTGAATTTAGATGCCAATTCGTCTTATCCCAAGTCCGAGAAGAATTGACAAGAAACTCGTCTTGTCATATCCGACGTTTTGATACCTTAGGTAGATATACGAAAACTTAGGTATAGCCAGAATTAATCAGATGGGAATCAAATGATTTACACGAGCTACCTTTACGAAGAACACATAAGTACATTGAATGAACATGTTTGAATAGAAATTTCCATTAGCATCACTGTGTCAGTAAAAGAAAGTACATCGGAATCACGTATCTATTCATTCACTCACAGCCGACGTTCTTTTTACCCCACACTGCTGAAAGAGGGTATTCACGAAAGCTTTTCTGAAATTTCACGTACACTTCTGCAGACGATGCCCTGAATAATTTTACCTCCACTCAGCCCGCAAGAGGCTGGTTTATGTTCCATAAGAATGTTTTAAGTTTTAGGTAGGTACTCTTATAACTTCAGCGAATTTGGGGTGCCACTTACCCAAGGCATGCATGACTTGAATTACAGATATGACTGGCCTGTCAGGTCAATGGGTAGTAGATGTTTTTTCTGCGCAGGGTGGGTTAGATTTTCTCTCAGGACAAACAATGTTAAAGAATGTATCTTCTTATAGTGTCACTAGTTCTTTCGAACCAATGTCGTGTCCTAAGCACGTCTTCGAACTTTTGCATTGTGTGATGAACATAGATGCTTGTTCTATGTCTGGGTGTTATAAATAATATATCTCAAGTATGTACCAATTTAAAATAGAAGTATGTATTTATGTATTCTACCAGTCATCTGCTGCCTATAGTACAAGCTATGCTTAGTTTGGCGCTAGATAATGTTGTGTGGATTGTCCACCATTTTTAAATTATTGAATTATATCTAATACAAAATAATAATTATATAAAATATTAAGAAAATAGTGTTATTAGAGGCTTTGGTTGGAAAAAATATCAGAGACCAAGAAGCTTACAAATACCAATACTTAGATAAGTTAGAGTACCTAATGTAAAATAAGTAAAAACTCGTTTGTTTGCAGTTAAGCTTACTATATCTAAATTTATTTCCGTAAACTAAATACATAAACAATCCAATCTGTTTCCTTGGCATCTGGCGAGACAATAATCTACTTGCCAGGTGCGAGTGCATCCCGTCGATTGTCAGTTGTCACAGTTGCGCTTATATTGCTAAAACAAAGGCAGCTCGGATGGAGTTTGCTCTCAAGATATTGCATAGAATAATAAAATTGCTTTGGAAAAGCCACTTTGGCTTACTGCTTCCATTATAATAATAAAACCCTGACACAATAACAGAATATCTTGCTTTCAAAATAAAAGGAAATCAGATGAAGACGGTTCAAATCAAAAGTTGGAACACATGTGCCAAGTGCACGAAAATAACCTTTGTGGCGTACTTTAATCCTTTCACCACACTGGTTCGAAATAACAAGTGACACGTTATGAAGCAGAAGAGGACGGAAAACCCATGTCCTTACGTAATAATGTTAGTAGGCAATAAACTACTTAGCGCCGTATTTAAGGCCGATTTAAGGTATTTGGCAGAATGACCTCATTTTATTGTAGGTACTTACGACGAAGATGGTGTAACCATAATGGTCTGAGAGTCTGAGAGCGATATTTAGTACAAACTGTTGAGGTAAGCACTTTGGTCCATTCAAAAAGGAACGCCGCCGTCCATTGTGATTCACTGACGGGCGATGGGCCTTGTGTCAGCGAGATAGCCGCATAAATTACCGATCTGGAGCCGGTCTGGGCCATATCCAAGGGTTAATTAGGTAAGCGTAATGTTGGGCTGCTGATCTAGGTAGGCACTTTTATGTTATAGCTGCTATAGTATAGTGTCGTCGGCCGATGTTGACTTATATAAAGTCTATATTAATAAAATATCAGAATAATATTTACTACCTACCGGGTGGAAAGAAAGCTTGGCAGTTTTTTCAGAAACAGAAGAATTAAAATGTTATCTGTCATCTCCGTCGCCGTGATTAACGCATTGTATTGTGTAGGTACTTGTGTGTGACTGATACATCATAATTTCATGAGATACAGTACCATTGGTAGGTACTTTTAGATTTTTGCCGTTTTTGCAAAGCATTGTGTGTGATCTTTTTGACGTTTGATCGCGTTATTGTGAAATCTCTGTTTTTAATTCTCATTTATCGCCCTCATCATTGTTTTATATAACTGTTTCTAATCATCAGACCAGCTGCTTGTTTAACATTGTGCATTGAATGTTATCTAAAAAATATTGCATTGTTTAGTCATAGCCACAAAAGTTTCTCTTTTTAATATAAGTAAGCTAAGTACCTATCTAAAAAGTTCTAAGCATTATGCGCGAATGCATTTTCAATGTCATACGTAGTTCTATAGAAATCTGGGATCATTCCCAGCCTAGCAACCAGTGAATTACTCTTTTTAGTATTCCGAAGTCTACAAGTAACCCTTATAGATTCCCTATGTCGTCTGTCTGTCTATCTGTCCGTCCCCAATCATAGCTTCCCCTACCGGCTAAACCACTGTTTATGAAAACCTGAAATGTTTTCAAAATAGATGGATATATATGATGAAACTATAAGAAAAAATATCACGGTTAGCTTTCCTAGATTCAGAGTAACGTGCCTGATTAGAGCCTGAATTCTAAAACATAATACAATTACAGCTTACAATTTTTTTTGTGTTGTTAACTAGATGGTTTTGAATTGATTTGGGATAACTAGTCATTCTTATCCATACCTACTGACTTTGGAAGCCGTCACTGTGGTCACATGCACTTGGACAATTTATTTCACTGTGTGTATACTGTCGTTACTCCCTTCCTTTAGCTAGGGTTGTTATCAGACAAGCGCTGTTTTGACAAAGGTAACCGACTATTCTTGTTTGATATTGAGGTTGATTTTGTACCTCATTTTTAGGTTTATATAATCAGCAGGATATAAATATGCAACTTAATTCGCCAGTCCTATAGAGTGTAAGTATGAGTATTTTAAAATCGCATTTGTCAGACGGGTTCTCTCGACCACACAGTTCGCCGACGAACGGCCAAAAGGATGAATATTTAATCAGGATTTTAAGACATGGGATTTCGGATCAGGCGGTAGAGCCGGAGATATTCGGCAATAGTCGGATGCTATACTAGTTGCAAGGCTATTGCGAAATGAAACGAAACAAACTCTCGAATATTTGAAAATAGATTTTTAGTAACAGTCTAACAGTTTTGTGTTGGATCATAGAGATCTTGGAGATTAGAAAAAACCCGTCTCAGGCTAATGTTAGGAAAATTATGAATTATCGTCTTTATAACAAACAGCTAATGTTATGTAAAAAATGCTTAAACAAAGGACCGTAGAATACCATACAGAATAGCAAACATCCAAAAATATAAAAAACAAACACAAAAAGTATTTCTTCGTTAGCGGTGCTTCCCTACACCGTCTGTATACAGCTCCTGTTATCCAGGTATCCAGATGAAGTGCAAGGAAAAGGAACCGGTGGTTACAGGTTATCTAAAAAGTTTGAGAAAGAAGAAATTGCATACATAAAAGCAATTTCTTCTTTAACGAGTAGCTGTCCCGTTCGCGACTTCATCCGCGCGTTTTAAAAATAAAAATATATCAGAACAAAATATTTTGTTTGACTTTGGTTTTAAATGACACAAATGTCATACGCGCACAATGGCAACTGTCATTATAACTCATAAGTCATAACCTAACAAACCGAACATCGTCAAAGTTTGTATCAAACTGAACTCAACACTTTAAATCTTATTTTTTTTTACAAATTAATTTTTTTTGTTAGTCTGCTATTCGGGGCGGAGACAAATCCAAAAAATAAAAAATCATGAAAATCGGTCCAGCCGTTCACGAGCTATAAATTGTGTAACTAACACGACTTTTTTTATACAATATACCTACATAGATTAACAATAAATTTTACTCAAAAACCGGACGCCAACCGGCACTACTTCGAGTCGGTGTCGGTCCTGCGTGGATGCCGGACCAGGCCCCACGGAATAATGCATGCTATGTGCACCAATAAAACGAAATGCACGCAAACGGGTTGTCGGCGACATGCGTTTAACGAGCTGCGGTCTTCTTTTTAAGGCTTTATTAAGGAAGTTCTGTAGTTGGCAATCTGAGATCATTAAAGGAAAAAAAATCGTCGTATTTTTTACGAAAAACGTTGCAAGACAAATCATTTACATTAATCATGTTCTCTTTCTTCTTCTTCTTCTTCATTAATGACATGTGACATAATAATGTCAATTTTGCCAATCTCAAGTGTTTATATTGTTTATAGTATGATGTCACAAAGTCTTATCTTGTCGTTCGTCATTTATTCTTTTTTATATGAAATGGTGTCTTTTTATATAAAATAATTATACGGATTTTTTTGGCTCGAATCACAAAGTACCACAACGATTTTATTCCCATCATTAACAACCGAGTCAATGACATTTAAATAAATGTATTTATTTAAATAAAAACACTAAAATCACTACATAGTATAAAACCAAGTCGCTTCCCGCTGTCTGTCTGTCCCTATGTATGCTTAGATCTTTAAAACTAAGTAAAGGAATTAAATGCGGTTTTTGTTAATTGATAGAGTGATTCAAGAGGAAGGTTTATATGTATAAGAAATGCATAATATAGTAGAGAAACACTAATATTTTTAGAGGTTTCTAATCACATTAGACATTCTGTAGTATATATTTTAGTATCAACCTTGCACCCGTGCGAAGCCGGGGCGGGTTGCTAGTTACTAATAAAACCGGAACCAAGAAAAATATATAATTTATGAGCGAAATGTTTGCTTCGCATTCGGCCAAAAATAATCTTCTCTAACTATAATGGCATCTGTCTTGTTAACAATAATGCCAATGTCATGTGGTTTTGATCGTTTTAATAACGTCACAAGCCATAGTCGATCGTCATTAGTATATTCTAAACATCATCGCAGAATGACCGTCTAGAATTTACATGGATTCCTTACTACCTAGAATCGTACAAATCACAAAGCAAAAAAATACTTACGTTTCAATTGTACACTTCTGGGAAGCCACAATTTATTTATTATAATTTTGCTAAGATTCTCTAACAAAACATAAAATAACACAAGAAAAAGAAATCATTTTAACTATGTTACGTCATAAAATGTCATACGAAAAATCTTCTTCACCTTTTTCGATGGCATGTGTCATATGATGACAATTTTGCCAATGTCAAGTATTTAGATTGTTTATAAAGACGTAAGTATGTTGCGTTTGTCGTTTATTATTTTATAAAAAATGGTCTCTTTATAAAATAACTAGCTGACCCGGCAAACGTTGTATTGCCTTATTGAACATAAAAAAAAATTTTGAGGTGAGCCACCCTTAACACTTAGGGGTATAAAAATTAGTTACATGTATAAACCTATTCTCAGACCTACTGAATATACATATAAAATTTAATCAAAATCGGTCAAGCCGTTTCGGTATAAACACGAAAACTGTGACACAAGATTTTTATATATAAAAATAGGGATTGCACGGATTATTTTTGTTCGAATCACAAGGAAACACAAAACTTTCATTCCAGTTATTCACACCCGAGTCAATAACTCTAGCTTTATTTGAATAAAATCACAATTCAAATAATATCAAATAATAACTAAGGAAAAAATCAAAATATATGAGCACAATGTTTACTCCCCAAAACGACCAAAAATAATCCATTCCACGAAAAATCAGCATGTTATGGCGAGTATGATAGTTTTATCAGCGCCTCTAGCGGCTACGTTGAAAACTATGGCTCTCTAGTAGTACAAGATTCGCCTCTTTTGGCAGCTTCACCGAAGTCGATTTAAAATCACTAATAGGTAGGTATAGGAACATATACTTACATATACATATGCCCAGTTTATGAAGATCAATCTCAAGATCCCTGTTACCAATCCGATACCTTCCTATCTGTATTGTAAAATGAGATAGGTTCCGTATTCTCGTTCCTAGATAGTTATTATAGATAAGAGAATCTGTTCGGTTCAACCGTGTCAATTTCCCTTATGTTGGTAGGTAGGAATTCCGAGCATTTTCTTATCACAGATCTAAACGATAGAGCTTTCCAATGTGCAAAATGCAAATATCTTTGATCTGAACGCGAACATTATATGGAACCTGAAGGATTATTTTATGTAATGGTAGGATTACGATTTCAACGATACTTACAGGTACATTACATACAGCACATTATATAACCCGTTTCAATAAAGAAACGAAACTTGAAATTTTTGAAGTCAAAACTTCTTTAGCATCGTTGTGATTTGAAAGTCGATGAAACGAAAAAGCGACAGTAAAAAGAGACAGACACAAATTCATAAGATTTAACGTATTGGCGGTTCTAAAATTTTTGAAGGTTTCACTTCTACCACGTGTAACTTGCACACATGTTTTTTTGTAGCCTATAGAAATAGGTTCTATAGGCTGGTTAATTATGTATTATGTCGATTCTTAGTACAGATTTTCTTTGTCAAATCATTACAATGAGGTGACTTAAAAGTAAACTAAACTAGTCGATTGTCTTTCCATACGTCGAAGGATGATCACTCCATCGTCTGAAGTTGAACAACCAAAACTAAGAGAAATAGCTTTATTTACAGAAATAATTATAAAAATGTACATAATAATATACGATAATATATAATACATGTGAAACAGTTGAGCTATCTAAGGACTAAACGGTATATAGATAGCTCAACTGATCCAAATCACTGCCAGAGCGTTCCCAAGACACTGGCGACATTGCCACGTTGAATGGCTAATACGCTGAGCCAGATCTTGATTCACGCAATGTATCTACTAGACGCCGTGAAATAATTTTGAATTTTGAATTTGTCTCCTGTTTCCCACGGGCCCAGGGTCTCGACTCCAAAAGGCTCAAATAAACCTAAGAGTGATACCAACTTGTCTCGTCATAATCTGTTTGTATCGCAATAGAATCGTGACAAAGATTCAACACTGATTTTAGTGTAATTTTAGTCGTAAATAAACCATATACGGAGTACGTAAACTTTAAAATTATTCAGATACAAGCATAGTTTATTTAATCAAGAGCTCAAATAGCTTTAATTGAAATAGATACATTGAGTAGTTTTTTCATGAGAACTCTTGAGATAAGCGTCTGTTCGTGATTTTTACGCGGTCGTTTTATGTAGAAATCATTACTTACTGCTCATTAATATCTTACGTGCAATAAGGTTTTACTAATAGACGTTATACTCATTAGGAAGTAATAAAAACATGACTATATTTTACTAAAGCTACCTACATAGGACCTATGGAACTTTATTTCTATCGCTGAGTAGGGTAAAAGATCACAGAGATATATAGGACCCCGTTGTCAGAAAGAGATAAACATACTTTTCACACCTAACATGAGCGGCCAGCCGGCTGACGGCCAATGACAGCTTATGACGTCTACTAAATACAACGCTGTCCTTGTCTCGTTCGTGTATGTGGCAAAGCGGCAATGCCGCCGCGGCAATGATTTTTGAGTAAAATTAAATTAATGATTTTCCATTTTAAATAGTTTTTACAAATGAAAAGATACATCAATCTTGCTTTTTACAGCCGTCCCAGTATTAGTATTGCACTTTCAAAATACACTACATGGCATTTTTGTTTTTTTTTACCTCCAAATCCCGCAACGTAGTACGTGGGCGTCGCGGCCAGACGCAGGACGGACTGAGTTTACTCAAGCTAAAGCTAATTAGCTTGTGTTTGTCTTGCCGCGCAGATCTCGGTAGAACGTATCTACCTCAGTTTATATATAATATCATTGCTTACGTGCACGTCTGTCCATTTCTCACGCTATGCTAGGCTAAATAGCATGCATTTTAGCTGCGCCTTCTGACGATTTTGTGCCACTAAATACAATATTTATGTATTTATATTATTTATATTTATATACCACTAGTAACCATTAATGACTGGTTGTGGCTGTAAGTGTGGTAGCTACCTAGATACTTCGTTTTAGTTGTTTTAAAACATCATAAAATCGCTGTAGGTAGCATCCCGCGTTTAAATGCAATAGACTTCACAGCTTTCAAAGTTTTAATGCCTACTTAATTTTATCGTCAAACAAAGTTCTGGAACAAGTAGGGAATACTTATTGGAATTTAATAACTTCGGGGGTCATAAAAATAAAGCCAGTTTAAGCCTCAAAGTCACTTAAAGCATCACAAATAGGGTAATTTTCATAGTGTTAGAATTCTACTAGAGACGTTGTAACTGGAATTATGATAATTCAAACAAAGGAACTTTAATTAGGTATACACCGCGTCATTATAAATAACCACCAGCTGCTGCTGCGGCTTCGCTCGCGTTGTACAAAAAGAAAACCAAATCAAAATCGGTTCATCCCTTTAGAAGCTGCGATGGCACAGACAGGCACACAGATACACAATTACCACTGTGTTTTCTTCGGGGGTTAAAAATAATAAAGAGCACTTGTGATTTGGTAGTGGCTCCGCATTCCGACTAAGGTCGTGAGTTCGAATCCAGTCGTGCACCAAAGGATTTTTCTGATCGAAAAATGTAGGTATGTGCGCTATACCAGTAGGTACTCTCAAATGTCTTAAGGAAACCGGCATGACGTAGATCCTAAAAAGTTTGAAGACTTGTGCCAGGTGCACGAAAGGACCCCTGGCGCGCTTTAATCCTTTCACCACACTGATTGTGAATAACTGGTGATGAAATTTTAGCTAACCTAGTGAAACTTCAGAATCACCACCATTATGACGTTTAGTTAGGTACCTATACTAGACTAAGGTATTATTAACCACTGCGAATATGACTACTAGTTTGCTTATTTTCTAAGATAACTTTGTTTTAAGTCCACAACCACAAGTAAGAGTAGTCTCCTAACACTGGCTACCTCTAGTAGGTAACCTATACAAAAAACACATCTGTGCGGCAATAGTTTACTAAAACAAGACAAAGACAGAGCTTTACAGTAGTCGCATAGGATGTGTAACATCGGGCATTTTAGGAAAATTGGTTGGTACCATCTGACGGCCAACACTACAACCACGCGCTGATTGGTAAAATCGAATAGCGCGAGCTCCCTCGGCTTCCGTCCCTTTTTGCAGGAACGGCTCGCCGTGAGATCTATCGTAGAGTCCTGATGCCCTGAGAAGATTCGTTTTCATGGCCTTTAAGCGTGTGTATGCGTATTTGTCTACCCCCTCTGTAGTCAGAGTCTTTTCATAAAACAAATGCGAGTCTCAAACCTAAATTCGAACCCAGGTGCACCTTATTCTACATGACCAAGTAATATGTACAAACCTATTAAGTATCCATTAAAGCAATATAATGTTGTTGAAGTTAAAAATATTATGAGGGTGTAAAAAAGAAGTAAAAAAGATAAAAGAATAAAGGTGCGAGTTTTAAAAAGCTTTCAGGCTCAATTTAGTAAGTTGAATAGACGTATAACCTGCCCTAAGAACGTGGTAGTTAATTTATATTAACCAACAGTAACATCTACTGATCACAGATCTTTTCACAGAGATTTTCCAAATCATTCAGTTGAGTAATCGATGAAAATACATTAAAAAAAAAAAGATTCCAACGAACTGAGAACCTCCTCCTTTTTTGAAGTCTGTTAAAAAGACTATGTTTAATTTAAATTTAAGTCAACTCGGCTGTATGTGTATGTGGGAAAATGAAAGATACGCACCGGCCTAAGCCAAGCGCGCATCAGTTCAGAGAGAGGTGGTTTGATGAGGTTTGGGCACCAATATCTGAATATCGTTGATTGTTGATTGTCGGTCGGTTTGTAGAAATTTTGTAAAGATTAAGCAAGTATTTAAAATTACTGTTGTTTGAGTGAGTCAAGCAGTAGAGTAACCGAAATAATTGGTTAGGAATAATTCCTGTTGAAGAAAGGACGATTTGAACTTGAACTTGAACTTGATGGTGTTGTGTGCAACCTTCCAATATTTATTTATTTCTCGGCATAAAATCTCTGTAGCGTAGAGGATTTGTTTGCGTACATCGCGCATCTTCGATTAGAATATTTCACACTAATCTAAGTACGTACTAAGACTACTCAGTAAGTAGTTACTTGAATTTTTCCAGCACTCCCACATACGACATGGCGCCAAATCCAGACAAGCAATGGATCCTGCGCGTTACAGACAAGATGAAGCCCATACATCGCCAGTTCACGGACCTGCTGATGACGAAGCGTCTTCAGACCTTACAAAGCGTTGATATGGTAGGTTTTTAGAAGTAGATTTTTGCCTTTTATAGAGGGAAGCAAGCACAGCTCATGTCTTATTGCTTGAAATATCTTGTCTTATTGATACAAGGCTGAGAAACATGTAAGGAAGGAACCTTTCTAAGGTTGTCTTAGTTTGTTTTTTAACCGGAAAAGAAAATGAGGTTTCTTAATTCGTATATATTATTTATATTTTTTATGTGTGTTCAAGAATAACTACGTTGTTTATGAAGCGATTTTGATGATTATTTTTTTGTTGGAAAGGAGATATGCCAAGGTTGGTACCATGATAAGGAAACCAGGATCTGATAATGGCATCCCAGAGAAATCGAGGGGCACCTTCGAAAATCGTAGCGGCGACTAGTGCGTTTTTTTTTTTTTTTTCATTATGTATTTAAAATCATTACTATTTAACGAAGGTCGATCGATGATGGAGCCGAAAGACAGTCGAGGGAACTCCTCAACGATTTATAGCAATTACCTGGTGTTTGGGCTTGATTCATTTGTATTGATGAGAACTTTACACCTAGATGGGTTGTGACTGTCATTAGGGGTCTGATAATGAAGACAAAGGACAGTCGAGGGAACTCCTCAACGTATTACAGTAGCTACTTTGATATACACATGAAGTCGGTTGTCTTTTTAGTTTTTAAAACGTAATTATTATTATTTTGTTCTCTTTCAGGCGGTTGAACGAGTTTATCAGGAGTTAAAAGCACTGGGAGAGCTGGACAACACCTACTTGGTATACACTTCAGACCACGGCTATCATCTGGGCCAATTCGGGCTGGTGAAGGGCAAAAGCTTTCCATTTGAGTTCGACATCAGGGTACCATTCCTTGTGAGAGGTCCTGGCGTGGAACCTGGCACTGTGTGAGTTTCAAAGGATTTTGTTTTTTATTTTTAATGACTTCTCTTCAAAGAGTTTATAAACAATCAATCTTGTTGTTACTGACTGGTATGACTCGAAAAAAAAACTAAAAATTAAACGTATTTCTCTTATAAATAAAATTCAGATTCAGGTAGAAATTTTCTGCCAGTACTAAAGTGCACTATTTTGTACCTATGAAATTGAGTTTTTCTTTTACAGTTTACTTTTGAAAGAACGTTACTTTATATAATATAATTTTTTTATCCATTTGGAATAAATTTTGACCTCTTTGCAATGTTGATTCGAACCTTAGCCTATAATTTTTTTATATTTTAGTGTTGACGACATAGTCCTAAACATCGACCTAGCTCCTACCTTCCTTGACATGGGCGGGGTAGAACCTCCACCCCATATGGACGGAAGGTCACTTCTACCGTTGTTGCAACCAAGACGAAGGCGACAGACCAACATCCATTGGCCAGACACATTCCTTGTTGAGAGGTAGGTAAATAAAGCTGTTGGAGGGCTTCAAAACATTACAATTACAATTAGTGACATTATGAGTCTCTTAATTATAATTATTAATTCTTTTCTTCCCCCGGTTTCGCACGCGTAATACCTAGGTACATAAAAAGTTGCCTATGTCCTTCCCCAATAAGCAATATATCTCTTTATCAAGATACGTTTAGCCATTTGTCCTTGAAAATGTAACAAACAAAGAGACAGATAGGTACCTTTGAATTTATAATATTAGTATGGATGTATGGATTAGGTTTATGCATACTAAGCATAAACCTATGCATACTAAGCATTACTTTGTAAGTAGGTACCTAAGCATGGAAGAATCTTTTGCAAAACATATTTTCCTCAGTTACCTGTGTAAATACAAGTAGGTAAATCTATGTATCTAGTTTTAAATCTATCAACAAGCCATACTTTAGTAGGTAAGTACATAGTTTTTCACATCTTTAGGTATGTACATAAATGAGTTGTCGGCTGTTTTTCAGTTCGGGTCGCCGTGAAATTGGAAGTCTACGTCGACGTGAGAATAAATATGCCCGTGAAATGAACGAAGGTCGCTACACCACTGTTCCATCACATTCCTCAGAAAGCGGAGATTTCGAAGAGGACGTTGATGATGACGACTTCTTGGAACCTGATATTGATGATGATGATGACGAGGTACAATTGTATTAAGTACATGGATATCTAATACCAAAAAAAGAATAGAACGAAAAGAGCGAAATGAAGCTAGGTACTCACATGTTTAATAGTTTTGATATTAGTAAAAATATGTTTTTTTAACAGGAGAGTTCAGAATCTGACAGCGACTCTAAGAAGTCAGAACCGGCGATGAGCAACGAGAGCCACAACCCTGTTCTAGAAGCTAGCTTGGAAAAGGCGCTCGATGCAGCAGAAGCAAAAGTTAATAACCAACCAAATTTCCTTTCACCCACGGAGGGGAAGACTTTTGAACGTAAGTACCTATGTCAGCAAGTTGATTGTCAGTTACGATTACGATTAGCCCATTGTGTCCCACTGCTGGGCAAAGCCCTCCCCTTGATCTCTTCAGATGACTGATGACGGTTTTAAACTAATTGGTTCCCAAGCTCTGTCAAAGGTGTTAAGATCATCTCGCCATCTCTTTTTGGGTCTGCCACGGCGTCGGCGATTTTGGCCCACAGCTCATCCGACATACAACAAACATGACCAGACAGACAGATAGTCAGTAACACGTCGAATTTTTATGCGACTTCCCGCGTCTTTGCCCGCGTGGTGCGTAGGTATATATAAAGTCACATCTACCTACACCTATATCAAAATTCTTTCAAATCAGATCAGTCATTATTGCGTGATAGAAGTTCTTATTCTTAAGTAATTAATTTGTTCCTTATTAATTGACCTCTGTGGCGAAGAACGTTGCCGATTCGAATATTAGTCTCGGGTCTGGGTAATAATAATAATAAGTGGTATATCAGTAATGTGGTTCTCATAACATAATAGCTCATACTTTTGGACTACATACTGTTGTGTCAAATGTCCAGTTATTAATTTAACTACTCAACCAGTTAAAACATGGTTTTCAGAAGTAGCAGATATGGCAGTTGCGGAGAGCAAAGCGGCGCGCCTAGCAGCTGATTGCTCGAAGGCTGAGCTCAGAGCTCCTTGCTCAGCTGGGAAGAAGTGGAAATGCGTTCTCGTCAACGGCAGATGGCGAAGACAAAAATGCCGCAATGAGGTAGGCGTTATTCAAAAATAATAAATTGTGAATTTTGTTATTCTACATTTTCTTGACAAAGCTTTGCATCATTTTACAGACAGAAACATATCTGCCACAGCCAAAGATGAGCACAAAAAAATGCGCCTGTTTCACACCAAGCGGACTCGTATACACCAGGTTGGAAACAGATGGAACGATCGCAAGACGACCAGTTGAATTCCCTAAGGAAAACAACACGAGAAGTCGAAGATCTATTAGCAACGATGTATACGAACCAAATACGGTTGATAGCATTCTTGAAGAAAATCCAAGCATTGGACATCTCAGTTTCAACAGCGAACCTATTGATGAAATGGAAAATAGAGAAGCTAAAACCAAAATAGACAAACTAATAGAAGAAACAGAAGCATTTTTAGAGGCTTATGAAAGGACCAAAGAAAATATAGATCACAGAAGAATAAAGCGTAGAGCTCAACATTGGAACAACCATAATAATAAGCATAAGCATAAAAACGATGCTATTGTGAATAGCAATGAATCGTCATTGGAATGTAAAGTAGAAAAGAGCGGCAGAGTAAATTGTTCACAAGTTATTTATAACGATCTGAAAGCATGGCACACAAACAGGCTTAGTCTAGAAGATCAGATAAGAGACTTACGAACAAAGCTTGAAGATCTGAAAGAAATAAAAAGACATTTGAAAACTACCAAACCTGTTATAGAAGCTCAAACAGCAAATCTCGCATTGATAACAAATAATATTTTTAATAAGACTATTTCACGAGAGCAGAACACAACAAAGGAGCATCTCAGGAAAAGCAGACTGCACAGAGTAAAGCCAAAACATAGAAACAGTACAATAGTTGATAAACGAATAAGGCAATTCAACGAATACGCGATTCCCACAGTTAACGCTAAAGCCAAAGAAGATGTTTTCGATATGCAACTGAAAAACGTAACTAGAATTGATTCTGTCATACCAAATATTACAAACGAAGTGGTTAACATTACTTTAGACGCTGAATTTCCAAAACCACAAGTAACTACCATTGTTATCGAAAGGAATTATGTAGATCACACCAATGTTGGAGATAAAAGAACAATATTTAACGTTATAAATACTACCGATGATCCAACTACTGAAACAGCACAGCAAAGTTCAAGCACAAGAAAAGTTGAAGGTGAAACGACAACAGAAGAATTAACAACTGAAGATTTCTCTAAGAATGTCCATTTCTATACAGCTGCCATTAATAAAATGATAACTTCTGAAAAAGCATTAACAAAGGCAAGCGAAGAAATAACGACTATAAAGCCAGTTCATCAAAAAACAATAAAACACACTGCATCCCATCCACCATTATTAGGTCCAGCAAGGCTTGATGCTTCAGAATACGAACAAAGAAATCCTAATAAAGGAGCTGCTAAAGACTTGGGCATCTTTGACAAACCAGTTGACTTGTTCCAAAGAAGACTCCATCCTCTTTACATTCAGAATGAGGATAAACACGTGTGCTATTGTGAAGAAGGCAGGTCAGTATCAGTATCTTAAGTAAGTTAACCCTTGTTTGTACTTGGTGTTTAAAATGTATGTTTCGACAGGAGAACAAAAGGAGCCGGTCATAGCATTTTTGAAGCAGCTCAGAGAGTGAGGGAGGAGCAGAGAAAACGGAAAGCATTATTGCTGCGAAAGAAGTTACGAAAGGCAAAAAAAAGGGTGTGTAATATAACTGTTTATATTGTAAGTTTAAGGGCAGTGATGAGCAAAGTACGGCCCGCGGGTTTTATCCGTCCCGCAAACCGTTTTTATCCGGCCTGCCTCGCCAACATCCGTAATCCGTATTCGTATTAGCTCTTGAATAGTCTCGAAAATTGTCGAATAAAATTTAGACACCCTCATATTTTTTGCGTCGACACAAATCAATAAATAAATTAGCCAAGAACGAGTTGGGCCACAGTTAGGCTTCTGAAGTCAATAAGTATAAAAATGACTAATGGTCCCAAAACAAAAAAAAACTAAATCTAAATCTAGTTAGTAATAATCGTATAAATTTTTATCGTATAAATCAATATTTTACATATAAAGGTGCCCATATACAGTATGTAAAACTTTGGCTAGATAGACTAATAGTCTCTGTGATTAGGGGCGGACACACAAACAGACTAACATACCGATATACAGAAAGACAGTCAAAAATCTGGCCCTCTTAATCATAGGTTGGCCCTAGATGAAAAAAGTTTTCCTATCCCTGGTTAAAGGTATATGTGATGATTGCATTGTGTGGCACATTATCACAGCCTAATTACAAAGGATATGGTACTTAGAAGACAAGTTTTACTATTAAATACACTTATAAAAACAGTACAACAAAAATTCTAAAGTTTATAAATTTTTAGGCTGAACTCGAAAAACTATGCGAATCCGAGCGTATGAACTGCTATCGCCACGATAACGATCACTGGCGAACTGCCCCATTCTGGACCGCCGGCCCTTTCTGCTTCTGCATGAGTACTTCAAACAACACCTACAACTGTGTCAGGACTATCAACGCCACTCATAACCTGTTGTACTGCGAATTCATCACTGGACTTGTTACTTACTACAATTTGAGGATCGGTATGTCAATTACATTCCTACTTATTCTCCATGCCGCTTTGTTTCTGACGTAAATAAAAATACTTATGACTTAAGGGACTGATTGGGGTGTTTATTTGGATTATTCCCATCTGTCTGCTTTGTCCCCTCAGGGGGACAGATGGGCCAAAAAAGTTCGATCTGTCCCCCCGTAGCAATGAGGGGGACAAATCGAACTTTTAATATTTTAAAAAGTTCTGAGCGCACTCCTTGTGTATGCTGAGTTTAGTACCTGCTTGGCTGCACATATAGAGAGGGTCTAGTTGAGCTTAAGGCCTATATATACGTATTAGATAGAAGGTACTTTTAGTTGGCAAACGCAAATCCTTTCGTGCACTTGGCACATAATCTTCACTCTTCTACTTACTCAGATGATGCGGGTAGTGTAGATAGAAGGTACTTTTAACTTCTAAAACTAACATGGCTTTAAACATAATTTTCACTCAAAACGGGATATTTACCATGATATATTAGTTTTTTTGCTTCCCGATATTTCGAGTTTATCTCGTGATCATGGCGCATGCAACTAAGCCGAAATATCGGGAAGCAGAAAAACTGATGTATCATGTTAAATATCCCCTTTTAAGTGAAAATTTAGGTACTTTTAGTTGGCAATCGCAAAATATCTTTCGAACTCTAGGTTCTACGACTATTAGGCCAGGAACTTTCTCAGATCTGGCACAGAATCTGGCATATTAGTACAAGTACAGAAGGTGGACTCCGTGAAAGCTAAATTAGCTCTAGTAGTGACGGTAACTGGCGGCTTGACATTATATAGAATTTTGCCATTGTATAACATAAAAAGACTGGAATGTGAATATAGCTTTACAGGACAGGCAAGAATAAATAGTTCTGTCTGTCCTCCTTCTAATTGACGGGGGGACAGATAGAACTTTTTCAATGAATAAAAGTTCGATCTGTCCCCCTCTTTGCTACGGGGGGACAGATCGAACTTTTTTGGCCCATCTGTCCCCCTGAGGGGACAAAGCAGGGGGACAGATGGGAATAATCCGTTTATTTATTACAGCTACTTATGTGAATTTTAATGTTTACTAATATTTTTTGCTTTTCCTGATATGACATATGAGGACATTAATAAAACAAGATTTTAAAATTTACAGATCCATTTGAAACGCAAAACCGGTATAAGTACTTGATGCCACAGGAAAAAGAATACTTTCATAACCAGCTTCAGCAACTTCTCAGCTGCCATGGCCCTTCTTGTCGAAGGTTCTCCCACTCAAATCCACACGGTGGGTGTAAAACTTTTAATTTAACTTAATATACCTTGTTTTTCATAATACCTAGTATGTTACAATGTAAAGTCAAAGTCAAAAGATACCTTATTCAATAATCACAAGGATCGCTTTGAATTTGTAATAGGTACTTGACTATTCGATTTAACTATTGTTCTTTGTTTTCAGCTAGCCACGAGAGTACTTTAAATAGACGTTTTGACAATGAGCACATGATCAGAGGTGATTACAACAGTTATAATGAAAGGTCAGTTAAACACAAAAAATAATTAGATAGGTACCAATTTTTTATAACTCTCTACCACGCCTCTTACGTTTTTTTAACAGATTTTTTAGTCAAATCAATATAAACAAACTGGTGGTTTCTAAACGGATGATAAGTCATCGAGAAAATATATTATAAAAAAATATCTACAAGGTGAGCTTTATTAGGGTTCAAGTTCAAGCAAATAACTAGGAATAGAGGGTGTTAATGTGAGAGAATAGGCACAATTGTAATAAACACGTTAATTGACATCATTACTATGTTTCAGGCCATGGAGATGGAACAGTTATGGGCGTAGATACGCAAGAGCGCGGGAGCTCCACCGCCGACGTCACATGATGTCGTTCTAGTCGTTAGGAAAATCGAAGTATTACAAAGCAGAGCTAAACTGCTTCATTCAAATCGAATTCATCAAAAGCAGACGAGTTTTACCAATTTTGGTAAATAAGTAGCATCTGCATACAAACTTTTGTCTTGTTAATGTAGCTATAGAAGTAGGATTCTACACATTGTAGTATAATGTAAACATTTTGAATATTGTAATGTATAAATACAGTGCATCGAATCTTTTAGGGCTTCCCAAATGTATTTTATACCTATTCTGTGGGTAAGTATGCCGCCTGTTCGCTTTGCGTCTAAAACTATACATAGGTATTTCGATAAAACGTCTATCAAAATATTACTGCCTTTAATGTAGGTACCGAGCGCAATATCTAGTTTAAAAATTTGACTTACTCCTGATTTTCTAATTATTTATTATAATTTAACATTTTCTATTAGCATTTTTGAACAAAGCACAACAAATTTTTGTTACAAGTAGTTTTACCACCTAGCTATCATTATGCTCTAGATCCTTTTAAATATTCTTACTAAATCTATTTTATCTATAATAAAAGTAAGTATATTTTCTTTTCCTGTGGGTTTTTTCCATACTCTATTAAGCTTTAATGATTGTTCTAATCTAATGTTGTTGTCAACGTTTTGTATTAAACTATACTTAGTGGAAGTTTGTTGTAGATGTTATTGTAACATGTCTGTAGTTTCACTATTTATCTGGTAGGCATTAATAAAAGTGATATTAAAATGTTGCCATTTGTGATGATAATGTGTATTGATTGTCTAAGAAAAATATTTGAAAATGTATAGTTTTTTTTATTGACGAGACCTTAAAAATCCAATACATCATCCAGATCATTTTCATCGCACAGTGAAAATATGGTTTTGTGTATATCATATAGTTTTTTATTGCTATATGCATTTTTATCTTTTTGAAATATGTCATTTGATATGTCGCCAGTGTCATTGGTATTAGGTACATTTTCAATATTACTTGGAGGACTAAGATCACCTTCACTGTAATTGTTTACTTCAGCTACATCATCTACAAATTGTGCCCATTTTGAGTTTTCATTAACTGTATGAGGCAGATTATTTGATTGTGTTTTAGGTTCTTTAGACTCTGTTTGATTGCCAATATCAATTATTTGGTCACAGTTTGTTTTTACTTTAGTCTTTACCGGTAAATTCTTATGCACATCTGACGTTTGTCTTTCAGATGACTCTTGAACAATGCCAAAGTATTTTTTTTTATTATGGTTCGTATTTGAAACTGAACTAGTAACTTTATGTTTGCCGAACTTTCGTTGTTTAGCTGGAACTTCTAAAACAACTTCAGCATCCCCTAAGTACACTGACTCAGGTGCTTGGACATTGTCACTTTTATCTATAAACTCCGACCATTTACTTTCAAGATTCACTTGTTTTATAATAGCAATGTTTGCGTCAACTTCATTGTCACTGCTTTTATCGAGTTCAGCTAACTTGTTAGTTTCATCTAGTTCTCCTCTGATACTATTTAGTTTCTGTACATGGAGTCTGCACTCTTTCCCTGTTCCAATCCCATAATGTCTCTTTATTGACTGCTTTTCACTGCATAGCTTGCATTCCCATTTATTTGATTTCTTTGTTTGATGTACCTACAGAGAAGATAAATTCTAATAAATGGATAAGTTATTTACTGTGTAAATACATACAAGATTATGGTTGGCAAGGGGTTATAGAATTGATCCGATTATGATTATTAGTGCATGCTGATTCTGTAATATCAGAGCGGAGCACATCAAAGCTTCAAGATGCATAAATCTACCATGCTGTTAGAGGATTGATAGAGGATCTAATGTGACTGGAATGATGGCTAGCTTTTTTTTTTATAATCACGGCACTGTAAGTGTAGAAATACTGGATGATACTGGATTTGAAACTGATCATTAATCTGATATATTTTTTAATTAGAAAATATGTCTATGCCAGTGTTCTCAAATGGTGAAGTAAAACGTTGTGAGGAAACCCACTTAATAGAACCTGTCACATAACAAAGGAATACTAAGTAGGTACTAAGTATTTACAACGTAGGCATGTGCCAAATGCAAGTAATGTTGAGATGTGCCTCTGACTACCTAAGGTTAGATAAGTACCTAACTACCGTGGTAGGTAGGTACCCATTTCTAGGTAGTGAAACCGCGGCGCAAGCAGTTACGAGTAGTTATACTTAATTAATTTATAATACTAGCATTTGCCCGATGCTTTGCATGCGTGCACACATAAAACATATCTGTGCTATTCATGTCACAACTACTAGTGTTAGTGTACAGTATGGACTACCTACATCTTCATCAAGTTTCATCCAACCAAATCTCTTCAGCAGTTACGGCGTGATTGAACCAATAACAAATTTTAACCTAATATAGACAAAATATAAACTCACCTGGAAAACAGAACACGTAAAGCACTTCAAAACTTGAAACACCTGAGGCATTTTTATTTACAATGTTTTGATTTATCGAAGTGGATATTTTCCCGGGTTATTTTAGGGTTTTAGTGTTTTTTTTTATTGATTATTTGGCTGAGGTAGCAGGTAGCTTAGCATGCTAAAGTTTTTTTTTTACTCTTGACTTTAACATAGACATATATTTTTAAATTAATAAATAAAAAATGTATACACCTATGTACTCATTGAATAAATTGAGTTGCAAATGAAAGATGGCCAAACATTTCAAGCTCTACGGTTTATAAAAAGAATTGAATAAGTAAGTTTCATAGTTTCATAAGTATGAAATACTTATGAAACTTATAAACATATTATTCATATAAACAATATTATTCATACGGTGAAATCCTCCAACTTTGGTTTCTAGAGGTAACATTGGCCGAAACAAAAAAAAAACTAAATTAGCTCGTACCACTGAAATTAAGTGAGGTATTTATATTTTTCTAACAGTGGTAGAAAATAAATTATATTTCTGGCACCACTAATTAATTGTTTGCTTACATATGTCATTAAGTTGTCTGTCAGCCGTGGTTAAAGTGACCCTATTCAAATGTGGACCAATTTCTACGTTTGAACTTTTATTCGTCAGCCTGTTACAATGAAGCCTGGGTAAGTAGTTTCTAAATATGTTATAGAATGATGTCAGGTGAACATTTTGATATGATTTATAACCTACGATTGATGTTTGTGTTTGAGAAATGTGAGCGGCCAATGTTACAAACCAGTTCTCCATACCTAGGGTGTAAACATTGGCCGGTGTTAATTATGCATTAGGGCTGCTACCTGCTAGTAAATTTATCCTATTAAGATTTTTGCTCCAAAAGTTTGGTACATAGGTACTTATTATAATTAACTTTATAATATTGAAAAATAGAAAATTGTAATATACAGCCATCAAAAACAAATTTGTAAAAAAAAACAAGTCTCGAAATTCAGTTCTTCTACCGTAAAAAGTAGTGAGATCCATGTAAAACGAAGTCGGTTAATTTAGTCAGTCCCTACTTAAGGGAACTTCTGTCTTAAGTTATTACGTAATTAGCTAACCTAACAACATCTTATAGTGACCAAATCAATATAAAAATCTTTTACGTTTTTAATAAAACAGATTGACTTGGCCATCGTACGAAAACACATTGTATCTCACAAGTAATACATATTATATATTAAATAATTGACGTATAAGACGAACGACGAATAAGATTGTATAATGCGATTGACAAGTAGGTAGTATAAAAAATCTATTCAAATATATACTTGACTATAAAGTAGCAATGAGCTATGATATTTATTTCAGGAACAAAAGAAAAGCGAAATCCAGACAGGGAGAAAGAAAAAGACGTATTGGGGCCGGTGAATATAAAAACTATAGCCAAGAAATGATTTAACTAGCAGTTGAATTAGTGGAAAAAAAAGTTATCAGCACGAGCAGCTGCAAACCAGTTTTAAATGACTGACTGAGGCCCAGCGCCGTCGTTTTGATTTTATTTACATACCTACGTTTTCTAGTCGCTATGAACGCGCATTTAGTTGATTCCTAATTTTTAATAAAACAATTAATTGTCTAACATCAGTGTTTTAATTTCTTTATCTTTTTTTGCGACAACCCTAGTAACTAAAATCAGTTGTATGGATATTAGCAAAAATTACAAGTTAACATTGGCCACTGTGATAAATAGTGAAAATGGCCTCTTTTGGTATTTTACTTTATTTTGTTGCTTTCTTTGGCCATATTTTTACCATGGCTTTTAACTATATGCAAATAAGGCTGATAATTCAGAATATATAAGCTGTGGACAATGTTGACAAAAAGTCTAGCTAACTTTGGCCAGTCTCTAAAGTTCCTTTTTAGACAAAAAATCAGTTATTTTTAACAGATTCCTTATGATTGACTAATAGTAATTAGTGTATAAAAGACGTTTACGTCATAAAATTTATACATTTCCCTATTTATTTTTGGTGTAGCAACCAATTTTCTATAAAATGTGGCCAAAGTTGGAGGATTTCACGTACTATTTTATTCATACATTAACATACAGATAATTTTCATGTAGATATTGCATAAAAAATGCACAATGTTTTCCCTAGTACCTACATAAGTAGGTACGTATTAATTAGGTACTTACTAAACTAGATTCAAGTATTCATGAATTGAGATATTTTTCGTAAATAAAAATGTGTCACTGATTGTCACTGTCACTGCCAAAAGAAATACTACCACTGACAAACCAATCAATAGAAATACAAAAGATATCTAACCATTGAAGCAAGCCATTACAATTCACAGTGATACCTATCTACCCTAAATTACCAACGACTACCTACTCTAAAGTAACTGGCGATAGATTAGATAGCAGAGTAAATTTCAGACAAATTTAGTTTAAAAACTGCGCAATGATGTCGAACATTCACTTGCCGCACACTGTTATCATATGCATGTAGCTTTCAAAAGTAAGTGGCGAAGGGAGGTTCAAATTTTACGTAGCGAGCGAAGCGAGCTAATTCATCAATCTTATTTTGAAGGCAAGTAAAAGTAGCGAGCAATGTGAGCCGCAATATTTTTGATGTTTAACATCGTTCCTCTCGCTTTCCAGCAATATATGGGAGTGATTTCGTGAAAGGAACGGAAGTGTGTAACAGGAAACTGGAGAAGCGTGCGCTATTTGATTTGACCAATGAGCGCGCGTGGTTGGTACTGTCAGACAACAGTGTGCGTGAGTGTGTTCGCGCGTAACCTAGTATTGTGTTTAAAATATAATGTTTAGGTACATAAACATTACATTTTATACACAACACTGTAGGTAGTTTTTATTTCATATAGTTATATATACCTATAGCATACCTACTTATAGAAAAGGAAGTCAATGTTTATTTTGGTTATTTCGATAAACCCAGACACACACATGTCAAGTGCTATTTTAGAATTTTTATATTCAGACAAAATTTCGATGTAGGTGATCGTCAGAAAGATCCGACGCGTTCCGATGTCAATACTTGTTGAGGATCAATTTGAAAAACACTTTGACTTTACTTTACCTTAACTTAAACTTTGACCACGGCCTTGACCAAGCTCTACCTCTTCGATCATTCCACAAACTATAGGATGCTGATATTGCTGGGTGGGTGGTGCTGCCACATTAAAACTTTTACCCTAGTCCTAAGTAATCCTAGATTTATTCGAGACGTTATGTTGTAGTAGAAATCTCTAGAGCTTTCCTATAAATCACAAAACTCAAACTTTTTAACAGATGTGTGATAAAGAAAACATATAACAACATTTGTGTACTTAATTGTTTACTTATTATTAAAGCTAAGCATAACATTACAGAAATAAAAAAACCATAAATATAACACAAAGTCAAAAGATACTTTATTCAATACAATCACAAGGATCACTTTGAAACTAAGTCTTACCTACTAGGTGAATTTAGGTTCCAATTTATAATCCAAGCCCGAGAAGAGAAACTCGTCCTGGTCCTAGCGCATTTTTGCATGATCCATCTTATAACTAAATTAGCTACGATATACTTATACATTAGTTTATACATTTCAAGTGTGTTGGTTAACTGTCTGAGGGCAGAGCGACATGAGGCCATGCGTTCTTATCAATAATATAGTCATTTATATTATAAAAAGCTTTCATCAAAAGACTCTTATGTAAGCTTTAAATTTCTTAATAGGTAGTTTAGTTGCATATTCAGGAAGCTTATTATAGAAGCGCACCGTGTTCCCGATAAAGGACTCATTTACTTTTTCTAGTCGAAAAGTATTGATCAGTATCTACCTACCTACAGAATAAAAACTCATAAATCATATATTTACTAACCACCAGTGGAACAGCATTAGGATACAGAATAGTTAATTTATTCTTCTTAAACAAGACATTTTTCTCAAAATGGGTACTACAAATCCTCGAAGAGTTTTTGGGTGTCCAGATTTTTCGGCCTGTGGCTTCAACCCACTGCAAACGTACATTATCGTTTGATGGAAAACTGTAACAAATTAATAGCGAGGTGTTTTATTTTACAATGTAAGAATCATTTTAATCTATTTATATAAACAGGGCGGTAAGGTTATTGTAGCTGACAGGACATTATTTCACAATCAATTGACATCAAAATGTATGAAAGGTTTCCTCCAAAAGTACCAACTGAGCTGAATGAAGAAACGGATGGACCAACGGCGACATACTTCCGAAAACGAACCAATTGTAGAACATCTTGCAAATAGCAAGTGTTACCGTAGCGCAGTGGGCCGACACCTTTGAATATATGAGAAATTGAATTGAGAAATGAACCAACCGAATTGCCACCAATTGGTGGCAATTCGTTCATTTCTAAAATTAGATTATTATAGAAGAGATTATTGTTTAAAATATATTTAGTTAGTCATAGCATTTGTAAAACCTATTCGGTTGGTACAATACAATAAAATAAAATTAGAATAAGTTGGTACCTAGCAATTGATGCCAATGCCTCAATTCTGTTCGAGTAAGTCGCGTAAAACCGAGATGCTACTGGAACGTTCGAGAACGAACCGGAATGCGCTCAAACGTTCGATTGCAATAGAGAGATATTGCTATCTCGTTCGCTCTTATGCATTCGATACGTGTACTTTGTAGTTTGCATCTACTCGATACCAGATGGCGTAGGTGAATATTTATTGTGTCTGCCTGCCAAGAGATGGAGCTATGTATCGGGCGCAACACATAGCCTCCTAAGACATGCTCGTCCCGAGCATCGTTAGACCCGTAATATTGCGCTAGTCGATCCACATGGACAATCTTAGGCTTGCCTCGTAGCCCCTTTTTAATCCGGTACGTGACATCGTTGATCCTGTTCACAATTCGATATGGCCCGTCCCATTTCGCCTGCAGTTTAGGACACTTTCTTTTACTGCGTACAGGGTTATGTAACCACACCAGTGATCCTTCACTAAAGCCCAAGTGGTTTAATTTTCGGTCATATCGAGTCTTCATCTTTTCGAGTCACTCGCGTACTCTGTTATATTGCGCGGAGACTGGGGAGGAATACCTGTTATAAGGTCTGCTGGCAACCGTAGTTCTCGTCCAAAGTTCGCCGAAGCTGGAGTGACACTTGTACTTTCGTGAACTGCACTTCGATATGACAGTAAAAACGGTTGAATGTGCTTGTCCCAATCGGTCTGCTTGTTTCCCACTACTTTTGCTAGATATCTTTCCAACGTTTGATTGAACCTTTCAACCATTCCATCGGATTGTGGCCGATAAGAGGTGGTTCTTGTCTTATAAGTGCCCATCACTCGACATGTTTCCTGAAATATTTGGGACTCGAAATTCCTCCCTTGATCGCTGTGAATTTTCAAGGGTACTGCAAAACGACAAAAGACCTCATGGACTAACTTATCGGCTACTGTTGACGCTTCTTGGTTTGGGATGGCAAAGACCTCCGGCCACTTTGTGAAATAATTCATAACAACCATGAAATACTTGTTTCCATTTTCTGTAGCAGGGAATGGTCCCGCAATGTCTAAAGCTATCCGCTCCCATGGCGCTCCCACGTTATAAATTTTTAATGCACCTCTGCTGCGTGTATGGGGTCCTTTCACTGCTGCGCAACTCGTGCATTTTCGGCACCAGTCTTCCACATCATCTCTGCAATGGATCCAGTAAAATCGCTCACGTATCTTCAACAGAGTTCTCTTTACCCCCATATGCCCCCCGGAGCATCCTTCATGGTAGAGTTTAAGCACTTCAGATACTTTAGCCTTTGGAACAACCATTTGCAGATGACAGTGATCTCCGCGAGCATTTTCCCATTTACGGCACAATACTCCATCGTGGATAACCAGACTTTCCCATTGTGCCCAGTAGCTTTTTGTTGTTGTGCTCATTCCAGCCACATCACTCCATACAGGTTTAGAAGTTCCAGCCCTTATCTATTCGATGATTGCCTTAATATCTGAGTCATCCGTCTGCGCTTTCTGCAGGGTTTCCTTCCACTCATCACTTAGATCCGTGCTCAACATTCTGACGTTTACCACTTCTTTGGACTCTTGTTTTACACAATGCTTACATTCTTCTGGACAAGGTCTCCTTGACAAGGCATCTGCATTACCGTGAGATTTTCCACTGCGATGCTCAGTTTCATAGTCAAACTCCTGTAGCTGTTCAATCCACCTTGCCACTTGTCCTTCAGGATTTTTGAACTGTAGCAGCCATTTTAATGCAGTGCGTAGATGAAATTTACGCCCCAGCAGGTATTTACTGAAATGCTGCAAACTTTGCAGCATTACTACTGCTAATAGTTCCCTTCTAGTGACACAGTAGTTTCTTTCCGGTTTAGATAAAGCTTTGCTGAAGTAAGCTATCACGATCTCTTGATCTCCTTTGCGCTGGGACAATACGCCACCAATACCAGTATTACTTGCATCTGTGTCTACGATGAAACTATTCTCGGTGTCAGGGAAACCAAGAATAGGTGTATCACTCTTGATTAGTTTGCACACCATCTTCTGAAATAACATGCCCTAAGAAGAGAAAATATCGGCATATCGAAGTAACATCTTCTCAGCCATTGCAACCTCCTCTTCAGAAAGATGTTTGCGGCAATCTTTCAGCAATGATGACACATTGTAATTGTAATTGACACTGGATAATTCTTGACATCTTCGCATCCAGGTTACTTCTTCGCAATTGCCCATTAACATTCCCTTCTTAATGAGATGTTCCTCATTACTTGGGTTCAGTATTCGCACTGCTGAGATGGTAGATGCTTTTACTAGAGTCCGTGCCATAATCCATGGTAGGTCATTGTCCAATCTTTCTATCAATACACATCGATTTCTCTCTGATGTTTGCAATAGGCGTACTTGTACCATGGTTTTTGACCTTGGAGGAAGCACAATTTCTTTTAGGCAGTAGACTTTTTCTTAGGATACTTCTTCCATAAAGACTTCTTCCATGCCACATTTTAAAATCCCTTGATTTACGTCGATCTCCGCGTGGTGTTCTCGCAAGAAATCCAAACCCAGAATGCACTCATCAACTATGTTGGCAATGATGACTCTGTGATGGTAAGTTGTCTCCCCTATTTTCATCTCCACCTGCTTCTCGCCTTCAACGGATATGTGCTGGCCGGTTGCTGTCACGAGCTGAACTCTGTTACATTTGCGGGAAAAGTCTGTACAACACTACTGTACGAGAAGCACCAGTATCCAAAGTCATTTTACAGGTCGTTCCATTAATTTGGCCTTTGATGATCAGGCTGTTCCCATCGTGGGCTTGTGAAATCGAAACTCTTAGGGCTTTTTCTATACCAGCCAGCACCCGCCCCACGGTCCTGGCATTTACTCGTTTCCCTGCTGCTGGGGAGCGGATGTGCTCACCACCTGTCCTTCTTGAGATCTGTCGTTACTCTCTTTGTTTCGTTTCGGGCAACTGGACCTCAGATGACCCTTTTCTCCACACCCATAACATTTCGGACTAAACTTTGGACGACCGTCGCGGCTGGACTCCACCACTTCTCTGATGCGATGTGCTCGAGTGTCCATCCGTACAGTTTCCACCTCCAAAGCATGGGCCAAGGCGTTCTTTAAAGTCTCGTGATGGCCAAGTCTCACCGTAGCTCTGACTTCCAAGTCACGTATCCCATCGACGAATGCCTGAACCAAGTTCCCATCGATAAGGGCAGGTGAAGATTGGAAAGCCTTCCGAACTAGCTTTTCTATTTCCAGGGCCCACTGCTGCAGATTCTCCGAATTGCGCTGAGCCCTGTCCTTTAATTGAGCGCGGAAAACATGTTCTAGATGTGCGTCACCATATCGAGATTCTAGTGCCTCCAGCAGCTGCTCATAACTGACGCTACTTCCCAGTGCCTCCAAAACCGTGAGTGCTTGGTCACGCAAGGCTAATGTTAGTGCAGTCATAGCCTGCGACTTCGTCCATCCGTTTGCGTTTAGAACAGTTTCGAACTGAATTTTATAGGCGGACCGCGAAGAACCTCCATCAAATGGTGGCACCCTAAATCCTCGCACTGACGATGAATAGACCACAGGAGCAATATCTCTTTCTTCAGATTTCAGCAGATCCACAGCTTTTTTTACACTTGCAATCTGGGTTTCTGCTTCAGAAATTCGGCTATCATGGTGCTGGATTTGCTCCTTAACATCCTGAAGCTCCTTGCCAAAGGCTCCATGCAGGTCCTTTATAAGGCGAGTCCGTTCTTCTTGCCGGCAAAACAGTTCCTCCTGTTGCTGGGGAGCTTGGTCCTCCTGACGACGAGCCTGTTCCTCCTGACGACGGGCTTCTTCTTCCCGTTGGTGAGCCTGTTCGTCCTGCCGGTGAACCAGTTCCTCCTGCCAGCGTTTCTGTTCTTCCCGCTGCTGGCGAGCTTGTTCTTCCTGCCGGTGAACCAGTTCCTCCTGCTAACGTTTCTGTTCTTCCTGCCGGCGAGCCTCTTCTTCCCGTTGCTGGCGAGCCTGTTCCTGAAGCATCGCCATTAAGGCAACAAGGTCCCCTGCAGCAGGAGCCTGAGCCACAGCTGATGATGGGACTTCCGATAACTCACCAGATGACGACATCGTTGGCTGAAGGACCTGTCGAGATTCTTGTGATGGAGAAACTCCAAACCGCCTCTCATCCATTTCCTGTTGCCGCTGACTCCTTGTCCGGATACCGTCCGTGTCTTCCTTTGGTAAAACCGGCATTTCTTTATCCCACTTCTGACACCAATTTGTTACGAGCCGGGTACTGATAAATTATGAAACCGCTTGATTTTACCAAATAATAACTTTAATTTGAAAGTTACCACACACAGAACTTAATCCACTAACTCCACTAGTAAACTTTCCAATAGAACACTATAAGAGTCACAACACTATAACACAATCGATAACACTTCGAAACTATCGCACTTGTATCACTTGCTTAGTCGAGAATAGACTGACTACATCCGCAAACCACCGCTCTGCCGTCCGATTACTAAAAGGCCGTTAAGTGACATTTTATCAAATTTGAGTTTTATAAACTACGTAATTGCGCATATTTTGCTCTGTCTATCAGTCTCGGACATACTGTTCTATCATTTAACGTTACTGAGAACCAGAGACCACCTACACGGGTATCTACACTTTTTTTGAACCTGTCCATTACTTAAATACGGTTAACTAGCATTAACACACTAAAATACGGGTAAACGCGCTTAACAATATATTTCTACATTACATTATATCTATTGAACAAGCTTAAAAAACGGTAAAAGGACGTTACGATACTATTTAACCGTTACCTGGCTTTACAGGCTTTTTTGACATTTATATATGCATCCCTCTATGGTATCTACTACGTCTAAAAGACAGTTCTTCTTCAACTACTACTCTATAAAGCCGCTAAACATACTTAGCTGGCTAGTTGTTTGTCACCTATAGTAGGTATAAAACATTTACAACTCTTAAACACGGTGACTGTATTCTAGTCATGAGAGATGTTACTTAAAATTGATAAATACAACATTAGAAAACCGCTAAACAACATTTAAACACTAAAAGACGTCTACATGCTGTACATTTGCGCATGCACCGAACACTCGCCAACTCGTCGCCAGGACGCGGTGGGGACAGGACGTGCGCAAGTTGGTGCGAGTTCCCGCCAAAATGCAGTCGAGAATGAAGTAAGGATTTCATATTTATTAAATCTGAATAATTAAGTAAAATAGGTAGGTAGGTATGCGCACCTACTTTGACTTTAGTATCTCAGACATTACTTAATAGATTTTACTATTAAAGTGTTAGAGATGTAGGTAACTTTTTATGAGGTCATGTTAATTTACTACAGAATCATTTCAGTATAAACTAATCAACTACAAATTTTGTTTTAGATTTCAAAATCCAAGAATCATAAATATGTTAGAAAGATGCAATGATGGATTCCACACGAATAAAAAAAATCAGCCACCGTTTCAACAGCGACCTTCCGTCGAGACATGCAGCATAAATTCACCGTGCAAAAACCTCTTAAAAAATAAAACTTCGGAACAACTTGTCGACTCCCTAAATGCATCAGTTTATTCTATGACATCTCCTGTATTTCAAACATTTGGTGAAACGAAAACTTCATTTGATTACGGGCTAAACTTTTTTTTTGACAACACTGGGTTTTCATAAAAATAATGACACTGTATTATACAATTCTCTAAAGAAAGAAATAGTTGACAGACGAGGATTACACACAAAGACGCCCATTTTTGACCGAATGTTGCTAACGGATCACGTGGAATCATTTCACCCCCTGGAGCCCCATTATCGGCGAGAGCATGCTCCGCTCAGACGATACATAGCATGCGATATTACCGTAACTCTGATGCACAAAGATTTTTGTGAGAGGTACCCATCTCAGAAGGTATCTTATGAATTATACAGAAAACATGTTAAAAGTATGAATATCTCATTTGCTAAGCTCGGCATTGAAGAGTGCGAACTTTGTGAAGCATATGAGTTACACTCCAAAAACACATCTCATGATGCAAAGAACGCTGTACCCGAAAACTGTGAATCTTGCACTTTGTATGTGTGCCATAGAGAAAAATATAATAAAGCACGAAAGTTATATGAGTCCCACAAACAATATGAACAAAATTCTGAAAATATATATTTCACTGTTGATCTACAAAAAGTAATAATGCTACCGAGACTGGACAGTTTTAAAAGTATAATATTTTGTCCCAGGTTAACCACATTTAACTTATCATTCGCACCTGTGGGTAAGATTACAAGCCAACACAAACCCCTAGCATGTGTATGGCATGATGGCACCTCTGGACGCAAACAAGAAGATATAATGAGTTGCTATTATAATTTTATATTGCACTACCGTGATGTTAAAAACATAACGATTTGGATGGATAACTGTAGTGCCCAAAATAAAAACTGGTTGTTGTTCTCTCTAATGATATTTTTAATCAACAGTGACTTGATTGCAACCGAAAAAATAACATTCCAATATTTTGAGCCTGGTCACACCTTCATGAGCTGCGACCAATTTCATCATCAGGTCGAACTGGCCATGAAAAGAAAAGGAAAACTTTACGATTTTCAAGATTTCACTGAATGTGTTGCTTCTGCTAATCTATCGAGAGTGGATGTTAAAACTATGGAGCCAAAAGATTTTTTTACATTCCAAAACTATGTGTCAGATAGACGTATACAAACGACAGCACCAAGAGTTTATCTGAAGGATATAATAGAAATCTGTTTCCAACGGAACCACTATGATATGCTGTATAAAAACGAGATAGATGGTGGGGAGTATAAAGTTTTACGATTCATGACCGACAAATATTTGAAACACACAGATATATTGAAACCTGAGTTTAAGAGTGCACCTAAAGGTATCTGTAAGGCAAGAAAAGATGCAATCGTGAACGCATTAAAAGATATAAGTGCTCCACATAAAATGCAGTTCTGGCATGAAATGCCAGAATGTATCTGATTTTTTCAAATTAGAGTACGTAATCATTAAGCAGGTACTTATTTATAAGATGATAATTAATGATTATAACTTTGAGACTGATTTTGCATGCCAAACTTAGAAGATTATAAGATTTAGATAGAAGATTATAAGAATTGTTATGTAGAATTGGTGTTTTCTCTGTTAGATACTGATAACTAATAGATAATAAGTAATTTTTCGTATGTGAGCTCGGAAGTGACTTAAGTTGTTTAATATACCTAATATGATCTCTTTTAGTTCCTAAGAATATACTTATAAAACTTATGGAAAATAGGTTGTGCCATTTATTTTGTAAGAAGTAAGTATATCTACCTCATTGTATTGGTAATAAATGAAATTTTTTAGCAAATATTATATTGTATCATTTAACTATCTAACTTTTTTTTATTTTTACACTTCAATAATGTAATAAAAAAGTTACGCTTAGCTGTCCATTTGAAATATATCTTAAGAAATTCAAATAGTATTCCCAACTCTAAAAAACAGTTTTCAGTGTCTGTTCTTCCTGTAACTATGTTCAAGTCTAGGAATATGAGTAATTTTAATTTGTCAAAACAGTAAATAAACAGTTTATTGCCATTAACGTTGTTTTCAAAAGTAAAGTAGATTGTATTTTATTGTATTTACAATGCAAGAAGAAGGTTATGTATCTTAACTGTTATTTAGCTTTGAAATTGTATATAACTGTGATTTGTTAGAAAACAGTGTTGCAGTTACATTTACTTACAACTCTATAAGACAGTGGTACTTCAGCCAGCCTCTTTTTAGTATAGTAGATGATAAGTTTTAAAAAAATATTTGCATGATTAAAACACAAAAACTTAAATTAAAAAACAAGTAGCAAAGCTGCGTCTCATTGTAACGTATACAAAAAAAGCATAAAAGTTTACAAAAAAAATGATATACCAAAAAAAAGTGTACGTCTCCACAATTTCTAGAAACAACATTTCCTACGTTTTTGCTCATACCCAAAATTTAGGTTTAGTCACTTAGTGGTCTTTTAGTAATCGGACGGCAGCGCTGTATTTATACGAGCGTCGAGTAAGTCGCGTAAAACCGCGATGCTACTGGAACGTTCGAGAACGAACCGGAATGCGCTCAAACGTTCGATTGCAATAGAGAGATATTGCTATCTCGTTCGCTCTTATGCATTCGATACGTGTACTTTGTAGTTTGCATCTACTCGATACCAGATGGCGTAGGTGAATATTTAATGTGTCTGCCTGCCAAGAGATGGAGCTATGTATCGGGCGCAACAATACTAAATATACTACAAATGTGTTTATTTACGACATTACATTAAAAACCTCTAAAATTACCAGTGTTTCTCTACTATTTTATGCATGTATCATACATATAAACCTTCCTCTTGAATCACTCTATCTATTAAAAAAAACCGCATCAAAATCCGTTGCGTAGTTTTAAAGATCTAAGCATACATAGGGACAGACAGACAGCGGGAAGCGACTTTGTTTTATACTATGTAGTGATTCGTAGTTAAGGTAGTTATAAGATGGATCATGCAAAATAGCGCTAGGACCAGAACGAGTTCCTTGCCGGTTCTTCTCGAGCTTGTGTTAGGAACAATCGGCACCTAAATTCACCTAGAAGTATGTAAGAAGATTCAAAGTGATCCTTACGATTGTATTGAATAAAGTATCTTTTGACTGTTGGCTAAGATTCGGCTGAGACGTAGATGGTTTCGATTGCCGCTGCGGAACAAATGTTTGTATGATATGCAAGTATTTGTCTTGAGTCTGGGTGTTTCTATGTATAATACATATGTATGTATGTTTAAAAGAAAAAAAAGTATATAAGAAGTGGGTACACAGTTATGTGGTACCCATAACACAAGCTCTGCTTACTTTGGGGCCAGATGATACTGTGTGAAATGTCCGGCATTATTAAATTATCATGATAATTTATTTTAAAAATATTAAGAAAATATTATTTTTGATTACTTTGTTAACAACCAAAATAACTTGAAAATATATGAACAAAAATATTTATTATTTTTATAAGTAATTTATCTCATCGACACTTTCATCTTGCCCATATTGACATACGGTGCTCAGACATGGCCATTGACAGAGTCACAAAAATCAGACCTCAAGATTTGCCAGAGAGCTATGGAGCGCAGTGTTTTGGGTATTATAAGAACCCCTAAAGTCCGAAATACTAATATCCGATTGAAAACGGGCATAGCGGATGTAGGTACGAGGACTGCACGTTTGAAATGGGACTGGGTAGGTCATGTGACTCGAATGCATTCAGAACGTTGGGCGAAGCTCGTCACTCAGTCACGGCGAGACGATCTAGATGCATTCGAGCCAAACTGGCTAACTGTGCAAAAGAGTGGAAGGTAAAGGGGACCTTTGCCCAGCAGTGGGACACTGAAGGTTATGGATAAAATAGCTTCCTCTTTTATTACTATGGCACCCCCTTTGTTTACAACACATACCTCAAATTAAAAATTATGAACCAGTAACTAACTACAAACATTTTGAATCATAGAACAATGTCTATGAATGTCATCGCAGAACTTCTTTTTTCCAATAATGGCACCAGTCTTGATAACAAATTTGCCAATGTCAAGTGCTTGTTTTGTTCGAATATCTTCACAAAGTTTCAGACCATCATCATTTGTCTATTCTAAGCGTCATCGCGGAATCGCCGTCTAGATTTTTCTTGTATTTCTCATCGAACAAATCACATAATACACTTAATTTAAGAAGTCACAATTTATTGATTCAAATTCCGTTATAATAAACCAATAATACATGAAATAGAAATACGAATTAATTTCTACGAACTATTTTACTGATGTTACATCTTATATCAAACAAATTGTCATCGCAGGGTTGACATTACTTTTGACAATCGGTGTCATAATCTTTTACAAAATATGATACGATTATTTGAATTTATCAACGAAACAACTGTCAATTCAACGATAGTATCATTCCGATATCAAAATCGGTTAACATAGTAGAGAGATCAGAAAGATCGTTTTCATCAAAAATAATGCAGTGGCTTTATCTCGATTCAACCAGTAATTAATAGATAATTTATTCATTTTGAAAGTGATATAGGTATGTAATTAATGAATTAAATACCTACATAGGTAACAACACCACTCATTATATTAAGAAAATAATAATTAATTAAAAGTACCTACAACCTACCTAGATTTGTACTATTTAACGGACGAGAAACTTCATTTTTATTGTTCTAGGTAGGTATTTAGGTTCCTATCTACCTACACTACTTAATAATTAATACATGTTTATTGGCACATTTATTTACATTATATACCTAATTATAACCTCATATATAATTGGCACATAATGAGTAAGTTAAGTACCTACCTACATACCAAATTATAATTTGGATAAGTAAATTTAGGGGTTTAAATATGAAATTTCCGTTCTAATGTAGGTTAGGTACTGACACTGCATGGTTTGGAGTTTCAGAGTAAAACTTTGACAATTGATTGTTTCGGTTTCATTTGATTTTACATTCAGCTTTAAAAGTTAATATCGAAAACTGGAGTATTTTTAAATACGAGTTTGAACTAAAGCAGATTCAGCTCGCAACATCAATGCTGTGTTTGGAGAGGATATGGTTAATAAATGCACTGTGCATTTTAGGCTCAATCTCTTTCGTAGTGGAAACTTCGACATGAGGAATAACCCACGGCCAGCCAGGCACGAGTAAATAATGATGAATTGAAAGTGATAGTGGAAGCCGATCCATACCAAGGAATGAGCGGCATAGTTTGACGTTAGCTTACCTATGGGTAAACGTCAAACTATGTATATATTAAGATATTGACCCAACGTAATGGCTGACCCTAGGTCAAACGCCGCAACAAGCTCGCAGAGAAAATAGCCCCGACTCGTCAACCGATCTTTACCATTATTCATAACGCAAGACCTCAAATTGCAGAACTTGGCCCTAAAAAAATTACTAATCGGGTGTTTTTTTCCGCAATTTGGTAATTTTTTTGCATGGTAAAAATTTTCTTCCCAAAAATTCAGATTCTTAGAGCTCTATTGCAAAGCTTTAAATGATCTTACTATGGGATGCCAAAATGTTTAGATAATGAGGGTAAATATTTTGATTATGGTTAAAGATATTTATTTCTCAAGGAACAAGGTTCACTTTTAGAGAATATTTGATTACAATGTATGTACCTACATTAAGTTCATTTAATTACTTAATTTATACTTACCAAACCTTTGAAAAATATTTTTTGAATTTTTCATTACAGAACGCCAATTTCATACTTTAACCTTAAAACCTACTTCTGTCAGTACACATCCTATCTACTTATGCATTATTATAAACCGGTGCCTAGGTTATAACTTTAGGCCGTTAAAGTAGGCCAAACAAATCACATCAACATCAATGAGCTTAGGTATACCTAAACCAAAAAGTACTTTTAGGTAATGTGGCGTGGCACATAACTTAATTAGTAACCTTCCCTAATAACTATTTTGTGTGTGTACCTACTCATTTAACGAGGTATTCGATGTAGCCGTTTTTCTCTCTTATCTTTCTTTATAAAAAATACACTTCCGAGATATAGGTACCTATATTGTGGTGTTTAGCAACTATAGCTATTGACTTGGGAACACATGAGTACTACACATACACGTGACTCTCAGATGGTTAGTTCCCACCCCCACTTAATGTAGTAAAAAACTACACTTTAATAATATTCTACGTTCCCCAACTAATACTCGTACAATGACTAGCGGGAACAATGTTTTCTACGACTCCGTTTTATATGATCAGGTTATTCAGTTTAGTAATTTAAATTCTCGTCCCACTTGACGAACTAAACGACTACATGACTATCATATAGAGATTTTTCATGATCTATGATTTCATGCCGATTCTAGAACAATTTAATGACATAATTTATTTTGTAGGTTCGGTTACATACGTTACATGTAAATTAACCAGAAGCCCTCGGCACATAAGTTACTCGCGTTTTGGCGGTTTTTATTTGAAATCAGTTGACTTACGTTACCTATCCTATATTTTAACTTTCGTAAATCTATCGAAACACGTTCTATAAAAAAATCACATCGTTTGGATGGATACTTTAGGAAAAAACCGCCTGGACATCCAATTTGCGGTAAATACGTTACATAGGTATTTAACAGTTCTTTTAAAAAAAATATTGTTTCTTCTAGTTAGACTGTTACTATAATTAAACACTCCCAAAAGCTAAACATGGCCTAATTTGTTAAAAGGTGTTATTGGCTCGTTTGCTCTATATTCTGACGGAGTAAGGTTTTCGGGAATAGCCGCGTCTGTTGGCCGCTTCAGGCTCAGTCTCGCACTGGCGCCGAACCTTCTCTATGATGTCCATGACAAACGATTCATCTTTCACTCGCCTTTCTTGAAATGCCTTCGGGTCCATTTCTTCAGCAGCTAAAAATATTAAAATAGTGAAGGCAGATAGGTAGGCAGGTACTACTATATTTTTAAATCACTATTTCCTTTATTTTGTTTTAAGTCTGACAGACACTCGAACCGCCTTGATGAGTTCGCCGTAAAATTCACAACGCGTTCGCTAGGATTGTGCATTATCGGATCTTTCTCACTACCTAGTAGAACTATAGAAAAGTAAATGAAGTTATTACCTTACTTACCCTTGGCAGCGCTCTGAGTTGTTTTTTTTCTGTCCATACTCCTTGTTCTTGAAGTATTCTTTGGTGGGACAGGCGACGTCGTCGTTGTGGCCGTTAGCCCATGATAGTTTTGCATGATTGTCATTGGTATATTTCTTTCAAGATCCTTCGGCTTCGAAGCAGAGTTAGCCGGCTTTACGACCCTGATGTTTTGTGAGTTCCCCAACGCTGTGGCCTGTTCGTTTATGAGCATTGGAGTGGCATCTAAGATTTCACTGTGTTTGCTGGACATGTGGCCTAGGTACCCTGAAATATTAGATTAAGGGTCGTAATAAATTTATTGTTAAAAGTGCGATTATAATAACGAGTGCATTTGTATAATAATTAATAAGTGATGTTTCGTGAGGTTGAGTTGTCACTGATAGGGAATCATAACACTGAGTCGAGATCTTTTTGCTGTAGAAGCACACAGCACTGTAAGGTAGGTAAGTACGCATAATAATTTCAAGGTTTTTGAATGTCTTTTCCCTCTTTATCTGACTTCAAAAAAAGAGGTTTTCAATTCAGTCATAATTTCCAGTTGTGTTACGAATTTAGCAAAATGATAATGTACTAAAAAGCTTAAACTAAAAACTTTTTTAACGGAGTCCACAATAAGGAGGAGCCTTATTGTGGACTCGGTTAAAAAGTTCTCAATTCAATGAAGTCGGTTTTATTTTTAGTTTTTAAAATGTACCTAGTAGATAATGATTACTTTTAACTATGTGTTACTTCTAGTTTTACTCTATATTGTTTAGTCTTATTTTTATTATTGATGTGTATGTGTGCTTATATAGTAAATAAACAAATGTCAATGATACCTTTTCTACTTTTGAAGAAGATAAGACACTTTTCGCATTTGTTTAGTGGCACTGGATCTGCCGGGAGTTTGATAACGTGTGCCTTGTACTTGTGTCTGTACCAATGTTGACGGCTTGCAAAAATCTTTCCACAGAGATTGCAGTTCACGCTACCATCGTTCCTGGCTGAAAACTCCAGAAGATCATTTCGAACCTTCAGAGCATCCGTATTGCTTTTTTCGATTGGACTGTATTTCTTTAACTCGTCCTTTTTTCTTGTATTGTTAGAATTGGTATTGTGCATTCTTGTATTTTTAGTAGTCGGGTTGTCTGTTGATTGCTCTTCACCCTGTTCCGATTCATTCATGTAATTCAATATAAGGGATGCTTTTGTATCTAAATCTTCAGGTTCTTGCATTTCGACATCACTCGATTGGAGAGTGGAGTAGAAGTCATCAGGCAGGGTACCAGTTTCTACGATTATTGATTCTGGCTCTGTGGTTCCAAGAGTTATTATAGGCATACCGTCACCTTCATCATCGAAATAGTGGTATTCTGAAACGTAATATTAAGATTGTTACTTTATCTTACCAATCGGCTAAGAGCAAAGCATACTCACATACCAAAGGTGTTCTGATAATTTACTATTTTTACACCTTTAGCTTAAATTAGAAGTAATTATTTTTATATTCAAACTTTACCTACATTTTATGTAGGACCTACATTAATTACTACTAATTATTACCTTACGTTAGATTGAATAAAACACAAGATAGTTAACTTATTTTCGTTATATTTGAAAGTGAATACCTACTCGTAATTCTCACAAAACCAGTCGGTAAGATCGGAACAACAAAATATCGTACAATAAAAATAAAAATGTCTTATTTCCATGAATTTATTGTTAAAGCTTTTATATTTGCAACGACAAATTAAAACAATAATTATTTATATAAAGTTAGTTTACAAGTATAGATTTCATCAGTTTAACTGTGGTAGTAGTTTTGTTACCTACCTAATATAATTTGTCAACCAATACCTAGATACTTAATTTTATAATTATTAATTAGACTATCGAATATCTAACGGTCTTATTTACTATGTTGGTATATACTTTATAGGAATATATAATATTTTACTGTTATATATGGCCCATTTATTAAAACAAAAAGTATCTAGCATTATGTACCCTTACAAAACATATTTAAAATTTAAACTGACAGGTAATACAATACCATAGAGTGAAATATATATAACAGTTAGAGAATAAACCTACGTAGTAAATTAAAAATAAAAAGGTTGGTTACTAAAACATTTTAATTACCTACAAAGTAGAAAGGTAAAACTAAAATAGTTAAAAATATATTCTCAACGCAGCTATTTATTATATCATTTATCTTTGAAAGAAACAATGTTTGATCCTAATGAGAACTAATAGAAAAGAACAACAAACTTAAAATCACAATTGCACTTGAAAATAATTAGGTAAGTAGGTGTTTAAACCTGGCTTACACGCAAAATAATAATTCTTGCCACTTTACAACACCAAAATAATCAGAAGAATAAGTACCTACCTATTTACGATGCCTACATATTTGATTTATGATATAATACGAAGGTGCAGCTACAATGCGCGTCATCAACTTTGCGATCCGATTACGATATATTGAAACGATAGAGAATTGTACGTCTATTCAGTAGAATTGACAGTTCTTTTGTTGTTAAATTTTAATAATCGAAATATCTGATATGGAGGATTACGACATCGATTGTCAAAAGTAATGTCGGTCGTTCATCGCTCAAAACGAGTCGAAACGATCTCGCTAAGAGTTGGTTTTGCTCGATTATTGACCCGATGTATCGTTTATCGATGGCTTGCGCTTTGTGATAGTCGAATGCGATGCAAGGTGGTAGAATGTAGGTATGTATAACCAATTGATAAAACGCACTTTAGAGACCTGGATGTAATTTTATGTATTAGAACGAAGTTCCTTATCGCGGGTTGGCGAGAGGACCTAGCCGAGAAAAAATGTAACGCGTTACGTTACGAAAAACCGTCAGAGAAAGAGAGAATGAACGAGCCCGATAACTAGTCTCCCATATGTGTATATACATGTGTTTATATTTATGAATATAGTTCTTTATTGCATCAATATACAATATTAAAGAGAGGGGTGGGTAGAGAGAATGAGAGCCTGGCACGTTAATGATTAATTTTGCCAACCCTGCATACGAAAGGGACTTCGTTCCAAACGCATGTCCCGGGACACGTTCAGTTTTTTTCAAGTGGGCATGGAACCAACAACCAACATTTGAAAAATAAAGATTTACAAACACAAAATAATAATTTTAAGATACGGTGGTTGTAAGAAGGCTCATCAGACTCTTCTCGATATAACGGATACAAATACTCATTTTACGTAGGTTGGTATCTATAATAATTACCAACTTGTATTTTAATATAATATAATTGGCATAGGTACTGCCAAATGTGCGATGAAAAATTCTTAATAATATTTTTGATAGATGTTACATTATAAATTGCGCTGCCTTGCAGCTTGTGCATATAAAAGAAAAGAATGAATTATAATAACTCAACAATGAACATGCTTTCTAGCTTTAGTTAGCACTAATATCACAAAATAAAATACTACAAAAAAGGAATATAAAAACAAAAGCGCAACGAAACAAACTCTGGTGTTGCTAAGTAATGTTTAAAAGAAAGAAAATAAAAACTTATGACCTGACCACGTACTCACCTAGATTATTTTAAATACAATTTAACATGTGAATTACATATCTATTAAGTGCCTAGGTACTTAATACAAAGTAGAATGCATTGAAAAAAACATGAATACATTCATGTCTGACATGGTCGTTGACAGAGTCACAAAAATCAGACCTCAAGATTTGCCAGAGAGGTATGGAGCGCAGTGTTTTGGGAATTAAAAGAACCGATAGGGTCCGAAATACCGAAATCCGATCGAAAACGGACATAGCGAATGTAGGTACGAGGACTGCACGTTTGAAATGGGACTGGGCAAGTCATGTGACTCGAATGCATTCAGAACGTTGGGCGAAGCTCGTCACTCAGTGGGTGCCCGATAGTCGGAGACGACGCTGCAGACCCAGGAAAAGATGGCGAGACGATCTAGATACATTCGAGCCAAATTGGCATATGTGGCCTTGGAGCGCAAAGAGTGGAAGGTAAAGGGGTAAACCTTTGCCCAGCAGTGGGACACTATAGGTTAAAGAAAATAAAAAATTGTAAATGTGATTCCCACGAAACTACATGAAAATATTTCAATACTAAGCAGAGAAGAAACATTTTGTTCTAACTCAAAATGTATTTAATTATGGCTCATTTATTTCCAAAACGAGTTATAGAAGACATGTGAGACATATCTTTCAATCATGTCATCAAGATAGTTGATAGTGATAGAAAAACATAAGTGAGTCTAAAGTGGTCAAGTTTCATAAAACAAAATAAAAATAATGATTACAAGTATTTAGAAAAACTCAAGTGCACTATTATCTAATACTATGCATTATAATCAATATAGTTACTGTGAAATTATTTTGTGCGAATGACTGGCGCAGACGAACCATTATTCTAAATAATAATCACACTACCAAATTTTTAATACCTGTTGGTGATATTAAATCTAAGTTTAATGATTCAGAGAATACCTACACGGAGATACTATTTTTTCTATTTTAAACACACAGTGGGGTCAATATATTCTTATACAAACTTAACATAAACTAGGTAAAATTGAAAACTTGTGCGCTAAATATCAAAAACACAATATAAATCAACCTATGTAAGTAGATAATTAAAAAACTTATAATATTTTAAATTTTTAAAACCAAACTAATATAAATTGTTCTTAAAAATAATACATTATCTCTACTCAAAATATAACTCATTTAACAGAGATTAGTAATCTACATACCTACTTAGTTTAACATATTTATAGAGATTATTTCAATCATAACTAACAAAGTAGGTTAGGTACCTATTTTATATATTTCCCTTAGCAATGGAAGAACTTCTGATTTCGTTATTGTCCTTTATCACCTACAAATCATACATTATTAAATGTTATTTCTAAGAGAAGTTAGGTACCCCAGTACTTAGGTATATAAAATTAGATAAGTATGTGTAAAGAAGAGGAAACTTCTTCTCGCTATAAGTAACAGAATATGTAGTGATTGTGCTATGGCACTGTCTAGTAAATAAATAAATATTACAAGGTAATGTTGATAAACTACATAAATGAATATCTAACTCGCACTTATCTAAATTGTACTGTACAATTGTGTTTCAACGGCACAAAATCAAATTTTACGGCTAAAATCTAGCGTTTAATTTAAACTTCGTTTATCTTGGACTTTTCAGCGCACATATATAGGTATGCACACACAATACATTACAAAAAAAATAAAAGGTGTAGGTCCATTGAATCACCCGTATTAAAATACACCAAACCTTTTCAGGTAGACGGAATATTTATATAACATTATTGGTACTACATGTACTTAGGTCTTAAATATGGACCTTGATTCTGTTTTTTCGCTGGATTACCTAAAATATAAAACTTCTTCAATTTACTAACTTGACGTGTAATTAAATTGTTTTATCTCATTTTAAACGCCATGTAATTTGGTGTAATGAAAAAAATTTAAAGTTTATAATAATTTTAACTAACTGTTATAATAATTTGGACTTCAAAACTTCAAACTTCAAACTTGAAAGTCCAAATTATTATAAGTTTCAAATTAAGTTAAAACTTTAAATTCTTTTTCGAAAAAAATCGTTTTAGATTTTTTTCGAACATTTATTTTGTTTAAAGTATAAACAAAATGAGATCGTTCAAACCAGGAAAACACTACATAATGATATTCTATCTATTCTTATTGGTACTAACGCCCGATTTCTGAAACTGAACCACCTACCTGCACAAAGTTCGGTGTTTTATCCCCGGAATATGAGACAATGTCATAAAAACTCACGCAACAACTGTAATTATGATACCACTTCTCGTGATACCTCAATTTAGCAATTAGATATTGTAGGTTACGAACAGTTAATATGCAAAGATGATGGAAAACTGACCATTAATAGTTTGTAAGTTCTTTAACGGATAGTTCGGAAGTTGTTTGATATACTGACGAAATAAAATGTAAGTCTTTGGTTGGTTTCTTGCGGTGTAGAAAAAAAAAATTAAGTTCAAAGTTATTACTTACCATTCGCTAAACTTTAAATTTGCGTGGAAGGCACTTATCAGACTCTTGCTATGGACAACATCTTTTGATGCTCTCACAATATAAACTTTAAAACGCAGTAACTGGCCTCGGTTATTAAAAACATTGTAAAATTATTGTCTAATATTTGCACAACCATACTTTTTTACAAATATGTAAATAACATACCTAACTACTGAAATTTATGTAACAAACATACGAATATATAAATGCATAATAGAATCATTGGAAATACATAAGTATACATATTACTTACCTACTTCAAAACGTTACTATACATGAAAATGATATATAAAAATAGATCTTGCTCTATTCATATTTCGTAATTTTAATCCATTTTGGATAAAAATTTAGGCATTTTTAAAGGCACTTCAATCAATAATATTATAATTACATACTTAAGTAAATCTAATACCCATTGTGTAGGCAGACTGTGTTAACATGTACCTGAAGGTGGCACATCTGAATCCTATTGGATTCAGACTTGCGTCGGGTCAGGCGACAAATACGACGGCGTAGAGCCCAATGGGGACCCGGACCCCATCGGTTCCAGCTTCAAACCCGGAAGCGATGGGGACCCGGACTCCATCGCTTCCAGCTTCAAACCTGGAATTTGACCATCGAATCCTATAAAAAAAGCATTCGGGGGATAGACACAATCTTTTGGCACGTAACAATCGTGTGTTGTCTTCATGTGGTTCTTCATTTTGTCGGGCCTAGAAAATTCCTTGCAGCACACCGGGCACGGAAATACTTTCCTCTGTTGACCCTCGTGGTAGAGGAAAGCGTGCCTCTGGAATGAATACTTGTTTTTGAATGTTTTTTGTATATTTTCCTTGGCGCACTCAGTGCATTGGTAAACTCCTTCATTGACCGAGGCATATCTGAATAGATTAAGCCCTCGGACTGACATTTCGGTGAGCTGCTCGGCTGGATCGTTGGAAGCGGAATTCGCGCGCCTCCTTATCCGTCTTCTGGCAGATCCTGGTCTTTGAATCTGGTTGCCTTGTACAGTATTGTTGTTTAGTGAATCGATTTGATATTCGTTTGAGGTGGATGCTTGGGTAGATGGGTTCACTCTTATTTTTCCGGTGCCATCGAACGACGGATATATTGAGTGCTTTGTCTCTTTGATATCTGAATCGGGTGTTCCACGACCTGTAACGAATCAATTATTACAGTCATTAGAAGGTATATAGATAGATCCATAAACTATTTATCTACACAGTGATGCTATAGACAAAGATACTAGGTACCTACTTTTAGACAAAGCGTAAAAACATAAGGGGTCAGAGGTTTAAAATCTAAAGAAAATAAAAATTATGTATATGAATAGGGCTTGTATATTTATTATTGTAATATTGTAGCTATGGTGACCTAGGTAGGTATTTGAGTAGGTACTTATTGAGTTTACAAACGTTGTTTCACTTTAAATGTTATATGAAATTAAAAAGAAAAAAAAACAAAGAAAATATATTAACCTTTATTTGTTCAAATCAAAATTGACAAAATTTATTACACCATAATCAAAATGAAAAACGATGAGCTTACTTCACGGTTAAGTTTATCTGTATTAAATGTATGTCAACTACAAAACATAGCACCATGTATATTTGATGTTACATTCAACACTGTATGCCAATTTTTTCAATAGCCAGATAACTCTAGCGTTACATACATTTTAAAAATATGTATGTAAGCGCCTTTTCAATTTCAAATATATTATAAAAAATGGTTACCGGACTATAAAAAAACCAGCAATTAATGAAATAAACTTATCCTTGGAATAACAACAGAAATAATAAAAATAAAACAAAACAGTACAAGGAAATAAACTTTGTTTTGGAATAAAATACCTAATTAAAATGTATCAAATTCAAGTAAATCTTTAAAAATCTTTTTTTTTTAAATTATATTTACTTTAAACCGATTCAATATTAGATATTATTTGTTGAATTGACCAGCTGACTTTTTTCGCAAGATTTAAATATCGTAGGTATCGTAGGAGGTACACGTTTCATAAAATTAATAAAAAAGGTGGCCTCGGATTTTTTCCACGTAGAACCAACAAATCTACATAAATAGAAATAAATCAAACAGAAATTGTGTCTTAATTATATTCGATTTGTTTATTTAATATCTTAACTAGACAGTCCGTTAACTGGATCAGTGTCAAATTTCTTAAACTACGTCAATTTTAACTATTAAATTATAATAAAATTAATCAATAAATTACAAAATAAAAAACAAAAAAGAAGTTCTTCACTATGAAATAATAGGACTCAAGTGGTTGCATTTGGAACTATTTCGGCAAGTCTAAGTAGGTTGAAGGTTTATAAAACACTTCATTTTACAAATATTCAATTAAAATCAAGTGAGGTGGGTTTTAAGTTAAAGTTACGTACTGTAACTGTATTTACCCATTATAAATGATAAGTATGTTAACACAAATTGATTAACAAGCCGTAAGATAATAATAAGACGGGTTCTATGAAACGAGCACCGTAGATAAGGAACATGATTGTGCAGCCTCATTGTAAAACAAAAATAAGCATGGTAGGAGGAATAAAACTATACAAAGGCAACAATTTGTACTGGACCACCAACAAAACGTTGTTCTGCAGAGCTTCAATTTGAGCAACATAGAAAGCATATAAATAAATCTAGCACTAAACACGCCAGCTACATGAGAATATCGTCGAAGACCACATACCTTAATTTTCCTCTTCGTGTGTATTAAACAATTTAACAAAGTTCAGAAAGTTCACACCATTAACAAAAACTATAGTATTTCTATTAAATAAATATAATTAACTTAATTTAACTAATCTTTATTTATTATAACCCGTGTAGTTACTTTGCTAAAATATGTTTTTATATTAGAATAATAATTTAAAATTGTTAAGATTGTAGGTATTCGCTGTCGTTGCTTGAATCACGAACTGTTACAAATATCTGGCACTCGTCTACTACTTATAAATATAAGATATATTGCTAAGTGCCTTTTAGAGAACCCTTACTGGCAAGACCATAGTTTACAATAAAAACATACGATTTCAAATGTAGATACATTGATAGAATCTCAATGTGAGGAAGTAACAAAATTAGAGATAAATAAATAGAATATAAAGAAAACATTCAACGAAACAATAAATTAAAAAAGTCATTAACAAAAAATATATTAACAAAGTATTATTAATCAATAAAAATATGATACATTTTTGCTGTAACTTTATTATTTCATTAAAGTTTCTAAAAATAGTAATTAACACCTTAATGTATACCAATTGTTTACTTTATCAACAAATAATGCTAGATGTAATGTGTTACCTTCAATTCTAAAATTGTCTAATCATTAAATATTCATTGCATTTAAATTTGCTATTGCCTAAGTGCTATCAACAAAAATAAAGGAGTTTTTATATAGTATTTGGCTACCCGCTATTACTTTAAAATTGTCAAGTGAATTAATTCATATCACAATAAAAACTAAAGTTTGTTATAAGTAATTACATAAGTTCTTATTTTTATGAGAGCTGAAATTCATTTTAAAAATTAAATTTAACGTATTTCTTAATTTTGCGTCTATTTCATAATCACAACTTTAGCTATGAGGCTTTAAAGTATGCTATCTCCTTGTCATTTTAATATCAATGAATAACGATGACAACATTATGTTAAAGCCACATTAATAAATGTGAGATTATGATATAGGCCCATTGTTTTCTTTACAGTGCGTACTTTGCGTCCAAATATTTCCATGATTAATTCTACTTTGTTTTTGACACTATTATTTTGGTAGATACATAGACAAAATTAGTTTGTATTTAATGCGTGAAACTATAGTCTATTGCATCTTCAACAATTTAGTTAAATATACTTAATTTTGTTATTAAAATTTAAATCTGATCGTATGCTGAAAATAAAATGTTTTATCATGTTTTCGAACCATACTAGAGTAATATTTTGAAACCCATGCCAATTCGATATTTTAAGTCCCATTTGCGATAATTTACATTTTATACCTACATTGGTACATTTTGAGAACAACACACTAACAAACAATGTTTATTAATCTGTAGGACACGTCATTTGATGCCTCATTACATGCGACATTTTCCTAATTTTAATTTAGCACCAATTAATGATATAAATATGAAATATATTAAAATAAACTTTTGTTTTAATAATTGAATCATTTGAAACAAATAATATACTAACGTCAAATTCATTTTCGTAGATTTTATGTTAAATTTTTTGACCAAAATTTACAGCGCTCTAATTAAATGTAAGTAGAAATAGGTATTCAAAGGTTTAGGCACTGTCTAAATTGACTATTATAAGTAATTATATTTTCCAAAGCATAATAGCCTCCCCGTATTTAAGTCTAATTTTCATTTTAAGTACCTATCCACGTCCAAGGTAAACTTCATATAAAGATTATGAAAGGTAGGTACTATAAATTCGTATATAAGAATTTTACAGTCTTAATATTGATTATCAAGACTCAATCGCCTCGAAAATGTTAATCGACTATAACAATAACTTGCCAAAGATTTTTCATTAAACCAACAATGGGAAACATGAGATGATATTCTTAATAACAATTTTTAAATTAACTACTTGGGCCTAAATGTTACTAAATTTCTAATTAAGCTTCTTAAAGTAGATAAGTATTGTAAATTCTGAATAATGAAAATAAATTATACATAAATCTTTGAAACTTCTTAAAAATCTAGTAGGTAGTAGATGAATATTAAACTAATTATTATTTAAGTAAAAGGCACACTAATAGGCAAGCGTTCCCTGGACCTACGTTCAATTTAATTGGAGATATTGGTTTTTAAAGGTTTAAACAATGTAATGTACGAACTACGAAACTATCGGAGTATTAAACATACTTTTTTGAATATTTTTATGTTATTATAAATCAGATATAAGTAATTTATTTTAATAAAGTGAATGTGTAGCTATATTTATTATGGAAGACTACTTTCGCCTCTAATATTTATTAAATAATTTATATAAGTACATAGAGTACAATTTCTTAATTTATACTTTTAAGGCATTTTGATTTCTACTAAAATAGAATTTACAAATCATCTCATGATTCCATTTTTAATATAAATAATCATTTACTTCGTTCAAAGCACCTCGCTAAGATCACTTTTACATTACCTACCAACACTCAGTGGTTTCATTCCAAATATACACTCTCATAATGTTATCTATTAAAGTTAAATATATTTTTTATACATTTATCTGTAAGTAGTTAAATTAAAAATAGTATAGATTGGTTTGTAATCATGATAATAAATATCATATATATCTACATAATCTTAAAACACGCAACAATTTTTTTTTGTTATAGTTTTGACTCTTGAGTAAGCTGCACATTTTCGGTGATCATTCTATACACATTTTAAAATATTTATCAATTAAATAGGCCACAAAATTGTATGTTAATTTATATCCCACCGATATTATTTTAGTGTGGGTATTTCGAAGAGCCCGTGGTGTAGTCGCGTTCATTTAAGTTCCATCAAAAAAGCGTAACATGAACGATCATTTGAATGGGTTACTTGTATTTAGGATACGACTGAAAGATTAAACTGATGTGTGCAGTTTTGTTTGTCTAAATTCAGTGCATTTGATCTAAGGAAGCGTGAATTTACAGTAAGTTCTCTCTCTCTTAGCCTCATCTGAGCGCTACCGTGCTTGTCCCGTCTATAAGTCATGATGCCGTGACGGACATTTTCAGGCAGTCCAAGAACTCCTGTCACCGATAATAGCAAAACTAACATATATATCTATTTAAGTAACCCTGATAATAAATTAGGTATATTATACTCTGAAATCTAATTTATATAATTTATCACTATTGTCAACTACACATAGATATATGCCTCTTTTATAAATAAATGTATCTCTATATAATAAAATAATATGCACCTAGTTACGATGATAGGAAGTAATCATTATTATTAACTGCCGTAATGATTTGGGGCTCTGAATCTTCAGGAACTGAATGACATAACACCTAAGCTACCTTTGATGCTTATTTTTAAGCTATGTAAATATTTCATTTTAATATGTTACAATTAAAATTGCTTCTCTCACTATATATAAGTAATTTAAGTACCTATCTGAAAATCGTAACATTTACAACCAAATAACTTTCAACACAATAATAAAACATTAAAACTTATCTTAACAAATCTAGAACATAAAATCATAGCCTGTGTTGAGTTTTACTTCAATGAAGTCAAATCAATATATTATTTACAACTAAGATCACTAATAAGGCAAGTTTTAACGAAAATGCATTTTAGAATTCTACTACGGTTAATCAATGGCATAATGATTTTGAGTCTCAAAGTGGTAGCCTCTTCGGTGCACTACAAAAAACAGTGTAGTCCTCTTTTTGAGTACGTCTTCATTAAAATTGATAAATAAGTATTAAACGAAAAAATTACGCCATTGATAAAACTAACTAGTAACTACCCATTATGTTACTACACTAAACTTAAACTAAATAATTCAGTTCAATGAGAAATTGCGAGTAACATTTAGCAAAATAACAGTCATCAATGTATAAGTTGTATAACTACTTTCGAAATAATGATCACCACGAGTAAATTACTTTGTACCCTGAAAATTTTGTAAGTAATAAAATTAAGTAACAAGTAAGTGCAAAATAACAAGTAAAAGAAAATATAATTATAAATATCTTGAAGTTAGCACTCTGAGAAACAATGAAACATAATATAAATAAATTGATAAATATTAACAACAATCGTTCAACATCAACAAACTTATGAATTATTATATATTCTCTTTTGAATGCCTGTTGACCAGAGATCACTGTGCCATTTTGCAAACTGTTTTAAACAATCAGATTGTACATTAGTATAGTAAGTGTTACAATTATTTGAACAACACCTTGTGGATTACAAAAAATAAAAGCAAAGTGATCACGTATCAAGCAGGCTAAACGTCGAGCTCGAAATTTTCTTCAACCACGATCTAGGTAATCTACCAACTAATATGAATTCAAAATGTTTGTCAATAAGGTTTTTATGTAGTTTATCTATCCGCATTAGTGCATTAGTCAGATCTCTGTATTGGTTTTGCACGCCAAAGTGATAATAAAAATAATTAAGTATTTTAAGATTCTTGTTTTGCCATCTGCTCATTGCCATTATTCGTGTTAGGTTGATTTTTGTGTATAATCTTTAGATGGGCGATCATATTATCTTTACGCGTGAATTCTTTGAAGCAAATTGGACATGGAAAAACTTTGACGTCTTTTTTGTGGGAAGTGACGTAATGCCGACAGAAGTTACTTATGTGAGTATACACTCTTGCGCATATTTTACAACGAAAAACGTTTTCACCCTCCTTGATACAATAATCCCGGACGGATTCATTGGTTTCCTCGTGGTAGCTTCCTACGCTACCCATATTATTTTTCCTTATAGGCGATGGAAATATACGATGCTCCCAGTTTGTCTGCGACAAATCCGCCACTTCGTTGTTCGCCAAGTTGACATTGTTTTGCTCTAATTCAGCGGCAAACAACTGCGTGGCCAATGCAGGCATGAGTACTGTTTCAGGAGGGAATTTGTCGTACGTGTTAAGCGCTGGATTTAAATTAGAGAGACCAGAAAGCTGGTTGAATAAGTTTCGAGCTCTTATTTTTGACATTTGGGGAAGTAGTTTTTTACTATTCTTTGGCTTTAAGTTTCGAACTAGTCTGTTTTTATCTTCAGCCTCTTTTACCGATCCGTCGAGTGAGTTTTCGTGACTTCTGTCAGGATTGTACTTGTATTCCACGAGTTCATTGTACGCGTCATTGGCATCGCCGGGTTCCTGTTTAATGGGTCCGTTTTCAACAGTTAGTGCGGGTCCGTTTGTTGGATAATTTTGTTGCATGTTTTCTTTAGCTGCTTTTTCGATATCTGAAATATTTTGGTTTCAGTCATCATTTAGCAGTAACATGTACTTAACGCTTTCTTTATTATAATAATCTGATTGAATTGGAAATATTTAAGCAGCATTCTTCTGAGTTTCATGTTCCAGAACTACTGAAATATTTCTAATTGCTATTTGACGAAGGAAAGCTATTGGGAATAAGCCTTGTTTGTTTACCCGTTTCTCATTTTAATCGTTATAAAACATTATTGTTATATTAAGAAATTTGATAGAAAGAGATATAATAATAAACTTCAAGTACCAAACCGAGTTTGCCCCTGGCCATTCCTCTAATAGCTCTCCCCGAAAGCAGAAAAGCAAGCAATAGTTAAACTGTCGATTTATGAAAGAAATAAGCATCTGTTATTCGTAATACTTCAAAAATAATTTTAATAGATTATCACTTACCCCTTTTGATAAACTTTAAATGCATAAATATATTATTATTCAAAGTACACTGCACTTTTTTCACTCATAAATGAAAATTCCTAACATCAAAGCTTATATCCCATTAGCTTTTCCCTTTTTAATTTTGTTTTTACTGATGTAAACAATGTTAGATAAAATCGGAAAGGAAGATTAATAGTATTTACAAAAGGTAAGCAAATCAAATACACTTTGGTTTTCCACGTCCGCTTTTCATTTTCATTTAATATGAGAAACTTGTAACTCAATTAGGTTTGATGTTTGTCAATCTATACAATGTCATATTTTTATCGTCAACTGATGGTAACTGATTAAGTATGTCTTGTGTTATGTACCTAAATTGAAAGAACATACCTGCTGATTCGGAGTCTTTGCCAGCAATAGCGACATCAGCCGCCTGCGCGTCGTCACCCTCGTCGATCAGTAATGCCTCGCCAGCCTCTTCGCCACCAGAAGTCGCGCCATCTTCAGCGTTGAATCCATCCATAGACATCTTCACTTCTAACATTTCAGGGGAGCCTCTAATCAGCTGATCGCCAGGTCGGTGGTTTGGAGCGTGAGATGCTGTCTCCGGAATAAACTCTCCAGGAGGACTCGCGGCTGTATTGAGTGCGTCGCTCGAGCTTCCGCTGAGCTTTCTCGGTCGACCTCGTTTCCTCTTCGGTTGCATCAGGGCGTTACCCAGCAATGGCATTAGTAAATTGGGAGGCGCTCCCCCGGTGGGCATCCCGGACGCCGGTCGTTTCTGGTGCATGTACTGTGGATGTATTCTGTGGAGCTGCGGTGGAGGCGTGTGACACATTGGGTTGCCATGCTGTTGAATTAACGAATTGGTGAGTGCTGGAATATCGCACTTCTCCTCGTTCACTTCTGTGAGGCCTTTTATCTTTAAGCTCTCTGCCACTTTCAGGAAAGCAGTTAACCTTTCCTGATCGACACTCACTTCACCCCTGTACATAAAATCCAGTAGGCTCTTCATGTCCGCGAAGGGAACATCTTTCAATATGACGATCGGATGTTTCTCTTGGTGATTTACGAATAGGCTTTGGAAGTACGGGCTGCACGCCGATAAGACCATCTTATGGGCTTTCAATAGTTGATTCTCCACGGCCAGCGTGACGTCTGTGAACGTCTCTGCGTGCAACAGCTGATCGAACACTGATAGCATATTGGATTGGTGGTTGTTCCACCGGAGGCAAAATCGCTGCGTGGCCATCTTCGCTTCTTTATTTTCTTTGGAAGATATGAATTACCAGTCCGATATTAAACTCTAATAAACCAACAATAATATAATAATGTTGTGGGTATACATAGATATTATTTCTGTTCCATGAACGTTACAACAATCTTCAACAATAAAATGTTTACTTTTTAAAAGCCATTTCTTAATTTAAACGTTTCATATTGTTTCGTGTAGTTTGTGTGACGGGAGCAGGAGGATCTGAAATAGAAGAAAAGCATTTTCTGAAAACGTGAATCTTATTTAGGTCAAGGGCACAGAGGGTGTTGAAAAAAGTGTTTACACTTGCTAAGTAATTATGTTTTAAATATTTTTTGTTAGTACCTACTTATAGGTAGGTTAGGTTATCGTGTTTTTCATGAGTAGCTAACTGCAGAAAGCATGTTATTATAATTATTGTGCGATTACAGGCATCTGTTGATCTGTCACGCTTTTGAGGATTTACACAGAGGAATTCACGCGATTGTCATTCGTCCATCTATATTACATTTTTTTTTACTTGAAAGAATCAAACACTTTATTTACCTAACAGTTTCCCTTGCATTAGCTATCGGTTGTGTTGTTATCGGTACCTAACCTACTTATGTATTTTTGTATATTAATTATGTAATTAGGTACCTGTTATTGTCCACATAGATAAATCAAAAATAAAAGAATATATCAATAAAGAAGTATTTAATCCTCTTTAAATTGAATGGAATTCTTTTTAAAATGTTTTTAATAAACATAACTCTTGTCCATGGCTCTAGCATTTTCGACTGTACTTTTGTAATCGATTTTAAAACTTCCGGATGAGCTTGAAACTTACATAAAAACTAGCATAAGCCAAACGGATGATTCCTATTCCAGATAAAAATCTAATAATAATTAAGCAGGTACTTAGTATTTAACTTATTTATGTCTGCACTTAATTTAGGGGAGCATAAAAATATTTCCTAAAAATATATTTAGGTAAGTACCTACTTATGTATGTAAGTACCACGGTTTTAAGACGGATTTAAAATTATAAAATACTTACCTAGATGTGGAAAAAGTGGCGCGCATGCAATTTTCTAGGACCTAGATAGACCATGCATCAATAAATAAAACAAGTGATCTAAAATTGTGGCGTCTAGGAAATAAAACTATCACTGTTTTTCTCTACCAGTTCACAGATGGCGCTAGGAGGATGCAACAAACCTATGTAGAACCACAGAGTATTTTTTTTGGAAAAATCTCGTGAAATACCCCACGGTTGTAGATATATTTTACTCACAAAAATAAATACTTATAAAAATAAAGGTCTAAAATACCTATATAGTTATTTTTATAAAAATTACTTAGGTACTGCACTATAGGTTAGATTTTTACTAATGTAATTTGTACGCCCCATCATTTCGTTCACTTAAAACTATCATCGCAGATCCTCAAATACCTAAACATCTGAACACCGCATAATTTAGCACGTTTCAAGGCTCTATTAAACAAATTTTCAAGGTTAAAAAGCGAGGGCGACTCTAGAGAAGCGTTGCTTGCTGGTTGGGCTTGAGATAGGAGGCCGTCCGCGTCGTCCGTCCCCGTGTCGTGTGCAGAGAGCGAGCGCAGAGCGCACTGCTGCAGTAGGGAAAATATTCAGACAGCAACCACTACACCTCTATCCATAGCCATTCTTACCTACTAGGTACCTAACCTACCTACTCGAAACCGCTGATAATATTTTTAAACATTCCTACAGCAATCTCTCACAGTGAAATTAACGTGACAACAAATCATAACAGAGATAGATTCCAATCAGATTCCAATTAGAATCAACTCGAACTCAATAAATTCCCACAGAAAACCCAAACATTTCGTCTACATCCACAGGTGCAGAGTGTGCTGACCACAAAACTTATCGCGATATAAACGAACGGGCGCGGGCGCTCAAATTATTACTACGCACCCAGTCGAGCGCGTTACATTACGTCATCACAATGGCATTATTACCTCCGATATCCACAGTAATACAGGCGATACGAAGAGATAAGCACTGTTTGAGAATAATTAGATCACTGCACAAACATAAGTGAACATACCACACGTATTCTGCACCACAATCAACACGACCCTTTTATGGGAATGAGGAACAGCCCTTCCGCCATAATCCGAGTCCGCGTTTGTGTCGCACCCCGCTCACCCGACGACTGACGGCCGAGCCCGCAACCCCGCGCGCCGAGCACTCACTCGCTCCGCGACTCGAATATCTCACAAAAAATACGCCGTCATCATCGAAATGGCGGCACTGGATATTACAGCGCAGGGGGGTGCATGCCAAAATATTGATTTATCGTAATAAGTTACCTACCTACTGTTAAGGTACTATGTACCTATGTACCTATATTTTTTACAGCATTTGGCTAGAATGACTACCCGAATATACCTACTTATGCGTGGCTCACCGCATTTACGTAAAAAAAAATTTAGGTAGGTACATAAGTACATATAATAAACCTATTATTACTTAAATAAGTAAACCTATAGGTACTTAATAAATAAATATTCCACATTCCACACAATTCCACCTAGCCCCAAAGCTTGTACCTACCTATTCCCCCCTTCCCTCAGATTTTATGCAGATTGTGTGCCTAAATGATGATTTATCTTAGTACCTGCCTACCTACCTACCTACCCCTACGACTGGCACACGCCGCCCGCCGCCGGCGTTGGCCGCTGTCCGCGCCAGGCGGCTGCGCGTATAGCGAGCTGTGCGTGCGCCGAAAATTTCAATATTATGCAAAATTTTTAAGTACTTGAACCTAATCTTTGTATCCTAGGTAAGAGCATATTTACCTACCCAACTATTCCCTAATACCGCACCTCAACTTTGCCTAAAGTAAGAATTAGAAGCAATTATTAGACCATTTAGACCTACCAAGGGTATTAAAGAAATTAATGACAATGTCTTACAAGTATTTAGGTACCTACATAATTATTTTCAAACGTAGTTACCTAATTTCATACCTAGGTAAGTGCTTACGTCTAATTTACTGAATAAATTATCACGCGACATTTACCTACCTTCATAGATAATGAAGGGATGAGTTTTCCACGTGAAAAACATCAATCCATTATTGTTGTCGCCATGTCAGCAGTGACTACTGTCTCTGTTTTGCACGAGCAGGGTTGGACGGAGGCCGGCGATTGCCGCCGATGACGGCCGAGCGCCGCCACTTTTCGCAACCGAACCAACCCGATTCCACACGGAAAATAGAACGCGGGGCGCACTTATTTTTTTATTTTATGGTTATAAAATCCAAAATCCACTTCAGCAATCACAAAAGTTCTCCAAGTCCGTTCGAAAAGTTTTATATTTCGATTGTATTCCAGTTCCACTAGATAATATCAGTATTGTTTTTAAATTCTTAATTACATAATAAATGCAGGTTTCAGGATATGAAAAAAATCCACGCGCGTTTTTGTTATTCGGAAGTGTTTTCAATAAATGGCCTGCCGCCTCGGCGGGAGGAGTGGCAATGGGCAATGAGGTCGGTACCCTCTCTCTGGCACCCGCGCGCGCCCCTCCCTGCCATGCCGCTACACTCCGACACAGGGTTAGAAAGTTTCAAAAGTGAATCGTGGAAAACATGGACATGACAACGTCGACGACGCGATGGGCGTCCTGGGAGCGAGAACACCGTGAGAGACTCGCAGGAACCGAGGAAACTAAAACCATTTTCCCTGCATCCGCATTTCATTAGTCGAAGAGTTAGTTTCCTGCTCTTATCGGGAACAATAAAAAACTTATAACCTGACGGTGACTTAGTTTACAATCTACTCGTGCGTGACCCTTGATAAAACGATTGGTTTACATTGCTACGCGGTCTATACGTACGTTTCCTTATATTGAACCAATCCTTTATCAATCCACAAACATATAAGGTATATAACTAGCATAAACTAAAAAATGTAATACCCTCCGACACAAAAAAAAACAAGTATGTATAGCCTATTCATTAAACCTAACACGATACCTCTGCTGTGAATTGGAGTTGGGTATCCTGAAAATTCCAGGTGATGCTGCAGCAACAAGTCAGGCTTACCATGTTCTTGCTATTTCATTGTAGTAACAGGATTTCGAATTTCGAATCAATCAGGCCCGTGGAAGTTGCTCAGATCCCTTCATCAACAAGAAAAGATCTGATGATCTACAAAGGAATAATATAAATCAGTTCATACGTTTGGGAGCTTCGATACTACCGACAGAAACACACACACCGACACAAACCGATACTCACGTTAAACATAGTACCTGGATGACCGAGCTTTGCTCGGTATAAAACACGGATAAAACGATGTTTTCTAAAAATGAAACCTAGCTAGATTGATTTATCGCCCCCGAAACGACCTGCATACTAATTATCATGAAAATCGTTGGAACCGTTTCCGAGATTCAGATTATATATATACATATATACAAGAATTGCTCGTTTAAAGGTATTAGATAGATAGATATATAGATAGAATAACACCGTTTTGTTTGCTTCAGGGGTTAATAAGTCACTGTCAATGTCACTTCACCTCAAAGAATTGGTACGCACCAAAGCATCTTCATACCTTTATCAATACATTGACAAAGTCTCGTCATCCTTCTTCGTGATTGATTCTTCATTAAATATTGATCATGATTATTACCATTTTTTTAATCTGTGGCTAACTAGACTTATAAAAATTTTGTTCTAACATCAAATACCTTAGTTTAATACCTATAACCATTAATTTAGTCTTGCGAATGCAAGGAATATGTAAACATTATTTTACGGCGTCTCACTGTGTTTCGATTAGAACAAGCTATCTGGACAAAAGTAATTGTTGAATTTCCCGGAATTTATTACGTGGACCCCTAGCCAGAACCCTAATTAACCCAATTCTAAGAATTGTTTTGCACTAATGTCAACAACTGATAAGGTAATGAGGGCAGTATATAAAGAAAGGGTTAAAATTTACTTACTTATTGCATTTTTGCGCTTACCGAAGAAACGTTATATGTCAGTGAGTTTAAGTTTTTTGAAAAATATTAGTGTTGAATTTTCAAGTTTAAGGTATGTACTTTAATTATAATTAGTTAGTTGATATAATTAAACCGCACTTTTTTTGAATACAGCGAGAAAATATTTTTTTTTTAGTTTTGACGATTTTTTGTATTCATTGGACTAGAAAGTACTTGTACCATCATGTACCCGGGCTAGAAATTATATATATTATAGCCATATGTATTGACTTTTGAATTTTACTCATTTTAGCCTGCGCACTTGATTACAACATTGTTTTTTTATCTAATTTTCAGAACACGAATTCTCAGTCTCAAATACTTATTGAGTCTTTTGATGAATGGCAGAAACATCCCAAAGATAGTAAACTTTATGATTTTCAATCGATGAAAAATGATTTTTCAAATATCACGACAGCATCTGCGAGGGAAATCAAAGTGACACTTTGAAGATTTTCATCTATAATTACGTTTTAAAAACTAAAAAGCAACCGACTACATTGAATATATATACAATATAATACATTTTCAGTGGAAAGTAGATGTATTTTTTATATATATATATAAAATAGGGGTAGGCCAAATAAACGCACCGCTCCAATGAGACAGCGAGGTATCGAAGTACCCGAAAACATCATCGATGTATACAATTTTTAGATTTTCGTTGATTGTTCAGCTCGACCGATTTTGATTAAATTTATATGGGACCACCTGTGAAGTATATATACCCTTTCAAACAAAAAAATAATTTTCCAAATCGGTTCAGCCGTTTACGCGTAATTGCTGAATATACAAAAAAAAAAAAAAGATTCCTACGAATTGAGAACCTCCTCCTTTTTGATAAAGTCGGTATTCGTAGTATTCGTCCACCACTCAGCACCATCATCATCATCAGGAAACCTTTCCATTCCTGGGCGTCCATCAGTGGATTTCACTGAAGCCAGTGAAAAAACGAAAAGGAGGCGTGTGGACGATCTTCTTCAATCCATACGTGAACCAATTGTTGGTGGCAGCTGAACTATCAGCGCGATTGGCCGGAAATCGGAACATGGCTTCAGTGATTAAAGAAGCAAGTCACAGTCCTGGTAAGTGCCAAGTTATGAAAAGAACCTACACGGTGCAGAAGTGTACGATACGAACAACCAAGATGTTTGACGAAAGAAGAGTCTTTGGCTTACTACGTAGACGACAAATCTACAAGCCACGCATACAAACAAACCAGAAAATGGAGTATCAAAGCAGGACATCAGGTATTTCCATCATTCTATGAACACTATAGTGTTAGGCAGGCAAACATTGAGTGTTACCCTCCCGAGGAACAGATGATGGATGGGAATACTGCTCGTCGGTTTTTTTGAGAATCCTGAACTGGCTTCAGATATAACAGGTGCAGATGCGACTCTAATTAAGAACTTTGGCACTATCCTTAAACCTTGGCTTCGGGTTATAATATTGATGTTGATAAATTTAATTCATTCACTCAAGACACAAAAAATTGTATCTTAGTCTCTATTCGTGGTATAACATGCCTGTTACTGTGCACAGTGAAGATATTGTGAAATCGGCTCTTCTACCTATCGGGCAGCTTTCTGAAGAAGCCCAGGAAGCGCGCAACAAAGATTGTAGAAGATTCCGAGAGCACAATACTAGAAAAAATCACGTATTGCCACGAATAAGGAATTTACTTGATATGTTACTAATTACATCTGATCCTGTAATAAATGGTCATGTGCCATTGTATAATTAGTAGCTAGGTTATTAGTAGTTGAGTATTTTATGACTATTGCTAATCTTTGGGTGTTTTGTGCTGAACCCGGATAAAAACATCATAAGAAAGCCGTACGAGGCAAAATACCATAATAAAAATTGTTGTCCAGCTAGCTTGTTCTAATCGAAACACTGTGCGTCTGGCAGAAACATCGCGTGACCCATGAGCTGGCTCCTATCTAGCCAGGTCCATTTTATTAGCATTTCTATGTAACAATGTGACAATACTGTAAATGTCTTGGGGACGCTGACTGATCAGGATCAGTTGAGCTATCTGTAGATCGTTTTAAACTGTTTCACATGTATTTTATATTATTTTTTATACCTATATCTGTAATTATTTTTAAATATATTAGGAATATCTTTGATGGCAGTAGATCGCTATGACGGTGCACCAATGTAAGCAATAATAAGCATAAGTACACGAGTTTCTTCAAAAAAACTTGTGTTAAAGAACCACTCCTGTTTTAGAAATGCTAGAATAAGATTCGCAGGAGTTCTCACTAATTAAAAACTTTGGGCAAATCAGACGAAAGCCTACAAAAAGCATAAAACATGATGCCTACTGTAAATGACCCGTACCTGCGATGTAAAATCGATTGGTGGAGTGAGAGCCATAATTCAGCGGTGACCTGACCTAGGTCATCGTGCCAGCGTTAGCTGAAGTCCTTACAGCCGGCTGACCCAGTTTCAGCCTGCATAAAAGCTTGCCAACACACTTTCCCCTAATAACAAACATGCCGAGGAATAAAGGTGCCGCATTTTGCCGGGGATGTTTTAGGTCAGTCAAATCGACTTGCTTTTAGCTTTGGCTTTGAAACTTTAAAAGGATGGATTTATGTATCTTTTGCACAATATACTTACCTAGATACAAACTATTCTACTGGCCAAGAAAATACTCCTTCATTTCACTATCTTAATCCCTGTGAAGACAACCTCTGTGGCGCAATGGGCTAAGGTCTGGCTGAGACGCAGAAGGTTGCCGGTTTGATTTCGCGGGACAAATGTTTGTATGATCTACAAGTATTTGTCTCGGGTCTGGGTGATTCTATGAAAAACGTATATGTATTAACAAAAAAAAGTATATAAGTAGTAAACCACAAAACTTTGGAGTCAGATGATGCTGTGTGATATGTTATTTATTTATTTTTTAGCTACTGCCCGCGGCTTCGCACGCGTACTACATAAAAAGTAACATATGTCCGTCTCCAAGGTCCCATTTATCTCTATACCAAAATTGATCAAAATCGGTTCAGCGGCTTAGGCGTGAAAACGTGACAAACAGACAGACAAACAGAGTTACTTTCACATTTATAATATTATTAGTAGGGAATTATGAAGAATAATTTTACTCCAATTATAAGGTCCTAAAACAATTTCCGACAGTAGGTTGGTAAATTAGAGATCAACGGATACTTATATTTGTCTTCATAGTAAGATAGGTAGGTTCTAGATAGATTGGCGCCACGTTTTTCTCTACTTTTGATAGTTTCGAGTGTTCAATGATAAGCAGAATTGCAGTAACGGCTCTCGGCGAACGGTCAGTGGTAACTGTTAAAACTGCGCAAGTGGTAAAAGCTGTGAACAAAAAGAAATCCTTCGGCTTTCTAGAATAGAGGCTGTGTGGATACACTTCGGTCACTGTTTACAGATCTGTGGTTTTGTATCTAGTGATTCTTGAACCTCCAAGCCATCTTTTGATCATTAGGAGATTTCCTACGTTATTTCGCTAAAGCGTTTGAAGATAACACATTTCACGTTATAAAAGCTCACTGAGTAATTTACTGACAGGTAAATTGTCTTTCATATTATTCCAATATATATCTTACGGGCATAATGTGTAATGTGCTAATGACGACTTTATTTTAGCAAGCATAGTGTACTTCATAAAACAATCCAATTTTATTAAGCAGATTTTAAAACCTCCACCCTAAATCACTTATTTAGCTAGCGTCGCGCAAAGTATGCATTGTCTTAGTCATTCTAATGTTAAAGAATAGAGATGGCAACAGATTTAATCAACTCATTAGCTAGTGTGTGTATATAAGATAGACATGGTTATTACGTAAAAGTATCTGTTGCTACAGCAATAGCAACGCGACAGCAATATCTGGGAAATCAGGCTCAGCCCTAAAAAACTCTTATTACGGAAGTCAGCCGCTGGCTGCAATCAACTCGCCTGTCGCCCACCTTGAGACGAAACTACGATGATAGCAGAGATATTAGCGTACAACAATTTAGTTTGACAGTGATTGCGCAATTTACGCCTTTTGCGAAGTGTTTATGAAGGATAATAATTATAATAGCTCTTATCTACTTAACCCCTGTGGTGGTAAAGTATAGTGCCAATTGCTCTCATTTATTAATTATTTAACGGGTGTCTTCTTCCGGTTTGAACAAGAAAAAAATACTGATACTTTCATATTGAGAATAATATTATTATCTCACTCGGTGTCTTACTATGTGTGTTACAACATACTTGCAGCTCCTCTCACCCACGCCACGTTTTCGAACGGACCTTCAAAAAAAATCGGAGTTAGGCAGGTACTTGCATAGGCCTGTGTTGTTGTGTAGGTGGTAGCAGAAGGGCCGTTCTGCTAGAATCAGTGCGGGTAACGGTCGGGTTTCGGTTCAATGACTCGATTCGGACGCTTTTCGCCGTGTGCTCACTATTAGACATCTCAATAATACATGGACACAGTCCCAGTACTGGATCATACTAGGTCATCCTACCTATTTTTCAAAATTACAGATGACGCTTCTTCTTCTTCGTTAATGGCATATGTCACTATGATGACAATTTTGCCAATGTCAAGATTTAGATGTTTGCCCATGTTTAGATTGTTTATAGTAAGACGTCACCAAGTCGTATGTTGTTGTTCGTCATTTGTTATTTTATAAAAATTGGTGTCTCTATAAAATAATTATACGGATTATTTTTGCTCGAATCACAAAGAAACACAACTTTGATTCCGATTATTCACACCCGAGTCAATAACTCTAGCTCTATTTAAATATAAACACCAAAATTAATAATAAAACAGGAAATAATTCGACAAAAAAAATGCGCAATGTTTGCGTCGCAAGACGACCGAAAATAATCAAAAATTACTTTTGTAGGATTCTGATTTGACGTAGTTTATTAGTTCCCTAATATTATGCCATGCTCAAATAGGGTAAAATATTGCATGTATATGAGCAAATGAGTAAGGATGATAATGATCACCTAAATAAAACCAAAGAGGTTCGATGCAAGCGCCGTCGTCGAGTTTATGGATTCTCGCGAAGTGTGTCACGCGGCGCAGTGGCGCGGCCTGATTCCTCGACTCGGACCTTCCCAGTTCCGAGAAGGGCCGTGAGAGTACCTTATCGTTTATGATTCGTTTATGATGCAGGCGACGCTAATCATCGCCTGCAGGTCTTGTGTGCAGACTAGTTTAGACGATCCTTCCGTTCCTAGAGGTACATTACGCGCTAAATAAAACTGCGAATCAGAATATTGGTATGAATTGTGGATTTGATGTCTGGATCATTTTTGAAATCCCGTCATAGGGGACTTTATTCAGGAATCTCCATATCAGCTTACTGGATGAGAATTCCAGCTCTATAAAATAAATAAAATCCAACATCCAAGCTGAAATATAGGTTCAGGGTACGATGACTCGTATTTGTTAAATAAATATACATTTCTACTGTAGTAAATTATTTTGCAGCTCCGAATATAACCGTCCTATCGTCTTGCACCGGAAATCATTTAGGGTTAATCGATTCACCGTCAAAACTTGAGCTTTCGTGAGCTGGAATTAGTGATGAGCGCTCTAACGGTAATACGGTTGTTGGTCATAGTCACAGCCCTATTCATTATCTCGATCGCACATTGCGAGATAGGTACCTAGGCAAGTACCTACATACGTTTCGCCACTATAGACCACTACCGCCCCGTCTAGTGGTCTAGTGGCCAATTCACTATTTCCGCTCCGTAATTTACCGCAGTGACAGAGTTTCAGCGACTAGACGCGGTCACCTGGCCACTATAGGATATGTAAAATAAAATACATATTGGTAGACAATGTACACAACACCATCTAACCCCAAACTAAGCATAGCTTGTATTATGGTGACCAGATGACTGATATAAGTAATACTTATATTATGTATATTTTTAAATACATACATATGATACTTATATAACACCCAGACAAAGAACAAACACCTGTGTTCATCACACAAATGTTTATCCTGGGAGGGAATCGAACCCTCAACCTATAGCGCAGAAGGCAGAGCTACTACCAACTGAGCTAACATGCCAGTCATATCAAATACCTATAAGGCAAGTCAAATATGAGTTATGATTATTACAAATCTCGTGTGTGAAGCTGCTGCGGCTGAAGTCACAATGCGTAGTGCACATACTGTAGTTGTATGTAAATGTAATAGGTATCTCCTACCTATCTATTTACAAACTTCCTTACTATGTAGTTTAGTTTATCATTGTACCTACGGTACCTACAGTTATAATAATTTTGTTCTTGTTTTGCATTGTGTACATACTATTTTGTTTAGTTAAGTTTTTTATTATAAGCACACACTGCTGGCAATTCGGTTGGTTCATTCCTAAAGTTAGGAATTGTCTAAAATATGTTAAGTTAGCCATAGCATTTTTAAAACCTATTCGGCTGGTACTATCTAACTAAATTAGGAACGCTTAATTAAATTAGATTAAGTTGGTAGCAGCAGAATACCGAAGTTTCATTTGACAGTTCTAAACCTAATTTTAGCCAAAATTAGTAAGGTTGGTGGCAACATAATTGAGGCCACTGTGATGTCCTTTATTTAGAAGTAGAAATTTACGCAGACGCATAGAGATTAAGACCATTTTGAGTCTTTTTTTTATAAATAATGCGGGACATTTCACACACAGCATCACCTAGCCCCAAAGTAAGCAGAGCTTGTGTTATAGGAACCACAAGACTGACATACATACTACTTAAATACTTTTTTTTGTAAATACATACATACATAATTATTCATAGAAAAACACCAAGTCCCGACACAAATATTTGCAGATCATACAAACTCAGGCGGGACTTTTACGCAACAGACGTCGTTAAATTACAAGTGTTACTACATACTGTTGATTGCTTTCAAATAGATATATAAATAAGATTAGGTTTAGTTCCTCTTCGACAGGTGGCCCTGATTGCTGAGATATATGACATGACATATCAAGCGAGATATCGGAATTTGCATCGTACGGTGTTCTTAACGATAAATTGAGCAACGACTTGAGTCACCTCACCTAATTAAATAAGGGCAAATAACTTTGATCCTAATGGAATCGTCATTAGGCTTTATCCTCTGGAATTGGCTGGATTGAGGAAACGATTTGCGGACAATGCTATGCAATAATAATGGAAGATTAATTGATGTTTCGTCATTATTGAATGTAGCCCGAGTTCCAACATGTTCCTAGGTAACAAGTTAACGACGACACAGTGAAACTCAACGTAAAATATTTGCGATTGTTTCATAGTTTACGTGGCATGGTTCTTGGGAAAGCTTTCATGTGTGTAATGAAATATTTTCCGGGGTAAAGTTACAACATCCTTTCGAAGTCTAGATTTTTTAGTTAGAAGTTAGTTTTTTCGTTAGAGCTGGTGCGGCGGCTGAATGTGCCGAGGACCTCAAAAGGCGTAAATATGGCGGTCTTGATAAGTCCTACATATTCGAGCCTTTTGGAGTCGAGACCCTGGGCCCGCGGCGAACAGGAGCCCACCGCGTTTTCAAAATTATTTCTGGGCGTCTGGTAGATAAATTGCGTGACCCAAGAGCTGGCTCCTATCTGGCTCAGCGTATTAGCATTGCCATTCAACGTGGCAATGTCGCCAGTGTCTTAGGAACGCGGCAGTGATCTGGTTTAGTTTAGCTATCTATACATCGTTTTAAACGGTTCTTAGATAGCTCAACTGTTTAATATGTAGGTATTTTATATTATTTTGTATATTATTCTGAATAATTCTATAAACAAATGTATTGTTATGCTCGGTCCTTTTCTAATGTTTCTGAACCAAGAAAGCGTAGATTTAAACAGCATTTAGATAGTTAAAGTGTGTTTAGAATCTATATATCTAAACTTTAGATAATACCCATAGTTTCTGTACGGGCACAGACTTAAGAAGGGTCCTGAATGGCTATTATGGAACTCTTATTACAATCGATGTTTATCAGCCTCTATTAGTAACAGGCAATTGATATTACAGGCGTTCGGTTTCTATCTCAGTCAATATTCATATGACAGCATGTGTTACAATCAACATCAACCTTCCGTAATACACATTCTTCAAGAGTACCTAACTGAAAGCTGCTAGTATCAATGTTTTGATAGTATCAGAATTATTATGTATTTTCTTTATTTGTGTAAATCGTTTATGTAAATATACTACCTATAAGTAGATATCAATAATTTAGTGTAAGTTTATTGCGCTTATTGAATACAAATATTTAAATTATAGCTCAGAATTAAGTGCGCCCCGAGGATCGCGACCAATCTTCCATTCGAGTGAGATGGTAGGTACTTTTTATATTTTTAGAAATTATTGTCAAATTGTTTATGTGCTAATTTTAAGGTGTACCTACTTACAATAAAGTGTTTTACATTCATTTATTCATTCGATCATTCATTTATTCATTCATTAATAATCGCCCGGTAAGTAAGGTGAGGGTTTTAACAGATTTGTGCTACCGACTGTACCAAGGTGGTGTGTATCGTGGAGGCGCGAGTAATGCCGAGTGGTGCCGAGTGGTTGGGATTGCGTCAGCGCACGGGGCCGATTTCTAGCTCCCACGCAACAAGGTCATCTTTGGATCGCTCCCACTTATCATCAGGGGCGGATTGCATGATAAAATACGAGTTGATGACATAATAGGTATGAAAGTCTCGTATTTACAATTTTTAAGAGATTTAAGAAGTTTTTTTTACAATTTAAGGGTTTAAATTTATCCTATAATCACTCTATTCTATAATAATTAATCACATTATTAGGAGACGCTTAAGTATGCTGTGTCTTTGTCGTTCTTTTGGTAAATAATAAAGATGGCAATAGATTGTTGATAGTGTTTTATAAGCCAGACCCATAAAGACCCTGAAGAAGTAGACACAACTTGTGATAGTTAATTGTTTGTTCGTTCGGCAAGCGCATTTCATTTCAATTGTCCATTAAGTAGAAAGAGAAATTGTGATTTTATGACTCGCGTCGTGTTGGGTAATAAAGAGAGAAGAAAGTCAATAGATTTATTTATTAGTTAATATCCTCGAGATTAGAGAGAGACGTCTAAAACTGAATTGAAATTATGTGTTAGTAAACGCCTAATTACATATTACTTATAGTTATTCAGTTTCTGAGATTTGTACACAAAGAAAAGTCTATTTTTTTTCCATCTAGGAGTACCTAAGCTAGGCTACCCAATTACCTGTCTTTCCTCGACCTTTAGCCTACAAGCGTATTATTATAACTAGTGGCTCTGTGAACCGAAAACCTCGCGAGCATTTTTTTAAATTACTGAAATACAACTTTTTTACCAACCCTCTCATATCTCCGCCATTTTGAAAAATTTCCAAAAACTGAATCCACAAAAAAAACTATATAGTTATAGAATCTGATCACTAAATTTCACGAGGATCGGTTGAGAAATGCGACCTGTAGAGGAGAACATCCGGAGAGACACCGGACATACGAAAGCATTTTCGCCTAAGCTGAAACGGAGACAATTAACTACCTTCTTCTAACGATTTTTGTTGTTGTTGATGAATGATACAGCTCTCCACCTGTGCCTCTCCAGCGTAGCCTCCTTAATCTTCTTTTACGACACGACAACAAACTTCTTTGTTTAACTTATGTAGCTGAATCGTGACTTTCCTCGTTTTCCTGCAACTTTTCCTTCTATGAAACTATCGTACGTATATGAAACTATTGTATTATGTGGCCAATCATTTTCAATTATCCATTTTCAAGAACTTTTAATATAATCCCTTTTTTACTGTACTTAGAACTTCCACATTTGTTACGTGATCCGGTTCATCTTTTCCATCCTTCTCCAACAACACATCTAGAATGTTTTCAGGATCTCACTATCTCTGTCTGACTACACATAGATTTATATACTTACTCCAAATATTGTCGTATCCAGCGAATAAAGGTACGGTGGCGGTTATGACTTTATTTATTTATTGCATAATATGGTATTTAAAGTTAAGTTAACTTACATCAAATAAGTTTAATAATATAAATAATAATAAATATTGGTGGACAATAATAATAATAATAATAATAATACTGGACATTTCACACAGCATCATCTGACCCCAAAGTAAGTAGAGCTTGTGTTATGGGTACCACATGACTGATATACTACTTATATACTTTTTTTTTTTTTTGTAAATACATACATATTATACATAGAAACACCCAGACCCGAGACAAATACTTGCAGATCATACAAACATTTGTCTCGCGGCAGGAATCGAGCCCGCAACCTTTTGCGTCTCAGCCGGACCTAAGCCCACTGCGCCACAGAGGTCGTCAATGCACAATGACAATGCACACAACACCATAAGTAGCACCTTCATTATTAAGGTATTAACGCTTTAAATTTACGGCATGACTAGATACATCATTATTTTGACCGGCGTAAAAGGACACGAGCGCCAGCGCCACGGAATCTACCAGTAAGAGCGCTTGGGGTCACAAGGGCATGTCTTATCATTTTTAAGACCTAAGTTAAGATTTCTGCATGTTGCACGAATTTCAAATTAGCATTCTATAAATAAGTACGTACTGTATGTCAATTAGGTTTGATTTTTTTAAATAACCTATAAATTTTATAAGAGTTGGGTTCAGTTTACTAAAAATTCTAATACAAATAATAATATAAATAATACGGTGGTTTTTGCGTAATTTAGTTACGTTGTTAGTTGTTGGTTGACGTTTCATCTCCTTACGATAATCATTCGTGTAACTGCAAAATGTTATAAATAAAAAAATACACGTTAAATTAATGCCCTTTCAGAAAGTAGAAGGTTCCTATATATTAATAAGTGAAGGAAAAACTTTGTACCCCTTTTCACGAAAATTGCGCGGACGGTGGAGTATGAAATTTCGCACACTTATAGTTTATAGATATTTATAGAAGGAGTGCAGAATGCTTTTTTTTTTAGTTTTTTTTTAACTTTAATTAATTATGGTTGAATTTCGACCAGTGGGCGACCACTAGTAATTATTATTACTTACTTATTTACATGAAATAATAAAATGTAAACTGCTTGCAATCGCTGCGGTTGGTAGATATTTCGTATATGGGGTTCAAGTTGTTTCACATCACATAAACGATATTTCCAAACAGATATTAGAATATTAGAAGAAATAGGAATATTAATGAATTTCCTTCACCTACAATGTAATACAAATAAATTAAGTGATTCATAAGATTTTATTGAATAGATTTATTTATTTGAAGTCGGTGTAACATCGCGAACTAAAATCTTAAAAGGGTTGTTTTTTACCTACAGAAACCATACTGACCCACTGCCATTTGATGTTAGTGAACAAAAATGAATATAGACTTTAATAAAAAAACAAATCAAGTACAGTTTTATGCTATGTATACACAAATAAAATGATTTATATTTTATTGTACAAATAAAATATAAAGCTACAATTCAAAGTTAATTACTTAGTAGTCTAGAAGATTCGTCCAATGAAGTAATAGTAGTATTCCAATAAAGAAATATGTAGAGATGATCACCAACATAATTATATTCATGCGCAAACTCTGACGTAAAAGGACACCGTGGTACTTGTGATAACGCGTTTTTGTGAAAACGTATCGTTATATATAAAAAAACTATACCTACTCGTATAATAATTGTTGTAAAAGTTACAAAATAAAATATTTTTGCGAATAAAAAAATTTCAAAGGTTAATTATTTTAGAGATAATTAGTTTGCTTCTTCCTGAAAAAATGTGTCTTTATTCGTTGGATATGACATTTTATCTTTTGATAAATTTATTTTTGACTGAATTTGTTATTTTAGTAGTTATAAAAATGTTTAATATTTGAATGCATGCTTTGATATTGCGATTCGGTATTTTACATCAGCTGTACCTTCTCCTAGAATACTGTATACCTACCTAAAAATACCGTATCATAAAATCATGCACGTCCAAAAATAACAGATTTTTTTTACACTTAGTTTCTTACCGAATGCCTGAGCTGCATCAAAATGTGCGAGTAACTTCAAATCTTTAGTAACACGGCAATAATCTATGGTTTCAACGTTAGTTTATGACTTGGGGTTTGTTAGTCGGTTTATAGCCGTCAATTCTCACATCCATGTAGCTGAGTCACTGAGTTTATGCATACATAGGTACTATCTTTATCTTTATATGGGTATATAATTCTACTGTACGTGTGTATGTCACTGAACTCCTCTTAAACGGCTGGACCGATTTGAATGAATTTTTTTGTGTGTGTTCATCAAATGGATTCGAGAATGGTTTAGATTTACAATTAGATTACTTTTTTTAAAAAAAAACGCGCGGACGAAGTCTCAAACGGGACAGCTAGTATACTTATATAAATCTTCTGTGCGTGTGTTTGTAATTAAACTCCTAAACGGCTGGACCGATTTTGATGTTTTTAGGCTTCCGTACCTTGAAAGGAAAAAAACGGACGTTATAGGATCACTTTGTTGTCCGTCCGTCTGTCCGTCTGTCTGTCAAGACACTTTTTCTTAGGAACGCGTGGAGGTATCAAGCTGAAATTTATATCAAATACTCAATTTTGCTGTCCCTTAAAGCTGTGAAATAATCAAACTTCTAAGCCAACGCAATCAAAAGACACAGCCGTTTATGCCGCAAATTTTCGACACTCGCAAGGGAATCAAAACCTACAGGGTACTTCCCGTGAACTCAGAATCTTGAAATTTGGTACGAAGCAACGTCTTATAGCACAGATAAAGGATAAATTGCGATAACCGTACATTTTTAGTTACATCATATAATAAAAATATTTTTAATAATTTTAAACTTACTACCCTTTTTCTCATTAACGCGTAGAGGTATTAAATTGAAATTCATATAAAATAATCAGGTCTATAATACCTTTAAGCTGTAACAAAACCAAACTTCTATGTCAACGCAATCAAGAGAAACAGCAATATAAGTCGCATATATTCAAACTCGCAACTCGCAAGGGAATCAAAACCTACAGGGTACTTCCCGTGAACTCAGAAATCTTGAAATTTGGTACGAAGCAACGTCTTATAGCACAGATACAGAAAAAATTGCGAAAACTGTAAATTTTTTGTTACATCATCCAACTATGACTCGATTGTCGTGATAGGTGAAATTTTACTGATATACTTATAGGTTTGTATGGAACCCTCGGAGCGCGAGTCCGACTCGCACTTGGCCGGTTTTTTTTGTGTATGTTCAAGTGGATTCGAGAATGGTTTAGGTTTACAATTAGATTAATATATTTTTTTCTTTTTAAAACGGGCGGTCGAAGTCGCGAACGGGACACAGATAGTTATATTGTATAACCTTAGGTAGGTTAGGTACATATATCTTGAGTAAGTACCTACTTAGGTATACCTACTTATCAGAAATCCACTTTATGCTAACATAAGAAGGTGGTCGTTCAAATCACCAACTTACTTTGTGGTTTTTGTATCAAGAATAATATTTCAAGGTCAAATCAATCGGAGCATTGCAATATTTTAGTGAAGTAGACTTCTTGTTCAGGAATCGTTTAGACATTTATCGCGATTTCACATTGCAGTATTTACATTCGTAGAGATTTTTACGATCAATTTAGTACAATATAACTTCTAAAACTATCATGGTTTTGAAGATGAACAGTTTATCTCGTGATCATGGCGCATGCAACTGTGCTGAAATATCGGGAAGCAGAAAAACTCATATAAAACGGGATATTTACTCATGGTAAATACTTCCCGTTTGGTCCCAGTCAAATTTTAAGGAAAAATAATTAGGGGTGGAAAAAAAGGGAAAGAAATTATGTATTGGACTTTTTATTTATGAACTAGCTGACCCGGCAAACTTCGTACCGCCTCAGAAACAATAAATAAATTAAAAAACAAGCATTTTTTCATATTTACTCACCTTTCAAACCTTCCCTGGACTTCCACAAATAATTCAAAACCAAAATTAGCCAAATCAGACCAGCCGTTCTCGAGTTTTAGCGAGACTAACGCACAGCAATTGATTTTTATTACATAGATTATGATAAACATAAATCAGTACATAAAAAAAATAGCAGTTAAAACAGCAGATGCAATTTTATGAGCTCAAATTGTATTCAATAAAATTGTTTTTTTTTGTAAAAATTCTGGATTCGTAAAAAAAAAACAATCATGTTGAATTGAGAAATTTTCCAAAACATGAAGGAAGTTCTAAAAGAAAAGATATGTACCGGTTAGGTTTAGCACTGATTTCCTACAGTCCATACCTATTAGAAAACCGAACTAGGAGACATTATACCAGGACCACATAACGTAATACCTACATACAAACATAAGACTATCACTGTAGTTACCATGTAGTTACACAACAAAGACAGGTCCATAAATTTATTTAAGTAGATTTTAGTATTGATGAACCAGGCTGTATTGTTCTGTTTCTCTAAGTATATTTTAACTGTTTTACTAAAATGCGTTGCAAACGATGATTTAACGTTCGTTTTATGATTCGGCTCGTGGATCAAAGCTTGTTAGCAATATGCGATGATGCGTTAGAACCTACTATCTATAATATGGTTATATATAGTTAATAGTCAGTATGCGCAGATAGATAATCTCAGGCCGCAAGTACAACGTGAGACCTTGAAGAGCAACCTACCTCATTTATCATGACTATGCACGGCCTATCTCGAATCTGCGCTTTACTGGCAGAATCACATAATGAGATCGTCAAATAAACTTGTACATGTTTGCGTCCTTTTGTGTGGTTTACCTTTGAGTTGAGTTTGGCTTGGCCACGTGCAGCTACGAGTACTTCGGCGGGCCCACCTTGGTGGGCAAATTCATAGAGAAGTGGCGCGACAGACGATATAGATTCACGCGATAGACGGCACTATGGAGGCATGGCGCTTGTCCAAGCTGAATTGGACTTTTTTGCGTTGTAGCAAGAGGCGTTATTTATGTAACTGTTTCGTGGAGTCCTACTGTACTTGGACTAATTAGTACTGTACTAACTATTTTGTGGTTTGGCTATTAAATACGTTATTGTAAGGTTTTTCGTTTATGTATTTGATGCATCGGCTAAGTGCATATTATAACATAACACTTACTAATACTAGTGCTACGGCGTAGCATTAACCGCAAGTCTAATTTTATCGCGCTACAAAAAGATATACAAGTATCGAGTACGCGTACAGTATGTAAAACAGAACATCATTATCTGAACCATTCAACAATGTTTTTTAGTCACACCCAAGTGTTACTGTGTTGTGTACAAAATAAACAATAAATAAATTAATAATGCTAGATATTTCATCATAATGCATCATCTAGCCCCCAAGTAAGCATAACTTGTGGGAACCATATGACTGACTATAGAAAATTAGCTCTGATAAATTCGACCGAGAGTAGCGGAAGTAGCTACCTAATGTGTTCTCAGACTTCTCAGAGCCTAGAGCGGCAAATAAAATAAAAAGAATGAGGCGACAAGCTGGTTTTAGAAAAAAGTGTGCCTTTCCTCAACTTTTCCACGGTACGAAGAATGGCTGAGGCAGTGAGGCTACGAGCAAAGGGATCCTAATCATGAGAAAATAAATAATATGCATTCTTACAAAAAGGAAAAAGTTAAACACTGTTTAAAATATTGCCATATTTTAAACAGTGTTTAACTTTTAACAGAAGTTGAGAGACGTTTCTTCTTCTTCTTTGTTAATGGTATGTGACATAATAATGTCAATTTTGCCAGTGTCAAGTGTATATTTTTGTTTAAAGTCAATTTGTTTGTTAAAGTCTTAGTCGATAGTCAATTGTCGATTCTAGACGTCACGCGGAATGGCCGTCTAAAATTTTCTTGGGATTCCTCGTCGTTCAAATCACACACCATAATACACATATAATTCAATTGTCCATACTTGTCCTATGTAGTTACATTTTTTTATTTAAAACCGGTAAGATTACTGAATAAAACATGCAATAAAACGAGTAAAACTATTAAATTAGCAGAGCTATGTTACTTCATAAAATGACGAAGAATCACTGAGTTAGGTTGGGGAAAAAGTCTTTTCGCATTATAGTATGTATGAACTTGTAATAAAATCTCTGTGGCTATACTATTTGTATCTGGCTGGTTTTGGTATCATTAAATTTTAAATTTTAAAGAACATAATTCCAAATTCAAATTAGGAAAATGTGTGATTTTTATTTGTTTTTCATAATGTCAAGATGAGTGAATCTAATGAAGAAATTCGATACATTTTAAAATTTTACTACAAAAAAAGTAAAAATGCAAAGCAAGCCTCGAAAAAAATTTGCGATTTGTATAGACCTAGTGCAGTGTCTGTGAGAGTAGCACAAATTTGGTTTAAGCGCTTTAAATCCGGAATTTTTTATGTCAAAGATGCACGTCGCTCTGGTCGGCCTATTACGGATAAAATGGATGCCATTTTTGAAAAAGTGGAGCAAGATCGGCATATCAGTAGTTACGACGTAGCTGAAGAACTGGAAATTGACCACAAAACAGTTTTGTCGCATTTGAAAAAAACTGGGTACACAAAAAAGCTTGATATTTGGGTACCTCACAAGCTCACTGAAAGAAACCTAAAGAACCGTGTACTCATTTGTGATTCTTTATTACGACGTAATGAAACCGAACCATTTTTGAAGAAGCTGATAACTGGTGATGAAAAGTGGATCACGTACGATAAGAACGTGCGAAAAAGGCCGGTCAGGCTTCACAGACAGTGGCGAAACCCGGGTTAACTCAAAACAAGGTGATGCTTTGTGTGTGGTGGGATTGGAAGGGCATTATTCATTATGAGCTGTTACCACCAGGCAGGACCATCGATTCGGAACTCTACTGCGAACAACTGATGAGATTAGAGCAAGAAGTTGAGAGAAAGCGGCCGGAATTAATCAACAGAAGGGATGTGGTTTTTCATCATGATAACGCTAGACCTCACACATCTTTAGCCACTCAGCAAAAATTCAAAGAGTTTGGCTAGGAGGTGTTAATGCATCCGCCGTATAGTCCTGACCTTGCACCTTCAGATTTCCACCTGTTTCGGTCTCTTCAGAATTCTTTAGGCAGTGTCAGGTTAATATCACGAGAGGACTGCCAAAACCACTTGTCGCGGTATTTTGATCAGAAGTCCCAAAATTTATATAGCAATGGGATCATGTCCCTACCTACAAGATGGCAAAAAGTTATAGAACAAAATGGTACCTTCATACTTTAGTTAAATGTAAATAAACTGTATTAAAAAAATGTTTTGAATTTTCATAAAAAATGCCAAGAAACTTTTTCCCCAACCTATTATGTAAGGCAATTGATGTCAAAGAAAAGCTTTCGCGGCATTACTTCTGTCAAAAGTTAGTCACTGTTTAAAATAGTGCCATCCCTTTTTGTAAAATAGTGACAAATAGTGACGGCGAATTTTAAGTAGTTTTAAGGCAGTGTTCATGTTGAGATGTGTTTATAAGTAAGACCGATGTTTAAGTGTATTACTTATTGCTGAGCGGATTATTGTGCGGCTACAGGTATCTACAATGCTTTTAAACTTTTTGTAAAATAGCCTTTCTCTTTAGTTGTTAGCTCATTTCCTTCTTGACTTCGACCTTCGACTAAATGATTCTGTCAGTACAACATTAGTACTAATACGGGGGTAAATTAAAACAATTTTGTACAATATTTTGTAAGGCATTTATTTTAAGAGAATCATGCTTTTTCATATTGGTTTTTGAAACATGTAAAAAAATTTCCTTTTAAGTTTACAAGTGCCTTTCCCCACACCTCACCGAGAAGTTCAGTAAATTTGTCTTTTGATAGATGAGCACTGCCTTTCCCCATCTGTTTAATGCCATGTTCTACCAAGGTTTTGTCCCATTACGTCTTCACAGGACCAAACACATATTTATCTAAGGGTTGAATACGATCTGTCATGTGGCTCGGAAATTTGACTAGGATAATGTTTGCTTTAATGGCATCTTCGACTATTCTGACACTGATATGACTAGAATGACCATCATATATTAAAATAACTTTCTGATCTGGTTCGTTACGATCTTCTCGAATCTTGTTTATATATGGTATGAAACCATTAACGAGCCAGTTGTGAAAAGTAACTTCTTCCATCCAGCCGTTCTTGGTCGCTCCGAATAAAGTTCCCGGATATGCCTTGTCAGACACCCATCTTGCGTGTACAGCGGTTCCTTTAAATACAATACATGGGGGCAAAAACTTGCCATCTGCAGAAACACACGCTAACACACTAGTCGATTCTCGACCAGAGCCATCTGTGACACAAGAGAGAGCCGTTCCTTTCTCTCCAATGGCTCGAAGCTCGAAGTTTCGAAGGATCGTGATGAAACCCACTTTCATCGGCATTAAAAATATATCTGGGCTTATCTGCCTATCTATTTGTTACTTCAGTGAGAAGCATGTCATAGAAATCATAAACCACATGTGGTCTTCTAGCATCTGTCCGCGATTTCTGTAGTAATTGCGGTTTTTTTAAGGAAAGACTTGGATGTCTCTTCATAAAATTTTGATACCAACAATCTCCTGGTACATTGTTCTTAAAAGGAGTTTTGATTTTTAGGTTTGTTACATTTTGTCCAATCAAAAGTTTCAACTCCAACATTCTTGCCCTTGCCTTAAGGTAATTGACAAGATGGTACTCCACACGATCAGTTAATGCTTTCGAAACTCCACCACCCATTTTGTCCAAGGGTACTTTTCTTCCTTTTATTCGGTGAAATATAACAGCAGTGGGAACCCCATAATACTCGCTGACTTTTTTTATCAGTCACATCATCTACGGCTCGCTTGACATCTTCTAGGGAGTATTTCGGTGGTTCCTTCTTACGTATATATAATATGTCCTCGGCATTTTAAGTCGATTTCAATATGGCGACAGCGCTGAAAAAAAATATGTTTACAATCACCCACCATCACCAACAAATAAATTATGAAGGAATAGTTATATTGTTTCCAATTCCCTCACACATTTACATTTACCTCATATTGTGTTTACATTTTACTCCGTTCACTAAATGTTGAGGTAATTGTAAACACGCTCTTAATAAATGCCGGACACCATTTAGAGAGAAAAATAAACCCAAAACGTGCAAATCAATCCACTTTCATCTCATTAGTCAATAGGTTTTATCACTTACCTCGATTGTTTTCATAGTACAGTAAGTAATATAGATCACTTGAAAATTGTATTTTAATCAATTTTACAAAAAAAAAACAAATTAATCAACCATCTGTTTTCTGACCTCTGACCAACACTGAAATTGCAAAATTGCCGTTATTGATCATAGACCAACGTTGCATTCCGTTTTACGCAAAATGTGTAGAGAGTTGAATTAATGAAGTAATGGAACGTGTTCCCATTCACCCCTGTTTCCATTTACCCACATTGACAGTGTGGGCCAAGTTTCTATGTATAATATATATCTATTTACAAAAATAAAGGTAGTCGTATATAAGTAGTATATCAGTCATGTGGTACCCATAACACAAGCTCTGCTTACTTTGGGGCCAGATGATGTTGTGTGAAATGTCCGGAATTATACCTACCTACCTTCCTACCATAACTTGAATGTTTTTAGTATAATTGACAAAACGAAAAGTATTACTTACTCTATTTCGATTACGACTGAGTTGTATAAGTACTTATATAATTCCCCACAGGATGATCGTGGTGTATAAATATGGACAATTGCACACAATACCATCTCGCCCCAAACTAAGCATAGCTTGTATTACTGTGTGTCACCAGTATGGCGATTATGGAACTTTTGATACAATCGATGTCTATCAATTTCGATTAGTAATAGGCATTATTTTAATCAATAGTTCTAGTATTACGTATGGTAGGTGTCCATTCATACACATTATGATAGCACGTGTTACAATAACCATCAAAGTATCAATGTTTTGATAGTATCAGAGTTAAGTACATAATCGCCCGGCAGATCACTGATAGAATACCTATATATTTTTAAATACATACTTATTTAACTTTATAACACCCAGATATAGAACAAAAACCTATGTTCATCACATAAATGTTTGTATTGGGAGATAATCGAACCCTCAACCACCTACAACAGTTTATTGAATAGGTAGACTGACTAGGCATACATACCTACTCTATAAACATTTTCTCATAAGTAGATTAAATTTAAAATGTTACAAAATATTGTATTGTTAGAGTCAATCTTTAGACCTTGAAGCCCACGCATATCGCGGGCAAAGGCTGTGCTCAAAGTCAAACTGCTATTTCCTAGAGAGGGATAGATTTTTTGATAGCGTTCGGTATTGCTGAGCACGCGCACGTGAGAATGAACCGAGCCACGCTGTAGCCGCTTCAGCTTTAGAAAGAGAGAGACGGAAAATGTGAAATCAGGGTGGTTCCTCATGAGGTCGTCGACCCAGCACAACACGCGTATATCGGTGATTTTTATAATTTGGATTTTGGGACAAAATCCGTCGTATTGCCCGGAATACATGCTTTTCTCACAACATTCGGAACCTGTTTTGTATTATGCACACTGACTAACCTGACTGCTGCCTCGTTAATTAGTGAGCAGTGAGCTAGGTAATACGTTTTAATCTTTACTTAATAGTCATCGATTTAGATAAGTACCTCACAGGTAGGTAGGTATATAAATATAAGATATACCTAGGTAGACATAGATACAACCACGGCTTGTAAATTTTGAGCAAAAACATAATGTGAGTGAAATATGCCTTATTTATTTTAAGTAATTAATTATTATTAGTAAGTACCCAGGTACTTAGGTAAGTAGGTACATCATAATTATGAATTCATTTCTTACTTTGAATCGATTTTGCTAGATTGCTAATCCACGCGGCTTCACATGCGTGGTTACCTACCGTCCGTCTCCAAAGTCCCATGTATCTCTATTCCAAAATTCATCAAAATCGGTTCAGCGGTTTAGGCGTGAAAACGTAACAAACAGACAGACAGAAAGACAGAGTTACTGTCACATTTATAATATTAAGTAGGAATACGGCCCTTAGAAAAGTACCTCAACTGTTACACCTGTACGTAGGTAATATAGATTTATATTTTTGTATATTATTTTGTACATTTCTGTAATTATTATTAAATAAATTTACTTACAGTTATATCTAAATAAATTTGAAAGGGTCTGTATGTCTGTCTGTTACCTTTACACGGTTAAGCGACTGAACTGATTTTAATAAAATTTGGTAAGCAGATAGATTGTGTCCTGGAATCGGACATACCTAGGCTGTTTTATGTAGGTACCAGTGCAAAGCCGCGGGCAGCAGATAGTAGGTACATAACTAAGTACTTTTAAAATATTGAACCAAAAGAGAAAAAAACAAACGGCGCGGTAGTCGTGAAGTAACAAAATCAAATAAAGTCTACTTAAACATTTTCGCTAAAATATACCTACAGTACAGAGACAGCAGATTGTAATAAAGTTGCATAACACTGTCAACGTTGGAAGCGCCGACGCGACGTGACATCAGATCAGTTCGTTGCCATTGTATGATAATCGTGACCTTCACGTTTGGAAGGTAGCATTATCGATATATTTTAACTACCACCCCGACTCAAAAAAATATATTTATATACTTATATACGATTTGTCTAAAAAACTGATTTAGCTCTATTTAAATCTATCTATTTATAAATATATTTATTATAATCTTTTTAATACAGATTTATGCTTTTTACTACATTTACATCCTGGATGTTTGTTTTTACTCAATCCCACAATAACGACTGAACATTTTAGCAAATCAATATTTGAATGAAACTTCATATATAAAATTGCGTTTTAACAACTAAAAAGACAACCGACTTCATATGTATAAAAAGCAACATATCAAAATTTCGTCCCATCCAAGTGGATGACAATTTTTTTTCAGTTTTTTGATTTAAAAACCTAATTACTAAACCGATTTTTATGAAATTTATATGGGACCAATCGGGAAGTATATCCTTTCACATGAAATCAGATTTTCTCAAATCAGGTCATAAATGACGGAGTTATAAGGTAATAAATATAAAAAAACAGTCGAATTAAGAACCTACTCGTTTTTAAAGATGTGGATTTAGCTACTTTTTCTCTATGTAACATGCTAACAAAGCCGCTGGCAACACCGCGGGTGGCGTTTGACAAAAACTAATTACAACTAAAACACAGAAGGACACAGATGTATCTCAAAACTGAACATCTGTAGTAAAAAACAAAGATGTATATTTGAAACAATATAAACTACCTACTTGTCACCAATCAACTGATGCGCACTTGACCTCTAGGTATCTTACCGGCAAGTTGATAAAAATCCAATGGAACCAGACTATAGACCTGTACATACGATCACCATTGTGTACTACTACTTCTACTACTACTAAATCCGGGACCGAAAGCTTATCGTGCCCGATACACGGAAGAGGTCAGATGAAAACGCTACTAGGGAATCCCATCCGGGTACCTCATTACCTTTGTTGGTCTTTTACGAATGACCAAATCATCTATACCAAAAGCGCATATTTGAACCGATCAAATATGCCTTCATCTAACCAAAGCGAACGAAAGACGATTGAAAAATCTAAAAAGAATCTCTGTAACTGTCCCTGCGTGAAGGGTAGTGACCGTAAGGAAAGTGGCGGCGAGGCGTTGCGCAAGCATTCCATCCACGTGTATCCGAGGCAGACGACGAGGCCGCAGGTGAACCGAGGGCATCCAGGTAAAAAAATTTAGTTCCTATCAACTCGCTACCCATCCTAGCTAAAAATCCATGGAAAATTGAGAATATGAGACTTACCTAACCTAAAAGATTTATAGATACAATGATTATCTTACAAATACATCGACCTTACGAACGGTAGTATTTCTATGTGGGTGAGGGACCTAAGGTTCTACTTCCTGCATGAAATAGCTATGGTAAAATCGTGATTAATTGTCTTAGTGCTAAGATTGTCATTTGGTATGGATTAATATCGAAATATAGGGAACAATTTTGCTATACTCGATCCAGATAAACTTATGAGTCAGGTGAAAATGGCCTTATAAATAATTTATCTAATTACTAAACTAAAAATCTTAAAACCTACGAAGTTAATTTTATATTATTACCTACCTACAAATCCATATCTCTAGTCTACCAACGAAGCTACCATCGGATATACCGGTAGACTGTAGAACTTTATGCACAATGTTAAATTGACGTGCGTTCAAATCTTTTCTAGAATGACTTGCACTTTGATTTGAAATCATACATTTAGTCCAAATGGCCATCGACTTCCGAGGCACAAGATTTGGGAGTCGCCTTGCGCAAACGCGTCCCACACGAGTGCAAGAGCCGCACTCATCATTCTTTGCACCGTTAGATTTCCTACTTCTCAGCAGGTATTATAGCCGTTCATATCGTAAAAGTAGGAATGTTTAATTAGAGAAAGGGCTTCACGGTACTCGGATATTTTGGAAGCTGTCCACGATCTGCGCGAGCTCGCTATTTTACTGCTGGCCTTTATACCTATACCTACTTATGACATGTGTTGCTCATTTGCGATGATCGATGATGCTGATGAAAAGGTTCGATAAAGGACCGGAAAGAAAAGGTTTAAGTGGATCAAATTGGTGGCGATACGTCGCTATGGACAGCAGTCCGGCCTGGGAATTACCTAATTGAATATGGAAGATGTGAAAATGGACCATTGTCTCCAGTTTTGTTGGATCTTTTTTGACAATCACGTGTCGCGTTACATTGCAATAACTGCAAATTAGTATACGATTTAAAACAATTGTTCAATATCACGCAGTAGTTTATCGTCCTAGCTTTGCTACAATAGATTTCAATCGGATGACGTCAACGACAATGAAAATCCCTCGGAGAGTCGAAGTCGCCCTCGAGCGTCATAGATCGCGGGCGAATTGGTTGCGCGGGCGCAAGCGGCGAGCGAGAGGCCCCGGCGGGTGCGCGTCCGCCGCGCCCTCTGTGCCTCGCCCCTCCCTCCCCTACCCCTGCCGAACCCCCTCCCCCTCCACCCTGCCTCACAATACCTACAACAATAATATACGCAGGTACTTACAGTGGCTGCAGAGTACAGATACACACACGATCACAGGAAAATCTACACTACTTGATAACACCAGTCACCATGCGACGTAGAGTCGAGAAAATTACCCGGTTGGTTAGTAATTAGGTAGGTAGATGAAGGACATTTACACACGACCTGTGGAGACACGTGATTAAGGTACCTCCTGGACAGTTTAGTTTTGAACTTACCTAGTACTGAATGCTGAAAAAATATTTTTACTCTAGCAACTTTATAATTATTGGAAACTAGGATCAACACTTCCTTTGTTAGTGGAACTGTATTTTTATCGCAAATACGTGACGAAGTGGCTGTTAGCACTCAAAACAGAGTGAGTGGTTGGTTTGTACCTAAATAGGTAGGTACCTACCAACGTTCTATTCTAGAAAATTATAAAATCCAGAATGTTCTTTTTGAAACTAAGAAGTTTAAAAAAACATTACCGGGTTTGGTAAACCTCAAGGCAAAACATGATATTTTACATGACGCATCGAAATGTCAACCACTAGAGTATGTGTCATAAGTGAAGAGTCGTGGGGTGGATAATATTTGTGTCAATGACATAACATCATTGATCCTTGAATCTACAGAACAGAACATGAATGACGCTAAATCATGGTCCTAGAATGAAGCATACGACAATCTTTTTACATTTATTTTGAGGCAGTGATCAGATCAGGGTCTAATGCAAAAGAACAGTTTGTAAAAAACACCGGTTCGCCTTGACCCCCGCGACACCGAACGACAAACAACCACTACTGCCGGCGGCTGTAGATATTATTTCCCTAAAAGAAAATGCAAAACTTTACTTATCTTTCGGAATAGAATACTGGTAGGTATACCTACTGGAGTAGGTTAGTACTCAAGGCTCAACTACCAAGATTCTGGATTTCAGTAACGTCTATCGTGATCAATAAATGGAACAAGGACACTGCCGTGCACCAAGTTCTTGGCACACATTTCGCTTGCCATAGGTACATAAATATATGTACACCTCAGGACACTCCTCGATATGTAGGTACCTAAGTTAGAATACTCTGAGAATCTGTAGGGGAACGCTGATGATATTTTTATTTCCTGTAATAACCGACTCTACCGTGAAGACTGACAAAAGTATTCCGACGGTCTGACTGCAGACTGCAGCCTCTTTTATTTGTCTGTAAAAAGTGTAAAGTGAAAATAGATTCCTTTCTAGCAGACCATGGTTAATTTGATCACGTTTATAAGCCGAGACAGACAGCGGCAGCCTGCGCGACTAGATACAAATCTGTCAAGTGAAAATACATGCAAATTTAGTGTTACGTGAGTCATAATAAAGGATACAATACAAAAATGCTTTTTTGAACCAATTTTAAATAGTACAAGGTGACCAATATGGAATAAATAAAAAAAAACACTAGAGTCAGAAAAAGCATATAGGTAATTTCATATTCCGAAGTTATGTACTATAAATAGTATAGTACTAGTTACCTACACACAAGCCGCAGTTATACTGTTGACAAATCACATAATTCCAACCACAATCCACAATTAATAACATAATTCTTTCAATCTAACCTATAAATATGAAAATAAGCATTCATTAGTACATAAATAAAGATCTTTGGTTGCAAATATCAATTCTAAGCATTTCATTTAGCGCACGTAGCGAAACACGTTGCTCAGAGCGGTGGAGCGAAGATCATGCAGGACACGAGGGGCGAACGTGTCCTACAATAATCAGAAGGTCAGCCCGCTACTCGACACGATATAATACGATCCTACTGTATAGTCCACCACATTTTCCTCTTAGATACCTTCATCAGATGAAATTTTGATGATTCATTGGACGAATGCTGATCCATACTGTATTCACTAAGGCAGAGTTTATCTAAGAATATGCCTAGATCATGCAATATCAATAAAAATATTGAGGCTTTCTAATTTTAATCAGCACAGGCGTATTTCGCTATTTAGGTACTCAGTTACAAGTACATTGGTGGACCCAACATGTTAGGCAAATTCGTAGAGAAGTGTCGCGCCAGACGAGGCAGAGTTACGGGGTAGAAAGTGAGGCAATATGTAGGTGAATATAATGTTAAGCACTAAGTGCTTGTGCGAGCTGAATTTGCTCTTTGCTGCGTCGCGTCGTAGCAATAGCAATATTTATATAAATATTATTCCAATATTATAAATGCGAAAGTGTATCTGTCTGTTTGTTACGTTTTCACGGCTAAACGGCTGATCGGATCGTGATGAAATTTGGTAAGAAGATGTATTGCATTCGGCGGAAGAACATGGGCTACTTTTTGTCTCAAAAAAAGTAATTGCTTTACAAAAATAAAAATAAAGGTTCTAAGCATACGCGTACGAAGTCACGGGTAACAGCTAGTATTTATATAAATGTTTTTGTGGAGTCTGCCTTTTTTACTAGTACAAATAAGTATTCTGTGGTTCAGCTATAGATTAACAGCACACTTGGGGATGGCACCATGTATCTACGTAATGCAAGCCCTAAGTACCAACTATCAATAAACATAGGTCTCATTTTGATGTTGCAGGGTGGAGTGATTGTGCTGAAACATGTACCTGTGACCGACCTTAGAAACTACCTGCGTTCACAGCAATGTCATGATTCGCCCTTTACCGTAGTAGGCAAATCGTAATAGGTAATCTCGTATCTCAGCTTATTAGCTGGCGACTGGCCTGACAGCTCAGTTGGTAGTAGCTCTGCCTTCTGCGCTGGAGGTTGAGGGTTCAATTCCCTCCCAGGATAAACATTTGTGTGATGAACACATGTGTTTTTTCTGTGTCTGGGTTTTATAAAGTATCATAAGTATGTATTTAAAAAATAAATACATAATTATTCTATCGGTCACCATAATATATAACTAATAATATATTATGACTATAATATATAACTATGCATAGTTTGGGGCTAGATGGTGTTGTGTACATTGTCAAACAATATATATTATTTATTAACTTATGTATGACTTATGTTTGTTTACCTTCTTCAGACACACCCATCCTATAATCAATTAATTAGCTAGCGTGGCTTTAAAGTATGGTTTGCCCTTGACATTCTAATCTTATTGAATATAGATGTCAACAGATCTTAATCCCTACTAATATAATAAATGCGAAAGTAATTCTGTCTAGCTGTCTGTTACGTTTTCACGCCTAAACCGTTGAACCGATTTCGATGAATTTTGGTATAGATACAGATGGGACCTTGGAGAAGGACTTAGGACTTAGGCTACGAACCACGCGTGCGAAGCCGCGGGCAGGAGTTAGTAAAAAGTAAACACATAAAAATACTTTGTCAATAACTCTCCCTCTATTTAAAATTTAATAAAAACACCAAAATAACGAATAAAACCACAAATAACTTGAGAAAATCAAACAAAATTTGAGAGCAATGTCTGCTAAAATAAAATAATCAGTTCTATAGTAATATTCTAGGGATATTTTATATATTTTCAGATACCTACCCAAATCGCAAGTTATGAAAACGTAATTCGAATTTTTAAGAGTAAAGTCTATAGATATATAAAAAAAATGCCAGTCGTTAAAATCAGACTCCAGAATATGGTTTACAGTTAGTTTTATTTCAACCGACCAAGGATCATTGCAATATCAAATTCTCATGAACCAAATCGAGAGTTAACCACCTCCGCAATTTTATTTTAGATAACCCATTACATTATATTTGACATCTTACATTACAAATAACCAAACGATTGAATATATCGATGGATTATTTTTGGCTGTTTGCAGATTAAACATTGTGCTTCTTATATTATTTATTTTTCTGAGTTTTTACGAGTTTTATTTGTAATTTTGTTGATTTTATTCAAATTAAGGTAAAAGAATATTTGGAATTCAAGTTTTGTGTTTATTTGTGATTCGAGCAAAAAACATCCCTAAACTTACTCGTAATTATTTTATAAAGAAATATCAATTTATATTATTTAATATAAAACAACAATCGACGCATGACAACATACGACTTTGTAACGTCTTACTTCTTCTTTGTTAATGACCTGTGACATACTAATGTCAATTCTGCCAATGTCAAGTGTTTATAGTTTATAGACAGTTTGTTTGTTATTAGTCTTAATCGATGGTCAATTGTCAATTCTAGACGTCACGCGGAATGGCGTCTAGAATTTTCTTGGGATTCCTCGTCGTTCAAATCACATTGCACCACAATACACATATAATTCAATTATCCATACCAGTCCTATAGTCACAATTTATTCTTTAAAATTCCGCCAAGATTACTGAATAAAACATGCAATAAAACGGGTATAAAATATTAAATTAGCAGAGCTATATTACTCCATGAAATGACAGACGAAGAATCTCGACGTCTTACTTTATACAATGTAAACATTTGACATTGGCAAATTTGTCATCATATGACACATGACATTAACGAAAAATAACTTCTTCTTCTTCGTTAATGGCATGTGTCATGATGTCATGATGATGACAAATTTGAATATTTTGATATCGATATCAAAATCTAATACCTTTAAACGAGCAAATCTTGTGATACGTATTATATATAATCTGAATCTCGGAAACGGCTCCAACGATTTTCATGAAATTTTGTTTCGGGGGCCATATATCGTTCTAACTAGATTTCATATTTAGAAAACATTGGTAATCTAGGTAAATAGTAGATTTAAACAAGTAACACAATGTTATAAATAACCTTTGTGGTTGTCGATTAAATCTGTTTAAATTTTCCAGATGTTGACCATACTCTATCCCCTACCCCTCTAGCAAACCCAACTGTTTACGAAAATCACCAACTGAATAATTACAACGGAAACAGACGTTTACCCTAGAATGATTACGCGCGGCATCGGGAATTTGTTTGACGGGGGTTGGTGCCAGAGCGGGGGCCCATCAAATGAAGTATTGGTGTTTTAAATGTCTTCATTATCTTGCGGAGAGTCCTGTTTATTCAAGGCCGCGTTTTAACAATGAATTCAATGATCTCTTTGCCAAATCCATTTAAAGTAGATCGTGTAAGTTGTAAATAGTAAGTAAGTTGGTGATTTTGAACAATTTCAGGATTCACATCATGACTATCATTTACAGTCTGCGCTACAGTTTAGTTTCATTCAATTAGTTCAATGAATTCAATTAAGTCTAATTTCACAGCTCGAACTCCTAAACTTGATAAAATAATCACTATGTACAGAACAATTGTACGATGAACACAATGTACATTGTTCTGAATAAATATTTTATATACTTTATACTTTTTTATACTTTAAATTCAAAATCAACATAATAAAGGGATGACTAATTTTGATTAATTTTGTTTAAACGATTGTATAGTTTATATTAAAATTGTAGAGTATATACACTTAACTAGCTGATGCCCACGACTTCGTCCACATTTTTTTTGAATAAATTGTAGTTTAAATCTTTCCCCAGGATGCAATTTATCTCCTTGCCAAACTATAAGTTTCAAACCAATCACTCCCACCCCCCATTAGAAAGTTTCCATACAAACATTTACACCCCATTTTACCACTTTTTAGGGTTATATTGAAATATCCTGAAACGTGTCCATTTATTTTGCATTTTATTTATTCATATCAAGTTTTAAGCAAATCGCACCACGCAGAAAAAGTTTCATACATTCTTTTTGACCCCTTTTCACCTTCTTATTGAAGATGATGAATCAGTCAGTCAGTCCGGTTAAGCTTTTTTATTTATTTAATAAATGATGAAATTAAATGACTAATAAATCGAAAGTCAAGATACAAACACATCGCTTATTTTGGTTTTCGCTGGTACTTCTACTACAAACCTTTGAATCTAGCATATTTAACTCTTTTTTTAAATAAATAAATTAACTTTATTGAGACCATAACTTTTAGGTACCATACAAATCTACGGCTACAGTATAATATGTCCTGCAAACGGCGGTCTTTTCGCATACGGCGATATCTTCCAGACAACCTTATAAATTATGATCATTATTATTATTTAAATTAAAAAAATGTGAAGAAACCGGCATGTCGTTGAGCATAAAAAGCTCGAAGCACTGTGCCAAGTGCAATAAAAGAGCCTCTTTACTTTAGGCTCACTTTAATCCTTTCTTCAGAAGAAGAAGTATTATATATATTTGTATCATTCAAAAGTAGCTGGCTCGGCCGATAGCAATATCAATAAACAGACAGACAATAAGACCCTAGCGGCATCCCAGCGGAGGGTATGTTAGATTGTGTGTGATGCAGAGCCCCTGCTTCCGGCGAGGGGGATACAGGTGGGGTCCGACCCGTCTCACTCCATGCATTCTGCATTGATTAGACTAATGGATCAGATTGAATGTACTTATACTTCATTTTTCAGTTTGTAAAAAGGTGCAAAGGTTAGGGGAAAAATCTGCTTTCATTTTACCATATAAACCTTTAATAACTGGTCGGGTTGCTCCTAAGCATTTCATCCAATGTACCTTTAAATTATTACCTTTAAACCATTAAAATATTTTTTCCTCGATCATCATAGACCGGTGCAGTAAATATATAAATAAATGATAATAAATATTGGTGGACAATTCATACAACACCATCTAGCCACAAACTAAGCATAACTTGAATAATGGTGATCAGATGACTGATAAAATACTTATATATTTTTAAATACATACTTATGATTCTTTAGAACACCCAGAAACAGAACAAACACTTCATCACACAAATGTTTATAGCGCATATTGGAAATATCGCAGAAAGCAGAGCTACCTACTAACAACTGACAGGCCAGTCGATACATGCTAAGTAAACAGATTTTAATGTATTTAAATAAACTTCCAATTTCCTATGTTGGTTATGTTGGTTGCCTCTTCATCGGCCCTTCTACTAGTTCCCACAAGAACGCTCCATATCCTTTCGATTAACATCGTTAAAATCTGTATCGACCGGCATGCACCTGACCATGCCATTATTAATTATTCCGAGATTTGTCTGACCATGAAACAATTTTATGAACCTACCAACTATGGGAATGAGGGACGTCACAGACCGTCGCCCAAGCGTGCGCGGACGCAGGGGGCGGCCACCCCGGGGCGAGGTCATTCACCTCCCCCGCGCACCCCGCCTCTACACCTCCACCCGTCGCAATCACAGCCCTTTGTAAGCAACCTAAGGGCTACTCTGAGTCCGGGAGGGCAAGGACTCCATTTCTTTGTTTTGCCTTCTAACGACCCTCTCAGGTACGTGCCCAGTGCCCAGCCGACTTGCCTCGACTGGTTTTTAAGGAAAGTAATGAAATTTGTGAAGCTTATTACAATGGAGAATGCAAATGTAAGATACTTTGCTTAAAAGCCTTCACTTTACTGTATGTACCCTCCATTGGCAAAGTGGATCGAAAAGAGTTAACGGGCCAAAAAATTCGACCACAATCACGAATTGCGCACATTATCAGAGTTTCTCAGATTAAATATTATGGCTCTTATCGAAAAATGTTTTAATATGCCTTAATTTAAAAGATGCATAAATTCTAAACACATCAATCATCAAACCATGTATCTAAATTTTGTGTAACTTCATATAATGTAACCTAATTTCATTATACAAATTATATTTATGATAGCTTTCAAAATCCCTTCGCAAAAAGCCCTCTCTATAATCAACATTTCACTTTCAATTCGTATACCTACAAGGCTGACTTCCTCAATTAAATCGGAAAGTTAATAAAGCACCCTAATATTTCCCTTGGAATTCCATGAGTCGGAGGCACTGGAGCAAGAAGGGCGCACTCTCCCATGGACGCACCCTGATTAAAATAAATATTTATAACATTGTTTATAATTCTTCCGCAGGACGTGAGGGTAGGGTAGGTAGTGTACAAGTGCGTATCTTCATAAAAACATAATTAGCACTTTGATCGCAAATATCGTAACGACATTTTCGTTAGAAAGAGCTTCCGCACGCAATTTCGTCGAACATCAACGGTCAATCTTTAATTTAAAATATTTTTTTTATTAGACGCCATTGTTTGATCCACTAAATTGTATAGAGCTGGTATAGCCCTATGAATTCTGAAGAATTCTGAATGATTCTGAAACTGCAGCTTCCCTACATAGTTGAGACCTGAGAGCAATGTGATTAAAATATTGTGTGCTAGTGATTCATCCATTGGCTTGATGCCAGAATCAAAGTAAACAATACTTTCGTTCAATACAAACACAAGGATCACTTGAAACGTCTTACATACTAGGTGAATTTAGGTGACAATTCCCATTAACCCAAGTCCGAGTAGAATTGACAAGAAACTTGTCCTTGTCCTAGCGCTTTTTTATAGGATCCTTCATTACATTGAAAATCTGTCAGTTAGCAATCAGAGGGCAGTGCATGAAGCCAAGTATTCTTATCAAGAATATAGTAATATATATTATAATACGCTTTCTTCAGAAGACTACTCTTTATGTAAGCTTTAATGAGAATTAAAACTCAAGTTCATGTCGTTCAAATATCCACTACACTTGAACCGAGCCCTTTATAAATACTAATAGCCTAACAAAAAAACAAAGGCACCCTTCGTCGGATAGCATTGAAATAAAAACATGAGCAGCGCACCCCACCCGCATACCGCGCCCGCGCACACAATCTTTCAAATTGAACTGAACTTAATGTTATAAAGAACAATCGAACACTTTAAAACACGATTTTCAACCTTATTGACGGCAAGAAATACTGAATATTAAAACCTTTCAATTGTTTTCTAAATTGCTGCTTATTTAAAACGTCACGCGAGGGTGATTCATAGGGGTGGTTGCCTTTTAAACAAAGTACCCCAGAAGTAGTAATTTATCATGAATTATCTGTACTTACAATAAAACTATGGTAGGTATTGCTGGAAATCAAAGGCTAAAGTCTAACTCACAATCATACTTAGGTACCTACGAAGCTAAGTCATCATAACACGCATTGCAAGCAATTTTTTTAATATTACCTACAGATACAGCTAAGCATACAAAAAAATACGTTAGATAGGTATTTACTTATGTACTCACCTACCTACCTACTGTTACTTAAAAATTAGCATTCCAATTTGATAAACACGGGTTTTATTCACGTATTATTTTGTCAATAAAAGCACCAACATCGATTGTTTTCATGTTAACATGTTTTGATTAATCTAGAGAATCTTCATCAGGGTGTGTTTGACTCCTGAACCGTGGAGTGCGAACCTTAAACTCGAGCGGCAACGGCGGACCGCGGATAAAACTCACCCTGATGAAGAATCTCTAGATAAAAATAATTCGTGAATAAAATACGTGTTTACCAAAATGTATGTATAATTCACGAAAGTTTTGAAAGTAAAATACATGAAAGTACATGAAAATACATTGAAAGTAAATAAAATATACATATTTTTTTAATTTGGGCCGATTTATCGATTACCGATATATTTAGTAGTCAGATAACACGTGGTACACCTATACAATAGATTTAAAAATGTTGTGAATAAATGTTAGTTCAGGTACCTAAGTCTGTATGCCGAGAATTATATCAAGAATAAGTGGTAATAAGTACCTGCTTTGGTAGGTACTTATTTTTTATTTATTTATTGACCTGAGAATGACAATGATGAAAACCGTAGGCAGACTATATCTCAGTACATAATATGTATATTGTGATTTTCACTCAAAACGGGATATTTACTATGATATATGTGAGTTTTACCTAATCCCGATAAATCAGCACCAGTTGCATGCGCCATGATCACGAGATAAACTGACTATGTTCAAAACCATGATAGTTTCAAAAGTACATTGTATTTTTTTGTATTCTACGAACTAGCACTATGGTAAAGGTGGTCTAGTGGAAGCCTTCTGATTTTAAGGTTGTGGGTTCGAATCCGGTCGTACACCAATGGCTTTTTCTGTTCGAAATGTTCGGAATGAACATATATGTGTGCTATACCGGTACTTACTCTAAAACAGTGAAGGAACATATCGTGAGGAAACCGGTATGTCGTAGAACCTAAAAAGTTCGAAGATATGCAAGAAAGGAGTCTCTGAGGCGCACTTTAATCTTTTCACCACACTGGTTCTAAATAACTAGTGACAAGATAAGAATAAAAACGTGTGAGTCTCGGGACGCCCGACAGAAGTGATAACTTAAACTAATCTAACTGAGAGAGAGGAGGAGCCTGCCTACCGCTGCCGTATGCGTGAGAGCAAGGGAAGCCAGAAAGACTGGCGCCTTAACGCGTTACGTAACAAAGCGGTTTACCCTCCCATAAGAAGTTATCACTTCAAAAAAGAATTGTATGAAATGGATTCTCATTTCGTTTCGTTCTCTCATTTGTTTTAAAGATTCAATCTACCAAATCGCCTACACTACAGTACAGTGATTAAATGAAACGCCCCCACCGGTAACTTGATACGAGTGTCAATGTTTATCGCTATTAATATAAAAACAAAACCGCACACTCCCCTCGGTAATAAGTGAAGCGCCCCTTCCCTTATCGGTGGCTTGGTTTTAGGCGACAAGTGCCTGTTTCCACATATTGTCACGTAACCACAGAAAAATATGTAGATAAGTACCTTTATGATATAGTAGGTACCAATGGACCTACCCGCGTTTTCTATGTAGCTTCATAAGTTTATAGAAATACAGAAATAATTTATTTTATGTCCCGTTCGTTACAAATACCTAGGTTGCTGAAATTCATGGCCTAAGACAGCTCTCGGAAAGCGGTTGCTCGATACAGCATCGGCAGGTTTCAAGAATACTTATAGGGGTGATTTTTCAATGGTTCTTTAGGAAGGTACAATGAATTTGTTTTTTCTTTTAATAATAATGCTGGACATTTCACACAGCATCATCATGCCCCAAAGTAAGCAGAGCTTATGTTATGGGTATCACATGACAGATATACTACTTATATGTAGATACATAGAAAAACACCCAGACACCTAAGAAAAACACCAGACGATTTCATATTTTTTCAATTTGTTTGACTAACGATAAACCCGAACTTAATACTTGAGGTTTACCTACAATGTAATTTAGATGTCATTTTATAACGAAATGTCACGTGACAAACCGACATGGGGAGCGAATTCATTCATACTTCCGATCCGCTCTGATGCCTCTCTATATAATATTACTTTATAAATACACAACCGCAAATTTGGAACTGTGATAGGTACTCGTAGATTCCAGGAAGAACCTAGACTCTAGAAAAAATTTAGAGCATACTCTGGGTCCTAGAGTATGTTTTAACCCTCAAATTTTTAAACTAAAAGTTTACGAAAATTTTAGTTTTGAAGCAAGAAGATAAAGTGAGTGAAGTCTGCAAAAAAGAGTGAACTCAAGAGAGATCCATTTTCATCTTACTAGATACGTTGCACAGGCAGGGTTTGGGCTCATTTCAATAATTGAAATATCAATGATAAATCGAATAAAAACAAATGGACCTAAACTTCGTGGTGAAAATCTCCCACGAGATGAGTCTGTCTGTCCCTTCCCTCGAAGGGGACGCGGGCATTCCTGGGATGGGAACGCGCTCTTTTTGTATCTTTTGAAAGGCCTGTGTCAACTAAAATCCCTTTTAAAGAAAAGTGAGCTCTATTATGGTGTTGTATGAATCAATGTGATTGATTCATACAACACAATGAGCTCGGATTCTGAAAGTAAAAACTTACTGCCGAGAAATTTGCACGCACATGCCTTGCCTTGGTAGGTACTGTAAGGTGAAATCCCAGCATTGGGATGTTGTAGATTAAATAAATCAATTAAATAATGCTGGAAATTTCACACAGCATCATCTAGCCCCAAAGTAAACAAAGTAAATACTTATATATTCAAAAACACCCAGAGCCAAAACAAATATTTGCAGATCATACAAACATTTGTCCTGCGACGGGAATTAAATCCGCAATCTCCTGCGTCTTCTACGCGCCTTTGCCAACTGCGCCACAGAGGTCGTCAATTAAATCCCATCATGTACGTTCATCACAATAAGACGTGGAATATTTTTAAGTCCTACGATTATTTTGGTCTCAATTCAACACCTGGAGAGTCGTGAGAGTGGAATTTAGGGTAGTATAAACTGTTGTTTAATCTGTTCAGCTGCTGCCAACGAAGGGGGATGACCGGGATGTTATTTTTCTTCATTTTTGTTTCTTTATTTCAACTGACCACGACTCACCTTGATTTGAAACGCGCTGATAATTAGGCACTAATACTTGTTCAATGTGGGAAGCATATTTAACGTCATAATAGTCTGCTTTGTAACTACTGGGACTTGGGACGATCCACCACGAGGACTCAATGTGGATTGAAAGAAAGAAAACATTATTTTTCATTAGATTGGTGTTTGTAATTGAATGAAGACGATTCAAAGTGGTCCTTGTGATTATATTAAATAAATAATGTTTTTGTTTTGTTTGATTTGACTTGATTAATTCGCGTTTTTAGATCTTGGACATGCTGGTTTCCAGTTTCCACACACTATTTTGAGCTCGGGGTATCTAAGGTACAAAAATAAATAAATCGTTTATTATTATTAAACCAAGTTCCTCCGCCAGTGTCTGTCTGAATGCGATAAAATAAAAAAACTATCGATATTGGTCGACAATACACACAACACCATCTAGCCCCAAACTAAGCATAAATTATACTATGGGAACCAAATGACAGTTAAAATCTAACTAATATTATAAATGTGACAGTAACTCTGTCTTTCTGTCTGTCTGTTTGTTACGTTTTCACGCCTAAACCGCTGAACCGATTTTGATGAATTTTGGTATAGAGACATATGGGACTTTGGAGAAAGACATATGCTACTTTTTATGTATATACATAAAAAGTAGCATATATCTTCACGCGTGCGAAGCCGCGGGCAGCAGCTTGTACTTTAATATTTATACATACTTATAGTACTTTATTAAACACAAACACAGAACAAACTTCTATGTTAAGCACTAAAATGAGCTTATTTTTAGTATGCCTACCTAAGTACATAATTTGAAATAGATATGTAAGGGCCAGTCTAGTTCGATGGGGCCAATAACATCAAAATGTCAGATAAATAAATGACAAAGAAAATAAATCTGTGCATGCGCAAGTGACCACGCAACAGTGAAGGCTTCCAAAATTAGTGAGGATATGAATGACTAGTGGTCAGGTCCCAAACCAATTAAACTGCAAAAAGTTAGCAAATTATAAATACTTAGTATAGAGCTTGCATGAATATTTACAAACCAGGCATTACACAAAATCTAGTGAAGCCTTACTAGCCGCGATAATTTTCCTTATAATTTCAGTGTATATGCTACATTTTTGAAAACTTTTCAAGTAGGTACCCCCAAATATCAGTTTAGCCGATAAGGACACTGGACACCATCAACAAATGGTTGTCTGTAAAGTCGGTTTTGCATACATTTAACTAATTAAATGCGTCGCAAGCCGAACGCTAAGGCCGATCGTGCCTCTCTATCGCTTGCACGCTCGGCTCAGGCGGAACGTGACTATTTTTCGTGCGTGCAGCCGGCATTCATCGATTTATAAGACGTTAACACGTCAAAATTACGACTTCAATGCCTCATATTTATTAAACCAATAACTATATCAAAAAACTTTAGGAAACGTATCTTTGAAATACCTACCCAACGGTATGGTTACATAATGGGGTAATAAAATAAAATACTTAAATAAACTCCACTTTACATGTAAGTACCCTCAAAATATATTTTTTCATATCATTTATTTCAGAACTTTGTAGGGGCGTGTTACGTATTGCCATGTAAACTTTTGTCACGATAAAACGAATAGGTAGTTTGCGAGCTAGAGCTATTAGGGCCGACTGACAGACATACAGACAGAGGGACATGGCGAACATGGGTTCTTTGTTATACTTCGGTCATTTCAATTTCAAATTAATTTTACAGAAAAAGATTAAGCATACTGTTGAAAAATAACAGAGTAAAATAATGTTCTCGTTCGGATATTTTTTTATTTTTCATTTGCGTGTGCACTTACCTAGGGACTCCGTATTTAGGTATATTCTTCACCCAGCTCGTAAACACACACACTTCTTGCCACTTGCAAACAGTACAATTCGCTAAGTCTCTGCTCTACTACGGTCTCTAGCTAAAACGTAAAAACAAATTGTATAATTAAATTGCACATCGCAATCGCCCTAAATATGTGCCTAGGTAGGGGCGCATCCCTGTAATAATTAACTGCTACATGATGCGGGCACTATCGATACATCGATCGAGGGGGTACCACCCCCACCCCAGGACACGCCAGCAGCCAGTTATCTGCGCCGATCGATAGCTGGTGAGCTACGATACCTAGCTACATCTATCAACTATCTATAAATACATGCATATTTATATTATAGGCATCGATTTCAGATTTGGTTCTGCCCCGAATGAAATAAAGTTGGTAAACGAACTAGCTGATTCACACATTGATTTGTTAATGAAGATGAAAGAAGGTTGAGAGCTTCGAAATGAGCCAATATATCAAACGGTAAACGAATTATGATACTATTACCTTTTATAGATAGTAGAAAAAAAAACAAGCGAAACTTGTCTGTTCTTACTTTGTTGTATTTTTGACCTTGAAGGGAGATGTTGAAGGACACTTGTTTATATCTCGGCCGCAGTAGGTACTTCAATACTAGTCAATGTAAAAGTAGCTCGTTGAGTAGACTCACAGGTAGGCATCGATTTCAAATAGCGGGATGCATTCACAATGAACCCGTCCTAGCATTGTCGTGATGGGAACCCCGGTGCTGTTATTGAGATTTCATCTTTTTCTATCTCAGTACTTACGCAGTAACAGTATTTTTAATCTTCGTGCAGAACTCGCTTTATCACTGTCTCGTCTAAACTTGTGAATGGCCGAATGGATTATCTCACTTTTAAAGCGGTAGTATTTGAAATTCATTACTGTAGGTAGGTATTTACTTGCTTAGGATCTATTTTTTTAAGACTCTATTTATTTAAAGAGGGTTTGCTCGCAGTATGCCACTCTCGAGCGAGATCCTTAAAATTACTTTCCTAGAATCTACGACTTATACCTATTTTAACTATATCGAACAGCAATTTAGCAACTTTACAATCTGGGTTTTCTAATACGTAATTATATAAGCCTACTTCGTTTAGACATATGTATATCATTTAATTATCAAAAGTAATTTCCTGCCTCGTTTCGGACACATTCCACTAATAAATGGTACACATCTTCTATGACTACACATTCTGTGCAAATTGGCGATTCCCTTTTCTTCATAAGGTATCCAAAACTATTAAGTGGAATGTGTCCAGAACGAAGTCTTAATGCCAACACAACATCTGATCTACTCAATCCTGTTCCAACAACCCATGGTCAGCGTGTAAGCTTGGATTGAATGGTTTTGTACCAAATGCCTTTAGTTAGCGATCTTTCGGCGAAATGTTCCTTCCAAAGGTCTGTACATTTTTTCTTGCATCTGTTAAAGCTAGACGATCTGCCTCCTTATTTCCAAATAAACCAACATGTGACGGGATCCACTGTAATTTGATATCTCTGTTCTTTTTTAGACATTTACTTACTGAATCTAAAATCACATAAGCTATGGTGCCCCCATCTAAAATTTCTAGTGCATCGAAGTAGATGCTGAAGAGCACTTCTTGAATCCGCCAATATGACATACTTACCAGGACCAAATGATTCGACAGGAGATAGCCTCTGCTTAGGATCTATAAATGCGTCTTTGGTTTACTCTCCATTGTCCGATTCTCACAAAGCAATGTGACGTACAAGTAATGCTTCTACTTGACACCATTACTGTATTTATCGTAGGGGTGGGGTCAATATCTATGTGTGTGATGAATTGATGACTAATGATTATGTAAGACGTAAGTTGGTATTATAAGGTATTCATGGGTTATACAAACACGGACATCACAGAAGTTGCTTCTGTGTGATTGATGACCATTAAGTGATTAGGTATTTATGCATTTTATTAAATAATATTTACTTAGTAGATAAGGAACACAATACGTTATAATAATTATTGAAGATAATTATAATTATAATAAGGTAGATCTATTTTTGCTCCACTATATAATACAGCCTGTAGATACGAAATCGTGTTATTTAAAACATTAGATACTTACCTCCGTATTATCGTTCTACAGATTTTACGAGAAAATAAGTACTTACCAAGTCTAGCTCTTTTAGCCTCAAGCCTTCACACAAGCATTTGGAATCTTCATTAACCCCAATACAATCTTACTTTAGGACCCAATCGGTGTTGCAATAATGAACCATGTGGTTTACGGCTAAACAGTAACACGATTAATGATTGCCTGTAATCAACGAGTCTTTAGTGTCTTTCAAAATCTCGAGAGGAAGCAGAAATCCTAAAAAGTCATACGGTTTTCTAGTCTAGATAACACGAATAGGTAAATTCTGGAATAAACTGTAATTTGATTGTTCTGAAGGTTTACTTGAGTGGCAAATTACTCGACTACCCAAGAGGGTAATTTTACTTCTGTATGGCACTGTGCCTTTGGTCTATGTTATATTTGAGACCTTTGTCTGATCACTGGAATCATCGAGAGTGACAGACTACTTCTGATCCCGGAAAACGTCTGCAAAACCTAAAAAGGCTGAAAGGGATGAGATTTTGCTCGTCGTCATCATCAGTCGCCCGCCAGGCGAGATGGTCATTGGAAAGGATGGGGCGCGAGACACGACCGGGCTCGGCGCGCGGTGGGCTCATCGGAGAGCGCAGGCGCACACCTGTAGCGGACATTCTCGCGGCAATAGCCGAACTTATCGCCATGCTCTGACGCAACCGAAACAGGATCCACCTCCCAACAAAAAGTTCCACGGCCACTATTTCGAAACTCGTGCGCACCTAAATAGAGAAAGGCATCTATGTGCTTGTACATCATTTGTAGAGCCGCTAGTCGCAACCCACGGGGTACGGGGTGAATGCCCTTAACGTCCTCCGTCCTCCTCGGAGTAGCTCCCTCCCGTTCTCGCATGCGAGAGTCCCTCTTCTTTTGACTTCGGAAAGAGGGCACGTAGTGGATTGTCCGCAAGTGAATTCAGACTGATCAGCGATGAGCTTAAAGTCGTTAATCGCGCGCGGGGTGTTATTCGTGTACAGTTAAGGGTGTGTGCGCACGCGCATTGCGTTTGTATTCAAATGAGGACAGTGCGTTCCGCGCCGGAGAGCACTATGATTGTACTTTTTTAGTCCGTGAGCAGTAATCAGCTACAAGGAAATGGACATCCTTAGGGGTGGCGCGGGCCCTGCTTGCTGGTATTGAGGACACCGTCTCGTTAATGCGCGACAATTAGCCGCTCTGGGACAATTCGTATCGTTGACCGGGTGGTCTGCGATCTATTGATGTCCCAACCTTGTTCACTAGCAACATGTCACTTATAATAAGACGATGGGTAATTTTTATTGCCAACGCACTTATTGCGTTGCACATGATAAAATTTAATCTTTATAAGTATGTATCAAAAGAAAGATTTGAGATCTCGAAGCGACTGTTATTTGGCCAGTAGCTTTACGCTATAGCCCTTAGATAACAGAACAGTTCGACAAGACTACCCGAGTTAACGGGCATGTAATCAAGTTACCGAAATATTGCGCCCGTTAGAAAGGCGAATGGAAAGGTGGCAATTCACAACCTCTCACAATTACCATGAAACTAGCGTGAGATGGTGCCCTTAGGCATCTCCTTAATTAAAGTCTTTTGACCTGAGCTAAGCAGAGCGTAGCCTCCGACTCCGAGTCAGGTTGACATTTTATTATCAGGAACACAATTTTACTGCTAGGTGCTAGTAAGGAATGGATATCTGACAAACAGAAAAACGCTTAGATTTTGCTATGAAAAATAAACCACACAAAACATTGAGTCATCGAGTCATCTTAATAGGTAGGTGGCTGGGTAGTTGTTAGTAGTGGGCGGCTCTCGACCTTCGCGTGTCCTGCCGTATTGCCGTTCAGCTGCGATTCTACTTCTCTAGAACCTTTATTATTAAAACCTTGTGCATGATTATTGCTTAGTACCTAGGAAAGTATTAGGTCATCTCAAATCATGTGGTTGTATTTTTCAATATGGTCAGGCATCTTGAGGTAAGTATCTTCAATCAAAAACGAACACGTAGGTACTAGTAGGTACTATTTATGTACTCTCACGTCTGTACAAGCTCGACTTGATCTAGTTCGTTTTTATTGATTTTATTTAGGTATCAAGAGACGTTGTAACTTCTGAAAATATTTAAGAAATAACGTTCCTTTTTTTTGATCGTCCGTGATGTACGAGTTTACCTAAGCTTCCTTACCTACGAAGACGACCTTAAAGAAAGTACCCACGCCGAGATGTTGACGTATTTGCAAGATATTATAATAAAAAAACCCAGACGAAAATAATCTATGGCAAACCTTAAAAAATTCATTCAAGCTCCTTGAGCAATTCTTCACTGGTCTTATCAATCTCTGTTCCATCCAATTTAGATAATGTGCTAGAAAATGTGCAGGTGGAAGGGGAGGACGGCGAGTCCCGCCGACGACGGAGCTGAAAATATACTCTGAAAGATCCAGACATGGGGTAAAAAAATAATTCTATGGAAGATATTTTGTAGCTGGCACTCATTTAGTATCGACTAACTTAAAGCCAGACGCAATTGTAATGTATATAAAAGACAACAACAGGCTTAAGTTAATTTAAAGCCCCATTAAGCTGCTTCCAGTTTGAAAATAGACAAAAATAAAATAATCAAATCGACCAATGTCTCACTTCGCACGGTAGAAGAACCGGTTATAATACAGCGCAGCCTAAAATCTTCTATCGTCCCCTCAAGAACCCAGAGATGTTGCGCAAACGCATTCCATGTTTCCGTGATTCCGTTAATGTCATCGACTGTTTTTGACCATTAAGTGCCCGAAGAAATTGTATCACTATACAATCTGTAGGCAGGTATCTGATATCTGAGCTATAAAACCGTATGAGCTTCAAGTATTTACTTATAGAAATAGGCTCCGTCATTTGAGTATGTTTTATATGTTTGCACGAAGTAAGAAGTTGCTTAGACTGGCTCAGTTTTAATAATAAACGCAACACTTCATAGAGATAAAATAATTCATAATGTACCTAGGTATACTAATCTAAAACATATATTATCCATCTACTACTTAGGTATAAATAATTATGCTTCAAAGTTAATCGCATCTGAAGATTATTCCTTACTACTTTTAAATTAAAATCGAAATTAGTCGGTCGGAAATCTTTTTGGCTAAACGAAATGAGTCTCGGGTGGTTCTAATCAAAGTTTCTGATTGCTTCGGCTATTTTTTTATCTGCTTTCATTGTCCGCAATTGAAGCGTCAGGAGACCGATGGCTATACGTTTTCCTTGTAAGTTGGCATACTTTTAATGTGTTCAATCTCAGACTCTAGGTCGTGCTAACATGAATTGACAATATTAGTCTTATTGGTTTATCAATAGGTGCTACCTACTTATTATGCATTACTAACACTGAATACATAATTAACTTACAAACATGGACAAAAGTTAGTAAATGATGTAGGTGACGTTTTTATCGATGTTTTATCAGTCTAATATCAATATACTTTCACTGATGAGTACTTTTTTAAAACCTAGCTAAATTAAGCATTTAGTATTTATATTAGTAAGTTAAAGATCCCTGAGCCGATAGGATCGAATTAAGAAACTGCAATGACAAATCAAGAAATGATAGTTTCTCATCGCAATAAGATCTTTCATTTGTGCCTGGTGGGTACCTTACGGCGGTGTATCGGCCTCGATTCACCCCACTGTCTCCGCAGTTTCCATTTGCAAGCAAAAAGTTGTGAACAGGCGGGGCGACATCGAGTGCCATTAGAACAGCCAATGTAAACAGACATGTCATCAGAGATGTGCTGGCACCTCTCTCATCGTGAAGTGAACATGTGCGGAGGGGAGGGAGGCTCTCCTAATACTGTAAGATTTTAATGATACATTGTTGGTCTCAGACAGGGGAACGGTTTGCGATATCGAGCGAGATGTTCTTGCGCGCGCGCCGACGAAGACGCCTGCGCACACCGTTATCCTATTTCCTCCCTCCTTTATGATCGACGCATTGTGACAAATGATGGCTCGGTAGTAGGTAGGTACATTCATTTTTCCAGCTTACGGTTGATCGTTAAAGCGATGTTCTTTTATTTTATTTGCGAGATTTGCAAGAACTAGACACTCCGTTTTCTCCTAATCGTAGTTTTAATTTAATTGCCTTTTATGTATTATTACGTCGATTTCGCTTCACCAAACAATATTATTACACCCCCACATAGCAACAAAAACACAAATGCTTTAACCAGAATAACAGAGCCCGATTAGTAGGCAACAGACAAATAGACATCGACCTACCCAACGTGGCTCTACAAATTAGGATGGCTAAGTGCCAGCAGGGCTGACCTTGGTTACTTCATAATGAATTCAAAATACATTCGTGTTTCTTAACCGCCAATACACAGGTATACGCAGGTTCTAATTATGTAGGTAGTCCTTATGACTACTGATTTTACGTACCTACCTACACAGAAACAGGAAACAGACAAAGAGCTACAAAAAGTATAGGGTTTTCAAAATAATGGTATAAGGTACCAGTATAAGCAGACATGTTACGTAAGAGGAGTAGTGTGCCTCTGATCCTAGCAGAGCTGAATGTAATAATTATTGTGGAACATTCGATTTTAAATATTGAAACAAGGTGTAAACATATATATTTTTTTCAGTTTTTTCTTCATATAGACGAAACTTTAAAGGAGACGTACCTAAACACCTACGACTACGCGAGCTTACGAAACACAAAACTTTTTCAAAGCATCTAACTGTTTGTGATAAATCAAAAGGTCTACGAATATGTGGTCATAAAGGTGCCCACAAAAGCCGGAGTTTTAGAGCCCTTCAGAAAGTGTGTCGTGGTACCCCGCACCCCGCAGTACCCTCCGCCTGCACTGGAAAACATCCATGTGCATGCTGTTGCCAACTATGTGCTTAATTGCTAGATCTAACAACTTTTATGATATCGAACAATCTACCGTTTAAAATCGAATACATAGTGTAACAGAGTGTAACAGTGTGTAAATAATGAATCCTTCTTAAATCCATAAACTAGGTCAACCAACCTTCTTACCATCCAACTTACCCTCGATGTTGGTGAGTTTCGCTCCAGATTATTCCACCTCTGTTCTGTTCATGCTAGTATCACTACATAGTATAAAACAAAGTCGCCTCCCGCTGTCTGTCTGTCCCTATGTATGCTTAGATCTTTAAACCTTCGCAACGGATTTCGATGCGGTTTTTTTAATAAATAGAGTGATTCAAGAGGAAGGTTTATATGTATAATACATGCATAATATAGTAGAGAAACACTGATAATTTTAGAGGTTTCTAATCACATTAGACATTCTGTAGTATAATTGGTATAAATATTGCACACGTGCGAAGTCGGGGCGGGTCGCTAGTTATTAATATCATTTGTTTGCTACTTTTGCCACGCATACGTGAATCTAGCCACATTCGGCATTTGCGTTGGCAACATCATTCGTGCATTTTATAGTTTTCCGTCGAACTGAGAGCGTCATTACTCATTAGATAGGTAAATGCTTTGGGTACATCTACTCTCACATTTCCGTAGAAATAACCGTTCTGATAGCCACTGCGGCACACGAAAGGAAGTGCTTGAAATCACTGAAGATAATTGCTTTTGATTAGATGTTGCAACAATGAAATCTCTCATTAGTTGCGAAGGCTGGAAATGCCTGTGTAAGTGTTGGCTTAGTACTTACCTATACCTAGATACACAATCTATCATATATCATAAATATACCTACAGGCACTTAAGAATAAGGTTATAAATAAGGCAGGAAGAAGATACAAAAGTAGGTCACCTATGGTTGCTCATTTCAGGGCCACTTCTAATCTTAACTTAGACCAAGCCCGTTGGTACCTCCATGTAAATATAATACAGCGTGTGCATAAAAACTAGTTAAAGAACTCGTGTTGTTGCATTTAAATGCAGTATCTACTTACCTACCTATGATGAATACAGGGTGCTTTGATATCACAATAATAAAATCCAAGTTCTATTCACAAAGCTCATTGAATTTAATACCTCCTATGACTTTCGAGGGCAGCGATCTTGGGGCGAATTGAACAGCGGCGTAGCTTAGGACGGAAAACGGGCCAGACAGAGAACCAACCTTAAAACTTTTAACATCAGAAATGAGTACGAGCACCATAGTGCCAGATATTCTGGTAAGCAGCTTCTCCAAGCAGTAGTTTGTAAGCATTATTGTGTTTGTTTGGGTTCGAAGGGCACTAGAGCAAATTAAATTACCGGGCGAATCGACAAAATAACTACTTATGTCTTAGGATCGGCAACGCGCGTTTGTTACGCAAGTGCCCACAGGTTACGATAACTACTTACCGTATGCTTGTCTTACAGATCGGTTGTGTACTAAAAAAGAACTGCCTTGACAAAACTGAAAAAAAAATCCGTTCGCAATTTAGAATATTGGTTGGCCAACCCGCACAACACCATCTAGTTCCAAATGAAGCATAGATTGTACTATGAGAACCTGAAATACTGAAATGCTGACTGAAATAATTCTTATATATTTTTAAATACATACTTAGACACAGAACAAATATCTAACACATTTTTTTGTCCTGGAAGGGAATCGAACCCATAACCTACAGCGCAGAAAGCAGAACTACTACCAATTGAGCTGAGATGCCAGGCAATGATGAAAGAGAGGGAAAACATTCGGTGGAGAGAATACCGGCCCTAGATCCGAGCCTGTGAGAGGAGCGAAGGGGAAGGCAAGTAGACATTGCGCAATGCATTACAATAACGCGACATTACGTGCCGTGGACGCGCCTGCGCCCGCGCAGGGGTCATGTCCGCACCGATTCGGGGAACGCCACGGTATTGACACGCCTAATATCGATGATTTTACAGATTATGCAAACGAACGCACATTCAATGTGATTACATTATAAGAATACACAAGTGTGGTCAATTTGTACGCTGAGTACGCGTGGGTATAGGTACTTGTTTCTACAGTTAAGTGTGTCTAGTTACTAGACTCTAGTAGGTATCTATACCTACCTAGGTATAATTAACGCTTAGATGTACATTTATATACCTTAAATAATACTTATAATAAGTACCTATTAGTTAAGCGTGGTTTGGGGAAGTTATGAGAAACGATGAACGTCATGTGACGAGAAGCGAGTTAGATATTAATGTGGATCCATCCACATTAATATCTAACTCGCTTCTCGTCACTAGAGTTACAGGTAGGCCGAAGAAAAGATGGATTGTGTGAAAGACGATATAAGTTAAAAAGACGTGAGTCCGTAGATAACGGCTGATAAAAGGAAATTGAAAAAATAATAGTTTAAAAAAACTAAAAAACACGCTTTATATAGAAAACCAAACTAAAAAACAGAAAATAAATGTTAATAAATGTAAGTAAGAAAAGAATATTTTATTTTAAAAAAAGCGTGGGGTGCATGGTGTCAATAGTTATAAATATTTCATTGACAGATATGAGAAGAAGGATTATCATTTCGATAATATCTTAAAAAGCACCCCACGCTTTTTTTTTAATAAAACATTCTTTTCTTACTTACATTTATTAACATTTATTTTCTATTTTTTAGTTTGGTTTTCTATATAAAGCGTGTTTTTTAGTTTTTTTAACTATTATTTATTTTCTACTTTTTAGTTTTAGGATAACGGGATTTTTTTTTTAATTTTTTATTCGAATTATTGCATTGTCATCGGTCTTTGACAGGTGTGCAAAATTTGAATGAAATCTGGCCGTTTAAAGTGGGTCAAAATCGCGTCCTAAGGAGTCGATTACAAACATACAAACATACATACAAGTGAAGCTAATATAAAGCGTATAAAAATAAAACGTGTTATGTCGGCTTGGCGTGGGATAAGAGTAGAGAGATTTTATTTATTTATTTATATTTGAAAACCCAACAGCTAAAAAAACAACATACTAAAAATAGAAACAGAGAGCCAATTACAGGTTTTCACTGATGGAAACATTGTAGTCTAAGGTGAGAACACTATTTTATCGCACCATCATAATAAGAGACACATGCTCGCTTACCAGATATTTATAATCATCAGAGTTTCTTACTCAATAAAGATAAAAGAATATAAAACAAAAGTAAAAACATCAAAAAGTATCTATATAACACCTTGGTTGCCTAGGTGCTAAAAAAATCAGAGTAATGCAACGCCGTGCCTTGCCAATACTAATATTGAATGGATCAATGTCTAATGACTTACTAAAACCGTAATACAGCCTACCTATAAATACCAAACAAAAAAACATCTATTAATAGAAAACAAATACCTGCTGTTATCTTTATTTTTCTTTCTCTTTATACCTATTTTTAGTCCTTTTTTCGCTCTTTTATATGATTTGTGTGTGCAAAATAAATGTTCTATCATTCTTTCTTTCTTTAATCTATAGATATAAAAGCTATCAACTGAGATTTTATGATTTTATGATGTAGTTTCATCATTAAAATATGATTGACCACACTGAGACTCGACTGTGGGTATGTCTGTGTCTGTGGCAGACTAGAGTCTGTCGATGCCAACATAGTCGAGATGAGATAAAGAAATTGGCGTAGTTCATTTATTCACATTAAGCATTTGGTTGAATACTACACTAAAGTGAGCACCAAATGGTCCAAAATTATCCAATTCGAATACATAAAGCTTCAACAAACGTCAAAGAGCCGTAAGCCGACTTCAATATCCAGTGTCGTTACGCTCTCTGCTCAGGTTAAATATTACTTAAATGTACCTCCATAGAAGACCCGTTTGAGGATTCAAAATATGTAAACAGACTATTTTAGTTATAAGTGAGTCAAACAGTGTCGATGTCGCTATATATAGAGTTTCCCACGCGTAACATGCTAATATGTAGTACTTAATCCGTAGTTCTGCTTAGCTATGTAAGTAAGTACCTAACTTACTTGAACATATCTGTAGGAATGTTATTATACACTAGCTGGTGCCCGCGACTTTGTCTGCGCAGGATTAGTACTTCGTGTAATTCTAACGGTTTTTGCAGTGCACGCCAGAATAGCTCGCAGATGGCAGATTTTTTTTTACTTACTTCACACTTATCGTTATATATTGGATAATTCACAAAATATCTTATAGCCATAAATTATAGCCTATGTGTTATTCTGATGTATAAGCTATGTTATTGTAAAGATTCAATAAAATCCGTTCGGTAGTTTTTGCGTGTACCTAAGAGTAACAAAAATACAAACAAACTTTAGCATTTATAATATTAGTAGGATAGGAAGTACCTATTTTCTCTGCCTTCTGCGGTGTTGGTTGGGTTCGATTCCCTCCCAAGACAAACATGTTCATCATTGTGTGATGAATACAGGTGTTTAATCTGTGTCTAGGTGTTATAATGTATGCATTTAAAAATATATAAATATTCTATCAGTACACCAAAATTTATAAAAAAAAAAATATGGTTATGATCTAAGTATCAATGAATGTCTTGTCGTCATAATTTAGCATGCAACCTATTAATTAGGCTCATTTGCAAGGTATTTTAATAATGCTAACTAATAGCACGTTAACAAGTGACTCTGGTCTCTAATGATGTATTATCGATAGTATCTACTTATATAACATTTACTCCATAACTCTAGGTGCATATTTCATTTGCATATTTTGCAAATTTAGTTATTCCTATTCACGTGTTCGCGCGAATTTATTGCTTATACATCAGTACCGTACCTAAGAACTGACACCTACAATACAAATATATATTTTATGTAATAAATGAATAAAATTTGCCAGACAACACACACAATACCATCTAGCCCAAAATTATACATAAGTAGCTTAGATTATGGTGACCAGATGACTGATAATGCTTATTTAAAAATGTATTTTTATGAAACTTTATAATACAAATACACAGAACAAACATCATACAAATGTCCTAGGAGGGAATCGACCCCTAACTTAATGTAATGTTCTACTAAATACAATGAAAGAACATAACTTATGCACGTGGATTAATTTGCGAAATAACTCCAACCACGTGTCTGATCTATTTCCAGTTGCTAGGTGGCAGAACGTTACAATCTTAGAAGATCCAGCGTCCACAAGGATGCGCGGGCGACGCGTTTCTTTTTAGAAAGTGGCACGTGGCGGGGTTGTTCACCCTGCGCAATCCGGGTCACTATCCCCCCCCTCCACCCCTCCCTCCTACCTCTCGCTCGTCTAGTAAGTCTGCCCCATGTATGTGTAAGAGTCCTTGATAAGGGAACTTCATTGACACCATAATCGGGTGGAACCGGGTCAGCGGATAAGGCACTCCCAGTCGCACCTATTGCGCACGATTTTGCACCGATCGTCGATAACAGATGTATAAATCCTTTCGCTAATAGAATCATTTTATACAGTACCTACTGCTAATATTAGTAATGCTTTAGGTTACAGTAAGCTTCCTACAATGAGATTATTTCACATCACACTAATATTAAAAATGAATGTTTGGATATTCGATACTCAATCTCGCTGGTAACGGCTGAACTGATGACATTTCGTATATAGATCGTATATAGGTTACTAAGATTAGGATATAGAATACCCAAAAAACAGCTATAAGGAAATTAATTGGGAAGTCAGTATGTTCACGAACGAAGACGCGAGTTGAAGTTTTATGTATTTTTATTAAAGTTTAATTAAAGGTTTCTTTAAATAACATGAATACCTAATTCTAAAATTCACATTTAATTACTAAAAAATAATTTAGCTTATAATAATATTAAAATGACTTCGTTATCCATCGTTAAAGCTGTTAAGAATAATTCACATTCGATAGCATAGAAAATACACTAATGTACCTAAATCGTGTGTTTAATAAAAACAAGCATGCTTACGACTGGAATCCCCATGTTTGGTAGATTACTGCACGCTTACTAGGAAATACTATAAATAAATAAATATTGATAGTAAGTACCTACCTACTATAAGTAGAAATTAACCAAGATCTATCAGTAAAGACTCTACTTTTAGTATTTTGAATTATACCTATCGTATAGTAGGAACTAAATTTCTAGTCAGTAAACTACTAAGTATGTATAATGCTCTGTAAACCCTCAGGTTAATTATTTTTAGGCAGGTACTTAAACGGCTAAAGTTCATAAGTATTACAAAATAACCAGTTCCACCGGTCTACGATATTATCTACAAACAACTACTTAGTTGATAGATGCAATGCTGTTGATGACATGGATGGAACAAATAATTGCGCTGTGATTATTGAAATAGATGATGGTGAACGATGATACACAGAAAACTGGAAGATTGCTAACTTTCAAGTTTTTTGATTCTTTTCTATTACACATGTTGAACATGTGGTTTACGAAAAGACATTATTTTAGTAAACCTAGTACTTATGGAGAAGAAGCCATGTTTTTCAAAAAGTTATGTCGTATTTCATATCCCAAATTTATGTCCAACATAAGTAAATGACGCTAAGAGGACTTGGATATTCTGATATTCGTGAACAAAAAGCAATTTGCCACAATATTAGCATAAGGCGCTTTGAAAACTAAACAGAGAGATACGTGTGAATTGCATGTCAAGCGCAACTAACATTTATGGTGTTGTCCGTCGGTACAGCAGAACTCTTTGCCTGCTGAGAAGCTGGTCGGCGTCCAGTCTCCCCCGCAGTTCTTGATGAACAGGAACGCCTTCTCGCGGTGAATGTCACGTTCAACAGCACCGCAGATCACAGGCCCTGCTTTCGACAGGTACTTGAGGATCTAGGGAATTAATTTGTAGGCGAGATGAGTATTAACGAATTTGGCCCAATAATCTTGCTTAGGCAGTACCTCCGTGAGCCTAAGGAACAAAATGGTACTATTCTATCTATTAAAAATCAATTGCCGTGTGCAGCTCATACAGCAATAATTACGTTTTAAAAACTAAAAAGAAACCGACTTCATTGAATGAAATTTGAGCCTGTAATACATTTTTAGTGGAATGAATTTTGTATATATATATATATATATATATATATATATATATATATAACATGGGTAGGCCAAATAAACGCACCGCTCCAATGAGTCAGCGAGGTATCGAAGTACATGAAAACATCATCGATGTATAACATTTTTTGATTTTCGTTGATATTTCAGCTCGACCGATTTTGATAAAATGTATATGGGACCACCTGTGAAGTATACCCTTTGAAACAAAAAAAGAATTTTCCAAATCGGTCCAGCCGTTTTCGAGTAATCGGTGAACATACATAATAAAAAAACCTCCTTTTTGATAAAGTCGGTTAAAAACATGAAAATTGCTTGACGGTTTTTTTTTTGTTTTGTTGGTCCTAATAATGGGGTGGTTTTCAATCAAATTTTAAGTGGTACGAATGTGTGTAGGTACTACAGTGCTTCACAAAGTCTTCGCAAAGTCTTCTAACAAACTACACTCTTCATAGTTAACTAATAACTAGGTGTCTATCCATCAAAGGTCTTGGTATAAAGTTCGACGCAAAACTTACCTTTCATGAGCATATGCGAACTCTCACAGTCACCTGCTTCAAAAGATTAGGCTTTGTCTCCCGAAACTGCAGATATTTCACTAATTTCGCTATCAAACTACGTTACACCACGTTAGTCAGAAGATCCAAATTAGAATCAAGTGCATCTATTTGGAACCCTCATGAAACTACATATGCCTTAATGATAGAAAAGGTACAGAAGAGGTTCCTTAGGTTTATGTACAAAAAATCATTCGGGTATATCATTACATGTATCCTACAAAGTTTCTTCAAAGTACATTGGCTTTTAATTAGCTTGAAACTAGAAGGTTTTATGACCAGCTATTAACAGTGTGCCGTATACTACGAGGGCAACTAGTGTGCCCAACTCTACTGAGCGAAGCTACCCAACTGTCCGTTCCTGAGAACCGTACTCGCTTTAGACCTGGACGTGTGCCTCTGCTTGCACCAACACCTGCACGGACTGTTTCACGACAACAGTCGCCCATCTGCCGCGTACAAAAACATTTAAATATGCTTCTCACTGAACTTCCACAGGCGGATCTGTTTGTGGATGACTGGAAGACGATAGAGAGACTATGAGATCTACTGTGAGAACGTTTTGTATTAATAAAAGGTATACCTACACATAATTTATTTAGTGTAGGTATCAGTTCCTTTTAATACCTATTAGATTGTTTTTATTTACCTAACATTTATTTTTTTCTCCTGCTGTTCTGTTTTACTATTTTTACGTATTAGATAGTATCTGTAATGTTAAAATAAGGTGTAAATAAACTGAATTTGAATTTGAGTACTAGGTGCCAAGTCTAAAATTCAAATTTTAAAGATTGGTCAGGCTAATTTCTATTTATTGCGATAACCGCGATCGCTTATTTGTTTTGCAAGGACAGTCATTATTGGCAATTATACTTACCTTACTACTGGGTATTACTGGGTGATTGATATATTATTTGTCCCGTCATCATCGTAATAAAAGCGGTTGATGATGAGTTCCAATATCAAGACTCGGTCTATATACGAATCTTTTACTTCAATATACGTCCCAAATACTCACCACATCAAGACATTTGCTGATACAGTGCTTGTTGCCGCCGCCTCCACAAGGCAGGCTGGGCGAGTCAGTGTCGTAGGTGACCACTGGGTCGCCCTGAGGCGGTCCCCTAGGCCTGCCACCGCGACGGCCTTCTCGGATACCAACTTGCTGGGACATAAATACTCCGCATTGGCAAGGCTCTATCTGAAATAAAAACGTTGTTCTTCATTAAAGAAATATCTTCTTGCTATACTGGGAACGGGGGAAGTAAAAGTAAGTGAACCAGGAGTACCTACCTACCTACCTACCGAAGTGTATAAAATTCGTTAGTAGAGAAGTTTCGAGAAGTCGATTCCTTTGGTTATCAGAATGATTCAAGCAACTCAAACACATCGCACATTTTTTTATTAGTACTTTTATAAAAAAAGTACTTACCTACCTACTTACTTTTTTTCGTTAGTTGAAACACCTAATTCTCTGTAGGTGGAGGCGGGCGTTGGTGTCTGCGAAAAAGTTTTTCTAAGTTCTGCAGATAGGCAGACTTACCATAGTTTTTCCAATAGTTTTGTAAGCAAATATTCGTTCCTAAATACCTATACCTACATTCCTGTTTTTTCTTTTTTTATTTCTATTTGATTTTGTGCAGGTACTTTCCGCTGCGTTCATCGTATACACATGTTATGAAAGTAAAAACACATTAGACTTCGAGACCTAAATGGATGGAACAATATGGAATAAAACTGTTCTAACATGAACTAAATAAAATCCATAAAACTTACTTAGTAGGTACTTACATCATCATAGTCCCCATCTGCGATCTCCACATCTTCAGCGGATTGATACTGTTCCTCTCGCTTCAGGAGCTTGCTCCTCCTACTCTCGGTCACGCCAGCCAGTAACAGACAGACGAACAGCAAGCTGGCTTCGAATCCACGCATAGTGCTGTTTTGACCTAGGACCTAGAAATATTGAGAGTTTACGAAGAGGAACGCGATTTACATGAACTTAGATAAGTAAATATTCAAAATAAACTCACCAAAATTCGTGATTTCCTGAACCGAGGTCTAACCACTCATCACTTGAACTAGCTAACTCATCTTGACATGCGTAATTTATATAAACTGCTGGCTCAGCCATTTACTATGACCGATGGTGGGTAGGCCAGTACGTGCCGCAAATCTAGAGATTACATTCTTACGCGAACTTGATATCGGAGATGACTTCGACACGTCGTGCATCGGTCTATCCAGATGCTTACGTGATGATAATTTGATGAAACCATAACTAAACTTTAACACTAAGTTGGTTATAGTAACGTCCACCCGTCCTTATTCATAGCTCCATAATTCTTATATTTTGCATAAATTTAAAGAGGAATCTTATCATCTTTCTACTGTATTATGTTTGAAATTCCATTGAGCAGAGTGTGCTTCGCATTAGAACATGTTTTTTTTATGAAATACTTCTTTGATCTCGTGGTTCTGAATCGAATTAGATAAACATTACCGTGTCTGGCTCGCGTAGAGGACTGATTACAACTTACTAGCGACCCGCCCCGGCTTCGCACGGGTGCAATGCTGATACTAATTATACTACAGAATGGTTATCCCTAAGAGATAGTCATATACCATCGCTGACTTTTTTGTGAACCTTTTTAAGGTGTACAATACTGTAGTACATTATTTTGATCTATCTCGTAGGGTTCAGCCAGCGTTTGCAATGTAAGCGCAAAAAAATAAGTTTATTTACGACACCACATTAGAAACCTCTAAAATTATTAATGATTCTCTACTATATTATGCATGTTTTATACATATAAACCTTCCTCTTTAATTACTCTTATCTTGTAAAAAAAGCCGCATCAAAATCCGTTGCGTAATTTTAAAGATCTAAGCATACATAGGGACAGACAGACAGCGGGAAGCGACTTTGTTTTATACTAGGTATGTAGTGATTAGATTCTTACATGAAAAGTAGACTAAAAGCCGTAGGTACCTACTCAAAGTCCTTAGCTCTTAGCCAACTTAACAAACCATTAAGGTCTCCAAATGTGGCTATATAAGATAGGTGATGATTACCAAGAACATTAAATTTAATCTCAATGTTTCAAATAATTTTATTTCTACTTGGAATTGACAAACATCTATTTAATAAATGATAAAAGAACTTAAAGGATGGAATCTTTCGTCTCGAAGTTACATACATTTATAATTTTGAACCTCACAGCCTTTCCGAATAAAATCTCATACATTCAAACAAGCAATTCTAGCATCCTAGTAGGTAATAAAATTTGAAAACTCTAACACTAATTATTACTCTTTCTAATTCGAATTCTAATTTATACATAAAGAAGCTGATGCATTCTAGATTGCAATGAGTCTAACCATCTATCCAATAAACACATATTTAGCTAACGTGGCTTTAAGAACGCTGTCTTTGTCATTTAATGTCAATGAATACAGATTGCAACAGGATTCTTCGTTTGTCATTTCATGAAGTAACATAGCTCTGCTAATTTAATATTTCTTACTCGTTTTATTGCATGTTTTATCCAGTAATCTTAGCCGAATTACAATGAATAAGTGGTGACTATATGGATAAGTATGAACAATTGAATTAACTGTGTATAATGGTGCAAAGTGATTTGAACGATGAAGAATCCCAAGAAAATTTTAGACGGCCATTCCGCGTGACGTCTAGAATTGACAATTGACCATCGACTAAGACTTTAACATACCAATTGACTATTAACAAACATAAACACCTGGCACTGGCAAAATTGTCATTATTATGTCACATGCCATAAACAAAGAAGAAGAAGAAGAATATTGCAACAAATTTAAACAAATCATTAGCTAAATCCTTTTGTATAGATTACAGCTCAATAGTTAAATAGATACTAATTAGTATGAATAAAGGGTTTTAAATTTATAATTAACTCAAGAAAATCATAAGAAAGCAGTGATCACATTTAATATGATGAAAATAAAAACAAATAACAAATAGATCCAACAATGCAACAAAATTCAATACAAGCTAAGGTAAAACTTAAAATCTATAGCACTCATTTTTCGTAGTGAAAATAGCTGTTTTCAATAATAAATGTGTTCCAACAAATACTTAGAACTTTTTTACTCGATAAAGATAGATAATCTCTATTTATTATGACATTGGTGGTAAAATCAAAACCACTACCTTAAACACCCAGCAACATTATCAGCACAATAAATATTTTAAATTACATGAAATTTGTAGACAGCAGTATCAAATTAAAGACTATCAGTCTTAAGCTACACACATGATTTACAATTAGAATAAATAAACATTGTCAAAACATTTGCTGTAAAACTTTTAGAATAGAGATTTTAAATAATGGACAATTTTATAGTACTAAAATACATAGCAACCCTTAATTATATTCCAAAATTATATTATTTGACTTATCATCTATACTTTATATCAGAGATTTCTAGTGAATAAATCTATTTATACCTAAATTGTACTTCAAAGTTTATTAATATTAATTTGTTAATTAATTGGCACAAGGTGACAGTTCCTTCAGTGGAAACATTCAGTTTTTTAATATCTGTTGTATTTAGAAAGATTTTAAAAAAGTAGTATAACTTACTTTCTAATACTTAGACCTAAGAAATAAATTATTAATGAGATGAAACTACAGTCTAACAGTCTTTGGCCAACATGAGTTTAGCCTCACCTTCGAACACAACCTTTTTTTCCTCCTCAACGATGCAAAAAAACTTGACTTTCAATATTTTTCTTACATCAACTAGTTCCACGCTTATAGTCAGTTTTTCACCCACAAAACATTTGTTGGGGAACTTCATTGTTTGCGACACAAGAACAGTGCCCGGACCCGGCAAGTGTGTTCCAATAAGACCGGCTACTAACCCATTCAGTAGTGCACCATGCACAATAGGTCTCTTATTTCCATTGTTTTGATGCAGATAATTGTGATCACTCGTTAGGTTTGAGAATGCATCTAAATCTTTCTGAGTTAGGGTCTTTTGTATCCGAATCTTATCACCAGCTTTGAAAGCAGTACTGCTAAACGTTGTGGTGTGTATTTTGCATATTTTTTGGTAGTTTTTATTGCTTACCACAATATAAGGAAATCTGTTTGACAACATTTTGCTCATTGTAGCACTTTCAGAACAACTCACCATTTATTTATGTAGTGTTGCTATTACATACATCTTGCATGAATATAGTAGCTAGGTTGGCTAGTCTTCTATCTTGAGATTTTTGTAAATCACTTACAACTTGCTTCACATCAGTAGTATTGACTTCTGCATTTGTTTCTTTATTATTTAAATACAACAGTGTGGTTATTGTATCTGCTAATATGTCAGTATTTTTACTTTTTAATAAATCTTTGACTGGATTCAATCCTGAGTAGTGTAATATGTACTGCACATTCTCTGGGTCTGAAAATAGTATGAAATTAACAGTATTACAATAGGTATTACAATAATAGGTATATGATTCGATTAGTTAGCATTAGCATAACAATCATAATTTATCAATCAACATGTTCAATTACTTTTTAAATAACTATTACAAGGTTTTTATTTTCATTATCTTGTGGCATCAGTGGCTGCTTTTATGTTTTTAGATTTGATGACAGATGAATGTCAACATACAGAATTTGATATAAAGTAAGTAGTTAATAAGTGTAAATAAATAAGCTGTCAGGTAATTGATTTGTTTCTTACCCACCTAAACATAGATTGCAAATACCAGCTATAGCAAAACGCAGGAGATTCTGATCAGCATCAGTCTTCAGCACATGTAAGAATACGTCCAAGACGCCAACATCTCGGATATAGCCGAAGTTGATCGGGTCATAAGCGAAATTGGCTAAATTAGCTAGCACTTGGCATTTAGCCTCTGAAAATAGTATTTTGGATGAGATACAATGACACAATCATGAGCTTACGAATCTCTACATTTTATTATTGCCATAAACTTTTGCAGGTATTTTGAATCAATTTAATAATATGTAGTTACTACTTAACAATAGAGATAGATAAACGAAAAAAACGATTTACCATGCGATGATGAATGCAAATATTCGTCCACTAACAACGAGAGGTAATTTTCACGATCTGTACCATTTTCTGGTGTTCGTTTCTGTAGTTGTGACTTGCTGCTAAACATTTAATATTTTTTTGTATTTACCGTAAAATGAAATCATGTACAGTAATTCAGAACACATTCAAAATCCCAATATCAAAATTATCAAATCAAAAACCAAAACGCAATGAAGATAACTTTGATTGAGATATTGACATGAATGAACGTTCGCCTTCGCCACGCCATTTTTCTTTGCTATTTTTTTAATTTTGACTTGCTTGTTGCTTGAGTAAGTTTGACCGTTTATAAGACAGTAAGATGAATAAAGTAGTGGCGTACAATCGGCTGCGCTGGAAAGTGGACAAATAACATTTTTTGAAGTCATAACTCTTCTTATGGGAGGGTAAACCGCTTCGTTACGTAACGCGTTACGGCGCCAGTCTGTCTGGGTTCCTTTTCTATCACACATACGGCAACGGTAGGCAGGCTCCTCCTCTCTCACTCTAACCCACAGCGCTAGTTAGATTACCTAGTTTAAGTTATCTCTTTCGTCGGGCGTCCCGAGACGCACACTTTTTTTTTTAATTATTAAACATTGTAAATATTTGCAGAACAAATATTCAATTTTTTCACGTTTAACCTAAGGCAATGGCGGGCGTGGCGGACGTCATAACGAAATCATTGCTGATGCTCATATAACGCTGTGCCTATAATGTTTACTCACATATTTAAATGTATTAAAAACATTTTGATAAACACGGGCTTTACTCACGTATTATTTTGTCGATGGAGGCACCGACATTGTTTCGATTCATCTAGAGAATCTTCATCAGGGTGAGTTTGATCCGCGGTCCGCTCGTTGCCGCTCGAGTTCACGGTTCAACGGTAGAGGGAGAAACGTTGTCACGGCAGGCGGTAACAAATTTGGTAGTACTTGTTGCTAGTACTGGCTCTTCGACTTCGACTTTGAGACTATGCCACCCTCAATATCTAGATGCAGAGTTATCACACGTTAGGAATGCACTGGAGAAGAATGGCTACGGATGGAATCAAAGTTTTCGCATTGCCAATTCATCCTCAAGAAAACGTCAAATGTCAGTAGAGAGAGCTGCAGCTTACCTACCGTTTGTGAAAGGAGTGACGGATAAAATTGGACACTTGTTGCGAAGGAAATATGGCATCAAGACAATATTCCGACCACTTACTCAACTTCAACTCAACTCAACAGACAATTGATACGCTCTCCTAAAGACAAAGACCCTTTGAGTGTACCTGGGGTTTACAGGATTCCTTGTGATTGCGGTAGCTCCTACGTAGGTGAAACTAAGAGGAACATTTCTACCAGGCTGACTGAACATATTCGTGCCGTGAAGAACGCTGACATTGAAAAGTCAGCAATTGCAGAGCACTCGCTAACCTCTGGCTCTACACATTACATTCGGTTTGATAAGGCTCAGGTACTATCAAGAGAAAGATTCTTTGTACCTCGAAAGATCTGTGAAGCAATCGAAATCGGCCGTGTTCCAAACTTCAACAGAGACAAAGGTTGGTTTCTTTCTCCAGCCTGGAAACCTTGTCTGCATGGAACGGATTATAGTAACGATGTGGAGCCAGTTAGTGATAGTGTCAGTGCTGTATGTTTGACGGTTCCCAATGTTGTGGGCACGAGTGGCGAAGTCGAAGAGCCAGTACTAGCACCAAATTTGTTACCTCCTGCCGTGACAACGTTTCCCCCTCTACCCGCACGCACGACTCGCGCCGCAAGATACCTCACCCGCAGTGCGAACCGTGAACTCGAGCGGCAACGAGCGGACCGCGGATAAAACTCACCCTGATGAAGATTCTCTAGATGAATCGAAACAATGTCGGTGCCTCCATCGACAAAATTATACGTGAGTAAAGCCCGTGTTTATCAAAATGTATAAATAACATATAAAATAAAAAAACTGACGTCGTTGTCGCACGAAAAACCGTAAATTTAGGGAGTGACCGGCATGACGAGTGGAATGAGATGTAACCCGTTTGCATCCTCGTGATGCCTATTTCCCTGCACACTTCCCTGCTCCCTGCAGCACTATGCAAACGGGGTATATATATAAGATGAATGCTAAACCTATGTCATTGGCTAAAATCTAGGATGCTAAATATACTACATAGATATAGGATCAATAAAAAAACATCAGACAGATAAACAAATATTTAGTACCATTCCGCCAATCTATTCATAATGAGTAGAATTGAAATGGAACTCATCATTCCATTTCACTTTAATTTCAGCGCTTGGCGAAGCAATATCTGTCTGGTCTGGTCATTTTGGTTATAGTGCGGAGTGAATAAATTGTTCCTGAGGATGCCTCGTGGAGAGGCTAAATACGTGTCGAATTTATTTTTGAGGTTGCATGTGTGTGTGGATGGTGTGTGCTACCTTTGTATTAACGCTTGGCTTATATTTGCAGTCATGAAGAGTTTTACTCTTAGTAAAGATCTTGACATCGTCTGCGTAAATCAGATAGAAAAATATATCATAATTGTAAAAAGTAGTGGATAAAGCAAGGAACTTTGACTGACACATGAACAGGTGTGATATGATTCAGCGTCAAAGCATCCCAGACGGATGAACTGTTTTCTATCACTCGAACTGGCAAAAAAATTAAGAGTTTGGGAGACATCCCGTCAGAGCTTAGTTTTTCCTGTAGCACATCGTTATCAACGTGATCAAATGCCTTTTTGAAATCTGAATACACTACGTCTACTTGTGTTTTTTCATCTCTTCTCTTAGAAATTTTATTTACAAGGGTAATCAGATTCGTGTTTAAAAATGTTATATAAACCCTTGGCTAAAGCTTGGGATAAATCTCGGAAAACTCGATTCCAATCCATAACAAAATTAGCAACAAAAAAATTTATTGGTAGGTAGAGGTAGGTATAATAAAATAAAATAATATGCTGTTTGTATGATGCATTCTATCTCCATTGCTCATCAATATCTATACAGAGTACAAGATGCGAATCGTCCTGGAAGGTTTGGACAAAGGTGTTTCTGTTGGAGGTCACAAAATCTCAAATCTAAGGTATGCCGATGACACCACTCTGCTGGGAATTCCATGAACGTCTGCTGAGAATTCCGTGAACAGCCTATCGCACTAATGTACCAATCGATCCTAAAGGAACTTCACATCAAAGAGAGATTATCGTCGACTGTTCAAATACGAATTACTGAAGTTCTTTGGGCACATAACCCAAAATAAAGACTCAATGGAGCGACTTGTAGTCCAAGGCAGAATGGAGGGCAAGAGATGCCTTGGCCGCTCTCCGATCAAATGGGGAGATTTGATAAAATCTCTCACCATGTCCACGATGACCAATTGCTCCCACAATGCATCCAATAGAGCCGAATGGGGACGCATAGCAAGATCCGCCATTAATCAGGACCCACTCATAACCACGACCACTCTGCCAAGAGTGCCCGACTGAAAAGAAAGTTTATTGGGTAAGTATAGGTACAGAAAGTTCGTAATCTAGGTAGGTACTACAGATCGTTTCGTAGGTGGGTGTTGTAGGCAGGACCCAATTCTTGTCATTTAGTTCAGCGATATCAACATAAATATCAGTTCAGTTCAGTTCTTGGTTAATGGCCTTTGTGGAAGGGGGGCCACAATTTTGCCAATGTCACGTTTTATGCTTGCCCTTTGCACGATGGAGGCCAGTAATTGAAGACTAGTGATCGGTGAAATTTTGTGACTACAAATCTATATCATCTGGAAACAAACAGAAACAACTCTAAACTAACTACATAACTATGATAACGAAATAATACATGTAATAATAATACAATATATTAATATATGTAGGAAAATACAGTGAATTTAAGATTACAGTTTTATTTTATACCTATCTATATATTTACATAAAATATTTACAAAAGGGGTAAAAACTAGAGAGAGTAAACATTTAAAAGAGAAAGGACGAGGAATATCTGAATCTGAAGGAATAATATCATATAATGACAAACGAGAGCAGTTAAAAAATATGTGATCAACAGTTCCTTCTTCAAGCCCACATTCACATAGAGAGTGATCCCTAACTCGGATTTTAGCTAGAAACACAGGCGTACAAGCATGACCAAGTCGTAGGCGACATATAGTTGAAGTGGAAGTTTTTTTAGCAGAGCGGTGTTTAAAAAACCAAGGTTTGTTGGGAATACATGGTTGGATATCACCATAATATTTACCTTTTAATTTTTTTGACATACCCCAGGCTTTATTCCATGAACGGTTTAAGTGAGATTTAGCATAGGGGACCAGATCATGGCAAAAAATTTTGTGGTGTTCCAAGGACCAGTTCGGGAGGCATGTTTCGCACAGGCATCCGCATTTTCATTGCCTGGAATGCCCGAGTGGCCAGGTATCCAGGCTAGAACAATTCTAATTCCGAGACTTTCAGATTGAAACAGAGCTTCCCTTATTTTAAAAATGATTGGGAATCGGGATTTTTCTCTAAACGGGTTAGCAAGAATAGCTTGAAGGCAGCTTTTTGAATCAGAGAATATAATTGATTTATCTAAATTATGAGATTTTGTATACTCAATAGCTTCCAAAATAGCTACAGATTCACCGGTAAAAACAGAAGTAACTGAAGGACATTTAAAGCTAAGAATAATTTTGAATTTAGGAATCCAAACAGCTGCACCTACAGGGCAACTGTCAGTTATTTTTGAAGCGTCAGTGAAGACAGTAAGCCAATCACCAAATTCCGAGTTTACTTTTTCTAAAAAGATTTTACTAGCTTTTATTGTATTCTTATGAATGCCAAAATCTGTAATTATGTTGGGCTTATACACAAGAGCATTATACGGGATGGAGTAAAGAGGATTAAGAGACAATTGGACAACATGATGGGGGAGACGGGTGAATTTTAGGTAGCTAATGAGAACGCACGGAAGTTTAGCAGAAGAACCATGGCTTTGAGAGTTAAAGTGGTTAGATAAAATGTTGAGTTTTGCAATTAAAGCATGATCTGAATTTTGGAGCAATTTGAACATGAACTTATCAGACAGAAATTGCCTTCTCAGCCTAAGAGGAGGCTCAACACACTCTACCTGCATTGCATTAATAGGAGATGATTTCATTGCACCAATAATAATTCGGAGACATTTAGACTGTATTTTATCAATCTTTTCTAATGAAGCTTTTGTACATGGGTCTAATATGAATGAACCATAATCCATATGGCTACGAATTATAGCATTATAAAGCAGCTTCTGGGTAAAAGGGTGAGATCCCCACCATACCCCTGACAAAGATCTTAAAATGTTAATATTTTTCTCACATTTTTGGACTACATAGTCAAAATGAGTCTTGCCAGAAAGTCTATGGTCCAACCAAATTCCCAGAAATTTTGCTTCTTTTTCTATGGGGACAATTTCATTAGAGGCTTGGAGTTGAAGATGAGGGATCAGTTTTTTTTTAGTAAAAATTACTGCCTTACATTTATATACAGACAAAGATAGGCCGTGGTCAGAAAACCATTGCGATAGGTACTCTAAGGCTGAGTTCAACCGACTTGAAGCTTCTGCTATTGACTTTACTGATACATATAACGCTAGGTCATCAGCATACTGTAAGATTGAGCAAAACGACATAACAGATTGCTCAAGGTCGAATGTGTATATGCTGTATAATAGAGGGCTTAAAACTGATCCTTGTGGTAAACCCTTCCATACAGTTCTAGGTGGGGAAAATAAGCCAAGGTTTTTAATGATAATGGTTCTCTCTAATAGAAGATTACATATGAACCTAACCATCTTCTCAGGGATCCTTATTTGGATAAGTTTTTGTCTGAGGATCGGAATTTGGACATTATCATATGCTCCCGCTATATCTAGGAACATACCAACGAGGTAGCCTTTATTTATAAATGCCAAGCGAATATCAGAAACTAAAATGCTAATACTATCATAAGAACTCATGCCCTTTCTAAACCCATATTGAGATTTGGCTAGAATATTTTCACTTTCCACAAACCATTCCAATCGATGTTTGATCATGTGTTCCATGACTTTGGACAACACAGTTGATAAAGCAATAGGCCTTCTGCTATCAGGGTCTGAGGGGTTTTTACCGGGCTTGAGGACAGGGATTATGACCTGAGTTTTCCACTGATCTGGGATTGCACCATATTCAAAAAAGATATTAATCATTTGTAAATAATATTTTTTGGCAACATCAGAAGCATTCTTTAGGAATGAATAAGGGATCCCATCTTCGCCAGGAGAAGAGTCTGTTAGTCCGTTCAGAGCAATCTGCAGTTCCCTAAATGAAAAATTTGCATTAAGACCTACTTGATCAGTAAAAGGAGAAGGAGGACAAGGAATTAAATTGAGGTTTGGAACAGTAAAAGGGGATAGTTTATTTGTAAAGGCTTCAAGCCAGGATGAAGGATCATTTGCAGTTACATTAGAATCATTACAAGAACCTCTGTAGCGCTTAATAGCTTTCCAAACTATAGAAGCAGGAGTTCTAGGAGATAGACCTTCACAGAAATTGGACCAACCAAGTTTATTTTTAGCTGAAAGCAGCTTTCTGACTTTAGCAGCACTATTTTGATACTCACTGAAATTTTCTAAACACATGTCAGCATTATATTTTTTTTCTGAATCTTTTCTCTCCTTGATGGCTGCAGTGCATTCTGCGTCCCACCAGGGAGTAGAAATTTTGAATTTGTAGGGTTTCTTGACAGGAAAGCTATTGTCAGCACTAGAAGAAATTGATCTTACAAATTTGGAATAGCACTCTAAGTAATTGGAAGGATCAGGCGGTGATAGTTCTTTAATTTTGGAATCAAGGGTGTTGGAGTATAGTGACCAGTTCACGTCTGTTAGTCTGTATTTGAGAGTGGGACAGAAATTTAGTGAGGGAATAGGTCTATGAGATATATTTATAATAATGGCGAAATGATCGCTTCCATAGGTAGAATGGAGAATGTTCCAAGAAAGTGAAAGGGAAATACAAGGAGAACAAATTGTTAGATCAACTGCAGATCTAGGGTTTTGATTTGGGTATGTCCTGCGAGTTGGAGAACCATTATTCATTATGCATAAGTTGGCTTCATCCAGAATTTCAATCAGCGCTAAACCAAATGAGTCATCTCGACTGGAGCCCCAGGAGCGATGGTGGGCATTAAAGTCTCCCATTATTACTACAGGGGGCGGGACAGACGAAATAATACATAATATATCAGGAATGAGGGATGGGTTTGGGTGAGGGATGTAAAGGGATAAGAAGGTTATATTAAGGGTTCGAACAGCTACAATATTTATATCAGGTAAGTGAGGCGGGATAGAGATTTGAGAGAAGGGAAGGGAGCGCCTAACTAATAAGGCGCATCCGGCATACCCGTCAGCCCTGTCGTCTCGAAGACAGGAATAACCAGAAATTCGGAATCGAATTTCAGGCTTAAACCATGTCTCCGAGATGGCAATGACTGACGGGCAGAATATAGAAATTAAATGAGTAAGTTCATTTTTTTTCCTTGAGAGGCTTTGACTGTTCCACTGAAGAACAGAGGTTTGATCCATTATGGTTGGATGCAGAAATTATTGACATAAGTTGTTGGGCAACGTTGGACGGTATGTTGGATTTATTCTGAGATAACAAATTAATTATTAAAGTAAGTAGGAGCTCCAGGAGACCGTTCTCCTGAGGGACCTCTACTTCTGGGGCAGGGAATGCACTGCCATTAGGCATACATGAGGGGGAGTCCCCAATAATTGCTTGGTGAGCCTGGCGGTCATATGACTTACCTAAGGGAGCTCTAGGTCGGAGAGTAGAAAATACAGTTTTCCTGTGTGATACTGTAGGGTTATTGGTTGGGGCTTTTTGAATAGAGGATGGTCTGACTGTGACAGAAGGGGAGGGGGAGAACAGATCATTAGCAACTTCAGCATACGACCTGTTTACCTTAGGACAACGATTAGATGCCTCTTCATAAGAAATACCCTGTTGGGTCATGATAAGTTTGACAGAGCGCTGTCTCCCTTGCTCTGGGCAAGATTTGCTTGAAGCAAAGTGCTGGCCTAAGCAATGCAAGCAAGAAGAATTTTGTTCTAGCACTTCACAGCTTTCTCCTGAGTGAGCTTGAGAACACTTAAAGCATCTAGGCTTTGACCTGCATTGAGACAACATAAATATCGGCGATAACTAGCGTAGAGAGAGTTTACGTCACTACGTTGACATTACTGACATTACTTTTACGCTCTTTTACAGCTCGATGGGTTAAAATTGATTACTTTCCAATTACCAATCAATGTTGTTCAATTATGTCAACGTCTTAGTCAGTCATTTATTTATTAAGTCAATGCCAATTAATTGTCAAATGTCAAAGCAAATTTATCAAATTGTCAATCGCCTGTCTAGTGTCTAAAATACGAGTGCGGCATGTAAAAATTTCATTGCAAATTCGAGGAGTTAATTGCAAGCAAAATGATAAACCTTAGCATATAAACCGAAGTTTTGTATCACTGTTTGTTACCTACAACTAAAAACCAATATGAGCACTTCTCCTCATATAGCTGGTAGGTTTTCAATAAGTTTTGTGGATCTTTAATTTTACCGGTGAGGTTATGTTGAAGCCACTGGCTAGCTGGCTAGCCTTTGCGCTTTTATCAGACCCAATAAATGATTTCAGGTTTAACCAGCAAGAATATTTTTTTGATCGAATCCAATGAGCCATATGCACAGAAGATACTAAGAGATGAGACTACTACTAATATACGAAGTATCATTTACAGTCCCAAAGGAGCCTTCCTTGCTTATAGGACTGATAAAAAGTAAGTTGTAAAATACACAGTAGAGAAAGCAGAGTTCTTGAGTTTATCATTTAAGTATTAAGAGTTTATTAATTAAGTACATAGATAGATAGATAATACTTTATTGCACACCAAATATACATTAAACAAGTAGAAACAAAAGTATCAATGTTTTGCTAGTCGGTAGTACAATGGGCGGTCTTATCGCTATGTAGTGATCTCTGCTAGACAACCATAGGATGGATTAAACTAAATGTAGCTTGGTGATGATGATGATAATATTAAGAGATTTATAATTAAAATACTGTTGTCCACACAAATTTACTGGATAAGAAAAAGATAGATACATCAATACCTATACAATAGGTACATTACAATAACATACATTACTTACAGTATATTAAATACAATGTTATAATATAAACGAAATAAACCAATACATACATAAACAAACCTAAATCCAAAATTACATAATGAATCAAGCAACAATTAACAACAGGACAAAAATTGTTCCCTGACCATAGTTTTAATTAAAACAATCATGTGATTTGGCGCGTCTCATAGCCTCAAGCAGTGCGTTCCATAGTTGAACAGCCTGTTCTGTGAAGGAATTAGCATAGTATGAGGAAGTGTGGACAGGTGTTGCAAGAAGAAGAATGTCAGAGGAGTGTAAGCAGAAATTGGAATCGTTCTTTTAGATAGGACCGTGTCGTGGGATTGAAAAGGATATTATATAATAAATTTAGAAAGTGCATATTCCAATGAAGGCAGATTGGCAACCATTTTAACTTTTTGTGGAAGTCCGAGACATGCTCGTACTTGCGCAAACCAAAAACAAATTGAACGGATAGTGCATGGTATCCTTAAGAGTCCATATCAAGCAAGTTATATTTTTTTTATAAGTTTGCATAGTACCTACTTATATAAAAAAATATGTAGGTAACTTAGTTTCTGAACATAAATATCAATTTCGTAAGCTTTTATGATGTGTACTAGTGCTGAGTCATATTTTATTGGTTCCAGGGTTGAAATAGTAAGATGCTCAGACTGGTTGGTGACTGCCACCATAAGTGGAAACATAAAGGATATGTTCTTTTCACCTCTGGACACCTATTTCACAGTTTGGGAGATGTTTGTTATGACCAAAGAAAATCCTCAGGTTCGGTCAGCTTATTTATTTTTTATCAGGTTTCTTATTTGTCAATCAATAAAACAATTGCTTTGAACATAATTCTATTTATTGAATTTCAGGGCAAACCAAATCTTCATATTTATAAATCAGCAGATGGTGAACTTATTGGCTCATTCACACAAAAACATCAAACTGGATGGTAAGTTATACTGTAACAAAATTTATATATTGAACTAGCTGACCCGTGCCCACTTCTTTGGGCGGTTACAACTTCACAAAAATTAAGGTACTAATATCGCAATTAAAAAAGATACCTATTCAAATTATTGTAATAATTACAGAGATTAACAAAGTTAGGGATAAATATTGATAGATGGCGGTAGCGGCCTCATGCGGCTTCGCTTGCCCCGTTCCCGTGCCTGTTGTTTTTCCGGGATAAAAAATAGCCTATATCCTAATCCAAGTTACTTACTATATTCATTTTAAGTTTCATCCAAATTGGTCCAGCGGTTCTCGAGGTATAAGTGGTGTAACTAACACGACTTTCTTTTATATATATAGATTTGAAAATAAGTACCTAATCTCAAGTAAGGAACTTTACTCTTGAGCTGTTCAAGAATATATTTGTATATATACAAGGATAATTGACTGGCCTCTCAGCTTAGTATGTTGAGGGTATGATTCTCTCCGAGGATGTAGATTTGAGTGATGATTGTAGGGGTTTGTTCTGTGTCTGGGTGTTATAAAGATTTATAAGTATTGTATTTAAAAATATACAAGTATCCTATCAATTATCTGGTTACCATAATACAAGCTATGCTTAGTTTGGAGCTAGATGGTGTTGAGTGCATTATTCACCATTATATATTTATTTATTATATGTTTATAGACAACCAGCTTATATGCTGATGTGTCTATAAGCCAGTGTTGATATGTCACTGAATTTAATACATTTTAGTTCCTTATTATTAACATTTTGATTAACACATGTTTTGCTCACATATTATTTTGCCGATCAAGCTTCGACACTGTTTAAGTAATTAAGAGAATCTTGAGCAGGATGAGTTTGTTCCGCTGTCTGCTTGTTTCTGCTCGTGTTCATGGTTCACACTGAACACATAGTGCAAACCGAAAACACTGATCAGACACTAACAGTATGTAAGTTTGCAGCCAGTTATTGAGTTTATATTTGAATGAGTTTCAAAAATTAAACTCAATAGCTGCATACTTCTAATATGAACTAACAACACTGAAACAAAAAAGCAAAAGCTCCTGCCACTTTGTCACACATTCAATTGTTACAGGGAGCCGAGATGGTCATCTGATGAAAAACTATTTGCAATTCAAATGAACAATCGGGTTCTGATCTATGAAGATGCCAAACTAGACAGATACACGCAATATATTCAAGCTGACAACTTGAAATCTTTCAGCATGTCACCAAGTCCTGCTCCCACTTATTATCTCTCTGTCTTTACCATCGGTAAGACCATACAAACATATCACTCAAAATAATTAGTTCTGGAAACAGATGCAATGATTTCTCCAACACAAATGCCTCCAACAGTAGCCAAATAACTAAGACCATACAAACATATCACTCAAAATAGTTAGTTCTGGAAACAGATGCAATGATTTCTCCAACATAGATGCCTCCAACAGTAGCCAAATAACTAAGAAGCACCAGCTGCCTCAGCTCTTAAATTAAAAATACTTTTAGGTAAACAAGGACAGCCATCATTTTGGCGTGTTTACAAATACCCTGACTTCGACGTGAGCCAAGCCTTGGTCAGCCGCTCATCGTTCCAAGCAGATAAAGCCGTTTTCAGTTGGAATCGACGAGGAACAAATGTATTTGCTATGACTCAAACTGATGTAAGTGTTTTTATTGTTATTTATAACTTGTTGCTGCCTGCAGCTGTCCTTCTCTAAACTACAAGTTATAACAAGATCAGTTCAGCCATTTAGCCATGAAAACGCAATAACAGAAACACACACAGATACTAATATGGATTATTTTATGTGAACTGGGTACTGTACCTGCTAGGCATCTAGTCTAGTCTAGTTCGATCACCATCAGCGCATTCATGCTGAGGACAGAATTTCTTACTTGGTGTGTGGATTTGTTTCCGCAACTATGCCGCTGGTGGGCCCTTTTTGCGTGACGAGGGCAGATACTCTTCATGATGTTTGTAACCTCACTGCTGGGGACACCAAGGCGGCGTCCTATCTCCTCTTATCTTTATTATTTTTATTAATTCCATAACGTAAAATCTTATACAAGTGGTAGGCAGATGATCTGCAAATATATACTATTGATAAACAACGGAGCCATTAGTCTGTTAAACTTCGATCTAAGCTGAGTTTTGTAAATGGAGTAAGTCTTATGGACTTACTGTCAATCCTAGAAACTCAGGTCATCATAATTGGTAGTCCTAAGCAAATTGCTGAACTTAATTATAATCTTCTCTTCACATATTTAATGGTACACGTATTTTGATTAGTCAGTCAGTGAAAAACTTATAATTGTAAAGTTAAAATAGCACCTGTGGATTCATGAAATTTGTTGGAAAATGTATCATTGGAATTGCATCATCTGCGTCTTTACGAAGACTTCATAATTTTCTGCCAATCACTATAAAGGTTATGCTTGCATAATCCCTGCTCCATCCAATATCAGATTATGCAGACACCAGCTATCTTGATATTTCCGAAGTACACCTTAACAAACTTGAGCATCTTCAAAAGTTCTGCATTCAGTTTAAATTTGGCTTTGACAAGATTTCTGAATTTCGCTTGAAGCTCAGGTGGCTCCCCATTCGTCTTTCATTCGGAATGCACACATGCTGTGGCTGTATACAACATCCTTTTTCTGTATTCTTCTCCACATTATTTAAAGGAACATTTGGTTTCCTGCACCAGGTAAACTATTGTGATTTGCGTTCGTATGACGCTTTCCTACTTCTTACTCCTGTCCAGCTATGTGTGGTGAATCCTTCACTGTTCAAGCTGTATTCTTATAAATCTTTACTTGCCTCTTTTTGCTCATCTAAATTTATTCATATATTTAAAATCCAAGTCCATAACCTTTATCTGTCTTTATCTGGAAACTGCTAACTGCTTTTAGCTTTTATCACTGTGGAGAGTGTTTGTTGGTATGTATGTTATCTTTCTTTGTGTAATTTTTGTTTTCTAGGTTTAATTATAGGCATTATTATTGTTATTATTATTTGTTGTATTTGTAGTATTAGATTATTAAGTATATGACGTAACTTTGTACACCACCGTCTTTTTGTTTTTTGTCTATCCTGTGCATCCAAAGGTTGTCTGGAAGAGATAGATTTTAGCGATAAGGGTGTCAGTTGTGCAACTGTATTGCTAATCATTGTTTTGTGTGTTCTTTGTGTACAATAAAGCGTTTATCTATATGAGTTTACCAAGTAGTAAGTACCTAGTAGTACCTACCTAACCTACTAAGTGTCAGGGCCATGACGAAAGCCTTCACTCCAGACACCAGACTTGGAAACTGACTCTTACGAAGTATAATAGTGCATTGTCATACTCTATTAATACAGGTCTAAATTTCTATGGTTAAAACATAAAAATCCTTCATCAGTTCTTAAGTTCTCTTTTGTTTTCAGGTTGATAAAACTGGCGGCTCATATTACGGCAAGCAGGCACTTTCCTATGGAGATGTGAAGGGAAATGGAGGGAATGTAACGTTCAGTAAGTTTTGTATGCACATTTTTTTTTTGTTTGGAATACTCAATAATAAGAGACCCTCTTTGGGCGAGGTTGGTGAATATGCTAACTTGTATTATGAATTTCAATACGAAGATTCAACGGAGTAGAAAATTAATATAATTAAATAAATAATGGTGCACACGTCACACATCTCTTTATTATTTATTATACTTTGTTATATTGTTTGCTACCTGCATTGCCTAGTATGACGTGACAATTAATTTTAATAAGGTGAAATAAATTTTCAGAATTTCTGAAATCTGAAGTGAGTATATGTAATTGATCCCCTGAACTTTCTGAACTGTTAAATATTAATGATGTCGTTTTTTTCATCATCATTAATGGCATGTGTCTTGATGTCAATTTTGCCAATGTCAAGTGAGTGTCTTCTTCAAAGCAAAATAACCCTAGCCATTTAATTGGCTTAATTTAGTTAACTAAAGAACCTATTTTTTTGATCTTGTATGCCCTTAGCTTACATTTTTATTTTCGATTTATGACTTTTATTACAATAGTCTACAGTTGTGCTAAGAAGCCATAATTTATTGATCAAAATTCTGCTAAGATTACTCAATAAAACATGAAATAACATGAGAAAAACTAATTAATTTATAAGAGCTATGCTACTTTATAAAATGTCAAGGAAAGAATAGATTATTTATTTTAAATCGTCGTGGTAATTTTAGCTTCAGTTAGCATATTTTTTTCACATTTAGTATATTTATGTTTGTGTAACAGGTAAAGATGGTCCAATCCACGCCATAGCCTGGAACCCTGGCAATTGGAATGAGTGGATTGCAGTGTTTGGACACGCACCAGCCAAAGCAACGCTGTTCAATGCCAAATGCGACCCGCTCTTCGAGTTTGGCACAGGAGCGTGGAATTCCATCTACTACCCACCGGATGGCACTCATATCCTTTCAAAATATTACTAATACAAAATCATTTATTTACCAAGAAAAGCATTGAAAATGCTCACAAACCATTATTGCGTGAGTGTTACTTGGAATAATTGGTTCTAGCCTTCGATCAAATATACCCTATTTATATATATTTGATCGTAGGTTCTAGCAGCTCAATTAGCAACATTCATCGAACAGAGTTAACTATAGAACCAGCCTACGATTTTATTAGCGTATAAACGCTTTTCAGTAATATTTCATTCCCATAGATTAGTTTTTAAGGATAAAAGTATTCCATAGCATGTCTTAATAACAACAATAATTTTGGTAATTTTAATAGTCGAAATACATTTTACCTACCAAATTTCATCGAATACAGTATAGCTGATACATCGCGATTAAGTAACAAATAATCTAAAAAACGTCCAGGCAAAGGTTGCCTGAAAGAGATCGCTTTTAGCGATAAGGCCGCCCATTGTACAACTGTATTGCTAATATTTTTTTTGTGTTTTCTCTTTGTGTACAATAAAGTGTTTACCTATCTATCAAACATTCACAATTATATTATTAGTGTGTTATTTGCTAAACATTGCCATGGAAGTTGTATCAGACATCATCCTTTCGTTGTATTTAACTTCACTAAACAAATATTACAAGTGTTTGTAGTATCTGCGTTGTTTTAAATCATGCCGTAAACTTTGTAAACATTCGCGAGTTGTACTATACATTTTAATAAGTACTTGTGTTTCTCTTTTACTCACGTATCATTTTGTGAATAGAATAAATAAAGTAATAAATAAATAAGAATAAATAAATATTTATTTGATACATACACACACGGAAATACAGTAGAAACAAGCAGTTAGAGAACAATGAGGTAGGAAGGTAAGTAAAGAAACAAAAAAAAAAGAAAACACAGTACAAATCAATAAAATAGCAAAGTACAATTGTACACCAATAGTAGGTATACTAACTGTGGTTCAGAAACATTTAGTCCTTTCCCTGTTTGTCAATTGCAAACGTAAACGCTGAGCAAACGAACCGCGCGGATCAAACTCGTCTCTAGATGAATCAAAAGTGTCGGTACCTTCATCGACAAAATAATACGTGAGTTAAAACCCGTGTTTCTCAAAATGTATGCCTTAAATTGATACTAATAAGATCCATAACTCCAAAGCACATGTTCTCCTCGGTGGGTTCGGTAATATAGCTGCTGGCCATATTGAAGTGTGGGACGTGCGTGGATACAAGAAGCTAGGAGCATGCGCCGCGCCTGACTCTACTTATTTGCAATGGGATCCGCGAGGAGAGACATTTCTTACAGCAACCACTTATCCAAGACTCACTGTCGGCAATGGGTTAGTACTTGTCTTCTAACGATGTCGTGTCAAAAAATCTAATACCTTTAAACGAGCAACTCTTGTGTATATATATATACATATAAAAAAAAACTACTACATTAAATTACAGTTCAATAATTTTTCTTACAATAATAATTTCCTTCCAATTAAATAATTTCATGCTAATAATGTGTATCTGAATGTGAAATCTGAACCGCTCTAGCGCTAGGCATCTCAGCTGAGTGAGTAGTCAGAATAATCAGAATAAGTGAATAAGTTCAGAATAAGTTAGTGTGGAGAACATAAAGTATAAAGTATCATAAATATGTATTTGAAAATATATAAGTACCTATTGTATTAGTCATCTGATTCCCATAGTGCATGCTATGCTTAGTTTAAAGGCTAGATGGTCTTCTGTGGATTGTCAAAAATCAACTGCGTGGACAAGCGGAATTCGCTGTCGGTTGGTTACGTCCGTCCGTCGGTTACAGACCGTCTATCTAGAACCTCAAGCAATGCTTGTATTATGGGAAACGATGACTGATACAATTCTTATACCAAATTGTTTACGAGTCCGTAAGTTAATCTAACACACAAACAGAATAAACATCTATGTTCACTGCACAAGCTTTTGTCCTGGATGGAAGTTGAACCCACAAACTACAGCTCAAAAAGCGGAACTACTACCAGTAGAAATGTTATTCAGAAGCCAGAAGTAGATAATGATTCTTAAACTATCTTTCAGTTACAAAATCTGGCACTACACCGGTGTTCTGATGCACAAATATGTGTGCCCAGAGAAGGAGAACTTACTAGCGATCACGTGGCAACCGGGCAACTGGCCTAAAAGTGATCTTTCGAGGAGCGCCCCTAAAGGCATTGAAGATTCGACGCCGAAACCGTCTGGCGCTTACCGGCCGCCCGGCGCCAGGAACAAGCCTTCGACGTTCACGCTGCACGAACATGAGAAACCGCATAAGCCTGGCGAGGCTTTGAATGGTGAGCGATTTTGATCTTTGTTGGGCAGGTAAAACACTATTTCGCTGAGCAACAGACTGGGTATCGACAGTGTTCAAAACTTGGTAGTATACCAGAACTACTTGTAGTAGAAGCTTATCACACTCCAAGGGCTCTAGAGTATCGTAGCTCCCAAACTTATGAACGGATTTTGATTGAAAGGTGTCTTGATCGAACGTGTTCGTAGAATGATTCAAGAAACTCTGTGCAGCTGTTTAAAGATCATTGGTACGTTTTGATTAAAGGTTCGATTGATTGCAAATTTGGTATCCTCTAACTTCAATGATATTTCAAGAACACCTTGACCTGATGCTGCAGCTACACCTGGAATTTGCAAGTTCCAAGTCTTAACCAACCTACAGTAGAGGTATCGTGTTTGGGTACATTGGAATCACCCAATGAATAGGTTATAGATAAAGTATTTTTTTGTGACGAGATATTTTTATACTTAGAATTACCAAAGCCACCAAAGTTTGATTTTGTTAGAAATTTTTGAAAATCGAAATGTACAGTATACAATTAAAGATATTTTCGCTTTTACAGCACCATCGAAGCAAGCCCTCGAACAAAAGAAAAAACGTGAAAACCGTAAAGCACGTAAGGCGGAAGAAAAAACCGAGGAAGCACCTCCCGTCGCACTTTCTGCTCCATCGTCCCGCCCGGGCTTCGTATCCACGGGTGATCCAGAAAAAGATAAGAAAATAAAGAATCTTAATAAGGTAATTAATACCTGAACCCTTCAAGTACCGAAGTCGCGATATTGTGTCAAGAACAATAGAAAAACAATTGTCTTATTTTAGTTGTTTTTAAATCGTTAAGACGGTAAACTGAGCATGTGACCTTCGCGTTTTGACGGATTTCAAATCGATATTTTTATCAGAAAAAAAACATTTAGGGATTTAAAAAAAGTCGTGAAATTTTTTATTCGTTTATTTATTATTATTATTAGTGTAATCTTTAAGTTAAAACTACATAAGTACTTCAATTTTAGAAGAAGAAGAAGAAGAAAAAGAAAAAAGAATTTTGAATATTTTAGACCTTATTTCATAATTCAATTACAGAATACAATAACATTAAAAACAATTTGAAATGAGAAAGTTGGAGGTAAAATATTAAAAATACGAACCATAATTTTAATGATTATTTTTATTTCAGCAGCAAAATAAGACACATTTTCACAAAAAATCATCTGCTGAGAGTACCGTCTTAATAATAAGTGTAATAATTTACCTATAAGTTTGGCGTACTGGCCTTATAGCATGGACAACAACTATATAGATTCACGTTATTATATTAAGAAACCTTGACGGTCTAGTGACAACCAGTGGCTCCGCCTTTCGCTCAGTCGTGGGTTCGAGTCCGTCGTGCTCCAATAGATTTTGAAAAATGTATATGCACTAACTATTGTGCATATACATTTTTCTAGGTACTAACCTAGTGTACCTACTGAAATAGTGATAAAAATCGGGAGAAAACCTGTACATCGTAGGACCTACAAAATTCTAAGACCTAGTTAAGTTAAATGAATATTGGTGGACAATCTACACAATACCATCTACCTCCAAACTAAGCATAACTTAGTATGATTTAAATGACTGATATAATCCCTATTAATATTATAAATTTGAAAGTAACTCTTTCTGTCTCTTTGTTACGTTTTCATAGATAATTCATTCAGGCGTGACTTTGCGGAAATCCATTACAAAACATTAAACAGATGGACAAATATTTAGTACAATTCCGCTAATCTATTCCTAAAGAGTTACCTCCAAAAGAAATTCGACACGTGTTTCGCCTCTCCACGAAACAGTCAGTCTCATTCTGACGTTGGTCGAAGCAACAAGTCTGCAGAGCAGTGTTTTTTCGTCGGGGTGCGGAGTGAGTCAAGTGTTCCTGAGGATGCCTCGTGGAGAGGCGAAACACGTGACGTTTTCATGCCTAAACCGATTTTGATGAATTTTGGTATAGAGATACATGGGACCTTGGAGACGGACATAGGCTACTTTTTATGTGGGTACGCGTGCGAAGCCGCCGGCAGCAGCTATTACTTATATATTTTATAAATTCATACATAAAATTCATTATAACATGAGCCAAGTGTGCAAAAGAAGCCTATGAGGCGCACATTAATCCTTTCACCACACTAGTATCAAATAACTAGTTAAACTATAAGAAATAGTAAGCTTGTGTTGTGGCAACTGTCCCGTCATGTCTTCCATGATACCATGACTTTATAAATAATAATAATTCCGGACATTTCACACAGCATCATCTGGCCACCTATAAAGCTGAGCTTGTGTTATGAGAACCATGCAAATAATATCTTACTTAAATACTATTTTGTAAACGCATACGTATTATTTGAAGAAAACACCCAGACCCGAGGCAAATACTTTCAGATCATACATACGTTTATCCTGTGGCAGTAATCGAACCCGTAACCTTCTGCGACTCAGCCGGGCCTTAGCCCGCTGTGTCACAGAGGTCGTCATAACTGCTTTTCACGAAAGTTAAGGAAAATAGTATCAAATATTTTGTAATCTTGCAGAAACTAAGTGACATCGACAAGCTGAAGCAGCAAAAGGCAGCTGGCAAGCCGCTAGAACTGAACCAGCTCGCAAAGATCGAGAACGAACAGGCGCTGTTGAAGGAACTTGACCAGCTGAGGTTATGATACCTGGATTACTGGTAGACATACAGTTCTACCGATACAACCAGGCCATGTTAGCGAAATTAATTAACATCCTGCAGCCGTACTGATAAATTCAGAGCTGATAGCTACATCGCCGTAATGTACTTTCATGACACAAATGTTGTGAACATTTTTGTATATGTACACATTAGGCTTACATCTATAAACCCCAGAAATCAGAGAGCAGCCGGTCGATTATGAAATTCTATTAAAGCATTAATACTAACAGTTTTCAGTTACTATTCATGAATTGGTATTACGGAAAGTTGATGTTGATTGTAACACCTGCTGTCATATAAACAGAAACTTCTTTTCGTGTCGATGCTTCAGCCATATGGTTTTTTGAGTAGGTGGCGATCTCAATCGAACTTACTGTGGCCGCGTTAAGGTCTACCCTTGTGCAAGTATTTGGGCAAGAAAAATTACCTGCCATGGCCTGTATGGAAGGATTCAGATGGGCTGCTGTAGATTTAATATGTGCGAATGGGGATTCAGGGACCCCAGCTTAGCGCATTGCGACTGTGGTGCTCCAACACAATCTATGGCACATCGTGTACTCGCGTGCCCTCTCTGTTCAAATAGAAACTGAACGTACGTAATACTAATCCATGAGCTATTATATAAGAGTTCCATAATCGTTCCATAATGCTGGTATGCTGCTATCTGATTTCTAGATAGTCAGATGGTCTAAGCTTGTCATATTTCTAAAAGAATGAACATATAACAAGTTAACACGAGCTTCTTAACTAATGCTTATTTACTAAGTGACACGTATGACACTTACAAGTACATATTAGTAAAAACAAAGTGCAACTAAATAGAAGCCGTACCCAGATTACGTAACGACAACTAGTAACAGATGTGAATGAAGATCCGTAATGTTTTTAGTTGAGAATGCAGATTTATAGAGCTAAGAAATCCTTGCAGTGAATTTTTTTTTGTTCTACGACAAAAATTTACGAAGTTATGACGAAATTGAGTGGCCGCCGCGGTAGCTGTGACGTCACACGCATTCGCGTACGTCAATTTTACGGCATTGATTTTACGATATTTATAAATCGGCATAATGTTTATTACATAATATCTTCGTAAGTAATCACCCGATTTGGATAATTCAAATAGATATAATCATGCTTATGTCATAAAGAAAAACGTGGTTCTATTGAATTTGCTATAACTTTACTGATCCTCATTGTTGTTGCTACTGAAACGTAAAAACCTTGTCGATTTTGTATTAAGCGACAAGTAGACTAGTACTACTGGACTACCCCCACTACAATTCACAAAGCATATGTCGCTTGTTGTCGTGTGAACAGCTTCTACAATTGATTATGTGTAATAACAAATTGAAACGGCAACACAAAACACGGCGAAATTGTTTCATTCCGTTCGAATATCGTATTAATATCTTTCTGCTAATACTAACGTGTAAACGGTTACTTGTCGCTAAGCAACTTAGTACGAAGCTCGTGTAAAATTTCACATTGTTGGACGATATAAATATCATAAATTAACTAAGTATGGATATTATGTATTATTGCATCGAGAGTATGGTTCGAGGCGTAATTGATTAACCCGTGTAGGTATCTTAGTTTGATCACACGGAGCTTGCATTGCTCAAAATTCGTATCGATAACTTGTTATCTATATAAATATCTCACACTTCGGTTTCCCTCACTTTAACGCCTTTGCGGAAAGATAAAATTGTATGGAAATAACAGCAGCAATCACATTTCAGTTCAGTGACTTATCCATACTATTTGCCCTTTCGCAGACATCAAAAGAAAATGGATCTTGTCTAGGTCCTAATAAGGAATGACGACACTTCAAAGTCTAAAGTCGTGACTATTGAAATAGTAGAAGTACTCGTAAGAAGAAAAATTAGAAATATAGGACCGTGTAAACTAGAATAGTTACATAATACAAGCTATGCGTAGTTTGGGGCTAGATGGTGTTGTATGCATTGTCCACCAATATTTACTTATTTTATTGATATACGTGACTGTACCTAGTTTAAAATGCAAAATAGTAATCAATGAAAGGCAGATGTAGTCCAATCAGTGTAAATCAATCAGTGTCCGTATTTTAATAATTATCCATTTGGAATCTATATTTGTATACATAGATACATACAATAGGAATACATATACTTAGCATTAGAAATCAATCATTAGAAGATTTCGGTAATATTTCTGTATCATTATCTTTCTTTCGACCAACGTCCTATGTATAATATTCCTTGTAAAAAACGAGTACCTGTAAAAAAATACGAACGAGTACCTACAAACTATCTTAGTAGTAATATCCAAGAAAATTTAAAAATGTCGACTCACGATTAAATATCATTGAAACGGGACCGACAAACGTATCTTACCCTGCATACTCTTAATACTTAGTGAATAAGGCAAAGTGTGACTTCACAATGTATTGTGTAAATACGGTTTCTAAAAAGGCCTGAATTTTAACATTGATTTGCTTGTTTTAATACGTGTTTTTATATTTTTCGCTACGACTTGTGAAGTTTCGTGGAATCACTTATAATTTAAGTAAAAGGGAGTTATTTATTTTTGTATTGTTATAACCGTTAAATTGTAAAACTGCGATAGTTTTATCTTGTATCTATTTATATGTTTTAGAACGGATTAAATAAATAAAAATAAATTGAAATTTGGATTATTTTTTTATTATTCACTAGCCGCTGCCCGCGGCTTCGCATGCGTGATACCTACCTAAAAAGTAGCATATGTCCTTCTCCAAGGTCCCATGTATCTCTATACCAAAATTCATCAAAATCGGCTCAGCGGTTTAGGCGTGAAACGTGACAGACAAACAGAGTTACTTTCGCATTGATAATAATACAAGTATGGATTCAAGTGTGTACCTTTATTTGTTAATTATTTGTTTATCTAAGACCTGTCGATCTTTATTTATAGCGAGGTTGTTGTAATATATGAGGCCTGTCTGAGACGCAGAAAGTTGCGGGTTCGATTCCTGCCGCGAGACTAATGTTTGTGTGATCTGCAAGTATTTACAGTGGTACCTATATCATTCATGTGGTACACATAACACAAGCTCTGTTTACTTTGGGGCTAGATGACGTCTACTCCCACCTGTTCTGTTAAATAGTTCTGTTGGCGGAACTATTGGGATTTTTCCCATTAGTTCTGTGACTTGTAAGACTATGCTTTACACCTGGCTTCAATGTCAAAATATATTCTTCTGGCGCTTCGGTAGCCGCTGCCGCGGCACGCTCGCATTGCTCGCTCGCCTTGCGCATTGTTTATTATATTCTAACATAACCTAAACAACTGGTTTCGATCTGAATTTCATGTCACAAGATTCGTGAACAGAACTACTGGGAATTCTTTTCCCATTTGTTCTGTGAACAGAACAGGTGGGAGTAGGCACTAGATGCCGCTGTGTGAAATGTTTGGCATTTTTATTATTATTGTGAATATCAATATCAATTCCGAGATAAAGTGAAATGTCGATTAGACATAAAAATTGGTAGATAATTGTATCTCTCAACTACAAAATATAAGAAATAATAAAAACCATTTTAGAGTGAAGTTGATTGTACGAGACGTAGATTGTATATCGTAGAGATAAAAAAAAAACATGAACTATGTAAGTAATCCCAAATGATGAAGTTAACAAAAAAAATTTTTTGTATACCGCGGGTAGGTAATCACATAAATGTTTAGAGTTCGTTACCCACTAAACAGTGAATGTAACAAGTGGTCACTACAGGAAATTTTTGTTTGCCTCCGATAAGATATAATTATTGATAAGTGGTTTGATATGGTGGGATTTATAGTGGCAATGCAGGCCCTGTGATATTGAAGTGAGGCTGTTCGGTGCGCGGGGTTTGTTGACACGCTCCGATAAATGTATATCTGAGTAATTCAAACCAGTTAATGCGTTCGAGCTACACGTTCGTTCCTAGTTCAACTTTAGAAGTGTTGCAAGTGAAATGGAGTGTGATGATATGGATGAAAATACGGGGTTACTTCACAGTGAACGGACTAGTGATGATCCCAGTACAAGTGCAGAAAGCAACTCGTTAGAAACTATAGTGTTTGATAGCAAGATGATGAAGACATCGACTCAGTCTGGTGATTTGGCAGCTACTTGGGGTGGTAGGCGGTCGTTGCCGGACTCGGGACGGTTGCGACGAACGCGTTCATGGTCGGCTGACCCGCCTGATGACTTGAGCTCGGAAATCAGGATCTTAAGAGAACGGTAAAAGAACACTTACACTGTTTGTCTTGTTTGTCACTTTATATGGAACTAGCTGTTTCCCGCGGCTTAGCCCGCGTGGTAGATAAAAAATAGCAAGATAATAATTGAACGAATGAATGTTTTGGAAAAAATTCTAAGCATAATCGCGGTTTTCACGGTTTAACCATGATACCGAGTAAATTTTTTAAATAACCATTCTTAGCGAGCACCTACGGCCCTAAAGGAAGGTGCATACCAAATTTCATTCTAATCCGTTCCATGCTTTCTGAGATTTCGTGATGAATAAGTGAGTGGTATTTGATAAATACCTAGGTATATAGTAGATTTTATCCCAGGGCCATGCTCTTACAGAGTTAACAGAGAGAGACAACTGGATATAATCGCTATCATCATCCAGAGCCTGACTTCACCCACTGCTGGGGAGTCCCTAAGTTTATACCATCCTCGCTAAGCTAACCCTACTAAATATTATCGTCGATCTATCTTGACGTTCCTGTATTCATTTGTCGGCCACCATTTAGTGAAGGCAACTTTACCTGTCACCGTATGTCACAATAATATGATCAGAATAGAATAGCTAAGTACCTACATAATTTTATATACCTAGGTAGTACCTACCTACATACCTAGCTGTCACCGCATCGTCTCATCAACGAAGCGCTTCCTCATTTGATATAGTTACCTACCAACTGAATTATACAAATCATGTGCAAGGTAAAAAAATACCTACCACTGATAGAGTTATCAGATGGAAAGTGTTGAAGTTATAAAGATAACGATGGTTATTTATATACAGCTAGGTACCTATCTACATCATTGTAGACAAGTACTTATTATCTCATCAATCCACTTTAGGTAAGTAGGTATACTATTCTGTACCTACATGTCTGTAAATAAGGTAGTTTCTACATTTGACTACTTCGTTAATGTCGTGCTTTTACATAATAGAAAAAGTGTAAAACTTAAGACCGTGTCCACAGCAAATTAACTTTTGGCTGAAAACCATTCGATTTGACGACGATATAGTCCTCATGGCAGAATCGCTGGAAGACCTTGGCACAATGCTCAGCGACCTTAATATCGTCTCCCAACAGGTGGGTCTTAAAATGAACATGAGCAAGACAAAAATCATCCCAAATACTCATGTTGCACCCGTACTGGTATATGTTGAGAGCGATATAATTGAAGTTGTAGACCATTATGTCTATTTGGGTCAGACGATTCAACTAGGCAATTCCAACTTCGACAAAGAGGTCAGCCGACGAATCCAACTCGTCTCGGATGGGCAGCGTTCGGGAAATTACGGCACATCTTCTCGTCACAGATACCGCAGAGCCTCAAGACGAAAGTCTACAATCAGTGCGTGTTGCCAGTGATGACATATGGAACTGAGACTTGGTCGCTAACTATTGCCCTCATACACAAGCTCAGAGTCGCGCAACGTGCTATGGAGAGAGCTATGTCGGGTGTTTCACTACGTGATAAAATCCGCAACGAGGAAATCCGTAGAAGAACCAAAGTCACCGACATAGCACTCAAAATCTGCAAGTTGAAGTGGCAATGGGCAGGCCATATAGCTCGCAGAACTGATAACCGTTGGGGAATAAAAGTTCTCGAATGGCGACCAAAGACAGGAAAACGAAGCGTGGGACGACCCCCCACCCGATGGACTGATGACATTGTAAAGATCGCGGGAAATCGGTGGATGGAGAGGGCTCAAAATCGTTCTTCCTGGAAATCTAAGCAAAGCCCAAAATTTTCATGCAGCGCAATTTTGGTAGTGTTAACATAGACAATTTGAGAAAAGATGCTCTGAATTTGGACTGGACTAATCTTGTTAATCAGAGTTCTATTGATGACAAAGTTGATACGTTTAATAATGCTCTGATCAAACTTTATGATGTACACGCTCCTGTTAGAGCTATGAAGTTAAAGCATCTCCCTGCACCATGGATCACGAAGGATCTGAGATTGGCCATGCAGAAAAAAAATGTAGCCAAATCAAAATACAAAAAACACTCATCTGCACTTAATAAGGAAAAGTACATAGATCGACGGAATCGCTGTAATAGAGTGTGTAGAGATGCACAACGCCGGTATATTCATGAGTCCATAGATAATCAAGATCCTGCCAAAGTTTGGAAGTTTCTTAAGTCGCTAGGAATTGGAAAGTCTCGCCAAGACCACTCTCCTAAAGATTTAAACATTGATTCTTTAAATAAACACTTTTCTACTTCTACTGTATTTGATAGTAACACTAAAAGTTTAACCTTAAATCACCTTTCTAGTATTCCAATTCCTGACTATTCTAGTTTTGATTTTACTCAATTTTCCGAAAGTGATGATAAGAAGAGCATAATGACTATATCCTCGAATACAATCGGTAGCGATAGTATCAGCCGGAATATGATTGTTCCTATTATTAACGAAATCGTTCCTGTCATCCGGCATATACTAAATGCACCTCTGATTACTGGCGATTTTCCATCAACGTGGAAAGAGGCCCAAATAACCCCCCTTCCAAAAAAAGCTAATCCATCATCCTTTACTGAATATCGTCCCATTTCCATTCTTCCGTTCCTGGCTAAAGTTTTAGAACGTTTAGTGCACCAGCAACTTAGTTCCTTCCTGTCCAGTAATAATCTCCTCAATCCTTTCCAATCTGGTTTCCGTCCCGGCCACAGCACTGTGTCAGCCCTGGTGAAGATCACGGATGATATACGTCACGCTATGGATGACGGACAACTCACCGTTCTATCACTTCTTTAGTAGTGCCTTTAATAATGTTGATTTCGATATTCTTCTTTACGAATTCTTCTTTCTATACTTCTTTGGAATTTTACGCTCTCTTAACATATCTTCTGAGGTAATTGAGTGGTTTCACAGTTACCTGTATGGTCGCCGGCAACGTATCTCATTTGTTAAAAAAAAAATAGCGATAAAATTAATAAAATATGACTGACTTTGACTTCTATCCTGTAATTACATAATGAGCTAGCGAGGCGCTTAAGTATGATCTGTTCCTGTCATTCTTATGTCAAAGAATAGTGATAATGGTGGCAATTCGGTTGGCACCAACCTAACTAATTTTAGCTAAAATTAGGTTTAGACTGTCAAATTAAACATTGTTATTCTGCTGTTACCAACCTATCCTAATTTAATTTTATCTAATTTAATTAAGTGTTCCTTGTTTAGTTAGATGGTACCAACCGAATAGGTTTTACAAATGATATGACTAACTAAAATATATTTCAGACATTCTTAAATTTAGAAATGAAGCAACCGAATTGCCACCAATAACAGATTTAAACATCTTTATCTTATAAACAGAACCTTGGACTTCTGAAGGAAGGAATCTTCTGAACCTGCATACCTACTTATACTAGCTGTCACCCGTGACGTGTATGTATGTAGATATATATTTGGATCTGTTATTCCAGATCAAAATATTTATTCTTCAAATTTAAATTGGACCATACGGGAAATATAGTATACCTACCCAATCAAAGAAGAATTTCCTGAACCGATTAATACATGACAGAGTTCTGAGCTAAACTACATAAAAAAAAGTTAATTGGAAACCTTCTCCTTTTTTGATGTAGTTTAAAAATATTAATGTGGCCGTTATTGCGTGATTGGGTAACAAACACTCACACAAACTTATACATTTATAATATTACTTGTATAACTTGATTTGATAATTCGCAGTACTAAAAGCTTTCGAACATCTTCCTTAGACTGGTGCGAACACAAACACGACTCCGGCCCGGAGCAGTCCGTTACCTCAGTACACGACAACGGCTAACACTCGTCTCACTGGCACTAGTAGACTTCATCAGCTTCTGCTCTATGAGCATCATGGCGCCGTTCTTCCCGAGAGAAGGAGCAGCCAAGGGCTTGTCAGACACAATGTGCGGAATGGTGTTCAGCTTCTATGCGGTCGTTATGTTCGTGACGTCGCCGATATTTGGGAAATTTGTAAGTTCCTCTGCATGGCGATTATGGAACTTTTGATGCAATAAATGTCTATCAGTTCTGATTAGCAATAGGCAAACTTTGGTATGATTGTAACAGGAACCAGTTTTGACATGATGGTTACTAACCCATAATGTCAAAATCATGTCATTATGATTTTGTCATGATGTCTTTTTATTTATTTGATCTGAGATAGAAAGGGAACATACTTATTTATTTATTTTTAAAGAAAACCAATAGCTATACACGTTTAACTTAAATAATTACATTAAAACAGAAAGCCAATAACAGGTTTCCGCTGATAGAAATATAACAAAAAAAAAATGTGAACACAAGCTTAAATAATGCTTACATACCTAATCTAACACAAGGTAAACAAAAAAAAACGAAATAACAATCAGCTTAATCTCTGATTCGAGAGTCTAAGTCGAGAGTTAAGCACCGCCTTGCCTTGGGAACACTTGTACAATATGGATCAATGTCCAACAACTTACTAAAATTATTCAAGGTTTCATTAGCTCGCACCATATATGAATTCTGTCTATAGTTAGTGGACGCACTTGGAACATGTAGTGGAGGATTGAATCGGAGTGTTCTACTAGGAGTGTTAAAGTATATTTTACTTAAAAGGTCTGGACAATCAATTTTACTAGTTATAATTTTTAGAATGTATAGAAAATCAGCAATGCCCCTGCGGTTAACAAGTGGAAGGAAGTGAAAATTTTTACACATCTTTAAATAATTAGATGAATGATTAGGGATTCTATCATAAATACATAAACATAATACTATTTTGTATTATGTTTATGTATTATATATTCCGTTTCTTTTTCAGATCAAATAAATATAAAGACGAAATGCCACCAACAACCGAAGTTAAGCTTCAAAACCATGCTCCTCTGTGTATTAGCACCCACGCACACCAAACCATGCTCCATGGCTTCACTTTACTTTGGTTGATCGCGGCGCTCCGTCTTTATATTCATTTGGTCTGAAGTTCCTATTCATTCCACTATCGTTAGGCTGATCCTTCTGGAACGTTCTGGACCTTGTAGTCTCTTTTTAGTTTAACTATCAGATTCTCCTACAGTAAGTATGTATACATGGTATTGATACGTTTCAGTTGCCAGCAATGGGCGCCAAGTTCATGTTCACATCAGGAATGTTCATAGCAGGCGCTTGTAATGTTTTATTCGGGTAAGTTTTCCAAGCCAACTGAACTGTGGGCACTCATCGTGATCATTCAATATTAATAATCAGCTACCACGTCTGTGTCTGTGGTATTCATTAACCTTCAAAATATCGAGGTCACGACATCGTGATAGGAACAATAGAAAAAGTATTGTGTTTAGAAAATATTTTGTACAGATTAATTAGATATTTATTTATCGTCGTGATATTATCACTACACGTGCATGTAATTGTAGTAGATTACTATTACGTAATGTTATCTATCAATCTGTATCGAGCCTTCGCATCAATTTAGTAAACAACTAATGCTACATTTCCATGCTTGCCAAGCGTCGGCAAATGTCTACAAGCACAAACGTGTAACGCTTGGCAACGAGGGCGTTTGGCTTGACTGGCGTGAGCTTGTAGACGCTTGTCTCCGATCCGGTCTAATGTCGGTTTTTTGACACAGATCAAAGGGCGCTTGCGGCAAGCGCTTGCGACGCATTCACACGTTGGTGCGAGTTTAGTAGCCATTGTGATTTCGCGACGAGTGCACGTTTGTTTGAAAGCCAAAAAAGATAAAATATAATTACGTTTTAAAAACTAAAAAGAAAATCGACTTCATTGAATGAAATTTGAGCCTAAAATACATTTTTAGTGGAAAGTAGATATATTTTGTATATGTATAATATGGGTAGGCCAAATAAAGGCACCGTTCCAATAAGCCAGCGAGGTATCGAAGGACACAAAAACATCATCGATGTATACAATTTTTAGGTTTTCGTTGATTTTTCAGCTCGACCAATTTTGATAAAATTTAAATGGGACCACCTTTCAAACAAAAAAGCATTTTCCAAATCGGTTCAGGCGTTTTCGAGTAATCAGTGAACATACATAAAAAAAATGATTCCGACGCATTGAGAACCTCCTCCTTTTTGATGAAGTCGGTTAAAAATAGATAAAATATAGAAAAAAATGATACCTAAATAAATAAAGGATAAAAAAAAGTTCATTAAACCAAACGCAATAACCGATACAAGTTCGGTGTCCGTCATGCTTGGGTGTACGTAGCACACTGACGCATTCACGACGACAAGCATGTAAACGACTTCCGAATGCAAAGCGAGATTTGTGGACACTTGCGGCTTGTGGACGTTGGTCGAGGCTTGGCAAGCATGGCAATGTAGCTTATGGTTTAGCATCTAGATCGTTTTTGGGTAAAAGTATCCTTTATTTTATTATTATGAATGTTATTAGTATTTTTTATGTGACAATAGATAAATCTTACTATATTTATATGTGTGTCTAAATATGGTAATAACGTAAGTGGATTGACCTATGGACGAGATAACGATTCTTACACCACATCAAAACTAATACTTACTACTTACAAAAGCTTCAAATAACTCACACATTTTTCACTGCATTCTACAGTACCCTTGTCCTAATCGAAGATACAACAACCTTCACCGCTCTTTGCTTTGCGGTACGCGGTCTGGAAGCGTTAGGTGCCAGTGCGTATTCCACCGCCAGCTATGTATTCGTGGTCAACGCGTTTCCAGAGAGCATTGGATCAGTACTGGGAATACTGGAAACTTTCGTTGGCCTAGGCATGTCTGTAGGGCCTGCGATTGGTGGACTACTTTACTCGGTATGTATCTTGGCCGTATAAGCGTAAACCTAGAGAGTTCCAGTAACTCCAGCTCCAGAGCTCCAGTCCCGCCTTCCAATCCTAATGTCGTGGGTTCGAATCCGGATCGTGCACCAATGGATTGATTTTACTGTTCGAAAATGTATGTACGCTACCAGCTCTCAAACGGTGAAGGAAAACATCATGAGGAAACCCGCATGTTATAGAATCAAAAAAAGTTCAAAAACATATGCCAAGTGGAGTCTATGAGGCGCACTTTAATCCTTTCACCACACTGGAAAAATAACTAGTTGCACAATAAGAACAAGAAGAAGCGTAAACCTTTCGATTTTTAAATGATTTACTTCATAACTCTCCAGGAATGTGAAATGAATAAAACCTTGATGTTTGCTATTTACAATCGAAAAAAAACATTACTAGACGAAATGCAATTAATAAAGAAGGTCCTAAGTACTATGAAATAGATTCGTGCTACGTGTGCTACAAACTACGACGCCGAGGGTTCGTAGCACCAACGTAGAATGGTTTATCATACTTCGTAGCACTTGACAAGATCTTACTAGTACCACTAGTACCTACTTTGTGTTGCATTCATTTTCCTAATATAAATGGCTATTGGCTATGTTTCAGGTAGATTGGGGGATTCGGATTACCCTTTTACAGTCTTGGAATCGTGATGGTGTTGACTGTGCCTATAAACTTTTTTTTACTCACTGATTGCGAAGGTGAGAGTTTTTTCTTTTCATCATTTACTGTCTTCGTGTATGAATAAGGCCAAAAATTTTTAAACGAGAGAGCCATAGATACATTTTGAACTTATTTCAACATCTCCCAAACTATTTAGACCCAACCACAGAGGTAGCCAATAAAATTAACACTGGCTATTTAATTATACTACTATTTGCAATGAGAAAATTTTCATTACTTAATCCTGTTGTTCGTGTAATAGTGGCCAGCGAGAATTTTCAAATTTAAAATGGAATATAATTTTGTTACTCAAAAGAAAGAAGTGCTGTGGTACAAACAAATAGGTAGGTAGGTATAACACTGGTGTTTTTTTGCAGAATACGTATCTGGATCAAAATCTGCATCAATATTAAAACTCTTCAAGATTCCTTCTATCATCATCACAGGCTTAGTGATTGTCATAGTATCCAACACTTGGGCGTTCCTAGACCCGACATTAGAGCCACATTTGAGGCAGTTCGGACTATCGACTGAGCAGACTGGATTAGTATTTCTGCTTTTCTCGAGTTTGTACGGAATCTTCAGTCCAATTTGGGGATGGGTTGCCGATAGGTAAGATTCATAAATTATTTCAAACGTACGATTGTTCTGTTAATTACGTTATACAAATTAAACAAAAACCAACTTCAATAAATAAAAATTTAAATCGATTTAAATAATGTTGTCCATACTTTTTCGCCCTTAGTCAAAAATAATACCGCCGAATTGAGAACCTACTCCTTTTCTGACCTACGAAATAATTATATACACCCATCTGTTTCTAGCAGGTAGGTCATGTGTTACATAAACACATGACCTACCTACTAGAAACAGATCAACATGATCAACAGTCCGTCCCTGTGTGTGCCCAAGTAGGTCCAGTCTCCGCTTAAAGGAATCTCTCTTCTTTTTGCGCGAAAAGGAACACACTCTGCAAATTCAAGTCTCTACGACCAGCTGATTAAACTGTGCGTTATTATGTCAGATGGTAATGCCTAGCGCGCATTGCGTATTAATCGGCGACGAATTTTATCACGCAGTTTTGTGGAACACAGAATCAAACAGGCGTAAGCAGAAAATCTAGCGGAAAAACTGCGGCGAAAATTACATACTTGAAGAGCGCGGCTTAAATCGCGCGGATTAATTCGCAGGTTCAATTCCCGCCGCAGGACAAACGTTTGTATGATCTGCAAGTATTTGTCTCTGGTATGGGTGTTATGTATAATATAGTATTTACAAAAAAAAAAAACGTATTTAAGTAGTATTGACGTAGGTCGTATTTTTTTCAGAGTCCACAATCACTGGTGCATGATGGTTTGGGGTCTATTTCTGTCTACCATCGGACTACTCCTTCTTGGACCGTGTCCATTCATTCCTGGACTTCCTAAGTGAGAATTGTAATTTTGATTTCAATTCAACAGCAAATTACTTAATTTTTTTTTTCACAACATTAATAGATATCTCTTCGAGGAGGCCTTCATCTGCAGTTCGTGCTACAACAAAAGTTTAAAAATAAATCATTTAAACAAACAGAAAAAAAACTTTAGCACAATCTAATTTTTTACAAAATAATAATATTAAGAAAATAGGTAGACATAAATACTTTTTACTCTACATACTCTTGGACTAATCGTAAACTGTAAAATTTGCATGAAATAAAAGGCTTTTTATTTATTTATAGAGATCTCTGGCTGGATTTGGTGGCGTTATCCATTCTAGGCGTATCGGTGGCGCTTACATTGTTGCCTACTTTTCAAGGAGTCTTGACAAGTTCTATGTGAGTAATATCTATGTTTATAAGTACTCGTATCGAAACACTTGTTTAGAAATAAAGACATGCATCATTAGACACACCTCTCGGAATGTGACATTTCTTGTTCACAACGCAATATTGTTTAGACGATAATGAAGAGTAAACTGCTTTCGAATGAAATAATAAAAATACAGTAGGTACGCATTATATCAGTTAAGTACCATGTAAAGAAATACATGGGAAAAAGCTTCTAATACAATAGATGAAAAAACGAAAAATGAAAAATGAAAAAATATTTATTAATAGCAAAATAACAAATTTAAAATTTACAGGTTTAGCTTTTAACGATAAATAACATTTGCTTAATACTAAATGTAGATGCTTATAAACTATCCAAAGGTCTTCACACTAGGCAAACCCGTATCGTGAAGACCTGTAAGCAGCAGGTTAAACTATATCAATATAGAGATCAAGGCCGTGATGTATCAGTATTGGCACTGTGTTTTTGGTTTTTGTATAGGTAAGTAATAAATATACTTTAAAGGAAAGTTGCGTCCGACAGTTTAACGTGCCCTCCGAAGCAATGAAAAAATGTCAGTTCGTTCACCCATCCAATACCTACTGAGGATGTTGCTTAATAATAATATAATATTAACTTTATTTCAGGCAACAAAATCATGGTGTATAAAATACAATAACAATCGCCCATAGAAAATAAATACCTTATAGACTAACATACATACACATAAACTAATGAACTACACAAAAAAATCAGGGCACTTTCTTCGTCAGCGGTGCTTCCCTATACCGTCACAACTTCTGAAAGTGACATACGAGTATTAAGTGATTTAATTTTTATGTAGCTACGAAGGCGGTTGTCCCGAAGCCTTAGCGACTTACAGCGCAGTGGCTGGCGTCTGGTCGTGCTGCTATTCTCTGGGCGAGGTCCTAGGGCCAGCGTTAGGCGGTGCTCTCTCTGAGCGCTACGGGTTTCCATTCAGTGCGTCGCTGTGCGCGGCGGCTTGCTTCACCATGGTTAGTATAATTATTTCACAGAGACGCGTGAATCGTTGCATTTTTAACAAAGGAGTTCAACCACAGTATTTGGAGTTAACAAATAATGTGGTTGAACATATGGAAAAAAAATTGGCTTTTTCTTAGATCTCTCAAAGGCCTTCGACACGGTCTCGATCCCTATTCTTTTAAACAAATTAGACCTGGTTGGCATTAGAGGTGTGGCACTGAGCATCTTTCTAGGTTACCTTCATAATCGTTCCCAGTATGTCATAATAGATGACTACAAAAGTAACGAAGAGTACATTCGTTTTGGTGTCCCCCAAGATAGCGTCTTAGGACCCACCCTATTTTTGCTCTACATGAACGAACTCTGTAATTTACCAGTCCCTAACTGCAAGATCATTACGTACGCTGACGATACTGCTCTTTTAGTCCATGGTAAAAGTTGGCTAGAAGTCCGTGAACGCTCTGAACATGTATTAAAAATTGTAATGAATTGGCTCCGCTCTAACCTTCTTACCCTTAATATGTCTAAAACTAAATTCATCCCTTTTACCGCTAACCTGTCATCTCAACCAACAGAATCTTTTTCCGTACGTGCCCATATTTGTAATCATGTCAGTATTCCAGAGACCTGTGTTTGCACAAACGTTGGAAGAACCACAGATTTATAATATCTTGGCGTTATAGTGGCAACACCTTTTCTTGGAAAAAGCAAATATACTTTTTGGTTTCACGAATAAGAAAGTTGATATTTGTTTTTAAGAATTTGAGTTGTGTCGTAAATTTCCATTCGCTTAAAACAATTTACTATGCGCTAGCTCAATCTATTTTATCATATTGTATTGCCACTTGGGAATGCACTTTTAAAACTACGATGCTTAGACTGGAACGAGCCCAGAGAGCAGTTCTCAAAGTGTTAACCAAAAAACCCATATTGTTTCCTACTATGAACCTAAACACACTCTGCCGGGTTTCCACCGTACGACAATTATTCATATAACAAACAGTTCTCTGTAAGCATAAACAGCTGTTTTATGATCCCACGCTCATTACCTACAAGAGAAGATCTGTAAAAATTTGCAAAACCCTGTCGCGCCGTACAGCTGTGGCAAGTCGTCATTTCTTTCACATTAGCTCAACTCTATACAATAGAACCAATAAGCAAATAAACATTTACCCCTTGCCCTTATATAGATGTAAAACTAAATGTCTCTAATGGCTGAACACTTTATCATATGATGACACTGAGGAACTACTAAGAGTTTCGGAATGAACTTTTTCACACACTTCACACACACACACACATACACACACACACATATATACACATACACATATACACACACACACACACACACACACGCATATACACATACAAACACGCACACACTAACTCATAAACATACTAACTGACTCATACTGTTAGTTGGAACACCTAAATCTCTGTAAACCGTAAACGGGCGTTGGTGTCTGCGACACAGTTTTTCTAACTTCTGCAGATACCATCGTTTTTCTAATTGTTTTATAAGCAAATGGTCCTTGTTCCAAAATAAACATTTTTGAATTTTGAATTTTATGTTTTATAGCAATGACGTAAATAGTCTTCTTGTCACACGAACTGTAGCTGCAGCGTCAGTGGCAATAATAGCGATATGAGCGTTAGGACACCGCAGCGAAACCGTTTGTACGACAAGCGAAACAGAAGCGAAACTGCCTGTTTTAGAACAGTAGGGCGATTATGGAACTCTTGATACAATCAATGTCTATCAGTTTTGATTAGCAATCGGCATCAATGTCTATAAATTTCGATTAGCAATAGGCAATTAAATACGATGTATTTAAATGCTTAGTACGCTAAATACGGTTCCTACCACAATCGTATCTACTTTGTAAATTGGTCGAGTTATAGTTTGTCACCAACTTCACATTGTAAGAAGCTATAGAAGCCGATAGAAATCGCAGCGATCCGTAATACCAATTCATCAATAGTTACTGAAAGCTGTTAGTATCAATGTTTTGATAGTATCAAAGTTCCATAATCGCCCTGCAGATTAGACTATGATTTTCTTTCCCGCGTGATTTTGCGTGTCTGCTTGGTGCCGTACCTACAACAAACAAGGCGAAACGACTGCGGTGTCGCTATGATTTCGCGGTGGAGATAAATATTTTATTTATGCACAATGACAAAATATTTATTTAAATTCAAAAATTTCAAGCTACTTTTGTGCATGCTGATTGTCAAATATCCATTGGAAATATTATATAAATTTGAAAGTGTTTTGTGTCTCAACGGTTGAATAGATCTTGATGAAATTTGGTTAAGAGATAGATTGTATCTTGGGGCAGGACATGCTTTTTATTTAGGTACCACGCGTGTTAGTTGGATACAAGTAACAAAGTATGTTTTTAAAATTATTTTATGTCGTCTGGCCTAACGTACAATGTGGCATTGCCGCCGGTGTCAACGTGGCAATGCCGCCAGTGTCATGGGGACGCTGCCTCTATCTGTATCTGTATATATTTGTATAGATTCTTCGTCTGTCATTTCATGGAGCAACATGACTCTGCTAATTTAATATTTTTTACCCGTTTTTTTGCATGTTTTATTCAGTAATCTTGGCGGAATTTTAATGAATGAAAATGTGGCTGCGGGGTGGGTATGGATAATTGGATTGCATGTGTATTGTGGTGCAGTGTGATTTGAACGACGAGGAGTCTCAAGAAAATTCTAGACGCCATTCCGCGTGTCGTCTAGAATTGACAACTAACCATCGACTAAGACTTATAACAAACAAACTGAAAATAAACTATAAACACTTGACATTGGCAGATTTGACATTAGTATGTCACAGGCCATTAACGAAGAATAGAAGAATATATTTGTATATCTATAGATCGATTCAAACGGTCCTTGAGATAGCTCAACTGTTTCATATGTATTTAATATTTTTGCATATATATATATATTTATTACCGCTATGGCGCTTTGAGCGAATGCACGCCTGAGACGCAGAAGGTTCCGGGATCTTTACCTACCGCGGAACAATGTTCGTATGATCTGCAAGTATTTGTCTCGGGTCTGGGTGTTTCTATGAATATATGTATTTACAAAAAAAAATCATATGGTACCCATAGCACGAGCTCTGCTTACCTTGAGCCCAGCTGATGCTGTGTGAAATGTCCGGCATAACTTTATTTTTTTATTTATGATAAAACTATTCAAATGTACAGAACATTTTAATTATAATAAAATAAATTAATAAGTAAATAAATAATGCCAGACATTTTATAGACCAGATTTATACAGCACATTTGGCCCCAAAGTAAGAAGAGCTTGTGTTATAGGTACCTACCACATGACTGATATAATACTTATATACTATTTTATTATAAATTACATACATGTAATACATAAACAACGAGACAAGACAAATACTTGTAGATCTTACCAACATTTGTCCCGTGGTGGGAATCGAACCCTTTTGAATATCAGCTGGGCCTTTGCCCTCTGCGCCACAGAGGTATGTTATTAAGTATTGAAATTCCAGGCCATCATAACCCTTACATTCTTCTCGCTTCGTGAGTCCTCTAAATGGCTCCAACACTCCGACTGCCAGTCTGATTCGATCCCATACACAGACACCACGTGGAACTCCAGTCATTTTATCCGCACACAAAGCGCACCACAAAGCAGAGTGGAAACTACACCGTTGCTGACGCCATGCTCGTGTAATTACAAACAAGGTAAAAATAAACACAGAAATCAACTCTTATATATGTACAGAACACTGGTTTAGTGTTAGTGGCCTCGTCTTCGGATCTTAAGGTTGTAAGTTACATGGGGAACATTGCGCGCTTCTATACCTAATAAGCTCCCTGAAAATGCAATTAAACTAGGTACTAAGGTACTAAGAAATTGAAAGCTTTAATAAAGAGTAGTCTTGTGAAGAAAGAAGAAGGAAAGCGTCTTATAATATAAATTAGTATATTGTTGATAAGAATAATAAATAAATAAATATTGCTGGACAATACACACAACACCTCATGCTTGCATGGCCTCATGTTGCTCAGCCCTCAGATAGCTGACAGATTTGCAATGTATAACCTACTGTCATCTTGTAATCGTATTTCGTAGCTAATCTTGTTATAAATAGTAAATAATGCCTAATAATAATCTATCATTATAAGTAGGATCATACAAAAAAACGCTAAGACCAGGACGAGTTTCTTGACAACTCTTCTAGGACTTGGGTTAGGAGGTATTGGACCTGGACCTGGTATTGGACCAACTGAATTCACCTAAAATGTAAGACGTTTCAAAGTGATCCTTGTGATTGTATGGAATTAAAACATTTAAATTTGAATTTGGTTCGAATCCGGTCAGCCACCAATGGGTTTCTGTTCAAGAAATGTATGTTTGCTATACCAGTACCTACTTTCCAACGGTGGTGAAGGAAAATGTCGTTAGGAAACCGGCATGTTGTAAAACCTATAAAGTACGAAAACATGTGCACGAAATTACCCTCTAAGCCGCACTTAAATCCTTTCACCACACTGGTTCAAACAGTTACAGGATAAGAAGAAGATTTCTAAATCTTTTTCATTAAGAAGAGTATGTTTGTATAGTCTACTAGTAATTGTCTCTGGTCTTGGTGTTTTTCTATGTAGAATATGTATTTAGGTACAATAGAAAAAAAATATATTATGTAGTATATCAGTCATGTGGTATACATAACTCAAGCTCTGCTTACTTTAGGGGTAGATGATTCTGTGTGCATTGCCCACCAATGTTTATATTTTTAATAATTATATAATATTAATCCCGGACGTTTCAAACAGCATCATATGGCCCCAAAGTAAGCAGAGCTTATGTTATGGGTAGGTACCATATGACTGATTATGCTAATTATATACTTTTTTGTAAATACATACATTTATTATTTTATATAAAAAAATATTGCTAATCGAAATTGATAGACATCGATTGTATCAAGAGTACCGTCTATACTGATCCCTAAACTTCTGTATCCTTTTGCAGTTTTTCTCATTTTCCAAATAGAATTTAACACCCTATTTCCTCACTGAAAAATCATATCCTTTTCATTATTATTATAAGTTGTGATTTTTGATCGTTTATTAGGTTTAAGTTCATTTATTGTAATGTGGTAGCAAACATTACAATAAAATAACTTAAACCTAAAAAATAACAAAGAAGGTAGCAAGCAAGTGGCAGCAAAACTGGCCACCACTCAGCATGTGCTCAGGTAGTGTGAGGTGTCAAATAGCTGGTCTTCCGTGGTTGCACGACTCAAGCGACTATGGTGTATTCAAATCTTAATTTATTTACTAAATATGATTTCTTTTAACTGAGTGTAACAATTAAACGTGTAAGTATATCTACATAATTATTGTTTTTTGTCTCCAGGTAATGGCTACGGATCGACTCCACCCCGACATTTCTGTCTCCTTCACAACAAGAGCAACAAAAGCGGTTCCGCGAGCATATCAGACGCGATAGCCTACATCCTCAAATTCCAGTTCCTCACGAACATTTACATCAGAATAAGACTATCTAGACGAAAATCACAAAGCTCACAAACCCCAGAAAACAGTAATCTGTACCAAAGTTATATATCAAATGGCAGTAATGAAAATAGAGTATCCGAAAACCTAAACATCAACAACAATGTTTTGACAAAATCTGATGAAAACAACAGTTATTGCGAGTACTTAGAAGAAGCTATATTCGGCAGTCCGGCTTTAGTTAGAAACTTGAGCACAGACCATTTAAAGATAAAGAAGAATAAACAGGGTTTGATAGCGAATTTAAACGCGTGTGATACTGCGAAGAGAACACCAAATGAGATTATCAAGTACAATGTTGAAAAGGTGCACTTTTATGAGCAAACCCAGCCATGCAACTCTGTTGAAGATGTTTTTGTAAGTACGAGTACATACTTTTACTGTTAAAATGTAAGAAGTAAAAACATAAATAAATAATGCAGGATATTTCACACAGCATCCTCTGGCCCCAAAGTTAGCAGAGCTTCTGTTATGGGTATTACTTGACTGATACACAAGTTATATACTTTTGATGTGAAAACTTCATGAGTCGATGAAACGAAAAAGCGACAGTAAAAAGAGACAGACACATAAATTCATAAGATTTAACATGGGAGAAAATGACATAGGAAGCATTTTACAGTGTTTCTTATATTCGTGGTTCTAACATTTTTGAAGGTTTTACTTCTACCACGTGTGAATGTGTAAACAAAAAAAACATGTGTGCACATGTTTTTTTTGTTTATACATAGAAACAAGCAGACCCGAGACAAATACTTGCAGACAAATGTACAATGGGTTTGGATATAATGGGAAGTAGCCTACTGTAAACCCAGGGCTCGGTAGACACCTGACATCTTTAGTCAAATTGAAATTTAAATATGGTGAATTTAGGTGCCAATTCCTCCTTTTAATATAAATAATTTAATTTGCCTTAATCTGACGCACTCGAGCTTTTCTAAAATTCGATTTTTTTGCTATTCTGATCGGCTGCCCTAGACGCACGGCCCTTTTAGGAAGGGTTCATGAATGGTGGGGGTATGTTTTTCTGTAGCGCTTGAGTAAATCCGCCAAAATCCGCCCCAGCGGGGATCCCTTACTATCCAATTCCGAGAAGAATTTACATGAAACTCTTCCTGCTTCTAGCGCTTTTTTGTATGAACCTTTTTATAACTACCTTAACAACGAATACAAGCTATTGCAACATCGGCGCTTATAGCAATACTAACACATAACAAACACTTTCGAACTTTTTAGGTGCTAGGATTCTAGGACAGTTTCCACACAATATTTTCCATCACCATGTGAGTAAGTTAGTTTACAGTAAGTACTTGGATACAATTAAAACGGACGTCATATTATGCTGCCCTTCATCACTTTACAACGTGCTAACTCAAACTAAACTATAATTAAACTAGCTTCTGCCCGCGTCTTCGTACGCGTGGAACTTTCATAATAAGTAGACTGTCTCCTATTCCAGGTCATTAATTATATCTAATTAAGTTTAATCCACTGTATTTGTGGTCTAGTGGTAGTGGCCCCGTGTTTCGATCTGAAGGCCGAGGCTCGAATCTGGACGAGAACCAATGGATTTTGACTTCGTAAAATTTATTTGCGCTATTATCAATACTCTCAAACGGTACAGGAAATCTTGAGGGAACCGGAATGTCGTAGAACTTGAAAAGTTTGAAAACATGTGCCAAGTGCACGAAAGGATTCTTTGTGGCGCACTTTAATCCTTTCATCACACTGGTTCGAAATACACGACACGATAAGAAAAATAAAAAGTTTCATCTAAATCTGACCATACAAAAACATCGAATACTTACTAAACATTTTGTTATATTTAGTAGGACACTTATTTCAAATTGCAGGTTTTATGTGTCTGTGCAAAATAATTCATTCCATATTGACTCGTCTGAACTATTGACCAAAATCTCTTTCAATATTAAATTTAGCGCCTGTAGTGTCAAACCATTATTTTTAACCTACTCGTGTATAAAAACGATATTTCCTTTCTTAATCCTCTAACAAGAATGTATCGACAGCTCAGTGAGTTAGTTATCAAAGACTAATCCGGAGCTGAATATGTTTAACTCGAAATTACATAAATTTATTGTAACAATCAAAAAGATACTCCATTCTCACGGGGTATTTGACGATAGAAGCGATTGACTAATAGAAGCGTCTTGAACCCCTAAGTCCATTAACAAGGTAATTTGGTCCTCAAACATATTTTGTGTATGTATTTTGTTCGCTCACATCACATTGTATTGTTTTGCTGTGCGCTTAAAAGTTATGTTCGAAACCAGGTCAAAACTGTATTCTTGTTATATGTTTCATTTATTTGTAATGTGTATTGTGTGCCTAAATAAATAAATAAAGACGTAAAATCATCAAAACAACATTAAGATCAGAAGGGAAACAAAGTAATTAAGTACCTACTTTGTATTGTCTAGGACTTAGACGTCACGTGATAACCTAATGATGTGCTAGCCTGCCTATGACTGGAAACTGGGCTAAAAGTCAGCGCTGGAGGAAAATGCATTATACGTTACATTAAGCCCTGAAATATTACCGATGCCAAGTATTTAGTGATGGATAAATGTATTTATATGATTCGTAAATCTACCTTGATATAAGAAGAATACAAAAAAGCATTAGGACCAAGACGAGTTTTTGTGCTAATTCTTCTCGGACTTTGGTCCGAAGGTCCGATTGGGTCTGATGTAAGACGACTCAAAGCAATTCTTGTGATGGTATTGAATAAAACCATTTTTAATTTTAATTCTTAACCGTTTTTTTAATTTGCACCGTTTTTTTAGTTTGTAGTTTTGATAATATGTCCTATTATTTTTTTAGGATGGGTGTGAATGCAAGGATGGAGTCACATTTGTTCGAGGTACTATAACAGTTTCGTCCGCAGGTGCGTGTGAAGTTTAATATATAATTGTAACGCTATTAATACTATAACTATTTTAGATTTTATTGTAATTTTAACTAAATAAATATATGTAAATACTCGAAAACAAATATAATTTTTACCGAAAATTCCGGAAAATGATGCCCCTGGCGGAGTGCGATAGCAAAAATATTTTCCGATTGGCGTAGTCTACTAGGTGCTCAGAAATGTTAAAGTGGTTTTGATACTCACTCCCACCCTACATTCGCAAATTCAGCTACCCTTACTTGGGGTAGATATAACTTTTATTCTGTTTAAGCTCTCACAGTCAACAACAGGTTCTCTCACTCACTCTTTACCAAATTCTCTGTTATCAGAAAGAACCCTCATCTATTTGTATGCTTTCCTATTTCCCTCCCACGCTTACTAACACAACGGAACTCAACCCTCTCATTGATTAAAATGAGGGAATCTGTAGTAGTGAGCTATAATAGGGTTCACCCACTCACAATCATACACTGAACGCACAGAACCAACACATCGATGCGTGTCCTTACGTTATCACGACATTTCCTAATGTGTGTGTGTGTGTAGCTGATCCCAAAGGCCACCCCGCTTTTGGTTTATGCAGTCCTAGTGTAAGCGACCTCTGCTGCAGATTTCGCGACGTTGCCATGGTAATATTAGCAAAACCTTGACCACTGTCCACTAGGACAATGACGTCCTTAGTTTTCCCCAAAGTATATAAATATATAGGTACCACAAATGTAAGTAGACAAACTCGTGTTGCGGTTTTCCGCGACCAATTTCGAAAACAACTGTACCAGGAGTTCATAAAATTATAGGAGGTTGCTCTACCAAATTTCAAGAAGTAACGTGCGTGTCAGGTTTAGTTTTACAGGATTTTAACATAAGTGCTGTAGATTTTGTACAGGCTATGCTTTTCACGAGTTCTCAAGCCAAGATAATTTAGTGACGTCAATAGTAGACGTCAGCTTACAATATTACAACCACGTAACAATGGTTACAACACCCGTATCACCAGGCTTGCATATAGTCGTAGGAGATCAAGTTACGACGCTTCTATTATAATCAATTAGATACCTACATGATGAAAAGAACTACTCACGTCTAAAGTATTATAAATTTGTACAAGATTGTTTTAGTGGAAGCCATGGAGTATTTTGGTACCTACAATAAAACTCAAACTACTGCAGTTTTCTTTTCAGTCAAGTATTATGTTTTATAAAACGTTGGCATCCAGGTTTTTGTTCAGAACTGTTTGTTTACAACAAACTATATCAAGCTTTCCGATTGTAAACTTACCAACACAGTGATAAAAATGTAATAACAGAGTGGAGTGATTAGCTAGGTGCAAATAGTGGGATGAGGTTGGGGTAAAACACGGAGGGTAAGCGACACCACCCTCCGATTGCACGAGTAAGAGGCAAACAGCGCGTCTCTTTCTAATTCCGCTACTTATATCAACCTCCGCGATATGGTGTCCTGGTACTCGATTTGTCAATTCAAGTAACAGTATGGGACAAATCACAAATGTTTCCCTATTTATGGGTAAAATATATAATTGGGTTCCATTACATATTTCAAGACTTATAACGTATGCTACGTACGTATTAATAACTTAAACTATGACATGACACGGCATAATAAAAATAAATACATATTGTAGATATATAGTTGCCGCGAGTAGGTATATACGAGTACTTTGTTCATTCATTTACAGGTATCGGGCATCAATTTTATAATTTCATGGGGATCAGAATAAATAATGTGATCTTCCTCATCAAAAGTAAGACCAAAAATGTTCTTGATTTGAGCAATTTCCTCCAAAGCATTATTATCTTTGTTTGCAACGTAAATTGCACTTTGTCCGCAGAAATGGGCAACACCCTGATTATCCACCTCAATCGCTCGGAAAACTTTAGGACCACTGAAAGGAATTCGTTCATTCGTACCATTTTTGATTAGAAAAACTCCATACACAGTCGTTATGAAAATATCTTCGTCCCCGTCGATAGCAAATTGGTATATTTTTTCGTCAATGTGCTCCACAAGTTCTGTTTCATTTTCATGTTTTTTATACAACCTTTGCGAAGGGTAGACAATAAAGTAGAGGTGCTCTCTATAGAACATGTCCCAGATATTGTGATCTTTAACAACATGCGTAATTTCATTTGGCTTTGTGAAATCATGAGCATAGATCCCTTCGCTTCCTCCGAGATACGCTATTCCGTGATGATGATCTATGACCGTAGCGAAGCCATTCTTTACTGTTGGTATCGGTGTAGGTACCTTTTGGTCTTTCTTCAAATAGCCGATTTCGAATTTATCCTCGTCATCTTTTCCTACGTTATAGCTGAAGTACATTGTATGATGGTTTTTGTAGATAGAGAGTTGGTAGGGGCGGTTTAGTCCGTTGGCTACCAAGTGTTTTTTGTGGAACTTCCCATTGATATGAACGCCTTCACACTTAGGTTTTGACTCTGCAGTGTACATAAACACGGCACACACTATAAAAAATACTACAAAATTCATTTCTATTATAGTATAATTTCTACAATGGAAAATATTTTATATAATTGATTGAATTTTGTGATAATACGTGCTTCGCACGTGGGTGGTATGTCTCTGACTGGTCTGGCTAGTGTGATCTAACCTTCATGTATACACAATACAGGGTTTCATATTGCAATGTTATCTAATCATGAGTATGTGTTTGTATAGACCACAGTCAAATTAAACAAGAATCTGTACAACTGTACAAAATATATTTAAAACATTATTTTATATTATGCGTATGAGCGCACTATTTAAACGATGGTAGATAACCCAATGAAGTGCTACTGTTATAATTTATTAAATACATTTTATTCTTTAACATCAATATAAATATTACGTTATTACTTAATACAAAAATAAAAACTTTGGTGGAAATACTTTGGGAATAAAATTATTAACATACATACATCTAGTAAGTGAAGTAAATACATAGGTGACCCATTTACACTACAACTTACAATATCAACAATTCAAGTTGTAACCTTGTTCTTAGACGGTTTCTCTATTTCCTTACATAAGGTAAATTATACGAGTAACTTGTATTGCCTCTATGAATACCAATCTAAGCCTTTGTGCTAACAAGTTTGTTTCAATGTCTTTTCATACCCCATAAGCACACATAACTTAACAAAGAGGCTGCTTCGTGCGAGTTAAAATTACCTAACTACTTCATTATCATTTTTGTTTCGTTATTTCGTACACGAAGGACGGATAATGCATTTAACGCTTTCCAATAGGTATAATTTCAGTGATGTTGTACTGAAGTAAATACTTGTCTATAGGAAATATGTTGTGAATTATGTTGGGTCTTTGAAAATTATGAGGCAGCAACATAACTAACTACGACCAACAAGACGGATAAAACTAAACTGTAAAATGGTCTGCCAGCACTGTTACCGCAGACCATTCTTCTCGATGCGACAGATAGCTTTTTGTTCTGCAGCAGTGCATGAACGGAATCCACTTCCCATCGGGCCATCAAACCTGGCTCTCGTGAGAATAAGACTGAGTACAGCTGAGCTGGTTTTCCGTTCAGTGCCTCTTGACAAAAATTTAGTACTAGATGGTCGTTTACAGCTTTCAGGACTTGGATTGTGCCGCTAAACTGTCGGTAGTTTGAAAGTGACGGGATAGTCCCTGAAATAAAAAATATTTGCTTAATAAATTATAGAACATAGCGTAGGATGTAGCTTATCTCCCCACTCACCACATTTATACATTATATAGGTATATTGACGACATGCTCTGGGTTGTCGATAACAAAGAACTACCTTCCAATATCTGCTATAATAGTAATTCTCACAGCATTTATTCCTGCTATGCGAAACAGTCCTCTATTTACCATAGGTCATCAGCATTTTTATAGAAACAAGCAGAATCTACAAGTATGATTCCTGTGGACTAACTAAGACGAATATTGAGAGTGTATGATTGGAGATCTCGAATGTTAGGGACGGTTGGAAGGATTTGGCAAAGCCTTTTCCCCAGCAGAACGAAACGCAAAGCTGCTACGAACTCAGCTGTGAAACCAGTCAAAACTGAAAACCATTGTTTTCATTATACTGACCATTCTGTCCATCGAACACCTGCCAGTACCCAGCAGAGTCGTTGCGGAAATAGAGCGCGTACTCGGTAGTCTGCCCAGCCTCGTCCCACAGCAGGCGCAGGTGTCTATATTCTTGGCGGAACTTGGCGTTGATGTGCTGCACGTGGAACAACTGGTTCTCTGTAGATGGCTGAAAACATCAAGAAACAAATGATCAAGTATTGATCAACCAGCACTATCACGAAGCCTAAATACATAGTGTTGGATGTGTTTGCGGATGAATGGAAGAGACTAGTCACTTATAAAATTCTCTTATAAAATGTAAAAAAAAAATGTTGACGTAACAAAATGTTATAGATTGTTAAGTATTGCGAGAATGGTGGATGATTGGAATCTGAAATAATATTATTAATATTGACATGTAAGTAGGTATACTACGTTTAACGAATTTATAATCAGAACTATTTACTGTGACATTTAATTTAAATTTTGTTATCTCGTCCATGTGATTTAATGAGAGTAATTGGATATGCCGTTCTAATTAATAATAAAATAAATAGTTTTTTAAATGTATTTTTGATTTATAAATAAAATGTATTTAGGTATAAAATATTATACAATAATATAAAGTACTTCTGGAACAGTTGAGCTATCTAAGGACAGCACAAAACTATTTACAGATTGTTAAACTGATCTAAATAACTAACATCTGGCATTGCAACGTTGAATGGCATTGCTAATACGCAGGGCCAGATAGGAGCCAGCTCTTGGGTCACGCCATGTTTCTACCAGACGCAGTAAAATAATTTTGAAAACAAGATGAGCTCCTGTTCCCTTCTGGCCTAGGTTCTCGACTTTAAAAGTCACACATTCAGCCCTCGCACCAACTCTAACGGAAGTCCCCATTAGTAAATAGAATCAACGAACACGGTGCTAACTGCGATGTATTCAAAACGAAAATATGATTTGATAATTTTTGATGAACTTAGTAAGTATATTACTAATGCTTTTAGAAATGTTGAAATTACCAGCGCAGCGGCAATTTATCAAGGTCGGGAGGCAACAAGCTCTTCAAAAGCATATTGTACTGCCTCAATACCATAAAATTCCAAGTCATTCAAATTCTAGAAAATGTTGAAATCTGTGGGCACAAGGTCTGGTAAGTACTGTGGTAAACGGAGAGCTTCCAAATCTAGTTCTTGCAAGTAGGAGACCGTCTGTTGTGCGGAATGGGGTCGTGTGTTGACGTGCAGGGGCAGCGGGGACAAGCGATTGACCAAAGCTGGCTGGAGATTTACGAACTAAAGGACTGAATAATAGGTTGGGGAAAAAGTTTCTTCGCATTTTTTAAGAAAATTCTAAACGTTTTTTAATATAGTTTATTTACATTTACCTAAAGTATGTAGGTACCATTTTGCTCGATAACTTTTTGCCATCTTGTAGGTAGGGACATGATCCCATTGCTATAGAAATTTTGGGACTTCTGATCAAAATACCGCGACAAGTGGTTTTGGCAGTCCTCTCGTGATGTTAACCTGACACTGCCTAAAGAATTCTGAAGAGACCGAAACAGGTGGAAATCTGAAGTTGCAAGTTCAGGACTATACGGCGGATGCATTAACACCTCCCAGCCAAACTCTCTTAATTTTTGCTGTGTGGCTAAAGATGTGTGAGGTCTAGAGTTATCATGATGAAAAACCACACCCCTTCCGTTGATTAATTCCGGCCGCTTTCTCTCAACTTCTTGCTTTAATCACATGAGTTGTTCGCAGTAGTGTTCAGAATCGATGGTCCTGCCTGGTGGTAACAGCTCATAATGAATAATGCCCTTCCAATCCCACCACACACACAGCATCACCTTGTTGCGAGTTAACCCGGGTTTCGCCACAGTCTGTGAAGCCTGACCGGCCTTTGACCATGACCTTTTTCGCACGTTCTTATCGTACGTGATCCACTTTTAATCACCAGTTATCAGCTTCTTCAAAAATGGTTCGGTTACATTACGTCGTAATAAAGAATCACAAATGAGTACACGGTTCATTAGGTTTCTTTCAGTGAGCTCGTGAGGTACCCAAATATCGAGCTTTTTTGTGTACCCAGTTTTTTCCAAATGTGCCAAAACTGTTTTGTGGTCAATTCCCTGTTCTTCAGCTACGTCGTAACTACTGATATGCCGATTTGCTCCACTTTTTCAAAAATGGCATCCTTTTTATCCGTAATAGGGCGACCAGAGCGACGTGCATCTTTGACATCAAAATTTCTGCTACTCTCACAGAGACTGCACTAGGTCCATAAACATAGCAAATTTTTTTCGAGGCCTGCGTTGCATCTTTACCTTTTTTGTAGTTAAATTTTAAAATGTATCGAATTTCTTCATTAGATTCACTCACTCATCTTGATAGTACGAAAAACAAATAAAAATCACACATTTTCCTAATTTGAATTTTGAATTATGTTCTTTAAAATTTAAACTTTTAATGATACCAAAACCAGCCAGATACAAATAGTATAGCCAAAGAGATTTTATTAGAAGTTTATACATACTAAAATGCGAAAAGACTTTTTCCCCAACCTAATACAAGGATAGAAGTCATTGTAATATCAGACAGTACGTATCCTGCAGTATTGCTAGTGCCGTTTGTTAAGAAACTATGATGAATCATACCAGCACGAGACCTACCAAAATGTGACTATTACTTTTTTAGGGGTAAGTTTTCGTTTATGACTTTGCCTAGTTCCTGAACAAGGGTCCAGGCAACATTATGAGCGCTATATATAATCAAATTTTCGTCGCAAACGATAATGTGGTTCATATCTCCTTCGTTTGGCATTTGTCAAGCTTTTTTGCCTTATGAACCAATATTGTTTTAACGTCGAAAGCCACTGGTAACTCAGCCCTAGATTGAGTATCATTTAAGATTGAGATTGAGATTGAGTTCCACAATCGCCTCTAATTCGTTGTTGTCGACCATAATTTTCGGTTAACCAAGGAGTAAATTTTTCAGATCAAAATTTCCAGAACGGAAGCGGCCAAACCTATAATAGACAGTGCGTTTGTTTAAAGTGTTCGCTCCGAATAATTCGTCGTTGAAGTTTGCATGCCGTTTACGCTGCACTGCTACTCCGACGGAACTCGTATTCTATAATTTCTCGAACTTTTAACGTGTAGATATATACGAATAAGATTTAAATGAGATGAAAACAAATTATTAATTTTAAAAATTTAGTTCTTAGACAAATAGAAGATAAACTTCATATGCACATACCTATTAAATGAGTACATTATAATAGGTCTGTAAAATGTTCATTATGTTCCACTTGCCTACAATGAATATTACATTGCATCTTTTTAACTGTAAACAAGCTGTATTAACGTAAGTACAACCATTTGCTTACAAGAAGTATGACATGATCCATGATTCACTACAAGAAAATAGGTACCGACTTATCTGCTAATCTTCTGAATAATTATGAATAAGAGCACTTGAACTCTAGAAGCGTTTGAGGAGCACGGGAGATTAAGTAGGTCGTTGAATTTGACCTCTTCAATGCCTTGAATTCGTCAGATACGTGTGGGAGTAAGACGAAAGCTGAACATCTGACATAGAGGGCAAATTCATGAATATTATTATATGAAGATTGATAGTTGTACAACCTACGGGTTTTTAAGGTGAACGATTAGCATCGCATAGATCTTTAAAAAAACTGGCTTATATGACAGATCTCTACAATTACCTATACATCCTCAGAACTCTAGGTAAGTATATCTATTTTGGGGTAGCCAGTAGATAAAACTCGTTCTTTATGTAAAGTTATTGGACTGATGAATACGTTGATTAATGATAGATAAATATTTACTGATTATGACAAAAATGCGAAAACCATAGCGCGGAGTGGCAAAGTTCAGGAATTTTACAAAGTAGTTTAGTCAATCAATCTTGAAGTCTACAATATTGATTCTTATCACAAGGTAATAGAGGTCATGATTACCTAGAATTTGCTATTACAAAATGTGTCAACTATATTGAACCGAGTATACAAGGCATTGAGGAGCTGTATTTAATTGGGCTATTGTCGTCCTCGCATGATTCACATGCATGATATGATTTTCATTTTTAAGAGCACCGAAGCGTACATAAATGTCATAACGTGATAAGTACGTAGATAAATAATGTATGTCTTTGTTATTTAGCAAATTGTCTTGCTTATTGAATTCTCGTACCACTCCCAACTGTCGATTTTGTCGATTCAGATGCTAGTTAAATGATTTTCTCAGAACTCACCACCCTGTTGCGTGCTTCGGAGAGCACGTTGGCTTTTCCAAAGTATTTACTAGATATTGTTTCCATCATCAGAAATGGTCTCTGACTCATAGGAAAGTAGTAGGAGTACCACCCTGTTTTATTCCCTACTCCCGTTGTATCAAAATTTCCTCCTAAATCGAATTCTGCAGTAGCACACCGGATAGCCCAATGAGGTCGGAACTAGAACTCCTGGTTCCGGTAGTGTCTATCAATCGATTTGGCTGCCGAGAGCCAGGATGGTACACTCCCTGTGACGTGCGAAACTGTGGCCCTTCGTTTTAAATTGATTCGGTGTAATCATCATACGATTATGAATCATACATATTATGATGGGTAAGGAGAAATGAAATTGACGCGTGATGCGCTCAGGACCGCATGGGACGGTACAAACTTTGTGATGGGTATACCCGGACTGGGTGAAGTCAGGCTGTAGATGATGATTATTGAAAATAGTTTTTTTTTTATAATAAGTCGTTTGAGCAAACAGAGCATAACCACCACAATTACCGCCAAGTCTGAATTTAGAATTTTTGAATGATGATTGTTCTATTTACCAATGTAACGATGTTGCAAAAAATTGCAATGGCTTTAATTTTTTTTTGTTTTATATTTTAAAACAAAGGGTCAGTTAGGTATTATTGTTGCTGTGATAATGCAAGCAGCTTGAAACTGATACTAATAAAGAAAATTTTGTGTTAGAGAAAAGGTAGGTACAGCCTACTGTACCTACCTTTTCTCTAACACAACATTTTCTTAATAACCATAATGGCAGAGATGAGTGGACGTAAATATTACATTCAGTTTTTAGAATCAATTGAGTATAAAGTAAAGGTAGGTAGGTAATATTTACGTCCACTCATCTCTGCCATTATGGTACTTCAGGATATTTTTAGTTTAGCCTTGCCATTCATCTGAAAGATGTTTACTCATCTATGTAAGTACTGTAGGTGGTTTTACTACTTCAGCGGCCTTGCAATTAATAGGTAATGTCAATCTTTTGAAGGTTCTATAATACTAGCAAGTAGGTACTGACTTTATTTTTTACTTTAACTTATATGTTTTTTTGTCGAAGTGATCCTTATGATTGTGTTCAATAAAATATTTTTGACTTTTGACATTGACTTTTTACTATTAAAGATTGGTAATCTTTAAAATTATGAACGTACCCCAAAAGTAGTCCTCGGAAAATCTTCAGTTTCCCATATGGTGACGTCAGGGCAAGCATTAAACGCTTTCACTCCTTCGTTGGTCAAATGCATGTACACTTCGAGGACTTTCCATTTTCCCAGGATCTCTCTAACATCCAATTTCTCGTTTTCATGCTGCCGAGAGCAGTAAGTCACGTTCTGATCAGTAACATTTGATATTTTGTAACTGTACTCATTGTCACTGAAACTAGCTTTTTTTAAACCGAGCGTCGATGTTACAATCAATGTGAAGAAAACAATAAAACTAAATTCCATTTTGATAAACGTTTTCTGTTATTCGAAACACAAATGTTTATCAGATGCGCGTGCGCGTAAATAATGCGTGCGCTTTTCGAAGATCGCAAGCGACTGACGAGAGGAGTGGCGCGCGCGCCTGACTCATACATGTCTCGATGTTATCGAAGCTGACCCGCGAATAAGAACGCGCAGAACTGTCATTACATGACCTATAATTATCCCTAACCGATAAAACTTACTAGAGAGCTCTTTGATTTTTTCTTATAACAACGATTATGTTTTTAAGTTTATACAATTTAAATTTGCAGATGTTTTACGACGTTTTTATTTTGTGTCGTTTATACTAATCTAATCATCTACCGGTTACCGTACCTACCTGTATTTATTTCGCTTGAATAGCTTATGACGAGCATTATGAGAGCCCTTAGGGAAAAGACTTCAACGCGCTTATATGCCTGTTACTAGCGGATATATATGTTTAAACCCTTCCTCGACTTACATAAAAAATGGGAACAAAACATTTTCTGAAAGTAACTTTCTAGATATTTCTGTCTCTATGGGCATGCAATAGAGCATCGGTGTTTATTCCCGTGATCAAGATGTGAGCGAGCACCATTAATTAATTGTTGCTATCGACCAATAAATTCCTAACAAGGCTGTATCATTTCTTTACCACTTACAAGTTCTTATTTTTACCTAAAAACTATTTTGATAAAACACAAGAGTATAATTTTTGCTATAAACTGAATATTATTTACCATGATATTTGAGTATTTTATATTTCGGACATAATACCACAACAATATATCACAAGATTAACTCACCCGTTCCTTGGGCTCCGCAATATGTATAACAATGCAGGTCTGCGTATAGTCCACTCTCGAATCTCCTGCTAAATGCTGGATGAACTCCACTCCATACCACATCCCCATCAGACTATCCACCCAGATCCCGTTCTGAGGTGATCTATTCACACAGTAATCTCTGATATCCCTCATGAATGGCTGCTCGTAGGCACTGTAGCTTTTTCCGTAGCTAGAACCATACCCTTGCGAACCATAGCTAGAGCCATAACCTTGCGAACCATAGTTGGAACCATACCCTTGTGTACTGTAGGATCCTGCGTATATTCCAGGACGTTGAGTATACGTGTTGTACTTATTCGTAGTGTACCCAGGACTGTAGTTCGGGTAGCGGGTAGCTTCAGGAAAGCTGGCGACGTCACCGTACCTCCCAGTGTTATATGGATTGTTGAAAAGGTTTGAAATAGTTGATGGTGTCTGATAGTTCTGGTATGTCGAACTTTCGTAGCCTTGGTAAGTCGCGCAATCTACTATGTAAAATATTGCAAGAAAAACTAGTAATCGATACATTTCGATAGTGTTACGGTGCAGTGCGAGAGATCGTCGCGTGATAGGGTTGTGGGCTGTAATGTGTGACTGCCTCGGACCGCTACAAGAGTGGGAAGTAAACTAATTAAAAGCTATTATTCGTAAAGGAGCTCAATGAGGATGCTGGACACGTTCACAGCAGTCATTTTAGGGATTCGTATTGTTGACGAGAAACTCTATCTTAGGTAGGTATGTCCGTCAATCACATTTAATCATATGTACCTACTTAATTCCGATAATTCTGATAATTCTGATTTACGGAACGAGATGTTCACTGGTTTATAGACACACAAAACAAAACTAAGTTACGAACGAAAGACAAAATATAGATTTCACATTTTTAATTACCATTTTGATTATTAAGTATACTTACTTTTAGCTCTAAAATTAACGTAAAACTTCTTCTTCTTTTCTTCCTATAATGGCATCTGTCTTGTCGACAAAGGACAATGGGGGATTTTGTATGAACCCCGTCCCCACCCTGCAACAGTCAAGGGATACGTGTCAATTTGTTCATTGGGACCCAAATATGTCGAAAGTACCTACCAGTATTAGTTGAAAAAACCATTGGGTTTTTTTTAATAAAAAAAAATGTTTTTTCACAAACTAAAAAGCATTTATAACATATTATAATACATACTATTACATATTACATATTAACATATTAACTATAACTATTAACTATTAACATATTATAACATATTTCACGTAAACTAGTGTCGATTGTATATCCTATTGGTACAGCCAAAATCATGTCAAACGGTACACTACTAGGTTAAGTTAAGCTCTGATTTGTATACTGCATGGCATAAAAACAGGGCTAGTGCTTGACAAACACTTGACTGTACTAACAATTACATTATGTCGTCTATTAAAATATTATCAAGCATTTGTGCTGGTGCATTAAAGTCACTATAACGCCCTAACCCCATATACCATATAATGGATATTATGAGCGCACAACTTCCCACAGTGCCATTGCCTGTAAGGCAAGTGCAGTACCAATGCGCAATAGCATGTCTGTCAGCCAAATACCGGTCTATTCAAATATAACTATAATAAATACGGGAATGGACATGGCGTGACTAAATCCGTACTCTGACTAGCCAAACATTATATAGCAGGATATTGCATCGCGGTAAATCGTTTAACTCGTTATCACGGTTATAGTTCTATATTATAACGGCCATCACGAAATTGCTCGGCGTATGCATATGACTTAGTGCTTGGTTAATATACGTCTGTCGCAACAACCTGAACCTATTTTTAATCTTGCCGTTGACTACCTCAACAATCCATCTGCAAATCGTAATCAATCGGGACTTATTTGCCTGGCCTTGTCAGCTGACTAGCGTTCCGGTCCTTTGTAGATGGCATGTGGACTTCATTGCCACAGGACTGGATATCACCAACGCTATCTCTAAAGCTCCTGTCTACTATAAAAACTTCGCCACTGTTTAAAAACCAATGCAAAGGATTTTGATCATTCATTAATAACTGCATAATGGTACCATCAGAAGTTGTATAAAACCTAAGCCCCACGTATTTGAAATATGTCGCCATATTAAAATGTTCTCAATTCTAATAGATGTATTAAAGGACACATGTTTCAAATCTGTTGGATGGTGGGGACGTTTCTTCCCATAGTCCTTTGCCAGTGTCAAGTGTTTATTTGTTAATAAAGTCTTAGTTGTTGGTCAATTGTCATTTCTAAACGTCATCGCGCAATGGCCGTCTAGCACTTTCTCGGGATTTCTTGTCGTTCAAATGACATTGCACCATAATACACTTATAATTTTATAATTTCAATTGTTTATTCTTGTCCTATGTAGTCACAATTTATTCATTAAATTCCGCTAAGATTACTGAATAAAATATGCAATAAACCAAAACAGAATTTTAATTTAGAAGTGCTATGTTACATCATGAAATGACAAAAGAAGAACCCCGTAAACTTAAATTTAGTTCATTACCTACACGGAACCCTTCTGTCAGAATACACGGTACATATCCGAATTGAGTACGTCTTACGACTATCTTTTACAATACCTAGGAAGACGGTGTGGTTTTAAGATATGTCAGAGTATAATATCAGGCCCTAATAAAATATGCTCTTTATCACTCTTCTTGCCCACGAGGCCATCGACGTACCAATGTTTAACTGGATACATAATTAACCCGTTCGTAGGTGTTTAATTGACATAATTTCTTAAAGTGTTCCTGTCTATCCACTGACCCTGTGTCCTGCTACAGAAGACCACAGATCAGAGTTCACTAGCCCACATCCTCTTTGTTAACAGTAAGAAGTAATTAAATAACGAGCAGGATTTAATTACGTAGGCAATATGCAAAATGTAGGCTACGTGTTACTCATAGGATTCAGATTTGAAACTAAGTATGAATTTACACCGCCTGTCAATACTTAATGCATTTTGACATACGAAAGTGTATGATTATGTATAAGTTTTCGTCTTTGGATCTTATAGCCATAAGATGTGTCTACAGTGTATTTTGTTAAGCATAAGTGAGTACATTCTCATACTATTCTTGAATACAGCGTTTTGTTCAAAAGGATTTAGAGAGGGTAGCCCACACACTTTAACAAATGATCGATCACAAATCTGTGACCAGTGAGACTATGAAATAAATAAGTACTTATCATGTAAGTAAGTAAGTAAGTAAGCCTGCTTTTAAACTCTCTAACTTTCAAGGGCACCTACATACAATAGTACATAGACTCGTACCTACCTACATAAACATATATTTGGAGCAAGTTCTATTAAATCTTCAGAATAAAACAAAAAAATAGTTTTAGGGTAATTTTACGCTTAAAAATATCAGTCAATCCAATCTCGCATTTTAAACATTAGTACAATATTGAAAGTTTATTATAATAACACAATTAACTTTATCACAATGAATTACAACCACAAAACCCAAATCGCGACACTGACAATCAAATACAACGAACTATTGCAAGTACAACCTGCGCAAATGGCCGTGTACCTATGTATGTTAGGTAGATCGAAGTCAAACAGCTTTTTCTTTATGTCATACCATTCCCAGTACTGCATCTTGGATGGAGAACGTTGCAGGATCAACGAGAATATTCCTCCATCTCCGTGGTCGGAGCAGTGGTTAATTATCATTGAATGCTGTGTTACTTTCAGCACACGAATGACTTCGGGGTGGCGTGGTGGTTCGTTTGGGTACCAAACATCTGCAAAAGTAATGAGCGATAAGAGGTTTACCTACATCTAGACAATTCATTATTAACAGGTGTGATGTATATTCTGATAGAACTGCGAGCAATGGTCACCATCGTAGTAACCGCTCTGAACACGCACGCTACGCTTTTATTTTCGCAAGTTTCATTCTTCCATTGCCGAATTGATTTCAAAATTAATTATTTTTACCTATTCCTCTTGCTTTCATTTCTTTCTCCATAGGTCTTTGCTGATCCGCTACCCAGAGGCCTGGTGTTTTAGGAGTGTACAAATACGTCTGCTCAAGAGTTTGTCCATCTTCGTCCCATATCACTTGAATTCGTCTCTCAGTGTACATGTCTCTTTTCCTCCTGTTCAACCGTATATCTAACCATGAACCAGACATAGACGTGTCAGACCAAGGGTTGCTTTTGTACGAGCGCCAGTTTTGATCAGTGTAATTTCTTTTGGTGATCTGAAAAATAAGTTAAAGTTGCTCTCTTAACGTAAGTTTTATTTTTGTCACCCTCAGCAATCAAGGTCAAGCAATATCAGTCACGTTTTTCTCAATTAGTTCACTTTATATCACTTCTAAGGTTTCTTATACAATACAATAAAAGTACTCACAGACCAATCAATCCAATCGTCACGAGGCTCCGTCGAAGCATCAGTAATAAACAGCGTCACGCAGCCGATTTCATTCGGCTTGTCGGTCATATCCGGCGTATGCTGGGCGTAACCAACCCCATACCACATTCCGTAAACGTCTTCCATATCAAAGGTATGCGACCAACGGATGCTGTCACCACAGAAACTGCGCACTTGCATTATAGATGCCAGACAAACAAATAGGATGAACATGATCGCTCGGATAAAACTAGCTATGGAATATGGGACGAGGCGCTAGCAGCCTCCGTCTCAATGATGTTAATTAGTAAGATGCTACCTGCCTGGGGTTCGTAATGTCGTAATAAGACGTGTGAATCATTTTAAGTGAATCTTATTGCTGGTGCATCTATAGCCATTTGTATACTATTTTAAAGTATTTAAAGATGTTTTCATTTTCGAAGCAGTAAATTTGATAATAATAATAATAATAATTTTATTTATTTATCTTTACAGAGTGAAATAAATAAATTGATAGCTTCGACAATAAAAACATCAGACAGTCAGACATCAGATACTTCCTGCATTACCTTGAATTCAAACTTATAGGCATTTAGACATTCCTGAAAAATCGACCGCAGCGCTCAATTAGAGAAACTCTGTTGCTTATCTATATTAATACATGAAGCAAAAACGTTGTAACCCTTTTTACGAAAATTGCGCGGATGGAGGAGTATGAAATTTCGCACACTTATAGTTAGCTTATATAGAAAAGGAGTGCAGAATGCTTTTTTTTAAGATATGTTTTTTTTAATTTAAATTAATTATGGTCGAATTTCGACCAGTGGGCGACCAATAGTTTGATTTATTTGTTCATTTTAGGGTTCCGTACCTCAAAAGGAACCCTTATAGGATTACTATAAGGTACCCTCGTTGTCTGTCTGTCTAACTGTATGTGTGTATGATTGTTTAACAAAACCCTTTTCTCAGGAACGCGTGGAAGTATCAAGTTGAAAGTAATATCAAATACTGGTTCTAGGGTCTCTTGAAGCTGTAAAAAAATCTAGAATCTTGATTTTTACAGGTTCAAGAGACCGTTCCGAAGTTAATGAAATCAAAAACTACGGACTAATTACGATAATTTATGCCGAATTATGTTGACGATCGCCAGTAAATCAAAAGCTCTGGGGTACTTCCCATTGACCTAGAATCATGAAATTTGGCAAGAAGCAAGGTCTCACAGTTTCACAGCTCATTCTCTCTAAAGGAAAAAAAACCAAAAGCAGTTCATTCACGAGTCATAAAATATTGGTTGCGACTACACATTTGCATGACAGTGGCGTACAACATTTTAACAAAGTTATTAAGTTATATCTTCGTTAAAGCAATGTTCGTTCTTTAAAAATGCCCATGACGGTGAAAAAAGTAGGTAGGTGGATCAGTATTGGCACACCTTTCGTACTAGACCGTTTTATTTTTTTATGAAATGCAACGTATGACACGTCTACATCTTGATAAACACGGGCTTTACTCACGTATAATTTTGTCGATGGAGGCACCGACACTGTTTCGATTCATCTAGAGAATCTTCATCAGGGTGTTCGCGAAGATTCTTTAGATTAATCGAAACAGTGTCGGTGCCTCCATCAACAAAATTATACGTGAGTAAAGCCCGTGTTTATCAAAATGTATAGTTAACTCACGAAAGTTTTGAAGTGAAGTATGACACGTCTGTTTGCACCATAAAAAGTCTATGATTAAAAGTGAAAAAATGGTATATAAGTAGGGTATTCTAGTAATGGATGTATTTAATAAGTAGATAAGTAAGTAGGTACTTTATTTCATGCAGTCATTACGCTTACCTACTACAGTGGCTATCATGGTTAAGCAGCAACAAGTGCTAACTGCTGCCCGGGGCTTTTGCGCGCCTACCTACTTTAATATTAGACTATGCCCTTCTCCAAGATATAATCTGTCTCCGTATTAAATTTCATCAATATCCGTTCAGCCGTTAAACTGTCTGTCAAGCAGACAGACAGACAGATATACTTTCGAATTTATAATATTAGTATGGATTGATGTTTTGGTAGATAGGTATAGACCATAATATTTTACTAACAGCTATTGCTAATTTGCTGTAAGCAGGTTAGGTCATTAGTCTTCGACAAAGGATCAATAAAACACATTTCAATAATTAAAATATTTGCTCTTAATGAAGATGTTTTTTCACATTACATCAATACATTATTATTGATTATTATTCCAAGTAAAACCGGACGATAGATACAAAAATATATTTCTAAGAAACTGCATTGAAAAACTAGATATTTTTTATTAGCTTATTTAAAAACGTGATCTGTAAATTGCGTAAGCTATAGCAAATATAAGAACACTTGACATAGTTGTCGCTGCGGCTGAATTTTCACAGACTCTCTTCAATGCAGAAGTAGACAGATATTTCAACGTGAAGACGTTGTGTATGCTCGCCAAGTCTTCAGGTGTCAGTTGGTTTTCATTTCTCGAGAGCACAACGCTGAAGAGTTGGGAGTTAGGCAGACGCATGCAGAAGTTCAGCACAAGATGGTTGTTAGCCACTTTAAGGACTTGGATTACTCCACCGAAGAAGCGGTACATGTTGTCAACAGCTGAAAAATAAATAGGTACTTATTAATAGTATTAAGATCTCTAGTTGCGTAGTATAGAACTTTAACGTGCGATATCAGCGCCACTGCTTGACCCTTATATAGCCGACCGTTACTAAAAGTTTTAATTTATAATATACTAGCTGCTGCCCGCGACTTCACATCCGTGGCACCTACAAAAAAGTAGCCTATGTCCTTCTCCAAGGTCCCTTCTATCACTATACCAAAAATCATCAAAATCCGTTCAGCGGTTTTGGCGTGAAAACAGACAGACAGACAGAGTTACTTTCGCATTTATAATATTAGTAGGGATTAACTGTATCCATGGTCACTGCATCTCTGTAGAAGAATCTGAATGAAATGTTATTCATATTAGAGACTATTTACACGTACTTATTATAGTCGAGGGGTTAAAGTTGCAGTGACTATAAGGTTCTATGTTTAATTTTGGTGTAGAGAATCCAGATTATGAACGGAAACAAAACAGCCTCATTATGCCTGTTAAAGGTAGTCTGTTCAGTTTAAAATGAGAAGAGTAGACCATTGCATTTTGTATCATTGTCATAAATGACACCCCAACACTTATCTTAGCAAACGGACTACAAAATAGTGTTGCGTCCGATACATAGCTCCATCTGTTGGCAGGCGGACGCATTAAATATTCACCTACAACGCCATCTGGTATCGAGTAGATGCAAACTACAAAGTACACGTATCGAATGCATATGAGTGAACGAGATAGCAATTTCTCTCTATTGCAAGCGAACATTTGAGCGCGTTCCGGTTCGTTCTCGAACGTTCGAGTTGCGTCGCGGTTTTACGCGACGCACTCGACGCTCGTACAAATACGGCGGTGGTTTGCAGATGCAGTCAGTCTATTTTCGGCTAAGCAAGTGATACAAGTGCGATAGTTTCGAAGTGTTATTGGTTGTGTTATAGTGTTGTGACTCTTATAGTGTTCTATTGGAAAGTTTAATAGTAGAATCAGTGGATTAAGTTCTGTGTGTAGTAACTTTGAAATTAAAGTTATTATTTGGTAAAATTAAGCGGTTTCTTAATTTATCAGTACCCGGCTCGTAACAAATTGGTGTCAGAAGCGGAGATAAAGAAATGCCGGTTTTATCAAAGGAAGACACGGACGGTATCCGGACAAGGAGTCAGCGGCAATAGGAAATGGATGAGAGGCGGTTTAGAGGTTCTCCATCACAAGAATCTCAACAGGTTCCTCAGCCAACGATGGAGTCATCTGGTGAGATATCGGGAGTCCCATTATCATCTGTGGCTCAGGCTCCTGCTGCAGGGGACCTTGCTGCTTTAATGGTGATGCTTCAGGAACAGGCTCGCCAGCAACGGGAAGAACAGAAACGTTGGCAGGAGGAACTGGTTCACCGGCAAGAAGAACAGGCTCGTCGTCAGGAGGACCAAGCTCGCCAGCAACAGGAGGAACTGGTTCGCCGGCAAGAAGAACAGACTCGCCTTATAAAGGACCTGCATGGAGCCTTTGGCAAGGAGCTTCAGGAAGTTAAGGAGTAACGTCAGTTATGAGCAGCTGCTGGAGGCACTAGAATCTCGATATGGTGACGCACATCACGAATATGTTTTTCGCGCTCAATTAAAGGACAGGACTCAGCGCAATTCGGAGACCCTGCAGCAGTGGGCCCTGGAAATAGAAAAGCTGGTTCGGAAGGCCTTCCAATCTTCAAAGCCCTTATCGATGGGAACTTGGTTCAGGCATTCGTCGATGGGATACGTGATTTGGAAGTCAGAGCTACTGTGAGACTTGGTCATCACGAGTCTTTAAAGAACGCCTTGGCCCATGCTTTGGAGGTGGAAGCTGTACGGTTGGACACTCGAGCACATCGCATCAGAGAAGTGGTGGACCCAAGCCACGACGGTCGTCCAAAGTTCAGGCCGAAATGCTACGGGTGTGGAGAAATGGGTCATCTGAGGTCTAGTTGCCCGAAAAGCAATAAAGAAAGCGACGACCGATCTCAAGCGACATGGAGGATTCAACGGCTACAAGAGTTTGACTATGTAACTGAGCATCACAGTGGAAAATCTCACGGTAATGCAGATGCCTTGTCAAGGAGATCTTGTCCAGAAGAATGTAAGCATTGTGTAAAACAAGAGTCCAAAGAAGTGGTACCCGTCAGAATGTTGAGCACGGATCTAAATGATGAATGGAAGGAAACCCTACAGAAAGCGCAGACAGATGACTCAGATATCAGGGCAATCATCGAATGGATAAGGACTGGAACTTCTAAACCTGTTTGGAGTGGTGTGGCTGGAATGAGCACAACAACAAAAAGCTACTGGGCACAATGGGATAGTCTGGTTATCCACGATGGATTATTGTGCCGTAAATAGGAAAATGCTCGCGGAGATCACTGTCATCTGCAAATGGTTGTTCTAAAGGCTAAAGTATCGGAAGTGCTTAAACTCTACCATGAAGGATGCTCCGGGGGGCATATAGGGGTAAAGAGAACTCTGTTGAAGATACGTGAGCGATTTTACTGGATCCATTGCAGAGATGATGTGGAAGACTGGTGCCGAAAATGCACGAGTTGCGCAGCAGTGAAAGGACCCCATACACGCAGCAGAGGTGCATTAAAGATTTATAACGTGGGAGCGCCATGGGAGCGGATAGCTTTGGACATTGCGGGACCATTCCCTACCACAGAAAATGGAAACAAGTACTTCATGGTTGTTATGGATTATTTTACTAAGTGGCCGGAGGTCTTTGCAATCCCAAACCAAGAAGCATCGACAGTAGCCGATAAGTTAGTCCATGAGGTCTTTTGTCGTTTTGTCGTTTTGAAATTCACAGCGATCAAGGGAGGAATTTCGAGTCCCAAATATTTCAGGAAACATGTCGAGTGATGGGTACTTATAAGACAATAACCACCTCTTATCGGCCACAATCCGATGGCATGGTTGAAAGGTTCAATCAAACGCTGGAGAGATATCTAGCAAAAGTAGTGGGAAATAAGCAGACCGATTGGGACAAGCACATTCAACCGTTTTTACTGTCATATCGAAGTGCAGTTCACGAAAGTACAAGTGTCACTCCAGCTTTGGCGAACTTTGGAAGAGAACTACGGTTGCCAGCAGACCTTATAACAGGCATTCCTCCTCAGTTTCCAATCCAGTCAACAAATGTCTGAAAAAATGAAGACTCGATATGACCGAAAATTAAACCACTTGGGCTTTAGTGAAGGATCACTGGTGTGGTTAGATAACCCTGTACGCAGTAAAGGGAAGTGTCCTAAACTGCAGGCAAAATGGGACGGGCCATATCGAATTATGAACAGGATCAACGATGTCACGTACCGGATTAAAAAGGGGCTACGAGGCAAGCCTAAGATTGTCCATGTGGATCGACTAGCGCAATATTACTGGTCTAACGATGCTCGGGACGAGCATGTCTTAGGAGGGGATAGTGTTGCGCCCGATACATAGCTCCATCTGTTGGCAGGCAGACGCATTAAATATTCACCTACAACGCCATCTGGTATCGAGTAGATGCAAACTACAAAGTACACGTATCGAATGCATATGAGTGAACGAGATAGCAATATCTCTCTATTGCAAGCGAACATTTGAGCGCGTTCCGGTTCGTTCTCGAACGTTCGAGTTGCGTCGCGGTTTTACGCGACGCACTCGACGCTCGTACAAATACGGCGGTGGTTTGCAGATGCAGTCTGTCTATTTTCGGCTATGCAAGTGATACAAGTGCGATAGTTTCGAAGTGTTATTGGTTGTGTTATAGTGTTGTGACTCTTATAGTGTTCTATTGGAAAGTTTAATAGTAGAATCAGTGGATTAAGTTCTGTGTGTAGTAACTTTGAAATTAAAGTTATTATTTGGTAAAATCGGTTTCTTAATTTATCAGTACCCGGCTCGTAACAATAGTTTATAAGCGTTTATTTTTTACTCTGTAGCAAAAAAGACAGGTCCAAGCTATTTGCTCGTAACGTGATTCTAAACGTAGTAGAGAAAACATATTTTTTCTGGCAATATTCTACTCACATCCACTAGGAACGTCGGTTGGCCAGAATCCTTTGTGAGAAGTGTTGACCTTCACATGATAGTCGTCCTGCCACAGACCTTCGTGCCACTCCAATACAAAATGCCTGATGCGGTATTGCTCCGGGAGGCCGTACGTGCGACTTATGTATGGAGAGTTCGTCAGCTGAGGGTAAGGGGTCGGTGGAGTAGGCTGAAACCAAACAAAGAAATAGGATTATTTAGTTTTGTCTATTTCTAAACTTCATGTCTGCTTTTTGCCACAAAACTTCGCCGTACGTTCGGGTACGTTCATATTAGGAAAAAAATCCATAACATCTTGTAAAATCAGCATCAGAGTTCTACTCACTAAGCTTCGGCTAATAAGTCCGCCCTGCACGTAATCTTCAAACTTTCTTATCTGTATAATCGGGCAGTAAGGGTTATAATCAGTCCCTATTACTTTCTCCTTGTGGTAAATATACTCCCGGACGTACCACATTCCAAGTAATGCCTCTTCATCGAACTCATGAGTTGGATGTAAGTTTTGACAGTAATGGACATTTGAAGCTGTAGCTATAAAGCTGTTTGAAATTGATATACAAATAATCCAAAGAGCTATCATGTTACTGACTGATGCTAATTCAATTTAAGCTAAGTGATGCTCTGGCGGTTAATTGGTGGTGTATCACCGAGTCCAGAGCCACAGATGCAAGCGACCGAGCACTGCCTGATTAACCTGCTAATTGACATGATTCACCCTGCATCCTGTTATTGAATAAGCACCGGAGTAATTTCCCACACACTTAAGTCCACAACACATCAAAACAATTCCCACGAAATTAACCCATATCATGTGCATAAGTAAATACATTTTGTTAAAGAAATCTTGGTTGCTAACATTAGCAAAGATTGAATTTAGCACTAAAAATGACTGACCTGGATGTAGCGTTCCTTGATGTCGATATAAAAGCATTCTTGCGTAGTGTGTTCGATCTTGTATTCGCCTTTTGTATGTGGTATTTTTTCAACTCCATACCAGACACCGGCTATCTGGTCCAAATTAATTTCATCACCATAAGACGGAGATAAGTCATCGCAGTACTTATGGTTTTCGAAATAATAACTGTTTTGACCGTAACATTGAACCGCTAACCCTAACACTACGATAAGTAAGCTAAAAGCCATTGGATTAACCAGTATAACCCGGATAAACGGATAAAATTTCGGATATGCTGATCCGGGAGCACCAGGCGACCATACACGAATGGAGATGTTTTGCTCAATAATCCGGACGATAGAGTGAATGCGAGAGCAACTGAATGTGGGCGGACTACCTAGCAGATTAAACGCACTCGAACTGACGCTACCAGTATAACGCTGCTACAAGTACCTAATTTATTGCTCACAAGAATAATTATCGTATCAACTTGGTGTTAGTCCCCCCTCATGTACAAGTAAGGCCACTTTGTATGCTGGAAACATAGCGTACTCGACTCCTGTAGCACAAATTATAACTTATAAGCCGGTGTAACAGAGTTGAGTTTAGTACGAGTATTTCCATTGTCTTACCTACCTAACAATAGTAAAACTTGGGTAGAACAAAGCCTCTATTGAACGGAAAATATTTCTCAAGACTTTTCAGCGTTTTCTCAAGTTTTCCATTGTCCGTACTTTTCTCGGCATGTTCGACTACCAGGGCAGCAAAAGCCCAAGAGTGTGGGGTGCGAAAATCAATACTATCCTCTGACGTCATTGAAGGACATCGATCGAGTCCTACTAGATGCGTGTTGCGGCCGTCTGTATAGGCAAGGTGGCCGGTTTGTTGACCCAGCTATGACGTCAGAGAACGCATTTAAATAATACCTATACTTACCTAATAAAAATATATAGCGTCTAGAAATATTTTTAATAATTCAACTCATACTAATATGAAGATATACTGAAAAGTAAGTAAAGTACACATACATGCAAGGAATTAAATGTCTCGCGATCACTTTCTTTTCTCTCCATAAGTATTATGTAACCTGTAGGTCATCCATTCGATACAAGACCCTAGTATAGGGTCAACATGCCTTCAGCTTCTTCAGGCATGTGCGTAGGTGGTTCAAGATCACAGAGGTGACACTTCGTTTATTTTTGTCTTTTGATGGTTATAATTGCAAAGGCGAAAGAAGTTTATTTATCTATCTATGGCCATGCTCCTTAATACATATTTTTGTTTTTGTAACGAAGTTCCTTATCGCACGGTACGGACTTGGCGGATGGGGGCTAGGCGAAAAAAAGTGTACCTAAGATTTTTCCGTCACGAACCATTCTTTAGTGTAGGCGCTTATCCATAGGGTGGCACGAATGAATAAGATGAATTGAATGATGTACAATCAAATGTTTATTTTCACAACTCGAAAAATATAATTAATTACGAAATTTTCTACCATTCATTAGTTATATATCTGCGTTTCATTTAATTGCTCTCAAACGCTAGTAATTCATTCGTATGTATTTGTTAATATATAATATAATACGTTTATCAATAATAGTATACTACGATAGGAACTTCGTTCCAACCGAGTGTTCCATGACACTCACGCATTTTTTTGTTACTGATAATATTCTTTATTGGTTTTATGATTTACTTTCTTTTCTTTGTGTATGTACAAACAAATTATATTATATTCTATCCCATAAATACCCATACACTTAGAGGTAGTTGTGTGCGTCAATTTTATGCCGGGGTAAGGTTATATGGGAAGGGCGTCCTTTTCACACTCCCGTGACGTAAGCTTCTCTTGGGGTGCCATCTGTGACGTAATGCGCGATGGCTGAATCCGAGGTTACATGCACCAGGATGTCATAAGCAAGAGAATATAAAGCTCCACGTTCGTAGCACGTTCGAAAAGCCTTTCTACGAAACTCGCGTTTTGCTACGCGAAGTACTCGCGCGCGCTACGAGTTATTTTTCAAGTAGTATGAACGTTTCTGTCTAGGTTATTACTTACTTGGATAACAAAACAGTATTTACTATATTCTTTAGGTATGTACCTATAGGTAAGTACTTACTTCTTTAATCTTTTTTTTGGTAAAATACTGGCCTATATGGTAGATAAAACCACCACGAGATTATTTCAATCATAAAAACAAACTTTTATGACTATTTGTTTAAATAGTTTTGTTATGATCGTATTTGCTACTCTTTTATGTCGAATATTCCAAACCTACTTCCTACTACTTAATTATATTATTTGTATAAGAATAACATCATTTATTTTCTTAGCAAGAAAAACTCTCGTCTCAGCACAAAGTGAACTGAGATGAATGGACAACTTACTTCTATCAGCAACATCGCCATTTCCATTTTATCAATGGAATTAACCCCCATGGGGCACCCCGGAGGGATTGCGGTTTTCAGAACCAAGGCATCAGATCGCACAGAAGCTGAAATTCGTAATGGTTCAGGAAATCACACACACTACGGAGCTACGAACACACTACGACCCCAAGCTTGTGTTACCTCGTGCACACTTCTGACAAACCTCTCCACAGGTAAAACTGTAGGCAGAAGCTAGTAAAATTATATTAGTAAAGATTTATTAATGATTCTATTGTGGCTCTTTTCGATCAACAATACATGATTAAATAGATGTATAGACATTTTTGTTAGGATATAATTCTCTATGTTTAGCCCATTGTTAGATGTAAACAAAATACCGAGTCTGTGTAGGTAAATACCGAAATCATATAGTTGTCTTGCATTGTCTTAATTAGTTTACGTAGGTAACCTATCGAATTTAATAATTATATATAGTTAAAACATGTTTTGTTTAGCATACAAAGAAAGAAATAAAAGAAAATACTTTTATTTGTAAAAACTTACACCTAAAAAAACAATATGAAGGTATATTCAAAATAATACCAAAGAAAAATAGAAAATACAACTTAAATTAAACTAAAGTAAAGATTGAGTGTCTCGCAATCGTCCAAGTGTGCTGTTAAATTAGTGTCCGACTCAACATTATGTTGCGTTATACAGTCGGAACTATACAACGCAACGCTGATCTTCAGGCGTTTTAAAATAAGGTACGAAATACGGATAGATATAAAAATAATAAAGATAATAGGACATCACTAGAAGGAAGTAGAGCGCGGGCAAAGACGAAGCTGTAGAGCCATGGGTACATAGATACTGGATACTAGTATATACATAAAAACTAAAAGGTGTGGGATCCGATATTGGTTTATAAATAACATGTAAAAATATAAAGAGTTTAATTATTAGATGTATATTAAAAAAATACATAAATAGTAAGTAGAGCGGTCTAAAGTAAAAAAAAGATAAACTTCTATAAAAAGGAGATCTTATTTCTGAGATCTTCATGCTCTTTTTGAGAATCCGTAAGAAACTTTTTAATTCTGTCCATTTCTGTAAATACATGTAAAACTATATGTAAACTGTAAACTACATGTAAAATAAAATATGAAATAATGTAATGTAATGGTTGATAAAGTATTTGGTTGATTAGTAGTAAGTTTATTTTAGTAGTAAGTTTTTTTTAACAAACTACACGTTCAGCAGAGTATTTATAATAATTACAAATAAATATTTTTTTGTGAACACTTTTACGATAACTTTTACCTATACCATACGTAGATAAAAGTAACCGTTTTTTTCCTACAATATCGGAAATATCGATAAGATGGCTTTTCAACCGGTATTCGCGAGGTTATTCCTACCAGGAGAGCAGAAACCAAAAGGAATATAACCGGTACAATCCATCCCCCGCAACCACGTTGTATGCACACACACTATGTACAGCTGTGTGGTACCGCACCGAATATTGATATATTCGTATCGTATTTACATATGTATTTTTTTATCTCTACTGACAGTTACTTACAACCGTGTCCTAAAATATGATGTAGGTATGTAGGATATCGTATGGTTTTACTCGATAAATATTTTTGTATCAATTTTGTTTTTTTTGTTGTATAACATATAGTGATGAGACGCCCAACAATTTCCTATACGAAACTCTCGATTGTGGTAGCTAACACTAGCAAGGATAAAATATGTCGATTTGATAATTCTCAAATATTTTTTGCTAACTGAATTTTATTTTGTTAACTCACAAGATAATTATCTAAATTATTCGAAAAAATATTTGTCCTACAAAATCTATGGTTTGATCAAAGAGTCCCCTCCTTCCAACATGTATCGATAATGAGGTCATCATAAATGATTACTAACCAGCTGATTGTTTATTTTTTTACTTAGTTAATATTTATATAATTTAACAGTCATATTGTCCTACCCAAGGCCATATGCCTTGGGTATGTATTAGACACTACTTCATTACCATGGTCGGTTCATGGTTCATGACCCATGGCTAGAAACAATAAGGGTCGATCTTAAAAATACACACTAGCTAATGAGTTGTATAAATCTATTGCCATCACTACTCTTTGACATTAAAATGACAAGGACATTGCATACTTAAAAGCCAAGCTAGCTAATTATGTGATTATAGGATAGAAGAATAATGTTTCCCAAACAAACAACTAAAAGCCTACGAGAATTCGATCCGTAGAGCACCGCGTAGCCTCTACGTCACCCGTCGTAGCCTGCCTACGACCATGAAATTTTCTCTCCTTAGGGATAGAGTGACGCTGACGTCACGTGTTTGCTACGAAACCACCAGGCGCGCATAAACCGGAAAGAGGGTAGCGTAGTGACAACTAAGTCTACTAACCGGGCGAGGGAACTAGCCATGCAAGCACCCCGCGAAAGTAGTGTGCTTCAATAGGACAGCAGCATAACGAGAGAGTTCAAATAGTTTTCGCTACTATTGTGGAGAGGGTTGGGGTGGATGGTTATGACGTCACACACGCTACGTGGTTAGGGTGAGATATGCAAGGGTGTTGTGGGTGACTGATTTATGGTAAAACGATAGTGGCGTTCGTATAATACCTTATCTAAGTATAGCTTTTGTTGAATTGGTTTCATTTAGTTTTGGTCACATTTTACAATCCAATTATTATCGTAAATAATTATTAACATAAGTTAAAATACGTACATGATCTTCATGAGTTTCTGAACCTACTTATAATCAATTTGTAACCTACATAACGAAGAAGGATAAGAAGATCAATTAAGTACAATCTTAATTAAGTACAGAATCTGCTTATAGGTAAAAAATATTCAACACTGAAAAAATTAACGAATGCGTAAAAAAATAGTCGCATTTCCTACACCTTATCTTACTTAACTTCGAAATTTTCTTTATATCAGTCCTTGTCATAAAAAGTGAAGTTAACCTATTTCTACCTATAATATTACTATTCTATCTAGTAATGTTAATAATAAAAAATACATATGAAACAGTTGAGATCGTTCAAAACAATCTATAGATAGCTAACTGGTCTGTAAATAGGTAGCTATTTAAATTTAGCTAGTCGTTTGATCTACAACCACCCACACACACACCACTAAACTCTGGAGCTTTGTCTGTAAATGTGTACCAGTGTTGGAAGGGTGGAATAGTCCTCCTGTAAATGTATGTTGTCCTGGTACAAGGGGTCACATCTTGGCACTACGGGTTACAAGGGTGCACGGTGCTGGTACGTTTTGGCAAAGGGTGTTATGTAAAATTAACATAATCGCGACTTTGATGATGATTCCAACCCATACAATGAAAATGAAATTTTGTTTTAATGGACTTTATGGATAGAATTAAAAATAATCATGAATAGGTTAGTACAGTTATGGCACCAGTATAATCGTTTGCTATCAAAGTACGTTTTCTCGTCCATTATAAATAAAATTAATATTGCTGGACAATACACACAACACCATCTGGCTCGAAAGAATAAAAAATATAAAAATAATACCGAACATTTTACACAGCATCATTGGCCCCAAAGTAAGCAGAGCTTGTGTAATGGGTACCACATGACTGATATACTACTGAGCTGCCAGGCATTATAAAACGCGGCACGCGAATTTTAGTTATATCAGTCATTTTGCAACAACTTTAAATTTACCTACACTTAATAGCTCTGGATTTTTAAACGATCAGAATTTTTTAATTAGATACTATGTAGCTATTTACTTAATTAAAATTTAAAAACAAAACAATGCGATGAATTTACTTTGAACTTTAAATAAGTTCAGCATGTAAAGAGCACCTCTACCAGACCTTGCAAATGCCTAACCTTGCCAAAACGTAGCCTTTGGCATTTCATGACCTTTTCCAAGGATGAGCAAAGGAGAAGCGTCGTCGTCCGCTCTAGAGGTCGATATCACCAGGCGAGCAGGACATTGTAAGACGTATCCCAGTTTAGATGTGTGGAAATAATGTTACGAGAAGTGGAGATACATTCTGTGGGTTTAAATGTTAAGTCGAAATGTGGGTAATGGTATAGGTAAGTATTGTAGCTGCGGCATGAGGTTACAGTTACTTAGTTAGAGATAGTTATGAGGCATGCTATGCAAACTTGAATACACTTAGTAGTTCTTATTGTCCATATTCTTAAACATTTAATTGCTGTTCAAATAAAGTAAGTTCTTAGAATATTTTACTTTCTATATATTTATACAGGTACTACTGAAGAAATTGAGCTGAGTTAAATGAAACTACACAAGCGCAACAAAAAAGGTTTTCACAAGTTGTCAAGATCCGGAAATGTTTTTCCGCCCATGCCGCCCACCCACGCAGAGAGCATTGGGCGGTGTATTATGTGTGACGTCACGAGGCAAAATTACCAGGGTTTCATAGATAAAAGGATCTGGCGAAAAATGTTTGCTACTTTGAGGGGATGAGGGACTTTATCTCGAAGCACGTTGGCGCTTTGTGAAGTCTAACTAATTAACTAAGTACATACCTAACGTAATAACAAAATAGACGCCTGCTGAAAGGATTTGACATTGTTTTAGAACTTTTTATTATGAAATTGTTTTTATTTTTTAGAAGTAAGATTTACCTTTTAATTTTTCTTCTGCTGTTCTGTGTTCCTACTTTTACGCATTAGATACATAGTATCTAAAATGTTAAAAGAAGGTGTACATAAACTGAATTGAATTGAATACTAAAATAAGTTGGACAGACGTGTATAATAGATTGTATTTTCTTAATTTTGGAGACTACTTGCGCACCTAAGTACCTACCTATTCATTTTTCTTAGTTAGATGACCCACTTTGTATTTCTAGACAACATTAAAAGTCACCTCTCCTGGCCTGGAACACGAACTGAAAGTGAAAAAATACTGTCATATTTAGTATATTTGGGCGTGCATGAGCACCGCCCTAGCCCGCCCAGTGGTGCTTCTTAGGGCGGCAACGGTTGTCCACTGGCGCCCCAAATACTAAGGCACCAGAAATGTCAAGGAGAAACCGATGTAAATTTCTCTCGCAGACAGAGACGATCAGACAAGGAGAAATTTCGCGCATGCGCCATAGTTACACATCTTACCCTCTGTCTTAAGAACCATTCTTTGACAAAAATATTCAAACTCTAAATCAAATGATAGATATATTTAGATCGACTTAACTTATTATTATTAAGTTGTACATATCTTACAATAGAACGATTAGTCTGTAAAAGTAATAAGACTAAGTGACGTCTTTCGTTAAAATCTACGAAGTTTATTCGTAACTGTCACGCAAAAACCTTTTACTGTCGTCAACAGTAGGTATAACCTTTAGGTTACATAGGTACAACATGAAAATATAACATGCTGACGCAAGTTGGTACTTTATTGTTTCATTTGGCTTACGTAACGTTTTGGGAACAGCCTGCACGACATTTCACAATAGGCAATTAGCGAGCCGGGTATAGCGAGCATTGAGCGGCGTCGGTCGCCGGCGTCGTACGGCGTCGTAGGTCGTGACGCCACCGCCGAGTGACGTCACTACGAGGGTGGAGGGTGCGACAGCCGGCAAGGCAAGGGTAGTTGCCCCCCAGTGAAAGTCGGCCCCCGCCCGGCGTCAGTATAGCTTGGACCGTCGATCGGCTATCACGCCTCGTCTTTTGCTCGTCTATTTACATACATATTTCGAGACCTTCGTATTTACTATGATTCTAAATAGTTTCGGCTCTTTAATGTGGCAAACCGGAAATACAAATTAAACTAAAGAACAGATCGATTGTGATTTAGGAGTGTAATAACGTGTACTTAGGTATATTTTTTCTGATTAAGTTTGGGTTCGGATTCAGAGAGACAAAACTTAGGGTATGTGCTTTAAACAATTATTTTGATTTGTATAGTACATTTTAATGGTAGGTAATTCACCTTTTTGGTACCTACCGGCGAGTTTTGCTCATTTACCTTACGTAGGAACTAACCTAAGTTGGCTGCGTACCATCACCTAACTCTACCAGCTACTAGCCTCAATATTTTTTCAAAAAAGGCAAAAGAGGTATATCCTTATTACAGAAATGTAGGTCTCTTCTTTGAAGAGTACCTACTTACCGTTTGTAAATGCACAAGGGCTGGTAACATGCCCTTCATTAATGGGGCCTACGACTCCTGCTAACCCAAACTTTTATTTACAATCTAAATTCAGCGGCGATGCACGAAAGCTGCTATAAATAACCGGGGTTCGCGCGCTCGAGTATCGTCCGCAGCCGGTCCTCGTTTTCATTCCATACACTATTTCTGTCTTTTAGAAAAGCAACAAGACATTTTGCATGCGAGCAAAAAGAGAAATAGCTCCTTGTAGTGGAAAATGAGAAAAGTGCGTAAAAAGAAGCCGACTGTCGCGAGGAGAAAGTGACCAGTAGTGTACATAGATGAAACTTGAAGAAAGTGCTCTACCTAAAAAGTTGATAGTCTAAACCATCGTTCAATCGGTTCTTCATCAAGGTAATTACTAATCTCATGTCAAGGTTATTTACTTATAGAGCCACATTATTGTAGCTGCCCACTAGCTGCCCGCACCCAGTTTCGCCTGTGTGAATACTGTCGCACGTCGCGTTCGCGAACTCATATACCTATATCACACTAAAACATGTCTAATAGACTAATTTATATATTTCTATCAGTTTAAACAAAACTTTTGTAATATTAGCATCATAGAAAATGTCATAGGTACTCAAACGGTGGCTTCTGGTGGTTCTCTTCACTTTCAAGATACAACATTAAAACAAAAAAAAATTTCGTTACTAAAGGATGCAACCAAATGTGCTTGAAACACATTTGGTATTAAGTTTATATAAATTTGTAAATCTTTTTAACTTCAATAATTCGTGAGGCACAACGTTAAACGCGGCATTTTAAGTAGTCGGCGAGCAGTGAAGCCTTTTAAGTATAGTACATTTTTAAAACAAATAAGAACTTTTATTTGTCATATTTATTTGTATTTAAAAAAAATAGCATAGAAATCCAATATATCATTGTAACATTACTTAAGGTCAACTTTGGTTACTAGAACTACATGAACAAGTTTGTAAATAAATAATATTAATTCTAATCTAATTTGTGCCTCGGATATGTGATTTACTCTACCTAACTACATACTAAATAGGTACCCCTTACCACCCAGACCAGAAAGCTTTTATATGGAAGACTTAACTATACTATTCCAAATACAATTATTATTCCTAAATACTATATAATACTTTTCCTAAATGTCCAAATGTTGGTTGGATATTTAACAAGCTTCACACACTTTTCTTCTTAGTAGGTTTTTTTTTTCATGCCGTTTCTATTAACCTAATTACACCATCCAACATTATAAATTATATTATACTTACACACATGTAAACAATGGTACCAAATATATGTTTGTGTGTTATTGTTTACGTTATTATGTTATATTATTTATGTATACTGTTATTATTTACTCGTCATTCTTACATAATTTGATATCTACAAACACATGTTTTATAAATTGATTAACTGCCAAAACACATAATCTACTCCCTAATCATTGTATAACATTACACAGAAACAAAAATCATTGTGTTGTAAAATGGCATGGTACAAGTAAATAGTAAACCATCAAAATTGTATATAAATAATTAAAAACAGTACATATTCAAGCCATTATTTCTATGAATCGCATAGCACCACATTAGTACTATTCTATTACTATACCTAGATAATATTACTATTATAATACAAGCAATGGTATATTTTGTGCTATTTGTTGATTGTTAAAACAAATCAGTATTTGGAATCTAAAAAAGATGTGACCTTTGGCCAAATTTCATTAGACGTTGATCCTTTAAACTGTTGCAGAATATTCTTTTTTTTATAAAAATCTATTACCGGTTTTGTGATACTTTCATATATCTCCAACCTCTTTCGTACAGCCTCGGGTTTGTCATCTGGTCGTTGAACTAAATCTTCACCAGTCTCATCATCTTTGCCTTCTACTTTTGGAGTGTTGAACCCAATGTTGTATACCCTACCCGAAGACAGGTGGACCCATCGGTTCTTTACTCTATCAATAATAACTTCAAATGGCACAACTAGGTTCAAAACAACATCCACAGGCTGAACTCGCCACAAAGCTTCCGCCTGTGCCACAGTCCTCGGAAAACCGTCCAACAGCCAGGGTTTATCTTGCACTTTCTCAAGCTCATTTAACATAAACTTTATCATCACTTCGTCTGGAACTAATTTCCCTTCATCCAGGTACTTTTTAACTTCTATTCCGAGATTTGTTTGCTTTTCAATGTGGTCTCTTAGTTTATCACCACTGGAAACATGTCCTATATTATACTTTTTGACTAATCGTGAAGATATCGTGCCTTTTCCGGACGCTGGAGCGCCAAGGATGAGAGCTTTCATTAGTTTTGCCTTTACAGACATTTTTTGCGACCTTTGCACTTTTGATATCAGGTTGCCCTATTGCTCAATCTATATTTTATTCTGTTAACTCGAGCGCACACCTAACTTACTGCTGAGAATAATAACTTCACTGAAATATCCAATTACCGCTGCACTTCTTTGATATAAAAGGTACTTAAATAAAATGTTTATTTACCTTATCAAGTTTTCATGTCGCTGTATTGTTTCGTAACAGTGTGGATGGAATTTGTGTGAAGGGATTTCTCTTACGTAAGCAACTTATCGGCGTTTGATTGGTTTTATCTCTAACCTAACTCTACCATCTTAGATCTTTATTTATATAACAAAAAACAACATCAAAAGAGAGACCACAACAAAACTAAGCAAATTTTCAAATGCAATCAAAGTTCAGTCAGTGTTGCCACATAGAAAAAGAAACCAATAAATTATGTACCTTAAGATAAATAGTCCGCGCCATTGCATTCTCCCTTCATAAAAAAACTTTGGCACGAGAATAATCTTGAATGAAATTGAAGTCAAAAAAAGCAGGGAAGTGCTTTTTAAATTTATTGCACCGGGTCTTATACCGGCACTCGGGTTTCTTGCACCTTATTAGCGATAAGGGGCCATCCATTTATTACGTAACACGAGTTTCATAATTTTTGGAGCCCTATGACAAGGGTGGGTACCCGTCCTTGTCATACCGTTCTTGTGTGACATATATGTAAATTTTACACTTCTTGCCCTTATTGAAATCGGTGATTAGCCTAACTGCAATTAAGGATAGTTGTCCAAGATAGTGTGTGACTAAGTGTATATTATACCTTCCTACACTTATACTCCAGCCATATTCGAGCTATAATGTTTAATAACAAAGCGTTGCTAGGCAACCATTTTTACCCATGCCGTCGCATGGGTAAAAAACATTTTTTATCAATGCTCATTTTTGTAAATGCTAGCTAAAGTGTATGATAATAGGTAATACGCATATGGTTCAAATTTACTAGACTTTTCCCCCTCTTTTGTAAATAAACCATTATTTTCTGATTTAGTTTGTTTATAATTGCATAAGTTATTAAAATGTGAAAATAAGCGAGCGAAATTGAAGTTTGCTAATAGCGGCGTTTTAGCACACCAAATTTAAGCGATGTTTTATATAATTGTAACTGAATTCTAAACAAAAAAAATACATGCATATTCCCTATTGATAATAAATTATGAGTAAATAATTGAGTTTTTAACCACTAAAACTGTACGAGAAGATAAAATAAAAAAACAGTAGCTGATTTATTTGCATTTACTATACTTTCATTTCATTTTTTACTTCGCACTCGTGTGGGGCTCACCAACTAAATGACATGATACAAAAATGCAAAAATGTTCACGATTTCTTCCAAAGAAGCAAGAAAGCATTAGGGATGGCACTATTATAAACCATTACAGCCAATCCTAAATAAAAATGAAAAATACTTTCACTTACATGTGATTTGAAATGTTTATTAATCAATTTATATCTTTTTAGGGTAAAACGAAGTATTGTGAAATTGTGAAATATTCTGAAGTAAAAACCCTAAAAATCAGCTGTTGTCGTTTGTTTACAAATATTATGTCTCGAATTTGGCTGAAGTATAGGCACTTTAGTGCTATACGAGTTTTACAGCAGCTTTGACTAACAAAAAATCTAAAAGTAGATCTTAATTTATTACTCTTTCAAAATGAATAAGTATTTTAAAGTGGCTACTAGCTACTAGCTAGTCTAAAACGAAATGAGGGCCATTTCGTTTTAGACTAGCTATAACAGTCGGTAGTGAATATCGATATCTTTAAAAATCTATTACATATATCATCCGTACTTAACAGATTACTGAAATCCGTAATTTACAAACCAATTCGTACAATACGGCAACACTTATATCAGAAAGGTGACAGCTGTCCAACCGACGACTGTGTGTGACAAGCAAACAAACTTCAAAATAGAACCGTTCCGTTCCTAATTTTACTTTGGCTGTGTTATTCTATTTTATAATATTAGTTTGATAGTAGGTTAAGTAACTATGTAAGCAAAGTTATAAAGCGAGTAAAAGTAGCACACTTACACGGCAGAAAATTATCTTATAATAAGTAGGTACCATCTTTTTTTGGAGAGATTTGTTTTATCATCTTTGCAAATTTTCGTAATTAGTAGAAATTGCGTTTTAATTATCATCCTAGGATTTATCTAAAGTATTTAAGTATTTCGTTTCAACTTCCTAGGTTTACCCTTACCCTTACCAGACTAAATATGAGTGATAAAAGCTGTTTTACTACCGTTTAACGAAACGTAAAATTCCGCGAAATTGAAAATCTCGGTGCACTCATACGCACTCACGCATCGCAAGCGAGCTGTATCCAAATTATTGTAGAACCCTCCAAATTTAAGTTTCGCATCGTTCCAGGATGGCGCTTGTAATGCTACCATGTGACCTGCCATGGTGGACTTCAGTGCAGCGGCACTTAAAACATCTCCTCTTGGCATCGGCGCCAGCCAAACTTACAGCCAGTATGCTAAAAATTCACGATATGTGCAAGTAAGTTGGTACATACCTTTTACAAATTACTAATATATATATTTTTTATATAAACACCTACTGAAATAACTACGTCACGACACGTCAAGGTCTATCTGTCTAAATCCATTAACAGCTAATTCGCGTAGTAGGTGGGCATGCAAGAACTGGTGTTTATTTGTTTTTTATTAACAGCATAGGAATAGATCCCGAGGACGATGTCAAAGACGCGGATCTGATGAAAGGGCTGGAGCAGTTCTTCGAGGAAGAGATGACGCAGGAAGATCGAAGGCAGTTCCTCGACAATACCATCAGGATCATGGTGAACCGCGCACTTCATCTTAAGAAGTGGCGTCCGCCTAAAGGCCTCATGTTTAGTTTACAGCAGCAAAGTGAGTACCACAATCGTCTAAAATACCTAGAATATGTTCGATACATACCCAATAAATTAAAATTAGACTATTGTAGAATTATCGCGTTATCCAAGAGCTGGCTCCTATCTAGGCGTATCAGCATTGCTATTCGACATAGTCAAAAGGACGCGGTCCTCAGGCAGTGTTCTGGATCATTTAAGCTATAGATCGTTTTAACCAAGCCTTAGATATATCATTTTCACATAACATGATAAATATTATGTTTTGAGTGAAAATATGTTTAAAACCATGATACCTAGTTTGAAAAGAAAGCTCAACCGTTTTACTTGCATTTAGTATTATTGTCATTTCTGTAAATAGGTAAATATAATAATTTACATTCTGTAATAAATTATTCAATATCAACATTTAATTTATTAATATACATGGTGTATATATGTATATATGGTAAGTATCATTTAGTATCACACACACTAGTATGGGATTCTTGTGATTGCATGCAACGTACGTACGTACGTAGTTTACGTTATTGAGCATTGTATACTTCAACATAATGAGCGCTTAAGGAACATGTGGGTAGGTAGGTATGTATACCACTCATTGCGCTTCGTCAACTTTGACGACCTCTGTGGCGCAGTTGGCTAAGAACCGGCTGAGATGCAGAAGGATGCGGGTTCGATTCCCGCCACGGGACAAATTTTTATACGATATGCAAGTATTTGTCTCGAGTCTGGGTGTTTCTATGTAGAATAAGTATGTTTTTACGTAAAATAAAAGTATATAAGTAGTATATCAGTCATGTGGTACCTATAACATAAGCTCTGCTTACTTTGGGGCCAGATGATGTTGTGTGAAATGTCCGGGATTATTTATTTATTTATAACTATTAAGCTAGAATAGAAACCGTATTTTGATATAAAACAATTAGGTACCTACTGAAGCCGATTCTCTTTTCAGGTGATGTCACAGAACTGGACTACAATTTCTTGTCAGCACTAATTGCTCACGGTTTCTTCTCAACCTTTCCGAAACGGACGCTCAAAACACATCCGACGCTACAAGACTTCAATTTTACACATTTTTTTAAGAATTTACATAGGTCAGGACAAAGGCTTATTTTGTTACATACACATGGCAATAACATAATCACCAGAGCACTACTAAACCATTTCAACGTCGATTTCACTTGTAGATATTTACCAACTGTAGGTATACTCGTACATCCAATGCATCGACGTCTATCATACATAAATCGTCATAATGATCATTAGTTCATCTATCGTACTCTGATTTCAATTTTTATAAGTATTTTATTATTTCAGGAAATCGCAAAGGAACAAATTAAAGAGCTTGCTTCATTATTTCGAGTGGTTAGATAAAAATAATAATGAAGGGTCTATCAAAATTAGCAGACAGGTAAGGACTGATAACTAAATATCACATAAGTACAATTACGATTTACTACTCCACTCAACCTAAATAAAATAAAATCGCAATTTCATAAAATGTTGTAAAAGAGAGAGTCAAAAAACTAAGAAAATATATTAAGTAAGGAACACCTGCATGCCCCTTCTCTGTTTATTTATAGTCCACTCCATCCATCGGTTGCCTGGTAGAGATCGCTATTAGCGATAAGGCCGCCCATTGTATTGCCTTAAATAAGTTTCGTTTTTTGATATTGTAATATTCCGTGTGATAGTCAATAAAGTGTTTTCATTCTATCTATCTATCTAAGTAAGGGAAACCTGTGTAACACGTTACGAATTAATTATGTACAAGTATTCGACGTACGTCACCGTAGCCGGTAGCCTCGTAGCACGTAGCCTCGTAGCACCCGTCGCGTAGCCTCCCAGCTGTTACAGAATATTCAAAAGTTACTAGGTAGGTAAGTATTTACAATACAAACTACAAATTAATTATTGATTTATCAAAATGAGTTGTTTTTCAAGGCTTTATAAAAAAGCCGAACTTTTTGTATGATCTTAATATTCTTCTACAGTAAAATAAAATTAAATAAAAAATGTTTTGTTGCCACATATGAATATAAAAAAAAACAAATAAAATTATACATACTTAGATTTATATAAAGTTAATCTAAATCACAGGCCAAAGGGGATAAATTCAGCAAAAATAATGCTGCAAATAATGTTGAAATCAAGATTTTCAATTTACCTCCCTCGGATAGTTCTTAACCGAGTTTTTAGGTGGAGTGGAATTTTACTGCAACCCAATAAAATTACAATTATCACGGTAGGTATAATGCGCATGGTGTGTGTGTTATCACAGAGGGAAACTCCTACGAGTTAATGTTTGGGTGCATGAATGTATTAATAAACCTTAATCCTTAATAAACTTGATCGCTTGCTTAATACGTGTATTAAGTTCATATACAACCTCCGCAAGTACGATCACGTCTCTGAGTATCGGTCTAAACTTAAGTGGCTCCAAATTCGTGATAAAAGAAATGTAAGAATATTGTGTCTGCTCTTCTCAATTCTTAATGATCCCTATTCCCCACAGTATCTGAAATCCCAATTTTCCTTCCTCTCTAACACCCATAACCGTAACCTAAGATCTACCGATACTCTTCTTCTGGCAACTCCAAATCACTCAACCTTGTCTACGAATACTTTCTGAGTAAAGTTTAAGACTAGTAGCTTTCTTTGGTTCTAGTTTAAGGTATACACTATAATGTCCCTCATCCCCTTGCTTCTCAGCCGAGAGCTTGCTCGATGCTTGGTTTCACTACTGAACTCGTCACTCGTACAATTTTTTATATAATTATCTTATAATATATTTATCTTATTTATTATTATTTATTAATATAAAAATATTAATATTATTTTATTTCATTTTTAGGAGTTTATTTTTAAATATGTTGTCTTTGTGTTATTTCCTTATTCTTAGATTAAGTTAGCACGCCTACTTTTTACTTTCTCAACCTTGCAGGTTGGCTGGTAGAAAATGCTCTAAGCATTAAGACCACCTTTATATTTTTACATTTATATTTTTTTTGTGCAATAAAGGATTAAAAAATAAAAAAATAAATAAATGTAGTGTGTGGAAAAACGTAGAAGGATCATACAAAAAAGCGCTAGGTCCAAAACAAGTTTCTTGCCTGTATCTTCTCAGATTGGGCTTAAGAGGTAACGGCTAAGAGGCTTTTTTGTTTTTAAATAAAAATATTGACTATGACGGATTTATCTGTTAGCCGGTTTGCCGTCGCGTTGTAGCTCGTAGGACTCGTGGCGGCGTAGTATAGAACATGTAGTAGTGTGCGCCTCCGCTGACGTCAATAAAGAGGTATTACGATGCGTTTTGTGGGGGCTAGCGGACAGAATACTACGGCTAAGGGTGATTCAGGTCGTTGGCATACGAAATGATGTCAATCCCTTTGCCGTTGTTCATCAGTTGCGTAATTTTTATTTGTTCTCGTTGTTTTAAGAGGAAGTCAATGTTTATTAACTCATTTGGATACTAACATTGGGTTGTATTGGTGAATCACAATCGAAGCGGCCATCTGTTACGAAATCAGTATTATTGCCTAGTGGGAACCCTAATGAAGACAATTCGATAGAACTTTTAGATAAATTAAATACTTAAAAAAAAAGTATATCGGTGGACAATGCACATAACATCATCTAGCCCAAACTAAGCATAGCTTGTATTACGAGTTAGATCAGATGACTGATATAGTTTATTTTTTTAATACACATTTATACTGAAGTAGTAGGTACTTCATTTCATTCCTTGTTAATTTATTAAGGATGTAACATCTCATCATCATCATCATCAGCCCGTGTCAGTCCACTGCTGGACATAGGCCTCTCTCGTGGCACGCCATTTACGTATTCCAATGCTTTAAGTTCAATGTATGTGTAAGTTCAATGTTCCAAAAAAAACAGAATGATAGTTAAGGACTTGTTAATACTGTGTTCCCCAAACAAAATATACAGAGGTAGGATTGTGACTTATTTGCTAAGTGTGTGAAAGATATAACTTTATGATATGTTTTAAGTAGATTCCTAGGTGACCCAGACATAGAACCTTGTTTTTGTAAACACATTAGAACATTTGTTTTGATAGGTGTTGACGTCAAAGCAATGGCTAACGATCGAAGACTGGCTGGAATGTTCGCTACCGTTATGCAAGCTGCACGTGCGACACGAAGGCAGGCCGGAGAGATGTGAAAATGATGACGCTATCAGAGTCTGCTTTGCGTCTAGCAGACTCGGCGGAGACACACTTATAGACGGCGACTCGCAAGTAACTTTTTAAATCATACTTTGTTTTTAAAGTTAAGTACACTTTTTTTACTGCGTATAGGTCTCCCCCAAGTCCTTCCAGCCGTCCCTATCCTAAGGAAACTAATAACTGCTAAATTCACTCACAGGATTTCGGTGCAAAAGTGTGTGTTTAAGTTTGTATTAAACGTACAAATATAGCTCGTGATATAGCTATAGTATATCGAATTACTAAAATTTATACTATACTCGTAGTATGTACTATACTATACTCTTATCTACAATAAAATAGATAAAAAAAGGTAAACTGTAGGAATCCGATTTAATTACCGGCTTCGTAAGCTCTTTTTTTGATTTTGTTTATTTTTATTATAGGAGTCCTTATCGATGTTTATGATGCCGGAACTCCTACCCGTGATGCTCTCCGTAGAAGCCTTAGAAGACAACGAGGTGCTGAAAGTGGAAGGCGTAAGAATGTTCAGTAGAATTTCAGACAAGAAGCAAAAGACCAAAATAGATCTACTAGAAGAACCTAAAACGGTAAGATAGCTAGTTTCAAATTGAGGAAATCAATAGTGAACAGCCGTACGAAGGCCTTCCTTATTCTTTTCCCCCTGTCACTAAATTTAGAACGAGATTCAACACACGATGGAGATTATTTTTGGTCGTCTTACGAAGCAAACATTGCGCTCTTATAAGTATTGTTTATTATTCTTGAGTTATTTTTTATTTAAATAGAGCTAAAGTTGTGAATAATTGGAATAAAAACTTAGTTTTTTTGTGATTCGAGCAAAAATAATCCGTAGTTATCATATCATAATGAAAGTCACCATTTATTTAAAATAACAAATGACGAACGACAAGATACCACTTTGTGACATACTATAAACAATATAAACACTTTGACGCTTGCAAAATTGATATTATTATGACACATGCCATTAACGAAGAAGAAGAAGACACGATGGTCTTAAGCCGGTCTTAACGGTATGGTATATCGGATGGACGGCCTTTACCGGTAGCCTACTTATTCTTGTGCCTTTAAAGATATCATCGGTCCTGCTTTTCGCTCTGCGTGTGGTTCGAAAGTACGCTAATAATGTTACAAACCATATTTTGTTTAGTTAGCCATTCTATTGTATGCAATGCAAGTAGAATTATCAACATTTGAATTTGCATTCTCAGGTAACGGTTTGTCTCATGGACGCGGAGGATTACAGCAAAATGCCCCTCAGCCAGTGGGAAGAGGACAACGTTCTGCGAGAGCTGAACAAATGCCTCCTCGCATTTCAACAGACCCCTATGAAAAGCAAAGAAAACGCCAAGTCCGAGAGAAGACTTTCACCTATCGGTATGTTTTACGAAGTTTAACAAATGTATTTTATTTATCACTCCGCGCAGTCTGTACTTAACTATCCTAGGTTCACAATCCCGGCTATATATACGCATCTTAACTTGAACACTGCTTAAGATTCGCTGTCACTATTAGTCATTATCTAAAAAAAAGGGATGGCACTATTTTAAACAGTCAAAGTCAAGAAATACTTTATTCAATACAATCACAAGCATCACTTTGAAACGTCTTACATACATATATACTTATATACTACATGAATTTAGGTGCCAATTCATCCTAACCCAAGCCCGAGAAGAACTGGTAATAAACTCGTCCTGATCCTAGCGCTTTTTTGCATGATCCATTTTATATCTACCTTAACTACCAAAACTACAAGAGAGTTTATACATTTTAAATGTGTCCGTTAACTCTCTGAGGGCATAACGACATGAGGCCATGCATTCTTATCAATAATATAGTCATTTATATTAGGTATAATACGCTTTCTTCAAAAGACTACATTTTATGTATGCATTAATTATTAGTGATTACCTTTTGACAGAAGTTATGAGACGTTTTTAAGTAAGGTTGAAAGCCTCGAACTTTTTGTGGGTAATAAGTAGGTACATTAAGTACTATAAACATGTAGTACATTATTTTTATGTATCGTCTTATCGTCGTCTCTAATAGTTTTCGCAGCTCACGCCAAATTACTTTTACTTTTTACTCTCTGATAATGAAGCTTTCTATAGGTGAAAGTTTTTTAAAAATCGGTTTAGTAATTTTTGAGTTTATTTATTACTAACGACCCGCCCCGGCATCGCACGGGTGCAATGTTGATTCTAATTATACTACAGAATGGTTATCCCTAAGAGATAGCCATATACCATCGCGGACTTTTTTGTAGACCTTTTGAGGGTGTACAATACTGTAGTACATTATTTTGATCTATCTCGTAGGGTTCAGCCAGCGTTTGCAATGTAAGCGCAAAAAAATGTGTTTATTTACGACACCACATAAGAAACCTCTAAAATTTTCAGTGTTTCTCTACTATATTATGCATGTTTTATACGTATAAACCTTCCTCTTGAATTACTCTATCTATTAAAAAAACAGCATCAAAATCCGTTGCATAGTTTTAAAGATCTAAGCATACAACGGGACAGACAGACAGCGGGAGGCGACTTTGTTTTATACTATTTTATACTATGTAATGATAATGATAAAGAAACATACAAAAGACACCAATATCTACAATCATATATGTATTTATATATATATAGGTACCAAGTATCATTTACAAATAGCAACAAACAAACACAAACTTTCACATTATAATAAAAAATACAAAACATACATATTATACATAGAAAAACACGCAGACCCGAGACTAACACTTGCAGATCATACAAACATTTGTCCCGCGGCGGGAATCGAACCCGCAATCTTCTGCGTCTCACGCGCATTTATAATGATCACAGAAAGTCATACGTTTCTCATACTTATTGTGACTTTTTATCTTCGAGAATGTAGCCGCTCTGAGAACAAGCTGGTAAAGTTGTGTAAGTTAAGTTAATAAATCGCGTAAAACTAATTAGGTTGGAGGTAAGCAGGTTTTAGTTTTGAATTGGATTATCAAAATTGGATGTTATACTTTTTAGGTTTCAGTGGCATTTTGAAGTGTATGGCTGCAAATTAAGCTGATTATTCTACTGTAGACGCTATCAACGGAGTTTATCGAATTAATCTTTCACTTTCATTATACTTATCTGATTAGATAACCTAGCATAATGATTGGGTTTCAGATAGATCGTTAAAAATATGTACTCGTACTGTACCTATGGTTACTAAAAAAGCATTGAGCTTTTTGTCCATAGTTGGAAGATCAAACAAAAGAACTTCCACTTACTTTCCAGGAGAATCCTTCAGTCACACACCACCAGAGGTGGAAGCGACGGTCATTATCAAGCAAACGTCTTCGTGTAGTACCCTCAACAGCTACAACAGTAGAAGCCCCTCACCTGAAAACTACTGCGCAGCGACGCTCAATCTCAACGACCCTAGTAAGATTCTAACGCGCCAACATTTAAAACGGATTGTAGGCATTTTAATAATACTTAGATACAGTTCGATTGAGTTCCTAAGTATAAGCACTACTAAAGAACTTCCTAGATCTATGGTTTTAGAGTCGTGAGCTTGGTTATTTTGTTTTTAGCCAATTATACTGCTACGTCCGCATGAGTAAGTGGTTAACGCAACTGAAGGAGTTAATAACCGTCTAAAGACATCCAAGTTCAAGTTGTTTATTTATTTATTTAAGCTCACAGACATCATACATATTAACTTCGTTAAACCCATAATGTATTAAAAATATACTGCTGCTTAGATAGATTGACTTATTTACATTATACAACATTACTAGCAGTCCCGTTCGCGCTATTTAAAAATAAAAATAAAGATGTAATTGTAAATCTAAACCATTCTCGTATCCACTTGAACACACACAAAATCAAAATCGGTCCTGCCGTTTAGGAGGAGTTTATTTACGAACACACGCAAAAATATATAAAGATTAGTGACAAAATGATACACTTCTGATATGCATGACAATTATGGTGAGCCAACATTCACCATAATGGACTCAATGATAATTAGATACTAAACCTAAGGATTAAAAAATCATTTGCAACTAATAAAGATAAATAAACATATAAAACATCATGTATGATGGTTTCAAAATGGATCCAACTCAGCATAATGCAGATTGTAACAACCTGCGGTGGTCTCGCCGTTGCCGTTAATACCTTTGGGATAATAGAACGGACATAATGAAACCGAGAAATCAAGAGCTTTAGCTACTTAATAGATAAATGTTAAAAAAAAGAAGATTCACACAACAACACAACACAAATAATGAACAATGTTAACAGATGGGTACCATGGATAAATAAAAAAACAAACGAAATTAAAGTAACAACGAAACAAACAAAAAAATAAGCACTTTTTACAACACTGTAATTCATAATACTAAATCCGATTCATAAGACCTTTATCCATCCGTCCGCAAACAAATCTAAGTCAGCGTTGGTTGTCATGAGATCGTTAAGCGCTGAGAGAGTGCGCGGTATGGGCGAGGCAGCGCGCGCGACGGTGCGACAAGAGGTAACCGCGAATAATTTATGTCTCCGAACCCGGCAATGAATATAAAATCGTGCCTGCTCGTTATGAAGATCGAGGGCGTCAATCATGCCTCGTAAAATCTTACAAACAGTAACTATTTGATCATTAGCTCGTCTAGTTTCTAGGGAGTTTATACCAAGACAGCCTTGGAGGAACTTGGTGGGGTACATGAACGGTATATAATAATAAAGGCACACTTCAAAACAATATTATAAAGCAGCTATGCAATTCATCATGGCCTACTAATATTGAAATGTGTAAATAAACGTGATCAATACCTTCCAGGTGTAGAACTGTCAAAACGTAAATGCTGGTTATCTCCCGACGGAGCAACGCTCAATAACCGAAGAGGGAAGTTTATAGTGCTGGGATCCTCGGGAGAATGCCTGCCGGTGACCAGGCCTGCCAACCTGGATACCCAAGAGGATAGCCTGTACTCCAGTTGCAACTCCAGTGATGATGAGTTCCACAGTGCTAACGAGAGCTTTGATTATGGTAAGTGACTGTGATTATCGTGTATTACGAAAGCTATCGTAATCTATACCTGTAAAAGAACTTGACTGACTGAATGATGCATCATCGCCGAGCCGAAACTAAAAAGCTGAAATTTGGAAGGTTCCTTTAAAGCAAAACCACTCAATAAGAAGGGGTTTTCCGAAATTCAATGCCGCCCTAGAGGTGTAAAGGTGTGAAAACGTTTGCATGACACTTTTTAACACGTAGTGCGATTTGCTTGAAACTTCGCTTCGTAGTCTTCCCTGAAATACGTCGACACGTATTTCAGCGTTTTTCAGAATAACCCTCAAAAAGGGGTAAAACGGGGTGTCAAAGTTTGTATCCTATACATGCTATTTAACGGGTGGTGTGACTGTCTTAAAAATTGCCTACTGTAAACACCTATATACACAAAATAAATGGATAAGGGTTCTAGAGATCTCCTTCACTCAAACTCAAGGAACCCTAAATGTTGATTAATTTGAAGATTTGTCTTGGCCTATAACAATTTAGATGGTTTCTTACTTACCACTGCACTACATAGGTTTTTATAAAAGTAATCTACCTACTGCTACGCGGGTAACAACTAGTATTCCATATAAAACGTATAAAACGCAAAGCGAGATAAGGTAGATATCGACGAAAAATTCAAAGTTTTATCAGCACTGCCTTTATCCCAGTATCATCAGCTAATAAATATAAGGAATATGTTGCTCTCCTAAATCACCAAGAACACTATTTGCAACGTTTTAATATTTAGGTAGCGAAGACGAAGGCAGAGGCGAGAGCGCGAGACCGACTTCATTCCACTACTCCAAAGAATTGTCCACCGAAGAGAGACGAATGAGCTTCGCGAGCCGTCTTCGGGACGCACTGCGGAGAGAAGCAGAACACTCCTGTACCACGAGCACGACTGGGGACTGGTCCACAGATAGCTCGAGCTACGCTGTTGGCATCAGCATATCCGGAGCTGGCGTCAACGATAATGATATTAGGTAAGCTGGGCAGACAACCGAAAGATACTAACGTAAGGACAACCTTACGAAAACAAGTATATCAGCTGGATAAGCGACGCGATCAACTATTTTATCGCTCAAGAGACGAACGATATAGGATAGGCACTTACATGATTTCAATCAAAAATGAACCATGCAACCAGGAGAGTATTCATCTTTGAAAACTGGTATTTTTCAGAGTAAAACGCGGTGGCTCCGTTGGCTTTGTTCTGACTGAAAAGGAAACCATGAGCAATGGAGAACCTTCGCCGAGTCACCGGCCGCTGGGCAGGAAGGAAACCGGCAACAGTTCCAAATACAGCTTCAGTACGGAATACACGTGAGCCAGCAGATTTCATTATAAAACCTCATTGCTCTCGAAGTAGGTTAAGTAGGTAATCAACCCACAGCAACCTTTAAAAGTACTTCGATTTTAATGGTCTTTCGAGCCGGATTTCAAATGGTTTACTAGTCCTAGCACTACTTTTGGCTCATTTCTGACAAATCAAAATCGTTATGATAAGACTCTCATTTGAATAACATTGTTTCCTTGCAGTTCTGAATTAGAAGAGGTATATGAGCAATTCAATCAATGGTTAAGCGATCCGATAGTCGACGCGGAATCCGGGGAACATAAAGCACGGGAGCTTGATTCTAGAGATCTGGCTGTGATAAGGTAAGAATTTATAACTATAAAGAAGTTTCTCCTTGACTATGTAAACTATGTTTGAGTTGTGCGTGCAAACGAGCTACATCATACGTTCGGAGTAGTAGTCATATCCCTGAGATAATAATAACAATGATTTATTCGTCCCTTAAAAACAAACAGTCCTAGTTGAGCGATAGAAACAAGCTAGATGAAATAAGGCGTATCTGACCAAAGTTGAAGAAAGAAATCGTTTACAGGTCTGAATATCGTCAAACTTGGTATGGAATCCCACAAGGCAGTGTTTTGAGACCACTCTTTTTTATAGTCAATCTCTAAGATTGGCTTTAAATGTTTAAATCTGATCGTGCCGTTAAGTAATTATCGCATCAGGATTCATTATTGACATCTTTAATAAATTCACAATAAATGACCTCTCTAATGTAGTCTGACCAAATGGTACTATTGGCAGACAGTAGTGATGTTCACAGGTACTCCTCTTACGAGGAGTCCACATTACATGAGACATTAGAAATAATTATGGAATGGTTAAAGAATAATAATCTATTAATAAATCTTAATAAAAATAGCCTAATGACATGCGTTTTCCGGTAATTATGGCTGAACTGATACTGTACACGAAATATCATCTGTTACTTCTATTCTGTTCATCTGTTCTCCATTTTACGCAATAATTTATTTATTTCTTATTATTATTATTAATTAGAACGGCACAACCAATTACTGTAATTAAGCACATAGATAAATGACTAAATGACTTTGATTTGGATAGGTTTAAACTAAGTAACATACTAAGAAGCATAATTAGATAGTTACATAGAAAAATAAAACAGGAACCAATTTAATGTATAAAAGGTTCCTGTAGCGTATACAATGTTAGCTGGTAGTGTAGCTAATCTGTTTTTAAGAGACTGGTGTCTGAAATACAGGCAGGTTTAGTAGGTACCTGTACTATAGGAAACCGGTGCCAACCCTCCACAAATTTACTAAAATAACCTACCGTTGGTAACAATTATTCGTGTTACAGATTAGCTGTATAAACAAAAGAGTAGATTATGTAAATTCAAAAAGTAGGTGTTATACATTAAAACCGACGTATACTCTAATTATATTCACTGATATCTTTCTTTTTTAGATTTGCAGGTTCCCTGCTGAAACGAACACTGAGCGAGTCTATGGCGAGTGGTACTAGCACCGGTGCAGGTTCAGCTGAAGCAGCCGAGCTGTATGGACCAGGACGCGACTCGAGAGACCGAACTGCACCGAGACGACTGGCGCTCGCCGCCCGATCACTGTCTCTGGAGCTGGCGAGGCATAAGCACATGCTTGCTGCTCAACTGGTGCGTAATGTACAAGATCTCTAGCGATTCTCAAGGTCTCAACCGTGACGGTGGCTTGAAGATTGATGATTTTGAACAACAGTCAATAGCAAAGGTTTCAGCTCAGTTCCCTTGAGACGATGACTTATGCTGCTGATGTATGGGTAGGCATTTTGTACAGCAGTAGAAATAACAATTAACATGAATGTATTTAGTCTGTATATTTTTAAGGTCTTTTGCAATATTCACATGCAATTTGCATGCATCACCGTTTTTGCCCAACAATCATACAAAACTGATTAATGGAATGAAAACGATTGCAAACGTTATTTTAACAGCACTACAACTACCGCATTCTATGAAGCTTTCTCACGGTTGCAATGTTTTGACAGAAACGTAAAGTAAAAGAATCGATTCCAGAGAAGATATTAAAGAGCACACAAACGAAAAGCGAAGACGAAACACGATCTGAAGACTCTGTAAGCAATTCGACAGAGACTGACTCGACTCAGATGTCCAACCCGAGTCTTAGGAAGAAAAAGTTGAATTGGATGCTAAACATGATAGTCGAGACTATCGAAGAGACCGTTGAATGCGAACCGGTCACTGTAAAACTTAGAAAACCGAAGGTCAGGCGGCTATCGCTAATCCTTTCATGCTCGATTAAAACTAACATCACTTCGCTTTCTGTCGAAACATATCTGTGATGCATGATGTTACTCACACAAACACAGCGTGAACGACTCGTATTCTGCACTGTGTATTATAAGCTTATTATCATAACTTTCCAAACTCCTCAAAAATAAAACCTAAACCTAATGCGCCCGTAGATAAGCCATTTAAATAGTTAAAACTTTTTATCACCCAACAAACGGAGCTGTAAAAAGAGTAAGAATACTGTTGAAAAACACCAATGCCAATTTTCTTAAGCTAGTTCGTAACTTATTACTGCTATATGTGTGAACTAACGCAAACTAACAAAGAACGCGTACCTATCTACTTTCTTTTAATTTTTCAGATTGATTTGATGATTGTTCTTGCGTGTGGCACTAAAATCAAACTGATATATCCAGGGAGGTGCTACCTACTTTTTTGCTGATAAATCACTGTTATTGTTATTGCGGTTTAATGGTGCTTATGAATATGGATTTCTTGATACAATCAATGGCCCTTTCTGTAGTTTCGCCGGACTAAATACAATTTCGTAAAATACGAACGATTTTATTATATTTACACACTTCGTAAATTTACTAATTTTACGTGTTTTAGCACCGAGCCATTGTGATTCAGTTTTTATTCACAACAGAGGATTTGATATTACTAAGATACAGACATTGTGTTAATCATTACTTAGATTGTTATTTAGAACCCTGGAATTTTTCGGATTTGGGTTCGAATTTTTGTTTACGAAGTCGGCGTGCGTTGAGAGAATTAAATCCTAGGTTGAATCACAAGGATGACGTTTATCTGACGCCACGTCTCTGAAAAAAGACACCGAATCGATCCAAATTCGAAACTACGATTGTGTCCGTGAGTCCCCGGTAGATAGCTATGTATCCAGTATTTCCATCAATTACGAATTTGGTATTACGTACCTTCGGTACGTTTATATGACAGCAGTGTCACGGCGTCACGGAAGACCAGCGTTATAGAAGCGTTCTAAACGTTATTTATAACACATGCTGAGTGACGACCAATTTTACTGTCAATTTACTTACTTGTTAGTTCATAGTTCATATGATATCACTTATGATATGACACAAAATGAACTTTTCTTTCTTTCTTTTTTCAGTGTTACAAACAATAAAATAACATCCTGGTCAAAACACATCTGGCTGCACTAGCAGTCTATTGGCACTAGTCGTATACCAATGCAATGTCTAAGATTTATAAAGCGTAAATATAATTACAGCTAACCCAACTTGCCCACAAGATCGTGACGGGGGGTTCTTGCCGGCCGGTCGCGACTGGTAACTGGGGCTGCGGTAGTCGCCAGCGCGGCCAGCCTCAGCTCAAACTGCTGCTACAATGGCTGGCCGCCAGCGTCGCCGGAGTACCTTCACTTATCTATTACACAGCCGGAAACGAGCAGCTGTTCAAGGTTTGTGTTCAATAAAAATAACTTTTTTTTAACCGACTTCAAAAAAAGGAGGTTACTCAATTCGATTCGTATATATTTTTTTTTTATGTGTGTTCGCGGATAACTTCGTCGTTTATGAACCGATTTTGATGATTCTTTTTTTGTTGGAAAGGAGTTATCCCAAGGGTGGTACCATGATAAGGAAACCAGGATCTGATGATGGCATCCCAGAGAAGTTGAGGGGAACTTTCGAAAATCGTAGCGGCGACTAGTGCTTTTTTTATTTTTTATGAAAGTATTTTAAAGCACTAATATTTAATGAAGGTCTGGAGTCGATCTGATGATGGAGCCGAAAGACAGTCGAGGGAACTCCTCAACGATTTACAGCAATTATTGGTGTTTGGGCTTGATTCATTTGTATTGATGAGAACTGTACACCTGGATGGACTGTGACTGTCATTAGGGGTCCGATGATGAAGACGAGGGAACTCCTTAACGTTTTACAGTAGCTACCTTGTGTATATACATGAAGTCGGTTGTCTTTTTAGTTTTTAAAACGTAATTATTAACCATACCACTTGCGTCGACATCCTAGCCGCATCCTCAACAGAGACTACCGTTAAAGCTGGTGAGGCGGATGATTGTGTCGAGGATTCAATATACGAATTTGAATAATTTATTTGATACACAAACACAAGAAATATGTTCTTTCAATAACAGCACATTAAAGTATGTAAAGTAGGTAGTTCTGAACTATAAATATCGGCATCGTGTTTGCCAATCTCTGTTTATATTTCGCAAATTTTAAGTTCTTAACAAAGCATGCACAGCTGCAACCTTTAGATCCCATGTACTTACTTATAGCTATTGACAGGCCTCTGTATAGCCGCTACTATTTATATTAATAAGTATTGCTGGACAATGCACACAAAACCATCTAGCCCCAAACTATGTATTATTGTGACCAGATGACTTATAGAATACTTATTTATTAAACGCATCTATGTTCATCACACATGTTTGTCCTGAGAAGGAATTGAAACCCTCAACCTACAGAGCCGAAGGCAGAGCTACTACCAAGTGAACCGAGTGGCCAGACCAAACAATAACATGCTGAGAGAAGCAAGTCAAGTCGGCAATACCTCCAGACAATTATTTTTTGTTTCTTTATTTACCTTCGTACCTTATTGTTCTATGTACCTTCCTAATCCGTCGAATCGTGAAGTAAGAGAGCCGGCTGCGCTCGGACCGTCCCAGTGACGTCACACGCACCCGCGTACATTGACACCGGCAGGAACGCCATATGTTCATAACACATGCATGTCCTGACAACGAATTGAAACCCTCAACCTCAACCAACAGCGCAGAAGGCAGATCTACTACCAACTGAGTTGACAATATCTCCCACGAAGCTAATTACTTACATGTTTTTTCCAGCTGGACACTCTAGTCAGAGTTATAGTGGACCGCAAATGGACCGTAGGCCACCTTGCAAGAGCAGTTCTTAAATTCGCACGTCGTACATTGGAGAACCCACATGTCATACCTACAAACCACTCGCTCTTCGACGACCTCATCGGTATAGAAAAGACTTCCGATTCGTAGCCATGGCTTCCGTCGCCAGGACGCAAGCCACAACGTCCGCCGACTGGATTGAAATCTTTCCAAAACGTAGAAACCTGGCTAGCTATGAGCGAACGCATCAATATAAAAGAACGCTTGCATAAAAGTAGCGAATTTTCAAGGCATTCGAAAAGGAACCGTGAAATAACCAGTGCGTACGATGTTGTGTAGGACCGCTATGGTATTGGCCCAGATTCTATAGTTTAGCCAGACTAGCTAAAATACAATATACCTTATTTTGTTTGGCCCAAAATCCAAATTAGAGTAACCTTTGTTAAATGACAGTTAAAATTGACATTTGATTCCTTTATTGAATTTTTCTTTCCTAGGATTTACCGCAGTTTTAATCAACACCTCTTTACCGGCCTTATTTATAAACGCCTCTCAATCAAACACTTGCTAAGATAGTGAATCTTAGCAGTGTTTGATTGAGAGGCGTCTACAAAAATGGATGGCAGTGTTTAACTTTTAACAGAAATTGAGAGACGTTTATATGTAAAATCGAGTATGACACGTCAATATAGTAAATTTAAATTTAAATTTAATTTAAACTCATTTAACATTTTTATTATTTTCTTCCTATAATGACATCTGTCTTGTTGACAATTCTGCCAGTGTCAAGTGGTTGTTTGGTTATATGGTCTTACTGGATCGTAATTTGTCTATTCTAAACGTCATCGCGGAATGGCTGTCTATAACTTTCTCGGAATTCCTCGTCGCTCAAATCACATTGCAACATAACGCACTTATAATTAAATTGTCCATACTTGTGCTATGAATTATTGAAGAAAACAAGCAATAGTACGAGAAAAAATAATTAATTTAGACGTGCTATGTTACTTTGTGAAATGACAAACGAAAAATGTTTAAAATTGTTATTCTAATTCAGACTCTGGTGCGAACAAAATAAGGTATTTCATATAAGAAAAACATTTCGATAGTCTAGCGAAAGTACAGAATCAGGGTCGATATCACTTGACAAGACTTTAGATTTCTATGATTAGCATGAATGTGAGTACAGAAATAACCCTATCACAATTTCGAAAATAATTTAGCTTAAATGCATTTACGTAATAACGTTTTACATTATACCAACATATTGTAATCAAGTGATTATAAAACTGTGTCTTATTTTACACGTGTGTAAACTTTTAGATAATATTTACGAATACTTCACGGTTACATAAAAGCAATATTAGCACTTGATTCGAAATAATTAAACTACTTAAATATTTTTATACTAAACTATCGATATAAATGCAAGGTGTAAAATATGACGTAAATCATACAATATTGTTATTGATAAAATAATATAGTGTTGTAAGATTTTGATGAATTAAACATATTATTATGGGATTACATAATTAGATTTACAGTAAATGATGGCAGTGCTAATGTAAGACTGTATACAATATGTTAATGATAAATTGCTGTTGTCGACATTTTTTACTATAACGTATTTTAACTTAACGAAGTCAGCAGCTGTCATGTAAATAGCAGAGATAATCGTCAGCCATTTTTATGAATTTGTAAACACTGTGTGAATTGGGTATGTTTGGTCATTATTTAGGCGTTTATATTACAATTAGTAAGTTTAAAGGCTCGACCAAGTCTTCCATAGAATGAATCTCATTGTGTCCAAAGCTTGTTTATTTTGAGTAATCCAAACTATACTTAAAGCAGAGGATGCGAAATAAAATTATTGCGTCAAATTATTGTTTTATTTATAAACTCCTTTTACGCATCTATTACATTTTTGTTTTATTTGTCAGAATACAACGCTTTTGAAAATAAGTGTTTAAATCACACATTTGCTGATGTGTTGTTCAAATCTGTTTATTTAAATTAGAATGACAAGGACAGATCAAACTTTAACGCCACGTTAGCAAATTGTCTGATTATAAAGAAGAGGGTAAGTATTAGGGTCCCTAAACATTTTTCAAACATATTTATAAACCATGTTTCCCAACAGAGGGATCTAGTGGGTTTTTAGATTACTTTATAATTCCTGAATGAAATTTTATACCTCGATCTGACAAATGATTGAATATAATTCAAATGATCTCTTCTCTATATAAAATAAGCAACTAACTACGCTAACTCTGTATAAACAAAAAAAACAATGGAATTTAAAAATCTATATGGAATCAGTCTGTACTACGAAAACTGGATTTGATACTTGTTTTTTTTTTGTTTATTTACCGGTAAATAAAGGTGGGTCTCTTGAACAAGATGCAGTGAGAATTTAAGACAGTGTTGGCATCGTATTGAGGTAGAGCTTACGACACAAGGATCTTCAAATCAGATTTGTGAAATTTGATGAAATTAAATGAAAAGAAATTTGCCAAGTTGTGATTTGATACAGGCTTTTTGTAAAATACATTTATTTGAAAAAAAAATCCCGCGTTCCCGAATTTTTTTTAAATATAAAATATAACCTAATGAGTTAGGCCCAAAGGAAACAATTCACAACTGGCGCTCATTCCAGTGCTCGACGATGCAACAAGTCTGAAGAGCAGCTAGACCAACTTCGGTCAACTTAGGTAAACTTCGGTGTTACTTCGATGGACCGAAGTAGGTCGGAGTGCTGTCAAACTGATCGAGTCAATTGTTCCCGAGGATATTTCGTGGAGAGGCCAAAACGTGACGAGTTTCTATTGTGTCTAACTCAGGCGAAGCACTTGCTGAAGCCTATTTTACAGAATGAACGTAACCAAACACTTAGCCTGTAGTATTACAATATTATTATTAAGTATTTTTATACCACCGTTGACTTTTCGAAGAGTACTATCAGTATCTTTACCGTATGAGAGTATAGTATAGTGCACACACATTTTTCGAACAGAAAAATCCATTGGAGTACGACCAGATTCGAACCCACGACCTAAATGAAAATTAAAAAGATCAGAAGATCAGTGATTGATGTAAATATATAAATAATTTTGGGGTGGGCGACCCTTTTATTCCGTTCCAGAGTTAGCGTGGCCAGATTTTATTAAGTAATCATATCCATCAAACATATCAACTATATCAACATTGGCATTCAGAACATGAGACAAGTTTCTTACAAATAGGTTCATACGCTAATAACGCAGATCATAAGCCACTCGAAATCCCCCGTCATGGCTAAGCAACGCTTCACGGTTAAAACCAGGACCTGAAGCTTTGTGTGCCTTTAGAGCATGTTGCGTGAGTAGAAAGAGAAAAATACTAGTTACCCTAAAAGAACAATCCTCGCATGCGTCGACCCATGCCCTGTCGATCGTATAGGACATTAAACCTGTTTACGAGCTGGTTGATGGCATTACATCCCTTTGTAATAGTGCCAAGGTAGGTCATTAGTGCCACATCATTACATTGCTGAAAAACACAATATAAAACATTAATTTAACGACCTCTGTGACGCAGTGGGAGAAGGTTTACCTGAGACGCAGAAGGTTGCGGGTTCGATTTCCGCCTCGGGACAAATGTTTTTATGACATTTCAAGTATTTGAGTGCTTGGGTTTTTTTCTATTTTCAAAAAAGGATATAAGTACTAGCTGCTGCCTGCGGCTTCGCACTCATGGTACCTAAAAAGTAGCCTATAACCTTCTCCAAGGTCCCATCTATCTTTATACTTAATTCATACAAATCGGTTCAGCGGTTTAGGCGTGAAAACGTAACAAAATGACAGACAGACAGAGTTACTATCACATTTATAATATTAGTAGGGATGTAGTATAATCAATCATGTGGTTCCCATAACACAAGCTCTGCTTACTTTGGGGCTGGATGATGCTGTGTGAAATGTCCGGCATTATACGGCACTTACGTTATAGAAGTGTGTGCGGAACTGCTGTGACGTGAGCAGAGGTAGTCTGTTGGATAAGGCACGCGCTTCCCTCAACAGTGCCGGCCGTGGAGGCAGGTTTCCATCGCGAATCGCTCGGACTGTCGCTAGCACCGCTCGCACTCGAGACACTAGCATTTTGATAGCAGACCTCTGGGCTGTTAGGTGTTCCGCCACTGAAAATAAACAAACCAATCTCTTTATACATTTATTTGATTATCGACAAATAGGCCAGTCCAAATAGCATTTAACTTTGCACTAAATTTCCGATCCAAATTCTTTTTTTTATAATGTTTAGGTTAGGTAGGTTAGGTTAAAATTTTGCATCTTTTGTTTTCAGTAAACTTTTTTGTAAAACTTACCATTTACGATTTATGGCCCATTTAATGAACCGGTTTTTTTATCGCGGCCGATAACTTTAGAAATATTAGATTAATCAAAAAAATGCATTAAACCATTTTGAAAGAACAGTTTATTTTCTACAACTTTTAATTCAAACTTTTTTTCTAATGTCCATACTTTTTGAGTTATAGGAAACAAAAGACAAACATAAAACAAAAGATGCAAAATTGTATTCTCTACAACAATAGTCTCCATAACTTTTGCCTTAAATTTCCGAGATATCGGCCAAAAACGTTTTTTCATGATGGCGCTTGAAGCGTCACCTGGATCTGTCAGCGTTTTGTGATTTTATGCTCAGTAAGTGATCCTAAACCTTATAAAAAAAAGAATTTGGATCGGAAATTTAGTGCAAAGTTGACCAAAAAAAATGTCTATTTTGACTGGCCTAAAACAGTTTTCGCTAATGTGTCTATGTCAAACAGTGTCACAGAATAACTATTAGTACAAGTACAGAAGGCGTACTCGACGAAAATATTTATACAAATAGCGACTCTTTAGACAACGTAACAAAGTGAAATTAAGCACGCACAAGCGTTTAGCGCGCCTACACGATGCCTCTCTTTCTATCGCGTAACTCTATCTCATCTGGCGCAGCACTTTACGAAGTCTACACGAACTTCTACGAATCTGTCCACCAAGACGGGCCCGCCGATATACTTGCAGCTTCGTACTTAAAATGCGGAGCGGGCGTGACCTGGCACTGATATGTAACTCCGTGGTCTATCGAGCTTGCTCATTCATTCAGTCTTCATTATTCATTTCAATAGCATTATAGATCTTTGCTCACTGCACCGAACGATACCATAAACATGCTATGAAGGTATCAGACACGAAACAAACACTACCATGCCCACTAGAACATACCAACAACGTATCATCCCTGTATATTTGGTTTAGTTTGGCAACATAGACGCGCCTGAAATATATTTTCCTCGGGAATTCGCTGTCGGTCAGGTCATAGCATGCTTCAGTCTTAGTCGGTGACAGAACCGACTAGTGGTAACTGTTTCATATAAATTTACGTAACGAATATTTTTTGACATGTGCCAATATAGTAACGATCATGGTATAGTGTAGTGGGCCCTTTAACTATTTTCCATAATTCTAATACAATGAGTTCTGTTAAAAAACCGCTTAAAGAAACTTATCTATGATAATTCACCCAAAGTGCCCGTTTTAGGGCCACTGGATTCCACATACCAAGTACAGTACTGACAATGGATTTAGGCCTATGTGAAGATAACATAAATCAGTCTTTCTCACTCTTTTGTTTGTAGTCTGTGATTGCTTTCTCATAGGATCTTTCCAAGAACCTGATTCACGTAAGCCCGGATTTATTATCAGTAGTGTCTTGTGCATGAATGGTTAATTCAAGCTATATGCAGGATTTCATAATCTTTGATCCAAGTGAAACACTAAGTCAAATAATAAGTAAGTATAATAATAATAATAAGTAAGTAAATAATAATTTCCTGTTATGAGAAATAAAATGCATGAGAAAAATTTCTTACCTAAGCTGTTTAAAGCAGCTTCTCCCGAAGACACTCTGGCAACATGGTCCACGCCAATCCTCTCTGCCTCTTCCGCAGCCAGTGTGTACGTGAGCGGAGCCAGTAGCATTGTAGCGCGTCCGTTAACTACATCTATGACTGACTCGTATAGCACCACAGGCAATTGCTGGAATTTTTAATTTTTGAAGTGAAAACTTCTTTTAGCGCGGTACGCATATTTTTAGATGAGGTAAAACCTCTGGGCTCGCGACACCGTTACGAGACGCAGGGCTGCCGCGCTCGCCCCATTTGGTTATAAACCTTAATTCACATGTTTACAGTCTACTTTTGTATGGAGAAGTTTACTGAGTTAGGTTCTTTGATATATTATCTACATTGTGAACAAAATCATAAAAGAATATTAAATGTATTTTAAAGTTTCTAATAACTAATAAAATACAATTCATAAATAAAATGCAATTCATAACCCAATAACCCTAGTACCAACCCATCTAAAAAATGTCTAACGCGCCAAAATATGTTTTCACTTCTGTCAGCACTCGCGGAGTGCAACCTTTTGTTTTTTATCTACATATTACACAGCATCATCTAGCCACTAAGTAAGCAGAGCTTATTTAATGGGGACCATGTGACAACCACATTTTGAAGAAAAACACTGTTACTGAAGACAAATATTTATACAAACATTTGTCCAGAGATGGTTATCAAACTCTCAACCTACAATGCAGAAGGCAGAGCTACTACTAACTGAACTGACATGCAGTACTATAGAATGACCACTTCCTTCATACAGATCTTGTGGTGATGCAATAAGCACTGTATGCAAATTATAAGATGCTTTCATCGGGAGGGGCAGGAAAGCAATCAGTCTCATTTCGCATACCATCATGAACATGCTTATATTGTAATATAGTGTTTTAAATTCCTTTTATTGATTGTTACCTCTCCATTTCTACCAGCTGGGTTCAGCATAAGCATTACAGGGCACTCATTGATGTCACAGATCTGTCTATGCACAGCAATGTCACGTTCTGTGGGAGTTTCACCAGTTGTGTACCATCCCAGGAAATCCATGTCAGAGAACACTTGTTTGACTGTAATCAGTAAGTTTTCATGAATAAATGAAATCTCATAAGAGTTTATCATAGTTCTATAAGAAATTAGAGAATATTTTAATTATAATATAAATTTTTATTACTAACAATTTCCTCCGGCTCCTCACAGGAGCATGGGATACATTATTTGCAATTTTTGTGAAGATCTCTATTTTGTTATTAGTTATTTGATAATAATCTAGCTATGCGAAATAATTTTTCATAAGTTTTCGGGGAGTCAAGGGAAACCGGTTAATAACAGCTAAACCGAACCAAGTCAACCTCACCTGCACGCGCCAACACCATCGGCGGTAGGGGTCATCACGACCCCTGCGGTGCTCCCTGCTAGAAAATTAACGAGGCTCTGGCGACCGCGTCAGTGGCGGTATAACTACTCACCGCAACAGGGTACCTCAAGCCCTGGGACTAAATACCCCAAAAAGAGAGGCCCACCGGGACAAGGATAGTCCCAAAACCAACATGGAAGCGGAGTTTAAAACAACACTACCCCCAGGAGGGTACCAGTCAATCTGGAGAATCCCTCTCTGAGCTTGTCTCAGGCTGCCCCGTCGTATCTGGGGGGGGCAAAATTTCGCGCGTGGTTCAGAATGCTGAAGATGGAGAGAGCAAAACTAGCAACAAGAAATGCATACAACAAGTATTTCACCCGAGCCTCTTTATGACAAGACCTCGGAGTTCATCCCTAGGAAACAAGCCTAATCAGTCATCAAACAATAAACCTGAAGACAAACCCCAAAACCAGCAAATGGAAACTGATTTGACCCAAACTCAAACAGTAGATCCACCAACATGGCAGAGAGTACCAAAGAACAGACAAACCAAAAAAAGGAAAATAACTGACTCACCGGAAGGTACTATACAAACATCAAACAGATATAGCGAACTACCAATAGATTTAACAGAAGACACTGCATCGCAGTACATGGAAAAGAAACCCAGCAAACCCCCACCAATAATCCTTTATGGTATAGAGGAGATGCCAACAATATGGCCTATCCAAGAATTACTGCCTTAAACCATATCGCTGTGTAAAGTGCGCGCAATCGCATAAAACATCTGAATGCCCAAAGAAAGTTCGCAGCACCCTGGCCCAATGTGCCTTATGTCATGGGCCACACCCGGCAAACTACAAGGGTTGTCAGGTACATAAAGAAATACTAGCCAGAAAAACAGCTAGAACTCAAACCCAGAATATAACAGCTGAACGTCAAATCCAACTAACACCACCAGAAAATGTAGCGACCCCACAAAAACCCACCTCAACTCTCCCTCCCCAAAAGGGGACGAATAGCAAGGCAGGCAATCAAACATATGCCGGTATTACAAAGTCCAGACTAGACCAAAATAATATCCCCACCGATTCAAATACACCTTCACCCACAACAAACATAAATCAAATTGAAGATATACTTCTAAAACAATCCGAAAAATTCGACCTTCTCTTACAACAGATGAGTGCTCTAATGAGCCTCTTGACAACACTAGTCAACAAATTGGTGCAATGATTTCGTTAAAAGTAGCTGCTTGGAACATTAACGGGCTTGCCCCAAACAAGAGCGAACTTGAGATAATAATAAACGATCATAGACTTGATATCATACTCCTCTCCGAGACACACTGTACAACACGAAGTTTGCCACCCGGATGGCACCGGTCACGGTGGCACTGCGGTAATAATAAAATCATCAATAAAACATCAAGTCTTACATGGATTAAAAACTAACCACATACAGGCAACTACAGTCCTAGTTGAGGATAAGAATGGAAATTTCAATGTCTCTTCTGTATACTGCCCTCCCAGATACACAATAACAGAAGATCTTTTTGCCCGATATCTAACAACTCTTGGTGGCCGATTTATAGCAGGCGGCGACTGGAACGCCAAACACGTACGATGGGGATCCAGATTAACAACCACACGTGGAAGGGAACTAAAAAAATGCCTAAACCAACTTAACATAATACCTATTGCCCCTTCCGAACCGACCCACTGGCCAACACAACGAAACAGATTTCTAGATGTAATTGACTTCTTTGTGATGAAAGGATTATCGAGACTCTTCTACTCCGTACAAACAAGTCTGGATGGATCATCGGACCACATCCCGGTATTTCTCACTGTTAGCACCGCAGTGCTGCAGCATGAAGCCAAACCGGCACTATATAACAAGAACACTGATTGGGAAAATTTTCGAGAACTGATCGACAAAAACCTAAATTGCAGAATACCTCTTAAATCAGAGGACGATATCGACATGGCGGCCACTGACTTTACAACTCTGGTGCAGAACTGCTGCTGGGCATGCACCCCAGAAAAACGAAACAAAACTGTAAGACACAACAATGTACCGCAAGACATCAAATCAAAAATCAGCAAAAAAAGAAGACTACGGAGAGTGTGGCATACTAGCCGAAGTCCTGTAGATAAAACAGCATTTAACAGGGCAATGAAAGAGCTGAAAAAGGTAATTCAGGAAGCCAATGATGTCACAACCACAGCAATTGTAGAATCACTAACAGCGACCGGTGCCACAAATTACTCCATGTGGAAGGTGTGTAAGGAAGTTACCCACCCGGTTATTCCCAAAGCTTCAAAGCGGCATTGGCCTTATAGATAAGACGGTACTCAAAGAACTACCAAAGAAAGCCCTAGTATATCTCACTACTCTCTTTAATGGCATGCTAAGAATTGGATACTTCCCGGCAATGTGGAAAGTTTCACAAATAATTATGATACCAAAGCCCGGTAAACCACCAAACGAACTAACCTCATATAGACCAATCAGCTTACTGCCTATCGTCTCCAAGCTATTTGAAAAGATTCTGCTAAAGAGACTATTGCATGCACTCCATGACTGATCAATAATACCAGATCACCAGTTCGGATTCAGGCAGGAACATGCTACAACCGAACAGATACACAGAGTGTGCCATAAAATTAGAAATTCTCTCGAAAAAAAGAAATACTGCTCAGCCGCATTCCTCGACATACAACAGGCATTCGACAAGATGTGGCACAAAGGACTGTTGTACAAAATAAAATCTTGCTTACCTCACACGTAAGGGAAAATGACACCACATCAACATTCTACGACATCACAGCTGGTGTACCCCAGGGTTCAGTACTCGGGCCGGTGTTGTATACCCTATTCACAGCTGATCTACCACACACTCCTGGAGTCACAATAGCTACATATGCGGATGACACCGCCATACTCGCATCTAGTGACGACCCTGATGAAGCCTCACTGGAGCTACAAAACAGCTTGGATAATATCTACACATGGCTTATGAGATAGAGAATCAAAGCCAGTGCGCCAAAATCTGCCTACAAAACATTTACGCTGAGGAGAGAAGACTGTCCACCAGTAAACTTGGGTGGTTGCCCACTATCATACAACAATTCAGTAAAATACCTCGGGATGCATCTAGACCGCAGACTAATGTGGAGAAAGCACATAGAAACCAAGAGAAACGAAATCAACATTAAGTCCCGACGACTCCACTGGATGCTGGGCAGAAATTCAAGACTGTCTTTGGACAATAAGCTACTGATTTATAAAACTATCTTAAAACCAGTATGGACATACGGAATACAACTCTGGGGATCAGCTTGTGACTCCAATATCAAAATCATTCAAAGAGCTGTAGATGCAATTCTCAAACAACTGGCAAACTCGCCATGGTTCATAAAAAACCAAGAGGTCCATGACAACCTACACATCGCCACGGTGAAGGAGGAAATCAAACTCCACACTACGCACTACAACGAGCGCCTTCTCTGCCATCCCAATCAACTGGCAGTAGAACTAACTGCACCCAGTGCCCTGGGGCGCCTGAAAAGACGTAACATTCTAGATGGATCAATCATAAAGAGGAAGCTCCGGTGGGGACTTCGCTCTACACGACACTCCTACGCAACCCATCTGCTCATAGTCCTGGGACTGATTGCAAGATATAAACCAAAAAAAAAAAAAAAAAGTTATTTGATAATAATCTAGCTATGCGAAATAATTTTTCATAAGTTTAGACCGTTTCTTACATTTTCATTGCTAGACAGTTTAACAGATCTTGATTTGGTATGGAGATAGAATGTATCTTGGGGAAGGACATAGGTATGTACTTTTCATGTAGGTACCATGTCTGCAAAGCCAAAAGCAGAAGCTAATTTTCATCAACTTAGCCCATGTTAGTAACTTACACATATATTGATAAATACTCACATTGTTCTTCTTTCAAATTATAATATTCTCTATCAATTATTATGTCATCACCAATAGCACTAAAGACTAGTTCGAAGGAGTTCATAACTTCAATGTTTCTGCCTTTTTGTTTACCAATAAGTGCTCCAACAACTGAAAAAATAAATTTTGATAAATATGTAGGCAGATACTTACTAAACAATAATCTCTTACAATGTATCATCATCATCATTGGCCTTCGTTCATCTGTTGAAGATGATTTAGGTGGCATCAGTGTAACTTAACAGCAGTCAATTATAATTGAAAACTTTTATTCATGGATCCACTCCAGCAAGCTGAGGTGGGTGAAGTTTCCTCTCCACTGACATCACCCTGCCTGGGATTTTGTTTGATAGCACAGGCCTTCTCAGGTACCCACACTAACCTCTCGACCTTGAAGACAGGACCCGCAGGAAAGACAAATCAATACAAGCGGTGTTGGTTTGGTTGCAGGTGCATAACGGCTGTATATCTTACATAGAATATCACATATAAATAGTACAGAGAAGTATTACTTCTATTTAATAGATTTACCTGTTTGAATACAAATTATTTTATATTTATATATTTTTACCTGTTTGAGGAGAACCTTCCTGGGCCCGCAAACGGGTCCAATGCTCAGAAACATTCATGATAACTAATGGATGAAGCGAAATTGTGACAGATCCTGAAGTCGCTGTTGTAACCACCACGCTTTTGGCACCTCCAGGAGTCGCGGGAGCAGGTGAAGTTGGGTTCGGGGCATCTACAGCCGGCCCCGAAGACGCACTTTCCACTTCAACTTCCATTTCAAAATCGATTCTATCGGCACTCGTCATTTTGATGATAGGTTTGTAATTAGTAGGCTCTACATTAGATCAAAAAAATTTGGTTATATTGGTTATGGTTATTGCGCTACATTAATAAAGTATGGAATAAATAATTATAGAAAATACAAATACCTTCTATCTATAGACCGTTTACCGTGGGTACCCACGCAACAAAAACAAAATGACAAAGCTCTTCTCTATTCACAGCGTTATCATGATGTCTAGCGAAAGTAGCTCTGTCGGCCAGCCAAGCCATTTATTTTCTCCTCTTCTCTATTTCTCAACAGTTTTCGGTCTGTTTCCAAAGTTCAAAGTTGTCAAAGCTCAAGCCTCAAACCTTTGCTTAGGTTACTTCAGGCAAGGCAGGAATATAAACATGGACTATACAAAAGGTTGGGTTACAAACATAGAAGCTCTAGGACTTTCTTTCTTATTTTCATAATACCGTACCGTACCGTAAGGTCCGTAAGGCACTAGGCATGGGCAAAAAATATCGATATTTTTCCATAAACTAATCGATATAGGTATATCGTCGATATTTTTAATCGTGATATATCGATATTCGATATTTATTTTAGAATATCGAACTCGTATCAATATCAATTATTTTTAAACGCGACTTTGGTTTAGTGTTAAATGTTACTAAATACTACTTGCATACTCCTAGCGCATCGTTAAGCTTAAAAAATCCCGCCACAATCTATATGAAATGCAATATAACAATAAAACTATTGGCTGCGTGCAAGTTTATATATTTCTTATCTATCAGACATCAAAATAAAGTGATTAGTCAAATATTATATTTTTATTACAAGTTTAGAATTTGGAAACCCTGTTGTAGGCTGGATTACAATAAATAAAAAATGAATACTCTAATAAAATCCAATGAAAAAGGACCTACTTGTATGCTGTCTAATTATGTGAACAATTTGACGAAAGAGCTTGAGATGCTTACCACTTGAATCTGAATTATGAATGCTTTGGGACTATGTATGAATAATCATGTGAAAACCGACGATAATTCGATAAATCTTTATTTATCCCTCGATAATTATTGATACTGGTTAAAAATATCGATACGATAAATATCGATATATTTTTTTCACTTGCCCATCCCTAGACAGAACAAACACAAAAACTCTTCTTTGTCTTCCTTCTTCTTCTTCTTCTTTTTTGTTTATGGCATGTGACATATAAATGTTAATTTTGCCAGTATCAAAAGTTTTTGTTGGTTTATTGTCAATTTGTTTGTTAAAGTCTTAGTCGATAGTCAATCAATTCTAGACGTTACGCGGAATGGCCGTCTAGAATTTTCTTGGGATTCCTCGTCGTTCAAATCACATTGCACGATAATACACATTTAATTCAGTTGTCCATACCCGTCCTGTAGTCACACTTTATTCATTAAAATACCGCTAAGATTACTGAATAAAACATGCAATAAAACGAGTAAGAAATATTATAATAGCAGAGTTACGTTAGTTACGAGTTACTATGTTACTTCATGAAATGACAAACGAAGAATCCCATTTGTGCCCTCAAGACTAATTAAATATTGACTTGCCGTGAAATTGCCAATGCCATTGCAAATAAAAAACATGTGAGCAATTCACAAGTGGTGGAAGTGAAACGTTCAAGAATTTTAGCTTTTTCGTTTCATCGAATGCTTCCTATCTCATTTTCTCCCACGTTAAATCTTATGAATTCATGTGTCTGTCTCTTTTTACTGTCGCTTTTTCGTTTCATCGACTTTCAAATCACAACGATGCTATTTTTAGCATCGTTGTGATTTGAAACTTCTTAGTTTTCACTTCTAAAGGCATTGCCAATTTCACCCTATGTGAAACCCTATGTCTGTACTCGTATGAATTTTTAGAGTCTAATATTTTTTAGAATACCATTTAGATTTTTTTTTGATACATATTTGTTTGCCCACATTATGTTTAATGCTATGTTTAAGATGGCAAATAAAGAAGAGTCAATATCCGATACACCTAAAACAATATAAATTCTAATCATCATCATCTTCCTGCCCTTTTCCCACATTATGTAGGGTCGGCACAACATGTGTTCTTCTTCCATTCTCCTCCATCAGCCGTCATCCCAACACTCACTCCTTTCTTACTCATGTCAACCTTCACACAATCCATCCATCTTTTCTTTGGCCTACTTCTACTCCTAAATCCATCAACATTCATACCAAGCACTCTCCTAGTTACATGCCATTCTTCCCTTCTCATTACATGCCCACACCATGCTAGCTTGTTGCTCCTCATCTTTTCATTCACTGGCGTCACTTTCACAATTCCTCTTATGTACTCATTCCATACTCTGTCCATTCGCGTCACTCCACACATCCATCTCAGCATTCGCATCTCAGCCACGTGCAACTTTTGTTCATACGTCACATTTGTTGCCCAACACTCAGATCCATACAATACAACCAAACTATATAAACAGGTCTTACGATCGTTTTATATGTTTTCCCTTTAAGCTAAAGGGGCATACGTGGATCGTAAATTGTTCCTGAGACCTGTCACCATTTCATCCATCCCGCATTTATTCGACTTCTTACATCCTTTTCTATCTCACTATCATTCTGTTCTACTGAACCGAGGTACCGAAAATCGGAACAGACTGGTAGGTGTACACCATCTAAGGCAATATGGGCAAAACTGGATGGACCACCGAATTCGCAGAACATGTGCTCGGTTTTTGTCCTGCTTATCTTCAGTCCGACACTCTCCAATTTGCCCTGCCATTTTCCGAGACTGTACAGGGCCTCGGTTGATTCTTCTCCGATGAGAATAATGTCGTCGGCAAAAAGCATGCACCAGGGTGCCTCCTCCTGTATGTCCGATGTAAGAGCATCCATTATCAGGAGGAACAAATAAGGGCTTAAAGCCGACCCCTGGTGCAAACCTACAGCCACATTGAACTCACTAGTGACGCCAGCTTCGGACCGAACATGGGTACAAGGTCGACTGTACATGGCCCTTACAAGCTGCAGGTACTTCACAGGCTCCAGAGAACCTTTCGGGGAACCCTGACGCATGCATTCTCGCACACCATGTGCAAGTTCCTATGCACGCACCGGTACTGCTCGCACAGTTGGTGGTTGGCAAATATGGCGTCTGTTGTTCCTCTTCCAGGCATAAATCCGAGTTGGTTCTGTGATATCTCACTCTCTTCTCTCATTCTTCTCGCTATCACTTTTTCCCAAACATTCATACTATGAGACATGAGCTTAATTTCTCGATAGTTGTTGCAGTCCTGTACATCACCCTTGTTTTTAAAGATGGGCACCAGAGAACTGTTACACCATTCGTCCGGCATCGCCTCTTCTTGCAACAACTGATTAAAAAATAGGGTCAGCCACTTCCATCCATCCACTTTCAAAAACATCCATACTTCCACTGGAATTCCATCAGGGCCAACTGCTTTACCAATCTTCATATCTTGCACGTCTTTTTTGACTTCATCCATACAAATATCTTTCACAACACCTGTATTTACTGGCACTTTTTCTAACACTCCACTCCACGCACTCTCTTCATGCTTCAACTTTTCAAAATACCTTTTCCATCTTTCTTTTATGTCCTCATCATTCGTCAAAATCTTTCCCGCTTAGTCTTTAATACATTTTACATGCACAATATCCCTTGCATTCTTTTATCTTTCTTTGGCTATTCTATACAAGTCTTTCTGTCCGTTGGGGCTTTCTAATGAGTGGTACAGCTTGTCTTGCATCTTAGCCCTTGTGACAGCGACTACTTTCTTAGCCTTCCTTTTACACTCCATGTATACACTTCTTTTCATCTCTTTCAATACATCATCACCACTGTCAACGTTCTTCCATTCTTTAAATGTACACGTTTTATCTTTCAAAACCTTCAGTACTTCATCATTCCACCACCACGTATCTTTATCTATCTTTCCTTTGCCTTTCGTTTCCCCAAACACATCCCTTGCTACATCCCGAATACACGTTGCCATTTCATTACAACATTCATTCACTGACATTATGTAGATGTTATAATTTTAATTTTCCGGGTAAATGTAACCAGTCCAGTTTATTAGCAATACAGTAATCATCCAGTCTTGAAAGGTCCACTTGGAGCCTGGTTACGTCCTCAGGTGATTTGATTACTTTAAAAATCTTCATAACGTCGGCAAAGCAAAGCAAGTGACAGTGTATTTATTTATTTATACCTTCTTACAGCTATTTTTACAGGAATCAGTGTAGTCATAATTTTACAAATTATTACAAATTATCCTTAATACCAATTTAACAAAATAACATATCACATAAAGAGTAGCCTTTGCAAATTCATTCAGAGGACATTGAAATACGTCAACCTTGTCTGCTACCAGATTCAGCGTGTGCAATGTGCGCGTAAGAGGTGATTTGCCCAATAAAGGTGTCCTTCCTCGAGGCACCGAGAACAGGTGCGGCTGCCTACGCCTGTGTACGTACTTGTCAGGCACGCACAAACTCATAACCTCTAAAATGTCCGGGTTTACAATTTTACCTTGGAACACTCCAAGCACATACCGAGTAAGTGCCCAATCTCTTCTAATTTCCAATTTGTTGTATCCAACCATGCCAAGAACGAACAAGGTTGGGTACATCAATGGAAAGAATGGATATACACCGTGTAGGAAGCATTGCGAGATGTCATTAACAATTATCAAGAAAAGAAGGGGAGAACCCAGCTTGATTGATATGTAGTTATTAATGACAGTAGCCTGAAAACGATTTTTTATTTACGAAGAGAACCATCGAAGCAGATCTCCTCTTATCCCGATGAGGTGTAACTTGGACAGTAGCAGTCTGTGGTCAATTCTATCGAAAGCTTTGCTATAGTCTGTGTAAATTACGTCTACCTGAAAGCCATTGTCCATAGCTTCAGTAAGAAAATCATTATAGAGAACCAAGTTTGAGGTAGTGGACCGCCCCTTAAGAAAGCCGTGTTGAGATGAACTAAAAGAGAGGTGCAGGTGTCATGAGGTGGTTTTCCTGGCTTGGCTATCATGATTACTTCAGCTACTTTCCATAACTGGCACGTATATAAGCCTCAGCGCGGCATTAACACGATGAATCTCAAATTGAACACTCACAAAAAATTCATCAAAATCGGTCCAGCCGTTTAGGAGTAGGTACATAAATCCATAGTAAACATTACATGTAAGCGTAACATAGCTTAGCCCAGAAAATGTGTATTTTCTCAAACATGTGAGTTTCGGACCATAGTCTTGTGTTGTTATGTGATTTGGTGGAAGGCAAAATTCAAAATACATCATCACAGTTCACCAACCCCGTCGGTAGTGGGTACGCATTATGTATTTATATATCTCAAATGAAAAATCGTCCAACACGTCGTACATTTCCATGTTTGCCAAGCCTCGGCAAACGTCCACAAGCACAAACGTGTAAAGAGGGCGTTTGGCTTGGCTGGCGTGAGCTTGTAGACGCTTGTCTCCAATCCGGTCTAGTGTCGGTTTTTTGACACAGATCAAAGGGCGCTTGCGGCAAGAGCTTGCGACGCATTCATTAGCGTTGGTGCGAGTTTAGTAGGCATTGTGATCTCGCGACGAGAGCATGTTTATTCTTTCTTTTAATCGTAAAGATAAAAAGAAAGTTGCAGATGCTTGGAGTCGTCTTGCCGAGTTACGGGAAAGCCAAAAAAGATAAAATATAATTACGTTTTATGAACTGAAAAGAAAACCGATATCATTGCACGAAATTTGAGCCTATAATACATTTTTAGTGGAAAGTAGATGTATTTTGTATATATATAAGTAATATGGGTAGGCAAAAAAAAAAATCTGGTTGCACTCCGGGAGTGCCGACAGAAGTGAAAACTTATTTTGGCGAGTTTAGTAATAAATCACTTCAAAATCAGTAATTATGGCGACCACCAATCAATTACTGAACGAACACAGATGATGCAATATTTTTTGTTCAGAATGTAGATAATATATCAAGAACCTAACTCAATAAACTTCTCCGTGTAAAAGTAGACTGTAAACATGTGAATTAAGGTTTATAATCAAATGGGGAGAGCGCGGCAGCCCTGCGTCTCGCCCCAAACGGTAACGGTGTCGCGAATCCAGAGGTTTTACCTCATCTAAAAATATGCGTACCGCGCTAAAAGAAGTGTTCACTTCAATAAACGCACGAGCTCCAATAAGACAGCGAGGTATCGAAAAACACGAAAACATCATTGATGTATACAGATAATTTTTAGATCGTCGATTTTTCAGCTCGACCGATTTTGATAAAATTTAAATGGGACCATCTGTGAAGTATACCCTTTCAACCAAAAAAATAATTTATCAAATCGGTTCAGGCGTTTTCGAGTTATCGGTGAACAAACATAACAAAAAAATAAAAAAACGTGTTGCACTCCGGGAGTGCCAACAGAAGTGAAAACTTATTTTGGCGCGTTAGAGTTTCAAAATCAGTAACTATGGCGACTGCCAATCAAATACTGAACGAACACAGATGATGCAATATTTTTTGTTCAGAATGTAGATAATATATCAAAGAACCTAACTCAGTAAACTTCTCCATACAAAAGTAGACTGTAAACATGTGAATTAAGGTTTATAATCAAACGGGGAGAGCGCGGCAGCCGGCTGCGTCTTGCCCCAGACGGTAACGGTGTCGCGAATCCAGATGTTTTACCTCTTCTAAAAATATGCGTACCGCGCTAAAAGAAGTGAAAACACTTCAAAAAAAAAATTATTCCGACATATTGAGAACCTCCTCCTTTTTTATGAAGTCGGTTAACAATAGATAAAATATAGAAAATATAGAGATCTAAATAAATAAAGGATAAAATAAAAGTTCATTACACGAAACGCAATAGCCGATACAAGTTCGGTGTCCGACATGCTTGGGTGTACGTAGCACAGTAACACACTAACTGACGCATTCACAAGCATGTAAACGACTTCGAAATGCAAACCGGGATTTGTGGACACTTGCGGCTTGTAGACGTTTGTCAAGGCTTGGCAAGCATGGAAAGGTAGCAATAGATAAACAATAATTGTGCTGGTTTATGGCTAAACTCTTGATAACCGTTACGGCAAAATGAAAATGAAAATGAAAAAATATTTATTTCAGCATTCATATGATTGCATATACAATGTTTAATTTAAATGCACTTTGTTTGATGCTGCTAGAATTTTAAATTTAGTATCCTATGGTTTGTGGTATAGAGGAAAAATATATTGCCTTTCATGTCAAGGAGAAAAGAGTTTTTAGAGAATAGAGAAGTTTTATATTTTTTTAAATTGAAGAATAGATGACATGAATAGGTTTTGGAGGGGCAATAAGCAAGATCTCGCTGTTATAAAACTGTCAAGTGCTCTAAAACGTCTCTGTCTATTTCTCTATGACTGGTTTGCTTCGGCTTCGCGTTGCGTTGCGTGCGTTTTGCATTGCAATTTGCTTGCAGCAGTGTTCTAGTTGGTTGTTTGTGTAATTTATTGGTTTTATTCGTGTGTCTACAAAAATGATACCTTGACGAAGACAAACAAGTACGCGTGCATTATAAATTCTTTAAGATTTTATGTGTCCAACCAAACATCTATTGGACTGTCATCGTGTCTGACTACTCATCAGGTCAGAAGATAATCTTTTTATTTTGCAATGGTATCGGCAGCTGTGAAGGTTTTGGGAGGCATATCTAAAGATGTGTCTCCACTATACTATAGGATATTATCGAAGTTTCCACAAAACTTCACGTTTTGCTTCGCGTACGGATCTGCTGTGAAACCACAAATGGGCAACCAAAACAAACAAAACATGATTGATTTGATTTATTGCGTTGACAACTCATACAGATGGCACGGAGCTAACATGGAGATGAATCCATCCCACTATTCCGCTCTGAGATTCCTTGGCAAAGGATTTGTTGCAAGATATCAAGAAAACTGGGGTGCCAAAGTATACTTCAACACACTTGTGGATTTAAAGGAAGAAAATATTATGATAAAATATGGCGTTGTTTCTCAAAAAGACTTAATAGGTGACTTATTAGATTGGAACAACCTCTATCTGTCTGGCAGACTTCACAAACCAATTGAAATCATAAAACAGACGAATAGCTCTCAGTTACAGAATGCATTGCAGTTGAATCTTCGCTCTGCTGTGCACACAGCACTCCTTATCCTTCCTGAAACATTTTCAGAATACGACTTCTACTTTGCCATATCAAACTTAAGTTATGCTGGTGACTTTAGAATGACATTTGGAGAAAATAAAAATAAAGTGAAGAATATTGTACAGCCCCAGTTGCAAAGCTTTCGGGATTTGTATAAACCAATCTTGCAGCAATTTCATGCTTATGTAGACTTTCCCACCAGTGAAGCATATTGCCATCAAGATTTACATCCAGAAACAAAGTTGCACCATTTAATGCAGTTGCCAATGGTACCACAGCAGAGAATTGTAAAGTTCTGGAATCATGGTTGTATTCAACAAGATATGGAAGATGTGCTTCGTGCTCTTGCTTATGACATTGACTGTGCAGTTGTACTTTCACAAATTCTAAAGGACATTGTTTGGGAGTCCAGCGTGAGACAGTCTTTGAAGGGTATTCTTACTGCTGGGATGCTAAAATCTATACGTTATAGTGCTAAGAAGATTGCTAAAATGTTTTAACTAAGTCATAGCATACTGTTGTATTATACATATTGTAACAAAATAAATAAATCTAGTATGTAAATAGAATATTTTTTTTATTGTTATAAGTTATAAATACCTTTTTGTTTTTTAGGTTTCCGAAATGCTCTCCGATGAATCAAGCAGTGATTCAGAAACAGGTAGATTCAAATGTCAATCCAAACCAAAAGAAGAACAGAGTTCTAGACAAAAAGATGGTAATTTCAGAGGAAGAGGTAGGCCATCTGAGAATGATCGATTTCATAGAGATTTTGGCAGGCAACGAGATGAAAGACATGATTACAATAAGCACTCTACTAGAGATAGACCCAGAAGCTCTAGGAACTCTCCTGGAAGTAGAAGAAAGAATTCAAGGAGTCCCAGAAGAAGGTCTCCAGAAAGGCATAGGGACAGAGATTCTAATGCTAGGTCTAGACTCAATCGCAGCTCTAGCAAAGAAAAGAGAAACTCTTCATCCAGGTCTCATAAATCACCTGAAAAATCTAGAGCTCATAAATCACCTGAATTAAGAACAAAGAGCCAAAGATTTGAACCTAGGACAAGAACACAAAAATCTCCGGAAAACAAAGTGAAACATAGATCTCCTGAATCTAGATTCAGATCACATAAGTCTCCTGAAACTAGATCTGCGTCACAAAATGCGCCAGAACCCAGAAGGGACATGAAGGAAGAGATACGACGCACGCTACTACAAAGTAGAAAATCTGAGGATAGATTGTCCTTATCTCCTGATTATAAAGGGAAAAGGTCTGAGGTGTACAGACCATCAGCTCCCTCAAAAAGAAAAAGTGATAGTCCCATAATAGTGGAAGAACAAGAATCAGATAAGTCAGAGGAAATGCAGGTTGGTTCATATTACAAAATGATCCCCACTGTGGTCAAAGAAAAACCGGAAGAAGAATCTAGCGAAATCGACTCCTCTGATGATGAAAGACTACGAGCAAAACTTTTAAACATAGAAAAAGAACTCCAAAAAACAAAAAAAAAGAAGCATAAAAAGAAACACAAAAGAAAAAACAAGTCTAGTAAAGAAAAAGATGATGCGACCACCTCGGTCGAAGTAACTAGCACTACTGATATCGATGTGAAAGACGGTAATTCCAACAAGGAAAGCCCCGTACCAGAAGTAAGTTCAACTCAGAAAAGTGTTTCAAAAGAAAGCAGTGAAGAAGGAGAAATATCATCAGAGGATGATACCCAAGATTCCCATGAGCAATATGATGCGTCAGACCTGCGACATAAGTTGAGACGTAAACCAGGAACTGCATCGACAACTGATGTCTGTGGGCCAGCGCTGCCCCCGCATTTAGAGAAAGGACAAAGTAATTCCCTGGGTAGAGAAGGCCCTGCTTTACCACCTCATCTTTCAAAGTCAAAAAACATTGGTAAGTCTTTAAACGCAATATAAATCTTCAGATGATATTCACAGTTTCACACACACATCCTTTGTATGGTATGTGCAGGAGTATCATAGTGAACTCCTAAAGGCTCACTATGATACTCCTGAAGTGACCTGAAGGTTTCTTTTGAAAGGGAGTTCCAGAGTGAGACAATTTTCCTATTTTTCTGTGTAAGTACATAATTTGATAGTGACATACATACACAAAGAAATAGGAAAATAGTCGCAGCAGATAGTATGTTTTTTGTATTATCTAACAAAATGTATCTTTATTTTATTATCTAATCTATTTCAGGTCCGGCCATTCCAGACAACATGCGCAAGGTTCTCGCTGAAAAAGATTGCGAAGTAATCGAATACGAAAGCTCAGACGATGATGGCGTAGGGCCATTACCAGCTGGTGCTGAAACTAAGTGGTCCGAGGCTCACCAGCGACTGGAAGAAAGAGCTTTAGACATGAAGATACGGAGACTTGATGGGCATTCACTGGACAGTCGCAAGATAAAGAATCGGGAGGAGTGGATGCTTGAGCTGCCTGAAGGAAAGACGAAGTATTTGGGACTTGAAGCAAGGAGCTTTAGAGCTAAAGCTGGTCCAGACATGTCAGATAGGTAAAGACAGGTCATTTTAAAAGAGTGCTTACTTACGCTAAATATTCACCAAGACATGAGTACTAAGAGTTACCACGTGAATTTTTATGTATCTGACGGTGCTGGTAGTCTCAGCCGAAAGTGTAAAATCTATTACATTCCTATTTGGCGATGTGTTGCCAAATTTATTTTCTCAGAACCTGCTAATGCTGTTATCCTATTAAGGTAGACTTTCTTCATAAGTAGGTACCTACTTCTGGTTTCAGGTCTAGCTGGACAGATACTCCAGAAGAAAAGGCAAAGAAGGCCGCGGGGGTTATTAAAGAGGAAGATACAGATGAGGCGATAAGGCGTGTCGCAAGATCCCGTCTCATTAACAACAGGGATGATGAACAGGAATTGGCGATCAAGTAAGTGGAGTTTCAATCTTTGACTGGCCTGTAGGTTGAGGGTTCAATTCCCTCCCAGGATAAACATTTGTGTGATGCACACAGGTTTTTGTTCTGTGTTTGGGTGTAAAGTATGTATTTTAAAATACATAAGTATCATTCATCTGGTCTAGAGATGGGCGGGTGGGTAAAAATTCGGGAGGGTTAAATAGGAAGGAAAGGGTAAAATAGGTAAAAATTAAAAAATACCCATTTATAATGGGTATTTTTTATTAATACCGGGTAAAAATTAGACATATATTTTACAATTAAAATATAAAACCTAATTACTTTTAAAAATGCGTAATGTAACGACGTATTTGCGTCATACATGTAGTTCGGGGATCTAACCTCGAAAAATGGTTAGTTTACTTCTAGATATTGCGGCGATTCGTTTTATGTCCGGCAGCTTCTGTCTTTTGAGCGCAACATTTAGCTGTTCTGTCAGAGCAATAAATTTTGACTTTGACAGATACATTCGTCCCTATTATGGAATTTTTATTTCCTCAAGTTGGCCACCCTAGATAGAGTGATTGGAACGAACAGAGCTTTCGTACTCGGCCACAGTGTTGTCAATTTAGCACTTTTAGTGCTAAATTTAGCATATTTTATACCACTTTAGCACATTTATTTCGCGTTTAGCATATAGCACATTTTTTAGCACATTTTTAAATTACAATGATCTGAGTGGCTTAGTAGAATCGACTAGTACGACGTATCCTGCGGCGACATAACAAATAACACAACGGCGAGAGTGGACGTTTTTACACAAGAGATAGACAGTTATTTAGATCCATCGCCTTATATGGGATTTGCTTTTGAGAATAAATTACTTGTGCAATCTTCAACCTGCAGCAGTAAACAACTTACGACAATGTTGCACTAAATATACTCTTAAACTTGTACAAGAACTGCGCTCCAAATTACCCACTAATTTAGGTATTCTTAAAAAAATATCTATGTTCTTTAGACAAGAAACTTTGAAAATATTCAAGCCTTCCATTATTAAAATAGCACAAGAGATGCAAATCAATGCATCCACCATCGAGAGACTCATTTCTCAGTGGAGAAACATAGTTCACATTCATTGGGACTGCACATCTTCGACTGTACTATTTTGGGCGGAAGTCATGCAATACAAAGATGCGGCCGGAAACAATCCTTTTTAAGATTTGGCTAAGTTAGCAACATCTATTTTATCGTTACCACATTAAAACGCTGAAGTTGAGCGCGTTTTCAGTTAGATGAGTTTAGTAAAAACTAAGCTGCGCAATCGTTTGGCTTTAAAAACTCTGAATGCCATTTTATATGTCAGATTTGGTTTAAAAAAAGCTCGTTGCTATTCATATATATTGCCAGACGACGTTCTAAAATCAATAGGAACAATGGCAAGCTATGGGCCTTCTACGTCGTCTTCAGAATCACAATATATCCGCATTGAAGATGAAGACGACCATGAGCATGAGGATTTAAACATATTATTTCAAGGCTTTGAATAACTTTTTCAATGTTTTGTACCTACGTATATTAATTTAAATTAAAGTTTAATTTTATTTGGCACTTTTTATTCAAGTTTAGCATAATTTTAGCACATTTTTAGCATATTTTTTACAGCAATTTAGCACTTTATACGAAAACCTAGTTGGCAACACTGCTCGGCCATCGAGACTCACTTTTCTCTGACCGCCGACTACTGCGGAGTTGTTATTAGGTCTTGCGAAATCTTTTAAATTCGCAAGAATCCTATATTGTTGAGGCCTTGAAATGGACGAAATGTTTCTATAAGGCAAGGGGTGATCCCCCCCAAAGCATTATTTCGGCGGAAAACATAAATTTTCCTACCATTAAGATGACTGTGATACAGCAGCATTATTTGAAAAGAAAAACGGTGAGTTTCTACTACATAGTCTTGGTTTTCCCTTGACCATTCATCGAGTTTTTATTAATCGTGATTTATTTGTTCTAGCTACGCGAGATGTCGGTGGCGTTTTTTTTTTATTATTATTAGCAAAATTTTGAGTCAATGACGCCTCGTGTAATTTCGGCGGGAAGTCAGAGTGGTCAGGTTCAAACCACATGACTTCATTTCTCTGATATAAAGAGACACCGGACCGACCCCAGGAGACCCGTTTTCCAAGACACGCGACGTTCGCGAAACCCACACGCCACGTGGCGGAGTCCAGGATGCCTCTTGAAACCGGGATCCGGTACAATTTATACTATTTTCATTGACTGACAACCCAAGGTATTTAAAATTTAACTTTTATTTTTTTTCTACTAGACATGCAATGGTAACCAAAATTAAGAAATGTATCTAGAATAACTACATGTAATAAGCTTCAGGCAAACCCCAAAACATCTAAATTATAACATCTGAAACGTATCTGGACTTTCATTGTTTTCCCCGGCTTGTGATTAGAAGTTCTGGTGCGACGGCTGCCTATCCGAGGTGATTTTATGTAAGTAAGTAGGGATACCTCCTGTCTGGCGCCCGAGGATTATTATTTAATTGTTTAGACTTTGTTTGTGACGGGAGGCCCCATTCAAAACTTTCTTACTATTCCAATTTTAACATCTTACTAGGAACTTTTAATTTTTTATTACAACTTTCCCCGGCTCTGCGGAGCACGGTTAAAAACTTTTTTATTACAATTGGCGCCCGAACAGGGACCTGGAGTGGTTTGTTTGAGGTTTATTAGTTACCATTGCATTCTATTTTTGTTAAACCAGATTAAAGTGAGGCAATTTAATTTATTTGTGTAACCCCTTTGTTCTATTGTTGGATATCAAATAATTTTGATATATTATTATTTTTGTGCCATATTTTGTGCCATATTTTGTGCCATATTTTGTGCCTATTTTTGTGTGCCATTATATTGTGTTTTTAATTGTGTAACAAACATTAACAAGCCAGGTTGCTCAGTTAATTATATGTATCTTTTTACAGTGGTTGTAATTAGGTTATAATTGTAAAACTTTAATTTTAAAAGTATTTATACAATAGTAAGTTTTCATTTGTGAATTACCAATGCATTTAGTGAGGAAAATAACTGTTTATTATAGAATCAAACTTATTTAAACAAATACTTTGGAAAACATTTAAAACATTTATTTTTAAACAAAATATTTGACGGACTTAACTAGACATTCTTGATTTTACTTTGTTACTGTGTTCTTCGAGTGTTCACACCCTTTCACCATGGACAAACAGGTTCAGTTCTCACTGTTGCCTGAACTTAATGATATTCTACTGCCAGTACTTCTACTCATGAAGAGAATGTTGTTGCCTTTGATTATCTTTATAGGGATTGCCCGATCATTCCAGGTTTGACTTGTTTTCATCTACACAGGTTATATGTTATCACAAGGGATTGTGAAGTGTGCATTTTAGAGTAATAGGATACTGTTTCAAAAAACTTATTGGTCTCCATCGAGCACCAGTTTCTAAGAAACCCGCCGTGTCTAGATGATGTTAAATTGTTAGCCACATGGAGAAAACCTAACATTACAACTGATAACAGGTAACTTTAGGATTGGTTATTCTATCTAAACGCATTCTTTAACATCTATAAGGTTATGTTTGTTTTGTGTGTCAAGAATAGTGTTTCTAGTTTCATTTTTGCAATTTCTGGTTGGTAAATATAGTTTTTGGTATTGTTAATTATTGGATATTGGTTCTATACATTTGTGATCTTGGTTATATTGTGGACAGTAAAGGTTTCCATACTGATCCCACTAAATTGGATATTATTGATAATTTTCCTTGACCTGATACCGTAGACAAATAAGAAGTTCCTTGGGATATGTTCTTATTATTGTAGATTCATATTGTAAAATTTGCTGACATTGTTCTCACCTTTGATTAAATTAACTGCATTCTATAATTTGGAAACAATCTTTTGTTTCATCATTTGTTTTGGTTTGTCTGAGCTTTGAGAAATCTTTCTTTTTACATTGTGATGCTAGTTCTGTTGGAATTGATAGTGTTCTGAATCAAGCAGACACTAATAGTAGACAACATCCAATTGCGTTCTACTATAGACCACCTAATAAGTGTGAACTTAACTTTAGCACAAAAGAAAGATAATTACATGTAATTTTAGATTCAATAGAACATTTTAGATTTTACACAGAGAGTTAGTAGTTATGAATATTCCAGTAACATGCGATGGCATTACTAGGATAGTAAAGCTTACTTATGTTTAATTATCCAATTATCTTAGTACCTTAATTTTGGCTTAGATTTGATCTAGATAAAGATCTATGATAAAATATAACTTTTGTTAGTAATGATAGAATTTATACTTGTACAGTAACTTCTGTTTCTAAACTTTCTCCTTCTGAGAAATAAAAACATTAAATAAATAAATATTTAAATAAATAAATATCTAAAGAAATAAATATATACAATAAAGAAATTAAAACAACATTATTTTGGAATAAAAGTTTAATGTTCAAGTTAGTTTAGATTAATTCAAATATTGTTAGTTAAATTAAAATTAAAAGTTTGATGACATTTGTTAGGCTTATAAACATAGTACATTTCCACCTCTTTGTAGTATGGTTAATCATACATGGTTTTGCCTTCGGTTGACATCATAGGAATTTTGCCTAAAGGTTATTCTGGACATAAGTATATTCTTTCTATGGTTGATGTGTGTAGCTGAGGTGTAAATACATGTTAAATATTGCTGAATATTCCCAATGGTTAATGCTTTCACTTCTGCTATTAATGGATTGTTGGAAAGGAAAATATTTCTAAAAGTTTATTAGTCTTGAAATTATAGTTTGTTTCATCGATACTCAATTCACTTCAAAGTATTTTGTAGACTTCCTGAAAAGTTATAACATTATTAAAGTATTTTATAATAATTTGTATACTGTAGAACAATCCTGTGGGAAGATATAGTAAGACTGTAGTAATTTGCATATCATGTTTTGTTAGAAACAATCAATGTTATTGTTCAATATTTTTGCCTCGCTTATTCTGAAGTTTGTTTCATTGGGTTGTTATTTTGAAATTTGTTCAATTCATTTATTATTTTGGAAATTGTTTTATTGGTTCCATATTTTGGAAATTGTTTTATTGGTTCCACATTTTGGAAATTGTTTAATTGGTTTCACATTTTGGAATTTATACCATTAGTTTTGAATAAGTGTTAATCTTGTAACAGATTACACTTAGTTTTCTTATGTTTGGACGGGATTACATTTTTGATGCTTTTTACATCACTTTAGTAATTCATTGGATTATTGGGATCAACTTTTATTTGGATCAACATTAATTGGAAATTCTTTTGCAACATTTATTAGATCACTTAGTGATAATTGTTATTTGAGTTCAGTTTCATTTACTGACATTTTTTAGCGCACTGCTATTTATTAGGTGGAAGGGAGAAAAGTCATTTCTTTTGCTGTTGATGATATTGTTTGGAGAAGAAGCTGTGTTCAATTAAATGCTAAGGCATATTTTTCGGTTAGATTAGTACCTGAGTTTATTAAATGTTTACCTTTTAAAGGATTTAGATAAAAATACTTCTGGACGTTATCATATTAAAGATATTATTAAATACTAATTTTGGCTTCTACCTACATTTTTTCTTGAATTTAGTAACTTTGTTTTGAATTTCGCGATTTGAATTGATGAATGAGATTTGATGGATGAAAGAATATCGCGATATGAAAGAGATGTATATAAGGGAACCCCATTACGGTTATTGAATTTAGGTTAGATGTTCAAAAGTTGGCTTAGGTCATTTTGGTTTACTACTTCTCACTCTTTATTACTATTATTCAACATCAAAAGATCTTATGTATATTATTGTTCATTATTTTAAAGGTCTTTGTTTTTGTACCTTTTATTCGTTGTTTTGTAAGTCTTTTTAGGCTTGTTTTTATAGGTTTTTTGTATTGTCCAAGTTTACAATTGTTAGATTAGGTATACATGGATAATTTTAAGTTTACACCGATTTGACATTTTACATTGGCCACCTTCGATTAGACATTTTGTTGCGACATCCTTTCGGATGGTCCACACATCTTTTGCGGTCCTCGGATTTTCCCTCCGGTTCCGTTTGATTGTTTACATTTTGTTGTGACATCCTTTCGGATGTGCACACACCATTTTTTGCAGTTCTCGGATTTTCCCTCCGGTTCTGTAGTTTGTTTGTTCACCCTCACCGACTTGTTGTGAGGAGTGGAACCATTTTGTTAGTGTTGTGCCCGGAAAATTGGTGGGGTAGAGTCGATCACAGCACTTACAGTTTTTGTTTGCCTACACCGTTTTGTCGTGTAGAGCAACACCATTTGTTACAGATATGCATGTGCCCGGGAAGTTGGTAGAGATGCGCCGATCACATCATACTCTAATTTTTGTTTATCCACACCGTATTGTTGTGTTGGATAACCTTTTTGTTTGCTGTATTGTGCCCGGAAAGTTGGTAGTGTAGAGCCGATCACAATTACACCGATTTTTGTTGGTTGTTTCATTGTCTAGTTGTACCTAGTTTTGGACATTCACACCACGAACTTTTGTTTGTGTATTATACTTTCACCCCTTCAGGTGATTGTGTTTGAACTGAAACGGCGACACAAGTGGTCTAACCGTAAATTGTATTAGATATCTTTCGAGATAGAGTCTTTTTTTATATTCTTTGAACTTTGAGTCGGAGGCTAGGATTGCCTATCCGCACTTTTTACCAGTTCACTGCAATACTTAAGTTTCATTATATTTATTATTTCATTACACTTTTGATATTCATTGAACTTTGAGTCGGAGGCTAGGATTGCCCATCCGCACTTTATACAAGTTTCAGTGAAATACTTAAGTTTTCTTAACCATTTATTATGTATTTCATTACAAAATTATTAACATTTATTATTTCATTACACTTTTGATATTCATTGAACTTTGAGTCGGAGGCTAGGATTGCCCATCCGCACTTTATACAAGTTTCAGTGAAATACTTAAGTTTTCTTAAACATTTATTATGTATTTCATTACAAATTTATTAACATTTATTATTTCATTCCACTTTTGATATTCATTGAACCTTGAGTCGGAGGCTAGGATTGCCCATCCGCACTTTATACAAGTTTCAGTGTAATACTTGAGTTTTCTTAAACATTTATTGTTGCATTACAAATTTATTGGCATTTATTATTTCATTACTCATTAGATATTCTTTACACTTTTCTGAGTCGACGACCAATGTTGTCTAGTCGCACTTTATAGGTACAGATATCTTAGTATTTTTGTTTAGATGCATTCCTTCAATTTCAATTCATCTTTTGTAGAGCCTTTAGTGCTTTTGTATTGCCAAACATTATAGAGTTGTAGAGTCTAATTTTTTTGCACCTTTTAGGTAGAGACTTACTCTTTCATTTTATTTTGAATTTTGTATGGTAGAGACTTGCTCTCTCATATTATTTTGGATTATTTTTGTAGAGGTTTGCTCTCTTATTCTATTTAGATCAATTTCGTTTGAAGTTATTGTTTTGGTAATTGGTTTAGGCATAAAAGAAAGTGTCTTTCTTTTATTTTTTTGGGAAAGTTTGTACTGTAACGACGTATTTGCGTCATACATGTAGTTCGGGGATCTAACCTCGAAAAATGGTTAGTTTACTTCTAGATATTGCGGCGATTCGTTTTATGTCCGGCAGCTTCTGTCTTTTGAGCGCAACATTTAGCTGTTCTGTCAGAGCAATAAATTTTGACTTTGACAGATACATTCGTCCCTATTATGGAATTTTTATTTCCTCAAGTTGGCCACCCTAGATAGAGTGATTGGAACGAACAGAGCTTTCGTACTCGGCCATCGAGACTCACTTTTCTCTGACCGCCGACTACTGCGGAGTTGTTATTAGGTCTTGCGAAATCTTTTAAATTCGCAAGAATCCTATATTGTTGAGGCCTTGAAATGGACGAAATGTTTCTATAAGGCAAGGGGTGATCCCCCCAAAGCATTATTTCGGCGGAAAACATAAATTTTCCTACCATTAAGATGACTGTGATACAGCAGCATTATTTGAAAAGAAAAACGGTGAGTTTCTACTACATAGTCTTGGTTTTCCCTTGACCATTCATCGAGTTTTTATTAATCGTGATTTATTTGTTCTAGCTACGCGAGATGTCGGTGGCGTTTTTTTTTTATTATTATTAGCAAAATTTTGAGTCAATGACGCCTCGTGTAATTTCGGCGGGAAGTCAGAGTGGTCAGGTTCAAACCACATGACTTCATTTCTCTGATATAAAGAGACACCGGACCGACCCCAGGAGACCCGTTTTCCAAGACACGCGACGTTCGCGAAACCCACACGCCACGTGGCGGAGTCCAGGATGCCTCTTGAAACCGGGATCCGGTACAATTTATACTATTTTCATTGACTGACAACCCAAGGTATTTAAAATTTAACTTTTATTTTTTTTCTACTAGACATGCAATGGTAACCAAAATTAAGAAATGTATCTAGAATAACTACATGTAATAAGCTTCAGGCAAACCCCAAAACATCTAAATTATAACATCTGAAACGTATCTGGACTTTCATTGTTTTCCCCGGCTTGTGATTAGAAGTTCTGGTGCGACGGCTGCCTATCCGAGGTGATTTTATGTAAGTAAGTAGGGATACCTCCTGTCTGGCGCCCGAGGATTATTATTTAATTGTTTAGACTTTGTTTGTGACGGGAGGCCCCATTCAAAACTTTCTTACTATTCCAATTTTAACATCTTACTAGGAACTTTTAATTTTTTATTACAACTTTCCCCGGCTCTGCGGAGCACGGTTAAAAACTTTTTTATTACAGTAATAAGTAGGGCAGCAATAGTACGTAAGGAAAACCTACGCCATGAGTTAAAAATATGTTTTTTCAACTTTTTTCAACTGCATACATGATCGATTGTTTGTGTTCATCATTTAATATGTAAATATTGGGCAAAATGAATTCCATCTTTGATTTGATATCTTTGAATGTGGTGAATATGTTATGGATATTACATTCATTTGATTCAAGTTTGAATATAGGTCCTGTAACCGGTTCCAAAATTGCAAGGCAATCATCTATAATTGTCCAAAAATTGACTTTAAGAAGTGTAGACTTTGTTTCTGAAGGCAATAGTACCGTGGCTTCATGTACGGCTAGGGCCATTAGAGCTGTTTTTGTATTTTTTTTACTTTTTAGGGCGGCTATATGACTACCCCACCGTGTCTTTACTGGCAACTTTAATGTTTCTCCGCTTTTCTTTTCTTTTACAATTTTGTTCAGTAATGAACTCAAGACTTGACTTTTTTTTATTGTTTTTATAACATCTGTTGCTAATTCAGTAACTGCTTTTACAATTTCGCATTTTATGATGTCATGAGTTAACAAGTTCAAAGTATGAGCTGCACAATTGAGAGGAACTACTTGTGGATTGCTGTTTTTAGGGTTCCGTATCTCGAAAGGAAAAAACGGAACCCTTATAGGATCACTTTGTTGTCCGTCCGTCCGTCCGTCTGTCTGTCAAGACACTTTTTCTCAGGAACGCGTAGAGGTATCAAGCTGAAATTTATATCAAATACCTACTCAAGTCTACTGTCCCTTAAAGCTGTGAAAAAATTCTCATGAACGCGTAGAGTTATTAAATTGAAATTCATAAAAAATACTTAAGTCTATAATACCTTTAAGCTGTAACAAAATTAAACTTCTATGTCAACGCAATCAAGAGAAACAGCAATTTAAGTCGCATATATTCAAACTCGCAACTCGCAAGGGAATCCAAACCTACAGGGTACTTCCCGTGAACTCAGAATCTAGAAATTTTGTACGAAGCAACGTCTTATAGCACAGATAAAGGAAAAATTGCGAAATCTGTAAATTTTTAGTTACATCATCCAACTATGACTCGATTGTCGTGATGGGTGAAATTTTACTTTTATACCTATAGGTTTGTACGGAATTCGAAAGCTTTCTGTACATTTCTAGCATTGTTTATTTACTTATTTGTTAATATATATATATACTTATTATGGTTATGTTATGTTATTATGTTACTTATTATGGTTTATTATTTGACTTAATACTAAATAAACAAATAAAATAATAAATAAATAGTGGCGGACATTTTTACGCAGCCCCAAAGAAATAAACAGGAATAAAAACTAACAAGTAAAAGCATATATAATTAGTTGAACTTCAAAAAAAAAGATGCATTGAATTTTTACCCGGTATTAATTCGAAATGGGAAGGTAAAAATGGGTATAAATGGGTAAAAACCCAAAGTTCGGGTTTTTACCGGGTAAGCGCCCATCTCTAATCTGGTCACCATAATACAAGCTATCCTTAGTTTAGGGCTAGATGGGTGTTGTGTGCATTGTCCACCAATATATTTTTTAATCTTATCAAAATATTTTTCGAGTTAGTTTGGTCTGTTGAAATTCATAATGAATACAATTTTTTATTAAATTATATATTTCAGAAAACACAAGAAAAAACACAAGAGGGATGAAAGCCTGCTGGAACTACATGAAAAAAAGTTAAAAAAGAAGAAGAAGGTATGTATCTTACCTTTATATTGTTTAAATCTAAATACAGTCCTAGTAGACCAAGGTAGAAGCCTTTAAAATTAATAAAAAGTGAAAAAAAAAAATAGTAGGATGAAACCCATTAGAAAAATAAGAGAATATTATAAAAATAAAAGGAAAAATAATGTTTACGGGCGATCTGAGGTCGGGAAGAGGAAGGGGGTGAGGTTTCTACTTTTCATCGAAAAGTAGAGATTTCAACGAACAGAAAGCACACCAACTTTTTGAAAAAAGCTGATATTTTGATGGGTGAATTTTCGTGTAACAAAAATAAATTTTGTAAAAGATTCAAATAAAAAGCCATAAACTTGTTTTTTTGAATGTTTCACATAAATTTTGAGGTTATGTGAAAAAGTGTTTATACAAAAGTGGTAGATCTTTTTATTACCTACAACTTTGCCATTTAACTTTTTTCAGTAACATTTGTAGTTTTGCCGGAAATCAAGATAAACGTTTTTTACCTCTAAAACCTACCGCCTTCCCCTTCCCGACGTCAGATCGCCCGTAAATTATTTTTCCTTCCATTTTTATAATATTCTCCTCCTTTTCCAATGGGTTTCATCATACTATTATTTTTTTTGGTTTCAAAAATTATCGACCCTGGTCTATAGACATCGATCGGTTCAAAGTATCTTAGCAAGTCTAGTACTGACATGTCAATATAAATGAATGTTGACATTCATTCAAGAATTCTTAACATTTTTCAGAAGGAGGAAAAAGACAATGACGGCAAATCTGAACGGCGTCCTTTTAGTCGCGACGTGGATCTTCAAGTTAATCGCTTTGATGAAGCACAGAAGAAATCCATCATCAAGAAAGCTCAAGGATTAAATACGAGATTTTCGCGAGGTGAAGCTAAATATCTTTAAGGTATCATGAACTTTATTGCTATGTATTTAAGGCTAGTTTATCCGTGAAATTCTTCTGTGACGCAGTTTGATAACTCATATGCATTAATATTGTAAGGAAATTAGGCTCGTTTTGCAGTTCACCGGTAAACTAAGCAATTATTAATTAATTGGAAGTGTTGGTTTAGTGTAGCAGTTTCTCAATGAGTTAACTATTAGTTATTTTATGTAATGCTTTTTATTACAATTCCGTCTAGTTTTAAAATTATTGAAAATATCAGAACATCTGTCGATTTTTGTTATTGTCTCCTAAAATGTAACTAGTTAAAGGTACTCAATGTCCTGTTTTTTAAGATGGGCTTTATTCCAGAATAAACTCAAATATTAGAACTCGTTCTATTCAACAATAAAGCACAAGCACATTTCATTCAGAACCATCAAAAAATCTTTGCTTAAATCCCGATCTGAGTTTGCGTTTTGTTCATATTCTGTATTTGTATTCGTTTGAAAAACGGGCTAAAGTATTTGAACTACGCCTACTCAATCTAATTCAAAATTCCGGTAGTGTTATGCTTCAGTAGAATTATTTTATCCTTTGGTCTTTAAAACCTTAGGTGAGTATAAACTAGCGCATTTTCGAGAGCATTTCTATGTAATGTAACGTTCTTGTGAATGCTCGACGCTGTGTTTGTCGTAATGCTAAAGGCGAGTGAGCATTTACCTGTAACATTCCTTTCTATTTTGCGTTTACTGGTCGGTCGGTTTTACAGGTCGCGTCTTTTAGCTTGTATCTTGAAGTGTTATATAAAAAAAAAAGCTCATGAAATGTTACACAAATTCGCTCCTTCGTTTATAAAATCATTGTATAACAATGCGTCGAGCGTTGCTTTATGTTCGGTTCGTGAGGGTAATACAATAGAGCGGCTCGATGTACAAGAATGATCTAATTTAGGTATACTCACTTTACATTACACACAACTGAAATAATATGGAAATTAAGTTTAAATCAAATGTAAATGAGTAACATAATCACGCTTTGGATTGTATTTGGCAAAAAACACTTTAATATACACAATATTTTAAGACCTTATTATGATAAGGTTTACGTCGTAGACGACGTATATTTCAATATGCATCTATATGTATGTATACTTAGTTCTCTGTCTATTTTATTATCCACAGACGGAACATATCGGCAGAACTGTAACCTACCGTTGTAGATTTTAATAAACCATAACTGATATTTTTATGACGCTTATTTTATGTGAGTAACATCTTAAATCATCTGGAATCCTACTAATATTATCCATAATAATAATAATAATGCATAATTCCGGACATTTCGCACAGCATCATCTAACCCCAAAGTAAGCAGCGCTTGTGTTGTGGGAACTGGGAACCACATGACTGATATAGTTATACTATCGAATCGAATTGGAATCGAATTCGCAACCTTCTGCGTCACTATCTGCGTAACATTCTGACGGCAATGAATATAAATGGCAACAGATTTAAACAACACGTTCGCTAATGTGTGATTGTAGGACACTTAAAAATAAATTAAATAAATAAATAATTTATTTTCAAATACAGAGAGCTGGTACACATTTATGTTCTTATAATAATTTTCCTCTATATAAATATAAAAGTAGTACCGCTAAGTGACTCTGTTCCCCACACTAGGACTAAAAAGCCTGTATAGTGGGGTCACAGGGACTCGCTACGGACTCGTTTAGATTTAATACTTGTACAATGAGTGTGTCATAAGAAATAAAGAAAAACTCAAAAAAAAATTGATATTAAAAAATAAAATGGAAACAAAACAAATAATGTTTGTACATGAGAAAGATAAAACAGATAAAACGTTGCCAAGTGTGTAGATAGTTGGATGTTTGCGTGTGATGAAAGTGTGAGTTTGTAGGTGGATTTGGGCTTGAGTATTTGTATGTGTGTGCGTATGTAAGGTATCCGTGCGTGAGAGTGTATGTGTGTGCGTGAGTTTATGTGTGTGCTACTATTATGTGTGTGTGTACTTACTTACATTATTTTAACAAAAACGAATAAAACATTTTTTTTGAGCTTGTTTTTGTTGTGTTGTTGTTTCTAGCTTGTTTGTTAAGCTTTTCTAATAATCTGCTTTTCGCCAGTTATTTATTTTGAGGCCAAAATAAGTATAGTATAAGTATGTATTATTAACTAAATGACGACCTCTGTGTCGCAGTGGGCCAAGGCCCGGCTGAGACGCAGCAGGTTGCGGGTTCGATTTCCGCCGCGGGACAAATGTTTGTATGATCTGCAAGTATTTGTCTCGGATCTGGGTGTTTCTATGTATAATGTGAATGTATTTACAAAAAATATATATAAGTTGTATATCCGTCATGTTGTACCCATAACACGAGCTCTGCTTACTTTGGGGCCAGCCATGCTGCGTGAAATGTCCGGGATTATTTATTTATAGATAATATTACTTTAGTTCTTTGACAGAAGGTTTTTTGTCGTCAATCAGTATCTACTTATCGGTTCGTAAGTAATTACACAATATGGGATTTCTTATTAAAAGATAAACTTAAGTTTAATATCCACTCATTTAATAAAATGCACATACAATCATTATAATGTGTCATGTTCATACAGCTTCAGGAGTAACGTTGGCCTTCTCCACGGAAGGGCAAACCTTTGCCTTACTGTTTTCGCAGCAGAGAGGCTCTTCAGCTGACATGTCGGCGTAGGTCCACGGTCTTTCGCAGATCTTGTAGAAAGCGGACAACTGAAATAGAAAATAACATGCGACTAGATTCGTGCTGCTTAATTAATACTGTGTAAAAGAGGCAACAATTATCAGTTTTGTCTATGAAATGCGTATCTAAGGGTCTATTTCAACACCCAGCGTCCATCGTCCCCCAGGATAGTCTTGACTAAAAATAGCAGAGACTAGGATGGGCGAATAAAAACTTTTTGTGAAAACAAATACTAGTAGATACTTTTCCAGCGGACTGTATTTTTTTTCTAAATTCGAAAAATGGTAAACAGAGGTAATGTTATGTTCACTATAAACGGGGTTTTGAACCATGATTTGTGAGTTTGTCTTGTGTTCCCTCTATTTAGGCACAGTTGCATGCGCCATGATAACGGGAGAAACTGAAGTCTTGCGAGTAGATTTTAGATGACAAGAAAAACTCGCAAATCATGGTAATTTCGATTTCCGCCGTGAGATAAATGTTTGTATGATCTGCAAGTACGTGACTCTGGTCTGGGTGTATAATATATATGTTTTCACTAAAAACAAAGTAAGTATTAAGTAGTATGTCAGTCATGTGGTTCCCATAACACAAGCTCTTACTTTGGGACCGGATGATGCTGTGTGAAATGTCCGCCGTTATTTATTTATTTATCATGCCGTTTATAGTGAACATTATGTGAATAACCATGATAGTTTAAAAGTTATACAGAGGTACCTAATAGTTTCAAATTATCAAATGATCGTGATCGAATGTCATTAGTTAGATCATCCTGTAGATGCCAACATGATTGTTTGCGTACCTTCAATTCATCAGCGTCCTTGAGTCGGTTGCATAACACTTCGGGTCCCTTAGCCTTGGCGGCTGTGGCCAGCGCGATGCAAAGTTGCTTGCACGTGTTATCTCCATCGTCGTCGCATTTCACCTCCAGGCCCGGTTTCTGACTAATCAGTGGAGACAAGCCCGGCGTAGCCGTGTTGGCGGGGAACCCTCCGCAGATGCAATTGCCTTTAGCGTCATCGCCCAAGCTGATGGGGCTAGAAAAACAAATATAAGGTATCTAATAATGCCGTAGTTATTTCGTAATAAAACAAATTGAGTAGCCATTATGAGGTTAGGGCGCGGACAACTTTGTTAACTTTCTGTAGATACCAAGCCAATTAAATACAAAGTTGGTATGTTCATAGATGGAACTTGATGAAATAATTTGTAACTAGTTAACAAATTTGCAGCAAACTCACCAACTCCTCTACTAAGTCCTCGGGGCATTTATTTATTGACATACCTGACTGTACTATCCTCAGCTAGGGCAAATCCAACCACCAGGAGAACACACAGGTCGCAAAGCAGTGCCTTGGCAGATGACATGATGGCTTCAACTCGTAGCTCACAACAATACGACACGTTCAAAATATCAGCCACTTTTATACTCAAATGCTTGTTGCTGAAGATGCTATTCGATATGCCAGGGTGACAATTTTTGTGTTCATGAATCAAGTCAAACCGGCGCTTAGTGACCTATTTACTCTATATGATTGAGCCATAAAGCCACATACTCATACTTACATGGCATCTAAAGGTAATAACCGCGCCCTCAATCTTCGTAGAACTTCGCTTAACGCAACCGATGTTTTGGTCAGTAAAATGATGTTATATTTATTTTGAGAAAAGTACAAACTTGACTTCCTATTCACCAGCTTTAGTGACGAAGTTGCCTGATAGGCTGCTGTCCCCGGGCACGTGCACAGTGCCGGCTGCTCCTGGTCGCTCCGTCCGAAAGGTCCGGGGCTTTACTTAACGCAAGAACACCCTACTACTCGAATGTTTGTGATTCAATATGAAGACGAGATTGTTATGATTATCATCATACACAATGCGCCGTTAATTCGATTGGTGGGTGCATTCGTCGCTTCTGGAGCAGCAACGCATACTTATTGTCAGAGGAACAATACTATATTTACCTAAAGCGAATCGCACGAACCGAAAGCACAGCAGCAACCAAAGCAGTAGGTAAAACATTTATACACCACAAAACAGTAGGTGTTACCCAAACTACACAGGATTCATCAGGACTAGCCAACACTTGGTATTTAGATCTATTGCAAACGAGTTCTTTGGTGTAGCCTACGTATATTTTTGCTCTAAGGGTCTACAGTAGGTAGGTATCAAATGCTTCATACTCAGTGACCATCCGGAAACCATTCTACAAAACAATCAATATCTTTATACATTTTTCTATTCGTGTCGGTGCTTCCATCGTTATGTACCTACAAAGGTATGTATGAATATGATAAGATTGGTCAGCTCATTGGAGCAATCTGTGGCCGCGTTGAGGTCTATTTTTGTGCAGATGTTTGGACACAGAGGGCACACAAAGCAAATGCGACATAAATAAATGTACAATATTGGAGGATAATGAACACAATGCCATCTAGTCCCAAATTATGCATAGCTTGTATTATGGTGACCAGATCACTGATAGAATACCTACTTATATATTATTTAAGTACCTACATCCTTACGATAGGTCATTTATAACACCCAGACACAGATCAAACTTCTATGTTCATCACACAAATGTTTGTCTTGGGAAGGAATCGAACCCTCAACCTATATGATCCTGTAGATGCATTCGCAGTCACATTTTGCTAAACTAAATCCTAAATCCTCATTCGCACATGTTCCTACTCATAAGTGGCACATGCAGCAGTGTGACGTCAAGTGAGGGCAAGGCGTGTTCGGTAATTTTTCCTGCGAGGGGATAAAATCTGCTAGAGGGGATTATTCTCTTTCCAAAGCTAATGATTTGCTAAAGCTTGTCACTCTCTTGCTTCGATTTCTCCATGGAATATGCTAAATTCCATCGCACATACCTACACTAGTGCAATATCTGCTAAGGGCATCTCTTGTTGAACGCTACGTCAAAAGACGTAAAATGTCTGGCACGAGGTGGGGCCTCGCAGATGTTAGACACCGTCAATGCTAGGTCGTCTGCTTATAAGAAACGTGTTTTATTTTGGCTGCTAGGTTGATTGTTCGAATACAAATTGAAGGGATCTACTCTGCAAAACGATAAACGATATGTCGGGACAATAATCGTGCAAAACCCTAAGTACCTACTCTTAGATACATCGTTTCGACTCGTTTTGAACGATGAAACGACCGGTATTCATTTTGACAATCAATGACGTCAACCTCCACAACAGACGATACGAATTTGATTTTAATAACGAAATAATTGCTGATCGACTTAATCCGGCGAATATTTCAAAGACGTTATCGTTTCCATAAATCGAAATGGGTTCGCCAAGTACCTATTATAGGTACGCTGCCGGTTGGTGCAATGACAATCCCTTGGGGTGGACCGTTTTGAACACAGCGCCAACTACTTTTAACTGAGGAGGTGAACTTGAACGCGGCTGTTACGAAGAAGTTCACCCAGTATTTTAACCAGCCAAAATCATTAGTCAGATCCTCGACTTTTCAATTCAATTCAATTTCAATTTTCGGAGGAATCTTCGAATATTTACAGTACCTATCGTAACTTACTGCTGGTAAGGTTAACTAGGGCCATGACTGTTATAATGTTTTTCTTGAAACCGTCCCCGATATATTGGACGAGTCTTAGAAGCTGTCCGCGACAGGATTTTCCGAGTCTAAATCCTGAGTGTTCGTGGATCAGCTTTGAATCTACTAACAATTTTTAAAAAGGTGTCATAGCAAGATAAATAATTGATTCAGGCGTGACTTTGCGGAAATCCATTACAAAACATTAAACAGATGGACAAATATTTAGTACAATTCCGCCAATCTATTCCTAAAGAGTTACCTGCAAAAGAAATTCGACACGTGTTTCGCCCCTCCACGAGGCATCCTCAGGAACACTTGACTCACTCCGCACCCCGACGAAGCAACAAGTCTGCAGAACAGAGTGTTTTTTCGTCGGGGTGCGGAGTGAGTCAAGTGTTCCTGAGGATGCCTCGTGGAGGGGCGAAACACGTGTCGAATTTCTTTTGGAGGTAACTCTTTAGGAATAGATTGGCGGAATTGTACTAAATATTTGTCCATCTGTTTAATGGTTTGTGTCATAGCAAGACTATCTTGTGTGTTTTGAGGCAAGTGTTGAAGAACTCTAGGAGCCACGATGGCTAAGAGGTTTTATTTTTTTAACGATTTAGGTCATCAAATTTTCCGTTCCATAGAGATTTTATTGCGTAACTAACTCCGCATTTGAGTCATGCATTTTTAAGTTTCAGTTGTATTATCTAATAAGTTTAAATGCAAAATCCCTTGGTAGATAAATGGTTATTGACACTATGCTAGGTACAAGGAAGTTGTATATTATTTCGTAACATAATGAGTCATTGGTAACACCATACTCATGATGCTATATTGCTCAGGTTCTGCTATGCGCTCGGTGGATTCTTTATTCAGGGCTGGGATATGAAAGCTACGACAGCCTCTAGGGGTTCTGTATCTAGAAGCAGTATTAATGTCGTAGTTCTATTAAAGAGCTTTGTACTTCTAGGAGGTAGCTCATTAGTTCTAAAGTGTTATTGTATCTGTTTTACGATCTTCATGGCGCAGTGGGCGAAGGCTTGCCTGGAATGCAAATGGTTGCGGGTTAGATTCCCGCCGCAGTACAAATGTTTGTATGATCTGTAAATATATTTCCCGGGTCTGGGTGTTTTTCTATGTATAATAAGTATGTATTTAAAAAAAGTATATCAGGTATATCAGTCATGTGATTCCAATAACACAAGCTCTGCTTTCTTTGGGACTAGATGACGTTGTATGAAATGTCCAGAATTATTTATTTATATGATTAAATAGTGAAACGCAGAGTTGATGTTTTCCGAAAAAGCTCCAATATGAATCAAGTTGAGATAACTTTCAGAGTTTAAGACGTGGTGGGTTTCGTTCGAGTAGAGTCCGTTGTTTGAGTGAAGCATCTTTCTAAGATTAGCCGACCTAAACGCTGCGTTACCGTGTCTAGCTGTTACCAGAGAACGTAGGAGGCTCTTTCCTTGCAACTTTTCGCATAACACTTATTTGTTGCAGCTTTGTAATTAATAACGGGAATCCCAAAAATACACTGGCATACACAAAAGTTCTTACTTTATTTCAAAATGATAAAATTATGTACTACATAAGTTAAATTACATATAACAGCAGTCTTTCTAAAATAATCATGAACTCTTTCAATAATTAGGAACCTGTTTTGTTTACAATTAAAAAAATATAATACATAGGTACTAAAATATAATTCTGCTTATCTGAAAAATACTATAACGTACAACTTCAAAACAGATTTGTAATTTGTATTATAAACATCACTAGAAACAAATGAATCCTAGAAGTATTGACACCACTGACACCTTGGAATTATTTCATGAGAGAATGATAAGAATGAAGAGACTGCAAGAAGATATTCATTATGATTTGAAAGAAGCACATTGGTTTGTGAGAAACTTGGAAATTTACGAGTACCTTGAGATGCCAACAGTCGAAGAAGTTAACACCTACTGCACAAGATATAAGGAAAAACTCAACAAACATGCTAAAATCCTGGCTAAAAATTTACTGAATGACCAAAGCACAATAAAACGCCTTAAGAGATGGGATATCCTCTCGCTTAACCAGAGGAACTTAGAAGTTCCTCAACAGTAATTAGGGCAACTCAATGGGACTGCTCCTAAATCTCCTCTTTTCAGGACACATCTGATCATGGCTGACGAGCCGATAGCTGATCAAAATGAGAAAAAAAATGACAAAAAAATTTCAAAAGGTGGGTATGCTTGAATAGTGAGGCCATTTAGCTTAGAAATGTCCCTCAACTTCTGTCAAAAGTTAACCACTGTTTAAAATAGTGCCATCCCGTTTTGTAAGATAATGACAGGGCAAAACTTAAACAGTGTTTATGCATTGTTTAATTTTAGAGGTGTTTATAAGTAAGATCATAGAGGATAAAAGTAAAATATGAATGCTGGATAGATCAGTTGGAAGGAAAAGCAAAGTACATTGTCCATTTTGGACAAATTAAATAAATAAATAAATAATGCCGGACATTTCACAGAGCATCATCTGGCCCCAGAGTAAGCTGAGCTTGTGTTTTGGGTACCAAATAGCTGATATAATACTTATATACTTTTTTTTTGTAAATACATACATATTATACATAGAAACACCCAGACCCGAGACAAATACTTGCAGATCATACAAACATTTGTGCCGCGGTGGGAATCGAACCCGCAACCTTTTGCTTCTCAGCCAGACCATAACCCACTGCGCTACAGAGGTCATCATATTGAACCTCTGTAGGTCGTCAAATTGAAGCTACGAAGTAAGGCCCGGTCTATACTTATGGCGAAAGAGTAGGTACCTCAGGTACCTTTAGGTACTCTAAATCGACGCGGTAAGCATGTAAAAATGAGTACCTATAAATTAATATGCGTGGATAAAGCATGTTGTATGTATCCATCTAGCCCCAAACTAAACATAGCTTGTATAATGGGAACCAAATGACTAACTAATAGAATACTTATATATTGTTTGAATACAAACATAAGATAATTTATTACACCCAAACACAGTAATTATCTATGTTTATCACACAAAAGTTTGTGAGGGGAGGGAAGGGTCCTGGGAGGGAATCTTACCCACAACCTACAGTGCAAAAGGCAGGTAAATGGATCTGCCTACCCCTCCGGGAAACAGACGTCATAATAAAAAAAATTGTCATAGTAAAAAAATACACATAAAATGTATTTTCACCGAACAACAGTTTGTCCTAATAAATACGTAATGTGTATTGCGACGCCATTTTCATTGATTTTATAATCTTTTGTGTGGAGCGTATGCACATAGGTATTATACATGCTTCACATCACATCCTTTATAGGCACTAAGGTGTGATTTTTTAACAGCAGAGAGTTATCCCTATTATGTATAATTCATTTAAAAGTAAATTTCCAATTTAAGAAATTCTTACTGTTCTTGGTTAACACATTCGAAACGGTTAGAAATAGAATCAGTTACTATATTATTATGATTGTTATTTCATGTTAGTATGAATCATGGTTCAAGTCCTTTTGTCCTTGGTAATGCTGGGTCATGGCCCATTCGGTGCATGTAATTGGTTTCTACATTACACAGTCAACCATCAAATCTCTATAAGATAGTGTATCCTAAATCATCATCAACTAACAAAAATTATATTAAAGGTTATCTTTGCGGTGCTGGTTTTGGTTTAGGCATTTTCCCCAAAAGACCCTGAATTTCTTTCTTCTCATCATAGCTCTTCCACATTTCATATATGTTTATTATTGATCTTACTATTTCTTGGATCTGAAAATTAAAAAGGGTTATCATTAAATAACCCAAAAATTGCCAACAAAAATATTATGTAACTTATTACACACTAATGCTATTATTATAAATTATAAAGTGTCTTTGTCTATTTGTGAATGGATTATGATGAAATTTGGTAAGGAGATGTACTTCGGGAAAGATTTGGCAAATTTTATCTAGGTACCACTATAAAAGCTATTGGTTTTTAGTAGTATGTATACCATAATAAGAAGCTAGTGACCTAACTAAATAATATTGTATTGAGTGCAAACATTTTTGAGATGAACACAGGTGTTTGTTCTGTATCTGGTTTTTTTAATAATAATTATGTATTTTGGTTCTGTATATTATAAGTATACTATCAATCATCTGATCACCATAATACAAACTATGCTTAGTTTGGGGTTAGATGGTGTTGTGTGCATTGTGCACTAATATTTATTTACGTATTTACTATTATTACAGAGATTTATCTGATAGAATTAACAAAAATAAAAAAAAACAAGAGTACTCTTTGTTTATTTTTGAGATCACTAATGTGAAATTACCTTGTCCATGTCAACATTTAGTTCTGCAAACCAGGGTTTAAGATTTTCTTTTCCAAGCATTACACATGCTATGTGCAACGCACTTATTGCTATCTGAAACACATTTTGGCTTAATAACTCTTAATAATTAATAATTTTATCATAATTATTAACTGAATTGATAATTTAATTTTACTTTACTTTACTTTACTTTACTAACAGCAGCAAGTACAATTTAGATACAGTACAACACAATATAGTTTTCCCATAATAATTGATTACATCTATTCTTACCTGATATGGAGGAAAAAGTAAACTGACATCAGTTCTCAAAGAATCATTTACTATCCGCCAAGCATAAGTAAGAAGTTGGTCATCTTGGCCTATATCTTGTACAAATAGTAGTAATGGCCTATATGGTTGGTACACTATCAAACAACAGTCCAAGTTCTCCAGTAGATAAAACTCACACTCTAATATGTGGTTAGTCCTGTATGGAAACTCTTGTTGGCCATATGCATAGCTAAATTTATTCTTTATCACAGTCTGGCAAGTAGTTATTAGTCTCGAGTTCGATATAACACCAAATTCTTCAACCTTGGATGCTAAAAACACGCACGTAGGCGCCAAAAGTAAAGGATCTATACACTTTAAGGAGTTTCTGGCATAAAACCGTTTAAAATACACAGTAGCTGTAGCTATCACTTGCTGACGGAGTTTTAACTGCTCTCCTAGTACTTGTATTATGCTAGCAAAGAAATTGAATATCTTTTGATATTCTTCGTCAGTTAATATATTCAGGTCATGTTGGCGGTCTCTGATGAGATCTTGCTTATCCAATATCCATTGCTGGTGGTGAGAACTTTGCCAGAAGTTTCCAGCCATTCTAGTTCTATCGCTGATGGTCAATCAATCTTGATTTAGTTGTATGTAGATTTGTATTCAATTTATCTTAAATCTCAACCTAAACCACTTTGGTTTGGTATTCGTCGATCGAAATAATCTAATAATTATTTTAGATTCTCGAAAATGCTGGGCTCGACTCGACACGACAAGAAGAGAAGAGAAACCAAAACACTCGTTTTTTTAACGTATGTATTCCAATAATGGAATCTGTCTTGATGACAATTTTGTCAATGTCAAGTGGTTTTGTTTTGTTATAATGTCGTCACAAAGTCGAGTCTACCGTCACGTCATTTGTCTATTTTATACTTCATTACGGAATGGCCGTCTAGAATATTCTTAGAACAAATTTAAAAAAAAACTTATTACGCCTAAAGCTTTATTGTCTGCACTAATTACAATTTATTAACTGTACGCTGCCATCTTGGCGTTAGCGTTGTCCTTTGTGGGGGTTATTCGCGGGTTCCAGCAAAGGGGCGAATTGTGTTTCTTCAACCCCCCGGGATTATATAGGTAGAAGAGTACGGACAGTAGGAAGAGCTACATTAGGTACTTCGTAAAATGTCAAACGATGAATCAATTTTTGGTTTTACAAAACCTACATATCACTGTCACTTCCATAAACGTCATCATCATCTATCGTATCCAAATCTGTGCTGCTGTCATTTCCTAGTACAATTATGAATATCAGTAATATTATCCATGCAGTCATCGCGTTTTATTAATAATATTAATTAGTTATCAGTAAATTCTAATTACCAATACTATGGGCATTGTGTCGGAAGTTGGTATCCCTATTTTACTAACTTGTCATGGCTGCGACGCGAGATCGCACTTGATTGGGTGGTAATAAACAACAACAGATTGACAATCAATAGTGCCAACCTCACGCCAGGGGACAACTTCAACTTACGGTGAGTGAACGGTCTGTACTGTAGTTTTATTTAGTTGTAAGCATTGTAAGTAATGTCCAGTTTCCTAGCCAGCGTTAAAACTAACCACATTACTTAGTATAGTTTATATAGGATAAAGTGTAACAATGAATGAGACCCTTGTAGCAGATGGTGCTGCTACTAAAACAAATTCCAACCCTAGGTCTAGCAGCCACAAACTAAGGATGCTTCCTAGTAGCCTTGCATGGGAGTACCACATCGATAGGTAGGTAGGTACGCTATCCAAGAGGGTTGGTCGAGCGTGCTTCGCTTTGTGGCGTATTTCAGCGACCCTGAAAAACTGAATGGTCAGTAGCTGCTATTATGCTTCTGTGCACCATGTTTTATTATTCTGCAGTATGGTGAAGAGTTGTGGGCGAGTGCGGTAGAATGGAAGCGCGCGTTTAAGCTGCAGAAAGGGGTGGCACGAGCAATTGTTAGAGTACCTCAAGAGACGTCAGCACGATATCTCTTTATCTCCCTTAAAATTATGATGGTCCCCTGCCTGGTGATCTACCAAGCATGTAGGTACACTAGAGGGCACAGATGAATTCGCAAATCTGGGGGACGCGCACAGGTACCACACTAGAATTGCACACATACTGAGCGCCTATAATAAAATAATATAATATAAAACTCCTATAGCTTGTACACATAATATAGATATAATATAAATTTTATTTCAGGCAACAAAATTATGTGTATGATATACACAAGGGCAAGGGCTCGGTAATAATATCGCCGGTAATAATAATCGCCCTCCTACGACTGTTGTAGAGGCATCCACGTTGCAATCCTAAAAGAAGTACCTAAGTTCATCGAGAATTCCTTCTAGAGAATTGATGAATTAATATAAAAATATAATATAATTTATACATCAAGAGTAGATTTTAGAAAATTAATGATGTACCTACTTAATAAACCTGAACTTTTTCTGATACCAATAAATGACTTATGTTATGACACATGATATGACTTAGCTTGGAGACCGTCTGTTGTGCATGTGAGGTCCATTTTCATTCAGGAGCAGCAGGAACGAACGAGCGATAGACCGAAGCTGGCTGGCTCATTGTGTTCAATCCTTCACAGTACACCTCCGCACTGATGCTCGTGCCGTTTGTTAAGAAGCCGTGATTAATCATACCTGCACTAGGGCACCAAACAGTGACCATCACTTTTTTAGGGGTATGTTATCGCTGAGTGCCTAGTTCGCTAGCCTATGTACTGAAGCAAGGGTACAGCTAGCATGATGAGCGCTTACGATTGTCAAAAAGTATCAATGTGACAAGGGACAATGCGGTTAAATATCCCTACGTTTCTGTATCTGATGAGAGTATCGTAGGGATTTTCACGCGTGAGTAGCCCAACGGTGATCATTCAGTTCATGTTACACCAATTTTTCAAGCATTTTTATCTTGCCAATTTGACACAAATGGACCAATAATGTTTTAATGCTTACGTAGAAAGCTGCTGCCAGTTCCGCCGTAGATTGAATATCATTTTACACAATCGCCTTTAATTCGTCCTTGTCAGGTGATCATGGGTTAATTTTTCAAATCATAAATTCCAGAATGGAAGCATTCAAACCAATAACAGGCCGTGTGTTCGTTTGTAGTGTTTGCTACGAATATACATCGTTGATATTGGTGGCAATTCGGTTGGTTCATTTCTAAATTTAGGAATGTCTAAAATATATTTTAGTTAGTCATACCATTTGTAAAACGTATTCGGTTGGTACCATCTAACTAAATAAGGAACACTTAATTAAATTTGATAAAATTAAATTAGGATAAGTTGGTAACAGCAGAATAACAAAGTTTAATTTGACAGTCTAAACCAAATTTTAGCTAAAATTGGTTAGGTTGGTGCCAACCGAATTGCCACCATTGCGTGCCGTTTGAGCCGCACTGCTATCACAACAGACATTGTTTTCCATAATTAGGTATTCAGGTTTTCCATTATTTCCTACTCATATTTTTAACGTGTCTATGTTGACGAAAAAGATTCAAATGAGATGAAAACAAAACACATGAATAAACAAATGACTGCAATTGAGTTTCATATTTTTAAATTAAAATCTATGCTTTAAATGACCAATACTATAGAACGGCAACGACCTTTTATCAATCAATTACAAATATCGGCAGTTATTTTGAATTAAAATCGCATGGTCAATTTTTACACAAAATACCTATTAGATACATGCTTGGCGAATCTAGGTTCATCCTTTGTGGGAATTCTCAGATCCTGACTCGAATCTGAACGAATTTATAGATGGTGCGGTGTGAATAGTTCACCAATATTTACAATTTAATTATGTGGATACCTACCTAGACGTCAATTATTACCTAATTTGTTAATATTGGTACCATTTTAATGTTTCGGGTTAAAAAGTATCATGAGTCTCAATCTTACTAATCTTACCTTACCTACGTACTCATCGAAATCGGCTCCCAGATTATGTATTTCGTGACAACTAGCAATAGGCGTGAATTGCACAATCACTGCTGTCAACACGTTTGTACGCTACGCTTGTACGCTTTTGTACGCTAGAGTATAGACTCGAAGCGACAATACGCATAGAGTTAGACTCTATGCGCATTTTCGCTTGTGAGTGGGCGACAAACGAGAAATAGTTAGCTTTAAAGCTATTATAGCGTTACCTATAATAGATTTTTTACGACTGATTTTGCAGATATTGCTGCCGCGTTACTATTTCTGCCGTTACTGCTACTTTTACTTAATCCAGCCGGTTCACCTCTTGCTTCGGTGATTAAGTACCTAAGTATCTAATAAAGATCAAAGCATTTTTCGCATTTATTATATTATTTTAATGTTCTTGTTCCTTTACCGTGGTACCATTCGAATATACCATTGCATTAGGTACGTCAATACCACGGCAAATATTGTTTTGTTATTCGTGAAATTATACAATCTAAATTATAATCAAATATGATTGTCATATATAAAGGTATGTTAGTAAGGTGTTATTTCTGTAAAGCGATCGTGTCGTGACAGCAGCGGCCGCCGAAACGCCCAAAAAAAGTAGGTACCTAGTTCGTCGGTCCAGATACTCATGAGGGAAAATATACGTTTGTTTACCGTGGTGCCATTACAATTTTCTATTAGTGCTGTGATGATTTTTTTTCCCGTTGTACCATCAATCGAATTACGGCAAAAAAAACACCACAGTACTATCAATGGTACATTCCAATGGTACCTACTATGGTAAACAAACGGATGTAATAGATCTTGAAATTGAACTCAATTTATAAATTTTACGTCAAAGCTATGCTGGTAGTATTCCAGGTTTTAAAATATCAACAAAAAACTAAAAATCGTACGTATAGGTTACATGCTATGCCATGCTATACACCTACGGGCTTATTTAGAAACAACTTTCAACTTCCGTCAAGTTAATCACTATTTAACTAAATAGTGCCATTCCTTTTTCTAAGATGGCCATTAACCAAGAATTGAATTGAATTTTTGTAAGATAGTGATAAACAGTGACAGGGCGAATCTTAGCAGTGTTCAAATTGAGAGGCGTGTAGAATTATAAAATTTATAATAAAGTTAAAGCTCTGTTGCGTAGATAAAGCTTCTAAATACTACCACCAATAAGTAGAAAAACATTTGATTCTTGATGATAAATCTTAAAGATACAAGTGATTACGATACTAAAACACATGTTTATTGCAGAGGATAATTTAATCAAACAATCGAATTTGCTATCATGTTAGTTAGGTTAATCATTACTTACCTGTGTTTTTGTTTTAAGCAGTGATGACAAATACTTGTAACTTAGTATAGATCAATGATTGGTTTGATGAATCTGAAGAACAGAAACGAGGTTTTATTACTTTAATGTAAACCTAACCTAAACCACTTGCTGTTGTAATTAAAACTGTAGATACATTTTAATATCCCGTAATGTCGCTAATTGTGTAGTCCTTAAGAAAATCGTTGATAGTGTCGAAGACTTCCTCGCTGATTGCTTTGCTGATATCGTCTAGGTGATTCTGTATAATGTCTTGAGTGATATTTTGCACAAAGGAGTTGATAAACGAGTTGATTATAGTTGATCCGGTCATTCCATCGATTTGAATCTGAAATAAGTTTTTATTGTATTTTTTTACCCTCTATGCATTAATTACATAATTACCTAGCTAGAGTTGTCCTTGTCATAATGACATAATGACAATAAAACGAGGTGACAACATCTTGAAATAACACATCACCTAATGTGTTATTCTTATAGGTTAGGCTCGAAATTTGTTGAGCAAAAAAAATAACGTTATCGATGCGCTTGCTTGAGCTTTTGCATATCTATTATTTATGTCCATGAAGATTTAAATTTAATTAAATCATATATTTAAAAAAGCAATTAATAAGTTAAAATAAAAGTACCATGGAAAATGGTAATTTAAGACTACAGGGAGACCCACAATTTTGTAATCAGCGTAGCATAGTTAGGACTATTTCTTAGATCATTTGAATAACTCACATGCATGTCGGCAATGTCGATGCGGATGTCCAGATTTCTCAAAAGCAAGTGACCTCCAAGTAAGCTAGTTCCCAACCTCGCATCCACAGCGACCTCTAAACGGTTGATGAATACTCTAAAAACAATTAAACCTCGTTAGTTGATATACCATAATATACCTACATACTGCCATACATTTTTTACACATACTTATGAGTGTATACCTACATATCAATCAGCTACAAAGCAAAACAGACATACCTAAACCTATGTCAAGTTATATGTTGACTGTCTGTTTCATTTTTAACTTTCCTCAGTTAGTAAAGTAGGATATTATTTACATCATTATTTATATAAACTTTTTTTAGTTTTGTAAAATTGATTATTTTATTTGCACCTACCTGAAGTTTCCACCAGCTCTATGTGTCAACAGGATAGCTACTCTGGCGGTGGCATCATAAGAACCTGAAAAAAGAATTCACTGATGACAAAATACACGATTACCTACATTATAGGTAGGTGTAGGTATAACTGAGCTCGTATTATATTTTACCGGTAACAGTCAGCCATGGCAGGGTTATTTGTGTTCCAAAAGTCAATCGGAGTGGATTGAAATTGACGTAGTCTACTACGTACCAGCGTAGACCTTCCGCTCTTAAGTTTTTAATGGTGGCTTCCGCACGAGCACTATAACAATATGTAATAATTACACAATAAAAAAACCGCAAATTCGTTATAGTGTTTATAAAATGGGAATAAAATGGGATACGATGTAAAATAAGTATTACCCAGTCATGGAAAATCCAAATGGCCCCATCTCGTCGATCACTAGGGGATCTAGAGGAGGAACAGATTCGTTTCCGTTGATGACAACATCCCTGAAGTCTTCTAAAGCACTCGCGATCGCGTCAGCGACGAAGTTACGGCCGAGGATCTCGTTTAGTACTACATGGTCGTCTATGAGCTGGTTTTCATTGCCATCAGACATATAGATGTTAAAGGAGAATGGGTCTTCGTTACGATACACAATTTCTGTAAAAACATGTAAGTAGGTGTAGGTACATAAAAAAAGCTGTTAAAACGAATTAAAACAAAAGTTTTGAGTAATAATTTGGTGCGATTCTAGGCCTTTACGCTTCTTCTTTATGTTGAGGTTAAAATATTTAATTACTAATCATTTTAGCCTCCGCTACAGCGTCGTTGTGGCTGCGTGTCGAGTGCAGGTGAAAGGATATAGTGTCCTAGAGCTAATGCGACATCATAAGAAGATCGAATCAATAACTACTTATTACACCGCATTGTCTCCCCGATGCTGTGCTTGCTCATATTGGTTGAGCTTCCGTCGACCCGCTTGTGTCTAGAACCGGACGTGATGGTTAGTTTTAGGAGACTTCCAAGCCATAAAATCATGAACTAACCTAATTTTAGGCAACTTGCATTATAAACTGGATATACAATTATTTGTGAGTTTTCTTGTGAGTTCAAGAGGCAATTGAGATTACTAAACAGGAATTTCAATGGAGAAGGTGGTTTTCGATTATCAACAGTCTGGAATCCTGTGAAGAGAATGTGTAAAAGCCAAGTGAAGTACCAATTACACGCATTGATACCGTTAGTATTGTGTAGTGATCGAGTTGTAAAAGGCAATGAAACCGATGGTAGTATCATTCGTAGTAAAAGAACAAAAGGGGCTAGAACTAATTTGTATGCCAATAAACAATATTTTGACAATCTAGGTACTCGCAAAGACTTCAGTTTCTCCAGTTCTCATAGCGCACAAATCAAATCAAATCAAATATCCCATTGATAGAGAAAATTATGTGAATAACCATGTTATTTATGTTTAAAGTTATATCGTAATTATATTATTTAATTAAAGCTACGATTACTATTAGCCCATTATGTCCCACAGCTGGGCAAAGCCCTCCCCTTAATCTCTCCAGTCATCTGGGTTTTGAGCTAATTGGACCCAAACTCTGTCAAAGCTGACGAGATCATCTTACTTAAAATAAAACTAACCTTTAGGTACCGCCTCCGTTGCTAGGAAGTCTCCTTCCGCTAAAGCAACCGCTGCTATCGCCACAATTCCCAAAACCACGAACTTCATAATTTATTTTGAATAGTGCCTTAATTATCTAAAATGTAAAGGCACTAACGATATGCCTCTATGATATGATTTTTTTGAACTACAAATTCTTTTATATTTGGATTATATCTGCTGAGCATCCATCATAATTAGTTGTAAATACTTAATCTGATCGCTTTTCCGATTTATTTTTGCTATCTTGCAATTTGTACACTTGTCAGGAAAATCTAATAGGTAGGTAACTACTTAAAAACATTTATAAAGAATTAATCATAATTAATCCTTTGGATAAAGATAATCTGGCCACTAAATATCTTGCCATCGATACGTCCTCAAAAGTTATTATTTTGTTTATTTATTTTACTAGTTAAGACCGAGTTAGCAAACAAGAATTCCTATACAGTTCATCTGTTGGTAAGTAGTTACCGTAACCTTTACAATATAGCAAACATGTTAACATGAAGTACAGGTTACCTGGTAAGTAAGTAAGTTATGAAACTAAAACTTCAGACGCCTAATAGGTATACCTACTTAGTAATAATAAAATAAATAAATATTGGTGGACAATTCACACGACACCATCTAGCCCCAAACTAAGCATAGCCCAAACTAAGCGTAATTATTGAAGTGATAACTCCTTATGGGACGGTAAACCGTTTCCGTTACGTAACGCGTTACGGCGCTTCTTTCTTTCATGCATACGGCAGTGGTAGGCAGGCTCCTCTCTCACTCTAACCCACAGCGCTAGTTAGATAAGTTTTTTTAAATACATACTTATGATACTTTATAACACCCAGACACAGAACAAACACCTGTGTTCATCACACAATGTTTATCCTAGGAGCGAATTTAACCCTCAACCTACAGCGCAGAAGGCAGAGCTGACCAACTGAGCTTGACGGGCCAGTCATTATATTGGTGTACAATCAACACAACACCATCTTTAGCCCCAAACTAAGCATAGCTTATCCTATGGGAATACTTATATTTATTGTTGTTAAATATATATAAGTACCTATTACATATGATACTATGCTATTTATGATACTTTTATAACACACACAGAATAAACATCAAATGTTTGTCCAGGGAGGGAATTGAATCAACAACCTACAGCGTAGAAAGCAGAGCTACTAATAACTGTGCTGACAGGCCAGTCAAAATCTGTATCGTGTCGTCTTTATTTATCATATGAAAAAGTATGAAAGCTTTCATTAGGTACCTAACCGCGAACTGATTCGAATGAGCCCAAACACTGATACTTACTCACTCTTATTTATTAAAATGTTAAGCTCGCTGTCACTTTAAATAACACTGTCATTCTTGACAGGTATACCTAATAAGTTTCAACTCAACCGGGCGTATTTATTTAGGAGATTTCTGTCGAAAAATACCCTGGCTTCATAATCAGATCAGTAGGGCGATGGCGCTATTTGCCAACGTATTTACCATTGAACGGAAATATATTGGCAGCGATTATAATGAGGCTGATTTGGTTAATCTGGATGTCAAAATGGTACCGCGCTATTTTTTATGAACGGTTTAATCGTTGAATTCTCCAAAATAGAACCAAACATAAAACGTTCGAGTTTACAACGACAATAATAAAACCTATTAAAGTTTTTGTTCTTCGTTTGGTGATAGCATCTGTGATTCTCTTGTTATCGTTCATCGATTGATTGTGATTATTTTTAATATTTACACTATAATAAAAAGCGGTTAAGTTTGTTTGTGTGTATGTTTTAACGGTTCGACGATAGCTGTCGAACCCTCTACTGTTGATTTGCCCTGTATTAGGGCTTATGTAACTCGCGGCAACTAGCAATATGCCCGAATCGCCAAATGCCTGCTATCTAATACAATTTTTATTACGCTGATTTGTCTGCTCTAAGCGTATTTTGACCTGTGAGGCAGCGGTAGCCTGTTTCATAGGCTGCGGCTGGCTTCCATATTGTCAGGTGGAGTGTGTACCCACTAAATGGTGGCAGAGCACTAGATAATGGAAAGTCTGTCGTCCGTTATATGGAACATAAGTAAAAATCGTGGGCCGCGAATGGACAGAATTAACACAGGACCGTGGCGCATGGAACCTACCTACAAACATAGGGTGGCCTAACTTTGTTTATAATACCCAGGAGGTGAACATTGCACGGAATGAGCGAAAACATTGCAATGTTTTTACATTGAACTAAAACGTGCGGACGAGGTCGCCAGCGAAGCTGCTAGTATTTTGTACTTATGTCAAAATATTGTTAACTTGGATTGTAAACACTGATTGTCAAAAACGAAATTGATATTGTTTTTTTAGTTATGGGTATTTATCGCGTATTACCTTTTAATTCATATTTTTTTAACAAAATTGAACTTGAGGCAAGTAAGTATTGTTGTGTAATATGTTATAATAAGTAATATATTGCCCAGCTTTGTGCTTTTCAGATAAAATGGACGGTGGACGCCGTACCACCACCCTACAGCAGCTTCAGTTGTTGATGGAGTTTGCCGAGGCCAATAAAGAATTAGCCCTTGGTAGACTTCGATCTAAATAGGGACGGGCTATGTCGGTTCGCTTTAAGCATGAGTGCGCTGACGCACTGAGTAAAGAAGAGCCAGTAAAGACTGCCCAAAGAGTGGACCAAAGTATCTAACTTTAATGTTATTTATAACTTAAGTTCTTAAACTATTTATCTTCATAAATAATTTAAATTTCCAGATTTGGAATGATCAAATCATTCGTCATTCAATCAATCCGAGTAAAGTAAGATCAAAATTGACGAGCCTTACTCTCTCTCAGCGTCGTACAGGCTGACGACCGACAAGATACGACTTTGTGACTTAAGCCACACTGCTTATTCGAATTTGTTTTCTCTAGTTATTTCCGGTTTTATAAGTAATTTCGGTGTTTTTATTTAAGTAGAGAGTTATTGACTCGGGTATTGATAATTAGAATAAAAGCTTTGTGTTTCTTTGTGATTCGAGCTAGGCCTTCAATAAATGTAAAAAAAAAACTTGTAGTCCGTGAAATACACAATGTGTAAAAAATACCCAACGAAAGTGTTTCTGTCTTTTCTATTTCTTGATGTATAATTTTTCCGACAGCAAGCCATGGTGCACGACGCGAGCCAAGTATGCCAATCTTTAACATCTTTAGTGCAGCTGCAGTTCATCATTTCTTAGGATAAAAATAAATAAACTATAAATTAACTATTTCCGGACCTTTTTCTTTTTGTCGTTAGACCTTAGGTGCCTACTTCTTTCCAAATTTATCTGACACGGTCAGAACCCAAACCAATTCAACGTCATCTAGTTAGCAGAACTAAAACATTTGTTACGGAACTTACGGAGAGTTAAGGTTTACAAATCAGGCTGTTATTCATAATTTAGTGAAACATTATTAGCTTGTGAGATTATAAATAATAGCAGACGGTCATAGAAAACTTCTATGACCGTCTGCTACCGTTTTTATGACCGTTTCTTGTTGAACTTCGGAATGTTAAAAACTACATTGACCCAACAGTATGTTTATTTTCCCGCATGTCAATAACAATTTCTAGGAAAATACAGAAATAAAACAATAATGACTACATCCTGCAAATAATAAATAAAAATATGGTACGACACATTTCAAGGCACTTTTTTTATAAAATATCGTACACACAAAAAATAAAATTTAGGTACAGATTATGATACTGAAAAGAATAAGAGATTCATTAATAAAAATAATATTGATTCAATAAATTAACTAACTTATGATAATAAATCACACTCACAAATAAACGTACTTACTTGAAAATTTAAATTCATTCTGAATAAAAGAAAACATTAAACAATAAAAACATTAATTATATTAATTGAACATATCAGGAAGAATAACCCTCAGGCGCCACAGTCGCCGCTGTTACTTCCATTACAGCCTTGCTTTGCTTGCTTAGTTGATTGGGACACTGGATGTTCCTTATTATCTCCAACCACCGTCTGGTAGGGATGTGAAAAAATAATCGATTATGAAAAAAATCGATTAAAATCGTTTTTTTTATAAGTAAAAATCTATTTTTTTGGTGATTTTAATTTTACAAATAATCGATTAATAGTCGATTTTTTTTATAATCAAAAATCAATCATAACCGATTTTTTATCTCCCACCCCTCGACATTTAGTCTGGTCTGCTATAGTCCGGAGTGCGAACTACCAATGAATACCATCTCCATAATATTACACTAACGCCATCTGTGCATCTACGATGGCATCCCTTCTGTGCTTATGAAAGACGGAGCATCTTTGGCAAGAACTATAAACTACATTAGACGATCCATTGAAGAAAACCAAAAACCAGAGCATTGTCCACCGTCAATAACTTCGGCCGCTGATGATGTCGATTATGATGACATTTGAGAAACCCACAACAAGCTGTTAGTGGAGACTATGAGAACCAGTCAAATTCCCAGTCAGACATCCGAATTAAGCTTTTACATAGCGCCTCTAATAGGATTAAAAAAAGACGCTTTAGAATCCTGGAGAAGCTCTGACACAGTTGGCGTATAAGCACCTTTAGGTACCGACTTCTTCGGCTCCAGCAGAGAGATTGTTCTCAAAAGCTGACGCCATATTATCAAAGACCAGGAGCCGAATATTATTCAAACACTTAAGCTTAAGCTGTTATTCCTCAACCCATTGCCTACGGTATTCCAGTTTTTTTTATTTGAATAGTTTAATTTTGTTAAGAAAAAAAACATTTCAGCTTGAACCTATTATAATGTTGATTATTTAAAAACTTTTTATTTCTGTTGTATATGTTTGAATTAATGAAACTTTTGTTACGCAATGCTAATATATGTAGAGCGCTGCGTTGGCTCGACCGGTACAAGACATCGACATGGCACGAGGCGCATGGTCAGCGGAACGTGGGCCGCCTGACAACCGACGCTGCACTTTTCATGGGAATTACCTAGACTTACGATTGCATTCTTGTTTCATACTTCGAACGGGATTCATGTTTAAAATAATTATATTGTAATTTTGTTTTGAATTAAAATTAGATTAAATTTAAACTCAGTTTTTTTAAAACTACCCTAGGCAGCGGCCTACGTATTTGGCGCAGCCGGTAGGATTACTTATCTTATCTTTACGAGATTTATCTCGCGAGTAAAATAGAACCTACTAGTGCCGTTGTTAAGGGTGAATCTAGACATCGATTCTGCTGTGTTCCAGACGACGAGAAATGCTGTAAGTCCTTGAATCTTTCAAAGTCATTGCTTATTCCTTACTGTAGTCCTTTTAATATATTTTATGTGTATCTTTAATTACGTATATTTCACTGTGCGTTAATAGTTAACTCCAAGATTTTTCATCGCATTTTGAATCGCGGAATACTAGGTTAGGTAATCTAAATAATAGCAATAGGCTTAGTGCAATAGACGAGCATAGAGATTTAGAGGAAGAAATGGCGCAACCGCAATCGCAAAACGATATTATTGATCAGATTAGTAAGGCTCTGAAACTCGTACCAGAATTCGATGGGAATCCGCACATTTTAACAAGATTCATTAATCTGTGTGACCAAATTGTGTTGGTCTATTTCTCGACCGCAGCAGGTAGAGAACTTACTAATCTAGCTCTGATTAATGGTATTTTAAATAAAATATCGGGTTCCGCAGCTAGATTAATTAATTCAAGTGGGATACCAGAAACCTGGCAGGGTATTAGGAGTGCATTAATAAATAATTTCGCAGACCATCGTGACGAAACCGCTTTATACAGCGATCTATCTTTAGAGACCCAAGGGTCGGGGACCCCACAATAATTCTATGAACGATGCCAAAATTTATTCAGCACCATGATGACTTATGTCTCGCTATACGAGACAGTAGCTACCACTATTCAAGCGAAACGTAGTCTTTACCAAAAGTAAACCTTGCAGGCTTATTTAAGAGGTCTGAAGGACCCTTTAGGATCCAGGATACGCTGTATGCGTCCTGAGTCGATGGAAAAAGCTCTAGAGTTCGTGCAGGAAGAGCTTAATACGCTCTATATGCAAGAGTGTAATAGTGGTACATCTAGTAGAAAGGATTGGCAGCAGCCGTTCTCGAGCGCACCGAGGTTTAATCTCCCTCTTAATAACTTTGTGCCTAGACTGACTAACGGACCTGGACAAATGAGACAACCCATTTTTAGTATGCCTGGTCCATCAAGGCCGAACCCCATGCAGGTTCAACCAAATCAGGGCTGGAAGCCTAACCCCGCGCCTCAGGCACAGCCACCACGTGGTCCCACGCGCACCCAGCAGATGTTCCGTGCCCCTCCACATAATTATAACCCACAGAGTAACGTTTTTAGAATGCCATACAGACCTCAGCCACAGCAACCGAATAATTTTGGCTATGCCCCGCGTCCTACCCCTATGAGTGGCGTTAGTCATTTTGCGGAAAGACGTTTACCACCGACAGTACATGACTGGCGAACACACGGGAATCCACCCCCGAGTAACTATTTTAAGACACGCGAAATTAATTTTAATGAGTTAGCCGGGTATGATAATTATGACTACAGCTACGATTACGAAAGTTACCCCGAGTGTTACGAAGATTATTACGCGTACGAACAGTACCCTGAGTATTGCGTTTATGATCAATACGCAACCGCCCAGCTATGATGAGCTATGTCCAGCTATGAACCACTGGTAGTAGAGGAAATAGCTCAGGCCTCCGAACAAAAAGCTGAAAATTTTCGGAAAGAGTCGAATTCAGAAAAGCCAAAATAGAAGTTAATTTCCATATTCAAAGGCAATTAGGTTATATTCAGATCGCGAACCCCCCTTTAAAATTTTTAATCGATACAGGAGCCAACCAGTCTTTTATTAGTCCTGATGCTGTAGAAAAATACTTCCGTCATATACCTTTGAAATACGATCCATTTGAGGTGACGAACGTGCACGCGACTAGTAAGAACGACTATTCTATTACGTTGCCATGTTTTCAAGAACTGAACGATCCTAATGATATAAATTTATACGTTTATAAGTTTCACAACTATTTTGACGGACCTTTAGGCTTCGATTTACTTGACGTATGGGACTCTACCATTAATTTAAAAAATAGACTGCTTATAACTCGTAATACGCAGATACCTATTCGGATGTACGATTCTAGGAACGTAAACTTGTACGAAGAAATTATTCCAGCTAACTCTACGAAAATAGTTAGGTTGCCGGTTAACACACAAGACGGCGAGGTTCTGATTGATAATCAGACGATTTGTAACTGCCTTATTTCAGATTGTTTAACGACGGTCCAGAACAACCGAGGCTGGGTAGAAATTTCTAACCCGACTTCCAATGATATAATATTTTCTATGGATCGTCCTGTTGAAGCAGAAATATTTAATATTGAATGTGACAGTACTGAAATTTTATCAGACCGCGAGAAAAATGTTTTATCTCGACTTCGGACCGATCATCTTAACCCGGAAGAACTCGCTTATGTGCGAACTACGCGGACCTGTTTTATCTTGAGGGCGAACCACTTACATTCACCAACAAGATCAAACATAAGATTAGGACCACTGATGAAATTCCAGTACATACTAAAACCTATCGCTATCCTTACGTTCACAGGCAAGAAGTCAGAGATCAAATAAATAAGATGCTTGATCAAAGTATTATAAGACCATCAGAATCCGCATGGAGCTCTCCGATTTGGATTGTACCCAAAAAGGCAGACGCTTCCGGTAAAGTTAAATGGCGTCTTGTCGTGGACTTTAGGAAAGTTAACGAGAAAACGATTGATGATAAATACCCCATTCCCAATATAACAGATGTATTAGACAAACTAGGTAAATGCCAATACTTTACGACCCTTGACTTGGCCAGTGGATTTTACCAAGTAGAAATGGATCCCTCCGACATCCATAAGACAGGATTTAATGTAGAAAACGGGCATTATGAGTTTTTTAGAATGCCGATGGGCCTTAAAAATTCACCTTCCACATTCCAACGTGTCATGGATAACGTCTTACGGGGTCTACAGAATGAGATCTGTTTAGTTTATCTAGATGACATTATCGTTTTCAGTACCTCCCTTCAGGAGCACATTATTAACTTAGACAAGGTATTTAATAGACTGAGAGAATCTAATTTCAAGATCCAAATGGATAAATCAGAATTCTTGAAGCTAGAAACTGAGTTTTTAGGCCATGTCATCTCTAAAGAGGGTGTAAAACCTAACCCCAATAAAATTAAGGCCATAGAAACCTACCCAATTCCAAAGACTCCCACTGAAATCAAACGTTTTCTCGGATTACTAGGCTATTACAGGAAATTTATTCCAGATTTTGCACGACTAACTAAACCTTTAACTCAATGTTTGAAAAAGGGTTCTAAAATCAAGTTAGATCAAAACTACACTAGTTGTTTCGAACATTGTAAGACTCTCTTGACAAATGATCCCATCTTACAATACCCAGATTTTACAAGAGATTTTATCTTGACAACCGATGCATCCAATGTAGCTATCGGTGCCATTCTATCTCAAGGCACCAAGAGTTCAAATAAACCGATCGCATACGCTTCGCGAACTCTTAATTCTAGCGAACTTAATTATAGCACCATTGAGAAAGAATTCCTAGCTATTGTATGGGCTACTAAATACTTTAGACCGTACCTTTATGGCCGAAAATTCCTAATACTTAGCGACCATAGGCCCCTACAATGGGTAATGAACTTAAAAGATCCTAGTTCACGGCTTACAAGATGGCGCTTGAAATTAAGTGAGTATCATTATTTACAGGGATATGATTACTTACAGGGCAAGTGCAACACTAACGCCGATGCACTATCGCGTATTGAAATTAATAACGAAGAACTTATGTCAATCGTAATGAATCCATCAGAAACTGACCCTGCATTAGATGAATCTAAAACCGTAACTGCTACAGAATCTGCGGCTGGTTCAAGAACCGCCACTGTTCATACGAATAACGAAAACCCTATTTTAGAAGTTCCGATTTCAGATGACCCATTGAACCGATTTACTAAACAACTCATTTTTAATGTCTTAGGTGATATTAAAGGAAGACCAGTAGTCACCAAACCATTTGAAACGCACACGCGTATCTCAGTTCAAATATCAGAATCTAATATTGAGGACGACGTTATAAACGCGATCAAGGAGTATCCTAAAATAAAAACCGGACTATTGATTAATCCTTATTTGGCTCTATACACCATCGTACCTATTATACAAAAAACCTTTAAAAATTCGGCTATGAATCTTACACTAACTAAAACAGAATTAGGGAACGTTAGATAATACTTAAGACAGCACGAAATTATTAATAAATATCATGATGGTAAGACCAATCATCGTGGCATTAACGAATGTTACCTAGCCTTATCTAATAGATATTACTGGCCTAAAATGAGAGAGCAAATAACTAAGTTTATAAATGAATGCACTATTTGTGGCCAAGCGAAATATGATCGCAGCCCGATAAAGCAGCAGTTTAAAGTAGTACCACCTGCTAGTAAACCTTTTGAACTAGTTCATTTAGACCTTTTGACTATTCAGAGCGAGAAATTCCTAACTATCGTAGACGCATTCTCAAAGTATGCACAAGCATATTATTTGAGAGATGGTACTGCTGTTAGTGTAGTACAGGCTTTATTAAACTTATGCACTCATCACGGAATACCGTACACTATAGTAACAGATAACGGAACCGAATTCACTAATCAGCTTGTGACAGAATTCGTAAAGATGCATAAGATCCAGCATCACAGAATCGCTCCCCACACACCTAACGAGAATGGTATAGTTGAGAGATTCCATTCGACGATATTAGAACACCTTCGTATTTTAAAATTGAGTCAGAAATCCGAATCTGTTATCAATCTAATGCCTTACGCTCTTCTAGCTTACAACAGTAGTATCCATAGTTTTACAAAGTGCAAACCGATAGAAGTAGTTACAGACATTATGATCCTCGCGACCCTTTCGACGTAGATCTCTCAGCTCATTTATTACAACAGTATATGACTAATCATAGAGATAGGATGACTAAAGCATATAACGTTATTCATGAGATGTGTAGCGCGACCCGTAAAGACCTGACAGACAACCGAAATAAGGAACGAGAAACAGAGGCTGAATATTCTCCCGAGCAACAGATTTTCGTGAAAAATCCGTTTGCTTCCAGACAAAAATTAGCCCCTCGTTACACTCATGATGTCGTAATGGCAGACCTCCCTATTCATATTTATACTAAGAAAAAGCGAGGCCCTATTGCCAAATCCAGATTAAAGCGTCTCCCTAAAAGCGCACAATTGTTACAGGACCCTTCTGACAATTCACCTGCTCCTGGCACCAGCTCTAATGCAGGAGATAAAACTTGAAAGCCTTGATGACGGTCCTGGTATTTTACCGTTCAAATTAGGCTCAGCTAAAATAATTTCTCATTACCATTCCTTTCTACAAAATTTCAACCTCCAAGAGTTACGTAATAAAGTAGTTTCAGTAGATAGTCAAATAGACGAATTTAGCCCACATCTTAATAATAAAACGAATTCGCTATTTGAACCCCATATAGATTATTTGAAAAATAAGGTCACAAGTGTATTCGAACAGTTAGAGTCATTTGAGATAAACCGTGTAAAAAGAGGGCTCGTAGATGGTCTCGGATCGGTAGTTAAAAGTATAACTGGTAACCTCGACTACACCGACGCATTACATTATAATCAGGCTTTTAAATCATTAGAAAATAATGAGAATAAGTTGGTTACTGAATTGAATAATCACGTAAGTTTATCTAAAAATTGGACACTACAATATTCAAAGATTTTAAATAGTATTGTAGACAATCAGAATAAAATTGAAGTTTTAATAAATAAAATTAGGCAATCTGAAACTTCTAGGGATCATGATTTAGTCAAGTACGCACACCTAGCCCAAATTCTTATGATTTTAACGGATAATGTAGAGTCTATCTCTCAAGAACTAATTAAGTTACAGAATATTCTTGCTTTTATCAGAGCGTTCACCACGCATCATTCGGTCATAAATTTGAATACAATTCGCGACATAATTCGTAAATTGAACATTCTATATGGCAGTGAGCAAGTAGTAGATTTAGATATTAGAGAGTATTTCGATATAATTAGATTAGGTTTTTACTACGTAGGAAATGATATAGTTATAGTTTATAAGTTCCCAATCCATTGCTCCCATCCATTTATGATATGTATAGATTATCTATCATCCCTAACAAAAATAACGAGATCCTTGCTCCTCCTTTCCCATACCTAGCTATCCATGAGAAAGATTTCAAGTACATAGAGGCTGAATGCCCGAAGACCAGTAAATGGTATATATGCGAGGAGAAAAGACACGAGCAGAGCCGATCATCAGATGACTGTATCCCGCATCTCATCTCAACACAGCAGCGGAACGAGATGTGTAGCCCCATCAGCATCACCTTAACAAAACCGGCGTATGAAAAACTCGACGAGAGACACTATAGCATCAGCTTCCCTGTATCCACGAAGATACATCTCTCCTGTGGTCAAGATCTCTGCAAGACGCTCCAAGGCAGCTATCTCGCCATAATTCCACAAAGATGTTACTTAGAAACCCCAGATTTTACTATCTCAAATACTAACGATCGTTTAAAGGGACAAGCATTGAAAATCATGGATCTACCTAGCAGCGACTTCGTCACTTCGTCTTCAGATCCAGCATTCAAATTGCATTCTATCAACCTGGACCACCTTCAAGCCACTAATAAGAAAATTTCATTGCAATCGCCGTTACATCTCGACAAAAACGTCGACTACACTCTATACCACACTACAATCCCTATGTACGTGGTTATAGCCGGTGCATGTGCACTTACTAGCGTGATGTTATACAGAAAGTACGGACCGACACCGATGAAGAATTCACACCAAGTTTCTGACGAAAGCCAAGCAGAACTACAGGGAGTCTACGCTCTTCCAACTATAAGAAGGGTTGATCCCAAGCAACCCCCAGCTCAATTTACGACAAGCTTCAATACTCGCTGTTCTTCGGTGGGAGGTGTTACGCAATGCTAATATATGTAGAGCGCTGCGTTGGCTCGACCGGTACAAGACATCGACATGGCAAGAGGCGCATGGTCAGCGGAACGTGGGCCGCCTGACAACCGACGCTGCACTTTTCATGGGAACTACCTAGACTTACGATTGCATTCTTGTTTCATACTTCGAACGGGATTCATGTTTAAAATAATTATATTGTAATTTTGTTTTGAATTAAAATTAGATTAAATTTAAACTCAGTTTTTTAAAAGCTACCCCAGGCAGCGGCCAACGTATTTCTTTGATAAATATAAACATTTATGGCGTTTATTTTGAAATTAATTGAGAAATAGGGAAAATTCGATTAATAATAAAATCGATTATTTTTTTACGAAAAATTGATTATTTGTTAATCGATTTTTCATGCTAAAAAAATAATCGATTAATTAAAAATCAATTTTTTATGTAGAATGTCACATCCCTACCGTCTGGAGACCCATCGCGACCCAAACCCCAGTTTGGTCCCAGACCCAAAACGGAGCTATCAGAACCTGAAAGATGTATTATATATAGTGCGCCAGTAGAGTTAACGCGGGATGATCAGCAGGCGGTATTTAATGATGATGTATGTAGCTTGGGTTCACTTACCTTTGTCTCTACATCTAGACCTGCATGAAGTGGAGCAGCTATACAAGGTCTTAGCTTTTCCACCAATACCGTAAAAAGATCCATAGAAAGACGATACTGTTCCACAAAGTTTCCTTCATATGAGAATGTGAGAGATCGCCTTATTAATTAATTATTTCTGCGGGTTGATGTTCGGCTTTCAGCCACATCCATCTACCTCATACGCGCTTTCTAAATGATCAAAGCAAATTCCGAGCATTTTCAGCAATTAAAACGGCTCAGAAAACAATAAGAAATCTCTCGACACAAACTGAATTAAAAACGTTAGTTTGAAAGCGCTGTCAAAGATGACGCGATCCGGCAACGTTCGATCTACGTATTTTCCAAAATAGATCTAAATCGTTTCTGTTATAGTGATTAGCGCGATACGAAATATGTCAAAAATAACGTTTTGACTTTGGTTTTGATTTGGATTAGCTTTGGTTCAAACGTTCAAAATTACCGCGATCGCCCCCCAGCTCGTTGTCACCAGTCTTGTTCTAAGTTCCGACCTATGAAATCAATGACACTGTAGCGAATGCGAGCTCAAGTTAAAATGGATAAGTTTTTACGTTGTAGTTTATACGTTAAGTTGTATCTTAAGAACTATACTTCCTAGATTATAAATAAAATCGTTTTGGAATGTAAAACTGTAAAACACATCACTTTCTGACACCAAACTTACACTTGTATAACCTCAACTTTTTTTAACCCTTTTAGAATCCAATAACATAACAAAAAAGTCACTAGCTCATTTCTCAATGGTATTATGTTGGTCTGCCCAATTCCAAACGGATCAACTTTCGAAAGTTATTGTCGAACAAGCAAAAGTACACGGACATACATAGCCAAATCACCCAAGTTGCCACAGATCTCGCTCGCTTCACTCGCTCGTACAAAAATAACTACATTACCATTTAATTCCGTGTCCGAATCATTTGGAGTCATCAAATAAAACATGTACATACCTACTTAGATAAATATTTATTACAGAGACAAAGAATTTAATGTGGGTTTATTGGTTGGTGCTTGGTACACCAGCTGCTGCTGCATGATATTCAATAGTTGCGTAGGTGTCACCGTATCCAGATATGTGTCTAATCTTTGAACGAGGCTCTTTTCCGTTGCAGTTACAATGTCCTCGTGATATCCTTCGATGATCTTTACTCCTTCTTTATTCAGTACTTTATTCATTGGCCATGAACTGTTTTCTAAGTTTACCTATAAAATTAAGTTGTACTTAACAACCAGAAGAATAATAGATAATTATTAAATATATTATTATTAATATCTTAATATTATAAATATATCTACCTACTTATTTTTGTAAATTCATGCCTATATCTATCTATCTATCTATCTAATACCTTTAAACGAGCAATTCTTATATATATATATATATATATATATATATATAATAGAATAGAATGGAATATAACTTTATTGTACTTACACCTTATGAAATAAAAATACAAAATTACAATTTAAAAAAAATAAGATTACTTAAGTGGTACAATGGGCGACCATATCGCTTGAGAGCGATCTCTTCCTGGCAACCTTTGGATGGAAAGGAATGCATGAAATAGAATGGACGGCGCGGCATACATTAAACAAATGTGATTACTAAATAAAAATATACCTAGACATAAATAAAATAAAATATACCTACTTAAACTTTAATAATATAATTATATACTAAAACAATACATAAATACTTACATAAATACTAACAATACATAAATACTAAAATAAATATATATCTATGAAAGTGATGAGAGATAGTGATGATAAACTAAGTTTTTAAAAATTGCTAAGGATTTAGCATACCGGATGGGGACAGGGAGTTCGTTCCATAGCTTCACAGCCTGCAGCGTAAAAGAACTACCATAGCAGCTCGAAGTATGAACAGGAGTTTTTAGCTGAAGGGTTTCAGAAGAACGTAGGGATCGGGAATTGGATAGATGAAGGAATTCAAAACGTTCCTTAAGGTAGACTGGAGTGGAAGGAAGAAACATAATGGAATAAAGAAGAGAAAGGATGTGAGCATTTCGGCGAAGACGAATTGGTAGCCCCTTAAGTCTGTTTCGGAACTCAGAAATATGATCGTACTTACGCAAGCCAAATATGAATCTAATAGAAACATTTTGAAGACGCTCAAGTTTATTGAGTTGGTCTTCAGTTAAATCAAGGTAGCTGACGTCAGCATAATCTAAAATAGGAAGCAACAAGGATTGTGCTAGCGCAATTTTGGTGGACGTAGGAAGAAAGTTTCGCAACCGTTTCAGAGAGGCAAAGGCAGCAAAGGTCTTTCGGCTTACCGCTGTTAGCTGAGGTTCCCAAGATAGATGCCTATCTATTAGTATACCTAAGTTTTTGACCACCTCACTAAATTCCATGACAGTGTCATCAAACATAACACGCGGGACGTTAGGCAGGTCGATCCGTGACATCATTCTAGAGCTTCCTATAATGACTATTTGAGTTTTCGACGGATTTACTCCTAAACCGTACAATTTGCTCCACTCTAAAATATTAGCCAAATCAGCGTTTGTAGTAGCGATGGCTTCTGTTAGCCACTCGATAGGAGCTTGTGAATAAATTTGTAAATCATCTGCATAAAGGTGGTAGGAAGAAGAGAGACGTTTAGAAATAGAGTTTATGGAGATAGCAAAGAGAAGAGGAGATAAAACGCCGCCCTGAGGTACACCAGCACTCACTTGACACCAGGATGAAAAAGTATCGTCAATGCGAATTCGTTGCCGGCGACCATACAGGTAACTACGAAACCAGTCAATTACTGTTGGAGATATGTTATAAGAGCGAAGAATAGCTAATAGAATATCATAATCTACATTATTGAAAGCATTACTGAAATCCAGAAGGGACAAAACAGTGACTAGCCCGTTTTCTATGCCATGCCTGATATCATCAGTGATTTTGATGAGTGCAGTGACAGTGCTGTGACCTGACCGAAAACCAGACTGATAGGGATTAAGAAGGACGTTTGTGTTAAGGAAAAGGCTGAGTTGCTGATGAACTAGCCGCTCAAGGAAAGGAAAGGAAAGGAAAGAGAGAATGGAAATAGGGCGGTACTCAGAAATGGAAGATGGGTTAGGTTTTTTGGGAATAGGAGTTATTTGAGCCTCCTTCCACAGACCAGGAAACATTCCAGAGTCAATGGAGAAGTTAAGTAAGTATGTAATAATGTAGATTATGTCTTCAAGGATAGGTGTTATCATTTTTTTACTAATGCAGTCACTACCTACTGCATTCGATGAAATTGATGAAATACTCTTTATAACATCACAATCAGTGAATTGCCGAAACACGAATGGCGGAAAGTCAGGAGTTGGAAATAATTTAAGAGAATTTAAGGTTTGCAATTTGGTTGGTCCATCAAAGTTAGACGAAGATGAGAAATGAAGATTTAATAAATTAATATCTTTTATCTATGTCTTTTTGAGAAATTATTATATATATATATATATATATATATTATCTGAATCTCGGAAACGGCTTCAACGATTTTCATGAAATTTAGTATGTAGGAGTTCGGGGGCGATAAATCGATCTAGCTAAGTTTAATTTTTAGAAAACGTCGTTTTATCCATGTTTCATACCGAGCAAAGCTCGGTCATCCAGCTACTATTATATAAAGAAAAACACCCAGACCCGAGACAAATACTTACAGATAATAAAAACATTCTGACATTTCAAAAACTGCGGGAATCGAGCCCGCAACCTTTTGTGTCGTCGAACGTAAAAATACAAGTTCTTGTGCTTCTTTAATTATCCACAAGCTGGCAAAGTGCAATTGTGACGTCCGTTGTCCCACGTCCCGGCGCGTAAACCTGAACTGATTCTGTGATACCTCACATTTCTCTCTGATTCGTCTCGCGATCACTTTTCGAAATTTTCATACATTACATTACATATCTCTTATTTTTTTTTAAATAGGCACCAGCAAACTGGTCAGGTAACGTTATTGTAGATTTCATCCTAATTTCAAATTTATTCTACAATAACTTAACCGAAATATTGAAAAATCACACTTATGTTGTATGTCAAATTAATTTGACAATTATAATATCACAATTGATAGCAACTTAACAATAAAGCTCCTTACCTGAATATCACCAATTGCGAAGTTAAGATCGAATTGATCTACATTCATGTGTGTTCCATTTGATGTTATACTTATTGCAAATATTAGCCGGATGTTCTTGAAAATTGCGCTGCAAATAATACACTTAAGTTTACAAACCTAAAGTAGGTAGGTTTGTACATTATAATTATAATACTTTATGTGGGTTTAATTAAATATGAAATTGCCGTTCTAGTAGGTATAGTGAATTAATATAAAGCCTGCATTTTCTTGAATTTCAGAATGAAACTTTTTAACACGATAACTATAATATTCTAAATAAAATAAACGTAATCACATTTGGTTGTTTAGTTTTCAATTGTTTTTCATTAAGCTATAAAGTATATCAATGCGTTAGCATCCATATTAGTTTGTGGTCTATCAGCTTATAAAGTGGATGAATCGACATCGACAATTCGTTTTTAGGGTTCCGTACCTCGAAATGAAAAAACGGAACCCTTATAGGATCACTTTGTTGTCCGTCCGTCCGTCCGTCTGTCTGTCAAGACCCTTTTTCTCAGGAACGCGTAGAAGTATCAAGTTGAAATTTATATCAAATACTTAAGTCTACTGTCCCTTAAAGCTGTGAAAAAAAAACTTCTAAGCCAACGCAATCAAAAGATACAGCCGTTTATGCCGCAAATTGCCGCTAATTTCGATATTCGCAAGGAAATTAACAATCATTCAAAAAAAACCTACAGGGTACTTCCCGTGAACTCAGAATCTTGAAATTTGGTACGAAGCACGTCTTATAGCACAGATAAAGGAAAAATTGCGAAAACCGTACATTTTTGGATGGATTTCACTCTGCAATAAAAATACCATAACCATGGCTCAATTGTCGTGATGGGTGAACTTTTACTTATATACCTACAGGTATATAAGTAAATTTTACGGAACCCTCGGTGCGCGAGTCCGACTCGCACTTGGCCGCTTTTTTTTTATAAGTTCCGACAAGGAACTAACCAGCAGCTTCAGCTCGCAACATCAATGCTGTGTTTGGAGTAGATTTAATGGTTTTGGTTTAAACGCTTTCGTAGTGGAAACACCGACTTGAAGAATGAACCACGAGGAATGCCAGCCACTAAGGTAAATAACGATGAATTGAAAGTTATAGTGAAGCCGATCTATACCAAACTACCAAAGAATTTGACGGGTGTTTCTATGTATAATATGTATGTATTTACAAAAAAAAAGTATATAAGTACCACATGACTGATATACCTACATCAGTCAAGTGGTACTCATAACACAAGCTCTGCTTACTTTGGGGCTAGATGATGCTGTGTCAAATGTCCAGTATTATTATTATTATAATTACTGACATGGTTTGAAGTTAAAATAAAAAAGTTAAAGCTTGCCATAACGAGCAAAATCGGTACAGAAATGAAGGGATTTTGAACCAGATTGTGATGTGCGACGAAAAGTTTATGCCTTACGGTAATCATAAGCGAACCACGCAATGGCTGACCACAGGTGAAACGCCGCAACAGCGAACGCGAAGCTTATTACCTCTAGACAAATTATGGTAACTACGTCACTTCATGGCGTAATTCACGCAATAACGGCAGACATCTACTGTGACAGAAGTATTAACGATGATGGCAAAAATGGAGAATAAACAGCCTCGACTCGTCAAAACCATTATTGCTTCAAGATAAGACCACATGAACTCATTAACACTATAGTTGGGAACTATCCGTAATCCTCCTTACCTACACCAGACTTGGCCCCAACCGCTTATACTTAAAGACAATTTTTTCATGGTAAAAAATGGTGATGGTTATTGTTATGGATTGTTATGGTGACCAGCATAGCGATTACGGAACTCTTGAAGCAATCAATGTCTATCAGTTTCGATAAGCACTAGGCTTTATTTAATGGATTGGTATTACGTATGTTCGGTTTCTACCTTAGTTTCTATTCATATGACAACATGTGTTACAATCAACAACAACCTTTCCTAAAACCAATTCATCGTTAGTAACTGAAAGCTGTTATTACCAATGTTTTGATAGTACCTATCAGAGTTCCATAATCGCACGACCGATGACTGACAAAATACTTAAATATTTAATTAAATTGTAAATTGTATTAAAAATATTTTTTTATATGATACTTTGTAACACCCAGACACAGAACCAACACCTATGTTCATCACAAATGTTTATCCTGGTAGGGAATCGAGCTAACTAACTGAGTTGACTGGTTAGTCTGACAGGCTAAAGATGTTCAACTTACCGTAATTTTCCTGATCCTCGTAGGGAATAAACGTAGAATGCACGGCCCTCGACATTATAATTGTCTGAAAATTATTAATAGGTAGGTATGTACATCAATTCATTAGCGTGTGATGAACTGTGAAAATGATGATGTCTTGTTACCTGCCGAAACACCTAGCTGGGGTATAACGAGAGATCCAGATGCACGCATTTCACTCAGTGATACGTTGAGTTCAGCTACTGAGAAATAGTTCATTCCAATTACTCCCATTTTGCTCGAACTATACTTTAGTCTGGAAATACAATATATTAGAAGTATATTTGTAACTGCGCTACCACTGCTCAGTTGGTAGGAAGAAGTTATGCTATATTCCCACCCGTATAGATAACGATTAAAATACGCAGATTGTTGTATTATGTTAAATTATATAATTGTATTAGGTATAGTGTCAAATTATTAATAGTGTGGTACCTATGTATTTAAAAAAATATAGTAAGTAACACGGGTAATAAAACGGCCAGGCTTAAGTGGGACTGGGCAGGTCACCTGAGTCGCATACATTCAGACAGGTGAGCCAACATGGTAACAGCCTGACGGACAACGGCGTCGCGGTTACCCGAAAAAGCGATGGAGGGACGATCTTGACAACTTTGAGAGAGGATGGTGGGTGATCTCGAAATATAGAGCTAGTTGGAAGGATTTAGGGTAGACCTTTCCCCAGCAGTGGGACGATATAGGTTAAATAATATATATATGTATATATGGAGAGATGGACAAAGGCGGTAACACAATCGTGGCCAAGGGATGCTCAACGGCCAAGAGGCAGACCACCCGCCCGATGGTCAAACGATATAGTCAGCGTTGTCGGGAACCACTGACACTGGATGAGATTTGCTAGGGACCGGAAAGAGTAGCATAATAAAGAGGAGGCCTATACCCAGCAGTGGGTGCAATCGGACTGAAAAGATGATGATGATGATGATGATTATACCTAGTAAGTACTTATTCTATCTGTTAGATATCTGGTACCCATAAAATTTGCAACATTGCGAGTGAGGAATTTTTATTTATAGAAATGTACAGAATATTAAGAAACAAAATGTGAAGCAGTTGAGCTGTCTTTCTAGTATTTATTGCTATCTAGCTACTAAGTACTATCTCCAAACCTCATGTCCATACTTACTTTACGCCTTTCCCTGAGTAATTTCCCTGCAAGGGTGGGATATACAACATTTCTAGTGAAGGGAGCGAGAACGGCAGAGAAGCTTCGTTACCTCTCCTCCATTTGTCAAAGAAATCCAAAAGCTTTTTTTCCACTTCGTTATTCGCTGCAAATGTCAATTACTTTTTATAAAGTTCAAAATCTGGGATGGGTTATGAAAATACTGTCTAGTAGGTAAGTAGTAAACTTGCCAACTAGATGATTATAAACGTATATCGTAGAGATGTTTGTCTATATGTGTTATATTTCCTTATTCTTAGTTTAAGTTAGCACGCCTACTTTTGAAGTGAAAACTTCTTTTAGCGCGGTACGCATATTTTTAGATGAGGTAAAACCTCTGGACTCGCGACACCGTTACCGTGACGCAGGGCTGCCGCGCTCGCCCCATTTGATTATAAACCTTAATTCACATGTTTACAGTCTACTTTTGCATGGAGAAGTTTACTGAGTTAGGTTCTTTGATATATTATCTACATTCTGAACAAAAACATAAAAGAATATTAAATGTATTTTAAAGTTTCTAATAACTAATAAAATACAATTCATAAATAACATGCAATTCATAACCCAATAACCCTAGTACCCATCTAAAATATGTCTAACGCGTTAAAATAAGTTTTCACTTCTGTCGGCACTCCCGGAGTGCAACCCGTATTTTTTATTTTCTCAACTTTGCTGGTTGGCTGGTAGAAAATGATCTAAGCATAAAGCCCACCTATTGTACATTTATATTTGTTTGTGCAATAAAGGATTAAAATAAATAAATGTATTATACAATAATAACTTAATAAACAAGAAACAGTTGAGCTATCTAAAGATCGCTTAGAACTATCCAAAGATAGCTCAACTGCTCCAGATCACTGCCAGAGGGTAGATAGATAGATAAAACTTTATTGACGGAATCACTCACGGAATGACTCACTTCTTGAACTGGGGTTAGGAGGAACCGGCACATAGATTCACTAGCATGTAAGACGATTCAAAGTGGTCCTTGTGATTTTATTGAATAAAGATTTGTTGAATTTAATTGAATATTACAATAACAATAACTTATTTAAGGTAATACAATGGGCGGCCTTATCGCTAATAACGATAGGGTAGTAGGTATTCCATACACTGGCTGACACTGGCGGCATGCCAAGTAAAATGACAATAGGAGCCAGATATTTGACATATAAATTAGCAAAGGAAGGTAACTTACGGGTAACATCAGACCCAAAGACAGTCATTGCCAGAGTTAAAAAAATAAACATTGTGAATTTGCAAAGGTATTTCATTTTGAAGAGTTCAATAATAACTGGTACACTAGAATCTGTGTTTTATTTAAATAAATCATTTTTGTTTACTTTTTCAAGGCCATACTTTTATTCTCGACTTACATATTTACCTAACAACAAAACATTCTGCAAGTGTAATGGAGTGGAGATGTTTGTTTGTGTCACTTTCACATCGTAACGCAAAGGGAGACTTGACAAGGGATTTCTTCGTTTGTCATTTCATGAAGTAACATAGCTCTGCTAATTTAGTATTTTTACTCGTTTTATTGCATGTTTTATTCAGTAATCTTAGTGGAATTTTAATGAATAAATTGTAACTACATAGGACAAGTATGGACAATTAAATTATATGTGTATTATGGTGCAATGTGATTTGAACGACGAGGAATCCCACGAAAATTTTAGACGGCCATTCCGCGATGACGTTTAGAATTGACAATTGACCATCGACTAAGACTTTATCAACAAACAAAATGACTATAAACAAATATACACAGGTGAAACTGGCAAAATTGACATTATTATGTCACATGCCTTTAACAAAGAAAAAAAGAGACTTGACATTAAGCGGTCATTACGTACCTAGGTAGAATATGTAGGTTGATAAATAGTTGTATTTTTATACAATAGGTGCAAATGATGATTATATTAGTTGGCACCACATCAGACTATGACTATTGCTTTTAGCAGAGGCGGTGAAGCCGAAGGCAAAGCTATAGCTGCCCATTATAATAATAAGGTATTATCTTATCAGCCAAAGGGCTGATAAGATGTTCAGTGTGTGGTTGTGTTGGGTATGAAGATAATACCTTAGTATTTAATGTGTCAACAATAAAATTATCCACACATTGTTAATATTATAATTACTTAAACACTGTAAATAGGTATGTACCTACTTATCTAACAGGTCAAGAGTAAAGTTATGAAACTGAATAAACCGTGTAGGTGCCTACTAACTGTACCTACTTACCTACATCACTCAGGCACCGTAAGATGCTTTCAGAGGATAATAATAGTAATGATAATGCCGGACATTTCACATCATCTGGCCCCAAAGTAAGCAGAGCTTGTGTTATGGGTACCACATGACTGACATACTTTGTAAAAACATATTATATCTTAAAAATATAAAAACACCCAGACTCGAAACAAATATTTATATATCACATTAGTCCTACGGCGAGAATCGAACCCGCAAGCACCAGTTAATCATGCATGTAACACACGGGCGACGCACCGGCAGTGTGTATATTTACACGAACCTTTTGGATCGACATTTGACATCCCCATAACTCAAAAACTAGGAAGCCTACATACTTACAATTTTGCTTGTTTAAAAAGGCCCCCTTGGACGCTTAGAATCCGAAGATTTCATGACAGAAATTAATATTGCATATTTCGGTACTTCTTCATTAACAGTGCTTATTCTACCCAAAATTGCTTCACATCACCTGCCTAGCCCACGACTAGGCAGGCAATACATCGACTGGCGTAAGAAATCAGAAATGAGTTCGGCATAGTAAATAAATTGATTTCTTCTACAAAAAAAGTGATTTTAAAAGCACCATCACGAGTACAAGCATATAAAGAGAAAGTACCAAACGTTGCACTACCCTCAGAACCAATATTAACACGGTGGGGAACTTGGATAAAAGCTGTGTTGTTTTATGCTGAGAATTTTGAGGCCATAAAAGAAGTAGTTGGAATATTTGACAGATCAGACGCCATTGCAATCAATTCAAGCCAGCAGGCATTTGAAGATCCGTCAAAAAAACAAATTTCAGCAATATTCCCGATGCAATTGAAAAACTGGAAACTAAAAACCTTTCTCTGTGCAAGTCCTTGGAAATATTAGAAAAAATGATTGAACAGAGTAACGCTCTTCCGAGTTCAATAACGCAAAAAGTTCGTAGCAAATTAAATGCAGTGTTGTTAAAAAACCCCGGTCTTGACGGAATAACGTCAGTTGACGTCGAAAGGTCATTTTCAGCCTATAAATTGATATTAAGTGACAAACGTCACAAGTTTGCTGTAGAAAACCTGGAAAAATATATTATTGTTTACTGTCACAAAAGTTATAATAAATAAGTTATATTTTTCTAGGTTTTCCGCAACATTTATAAGACTTATAATCTTATAAATTATAAATCTTATAAATTATAGGTTTATAATTATAATTAAACTAAATGTCAAATTCTTATTATAAATCGTTTTTTGATTGTGCATATTTTGTGCATATTTCACCCTTTTTTAGTGCATATTTGCATGCATATTTTGGCATTTTGATAGTGCATATAATCCGATATCTAGCTATTATATATGTCTTAAATTATTATGGTCTGAAATGTGTAATTTTTAACTCGCTGACTGACAGACTCATCAATATTCTAGACCATTTTTAGACTCATAAAATTAAAATTTGCCATGAAGGTAGATCATTACGTGGAAACGAAGGAAAAAATCTGAATCTAACACCTAATAATTGAACTTTTTCAAATATATACGCTATCCCAACAAAAACATAAATATGTAAAAACGAATAATTACGTTTTAAAAACTAAAAAGATAACCGACTTCATGTCATTGAAAAGCAAAATATCAAAATTTCGCTTCATCCAAGTGGATGACATATTTTTTCCGTTTTTTTTTATTTAAAAACCTAACTACTGAACCGATTTTTATGAAATTCATATGGGACCAATCGGGAAGTATAGTCCTTTCACATGAAATTTTTTTTTCACGTATTTTTCAAATCTGTTCATAAATGACGGAGTTATGAGGTAACAAATATAATTAAAAAAAAAAAAGTTTGAACAGAATTGAGAACCTCCTCCTTTCTTTGAAGTCGGTTGAAGAGATAACTGACTTCATTTAATGAATTTTGAGCCCATAAACACCACCTTCGGAAGGTCACCAAAATAATTTCGTGTATTTGGATGATTTATTTTTTCCAGCTATTTTGTTTTAAAAACCAAACTACTGAACCGAGTTTGTTGAAATTGGAACCAGCCGAAAAGTATATCCTTTAACATGAAAAAATAGTTTTTCAAATCGAAAAAAAACCTACCGAATTGAAAACCTCTTTTTTTGCAAGGTTAAAAATGGGCCAAGTTCAGTGCAAACTGCGTTTGGGATTGACGGTGATGTCGATAAAAGAGTTGAGATCTGAATAGTTCATAATAATATATGCAAACTCAAAAATTGTGTAAGATGCCTCATGTAAATTCGTGGGAGTAGAAATATGTATCACATATGCCATATTTATACCTACTAAGTAATAAAACTGATTCATTATTTAGCCCACCGTTTAAATTTACCGAACCCTTATTAGAAAACCTCACTATCACAAATTGATAACATTTTTGTGGAGTGGCACTTAACAATTCGGCTCACTGAGTAACGACCCCCCTGGCTCAATGTATACTACAGGGTGTAACACAAATCCCATTTTTAGGGTTCCGTAGCCAAATGGCAAAAAAATGGAACCCTTATAGATTCGTCAAGTCTGTCTGTCTGTCTGTCCGTCCGTATGTCACAGCCACTTATTTTCCGAAACTATATGAACTATACTGTTTAAACTTGGTAAGTAGATGTATTCTGTGAACATTAAGATTTTCACACAAAAATAGAAAAAAACAATAAATTTTTGGGGTTCCCCATACTTAGAACTGAAATTTAAAAAAAAAATGTCATCAAACCCATACGTGTGGGGTATCTATGGATAGGTCTTCGAAAATGATATTGAGGTTTCTAATATATTTTTTTTCTAAACTGAATAGTTTGCGCGAGAGACACTTCCAAAGTGGTAAAACGTGTGTCCCAGTCCCTGTAATTTCTAAAATAAGAGAATGATATAACTAAAAAAAATATATGATGTACATTAACATGCAAACTTCCACCGAAAATTGGTTTGAACGAGATCTAGTAAGTCGTTTTTTTTTATACGTCATAAATCGTAAACCGCAATTTACTTTCCATTCAATCAACTGAAATATAAAAATAAAAAAAACATTTAATTTCATAAACATAAACCTTATGCATAAACCGTGAAGCATTATTTTATAATAATAAATCTGTAATAGGTGCCTAAGTCAATAATAATTATAATTCGCGCGGGGCGTGGCTTGATCGGTATCGCCCAGATGTACAAACAAAACTTTTTTTTGCAACAACAATATGCCAACATTACTTGCGAGTATGGTTTTGAGCTTTCTTTGAAACATTATATTCGGTAATTCTCTTACAGACTTAGGGATTTTATTATAAATGAAAGGAGCCGTACAGAAAATACTATTGCGAATCATTGTAGTTTTTGAGTCCCGAACACAGACTTTATAGTCATCTCGTCTCGTACGAACCACAAGATCAGAAAGCCTTAAAAATAAGTCTGGGTTATTTCTAACAAACATAGCTGCTTCAAAAATATACAGCGTGGAAATGGTCAAGATTCTATGTTTAATAAATAACGGTTTACAAGAATCTATCATTTTGAGGTGGAACATGGCTCTGACGCACCGTTTCTGGTATTTAAAGATCTTATTAACGTCAGTTGAATTGCCCCAGAACATTATACCATATATATAACATTGGATGCAATTAGACCATGGTACGCAATTAGTAAAGTTTCCACGTCTACTATAGGTGAAATTTTGTACAAAATATATACTAGACTGTTAATTTTTTTGCAGAGACTGTCTAAATGCAATTTCCAATTAAGTTTTTTGTCAATAGAATTAGAAGTTTTTTGTCAATAGAACCTAAGAATTTTACATGGTCAACTTCATCAATTTTTTCATTATTGTATTGTATGTCATAATTTATGCTAGAAGCAGCAGTATCGCGTTGTCTAAAATGAATTATTTTGGTCTTATTTATAATTATTGTTGTCTAACCATTTTATAATCGATGTCAAAGCTTGTCATTTTTATATGCATTAGTATTGTTACATGTTATGGTTACGGTAATATCGTCCGCAAATAACGTCATAGGTTGTATTTGTATTGTAGCTTTTGGAAGGTCATTTATGTATAATAAAAATAACAATGGCCCCAGTACACTCCCTTGGGGAACACTATATTTCATTGTACGTTCTTCAGAGACGTGACTTTCTTCAAGTTTCGTTTTAGGATTAACATTAGTTATCTTGGTCAGTTGTTTCCTATTTTCTAAATATGATTTGATTAATTGTAGTGGACTTCCTCTGACACCATAGAATTCTAGTTTTTTTAATAAAATTTCATGTTGGACGTAATCAAACGCTTTAGTCATGTCACAGAAAATTGAACACATTGGTTTTACTTTATCGACGTTACTTGTAACACGATTAAGAAAGTCGTATAAAGCCATATTTATTGTTTTGCTTTCTCTGAACCCCTTTTATTCTATGCCAAAGATTTTGTTTAATTCAAAATAGTTATTAATTTTTATAGATAGGTACCTTTCAAATATTTTAGAAATAACGGGTATAAGAGAAATAGGTCTATAATTTTCTATGCACTCTTTGTTCTGTTTTTTGTATAGAGGTTTAATTATAGAATTTTTTACCACTTTGGAAGTGTTTCTCGCGCAAACTATTCAGTTTAGAAAAAAATTATATTAGAAACCTCAATATCATTTTCGAAGACCTATCCATAGATACCCCACACGTATGGGTTTGAAGAAAAAAAATTCAAAAAATTTCTTTCAGTTCTAAGTAAATTTATTGTTTTTTTTCTATTTTTGTGTGAAAATCTTAATGCGGTTTACAGAATACATCTACTTAGGTACCAAGTTTTATATTATGTTACTTGCTGTTACGGAACCCTTCATGGGCGAGTCCAACTCGCACTTGGCCGCTTTTTTTTAATGATTTCCATAGCCGGTAACCAATTGGATCGAAAATCTATCGCTAGTGACTTGGGTGTCTGCTTTGATGAACTATCCTTGAAAAGTCACTATGACAAAATTATTTTTGACAACCTCTATGGCGCAGTGGACTAAGGTCCGGCTGATACGATTCCACACATTGTTAATATTGGGATTTACATTGGGTTAACATTGGGTTCGATTCCCGCCGTGAGACTAATGTTATCTGCAAGTATTCGTCTCGGGTCTGGGTGTTTCTATGTATAATATGTATGTACAAAAAAAACGTAGGTATATTATAAGTACTATATCAGTCATGTGGTACCCACAACACAAGCTCTGCTTACTTTGGGGCAGATGATGCTGCCGATGATGATGAGGCATTATTATTATAATTGGAAAGAACTCTCGACTTCTTGGATATATTGCCAGGATCACCAAAGATTTTCAAAAACTAGACAGCTTCATTCACCGCTATAATAACTTAGTTCGGTCTGTTTTTGAATATAGAAGTCCATTAGGGTCCACACTACGCTAACCATACTGAGATAATTGAAGCCATTCAGAACAAATGCCTTAAAATCATTTAATTTCACCACAAATTGGGTCGTGCACTGCCTGGACTCGATACGACAATAGGCATAAATCATTTTGTTGCATTCTCTATTTTATATTATGTATCCGTCCTGGATTAAACGCATTAGTGTAAGCTGTTAAGTTATATATATTTTAAACATTCATAAATAAATAAATAAATAAACACATATTATAGATTTCGTAATCCTGCATCCTTTGGCTTAAAAGTATAGGTACAGAAACAATATTTCATTCCAGTCTTCTCCCAAATAAGTATGTTTCGTCTTTATAACGAGTTGGCTACTACTAATTAGTTTTCGTTAAAACGCTGATTATGATTTGTTTTGTGAATTTAATAAATAAATAAAATAAAAAAATAAATTGATTGTAACGTGAAGTAGGTTGGTATATTATTTTCTGATAACATAAACAAGGACAAAGTTAGAGCACTTAAAACTTTTGGTGGCTCATTGTCAATGTATTTTAAAATTAGTAAATATGCATGCGGTGAAAAATATTCACATCATTTAAGCGTAAATTCATTTATTTTACGCTCTATTTCATCTCTATATAGCTATAGAGATGGTTTAATGTAAACAACTTATTACTTAACGAGAAAAAAACGAAATGCATTCGTTTTATACTGCCCAACGTTAAACAGGTGAAAGCTAATGTAAAAATTTATAACGAAAAGATAGATCTCGTCAACACCACAGTGTTCCTAGGCATTACTTTAGATAATAAGCTGCAATGGGGCCCGCACATAGATAAATTGTCGAAGAGACTCAGCTCTGCCGCATACGCTGTCAAAAAGATCCGTCATTTTACCGACGTAGATACCGCTAGACTCGTTTACTTCAGCTACTTTCATAGCATTATGTCTTATGGCATTTTGTTGCGGGGGAGTGCTGCTGATATTAACACCATATTTGTGTTGCAGAAGAGGCCTGTTCGTGCAATTTATAACATGGGCCCCAGAGAATCACTTAGAGATAAGTTTAAAGAAATTAATATTATGACAGTGCCTTGTCAGTATATATACGAAAATTTAATGTATGTGCACAAAAATGTTCATTTATTCAAAAAAAATTGCGATAATCCGGCATCCGTAACAAAATTGTCAAGGATCATACAAAAAAGTGTTAAGACCAGACAAGTTTCTTGCCGGATTCTTCTTGAACTGGGGTTAGGAGGAACCGGCACCTAGATTCACTAGCATGTAAGAAGACCATTCAAAGTGGTCCTTGTGATTGTAATGAATAAAGTTATTTTGAATTTTGAATTTTATAGCTAGCAGCTAGTCTACACGTCTTCGATGTAAAGGGAGATGCAAACTTACGTTTCCTGAATAAACTGAATGCACAAAATTGAGGCAAACAACGGAAATTTTAACAAACAACGGAAGCGTACCTATGAACGGCTCATTCACGACTTAAGACCTAGGATGTCTGATGACCTAGGAAGAGTGTAAACCTGTCGAAACGTCGGGAAAAATAGGTAAATAAACGCGATAAATACTCGTAAATATTTATAATAATGTATCATATCCTAATTCGACAAATTACCTGAATCTAACCAATGGATTAGATTATTATCACATTTAATATAATCTAATCCATTGGTTACATTCAGGTAATTTGTTCTTATTTTGAGAGCATTTTCGTGTTTCGTAAAACATTAGAAACATTGTTGTAAATAATACAATATGCAGGTGGTCAATTCTAAATAGGAAGCTAAAAACAGTATATTCTACCTTATTTAATTGTAGTTGATTGATACAATGTCAACGTTAAATGTCACACCTTTCTTCTTTCAACTTCAATCAAACAAATCGCTCTTGGCACTTGCTTTGCTACTTGCTTCCTTTTCGGCCGGGCGGCGCGGCGGCGGCAAGCGGTTGCGTTCTAGAAATAGAAATAGAAATAGAACATGGTTACATTGTCGCATATTATTCGCATAGTGGTGCATGTGATAGTCTGGGATACCAAGAACTACACATTAAGTTAATTTATTTTAAGCAAACTTCAAAATGGGTAGCCTACCTATAATACAAGATTTTCTGCACGACTACAAGAAAGTTTTAACGTGGCCCTTTATAAAAGGATTAGCAACAAACCCAGCGCAACTACCATTCGTGGCGTTCCTCATCATTATAGCTGAACTATTTATAAACATACTTGTGGTGGAACGAGTGCCGTACACCGAGATAGATTGGAATGCATACATGCAAGAGTGTGAAGGATTCTTGAATGGCACATTTGATTACAATGAGCTTCGAGGCGATACAGGTCCCTTAGTGTATCCTGCTGGATTTGTCTATATTTATTCCATGCTTTATTTTGTAACTAGTCAGGGTGAAAATATTAGACTTGCTCAATATATTTTCATAGTCATCTACTTAGTACAGCTGTGCCTTGTACTAAGGATTTATAACAAAAGCAGAAAGGTACCACCCTATGTTCTTGTATTAACCATTTTAACATCTTACAGAATTCATTCAATCTATGTACTAAGGCTTTTCAATGATCCAATAGCGGTGCTTCTGTTGTACATATCATTAAATTTGTTCTTAGATTCAAAATGGTACCTAGGAAGTATATTCTATAGTTTAGGTGTCTCTGTAAAAATGAATATCTTGTTGTATGCTCCTGCATTATTTTTCTTTTATGTAGTAAATCTGGGCTTGAAAAATACTATAAAACAGCTTCTTGTTTGTGGATTGGTTCAAGTTTTATTAGGGCTTATATTTTTGATAAATAATCCCGTAGCATACATTAAAGGTAGCTTTGATTTGGGTAGAGTATTCAACCACACATGGACTGTAAATTACAGGTTTTTAGATGTAGACATTTTTGAAAACAAATGCTTCCATTTAACTCTTCTTGCCATTCATGTTCTGTTGTTGATCATATTTCTACCAATGTGTTTTAAATATTTCAAAAGCTATTGTAGACTGAAGTATGTACAGCAACAATTTGAACCCCAAATTAAGGCAAAGAATCTTGAACACAAAAAAAAAAGCAAACTTAAAAAGGATGTCAAACAGAAACTAAACAAGGTGAAAGAAGAGAATACTGAAGAAAAGTTGTCCAAAGAACAGGAAAACTTTTTGAATTCATTTGAAGCTATGCTACAAAAGTCTTCAAAGGAAGGATCAAAGAAAACCTCTAAGAAACACATAAGACCTGTTGAAATTGAGGAAAGAGATAGATACAGCATCAACTTTGATGTACTATCACAGTTATTTATCCTGCCTATGTTCATAATTAACTTTATTGGTATTGTGTGCGCACGGAGCCTACATTATCAGTTCTACTCATGGTATTTCCACAGCTTACCATATCTGCTGTGGTCCAATAACTTTTCAGTCATAACTAGATTTTTGATTTTAGCTCTGATTGAAATGTGCTGGAATACATACCCAAGCACCAGTTTTACCAGTGCATTGTTGCACATTTGTCACATTGCTATACTTTACGGTATTTATAAGAAAATATCCACTGAATTAAAAGTGGCTTCCAAGTTAGAGTAAGTCTTACCTCATTGTTTGTATGTAATGTACTATCGCGTTCCTTTCTGCCTTTACACCACTAGGATGATTTTTCTGTGAAGTGACGGGTTGCCGGGGGTGGCTTGCTCGATTTCTTTTGTTTTTAAAGACCAATAGGAGCTACGTATTTCGTGGGTCTGGTCAAGTACTAAAACCTCTTTTATTTGTTTTCTTATTTTGACTGATCGAAGACATCTGGCATCATCATCAATAGGTTAACATCTGTTTAGTTTTGGAATTTTTATCAATGATTAAATAATAACGTTTAGATTAACGTTAACGTTCTTTGTATATTTGTTAACTAAAAAGGTAATTTAGGTAGGTAGGTATACATTAAAGTTAATGAGCTCTAAGTGTTCAATAAATACATTTGTGATTTAAATAAAAAAGGTAGGCAAATGATTAATTAGTTGTAGTAGTTAGTGTTCAACAGATAATTTGTATTTGTAATTTGATAGTATTTTTATGACTAATTTTAACAATATTTTATTGATGACTTTGCAATGGAAAAAGTCATTTAAAAGAACCATTACAAAAAAATATGTTGAGCAGATGTTGACTGCCCGGACTCTATTGGTCAAAGAACAACAAAGAAAAGAAAGACAACAAAAGAAAAGAAAGACAACAAAGAAAAGAAGGTATGGCCTGTAACCCAAAACCAACGCAAGGCAAAATAGTTTCAAACTGGAAAGGCATATAAGGTACAAAAGAAAAACAAAATTAAATACACGAACATAATAAAGTAGATGTGGTATAATAATACCCTGTTAACAAGTACTATGTTTTACTATGTTTTGAATCATTGCATATTGTGTAATTTATGCATGAATGTGTTTTTATTATAAGATAAAACAAAAATATTAATACATGTGGCTGGTTAGAAGCAAACTGTTTCTGTGTAACTGTTATGGTGTGTCCTATATCAATGAAGGAGAGTCCTTCATGCTTGTTGTTTACCTACAATGTAAAGTTTTTTGCAGATTTTATGTGGGTAGTGTTGTTTTTATTTTGTGGCCAAGTATACAATAGTATAATTAGTATAGATAAAGTTGTGTTGACAATAAAATTTTATCAATAAATTTAACTTTGCGTTTATGTATGTTCCTTACAAACCTCTTGCCATGCCCCCTCCAAGCGAGCGTCCTACCAAGAAGGTTGCATAGTTCATAGTATAGTCGATGGGGCAAAGACCTGCGTTTGGTTCACTTTTATAGGGAAGACAAATACCTACCCAATTACATAAGATTTTATACGAAACCAAGCCAATTGCAATCTTGGAGATTGCCAAGTTGACGAGTGCGCTCTTTAGACAAAGAAAATACCTATATAAGAACAAAAATTTAGCCATGAATAGCTAGATATCGATAAATCTAAATCTCATGCAATTAATATTCAATGATGGAATATCTATCGAAATAGAGATAAACATCTTCATGCATGGAATTTCCAGTATGAAGATGTTAATGTTATAGTTTGAATAACGTAACCTGATAAATGTTGCCATAAATTTAATGATATATAATAAATAAGACTAGGTATCTCTTGTCGTGTCATTAGTTATTATGAACAAATACCTAGGTTAGGTAGGTATAGTAAAAGGGTTTTAAGGATCCTTAGAGGCGCTATTTGGCTATTTGGCTCCTTTCGTGCATGAAAGACTGTATTCAAAACTTACTTATTTGAAATCAGTTTTAATCGAACGAAGTGCATTCCGAAAGTCAAAACATTCGATAGTCAATAAAATCAGTTACAAGGGCCACAATTAATCGTCTTCTTACATGCAAGTGAATCTAGGTGCCGGTTCCTCCTAACCTCAGTTCAAGAAGAAACCGGCAAGAAACTCTGGTCCTAACACTTTGAAGTGATAACTTCTTAGGAAGGGTAAACCGCTTCGTTACGTAAGCGCGCCAGCCTACAGGGTCCTCCTCTCTCACTCTAACCCACAAGGCTATTTAAAGTTAAAGTTAACCCTTATTCAAACGCGAGCCTGTGGAAGGGTAACTGGAAAACTAAGATCGGTTTTAGGGTAAGTTTGGGTCGTAGATTTCAAAAATCTATAAAAAAAAGGGGGTGAATGGTGGGAAGTGACCTTTTTTGGGTGGGAAGTAGAGCTCCCGTTATCTGTATAATACTATAGGTACCTACTTACATATTTGGTAACACCAGTAACTATATTATAGTATCTAATATCACAATAAAACATTTGGTAACAGAAGCTATTTAAAAATATTTATTCATCACAATTTTTGCGGCGAGCTCGCTGCGCACTCGTCTTGCTTTGGCATCTCTTTCATATTATTATAGTGATAGCGTTCTAAGGCACGGCGCCCATTGCGCGCACGGTCTATGGGTCAGCTTCTAGCTGGTTTCTGCTGTATGAAAGTTTTTTAAACAAAAATTGCCCCCAACACCCCTTAATAAATCGCTTCCTTTCCTTTATGTTCGAAGACAAACACTCATAATTTTATATAAATAAATTCGTAATTTATGTTCCACGGTCATTGGGATCATATATTCCCACTTAGAAGACCCAACTTTAGGCGAGCCTGCCAAGCTAAATATCAAAGATTCTATGGAAACTTTCGAGGTCAAAACAACAGAAATATAGCCTACTTTCCATTTTTGGGACTCACTTCTACTATTTTTCTATTTTTCTTCTTCTACTTATTTCTATTATTAATTCTATGATTACAATCGCTATTTTTTTTTAAACAAATTATTATTTGTATACATTAGATTTTTGTATATAGGTACCTATGCTGACAAGGTACTGTCATGATATTTATTTATTTAATTAATTACGTTTTAAAAACTAAAAAGACAACAGACTTCATGTATATACACAAGGTAGCTACTGTAAATCGTTGAGGAGTTCCCTTGACTGTCCTTCGTCTTCATCATCAGACCCCTAATGACAGTCACTCACAACCCATCTAGATCAACAGTTCTCATCAATACAAACGAATCAAGCCCAAACACCAGGTAATTGCTGTAAATCTTTGAGGAGTTCCCTCGACTGTCTTTCGGCTCCATCATCAGATCGACTCCAGACCTTCATTTAATATGCTTTAAAATACTTTCATAAAAAATAAACAAACGCACTAGTCGCCACTACGATTACGATGGCACTGGGATGCCATCATCAGATCCTGGTTTCCTTATCATGCTACCACCCTTGGGATAACTCCTTTCCAACAAAAAAAAAGAATCATCAAAATAAACGACGAAGTTATCCGCGAACACATAAAAAAAATATATACGAATCGAATAGAGTAACCTCCTTTTTAAACAAGAATGACTTTACCACATGTCGCCTAAAAACCGTGTGTAGGTGTGTCGTGTGTTGGTTGAATGAAATAAAAACAAAAAATAAGCATTTTGAGTTGTTTATTTTATGAATCATATTATTCAACTAATAAAAAGAAACTATTTTATAATCTTAGATTTAGAGATGAGGCGATAAATACTTCCTTTGATATCACAAAACCCATTGCTCGGATCTGGCTGGCGCCTGTGTCCCAAGCTCACCTAACAAACTGTACCAGTATACCCACCATACTCTACTGTCTTATATAATTTTTATTATCTATCAAAGCATATTAACAATCCAAAATATTATTACGCTGCCTCTGTTTGTCATCGAGCAATAGAATTAAATAAATAAGGTCTGTATAGATAATGAAAGTAATAAAATGCACAAAATGTTGATTAAGGCCATTAAAATGGGACTCTATTGAACATAGTATGAATTTATTAAAAGAGCAACTACATATCAAAACGATAACGTAAAATATGATACAGTAACATATTTAATATTTTTTACTTTGTATTACATAGGTACTAATACTACATAGATAATTATGTCAAAAGTAGATTAACTTCCAACAGTAGTCTATAGTACATGCAGTAAGTAAGCATACTAATATTGTGTACTTGTGCCGGATATTTTATAACAGGTCATCTTCATCAAAAATCAAAAGAATATTACTATTCAGTCAAATGTACCCAGTCATGTAATTGCTAATTGTTTGTCAAAAACAGATATAAATATACAATGTTGCGTACTGGAAGTACTTATCTACTTTTGGATAAACCTAACGTGAACGATGGCAGATGCATAATTTCGCACAGTTATACAGATACGACACAGCGGCAGTCTTACATGGCTGGGCTTACAACTAAAGAATAATATATAGTAGCGGCGCGCGTTGATATTTAGACGAAGCCGAAGTTTTTAGTTTTGATGGCGAGTAGTAGTTTATGCTTGAGCACGTGCCGCGACGAGTAGAGCGGGATATAGAGTCGCGAGATGCAAGTGTTGGCGGTAGGCAGATGTGCGTCGTCTGCCGGCCGGATCGTCACCGACGGCATCGGCTGAAAGCCTTCCTCCGACGCCGGCAGTGCGGGAGAACCCGTCCAGAAGTAAACCTATACAGAACACAAAACATTATCATACTTATATTTTATAACCTGGTAAGTTATCAATGAATTTTTTGTTTCGTAAATGTATGTGAGTATATGAGTGCTCTCAAACGATGAAGGAAAACGTTGTGAAGATCGATCGATCATCCTAGAAAAAATTGGTCTGTGTCATTGGTTAGTATTCCCATAAGCGGAGATGGGCTTGCAACCTGTCACGGAATACTAACTACATATGTCAAATATAATGTTTGGTCATGCTTCTGACTTTAGATAAAAACCTCTGAGGAGGTGCCTACCAATCACAGGGATGAGCATAATGTCGAGTATTTTACGACACCTTCAACCGGGGACTACTAGGTAGATTTAACATCTCATTGAAGCGAGTTTTCACAAGCTTAAGTTCTCCGCACATTTGCTCATTGCTTAGAGGCATCACGTTTTTCTAGATGTAAAATATGTAAATATGAGATCCACACTTTTATTTACAAGTAAATTCTATTCATTCTACATAGAGTGAGAAGTCAATGCCAAGACTACAGATTATGGCGACTAATCTTCCTTGTGTGTAACTAACTTTTTTTGGATATAAAAACATATAATTATGTAGACACTAGCAATGGGGCCATGGCCAAGTGTAAGAGACAGCACTCACCAAGTCCTGTCTCTCGAGGTGCGTCATCTTATCGACGATAGCCCAAAGCCAGCGTTTAAAGCGCGCGAGCCGCTCCGGTGGCTCGCCGCTCTCGTCATTGAAGCTGGTATATGAGACGAGCGCGGTCACGTTGATGTCTCCGACGCCGTTCAGTAGAAGGCGCAGGTCCTCTGCCGTGAGTCCCTCCAGAGCGCTTTCCGGCAGCACGTCTAACACGCCCAAGCGCATTGCCTAATCAGACATCACATAAATAAGTAATTAATATATCACATAAGTAGAAAATCAGTCATGTGGTACCCATAACACAAGCTCTGATAATTTTGGGGCCAGATGATGCTGTGTGAAATAACCAGCATTTAAATAGTAACACGTTTGTCCCTTCAAATAGTATAAAAGAAATAATAAAATATATTACGAGTTCCTAAAAACATCAATGGGACACGATTCTAGCAAAAAAATATTACAGGAAAATTCATATAATGCATATTATCTACTTTAAACGTTGTTCAAAGAATGTTAGATACATATTGATACAGGTTTATTTTTTCGGCAAGCGAGAGAGCTTACATTAAGGCTTACCTAAGTGCACGAGCCTCTCGAGGCGCACTTTAACAAAATATCTGAATATTCAAAATCTAGAATAGTAGCATAATCAAGAAGGCTCCGATTCCTACTAATATTATATAGTAGAATCGCAAAATGTTTGTAACAAATTCCAAAATGCATCAATAGCGCATTGTATCTCGTGACGCCTGATAGGTTGTGTGGATGTAAAGTTTAAATATTTGTTAGTGGCTCAATCACGCAGCAAAGGATTTGGCTAGAACTTAATATACATACATAATCTGTGACCTGGAATAGAATATAGGCTACTATTTAAATAGGTACCACGCGAAACCGTGGACGGAGCTATTAGTATACACCTAACCGCTGTTGTATAACAAAGCATTGTTATGAAAGAACAGAAGCAGCTGGTATAGTGACCTCTAGAGCCTTTTCTTGCGAGAGCATCAACCGGTGATGCGCGTATTTGCGTACGTAGTCGTACACGTTGAGTGCGGTCACGTCGAGCTCGCGCCCGCCTGCCACTAGCTCCACACATCCACCGCCTTCCTCCTCACACATCTCCAAACTGAAACACATTATTTTGTTTAGGTTACACCAGGCTTTAATAGCATTTGTCATTTGTCTGTTATCTTTTCACGGCTACCTGAAGAGAAGAAGAGAAGAGACCGCTATGATATTTGGTACGAAGATACGTACGTACATTTCTTTATTGTATGTAGGAATTAACGTGTTTTTTTGCAGAATGATTTGAGAATGATTCTTTTGCTTTCACTTGTTTGTATGGCGATTGATTTGAGCCAGTTATTAACACTGAAATCTCTAAAACTATAATGGTATTACATGTAGTATGTTACCTAAAGTTGAGGTCAAGAGCTGCAAAGAGCGAGTGCGAGTCGCCGGTCTCAGCATCAACGACCAGCTGGCGAAGACTCTCGTACACGACGGGGTCGAAGAAGGCGAGGTCGTGGAACCGCACGGGCCGACCCAGCAGGTACTTCAGCACGTGCCGGTTCAAGAACATTGGGCACAGCTCGTTCTGGAGCAGGCATAGGCCTATTATCCTGAAATAATAACGAAACATCGTTACTTATGTGAGCTAATTTAAAACTTAACTTTCAGAACATTCTGTTGATACCTACATCTGAGAGCTTGTAATGCATTGGATGGGTAAATACTAATCATACTTATACGATAATCTAGGTACGAAAAACCTGCTTGTTTTGAGTTATATCTACTTAAGTTTAACCTTTTCTCATGTAACTGACAATACTTGTCTTTCTGAGAATCAATTTCTTTAAACCATAATTAGCATGTATGATGCGAAAACGCTGTTGGGGTTATCAGACCCCACAATATAATTCCGTTATTGTTGGGTTTGATAACCCCACAATATAATTCTGGGAAGTAATTGCTCATTGACGTGATGTGCCTATCATTTCACTGATATCCATAACCCCATATTACTGTAATGCAAGTGTTTCTGATTAAAATAAGGTTAGTAGTAGTGATAGATCCTTTCTAATTTTGTTACAAATGCCGAGTCGAGTTGGAACAGATCCATCCCCATCTTTTTTGACATCTAATTAATCTGTATTTAATAATATGCTTGATAAGACAGTTTCTGTTTTACTACGTTTTCAAATTTGCCAATCGACAAATCTAGCACGTCACTTGGGACCTTGTTATAAAAGCGTATAAAATTGCCCTATAAAAGAGTTACTAACTTTAGCAAGTCTCACTGTGGGAATAGTTGGTTATCCGTTGCATCTCTAGTTTGAACTATTGAGCTTGCCTGCGAAAGTTCTAAAAGCCGTAGCACAAGTGGTGGCCACAAACAACAAATATACAGTACGACAGATACAGACCTGCCTACATTCCTAAAGGCGTTTATCCGTTCAGGCGTGGACCGTCCCTGGCGCGGCGAGTAATAGCCACGTTTCCCGGGCGAGTAGAAGAGCGGTGCCGCGTCGTCGGTGGCGGGAGGAAGCACGGCCGATGTGCCCGCGCCTCCCGCCGGCACTCCCGTCGTTGCGACACCACCTCCGCCGCGTTCCGACAGAGAGAACACGTCCAGATCTAAAAACATCATTATATATGTCAACATAAAATTAAATGAAACAAAACTATTCAGGCATCAGTCCAATTTAGCGCCACTATACATACCATCATCCTTAGTAATTTTATAAATGCGAAAGTAACTCTGCTGTCAGTCTGTCTCGTTTTCACGCCAAAACTACTGAACTGATTTAAATGAAATTTGTTACACAGATAGTCTAAAGCCTGAGAAAGGACATAGACATACTACTTTTTATTTGGAAAAAAGTGTTGTAAAGGGTTAAAAAGGGGAATGAAAGGTTGTATGAAAGTACTGTCATTTTCAGAACTAGAAGCATACAATTTTAGGCTGTTGATCCCTACTAATATTATAAACGTGAAAGTAACTCTTGTCTGTCTGATGGGACCTTGGAGAAGGACATAGGCTACTTTTTATGTAGATACCATGCGTGCGAAGCCGCGGGCAGCAGCTAGTAAACTAAAAATACCACAGGTAACGAAAAGATAGGTTCTATTAAAGGACAAACTTAACATTGTAGATGAGAAAAAGTTCCCATACAGCAAGCAATATATAAGTATCTCGGGCATGTATATTTATTTGCAATCACAAATTAATTTATTTTAAGTAAATAACTACTACAAATTCACGAATTTTGGACTTTTTTCTTTACTTGTAGTGTGAGACCGGGTTTCTGGCAAAATTTCAGTTCAACGCGATGTACCCCATAGGTTTCGAATTACTGATCACTGTTGAAACATGCTGCATAAATGGCCGAATAGGCCGTATTTTTTTATTGCGATGACTTAGAAGCTAATTCGATACCTCCACGCGTTCCTTAGAAAAAGGGTTTTTACATACAGACGATCTCAAAGTGATCCAATTCCTAAGGGTTATTTTTTCATTTTGAGGTACAGAATCCTAAAAACATGCATAACACAGATTTAAAAACTGAGGTTTGGCCAAAAATATAAAAGCAACCCTTGCCGAATCTGGCATGAGTTCAATTCGTGTGTACGCACCAAGTATAGCCTCCGACGGATGCATGACAATGAGATCCATGGCCTCGCGTACTTTCTGCCGCAGCGCGTCTTCACTCGCGAGCAATACCAGCAGTTGTGCTGGCGTCAGTTCTAACAACATTCCGGTGATTTTGCCAGCAAAAGTCGGGTGAAGTGAGTGTACCTGCAAAATACATAGGGTTACTTTATGTCGTTATATTCAAAACGGTAGTTTCTTTGTTATAGCGTTTGAACATCAGAAGGAGCCGCGCTACAAAAGTGGAGCACGAACCCCAAGCCAAGTCCCAGAACCCATCCACTTATCCTCTAGAATAAGATTGCCGTTTTGCACAATATGTCGCCGAATACACACCTCGCGCGATGTCGGTGCGCGTCATTAAAACGACAAATTTTTCTATATTTTTTAAGAAAGCTATCTATAATTATACGGTGTTAGAATCGTTACACACTAAGATCATTACAGGTTCAATAGTGCTAGAGTTATTGTAAATACATCGTAGTTATTTTATATGAAAGGCACCATTATATATATAAAATAACAAAAAAAACGATTGACAAGATACGACTTTGTGACATGATATACATAAACACTTGACACTGGAAAAATTTACATTATTATGCTATGTATTTATTTAGCTTATCAGAAGATCTACTGCAATAAACATTACAAGTTTGCTTTATCACATACCCTTGGATATAGTCTTTCTCCCAGTTGCGCCTGATGTAGTGTCAGATGTTCGTTGTGGCCTCCTGGTCTGTCTCCGCTGTAGCCTGCGCCTTCGGTGCCGGGTGCCGCCTAGAAACAACATCCATGATCTATAATCAAGCGGTGGCATCATATAATACAACAACTATTATATGATGCCACCGACGACCTTTGTGGCGCAATGGGCTAAGGTCCGACTGAGACGCAGAAGGTTGCGGGTTCGATTCCCGCCGCGGGACAAATGTTTGTATGATCTGAAAGAATTTGTCTCGGGTCTGGGTGTTTCTATGTATAATATGTATGTATTTACAAAAAAAGAAAAAATATATAGGTAAGTAGTATATCAGTCATGTGGTACCCATAACACAAGCTCTGCTTAGTATGGGGCCAGATGATGCTGTTTGAAATTTCCGGGATTATTATTATTATTATTAACTATCCGTAATTGCATTCAAGGCTCTAGTCATGCTCTCTCACTCACAGATTATTGCTGGAAGGAACATGAAACCACCATTATGGCTACTATTTACCAGCTCTATTAGTGTAAATTGTACGTTAAAACGACGTCAACATAAGAAGGTGATGATTATTGTATAGTTTAGACCTTATATCATTAATAACAGAATTAACAATAGCATTAATAACAATTTAATGTAAGTAAGTTAAGGGAAATTTTGAAAAAGCATATCGTATCTTTTAAATATTAATTATATCTTTAATTAACGAGCATATAGCCAATTAAAAAAATAGCGGCAAAAGGTTATTTACAGAGGATACCATCTAAGATTGTTTGTTGAAATGTTATACAGACAGTAATAAAGAGGATCACTTTGCGTGATATTTATTTTTGATGGAAATATACATAATTTGGATTGTACACTCACCTGTGGGGAATAAGGTCTAGCATCGACGCTGAGTACTCGTCGTGGTTCCCTGACGGTAGGGGGTCGGGGCGCGGGCCTGCCCGGGGTACGTCGCGTTGCATCTTTGGATCTCGCGCGTCCTGCCCCACTATTAAAAAAACACGCCAACGATATTATTTGAAAAAAAAAAAAAACAATATAGTTATAAAAATACAAACAAGTTCTTGGCAGCATGAATAGCAATGTAAATTATACATTTGAACCACACCTGTGATGAGCGGTGTGATGATGATGGATAAGATGAGGAATGAGTGTATGAGGAGTAATACGTTAGTGTGGGATGGAATTTAATGTGATGAGATGGGAAAATAGGCAGTTGCAACAACCTTACTTAGCCACATAGTGGAATAAGGGGCTGGCAGATGATGATGTGTTTTGACCTCTGATGATCTCTTATTTATTAGGACACCTTTGACGAATGTGTGTATTGAAGAGATCAGTAAAATTGCCTATGAATATGAGTGAGTCGTGTGTGCACTTGTATGCTTACCGAGGGCCACTGTTGTTGCTAGTTCCACTAGCTGCTGTAGTTCCTGTACCGACACCTGCGGTACCGTTCGTGCTGCTGCTAGTAGTGGTATTGCCACTGCCTGTTGTTGGCTCCAATGGTGGCAATTTCTCATTGGCCAACAGGGCCTATAGTGTAAAACATAACATTATTAAGTACATAAATTAGTGGGTTTACTGATTATAAATACGATCATAGAAGCGAAAGTTGAAGGAAAGAGGGAAAGGAAGGTCACGAATTAGTTACATGTTTAAAATTAAGGAGAGTTTGCGCTGGATATGAACAGGAGCAGGAACAAGCTGCATCCTCACCGATAAGAGAACAGCATTTAAGTTAGAAAATGACTGAATCCTGAACTGAAATTAACAATGTTTACTTCAAGAAAAAATAAAGAGCAAGTTCTGAGAGTGAAAGGAGTATACAAGGTGGAAGCAGAGCAGTATCCAGCAACAATTGATGTTACAATCAAGAGATACTAAGTCCTTGAATAACCCACCTCTGCGACACTAGTGTAGAAGGAGCGGGCAACACCGCTGCCTTCGCCGGGTTCGTCTCTGAAGGTGACCTTAACTCGGTTGACGGCTAGAGGCGGCTGTGAACTATGCGGGCGTCTGTTCTGACCCGTGAAAGCATTATTCAGTTCAGCGAAAGTTTGTTGTAGGAGTTTAGCGCGATCACGTTCCATCTGAGAAAGGAAAATACTTTAAGATAAGATCTCTCTCTCTAACAAGTAACATTTTAATTGTGTATGTTTCATTGATAATTAAATAAGTTGTCTTTGTTATGCAAGGTATTGTAAGCTAACCTTGTGGAGAGTGAGATCTCTCTGCTGTGAGTTTCTTAGCTTCTCCATATCACGCCTGAACTTGACTTCCTTCACAGGAAAGCCACCAAGCTCAGCCACAACAGATCCAGGTTCAAGTCCAACGTCTTCGGTAAAGACACGTCCGAACAAGTCCAGAGATAGGCGCCAGCGACCCAATAGCAGATCGTGAGAAACAGATGCGCCCAGAGAAGGACATGCACGACTGTACAAACAATTTAAAGAAAGAGTTATAATTAATTCAGATTATTGAAAGATGAACATAGTTATAGAAACAGAATTATCCAATATTTATTACATACAAAAAATTACGCCTGTTTCCCGGTGGTGTAGGCAGAGACTACGGATTTTAACTTGCTAAAATCCTAACATACTTATTTTGCTTCATTTACTCTCACATTCCTAATACATGTTTTGTTTTAAGGTATTAGCCCAGATCAAGATTATTATATATATCTTGATCTGGGCTTTCTTTAACACGAATAAATCCAATATTCATAACTACATAGAATGATACATCCAAACGACTCTTTTTCGGTAATATTGCTATATAGTATTGCTAAGGGGAGTCCTTAGCTACACGGTAAGCCGGTCGTGGCAGGGGGCCGGTCTAAACCCCTGTCATCTGAAATGTCGTCTGAATCTAGATATCATGAATGGTTTAATAATGAAAATTTTAATAATAATTGCTAAAGAAGAAAACACTCACGGTGTAGAAGACGTGTTAAGTGGAGGCAACAGCGGAGCTGGCGGCAGACCCGAAGTCTCCACCGTCACGTTAGCCGATATCTCCTGAGATTCCAACGGATCCGCCGCGCTTAACAATTCACCCTGATAGTAAAAACATACCATCAGAAATTAATTTTAATCAAGAAATATATAACGAGAGTATTACAAAGTTGCATGCATCCAATCAAAAGGTTCCTTATGACACGCATAAGGAAATGCCTGATAAGGAGGGACCAATTGATAGTTCGGGTGTAATTTTGATAAGAAAAAGTCCCCCAAATAAGTGGAGTGACTTACAGCACGTACAATAACAGTCTTGCCAGGGCTGCGGGATGACGATGGACGCGGTTCTGGTGCGCTTGAGCTAGACGTGCTTGGCCCTGAAAAAATAATATATAAAATTATGATGCTGGACCGCCTTGTAATACTGCAATGCTAGTCGGACAGTCGCTAACACGATAATAGCATATTTTTATATGAGAGATTAGTAAGGTTGAACTAGTAGTAAGGTTGTAAATGTTACCAGGCAGCAAAGGTGAAGCGCTTCTCTGTTGGCGTGGCGACTCGATAATAGAACAAGCCGTGTTCACTAAAGTGTGAAACTCAGATGGCTGGGAGCTTGTGTCGACTAGACTAGTACTAGGGCCCACTGCCATTGTGTGTGGATGTCTGATAAAGGAAAGAAAAGGAATAAACATTAAAAGAGAATCTTTAGTTCTATAAAAATATTTAAGCAATAAGATTAACACAATCCATAAATATTTATAAATGTGTACCCAAACAAAGAGTTATTTTTTTAATCACGAATTTATATCAACACACTAAATAGGAGACTTACCTATGATGCTTCTTCCTTGGAATTTGCCTGGCTTCATTAGAGTCGGAATCGGAAAGGTATTCGCCGTCAGTATCAATATCCATTTTTGTAGTTGTGTCCTTTGTGCATGATAAATCCTTGAAGATATACATTTATTATTTACTTATCCACTTAAATAATAATAACAGTACTAAACCGTAACATAATAATAATAACTTTTATTCAGTAATTACGTGTTTAAAAACTATCAACTAGGACCTCTTATTATTTTACAGTATTCTATTCTAAACATTTTAGGTTGTGGTAAGTTTTTTATTTTTTTAATACCGGACATTTCACACAGCATCATCTGGCCCCAAAGTAAGCAGAGCTTGTGTTATGGGTACCACATGACTGATATACTACTTATATACTTTTTTTTTTGTAAATACATACATATTATGAATAGAAACACTCAGACCCGAGGCAAATACTTGCAGATCATACAAACATTTGTCCCGCGGCGGGAATCGAACCCGCAACCTTTTGCGTCTCAGCCGGACCTAAGCCCACTGCGCCACAGATCGTCAAATTCATAGCATTTAGCAGTTAGGTAAAGTCAAATGACTACCCTCTATATATACTTCCATGGCGGCGTAGGGCTATTACTTATTGAGCAGCTAAAGTAAATTTTCATTTCAATGGTTGTTTCGCCGAGATTTTTTTGCATTGTTACATGTCATTGCTCACTAAACAACCAACTATTCACACAGTCAGTCAGTGGGTGTTAGAGACAGTCCACTATGCAAGGATGTATGAGCATGGAGGAGTCAGCCGCGCATGTGCTCATACATAAATAGTAGCATTCCAATGAACTCAACACCTTGGTAAACCAAAAAAGCCCAGAGGTCTGCACCAGAGTCAGCAAGCTACTGACCTACCCGAAGCATATTGGGAGGCTGGAATAGCAGCCTCCACCAGTCATGCAAAGGGCCTAGTTGTGGATATCAGTCCAGTTTCCAAATACTAAGTAAGTAGCAGAGCATTTTTACCTGTGGTTCGTCTCTTGTCAAAGTATGGGAGTGCGTCGGTGGCGCGGAAGCAGGACGAGCGGGCGGCGACCAACCGCGGTCTGATCCGCGGGTCGATAACCCAAGTCTTCGTGGGACAACTGCACAAAAGTTAAAAGTCGGTAAGTCAGCTATACTAATATTATAAATGCGAACGTAACTGTCTGTCCGTCTGTTTGTTACGTTTTCACGCCTAAACCGCTGAGCCGATCTAATGTATTTTGGTATAGAGATATATATATGGGACCTTGGACAAGTACATAGGCTACTTTTAATGTAGGTACCACGCGTGCGAAGCAGCGGGCAGCAGTTAGTACAAAATATTACTCCGCCCGCGTTACTAGACTGGGCCGGCACAGGGAACAATATACAAAGCAGCATTAATACGAATAATCTATCTTCAAACAAAACAGGCATGTGTAAAATGAACCAATAGTCATGTCAAAATTTAGCAAATATAATATCATATCGTTTTGACATGCTTGGTTGCTTGCACTGATAATAATATTTATTTATCTCAGCATATCCCCCGCATTTGTGGTAACTCACTTACTCACATCCCTATCATACTAATATTATAAATGCGAAAGTGTGTGTGGATGATTATATGTTTGTTTACAGTAACGGTTAAACGGATTTTAGTAAGTATTCATTTATTTATTTCCCAAAAAAACAGTGTTTTTTTTTAAATCTGTTTCTTGCAATAGGGCAAGTATTGCGGGAGGCCTAAGGCAAATAATTGGATGAAAATTAGTATAATGTGGTCTATGAATTTTGATTTCTTTTTATCAGGCTGGCAGAAGTTTTGAATAAAATATTAATAAATAAATAACCTTCCAATGGGTTGTTGACTCCGGGAGGAGCGTCGCCAGTGGGAGGCACAGTGACGGGTTGTCGCGGCATTCCGAACAGTTCCTCGCGACGAGCGTTCGGCTGCAAGAGCTGAGGCTGGTCCGCTAGCGGTAACGCATCTTGCATTGTCACTGTAAAAAGAAAACAAGCTTTACAAACGTGCTTACAACTGTAATATCCCCGGGCTCGGTAGACCCCTCCTCGGATCTTTAGTTCCATAGATGTTTAAGGATGTCTAAAAGGGGTTTTCAAGACACACAACAAAAATTATAATAGCACAGTACACATTTAACACATTTTCACACTTTGGACAGTAGTAAGTATACCATATGTGAAGCACAGGTTCTGACAGGATGTATGCATATCTCCGCTTATAGTATAGTATTTTTGGAATCAATAATCTTTGCAACCAGGTGGTTGTGGGTGTTCAGTGGATGTGTAGTCTTTAAATCATGTTCCTACAATAACTACATTCATAATTAGAACCTAACACAATGCAAAAAGTTTATACCATCTAGCCTGATGTTAAGCGACGATGTGACCGACGATGGGAGGCAGCAGACTTATTTCTAAGGGGAGACTGAAAACCAGCATGGTTGAGATATTAATTAAACCGCTCGGTTTTACCAAATTATGAGTATATTTTCAAAGTTACCACACACAGAACGATTAAGTTCAGTGTGTGGTAACTTTGAAATTGATTCTTGACACTGATTCTTCGAGTATACTTCATAATAGAACACAATAAAGTTACAACACTTCAAAACCGGCGCACTTGTTTCACATGTTAAGCAGAGAATAGACTGACTGACAACAATATGCTTATCTTTTCTTGATTACGTATTGCTGAGAGTGTGTTCTTGATGATCGATTTTGCAGTCGATTTAGGTTCTTGTTGGTATACTTTTTGTGTCACATTCAGATAATGCTATCTGAATGTGAAAAATACACTTTATTTATCTCTTTCTATCTATCTCTTATAACTTACTATTGAATGGGTCTGGTGGCGGGCATCCCAGACAGAGAGTGGAGTCGGATCGTTGGAAGAAAGCATGAGCTCTTCCGCGCGCGCCTTCCACCTCGCTGTCCGATTCAACCGCGGCTGTTCCGCCGCCTACCACCATTTCTTCATCACCCTCTTCATTTTCGTTCTCATCCTAAAAAGCAATTTGAAATAACAGAATATTGCTGAAGGGTGAAAATAACTGAAAATTGCTCTATCCTTTTAGAGATAAGAACTACAGTAATCGCAATTATTGTATTTATTACTTATGTAAAGTGAATTCTACTCGTATTATAATTGTGAATGTTTTTGTGGATCTTCGGATATTTGTTGGAATGATTTAATTGAATTTTTTGATTTGATTGAAACTATGATATAAATGTGGACCTGCATTACCATTATCATAGAGCAACTTTTTATTTACATACCACACAGGCAGTAGCCAAGTCTTTAAGTACAACTGAGAAGTTTCAGCTCTATTTCTATTATTTATTGTGTCAATGAGGGTGGATTGGTATTTTACAAAGTGAACACAGCACTTACAGCTGTCCAAAGAGTGTTATGATGGTGCGGCTGTGGTTGCGCCGCTCTCATGTAATACACAAGCGCGTCTAGCACATAGGCAACGTGTTTCAACGCCGCAACGTCCAGTACTGGCAGTTGTTCCGCGTGTTCCGAACTATGCGACCGCAGGAGCGATAGGCAATAGGCGAGGAACTCACGACGGGCGCTTCCGGCCTCGACACCTGCAAATTAATTTATTATTCATAATACAGCGAAAAACAATATAGAAAGAAATATGCTCACCACTTTATTTATTTATTTATTGGAAAACCATCCGCTTGTTTAAACAGAATATAACAGTCGCTTAGAATAAGAAAGCTAATTTTGTTTTAGTTGTTCTTTTTTATGGTATTCACATATAAAAAAGAACAACAACAAAAATGTTTTATCCCCCAATCACTAAATGATGCCATTAACAAAAAGCTTACCAGGCGAATGGGTTCCAGCAATGTTTTTTATATTCAACTTAACCAGCGAACAAGCATCCGGCCATAAGCGACAACCGTAACCTATGACGCTTGCAATACCCGTATCATACAAATGTTGCTAGCCCAGACATAAGTTCAATTGTCACATTGATTTTGAGGAAGAGGTACTTCTACTGCTACTTTTGCTCGGACAACAAGAGAAACGGGGGCGTAGAAATAGAAAATAGTGGGTTCATCCAGACTCGACGCGGAAATGGGATGAAGAGCGATAACTGCGCGAGAGCAGTCGACAGCTCGAGAGGACAGTGTATGCCTAGCAACTGCTTGACCGCACCGCACACTATGAAATTTCACGTTGCTGCTGACAGCTCGGAGCAGTCGCAACTGCTCGTGCGGTTTGTAAAAACCGGAATTTGCGGTTTGCGGTTTGCTCGTGTTGTTTTTATGTATGTATGTAAATAGAAGACTGTAGTTCACTATGCAGGAACCAGTCAATCCTGACTGCTTCAAGCAGCCTGTGTATCTAAGAGTAACCTAGCCAATTATCTTTCCATACAAATGTCGAAAGATAATTACTTTATAGTGTGATGTTGGACAACCAAAACAAAGAATGATATTAATTTGTCCCGTCGCAATCTATGCTTGTGCAACAGAATTGTAAAAATATATGGGTTTGGTAGATACAAGCTTCAAAAATCTCGTATTCCAACACTGATTTTTATTTGATTTATTTATTTATTTATTGATGATAAGACGAGCAGCTACCGCTCGTATGTCTATACCGCAGTGTTAAAATAGTGTTTATTTATTGGTTAATCTTTTTGAACACTGAATTGTTAGTTCATAGCCAGTTGAGCTTGTTTTGAAACACATAAAAAAATTATGAAGTGTAATTTAAATGTGTTACCCAAATACAGACTTTAGTGCAGAATAAGATGGTTCGTATTTCACGATTGCTGACTAAAATAGTCCGACGAAATTAGAGAATCAGGGGGCCAATAGATGGTGTTGTACCTTGTTCTCGATCTCTAGTCCTAGGCGGCTCGGAGAAGCCGATGATCCTGGTGGCAGGCGAGGCGAGCGAGGCGGTACGACGCGCAGCAGGCGCGGCCGCGGCTCGCGTCGTCTCTGTCGCCGTGCTAGCGTTGTTCGACGTCAGGGACGCGCCGAATCTGATACGCAAACTATTATTATTATTGTGGAGATAGACTCATCAGACTCACGTGCAACTTCCTATACGCCACGTTGTGAAATAAATGGCATAATGGACAATATTAATGTGTGACGATTTTACTGTGTTTCATTAGATACTAGCAACCCGCCCTGGTTTCAGGTTTCACTTAATCTTTCTTTATCTTTTAAATGAATCACGCCATTGGCCGATCCATACTCCAAAAACCGTATGAAAATCAGTTTGGTAGTTTTTGAGTTATAGTTAGAGTTATAGTTTTGAGTTTTAGTATTGCTTATACAAAAATACATAGACATAAATAGACATGGTAGGAGAGACAGTTTTTAATTGACCTGGTAAAAAACGGATAAAACGACGTTTTCTAAAAATGAAACCTAGCTAGATCGATTTATCGCCCCCGAAAACCCCTGCATACAAAATTTCATGAAAATCGTTGAAGCCGTTTCCGAGATTCAGATTATATACACATATACATACAATAATTGCTCGTTTAAAGGTATTATATAGATAGAAAGATAACGATGGTTAAATACAAATCCAAACATAGTAATATTACAAATTCGAAAGTTCAGTGTTTCTGCTTGTTTCATTGTTACGTTTTTACAAATGAACAGATCTTGATAAAATTTGGTAATTGGGGTAGAATGTGATTTAGTAGGCTTCATTTTACGGTAGTGTGCCACGTGTTCGAAGTTACAAGCAGCAACTAATCGTTAGTAAAGACAATAGCTGGGGATCAAGACCGGCCTCGATTAAATATTTTATCAGACTGCTTAAAGTGCGTATCAGCTAGTGTTACAGACCGACACAATCAATCCTCAATCAATTGCATCCAAATGGTGACAAACTCAAGTTCAAGCTCAAGATTTCCGTTATTTTCTAAACTTTCTCGATTGTAGTCAGGATGTTTTTCCTCAACAGAATAAGTGCCAGACGTTCTTGATAAAATAAAATAGTAGAACATACCTGAGTTGTGCTTCTGTAGCGTCCATGACTGTGACGAGCCAGTCCCAGGTGGGTTTAAGCTGCCTCTCGAGATAGCATTGCAGACGAAGCGCTTCGCGGTAAGACAGCGGGATCATGCGCGGCAGAGGTAGCGACACGCGTTCGTACTCCCACAGGAGATCGGCTATTTGGCGGATCACTATGCCTGTATACAATGTAAAAATGAAATATTTGTATCACCCTTGACACAAAACCAAATCTAGTATCAGGATACGCTAAATCTGCTATGTCAAAAAATAATGGAAATTGAAAATCTATACATGGTAACCATTGGTGAACCAATCAAAATAAATATTGGTGGACAATGCGCACAACACCATCTTACCCAAATTAAGCATAACTATGGTGATATAAAACATTAAACAGATAGACAAATATTTAGTACAATTCCGCCAATCTATTCCTAAAGAGTTACCTCCAAAAGGAATTCGACACGTGTTAACTAAATATTTTTTATATTTTTTGAATTGTACTAAATATTTGTCCATCTAGTTAATGTTTTGTAATGGATTTCCGCAAAGTCACGCCTGAATCAATTATCTATGGTGATATATTTTTAAATACATACTTATGATATTTTATAACACCCAGACACTGAACAAACACCTATGTCACACTATCATCATGTTTGTCCTGGGATCTGGGAATCAAACCCCCAAACTACAGCACACTACAGCACAGAAGGCAGACAACTGAACTGACAAGTAAGTCAAATATGAAAACTAAGTTTCCTACAATATCATTGAAGTAACAGGATACCATATACCATCAAGTCCAGGTATTACAGTTGTATGCATGTAATTTTGCTTACCAAATGCCCTTGCCAAGCATGCAGCCGTGGTGGAAGTGGAGTGAGGATCGTGAGCGCCGGCAGCCGCGGCGGCAGCAGCCGATCTACGCAGCGAGGCGGGGTCGATGAACACTAGCGACGATCCTCCGGTGAGACGGACGCCGCTAGTGCCGCCTGTGGTCCCGCGAGACGTCTCACGTGACCTGCTGAAATTGTACTATATTGTTATTGAAGCTGAAATAGATACTGCTCCTGCTCGCAGCTTTGCCCGTGTGGTTTGTATATAGAAATTATCCTATGTCCGTCCTCAAGATACAATCTATCTTCAAACTAAATTTCATCAAGATTCATTTACATCTTTAATAAAACGAGTTGAAACAATGCAACCTAAAGGGTTTTGCACGATTACTGTCTCGATATATCTAAACAATCGTCTGGGAGGTCTAGACAAATACCTCACTTATAATTTTCACTAACGCCTCTGCAAAAAGATCAAATTGGAAATGGCACTCTTCAGCCTCGTAGTCACGCTTCAGTCACGTTTCATAACACAAGCTTTAGTCATATCCATACAATTTGTTTTATCAGCAGACGTGAACGGCAACAGAAATCGAATCATGTCTAGGCGCTCTGGTTATAAATATGTTGTGTTGTGTTGCAATAACAACAGTGAACAGACCGTATAGCCCACTGCATAGAGTGAGGCGCGAGGTTAGGTCGTGCAGGCGGCGCGGCTCTTCTTTCTGGCAGCTCGCCGTCATGTAATGGTGGATCCGCCTCCGCGTCTTGTTCATCTGTCTCCCCCGCTTCAGAGTCCTCGTCCTCCGGCTGCGTCGAATCACCGCTCTCGTCTTCCGGATACAACAGCAGGGATGCTATACCTGATATCACATTACACACATCAGTAATGAGAAGCACACGTGGCAACGTCACTGGATGATGCTCACTGGAAAAGGCTCCAGAGGTCACTATCTAACTAGCTTCTCAAGAGCTTTCATGTGGTAGCGATCGTGTTTTAGCTAACTCGGTTGTTCTTGATTAACGGTCCCAGGTTTTCAAAAAACTGTTGTGACTCAAAAAAAAAAGTGACTACGGAGTTTTTTGGGCGTCCTATTAACTCTGCTACCAGAGTCGCCAAAGTCAGTGCAACTTTGGCGACAGTAGTGTTATTATTATGAGAAGCCAAAGCTAATACCCGCCTTACACTGCGAATTTTTTAGCTCGCAACGTAGTCCGTACGGACTAACTTTAACTCGCAACAATAAACAGCAAATTACCCTTTCGCAGTGGAAGGCGCGCAGTAATCTAGAGTAGTTCGCAGATGACGAATTTTTATTTGGTTGTTGTTGAAGAAAATAAATTACTTCGCAGTGCGCGGGCTCCCTTAAAATAATGTGTTTACATGTCGAACGCGCTCGCAAAGAATGACGAACTACAGCAGACGTTGTAGTTACATACCAGCATCAGAGCCTTGTGTTGCTCCAGTCTGCACGCTGCGTTGTGCCGACTCGGCGTTATCTTGATCGTCTGAGTCACTCTCGGTCTCTACTTCTGCAAGCAAGTCCAGTTCACTCTCGCTCTCGCCGCCCTCAGCGCGTTCGCCTCCGTTTTCTACAACTACATGTTGCTCTTGACCCCTGTGACAAAACCATAAAATAGATTAGAGTTACGAAATGATTTTCTGTAACCATATAATGCAACTATCTAACAGGTGAATTGCTCTTGGTCGATCCACGCTTACGTGAACACAGGCGTAAGTTGGTAAGAGACAGCAAACATGCACTACGAAAGAAAGAGTAATACATACTTTGGCCGAGGCTAACTTCACGTAAGCCTAGATCTGTTGTCAATACTGTAAACTAACATTACAGACCAAACAAAGGGTGAACTCACGCTTGCGTGGAAACGTGAGCTTAGTGCCTGCCTTCCTTACCTGTCTGGCATAGCATCATCATGTTGCTGATCTGTTGGCGGAACGGGCGCGGGTACATTCGGCTCGTCGGTCTCTGACGCATCATCATCCCCGCCTAGTGCTTCGCCCGCGACGTCATCTGCGTACTCAGTAGCCACTGGTGTGGACGAGCGATCAGGTACTAGGGTCGAGCTGCCCATTGACGTACCGCCGGCTGCACTGCCGCGAATACCGACTAGATTAGAATCTCTGTAACAAGGCAATAGAGAAGTGTTTATATTGGTGCACACAACACTATCTAGCCGCAAACTAAACATAGCTTGTACTATCATGACCAGATGACTGATAGAATGCTTATATGTTTTTTGAATACAGGGTAAAAAACACAAACATTACATACCTTCTAGAATGTGCAAGTCGTGAGTGACCAGTTGATAGTGGCTCTACACCAAATAAGTCCTCACTTCCATTGACAAGGTCTACGTAGGTTGTGGCTAGTGGGAAGGGCGCAGTGGGTCGCACTACACCGAGGCGAACAGGTGCTAACAATGCATCGGCCGCCTCTACTAATTCTTCGACTGATAGCGCTACTAATGCAGCGAAGACGCGACGGCAACGGACCAATGATGACGTGATCGAAAGAGGTCTGAAACAAGAGGTTAAATTAAATTCCTGTACAAGCATGTAAACGAAATTGATGAGTCTAAGTATAACCGAAATTACTCTGGTTATACATCAGATTAAGGAATTAAAAGCTGTCTTACACGTACCCCTTCTTCTTAGCAGCCCCAGGAGCCATTTCGATGCTGAATATGATGAATATCCTAGCAACAGACCGGACAAATCGACGTGCCACTTCTCGGGCGCGCTCAGCTCTTCCCGGAATGGTGTCATTTTGTTGTTCGCGGATCAGGGTATGCAGGAGAGTATCCAACATCTGCTGAGACAATGACAGTTACACTGGGTGTGGCTATACAGATTGCAAGCATAATAATAGTCTTTAATAAGCCTAGTCCAGTTTCATACTATTGTTTCATATCCATTTATAGCTTGCATAGTGCATTCTGCTTGCAGAAGCTTCACATTGTCGTAAATATGCGACATACCTAATATAATAGTCATAAAACATCTACTGCTGAATATAAGTAAAATACCTGTCTTTAAAGGATTCTGATCAAAACATTGATTCTAACTGCTTTCAGTTACTAATTATGAACTATAAAGGTGATTGTAACATGCATAGAAACCAAACATACATAAATAACAATCCATCTTGTCAAGACTGGTTAAAGAAACAATCAAACTAATGATTTAAATAATGCCTTTTGCCAAATAAAACTGACACACATTAATTATATAAAGAAATCCATAATACCTATACAGATAGTTTTAAATTTATAAGACTACCACAATACTGCACAGTTACAAATGCTAAAACCTATGAAAAGGAATAAAAACAGAAGTTAGATACAGACCTCATTGGTGCACTTGACAACAAGTGCATGTGTGAACTTGTCTAGCAAAGTTGTGCCAGATTGGTGAGGAGCAGGACTGCCTGGGCGTTCAGTGTCTGCTGTACTTGATGCCCCACACATCATTGCTGCTTCCACAGCTGGCCAGACACCTGAGTAATATTGCAAATATAAAACTTGTCTAAAGTGTGCCCGCCCTCAGAGGCAGGCAGAGCGCCTAAAACCCAATATGGTAGTAGAAACAGTCTAGCCTAAAAATGAACACTCCTACAAATGTGTTTGTACGTCTATAATTCTCGCCATTGGTCTTTCAGTCACCGGCTAGGCATTGGGCTTTAAGTACTTTGTTAAATTCCGCATGCCCAAACACCTGTTCTGTTGGTCAACCAGTGCATGAGTCGAACGCACTATAGACCTGACGTGTCGTCATACATTGTAATTACCAGGACTAATCACACGATTAGTTGGCCTCACAGTGCGCGGATCCAAGTTTACAGTAAAATAGGAGCATGCACACAAGTAAAAGATTGGAATAAGTATCATTCATTTCAGCGGTCATTTTTAGGCTAGACGATATCTATTGTAATACCGGCGCCGTAAAAGCATATTTACTGAGCAAATGCAGCAAGGCTCTTCTTGCGAACCGAGGCGGTTCTAGATCGTGGTCGGGGGCATCGACCTCCGCATCAGAGCCTGGTTGCTTACGCGGACCGCGACCGCGCCCACCGCCAGCTCGGAACTGACGCTGTTCCAATGCCTGCCGTCCAACTGTTTGCACTAAGAAAAGCAGGATTGATTCGCCCCTGTGAATACAAAATTATATTGGTAATATCGTGACTTTGTGATGCTCTCATTATCAGTGTCTCGTTTGTTTTTTATTTATCATAACTTTTTTGTTGGAAATAAAGTTATTAAAAGAAACCTGCGAGTAACAGCAGGATCGATTTGCACTAACAGCAGGATCGATTCGCTTCTGTGAATTCAAAATGGTCTTAGTGGTATCAATGAATACTTACATTGACTTTAAGATGCTGTTATGTTTCTGGATCTTGGTATGTTTTTTATTTATTTTCCACTTATTTTGTTTGAAAGAAACATGAGTATCTCACCTCGAGTTAAAGTGGGTAGCTAGCTGCGTGTCTCTAGCTAATCTTGCGAGTAAATCGCATCGCGATGCCCAGTTGCCGCCGACAAGTGCTTTGCATCGACATTTCTCCCAGCAATCGCAATACGCAGTCGGAGACGTACGCTTTAGTTTACAATCATGACCTTTATGGCAAACCTACAAATGGATCATAATTTAATACAACTGAATTATGAACATGCCTGATATTTTATTAATAAAATTGAACAGAATTGAATATGTACCTTGGCACACTCAGTGCAACAGCAGAGGGATCCAGTAAGCCCGCAAGTCTTGCACTCAAATATATCCTAAAAAATATGATACAGTTTAAAAATAAAGTCTAGGTATAAACTAGAACATTCGATATTTTGCTATAGAGTTATAGATAAGCTATAGAAATAAGTACCTTGTTTGAGCACCTGCATTATAGGATAGGTAAGTTAGATTAGTATTTACCAATACAATAGGTATAGGTACGCACCCAGGTAGATGGCTACCCAAACACTTTATCTACCTTCTAACACACACCAAACATCAACAGTCTTTCCCTGTGTATGCCCGAATAGGTCCAGTCTCAGTTTTATGTCACTCCTGGTTTTCAGACTGAACCTCGCGTTTACGCCAGCGGAAAGATTAAATTACATTAGCTTGTGATAAGTCACATGATCGAAGCGTGACTGCTCAAGTCATTTCCGTACAATTCGATATTTCCAGGCATGAATGTCAACAGAATGTGGATCTAGCACATGCGACCCTCGTATTTACATAGGAGGATTATAAGATACCTGATTGATATGCTCCTGTCCGGTCCAGGTAAAACTGCAGGTGTCATTGCAGCACAGCACTAGTAGCGGCGAGTGGTCCGGATGTGCGTTAGGTGGGAATATAGCAGCTGCGCGTTGTGCGTCGTTGGCGTCAGTGCATGCACGCACCGCGTCTAGGATCACCATGGCTGCGCGGTACGCACGCTCCGCCACTGCGGCCATAAGCGGGGTTTGGCCCATTCCATCCCTGGTAGAATAGTACATTGTATCATTGATTATGTTTTAAGAATTTCTGTCACGGATGGCATACTGGGATTTTCAGAGAACCTTGTTAATGCATTGGCTATGTATTGACTGTAGGAAAAAATATAAACAAACATTCTTACGACTGTAATTCCCGGGCTCGCTAGGCACTTCCTCAGATAGTTAATTGATTAAGTCGAAGTTTTGCGGAAGTCTATCATTAATTATTGAATATATAGACAAATGTTTATTATTATTTATAATAACATTATTTCGAGATTCTACATGATTATGTAAGTTAAATAGGATCTTGGAATATAATATAATTATACTTTACTTTATTTTATTTTACTATCATGTAGGTAATTCGATATGATTTTACTAACTACCTTTGTATAAAAGTGGTAATTTACGTGATTCTGTTTTTTTATTCTTGCATACAATATATCATATTTTAGTTAATAAGATTATCTATATCCAGCGTTTAGTGGTAATTAAACATACGACACGTGTTTCGCCTCGCCTCTTCTCGTTAAGAGCCGAATGATATAATAATTTTAATGTAAAACGATAATTAACTCACTTAGCGGTAAGGAGCTGCATCAGATAGGGCTGCAAAACTGTACTTTCACAAAGCGCTTTTAGGGCCGTCAGCGCATAACCGCGACGTTCCGCCGGGTCTGCGCTCACTGGTCCACCGTTATTGCCGCCGCTAATAGAAAGCAAAAAATAAATTAAAAAGTTGTTTAATTAACAAATTTCAGTGGCTACTGCATCACCTGCAACAACTATTCCATACCCATTGTTAGTAAGTCCCATCAGACTATCTTCATCACCCGACGCTTCGAAGTTTTCTGGCGGCCAAGGTATAGCAGAGACAGTTTCTTCGTTAGCTGGGCCTGTGCCAGCGGTGGCAGCTGCGGTGTTTTGCGCAGCCGCGTTGTCAACTAAAAACACATGTGTCAGTGATGTTGTTGTTCCAGATCAGACAGATAGATGATCTCATTACAAAATACCTTCACAAGATGAAAAAAATCAAGAATACTAAACTCACCTACGTCAGGTTCCTTGTTAGAAGTAGGAGCGCACATATGCACACATGCATGGAGTATGTTTCTATTACCATCGCAACGCTCCTGCAATATCGCCATTATAAGTTGCTCTGTAAAAAAACATTTTAAAATTTCATACCTATAATTTTATTACAACTATAAAGATAAATTTTCACAACATTCAGAACTTACTGCTTGTGTCGGACTCAAGTTGGTGCAGCAACTGACCCAAACCATCGAGATCACAACGAAGTACACGCGGCATCATTAACTGAGGATCTGGGACCATTATTATCAGCGCAACCTGGTACAAACAATAAATACATGAGCTTATTCTCCATGACAAAGATTCTAGAATGAAATGATATTCTTTTAATACACTGCTGAACCACTGCCGTGCACAATTAATGTTGATAAATAAGCTAGTTACCTGAGACTTGAGTGTTGTATGCTGCGAGTGATGGGCGCCATGCGGCTGCAAAGGCACCGCATGCACTGCGATGGCCCTCGCCGGTGGCAAGTTCAGCGGAGGCGGCTCACGGACCATTCCAACACAGTCACGCGACACTGGGTAAAGAGCGCCATTTCCATCCAACATTATCACAACTGGTTCACTCCCCTGTGGAATAAAAGGATTTGTGGATTCTAAATAGATAATAAATAAATAAATATTGGTGGACAACTCTCCAACTCTACTAACTAAGCATAACTTTACTATGGTAACCAGATGACTGATATTAGTACCTACATATTTTTTAAATACACACTTATGATACTTTATACAATACCCAGACACAGAACATCAATGTTCATCCCAAAAAGGTTTTGTCTGGGAATCACACCCACAACCTACAGTAGAAGGAAGTGGTACTACCATCTGAGCTGAGAAGCCAGTCAATAATGGACCACATTGAGATTGTCCCTCGCACGTATTATTGTACAAACCTCAGCAGCAGTAGCGAGATGTATAGCCGATCCATTGGAGTGACCAAGCAATGCGATGTTATCCGTAGGAAATACGCTGTCAGTAAGCGCACGAGTCGTCCCCACTGCATACACAGCATAGGCTAGAGCACCGCCCGCCCTTTTCACTACGGCGTGAACGCCGCGACTGTCCACCTATAAAATAACAAGCATTCAATTACTAAAAGTTATAAAAGTTATACTACTTCTACACATGTTTATAATTAGTATGATGTTTAAGAATACTACATCATTATATCATTGATATGATGTGTCTCAAGGCAGATTGTAGGATAATGTTTTGTACTTACAGCAATAGTAATCACTTGCACATCAGCAGGCAACGCAATCTTCCTTGGTGAGCGTTGCAAGCAATCCGGGCCACGTGGACCCGCTGATCCGCCGGCTCCCCACTTCACTGCTATCAAATCATCCTTCCGTACGAGCCTACAGTCTTGCAGCAGCGTAGTCCAATCTTCGGTAGCCGTCGGCACGGCTTCTTTACCATCTTTTCCGACTGTAGGGAATCGCACTGCCGCGTAAGCTCCGTCAACTTTTAACACTCGACCCAACGGAACGCTTTTTACATCTTCTAAGAATACTACTTCTTTGAGAGGCCATTCTTCTTCGTCGCGTTTGGATTGCCCGTCGTTAGAAGAACCTTCTTCCCCGCGTACAGTGACGCGTTTGGCTCGCTCTGTAGAAAATTAAAAAGTTTAATATGTAGCTTAGTTGCAGACCAACGAATTTTGTTCTTTAATAAATTATCAACAGCAAAAAACCACCGCCTTTGGATCTTTGGTTTGGATTATAAAATAAAGTTCCACAATCTGATATAAATTATTTGTGCGAGTTTAACTCTTATAACAGTGAAATGAAAGCAATCACAAAGTACTTACTGTGGGAAGTGCTAGTATCACTGCAAGTAGATGAGGCCGGGCTTGGTGGAGGCGGCATGTCCAGGCGATCGGCCATGTCCTTGTTACTATCTTTGTTGCTCTCTTTATTACTGCTGCTAGACGACGAAGCTTTTACAGATGATACTGTAAGCGGCGACTGGTTCTATAGACATAAAGAATGCAATAAAACATTCATACTTCATACACAAAATCGGATAGCGGAAAAACGTTTAATACAATAGAACAAATAGTAGAATGGAACTTTAGATGTCACCTGTAATTCTCTCTTGTCTTTGTCAGAAACGGACCGGTCAGGTTGGGGAGGTGGTAGTAATTTGAACCGACACATATCGGAAAGGTTCCAAGCCGCATTTTGAAGTATTCCTACTTTGGGCACTCCGGTAGACATGTTAAAACCTAGAAAATATATGATTATAATCAGAAACTTTAGAGACACAAACATCGAGGCATTTAACGATTCTGTGGTAACATTTAAGGTTATCTTACCAACGGCACCAGGTTGGTACATAGGCGCATTCTTCATAGTAACGCTATGGCCCGCTTGTAAATCCTGAGGGGTAGTGGAAGAATGGCCACGCTGCTTGCGAGAGCGAGCACGATGCTTTTCCCATAGTCGGGCGCGTTGGCCGAGCGGCAACACACCCCTGTCACAAATAAAATAATAAAAAATTGATATTTTTTCAATGTATTTTACCATGGTTTCCAAAACGGAGTAACAAATTATCACACTTACCACCAATAGAGCGCGCCAGATTCCAATTTAGCTACAGTATAGAGAGAGCAGACATGGAGAGATATAGCTTTATCAGATCCAAATTCCGTGAAAGTCTGCAAGGTGTGCTCCAAACGAGATGCACCAGGAGCATGAGCTGAGAATAAAATAAATTGTTAGGTATTACTCAGCGATTCCTTAAGCGCCTTTTTCTTCCAGTATCTATAGTATGATTTTATACACTGATAAACATACCAATAGATTCGTCGAGATAAGTAGCAACCCGCCCAGATTCGGTGAGAACAGAGATGCGAATGCCGGCCGCGCTGATATTCAGAATACGCTCTCCGGCAGTCAGACCAAGCCAGGTGGCTCGAGGGTGGAAGCTGATACCAGCTCCTGCTGACTGTTAAACAAGCACAATATAAACATTCAAATTGTAATAAGAGTGTGCTTGTATCTAATGTACCTAATGATATCTGTAACTACAGTGCGGAGGTAGGACACAAAACGCTGATGACGCTATGATCTAACAATGTGAGGTAAACAGTAAACTAATTACTTACATCAGCGCGTTGATAAGGATGAGCGTCAGCCCAGCGCCACTGATGCAGCTGGCCTTGAGTCGATATGGCGACCAATTCACTGTAAGTCGCTGCGATATGCGTGAAACGAATATTGCTGTCCCAGTACTCTAGTTCTTCCGACACCCAAAGAGGTGATGCCGCCATTGCAGAGTCCTTTTTATTCTTGTTTTCCCCTAAAAATATAACAATGAATATTACAACCGGTAGGTACACGAGACTATGCTAAGATATTTTACAGTAATGTTTACTGCAAAAACATTGAAAGCGGATGGCAGTTGTGACCTACGAGAGGTGGTCAATAAATTCGCGGAATGGAAGGATTAGGAAGGGGTTTGGAAGGTTGCTAATCTGTAGGTAAAAAAAATTAACACTTTAACTCATGGCAGAACGTAGCGAAATTAAACTGCAGTCTTCAGTGGACATGTCGAAATACAGCTCGCTCAATAAACAGATCTCTTAAGTCTATGCGACGCGATTTGCGTCTTTTTAATACGTGTAGTATAAATAACGCAATAGAGCGCAACCAAGGTTCCAAAGTGTTCGTCAGAGATATGTCTATTGAGCAAAGTCTGTTGACGAAGCTGAAGACCGACAGTGGCAGTATCGTCTCCTCAATGCCAGAAGTTTTACGAGAGCTCGAGAAGTTCTATGAACAAGTGTACACCTCAACGCAAAGTCTTGCTACAAGCATGACTAGCGATGCAAGAGCCCGCCTAACCCGCCACTACACAGAAGACACCCCGGACGTCAGCCTATAACAGATCTGAACGGCTCTCAAGCAGCTTAAGAACAACAAGGCACCGGCGGAAGACGGAATAACGACAGAGCTTCTGAGAACGGATGGAACACCGGTACTTAAGGTCCTCCAGAAGCTGTTCAACTCAGTCATCCTCGAGGGAACTACGCCAGAGGCGTGGAACAGGAGCGTGGTGATACTGTTCTTTAAGAAAGGGGATAACACCCTCTTAAAGAATTACAGGCCCATCTCGCTGTTGAGCCATGTCTATAAGCTGTTTTCGAGAGTAATTACTAATCGTCTCGCTCGTAGGTTTGACGAATTTCAGTCTCCCGAGCAAGCCGGGTTCCGAAAAGGCTTTAACACCATAGACCACATCCATACGCTCCGGCAGGTTATACAGAAGACCGAAGAGTATAACCAGCCACTTTGTTTAGCGTTTGTGGACTATGAGAAAGCCTTTGATTCTGTCGAAACCTGGGCAGTGTTGCGGTCACTCCAACGGTGCCAATTCGATTATCGGTATATCGCAGTATTGAAAAATCAGTACAATAACGCCACCATGTCTATCCGACCCCAGGACCAGAACATGAATCCAATCCCATTGCATAAAGGGGTGAGACAGGGAGATGTTATTTTTCCGAAACTGTTCACCTCAGCATTGGTGGATGTTTTCAAGCTCTTGCACTGGCATAGACTTGGTCGCTAACTATTGGCCTCATACACAAGCTCAGAGTCGCGCAACGTGCTATGGAGAGACCTATGTTGGGTGTTTTACTACGTGATAAAATCCGCAACGAGGAAATCCGTAGAAGAACCAAAGTCACCGACATAATACTCAGAATGTACAAGTTGAAGTGGCAATGGGCAGGCCATATAGCTCGCAGAACTGATAACCGTTGGGGAATAAAAGTTCTCGAATGGCGACCAAGGACAGGAAAACGAAGCGTAGGACGACCCCCTCCAGGGGACTTCTAGGGGTTGATATTATGATGATGATGATCTGCAGGTACTCAATACAGGTATAAATACCAAAGTTTAGGCAAATCGGGTCATTAACAATTTTACTACATTAACAGTTCAATTGGGAAAAATCACAAATCAAAAAACGCAGAACTTGTTCTTGAAGATACCCGATTAAAGAAGAAAAGACTTGCAGAAATGGTTGAAGTATCGTCTTCAACCATTTTAAACAACCTCCATGACCATCTTGACATGTCTAACCCATCTTGCGTCAGCGCAAGATGGGTGTCGAGAATGCTCTCAACGGTTCAGAAAAAGCAGCGCGTAGAGTGTTCATTCGTGTTTTCAGAACTCTGTAGCGACAAATGGAGTTAATTTTGAACCGGATTGTTAGGGTTCATCAATATAAGCCTGAATCAAAACAGAAATCTATGCAGTGGCAGAAAAAGGCGCAGCACCCCCTAAGAAATTCGAGGTATCACAATCGGCCGGAAAGATGATGGTCACTGTTTTTTGGGATTCGGAGGAGATTTTGTTAATCAACTACAAAGAAAAGGATTGAATATCATAGGGGGATATTATGCCACTCTACTGGAAAAATTAATGGATGCCATCAAGGGAAAAAGACGAGGAAAATGGACTCGAGGTGTGCTGCTTTTCACGACAATGCACCCGTATACAAAAGCCATGTTGCAATGGTTGCCTTGCAAAAATCTAGCCCCTACTGATTATTATTTGTTTCCAAAATTTACATAAGAACGTCGAGGATAAAAAATTATTTAGATATTCTGGCGATAAAGTAGTTAAGTTTGCAATTGCGGCATATTTTGAATTTACAAACATTTTTTTACAAAGGTATAGGTAAGCTTTAGCAAGGTCTGATAAGTGTATTAGGCTTAAAGGAGAATATATTGAAAAGGAAAAATAAGATTTTTTTGACGTACATACCATAGTTAAAAGAACTCGTTCACACATTCTTAAAGGAATGTATTTATTACTGCTTAATTTACCTCCTTCTTTGTCCCAAGATGAGTCTCGCAGTGCGGATTCAAGCCACCGGCGCGGGCCGAAGTACTGTCGTTCCCTCCACCGGCTGAACTCTGAAGGACGCTCTTGAGTGGAGCTGCCACTCTCGCGATTAGCGCCACCACGCCCTCCGCTAGTAGCACTACTGCCGCCGCCACTACGACTACACAATCACACAATGATTAAGGTATTTTTTTTCAATAACAATGGCATTGTTTCTGTTGTAATGGCACATAGCGGACAAGATAGAGGTGATAGAGATTTAAAATCCTCGCAATTTTGATAAAGAAAATAAAATAACTTGTTCATAATGTTCCATTACAAAAGCCAGAAACCGAACATTGATAGACAACTACACATTCACTAAATACAAAATATAGAAGTCTAAAACCTTCGATAATTTTTATAGTTTAAAGTCTCAGTTTTTATATCGTTGGGCACTGAAAAAGTTTGTATAAAAGAAAGAATATAGAGCATACAGTGCTATTTAATCTAGGAACTAAATACGACAACACCCAATCACAACAAAAAGAAAAACGCGTAAGCTTGCAGCGTGCTTGGGTCGTAGGATTAGTTAGGATAGAAATAGGATCAGGGCAAACTGCCGGAGAGGCGGCGATAAGTATATTGTCTGTGAAATAACTGCATGAGTGCTGATGAGCGAACATGTCTACCAGAATGCAGAAAGTAAAATCAACCTTTGAAGAATTTGGTAAGAAACAATGACATAATTGTCAAATCCAAACCCCGCCTATTAGTGAAAATCGTTTAATTTAATTTGAATGTGCCTGAAGTTTAACTTAAGCCGTCATCAATCGATTAAATCAAATTCACCGCCGCTCCGTTGGTTTACACCGAGCCAGTGGGAAAGAGGGCGCAAGCATAGCTCGACAGTTATACCTTCTGATAGCCGCGTACCCGAAGATATCCTCAGAGAACATAGTATCAGCATCTATGATCACGGAGTGCTCCTGTTGTGCTGCATGGAAGCCGCCGCCGTCGAGCAGAGAGATGAGGTCCTCGGGCACGTAGCCGTCACCACCCTCTCCTCCCTCCGGCTCTTCGCCTTCCTCGTCATCGCGGGAAAGGAGGTTGTTCACCGCTAGGTTCACGTCCAGGTTTGTACGCTGTTGCATAAATAACAAAATTAGTAATCCTACCTGCCTTGTCATTACACCCAACACATGCCACGAATTTTTGATCTACTTTTACAGTTAACTCAGCAAGTGGTGAATGCAAAGCAAACCACAGATAAATGGTAACCAATGTAGACTTAGACTGGAAACTTACACACAGAAGTGAATAATCCTAGGTCTAAATGATTGATTGATGGCACTAGATTGTGCTTTCATCAAGTGTAATAATTTATAATTGATATTATAAATGCAAATGTTTGTGTGGATGTTAGTATATTTATATGTTTGTGGTTATATCGCGTCGTAACGGATTTGGATGAAACTTGGTATAGATGTAGTGACCTGGAATAGGATAAAGGCTAGTTTTTATGAAGGTACCAGACGTGCAAAGCCGGGAGTAGAAGCTAGTATTTACATGAATACATAATACAATACCAGAGCTTACAAACCTGCAATTCTCTGATGATAAGACTCCTGCTCTTGCCCTGTAAGACCACCTGAGCTTGCGTCACCAGGTCTTCCGGTACAAATGGCGCTGGCACAGATACTACGCGACCTGAACCAGCCCCGATTATAACACCAGTTGCACGGCTTGTGGACCCAGCTGTATAAAAATAATTTCAAAACATAATAATATAATAAAACTTTAATTAAATCCGAAATAATAACGTTTCCACAACTGTAAACCCAAAGTTTCCCAGATTTTTGAGGATGGATGTCTAAGGGAGAAAGTCCGAAGGTACATTGAAACATTATATTTGGAACATACCCACATTTTGCACAGTAGTTAGTATTATGCATTATAATTGCAAGATAATCGCCTCATAAATAAATATTGAAGGATGATACATACATGATGTACTTTCAAACTTTTCGGTTTTAAGGTGTGTCTGTATATTTCGTGAATGCTTTTTGATCATTAGCATTGTGCTTATTCCCAATAACTCGCACCAGTGTAACAGGGTTGACTTATATGGGTAATACTTGTTGGGAAGCTACCAGAAATATGTATACTGCTTTTAATATAAAAACAATCCCATTAAAATAAAAATTGTGCTGATTAACCTCATTTATAAGATTAAAACTTTTTTATTTCTAACATTTAACTCCATTGACTCTTGAGCTGCCTAATGGCATAGAAAAGTTTGTTAAATTTTTAATTATCATGTTGGTTTGTTGGTTAACTATCATTGAAGAACACACACCCACTGATTCACCCGAGTTTCTTTCTTTTTTCATCATGCTTTTCAAAACACAACAATCAAATATTTTAAATGTGAAAATGAGATGAGTTTGCTGCACTTAGATGTCACAAATTTTTTAATTAAAATAAAGATTTACGAACAAAAATTCAATATATGTGTAAACACAGAACTTCAAGATTTTAAATGTTTTTTGTGGTATATTTCTTTGTTTTATCCGTCTGTTTTCAAAATTGTCAAATGTATACATTCCAGTGCAGTCGGCTGTGCATACACCTATATACTTATTTTATACTTAAAGATTCACCCAGTTAAATATTTAAGGTGGGGTTTCTAAATATAAAAATTACTTATTTGTATTGATCATCATGAGTTTTTATCTAGTTTTATATAATCCAAATTACCTTGAGAGCTTGGAGCTGCACGTATGGAGTTTCTCATAATCCTGGCCCTAGTGCGTGGCTGCTGGCGAGATCCGCAGCCGCCGCCACTTCCGCCCTGCTTGCCCCCGCTCGTACCCCCTCCACCGCTACCCCCACCACCATTTCCTCCATTTTTACTGGCATCTGTCTTGCTCAAGTCCAATCTGTCAGGAATGATGGAAAAAGCAGCACGGCAAATCGTTCCATCCTCGAGCAAGCAGGCAATATGGGCTGGCCCGGCAGCAACCGCACGTACTCCACGTAACGCACTGAGAGCTGAAGACCCAGGTCCAGTTCCATATCTGTTCCAACGTTCAGAGACTTCTTTTAATCTGAAATAAGATTATAAACTAAAATAGGTACAATTCACAAGTTGTATTAATGGTATTGTGAAGATTGCATGCAATGGTGCAATCATATAATTTGTCAACACAAAATTGGCTCAAGCCATTTAGAAAAAGTCTTTTATGTAAAGGGCATATTTTTCATCAGAAGGTATCAAGTCGGAACCCAAAATGTTTTTTCACAAAACCACGCCTAAGCTATTGCATTAATGTTTACCTTTCATTCCAAATGGCGAGAGCAATATGCACCATTAATATTATGGTAGCATCCCTAATCTAACAATAACAAAAGTTTGATACATATACCGTACATAACATAATAAATAAATTACAACAGTAGCACCACAATTTTGAGCGGGGTACTCTGATTCTGAAGTACTAGAGTGCATTTCTGTGGATAATGACAACAGCTACCTTGCTTTAAACGTCAAATAGCTATATAAGTATTTAGTAAATAATATATTTGGTTTCATGTTAAGACAACAGAGTATTATGAAGGGTAGGTAAAATCCAAATAATCATGAGTACACACCAACACCAAGTTCAACTGAAAAAGGTATTTCAACACCATCAGAACAGTAGACAATGGTGGCAATTCGTTGGTTTATTTCTAAATTTAGGAATGACTAAAATATATTTAGTTACTCATAGCATTTGTAAAACATATTCGGTTGGTACCATCTAAATATATAACAACTGCTTAATTAAATTAGATAAAATTAAATTACGATAAGTTGGTAGCAGCAGAATACCAAAGTTTCATTTGACAGTTCAAAACCTAATTATAGCTAAAATTAGTTAGGTTGGTGCCAACAGAATTGAGGCTAATATATTCTTAGGTTGTAGGCAAATGCCTAACAATTTTAAAGCTTATAAAAGCAAATTGTTTTTTATGAATACTGGTTCAAGCTCAGAAGATTTTAATTCTGCACAAGATCCATTTTTATACATGAATATACATAAACATTTAGTAGATTAGAATCAATCTTATATCACAAAAATAAATATCTTTCATAGCTTCTTTTTGAAAACAAACAAAACCTAATAGGTGGACATTGACAAAAACTACAATGACAAAAACTACATTCATCTGAGGAGTAGGTATAACTAAAATACTTATCCACACCCCACCCATGAGACAAAATGAGGACTAAAATCATACAGAACCAGAACATACACAATAGTATTTAATTAATCCAGAGGCTTCCTTTTGATTTATTTTCCAGAAATGGTGGGTAGGTACTGATTAGTGATGCAGTAGGATTGCACTACGGTTCGCTAATTTGGCGATGCAGAGATGCAAAGGACCCTAGATTTTATAATACAGCAGCCAGTTTGGTTACGAATATCCAAATCAATTCATTTAGATTTAATATTCTTGCAACATAATGATTACGTCAAAGGAATTCCTGTGAATGTGTTGATAGCAAAATCGACTTTACAGGATTTGGTTTTTCTCAAATAGCACTGAACACTAGTAAATAGTACAGAAAACGTGGTCTTTAGCTAGTTCTAAAACAAATATGTGGTTAAGATGTTTTTTAGCATGGATATTTGCAGAATGTGTATGTACATAGATATGAACGAAATGAAGTTCAGTTAGCACTAGCAGCAGTCAACTTACCGATCTATCAACTGATCCTCAGTTCCAGGTAAAGGATGAACCACGAAATGCATTGAAGACATTTCCACTTCGCTCTGAACTCACAAAGGATTCAAACTACAACACTTTACATCTGATTAAAATTCACCACATTAATGAAGAACAAAAGAACCATCTAAAATTCTGTTGTAACCACCATATTTATCGGGGTTTCTTCCGTGATCGCTTCTACTCGTTCTCAAATACATGTGAGTCGGTACATGACGAAAAAAGAAAGAAATCTATCAACATGGCTTCTCTTTGTTTGACATGTTGGTATTTATGGTATGATGGTAAGGTTTATGGGCTTGCCAACTCTTCCAAGCGAAAATGCGTTGCCAGATCTATAGAAACCCGCTATAAAACGCAAATAATGGTTAGTACCCTACATAAAACGCAAGATGTCACGTTATATTTTGTAATTTTCTGGTAGGAATGTAGTGATGGAAATGCATTATATAACTAATACTATAAAATATATATTATATGTATTTTGCATTTCGCCCAATTTTTAATCTTCGGGACGCTATTACATTTTGGTGCGCTCGAATTTAGGCATCTGAGCATTTATCGAAAATATATAGTATACAATAAAACTAGGTGCTACGCTACGGTCAAAGTCAAATCAAGTCAAAAGATACTTTATTCAATACAATCACGAAAATCACTTGAAACGTGTTACATACTAGGTGAATTTAGTTACCAATTCATCCTAACCCACGCCTGAGAAATACGCAAGATACTCGTCTTGGTCCTAGCGCTTTTGTACATGATCCATCTTATAACTACCTTAACTACGATTTACTAATACAAGAGAGTTTATACATATCAAGTGTGTCGGTTACCTGTCTGAGGGCAGAGCGACGTGAGGCCATGCATTCTTATCAATAATATAGTCATTTATATTATAATAAGCTATCTTCAAAGGACTACCTATTATGTATGCTTTACATTTCTTAGAAACTTAAACCATACATAAAAGGTAGTCTTCATAATCACTTCATAATCACTGTCAGTGACAGTGACACTACTTTATGTTTGTTTACTAAAAATATCTTGGATTTTGAATCTGAGTATAGACATATTATGTACTTATTATGATATTTAAATAGATTCTCATTAAGTTTACGTTAAGAAATGTTTGTCCAGACCCTATTTTTCGTTATTTTCATAAGTTATATTTTTAGTAAATTTGAGTCAAAATATATGCATATCATGGGCATTTAATAAGCAACGTGTAAAGAACAATATTTTATTGTAAAATAAAAACAAAATATTTTTATTTTAGAATAGGTCAGTCTGTATGTCCTTTTATGTGTATTTAGCGGAAGTAAAATTACAAACGCAAAAACTTCATTTTATTGCTGCCTGTCTTAAATACTTTTTGACTACTAAAAAGCGTTAAATCTAGCGCGAAACGCGCTAAGCTGGTAGCAGTGAGATACGTATAAATGTTACCTATGGTAGATGAGGAATAAAGATTATATATATATGAGATTGCAATAATCATTTTTGTTCAGAAACTCATTATTTTATTATTTATATTGGTTTCTCCATTAAATTAAACTTTTGTCAGTGAAAAATTGCATTTTCACTCATGAAATAAAAATATTAGACAATAGTATTTCAATCGATTTCGATCGATTTCAGTAACTTTTGGAAATCGGTATTTCAAAAACATATTTTTCCTTCTTTTAGTCGATTAGTTATTCCAAAAATCATCACCTACCTAGATGAAGTGAAAAGATTTCATTAACATCGAATTAAGGCATTTTTGCAGTGACCTGCAAAACAGCTGATAGGCTGATATTTATTTAGTTAATTTAATAATTCTTGATTTGATTATTTTTGCACATGTGTTATTGTCTTGGTGTGTGTGTGTATTTTTCCAAAATGTTATCAAACGCATCTCTAGGTAATGTTTAACGATTGCAATTACGATTAGACCATTGTGTCCCACTGCTGAGCAAAGGCCTCCCCTTGATCGCTCTAGTCATCTCGGTTTTGAGCTATTTGGCTCAAGCTCTGTCAATGGTGTCGATATCATCTCGCCATCTCTTTTCGGGTCTACCACGGTGGCGGCGTCGCGTCGTCTCGCTGTCTCAGGACTCCACTGAGTGGTGCTTTTGACCCACAGCTCATCCAACATGCGTCAGACATGACCAGCCCAGCTCTACTTAGGTTTAGCGACATTTTGAGCTACATCAGCAATTTGGGTTCTGGAGCGCAGAGTAGTATTGCGTATGCGCGGTCTGTACGTTTTACGCCGAGAATGCTGCGCTCCATCGCAAATAAAACACAAGCAAATAAAATATGCATAATTGCCTGAGCAAACCAGTGCGCTACCATCTGCCGGCCCGGCACCGCGTCACTCATAATCATCTAATCAAAACATTTTATACCATATATATTATTACCAACCTATATTTTATACCAGTTTATTATATTTTTCACCATTTCGTTTACCAGTGTGAAGTCCGATACTACTACTACTGTGAACTTTGGATTTCTCATTTTGTCTCTACACCAACTACCAACCACACCAATAACTAAGAGTCAAATTTATATATTTCACTTATTTTGATTGTATTGACATTTTATTTTATTTTTTATTGTATTGATATTATATTGTATCGACAAAGTGTACTTTTGTGCCTATTTGATGAAATAAATTGAATTGAATTATGAATTGTCCGCCTTGCCTTGCTCGCCTGTTTTTCATGACTTTGGTCTTTGTTTCCATTATTAGTCCGAGGGCAGAGGATGAAAAAAGAACTAGGTCATCGGCGAAACGAAGGTTGAACAGTCTCGTCTCGCCGACGTCCTATACCTTTCCCTTCCCAGCCCGTTGCTAGTTTTCCGATGATTTCTTCGAGGGTACTGGTGAAGAGTTTTGGTGACAGCGGACCACCTTGCTTGACACTTTTTTCTATTGCACATGTAGGACCTTGTGTTTGTAATATAATTGCTGCTGTGCTATTTTGGTAAATTTTGCGGATGAGATTGATGTACCTTGGTTGGTTCTATATTTTGGTTGGAGAGAGCAGTACATATTGCAGAACGGGCTATAAAATCGAAAGCTTTGGCGTAATTTGGTAATAAACTGAGTTGGAATCTAAATTAGACCGTCAAATGAAAATGCGAATAGCTGTTTATTGCAGACTGGAAAGGTGTTAGTATCTACAACACTGAATTATAATATTTAAAGTAGCATACCAGAGTTCTTTTATCTGTACGACCAAAACTATATCCGAAGGTCAGTCGATTTTACTCAAAGCCGATTTCAGGATATCATACAGTAAAAATCGATCCATATTAATGGTTTGATTTGCTAAAAAGCGGAAACTCAAAAACTAAAATGGTAATTGACAAAATGCAAACCAGATAGCAATTAATTTATCGATTTGCTTTGGAATTTTATAAAAATATTTAGGATTGAATTTTAACGATCGGCAGAATACGACTTACGAGTTACGAACCTATAATTACTTTGTAAAATAAATGTGTTTACATCAGCAGAGCCACCGATTGATAAAAATGTTAGATACTATCGAAGAATGTATCGATATTTCAATCTGTTTTTATAATTTATCGAACTTAATTTCCTTGCGCTTTTTTCACTATCAGTACTTATTTCGAGAATGACACTTTGCTTTTTAATTTAGATCTAAATAATTTTGACTTTTTGTTCGATTGACATGAAATAGCTGGCTGTTTTGTTAGTCGAAAGTAATAATTACAAAAAAAAACTATGAAAAATGGCGGCCAAGTCAAAGAAGCGGCTGTCGAAAGTCGAGAATAAATTGGTAAAATTAGAGAATTTACAATTACAGGATGTTATTTGCCCTGTATGTCAATCAATTTTAATACAACCTGTAACTCTACCATGCTATCACGGTTTTTGTCTGAGTTGCTTTAATGGTAGTATAGAAAATAATGCTCTGTGTTGTCCCTTGTGTCGATTACGAATTGGATCTTGGCTGAGAACATCAACAAAACAAAGGAGTGTGGTTAATATTGGTCTTTGGAATTATATTCAAGCTAATTTCTCCCATGAAATCGATGTCCGGTCTAAAGGAGAAGACTTACATCTTCCAGAAGGTAATTGCTCTTCGTTCTACGAAAAGAACTTACACTTTTTGAACCATGCATGATACCATCAAACAGCAAAGACTTAAAAACCTTTATAGACATGGGAATGCTTGTCTTTGATGTAAAATGTCTGTATTTACGTTTTGCCATTTGTTGTTTCCACAATATTTTACCTATTGATGCTCAGTTTGTGAATACTGTGGTGTTGTGTGGTTGAGTAATAATAACAATATATCTTGACAGAACACTTTCGGCCAAGATTGAGTGCTCCTGGAGAAATAAGGTCTGAATTTGAAGCAGAGCTACAACGGTTAAGAAATGAGAGACTGCAGCTAGAAAAAAAACAAATTGAGGAGACTGAGCTACTTGTAAAGTGAGTATAATGTAATACTACTTGTTTAGTATCACATTTATAGATATATATATAAATAGATTTTGATTTTGTCAGCTCAGTTGGTAGTAGCTCTGCCTTCTGTGCTGTAGGTTGAGGGTTCGATTCCCTCCCAGTATAAACATTTGTGTGAAGAACATAGGTGTTTGTTCTGTGTCTGGTGTTATATAGTATCATAAGTATGTATTAAAAAATATACAGGGTGTCCCAGAACTAGTATGTTATTATATATTATTATCATAGGGCCGATTCTCGATACTTTCAAGAACAACATATGTTTTACCTCTTTTATAAGTTCAATGTTTTTCATTGAAGAAATGAGCAGCAAAGTTTGCTTCAAAACTGCTCTTACTACAAATGGTAACGTCCCTAAAATCAGCTGTTTATTGAAATCTGAGTGTGACCCCAAAATGAAGTATTGTTTGAGTTCACGCAACACAAACATAAAAGTTGCCTACATTGTCATGCCTCTGAGAAGAAAGTAAATTTTTGTGTTCTTGTTGAGATCAGCTGCAATTTTTATAAGAATCTTGTTTATTCTTCTATCAAATTTTCGGATTTATTGCATTTAATCTTTGTTGACAAACAAAAATTTTAAACTAAACAGGATTTTTTTATGATGATGATGATGATGATGATGATGATGATAACATGTTCACAACTCTTTATTAAAACAACTTGATTTGGATTTTCATAGAAATTTAAAGCATTGGGTAGGTAGGTATCTAACCAAATTTTTTCGTAAGTAGGTAGAATACATAGGTAGGTAGATCTTCATAGAAATTCAAAGCATTATGTACCCAACCTATAACATTGTTCTAGGTAGGTAGATAGATAGATTTCTTATTAACATTTCTAGGCTAGGTATCTAATAATTTGAATTTCTATGAAAAATCTTGTCTATCCCATATTTTCCCATAGTTTTATCTGTCCACCTCATTGTGCGACTCTGTGACTTCGCGGTATCAAATGTGTCAAACAAAACCGTCAACCAATCAGAAGAGTTCAATCCACATAATAAATAATAAATCTCGGCAATTCCAAAAATAGTCTACCTTTGTAATAAGCCGGCATTTATTATTTTGTCAGAATATGGTTCCGTAGGTATTTATTTTTAGTTGTTGTTCCGATTAAGACTTTATTTGTTTTATTCATTAATTTATTTATTTATTCTGTCATTGGTTTTTTCTTGGTCACTCTGTGCGAAATTAATTTGTTTTGTCACTGGTTTTTTTTCTGTATCTAGTCATCAATAACATCTAGTCTAGTGATTAATGGTGACAGAACTAGAGTGGTTAAAGGATTCAGTGACCAAGAAAGAAGCAGTGGCATGACTACAGAATAAACTAAGCAAAATAACTTCACTAAGAACCAAAGTAGTATTTACCAACATGAATGTCATCATTGTGATGGGTTTGAATTTTCACATCAAAAATGAACCCTAAAAACTGTCGGCAATTTCAAAGGATTTTATTTTGCTTTTGAATTGATTTTTGCTCAGTGATTTGTTGTACGTCTTGCTGTCAACTACCTACTAGGAAGTTCCTAGTTCCTGTTAAGAGTTCCGTTTCGAGTTATCATCATGACGTCCTCCTACCCTACAGTAATGAGGTGTGTGTTGTGTGTGTGTTTGTGTGTTGGTGCCCCATCGAACTATGGACAATGCTTGGCACATTGAACCATTCATGTGACCATTGTGTGTGATTTTTACGAGTAACCATGTGTTTTTTTAACTCAATCATAAATCGGGTTTACTAATCGGGTAAAGTGGTGTATGTTATTGTCAATTTTCAAAATTTTACGGATCCGCCTACTTAACTCAGACAAGACATTAAACGGTATGTAATCTAGGTACCTAAGTTGTTGCTTCTTTTACTTTAAAATTAAAAACATTGTTTTGCAAGAGACGAATAGGTAATTGGATTAGCCGCTGCTGGATAAATAGGTAAGTAGGGTAAAACACCCAGTAGTCAGCCCCGCACCAGTACTCAGCCTTAACGGGTATTATATCCCTATAAATAGTGTTGAAATTGGTTTACACCTTTAAAATTACGTTTAATCAAATCCCTGTAGCTATCCTTTTTGGCTATTACGCACACATACGAAACAATAACATGTCAGGTTGACGAGCTACACGCAATTCTTTTCACCTCCGCCACAGACATGACTGGGCGTGTCGCTGTCACAATTTTTTTCTTAAGCAGACACGTATGAGTTTTCTGTAGGTTTTTGTGTCTATTTGTTGTAATTTGTGGTGGATTGGGATGATGTGTTACTATTTAATTTTCTTATATTTAGCTCAAATTAACGGAGCGATTAATACCAATTTTGCTCATTAGTTTGATCATAACTCATCTAAGGCGAAAAGGGTATTTTACCAGTAGTCAGCCGCATACTAACATAATTGCATTTCAGGGGCCGACCAATGGATCTACAAATCCAGTAATCAGCCGTCTGTAGCTGTTTCACGAAATAGCACCTTAAAGCCCTTATAATCAGAGTTCAATAAAAAAAATTAAAACATACATTTTGATGAAAGCGTATCATCATTAAATAGTATAAAACAAAGTCTCCTCCCGCTGTCTGTCTGTCCCGATATATGCTTAGATCTTTAAAACTATGCAACGGATTTTGATGCGGTTTTTTTTAATAGATAGAGTAATTCAAGAGGAAGGTTCATATGTATAAAACATGCATAACATAGTAGAGAAACACTGATAATATTAGAGGTTTCTAATGTGGTGTCGTAAATAAACACATTTTTTGCGCTTATGCAATGTTAGCCTCTGCATTGGAGGATGTTTTCAAGCTCTGGTACTGGCATAGACATGGTATCAACATCAATAGCGAACGTCTCACTCACCTTCGATATGCCAACGATATAGTCCTCATGGCAGAACCGCTGGAAGACCTAGGCACAATGCTCAGCGACCTCAATATCGTCTCCCAACAGGTGGGTCTTAAAATAAACATGAGCAAGACAAAAATCATGTCAAATGCTCATGTTGCACCCGTACCGGTACATGTTGGGAGCAATATAATCGAAGTTGTAGACCATTATGTCTTTTAGGGTCAGACGATTCAACTAGGCAAGTCCAACGTCGACAAAGAGGTCAGCCGACGAATCCAACTCGGATGGGCAGCGTTTGGGAAATTAAGGGACATCTTTTCGTCACAGATACCGCAGAGCCTCAAGACGAAAGTCTACTATCAGTGCGTGTTGCCAGTGATGACCTATGGAACTGAGACTTGGTCGCTGACTATTGGCCTCATACACAAGCTCAGAGTCGCGCAACATGCAATGGAGAGAGCTATGTTGGGTGTTTCACTACGTGATAAAATCCGCAACCAAGAACCAAAGTCGCCAATGTAGCGCTCAAAATTTGCAAGTTGAAGTGGCAATGGGCAGGCCATATAGCTCGCAGAACTTATAACCGTTGGGGAGTTAAAGTTCTCGAATGGCGACCAAGGACAGGAAAACGAAGCGTAGGACGACCCCCCACCCGATGGACTGACGACATTGTAAAGATCGCAGGAAGTCGGTGGATGGAGAGGGCTCAAAATCGTTCTTCCTGGAAATCTATTGGGGAAGCCTATGTCCAGCAGTGGACTTCATAAAGGCTGATATTATGATAATGAAGCCAAATATGCAAAAATAAGTAAGAGGCTGACTACAGGGTAAGACATGGCTGACTTGTGGAGAAATGAGGCTGAGCGCTGGTGAAAAGTGCCATATTTTAATTTTTTTATATTAATTAATGTTGTTTTTTTTTATAATTCTATTACAATTTAAATGTTTTGTTGATTTTTTTAGTGAGTTTAATAAATAACCTTTCGGAGAAAAGCTATTGTTTTTATTAATATTATTTAATATTTAAAATACAATTGAAACAAAATTTCATTACCCACTAAAAGGCTGACTACTGGGTGTTTTACCCTACCTAGTTACTAAATAAATATCTACTTACTTTTGTACTACAAACGAAACACCATGGCTTGTGTGAATACCGCAGTCAGTATGTAATGTAAGTACCTACGTCAATAGATACCTACACACACCAACCTAGGTACCTATCTAGCCTAGCTTAGCAAGCAATTTGAACTCACGCGAAACGATGTAGGTAGGTAGGTAACGCACTTAGAAACATTGTTGACAAAATAATAAGGGTTGTCAATTTTATTTCTTGAATGTTTTTGTATAGAAATCTGAAAATAATAACTCTTAGGATTTGTACCCCCACAACTGTTAATTTTCATGGTCGGAATCTCCTCGTTCAGGCTTAAAATACTAGTTCCTGAATTCCCTGTATAAGTATTCTATCAGTCATCTAGTCACCATAATACAAGCTATGCTTAGTTTGGGACTAGGTGTTGTGTGCATTGTCCAGTACTATTTATTATTTATTTATAGTTCAAAACGTAAAGTATCTATAAGTGAGTTGAATAACTTACTCGTGTCTATCATTCAATCAGTCACAGTCCTAACATCAATCAAAATTTATTTTCAATAAAATGGCATAATGTTCAGTGAAGAAATTATAAAAGTAAAGTAAAGGAGTAGTAATATGCATGCAAACACAAAAAAAAACAATTTTAGTTACTTTTTACTATTGGTCATATGTAATTCTTTAAAATGTTAGAATTTGATTAAAATAATGTTTCATTAATTTTTGCCAAGAAAAAAATTGTGCAGTTTTACGTAATATAAGGGAGTTTTTAGTTTTAATTAATTTTAGATATTAGATACATTTGAGATTCTCATAGTGCATATTTTTGTGAGCTTTTGATTTAAAGTTAAGTAGTAGCTAAACTTACTCATTTAGCATAATACGCGTTTTTTAAACTAATGGACTATTGTATAGTCTATTGTTTTTGTTTTTTTTTAAGTTATGTTTATTTCATAATGATGGACATTTCGAAGGTTTCAAAGCTACATTGTCCAATCTAAAAGTGATTTCACTTATTTGATATGTGATATTTGAGGTTTGTTTATTTTACGATATTTATTTTGATGATTATGTTTTGTTTATTTAACCTTGATGGTTTAACATAGGATCTAACCAAGGATATGTTTAGTTCTATGTTAAAATATTTAACTATTTTGACCAAGGATGAACTTGAAATTAATCTTACGATGTTCATTATATTACTTCTATCCATCCGTTTGGGAAAGACCTCTATCTTAGTCTCACAAATGGATGTATAGACGTTGACAATTAATAACTATGGTGATAATTATAATTATTAAGACTTTTATGTAATTAATTTCGCAAAACTCACCTATTACCATAGAAATAGTCTTAAACTTAAACGTTTTGTAGCCACATTGATAATTTATGTTGCTCACAGTATATATATTAGCAGAATAAATGGCCAGTTAATAACCATTATTCTGATTCCTCCTATTAGTGTGTACAGTTTAATATAAGGTCTTAAACTACAAGAAGCTGGTCTTTATGGGGTTTTTATTAGTACTAATTTTCTACTGCAGAAAACTTCAGGAAGAAGAAGAAGAGGCACTCAGAAAAAATTTAGAAGCATTGAAAAGAGATGAAATAATGGCACTCCAAATGCAGAAAGAAAGTTGCATTATTAAAACAACAGTAGCACCCCCAAACACACCACGCAAGAGTGTACCCAAACCTAGACTTAAGGATACCAGAATTGACAGTTACCTATCTAAACATAAGGCACCTATTGCTAATAAGTAAGTAATATAATTAATTTTAATTATCAAAAATACAGTTTTCAAAACATAATCATTTGTTGAAGTGCTACTTCATAGTCTCACCAATTAAGCCTATCTACATTCATTAATATGCACTAGTTAAATTCATACATATCAAGCAATATATTGGAAATGTTTAATATAACATCACATCTTCAAAATAGGTTCACGCATTAAAAATTCTATCCTACTAATATTATAAACTAGCTGCTGCCTGCGGCTTTGCATGCATGGTACCTCCATAAAAAGTAGCTTATGTCCTTCTCCAAGGTCCCAGCTATCTCTTCTCTATTCACCAAAGTCAGATCAGCTGTTTAGGCGTGAAAACAGTAACAGACAGATATACAGAGTTACTTTTGCATTTATAATATAAGCAGGGATTTCTTATCAAAAGCCTAAATATGAATTTTCAAATCCCTAACTTAATATGAGTTGATGATGATAATATGATCTGTTCAGCGTTCCGTTCCGTTCAGACAGAGACACTTTCGCATTTATAATATTAGTATGGACATAAAAGATTTTGTGGGTGTTACATAATCTCCCATTATCAAATGGCTTGATTCATTTAAGTCTTAGCTTCTGCATATGCAGATCTTTGTTTCTTACGCTGGTATGTAAGGTGCATTCATAATGTCCCTTAGTACTTTATTTTGAAATCATTGTAAGATTAGAATGTAACTTTTTTCGGTAGAACCCCACAGCTAAATACATATCTTGTTTATCTATAAATAATTTCTTATTAAACTTTATATTATTTCCATGGTAAAGCAAGATATTTGAAAAATGGCTCTAAATTCTAATTCACATAATATGTTATACAGCCCTACTGCCACTGAAGATGTAGTTCATCCCAAACCTAAGACTTCAGTAATCATGCAAGTCAATGGTACATCCCCAGAAATGGTCCCCAGCTATAGACTAATCAAAAGTATAATTGAAAAGAAAAATAAACTGATTCCTGGTTTATGGAACAAAGAAAATGGGGATAAGTTAAAAGAAAAGGTATGTAAACTTCTATGAATCTATGTTATTAGCATTTTTATGTACAACTTCGACTAAAACTGCCTGTTAATGTTGTAATGAATAAACAAATAGCTATCTGTCTTAGTAGGACCCTTTGTAATAATTGGAATGGAACATCTTTATATATATATAATTCTACTGTATGTCACTGAACTCCTAAACGGCTGGACCGATTTGAATTAATTTTTTTGTATGCGTTTGGGAGGCGCCCTGGATGGTTTAGATTCACAAATCAGCCCGGCAGATGGCGCTGCAGTCGATACAATTAGATTTTTTTTGTTTTTTTTTAACGCGCGGACGAAGTTGCGAACGGGACAGCTAGTATTATTATATGTTACAAAGGGTACTACTAAGACCGATAGCTGTTTGTTTGGCTTATAATTTATTGTTTTATTTTTGCAGGCAGTGGTCGAAGCAACAGTTGATACTGAAGATAAAGTTAAAAGTAAAACTAAAAATGGTGTTCCGTCTTTGCTTGTCTCTCTGCCTCTACCTTATTCTGGGATATTACAACAAAAGGTGAATCTCTCTCAAAATAGAAAAGAAACTGGAAGTGTTGACTCTATGCGGGAGGAATTATGTTTTTTCAAACCTATTCTTGTTTCAAGACCAGCAAGGTGAGATAAAGTTGAGCTACTAAATATACAGGGGGTAAGTTCTTTTCGATGGGCTTTGGAGACTTAATATTAATTTGTTTTACTATAGAGTATATATCTATACTATAGAATTTGATTTACTATGAATAAATAAATTTAAATAGTTTATTTATAATTTCACTAGTTCCTCAATGGCCATCTAAAAAAATTTCCTATTTTTCGAATTCCTTTTTACACCTTCACTTACTGTAAGCGCGTTTTGGTTTTCCAGCTAAGCTATCAAAGCTAGACTGCATGAGGTACATATACTGCTAGCATGCTCAAGATTACATGAATTACAAATTGAATTTAGTAGACAAAATCTGTTATTTAAAAAAACAGTACATAGTAGAATATAATATTTAGTAGAATCTTCCACTTATCATGGAATAGTACAATTGAATGAAATGATGTCAAAAGGTTGAATTTATAAGTCTTATATTGATTATATTTTTATATTGCTTCTTAAACACGGCAAGAAACTTAATGATGTTATTTCTTAAGTATATTATTTTCAGCATAAACAAAGAACTACCAGTTCGGGTTCCAGGAGTCCGTGCGACGCCTACTTCTTCGTCTCCAAGTTACGAGCCGCCTCCAAGTCGTACGCAGTACCTTGACAGCCTCTGCCGCTTACGAAACTTATCCTTATCCAAAAATTTGCCATCAGCTTTCGTGGTCGCGCTGAGTGCACTAAAAGTGAAACAGGTATAGTTTCCTACACTACCTACTAGATAATGTAACTGACAGACGGACACTGCAAGCACAACCACCAACAGGGTTTTTTTTTCATTTGAAAATTCGAGTGTGTTTCTAGCTCTTGACGAAAAACATGTCTAAGAACTTATCATGCCATGATGTAAGCATTTCTCTGAAGTTAAAGCTAAATAAAGTATTGTCGTCTTGTGTTGCGAAAGAGTGTCCTCTTTCGTCTACTAACGTTTTATTTCATATAAATTAGATGATTGATTGACTGTTTAATTGTTTTTGCAGGATATACCAGTCAAATGTGATACTACAGTAAAAGCTAAAGTTAAGAAAGTTTCATGTTCTAGTCCTGGTGTTGCACCAGTAACGCCCGTCAAGAGAAAACAGTATAGGAGAAATAGCAAGAAACTTGATCAATCCGATGGTATTCCTATGTTAAAAAATACTAAAAGCAATTTAAGACGCACTAGATCTATGGGAAGCATATCTAAAGATGAAAATGAAACAACACCTAAAAAGGCGAAAACCAAACGAAAAGCAGCTTCAGATAGAAAACCATACCTAAGAAGTGATTCTAAAAAGATGGCTAAAAAAGAAGAAAGTCCTTCAAGTAATAATAACAAAGTAAATTCGGCTGTTAAAAATTTGACTAGTCCACTAAAAAATTGTGAAGTAAAACATATACTACATGAGCAGCTAAGGATAGAGAAAATGATCGAACAAGAGAAATGTGACTTGGAATTTGCCCGCCAGTTGGAGGCTGAGTTAAACGTGCCGCGAACAAGACGTGCGGCAGTGAAGCGACAAGTAACACTTAATCATGCTCTCAGACCGGCCAAAAAGCTAAAAATATAGTACATTTTAAGAAATTATTGTGATTTTATTTTAATGCGAGCGCGTAATATGAACTGTTTACAATAATTGTAAGCATTTCGGAAGTCTCTGTATGTAACTGATTTAAAAGATAAATATAAAACAGAATCATTCATAGGATTTCTAAGCATTCTTCATAAAGTTAAGTCCACTACATAGTTGTGTTAAGATTTTGCCAAAGAATATCCTATGTATTTATCGTATTGAATCATACCGTCAGCTTCTTTTAACCACTCAAGATGTTTTTTTAGCAATGAATGAAAACAATAAAATTCACTGATTATAATAAGAACTGTAATTGAAAATTATCTAATAAATAAGTTGTATAATAGTTATGCTATTTTTATTTGGAAGAGTTCTAATAACACTGGCCACATTACCGCGCTGAATGGCCAAAGAAAAGTTTTGAGCAAGGAATGAGCCAGCCCTCTTGAGCCCTCAATCTTAGTAGATCTATAATCAGAGGCGTCTCTAGCCCTTGTGGCGCCCGTGTGCAACCAGCACCCTGGCGCCCTGTAGTCCAGTAGGAGCGGGGTCAAAATGGAATACTTACAGTTATATTTTCAAACGGATATTCGGATACAAATGGTGCAATTTTAAATGATGTGGGAAGCAAAAGGTTTTTTAGGAAGGGTTTATAAGAATAAAAAAATCACAACTTTGTAGTTCTTTCAAAAATATTTAATTAAAAACTATTATAGTTACATAACAGGACGCTCGTACACACAAATATATATATACACACAAATGTTACAAAAAAGTTACTTTTCGAGCTTTTGCATAAGCGAAATCTTTAACGTCACTAACTTCAATTTTGATTTCATGTTCAATACTTATTAACGATAAATTTGTCAATCTACTTTGCGACAATGTTGATCTAAGGTAGTTTTTAATTATTTTTAGTTTAGAAAATGAACTTTCGCTATGTGAGACCGTGACTGGAAGTGTCAGGTATATCCTCAGTGCTGTGGACAGATTTGGGAACACTGAAATAAATTTATTCGTAAACAAGTAATTTAAAATATCCAACGGCGTAGTGGAATCTTCAATAAACATCGGTAATAATTCGATTTCATTATAGAGCTCGAACTGTTCCACATCTGAAGAGCCAGCATGGCAAAGTTTATTTTCTAAATTAGAGCAATGTGTTTTTTTGTATCAGAGTCTTAATCTTTCCAGTGTTAAAATTTTTGAAGAAATGAAAATATTACATTATTTTATAAAAACATAAATTTCCTGCACAATTGAAAAGTAATTGACAATTTCTAATGAACTTTTAGCAGCGTCATTCACTACCAAATTTAGGCTGTGTGCCGCACAAGGTACATAAAATGCGCGCGGGTTTAAATCTAAAATTCGTTTTTGTAGACCTATATTTTTTCCTTTCATGTTTGCACCATTATCATAACCTTGACCACGCATATCTTGTATGTCAATTTCGTTTGAGATTAAACAATCTAACAAAAATTGAGTTAAGCCCAGGCCAGTAGTGTCTGTCATAAGAAAAAAACCCAGAAAGTGTTCTTTTACTTCAGCCTTGTTGTTGCTTGCATTTAAAAGAACGTACCGTACGACAACCGATATTTGTTCTTCGTGTGCAATATCTGGAGAGCAATCTAAAATAGGTAATGGAAAAATATTTAGATGTGTCAATTCCAAAACAAAAGCTTTTTTTTATTCGTTCTCCCAATAATTGTATTATTTCATTCTGAATATTTTGGCCAAGATAATGAGTTAGGCGTGACTCAGATTTTCGAATAAGGGCAATGTGTTCCGCAAGCACATTATCAAAGTTAGAGGTATATTAAACCAGCTTTAAAAAATTACCATTATCAGAATCGTAAATTTTTTGAGATCTTCCCCGAAAAGCCAGACAATTGCCTCGCTAAAAATGAATTATGTTGATTATTCGTTCGAGTACTGCAACCCAACGTTTTTTTTCCCGATAAATTTCATTTTGGTGCAAGAAATCTACCGACTTTTCTTTTAAAATAACAGTTTTCAATATAATTTGTTTCTTAAGACATGATAGGTGCCCTAAGCTCTTTTCATGACGTTCTTTAGCAGTAGACAAATGCTGCCAATCTTTGTAACCTATTTCACCATTAAAAGGAGTCGGAGTCGCATCAGCATGAAAAAGTTTACAATAAAAACAATAAACAATCAGTTGACTTAGAGTAAACCAGCCAGTTTTTTAAAACGGTTTCATTAGGTATTTAACATCTTTTTATTATAATAAGCATTTGAAAAAGATCTTTTCGAACTATTCGAAGGATATGAACCCACTTTTACCTGTACTGGCCCACGCTCCATCATAAATATTCCCTGTTTATCGGATAACACCTGTGGCCATAACGCGAGATCATTCATTATATCTTCTCGAAGTAGGTATATTCTCCGGGGACGCTTCGGCACTAGGAGGTTCTTCGTCTTCTTCAACTACCGACGACAAAGACAGCAGCGGCGGCGGCGGTGACGTAGAAGTGACGAGTTCTGCTGTAGAATTATCTTGGTTTTCATATGTCTCTGTCTCCAGGTGTTCGTCCGAGGATGGACCGCGTCGAACAAAAAACTTTTTGATAGAACTTCTATTCTTTTTCCTTCTCCAGCTTTCTTTTTCGACTCTGTGCACCAGAAAGTTTCTTTTTTCAATCGCCATCAGACATCTAAAATAAATAATAAACTAAGTATAGGCACCTAAAAGAACTAACAATGTAATTATTAATATAGGCCCAGAGAAATAGTTGCAACTTGGACTAGGAATTATTTATTACTAACTTCTGCCCGCGACTTCGTCCGCGAGGAATTTGTATATCGCGATTCCCTCGGGATCTGTGCACTTTTCCGGGATAAAAAGTAGCCTATGTCCTTCCCCAGGACTCAAGCTATCCTATCTCCATACCAAAATTCATCCAAATCTGTTTAGCGGTTGAGCCGTAAAAGCGTAACACACAGACAGACAGACAGACAGAGTGAGTTACTTTCGCATTTATAATATAAGTATGGATATGACACATCAATCAACGTCGCTAATGTAACAGTGTCTATATTACATAGTAAACGCAGTATTTCTATCAAATTTATCATAAAAAAAGGACTTACCGTATTCTAAATCTGCGCTCCACTAAAGATAAAGCCGTAAAATGAAGTCTTTAATTTTTTTTTGCACTAAACTTCGTCCTTGGTCGTTTTGTGAACATCAACAAAAAAATGGCGGATATCAAATGTCACTGTAAACAGTTCACATGTTAGCTCCATCTATTATTTTCTTCGAGGAGTATTTGGTTCTCTGTCGTTTCATAGATGTCACTATTAATAATAGAAATAATGACAAAAGAAGTTATTTCAATCAGTTGCATTTTCCCGGTAGTTACAATAGCCTCCCTGGACCTTATTAGTAATAAAAATTCTCATCAGATCCAAGTTATTGGGAAACCTATCTACCGAGAAAATAATATACTATTTTCTCGCCTTGATTCTGGCTCCTGAAACACAGTTTCTATTAGTTCGGGAGCCTATGGATTCATTATAGATCTGTAACATTGTATTATGTCAATAAATTTATTTTTGTTTGTTTGTTTTTGATCGCCCTCTTGTCACCAGTGGCGTCTACCAAAAGTGGATTTATAATCTATAGCAAAATAATTTGGTACTGGCCTGGCCCCTAAGATCCCATAGTCTACACCAGGCGGCGCAAAAATTTAATCACTAGAAAGCATTTTGTATGTGCGATGTTTAGAGTTTTAGCTATTTCCTAGAAATTGTCCCACTGAATTTTCTAGGGCTGTCCACACATGTGGCATGACGAGAGCACGTTCTCTTTCCCAGGGGATCAAAGTCATGCTATCTGGCCCCTTTTACCACAATCGCGTGCCAAACCTACAGAACTCAAGCACACTAGGCACGTTGATGATTGTAAGAGCCCGTTTCACGGTGTCGTCCAGAGGGGTGTTGGAAATATCTGCCAAAGCTATTTTGGCAGGTGTAGTAGGTACCATAATTTTAAAATCATTATAATTATAACTAATCCGCATTGTAGTTATTTTGGGTGGGCCACAGCAGAAACGGGAACGTTGGAACCACAAGCTACACTAAATTCCATCGCGGGTCTAATCGTTTATCTGCATCATAATGACTTATCCGTCGGCTAGTGCCCTTAAGGACTAGCTTTGAACAGCTTAGATATGATTACAAATCTTGAAGGGTGGGTTACCTAAGTAATCGTAGTAATCGTAAAAGTAGCGATGGGTTTGCAACCAGTCACGTAGCCTACACGTTTTAAACAAGTATGTGCAGTGCTCATAAATAAGTTTCTAGCACCTTGGCAACTAGGTACTTTAACTACCTGTGGTGGCGATTCTGTTGAGTAGGTACTTACTCGTTTTTAGGAGCAGTAAGAGAATCAGGACATTACTGTCATTGTCCTCCTACCAGCTTAACTAAAAGGGATCGCGATTATCTAATCGTACAAGCAATAAGAATCACTTTATACAACTCAAAAATAAATAAAAAATATTTATAGTTCTCTTTTGGTTATTGCTTTTATTGATATTAGCTGTTATTTATATGATAAATCAATTTAGAACATTATGTATACTGTCGTTTAGTGATTTAGACACGCGTTTGTTCACAACTACCATCAATATTTCGCTATGCGCCATCTTCTTGTGCCTTCCGCTTTATGACAGCGGTTACCGTAGCAACTTTACCTGGAATAAAAAAGTTAATAAGATCTATTACAAACAAACTTCTGCCCGCGGCTTCGCACGCGTGGAAACTGCAAAATAATATGCTGTAATGCTATTCCAGATCACAGACACACTAAAACTACCTATACTTACCAAGTTTCAACCAAATCAGTTCAACCTTTTTGCATACACACCAACAAACGTCCACGCAAACTTTCACATCCTATCCTACTTACTAATATTAAAATGCGAAAGTTTATGTGGGGCTTAATTTTGAGGCACTATCTTGACGTAACGGTTGAAAATTAGATCTAAATTTAGATTTGGACCTGGAATAACATATCAATCATAGGCATATTATTTACAAACACACATGCAAAACCGATGGCAGTAGCTTGTTGCAAATATAAGTAATGTCTTAGAACCACTACAAAAGTAGTTGTATATTCCAATATCCATGATGACACACGGGGTATCCTATAGTGTGGGGTCAACATTATAGATGAGACTACAATATTATGCTGGCATAATGTTATTTAGAGCAATTTTCTAACAAACATAGGTATTTATCTTTAGAATTAGGGAAGAGTAGTATGGAGATTCCTACTTGGGCTTATGTAAAATATGATGAAATAAATAAAATAAGTGACTCACAAACTCATCAGTGGGGGCAGATAAAATGTATGCTATTTCACCTAGCACAGTGCGAGACAAGGATAGACGTGCACGAAAGATAGTGATAAGCAGTAAGGAATAGTGTTATAATGATTTCTAATTATATGATCATATTAGACTACGATTTTTGCATAAAACGACCGCTTAAAAATCATGAACAGACTTTTAGCTGAAGGGTTCTCATGAAAACACTACTTAATGTATCAATTCGAAATAAAGTAATTTGAGCTCTTGAATAAATAAACTATGCTTGTATCGGAATCATTTTGGAGTTTTCGTGCTCCGTATGCTACTTATTTACGCCCAAAGTGTGCTTGTGCTAAAATCAGTGTTTAAATAAGTTTTTTTGAGGCTTGTATCTTTCAAACCCGAACCTTTTTACGATTCTGTTGCGATACAAGCGTAGATTATGACGAGATAAATTTATGTCACTCTTCATGTTGATTGTTTAACATCAGACGGTGGAGTGATCACCCTTCGCCGTTTGTATGGAAAGATAATCTTGTTCACTCTTAATAACAAATATTTAGATTGCCTATTTGAAATTTCACAAATGAACACATAGTAATGTAGTCACATTTGGACAAGCATACATTATCATAGAGAACCAGCTCAAAACAGCTTCATTTTTTTCAATTAGCTTTTGTTTTATTGACTACTATATTTTATTAATCACTATTAATTTTATAATTTCCACCCAAAACAGGATATTTACACAGTTGCACAGTTGCATGCGCCATGATCACAAGATAAACTGAAGTCTTTGCAGGTGGGTGTTATTAGCAGACAAAACGGTCTACCCTCTTTCTCAGTCTTAATACTTAAACTTATATATCAGGGTAAATATCCTGTTTTGAGTGAAAATTATGTTCAAAAACATGTTTAATAATTTACATTGTAATAGTTTTAGAAGACTATTAACTTTCTCTCAAATAATGGTAACCAAAAAACAAGGATCTGATTTTATGTTGCAGTTATAGAAACTTAATTTAGAGTATTTACTTCTGGGGTCACCTTGAAGTAACTTGAACCTAAATTATGTTTTTGAGAATCAACTGACATCTCTGATATCTCTGAATCATATGTGAGGGTCACTCACATAAGATTCATTTGTACTTTTAGATTTCTGTTCTTACCTCTGAAATCATCAGCTTAGCTGAAAAATTAATTATATAATGTTAATGTTTATTTATTAAATGTAAATTTAACAAATGCATTCAAATAATATTTATTATATATACAAAATCATTACCACAATATTTTTTATGAATAATTTCACACCAGATTTTCACATTCTTGACTGACACAAGCCATTTCATATTTTTCAATTACTAGACAAAAAAAGTACATATGTTTTATTCTTTTATAACCTTAAAATAACCATACAAATGCTCTCTTGCAACTTACCATAGGAAACTGGGAAAACTGTAGCGGCCACATTCATGTCTTCCAAGACACCCATACAGCTGCTCATCAACCTACATGTCCTCGTTCAGCTATTGATAGATTCACTTCCTCACCATAAAATCACATAATAAAGTCATTCAGAAAAAAAGATCTCTCACTCAACTTATGAAACACTGTGATTGAATAAGACATTCCCATTAAGTCAAGTAAAACATCCATCTCAAAAGTATTCATACATCTTTATTAATTCAAAGCGCCATAATCACACCGCATCACTACACACAGTGCCTGGTCAACTTACATCTAGTACAAATCACCAATTTCATGTTAGCATTCTGAAATATATCTTGCGATAATATCACAACAGTTTTATATTACAGTACTAAATCTAATAGTAGAATGATAAAATAACACATCATCACACAGACGTCTCAGATAACATTGGCGCTAGAAGGATCTCACCTCATGTCTGGGGCTTGTTGCTCCATCCTCCACTGGATCCGGGATTGCCATTACCATTCCAATTTTGCCCATTTGGCCAGCTTCCTTGGTTCCAATTTCCCCCTTTACCACCATTCCAACCCTGATTGCTACCTGGGTTCCAAGATTGTGGAGGGCCATTCTGGCCCCAGTTTTGATTGTTATTCCAATTTTTTCCAGAACTACCCGAGGGTCCTTGCCAGTTATTTGGCCCTGTATTACCTGGCGCACCTAAAAATCCACCCCATCCAGCTTGATTTAAAGCTGCAGCAACTAAACTGATAGGTAAATTAAAGTTAGGGGGAGGTCCACCATTAGGATTGATTCCCAAGTTTTGCATGTTCAGGGTATCAATGTTATTATTACCACTGTTACCAGCTGCACCGGAGGGGCCTGTTCGGCTGTTATCCCATCCACCGCTTTGACTATAAGAATCCTCTTTCCAATTCTGGTTAGGCTTGTTCTTTACTTTTGGTGCAGCACTTGAAACTGATATTGATGCTCCTTTGATAACATGGTCTTCACCACACAGGCTTTGTGCTACTTCAGGGTCCAAGAATGTAACAAAGCCAAAAGCTCGAAATGGTCGAGGTACAAACACATCAGTGACTTCTCCAAATTTAGAGAAATAATCACGAAGATCTTCAGCTGTTATGTCTTCAGTGCACCTTCCCACAAACACTTTGCAGGGCATTTGTGGAACCACGCCTTCTTTAGAGTTAGGGATACGGACATCAACCCAGCGACCTTCAATGTTATGTCTTTGAGCAAGGGCTCTCATTTGAGAAGCGTAGGTAGCAAACCGAATAAAACCAAATCCTTTGAAGGCCCCATTTTTATCTCTCTTCAGTTGGACCATGACAACTTCACCAAACTGCTCAAAATAGGATTTGATAGACTCTTCATTTGTTTTCCAGGGTAAGCCCAAACAAATCAAGTCTGAGCACGTTAGTTTTTTTTCCAATCTTTTTGTTTTAGCAGCGGAGTTTTCTGGTGACACGTCTTCCATCTTGCGTTTATTTTCTTTGGGAAACACACAAACATAAAGCTGCTTACCCCAGCCCAATTCGGTGGGCGGGTGTAATTTACAATCACTGAGCCGGATACCTCGCACAGATCTACTATCTGGGTGCCGATATTTCAAACCACAAGCACCGGGGAACTGAGCCACAAGCGTCGAAAGCAAAACAGTGCCATCCATTTCGCATGGGATCTCAACCGCGTTAGCATCGAATTCATCTTCGCTTACTCTTAGATATTTAAATAGATCTTCATTGTAATTGCCACTTTTGGCACCCATTGTGAAATCTTGTTGAATCACTTTAAAGTAGGTTTACAGGTTCAATCAAAGTGAAATTATTGAAAAATCCACCATTAGCCAAAAGCCTAAAACAAAACCACAAACAAACAGTGTTGCCAGATGGAGCTCGATCCAAATCGCCAAAAAATATACAAATAGTAGCCTAAAATCGCCCAATTTTTTTTTTATAACAAAATGTAGGTTTATTTTATAAATTAGACAACATTGCTTAGTTCAAAGATACGTAATATACGCCTGATACGGGAAATAATACTATGATAACCTATTTTTTCTTAGACTCAATAGGAAATAAAACATACATAACTAATCCTTGATAATTAAAGTATTGAAAGTGAATACTGTAAGCATGTAATGTTATTTTACCTGTAGAGTCTCAGTAATAAAATAAAAAAAAACGGGTTGCACATTTTTTAGATGGGTACTAGGGTTATTGGGTTATAAATTGCATTTTATTTTGAATCAAAGAACCTAACTCAGTAAACTTCTCCATACAAAAGTAGACTGTAAACATGTGAATTAAGGTTTATAATTAAATGGGGCGAGCACGGCAGCCGGCTGCGTCTCGGTATCGGTATCGCGAGTCCAGAGGTTTAACCTCATCTAAAAATATGCGTACCGCGCTAAAATAAGTTTTCACTATAACAACAATGCAGCAACATAGTAAAAACGGCTAGATTTATTAACTGTATTAACATTAATGGTTCTATTATGTAGGGTTAAAGCTTTTATTATAAAAAAAATATATGTTTTTCGTCGACTGCTAACAAAATAACATTATCAAGGATTCCTTCATTTATTGATTGATTAAATGCCGCAAAATATGCATCCAACATACCACCACCATTTCATTCACTTTAAAAAATAAATGACATTCTCATCAACTGACATTGACTGAATGAAATAAACATTCCGGTTTATCCATTTTGTACCTACTTATTATTGTAATTGTAAAAAAAATATGATGGATGTAGCCTAATATCATAATTTTTAATTTCTTAAATAGCCTAAACGGCGACCAGTCGCCGATCGCATATTTTGGTCGCCCCGCCACCCGTCGAGATAGCCTAAAGGGCGATAAGTCGCCTAATCTGGCAACACTGCAAACAAAGTGGAATGGAATTAGGGATGAGACGTATTTACTCGACCAGGTTTTTATACTTGGTATTTGCTTGCGAGTACGGAAACCTGGTACGAGTCGAAATACTTTGAAGGTCTTGCAAGTATTCGGTATTTTTCGGTATTCGGGGCTTGCCGCGGACTCGATGCGATGACTGACTTCTGACTTCTGACTTTAGGTACCTACTTACCTACTCATTCATAAATTATTTCAGCTGACAGTCCTAAGCCTGTTTTTTAAGTAGGAAGGAAGGGTTTCAATTCGAAATGAAAGTAGGTACCTAACCTATTCGGGTATATTTTTGGTTGACACTATTTAGTTCCTTATAACAAAGACAACGCGGATTCAATTTTCTATGAAAGTATTTTTAGTCGAATGCTTGTACTTGGAAGTATTTTCTCCGCAAACACAATTATGAACTTTATTCTCATGCGGGTTCGCATCAATTTCCTATGCAAGTAATGCAAGTATTTTACTTTCAAGTGCGTGGCGCCCGCCATCCGGCCCGCCGCCGCCGACCCATTCGTACTCGTACGTTACAAAATACTTGAAAGTATTTTGTACCTGGTTTTTGGCCCTGGTTTTTATATGTGGACGTACTTGGAAGCCCTGGTACTCGATTTTACAAGTACGTCTCATCGCTAAATGGAATGTATGGAACCACAGACAACAGAGTAATTACCAGAGAGAGTACGCTTACGCTACGTGAGGTGAGAGTACTCCACTACACTTCCTAGTATACCAAAGACAAACTATAATGATCGATGATTCGCCCTTTTGGGCAGACATAGTCCATACAAAACCATATCGTCCTATAAGGCTACATTATAAACAACTAGGCCCATTGTTATTCCTAGTTTACGTTACTGATTTAACTTTTTTTGTAATAAATATTTGTATAGATTTATTTGCTGATTTATTTTTAAATATGATAGAGCTAACCAGTATTTGCGATAATGTAAATAAATCCTTTTCCTTAGTTCTTAACTGGTTCACTGTAAATAATTTCTTACATAGATAATGTTAAAAAAACGAAAGTATCAAATTCACTTTGCGAGATATTACTCATAGCTCGACCTACATTGAAATTAATGCAATGCAATGGATTAATGGACAGGCAATAAATCTTGTAGAATCTACGATCTTCCTAGGTCTTAATATTGTTGCAAAACTACAGTGGGTAGGTACCACAAATTGAATCACTTCTGGTTTCTTAGGCTTAGTTCCGCTGCATATGCTGTTCGTGCGATTCGGTGGCTTAGGTACTGATGAAGCTACAGCTAGACTAGTTTATTTCAGCTACTTCCATAGTTAACACTATGGTATGGTATGGTATTCATATGGTGTCATTCTCTGGGGGAAAGCAGTTGATATTGAAAAAATATTTGTTCTTCAAAAAAGGGCGATACGTGCCATTTATAAAATGAAACCGTAAAAGTATTTAAGAGAAATATTCAAAGAAAATAAAATTTTACAATAGTCGTAGCTTCACAATATATATACACATGAAAAATTTGTATACACTCATAAAAATAGAGATGGGTTTCAGCAAAATAAGTAGTAGGTATTCATAGTATTAATTCTTCGTAGAATTAATACTTATTTTGGTTAGTGTGAACTTTTCTCGTGATTTATAGAACATCACAATTACAAACATGTATTTTTGTTACCACACCTACATACATACATACTAATGTACAAACAGACATTAAATATCTCCTATATATTAATAAATAATAGACATAATCTGATTCCATTATAGATTACAAAGCTTATTTTCAAGGTTTCGTTCAACAAATGGACGAAGCAATCCCTGTAACTGAGATTACATCTAAAAATAGACGTGATAATTTTCAAAACTGGGCCACAAAAGGCATTCTTATTTCTAGAGAAAGGTTATTTAACTTGTACGCTCTGCTCAAGGAAGACGGAACTGAAGTGTTGAGACCTCTAGTAACCAAATATAGTAAAATTTACAAAAATGTCTGCTTGGAAGCTAAAAAGATTCACCTCTCCAAAAAAATAGAAAACGCTGATAATAAAATCAAATGTGCCTGGCAAATTATTAAGGAACAAACTGGTAAAAAAAACAACTGTGATATAAAATGTGATAAAATCTTAAATTATAATGACGAATTTATTAATGATCATAAGGAAATCGCTGATTTTTTCAATAACTATTTTGCGATCCATAATCTCAAATGCTCACTTATAGAATCACAACGGTACCTTAATGAGTTTATTCCTCAGAAGACCAGTTACTTTATATTAAAGCCAATAAATATTTCACGGGTTGTTTAAATAATTAGAGAAATGAAGCCTAAAAAGTCAAGTGATTTCTGGTTTATTTCACCTTTTATCATAAAAAAAAATTGAATTAGAAATAGCTGCACCACTCATGAATGTTATTAATGTTTGTATTGAAAAAGGCTATTTCCCCAAAGAAATGAAAATTGCTAAAGTGGTTCCTATTCATAAAAAAGGCAAGACAACTCACTGTAATAACTATCGACCTGTCTCAGTCCTACCCAGTTTCAGCAAGATCTTTGAAAAATATATTGCAGAGGAGTTGACTGATTATATGATCGACCACCAACTACTCAACGAAAGGCAATTTTGATTTCAAAAGGCGAAATCAACCAAACATGCAATAAGAAGACTTATCGAAGATGTTTTTTTAGGCTTGGAGAGTAAACAGAAGACGTATGGAGTTTTCTATGACCTTTCTAAAGCATTTGACTGTGTCTCTCACGAGATACTATTAGGAAAGTTACTGCATTACGGGGTCAATGGAAAAGTACTTAACATTTTTCAATCATATCTTAAAGATAGATACCAAGTGACAGAGTTAAATGGTGTTAGATAGGAATAAAATAAATATAGGGGTTCCTAAGGATCCATATTAGGGCCTCTTCTATTCATAATTTACACAAATGACATATCTGTAGTTTTTAAAGACGTTAACATAACAATGTTTGCTGATGACACTAGCCTAATTATTAAAAACAGGAGTAAGCAAATTGTGAGTAGTAGTATAAGGGAATCCATACTTAGCATCAAAAAATGGTTCTCAGTCAATAACATGCTACTTAATGTGGATAAAACAAATGTTAGTTCGCACTAGGTTCTAGAATAGATAAAAACACTCCGGATTATATTAAAGAAATCCTATATAACTTTAATATCTCACCGACTAACAATGTCAAATTCCTGGGTGTAACTTTAGATAGTAAGCTGACATGGTCTAATCTCTTAGATGAAGTTGCAAAAAAATTGTGTTCTGCAACGTATGCTGTTAAAAAAAATTAAGGAACTAGGAGGGGAAAAAGCCGCTAGAGACGTGTACTTTGCATATTTCCACTCTATTATGTCATATGGAATCTTATTTTGGGGTACAGCGGCTGATGCTGCTAGAGAATTTATTCTGCAAAAGCGAGCTGTGAGATATATATTAGGTTTAAAACAAATGGACTCATGCAGACAGCGATTTAAGGAATTAGGCATAATGACAATGACTGGTGAATACATCTATCAAAATTTATTACATGTTAGAGAAAACCTAGGCAATATGAGGACTAAGAAGGACATACACAATATTAATACTAGGTATAGGGATCAACTGGTTGTACCTATGACACGACTTGCAAAAGTTTCGAAAAGTTATTATTGTACCGCAATCAAGTTATACAATAACATACCAGTACAAATAACGAATATGACAGACGCCCACTTCAAAAAGTATGTAAAGAATCATTTAATACATAAGAGTTATTATAAAATGGATGAAGTTTTTGCGGATAAAAAAATGTTTACTTTTAATAAATGATTCTTGTCCTTTGTTGTACACACACAAGAATCATTTATTCATTTATCTAACCTAACCTAGGTTAAGGTTAGGTTAGAATGTCTAGTTTTATCAGTGTTTCAATGTGATACTTGTTTAGGTAGGTATTTATAAGTGAACCTTAATATATACATGACGATGCTTTTGCTGATAAATAATTATGTATGGAAAATTATACTCATATAGGTAATTACTTAATTATATCCACTTATATATTATAACTATTGTAAGACATGTCTAAGAACATTGTATAATGTCTAAAGATGAATAAATGAATTGAATTGAATTGATAAAATTGGAACCACTTTTGGCTTTGCCAGAGTCAGTTTCCTAACTACTACGTTTAGAACTTTTATGCAAAGGCTACTTCGCCTAAAACCGTTCAAGTGTTCTACTTACTGTAGGTAACTTGGAAGTGATGGCTTCTGTGAGACATAGGCATCACAAATCTTTAGAGAACGCATTGATTGGGATGTGGAGCCCGCACGTATGAACCGCAACACATCCTATCAGAGAAGTGGAGAAATCCATAAACCGTGTCAGTCGTCGTAAGTTTAGTCCGAAATGCTACGGATGTGGAGAAAAGGCTTAAGTGAGGTCTAGTTGCCCGAAACAGAATAAAGAATGCGACAACTGATCTCAAGTGACATGGAGAATACAGAGTTTGACTATGAAACTGAGCCTGATAGTGGGAAATCTCACGGTAATGCAGATGCATTGTCAAGCAGACCTTGTTACTATGACCATGTAGCAAAAAGTTACTGGGCACATTGGGACAGTCTTGTTATCCACGATGGAATATTGTGGCGTAAATTGGAAAATCTGCAAATGGTCGCTAGCAAAGCTAAAGTATGTGAATGGCTGAAGTGTCTTTGTCTGTGTGGAAGAATTAGGATACGATAGGAAGAACTAGGGTATCATCAATATCATTATCATCATTACATAGTATAAAACAAAGTCGCCTCCCGCTGTCTGTCTGTCCTGATGTATGCTTAGATCTTTAAAACTATGCAACGGATTTTGATGCGGTTTTTTTTAATAGATAGAGTACCTAATTCAACAGGAAGGTTTATATGTATAAAACATGCATAATATAGTAGCCAAACACTGATAATTTTAGAGGTTTGTAATGTGATGTCGTAAATAAACTCATTTTTTTGCGCTTACATTGCAAACGCTGGCTGAACCCTACGAGATAGATCAAAATAATGTACTACAGTATTGTAGGTACACCTTAAAAAGGTTTCCAAAAAAGTCCGCGATGGTATATGTCTCTTAGGAATAACCACTATGTAGGATAATTAGTATCAGCATTGCACCCGTGCGAAGCTGGGGCGAGTCACTAGTATCTTATAAACACACACTTGCTAATGTGTTGCTTAAATATGTTGTCATATTTATTTATTGACATTCGGTTCCACTGTTGTGGGTAGATAGTTTCTTCACTTGAAAATCCTTGCTAACGTACCTAGGTACCAAAAACCGCGCGTTACTACGCAAAACCGGGTAGTAACGCGCGCGGAGCGGTGATAGGGACAGAGACCCCTCTGGTCAGCGGTCAAAGACCAGTTTTACAAAAATTTGCGCACTTGGAACAAAAGCCCTATTCCCCTTCACTGCGGTGCACCCACACGGCACCGGATGCCCCACCCCGAAGCTGCCAATCCGGGCTGCCAGCGCCTGCATGATCAAGGCAAACTTGCTCGCTCACTGCAATCTCTACGGAAGCGAAACCGAAGTATCAAGGTATGAAACATAGTCTGTGACTATTGTAGATAGGTACCACACTTGAATTTATCTGTAAGTTGGTAAGGTACCTTACTTAGAACTAGCTAGATATAATAGGGTTCATTCATAACTAGTTTTAGTAAGGTATAAGTAATAAGTACCTACCTGGATAGATTCATAACGTAAAATGTTTTTGGTCTTTAACAAATATGTAAAATATACTTAGGTACGAGCAGGTGCCTACTTATTTGAAATGTGCAGCTGTACAAATAAAACTTGCGTTAATCTTATTTTTCCAAACCTCTTTTGAACTCTCTAATTATCAATATAAAAAAAAAAGAATTTACAGAAATGTAAAGTTTGATATATAATAATATAAAAAAAAACATGTGAAGTTGCGTTATCTTAGGACTGTTTACATCGATCTATAGATAGCTCAACTGATCTAGATCACTGCCAGAGGGCAGCGTCTCCAAGACAGTGGCTGGATTGCTAGTTGTATGGCAATGCTAATACGCTGGGTCAGATAGTATCTTGGGTCATGCGATTGTTAATATTATTTTTCATTACTTATACTCGGAAAGTAAGTTGGCTGAGCAGCAGGTTGAAAGTAGTAGTACCTACTTCCCAGCCCTAGGGAATCGTTTTCAACTGACAGTTGTCAACATGAAAGGTAAATTACATTCCACTGACTCTCTACAACCAAGCACTTCAAAATATTATCCGGTGCAATTCAAAAGCATTGCTGTAACAGCTGAAGAAAATACCTACTTAGACAAATATCGATGTCCTTAACATACACCCAAAAATCCCTGGACACTGCAGAAACTCAAGATTCCCAGAAAAAATCGAATATCAACATACCCGGAAAAAACTTATGTAACTAATTGCTCAAATTTAACCATAACCTAAACAATGTCACCATAGTTGTTGATTTATGTAAAATAAAATAGGTAGGTACCTACCTACACTCAAATTTTCATTAGGTAGCTACAAGGTAATTCATGTTTTTATTTTTACTTTCCTTGTTTTCATAATGAAAAACACAGTTTTACCTCCGGTGAAACACTTATTTAGTCCCTCAAACTAAACCCCGTCTCGGGACTAAATAAGTTACTTTCAGCCCTAAGGTAACAATGTACTTACTATTAAACTGTATTAAGTAGGTAGGTACCTGAAATATATTCTTGCAACCGAGTTCTACCCAGTTCTATAATTTCAAAATACTAAAGTTGGTTGTAGGTAAGGACATTGAAGTTTCACCATACAAATTTCGTTCACATTAGAGGTAAAGGATCGAAACCTTTGATTAAAACAAATAAGCGGAAGATAGGTGACTCGCCTCTAGCGGATGGACCGCTTAAATTAGGTCCCCGTCTCCTAATTACTCTCAGTCGCAAGAGCATCGCGCGCGTTAGACGTGAAGATGCTCTTTTATGATTTTAAGCGGGATAAACGTTACTGAAATGCCTTCGTGTGCTTATAAGCGTTGAACCAATCATTAAAAAAGAAAAACGAATCTCATGGAATCACTTTTCACTCGTAAGTACACGAAAACTTGAAATTTCTTATGATATTTGTAAATTAGCTTATTGTTTTGATCGTTATTTTTTAGAGCGAGATAGAAATAAACGATACTTTTAAGTATGATCACGCACGTGGTGCCGAGCGAAAGCGCCCGCAGCCCGCGAATTGTTTTCGCAGTAGCGTCAGCACATAGTTGGTGCCTTTTTCCCTCACGAAATACAAGCAGATTTCGTAGTGCACCTGTTACGCTTTACCTGCTGTTGATCATCATCTACTACATTTAAACGAGCAATTCATATACATGAATATATATGAATCTCAGAAACGGCTCCAACGATTTTCATGAAATTTAGTATGCAGGGGGTTTCGGGGGCAATTAATCGATCTAGCTAGTTCATTTCTAGAAAACGTCGAGATCTTTACAAAAAAAATACCGATCATCCAGGTTCTTATTATTTATGTGTAGTAATAGGTATATCTTTAGGTTGTCCTAAGATTTACTATGTACCTAATTGAGATTATTATTTTATAATAATAATCTCAACTAGGTTGGTAGTCATTGTCACGGACACGACTCGACCCGAAGTATGCCGGTGACGCACGAGTTGTCTCGCTCGCGCTACTGTCGAAACAAATATGTGTTAATAAAAATATTTGTCTCTGTCGTTCAGTAGTTCAGTAGTTGTGAGTGTTGTGTATGTGGTTGTGGTTGTGCAAAGGTACATACATAACTTAACTTACTTTAAATATTATCTAATTAATGTAACTAACATTAATTTAATTTAACCTACATTTTGTTTTATCTTATTTATTTGCTAAACTTAATTTAATGTATATAACTGTACTACGGAAGAGCGAGACCCTCTAAACACAGGTATATAATATACTTAAAAGAGGATCCCACATCCATGAAATGTATCATATATTAAGTTTTAAGAAATAAATATTTTGTATTGTATTGTATTGTGCATCATGTCTATAATTTCACTTGACGAATATAAGGACGTGCCGTATCTTCCGCTTATTTGTTTTAATCAAAGATCGAAACCCTAAAAAAGAAGCACACTGAGTGAGAAGTTAGTGTCAGTGGCCCCGAGTGAAATTCCACAGCCAACAGACGCACTCTGAATAATAAGTAGAGTATGAGTAGGTAGGTACCGATATGTATAAGCCGATGTTAAAGAAGGTTCGAAGGAAAGACATCGTCGACAATCGTCGTATCCAGCGAATATAGGCACAACTGCAAAACAATATATTAGGTTGGGGAAAAAGTCTTTTCGCATTATAGTATGTATGAACTTGTAATAAAATCTCTTTGGCTATACTATTTGTATCTGGCTGGTTTTGGTATCATTAAAAGTTTAAATTTTAAAGAACATAATTCCAAATTTAAATTAGGAAAATGTGTGATTTTTATTTGTTTTTCGTACTGTCAAGATGAGTGAATCTAATGAAGAAATTCGATACATTTTAAAATTTTACTACAAAAAAGGTGAAAATGCAACGTAAGCCTCGAAAAAAATTTGCGATGTTTATGGACCGAGTGCAGTCTCTACTGTCTGTTAAAGTAGCACAAATTTGGTTTAAGCGTTTTCAATCCGGAAATTTTGATGTCAAAGATGCACGTCGCTCTGGTCGCCCTATTACGGATAAAATGGATGCCATTTTTGAAAAAGTGGAGCAAGATCAGCATATCAGTAGTAACGGCGTAGCTGAAGAACTGGGAATTGACCACAAAATAGTTTTGGCGCATTTGAAAAAAACTGGGTACACAAAAAAGCTCGATATTTGGGTACCTCACGAGCTCACTGAAAGAAACCTAATGAACCGTGTACTCATTTGTGATTCTTGATTACGACGTAATGGAACCGAACTATTTCTGAAGAAGCTGATAACTGGTGATGAAAAGTGGATCACGTACGACAAGAACGTGCGAAAAAGGTCGTGGTCAAAGGCCGGTCAGGCTTCACAGACTGTGGTGTAACCCGGGTTAACTCGCAACAAGGTGATGCTGTGTGTGTGGTGGGATTGGAAGGGCATTATTCATTATGAGCTGTTACCACCATGCAGGACCATCGATTCTGAACTCTACTGCGAACAACTGATGAGATTAAAGCAAGAAGTTGAGAGAAAGCGGCCGGAATTAATCAACAGAAGGGGTGTGGTTTTTCATCATGATAACGCTAGACCTCACACATCTTTAGCCACTCAGCAAAAATTAAGAGAGTTTGGCTGTGTTAATGCATCCGCCGTATAATCCTGACCTTGCACCTTCAGATTTCCACCTGTTTCGGTCTCTTCAGAATTCTTTAGGCAGTGCAGGTTAACATCACGAGAGGACTGCCAAAACCACTTGTCGCGGTATTTTGATCAGAAATCCCAAAATTTCTATAGCAATTGGATCATGTTCCTACCTATAAGATGGCAAAAAGTTATCGAACAAAATGGTACCTACATACTTTAGTTAAATGTAAATAAACTATATTAAAAAATGTTTTGAATTTTCTTAAAAAAAGCGAAGAAACTTTTTCCCCAACCTATTATTTACAGGAGAAGGTTTAATTAAACTGATTATCTCGATAAGTTACTCACAGAACAGAAACAACAATAGAAATAGCATGATGACTTTTTATAAGGAGAACCAGTGTAGCTAAACTCGCACATGTAGAAACAAACACACTTAGAAATAAAAGTTATAATTGGCTGAAAAAGAACGTTAAAAAGGACCAAACCATAAAACAAATGTTATTGATATAAAACCTTAGAACCATCAGAACATGGTTCAAACCGCAATAAATTAAACAGTACTAAAATGTAAGTCTACTTACCAAGAGATTTTTGTTTTAGTCTCTAACAACAAGAAATATAATTGATAATGCAATGGCTGTTATTTGATTGCCCACAAATATAGCTGCTTCCTTAGTGATGTGCCAAAGGATACAAGACGAATGTATCGATATCGATTATTATACCTACCTACTGATGGATATCAAAATACGAATACGATGGGTACGTCAGTTTATATTTGTGGTGTGCCAAATAAACAGCTTTTCTTTATTTTAAGACAATCACACGCTTGTGTTTCTTTGGCGTTGAGGAAGGTTCTGCTGATAAATTTTATGTCTGTCAATTTTAATACGTTTCATTAGATTTCGATTTTACGTAATCATAATATAGTACCCAAATGAATTTAATTAATTATAATAAAACGTCATGAATATAAAGAATATAATAACCTGAAAAAACAACATTTTTAGAGTCTGTATAGCTGTGTCAACCATGTATTTGTTTCCACTTTTTTAATTACAAAATCTTAGTCCTTAAATTGGTCTGAGCAAATTGTTCTTGTTTTTGTAGAAACCAATTTTGTTTCCGAGTTGCATCAATACATTTTTTTAAATGTTTCGTGCATTGGGAAAAATGAAACCAGAAGTTTATTTCTTCAAAATACTTCTAGTATTTTCATCTTAACTAACCACTGGACACCATATAGTTTAAATACATTTTGAATAAAGTCATAATCAAAACAAAAAAACAATGACCTAGAATATATAAACCTTTTAATAGGGGTAACTATTTACATGATGAAGTTTTCGATAACACATTCTTCAGTTTTTAGGGTTACATCCCTAATTGAATAGCGCAAGATGAGGTTTAAGAGAAACGCGACCTTAAACGGTAAATTCATAGTCTGTTTTTGTTTGACGGTTTTGCATTTTAAACAAAACATAAATAAAACCGTTTTAAACATATGATATGATTATGCCCCCTTATGTTAAATTTGTGGTTTGGCTATGATTTTTGCACTCCAGAACAGCACAATACAGCATTTTATAATTTTTTATGATTTTTTTGAGTTACGTTTACCCTGACAAACTTCAAACACGACGGAAGTGAGCGAAGCTTGTAGTGCGCGGTATTCCGCATACTAGGTGTTACGCGGGCCCCGCCTACTTACTACTTCTATCGTTTTTTCTGTTCTGTGAAGTTACCATACCAGTTACCATATTAACTTTTCCTACTTTTTTTATGCAAAATTTAAAAAAAACGAGCGTGCCTTATGATGTGTAATATCTGACATCTCACCTAGTAATAAGGAACATTTAGCTCACATCTCATGCATTCTCTTTCTCTTTTTTGTCACACACACACGTACGCGCTGTTGGCTGCCAGTAGGTAGGTACTAATCTTTCAGAAAATAGGTTAGTACCATCTGACGGCCAACTCTACAGTGCGCTTCCCCGGCTTCCTGTTCCGTCTCTTTTCGCGAAATCACTCCCACAGATTGCAGGACAGCGTTACACATTGAAAACATATGTTTTTTTATATAATAAGTCATTTAAATGTACCTACGTTTGTACGCCTTACGTTTTCGTTAGTTTTGACCCCTAAATCGTTCTTATACGTTGATTTCTGCGCCAACAGGCGAAACGTGTAGTTCAACTCAAGCACCACAGTGTCCTTTTTCACCGGAGTTTGGGCGTTATAATGATGCAAACTATATCCTTCCGTCATTTGTTAGCAACTTCAGTGCTATTTGGAAGAGTTGCTAGCTGCTTTATGGACTATAGGTACTCACTGTCGGACTATTAGTATTTTTACGAGCCGGGTACTGATAAATTAATGAAACCGCTCGATTTTACCAAATTATAACTTTAATTTCAATGTTACTTACTATATACTTACTTACAATACATACTGAACTAAATCCATTCTACTAGTAAACTTCCCAATAGAAAACAATAAAAGTCACAACACTAAAACACAACTGATAACACTTCGAAACTATCGCACTTGTCTTGTATCAGTCTTGAATAGACTGACCGCACTGCTTTTATATGAGCTTTTATATGAGTCCGTCCGTAGCGCCTAGGCGCGACCCGAACGTTCGCGAACGAACCAGAACGCGCTCATATGTTCGCTTTTAAGAGAGATAATATCCATCTCGTTCGCTCTTATACATTAGATACGCATACATTGTAGAGAATATTTAATGCTTCTGCCCGCCAACATTTATGGAGAAATGTAGCGGGCGCAACAGTATGTTACAAGATTGATAGATTAATTGAAGAAAGGGCTAGTAGGAAAAATTCAAGGGCGGGAAGTGGCCACTTTGAGTTTCGCTCTGTAATAATAAAGATAATTGATTGATTTGTTGATTGATTCAGGCGTGACTGCGAAAATCCATTGCAAAACATTAAACAAATGTACATACATAAATTCAGTACTATACCGCCAATCTATTCCTTTCTCAAAAAAAAAAAACATTCTCTATCATTTTAGTAATAATATTTTAACCGCTCCCCCACCCTATATGGTTATACAGTAAGTTCAAATGTGTTCAAATGATTGACATAGAGCAAAGTAAACTAGTATTATTATTGTTTAAGCATCGATACGCCATGTGAAGGGCAAAAACTCATTTACTATCATCATTATTACCCAGATATTTTATTTTATCTGTAGGTATTTATAATAATACATCAAATACAGTGGTTATCAGTAGGGGGCTTTAAAATAATGAGTACCTAACCTATACAATTTTGGTATAATTTCAGTTGACCTTAATTTGCGCATCATAAAATTAATGTAATTAGAACCTTTTATTTGCATTTAATGTTTTGCTGAAGCCATTTACAACATTGAACCCAAGCGGCGCCAGCCTGTAGACTTCTTTTTTTGAATCAGCCGAAAAAAGGAGCACAGTGTTGTCAGCGGCAGCGTAAGAGTAAGATATGGTAATGCCTTGATCTAACTTTTGATGACAGAGCTAACCTTTGATACCTAAAGTTTCTTGCTTGTGCTATAGGATAGGAATAGAAACGGTATCAAAAGGTCCAGGAAAATCTCTATAGTGTGATTACCTTTATCAAGTTCTTTCGCAAATAACTTGAAGTCATTAAGGTCGTGGAAATGATATGATTATGATAGGAAACAGCGAGGTTATTTCAGTGAATATGCTCATTACAAATATATTTTTGTAGACGTAGTGCTAACTTAACTTACTTTGCTTTGTCTTAGTCTTTGACCAAGCTGTAGGAGTCCAATCTCATGATTTGTCAAAGAACAATGGAGTGCAGTATCCTAGGATTCAAACATACTTACAGAGTACCTATGGAACAGCATGCAATGCTCAATAACTATAATTGCTGCTGCAGGGAGTATAACGTTTAGACTCTTGTGGGATAGGGCAGGCCATGTGAGTCCCATCATCTCAGATAAATAAGCCAATATAGTAACACCCTAGCAACCTGACGGACAGCGGTGTCGCGGTCGAATAAGAAAACGTTGGAGGGATGATCTAGATACCTTCGAGAAAGGAGAACCCACTGTCCTTTCTGAGATGGATGACGGTTCTTCCAACAACGGTTGAAAGTATTTGGTGGAGACTTTTACCAAGCAGTGGGACGAAATAGGTTCAAATAAAATGTTCATGTGATGTTAGTGAAACAGACCCTAAGGTCGTGGGTTTGAATCCAGTCGCGTACCAATGGATTTTTCTGATCGAAAAATGTATTCGCTATACCAGTACTCTCAAACGGTGAAGGAAAACATCGTGAGGAAACCGGAATGTCGTAGAACCCCAAAAGTTCAAAGACATGCCAAGTGGACGAAAGGAGCTTCTGAGGCGCACTTTAATCCTTTCTGTACACTGGTTTGAAATAACTAGTGACACGATAAGAAGAAGAAGAAGAAGTGAAACAGATACTTCAATCCCATATAAACAATTTTTTACCAACCTCTGTAGCGCAGAGGTTCGATTTCCGACGCGAACCAAATATTTGTCTCGTTTCAGGGCTGGGTGTTTTTCTATGTATAATAACTAATAAGAGTATGTATTTACAAAAATAAGTAGGTACCTACATGATTATTATACAACAAATCAGTCACCTGGTTCCCATAAAACAAGCCCTGCTTACAAGCTCTTAAAATGTTCATCATTATTATTATTATAGCTAGAGACACCCAAAAAATAAATTAGCACCTCGTTTCTTATGGGAAACATAATATGAAAAAGCAAGTTCTTCGAACAGAATCTTAAATTACTGAAATAATTTGACACAAATTTGAAAAATGTCGTCTAGAACACAATTGTGTTGTGTTTGTGTATTGAGTGTGAGTAAACAATGCAAGTTCGTTCGGCGTATCACAGCGTAAATTAAATCAGTACTTAAGTTAGTTTTAATAATGTTAGGTCGTTTAGTAGAAACCTACATGTTTTTTTTAGTGGGCTTCTAAAGTCGCCGTACGACTTCGCAATCTTGACTTCTTTGAGCAGTTTATTATATAGCTGTAGGTACACCCTCAAAGGCAATATATCTCTTTCCTTTCTTTTTCTGTCTTTATATTATTACTAGCTGTTACCCGCGACTTCGTACGCGTATGCTTAGAATATTTTTTTTATTTTTGGAAGGAATGCACTCTGTGCATCTAAAGAACATCTCATAAGTTTAATCCCCTATTTTTACTATTTACGTTTTGCAAAATAATTCCAGAAGGGGAATTAAGAATTCCCTTCGTGAATTATTTTGCAAAACGTTGAGACACATAAGTATTTTTTAAATATAATGCCTAAATATGAATTTTCAGATTCCTAACTAAGGAAATATGAGAGAACAGATGGACAAATATTTAGTACAATTCCGCCAATCTATTCCTAAAGAAATTCGACACGTGTTTCGTCCCTCCACGATATTTGTTTTTTAGTTAATGGGTATTTATCGCGTATTACCTTTTAATTCATATTTTTTTTAACAAAATTGAAGTTGAGGCAAGTAAGTATTTTTTTGTTCATAATGAATATAAACAATAAGTGTACTTTAGAGAAGAAAACTTAGTGTTCACAAGACACTGATCGTCCATGATATTGTATTATGTAATAATATGTAATATATTGCCCAGCTTTGTGCTTTTCAGAAAAAATGGACGGTGGACGACGTACTTACCACTTACTTACCACGTACTTACCCTACAGCAGCTTCAGTTGTTGATGGAGTTTGCCGAGGCCAATAAAGAATTAGCCCTCGGTAGACTTCGATCTAAAGAGGGACGGGCTATGTCGATTCGCCTTTGGCATAAGTGCGCTGACGCACTGAATAAAGAAGGGCCACTTAAGACTGCCTAAAGAGTGGACCAACGTATCTAACTTTAAGGTTATTTATAACTTAAGTTCTTAAACTATTTATCTTCATAAATAATTTAAATGTCCAGATTTGGAATGATCAAATCATTCGACTTTCAATCAATCAGAGTAAAGTAAGATCAAAATTGACGAGCCTTACTCTCTCTCAGCGTCGTACAGGCGGTGGGCCTGTTTTAACTTTTTATTTCTGGATGTATAATTTTTCTTACAGCAATCCATGGTGAACTCGACGCGAGCCGCAGTTTGATGATGCTTATTGAGGAGATGCGCGCCCACAGAGACAGCTTTCTCACTCAGTCTGCGCTGAGACAAGCTGAAGCCGCGAAAGCGCAGGCTGAGGCTGATGTAATAACAGCCAACGCCAGTAGACTGCAGGCCGAAACAATGGCAACAGTATGCCAATCTTTAATATCTTTAGTGGCTGCAGTTCGTCATTTCTTAGGATAAAAATAAATAAACTATAAATTTGGATCCGGACCATTTTATTTTTGTCGTTAGACCTTAGGTACTTCTTTCTAAATTTATCTGACACCCAAACCAATTCAACGTCATCTAGTTAGCAGAACTAAAACATTTGTTACGGAGCTTACGGAGTTTTTTTAAGGTTAACAAATCAGGCTGTTATTCATAATTTTGTAAAACATTATTAGCTTGTGAGATTATAACTAATAGCAGACGGTCATAGAAAAAGTTAAGGTTTCTTGTTGGACTTCGGAATGTTAAAAACTACATTGACCACAGTAATGTTTATTTTCCCGCATGTCTATAACAATTTCTAGAAAAATACAAAACAATAAAACAATAATGAGTACATACTGCAAATAATAAATATAAATATGGTATGACACATTTCAAGGCACTTTTTTATAAAATATCGTACACCAAATATAAAATTTACAGATTATGATACTGAAAAGATACAGAGATTCATTTATAAAAATAATATTGATTCAATAAATTAACTAGATTAAGATATTAGATCACACTCACAAATAAACGTACTTACTTGAAAATTTAAATTCATTCTGAAAGAATAAAAATCTTCATAATAATCAAGAATTCGTAACCGTAAAAATCGTAAATATCTATAAATCGTAAAATTCGTAAAAATCTTTGACTGTGGTGGTTCCGGCATAGAATAGGACCCCTCCATCTCCTCCCGTGGATGTCGTAAAAGGCGACTAAAGGAACATACACCGGGGGTTTGGGCAGCAGCACCCCCCGAGCACAAAATACTGAATCTGCGGTCACCAATCCGTCTGCCAAGCGTGGTGACTATGGCAAAACCCCCCATATGATGAACACAACTAGAAGACGGCCCCCAGTTCCCGGCAGTTCCGCTATTCCTGGCATAGGTGGCGGCCATGGTAACGGCGGAACAGGGGGTGCGAAGAATCTCCGGCAGAGGTCCAGCTACCACTCCCAACGACCCCTGGCCCTGGCAACATACAACGCACGCACACTGAGGACCGACGAGAAGTTGATAGAGCTGGAAGAAGTAGTAAATAAGTTGCACTGGGATATTATGGGGTTATCAGAATTCCGAAGAGAGGGAGAGGACACGATAATCCTAAATTCCGGCAACTTATTCTACTACCGGGAGGGCGATCAACTTTCTCAGCACGGTTTCGGATTTCTCGTCCACAAATCCCTCGTTAATAACATAGTAAAGATCGAAAGCGTGTCGAGCAGGGTGGTATACCTTATACTCAGAATAACCAAACGGTATTCGCTTAAGGTCATACAGGTGTACGCACCTCACTCGAAACGTCCAGACGATGAAGTGGAGACTATGTATGATGACATTTCAAATGCCATGCAAGCCTCGAAAACACACTTTACGGTTGTGATGAGGGACTTCAACGCGCGGCTAGGTGTGATGAATGGATATGAACTGAGAGTGGGGCAATTTGGATTTGGACAGCGGAACCAACGGGGTCAGCGATTGGCCGACTTCATGGAAAAGGAGGGACTCTTTATGATGAACTCCTTTTTCAAGAAGCGGTCGTCCAGGAAATGGACGTGGCTTCACCCCGGTGGACCCAAACGCGAGATAGATTTCATCATGACTACAAAAAAGCAAATATTTAATGATGTCTCAGTGATCAACAGGGTCAAAACCGGCAGTGATCACCGAATGGTTAGAGGCTCATTAAATCTTAACGTAAAGCTAGAAAGGTCCCGTCTGATGAAATCTACTCTTCGCCCAAGTCCTGCCCAAATCCAAAACCCCGAGAGCTTTCAGTTGGAACTCCAAAATCGCTTACAATGCCTCGCGGAATGCGGATCCGTGGACGAAATAAATGACGGTCTGGTGGAAATTGTCCATGCCGTTGGGTCAAAGTTCTGTAAAACCCAGCGCAAAGGTAGCACCCAAAAACTCTCTGAGCACACTCTTAAACAATGAAACTGCAGTCTTCAGTGGACATGTCGAAATACAGCTCGCTCAATAAACAGATCTCTAAGTCTATGCGACGCGATTTGCGTCTCTTTAATACGTGTAGTATAGAACGCAATAGAGCACAACCAAGGTTCCAAAGTGTTCGCGAGAGATCTGTCTATTGGGCAAAGTCTGTTGACGAAGCTGCAGACCGATAGTGGCAGTGTCGTTTCCTCGAAGCCAGAAATTTTACGAGAGCTCGAGAAGTTCTATGGACAACTATACACCTCATCGCAAAGTCCTACTACAAGCACGAATACCGATGCAAGAGCCCGCCTAACCCGACACTACACTGAAGACATTCCGGACGTCAGCCTATATGAGATTCGAACGGCTCTCAAGCAGCTTAAGAACAACAAGGCACCGGGGGAAGACGGAATAACGACAGAGCTTCTGAGAGCGGGTGGAACACCGGTACTTAAGGTCCTCCAGAAGCTGTTCAACTCCGTCATCCTCGAGGGAACTACGCCAGAGGCGTGGAACAGGAGCGTGGTGGTACTGTTCTTTAAGAAAGGGGATAACACCCTCTTAAAGAATTACAGGCCCATCTCGCTGTTGAGCCATGTCTATAAGCTGTTTTCGAGAGTAGTTACTAATCGTCTCGCTCGTAGGTTTGACGACTTCCAGCCTCCCGAAAAAGCCGGGTTCCGAAAAGGCTTTAACACCATAGACCACATCCATACGCTCCGGCAGGTTATACAGAAGACCGAAGAGGATAACCAGCCACTTTGTTTAGCGTTTGTGGACTATGAGAAAGCCTTTGATTCTGGCGAAACCTGGGCAGTGTTGCGATCACTCCAGCGGTGCCAAATCGACTATCGGTATATCGAAGTGTTGAAATGTCTGTACAGTAACGCCACCATGTCTATCCGACTCCAGGACCAGAGCACGAATCCAATCCCATTGCATAAAGGGGTGAGACAGGGAGATGTTATTTCTCCGAAACTGTTCACCTCTGCATTGGAGGATATTTTCAAGCTCTTGTACTGGCATAGACATGGTATCAACATCAATGGCGAACACATCACTCACCTTCGATTTGCCGACGATATAGTCCTCATGGCAGAATCTCTGGAAGACCTTGGCACAATGCTCAGCGACCTTAATATCGTGTCCCAACAGGTGGGTCTTAAAATGAACATGAGCAAGACAAAAATCATGTCAAATGCTCATGTTGCACCCGTACCGGTACATATTGGGAACGATATAATCGAAGTTGTAGACCATTATGTCTATTTTGGTCAAACGATTCAACTAGGCAAGTCCAACTTCAACAAAGAGGTCAGCCGACGAATCCAACTCGGATGGGCAGCGTTCGGGAAATTACGGCACATCTTCTCGTCACAGATACCGCAGAGCCTCAACACGAAAGTCTATAATCAGTGCGTGTTGCCAGTGATGACATATGGAACTGAGACTTGGTCGCTAGCTATTGGCCTCATACACAAGCTCAGTCGCGCAACGTGCTATGGAGAGAGCTATGTTGGGTGTTTCACTACGTGATAAAATCCGCAACGAGGAAATCCGTAGAAGAACCAAAGTCACCGACATAGCACTCAAAATTTGCAAGTTGAGGTGGCAATGGGCAGGCCATATAGCTCGCAGAACTGATAACCGTTGGGGAATAAAAGTTCTCGAATGGCGACCAAGGACAGGAAAACGAAGCGTAGGACGAACCCCCACCCGATGGACTGACGACATTGTAAAGATCGCAGGAAGTCGGTGGATGGAGAGGGCTCAAAATCGTTCATCCTGGAAATCTATTGGGGTGGCCTATGTTCAGCAGTGGACTTTATAAAGGCTGTTATGATGATGATGAATCTTCGTAAAAGATAAAAACATTAATTATGTTCATTATATTCATTGAACGTATCAGGAAGAATAATCCTCAGGCGCCAAAGTCGCCGCTGTTACTTCCGTTACAGCCTTGCTTGCTTAGTTGATTGGGACACTGGATGGTCCTTATTATGTCCAACCACCGTCTGGTACGAAGCCATCGCGTAAAACAGAGCTATCAAAACCTGAAAGATGTATTATAGATAGTGCGCCAGTAGAGTTAACGCGGGATGATCAGCAGGGAGTATTTAATGATGATGTATGTAGCTTGGGTTGTAGATACTACTAACACTTAACTTTGTCTCTACATCTAGACAATCAGCACGAAGTGGAGCAGCTATACAAGGTCTTAGCTTCTCCACCAATACTGTAAAAAAATCCATAGAAAGACGATACTGTTCCACAAAGTTTCCTTCATATGAGAATGCGAGAGATCGCCATATTAATAAATTTTTTCTGCGGGTTGATGTTCGGCTTTCAGCCACATCTACGTCATACGCACTTTCTAAATGATCAAAGCAAATTCCGAGCATTTTCAGCAATTAAAACGGCTCAGAAAACAATAAGAAATCTCTCGACACAAACTGAATTAAAAACGTTAGTTTCAAAGCGCTGTCAAAGATGACGCGATCCGGCAACGTTCGATCAACGTATTTTCCAAAATAGATCTAAATCGTTTCCGTTATAGTGATTAGCGCGGTACGAAATATGTCTAAAATAACGATTTGACTTTGGTTTTGATTTGGATTAGCTTTGGTTCAAACGTTCAAAATTACCGCGATCGCCCCCCAGATAGGTTTGTTTATTAAAACTTTAAGGACTGCCCTCTGGGCTCGCTCAAGTCTTAGCATTTGGGTTTTGACACAGCCACCCCAAGAAGGGATACATTAAGTAAGAACAGATTGACCTAAAGAATAATAAATAGATTCAAGAAGTTCGTAACTAATGACAGGACGAAATGTCAATTTGGTTTTTCCAGCTAAGAGTGTTATCCAACATAATCCCAAGATACTTATAGGTAGAGGTGCGTTCTAAAGGCAGACAGTCACAGGAAGATGGAATAGTAGCATTGGGACATACATGTGCAAGCAAGGATACAGAAGGATGAGGGCGGTTGTGCAGCAGAGGTTGGGGAGAAGGTCATAAATTTAGTTTTGGAAATGTTCAGAGTAAGAAGATTGGATCGCAGCGAGAACATAACAGCCTTAAGAGCAAATTCTGCATTGTTACGAGCATTTTGCCAGGTACGACCGTTTATGACAAGGGCTGTGTCATCAGCGTAGGTGATGATTTTACAGTTAGGAAGATTTAAGTCACAAAGATCATTAATATAGATAAGGAATAAGGTCCAAGAACGCTACCTTGGGGAGCACCAAAGGAAATAGATTACACCTTACTCATGAGCCCATCAATTTTTACACACTGTCTGAGAAGTAGCTACGGAAAATGTCAAGTACAATTCCCCTAATACCAATGCGTTCTAATTTATTCAGTAAGATGGGGACAGAAACAGTATCAAAAGCCTTGGAAAGGTCCAGGAAGACACCCATCGTTTTTGCTTTTTGTCTATGTTCCTGACAACAGCATCGGTCAGTTCAATGATAGCGTCCTCCGTGGACCTCCCACTCCTGAACCCATATTGGTTAGAGGATAAGATGTCCCTTTCACTCAAAAATTTAATTAACCTACAGTTAATAATTTTTTGATTTTTTTTTGAAAATACAGTCAGGACCGATATAGGCCGATAGTTTGTAACAGCCTTTCGGTCCCCACTTTTAAATACTGGATGAACAATGGCTTTTTTAAATGCACGTGGAAAAATGCCAGATGCAATGGACAAGTTAAATATGTGGCATAAAATAGGAGTAAGAATATGTCTCGCAGATTTAACTTTCAAGGTAGTAATGCCATCCCAGCCTGTCGCATATTTTTCATTGAGGTTGGAAATGATAAAATCTATTTCTGAGTTATCAATACTAAAAAGAACCATAGAGCTAGAGAGAGATTGAGTGAGAGGTGGCTGTGGCAAGAAAAGTTCGGAGTTTGGAGGCGTAGATGGGTCAGTGTTAGATATGAGAATGAGTTTAGAAGCGAGAGACTTACCTATGTTTGCAAAAAAGGAATTAACAGTATCAACTGAAAGGGAGGGGGAGGAACACATCTCCAATAGATGAGTGGAGGTTGAGTTTATCTAATGAAGATTAGCAATTTGTTTAATAGCGTTCCAAGTATCTTTAGGATTATTTTTGGCATTACGGAATTTAACTTGATTGTATTCCAGTTTTCGTTTTTTTAAAAGATAGTTGCAAAATTTGCGATAGCGTTGATAAATAAACTTATGAGTTTCAGGATTTTTTCAGGATCAGGATTTTTTTGCACTTACGAGACAGTTTATCTCTTTGACGAATGAAGCGCAGGATGCAAGGAGTGATCCAGGGCCTTATGATACGCTGTCGACTAGGAATGAGTACATTTCGACTATTTATTTTTATAGAGGTGGAGATAATATTTATCAAGTTATCTGAGATTGTTTCGGGATCACTAGCGAGGAGGAGTGGAGAAAAATCTGTGTTTTCCAGATAATCGACAATCGCAGGGACATCATAGGGTTGAGATAAGCGATTTGTAGATGGTTCGGTGGTTTTAGACTTACAGCAGAGAAGTATAGGCATGTGATCAGTGCTGGGCGAGTTGAGTATAAGAGTAGTTGCGGGATTAGGTGAACGAAGTATGACATGGTCAATGCAGCTTTTATCTCTTGTAGGTATGAGATGGGCAGGAAGCATGTGAAGCAACCAGATCTAGATATTCGTCTGAGTTTGGGTCAGAATTTCCAGGAAGCATGTTTATATTAATATCTCCAATGATAATAGCAGTCTTGAAGTTGATTAGACTTTTTATCGTGAGGTCTAGGCTAGAGAGAAAAGGTTTTACATTTTTAATGACGGCGAGCGATAAAGAGCTATAATAGCAAGAGTGATAACTATCTTTAAAATAATATTGTAATACATCTTCTGATCGGTTCAGCCGTTTAGCCTTGAAAACGTAACAAACAGACAGACAGAGACACTTTCGCATTTATACTGAGCTACAACAGGTATCTATAGAAGTAGGAATACATTGTACGAATTATATGCTTCCAGAGAGACAATGTTAGATGATCCGTTTTTATTTTACATGTACTTACTTTTGAGTAGTTCTTAACTACTCAAAAGTATTCAAAAAAGTTTGTCATGCGGCTAAATCACTGTTTTTGAGAAAAAGAATTGAAAATTTAACAGATAAAATAAAAGCTACAAGCTTGGAAATTAATAAATAATGAAACAGGTAAATCAAAGGCCCGAAATAGACAGTTGAAATTAAATATAAATGGTACAACTTTGACAAAGCAACAGGAGAATGCGAATGCATTTGATAGTTTTTTCTCAGATATACCTAAAATTAAGACCAAATCGTTAAACTCTTCAGCCTCCAGAGCTTCCGATCTATTAGAATCTAGTGTTGCTAAATGTTTTAGCTATATTAACGAGGCCAGTATCGTAAAAGCATTCAAGTTAATTAATATGAAAAATACAGAAGATCTTTGTGGAATGTCTACAAAGGTGCTGGGTGTCATTATCTGTATTGCGCCATGTTTAGCTTATATTTTTAATAGATGTATCGACGAGGGAGTTTTTCCCAATCTTATGAAAAACAGTAAACTCATTACTGTGTTTAAGTCTGGAAGTGAAAGTGATCTCGCTAGTTATATACCGATATCGATATTACCTAGGTTAAGTAAAATTTTTGAAAAAATCATTTTGAATCACTTATTATATCACTTTAACGTAAGGGCCTGCTACATAGTAACCAATACGGATTTACTAAAGGTCGTACAACAGCTGATGCAGGTATAGCGCTCTTAAAGCATATATTTGACGCCTGGGAGAAGTCACAGGATGCAGTTGGGGTATTCTGTGATCTATCTAAGGCCTTTGACTGTGTGCTTCATGCAACCCTAATCTCATAGTTAAAATATTATGGCATTAAATACCGGACGATTTACCTCATACAGTCTGACAGTCAGTCAGTATATCTATCTGATAGAGTTCAGAAAGTAGACGTAGATGGTGAGAGGTCTTCAGGATCAATTATTGATACAGGGGTTCGATATTAGGCCCTTTTTTATTCCTAGTGTACGTTAACGATTTACATTTTTTTGTAAAAAATATTTGTATTATAGTTTTATTCGCAGACGATACGTCTTTAATTTTTAAAGTTGATATAGGTAAAACCAGTATGGGGATAACGTAAATGAATCCTTATCGTTAGTTCTTAACTGGTTCACTGTAAATAACCTTTTGCTTAATTCAATAAAAACTAAATGTATCAAATTCACTTTGCCAAATGTTATTCATAGCCCGACCAACATTGAAATGAATGGAGAGGCAATGAATCTTGTAGATTCCACGATCTTTCTAGGTCTTAATATTGATGTAAAACTACATTGGGGACCACAAATTGATACACTTGCTGGTTGGCTTAGCTCCGCTGCATATGCAGTTCGTGCGATAGGGTGGCTTACTGATGAAGCTACAGCCAGACTAGTTTATTTCAGTTACTTCCATAGTGTTATAACATACGGCATCATTCTCTGGGGGTAAGCAGCTGATATTGGTAAAATATTTGTTATTCAAAAAAGGGCAATACGTGCCATTTATAAAATGAAACCACGAGAATCTTTGAGAGAAATATTCAAAGAAATTAATATTCTCACAATAGCTTCACAATATACATATGAAAATTTGTTATACACACATCAAAATAGAGATGGGTTACAGCAAAATAGAGACCTTCATAGAATTAATACTAGGACACAAATTATATGGACACAATTTATACATCCGTAGGTTTCGACTAGAAAAAGTAAATAAGTCATTTATGGGGAACACGGTTCGCTTCTATAATAAGCTTTCTAATAAGCTTCCTAAAAATGCTACGAAACTACCTACTAAGAAATTTAAAGCATACATAAAAGGTAGTCTTTTTAAGAAAGATTATTATAAAATAAATGATTATATTCTTGATAAGATTGCATGGCCTCATGTCGCTCTGCCCTCAGACAGTTAACCGACACACTTGAAATATTAGGTTGGGGAAAAAGTCTTTTTGCATTATAGTATGTATGAACTTGTAATAAAATCTCTTTGGCTATACTATTTGTATCTGGCTGGTTTTGGTATCATTAAAAGTTTAAGTTTTAATGAACATAATTCCAAATTCAAATTAGGAAAATGTGTGATTTTTATTTGTTTTTCGTACTGTCAAGATGAGTGAATCTAATGAAGAAATTCGATACATTTTAAAATTTTACTACAAAAAAGGTGAAAATGCAACGCAAGCCTCGAAAAAATTTGCGATGTTTATGGACCGAGTGCAGTGTCTACTGTCTGTTAAAGTAGCACAAATTTGGTTTAAGCGTTTTCAATCCGGAAATTTTGATGTCAAAGATGCACGTCGCTCTGGTCGCCCTATTACGGATTTTTGAAAAAGTGGAGCAAGATCGGCATATCAGTAGTTACGACGTAGCTGAAGAACTGGGAATTGACCACAAAATAGTTTTGGCGCATTTGAAAAAACTGGGTACACAAAAAAGCTCGATATTTGGGTACCTCACGAGCTCACTGAAAGAAACCTAATGAACCGTCTACTCATTTGTGATTCTTGATTATGACGTAATGGAACCGAACTATTTCTGAAGAAGCTGATAACTGGTGATGAAAAGTGGATCACGTACGACAAGAACGTGCGAAAAAGGTCGTGGTCAAAGGCCGGTCAGGCTTCACAGACTGTGGTGAAACCCGGTTTAACTCGCAACAAGGTGATGCTGTGTGTGTGGTGGCATTGGAAGGGCATTATTCATTATGAGCTGTTACCACCATGCAGGACCATCGATTCTGAACTCTACTGCGAACAACTGATGAGATTAAAGCAAGAAGTTGAGAGAAAGCGGCCGGAATTAATCAACAGAAGGGGTGTGGTTTTTCATCATGATAATGCTAGACCTCACACATCTTTAGCCACTCAGCAAAAATTAAGAGAGTTTGGCTGGAAGGTGTTAATGCATCCGCCGTATAGTCCTGACCTTGCACCTTCAGATTTTCACCTGTTTCGGTCTTTTCAGAATTCTTTAGGCAGTGTCAGGTTAATGGGACCATGTCCCTTTAGTTAAATGTAAATAAACTATATTAAAAAATGTTTTGAATTTTCTTAAAAAATGCGAAGAAACTTTTTCCCCAACCTATTATATAAACTCTCTTGTATTAGTATTTCTTAGTTAAGGTTGTTATAAGATGGATTATGTAAAAAAGCGCTAGGACCAAGACGAGTTTCTTGCCAGTTCTTCTCGGAATGGAGAAGACAAACGTTTTTTTTAATGCAAAAGTAATCTAAAAAAAAAACAAGAATAACTGTTTTCATTTTTTTTCTACTTTTAAAAATGGCTGAGAAAATTAAGATCAAAGTGTGCATTTTCGTACGACATTATTTAAAAACGCAGTTCCCGCTCAATCATGCGATGACGTCACAACTTATTTCGTCGCGCGCGAAATGTTTCTGGAGTGGATGAGAGCTATACGAAGAGTTGATTCAATAGGACCTAAATCTGTTGGGTTCTGCTGTGAAGAACATTTGATGTGAGTACCTATACCTACTCATCGTTGTCTAATACCTACCTACGTGTGCATTTCTTTATATATTATTTTATATCTACTACCTACCTCTGACAACGATATGCCCAAAAATATGCATAGTTTTTGCCCATAATTTATCTTTTTGAATAGGTACACGCTAATACAACCCTCTAATAAAAACGTAGGTATATTTAGGTTTATTGATGATGGCATAGGTATTAGTTAATTTTGATCTCCTGTTGGAAAACGGTGGGTTAAATCCCTTTTTTTGTGTATAACTTAATGTTATTTTGCACGACCCGAACGTACAGTCTTTCAAGATGTAAATTATATTGCAAGTCAAAATTAGGTATACCATAACGTAAGTATGATTGTATTAAGACCGTACTATTCAACCTACAGTAGTTGGCGGGTCGCAAAATATAGTAGGTATAGGTAGGTATACAAATATGGAATATACCTACCTACCACACATTCAGTTTGAAGTTCGAAATAGGTAGGTATGTATGTAGGTATAACTTCTAAAACTATCATGGTTTTGAAAAAATATTTTTGTTTTGGATAGTTAATTTATCGAGGAAGGCTTTAGGTTTTATAACATCACGCTCCGACCAATAGGAGCGAAGCATCAAAGGAAAATGTTGCGAAAACGGGAAACAATATTCTTTTTTGAAAGCTTCCGTTGCGTGCGCTGCGTAAACGGTTTAAGTTACGCAAAAATGATGTATGATGGAATTATTCCTTATTAAAAGTTCTAAAAAAATGTCTGCGACAGCGAATGTCTATTTTTTAAGATTGACTCACTATAACCTTTTATATATGGTAATCAAATTTGTTCGAAATTAATGCATTATTTGCGAAGGAGTTTTATCAACATTTTATTAATCCTCATCCAAATAAATGTGTTAATAATCACAAGCATTTCATTATGAACAAAATTGTCCTTGACATCACTTGATTTCAATCAACATCTTAGGAGATATCATAATTTTAAAATAACTCCGCAACATAATAGGTATGTCTCGAACATTCATGACCGCAGCCGTGACGTCACGCAGGGAGCGCGCGAAATCTCGAAAATTTAAAAAGTGTCTAAACTTACTAGCAGTCATAACTTCGGTAATACTGCATTTATTCACATGAAATAAAAACTAATATAACATACGTAGTCTACGCTTTAATGTTAGGTATATTTTAGTGTAACATTTTGACCCTTTTGTGTTCTCCATTGGATTAGGATGAATTGGCACCTAAATTCAACTAATATGTAAGACGTTTCTCTCGCTCGATCAAAAATAGAACTAAACAAATTAGAAAACTCATTGAAATAACTTTGGTACTCGTACTTTGAAATAACTTTAAAATAACTATAGATAAATAAATTAAAAAAAACAATTGTTTTTGGAACGAAGTTCTTTATCGCGGGTTGGCGAGGTGCTAGCTGAGAAATAATATAACGCGTTACGTTACGAAAAACCGTAAGGAAAAGAGAGAATGAATAATGTATGCTTGAATTTTTTTAAGAATGTGTGTTTGTATATGTATATATATATATGTGTAGGTATATTTATATATGTAGGTATATATGTATTTATGAATATAGTTATTTATTGAATCAATAATCAAAATTAAAGAGAGGAGTGGGTAGATATAATGAGAGCCTGGCACGTTAATGATTAATTATGCTAACCCTGCATACGAAAGGGACTTCGTTCCAAACGCGTGTCCCGCGCGCGACACGTTCAGTTTTTTTTTATGAGTATGGTTACAATCAATCAATTGAAACTATACCCACACCACAGTGTCCGGCGAATACGGTAAAACATGCGCTTGTGAATTGTGACCCCAACTCGCACAAAGGGAAGTCGCTATCTTCAATCTTAAGTCATTTTCTCACTCGTGTCGTAATCGGTTATGAGAATTAACCCCACGTACCTCTATGTTGGGTCTAACTGCAGTTATCTATGTTATTGAAGTAGGTAGGTGCCTACATTCTTATTTAAGAGGCCTATCACAAAAAGCCGTCATAAAAGATTAGGTACATTGAAGCGCGGCGAAAACTGGCTCGAACTTACGAGTTCACAACATTCTTATAGCCAAACTCTAAACGGTTTTGATACTTTTTCGATTATTGAGTTATTTATTAATATTTTTCTTACATATTTGGTTGAGATAATGATAATAATGATAAATAATCCAATTATCAGTGGAAGAGCTAGTACTGTAATAGAGACATAAACTTTTAGCTATTTTTGTGTGATATAGGTATCTATTTATGTTGCTGTTTTACAGCTTTGTCCGTAACAAAAATTGATTTGTAACTTTGTACATGTCTATTGACGTTTTGTATAATAAATAAGTAGGTAAGACAAATAAGGTTTCATAAAAAATATTTAATAAAACAAAAAAAAAACTAATAAATTACTATAATAAATTTTTTAAAATTAATAAGTATGATTTGATAACTTGTATGACCTGTTTTTTTTATTTATTGCTTCATTTGATCTTGTAAATGTAGATGTGTAGTGTATTTTTTCTTTTTAACAGATTTATACACGGAGCCTTTTTGACCCATGCTCAAAATAAAAAGTAAGGTAAGTAAAGTAAAGTAAGATTCGTAAAAAAATATAACGAGTCAATATTAGTTTTTCCATTTTGATAAAAAAATTTAAATACAAAAATTGATCAAAACGAGGTAGACGCACTATACGCGCCAAACGATAGGAATGAGCGTAAACTACGCTCACTCCGTTTCGTTTGGCGCGTAAAAATTCGACACAGGTGCAACGTCTACGAGCGCTCGCGCAGTACTGACTGAGTTCGAGCCAGTGTTAGCAACCTGAAGCGAGCTGACTATTGTACCAGGGGTGTAGAATTATGGTATTTGTCACTGTCATGGACCGAAATTATCGTACTTATCAGAATAATGTCTATTATAAATAAATAAATCATATTAGACATGATATTGATATGTATTCAAGTACCCTGTAGTTTATCTCTTTTAAACCACCGATTTCAACTCAACAGAACACTTTGAAAACCAAATGTTTTATTGCATGGTACCAGACCTGAACCGATTCCCTTTCTATTTAAAGTTCAGTAAACGCGCGAAATTCGAATTCGCTCGGAAGTTCTGTATGAAACACGCCAATATTTCGTATTTATAAAGTAGAAATGAATATGGATTATGGAAGAGTAATGAGAAATGAAATGAAAGAATTTTCTTTACATACCAATATAATATACATTATTCATATAAACAGATAATATTTATTTTAATATAATATTTAAAACATATATTAATGTAAGTAATCAATATATTCATAAATATTAATTTTTCGTTATATCATTTAAAAATCGTTTGGCATTAAATCATTATTTAATTCCTCTACATTCGTGTCACCGTAAAATATTCTGAACCGTTCATAAAATATTCGGCTTTCTGTTGAGTTTGTTTTTAAGAGTAACGCTTTGTTCATGCGACTGTATTCACTTTGTGAATAAAAACATGCTACTGCGCTTTAGTTTAGGCTATAAGCGTATGAGTAAAATAAATTAAATCTTCAAATTTTGCATCATGATGGAAATTATCGTACAATCTGCGTACGATAATACTGTGCTATCGTACATCATACGTAGGTACAAAATTATCGTATTTGTACGATAAATTATCGTACGGTTCCGAACACTGGTTCGAGCGGCCGGCCCACGCATCGTATTATATAATATATTTTGTGCATTTCGCGTTGTAAATACGTTTATTTATGGTGTAATATACTATTATTTAAAATACATAGTATATAATTACATTGCTTATGAACTAACGTTTGTTCTTGTATAAATTTTACTCGATAGCTTTAATGTAATGAGGAGAAATTTACAGCTAATACTGAACATTTTGAGTAGTTTTATAGTTTTCAATGGGATTTTTTTTGTAGATAATTTGTAAATATTTCTGACTTCCGAGGCCGCTATAAACTCAACCACTATTTAAGAGATGTTGTGGTATATTTTTCATTTCGTTTTCATAGTACAGACGTTCAATCCATGATCTTGACAAAGTACCTTCGCGCATTTTATTTGCAAACTTGCTTCGGAATTTTGGCTTTATATAAATAAATTAAAAAAAAAAATGCGAATAGCGAGGCCGCTATGAACTATAATAATAAATATTCTCCACCATACAATAAGTAAAAATTGACGAAGACTTTCAATTTCTCTGTACTAGAACACCAAAAATCGGCATTTAATAAAAAAATCACGATCGTAATTTAATAAGCCTCTTAACTAGGTTAGTAGGTAGGCAGTAGGCATCTTCTTATTTTATTTTATTTTAACATAAATAAGGTAGGTATACTTATTCAACTTTTTCATGAGGGTATTTGCTAAAGTACCTAGACAAAGAAATAACATGACAATCTCTTATTGTCAATGTCGAGCCAAACCAAAGCAGCGGTTGAGCATGCTAAGTAGCGTTTATTTTTGCCGTTTTGCGGAGTATACATTGTTCTTATCTATATTATTTATTTTTCCCGAGTTATTTTGTGTTTTATTTCTAATTTTGGTGATTTTAATCAAATAATGGTGTGAATACCTAATTGGAATTATTTAGCGTTAATTCTAAAGGTCATCGCGGAATGGCTGTCTAGAACTTTCTCGGGCTTCCTCTTCTTTCAAATCACATTGCAACATAATACACTTCAATTATCAATTCCATTTGTTTCCAATTACAATTATATTGTCCATGCACGTCTCAATTTATTGATTAAAATTCCGCTAAGATTACTGAATAAAACATGCAATAACACGAGAAAAAATAATTCATTTAGAAATGCTATGCTATCATGAAATGACGAACGAAGAATCTTGTGACGTCTTACATAGGCAAAATTGTCATCAATAGGACAAATGCCATTTAACGAAGAAGAATTACAGCATGGAGTAATACTACATGACTTACCGCTTCGCTTTCTTGGATAGTACACTATGTACGTAAGTATCAAATATTACTCACATCCAACCGCTCACGTCTCACAATCAAATCTTACTCACAATGTTTACTCACACTCAAAACTCAGCAATTACGACCTAATAAAAAACACGTGTTATTTTGTATGTAGGTACTTATTTACTGAACTATAATTGAATACGTACTATAATAACTGTTAGGACTATCTGTGCTATAAGTAGATCATTTACTTTTATGAATGACCACTAAACAGACCGCACAACAAGATCTAACCCGGACAGGACATGAACCCGCGACCTTGTCCTAAATGCGGAGATAAAGTGTTTGCACAGAGACGTGGGTTCCAGACAAGTCTGTATGGTGGGTTAGTGAGATTACCTACCGTTTCTTTGTTCCATACCGATTTGTCAGTACCGCGAACGCTTCTATACACAAACATCCATACGTAGAGACACCACCGAGCCAACTAGACATTCTTGAGACTTTGACTCACCATTCACAGGTTGAATGTCCCACCTGAGTCAATAGCTTTTAAAATAAATAGGCATAAAAACCAAAGGTCCCTAAGCATTAAATATTACGAGAAATACAATTAGAATAAAAAAAGCTATATTGCTTGTAAAAATGTCGGAAAAACAACAGTAATAAATTAGCCAAATGCGTGTCTGACTACGCTCAGGCTTTTAGCAGGAATAAGAATTACTAGCGGTCAGGTCCCAAACGTCTTAGTAGCTAATGCTAAGTAGTTATTCAAATCAGAACCCTAACGCAAGGACGCTAATAATAGACAGACAGACGGACATGGCGAAACTATAAGGGTTTCTGGTTTGACTTCAGAACCCTAAAAAACGGGAATTCACCGAATGAATAGCGTCAGTAAAAGTATGTAAATGGCGTAAAAACCTGAGATTGTCATGCATAGGTAGGTAGATTTGGACGCGTCATAAATTGATAGGTTTTTGTCTGACGACTGATAACCTTTCCAATGGATGGTTTATCTCTAGGATCATAAAAATAGACCCAGAATATAAACAAGTAGGTAGGTAAGTACTTCTATTTCGATGTAAATAAAATAGTTTGGCTTCCCGTCGAAGGTATTGTTTTGCGACTCCGGTCCCGAGACGTAACATGAACGTATAAAATATTAAAAGCAGTGTATGCATGCATATGCATCGCTCCCGGTGGCAACACCGTCGCTGCCGGTACCGATGCCCATTAACCACTAATATATATTAACTTTCCTTACAGTTTACAGAAAACTGAATGCAGTAAAACATTTTAATATTAAATGCTCGTAAATAAGAGATTTTTAAAATACCAGTATGTACCAGTATATTATAGGTAGATATGTATATAAAAATATAGGTACATACTAATAAATATTCTATCAGTCATCTAAGTCACCATACTACAATACTTATATGCTTAGTTTGGGACTAGATGGTGCTGTGTGCATTGTCCACCAATATTTATTTATAATATTTATTTATTTATTTATCTGAGACAGACTGTTAATCGTTCAATGGGAGAAAGATAGACTTCTGATATTTTGAACCAGGTCATGTTTTACTTTTTCCAGTAAGATTACTAAAGCATTCTTTAGACATTCTAAAGAACCCTAAGATTACAATTTACTATCATCATCTAGGTATTAATTCTTTGTAGAATGTGGCGAATTCTCTTGATGATTCTCGCACATAGGTACCTACCTATTCTCTAAGTAGTTTCGGTTCGTGTTAACAATATTTTTGTCATCCATTTCAATTGCAATAACTGCCAACTCAATTTGTGAATATTACATTTTTAATACATTTTAATGGAGTTATCAGTCAATCGAAAATAGAAAATCTTATTCTTAATCTTATCTTACCGACTAACGAAATCACTAGTTTTGCAAGTAAATAAAACTTACTAAAATAGTAAAACTTGCAAACAGCCCAATGTAGCATAAATGACTGGCCCGGCCGGCACACGGTGGAATGCGAATCATTCTTTACAGGTATGAACACATAGGTTACACATTATACATAGGTACTAGAATACATACCCTGTGAACTGTGATGCTTTCGAAACAATTTAATGTCCATAATGCCAGTGCTCTAAATCAGAAAAACACTATCTTGAGGAAACGAATTAGATTTTTTTTTGTATTCAGGGTGGCACACCTTGAATACAAAAAAAAATTCGAACAAAAAAATTCGAAGTTGTGTGTCATCTACTCCTTTAAGCAGCGATGGGCTTCCAACCTGACACGCTTCTAATTTTAAATTCTTTACAATATGTGCTAAATATCTATACTAATATTATAAATGCGAAAGTGTCTCTGTTTGTTACGTTTTCACAGCTAAACGGTTGAACGGATCTTCATGAAATTTGGTAAGAAGATGTATTGCATTCGCGGGAAGAACTTTTGTCTCAAAAAACCACCTTGAAGGGGTAAAATAGGGGATGAAAGATTGTTTGGGCAAATCATATTTTCTTAAGTTAGGGATCTGAAAATTTAGGCTTAACATTTTAAGCTTTTGGTAAGCAATAAAGATATATTATAGTTATATAGTTTATAGTTTCAACGTTTCTGCAAAATAATTCCTGAAGGGGGTAAAATAGGGGATTAAACTAATGAGATGTTAGATACAAATACCATTCTTTAGATGCACAGAATGCATTCCTTCCAAAAATAAAAAAAAGGTTCTAAGCATAGCACGAAGTCGCGGGTAACATCTAGTTACTTATAAACAATAAAACTGCTTAGACACTGCTTGAGATTCGCCTATCACTATTTGTCATTTAACAAAAATGGATGGCACTATTTTTAACAGTGGTTAACTTTTGACGGAAATTGAGAGACTTTTCTAAGGCCGATAATGTTTAGACTTTTGACCTACTAAGTTACTAGAGTGTACCAAACTTGGGGATTACATTGTGAACATTTTTTTTTTATTACCTACTAGAAAGGGTAAGTACCATACTTACCTACCTTAAAGTTACCAATATTTTAAGTACCTATCGACCAACTAATGTATGGTTGAAGTAGATACATAATCGGTAAGCATCTAATAGATCACAATCAATAATGATGTGCATGTCGATTACCGCGAGTACTAAGAACTGCTTTGATCTTTTAACACCGTCAAAAGTGATTGTGTGTAGGTAAGGTACAGTACTTAGTGACTTACATGTTATCAACAGATATTTATTGATTGATAGCACTCAGCTTTAGTCACAGAATAACCTTACAGTGCAGTGAAGATATATAATAGTAAAATAAAATAAAAAACACGCTTTATATAGAAAACCAAACTAAAAAAATAGAAAATAAATTTTAATAAATGTAGGTAAGAAAAAAATGTTTAATTTAAAAAAAGCGTGGGGTGCATGGTGTTAATAGTTATAAATAATTCATTGACAGATATGAGAAGAAGGATTATCATTTCGATAATATCTTAAAAAGCACCCCACGCTTTTTTTAAATTAAACATTTTTTTCTTACCTACATTTATTAAAATTTATTTTCTATTTTTTTAGTTTGGTTTTCTATATAAAGCGTGTTTTTTAGTTTTTATTATCTAATATATATTTTCTACTTTTTAGTTTTAGGATAATCGTTTTTTTTTTTTTGTTTTTTTTAAGTAATTCTTTTTCGAATTATTGCATTGTCATCGGTCTTCGACAGGTTTGCAAAATTTGAATGAAATCTGGCCGTTTAAAGTGGGTCAAAATCGCGTCCTAAGGAGTCGGTTACAAACATACATACAAGTGAAGCTAATATAAAGCATATAAATAATAGTTTAAAAAAACTACCACCATGCACCCCACGCTTTTTTTTAAATAAAAATTTTTTTTCTTACTTACATTTATTAAAATTTATTTTCAATTTTTTAGTCTGGTTTTCTATATAAAGCGTGTTATTTCGTTTTTTTAAACTATTATTTATTTTCTACTTTTTAGTTTTAGGATAACCGGATATATTTTTATTTTTTTTATGTTTTTTTTCGAATTATTGCATTGTCATCGGTCTTTGACAGGTGTGCAAAATTTGAATGAATTCTGGCCGTTTAAAGTGGGTCAAAATCGCGTCCTAAGGAGTCGGTTACATACAAACATACTATCATACAAACATACATACAAGTGAAGCTAATATACCCGTATAATAAAAAGAAACTGGCTTTTCGAAGCTCCAAGTAAATAAAACAACAAACCTTTTAAGTTCGTTCGTGGGAAAAAGTTATCTTTCCTACAGTCCACTTAAGAATTTACGTCACCATTTTCTCGTATATTATAAGCCTTGTTGACACGAGCTTCGTCCTTGTCATTAATAAAATACATGTGAGAAGTAACCGTTTGTTTACACGTTGGTATTAGTAGCACTAACACCACATTCGAACGAAATGGATCACCTCCGCCAGTATTTTCAAGCACTATTCAAACTTTCAGACTCTATTTTATCAAATTTAAATAAACTAATCTTTGAATGTTTGATTGAATTTACGTTATAAATATTTTTTGACGAGATAACGTCTTATAAATCGATGAACGCCGGCTGCACGCACGAAAAACGTTCCGCCTGAGCCGAGCGTGCAAGCGAGAGCGCGGAACAAGCGATAGAGAAGCACGATTGATTCATCAATGTTTTCTTATGACGTTATCACGTAAAATTATCGTCCGTAAACCGACTTTACATGCAACCATTTTTTATAAAATAATGCCTAACAAACACGTGTTTTGACTTACCTATAGTTTCAATTTTTATTAATCATAAACACATGTCGTGGCTCACACGACAAGTTTAGTGCTTTAATTGTGGTGGGGTAGGTATTCACTTCTCTACCTTGTCGCTTAGCTTAGTAAATAGGATCGGCTTCTATTCATTTGCAGTTGCCCGTTTCACTAATACTTGTCCGATCAGCATCAGATCAGTACACGCAGGTAGTGTAGGTAGGTAACACGAGCTCCGTGTAAACTACATAAATACCTATAGCTATTGTGCAGGCTATGCAGCGTGAAGTAAGTAGGTACCTATACACTGCATAGCTTGTAAGTGGTAATGCTGAGGAGAACGAACTGCACAAACGCTCGGTGATGGTGACGTTTGCGTCATAGCTTGCGTGTTACCACTTCTCTGTTATGTAGGAAAGGTTGCATGTATAGGTAAATACTTAGTCTTTGAAACCCGTATACTTCGTCCGTACCTACCTATTAGTTAAATACATAAATAAGGAATTTAAATTAAAAAAAGGTGGGGTAAGTAGGAATGTAAGTAAATCTAAAAATTGTATAGGTACTTACATCGATGATATTTTCGCTTACTGCGAAACCTCGCTGTCTCATTGGAGCAGTGCGTTTAGTTGGCCTACCCATAATTATTATCTATACCTACCTATAAAAGAGCTTAATGCGTGGTGGGTGTGATTGGTTTGAATCTTATCAATAAAACTTGGCAAGGAGATTAAAAGACTCCAGGGGAAAAATTTAAGCTAAGTATAATTCCTTTCGATAAAATGCGGACGAAGTCGCGAGCAACAGTATCATAAAGTTTTTTAAACTTACGCGATCAGAACATATTATTATAAATACTTACGGGTATTTATCGCGTTTATTTACCTATTTTTCCCGACGTTTCGACAGGTTTACACTCTGTCGTGGTCACGGGATGACTGATGATGATGGTCATCCCGTGACCACGACAGAGTGTAAACCTGTCGAAACGTCGGGAAAAATAGGTAAATAAACGCGATAAATACAACAGTATCATATTAATTCTTTATTTTTTAAATCTACATTTTAGGAAGGTAAGTCAATACGTATGTACGTAATGGTATATATTATCAGGTAGGTACAAACAACAAAGTGCAAAATGATCCATTATCATCACTTAATATCACATTCAGTGGTACCTATTCCGATATTTTATTACTTATCATTATCAGTTATCACTTAAAGTATAATTTCCTTGTTTCAGACAAAGATTTATTAAATTATATGTAGGTACCTGAGTATGTGAGTACTATACTGCCACACTCAAGAGTCAAGTCGCTCTATTTACTAAGCAGGGATATAACCATTAATGACTTGGCAGTGGCACACAAACATTTTAGATTTTTTCCGTTAAGTTCCAAATAGAAATGTAAAACCACGAGCACATAACTTATTATTTCAAGTATTTGTCTCGGGTCTGGGTGTTTTTCTATGTATAATATGTATGTGGTACCCATAACACAAGCTCTGCTTACTTTGGGGATAGTTGCTGCTGTGTGACATGTCCGGCATTATTTATATATGTATTTGAGAGCGCTACTGCGCCTCCACTCCACAGCTTAGCGCATATAGGATATTAAACTTTAAAGTCAATTTCGCATTATAGATATTGAACAGTTTTAATAACATTTATAAAATAATGTTCTAGATAATTATATGCTTAAAATATACTTACAAAAAAACAATAAAATTCTGAATTTGGAAACATGGTTACCGTTACTCTTGTATCGGTATAAATTTTATAAATTTTCTCATTCTTACGAGTAGGCAGGTACTAAGGTGTGAAGCATCCAAATATTAGATTACAAAACAACTGTTCTGCAAGAGCAATATACCTAAAATCCGTGCCTGTAAAGTAAATCCGAAAAAATACATTATTATATTATTATATATATCTACTCATGTCGATCATTAATCATTGTTGACCGTTGGCGGACTATGCCATCCTCTATAATTTACATAAACACACTATAATCAACATTTTTACCATATATTATTAGCTTCAAACTAGTTAGGTACAAATGGGTTGACCTTCTGTTTTTAGTGTTCCGGATTTATTATGCTCTTACTCCGATGTTTTGTTACCGCGTTCCTGAGCTAAACTAAATAAACAGGCTTAAGACTTGAATACTAAATACAATTATTTTGATATTTGTGATGTTATGAACCCAGAACGATGTGAATAGAGCCACATTAAGACACTAATGGTATTACGAACCCAATAGTGATTGTATTTTAGACCTTAAATTCTATACAGTCGGCCAACTACAATAGTCGGTTCAACCGACCAGTGAAGACTGAAGACTATTAAAACTTACATCTAGGAATTAACTAAGTACTATATATAGTTTATGGTCTATCTCATAGTCACATATTAGCTACTGTGGTGTTAAAATCTGTAGCCATCATTATTCAGGGATTAGGTTATGAGATAGACGGTAAATATCTAAATCATCATCAAAATTAACAAAATTCATCTGTAATTATACTTAAGTATGTGTAGATACATATCTAAATGATTTAGACTTAGTCCGACTTGCAATCTAAAATAAATGCTTACTGCATTTAAGCTAATCTCCTAATGAAATATATGTAGATTACCTACAAAAATTACTAAACTGCGACTGATTTGACTACGCTTAGAAATAATTCAAAGTAGGTAGGTAAGTGTACCTACTCACAACTTAAAACATAAATGTACAATGGGTACACATCGAGACCTATTATCTGGCAGACAGCGAAAGGCACGACCTTGAGATCGAAACAAGAAAATCTTGATCAACCATATTAAGCAACATTATTTAAAGTTCGCTCGGGAAAAGACGCACTGTTGTAACTCAATGGATTCCATAGCAGGCTTAGTTTGAGAGGTGTTGTGTGAATGGTCCAACAATATTTATTTATTATGGAAATACCCAACTGCATTGTAGACTGTGCACTTCAGATACCTACCTAGGTACTCTAATAATTTTAGCTTTCACTCATTTAGAATCATTGGCACTTCATCCTTACGCTATGGTTATCAGTTATCCAACGTAATATTCCTCCTACTCCATGTACCTATGTAGGTTTTGCAATTTCGGATTGCCAAACTAAAACCCTTAGACCATGTAATTGGTCTGAGTTAAAACTACGGCTATTTTTGTGCAAGAATGTACCTACCAAAGTACATAAACTGGTTTGAAAAAAATGCCTTTGGCATGCCATCCTTTAGTTTAGATTATACCAATACAATTTCCTAGTGAAGGTTTAAGCACAGAACTTATACAAAATAATTTCACTTAAGTAACTACATGACACATGGGGCAATGATATCGGAAAAGAAGATTTGGATAGAAATCTTTTTTGTTTCTTGAAGAATCAGCAACAGAGAGCTTATCATCGATATCGCTTGGAATGTTTATATTCTACGGTTCTAATTACATAGGGTACTTAATCTAACTTTTGGTCTAAGCGCATTGCCGACGTCGAACTTTTTGTCAAAACAACTAGTTATTAGACGCGTTTCGTGTTATCTCTCGGGGCTAAAAATTGTATCTGCCTTGAGTAATGTGGTAGGTCGCACGGCTATTGTAAAATTGAATTATACCTACCTACGCGTAGTATTTTTATTACAGACCACCAGTTAAAACATGGTAAATTCAGTGACTCTAAACATAAATGATAAAATATGATTTAAACTCGGGTTTTTTCTATCCACTATCGATCTACCTTACCTAGGTACCTAATGCATATTTTGCATCCAAGTTCTATTCCTATTCGCTCAAATGTAACATCATGGTGGTCTATTAGATTTTAGTACTTACATGTCTTACCTACCTACCTGTTCGTATAAGTAATTTACACAATATTACAAACTTACTAGTTACCTACCTACTTTCCTTACATATATACTCATAATAAAATTCTACATACAAAATGTTATGTTATGAACAATACAGTGATGAATATTGGATAAAAGTGGTTAATGAATTAGGTTAATTGATTATGTATTAACATTGTCCAACTTGGTCCAGCGAGTTTTCTGGCGCAACTCACTTGCAGTCACTTTGGCTGTAACATTTTGAGTAACAAACATCAATTATTTACATGAGATTATTGCGTAAAACGCTTCACCTCCATACCGCACTTTATTCCACTGTAACAGATTTGGCGAGATTACGTGGGCAATCGACATTACACTCGCGAAGCACAGCTATGTGGTAGGCAAGCAACTGCATGGGGATAACCGTGAGGATGCCCTGAAGGCAATCTACGGTTTTAGGAATTTGGAGGCATTGAGAGGCCAAAGCCATAGTTTCTGTATCTCCTTCTTCGCAAATGAGGATCGGCCGACCTTGACGTGCAGTCACTTGCTGAAGTGCGTTCATGCATTTTTGGTAGACGGGGTCGCGCATGACAATCATCATAACAGGCATCGAGCTATCGATCAATGCTAATGGACCGTGTTTCAGTTCCCCTGCCATTATACCTTCGCTGTGCATGTACGTCAATTCTTTGACTTTCAGGGCTCCTTCTAAGCATGTCGCGAAATTGTACCCGCGACCCATGATCAGCAATGAACGTTGGCGGTATAGATCTTCAGCGAGAGCTTTGATTTCTGAATCTAAAGCCAAAACTTGACGAACTTTCTTATCCAAATCATGCAAACCGGCGATTATATCTGAGCGACGTTTTAGCAGAGATATGCGGTCCTCACTGATCACTAGGGCAAACATGACAAGAGAGATGAACTGTGATGTGTAAGCTTTAGTAGAGGCTACACCGATTTCAGGTCCGGCGTTGATGTGGACGCCGCAGTGTGCCTCGCGGCAAATGGAGCTTCCGACGGTGTTAGTAATACCGACTATGAGAGCGCCGTGTCTCTTACAGTAACGCAGTGCCATGAGCGTATCTGCAGTTTCTCCAGACTGAGAGATAAAGAAGCACACATCATCACGGAACACAGGTGTATTCCTATCCAAAAAGTCTGATGCCAGTTCCACCATCACAGGCAGTTCAGTTAATTCTTCTAGTAGCTGGCGAGTGGCCACAGCACTGTGGTAGCTAGTACCACACCCAATCAGCATGAGTCTTCTGCAACGCTTAATTTCTGGAATGTAATCTTTTATACCGCCGAGAGTCACTGTACCTTCTGCAAAATTAAGGCGTCCTCTCATAGTGTTCACAATGGATTCAGGTTGTTCAAATATTTCCTTTTGCATAAAGTAGTCGTAGTTTCCCTTCATGATTTGTTGAAGTTCTAACTTGAGTGTAAATATTTCCCGTTGATGAGGGTCATTGCTGTTGCCTGAAAGGCGATGAATGCTAAGCACTCCATCCTTAATGTGAGCAACATCATCATCTTCAAAATACAGAACTTTGTTGGTGTGTTCAATAACAGCAGATGCATCAGAAGCAAAGAAATATTCAACATCCCTTTCCTCCTCGGGTTCAAAGTGGGCATGGCTGTTCACACGAGGCACAGAAGGCACTACGCCTCTGGTGGCCTTGTTGTTAGTGTACATAATGGGTATATGGTCACTGGAAAGGCGACGTTTAGTTTTGATACCAACAAGCAGTGGACTGCCTCTCCTGGTGGCCACACATTCATTGGGGAAGTAACGAGATTTAAAGCACAATGCGAAAGCTCCTTCAAGTTGCTGAATTACCTGCTCAACTAGTTCCTGGAAACTGTAATTTTTATGCTGATTGTAGATGTGATCAACCAACTTTGCAATAGCTTCAGTATCAGTCTGAGATTCAAAGGCATACCCTTTCTTCTCTAGGAAAGTTTTAACTTCCTTGTAGTTGGTGATGATTCCGTTGTGAATAACAACAAATGCATTGTCCTCTCCAGAGCGTTGAGGATGCGAGTTTACTGCGCTCGGTTCGCCGTGAGTGGCCCAGCGCGTGTGTGCGATACCGCAATGGGATTCCACACATTCTTCCACAGACAGCTCATCGCTGCGCTCCTGAAGAAGCTCTTCGAGTGCAGCAACTTTTCCCTTTCGTTTCAGTACCGCAATATCTTTCAGGTCGGCAGCGTCAACCGCGACACCGGCCGAATCGTATCCGCGGTATTCCAAACGTTTCAATCCATTGACAAGCAATTCTAATATTTCACGCCGAGTTTTAGGCGTAAGATGGTTGATGTACGCGAAAATTCCACACATTGTTAGCGGTCAGACTGTAAACTCAAGTGAACGGAACCACGGCTCGCGAGACACTGCAGTCACCAGAATACTCAACCGCTATTGAAGGCCTACGACGCGTATTGCTTTGCTCCTACCACTATTTGTTACTTTCACTTTACGGCAAAGCACACGTCATCGTGTTTCGTTATCATAAATATGTAGCTCGTTCACTGGTATCGGTATCGCATTCGCAAACGTAAATAAAACAAACAGCCTTCTCTTCTTCCTCTCACTCCAAACTCCATAGATAAATTATATTTTTTCCACAATACTCCGTTTTCTTCCCACAGACCACATAAAATAAAATATACCACAGACTAAATAGAAAACAATACAATACTACGAAACCACAGACTACTTAAATGCTTCTCGTATCGTAACCCTATTATTGCAGTGGTGTGATTTTTAAAGTGAAAACTTCTTTTAGCGCGGTATGCAAGTGGAATGCTTTTAAACGTGTTGAAATGTCATTATATATGAAGATGTAGGTAGTTCTAATGTACTGACACTTTGAATTAAATTATGACCGCATGGAGTGGAATTTCAGCGTAAAACTTCATCTTCTTCGTTAATGGCATGTGCCATAATATTGCCAGTTTTGCCAATGTCAAGTGTTTAGATGTAATAATAATAAAAAACTTTATTGAGAACACTACAAAAGGAAATAAGAAATTTAAGCCTTAGTGCATAAACATAAATTAATAGTGTCCTGCAATCGGCGGTCTTATCGTGGTTACGATTTCTACCAGACAACCGTTTTACTTACTGACTAATCTTAACTAAATTTAACTGAACTTAAAAAGACATTTAACAAAAGCTATGTCATCGACAGCGAAAACTGAACGGGTTGGGTATTCACCAACCCCCGAACTAGTTTAGAACTGTGTCTCGGAGGTAGTTTCTATCCCTATCGCCCAGTCTCGCTATCCCATGGCAAGCTTTGGATCCATGGCTTCGGATGCATTTTAGAATCTATTGGTGGATGTGCCATTATAACTATTACTTCATGCAAAATTACATATTATAGTACAAAGATGTACTAGTAAAAAGGTGTTACTATTCGTTCGTTCTTAACTACGTGTGTGTATTCATGTAGGTGTGTGTATTCGTGTAGGTGTATATATGTGTATATGTGAGTGCGCGAGTGTATTTGTGAGTGTGTGTGTATGTATGCGTGTGTGTGGTGGGTCTCAACTTATTATTATTATTTATTCGTAATCGCATAACTTCAAGGTGCATTAAGTTATAATAAAGATCATAAGATCTTCAGTAGATTTATAGTTAAGTTGCAGCAGCCATTTAATTTGGACTGTTTTTAGTGAATGCCTATTTAAGTCATAGATATTCAAGATTCTATTTACTCTATTATATAATTGTGGTTCTAAAATAGGAAAGAAACGACTGTAAGCAGTGGTTCTATGGTTATCTATAACACATACGTGGTCGGACCTGCGTTTCTTTTTTTTCAGGTTAGGGTCATAGGGTATGGAAGAATGAACTCTCTGTATTGTTTGGAGGATATAGAGCTGTCTTACTGTGAGTACTTTAGATTCAATATATAGAGATGTTGTGGGGTATCGATAGGGCTTATTAAGCATCACCTTAAGTACAGCTCTTTAAGCTCTCTCTGGTTGTAGAATTCTAGTTTTAGCACATCCCCCCCATACAGAGATACAATACCTCAACAGAGATTCGCTAAGGGTCAAATATACAATTTTTAAAGTTTCATAACTTGCAGAGGATCTAAGGGTTTTAAATACATAAATAAGCTTTCGTATGCGAGATGTCAAACAATCGATGTGGGTATTCCAGTTTAGTTATTTATCTATATACACGCCAAGATATTTTATGTTATCCGTTCTATTGAGAGATATGCATCTACAGTCAATAGTCCGGTTCCGACACATAAGTCCTTTTAGATTGAAAGTATTTGTCGACGGTTGGCCAGCTGATGTGATTGAAAAGGTTATGTATTTTGTTTTATCTACGTTTAATGTAAGTAAATTGTTATCAAGCCAAGCCATAACAGCTGACACTGCATCTTCTGCAAGCTGCCTGGTTTCCTCCCAACTATTTCCATGTATTAGAAGGGCAGTGTCATCGGCATAGCAAAAAATTTTACAATTGGTTAGTTTAAGCTCGCAAAGACCATTTAGGTAGATTTTGAACAGGGTTGGGCCAAGGATACTACCTTGTGGAACACCAAATTCAAGGGAAGCCTCATCACTTGTGAAGTCGCCCAGTTTAACTGATTGCTTACGATTTTTTAAGTAGTCTCCAAAAATATCCAATGCTAAACCCCTGACCCCTGACCTATACTTATCATTTTTTCAAGTAGCAACGGGACAGAAACAGTGTCAAATGCCTTTGAAAGATCTAAGAAGACCGCCAGACATTTGTTCTTTACATCTAGACTTCGAGCTATTTCACCAATAAGACCCCCCACCGCATCCTCAGTAGATTTATTTCTCCTAAATCCGTATTGATTGTTGGATATTATTTGTTTTTTTTCAAGGTATTTAGTTAATCGGTTGTTTAGTAACTTTTCTAAGACTTTTGATAGGGAGTGCAAAACCGATATTGGGCGGTAGTTAGTGACACTGTCTCTGTCTCCTGCCTTGAATATAGGATGTACCAGGGCTTTTTTGTAAGCATCAGGAAAGTAGCCACCTGATATAGCGGTGTTAAAAATGCGAGTAATTATTGGTACTAATACAGAACTAAATGAGTTAAGAATACTCGTAGGAATGCCATCCCATCCAACAGCTGAGCTAGTGCGAAGGCTCAGAATGAGGTTGTTTATTTCAGACTCGTCAGTTGGGTATATGACGAAAGAGTTGGATGGTCTGTAGAGAGAGTTTGACATAATATTTTTAGGGCCAGTGGCGTTTATTTTCAGGGCGAGAGTCTTACCAATGTTAGAGAAAAAAACATTAACTTTATTAAGTGCAATCCTAGGGTCTGAGTCCAATTTCAAAAGTTCACGAGGTGGAGAAGTTTTCTTCTGCGCATGAATAATGTTTTTAATAATATTCCAGGTCTGCTTAGGGTTTTTTTGGCATTTTGAAACTCAAGTTGTTCATGTTCTCGTTTTAACTTTTTAAGCAGGTTATTTAGGAAGTTACGATACCAAGTATACGTGAGCTTTGCAGTTGAACTGTTAGGTGTTTTTCTTGTTTTTAGTGCAGTTTGTCGCGGTGGCGTATGCATCGCAAAAGTCCAAGGGTAATCCATGGTTTAATGACCTTTGTATTACCAATTTTGACTTTTCTGGTATGTCTGTCGATAATTGATCTTATTAGGATTGTAAGTTCAGATGCCGCTTCGTTAGCATTTACAATGGCTGCAATATGTGAAAAGTCAGTTACATTAATTTGTTTTGTAATAGCTTCATAGTTAAACCTAGAAGATAATGGTCTGTTCCAATCCTTATCTAGAGCCTTATACAGAAAAGTATTAGGGAATGATCTGTAAAATAGAACTGGAGAACAAGAGTCACTGATTCACGGTTGCTTTTTAGTAAAAGATGATCTATGCACTTTTGGCTATCCATGCGCGTTGGTAGTAGGTGCGTTGGAAGTAAACCATGTGAAGCAGAAAGGTTTAGAAGCTCATCTCGCTTACATGGCTCCTTGGTGTTGTTTTGGATGTCAATATTTAAATCACCAGTGATGATAATATCCTTACAGCTTGAAAGTGAATGGAGAACACGACCAAGACTTTTGATAAAATTATCAGTATTTTTATAGGATGGTGATCTATAAATTGCTACAACGGCAGTAAAGCTACCAATACGGCAAACAAGGCAGGTTCCATCAAGAAACTCCGGTTCTGTTATGACACAATTAATGTTATCTTTAATGTAAACTACTACACCATCATTTTGGTTGGAGTTATTTTTAGTGCAGGTGCAGGTAGTCACAAAGCCTGGAATGATAGGAAGATTTACAACCTTACATAGCCAGCACTCAGTCAAAACTATTATGTCACATTCTGTTTTTATAAGAGTCAAAAGAGGTAAGAAGGCAGTGAAGTTATAATTAATGCTACGTATATTCAGCTGAAGTATTTTTATAGATTTTTTGTTTTTATTTATAAAGTTGAGACACTCTTCTGGCGGGCAACTGGGTGAGGGCGGCACCCCTACTGCATCAATGTCGTTACAAATGTCTACCAAATCAATCGCTATCTTTTAATGTACGATGTACCCCTTTCAGCACATATGCATTATTGGGGTTTATTTTAGTATATTATTATATAAATGCAATCAATGTCTTCCTCAATATTTTGAGGAAGACATTGATTGCATTTGAGGTACTTTTTGTAATGTTGGGCTCATTGTGTGTGTTTGTTGTTGTGTGTTTATGTTTATTGTGTGTTTATTATATTGAAATTGTGTGTTGTGTATGATTTGAGATGTGTTTGTGATTATTATGACGTGTTCTGAATTTCTTAGTGAGGTGCGTAGATTTTATGTATTTGTATAAAGTGACGTTAATTAATGTATAATAACATTGCAGCATTGGGTAGAGACAGGTGAGAGTATTTTTCCTAGCGTTATGACAATGTAACTTGGACATAATTGTATTACATTGATACAGAGAGAAACATTTAAGAGGTGTGAAACTAAAATTAAAGGTATAGAAATTATTACAGCTTTTTTTTCCTAGGCAATCGGCTAGGTTCGTTTTCTTATAGAGGGAGGCGAGTTGATCATCGTTTTTAATTTCCACCGCGGGCTGTCCTTCCTTCCTGATAAATATCTTACCAGCTACCGTCCAGCAGAATTTTCAGTCAATGTTCTTTACCATTTCTCGTGCCAAGTAGTGGAGGTGTTTTCCTTTTTCGTCAGTAATTCTTTAATGTAAATAATTTTGGAGTCCCCATTTAATCAAATAGAGCTGGTGGTCAGTCTCTCTCCCTTTATATTGTAGAATTTTTTATACGCTTGAAGTTCAATTTTTTTCTGAAGCGAGGTATACTCGATGATGATTAGGACGTCATAAAGTCGTATGTTGACGTTCGTCATTTGTTATATTTAACCCCTGATGAAAAAGAGGAGTGTTATAAGTCTGTAGTCTATCTATGTGTATGTGCGTATACTGTGCCATCATAGTTCCTGAACGAATGAACGTATTTTGATTCTAGTTTTTTTTCGATTGAAAGGTGTCTTAATAGAGTGTGTTCTTAGCTACATAATATTTTAAACAAATACGCTCAGCCATTTAAAGAAAACGGCTCTTTTTTAGTTGATGCAGATATCTGGAATACTTTCACAGGTCTAATCAGTTGGAAAATTGGTGTCTTGTTACATCAATAATAATTGCAAAAACATGGTAACATTGACCGGATGAAACAGCGTCAATCCTGGAATCTGCAGGATACCAAACTCCTCAGCAGAGGTATCGTGTTTGGGCTTATTGGAATCTTCTTATTTCCGGGGTTTTTAATTATAATTTATACTTGTTAAAAAATTTGAGACTTTTCATATAAAATAATTGATTTAGGACACATTCCACAAAAATAAATTAACAAAAATTAAATTAAAAATACCTACTAGCGGCCACATTTTGATAGTCAACCTGGTAAATGTATATTCTCCTAATTATAAATATGCGTAAAAATTTGGTATTTATCAAACACTCGAGCGCACTAATTCTGCAGCCGGATCTCGCACTTTAAGCTGTTCATTAAAATCAGGGATGTCAAGGACAATTTTGTTCACAGTGAAATAGGGTAAACCACCCTGTTGTTGGCAAGTTTTACTTTTTAATAAGCAAACTGTTATTCTGTTTCAATATTGAAACATTTAAAAAATAATTGCTAGGTTTACTTTTCCCTAAACTGGCAACACATACGCTGAATATGTCAAACAGACGCCATTATGCCATTTACAAGTTTGCATTGCAACGAACCCAGTGAATCTAGCATCTAGTTTAAATTTCAGCTAAGGTAAGTGCTACCAAATAACTTGTTTTTGAGGCAAATTCATTATATCTGCGCAGGGTAAAGGTTTTTGATGAATTTGTTATTAGTTTCGCTACTTATTTATGATAAAAGATTTCAATTTATAACAATGAATTCTGTTTTTAAGCTGTGCCCATATTTGGCATGTAAAAGAGACCACATTCCTGTTCATTGACACCCCTGCCAATAATTAGATTTAATGAAATAAGTTTTTTTTGTTATCTTAGATTCTAATTTGATAGCAATTTGATCTATAAAAGTTTGTGTATTAAAAGTTATGTATTTTATACCCTTTTTCCAAATTTTGGCCCTATTCCAATAATTCGATTTTTAATTATTGGCAAAAGGCCAAAATTTGCATGCCAATGCCAATAGCGGCTATATGCATGCCAATAATGGGAGTTAACGGTTTTTTCAATCTCAGATAAGAAAGAAGGCAAGAGAAGAAATGAAACCAAAAAAGAAAACTGCTAGTGCCAAAAATACAGAAAAAAGAAAAAGAAATAACTATAGTAAATAAAGTGTGGAGAAAGCTTTAAGCGCCATTAGTAATTTGAGTATGAAAATAACTAAAAGCTGTCAGAAACACACCTAGAGCATCGTTTGTTCTTACATCATTGGAATGGAAAGAACACGAATCAAAGAAACAGAAAAAGAAGAGAAAGCAGAAGGAACCAAAAAAAGAAAAGAAGAATGGGAGCGAAAAAAGCTTTAAAAACCCACTTAAATAAAAAAGGAAAATATAATCAAAATAATGGAAGGCCTTCAAAGGAAATGAACAAACGATAGAAAGAATTTTAAACCAAATATATAAATTTTAATTTAGTGAATGAACAAGAATTTGGTTAACGCAACTTTAGAGATGGGCATCTCTCATCCATACAAACAGAAAAACAAAATTTTTCAGATCAAAATGAAACCGATATTGAAATGGATTAATTGAATTGATTAATGAAGCAATGAGAATTGAGGAACACAAAAGACGACTAATAGTAGATTGTTGCACCGAGCCCAAAGTGAGTTATTAATGCACGAGTGTTATGTTGGTGCCCGAGCGCATGCGAGGGCACTGAATTAACACGAGTGCATTAATTACTCTTTAGCAAGGTGCGTAATTTACTTTTCTTTCAACAACCAATCAAAAACCTACTGTGATAAAATATACCTACTCAAATAAAAATATGAAGAATCAAGTTTTACAATGGCACAAAATGCACGCCATATGTCTTTTTTTTCACCAAGGCAGTCTTAATGGGAGATATTAAAACTCTGTGGTAAATTTGAGTTTGCTTAAGCGTACGCAACGAAAGCTCAAAAAAAGGATGAATTTTTCCAGTTTTTGCAAAATTTTCCATTGATGCTCTATTCGCTCCTATTAGACGCAGCATGATGTTATTATAAAGCCTGCCTTCCTCGATAAATGAACTATCCAACAAAAACATATTTTTTCAATTAAAACCAGTAGTTCGAGATTAGCGCGTTCAACCTTTCAGCTTTATAATAATACTAGGTACTGCCCGCGGCTTTGCACGCGTGGTACCTACATAAAAAGTAGCCTATGCCCTTTTCCAAGGTCCCACCTATCTCTATACCAAAATTCATCAAAATCGGTTCAGCGGTTTAGGCGTGAAAACGTGAAAGATAGACAGACTGAGCTACTTTCGCATTTATAATATTAGTAGGGATTAGTAGGTATAGATTAGAGACTATTTAATAATAAATGTCCCGTTGTCTTCGTCTCTGCGCGATTTTTTCAATTCTATTTTTTAATGTTTCAATAGTTATTATGCTATTCGGGGCAGAGACAAATCCAACAAGTCAAAAATCTTGAAAATCGGTCCAGCCGTTCTAGAGTTATAAATGGTGTATAGCAAGACTGTTTTATTATATACCTATATAAATAGATAATGCCATTAGCGATCCATACCATACCCAACTAACTAGAAAACAACCTTATTATCTTCCCGAAAATCTTTAGGGCCTCTAGGGGGTTAAAAGTTTAATTATCTGTTAGTAGCACCCATCAGCTATCAGAACGGATAGTTACTTTTCTCATAAAAAACTGATGTTTGCTACCAAGCGATGTTGCACAATATAGAAGGCCGCCATTACTGAAACAAATAACTGAACTTCTTCATTTATTATAGGACTAAAAAGAGACTGTTTTTACAAAATTATTGAAAAGATTACAAGTTACATTTATTTAGCTTATAAATGTATGCGAGTTTATTTCGTGTGTACCTTTAAATTTCTCGAATAAAAGTTTAAGCGAGAAAACTATTGGACTGATTGAAATGTTCAAACCATTTTAAAAGGAGATTACAATGATAATAAAATTACTCTAACATAAACAGCTTCTAATGTTCTAAATTTGTTTTTTTTTAAACGTTTTTAACGCTATTTTCATACACAGCAGGGATACGATGCGGTTTACAACCTAGACCCCTCAATCTACACTCGAGATGTTTACCTACCATAATTTACAACACACCTATGTGGGTAAGCAAGTACGCTTAACAACCCAACACTTAAATTTTTGGACTAATTACGATCTTTGTCGTGACTTGCCAAATTACCTAAAAAATATCATGCGGCCAGAATGTTAAAAATGTTTTGTTGTGCTAAACTAAGTAAATACCTTGCTAATTTAGAAGGTAGATAAGTAGGCACCTTTTTATTGCAATATGATTCGATTTGAATAGGAGCTTACAAATCATAAAACTATCGATTAATACGGGATGAATCAGACGGTCACCCTGTGTTTTAAGTTCATAATATTATGTTCATACAAGCAAGGTGCATACCTATCTAATTACATCAATTATAAACCATCGCGACATTGGATAGAATCACACATTAAATTCAGTAGGAAACAAGATACGAAAGCTAGTAAGTAGAACCTACTCACACACAATACAATCTTTAGATAAAGTTAACAATTGATTTTATTGAAATATGGTTTAAAAATTCATCAACCACTCCTTTCTTTTCCTCCTAAACTCTTTTCGGTGAAAAATCAAAACATAGTGAGCTTTCAAATGAGGAAACTCGTACTTGACGAATAACTTACGACTAAAATAATCACATAGATATAAACTTAAGACATAAGCGTAACTAAAACGAACTAACTTTAAAATCGTGCTACTATAAATGCATAAGTAAAGGACGAGAGTGATGTGACCAGTGAAGAAGCTCCGATTATAGGGAGACACTAGGGGGGTTCGTACGCGACTGCGGTTCAACATCAATAGGACACATTTATCAAGGGACGGTTCGCCGCCGTCGCAGACTGCCGCAGCGGGCGGGACTGCCTCTCTGACGGGAGTTGAGAGATCACGACTTAATGCCTCCTTACAGACGATGGTTGACGGCAACCGTACTTTGTTTAGGGTGCCCTGTGGTTATTTCTTCTTCTGGGCCTTCTCGGCCGCCTTTGTGATCTTGCCGGTAGTCACCTCTTTGAAACTGACGCTCTGTAAAAATGATTCGCGATTGAGTTAAAAAGTTTACCGTTCTACCGTAAATAAAATACTTATGCAGTCGAAGGAGATCTTACCGACATATCATCGCCATTGTTAAAGGTCAATGCTCACTAAACGAACGTCTATTATTCCCACTGATATTTTATGTTACAGACAGCTCACTATGCAGAGGATGTATCAGCACAGAGAAGTTGGCCGCGCACGTGGCATCCCCACGAGCTCAATATCTTGGTACACCAAGAACAGCCAGAGTGGCAAGCTGCTGTCTCGCTGTTCCTAGAGGACGTTAGGTGGCTGGAATAGCAGCCTCCACCCACTAGCGAAAGATGCCTAGTTCTGGAAACCAGTCCGCTCTCCAAGTACCAAGTAAGTCTACAGTAAATTGAAGGCAGAAGCACCGTTGATCGCATTTGTGTATGGAAGGCAACACTGGTGGCGCGGGTAGTTTTACCTTGATGACGCCGACAGCGACGGTTTGGCGCATGTCACGCACGGCGAAGCGGCCGAGCGGCGGGTACTCCGAGAACGACTCCACGCACAGCGGCTTGGTCGGCATCAGGTTAACTATGGCCGCGTCGCCAGACTTTATGGACTTCGGCTCCATCTCCGTTGTTTTGCCTACACACAGACATAGTAAAGACACTTAATTATTTATTACTTAATAATATACAGAAAAATATATTGCAGAAAGGTGGAGAAGACGGAGAGCATGTCATGTATATGTGTGCCACAGTAACAAGAAGGTCTTGCTTGACTCTGCGTAATACATGCCTCATCACTAGAAGGTAGGTAGACGCTGGTATCTGTCTACAACTTTCAGCCCTGCGAGATATTTGTGAGGAGTGATATGTAGACCTTAATAATAATAAGTAATTGTTAGTTTGTGAGATAGGCATATTCTACTCGGTCTTTTCGTAATATATGACGAGCTTTCGTCCGCGACTAGTTTCTTTCGACACCCTTTCGAGGAATTATTATACTCCTAAATAAGTTTTACTTTTTGTTACCTCTCCTTGAGACAACACAAACACCTGCCACATACTGAAGCTTCATACATGTTAAAACATATTTTAACATCCGATAAAACGGTTAAAGATCTGGGTGTCGTGCGCTAACATTAAACGAGTTCGCGTGCGTGACGTATGTCAGCTAGTTCATTCATATACTCTTACACGAGCTGGTTGGTGTAACTTCTACCAGATTCGCTTTCTACCGTGTTCGACTTAGCGTCCTAAAGTTTTACCAGACAGTTTGTTTCAAACTTTACAGCAGATTTTTCATGGTGATAAGAGCTCGGAGCAAGATTCTGATTAAAATTCACACAACGTTTTACATACATTAAATACGTGCATTTATCGACCCATTTACATTCAGGAAATACGTTACTTCCGCATATTATCTCCAAAATACAAAATTGGAATTTTTAAGACATACCAGTACGACGATCACACTTTTCCTTAATTTCGGCGAATTTGCAGGCAATGTGAGCCGTGTGGCAATCCAGCACCGGAGTGTATCCGTTGCTTATCTGACCTGGATGGTTCAGCACGATCACCTATTAGATGAAATAACATCTTTTAAAACAATCAATAAATGCATCAATAGATAATCTCAAAATATGAGAGATGAGCGATAGAATTCCTCAAGTTGCCGAGGTACATTAGATGACAATCGTAACTTTGAATTGGCAGTTTAATTTTTCTGCTCAACTGTTTTTTTATCACTTACTAAGTATACGATATGTCCGTTCAAGGTTCAGATAAGCAGTTTTATTTCGAAATCGAACTACTTATAGCAGGAAATTCAGAACAGAGATAAATTATATTAAAGTTTGCGTAAAATTATATTTACAATAAGAACCATTCAATATTTTTTATCGGTTCACATATTAGGTATGTATTCATATTAGATTATTCATAATTATATATTCTATACCTAACATAAATTCCTGAGTTAAATCGCGATTATAATTTTTGAAGCGTAGGTACTAATTAAAAATACCTATTTTTATGAATATTAAAAGTAGATAAAGTAAAGTAGCTAGTAATTAATAAGAGATCAAAATAAGTACGAATTCTATTTCCAATCAATTTACTAATACGAGTGCATTCCAAAGTCCGGAAATATTTTTTATGCAATATCAAAAGTACATTCTAATGACATTGGTTTTAAAATAAGTCTTGCAAAACCCACCTTACCTGTTTACTATTTACCAACACAGGCAAGGTAAAACTATCTACCAGCTATACATTTTATTTACTTACGTACATTTCTTTTATAGAGTAGGTAAATATTTTTACTTTTCTTACCTATTTACTATTTATCAACACAGGCAAGGTAAAACTATCTACCAGCTTTACATTTTATTTACTTACGTACATTTCTTTTATAGAGTAGGTAAATACTTTTACTGTTCTGATATTTTTATAACTCTAGGACGTCTCTAGTCGTTGAACTCAAGAGATGTGTAATCGCAGCTGTTTGGCAAGTTTGTTGTGCTGCAGTGCGGTAGGTGTGGCACCATGAAACTTACCCGTTAATGCAACTTACTTGAGCAATAAAGTCGGAAGCGCCTTTTGGCGGAGCATTTTTCGAATCTCCGGCCACGTATCCACGACGCAACTCTTTCACCGATACATTCTGCAAATTATTTATTATAAGATAATAGAACGCACCCACATCATGGCAGTAGGTAGAACAATTGATGAGCTAAGTCTCAAGTTAGATACCTAATTTTGAAAGTTAGTGGGGTGTTGGATCGAGGCGAATTCAGGCAACTTCTGTGCTGTACTAACCTTTACGTTGAAGCCAACGTTGTCTCCCGGCATAGCTTCCTGCAGAGCCTCGTGGTGCATCTCCACAGATTTAACTTCAGTGGTGATGGCGGCGGGAGCGAATACAACCACCATACCTGTGGACAACTCATGCGTGTCAGTCAGCTTTAGAGCAGACCTTTAGAAAAATCATGTTATTGATTATTAGTTAGAGATCTAGCGGTGATTTTGTTATTTCGGCACTAGCTATAATTACGTAAAATAAGAACTTACTTTGCATATAACATAATCTAATTATAGTATTTATTTAAATTACTGTTTTAAAATAAGATAAAATTGTCATATTGTAAATTTTTTGAAATCTTTTTCCGTAGTTTTACATAACACCAAATGACATGAAGTCTAAAAATAAGCTTAAAACACGTCAATCATACATCAGTTGAGTAAATTTAAGAAGTGTCTTTTACTTAATTAAATGTTACTCTAATTCAGACTTTGGTGCAAACAAAATAAGACCGCTCGTGTTTCACGATAGTTTATTGAGTCCAGCGAAGTAACAGAATCAAGGCCATTAGGTACCTACGTGAAACTTCAGCGCGGTACAGTATCGCGCTACGTTCCTTGCTTCTTTTTTTCTCATTCGTCTAGCAATTAGTTTGGTCGTGCTTGTACACTCATTATCATCAATCTTAGTAGTCGCTTCTTTCTTACCCATATCATCTTTCACACAGACATTACTGAGGCCTACCTCTACCCTTATATCCATCCACATTCAAATCTATCACCATTCCTGTGACATGACTTTCCTCCTTCCGCATGACATGACTTTCTTCCCTCCGTACCACGCCAAACTCTTCAACTTTTCCGTCACTCGCGCTGCTTTCAAACTACCTTTGATATAGTCATTAATTATTTTATCCAGTATACGAGGGCGGGTCAATAAGTCCGTGACTTTTTGAATTTCTGACCTCTTTACTGAAAAAGCAACACTACTCCTGTCAACAGGCATCTGTCAGTTGACTCCTGTCAAAATTTGAACTTGCTGTGTCAGTTAGTTTGTGTTTGACAGCTATCTTTATCAGACTACCCACTAATTTGAGGAAAAAATGGAAAAAAGTGAATTTCGTGTGCTTATTAAGCATTATTTTTTGCGAAAAAAAACCATTACCGAGACCAAGGCTAAGCTTGATAAATACTATGGGGACTCTGCACCATCGATTTCAATGGTAAAAAAGTGGTTTACTGAATTTCGTTGTGGCCGTACAAGCACTGAAGATGCCGAACGTCCTGGACGCCCAGTTGAGGTCTCTTCACCCGAAACAATCGAAAAAATTCACGATATGGTGTTGGCCGACCGAAGATTGAAAGTGCAAGAGATTGTGGAAGCCGTAGGGATCTCGCATGGCTCAGTGGTTTCAATTTTGAATGATCACTTGGGCATGAGAAAGCTTTCCGCAAGATGGGTGCCGCGTTTGCTCACAGTCGACCACAAACGCAATCGTGTAACAACTTCACTGGAAGGTTTGGCGTTGTTTAATCGCAATATGGAGGAGTTTTTGCGCCGTTTTGTAACCGTGGACGAAACATGGATCCATCACAACACACCAGAGACCAAACAACAGTCAAAACAGTGGGTTTCTAAGGGTGAATCGGCGCCAAAGAAGGCCAAGGTGGGTTTGTCAGCCAATAAAGTTATGGCGACTGTTTTTTGGGATGCACGCGGGATAATCCACATTGACTACCTTCAAAAGGGAAGAACAATCAATGGGGAATATTATGCCAACTTATTGGACCGATTCAATGACGATTTGAAAAAAACCCGACCTCATTTGTCCAAGAAAAAAGTTCTTTTCCACCAAGACAATGCAAGGGTGCACACATGTGCAGTTGCCATGGCAAAAATCCAGGAATTGGGCTATGAATTGCTCCCTCATCCGCCCTATTCTCCAGATTTGGCTCCGAGTGACTACTTCTTGTTCCCAAACCTGAAGAAATGGCTTGGTGGAAAAAGATTTGACTCCAATGATGAAGTCATCTCGCAAACAAAGGCCTATTTTGAGGACCTCGACAAATCCTATTTTTTGGAAGGGATAAAAAAATTGGAGAAGCGTTGGACAAAGTGTATAGAGCTCAAGGGAGACTACGTTGAAAAATAAAATTATTTATTTATCAAAAAATCTGTGTTTTATTCCAAAAGTCACGGACTTATTGACCCGCCCTCGTACGTTTTACATGTGTCTCTGTTGCTATGAATATTTATCTATTCAGTGTCAGACATGGAGCGTGAGAGTACCACGTTGGAAATGAAATGAATTATTTTTTATTTGCTTGAACATACATATGTGATACAATTAGGTCTTATAGTAGTTTGTCCATTGTATGTCCTACTATATTTAAATATTTTAGATATTTTTCTTGCAAGGATGGTTGTCTCACCTGGCTTCAGCACGCCGGTCTCGACGCGGCCGACGGGCACGGTGCCGATGCCTCCTATCTTGTACACGTCCTGCAGAGGCAGCCGCAGTGGCTTCTCCGTGGGTCGCGACGGGGGTTGTATCGCGTCTAGAGCCTGAGCATATCAACGAATTTTTAATCAAACTTGATCGTGACTAATTCGGGAGAGCAGGAAGTCTTATCATTCTCGTTTTTTACCGTAGAATAGATAGGTACGAGTACATATGAATTCATATTCATATAGTTACCTTGCCTTTCCATCATCAGGTCGATAGCTCGAATCCCGTCGTGCTTCAATGGATTTTTCTATTAAAATTTATGTGCGATAAAAAGCACTCAAGAAAAACATTGTGAGAAAATCGGCATGATGTTGAACCTAAAAGTACGAAGACATGCACACGAAAGGAGCCTCTCAGGCGCACCTTAATCCTTTTACCACACTGGTTCGAAAGAACAAGTGACACTATAAGCATGTTTGCTAAATCTTGTTATAGGTATTCTTGATTTTTAATTTAGACTTATTTTTCTTATCATGCTATTGACAAATTCAGGAGAGCACTTTTAGCGTAGCGTTGATAGAAAGATACCTACATAGCCCCCTGTGCATGTTTGCAAAAACTTGTTTCAGGTGTCCTAGATATTGAAATTAGTCATCTTCCTTCACATCTAACCTTGAAATATTACCTCGACTAGTTTCACATTCTCTTTTTATAATATATGAAATACCTACCGTACCTAACAGATTTGACGAGTTGAATCTTTAGGCGTAAGTATTACCGATGTTTTCATTCTGTTCACCTTCCATTTTAGGTGAATGACCAAGCTGAGGTATGTTGTTGACCTTCTAAAAGGGCCTGACAGCCAGGTGGTAAAGTAACCATTATACTGTATTGTACAAACAATATGCAGGCCATGCAGACATTTATCCTACAGCGGGATTCGAGCTCGCAATACCTTTCGCCTCTCAACTAGGCATTCGCCTACCGAGGTCGTGATTACGGAACTGGCTGAAGGCTTGCAGCTTTTCTAGTCCTTTGTTAGTCCTTTGTTTACCTCAATGAGGCACTTTCCCTCAGTCTTGCCATCCTTGCGCTCGATAGTCCACCCCTTGAACCAGGGCATCTTGTCCGAAGGCTCCAGCATATTGTCGCCGTGCCAGCCAGAGATTGGCACGAACGCGACCGTAGCCGGGTTATAGCCTGCGCCACACAATAAATATTACTCCTACGTAACTGCCTGCGCGAGACATTACATGTTATTGATTCGAGAGCAATGCGGTACCTCAAGGTCACCTTCAACAGAATGGTACCTACTGGTTAGGCAACATTACTAAATCCCTCTAAAATAAAATGTCAAAGTTCGTGTGCATGTTTAGTATTAGTATGATTGGTCAGGTTTACGTTGCAACGCACGACTGGTTAGTTATTTGGATTTGAAGCCCGTGTCTTGGAATAGGATATTGATAATTATTTCAGGCACCCCGTGAACGAAGCCACGAACAAAATTGTATAAAATATACCTACCTATATATAAATAAGAAAATTTAGGCTCTGCCATCTGCGCTGTGTGTTGAGGGTTCGATTACCTCCAGGACAAACACGTTAGTATTTAAATGAGTCATCTGGCCACCATACCTAAAACAAGCCATGCTTAGTTTGGGGCTTGGTGTTGTGTATAATAATAATAATAATGATAAATTTGGCAAGACGCATTTCTATCGTAATCCATTTATTATGGCATAAAAATATCTAATTGCTTAAGGCTATGAGTGTATGCTTATTTATGCCGTTAGAATGCAGCTCCGACTAAAAGTGGGTTATTTACTTATTATGTTACAACACTTGATTACGACAACGCGGCGCGGCGCGGCAGCGCTCAAACACCCAGTCATGTCTATCGTGTCGTGACATTCTTCATATAAAAGTTGCAAATTCTAGCAGTGGGAAAACATTACATTACTCATCTACCTACATTACAATAGTTCTATAGAATTATCCATGACACTGTTGAGTTAACATGTGTCGCATTCAGCTGGCTATTAAACCGTTTAAGTATTGTCAGCTATTCAGCAGCATAATTATTATTTTTTATTATCTACCACATGTGATCATATTATTATAAATAGCTATCTAAGCTTTTATTTATATTCTTACGTTTTAATAGTTACAGTTTTCGTATTGGTTGTAAAAGTACGTTAACTGAATTGATTCTTTGTTACGTTGTAGCAATATTACTAAATTTGAGTATTTCACATGTGGTTCCTAAGGAACAATGTAGGTACATTTTTTATTTAATTTTTTTATTCCAGATATCCTTATTTTTAGGGTTACCTCAAAAGGAAAGAAGGAACCTTCAAAACCTAAATATATGACTTCGGCGCCTGTCTACCTTTCTGTCTGTCTGTCAAGTCAAGATCCCTTTTCTCGAGAATGATAAACCGTTAATTAAGTACCGATTTTCTTGATGTAAGAAGACACTTCTTTCTTGATCTCCTCGTAGCGTGCTTCGTGGTAAGGCGGCTCTGTGGAGTCCATTTTGTTAACGCCAACGACCAACTGCTTCACGCCGAGTGTGAAGGCGAGTAGGGCGTGCTCGCGAGTCTGGCCGTTCTTACTGATGCCCGCCTCGAACTCGCCCGTGCCCGCAGCCACGATCAGGACAGCGCAATCGGCCTAGTTTCAACCATTAATTTACTGTGAACTTTACTAGCAAATCATATTGGGTCGTCAATTTCTCGAGTGGCTCTACGAATTTTAGAGGCTTAATCGCTGAAAGAGCCTTCAATATATTATCTAAACTAATAAAATAAAACAAATATATTTGTTCGGAATGGATAAACTCAAAAACTACAACTGATTTTAAAAACTCTTTCACCTATAGAAAGTTGCATTATCAGCGAGTAACATGGACTGTAATTTGTAAATTTGACTGTATTTTAAAATACTAGAGGATTCTTATGAAAACTTCAATAAAGAAACCCATGGTTAAGAAAGTTTGCCTCTAAAAGACATTATTAGGAAATGCTTTCAAACTATTGAAATAATGTTTAGGTATATGGGTCGTTATTATCCACGACAAGTCCGCGAGGATATATGTATAATTAGTACAGACGCACCAACGCGCGAACGTTACAGAAAGTCTAGGATAAGTGTATAACCTAAATTATCTTCAACAGATGAAATAAGGCCAATGATGAGAATAAATTTGCAAAAAACGACTCCCATTTATACAGGCGGCGCAAAATAATCAGACTTCAGGGCAGATAAGATTACTTTTGATGTTGTGTCGTTAAAGAATGTTCTGAATCGAATGTTATTTATAATCTACCTGTTTCACAGAAGAAAAAGTACTCCTGAAGGTCCCGTGTTTTAAATATTACCCCGACTTGTTATTAAGTAATATTATTAATAAGCTGGCTTCCTTCTTTTCATAGCCAAAATGTGACAAGTGAAGATACAAAGTTTTATCGAAGTAGGTAAAACAAATATCGAAAGAGCAAGGTCACATAGCAATAAAAGGTCAAAACAGTATAAGTTAAAGGTCATCTCGCAAAAGGATGGCTTGTGGCTGGGGCTATATTTAAAGATCGTCACAACCAAGTTTTTCGACGTTTCAAATGTAAATAAATGTATTACCTGGGAAGTGCCGGTAATCATGTTTTTAATAAAGTCTCTGTGTCCGGGAGCGTCGATGATGGTGACATAGTATTTTGCAGTTTCAAACTTCCACAAAGCGATATCTATCGTAATACCGCGTTCACGTTCTGCTTTTAACTTGTCAAGTACCTACAAAAACAATAATGTTTTATGTATACGACCAAAAAAACTAGTCAAACTATTAGAAGTTCGATAATTAACTACCTGCAGTAAGTCAGATGAAACCTACGAATCGAATAACAATTTACCTATAAAACTACGTACCCAAGCGTATTTAAAGGATCCTTTGCCCATCTCCTGAGCTTCTTTCTCGAACTTTTCGATAGTCCGTTTGTCGATACCGCCACATTTGTAGATCAGGTGACCAGTGGTTGTGGACTTGCCAGAGTCCACGTGCCCGATCACCACAATATTAATATGAGTCTTCTCTTTACCCATTTTGTAACTTCAAGTGCGAAAGAGTGCGATGTTCGATTAATCTAGGAGCAAAGAAACAAGTATCTGTTCTTCAATCTTATAGGTAACACTACCTACTAAATTCGTTCGTACATCGATCACATTTTAACAATCTACATAAGTACACATAAGTACTATCATATTATTTTTTAATAATAAAATGTGTTTATTAAACTTTACCTATCTATCGTTGACATCAAATATTTCTAATCCTTCTACCGAAAATACGAATCTAACCATCCCTACTTTTACTAACACAAACTGGGTAAGTATACTTGCCTACAATTACATTATTAGGTAGGTAGGTAAATAAATCAACGGCCTTAAAAGGGGCACCTTTATAGTATAATTGTATGTAGCACTTCCTGCACCTGAATCAAGTTTATGACTGAAATAGGAACAAATGTTTCCGTAAGAACGCTCCCCCGAGCGTGCGCATCGCATAGGAGGTCCGGGACATCGATACAGACCGGGTCTGCCTTTCCAAATATAGACTAGGTAGCTACTCCTACTTCGCTTCGCCAATTAAAAGTGTCTGTACCTGTATAGTTATAAATCAGATATAAATAAATCAGCTCTTAATTGGAAGCATTGAAACTAGTTACTTATTACAAAACCCGAAATATCTATAGTAGGTACCTGACTACTGCGGTTACTTATTATTAAACCCGAAATATCTAAGGTACCTTGTCAACTTTAAACTTTATGCAAAAGAGCAAAGTTAATAGAATTGATTGCATCTTCAGGTAAATGCCACGAAAAAGATCAAAGTGCACAGGTTATAGATCGATGCTGCATGGAGCTATCTGGCACCAGTTAACAGACAGAGTAATCTCTTAAAATATGCAGACAGCATACGTTATTATGGTACCTACCCGAATAGGTAGATAAGGTACCTACTTAACCTTCTTCAGACCATAAACTGTAAACTTTCCAAAGTAATATTATTAAATTAATCTGGTCTTCGAACACTGCACGACAAACGTACTGTTAAGACAAAATAATAAGACGTTACGACGTAAGAGTTTTTGTTACAAAACAAAGGCTAAGTGCATTCGATCTAAATAAAGCAGATGCGATCCATACCTACGTTCGGCTATGCTAAGCACCTAGATGTAAGTATTCAGAATTAGAATAATCGCATGTCGCACAACGTGCCGGCTCCACAGAAGATACCGACGCATGGGCTTCCTTTTAGCATCCATCTTGAAGCATCATACACCACAATCATTGAATATTATCCGATTAAAATGTGAAAGTGTCTATGATGTTCAAGTAACATTTCTACTAGGTAATGTTTTCCAAAAATTGCGCCATAACTCATTTCCTACGATCAATAGACATGATGACTATCAAAACAAAAAGACAAGCAGAATGTAGGTAATACTTTAGTGACATAACTTTAATTTTGGAAGATAAAATAAATTTCTTTTTTTTTTTCAAATATTCAGATTCATGATATCGAAGGGACAAAATTGGTAATCTTGTTGAATAGCATCCAACTATATATCACGTACGCACTTTTAATTTGCAGGTAGGTAGGTACCATCGGTAGATATTTATTTAGAACCTTCGACAAAGATGCTAACCTAAGTACATACCGATAAGCTGCCAACAAAAAATGATATCTGTCCATCTCTGATTAATTATAAATGTCTGATTTCATAAAGTATAATACATAAAGCAGTAGATATACTACAAATTGCGTAATTAAAGAATATTCGAGCCGGTTCATTCAATCTTTCTTCGATACAGATACTCACGTGGTACAGAAGATATTTTTTAAACAGTCTGCTTTATACATTTAATGTAACACAACAAAACAGATTTACTGAATAGGCGTTAATTTTATGAAAACTGGTGTAATCAATTCAATAAATTCACAAAAAACTCACCTTACCACCCGCACCGCAACACGAATTTTCCAAGCAAATTTTCTTCGCCTTTGCACATGCGCCGTAAGCAGCTTGCCTAGGAAATGCAATCAATAACGTCAAAACGATTTCTTTTAAGATAAATAAGATTGTATTTTATATAATAACATCCAAATTGATTTAGACACAATAAATAATGTGTATTTTATATATGTATAACAATTTATTACCTTTTATTGAAAAAAGTTGTATGGCTTCGCCAATAATAGGCACTCACATGATATAACGCAAGCGGATGTTTTTGTTTTCTTCTATTTTCGGGCTTTTCAAATTGTAATTCTGGCCAGTCATCTCGTAACATTAAATAGGTATGTATCTACATTATCCTTTAGTATATAAAATCTATGACATATATATTGTCACCATACGTGGTCTGTGACCTAAACCAAAGACAAAATGTAAGTAGGTAGTATCTTTAATTAAATAATTAACAAGAGGAAATATCTATTTACTTAGTTCCGGTTTAAGCCCGAAACCATTTACGTAGGATGTCTGGCCTCAGATTGAAATTAAGAAATTAAGGATTGATCCTTAATTTTAGGTTAGTCAGATTTTTTAAAAATAGCAACAGTATATTTCTACCTACTTATTGCTCCAGTATTGACTAGAAATTATGGGACTTTGATAGTGAACAGTCTACACACGATTATAGCGAGCACTGCATAGAAAATAAAACCCCTGAGGCAGCAGATTTATTATTTATAGGAAGTTAAAAATAAAAATATTGTCAATTTTTGTTTTGTTGTAGCTGTAGAGACTTAGTCAGATCTACGTCTAGAAATTTACTAACCTACCTTACCTACTCCATTGGGTATTGGATGGAAGTTTAATATCTTACAGTACCTAAGTACCTACTTTATACAGAATAAAATAAGTGTGAAGTAAAATAATTTGTGTATTAAATTATTATACCTATGTATAAAAAAAATATGTATAATTTTATTTAAAAAACATGCATTCAGATTGAATAGCATTTGATTCAATAGCATTGCCATTCAACGTGGCAATGCCAATGACTTGAAGACACGGCTCTCTACTAGTGATCTAGATCAATTGAGCTATCTATAGATCGTTTTAAACGGTCCCTTAGATGACTTTACACATGTACCAACCTATTTTATATCACAATGGTTATTAGGTATTCGGTACATTTCTGTAAATAAATATTAGCGATTCGGATAGCAGATTCAAGTCAATCCAATCCCATCGGCCATCGGTTCCATCACCCTGGACACATTCAGGTTCAGGTAATTATGGATTACAGGTTCTGTCGCGGCAGCGAAGTGCGGCGCAAACGGTAAGCAACATCGAAGAAGTAGGTATACGAAGCAAACACTATAAACGAACGCACGGCTCGTTATTGATTTAAACGCTTTCGTTCTAGGATTTTTTATCTGAAAAATGAACACCTTGGTCTCCCGAAGAATATGGTCGACAACGACGAATTAAAAGCGATCGTGGAAGCTGATAATACTCAGTATAACCTACTCGTTGACACGGAAGCGAAGAGATTTTGAACAGTATTATCACTTGCGATGAAAAGGTAGGTAGGTAGGCCTACTTGTTTTTGACTGGTTTATTGGCGCTTAGGTATCATGTATCATATCGTGAATCGTGACTGGACAGTACCTAGGCAAAAAATTACACATGAAAAAGTGTTTTTCACTGTTTGATGGTCTAGTGCCTGTATGATTCATCACAGCTTCTTACCAATTCCCAAGAGCATTAGGTACTGCGGATGTGTACTGTGAAGGACAGAACTCAATGATGTTGAAGCTCGCAAATCTTCAGCCAGCTTTAATCAATAGCTGCTCCTGCACGATTTCTCCAAGCTACAAGAGCTAGGGGTTCAAAGCTTTCCATCATCCGCAGTAGATAAGTACTCACCATTCTTTACACCCAGAATTTTATTACCTTTTAAGAGTCCCGTTCACCCAACTTCTTCAAGAAAGATGAATTCACATAGCGCTGGCAAAGGTGCATCAATAGCATGGGTGAATACTTCGATCAATAAAATATATATATACATATATATATATATATAGGTACATTAAGGTATGTACTCCCAACTATTTCGTACAAAATGGCCATTACATAAGTAGGTAATGCTAATGACCTAATACATTGGACAAGCGCATGTAGGACCACGCACTAGACGAGCCTTCACTAGGCTTCCGAAGTCAGTTAGTCTAAGAATTACTTGTGGTCACAATATATGAGAATACTACTTATAAATAATGACATATTTGGAATAAATCTATTTCAATAATGAACAAGAAATATAATTATTTGTAGGTCTGTTTTGATCTGCTGTCAAGCTTAGGTACTAACACATTTTATTTATTTGTTAATGGTCGTGATTCTGCTCCGCCAAACTAACAAAATTTAGTAAAATCCGTACGATCTTATTTTGTTCAGTATCATCACCTGCTTCTGTTAATTCGCCCGACTAACTTTTCGTAAAATACGAACAATCTTAGTTCCTATTAGGTACTTTTTCTATGATAGTTGAGTATTAACCTGTTTCTATTATGCCTTAAATATGTAGTTTATTGTTGCCTACTAAAATATGCCATTAGATTGTTGCGAAACATGTTTTACTTAATTTGGTAATAAATAGTGAGATATTAAAGTGTAAATTCATTTTGAAATGTGGAACTGGTTACAGCACATTAAATACATGTTTAGGAAGGTAAAGGTGAAGCATTACATAATTAGTAGAAACCGGTTCTGGTTCTGGCAAATAACAAATCTGTAAAGTGCAGGCTACGTTTGCACAATGAGTGTACGCATCACAGATTTAAAAGTTCCGTGCCATCATTCCCTCAAGAAAATACTTAAAACTTAACCCTTTTATTAGGTAGGTAGAGGGACCTGCAATTTATTTTGTAGTAGGTAGTACCACATAATTTTCACTATAAACGGGATTTACCATGATTTGCGAGTTTCCCTTGTTACATGGATTATGTACTTTTACATGTAGGTCCATGTAAAAGTATCTAGCGACAGCAATATCTACAAAATCAGTCTCAAGTCGTAAAAAATCTATTGCTACGGAAGCTACCCCCGCTTCCGTAGTTTTTTCTAATACTCGCCTGTCGCGCGGTCACACACACGCGAAAATACGCTTTTAGTTTCTACCTACTTAGGTAGGTACCTAGGTATACATATTAGTACTCTTATATCATAAGACCTCGATCCTAGTTTGGGTACCAATGTTCAGGTACTTCCTCGTGCTCCTACTCGGTTCTCCTACTGGTAGGAGCACGAGGACCAATATGTCCTGATGCTCCTACTACAAAAGATCGGTTTGGATCTGATGAGCATTTTTATTACAAACAACTTGGTTAGGTTATGTTAGAGTATAGAAAACAACGCGCAAGGCGAGCGAGCGAAGCGAGCGTGCCGCGGCAGCGGCCGCCGAAACGCCAGAAGAATAATACAAGGTCACGGTAGGAGCATAAGGACATATTGGTACTCGTGCTCCTACCAGTAGGAGAACCGAGTAGGAGCAAGGAGAAACGGTCCAATGTTCGACCAATCAGTAACAAAAAACCAATAATTATGGAAATATATGAATTACTTAGGTTAAGTTATCATTGTACTTTGATGACCATTGTTTGTTATTCTCAATAAATTTCATTTCATTTCATATGAGTGTACAAAAAGTGTGTTTGACAGCTGTGATTGTGCAATTCACGCCTATTGCTAGTTGTCGCGAGATACTTAATCTGAGGGCCGATACTTCGGCTTATTTGCATGCGCCATGATCTGGAGAAATTGAAGTCTGCCGTACCCTAAAAATATTGTTTACTGGTAGGCAAAACGTTTTACCCCCTTTCGCACTCTTTCACCACGAATACTACTACTAGGTAGGTACTTCGTATGATTACTCCAAAAAGAGTTTTATGCTTAACGTGTGTCTGTGTATCTCCGAGTATGTACATAATATGTACACATAATTATTATGTGTTTATTGACTACTGTGGTATCGTAGCTCCCAAACAGGTAAACATATTTTGATTTAATTTTTTTGTTTAAACGGTAACTCGATCGAGCGTGTTGTTAGCTATAGTCAGTGGGCAACTCTGGTAACGGAGTAATAGGCCGGCCGCCCAAACACCTCCGTCATTTGAGAAGCCAGTACCGACAGCTTAACGTTCCCTTCGAAGCACAGGTAGTGCTCAGATGAAAATACCACTGCTTTCCCGCCTCCGGTACTGACCATGCACGACAATGCTTTTCTTCGCTGATCTACTATGTACAGCTAAGTTAAATATGCCACAAGCGCTTTTAGAACTAATTAGATATTAATCCAACACGCACAAGACTAATAGTTTCGATAAAATAAGCATGTAATTGGTTGATTGTAAGCCTGTCAATCCATGGTATATAGCTTATATTTATAATTTGCACGACTTTCTTCATTGCAATTACCTAAAATATATAATAGCCCTTGATTCTATATTTTACCTGGTCTAACAAAAATTTCGAAAAACACGAAGGATCTTATTTTGTTTGTATCAAAGTTTAAATTAGAACAACATTTTTATATGACACGTCTTTTAAAATTAAAGTTAAAATTATACATTTCATAAAAAACTTTCGTAATTTAGGAAACAACAGAATAACCAAGAATATAGGTATTCTTTTTCTTCTTCGTTAATGGTATATGTGCCATTCAAAATTATGTAAAATTTTCCCAATGTCAAGTGATTAGATTGTATAGTAAGACTTCAATATACGACTATGCGTATATTGTCATTCGTCATTTGTTATTTTTTATTAAATTGTATCATTTCATTTACAATATTTATGCGGATTATTTTCGCTCGAATCACAAAGAAACACAAAACTTTTATTCTTTATTCACACCAGAATCTAAAAGTCTAGCTTTATTATAAAACAAATCATCAATATTTGTAATAGAAACCGAAATAACTCTAGAAAAATAAATAAAGTGTAAACGCAAGATAAAATATGAAAGTAGGTATTGTTACTCAAATAAACCGCCAGCTATCATACATTACGATTATGTCAATGGTACTCTGACATGCAAGCACTATAAGAGCAATAAATAACGTAAATAGACAAAATTGGTTACTTAAGTCATATCAGAGCGCATCAAAGAAAACAAGTAGAAACTTTGTCGTCCTTGCCGTTATCAGCTTGGAGGACTATTATTATTATTACTGAAACAGATACAAATAACCTATTAGCGTATAAATAATCATAATAAGTAACATAATTATAATGATAAAGTATAATTCCGTTCGTAATCGTTCCATCGCTTCACAATCTTCCTAGAAAATCTAATTTATAATTCCGCGCACTGATCGTAATCGTTTGATTGCGTTGTGACCAAAAATCATCATGAAATGCTTTAACAAAATTGCAATCACAGATATCAATAATTTATTTTATTATTACGCAATATTCGTAAATAATCGATAGTACATATTTATAATTTTCTCTGTATAACTTTACAGTGTGTATATAATTTTAGCATAATTTTATGAACTAAAAAACCAAGAATAATAAATCATTTAACACTCAAAATGGACACACTTTATGGAATAGGGTCTTCATAGTATGTATTAAAAATTTTCTGAGACACTTTTGTTTATATGCTTATTTACTATAAGTAGTTAAGTAGGTATATTAATATAAATTATTTTGCGGTAATATATCATCTATCTACTTCACTTGCTTCCTCCTGGCCAAGGTAAGTAGCTGCCCCATCCCTTGTTTGGATTTGGATCTAAGCCTGAAAATAAATTACAGTTACAATTTTTACATGTATAGATGCTGCTGAGCTGTAGCTCGCGGCTTTACCCACGTGGAACGTAGAAAGTTAGAAACACAGTTCTCTACAGGAGATTAAAATATAGTCAGATACACATCTAATACATGAACCAAGTTTTATCCAAATCAGCCATTATCATAAACATTCAAACATATTAAATAATAATAATTAATGCCGGACATTTTACACACAGCGTCATCTGGCCCCAAAGTAAGCAGCTTGTGCTTGTGTTATGGGTACCTTTTTTTGTAAATACATACATATAATACATAGAAAAATACTCAGACTCGAGACAAATACTTGCAGATCATACAAACATTTGTCCCGCGGCGGGAATCGAACCGGCAACCTACTGCGTCTCAGGTAGGCCTTCGCCCACTGCGCTACAGAGGTCGCAAGTACGTAGTATATTAAGAAAAACATAGTGTACCTCATTATTAACTGAAACTCTTTTTGGATTTTATAAAAGAATAGGCAATGTCGGGATAAAAAATATACATGTTTGATAAGTTTGAATGCAATTTAATCGTATCAACAATCTAAAATATTTAATTTGATTGAACGATAACTTTACTTTATAATACTCGACTTTAGTCTCATATTTCAAATTCTACTTATACAGGCGTTATTTTATCTGAGATCAGTTGATAAGGTAATTGATATTGATTTCTTAATTGAATGTTGATTTCATATTCTACGAGTAGGTGCCAGCCGTTATGCACCTGCAACCGAACCGACACCGCATGTACTGATTCGTCTTACCTGCAGGTCCAGTCGGCAAGGTCGAGAGCTTACATTAAGGCTTACCTAAGTGCACAAAAGGAGCCTCTGAGGCGCACTTTAATCCTTTCACCACACTGGTTAGAAATAACTAGTGACACGATAAGAAGAAGAATATACTAATCGATAGTAATATTATAAATTCTAAGGGGCTCTGTCTGTTTCTTTATTACCTATTCTCAGCAGAATGAATATTGGTGAAATTCGGTAAGGAGATACTCGTATATTGTGCCGTCGTATATTCAGGACGGACATAGGCTACTTTTTATGTAGGTACCACGCGTGCGAAGCCGCAGGCAGCTGCTAGTTATGATAGTTATAGCTACGTAAATTTTGATGCGCTAGTGGTTTCTTAAACTGTTAAATATCGCAGATATAAAAAAATATTCTTAAATCAATAAATACTAGTGGACAATTATCACCTAACCCCAATCTAACCCCAAACTATAAGTATCTTGTACTATGGGAACCAGATGACTGATAGATTACTTATATAGTTATATATACATATTTACGATACTTTATAGCACCTAGATACAGAACAAACATAAAGAATAGAGAAAAAAAAATGCCGGACATTTTACACAGCGTCATCTAGCCCCAAAGTAAGCAAAGCTTGTGTTATAGGTACCACATGACTGACACACTACTTATATACTTTTTTCTTTGTGAATACATGTTATACATAGAAACACCCAGACCCGAGACAAATACTTCAGATCATACAAACATTTGTCTCGCGGCCGGCATCGAACCCACAACCTTCTGCGTCTCATTCAGACCTTAGCCCACTGCGCAACAGAGGTCGTCAGAAGGAATAATAATAGAAGGAATCCTGGGAGGGATCTTCAGCGCAGAAGACAGAGCTACCAACTTGAATACCAACGAGTAGTGAGGCCGGTTTTTAACATTATAAGAGCAATGTTTGTTTTTGCCTTTTACTTCCGTGAATTTTCTTACCCTTGGCAATTGCGTGTATCTTCTGCGTCTCATCATTCGTCAGGGTCAGTATCTTCTGTAGCACGGGAACCAGCCGACTGCGCTCGTCGCCCGGGGGTAGAGTTAGGAACTGCGGATACATAAGAACATTCCAATAAATTCATGAAGACTGGGCTTCTGTCTACCCGCAAGAATAATAAGAAAATAAACGAATTAAAGCGTTGTTCCTTTTTTTTTAATTCCTTATTTCATCTCAAAACCTAGTGGTTGGGGACTTGAGTGGGACACCATGGTCCTATAATTGTACCCATATGTTACCTTCAAGGTGACATTCTTCATGTACTCGACGTTGTGGGCATTGTGCGATGTGCCGCGCACTCTCCTCAGCTCCGTCTTTAGCAGTTCGCTCAGCTGCGCCATCCGCGCGCATTCCCGTTCCGACTCAGACAGCAGCACGGTCACGTGCTTCACCCTGGATACACAAATAACCATACCGTCAAACTAGTTTGTCACCCTAAATAAATAAATGATAGTGCACAACCCACACGACACTATCTAGCTCCAAACAAAATAATTCCGGACATTTCACACAACATCATCTGACCCCAAAGTAAGCAGAGCTTGTGTTATGTTATTATTTACAAAAAAAAGTATATAAGTAGTATATCAGTCATGTGGTACCCATAACACAAGCTCTGCTTACTTTGGGGCCAGATGATGTTGTGTGAAATGTCCGGGATTATTTATTTATTTATTTATTATGGGTACCACATGACTGATATACTTCTGCGTCTCAGCCGGGCCATAGCCCACAGATCCACAGAAGTTGTCAAGCATAGCTTATACTATCTCCATTGTAACGGAGCAGGTTATCAATATGCGCGTTCGATCGCTAATACTACTTGTGCCTCACCTAATTCTACATTTCCATGCTTGCCAAGCGTTCACAAACGTCCACAAGCCGCAAGTGTCCACAAATCTCGCTTTGCATTCGGAAGTCGTTTACATGCTTGTGAATGCGTCAGTGTGCTACGTACACCCAAGCATGACGGACACCGAACTTGTATGGGCTTTTGCGTTTGGTTTAATAAACTTTTTTTTTATACTTTATTTATTTAGGTATCTATTTATTCTATATTTTATCGACGATATATTTTAGGACGACCTCTGTGGCGCAGTGGGCTAAGGTCCGGCTGAGACATAGAAGGTTACGAGTTCGATTCCCGCCGCGAGACATATGTTTGTATGATCTGCAAGAATATGTCTCGGGTCTGGGTGTTTCTATGTATAGTATGTATGTATTTACAAAAAAAAAGTATATAAGTAGTATATCTGCTCTGCTTACTTTGGGGCCAGATGATGCTGTGTGAAATGTCCGGGGTTATTTATTTATCCGGGGTTATTATCTATTTTTAACCGACTTCATCAAAAAGGAGGAGGTTTTCAATTCGTCGGAATCATTTTTTTTTTATGTATGTTCACCGATTACTCGAAAACGCCTGAACCGATTTGGAAGTCTTTTTTTTTATTTGTTTTGTTTGCAAGGGTCCCATTTAAATTTTATCAAAATCGGTCGAACTAAAAATCAACGAATATCTAAAAATTGTATAAATTGATGATGTCGCTCATTAAATTCTAAAGGGCCACATTCCGAAAAAAAAATCAAAATCGTTTTTATTGCATAAAACGCATCAAAATTAATCAAATTTTTATGTTCAAAAAAGACACCTATTGCTTTAGCGTTTAAAATGGTCCAATCACACAACTGCCCGTTGGCCATTTTGACACAGAACAGAAACTTCAGAACAAAACGGCCATTTTGATAGTTGCGACCCGGCAGTCTGCGTAAGCGCGCGTAATTTTTATTTAAAAGGGCCACATTCTGGAAAGCAGCAGGTTTTGCAGTGATATATTATAGTGAAAAGTACCATATTTTGAAATGTGACCGTCTTTAATAAAGAAAACACGTGAGTACAATTTTATTTAATAAGGAAACGTGCCATATTTTGGAATGCGTTTCTTTTGATTTTAAATACTACAATTTTAATAATCACTTATTGAAACATAAGTGCAGTATTTGGAATATGTCTGTTTTGCGTATAAAAATACCTTAATTTTGGTAAGAATAATGTACTTGTTGTTTAATGGCTGTTTTGATGTTCGTGAGCTATGATGTCTAAAAAATATGTTTATAACAAAGTGCAGTATATTTATTAACCTGTTTCATTATTGCTAGATGACCCGACAGAAGTTGGCCTGTTCAAATTTCAATTGGCTGAGCAAGTTTTTTAGTTTTTCATACCTACCAGCTACTTACCTACATCATCGTTTGACATTTTCAAATAATTCTGTACCTCAAAATGAAATGATGAAAATATGAATGGAAGATCTATTAAAGCATTTAAAGGGTATGTTCCTGTTTGTGGTGCTATTTAGGTAGGTATTTGGTAAGTTACTTTTGGGGTTTAAGTTAACCTACAGAGACTCACAATTTTTTTTCTTTGTTCATAGAATGAATAGTCGCGCACATCGGATTTAGAACATGGTCAGAACAAAAAACGAAGATCTTCAAACTCCAACACACAATAACACAAAGTTTGTCTCAACTTCCAACTTCGCCGATCAAAGCTTGCCGTCCACGTCAAAAAAAAAACCACTAATCTCTGGGGCATTTCTGTCAGTGTTATAAAACCACTAATTGACATTATTGCACCAGATCTAGCTTTCATATTTAATCAATGTATTGACAGTGGAGTATTTCCTGATTTAATGAAACATAGCAAGATCATACCTCTATTCAAATCAGGTAGTCATTCCGATCCTAGTAACTTTAGACCTATATCAGGACTTCCTACATTTAGTAAAATATTTGAAAAACTTATGCTAAACCAATTACAACGGCATTTTAATACCAACAATTTACTTGACAGTAAACAATTCGGATTTACAAAGGGTCGCTCAACGACTGATGCCGGTGTTGAGTAAATATCACATATTTTAGATATCTGGGAGGAATCACGCGATGCCTTAGGTATTTTTTGTGATCTGTCGAAAGCTTTTGATTGCGTTCATCATGAAACTCTAATCAGCAAACTACATCACTATGGTGTTAAGGGAGTTAACTAACACTTAAGCTTCTTACATCCTACTTAAGTGACCGAACACAACGAGTAGATGTAAATGGAAAGCGTTCTCCAGGTTCAATGGTAAAAATGGATGTACCACAAGGATCAATACTCGGGCCATTCTTGTTTTTAATTTATATAAATGATCTACCTAAACTTGTAAAGGATGATCACGAGATTGTACTGCTTGATGATGACACGTCACTTTTATTTAAATTAAAGCGACGACTTACTAATCTTGACGATGTAAACAATGCAATCTCTAAAGTTGTAACATGGTTTAACGTAAACAACTTATTACTAAACGAGAAAAAAACGAAATGCATTCGTTTTATACTGCCCAACGTTAAACAGGTGAAAGCTAATGTAAAAATTAAAAACGAAAAGATAGATCTCGTCGACACCACAGTGTTCTTAAGCATTACTTTAGATAATAAACTGCAATGGGGCCCGCACATAGATAAATTGTCGAAGAGACTCAGCTCTGCGGCATACGCATTTAAAAAGATCCGTCATTTTACCGACTTAGATACCGCTAGACTCGTTTACTTCAGCTACTTTCATAGCATTATGTCTTATGGCATTTTGTTGTGGGGGAGTGCTGCTGATATTAACACCATATTTGTGTTAAAGAAGAGGGCTGTTCGTGCAATTTTTAACATGGGCCCCAGAGAATCACTTAGAGATAAGTTTAAAGAAATTAATATTATGACAGTGCCTTGTCAGTATATATACGAAAATTTAATGTATGTGCACAAAAATGTTCATTTATTCAAAAAAAAATTGCGATAATCATAGTATTAACACTAGAAATAAAGATAAACTCGCTGTGCCCACTGTTAGGCTCGCTAAAGTTAATAAGTCTTTTATAGGGCAATGTGTACGCTTTTATAACAAGGTCCCAAGCAACGTGTTAATTTGTCGATTGGCAAATTTAAAAACGTAATTAAACAGAAACTGTCTATTAAAGCATATTATAAAATATCTCATTATTTAGATGACAAAAAAGCTTGGGATGAATCTGCTCCAACTCGACTCGGCATCCGTGAAAAAATTGTCAAGGGCCATACAAAAAAGTGTTAAGACCAGACAAGTTTCTTGCCGGATTCTTCTTGAACTGGGGTTAGGAGGAACCGGCACCTACATTCACTAGCATGTAAGAAGACGATTCAAAGTGGTCCTTGTGATTGTATTGAATAAAGTGATATTGAATTTTGAATTTCGTCCTTCGTGTCTGATAGTTCTTGTGATACAAATTCCATAGCAGACAGTCAAAATAATCTTAATCTGTCGATACTTGATAAAGGTACTGTATCTGATGTGAGAAGTCCAGAAAAAAGAACTAATTTCGTTGTTGAGGAAAGTACAGAATGTGAATCAGCAGCATCATAGCAGCTCCAGTGAATCTTCATCTACGAGTTCAAGCCGCAGTACGGAAGATTTCTCGTCAGATGATAGCGATGTTTCACTTTTAATAAACACTTAACTGTTATGTTAAATTAAACCTTGTATTGTATGAGACTGATGGTTTTACAGACTTATTTAAGAAGATGTTTAATTTTAAATACATTTTAGATAAAGAGTTTATTGTAACGACTCGGAAAAAAATGATCGTAGATCTCATCGTTATTACTAGTACCTAAGTCAAGACTTTTAATCCGTTCAGCATTTTATTTTGAGATGCTGCATTTACTGGTAGTAACAACATTGATCTCATTGATAGTTTGTTAACATGGTGTGTTCAAACTTTTAAAACTATCATGGTTTTGCACATAATTTTCACTCAAAACTGAAAACTGAGTTTATCTCGTGATCATGGCGCATGCAACTGTGCCAAAATATCGAGAAGCAGAAAAACTCATATATCATGGTAAATATCCCGTTTTGAGTGAAAATTATGGTGTGTTCTGTTACTATTTTTTTAAGAATTTTATTATTTTGCCTGTTTTCTAGTCTTTTAATTCGTTATTTTAATGATACATAGTCAACTTTATTGATGAATTTAGTTAAAACGTTAATAACATTATAAACTAGACCTACAGAGTGTCAGAAATAGCATTTTCACTATCAAAAACAATTACTTTTTTGATTCTTACTTGTTTTTTTTTCAATTAAACCATTTTTTGTGATTGATTTTGCATGTTTGTATGTTTTTTTTTGTAACACAAGCGTGTGATTCGTTATTTCATGTTTTATAAAACATTTAACAAAACTGAGACGTAAAATTTGAAATTAAACTTGTTTTTTGTATGATTTGTGGCCTTTCATTTGACATTTTGATCATTTTTATATATGTCGACGCAAGACCTAACTGATAAGTTAAAAATAACTTAAAGTTTAAAATTAAGTAGGCTATTTATGATTTGTAATATTAGAATCCATGCTTATTGATATCTGAGAGGTAAATGTTGAGTTTTGATTTGTTGCCTTCCGGGCAGCAAACAGAACTCACGATTATTTTAATTTTGAACCTCGATTAAAATTACTGGTTATTTTTGTTAAACCATTTCTTAATTTGTTATGAATTATGGTTATAGTTTGGAGTTCATTTTGTTTGAATAATTAATGTTTTGGAATCCGATTTCCGGATAGCGCGAAGATTTGAAATTTAAATGTTTAAATGTTTTTGCTGAAGATAAAATTCATTTGATGTCAAAAGTAGATTGTAAAAATAGAAAAACTAATTTAGAAAACCTTTTTGTTTGTTACAAAATTATATTAAGTTTAAAGTGTAGTGTGTGAAAGTGTAATGACTTCACAACGATGCAGCCATCTTGAAATATAAAAAAATGGCGAGTCGTTGGGAACTTGGGAAGCCACAATTTTTAAGAGAGCACTTTCTGGTGAGCTCCCGTGGTGAAAAGTCCTGTGAGTATTATTGTTATAATTTACCTTAGATTTTAAGGTTGTTCAAAATAGTGTTAATAATAAATTGTGTATGAATATATTGGGTGTCTTTATCATTTGCAATGCGTGAGCCTGGTGATGGAAGCGGTGACGCCAGTCTCCCTGACATCACTACCGGTAGATCCCCTGATGCCTCGTTATATACAATAGGGACTTATTTGACTTTGTACGTTTCTGGGTGAAAGCTACAGTAAAAATTATACTAGGTATAGGTAAATAACGGTTTAAAATGCGCATCGAATGATATATACCACATGTATATATAAAATATGTTTTACAAAATAATACGAAAAAACGACGGCCAAAACTTCAAAACGCTCTCCTGTAAAAAATGAAGTTTTTGGAATTTGGCCCTTTTGAATTTAATGAGCGATGTTTTCGTGTCCTTCGATACCTCGCTGTCTTATTGGAGCGGTGCGTTTATTTGGCCTACCCATCATTACATAGTATAAAACAAAGTCGCCTCCCGCTGTCTGTGTGTATGTGTATGTATGCTTAGATCTCTAAAACTATGCAACAGATTTTGATGCGGTTTTTTTAGTAGAAAGAGTAATTCATGAGGAAGTTTTAAGTTTTATAGTTTTATATATGAAACATGCATAATATAGTAGAGAAACCCTGATGACTTTAGAGGTTAGCGTATATAGGTTCAACGTATTAGAACTACTGAGCTACAGCAACGCGTGGCCGGGTCAGCTAGTATTATATATATACAAAATACATCTACTTTCCACTAAAAATGTAGTATAGGCTCAAATTTCATTCAATGAAGTCTGTTTTCTTTTTAGTTTTTAAAACGTAATCATATTTTATCATTTTTGGCTTTCCCGTAACTCGGCAAGACGATCCAAGCATCTGCAACTTTCTTTTTATCTTTATGATTAAAAGAAATAACAAACGTGCACTCGCCGCGAGATCACAATGTCTACTAAACTCGCACCAACGTGTGAATGCATCGCAAGCGCTTGTCGCAAGCGCCCTTTGATCTGTGTCAAAAAACCGACACTAGACCGGATCAGAGAGAAAAGCGTCTACAAGCTCACGCAAGTCATGCCAAACGCCCTCTTTACACGTTTGTGCTTGTGGACGTTTGAACGCTTGGCAAGCATGGAAATGTAGCATTATAACTAACACTGTTTAAATTAATGCTCTAATTGTCTATTTAATGTAAAAAATATACAGTTTTGGGAGTAATTTAGTATTTGGAGTAGACTCAGCAGTATATCTGCGCAAAGATGGTTTACGCAGGACTGGTTTTCAGTCTGTCCATTAGCTCGAACTTAGGTGACGTTTTATGTAACAGACATAAAAATGTTATGTATTATATTTTAAAAAATATCTGTTAAGATGTAACATCTATGTATTATATAAAATTGAATCGCTATTTCCCTTGGTCACGGCATCATGCGTGAAAGCCTAGACCGATTTCGCTAATTATTATTTTGTCGTGTTATTATCATATCAGGAGCAGGTTTTTATGAAAGAAAAAAGAGAAAAATATATGAAAGTTATGTGGAATATTAGAAAATTTAAGAAAACTTATTGACGATTATTAACTTTTCTTGTGTAACCTAGCGCTTGTGACAATATAAACTTTTCTAATGTAACCTTATGGCGTTTGACATAACTGTCAGTCGTTTGACAGTTATAGATTATACTAATTCGAATTAAATATTTATAGTAAAGACAGGACAACGTCTGTCGGGCCAGCTAGTATATAATAAAAATTATTTAAAACAAAAAATATATAGGTCAAGGTCAAGGTCAAAGGTTATCATGGTCTCGTTACTAGGTACAGGTTAAGACTAATTTGACATGTACCTTTGCTGTTGAGCCGTGAGCCTCCTCTTCAGTTCAGATATTTCCTGATCCGTAGTGAGAGCTAACGAGGAAGTGTCAAGTGATTCATCCTCCGGAACTCCTTCCTCCAGCAATCTCTCGAGAGACACAGGTGAGCGGCCGCCGCCACCGCTCATATAAGGCTTGGACGGCGGCGGTGAAGGCGCTGATTCAGAACCCTGCACAAATCAAATAAACTTGTATGAGTACAACTTTTAAAACTATCATAGTCATTCACATAATTTACACTATAAACAAGATATTAATATCGGGAAAAAGAAAAACACAAATAAGTAAATATCTCGTTTTTAGTGAAAATTATCGTATGAGCATGTATTGCATTCTATAAACATTGACAATAAATAATCAATACTTTTTATGCACGTAGTTTTTTTATTATTTTTGCTTTCAGTGCCATTCTGTTCATTGGCATTCATGTAAAATTTTATGGGGGAAACTTTATTGGTTATTGTATTTTATTATAGAAAAATAGTTCTATTTGTTTCCAAAATAAAAATATGAAAATGTAAATTCAAAATTGAGTTTTTCCAAACTCCAATAACCAACAGTCTCGCATTTCGCCATTCATAACTCACGACGCTCGCTGTCTCAATACAAACTGAAAGGGTAATTTGTTCTGCGAATTCACCCGATGCCACATCGATGTTGCCTCAAACGCCAAAAATGTGTATTTCATAAAACAATCACGGTGGTAATGTAATAATGATAATAATAATACCGGACATTTCACACAGCATCATTTGGCCCCAAAGAGCTTGTGTTATGGGTACCACATGACTGATATACTAGTTATATATATATATTTTTTGTTAATACTTACATATTATACATAGAACACCCAGACCCGAGACAAATACTTGCGGATCATACAAACATTTGTCCCGGGGCGGGAATCGAACCTTTTGCGTTTCAGCCGGACCTAAGCCCACTGCGCCACAGAGGTCGTCAATATATGTGGTAGGAACCACCACGCGTTTTATTGTAGGAACCACATAATTAACATGATATGAATACAGCTTATTACTTTTTTTTTATATATTAGTTCACAATATTCATCATACTCTAAATAATATTACAATCTAGCCAAATAAGCTAATGAGTAATTTTGCTTTGACATAGTTTTATAAAATAAATTATACCTAAGAATGTGTCCAATAGCACTTTTCTTACAGTCTCTAGTTAAGGGGAAGACACGTTTTTCTTGTGTTTTATATAGTTACTTATCACTTCACTATTGTTAAACTACACTAACTCAAATGGTTTTTCCGTTTGAGCCTTCTTACAATGTCCGTGATGTCGAGGAGCTGGATTGCCTCGACGTTCACATGGTGATGAAGCCTCTGTTCGTGAGCTTCTGCATACTTTTGTATCACCGTATCAACGAACTCTATTCTAAGGTCTCTATGGAGATCGTCATTTCTTATGTACCAGGGGCCATTCACTATTTCCCTTAGAACTTTATTTTGGAATCCTTGGATTATACGGATATTGCTCTTTTTGGTACAGCCCCACAGCTCTATGCCATAGGTCCATATTGGCATCAGGACTTGCTTGTACAATAATAACTTATTGTGTACTGACAGAGCGGAGTTTCGTCCAAGCAGCCAGTACATCTTTTTTAAGCGTATTTCTAGATTAACTCTTTTCTTCTTGACGTGTGCTTTCCAGCGCAGCTTAGCGTCAAGAGTAATTCCTAAATACTTTGCTGTATTTTCGTAAAGTATAACCTTATTGTTTATATATATTGGACAGTACTTTTCTTTCATATTTGTAAAATTTATATGAACTGATTTTGTTTAATTTAGATTGATACGCCATTTCTTTGTCCAGTTATGGATTTTATTGACAGCTACTTGAACCTTGTCTGCGGCTTCTGCGTGAGTGCTTCCAAAAGCCATTATAGCTGTGTCGTCAGCAAAGGTTGCGATGGTGTTGGTTTTTAGTTCAGGAATATCACAGGTGTATAGCAAGTACAGGACCGGGCCCAACACACTTCCCTGCGGTACTCCAGCTTTAATTTCTTTTATATCCGAATAGGCATTGTCTTGCCTTACTCTAAATACTCTATTTGTTATATACGATTCAAGTATGTCTGCGTATGATTTTGGTAACATTTGTCTCAGTTTTATTACAAGACCTTCATGCCACACCTTATCAAAAGCCTGTGCTACATCTAAAAAGATGGTAGAACAGACTTTTTTATCTTCTAGAGCTTTTTCTATCAGATTGGTTATTCGGTGTACTTGGTCTATCGTTGAGTGCTTTTCCCGGAAACCGAACTGATGCTCTCTGGGATAAGATTATTTGCTTCTATAATAGGTTTGAACCTTTTTAGTAATAACTTTTCGAACAGTTTGGACATTATTGGTAGCAAAGAAATTGGCCTATATGATGTTGTGTCATGAGGTGGTTTTCCTGGCTTGGCTATCATGATTACTTCCGCAACTTTCCATAAGTCTGGTACGTATTTAAGCCTCAGCGCGGCATTAAGAAGATTGGTTAGCTTAATCAAAGCCTTTCTTGGGAAGTTATGAAGTATTTCTCCTGATATTAGGTCAAATCCAGGGGATTTCTTTGGATTTATATTCAGTCTTATTTCTCGCTCTACTTCTTTTGGTGACACAAGCTTTATATATGTTAATTCATTTAATTCTAAAACTTCGTGTGTTGTTGGCTCGAGTGTTAGTCCTTCGTTTAGTTAAAAATTATTTTCTAGATGCTTTACAAAAATTCTAACGACTACTGCTACTACTCAAATGTAAATATGTATATTTCGGTTGTTAGATATGTTATACGAATTCGCGACCACTAGCAATGGGCTTGAATTGCGCGATCACTGCTGACACAGTTTTTGAAGAGACAGGGCGACATGCGAGTAATAGGCAGTGGCAGACTTCCGTCAATATAGTTTTACAGAACTACTCGCGACGAACTGTTGCTATTGCAGTAGCTACAGCGACTTTTATCTAATAACCCTACGGGGCTTCGTTATTTGTCATAGAAAATTCCGATTTCAAATACAGGTTGTGACTTTATTTCGGAAAACGCGTAAGCGACGTGGTCTATTAGCTACCAAATGAGCCTGGGCTAAAACCCGGGATACTTTGTACCGTTTAAAATTAATTTCATTGTCAAACTGAAGTTTCGCTACAAACGCCTTCTACTGAAGGTAATAATTTCGGTTTTTTAGATAAGAATGCATGGACTCATGTGGCTTTGCCCTCAGACAGTTAACTGATAAATTTGCAATTTATAACCTACTGTTGTAACCTTGTATTCGTTGTTTGTAGTTAAACTAGTTATAAGAAGGATCATACAAAGCGCTATGACAAAAACGAGTTTCTTGTTAATTCATCTCGGACTTGGGTTAGGAGGAATTGGTACTTAAATTTACCTTGTTTGTAAGACGTTACAAAGTGATCCTAGATCCTCACTAGAAAGTGAGATTCTATTGAATAAAAATGTTTATGACTCTGATTTTTGGCTGATTGTTGAAAACATTCAACAACAACACAACAAAACATTATACTTAGTTATAATAAACTGAAAAGTTTCATAAAAATTTTACACCCTAGATCCTGAACTCGTCCATAATTGGTAGCTCTACTTTACAGCATAGAACTTTAAAATTGATAATGATAATATATTTACATACTAATGCTGGTCGCAACTACGTTCCGCGTACGAGTATAATTTAATGTAGCAAATGATTATTTTAACTAACCTCTCCTTCTTCTCTGGGTATGAGAGAAACATTGATATCCATCTCTCCGTCACTATCGTCCTTCGGTATAACTGGCAGCATATATGGATTCTGGTTCGCGTGGTCTAGCACTGCAATCTTGCCGACCTTAGCATTTTCCACTGCTTGAGCTAACTGTTTTTTAAGTTGTTCTGTCTCTTTTTGCAGTTTGGCTTCCAGGTCGCTGATCTGCGTTTTGTAGCATTGGGTTAGAGTAGAAACCTGTAAGTAAATAAAAATACAACATTATAATCACTCAATTTCATGGATAGAACTGGTAAGTAAGTACCTAACGCAAGGTAACTACCCAATCTAAGAGGTCAACTGTTTCTAAATTTTGAACCTTCCGCGTTAGCGGAATTATAGTTACTAGTGGTCGCCCACTGCTCGAAATTCAGCAATAATTAATTAATAATTAATGTATTTTTTATGCATAATAAAAAAATATATAAGTATTCTGCTCTCCTTCAATATATAAACCTAAAGTGTGCGAAATTTCACAATCGTCCGTGCGCGCAATTTGCATAATTAGGGGTACAAAGTTTTTACTTCACGTATTAGATATAATAGTGTAAGTTAATGTTAGTTAGATTAAAAGTATTACCTTCCACGCGAATATTATAATGAATACAATGACATTAATACAAGAAACCCTGTTTAGATCATTTTTTTTAAATAAAAAAAATAATTTACCTTTAAAAATACAATATTGAGCCACCTTGGCATAAGTCCAATTCCTATACTATGATTAGGTATGTATTTAAGATAGGTATGTATTTTTATTTTAAATTCTTAAGTTTAGTATCTGTTTATCATAGAGTCCATTATGATGAATGTTGGCACACCGTGATTGTCATGCATATAAGTGTATCATTTAGTCACTAATAATGTTGTATAGTGTATGATATGTATGATACGTGTGTGTTTAAAAAAAAAATTAAATTTAGATCAAAATTAGCTGGTAAGTTGTCTGGTAGAAATCATGACCACGATAAAACCACCGATTGTACGACGCTATCTATTAAACATGTACTTAGGTTTAAGTTCATTCATTTTATAGGGTGTTCTCAAAAAAATAATTGGACAAGCAGCCATGCTCAGTGAGGGCTTGCGAAGTCAGTAAGGATGAGAAAGACTGTGGCCAGGTCCCAAACCAATTAAACACTATTTAGTTACATAATATAAAATATAAAATAATTTGGCGTCCTCTAATACGACTTCTGTGGCGACCTCTGTAGTCTGCGCCACTGTGGGCTAAAACCTGGATGAGACGCAGAAGGTTGGGGGTTCGATTCCCGCAGCGGGACAAATGTTTATATGATTTGCAAGTCTTTAACTCGGGTCTGGGTGTTTCAATGTATAATAAGTATGCATTTACAAAAAAAAAGTATATAAGTAGTATATTAGTCATGTGGTACCTATAACACAAGCTCTGCTTACTTTGGGGCCAGATGATGCTGTGTGAAATGTCCGGTATTATTATTATTATTTATAAAAAATATTTAAATCAGTCATGATGTGGCACAAGCCCATTGACACAAGTTTTGCATACTTTGGGGCTAGATGATGCAGGGTGAAATGTCTAGGATTATTTATTTATTTATGAATAGTCTGCAAGAGCTCTGATTAGGGGCGGAGTGATAAACAGACAGGCTGATATGACGGAACCATAAGAACTCCTTGTGGAATTCGGAACCCTTAAAATGGAACCTACTTGTAGTTTATGTTGTGTGCTTCCAGACTCCAGTTGCTGCGACAGTCGCGTGAGATCGGCGTGCAAACGCGCCGTGCGTTGCTGCGCACGGGCCGCTTCGCTCAACGCTTCCGAAGCGCGCCTTCGGGCGTTCTCTGCTTCTGTGCTATGCTCTGAGCATTGCTCCCTAAAATTAAAAGAACTCATAAAAACCACATTATCAATCAATATCATTACTTGTGAGCGCGCATCTGTACCACCGCGCTATAGAATTTCGCCACCCGAATTCGACGCTTTCTGACTATGGGTTCTGCTGCTGGTTTCTTCGGAGGTAGTCTTAATAGTTTAAAGTATCGCTTGTACTAAATATTGAAGTAATAGTAGGTAAGCATTTATATATGAAACAACATCTTAGATCATTGTTATGTGAGCAGTAATAAATGGGATTCAATGGCGAGCAGTTGTTTTGCTTATTCAACACACCTTCAATATTATAGGATGTACTTACTGTGCAGTGGATATCTTCAAGGTGAGAGACTCTATCTGCGCCTTCAGAGCAGCTGCTTCCTCCTTTAACTGCTCCTCTTGACTATGATCGACAGTTTGATTCTGACGTAATACTGCTTGAGCTCTTACCTAGAACACAAAAGATTTAGCTGTTAGCCTGTCGATGAAATATCTAAACAATAATTACTATTATAACTTTTAAAACTATCATGATTTTGCACATAATTTTCACTCAAAACGGGATATTTACCATGATATATGAGTTTTCTGCTTCTCGATATTTCACAGTTGCATGCGCCATGATCACGAGATAAACTGAAGTCTTTGCGGGTGGATGTTATTGGCAGACAAAACGGTCTACCCTTTTTCTCAGTCTTTTACTGCGAACATTACCCCTACTACCGGTTTCACTCCTCGGTTAGAGTCGTATGAGATTGAACTCCTTTTGGCATACCTAAATGGCGTACATACCAAGATGCGGTTTACGTATGAAATGGAAAGTGATCGAAGCTTGGCTTTCCTGGACGTGATGGTACAGATTCGTGATGATGGTAATTTAGGCTATTCGGTTTATAGGAAGCCGACCCATACGGATCGATATCTCCATGCTGATTCACACCATCACCCTCGGCAGCTTAACTCGGTTGTAATGTCTCTCACGAACCGTGCTTTCGACCTATGTGATGAGTACTCCATAAAGAGTGAGCTAGTTCATGTTCAGCATGGCCTACGTAAAAATGGATATAAGCTTCGATCTTTTCCAGTTAGACAAAGACCTAAACCCCACAGATGTATAGTAGAACGAAAACCTGCATTTCTACCGTACATCAAAGGAGTGACGGACAAAATTGCGAAAGCCCTGCAAAAATTGTCCATTAAAACAATTTTTACTCAACCGAAAAACATTACATCCCAAGATTGGTACATGAGGCAATAGAGATAACCAAACACAGGAATTTCAATCGAGAAGACGGTTTTCAATTGTCTGGAGCCTGGAACCCTGTGGTGAGGATGTGTGGAAATCGTAAAGAGGTACCAGTTATGCGTCCAGATCCCGTGAGTGTTGTGTGTCGTAATCGTGATCGAGTTGTTAGTGACAGTGAAACCGGTAGTAGGGGTAATGTTCGCAGTAAAAGACTGATAATAAGGGTAGACCGTTTTGTCTGCCAATAACATCCACCCACAAAGACTTCAGTTTATCTCGTGATCATGGCGCATGCAACTGTGCCGAAATATCGAGAAGCAGAAAAACTCATATATCATGGTAAATATCCCGTTTTGAGTGAAAATAATTACCATTGGTATACAATACATCCTAAAGATCTAAAACATAGAATAATGCGGGATGGATGTAATGGCAACAGGACAGAGAAACTACGTGCGATCCACGGACTTATGGGGTAAATCTACAAAACGATCATACACCTGTCGTAATGTATAAATAATGGGTAACTAAACGACGACGAATGAAAAAAAGAATGCGACGGAGATGCAAATGTAGAGATGGATGTTTGGTGTGACGAGAATGGATATAATATGGAATGAGTATAAAGAACATAAGGAATATTAGAGGAAGCCCGAAAGTGGCGCACGTGACAGATAAATTAAGTCATGTGCCGAGAAGAGTGTTAAATATGAAGGCACACAAAAGTAAAGGTAAGCTAAAGAAAAGTATGATGGATTGTGTAGTGAAAGGTGTGAGTCCTGAAATGACGGCTGATAGAAGAAAATAGAAGAAGGAAACACGTTGTGCCGACTCCACTTATCGTGGGATAAGTAATGATGAGGTAGGGAGGTACTGATGATCCTAAAGGTCTCCTAAAGGACAAAGGAAGTCTTTGTTCTTTTCGTAAAATTTGCCTAAAACCACAATAATAATGCTGAATGGTGCGATGGTGTCTGACTGATATTATTCTGACTGCCGTAAATCAGAGAGTATTTTCAGTCTTTATACAGGAACAGTACAGTTTTCGTTTATAAATAATATAGCTTGATTTTTACCTTATAGCTAGCATATTCAGTTTTCAAATCGGCTAACTCCATATTAACAATCATCAATTTTTCATTAAGCTCAGCACATTTGAACTCTAGCCTTTTTGCTTTGTTATTCAACTCGGCTTTGTCTTCACCCAAGCTCATGATGACTTTTTCTTTGTCGCTCATCAACGCTGTCATTTCCAAGTTTGCTTCCTCGTTCTTCCTCTTTTCGTCTTCGAGTTCCTGTTCTAATTTAGATATAATGCTGTTTTTGACTTGAATGACACTGTCCTTGTCCTTTCCTTCCTCTATATTATGCTGCAACTCTTCTTTTGTTAGTCTGTTCTGTGTTTCTTCAGTTTTGATTTGTTCTTCTAAAAGTTTAATCTGAGTTTTCATAGCTGTTATTGTTCCTTCTTGAGTGTCGATAGTAGACTCCATCTGAAACAAATTTGAAATATGCCTTATTTTAAATATCTTCTATAATAGTATATTGTGGATAAAAAAAGTACATTGCGCTTTGACTCAGCTTACCTGCACCATCTTTTTCTTTTTCTCTTCCATTTTTGCAGTAAGTTCTTTCAAAGACTTTTCGTAATCTTCTATTTCAAGACTCAACACATTCTTCTTTTTCACATCTTTCCTAGCCTTTTCCAAGTTGTCTTTTGTGACTTTGTGAGCTTCTACTTCTGAAGCTAATTCATTATTTTTCAACATTAACTCAGCTAAAAGTAACAAAAAAAGAAATGTGAAACAAAAGTGAAAGTCATATAATGTCGAAGTTAAAAAATACTATACCTTTCACATTTTCCAATTCAGTTGATATCTTTTCAGATGCTTTGGTTAACTTATTGACTTTATCTTCGAGATCAGTAACTTCTGATTGACTATTTCTGGTATTTTCATTTTTAGTAGCTGGGTTATCATACGTTTTAGTTTCACTCTCGCTAAGCATTTTTTCCAGTTTAGTCTTATCTTGTTCAGTGTTATGAAGTAAAGCTGCTGTTTCATTTAGTTTTTTTTTGAGTTTCAACGCAAATATCCTCAATTTGGTATACCTACGAACCAAGAACAAACACAATTAAAATTTAATCAAACAGAATGACATCAAGAAGAAATGTAATGAAATGCACTTACTTTTCTTCAAATGTTTCATCCAAATCTTTCATCCGTGATAATTCTTCCACTTTTGAAATGGTTGATGTAGACATATCCTCATTAGGTAAGTCTGCTGAAACTGGTAATTATTACTTACTAATTGAAAATGTAGCAAAGTTTTAGGCGAGTCGAGACCACTACACTGATGAAATGTTCAAACTTTTGTAAATATTATACTCACCAGATGTCGGAGTTTGTTTCAATTTCTCAATTTCATCTTTCAATGATGTTATAAGGCTTTCGTTTTCAGCTAAATCTTTTTTGACATTATCTCTTTCAAGTATGATTTCATTTATAACTCCACTGTTCTCGTCTGTTTTTTTCTCGGCATTTAATAATTTATTTTCGAGAGCTTCTATTTTTTCCTGGAGTGTTGTCTTTTCATGATTCAAATCGCTTCTGTCTTTTTCTAATGTTTCGATAAGTCTTTCCATCTCAGCTATCGCTTTTTGCTTTTTAGATATTGATTCTCCACGCTCTTTCAAAACTTGATTTATTTCTTTCAAATCATGAAGTAGTTCAGCATTCTCATTTTTGTAGCTCATTAGCTTTGATTTAGCATCATCATATTCTGACAGAAGGGCGTCATACTGTTTTATTTTAATTCGAGACTCTTTCATTTCACTCAGAAGAGAAGCATTTTCTTGTTTATATGCGGCTAATTTTGTTTCTAGTTTTGCAATGTCTGCCTGCAATGATACATTCAAATCTGAATGTTCCAAATCATCTTTAGGTTGTTCTAGGGAAAACTTGTATGTCTCCACTTCTTCTTTTAGTAGGTTATTCAAATCTTGCATGTTATCATACTCTTTTTTCATTAAATTGAATTGCTCTTCTAGTTCCATGATTTTACATTTGAGCTTATTGATTTCACCCTCATTTTCATTTTTATGTTTGCGTTCTAAGATATTTTTTTCCCTAACCATGGATTCCAGCTCTGATTTCAATGCTTGAATTTCAGATCTCATGTTAGTTACCTGCTCTACTAACAATTTATTACTATTTTCTAGTTCTATAACACTATCCTTTGCATTTAGTTTTTCTTTAACTAAAGTAGACTTTTCACTTTCTATTGCCTTAATTTGGAGGGTTAAACTATTTATGAAGTCATTATTTTGAGTATTGTTTAGTAATAATTTACTCAATCTATCCTTTTCAAGGTTGACTTCTTCTAAAGATTTGGTTAATTCTTCGATTTTCTCAGTGGAGTGCCCATGTTTTATGACGTTATCATTAATTTGAACTTTTAATGCTCTATTTTCAGCTACATACATTGGCAATTCTGAATTTATTAGAATTTCATATTTCGATTTCAATTCATTTAGTTCTTGTTGTATCTCATCATTACGACTGGAACAATCACATACTTGTTGTATCTTGACAATTTGTGTCTCTACCTGGTCATTTTCATTACTTGACACTATTAATTGAGCACTATCAACTGCATCAACATTTTCTTTATCTGCAGCTTGTGTAAGTTGTTCTTCCAATTCATGAACTTTTTGAGTCAGCAAAACATTTTCATTTTTCAATTCATTTACTTGATCATCTAAAACTTTAGATGCATTTAATATATTATCCTGCCATTTAGGAATGTTTTCAGAATATTCTTTTACTGTTTTTGTTAGTATGTATCGTGAGTTTTTCAACTGATTGATACAAGCAGCACATTTTGAAATTTTATCTTTGTAGCTTCTAAGTTTAATGTTTACTTTCTCCCGCTTATTTCTCTCTGATTCACATGATTCAATTAATTCATTGATTTTAGCTTCAAATTCACTATTTTGTGCTGACTTCACTTCTTCAATAGATCTGGCTTGATCTTCTAATTCTTTTATTTTATTATGCAACACCTCAATCTCAGATTGGTATTCTGTATCTGCAAATAAATATAAAAAAACGTTAAAACATATAGCTGTGAGAAAAAATAACAAATAAGAATCATCTTAGTAACATATTTAATAATTTTACCAGTTAGAACATTTTTTTCAAGCATTTGTAATTGTTCTCTTTGCTCCAGCCCAAACTCTGCCGTTCTGGCCTCAATTTCTGTAAGTTGATTTATCAGCTGTTCATTTTCTTCCATAAGTCTATTGTTTTGCCTTTTAAATGATATAAGCTCACTATCAAGATCTGATAGTTTCTGTGAGACATCTGTTATGTTTTGGTCTCTTACGATCAAATCTGCTTTAAACTTGTTGATTTCCTGCTCATAATTTTTGCACACAACACTCAGAGCTTTTATTTTGCTCTTCGCAGTGTCTACTTCAGTAATGACATGCAGTTTCTGCTCTGTCAATGATTCCACAAGTTCTTGAAGAATTTTATTATTTTCCAGATGTTGGCTTTTCTCAGATTCATTGTTTTTCAATTGTATTTTTAAACTTTCAATTTCATTCTGCAACTCTATAAAAAATATTCATTCAAATTATAAAATAAATAACTTAAGATTACTAATTTAATTATAAAGAAAGAAAGAAATTATAAAGATAAATAATTTTACTTAATAAATAAAGCCAGACATTTCACACAACATCAACTGGCTCCAAAGACTACTAGATTGATATACCTACTACTTATATACTTTTATTTGAAAATCATATACTTAGAAACTCTCAGACTCAAGTCAAATACTTGCAGATTATACAAACATTTGTCTCATGATAGAATCAAACCCGCAACCTACATCTCAAAAGGGTCTTGACCCACTGCATAACAGGGGTTTTTGTCTCATAATATTTACAATGGCATATTTCTAGCTATAATTTGATCAAGTACCTGATTTAGCAAGTTTAGCTTTCTGAGCTAGGGCAAGTAATCCTTTGCATTTTGAAATTAGTTCTTCTTTGGAGAGGCCATCAAATGGGTTCTTTTTAACACCAGGATCTAGATGCTATGGTAGATAAATAGGAACAAATGATTAGTCTATATTCAACAAGTCGAAAGTAAGTTTTAGTGTAATGTACTACAAGCTAATATAATAAAATGCGATTGCTTATTTATTATGCAGTAGGTACATGAGCTCTCTTTCAAATGGCTGTTATTGGTAAATATTTCTTTACCAATAACAGCCATTCTACAGCCAGCCTACACTCAACAGTTTAGTGTGTAGTCACAAAATAAAATATATTAGCTGGATTACTAACATTGATCCAATTTTTTGTAAGCAAACATACCGAATGACCTGATGAAGTGTCCATGATGTCCACGTCTATTTTTTCATTCTAACCAATCGTTGATGTATTTAGAGCATATTACTCTATAGCCCAGTGTTGAAAATTATATTAGTATTATATTTAGGAATCCCAAGACTAATATTGACTAAGCAAAGCACAAGCAAAAGTAAACACACAAACACAAGTCACATCCCAACACAGAGAAATACTAAATACTCATATATATGTACATATATAATTAATATCAAAGAGTATGCAATATTACAATATTTAATACATACATGGAAAGAAAACTAGCAACTCTACGAAATAATGAAGCAAGCACTTTTTATGGTCTTGATTCAAGTTCTTTTGGCTATTTTTAACCGACTTTATCAAATAGGAGGAGGTTCTCAATTCGTCGGAATCTTTTTTTTTTTTCTTTATTTATGTTCACCGGTTACTCTAAAACGGCTGAACCGATTTGGAAAATTCTTTTTTTGTTTGAAAGGGTATATTTCACAGGTGGTCCCATATAAATTTTATCAAAATCGGTCGAGCTGATATATATACAAAATACAGCTATATATATACAAAATACATCTACTTTCCACTAAAAATGTATGAAAGGCTCAAATTTCATTCAATGAAGTCGGTTTCTTTTTAGTTTTTAAAACGTAATTATATAATCACACACATATCACAGTCAGTGCTGCCAATAATAATAATAATAATAATAATAATAATAATAATAATAATAATAATAATAATAATAATAATAATAATAATAATAATAATAATAATAATAATAATAATAATAATAATAATAATAATAATAATAATAATAATAATAATAATAATAATAATAATAATAATAATAATAATAATAATAATAATAATAATAATAATAATAATAATAATAATAATAATAATAATAATAATAATAATAATAATAATAATAATAATAATAATAATAATAATAATAATAATAATAATAATAATAATAATAATAATAATAATAATAATAATAATAATAATAATAATAATAATAATAATAATAATAATAATAATAATAATAATAATAATAATAATAATAATAATAATAATAATAATAATAATAATAATAATAATAATAATAATAATAATAATAATACACTCACTGACCAAAAAATAAGACTATGCTTGATAATAATATAAAATAATATCTATTGTTATATCGACAGTCGTATATCGTATATGGACAGAAGTGTGTCGCTAATTTTCTGTAACGCCTGAACCTACCTACACAGCTAATAAGGATCATTCACGATATTTGATTTCTAATTGGTGAATTCCCGATTCGGCCCGTGCCTAACGACTAATCTTGAGCCAAGATAAGTTCAGAACAAATATTATTTTCATATCTCATTGCTTTCAGATTGACTCATTGCCGTATTTTTTTTTTTATAGTTTTTATAGTTAAAAAGTAAAAAAATTTTGTTTCGTTTATTTTTTTGTTATAAGTCAATTTACTTGTTTTTTTACGTGCTAACGCCTTATAAATCGCCGGTCACGTGCAAGTGAGAGCGCGAAACAAGCGATAGAGAGGAACGATCGGCCTAAGCGTTCGGCTTGTGATGCATCATAATAGGTTAAAAGTATGCAATTTTCATCAATGGTTTCTTGTTTTCTCACGTAAAATTATGGTCCGTAAACCGACTTTACAGACAACCATTTTTTTTGTTGTCATCTGTCTTCTTACGATGATAGTTTTGCTAATATTACTTTATTACTAATAAGCTAAGACTAAAGCTAGTTCAATGCATAAACGGATGGATGTTACTACACTTACAACACTTTGATAATACTCATGAAATATATATGTTTTGGATGATATATTTATCATCTCAAATGGTAATACTATAATGGATATCAATGTGGATGATATTTAAATATATATCCGACGCTTATTAATACATCAGTACTGAATCAGTAATGTTTTCGAATGGATAACAAATGTATAAATCAAATACGTCATAAGCAAAACTGGATTTTTGAATAATATATCTGTCTTTGATAGGGATAATTTGTCTGTCTCATTATTTGTATGTTGTTACGGCAAAACGACTGAACAGATCCTGATGAAATTTGGTAAATCGATAGGTATTAGCTTTGGGAATGTCATACTTTTCATGTACCTGAACAACGCGTGCCAAGCCACCGATAGAAGCTTGTATGTACATATATCATCTTATTCTTAATTTTTATTGGAATTAGTATACTTACTACATAGTGTATATTAAATCTATTATCGAAAAAAGATTTTGTTTGGGGTAATCTTGCTTGCTTGCTTGCTTGCTTGCTAAATACATACAAAAATATACGTATATAATTTATTTTAATCTGTGGCGTAGCGTAATGGCGGTTCTACACTAACGTTTCATGTGTGTGAATGAAAAATAACAATTTCCTCTGGAGAATACTTCTGTAGGTGTTGTAATTTGTTGAAATGTGTTACGGACTTATATATTCGTAGGCCAATAAACCTCCATTCTTCAGAATTCAGGTAAATAAATGGTATGCAAGCAAGCCCTAACATTTTGTCGCACGCAATCTGAAACCCTTGCGGGGCGCGTCCATGAGTAATATTGTGGATTTCTTAGATGTTTTATTTCGGTCCCCTTGCACCAAGTGCTTGTCCTGTTAAACTATTGATACATATCTAATTTTCTTCGTTATTCGTGCCATACGGGAAGGTACTTCTTTATCCTGTTAGAGGTGGTTGTTGGATAAAAATTGTGATGAATGTTGAATAATACTAGTTCCAATAGGTGTTGTTTTTATCTCTTAGGTAATGTTATTATTATAGTGTGAAAATTGTGCTGATAAAGACGGGTTAGACAGGCACAATGTCTAGTGATGAAGATAAGCCCCCTGCGCCACCGGTGCGCCTAACCAGCAATCGAGCGACAGATCGTGTTGATTCAGTCGCTTCTGTGGACATGAGACCACTACCAAAAGGTAAAACTATCAATTATTGTGCTTGCCATATTCACATTGATGGCTCCTAATTTATGTATGAGCTTATAAACAATAGAATTACATACAAAAGGTTTGAAAAAACACACATCACATTTGGCTCAAATTATTACTACCTCTATGTATTACAGGTACAAGTAGTGTAGTAACATACAAGTGATGGTTAGGATAGCTAGTGTAATGAAAAGTTTATTAATAAAAAGATCAATACCTATACAATTGTATAGCATAAAACTGATTTACTTATGCTCCTTTATTTCAGAACCTGATGATGCTGGCGACAGGAAAAAGAAAACACTGAAGGCAAAAATAAAAGGGTCCAAAAGTACAGCTCACAATGATAAACCTAATATTAGCTATCCAACCAATTTCGAGCATACAGTTCATGTGGGATTTGATGCTATCACTGGAGAATTTACTGTAAGTGTTTGCAAATGGTTATGTATAATAATTAATTATATTTACTTATTTTACTCTATATCAGAATGATGGATTTAGGAAATTACTGAATTACTACTGAAATTACTCAAGACACTATTTATTTAGAAAAACACTAGGTTTGATTTGATTTAATTGTTATTCTAGAATGCTGTAGCAAATACAGCTAAATACTTACTAGTGTGTTTGTATGTACTAACTTTTCACAGTAAGAAATATATACATTCCCACCCTATACAGTTTTAATTTTAATTATTTTTATGAGTTTTCTATGTCACCTTATCGTGTCATACATAACTGTCTGAGAAGTACTGGATCTCCACTTCGCAGAAGTTAATACCTAAAAGTCCACATCAGTTCAAATTGCAGCTTCTAGCTTTTTGCTTTGCTTAAATAAAAAGCAGCTTGGAATATGGAAAAATTCTTTAATTTTACTTTAAAGAAGTGTTAGCAATTCAAATACATTATAGCGTATGACTTAGTAAAGTAACTTGTGCAGTATAATGTATGATGTATCCATGTTGCCTATTTTAGTTTTTTAAATATTGTCAAGTCCCAACTATTATTTGCAAAGCATGGTTTTGAGTAGTGTATGGTATTATATGTAGAACATACTCGTAACTTTTATAAAGTTTTATAAATACTATATTAATAGGCGCATGGTACAAAGTATACTGACAATTATGACTAGATAAATCCTTACAAACCATTGTTACTTACCACTGTGGTTGCAATTCAAGCAGGTAGTTTAAAGTTTATGAAGTAAATAAATAAATAATAATATTTAGTGTGTATTGGGTATGTTGGGATAAGCAAATAATGCAATGGAGTCCCATGTATTACTGCTTTTGTTTCAAGCTGCCTATGACAGTAAGTAACAGCTTAAACTATCATGTACCTATCCCTGTTTATTCTCTTCTGTTGTTTGGTCATCATGGCTACCAAATACCAATCTTTTTATAATTTAATAAATCTATGTATTTAGTATTATAGACTCACACAATCACAAACATAAGTTATCAAAAATAGAGTATGACCATGTACAGAGCATGTTTATTATGTTTCTGTTTTATTTACAAAGGCTAGCTAGGCTATGATTTTACCTTCATTAAATATAGTACATGCATAGCTAAAATAAAAAATAGTTTCTTTTTGATTTAATTGAATACAAAATTAATTATTATTAATTTATATTTTCTATAACAAAGCTTGTTATTCAATTACTAAACTACATTACTTATTTAAGCAAGTTCAATATTGATGCATCATCAGCTTAGCTCAACAGCATGTATGAGAATGTTTCAGTGTCCATAAAGTCATTGAAAGTTGCACCAATTCATGTGATATTATTTCCCTAACAGGGTATGCCTGAAGCTTGGGCTCGTTTGTTGATGGCAGCGAATATTAGCAAGCAAGAACAGAAAAATAATCCCCAAGCTGTACTGGATGTGTTAAAGTGGTATGATGCATCCGCCACACAGCCCCCTCCTTCGAAGTATATGACGTCGGCACAGATGCATACTACACATTCAGGTGGGTTTTATTCAAGGTTGAAGAGAAAATAAAATGGAAATTGATATTAAAAAAATATATTTAGTTAATTTACATCTCATTAAAATAGAAACATAACTATCAAGTTTTATTTCACGACACTCTTTCTTGTCTGTCACAAATATCAGTTTTGGCTTCTATCCAAAGTTATGTAAAAGGTATATTCCCGATTGTTTTGGAATTTGTTTTGATGTTTAGGTTCCTCTGTATCACGGGTGTCATCCAGTAGTCCGTCGTCATCAACGCCCACGGATACAGAGCATCCTGAACCTCCGCCCCCGCCGCCTTCGCGGCCTGATCGCACTAAGAGCATTGTAAGTATCCTGACACAGACAAGATCCACTATCTGCTGGCGTTCACACATGCGGAAAAATTAATTTGAATGAATATGACATTAGCTTATAATAAATCGCGTGACTGTAAGATGCTACTGTCATCTCCATACAGTTTTATCTTTGTCTTAGCGTAAAAGAAAACTATGCGTGAAACTAAGCTATTTGTCTAGTGCCCTTGGTGAAACTTTATTTTTATGAAGGCGTCTACTCAGCAAACCGATTTCGATAAATCGGAACAACAAATTGACAGTTGTTTCGATAAATCGGAACAACAAATTGACAGTCAAATTCAGTTTATCGTCTCTTGTGATGGTGTATGACATTGATTGTCAAAAGTAATGTTGGTTGTTCCATCATTCAAAAAGAGTAAACATGTAACTTAGAGTAGGTTTTGCAAGATTATTAGTCCTGATATTAACGTTTGGCCGTCTAGACTCCTCGGACCATTACCAGTGTTGGAGCGTTTATGCATATTCGTTTTAATATGAATACAAAAGTACCCTCATTTCTTTATACTTATTTTATATGGAGTAAACACATGCGAGAATTAGACAAGACAAATTCAATCAGTTTTAGATAATTATCGTCAAGATAAGACCGACTTACCAATCTGTTTAAAGCAGTACCATGAGTAACCAACTTAAAGGAAGCTCAAATCACAATTATTTATCAGAAATAAAAATATCTAAGAAATTTGGAAAATAATTGAATGAACAATGTTTTAATTTGTTTATACTCTTATTATTTGTGTAAGCTGCATTATTTTAATGATACATTAAATATTTAATATTTAAGACCTTTGATCATATATAAATTATAGATATAACAATATCTTTAAAAACAACATCAACGTCAAGTTAAGAGGCAAAATATTGAATATACATTATTGTGTATTATTCAATGACAAGCAGAAAGCCACTCAATAGCGGCACAGATAGACCCATTTATCCATACATAAGGTCTCTTGCTGAGGGTAGAGTATCGTTTCTATTTATGATTAATTTTATTATTTGCAGTATACCAAACCAATTGAGGAAGAGGAGGCGCCACCCCCTCGACCCGCGCCAGCGCCGTCATCGCCTCCGCATGTGCCGCACCCAGCCCTAACAACGCATTCCGTAAGTCATTGGCTCTTTATTTCCACACCGAAACCTACAACTAGCTATCGACGACCTCTGTGATGCAGTGGGCTAAGGACCGGCTAAAACGCAGAAGGTCGCGGGTTCGATTACCGCCGTGGGACGAATGTTTATATGTTCTACAAGTATTTTTCTCGGGTCTGGGAGTTTCTATAATATGTATGCATATACAAAAATATATTTATATTTTAGTAATTAGTAATATTAGTATAAGTAGTATATTAGTCATGTGGTACCCATACTCATAACACAAGCTCTGCTTACTTTGGGGCCAGATGATGCTGCGTTATATGTCCGGCTTTATTGTTATTATTGCGACACAAACTGAATAAGTTTTAGGCCGATTTTATTGCGGTACTTAAAAGTGCGAGTTCACACGCATGATAAGTATTCCGGATCCCAGTTAACTTCGTGAACATATTATAATGTATTGTTTTTTTTTTAATTATTTTTTATGAGTTTTCCTGTCCAAATAAATATTTTGTAGATAAATGCTTTACGTGAAATAATCTAAATTTAAATAACTCATGTTGTGAGTCACATTTACGAGGGGATTTTCCGGGTCGCGACAGTTTAACCCTATTGTTAAATGTGCCGAAACTAGCGATTAACCGACTGATAAAATGGAGAACGAGGGGAAAAACAGCAATGTTTTTTAGCATAAACAATCTAAGCTAGTATATAAAGAGTATATATTTGATATTTTGTATGTTTGTTGGTAATGGATAAACTTAAAATCTACTTAACCGATTTTAAAAAACTGTTTCTCCTATAAAAAGTTACATTATCAGAGAGTAACATGGACGCTATTTAATTTAAAAAAAAATAGAGATCTCTACAAAAATTGCAATAATATAACCCAAGGTATGAAAAAAATTCTATATACTCATTCTATGTAATCATTATTTGGCGTGTGTTGCGAAGACTATTGATGGTACATAAAATAATGTACTACATTAGTACTCATCATTAACCACAAAAAAGTCCGCGAGGCTATTCGCTTATCTTATAAACAGTGTTTATCTATTGCCATATCTATTCTTTGACATTAGAATGACAAGGACAGAATACTTATACTTAGCGCCGCACTAGCTAATTATTTGATTATAGGATAGAGGAAACATGTCTAACTAGTATAGATACTCGTAAAGTCACAATAAGCGATATTTGTTCAAGAAGTCAATTAAAACACATGTACACTTAAATTCCTCTTTAAATTATTCAAATCAGACCTTTCGTTTTGATGTGCCTTATTCTTACTAAAAGTAAGATTAAGGCCACGGTGTGAGCGAACTGCTCTTCGCTTAGTCTATTATTAGTTACCTAAAATTACAACATCAATTGCATCCGTATGAAGCCTGAGCGGGTCTAGTCTTAAATATTTGATTAGTTCCCAAGAATTAAATAAACGGGGTTCCTCTGCCGCAGTCGATATGTACACGTATAATGGAGTGCATGCCGACTACTTGGATGTCGGTCTAACTATTGATGGCTATCCACGTAACTTCTATCAAATCGCAAAATACAAAGATAGCGCGTTCTAGGACACGAACATTTTTAGCAGCGCCATCTGGTAGGCTATACGAGTATAATTGACTGTTGAATATTAGTATGATTAGTATCTATATATATAAAAGAAAGTCGTGTTAGTTACACCACTTATTACTCAAAAACCGCCGGACCGATTTGGATGAAACTTAAAATGAAGATAGTAGCTTGGATTAGGATATAGGCTATGTTTTATCCCAGAAAAACAACGGGAACGGGAACGGGGCGGTCGAAGCCGCGGGTGGCCGCTAGCGCCATCTATCAATATTTATCCGTAACTTTGTTAATCTCTGTAATTATTATAATAATTTGAATAGCTATTGTGCCTACATACAGCCAGTATTGCAATGGACATCTTATAAACGGACGTGTCTCGTGATTCTACCTTTCATTTATAAACACGCACAATACTCAGTAGAGAACACGCCATATACGGCACAGTGGTGACCCGATAGCGAATAGAACACCTCCGACTTGATTTAAAACATTTTTGCTTTGTTTGCTCTGTTGACGGGATCATAGCAAAGTGTCACAAAAGAAGGTAATACCTACGACGAACAAGGAAGACGGAACAGAAGTAGCTGTTGTGTTGCCAGATAAAGTAATGGAAACCACGCGGCTTTTGCAGTTAGCGGAAGTACAGGCAACGCCGAGTACCATCATGGATACGGCATTAATTTTGGCTAAAATCGCTAAATTGAGCCTAAAAGTGAGAGGCATGGAAAATAGTCGAAATCATTATATAAATTTGAATCGCCATGGATCACGATCGCGCTCTGCATCACGCGGTCGTAACTCGACTCGTCGGTCACCGGAGCATCCAGATTGGCTATGTACTACCATTTTAGACATCGCCATAGAGCTAGAAAATGCGAAGAGCCGTGTGCCTGGAAGAAAAAAGAGAGCACAGAAAACTAATGGCGGTGCAGTTGCAAGCGGAGATTTGCACCATCGCTCCAGTACAACGCCTATGTGTTACGGACGATAATAGTGGATTAAAATTTTTGGTGGACACCGGTGCGAACATTTCGGTTATACCAGTGAACAAGAATCGTTTTTATAAAAAGTATGAGGACTATAAACTTTATGCGGCGAATGGGACTGAAATTAAAACGTATTGTGTTAAAACTCTCGATTTAAACTTCAGATTACGACGACCGTATCGTTAGTCATTCGTTTTGGCGGAGATCAAGCAACCTATTCTCGGTGCTGACTTTCTAAGCCATCATAAACTGTTAGTAGATGTGAACAGCAGAAAACTCATCGATTCACTTACGAGTTTACATTCGATTGCATCAGTGACTTTACAAGAGCAACCTACAGTCCGGACCATAGACTATCAAAGCGAATACAGCGACATTTTATTGGAGTTTCCGAACGTTACAAAACCCATGTGCTTCAAAGAAACATCATCGCATTCGGTAATTCATTACATTGAGACTACGGGATCAGCTGTCTACGCGCGCCCGAGAGCCTTGCCGCCTGATAAATATAATAAAGCAAAAGCCGAATTCCAGCGCATGCAAGATATGGGAATATGTCGTCCATCGAAGAGTAGCTGTGCAAGTCCTATACAGGTAGTGCCGAAAAAAAATGGTGAACTTAGGCCCTGCGGAGACTATAGGCAACTTAACGCGCTTACAAAGCCAGATAGGTATCCTATACCGCGAACACAAGATTGTACATATCTATTACACGGTAAAACTATATTTACAAGAATCGACATGCAAAGAGCGTATCATAACATCGGAATTAATGAAACAGATATTCCGAAAACAGCTATTACTACACCTTTTGGGCTATATGAGTTTACGAAAATGACATTTGGTTTAAAAAATGCAGCTTAAACATTCCAGCGATTCCTAAATAACGAATTCTTAAACGGTCTGAACAATATCTTCATATACATTGATGACGTCATCATAGCATCGACTTGCGCGACTCGACAAATATGGCATAACTATAACAACGGCAAAATGTGACGGAAACGGAACTAAACTTTCTTGGGTACCACGTCTCAAAAGATGGTTTACGACCTTTAGAGGAACAAGTAAAGGTCATATCTGAGTACCCACAACCGAAAACCGTAGACGAATTACGCAGATTTCTTGGAATGATAAACTTTTACAGACGTCATCTTCCAAATGCAGCGAATCTACATGTTAGATTAAATATATTTCTACACAATGCCAAAAAGAAAGATAAGAGTTTGATACCATGGACAGACGATTCCATAGCGGCATTCGAACAATGTAAGCAGAGCATACAAAGCGCATTTACATTGTCATTTCCATCAGCTGATGCGCCTATTGCATTGATGACAGACTGTTCAAATACTTGCGCAGGCGCCGTACTACAGCAGAAAGAAGGAGATATTTGGACACCTTTAGGATTTTTTTCAAACAAGCTCTAGAATCGAGAATTATTGGCAATCTACATGGCTATAAAACATTTTAGGCCACTAATCGAAGGCAGATCGCTCACAGTGTATACGGACCATAAACCAATAGTTTATTCATTGAAGAAAAATACTGTTGGTAAAAATGACACGCCAAGACGAATTCGACACTTAGATTTTATAATGCAATTTTGTACCTCGATAGAACACATATATAAGGTTCAGACAATGTAGTAGCCGATGCGTTATCGCGTATAGCGGCAATATATATTCCGTCGCCTATAGATTATGAAAAATTGCATGATGCCCAAGAAAGAGACAGTTAATTGAAGGGACTAATGAAATCAAATTCACTAAAATGTTGACAAGTATTCTTAAATAATTGTGTCAAGCCAATCTACTGTGAAGTATCAGTAGGCACAGATCGCCCATATTTGCCTGAGGAATTTCGTGTGTCAGCTTTCAACGCAATACATGATACAAGCCATCCAGGTACACGAACGACACGAAAGATGATACAAGATAGGTACTTTTGGAAGTCAATGAACAAAGATGTTACCATGTGGGCTAAATCTTGTCTACACTGTCAAAAATCTAAGATATTCCGGCATACGACGTCACCGCACGGAACGTTTGTACATAGTGACCGATTCGAACATCTTCATATGGACATTGTCGGACCATTGACATACTATGAAGGTTACCGGTATATTGTCACAATGATGGATAGAAAAACCGGTTGGCCAGAAGCACATCCAGTATAAGATATAACTGCAGAATCTATAGCTAATATCATTTACTCAGGTTGGATTACCAGATTTGGGTGCCCTTTGAAGTTAACCACAGATGAAGGACGTCAATTTGAATCAAATTTATTTATGCATTTGACCAAAAATGCAAAAATAAGAACCACGGCTTACCACCCGCAATCCAATGGCTTAGTAGAAAGGCGGCACCGATCATTAAAAACAGCATTGATGTGTAAAGGAAACACAACTCAACGGGTTTCAGAGTTACCATCAGTACTACTTGGATTAAGAGCAAGTTTAAGAAACGATACACAAATATCTGCTGCGGAAATGATATACGGAGAACCGATCACATTACCTGGAGATTACTTTCAACCCTTGAAGCAAGAAACATCCGATAAGAACGGTTTTTGTGCAAGAATTGCGTAAGAAAATATCATTTATAGCATCAATACCTAAAAAGGAATCACATCAAGGAAAAATATTTGTTCATCTAAAAGATTTAGATTTTTCTGAAAAGATTTCAGGTCTAAAAGATTGCAAATATGTATTTGTGCGATGTGATAAAGTAACGAGACCCCTTACTCAACCATACATGGGACCTTTCATGGTTATTGAAAAGACAGATAAATATTTTAAGGTAATGCAAGCAGACTCGGAAAAAGTCGTTAGTATAGATCGATTGAAGCCAGATTTTATGATCAAGAGTCAGGAATACATCTCCACGCCAAGTAAGGAATCAGTTGATATAAACAATCAGCCTAAAGCATCGAGATATGGTCGAACGATCAAACCTGTGGTTCGTTTTGCACAGTGAATAAGTGGTACCTTCCTAGTTGTGGAAAGATACGAAAGAACTGAAACTTTATACTTGTTTTATTGTTTTTTTATGAATGTTTTTTTTTAACTTGTTTAAGTAATTAATTTATGTAATCAATTTTATTTTTTTATGTAATTAATGTATGTAATCTATTTTTTTTTTGTGTTATCACCCCAATGTGTAAACGAATACTTATTAAAAAAAATAAGGGGAAGTACTGTGCCTACATACAGCCAGTTTTACAATGGACATCTAATAAACGGACGTGTCTCGTGATTCTACCTTTCATTTATAAACACGCACAATACTCAGTAGAGAACACGCCATATACGGCACAGTATCTTTATTTTAATATTAGTACTTTAATATATTTTGTGAAGTTGTAACCGCCCAATGAAGTGGGCACGGGTCAGCTAGTTTTTATATAAAAACGCTAGACACGATGATTCTCTCGCTGTTAGAGTCGTTTTATAATAAATATTAGTGGAGAATTCGCACAAGACCACGTAGCTCCAAACTAAGCATATAAGCTTGTACTAAGGGAAACAGATGACTGCTAAAATACTTATATAATTTAAATACATATATAAAAGACTTTATAACATCGACATAACAAACACGTTCACCACACAAATGTTTGTCCATGAAATGAATCAAACATACCAATCCACAACCTACAGAGCAGAAGGCAGAGCTAAAACGAAGGTGCTAAACAAATATTTTTATTTATATACTTGACTAGCTGCTGCCCGCGGCTTCGCACGCATGGTACCTACATAAAAAGTAGCCTATGCTCTTCTCCAAGGTCCCATCTATCTCTATACCAAAATTCATCAAAATTGGTTCAGCGGTTTAGACGTGAAAACGTAACAGACAAACAGAGTTACTTTCACATTTATAATATTAGTAGGGATCAACAGCCTTAAATTTTATGCTTCTAGTTCTGAAAATGTCAATACTTTCATAACCTTCCATCCCCCTTTTCAACCCTTGTTTCCAATTAAAAAGTAGCCCATGTCCTTTCTCAGGTTTTAGACTATCTGTGTACCAAATTTCATTTAAATCGGTTTAGTAGTTTTGGCGTTAAAGCGAGACAGACAGACAGACAGAGTTACTTTCGCATTAGTAATAATTATAGAGGATCAGCTTCCGCTGATGTATCTACGTCATACAATGTTGAAATTGAGAGTCTTTGTTGAATTTTTTAACACTTTTTTATGTACTGATTTATTACTTTGAGCCAGTTGTCCAGCTTATTTTTATGTTTAAATAAATAAATAAATAATCCTGGACATTTCACACAGCATCATCTGTCACGAAAGTAAGCAGAGTTATGTTATGGGTACCACCTGACTGATATATACTTTTTTTTATTTGTAAATACATACACATTATACCCAGACCCAAGTAAAATACTTGCAGATCATACAAACATTTGGAATCGAACCCGCAACCTTCTGCATCTCAGCCAGACCTTTGCCCACTGCGCCACAGAGATAGTCATGAAGGTAGCAGGTACAATATCTTCCGGTAGTATGTTCCGAGTGTGGACAATTCGATTGCTGAAAACGTGATGTGCAACGAGTGAGTTGTAAGGAGCATGAATTAATTTCAGTAATATAAAATTAAAACACATTTTAAACAGATATGCAGCAGAGCAGAGGTTGGAAGCGTTGGTGCGTTGGACCGAAATAAGAACCCCGCGGCATCGCCTGCATCGCACGCGCCGCACACGCCGCCTCCGCCGCACCCGCCGCACGCCGCGCCGCTCGCGCCGCAACCCGCGAACGGAACGCAACCCATCACAGAGACTGGGTATGCGCTAAAGATTTTTTATCTAACAGTTTCTTGTCAGCTTTAAGATCACTTTATTATGATGCCACTTAACATTGGGTGGGTGGTATGCTTGGAATCGAGCACTAAGGATTATTGGTATCATTGCTTATGTCAATATTAGTTTCTCTTTATGATGCCTGTCAACTGTGTTGCACCTCTGATATTGCAACCACTTTACATTGGGTGGGTGGTATACTTGAATTAGATCGCCAAAGATTGTTGGTCTCACGGCGTCTGTCAACTTTAGAATCACTTTTTGATGCCTGTCAACTGTGTGATACCTCTTGTAGTGCAACCAGTTACCATGAGGTCGGTTGTATGTTTGTCGGCCCGTTTTAGTCTGTACAGAGGTCAATTCATTGAATGTACATACTTTTCTTTTTACTCGTTCTAGGTTTGCATCGGTATTGAAAATTCTATCGTACAGAGCTGCGTAATAAATAGTTTATTATTACAAACATGCATTAGATACTAATTTATAGGTTTTGACTGAACTTTAACATTATAAATTTGCATTACAACTAAATCACAATAGCAGTTCTTTTTCCAGAAGCAGATCAACAGGGCAACAGCAACGGAAAAAGAAAATGACTGATGAAGAAATATTAGAAAAATTAAGAACTATTGTTAGTGTGGGTGATCCCAATAGGAAATATACGAAAATGGAGAAAATTGGTCAAGGGTGAGTTCTATTATTATGAACTAGTTTCTACCTGCGGTTTCACATGTGTAGGTACTTAACATAAGTACCCTAAGTGTATGCTATTCCAGGTCGCAGACTATATCTACCATCTACTACTAGGTTTCATCCCAATCTATTCATCCGTAAATGCGTGATTAAGCCACAAACACGAATCCACATCCACACATCTTTTGCATTTTTAATATTAGTGAAATTCATAAAGAGATAAACATGATTCTTTTTGCTTTTTGAAGCTCTTTGGGGCGGCATGCTACTGAGATGCGAATTGATCCCTACAGGATAGGACAATATTAGCATGATTTGAGAGTATTTGTTCTGGGACGGGCGTTGTGGATAGTAACGTACTTGTTTCGCATAGACTTAGGGTTATATCTAAAACCATATCTACAAATTACAATAGCTTGAGATTTATACAATTGTAATTTTTTCCAGGGCGTCAGGTACTGTGTACACGGCTATCGAAACTTCCACCGGTATGGAGGTGGCTATCAAACAGATGAACCTTAGCCAACAGCCGAAGAAAGAGCTTATCATTAATGAGATTCTCGTGATGCGGGAGAACAAACATAACAACGTCGTCAACTATCTCGACAGCTATCTCGTTAATGAGGTGAGTGTAGTATAACCTTGTGATTGAATGGAGCGAAACTGAGGGTTTACTGAGAGTTTGTTTGTCTAACGATGGCTGGCGATTTCAAACCATTGGTGGGTTCAATAATTTTGATGTAGTCACCATTTTTAAGCTCCTATGAATGAATTAATGAAGCTTGTGAAGTATTCTTATCATATAACAGATCAACACAGGCTTCTGGGAGGCCAGTCTTTGGATAGGTGACATTTGGATGCAGTGGCATTATCATAAGGACGCTTAATTGCTTCGAAGGGCACGTTCAGCTGTCGGTCACGGCGTTTCTAAAGTTGTTAAGCCATGATGGAGGCCTTCTAGCAGAATATTAACTCCGTCCAGAGTTGGCCATTGACTGACTCATACCAAAAGTAGTTGTTGTTTGTATGAATAAAATCGATCGGATTACCGATAGATAGCTAAGAATCTCTGCAATCCAATGACGGGTAGTTTACTATATGCACTGATTGTCTATGCACGATATAAACATGGGGTCCTTTTAGAACTTGTTGCTTGCTAGTCTGTAACTGAAGCTACATATAATACTGGCTCAGCGGGTAGTAGTTCTGCCTTCTGAGCTATAGGTAGTGGGCTTGTTTCCCTTGCAGGTCAAACTTTTGTGTGATAAACCTAGATATTTGTTCTGTGTCTAGGTGTTGTAAAGCATCATAAGTATTTAAAAATACTAGTGGTCGCCCATTGGTCGAAATTCAACCATAATTAATTAATAATTAATGTATTTTTTATGAATAATTTTAAAAAAAATTAGCATTCTGCACTCCTCTATATAAACTACAATTGTGCGTTGTTTCTTACTCCTCCGTCCGCGCAATATTCGTAAAAAGGGGTACAACCTAATTAATATATTGTAGATGTATATTGTAGAATAGGTATGTAAATGAATTTATTATGGTAATGTTTGACATTCAGTAAGACTATAGACAAATAATATACTAATCTATTCTCGATTTGACCACAGACTTTAAACTAAAAAGTATATACAAAAGAGTATCCATGCTCATGTGCTCATTTTGCACTTAACGTCACTTTTTACGATACTCGTATTATGCTCATATATGTGTATGTGTGTGTGTCAAATACATACATGATAGTGTGTGTGTAATATTTTTTGTTGATTTAATGTATTTTTACATAATTAAAAAGAATATTACCATTCTGCACTCCTCTATATAAACTATAAGTGTACGAAATTCATACTCCGTCCGCGCAAAATGCGAAAATGGTGGTGGTGGCGAAATGGTGTTAATGGTGTATATGACAATCCATAGAAATTACACGTCTATGTTTATTTAATATAAAAGTAGCCCGCCTCTCGAGCTAGGTTATTTCTATAATGCATAATGTGTAGTTGACTATACTGTTTATACTGACTGTTTCTGAAAACCAGTTCTATTTCACACTGTGAAATAACACAAAGCTGAGACTGTACCTTTTTGACAATTGCAGACTAGGTTTGGTATAGGGTTGAGTACACATACTTGTAAGTACTCGTAGTGGTGATTTTTTTTTGTACACGGTACAATAGGACGACCTTACTAAGGTTGTCCTGTTGTACCGTGTACCTGCCACATAATAAATGATTATGTTACTTGTATGTGTATGTTTGTCAAAATAAATTAATTTCATGTTTATTTCACTATACCGATTGGCTACGCACAATATTAACATGGCCGTTACTCGTCGGCGTCTGAAACTACAGGTGTTATCCTTATCCTTACTAATATTATAAATGCGAATGTAACTCTGTCTGTTTGTCTGTCTCGCTTTCACGCCAAAACTACTGAACCGATTTAAATGAAATTTGGTACACAGATAGTCTAAAGCCTGAGTGGACTATGTCTAAAGGACATAGGCTACTTTTTAATTGGAAAAAAAGTGTTGTAAAGGATTGAAAAGGGGGATGAAAGGTACGAAAGTATTGTCATTTTCAGAACTAGAAGCATAGAATTTTAGGCTGTTGATCCCTACTAATATTATATATGTGAAAGTAACTTTTTCTGTTTGTCTGTCTGTTACGTTTTTACGTCTAAACTGCTGAACCGATTTTGATGAATTTTGGTATAGAGATAGAGATGGGACCTTGGAGAAGGACATAGGCTACTTTTTATGTAGGTACCATGCGTGCGAAGGCGCGGGCAGCAACTAGTAACTTATCCGCGTATCCTTGCCTCGGTTGCAGGAGCTGTGGGTAGTGATGGAGTACTTGGCGGGCGGGTCGCTGACGGACGTGGTGACAGAGACGTGCATGGACGAGGGACAGATCGCCGCCGTCTGCCGCGAGGTGCTTCAGGCTCTGCACTTCCTACACACTAACCACGTCATCCACCGCGATATCAAGTCTGACAATATTCTGCTAGGCCTCGATGGACAGGTGAAACTGAGTGAGTCCCACCTTACTTTGTCATCATACGTGAGATCACCCTAATAAATGGTTAAATCTGAAAGCTAACGCTACCAACTTACCGTGTTTGGAAGTAGCATATATGCTGAGATTTAAACTTTTTGGTGGTCACACCACTACGCTGATTGGTTCGAGGGAGTAGCTAATTTTAGGTGTAGTTGTAGGTACTTTTCTATTCTCATATAATAATGTGCGCTGTAATTTGTATATCTTTATCTTTTCTTTGTCCTTTTTAGTCTTTTTTCCGCTATTGTCTGCTTTTTTGTATTGTTTGTTTTGTCTGAGTGCTAAATATATGTATTTCTTTCATTTCCACCTGCACTTTCCTAGGTTGAGTCACAATTACTTTATTTTTATTATAATGGGTGTCGTATATTAGCGAATGTGACAATCAATTCTTTTGCCATCACTTATCATTGACATTAGAATAACTTAGTACCTGGAACTGTATCCATACTTCATACTAATATGTATTATAAATTTGTTTTTTTCTATTTGTTTGTTTCGCATTCAGGGATAATACGGATCTTTATTAAATGTAATAAGGAGATAGATTGTATTTTAGAAAAGGACATAGTCTGTGCGCAAATATCGCTATTTTAGGGTTCCGTACCTCGAAAGGAAAACCAGAACCCTTATAGGATCACTTTGTTGTCCGTCTGTCTGTCAAGACACTTTTTCTCAGGAACGCGTGAAATTTATATCAAATACTCAGGTCTACTGTCCTTTAAAGCTGTGAAAAAATCAAACTTCTAAGCCAACGCAATCAAAAGATACAGCCGTTTATGCCGCAAATTTTCGACACTCGCAAGGGAATCAAAAGTCAAAACCTACAGGGTACTTCCCGTGAACTCAGAATCTTGAAATTTGGTACGAAGCAACGTCTTATAGCACAGATAAAAGATAAATTGCGATAACCGTACATTTTTAGTCACATCATATAATAAAAATATTTATAATAACTTTAAACTTACTACCCTTTTTCTCCTGAATGCGTAGAGGTATTAAATTGAAATTCATATAAGATACTAAAGTCTATAATACCTTTATGCTGTAACAAAATCAAACTTCTATGTCAACGCAATCAAGAGAAACAGCAATTTAAGTCGCATATATTCAAACTCGCAACTCGCAAGGGAATCAAAACCTACAGGGTACTTGCCGTGAATCTTGAAATTTGGTACGAAGCAACGTCTTATAGCACAGAAAAAGGATAAATTGCGAAAATTGTAAATTTTTTGTTACATCATCCAACTATGACTCGATTGTCGTGATGGGTGAAATTTTACTTATATACCTATAGGTTTGTACGGAACCCTCGGAGCGCGAGTCCGACTTGCACATGGCCGGTTTTTTATTTAGGTAACATGAGTGTAAAGCCGCGGGCAGATGCTGCTACATAATAATATTACCATAACGAAATTTTGTTTTACAGCTGACTTTGGTTTCTGTGCGCAAATATCGCCCGAACAAAACAAGAGAACGACAATGGTCGGAACGCCATACTGGATGGCGCCTGAAGTTGTCACTAGGAAGCAGTATGGACCAAAGGTTAGATACCAATCCAATGGTTCTCCCCATGTTTTGTCCCTACAGCGAACCTCATCTTCGCAAGTCGCTAATGGCAACGAGAACTGTTTGAGAACTGTTTATTTTAATTAAAGTATTATTTCTTAGGTGGACGTATGGTCATTAGGTATAATGGCGATAGAAATGATCGAAGGCGAACCACCATACCTAAACGAGAATCCGCTGCGAGCACTATATCTCATCGCGACAAACGGAAAACCAGATATCAAGGACAAGGAAAAATTGAGTTCCGTGTTCCAAGACTTCCTTGATCAGTGCCTAGAAGTGGACGTCGAAAGGCGTGCCACTGCTCTCGACCTACTCAAGGTATTTTTTAACTTAAGCTTTTTTGGCAAATGAACATCAAAAAAGTGATCATATGTGATAATACGGGTTTGGGACATCGTCATTGACCTCAAACAAAAATGGCTACTTTAAAGCTTGATATTTATCAAAAAACTGTTAAAGAAACTTATTATAGTGGCCTCAATTCTGTTGGCACCAACCTAACTAATTTTAGTTAAAATTAGGTTTTGAACTGTCAAATTAACCTTTGGCATTCTGCTGCTTATCTTAACTTATCTTTATTTAATTTTATCTAACTAAATTAAGCGTTCCTAATTTAGTTAGATGGTACCAACCGAATAGGTTTTACAAATGCTATGACTAACTAAATATATATTAGACAATTCCTAATTTTAGAAATGAACCAACCGAATTACCACCAGTATCTTCAAAAAAGCTATCCAATGATACACACTGTAGAGCAGTAAAATATCCCTTAAAACTGTTTTTTTACGACCTTTGTGGCGCAGTGTACCTGGCTAGGCCTGGCTGAGACGCAGAAGGTTGCGGGTTCGATTCCCGCAGCGGGACAATTGTTTGTATGATCTGCAAGTTTGTCTCAGGTCTGGGTATGTATGTATTTTAACAAAAATAAAAAAGTTGTGTGTCAGTCATGTGGTACCCATACTACCGGCTCTACTTACTTTGGGGCCAAATGATGCTGTGTGAAATGTCCGACATTATATTATTATTTTTTAGTTTTTATTTCATAACTTTGTAGGGGTCAATAGTATAGTACGTATTGCCGTGCAAAAATTCATTACGTTAAACCTAATAGTCTGTGAGCAAGAGCAAGATTAAGGGCGGACAAACAGACGGACCTTGTGAAACTATAAGGCACACCTCGCTCATTTTATCAAGCGTTGATATATCTTGTAACACTGTTCATTAGGTTTATAATGTCTTGTTATTAAAACTGATCGTCTCGTCGCTCCCAATTCAGTGTGCATTGAGCCTAAAGCATGCGCTACACGGTTTGAAACCACAGTTTCTACCAAGGTGACCTTGGGAAAAACGTATGTTTCAAACCGCGTAGATAGTGGTTTTAAACCTAATTTCGCATGATTTCGTCTAGCCGCTTGTTTAAAACCACGCGTACCACAGTCGCGCCGTTGCACGCATCGAGCGCAGATGTATCGCGCGCATGCACGGTATTATGGAGAAAGAACGTGAGGTTATCACTGAATTCATCGAGTTATTTAGAGACCTACCCTGTCCTTGAAACTTAATGACTAAATAGTACAAAGACTCCACCCAAAAAAAATGTTTTTTTTTTTTTCATCAAATGGACACAAAAGTGCAATACAAACTCCAAACATTAGAAATTTTGATAAATAAGGAGCCATGGCGTCTTTGTAAATTGTAATAGTGCATTACATTACAAGCATTATAAGCATTCTGCACACGTCTATTCAGCACGAGCGTTTTAAAAACACTGAAGTTTGGGGTTTGTTTTAAACCGTGTAGACAGAAAACTTTCTACCAAGGTCACCTTGGTAGAAACTGTGGTTTCAAACCGTTTAGCGCATGCTTAAGAGTTCGTTGTGAACTTGAGTACCCTAAAAAGGCCTAATGAAAATCATCTCGTCCACATTCTATTCTTCTGTTGAATGAATGAAGACATTTCTATGACGCATTGTTTGTTGCAGCATCCGTTCCTTAAAATGGCGCGACCGTTGGCATCGCTGACTCCTCTCATCATGGCAGCCAAAGAGGCTACGAAGGGCCATTAGCGCTGGCTCCCGGCGCCCAAGGCGCCTGCGCTACCCTAGCGCCCCCAGTGCCTAACTCTCGTCTGTCGGACATAGTGTGCGTACTCTACATTATTATGTACTGTACACTACGACAAGTCTATATCGCGTTACGAACTCGAACAACATTACTTTAATAAGTACCGTGCGTGGCATATGAACAATGACGCAACATTAGCAATATTTTATTATATAAATGGCTGCCCAATGATTATAATAGAGTTAATCATATTTTTACAAGAGAATGAATATTATAAAATGCAGTCCACTAGTATAAATCATGTAGTCTCGTGTAGTGATGTTAATATCTTATTAGCGACGCGACTCTTATTGACGTGTGCCGTTCGACTGTCCTAATGTAAAGATGATAATGATTAGAATATTAGATATTAGACAATTAGCTACGAATTATGGAACTTACGACATACAAGTATTTAACTGCGACTGAAGACTGGCAGTTATTTTGGTGTCATTGTAATATACTAGGGTGACGTAGTGCGCTACGTTAGTACCTATCTATCTTTCTTAATCAGCTTATTCACTGTGATGGTAGTCAGTAGTGAACGTGAGGAGGCAGGGCACGGACACTGTTTACATAGAAGTAGTAGTGCGGCGGCAGTATGAGAGTGATGACGCTGGTGACCGACGAACGTCGTCGCCAGCCGTGTATTTATTTAACAACTGGAGCAATTTTCTGCGCTGTACAGTAGAACTACCAGATACCATATTATTTTTTATTCATTTTCTTTTGGATAATCAATGTAAAACACGAACTGGACATGATCCAAATGGTAGTATTTCGCCATTTGTTTTTACTATAATCCGTCTTTAGATTTCACGATGACTATTGGTGCAAAAAAGGAGCCTGTGAGGCGCACTTTAATCCTTTCAGCACACTGGTTTGAAATAACTAGTGACACGATAAGAAGATGGTGACTATACATTATTAAAGTATATTCGTATATCACCTAATTGGCGGCATACGCAATATAGCATTGAGTGTCTATAAGAGTGAAACATTAGTTATTGAATATATTACGCTCGGTCTTATAATATTTTATAGAATAAATGAAGATGGATGTTTGGTGAGTCAATGTTATTCATAATAATAAAAATATTATTATGTGTATGTATGTATTCTTATATGTAACGCAACATTATTTAGGTGTTCTATTGGTATGTAAAGTATCAAGCATTTTATTGTGAATTAATTGGTTGAATTAGGTAATATTATAATTATTATTGGAGATGTACCGTAACTTGTATTATTTTCAATTATTCATATTTAGTGGAAGTACGGACACATGTAATTATTTTTTGTTAATTTATTAATTGCTTTTTGCTTCAGGTTTTTAATCAATTACGTATTTGAGATTGTTATTTTATAAGTGAAGCTATTTAGCCAGTCATTCGTTTTTCATTTTCAGATATAACATTTTGGATATTATCATGTATTATTATTTTTTAATAATTATAATTTAATGATGTAGTTTTGATGACATCATTTTATTGTTAAATAAAAATAAAGCATTTACGTAGTATTAAGTTTATAAAGTCTATTTAAATATGCTTAACATACATAATGCAAATGATAAGATAACCAAGCATTGTAATAACTCATCCCAGTTTTTAATGGCACAAACACTAATTTTAAGGTCATAAATGAATATTCAACAAAACAATAGATAAATCAATTTAGTTAGCCTTCAAGATTATTTAATGGAAGTATGCATGTATTTAAACACTGTTTATAACAATATATACAGATAGAATTCAATAACATCAGTATACTCTAGTATGTTATTGAGCTTCAAAATATTTTAAAATATTTATCAAGTACTTATTTAAAGTTGTTCTCTTTGCTTTTATTATTGTTTAGGTTGTGCCGACAGATGCTGTTTATTTTTATATGTATTCACTTATTTTAAGCGAGTGAATGTAAGCAGCGTGATCGTTATGAGTTGTGTATTGAAGAGTTGTGATGAAGTGATATAAGCGGGCATTAGCCGCTCGTCTGCTGTATAGTGTACAGACACAGGTTAGAACGAGTAGATCTACTCATTGACAATATAAAGTGACCAATTTAATGCTATGTAGATTCTGTGCAGTCCAGAGGTTGGTGCGTGTGTTGTAGGAATTCAATAAAACCGCTTTTAAAATTCAAATTCTGTAAAGTTTCAAAATTAAATACTGGTGTATTATTATGTACGCCAAATTTTGATTTCTTTTAATGTTAGCTGTACAAAATATTTTTTTTCGTATCCAGTTGTCAATTTGGTGACGTGTCTTGTATATTATGTATTTCCAAATGATTGCCTACTATTAAACCAGCAAGTAAATTGAGGTAGTTAAATTTTTAAACCGGCCTAAAACCATCCATATTTGTACTACCTATAAATCGACAATGTTCGAATATGGCAGTTTACTCAGATACTAAGGGCCCATTTACCAATAGTAAGATACATTTCAAAATTAATTCTTAATAACAAGGTCATCGGAAAAAAACAGCTTTTAAATAAATTCATTTTTGAGTGCTGTAAGAGACGTATTTGGCCCCATTTTCTTGATCTTTCAGGCTTTTACATAAAAATACATAATACGAGCCTCAAGCAAGAAACCGAGTGCAACTGCATTTTTATTGATGTCTAGTCGATAATGGTAAAAAAACGACAGCTGCACCAACCATAACCAATTTGTGCAATAATGTAGTGATGTATAAACTGTAGCCAAATCAGCAAGAGAGCTTGAACAAAATTATTCAGTATCTAGTAAGTAATATAAGATGTGTATTATCTACAATGTGATCATGAAAATGAATTTTTGAGTATGCATTAGGATGTTATGATGAGAAAGTAACTATTAATTATGTATGTAGTCCTAAGTTATAATGTATTGACGACGTACTAAGTTACTGAACAAGACATTTAATTCGATTAGATCATTTTTCATGTTTTTGACAGAAGTAAAACACCAGTGTGCCATCCATGTATGAGCGACTGTATAAGTATAAATTACAACCATACTAAATAAAAAAACTCACCATGATGTGGCAACTTTCATTTAATTTTACTGAACAGAAGAGCGCCACCCAATTCTACCAACTCAACATTCTAAAATAAAAGTGTAAATTCGCAGGAATTTATATTTATTACACATAAATATTATAAATAAATAACAAAGTAACTATATTGGTAAGTATATTTCGATACATTAATGATACATACAAAACAACACTTATACAGACTTTCTTTAAAACTTAACATATAAGACAAAGGGTAATCATACTTTACGTCACATTCGCTAAACGTAAGATTAACGGAAAGTACCTATGCATTGACTTAATTTATGGTAACTATTTTGTTGCCTGTTTCCAACATGGGAACTTGACAATCGAAATTATATAAAATAAGCTGCATCTTTTAGTTTACACACTATATATTTCTATGATAAACGTACACAAAAAGTAAAAAATATCTATACTTTTGGCGAGAGAATCAATTTTACTTTCAAAATAACTATACATTTTGATAAGCACTAGTTTTACTCACATGTTATTTTGTCGATGGAGGCACCGACACTGTTTCGATTAATCTAGAGAATCTTCATCAGGGTGTGTTTGATCCGCGGGCCGCTCGTTGCCGCTCGCGTTCACGGTTCGATACGTGAGTAAAACCCGAAACAGAAACAATCTTGACAGACATTGATTCTCTCCATTTTGAGTTTTTATCGAGATGGAGTTCAATGTCTGTCAAGACTGATTCCTAAGACAGCTAAGCATAGTTGTGCGAGTATTAAAAACAAGATATATAATTGATTCAGGCGTGACTTTGCGGAAATCCATTACAAAACATTAAACAGATGGACAAATATAGTACTAATCCGCCAATCTATTCCTGAAGAGTTACCTCTAAAAGAAATTCGACACGTGTTTCGCCCCTCCACGAGGCATCCTCAGGAAGACTTGACTCACTCCGCACTCCGACGAAAAAGCACTCTGCTCTGCAGACTTGTTGCTTCGACCAACGTCAGGCTGAGGCTGTGTCTCACAGCCTCAGCTTTACCTCCAAATTTCTTTTGGACGTAACTCTTTAGGAATAGATTGGCGGAATAGTACTAAATATTTGTCCATCTGTTTAATGTATTCAAAACAAATAAAAATTTAGTTTTAAATCTGGCAATAAAGTCTATTGCAGGATTTAAAACTTAAATTTTGATTTGTTTTGAAACTACATACACTCAAGTGCGAACTAGACTGTGTGCAAGTACACACAGTGAGATAAATTACAGTGGTTGATTAAGTACCTGATTGGGTGAACCTGATTCTGTTGTTTCGCCGTACTAGCTAAAATTTTGTACAATACGAACCATCTTATTTTGTTTGTATTAAAGTCCAAATTTAAACAGTTTTAAAATTATTACTTTCTTAAATTATTGAAAGGATTTTCCGCAGTTTATATTACCACCAATTTACATGGCTTCTCAAGTGAGCTAAATACGTAAATTTAGTAAATTTGAAAATTATCTTAAAAATGTTCCTCTAAAGAGACTATGGTGTAAACAAAATAATATTATACTTACGTATTTTACGATATTTTAGTTGGTCCAGCAAAACAATAATCAACTTGAATCAAGGGCAGTATCACACTTATATTGTAGTACATACTTAGATATAGTTATTAAATACCTTATAACTTATTCTAAAATAAGTTAATACCTTCATATACAATAATTTAACTCTACATAATATTATTTCCATATAAAAAGCATTTTACTAAAAAAATATTGCCGACTCTTTTTAATATTGGCTCAATTGTTTATTGTAAACCCAGTTTGTGAAGCCTAGTTTTTTTTCGGGCTCATCGCTAGGAATTGATCTCTTAGTCTTTCCTTTCTTCCGCCGGTATGAAGTCCATCGAGGCAGAGTTTATGCAAAATCGTTTCCGAGTCGGTACCGGCCCGTCATCGAACACGTGCCCCAGATGAGCCGCACACTTGGAGCATCGCACCTCGGTTCGCACCAAACCTGGCCGTGTTAAAACTAGTAATATATTTGCACCAACTTTAATCGAACAACGAGTCCATTCACCGAAAAGCCATTTATTTACAAATTAATGAGTGATATGACCAGATCCATTCCATTTTCATAAGAGTTCGTATTGTACAGTAGGTTTGCATTGCAGGATTGCAGGAGACGCCACCGCCGTCGCAGCCGTCGAGGATCGCGTTCAACCATCAGCGGCAGCCATCCAGGAACAGGCGGAACGGGATAGACGGGGTGCGGGAGGCAGGGACAAATGCAAATTATTCGTCATGCTCATTCCACAAAATGGTTATTGTGACAACACGATGATTGTGTATTAGCGTGAGCAAAACAGAGATCAATGTTGCCCATATATTTAAGTATAGATTTGAGTGAGTATTGTTTGTGACCATTCAACCAAAGTAGTGAAAACCATTATTTCGTAAAACAGAATGAAAAATCGTGGTAGTCCAGTTGTGTTATGTTTATGTAGTGCATTGTATGTAATGCAGATATTTGAAATAGTGATGGAGATGAATTAAGTAGGTAGTAGATAAACATACATAAATAAAGCATACAAAAATACAATACCAATTGGGGCCCGACTTACGTTTTTCGTGGAGTATCAGGAATATGTTGGAAGGTGGTCAAGGGGTTGGGGAAGACAGAAAAAAGATAAAATTTAATTAGCACCGTCATACCCAAAACCAAGGATTTCTTTGGTAATACATTATACAATGAACTTACATACAAATATTTAAGAAGGAAAGCATCATTTTACACCCAGTTTCTACCTATGTACCTACACAGAGACACCTGATTATAATGACTATTTATGTAAGTGCTCATTGTGTTGACTTGAATTGTTTATTTATTACTTATAAACAATTAACCAGTAATCTGTCTTAAAAAAAACCATTTAAATTAACGATATTAAGTTTTTGTGAAAAGTCATGTATGTTACCTGCAGAGAATATTATAATATGAGTAGGTATATCAACGGCGGAAATCTCAATTGGCATACCTCTATTACCATAAAAAAAGTCAAGTTAAGGCCTGATAGTTAAAATATCGAAATATCCAAAAGAAATGATATAGACTTATCTCCATGACTTTTTTAACTTATCTGTCCCCATAACGATTAACGAGGTAGAATGATGTACTCGCTTCTATCATTCAATACACCAATTTTGACGATAAATTTTCAAAATGTGTGAAGGAATCACATAAAAAAGCAAGCAGAGTTACTGTTCACAATTAGCCTTTTTTATTTTAATTTACAAAGTATTTTTTAACGGACATGGTTCAATAAAAAATGAAGTTGCTGCAATTTATTGACGACATTTTTTAAAGATTTGATTTGAAAAATAAAATAAATAAGTTGGCAAACAATTCACACAACATCATCTAGTCCCAAACTAAGCATAGCTTGTATTATGGTGACCAGATGACTTATAAAATAATTATATATTTTTAAATTCATATTATACTTTATTACACCCAGGTAAATTGTTTGTTGTTACTTTCTTGGCATCCCGAAGTTAATGACAAGCTACACATTTTTTTTCGATATTAAGGCTATATTAGAGATGGCTATAGAAAAAATTAAATTATCTATAAATAATCACTCGTATATCACACCAAATATACATTGAACAAGTAGATACAAAATATCAATATTTTGCTAGTCTTTAGAAAAATGGGAGGTCTTATCGCTATGTAGCGATCTCTGCCAGACAACCTTACTTCAAAACATAAAATTTTTTTCTTTAAATGGTTGTTATCTCCTAAAAAGTTGTGTTATGTTTCTTACGCCAATTGAGATTCTCTTCGACAACATGTATTGATGACCTACTCACTACTTATACATGCAACTTTATGTGTAAAAATTCAATTGTGTTCATTGCCTGTCTACAAGCTTGACTTTGGCTTGGTAATGATTCAATGACTGGGCATAGCAGTAGCTACTCAATCAAGTTCAAGGTTAGCGACAACAATGTGCATTAAAGGCCAGTAAGTCGGCTTACTAACATATATGGCAGTAACATTGAGCATACCTAATGCAACATAATACCAAGGCAATTGCGAGTTGATAAAATGAACCAAGTGTAAATAATGATGAAATGTTCGCTAACATATTAAGACAACAAAAATAGATAAGCCATGACACATGATCACCCACATTTTGTTCAATTGCCTGATAATGATAAGTAAGAGGGTGACTGAGATAAATAAAAACAATAACTTATTCTTGGGTAGGTAGAACATGACATTCACTAGGGAAATAATGCAAGCAAAACAATGGGGGTAGTCAGTTATTTTTGGTATTTGTGAGGTATGGCACCTACCTACGACAATTTCATTAAAAAAAAATTATTTTTAAAAATGCAAATGAGAAGTTGACTCACTCTCAAAATATTACAGATTAACATATTTGAAATTTAGCACAAGCATTCTTTGAAGGTATGCGCTTACTAAGAACAGAAGTTGAATAAGTTGAAATAAGCAATTTAAAAAAATATCAGTTTGTAAGCAAATCTACCCTACACCAGTTAATGGTTGTAATTTGTCGTCATAGCACAGAATGAAAATGTTTGCTTCTATTAAGTAAACAGCGGTTGAACAAGAAATATTCATTCATGCTCTTTTACTTGAAGCTCAGTGTTAAAACAATCCTTAACTACCTATATGGAATATATAGACCATACATTTGACTTTGCTTAGATAGGTAATATTTTATCCTACCTGCACTTGCATCTTTATGCAGCGTGACCTTCTCTTTTGCAAGAACGTCATTGAAAGCTGGCCAACCGCAGCCAGAGTCATATTTGGACTTAGAGGTAAACAGTTCTTGTCTGCATACTATGCACACATACATTCCTTCATCATAACATTTATTGTAACAACCTGTAAAAAATTATTTAGGTATGTACTTATATAAATACAAACTTTAATTAATAAATAAATAAATAAATAAATAATCCCGGACATTTCACACAGCATCATCTGGCCCCAAAGTAAGCAGAGCTTGTGTTATGGGTACCAACATGACTGATAATACTACTTAAATACTTTTTTCTTTTGTAAATACATACATATTATACATAGAAACACCCAGACCCAAGACAAATACTTGCAGATCATACAAATATTTGTCCCGCGGCGAGAATCGAACTCGCAACCTTCTGCGGCTCAGTCGGACCTTAGCCCATTGCGCCACAGAGGTCGTCTGTGGCGACTTTATTTGTAAAATCAATTTATTTAAATTCTTGGTTATGGCCTTTGTGGAAGAGAAATAATGTAGGTAATGGCCTCAATTCTGTTGGCACCCACCTAGCAAATTTTAGCTAAAATTAGGTTTTGAACTGTCAAATTAACCTTCGGTATTCTGCTGCTACCAACTTATCCTAATTTAATTTTATCTAACTTAATTAAGCGTTCCTAATTTAGTTAGTTGATATCAACCGAATAGATTTTACAAATGCTATGACTAACTAAATATATTTTAGACAATTCCTAATTTTAGAAATGAACCAACTGAATTGCCACCAATATCTACCTATACTAATTTAAAAATCAAATTTATCTCATACCTGTAAATGGTCTTTCTGTTCCAGCTTCTTGTGTAATATGATATTGTAGTGGCGTCAAGCGCTTTTTCAAGGCTTCTTTATCTTCCATGGCTCTCCAAATTAATGCTAAAAGGATGAAAAAATATCATGTATACATTTTTTAAAGTATTAAATTTATTGAACTAAAACGACACATACAACGATGTACAAATATGTTTTTTGGCAAGCACTCAAAATAGATGTGATCAATCGAAGTTCACTTCCGTTATACGTTCGTGACTTCGAGCACCTAACGTGCACTACTTTAACTCTAACGTAACGACGAAGTGTGGGTTGGCATTGGCAGGGTCGGTTGGTGGTTGTATTTTTGTTGCGTACCTGTTGTAAACGGATGTCTCAATCTAGGCGGTTGTGGGACCTTTTTTAGCGATAAGAGCGACCTAAATAAAACGCCAACACGCATAACTCACTTAATAACCTTAACCGTTGCGTAATTTACTGATAAACATGGAGCTTTGTACTTTGAGAGCAAAAAACGAGACGAGGGACATAATAATTTTTTTTTTTTTTTTTTCTTTCTTCGCTCATATGAGCAGGCTAAAGTCTAGAGACCATACTGCCTTGTCTTGCGTTAAATAATTTCATCCGTTTCAAGGGTAAATTTTATGTCTTTCGTAAGTTTCATAAACAATGTTTATGTATTCATCAAAATACTTTGATACGTCTGAACGATTTTTTTTTTTTTTTTTAACTTGAACAAGTATTTTATTTTGCTAATAATATTATAAAATAGTTATGTACTTACATATTTATTATTGTAAATAAAAAATTTTTTTTTTTTTTTTGTTTCCCATTTTTTGTTATTTTTTTTTTTTTAATAGTTAATTACTATAATATTCTTTTACATTTATAATTATATTATCTATGTACATTTTGCACATTTTTATATATCTATTAAAATACTAAATAAAAACTTATACAACTCTATATAGGTTGACTCATTCTTAAGTAGCTCCAGAATACAACGCGGGACCAAATCAGGCTCACCATAAATTTGGAGGAGTCCATCTATCAGTACAAGGCGCTGAATACTGAATGATGGACAATCAAAAAATATATGATTTAATGATTGAACTTCTCGTGACTGACAATGCTCACAATCAGAAGAGTCAACCAGCTTTAAGCGATAGAGATGATAGTTCAAACGACAGTGACCAAAGCGCATTCGACAGATTGTAGAATAAAATTTTCTATTTAAGAAAATCTTACTCTTACAAAACCACGGTATAGAATCAATCTGGACATCGAGAGTTGCATACCAGGAACCTTTATTTTCGACTTGCGTATAGTGATACGAATGTCTTCCCCATGCATGACACATCCGTTGTTTTAGGAGACTTACAACGTCTGTGTATGGTAACAAGACATCTGCATCACCACCGCTTTCAATATTAGATGATATGGTATTTGAAAACTTAACTATCGTATTAGCTAGATAATCTGCTTTTTCATTTCCTTCAACACCTTTATGTGAAGGCACCCACACGAAGCTAACATTAATATTTAAATCAAACAACTCCACCCATAGCTGTTTTATTAAGTAAATGATGTAATTAGTGTCAGCATGCAATTTGTTATTAGCCAGGTTTTTTAGAACACTCATGCTGTCACTAACAACAACCCATTTATTGTGTCCCAAGTTACGACTTTTAATATGTTTTAAAGCGCTCAAGATTGCAACAGCTTCAGCTGTGAAAATACTAGCGAATTTGTCCATTTTATGACCAACACCAATATTCAAAGACGATTCAAATATGGCAAAAGACACAGCGTTATCGTTTTTGGCTCCATCCGTATAGACAAACTTGTGATCTGTCCATTCAGACAGCATTGTGCACACTTCTTCTTTACTTGACAAAGCATTATCAATTACTACATTAATTTCTGGGAATTTACTATTAAAAGATCCTTCATAGCAAGGTAAGGTATGATTTGCCTGATATATATTTAAATTTTGAAGAAATTGTTTAAAACTCTGAAAGCCCTGAAGCATAAAAAAAGATTTAAAAACCCCTTGGGCTCCGGACAGATTAGTCAAAAGACTATTGCCAGAAACACAATGAAGTTTTAATATAAACCTTTCTTTTAGGTAATTCAAACGAATATTAATTGGTGGAAGCCTGCATTCAATCTGCATAGCATTGATAGGAGTACTCCTAAATGCCCCTGTGATTAAACGCAAACATTTATTTTGAAATGTATTCATTCTATTTACAATTTTTACATCGGCAGCATAACAAACGAAGCCATATTCAAAATGACTACGAACTAAAGATTTGTACAATGTTAATAAAATCTTTGGATCTGCTCCCCAATAAGAGCCTGACAAAGACTTTATTACATTGTGAGCTTTTTGAGCTTTGCAAATGATTTGTTTAGAGTAATTATTCCAGGATAAATTATGGGAGAATAATACTCCCAAGAACTTAACTTCAAGAGACACTGGCAAAGGTGCATTTTTATAATAAATCGCTGGCAAGTTATTAGATTTTTTCCCAAAAACCACTACCTTAGACTTCGACGAATTAACATCAAGATCTAAATAAGAAAAGTATTTTTCAAGTTTTGTCAATGCGTCATTGACAATTTCAGCTACAGGAGCTAAATCTGCTCCCGACGCATAAACAACCAAGTCATCTGCAAATTGAAGATTTTTAACATGTGAACCTAATATTAAATTTAAACGAAATATATACAAAATGAAAATTAAGGGTGACAGAATGCCACCCTGAGATACACCTACAGAAGAATATCTTGGACCATAGAGATGTTTATTGTATTTTACAAAAACTTCTCGATCTGAGAAAAAACATTGGATCCAATTTATAATTTTTTCAGGAATGCCTAGTAATAGCAGTTCTTGACAAAGAATTTCAATATTGACGCTATTAAAAGCGCCTGAAATGTCAAAGAAAACAGCGACAAGATGATTGTTTGCAGCCAAGGAATGACATATATCAAGTTGTAATTGACAAATACTCTCTCGAGCAGAACGATTTCTACGAAAACCGAACTGATTGGAAGGTAAAAGTTTGTGATGTTCTACATAAAATTCCAAACGTTGCTTTAGCAATTGCTCAAAAATTTTACCGACACATGAAGTGAGCGCAATAGGACGATAAGATTCAGGGCATAATTTGGGTTTATTGGGTTTCAAAATTGGTACTAAACAGTCAGTTTTCCAATTGTGAGGTACTATATTATTTTGCCAAAGTAAATTTAAAATTTGGAGAAAAATTGTCAAACAGTTTCTATTCATTTTCTTAAAGATTATAAATGGAACTCCATCAAGACCAAAAGCAGTATCCCTCCTAGAGAAAATGGCAGAAGTTAATTCACTATATGAAAAAGAGTCTACAAGAAAGCTATTATTAGAATTTAAATTATTTGATTTAAGTGTTTTCGATTTAGGTAGTACAAAATCAGGAGTATATTTGGATAAAAAATCACAAATCCATGAGTCGTCTTCATATTGAATAGGTTTATAGTAAGATTTATTAAATTTACGCATGAACTTCCATACAACGGTTAATGGAGTGCATCGATTGAAAGTTTCACAAAGAGAGACCCAGCTTTTTTGTCGTTCTATTTTTATTGTAAGTTTTTTGTGAGCTCGCAGTCTCTTGAACTCCAAATAGCTTTCTTCTGTTGGATTGAATTTAAAATTTAAATATGCTTCTTTGGATTTCAAAACAGCTGCTGAACATTTTTCATTCCACCAAGGCAGATAAGGTTTTTTACCAGGTTTATTAACACATGACTGTTGACTGTCAGTGTCAGTGACATCGACAACAGAAGAATTTCTGCTTACAATAGACCTATCAACGGCCGTACGCAATACTTTACAAAAATCTAAATAGGAATCTTGCGGACATTCAGTATCCACTATAAAATCAATCAACATTTTATCCATGCAACTACTAAACATTTTCCAATCTGTAAGTTTGTAATTTGGATAGATTGGTAAATGTCTCAAATTATGACAACTAGGATCCGAACCAGTGATATTGTTATTCAATAAAACTTTAATTATTACAGGAAGATGATAGCTTGTGCCGACTGGGCTATCATAAACAGACCAGTCACAATGTAGCGCCAATGATGGCGAAACCAACGACAAATCTAATGCGTTCGGACGCCAGGACAACGAACCAATCGTCGTTGGCAGACCATCATTTAACAAAACTAAGTTATTGTCGTCAATCACTTCCAAAACATCTCTACCACGAGGAGTGTCAGAACTGCAACCCCAGGAGGTATGATGTGCATTGAAGTCTCCTGCAAATATGAATGGACCAGGAATAGACTTGATTAGTGCGTCAAATTTGCTTTTACTAAAGGCTGGACTACAGTTTGTTGGGCTATAAAAACTGACTATGCTCATAACTTTCTTATTAATTGTTACTTTAATACAAATATTTTGTAGTGAGTCATCAAAAAACGTGTTGACTTTAGAATATGCGATACTATTGTGAATTAGAATAGCTACACCATTATGATTGTTTCCACAATCATTACGTTCAATGTTATAATGTTTTATTTTGAATGTTTGGTATGGTTTAAACCATGTTTCAGAAATAATTGCAATATGAATGTTATTTGAATAAAGGAAGTTTGTAAATATATGTTTGTTACTGTTTAGACTTTGTGCATTCCATTGAATAATATTTAAAAAATCCATTATGATGTTGGAGGTAACTTGTTACTTAGAGTTTTTTTTAGGGTATCTCTAATAGACCCTGAATTTATGGGGACATCTTTGTTTGTTATAATTTTAGTGATTGTTTCTATTAAAATATTAATAAAAACTTCAGACTTCATGAGATTATTAACCTGTACATCAAGTGTCCTAGCTGACAATGCTGGGAAAGACTTAGAGTCGAAAAGTTCTGAGTATGTGGCAGATCGAGATTTTATTTTATTTTCTTCTACCTTCTGCTTTTTAATAGGGCAAGCAGCAGATATTGCGATGTGATTGCCACCGCAGTTTGAGCATTTTGCATCTTTAGTTTCAATACTACAGCTTTTGAAGTTATGCGTGCCGGAGCAGATGCTGCAGACCTCTGTGTTGCGACAAAACTTAGCAATGTGGCCGTACCGCATGCACTTTAAGCACTGTTTTACAGGGGGTATGTATGATTTCACTTCATGTCGCCAAGAGTCCAAGTATACATATTCGGGGAGCTGAGTCGACGCGAATGTAACAGCAACCGCTTGGGTTGGCTGGAACGAGACACTACCCTCACCTCGCACCCTACGCATAAATCTTCTGACCTGTATTATATTTTTGGAGCTGCCAATAAGCGAAAAAATTTGCTTATTTGACATCTCAGTAGGAACAGATGTCAGAACACCTGTTACCTCCGTGTCGCCTGCTGGGATGGTGGCTTTTAGCGATAGCTGTTCCAGTAGTTTTTTATTTTGTATAAAAACATTGGCGTTGTTAGATAGGTCAAATGTTATTCCTATCTTGTACCTATTTATTGATCTCAGATGTAAAACTCCAGAGACGCAATGTTCACGCAATGCTTTGGAAAGTTTTAAGCGGTCACGGTCATTAAAAGCAACACCGTCATCAGTGTGCGTCAGGAATACGATGAATCCGTCCGACTTGTTGGAATTATCCGGGTATTTTCGTATGTATCCTTGAACTTTATAAATCTCATACCTGTCCTTTTCCTTACTGTTTTTTTTGACCCCTTGTGGAGATTCGACCGAGTCGGAGTCTGAGGTCGACCCTTCCGACCGGTCTTCATCCGGAGGTGGAGGCTGCTCACACCTCTTCCTCTTTTTCCCCATGGCTTACCGGTACCAGTACTAGCTTTGTATTTTATTTACAACGAAAAAGATTATATATTTACAGAATTACAATTAAATTACAAAAAGATTTCGAGAGTTCGCGCCTTTCCACTTTCGAGGTTCCCGCCTTTTTTTCAGGGACATAATAAATAAATTAATAAATACAAAGTACCACAGACAGATGCAAGCAAAGTACAGACAGTACAAGTACAAATCACATAAAATTCTAATCAATCAGTCGGACAGATCCAACTCAAGATCTAGTGTTCTGTCTGTGGTGCAAGTACATAGACTAGACATAAACAATGTAGTATCAGTCTTAAAAATATTTGCGTTGACACTGGTTGGTAGTAGGCTTCTAGGAATAATATATATCGGCGCCACAGACAACTCAACCTAAAGACGACGCATAACTGTAGGCACGCGTTTGTTAGATTCTTATAAATACCTGCTCTAATTAGTATAATATATTACGCCTAATATAAAGATTTAGAAGTTTATAATGAAAGTTAGTAAAATTACTGAAGTTAAATACCTACTTCTCACATGAGGAATTAAAGCTAAATGTAAGCAAGGATAAATTCAATAAGAAGAGAGAATAACAAATTTACCATAGTATATTCAATTTTCTTTATTCAATAAAATTACAAGGACCACTTAGAATCGTCTTCTTACATGCTAGTGAATCTAGGTGCCGGTTCCTCCTAACCCCAGTTCAAGAAGAATCCGGCAAGAAACTTGTCTGGTCCAACACTTTTTTGTATGATCCTTTACAATTTTACACAACACAAGTACCCTCCTACAAAATAAACACCATAAGGAATATAAGGAAACAATGACAGAATAATTAACTGATACAAATGTATGTAGTTCACAAAGATAATATAGTTTTAATTAAAGTTACCAAATAACCAAACAGAGAATAACACAAAAAGTTAACGGTACACATATTAAATACACACAAATATATTTTAGTACAATATTATTGCAAGGCACGTATCTTTCTAGTTCGGTGGTCACTCCCAATCTACCCGTCTCAGGCTTTAACCTCGCCTTTTATACATTTTTGAAATATATACAAAACATCACACCATATTCATTATTCAACCAATCACAGAAGCCTATTAAGAATCTAAGTATAATAATGAAAGTTATTTACTTAATAACAATAAAAAGATGTTAAAATATATTTCATGAAACAATGGATTCATAGTTTTGCTATATATGTCTTAATAAAAGAATTATAACCAATTTACCGATTTAGTAAACAATCAAATGAAGGACTTGTAAATATCAGAATAATGAGAACAGAAAATAATAAAGTGAAACATTCGTTAATAAATCCAAACTAATTAATAACTGAAAAATAGTAAGAAAGTATGTATCGAACAATTAAATTTACAATATATAACAATCATTGGATACTTTCGTTCTGAAATCCTAATTTCGTTCTCAAATGTGTGTGATGGTATAATCATTTTTATAACAATAATATTTATTAAAGCATATGTTAATTTAAACCAACTATAAAATAATAATATAAGTATAAAACTGTTTAACTGTTTATCAAAACACCATCTGTGTTTTTAGCTGTGAACTAATTGAATGACAGGTGGATTTTTATTGAATTCTTACGAGTATAATTTCAATTATTCTGTCACGTTCGCCATGGTTACGCAGTGACACTGCATAACAGCCGTCCCCGCCCCTTTACGAGTTTACGTTCTTCATTCCGCCGCCGAGAGTCACAGCGATACATTGTCCGTGTTAGACCATTATAATGCCGTATTGTTCAGTAAAATGGTGTAGAAAGTGTAGTACAACATCAAGCCTCACGAAATATGGGATAACTTTTCACAGGTAAATCATTATTTATTTTTTAAACATTAAAATGATTATCTACCAACGCTTTGATGTCTTATCAAAGCGTCATATCACATCTCTTTCTTCCGTATTTAAATTCACGTAACACTATCTCGCTTTGTCATGGGCACATGTAAACTAGGGATGGGCACGATGTCAAATGTTTATCGACAATCATATTAGGTACCTATATTGAAATTTTACATTCGTACTGCAGTTTATTCTTGTCTGTCGGTTGTTTTTTAAATCTATACAAAAAAAATTGAAGTGTCTGTTTGTAATATGGAAATAACTGCTTTAAGAAATTGCATTGCAACAAATTACAATTTATAACATTTTTGTCTATCTGTTCCGGATAATCTCCGTAACGGCTGGACGGATTTTGATGGGACTTTCACCGGTAGATAGCTGATGTTAAGGGGCGTATTATAGGCTACTTTTTTTGACGGGAAAACACCTAAATACCGTAGAAACAAGATCCACACGTACAAAGTCGCGGGCGTCAGCTAGTAACATATAAAAACAGTATTATATCACTATACCACTATAAAAAATCACTCTGTTTTAAGGTTTCCCAAGTGCCCTGTAGTAAAAAAAAATGGATTAGCGCTACAAAACGAGATGACAATTGGTTTCCTGGAAAAAACAACGTTATTTGTTCTCGTCATTTCACTGAGGATTGTTTCCGCCTTGTTAGTGGCAATCGACGCTTTTTGTTCGAAACAGCAGTGCCTTCACTAATGTTACCATGTTGGGTATGTCTATGACTATATTACTTAATTTAGGATATGTTGATTTGGTCAAATTAAATAAATTACAGGTTATTATTTTTTTTAAACAGAGTTAAAGTTAATAAACACTAATATTTTGTGATACTAAATTACATATTCAGGACTTTAAAGATGTCGCAGCTACTGCTAACATGATAATGTTGTTAAATGATTTATTTGATATTTTGGACTCAAAAACACACGGTTACGGTCTTAAAAGGGCAACATCAAGAAAACTACTCAGTAATTCTTGAGAAAATGGAGGAAGCAAAATCTTTTCTACTGGGATTAAAAACCCCAATATTAGATAAAAAGGCCGGTAAAATCAAATATGTAAATTTAATACATTCTCCCAGGTACACAGGCTTTATTGGACTATGTATTTGTATTGAAAGTGCAAAGTTTCTATTTAAAAATGTAATTGAGAATGAATCTTGCCCATTACACTACTTACCTTTACATAAGATAAGTCAAAACCACATAGAATTACTTTTTTGTAATATAAGATCAAGTGGTGGTGCAAACAATAACCCTACGCCAAAGCTGTTTGAAGCTATATATAAAAAAATATTGATACATACGGAAATCCGACCATCTGCATCTGGAAATTGTTTACCGCTGGAAAATATTTCGATTTTAAATTGTTCATCAGCTATTGATAGAATAAATATATCAACTACAAGGACTGAAACCACTGATGAAGACTCGCAATCGGAAACCGATGAAAACTTTATTCAAGCGTTACAGCATATCACTTTGTCTCTCTTTTCAGAAAATATAATTGAATATATTGCCGGATCTGTTGCTAATTCATTATTAAAGAAAATAAAATGTAATAAGTGCATAACAGCATTAATTTCTTTACCAGAAAAGAAAAATTCACTCATATATGCGAGAGACAGAGGAGGTCTAATATATCCATCTGATTCTGTGATAAAAATATGCCGTAGGTGTGAAGTTATTATTCGCATGAATGATTTAAAAACAATTAAGCCAAGATGCCGTCCAATGTAATTTTCTGCAAAAACATTGAATTCTTTAGCAAACGAAGAACTATTTCCCGACTTACTGCACCATCAGTTTGATTTTGAAATCGTGAATCATTTAATTGATTTAATAAAATGCGTGATTGATAAGTATATCGATATACGACTGGCTTATTTAACAAAAAAAACAGAAACAAAATCAATAAGAAGAATTTATACCAAACTAATACATTTTAAGGGTCAATAGTCGATATTTTACTAAGTAGAGTTTTACGTTTATTGTAATATAATTATATTAAAAAAAGCATGTAACAATTAACATGTTTTTTATTATTCTGTAATTATCGTAACCTCAGTAATCGTAAATGAGTCTCGTCCATCACTAGTGAGCGGCCATTGAAGTTGTCAACTTCGACATGACCTTGAACGGACCAATAAGAACGAGGCGCACTCCGCCATGTATTGGCGATTTTGTTTTCGTACTAAAATTCATGAAAGCGATGTCTTTAGGTTGAGTTGTCTGTGATCGGCGCAAAGCCATTATCGGACGCTATGCAATAGCATTATAGGCGTAAGAAGCAGTGTTTTAATCTGTTTATAATTTGTATTGAGAATTCAAGATGGTTAATAATTTGAATTATGATTATTTAATTTTAAGTTTTGTAAATTAAGTTAATCTAGTGGCTGATTTTACTGTTTTTAAAAAATCCGAAACAAATTTATAATGTTGTCAAAGCAATGTTGAGATACTTGCAAGCAAAGTTGTGCTTCGTCGTAAACAGTTGCTTGGACCGGTTGTCATTTGGTATAAATACGGGCGGCGGTCGATGCAGAGCTCATTCCAGCTCGAGCCGTCGTACCGTTCGGACCTATCGCAAACTGAATAAACAAGATTGAAGACTGAATACTGGAGTTTCTCTTCCCACCATGAGCGATCAGCATGTTGAGGATGATAGTGACGTCAGCCCAGCTGACGTCACCATTTTTAAAAATCATCTTGGAGCTGGTCCTCCGTCATATACAATACAAACCGTTCACCGTAAGTTGTTCCCTGCCGTGATGTTGGCACTATTGATTGTCAATCTGTTGTTGTCTAATTCCACCCAATCAAGTGCGATCTCGCGTCGCCGCAATGACAGGTTAGTAAAATAGGGATACCAGCTACCGACACAAAGCCTTTAGTATGGGTAATTAGAATTTACTGACATAACTAATATATAAACGCGATGACTGCATGGATAATATTACTGAGAAATTCATAATTGAACTAGGAAATGACAGCAGCACAGATTCCGATACAACAGATGATGATGACGTTTATGCAAGTGACAGTGATATGTCTGGAATCGTTCCTTTCGACCATAATTACTGTCAGAAAAAAAAAAAAAAAAATAATTTAAAATTAAATTGTGTCATCATCATTTACAACCTTGCTAGTCGTATAACTGTATACTATTTAAAAATACGCAAGTAAAACATTTTAATCTGTGGTGGGTGCATACATGTTTAGATAATGTTGCCGGCAACTACCAATCACCGAGTGGGGTAAATGCTACATATATTGTTGGCAGCACCGTAGTCAATGCTGCCAATTCTCAAGGCAGGGGAAATATTATGGTGAACGGTCTGTAGATGTCGGAATAATACACAATCGGCGAGCGACTTAAACCTTTCTCTTTCTCCTTAACCAGTAGAGCTGATTTAGGTCGCCAGCGACCGAACTAATCCATACCGTTGAGCTGCGGCCGTTCCGCTTGTATTTCAATGGATCAACAAACCTTGAATCAGCTACGTCTTGACAAGTGATTACCCACCGTCCACCTCCTGTGACCATCTGGTTGAAAGTTTTTTTTACAACTCACCTCTCAGATGAAACTTGAACGCGCCTAACCTTATATTGGTGACGGTACACCTCAGAAATTTGGTACCTGTGGAAACCAGTTGGTTAGGTTAAGTTAGTAAATATAGTTCGTCTGTCTAGATACATCACTCTGTCCAGTTGCTAACCTGTAACCTTTGATTAAAACAAATTAGCGGAAGCTAGGTGACTCGCCTCTAGCGCATGGACCGCTTGAATTAGATCGCAGTCAATGAGGTTTTACCAATAGAGACGTTATACTCATTAAGTAATAAAAACATGACGATATTTTACTATAGCTACCTACATAGGACCTATGGAACTTTATTTCTATCGCTGAGTAGGGTAAAAGATCACAGAGATATATAGGACCCCGTTGTCAGAAAGAGATAAACATACTTTTCACACCTTACATGAGCGGCCAGCCGGCTGACGGCCAATGACAGCCTGTGACGTTTACTAAATACAACGCTGTCCTTGTCTCGTTCGTGTATGTGGCAAAGCAACGCCGCCGCGGCAATGATTTTTGAGTAAAATTAAATTAAAGATTTTCCATTTTAAATAGTTTTTACACATGAAAAGATACATCCATCTTGCTTTTTACAGCCGTCCCAGTATTAGTATTGCACTTTCGAAATACACAACATGGCATTTTTGTTTTTTTCTATCTCCAAAATCCAGCAAAGTAGGTAGTACGTGCGCGTCGCGGCCAGACGCAGGACGGACTGAGTTTACTCAAGCTAATTAGCTTGTGTTTGTCTTGCCGCGCAGATCTCGGTAGAAAGTATCTACCTCATTTTATATATAATATCATTGGTCGCAGTCGCAAAAGACATCACGCGCGTGTGACGTGAAGAAACTCTTTTATTATTTTAAGCAGGATAAACGTTACTAAAATGCCTTCGTGTGCTTTTATGCGTTGTAACAATCATTCAAAAAGAAAAAAACAAATCTCATGGAATCGATGACTCGTAAGTACCTACACGAAAACTTGAAATTTCTTATGATATTTCTAAATTCGCTTATTGTTTTGATCGCCATTTTGCAGAGCGAGATAGAAATATACGATACTTTTATGTGCGACAAGTTAAGTATGATCAATCACGCATGTGCTGCCGAGTGAAAGCGCTGTTGCGTATTGTTTTCGCAGTAGCGTCAGCACAAGAATATCAAAACATAAAAAAGCTTTAATATAAAAAAAGATTAGTTACCTACCTACCTAAAAATATTTATTGTTGTTCATTTATTACTTTATTGTAGACAAATAAAATAGTTGTCATGTTACTACGACTATATGTAAAAAATAACAATTTATGTTAGTACATTGTTTATTACAAAACATACAACAAAAAAAAACATACAAACAAATGTTTTAACGTTTTAAATAAAGCAACATCGCCCCAGCAACGACGCCGACCAGCGAGCGCTCACTGTCTTATAGAAAACCACGAAGCAACTGCCAGACGGGAGGTACGTGTCAGGCTTGCTATGGAAGAAGGAACACGAACAGTTACCGAATAACTACGCCCAAGCGGCTCAACCGGCTTGTGGGCATAGAGAGAAAATTAGACAAAAATGCAAGCCTGAAAGAAGAATACAAAAAACAATTAAAGAATCTGATGGATAGTGGCTACGCAGAGGAAGCCCCGGCCAACTCTACGCCGGGGCGAACCTTCTACTTGCCTCACTTCGCCGTGATCCATCCACAGAAGAAGAAAACAAGAATCGTGTTCGACGCCGCCGCGAGATACGAAGGGCGAAGCCTCAACGACGCGCTACTACCAGGCCCAGATCTGCTTCAATCTCTGTTTGGAGTGCTCCTACGTTTCCGAGAGGGCCCCGTAGCGATCGTAGCCGACATCTAAGAAATGTTCCTCCGTATACGAATGAGAGAAGAGGACAGAGATAGCCTGCGTTTCCTGTGGCGCGACGAAGAAAGGAAGACACGGCCGAAAGAGTTCAGAATGACATCGGTTAGACATTAGACATTCGGAGCGAAGCTCGCCGATACCATCTCCGAAGAGTCTGACCTGGAGGTCATTTCTCGCACCTTCTGGTCGGACTCTAACACCGTGCTGCAGTGGATGAAAGCCGACCCACGACGCTTTAAAAGCTTCGTCGCTCACCGGCTGGCCGAAATAGAGGAGATAGCAGCACCGTGCGATTGGAGATGGGTACCTACGAAGGAGAACCCAGCCGACGATGCCACTAGGAACCTGCCGCGAGACTTTGACGCACGAGCAAGGTGGTTCGTTGGGCCCACATTCCTGTATCGGCCGCCGTCTGAATGGCCGACAAAGGTCATAGGAGAAGAATTTGATACTGAAGAAAGAAAAGTTACGTGCGCCGTAATCAACAAAACGAAGCCCGAGTTCCCGCCGTTAGGGAACTTACCGCCGGAACGATTAGCCTGGACCCGACTGCAGAACCCGCATCGTGGACGTGAAAACAAGAGGAGGAGTGACGAGGCGGCCAACGTCTAGATTAATCCACTGACGACGCAGAACCTGGAGCTCTGAGTGCCTGGATTGTCATCAGGCACTCGTGGGGAGACTGTTAACTGCGCTGACAGTGCTAACAATACAATATAATAAGTTTAAAAATAGTCCTCATCTGCTCTCTAAGTTGTAATTTTGTATATACTCATAGCTTACGTAATAGTTGAATAAAGAGACAAAGAAAGAAAATACGTCTCTCTCCCTCTCGCTCTAATATAGTGAAAACGCGCTGCCTGCCTATAGTACGTGCGGAGGGACTAAGAATAGTATATGTATTCGGTGAAATCTGTGTAATTTATGTTCAGTTCAGTTTGTAATCAGCTCTTTTAAAAATAAGTGAAATAAATAGTCAAGAAGTCGGCCAGCATTGTTTGAATCAGCCGAACCACCGAACCGCAACACACGCTGTCTGATAGTCGCTAAAACTACTGAAACATCTAAAGCTCAGGTGTTTTATGAACTTACTTTGTATACTTTCAAGACTCTGAATGTAGGTAATATTGTGAGGGTTCCAAATACAGCTGTAATACTCTAGAACGCTTCTAACATAGGAATAATACAGAACCTTCAAGCAACTAATGTCAGTAAAAGGGCGGCTAACACGCAGTATAAAACCTAAAGCTTTGCATGCTTTGTTGACAATTAGGTACCTATGTTCTGAAAATGTTAATTTTGAGTCTATTCGTACACCAAGATCCCTAACAGAGTTTATTTTACAATTTTTTATATTATTTATAGGTATGATAATCAAAATGTGTTGGAAGTATTTTTCGAGTGAAAGGGACATAGCATTTTGCAATGTTAATATCAATATGATTTTCTGCGTAATAGCGTCCTAGCCTATCAAGATCCGCCTGGATGAGGAGGTTACGTTGTTAAACTTGGACTTGGGAAAACTAGGGATGTTACACAAAAAATCAAAAGATTTATGATACCTAGATTATTTGAATTACTTGTGAAGGAATATTTTACCCTAAAGGAGACCGCAGCTTTGGGCCCTCGTGAACAAAGTGGACATCTACCGTAAAAGAAACAGTATATTTTTCTGTGTTTTTTAAGTATTTCAATTTACCTATATATACTATACTATACTTGTTATGGACAACGCTCCGTATCATACTGTTCAAGCAGATAAGCCACCAACGCAAGCAAATAAAAAACTAGAAATTGTCTCGTGGCTGGAAAGGAATGGTGTAGGTACCTAGAAGCAAATCCAACTTTGTAAAAGTTGAGTTGTTGAATTTGGTAAAAGCAACTAAACCGCCCAAGCCTCGCTATATAATCAATGAACTAGCCCTAGAGCATGGACATGACGTCATTCGATTACCTCCCTATCACTGCCAGTATAACACTATCGAGCTTATTTGGGCATAAATAATGGGTCATGCAGTGCGAATTACGTAAGCCACAACCGATGGTTTAAAAAAAAAAAGCCAAAAGACTGTTAAAAGAATTTATTTTGAAGAGTTACAAAATTACGTAAAATATTCTAAGTCTAAAATCTAATGTACGAATCTATGAATCTACGTTCGGTCGATGCAAGTAGGTACCGAGTGTAGAATGACGACACCTGCCATTGTTTCCGAGGCTCCGCAATTATAGGTAAAGATGGAAATTCTGAATCGGCGTTCGTACTGTACCGGTTGAACAATATACTAAATGAAATGCTGCAGTGCAAGTCAGATTGGAGAGCTAAATAGGAGCCAACTCTTGGGTCACGCAATGTATCTACCAGACACCGTGAAATAATTTTGAAAACGCGGTGGGCTCCTGTTCCCCACGGGCTCAGGGTCTCGACTCCAAAAGGCTCAAATATGTAGGCCTTATCCAAACCAGCATATTTGCGGTTTTTGAGGTCCTCGACACATTCAGCCGCCGCACCAGCCCTAACGGAAGTCTCCAACAGATGGGATGCGGCCAGGGTGTCTACGCAAGTAGCATCCCACACTAATGGCCTACCCATCTTCCAAGGAACAACAGTCATAACATCAGGCCTCTTACCATCATCACGTATCAGACCATTGGGTTCGAGAACAGCTGGTACGTTGACGCTGGTGTGTGCCTGACGAATGATATCGTTAAGACTGGCGTGGCGGCCAACCCAACCGGCGGACCTCTAACACGATAACCCATGGAGACTAAGCTGGTCGACCGCTGTACCACACTGGCACTGATGAGGGGCGCAGCACCGCGCACCCAACCACAGACAAATTGCAACTCGAAATGTTGTAGGATCTAATAATGTTCCTATGTTAGATGATGGTAGTGCTTGTTAACCAATGTCCTGACTCCCATTTCGAAACGGCTAGGAGACGGGCGCGATCTACGGAGCTTGAGCATGTTTCTAACAGATGATTCCATGTAAGCTCACATAGAGGCCCGTCCCATTGCCATTGGGCCAAAAGGTACTTGGGGGGAGCGGAATTAGGGCAAGCACTATTCCAAGCGTTTCTTGCTTCGTCTAGATATTAAATTTTATGAGTGATGCCAGAACTGTACGGAATTAGAATTTTTCAACCAAATTACTAGTGCTGTAGACAGAAGACAAGAACGCCGGTAGGGCAGCACTTGAAATTTTGCGAATACCTTAGCCTCCCAATTTAACAGGTAGGGAGGCCTGCAGCCATGCCTTGCTTTGTCATCCAGATGAGTAATCAAAACCGACGATAAAGTGTCCTTTATTATGTTGTCTAAGCCTTCCACCTCGCTGTGTTTTCACAGTTGACCACATCGTAAAGCGTAAGTCAATTTTGGAACAAAAAGACAAAACTTGATAATTGTAAAAGCCATTTGACTATTAATTTTAAACCATCTGTCCGAGGTTTTGCTAATATTTTGAATTTTCTCATATAATTATGAAGGTCGGAAAAGACTCGTCAAGAATTCGATGTATGTGCAAAATAAACGAGATTATTATTTTTAATCTTGTATTAAAATATCACTAAATTTTTTTTTTTTAGGTTATGTTACGTTAAGCATACTATTTTTGAATGAAAATATGACTATTTTTATGTTACAGTTGATTGATATAGATTAAGATAAAGATAATTAGTATTTACCTTGCTATGCAGATTCCAAAAGTTTTTTTTTTATGTATTAGTCACAATTCTCTTAAAGTAACTCAGCCTGCGCGTGTATTTATATAAACGATGTTGTACACTGCTCTGTATCTCGAATACTGGCTAACGGTTTTTACAGCTGCTACGAAATAGCAGGTATGTAGTAAGGCCCAGACCCGCCTAGCCCCTTCCCCACTTCTCTATGAAATACCTTTTGATGGGCTAAAATTTTCCGTAGGTCACTCAGGTATATAAGTTATCTTAAAATAGTAATAAATAGGCATCTACGCATATAATTTAAAGAAGATTCTACAATTTTCTCAAAATATGTATTGTAGATGTCTTATTAAATATTAACTTCATTAACTTATTTGTTTGTTGATTATAGTACTATATTTCGATTTGATTCGATTTACACCATCGGAAAGTAGAGATTTCAACGAATAGAAAGCACACCAGCTTCTTGAAAAAAGCTGTTATTTTGACGGGTGAATTTTCGATTGAAAATTAGGGTGCTTTTGCGATATTAAGTATGGTGATACGAAAGTACACGAAAAAATATGGTGAAGAATTAATATTGCAAATCAAATAAATTACACTGTATTTGGGACATAAAAAGGTAACTTTTTACCAAATTGCGTGGAAAAAAATTTTTTTTTATTAAAGATACAAATAAAAAACCAAAAACTTGGTTTTAGAATTTTTCACATAAGTTTTGAGGTTATGTGAAAAAAGTGTGTATACAAAAGTTGTAGATCTTTTTATTACCTACAACTTTGCTTTCTGACTTTTTTTCCATAGGACTTGTAGTTTTGCCGGAAATCGAGATAAATCGTTTTTTACCCTTAAAAACTCACACCCTTCCCCTTCCCGACCTCAGATCGCCCGTAAATTAATTTTCCTTCCATTTTTATAATATTCTCCTCCTTTTCCAATGGGTTTCATCCTACTATTATTTTTTTTAGTTTCAAAAATTATCAACCCTGGTCTAACATCCCTAAGTTTCGACTAGAATAGAACTTTATGGGGAACATAGTGCGCCTCTTTGATAAGCTTCCTGAAAATGCAACCTATTGCGTAAAGAACAGTACGTATAAGCGTATTTTTTAAAATAATTATAATCAGCCAGGGCTTCATAACTACATAAAATCTTTTTTTCGCATTACTTTCTGAGTGGCCTGTATAAATTACTATAGGTATTGTAGATGAGAATGCATGGTCTCTTGTTGCTCTGCTCTCAGGCGAACTGCATATGCAGCACAACAGAACTAAGCTTACCAGCAAGTGTTTTAATTTGTGGTCCCCGCCGTAGATTTGCATCAATATTAAGACCTAGGAAGATCGTGGAATCTACATGGTTCATTGCCTCTCCATTAATTTCAATGATGGTAAGTAGCCTATGTCCTTCTGCAAGGTCCCATCCATCTCTATACAAAATTCATCAAAATCGGTTCAGCGGTTTAGGCGTGAAAACGTAACAGCAGACAGACAGACAGAATAAATGCGAAAGTAACTCTGTCTGTCTGAGTTACTTTCGCATTCATTGACCGAGCGAGCGCGAGGCGCGAGCCAGTGTCTCCGTTTCAGCATAGGCGAAAATGCTTTCGTATGCCGGCCGGCGTCTGTCCGGATGTTCTCTACAGGTCGCATTTCTCAACCGATTGTCGTGAAATTTTGTGAGCAGGTTCTATGCTCACAGGTTAAGAGCAGGAGCAGGTTTGTGAGCAGATATGATGGTTGAAAACGTAAAAAAAAGTTATATTTCAGTCATTTCGAATATTGTTTGCGAGGGCTGTAGCTCACAGAGCCACTAGTTTTATTTGTTTTTATCAAACACAATGATTTAGCTGTGTGACAAATAAAAACATTATTATTGAGGAGTTCTTAACATGTTAGATAAATGATTGTGCTGCGATAAATATGTTCACAAGAATAACTGTAATATTTAATTTATCTGTTTATTGCGATTTGTGTTTCTGTATATCGCGAGCGCGAAGCGCGAGCGTCTCCTTTACAGCTTAGGCGAAAATGCTTATTGAGTAGTTCCTAACATGTTAGAAAAATGATTGTGCTGCTGATAAATATGTTCACAAGAACTGTAATAGGTATGTAATAAATATTTACTAAAAGAAAATAAAGTGGTATAAATTAATTATAGAGGCTTAATAATTTTAGCTTTAACATCAGCAGGAGCTTTTATTTTTCGGATCCATTTAATTTTCTTTGGCTTCTCTGAAACAAAAGTGAAATTACGTAACGTAAAGTAACGAACAAATTAAGTAATTTTTAGGTACTTAAATACCTAGTGTAGTATTACTTAAATAAATATATACATATTGTCGGACAATGCACACAACACCATCTAGCCCCAAACTAAGCATAGCTTGTATTATGGTGATCAGATGACTGATAGAATACTTATATATTTTTAAATACATACATACTTATGATACTTTATAACACCCAGACAAAGAACAAATACCTAGGTTCATCACACAAATGTTTATCCTGGGAGGGAATCAAACCCTCAGCCTACAACGCAGAAGGCAGAGCTACTACCAACTGATGTGACAGGCCAGTTAGTACCTATAGGTACTTACATATTTTTTTATACCTATGAAAAAAAACTACTCTCTGAGTAAACCGTATTTTTTAGGATTCCGATGTCCACAAGGAACACTAATTTCGCTATGTCCGTGTGTCTGTCCGTCCGGCTCCGGCTTTAATCAGAGCTCTTGCTCACAGACTATTAGTTATATCGGCATGAAATTTTGCACGGTAATATGTAGAGTAAGTGCGCCAATTATGGACTGGTTCTATAATATGGACTACCGGCGTTTCTCAAAGAACGTCCTATGTATCTAGCCATCGGCCAACGCACCCTAAGGTTCACCCCTCCTGCGGCTTGCCAGTCGTTTGCAGGCCGGCAGAGGGCGCCCAGGTATTCACCAGGGCCATTTTTCGTTTTTATCAACGTGCAATGTAATTTCTTAGCTAACTTCGTAAGCTCATAATTTCAACAAATATGTATAACTCTTTGTGTAAAAGGATTAAACCAAGAGAAAGGTGAGTTATTTTACAATTGTTCATATTAGGTTGCAATATCCAATAGTTTTTGTAATTTTCTGAAAAACAATATTAAGCTACAAATGTATGTGTATTATAATATGCCCCATCGGCATGTTTTGAATATGGACTAGTGGTCCTTATTACAAACAGTCTCTTATATAATTTTTAATGTTTTAGGATAACATCTACAACCAAAGAAATAACCAGACAAACAAGGGATAAAAATGCTTTGACAAATGCAATTAAAGCTATACGAGAAAAGAAAATGGGCCTTTTGAAAGCATCCAAAACATACGAAGTACCCAAAACTACCCTCATACGCTTAATAAAAATAGAAGACCAATCACATAGGGACATTACGAACCATAAACTTGGAAGAAAATCGACTTTCCCGAAGATGAATTGGCTGATTATAATCTAGAAATAGAAAAATCTGGATTTAGTCTTACTCGCAGGGACATCAGATCTTTGACTTACCAGCTAACAGAAAAAAATTAACATAAAGCACTCATTTTCACAAGATAATGAATCTGCGGGAAGATCATGGTTGAGTTTATTCCTCAAGCGCCATCCTAACTAATCCTTTCGCCGACCAACAGGTACATATATCGCAAGAGTGAAAGGCTTTAACAAAGAAAATTTAAACGCATTTTTTGACTTGTTGTAGAGCTCTTTGGATGAAATCTAATATCCTGGCGTCGTGTTGCCTAAAATTGACTGATTCAGTTTTAGGCAACACGACAAGTTTAGCTATGGTCCATATTTGAAACCATGTGGTCCATATTTTGTACACTTTTTGCAAACTCACAATAATAAAAACGAGTGGGTACCCACCGGTGCAAGTACGGTCCGCCGTTTTTTTAATGTTTTAAAATTCCGCTATGGCGCAAAAATCTTTAGAAATTGTGATACGCGACCTGCAAAAGGTGATTAGTGATCTCATTAGTAAAGCCTGCAATCTGGAGAGTAAAATAGAAGGACAAAGCCTTCTAATCGAAAAACAGGATCGAGTGCTGACTTCATTAAAAATAGCCATGGACGGTAGGCCTATCGCTGAATTAGCCAAACCGCAAGTCGCCGATGTCCCAGCCCCATCAGCTTCTGCAGCGCTGCAACGACCTATTCGACAAGCGAGACTATGCCGCCGCAAAACTAGCAAGCGGACACGCAACCGCTGCTAAAATCTGCCGCTGTATTGGAACGTGCATCCATGAGTTTGGCACCGACGACACCCGAAACGGGCCGAAGTACACCGAAACCAGCGTCACTGTGCGGAAGCGACAAAGGACAGCCCAGAGATAGTAAGCTGGGAGCTTACACAAGTGTGAGTGCGGGTGAAACGGGCCAAGTAGATACCGCGATACCCTCTGATGACAAGAATAATAACGACTATGGATGGCGTGTGGCCGGCCGACAACGCAAGAAGAATCATCGTCCCATCACGGTAGGGACCGGCAAGAATATTGATATTTAACAAGCTGTTGAGAGGACGCAGTACATACAAGCCTGGTCGTTTAGACCTGATACTACTACAGAGAATGTGTTAAGTTTTCTAAATAACATTACGAAATCAGAGTACACTGTAGAAAAACGAAATATCAAAACTGATAGGCATGCATCCTTCCTAATTGGCGTGCCCGAGACTGTATTCGATATAGTGACAGCGCCAAGCGAATGGCCATCCCGTGTACGTTTTGTGCCGTGGTTTCCCGCTCGTCCCCGCCGAGAGTGGGGATCCGAGCGCGCCGCAGCCAAAAAAAAATAGCTTCATCGCCGGTGACGACGATGTTTTAGTATGCCATCAAAATATTCAGTCTTTACAAAATAAGACGAGAAGATTGAAAGTTCTACTGAAAGATGATTTAAAGTGTGATGTACTGTGTATCAGTGTAACACTGGTTGTATAATAGTGAACTAGAAAGTGTGAACATTTGCGATTTTACTCTAGGTTCCTATTAGGGTAGGCAATCAATTGGGCATGGTGGCTCGTGCATCTACGTTAAGAACGGTATAAAATTTAAAGAATTAAATAATTGTAGCTCCTTATCAATAGAGCAAGTATGCGAAATCTCAGCAATAGAATTGATAGATTTTAATATTATTATTGTTTATTAATAAATTAAAAGAAAGTGACAGGGATTGCGTCATCGTGGGAGATTTTAACGTGGATGTACTTTGTTCTTTAAATAGTGACCAAAAAAAACTAACAGATATAGTAAATATGCTAAATTTAACAAACATCGTGGATTTTCCGACTCGTGTAACAACTTCGACAAGTACTTGTATTGATCATACGTATGTGGCCAATGAGAGCGCGCTTGCTGGCACTGTGCGTGCGACCCAAGTGCAGACCCGTCTGAGTAACCACTACGCCGTGCGCGTCGAGGTTCAGTGTGTGTGTTCGAGCGCTAGCCTACCACCACTTTTACACCTAGCGAGAACTTATACCTACGCTAATAAATGCAACTTCATCGCATCGTTGACAAGCGTAGACTGGGAAGAATTCTCTCAAACTCTAGTACACACAGCTAGCGGCTTGGCACGTGTGGTGGTAAACATCATAACAAATAAATTTGATATTTGCTTTCCACTACAGAAACGTGCGATCCCGCGAAATGGTTTAAAAACGTGGGTATCAAACGATATTGTCAGTGTAGAGTATTTAATTCGCGATTCGAAATCTTTAGGGGAAAAGTTTCCTAATAACGAAAATCTAATCATAAAAATTAATGAATTCCAGGATAGATTTGATAAGATTACCAAAAAAGAAAGGAGCAATTTCTATTGTATTATTATAGGTAGTTGGGGCGTGGTATCCTATCCTAATATATAGGTAGGTAGGTATGTTTAACACAAAAGTTCACTTGGTTCGATAGTTAACGTTCAAGGTTTATTACGCCACAACACCATACAATTAAAACAGAAGGAAATAACACAGACGCAATAGATACAAAGAATAGAAGTAAACGAGCATTAACAATACAAAAGTCTTTTTGGGAATCACACCGTTTTAGCGCAAGCTCGCGTCGCGTCGCGTCATAGATATCGACTCGTGGCGGTAGGTTCGATTTGTTGCCACCGACCGAGCGGCCGGCGCTAGCGCATCGCTCGGCTCGGATACAATGGGCTGGCTTAACAACGCGCATAGCGTGGGTTTGCTTGTGAATATAATATTAATTATTTTGTGTGGTGAATTTGTGAATGATGATGTATGTGAGTAATGGATGTAGTATTGTAAATATATATGAAATATAATATGAATAAATGTTTTGTTAAGTGTACCTACATAAATATATAAATAAACTACATGATAAATATAAAGATATAATAAGTCACCTACATCACTCCCCTCCAAAGACCGGCTAAGGGCGATAAAAATCAGGGAAGCGTACTCTCCGACCTGATCGAGTTGTCTTAACAGGGGCGTCCTGTGGCAGTGTTGATGGAGGGTCTGGGTCTGTTGGCAAGGCGACATCTTGTGGTAAGGATGTGTTGGCGTCCAATATATAAGCCGGCTTTAGGCGGTCTATAGATACATTGACGTCCTTGTTCCCTACGCGTATTTTGAAGGTTTTACCACTTCTTTTAAGCACCTCGTATGGGCCAGTGTAAGCGGGCTGGAATGAGCCACGTAGCACTTCTTCCCTAAGGAATACGTGACTACAGCTAGCTAAATCCTTAAATACAAAGGTTTTGCGAGTGTTGGAGTGGTGCTGAGGTAGGACAGGACTTAAGCGCTCGGCGAATGATTTCATTCGAGCTGAGAAGTCAATAATGTCGGAAGTATAAGATGGGATGTCGTGGCCGAAAAAATCACCTGGCAGACGAAGAGGCTCACCGTAAACCAGATCAGCCGATGAAGTCTGGAGGTCTTCTTTGAAGGCACTCCTGATACCAAGAAGTACGAGTGGCAACGACTCAGTCCAGTTAACGTCTGCGTGGCAGGTAATCGCTGTAATAGGCACAGCTTCCGGCCATCGTGTAAAGCGATCCACTGCTGTGAGGCAATACCGATAATCACCAGCCGGGGGCAGAGGGCCGATCAGATCTATGTGGACGTGTTTGAAACGCGCTGAAGGTAAATCATGCGAACCTAATGGTGAGACAACGTGTCTAGTTACCTTCGAGCGCTGGCAGCTCAAACACGCCTTAGCCCATTCACGGCAGTTTGTTCGCAACAGTGGCCAAATGAAGCGTTGAGCAACCAGTTTGGCTGTAGCGTTGGCACCAGGGTGAGTGAGCGAGTGCAGGCTGTCGAAAACCTGCCGTCGTAACTGTTTTGGTACGAATGGCCTGGGCGTCGGTGTACTGACGTCACAGTACAATGTGGAACGACATCCAGGTATTCTGATCTTCGTGAGGCGAAGTGAAGTGTCGGCTCGAAGGTGGTCTGCAAGGTCTGTGTCCGTGGATTGGAGCTCGGCCATAACTTCAGGATCGACAGGTATCTGCAGCTCATCTACGCGCGACAATGTATCGGCGACCAAGTTGTCCTTGCCGGCGATAAAAACGATGTCGCTGGTGAACTGCGAGATGAAGTCGAGGTGTCTATACTGACGTGGTGAACAGTTACTTTTCCGCTCGTGGAAAGCGTAACATAGCGGCTTATGGTCAGTATAGACTGTAAAGTGATGGGCCTCTAGCATGTGGCGAAAATATTTTATGCTCTCGTAAATGGCAAGGAGTTCGCGATCGTACGGAGAGTACTTGTTCTGCGATGGACTCAACTTGCGGGAAAAAAATGCTAGCGGCTGCCAGTCTCCGTCTCTCAGCTGCTGTAGGACTCCACCTATCGCTATATCAGAAGCGTCAGTAACCAGTCCTAATTTGGCTGTTGGATCAGGATGAGCTAGAAGAGCTGCATCGCAGAGGCTCTTTTTACAACATTCGAATGCGTTAAGAGCATTTCCTTCGATGATGACGGGGTGGGAAGCTTTTACCGACCCAGTCAGCAAAGCGTTAAGCGGCGCTTGGATTTGCGCGGCGTTTGGCAAGAATCGCCTGTAAAAATTCACCATTCCTAGAAATCGACGTAGTTCTCTCACGGTTTTCGGTAATGGGAACTGAGTGATCGCCTGTACCTTGCTTTCCAGTGGTTTAGTGCCCTTTTCAGAGACCTGGTATCCGAGAAACGTGACCTCGGACATGGCGAAGATACACTTGGAAGTGTTGACCAGAACACCATAATCGCGCATACGTTCGAAGAGCTGGCGTAAGTGGTCTTCATGTTCATTAGGTGTTTTGCTGAAAACTAAAAAATCATCTAAGTATGGATAACAAAAGTCGAGGCCGCGAGTCAATTCGTCAACAAACCTCTGGAAGGTTTGTCCAGCATTCCTAAGTCCAAAAGTCATGTGAGGAAACTCAAATAGGCCGAACGGAGTGGTAATGGCTGTTTTAGGAATGTCCACCTCCGCAACAGGAATTTGATTATAGGCCTTAACCAAATCGATAACTGAAAATACCGTACAACCAGACAGACTGTGTGAAAAATCTTGTATATGGCGAATTGGGTATTGGTCGGGAATTGTTCGCGCGTTTAATTGCCTATAGTCGCCACAGGGATGCCAACCGTTATCTTTTTTAGAAACAAGATGGAGAGGCGATGCCCAGGGACTGTCAGACGGACGCGCAGTACCGGTAGAAAGCATTGTATCGAATTCATGCTTCGCAATTTTCAATTTATCAGGAGCGAGACGACGAGGGGAACATGATACAGGTGGACCAGGTGTAGTGCGAATGTAGTGTTTGGTGTTGTGTTTTGCGATGCCCGGAGTACCAGCGGGACGTGTTATGTCTGGGTATTCGGACAAAATTTTATGGTACCTACCGTCACCACCAGTCGCTACTTTGACGCTTAGTACTAGTGAATTACTTAAATCTAAACAAGCTACAGTGCTAACATTGGTCAGGCTATCGATAAGTTTCTGTTGGCTGACGTCAACGATGAGGCGGTAGTGTGTTAAAAAATCTACGCCTATGATAGCTTTCGTGACGTCGGCGACCACAAAACGCCACGGCAAATTGCGGCGTAGGCCTATATTCAAGTTAAGCTGAATATAACCGTACGTGTCAATAACTGAACCATTGGCTGCACTGAGCTGATAACTACTCTTACATCTACGTTCACGAAGTGCTGAGATAGGATATACACAAATGTCACTACCAGTGTCTATTAAAAACTGTGTATGTGTACCACGATCCTTGATGAAGAGGCGACCTGTGCTGGAGCTGTGGCAGTCGTTTGTCGCCATCAATGACTGCCCGACGCGTTTCCCTGCTTATAGTCACAGGGCTTGGTGCACCGGACTGCCTTTGTCCCGTGCCTCGAGTGGTACCAACAGATCGGGAACCTGCGGTAGTTTGATGCAGAACGACGTGACGCGGAACGGCTGCTTTGTTCTCCTCCTCGGCGGCGCTCGGTGGATCGTGAGTGGTGCTGCGACTGCGCAGTTAGGGCGCTCACTTGTCGTGTCAGTTCGGCTACCTGGCGCGTTAATTCATCAATAGGCGACACTACTGCTGATGATGATGATGATGTCGCTGCTACTTGGTGTGCTGGGGGCGCAATGTCGTGGACGCGGTCAGCGAGCTCAGCAAGTGCGTCAAGGGGCAATGTCGGTTGTGACGCGACAATCGGCTGTAGCGAGGTAGGTAGCCGGCTGAGCCAAATGGTCCGTACGAAGTCCGGTGGAATGTCAGGTCCGGCAAGGTGCTGTAAATGCCGCAGGAACTGAGACGGTTTACGTGTGCCAAGCTGTTCATGTGTCAACAGCTGCTTCACCTTATTTTCCCTGGATGCTGAGAGACGCTTGATCAACTCGTCTTTTAACCGTTGGTAGTCGGGAGGACCGGTGAGGACATCTTCGATTTCTGCGGCGTACTGGCGATCGAGAGTGGCCAAAATGTGATAAAACTTGGCCATGTCATCTGTCACTTGCATTATAGCAAATTGGCCTTCGACCTGCGCGAACCATATCGCCGGTTTCTCTGGCCAGAATGGTGGAATTCTGACGTGTGAGGCCTGTGGTGGCATCGATGATGACGTGCTTGATTTCGCGGCCAAACCCGCAGGAGTCGCCATCTTGGTGTGTGATCGACGGGGGCGCGTGTCAACATGTCCCTGCGAATTTTCTGTGTCCGAGTCGCTTGATATGCCGGTTTTTGGCATAGCTATTGATGTTCTTCTTCGGGGTCACCAGTTATAGGTAGTTGGGGCGTGGTATCCTATCCTAATATATAGGTAGGTAGGTATGTTTAACACAAAAGTTCACTTGGTTCGATAGTTAACGTTCAAGGTTTATTACGCCACAACACCATACAATTAAAACAGAAGGAAATAACACAGACGCAATAGATACAAAGAATAGAAGTAAACGAGCATTAACAATACAAAAGTCTTTTTGGGAATCACACCGTTTTAGCGCAAGCTCGCGTCGCGTCGCGTCATAGATATCGACTCGTGGCGGTAGGTTCGATTTGTTGCCACCGACCGAGCGGCCGGCGCTAGCGCATCGCTCGGCTCGGATACAATGGGCTGGCTTAACAACGCGCATAGCGTGGGTTTGCTTGTGAATATAATATTAATTATTTTGTGTGGTGAATTTGTGAATGATGATGTATGTGAGTAATGGATGTAGTATTGTAAATATATATGAAATATAATATGAATAAATGTTTTGTTAAGTGTACCTACATAAATATATAAATAAACTACATGATAAATATAAAGATATAATAAGTCACCTACAATTATGATAAAAAACTCCACTAATATGTCAAAAACTATGTGGGACGTCGAGAAAATTTAAACCGGACAGCGGCGACGCAATCTTGACGTTTTCGAATTCCTCAGGAGACATGATGGTACAAAATTTGAAAACGACGCTGCTGCAATGGATGCGATCAACATGCATTTTGTGGGCGCTGCGAAGACAGCGTAAAATAATAACATGTGGAGTAGCGCACAAGCCAACTAAAGATATTTATGATATTTCTATATCCTTGCTAAATATAGCTGCCGCTCCAATATCTGCCATTCTCTCAACCCTTTACAACAGGTGCTTGGCAGAAGGCAATTATCCACAGACTTTCAAAAATGTCAGGGTATCACAATTGTACAAGGGCAAAGGAATGAAAGATGATGTGAACAGTTACCGTCCTGTGTCCATAATCCCTAGCGTCGCTAAGATCTTCCAGCACGGCCTTAGTACGAGGCTCACGAATCATCTGTTGAATACGGACTCGCTGTCTGTCAGGCAATATGCCTATCGACCGGGGAGATCCACGACAGATGTAACGAGAGAGTTGGAGCGGCGCGTGCTACAGGCGAGAGAGCGCAGGATGCAAGTGGCGGTGGTGTTCTGTGACTTGTCGAAAGCTTTCGACGTCGCTGACCATGAAGTCCTTGCTGCGAAACTTGCGCATTACGGCATAGAGGGAATGCCTCTACGATTGCTGTTAAGTTCTATGACTGGACGATCACAAATCGTCACGGCCAGGGGAGGGAAATTTCAATCGGTGCCGATGACGACTACCATAGGCGTAGCGCAAGGCTCATCGCTATCGAATATATTATTTTCTCTCCTCCTGAATGACCTGCCTGACTGTATTTCGGATGCGCACATTCTTATGTATGCTGATGACGTAGCAGCGATCGTGGAGGCTCCTAAGAGGGATGTCTTGGAGTGCAAGTTGAACGCGGTAGTTAACAATTTGTAGAAATGGTTCCATCAAAACGGCTTGATGCTAAATGTGAGCAAGACCAACCTTATGCATTTTAGCCTTGCAGGCCACCATTGTTCGCCACCATTAGTAGGCCTGGGCGGACGTGCTCTCAACCAGGTTAATACCACGTCCTTCCTAGGATTTACCGTTGATAGAGGTCTCACATGGGAGGAGCACATCGATAGGCTATGCAAAAAGATAGTAAGATCATGCTTCGCCTTATGGCGCCTTTCAGCCACTCTAGACCGAGATATGGTGAGAAGGTTTTACTTTGCCTCGGTCCACTCGTTTCTTCAATACGGAGTGGACGTCTGGGGACGCGCCGCCAATTGGGAGCGCGTTTTCAGGCTTCAAAAGAGAGCAATACGGGCCATTTTACGAATTCCATAGGATATGTCCGCGCGGCCGTTCTTTAAATCGTTACGTATTTTGACCGTACCTTCCCTTGTCATACTTCAGGCTGCGATATATGTAAGAAATAACTTAGATAAATACGCAAAAAACTGCGACGGTAACAGGTATGATACAAGGCATGCGAACAGGTTAAGAGCGCTTCCACGACGACTCGCCAAAACGTCGAAGTTGATACATATAGAAGTATACAACCGTATTCCGACAAGCATTACTAACGCTTCCTCGACGCTATCTTTTAAGTACCGACTTAGGAAGTGGCTAATCGATCAAACAATTTATGATTATAATGATTTTATTGTTGCAAAATGTAATAGTACCTATTCAATTATATATTGTTTATTATATATATTACAATAATTTTCCCATATAATTGACGACAATCATAATTTTAAAATGTTATTAATTATTATATTATATAATTACGTATTGTCTCGATTTGTTTAGATTAGTTTGACCTGTAACTTTTTCTGTTATGAATATTTTATATTTTATGAATATTTTAGAAAATGTTGATTATTTCTAAAATGTTTCCTAAGAATTTTATCAATCGTTGTTGATACCAAATAATCATCGAACTGTTCAAAATATATAAGGCTCATATAACTTTAAAATTCTGAGTTTTATTTGACAAAATCCTTATGGTGGTCCATAATGGAGAAGACAAACGTTTTTTTTAATGCAAAAGTAATCTAAAAAAATTGCAAGAATAACTGTGTTTTTACTTTTTTTCTACCTTTAAAAATGGCTGAGAAAATGAAGATCAAAGACACGACATTATTTAAAAACGCAGTTGGCGCTCAATCATGCGATGACGTCACAACTTATTTCGTCGCGCGCGAAAAGTTTCTGGAGTGGATGAGAGATAGACGAAGAGTTGATTCAATAGGACCTAAATCTGTTGGGTTCTGCTGTGAAGATCATTTTAATGTGAGTACCTATACCTACTCATCGTTGTCTAATACCTACCTACTTGTGCATTTCTTTATATATTATTTTATATCTATTACCTACCCCTGACAACGATATCTCCAAAAATATGCATAGATTTTGCCCTTAATTTAACCTTTTGAATAGGTACACGCTAATACAACCCTCTAATAAAAACGTAGGTATATTTAAGTTTATTGATGATGGCATAGGTATTAGTTAATTTTGATCTCTTGTTGGAAAACGGTGGGTTAAATCCCTTTTTTTGTGTATAACTTAATGTTATTTTGCACGACCCGAACGTACAGTCTTTCAAGATGTCAATTATATTGCAAGTCAAAAGTAGGTATACCATAACGTAAGTATGATTGTATTAAGACCGTAGGTACTATTCAACGTACAGTAGTTGGCGGGTCGCAAAATATAGTAGGTTTAGGTAGGTATAGAAATATGGAATATACCTACCTACCACACATTCAGTTTGAAGTTCGAAATAGGTAGGTATGTATGTAGGTATAACTTCTAAAACTATCATGGTTTTGAAAAAATATTTTTGTTATAGATAGGTAGTTAATTAGGCTTTATAACATCACGCTCCGACCAATAGGAGCGAAGCATCAATGGAAAATGTTGCGAAAACGGGAAACAATATTCCTATTTGAGAGCTTCCGTTGCGTGCTATGCGTAAACGGTTTAAGTTACGCAAAAATGATGTATGATGGAATTATTCCTCTTTAAAAGTTCTAAAAAAATGTCTGCGTGCGACAGCGAATGTCTATCTTTTAAGATTGACTCACTATACACTCACGAAGGAGTTTTATCAACATTTTATTAATCCTCATCCAAATAAATATGTTATTAATCACAAGCATTTTATTGTGAACAAAATTCCTTGACATCACTTGATTTCAATCAACATCTTAGGAGATATCATAATTTTAAAATAACTCCGCAACATAATAGGTATGTACATTCATGACCGCAGCCACGCAGTCACGCAGGGAGTGCGCGAAATCTCGAAAATTTAAAAAGTGTCTTAAAAACTTACTAGCAGTCATAATTTTCACTCAAAACGGGATATTTACCATGATATATGAGTTTTTCTGCTTCTCGATATTTCGGCACAGTTGCATGCGCCATGATCACGAGATAAACTGAAGTCTTTGCTGATGTTATTGGCAGACAAAACGGTCTACCCTCTTTCTCAGTCTTTTACTGCGAACATTACCCGTACTACCGGTTTCACTGTCACTGACAACTCGATCACGATTACGACACACAATACTCACGGTATCTGGACGCATATCTGGTACCTCACTTTTACGATTTCCACACATCCTCACCACCGGGTTCCAGGCCCCAGACAATTGAAAACCGTCTTCTCGATTGAAATTCCTGTGTTTGGTAATCTCTATTGCCTCTTGTACCAATCTTGGGATGTAATGTTTTTCAGTTAAGATTACCTGTGGATTGTGTAACTCGATCCAGTGGTTTCAGCCAGATTCTAGTAGGTGTGTAGCTATGGCCGACTTTTGTGTGTCCATATTTTTGACCGCCCGGATGTGCTCTGTCACTCGACAAGCTATGGTACGTTTTGTTTGGCCGATGTAAGAGCTCCCACAGCTGCAGTCAATCTTGTACACTCCTGGTGTTTGAAGAGGAATCTTATCTTTAGGTGAGCGCAGGTAGTGTGAGATCTTCTTTAAAGGAGTAAAAATTGTTTTTATGGACAATTTTTGCAGGGCTTTCGCAATTTTGTCCGTCACTCCTTTGATGTACGGTAGAAATGCAGGTTTTCGTTCTACTAGACATCTGTGGGGTTTAGGCCTTTATCTAACTGGAAAAGATCGAAGCTTATATCCATTTTTACGTAGGACATGCTGAACATGAGCTAGCTTTATGAAGTTCTCATCACATATGAGTGTGAGTGTGGTGTGAGTCATGCAACCCTAATCACAAAGTTAAAATATTATGGCATTAAAAACCGGGCGATTGACCTCATACAGTCTTATCTATCCAATAGAGTCCAGAAAGTAGACGTGGGTGGTGAGAGGTCTTTGGGATCAATTATTGATATAGGGGTACCTCAGGGATCGATACTAGGCCCTTTTTTATTCCTAGTATACGTTAATGATTTACCTTTTTTTGTAAAAAATATTTGTGATATAGTTTTATTTGCAGACGATACGTCTTTAATTTTTAAAGTTGATAGAGGTAAAACCAGTATATGCGATAACGTAAATGAATCCTTATCGTTAGTTCTTAACTGGTTCACTGTAAATAATCTTTTGCTTAATTCCAAAAAAACTAAATGTATCAAATTCACTTTGCCAAATGTTATTCATAGCCCGTCCAACATTGAAATAAATGGAGAGGCAATGAATCTTGTAAATTCCACGATCTTCCTAGGTCTTAATATTGATGCAAAACTACAGTGGGGACCACAAATTGAAACGCTTGCTGGTAGGCTTAGTTCCGCTGCTTATGCAGTTCGTGCGATACGGTGGCTTACTGATGAAGCTACAGCTAGACTAGTTTATTTCAGTTACTTCCATAGTGTTATGTCATACGGCATCATTCTCTGGGGGAAAGCAGCTGATATTGGTAAAATATTTGTAATTCAAAAAAGGGCAATACGTGCCATTTATAAAATGAAACCACGAGAATCTTTGAGAGAAATATTCAAAGAAATTAATATTCTCACAATAGCTTCACAATATATATATGAAAATTTGTTATATACACATAAAAATAGAGATGGGATTCAGCAAAATAGTGACCTTCATAAAATCAACACTAGGAATAAACATAAATTATACATCCCTAGGTTTCGACTAGAAAAAGTTAATAAGTCATTTGGGGAACACGGTGCGCTTCTATAATAAGCTTCCTGAAAATGCTACTAAACTACCTATTAAGAAATATAAAGCATACATTAAAGGTAGTCTTTTGAAGAAAGCTTATTATAATATAGATGACTATATTATTGATAAGAATGCATGGCGTCATGTCGCTCTGCCGTCAGACAGTTAACCGACACACTTGAAATGTATAAACTCTCTTGTATTTGTATTTCGTAGTTAAGGTAGTTATAAGATGGATCATATAAAAAAGCGCTAGGACCAAGACGAGTTTCTTGCCAATTCTTCTCGAGCTTGGGTTAGGATGAATTGGCACCTAAATTCACCTAGTATGTAAGACGTTTCAAAGTGATCCTTGTGATTGTATTGAATAAATCATCTTTTGACTTTGACTTTGACTTTGACATAGGTCGAAAGCACGGTTCGTGAGAGACATGACAACCGAGCTAAGCTGCCGAGGGTGATGGTGTGAATCAGCATGGAGATATCGATCCGTATGGGTCGGCTTCCTATAAACCGAATAGCCTAAATTACCGTCATCAAGAATCTGTACCATCACGTCCAGGAAAGCCAAGCTTCGATCACTTTCCATTTCATACGTAAACCGCATCTTGGTATGTACGCCATTTAGGTATGCCAAAAGGAGTTCAATCTCATGTTTATTGCCTCTCACAATACAGAAAACATCATCAACGTACCTTTTCCACAACTTCATTGGCAAGGGGGCAGAGCATATAGCCAGGTTCTCAAAATACTCCATCCATATATTGGCCACTACGGGAGCGACGGGACTTCCCATGGCAACACCATCAATTTGTAGGTAGTAATTTTACAAGAAACAGTTTGTGGCCAAGTGGTAGTTTGTAGATTATTAGATAATTCGATTTTTATCAATTAGGCAAAGTTGAGGCTAGTTGGCAAAGTTGCAGCAATTTACGGTAACTATAATAATTTTCATTTAAATTTCATTATAATATCCAATTATTTTGTAAAAGCTTTTGGGTTTCTAGCAGCTTAACAGCAGTCTGACATGACTCATGTCAGACTGCTGTTAAACGTCACGGGTGCAGGGTGTGCATTTTCGTGGGGTCCAAAACTTTTGGATTTTACTGCAGAATACCGAGCATTCCAACCTTTTGATTACTTACGAGACAAGAAAATATGTTCTTCTTATTGTTTCTGCTGTTATTTTTAACTAAATTGCTTATTTACGTCTAGGAGGTTAATAGGCAATGTTGCAAAGGGTTACTCTAACACAAATGACGCAACATTGCCTAGGGCTAGGGTTGTCACTATTTTTAACAGACTTCCAAAAATGAGAGAGGATCTCTATTCGGTTCTGTGTGTGTATATAGTTGTAGAAGGATTACTTCTGCAGATTCCGCAATCGACTTGCAATTTTTTGTTAGGTATTTTTTTTTAGAATTGGTAAAAGGATATTTTTTGACTACTTTAATATTCATTTGAAACCAATTGATCTTGTTCCTAGTGATAGTGTTGAATATCTTTAATGAAGATATAATAAATATATATAAAGTGTTGAATTCTAATTCACAATTATCACAAGTTGACAATTATCGTAGGTTTACAATAAAGGTTTATTAGGTTAGGATTATAGTATTATTTTGAACTTTATTATAAAAAAAAAACATGTGTACTTATCGTATTTCTGATTAGCAGTTTTAAGTTATAAGTGCAATGTAAGTATCTTAGTATGTACCCACATACCAATTCATTTAGGTATATTAGTTCTTAGAAAGAAACGTAAACACATTTAAATAAAGTTAAGTAGCTAATTTTAGTTTTAGCACAACCCTAACTCTAATTCACTGTTTGTATGGTTTTTTTTTGTAAGGAAGCCCAACTTTGCCTACGTGCTAGAAAAGTGGTCATTACGAGTTGTTTTATATACCCATAGTTTTCTCGACACCTATACTAAAATATTAAATATTAAAATGCTCATAAAAATAAGATGTTTTTTTAATTGTGCGTTTATTTTCTTTCATAATCTTCTGCCTGTCTGCTGTCAAAGTTCTAGGCAAAGTTGTGGCCAAAAACATCAACTTTGCCTAGATTTTTGACAGCTTATACGGCAACCCACGAAGAGAAGTTTAGCCATTACGTACCTTATAGCATGCGACATTATTGCAAAAAAATGTGCCCTAATTAAAAAATAGCACAGATTATAAATATTTTAAGAAATATTAACACAAAACTTCAAATCCCGTGCAGAGTTGCACTCAGTTGCAGCAGTTTACGGTAGTAAGTTTACTAGATTTGTGAGTAGGTAACCCTGATAATAAAAATCGTAAAAAAAAAAAAAGCCCCATACCTAGGTGAGTTTATTTTGCTAAGCGAATTAGATGGTGTTGAACTGGTTTGGGGCCTGACAACTAGTCATTATTATCCTTACTGACTTTGGAAGCCTGACTATGCGTGGTCACATGCGCTTGGCCAACATTTTTTTTATCTATATTTTATTGTTATTATGGTGAATGTAGGCACACCGTATTATCATGCATATCAGAAAAGTTCGTTTTGTCAAAGTTGTAATGTTTGTGCGTTAATAAATAAAGAGATAAACCATACAAGATGTGTACATACATACCTACTAAGGTTACCGAATCAGATTCCTCCATCTGGTTAACGGATCAGAGTTCTTACTTGTACATTGCGTCAGCTAATACCCAAATTTGACGAGCAGGCGTCAGCCCGTGCGATGCATCCGATTGAAGTCGCATGAATTTGCTAGTATAAGAGTGAACAGTGGATTGATACCGGTTAGGTATGATTGAGAATAGCAGGGACTAACAGCAAGAGATTCCTTGCTCTTCTGTATCTGCATCAGCACGTACTCCGTGTCGTCTCCCTCGGAGTCCACGCAGGCTTGCTGTGCCGCCATCTTCTCCCCAGGACAAAAATCATCACGTAGTAATGGTAGCATCTGTAATATTTTGCAAATGTCAAGTTGCAAATTTGTTGTAAATTTGTGCTTAAAATTTGTAACATTTGTGTCTTGAAAACTATACATCCTAGAATAAAAATAGTTTTGGAGTGTACAAACAAAAAACACTTTTATATGACACCGACTCGACTCATTTGAATGACTTCAATTTTCTCCCTTTTTTTACCTTAGTTACTTTTTGTTACCTAACCCCATATCTTAACAACTCCTTGTCCAATAAGCTACCAGCTCATTTCTCAGTTACAATCTGTCGACCTGTCAAATTTTATGCAGATTGGGTCATAGTTCCATACTTATCGTCGAACAAACAAACATACAATATTAAGTACCTACCTAATATCGCCCAAGTTGGTACTGAGATCTTCGCTCATTTCGCTCGATCAAATAAATTGATAGGTGACTGCCTTATCAACACACATGCGGCCGAAAACAAAGGTCATATTTCATAGAAATGTGAACGATACTTTCCAGGTGTTTTACACGGGTCTGCAGTGCGGTATTCCCGAAATTTAGCTCTTGAGGTGCAGCGGGGCTAGTTTGTATAAAAATACCATTTTATATTACTAACAAAGTTAGTAAGAGTAGTTCTAGTAAAACATAAGACTCTTACACTGTTAATCGTGATTCTTTCAGGTATGCCTGCCTTCCAAATGTTTGTAGATAGATCTTCAGCTTCTGGTGTCATCCACTTCTTAATCTCTCGCCTTCTGCGGCGCCGCTTCCACACCTTCTCACCCTACAAACAGTCAGGAATTGCACTTTAATTATAAAAGCACTACATCAAGTTAAGTATAAAATGTATGTATAGGCTTCGTATAGTTTTTCCATGTGTGCGAGTGCAATTCCTCACTGTTCTAAAAATATCTACTATCCAATACAACAGACTAGAGTTCCCGACTGATGCTGTGATGTGGCTCTCCCTCATGTCCACGATAGCAACAGCCGGGAACTGCACACAGACATGTAATTTACTTGTAAATCGTGAGAACTGAAACAGTTCTTCTCCTTTTCGCATTGATACCAGCTAGGGTCGTCATCAGATTTCATGCAACAACGAGTGTAGATTGCTTTCAGGATGTTGTAAATGATGATGCAGGGAGTGACCACGAAAAATATTACGTTTATAATAAATTCCATTGACCTGAAATGTAAGTTACTATACTAGTAGATACGCATGTATTATCTAAGTAGGTAATTACCGCGAGAAAACATTTTCAAATCCATGATTGATAGAAACCCATTTCAATTACGCACATAGGTAGACATACCTGTGTGCGTAATTAAAATGGGTAGATAATATTTGATATATATACTCTGCTAGCAAAATTGCATAATTGACAATGCGAGTGTCATCGTTCTTACTTGCTGACCAGACGAACTGTTCTTTCTTTAGTGTTAGGGTGCACCGGCCATCCTTCTTCGTCATAAACCACTTCAGAACTCTGTAATGCTCTTTCATAGTAATGGTCTAATTTCCGAGGCATTTGTACGATTCTGTGTAAGCCCCATGATCCAATACATCGGAAAATCACACCCAAGCATCCCTTCAGCAGACCTGGCATAAACAGTAGGTAAACTGAATCTGTACAAAACCAACTTCTAACCCACAGAACAGAAAAAACGATAGAAGTAGTAAGTAGGCGGGGCCCGCGTAACACCTAGTATGCCGCGCATAATACCGCGCACTACAAGCTTCGCTCAATTCCGTCGTGTTTGAATTTGAAGTTTGTCAGGGTAAACGTAACTCAAAAAAATCATAAAAAAATATAAAATGCTGTATTGTGCTGTTATGGAGTGCAAAAATGATAGCCAAACCAAAAATTTTACAAAGGGGGCATATCATATCCCCGGTAAGTATTATTTTATTGTTTTAAACGGTTTTATTTAAGTTTTGTTTAAAATGCAAAACCGTCAAACAAAAACAAACTATGAATCATACCGTTTAAGGTCGCGTTTCACTTAAACCTCATCTTTCGCTATTCAATTAGGGATGTAACCCTAAAAAACTGAAAAATGTGTTATCGAAAACTTCATCATGTAAATAGTTACCCCTATTAAAAGGTTTAAATATTCTAGGTCATTGTTTTTTTTGTTTTAGTTATGACTTTATTCTAAATGTATTTAAGCCATATGGTGTCCAGTGGTTATTTAAGATGAAAATAACAAAAGTATTTTGAAGAAATAAACTTCTGGTTTCATTTTTCCCAAGGCACCAAACATTAAAAAAAAATGGATTGATGCAACTCGGAAACAAAATTGGTTTCTACAAAAACAAGCACAATTTGCTTAGACCACTTTAAGGACCAAGAATTTGTAATTAAAAAAGTGGAAACAAATACATGGTTGACACAGCTATATAGACTCTAAAAATGTTGTTTTTTCAGGTTATTATATTGTTTATATTCATGACGTTTTATCTAATGAAACGTATTAAAATTTACAGACACAAAATTTATCAGCAGAACCTTCCTCAACGCCAAAGAAACACAAGCGTGTGATTGTGTTAAAATAAAGAAAAGCTGTTTATTTGGCCCACCACAAATATAACCTGACGTACCCATCGTATTCGTATTTTGATATCCATCAGTAGGTAGGTATAATAATCGATATCGATACATTCGTCTTGTATCCTTTGGCACATCACTAAGGAAGTAGCTATGTTTGTGGGCAATCAAATCAAAACAGCCATTGCATTATCAATTATTATATTTCTTGTTGTTAGAGACTAAAACAAAAATCTCTTGGTAAGTAGACTTACATTTTAGTACTGTTTAATTTATTGCGTTTTGAACCATGTTCTGATGGGCCTAAGGTTTTATATCAATAACATTTGTTTTATGGTTTGGTCCTTTTTATCGTTCTTTTTCAGCCAATTATAACTTTTATTTCTAAGTGTGTTTGTTTCTACATGTGTGAGTTTAGCTACACTGGTTCTCCTTATAAAAAGTCATCATGCTATTTCTATTGTTCTTTCTGTTCTGTGAGTTAACTTGTCACGATATCTCAACTTCGGTACCTACTTTGAAGGTTAAAGGTGGGTCCACATTTGTGACATTTTAACGCACAGTGGCTCCGTAGGTTGTAACAGTTACACGTAACAAAAACATAAATGTGGACGGTTTTTGTCACGCGGACATGTGACACGACCTAGTGTCACGCAGCGATCCACTCAGAACCCCACATATGAAGGCACGAACATTTCGCCGTAACATAAAATTTGTACGCGTAACCTTTTTAGCAAGTGTGGACGGTGTTTTTGTACTGTCACGCTCCGATGTCACATGTCACGAGCCGATCCCTCGGAAGGCGTTTTTTTCAAAGGATTTTCTGTCCTTGTCCGGGTAAATGCAACCGTCCACACTTTGCAACGCGTGACAGACACGAGGCAATTATTTTTGTCACTGCACTGGTCATGGATCGGCTCGGCGCGCGAGTCGGTGCGCTGCGGTGTGCCTTCCCGCCACCCGCACCCCGCTGACGTCGGGTGGTTAGTGCTGTGCATCACTTCATTTGCGTGTGTTGTTGCGTGTATTCGTTGCAACTTTAAACTACAAGTGTATACGTGGTTAATTTTTTTTATGAATATGCAGTGGACTCTGGCCAATCGAATATGGGTATATTTTTTTTGTATCTTGGGGCCAATTAGATTGATTAGATATTTAAAATCTTCTGGCGCTATTCTAGTGAAGTTTTTGTATTTTCCGCTTATTCGTTGAAAATGTAAATCTTCCAGTAATGTTTTTCCGCCATGACTATTTATTTTCTTAAAAATCTCGAGTTGCTACCATCGCCTGAGTTTCTTCTGTCTTCTTTTTCTTAAAGCGCAAAGATATATAAATGATGCACTAGCACAAGCTAAATAGTAATTTGCTAATGCTAACTCTGTCGCTACTGCTGACGACGACGCCGCGGCCACGAGCACAACCCTGACAGACACGGCAAAACGACACGATCTCTCAAAATGTTACAGTCCTGGTCCACATTTAGTGTAGCAAGTACCGTAACATGTCACAGAGCCACGGTGCGATGAATTGTCACAAATGTGGACCCACCTTAATACGTTTCTGATCTTATTTTCTGACATCAACTGAATCTGTCTCTAGTTTGCTGCAGTCTATCTAAATGATGGCATAACCGGCTTCCTTACCGAAGAGTAGCAGTGTGATTAGTACACCGAACGCTGTTACAAACATATTAATAGAGACTACATCGTTGTAGCACACAGAGCGGACATGTCTCACTCTCTCACGGAGAGACAGGCCGGCGGCGATCTGCCTAGCTTCCGCCATCTCTCGGCACAGCAGCTTAGGATCCTCACCTGAAATTATTCACTTAAGCCATAACTTTCAGCCGGCTTACATACTACATCACAAGAATGACTAGTAAATAGATACATACAAAAGCTAGCGCGCACTATATTTTATTATGACAAAATATACCTTCAGAGAGTACCTATGGTTTTAAGATCTCTTCTACTTGCAAAAATAACTCTATTCTAGGAACCATAATATTATCAGTAATCAAGCCAATTTTAAGACTTACTCAGGCAAACACATTCACAGTACCAAACGCAGAAGCACCGATCCCCCTTTTTGATTGTCACGTCCCTTACCGCCACCGATTCATCTTTGTCATTAACCAAAGACACTGAAATAGGTACCCAAGAAGTGTATGAATTATGTTTATGGGCTTGATTATTTCCATTCTATTAATATGAATATAGACGAATCGTATCTTACTAAGTATTTATGTACTAGCTTACTACTAGCTTCCGTCCGCGGCTTCACACGCGTGGTACCTAAACATTAAAAATATCCTATGTGCTGTTCAGAGTTACGGACTACATCTATACCAATTTTCACCAATTTTTAAATCCGTTCAGCCGTTACAGCGTGCTTGTGCACATATAAACATCCAAAGATCCAGTAGGAGTATGATTCTACGAGAGTCTTTAAGGCTGTATCCCTTTTTTGCGAGTTCCAGCAACTTGTTTTTACCAGAGCAATGCGCAACATCAGCCGGCATTTCTGTTGGCACATCCAGACGAATATTTCTCGTATGTCTAGGTGGCAGAAGTATAGAGCTGTCGCTAAATGCTTCGCCATTGTTATCCTTTTGTTTTCCCATCAATTCTGGACTGCAATCTCGTACCACCGCTCTGAATGTTTAGAAATATAAATAAGCAAGAATAAAGAAAACGTTCAAGGTGGATGATACATTACGTCTTGTACTTATTATAAATATGTTAACCTGAATTTTGCAGCAGCTAATCCAGTATTCGTTGCTTGTATGGTCAACGTTGTTCTTGTTTGACGAGAGCTATCAGCCACAATGGTCATAATACGTCCAGACGAGCTATAAAAATATCATAACAATTTCAGAACGTGCCTACGTAGCGTAGTTATTTAACTACTAACTGCTGCCAGCTGCCTCTATTTATCTATATATCTATCTATTGCGTGATTGTGTTGTTACTCAATCACACACATCAAATAAATAATAATAATAAATTAAATTTTAATAATTTCCAACAGTAGGTATTTAACATGACCATAAGTTAAGTTAGGTCATGACATAACATGACCTAACTTAACGAAACTTGATCTGTCGCAATTTGAGGAAGTTATTTCAATTTCAGATGAATTCTATGGGATAAGGTTAGATTGGTATATTGCAAAATGGCAGGTAGCCTACGTAGGTAACTACTTACCTAATCTGTGATTGACTAACCATTAACGTAGAGCCTAGTATAGGTACTTACTTTCCAAAAGGCTGGAAACGACTTGTCAAAACTAGCTCTAGAAAGGACACATAAGACGAAAGTTACATGATAGGTACCTAGCTGACATAGGTACGACATAAATGCAAACTCGATCATGTATCGCGCGATAGACATTTGTTTGATGCCAAAATACGTCCTGAAGACTTTTAAAAGGAACTAATGTGGGTTATAAGTACCCAATCGGCACCAGTTGATTCTGATCAGCTCGTGCTTCTGAATTCTATGGGATAAGGTTAGATTGGTATATTGCAAAATGGTAGGTAACCTACGTAGGTATCTACTTACCTAATCTATGATTGACTAACCATTAACGAAGAGCCTAGTATACTTACTTACCATAAGGCTGGAAACGAATTGTCTAAACTAGCTCTAGAAGGGACACATATGACAAAAGTTACATGCTAGGTACCTAGCTGACATAGGTACGACATAAATGCAAACTCGATCATGTATCGCGCGATAGACATTTGTTTGATGCTAAAATACGTCCTGAAGACTTTTAAAAGGAACTAATGTGGGTTATAAGTACCCAATCGGCACCAGTTGATTCTGATCAGCTCGTGCTTCTAAATCGATTTGAGCATGATGTGGTCGGTGGTGTGGTAGCGTTAAAAACGGTTCGCCTTCGTTAATTGTAATATTTAGCTTTTCTTCTTCGCTGCCAAAGATAGCTCTTGATGTTCGGATCTTTACGCGACGTTGACACTATTAAAAGATAAGTATCATAAGAAATATTGTGACGTATTGTTTATTAAACTTAATTTTAATAGTTTTCATAAAATTATTGAACTATTTATTAAATCACCTGCTTATTTTTTTCAGATGAATATTCATATTTTTGAACAGTGTCAATTTCATTCACTAAGCCCAATATGTCTTCTTTTGGAACCACAATGTACTGCTTCGCTGTTAAAATGTCAAGTGTTTTACATTAAGAAATAGGCGAAATATTTAGTCTATGAAGGCACCGCCACTGTTTTGATTTATCTAAAGAATCTACATCAGGGTGAGCTTGATCCGCGGTTTGCTTGTTCCCGTTCAGGTTCGCTTCTCGCACTGCGAGCTATGTATCCTTCAAAGCGTGTCGTACGTCTCAGTGGAGTGGAGGGCGTTGACGGTAATGCTGATTCCGGGTCTTCACCACTCGTACCCTCAACATCGGGATTGATCAAACATACAGAACTGACGGTATACCTCCCAGAGTCTTCATCGTTAGGCCTACTACAGTAAGTTCCGTGCAGATAAGGTCTCCAAGCTGGATATAGAAACCAAACCTTGACTCGGTTGAATTTTGGAACCCAGCCTATTTTAATTGCTTTGCGGTTCTTATGAGGTACACATATTTTTTTCTCTAGATGGTACCACAGCCTTCAAATCAAACCTAATGTAGTGTGTAGAGCTAGAAGGTACCGTGTGCTCCGAAATGGCTGACTTATCTAGGTCGGCATTAATCGCTGTCGAAGTGTCGGTCCCATCATAGACAAAATAATACGTAAGTAAAAACCTGTGTTTCTAAACAGTAGTACAACTCGCGAAACTTTTAAAAGTGAAATACACACTGTTTTTTCACGAAAACTCACCATCGTTTACTTCAACATTAGCATTGTCCTTGAAGTGCAAACTCGACGGTGGAGTGAGAAGGCACAAACTTGTCAATGGTAAGGTGAATACTTCCCTAGGAACCCACTCCGTAGGCCGATAGCGAATATTCAAATCCTGACCAACCCATTCAGGAGAAAAAGTATTTACGCTGTGGAAATAGAAATACATGGCATAGAATATACGTTACTGCTGCGCAGCATACTAATGTTATAAATGAGAAAGTTTGAATGTTTATTATTGAATCACGGTTGTAACAGCTGAACCGATTGTGACCTGAATCAGGACATGGAATAGGTACCTACTTGTCATCCCGGAAAAGGACTCAAAGGAAATTAAATAAGACGACAAAGTTTTTACACTTTAGAAGACGCGGGGTGTTCCGCATGTTAATAATAGTATACCTACCTGGATGACCGAGCTTTGCTCGCCATAAAACACCGATAAAACGACGTTTTCTAAATATGAAACCTAGCTAGATCGATTTATAGCCCCCGAAGCCGGCATACTAAATTTCATGAAAATAGTTGGAGCCGTATCCGAGATTCAGATTATATATATATACATATATACTAAAATTGCTCATTTAACGGTATTAGATCGACATTTTGGCCTTACTACCGGATGTGGAATACCTTGCAGGTTCACCCTTCGTCATATCGTTCCAAACAGTTTTCCCTTCAGGGGTAGTAAGTTTCTCAAATAGCTGAACTTGGATAGTGTACAACAGGTCTGGGTTTCCGATTTCATACATGTCAAATTCTTTCTCAGAATTAGAGAGTTTGCCATTTTTATATCTTTCTTTGTTACTATGGTCAGTATTTGATTTAGACCTAAGGCTATCTTTACGAAACCAGTCCAGTTCTGTATTGCGATTCTTCAAGTTATTTTTATCATTTGAAAAGGAGTTCCAGGAACCCAATCGACGTAAATTGCTTGGATTGTTTTCCACGCCGGATTTCGTATACAAGCTATTTTTTTCATCTAGACTTCTGTGCAGCTTTTGACCTTTATCGCTAGGGAAATTACGAGACGTCTCGTAAAAGTTATTTTGATTTTTGCCGTTTTCGTCATGCTGCTCTTGAATAAAGGCTGCGTTTGCAATCCAACGCTGATATAATTTGTCTTCGGTCATTGCGTTTTCGCTTACGTTATTTATTACTACGTTATGCTCGTGTCGTTTATCACGATTATTCAAGCATACATTGCCGTTGTTAGTGATATTTTTTATCAACTCTGAAATATACATTTTGTTACGATAGTGAAGATTATCAAAGGCAGGACTGGTGGTCTGGTAGTAGTGGCCCCGCCTTCCGTTTCTATGGTCGTGGTTCCGAATCCTGTCGTGCACCAATGGCTTTTTCTGTTCCAAAAAAGTATGTGAGCTATTACCAGTACTCTCAAACGGTGAAGGAAAACATCGTGAGGAACCGGCATGTTGTTTAATCTAAAAAGTTCGTAGACATGTGTCAAGTGCACGAAATGAGCCTCTGATGCGCACTTTAATCCTTTCACCACATTGGTTCGAACTTTTGCCACGATAAGAAGCAGCGACAATTTATTTCATACCTAATGACGACCTCTGTGGCGCAGTGGGCTAAGATCCGGCTGAGACGCAGAAGGTTGCGGGTTTAATTCCCGCCGCGGGACCAATGTTTGTATGATCTGCAAGTATTTGTCTCGGGTCTGGGTGTTTCTATGTAAAATATGTATGTATTTACAAAAAAAAAGTATATAAGTAGTGTATCAGTCATGTGGTACCCATAACACAACCTCTGCTTACTTTGGGGCCAGATGATGCTGTGTGAAATGTCCGGGATTATTTATTTATTTTTTATTTATAATGGGTACCTACTTTGTTTTTGATTCGTTAGGTAGGTTATCTACTTAGTACAGTGTGAAAGTGTATGGTTGTCCCATCGTAAACAGGTTCGACGACGTTATGCGAGTCGTCTTGGCGTTTAGTGGATAAACCGGTTTTATTGTAAAGGTACGGCAGAGCGGAGCCGGGCGGTCGACTCGAGGCCAGTCAGTGCTCTCCGCGACTCGCTAGGTACATGCACAAACGGCTAATTATGGAGGCATTCATAGATAATGTGCGCTCACATCAGTGCTTGTGGAACCCTCAACACCCGGACTACCGTGAGATGTCAGTGAGAGACCAAGCATGGGATCAAGTCGTAAAGAAATGCAATAACAGTTCCATAGCAGACGGTAAGTCATACAGTCATTTATTTATGTACTAGCTGCCCGCGGCTTTGCCCGCGTGGTAGATGTTTCGGAAAAATTACAAAGCATAATCGCGATTTTCGCGGTTTGACCATGATCTCGAGTGATTTTTTTGAAAACCATTCATAGCTAGCACCTACGGTCCTAGAGGAAGCTGCATACCAAATTTAATTCCAATCAGTTAGGTAGTTTCGTGGTGAATGAGTGAGTGGTACATGACAAATATATAGTAGATAGATGGTCATTCATAATACAAATAGTTTTCAATAAATCACATCGAATCATTTGACAAGATTTCGGGTGAGACCACATCTAAGTAGGTATGTTAGGCTAGGTATATTGATTAACTTAGTAGGTACCTAGGCTATCGAGTTAGGTACCTAGGCTATCGAATTAGGTACCTAGGTATCTTATTCATTTTAGGTAAACTGTTAGAGTACCTATACACTTAGCCTACCCATAATTTCTTTGTATTTTACAAACATTTTCATAGATAGGTTTTACAAACCTACTCCTCGTTGTAGTACCTAGATAAGACTGTATCCATACTAATAACGTTCGAACGTGTCTTTGTCTGTCTGTTTGTTTATTACCTTTTCACGACTAACGGGTCTCAATGAAATTTGGGACGGAAATAGATTATGTATAGATCTTGGAAACAGACATACCTTTTTATTTTTACTTATTTATTTATTTATTTTAGAAAAAATCCATAGGTCTTATTATTTAGGTAGGTACAATGCGTGCGCAGCTGCTGCCCGTGGCTTCACACGCGTGGTACCTACAAAAACAGTAGCCTATGTCCTCCAATGTCCCATCTATTTCTATACCAAAATTCATCAAAATTGGTTCTGCGGTTTAGGCGTGAAAACGTAACAGACAGACAGACAGAGTTACTTTCGCATTTATAATTAGTACAGATTAGGAGGGATGAGTGACCGTCTTCTTCTTATCGTATCACTAGTCATTTCTAACCAGTGTGGTGAAAGAATTATAGTGCGCCTCAGAGGCTCCTTTCTTGCACTTGGCACCTGTCTTCGAACGTTTTAGTTTCTAAGATAAGTATGCCGGTTTCTTCACGATGTTTTCCTTCACCCGTTTTAGAGTAGGTACCTATTACTGGTATAGCGGACATACGACCGGATTCGTACCCTTAGGAACGAAAAAAGGGGCTACACCACCAGTGACTGATATTACATAATATTATTATATCAGTCAGACATTTATTTTAGACACATCACGGACATTGTAAGAAAGCTCAAACGGAAAAAGCCATTTGAGTTAGTGTACAATAGTGAAGTGATAAGTAACTACATAAAAACACAAGAAAAAAGTGTATTCCCCTTAACTAGAGACTGTAAGAAAGTCCTATTGGACACATTCTTGTATCATTTATTTTAGAAAACTATGTCAAAACAAAATTACTTATTAGCATATTTAGCTAGATTGTATTATTATTTAGCTTATGATTAATATTGTGCACTAAAATATTATAAAATAAATATATTTTAGAAGATCTAAGTATCTACCTATTATAGGTAGGTGAGTATGTATTTATGTTATGATGTGAGAATAATAAATATATATTAGTGGATAGTTCATACAACACCATCTAGCCCCAAACTAAGCATAGCTTGTTGTAGGTACCTACTATGAGAACCAGATGAGATGACAGATAAAATACTTTTATACATATTTTCAAATACATAAGATACTTTACGACACACAGAAACAGAAAATCATCTTTGTTCGTCACACATTTTAACGTTTGTCCTGGAGAGGATTCGAACCCACAGAAGTCGAAGGCAGACCTACTACTATCAACTGAGATGTGAAGCCAGGGGTTTACATTAGCTTAATATGTTTCAGTGAGGATTGCAAGATCAGAATGGAAGAAGCTCCGAGACAACCACCGAGAAGCTTTGAAAAGAGCGAAGTTAGGACAAAACAAACTATTACCGGCTCAAATAACTACTTGGAAATACGCAAAAGCAATGCAGTATCTGGAACCATTCATGAAATATCGTATAACGGAAGACATAGAGATGGATCCTCCACACGCGAACTTTAAAGCATCGGACCACGACGTATCCACCTCGGAAGTACACGACGTCGTTAAAACTGAAAATTTGAGTAAACGACGATGCACAGAATGCACAGGTGATAGGCACGAGTCGTATTCCCGCCATCAACACGAACCCACGGATGCCCTGGAGTCATTCTTCGAATGTATACTGAAGAGCACAAGGGAAATGCCACATTGGATGCAAACACAAGTCAAGAAAAAGATGTTTGCGGTTATAATAGAGGCAGAAGAGCAATTGTCCTTTAGAGACGTAACCAGACCAAGGCAAGATCTTATCATTGCAACAAAAATAAAGACTGAAGTTAATGATGACACGTAAGCTACATTGAAAAGCCACATATTTCGTACATAAACATTTTTAAATATAAAAGTTTAATGCTTACTATCACAGGATGGAGCTTTCCTACTTTTTGTTGTATTTGCAGACAAATCACTGGCACTTTGTGATCTCTTACGTCGACTTAAATATTTTTTGGCTACTACCTAAAACAACAGCATCAATATTAAAGAACTCTATAGTTTAAATGTATTTCATTATTTAATAACTTACCACTAGTTCTTCGTTTGTTATCGACAATACACCGATAACAGTCTGAAATAAAATATTTTTTAAAATAAAATCACTGCGGTGCCTCATCGCCTATTTCATCCTAATGACATCAGTTCAGTAGATAGATAGATAGATAATACTTTATTGCACACCAAATATACAAGTAGACACAAAAATAACAATGTTTTGCTAGTCGGTAGTACAATGGGCGGTCTTATCGCTATGTAGCGATCTCTGCCAGACAACCTTAGGATGGATTGAACAGAATGTAGCTTAAAAAAGGGTGATGAGAACAATATTAAGAGATTTATAATTAAAATAATGTGTACATACAAATTTACAGGATAAGAAAAAGATAGACACTTATACAAAAATTATATACAATACATACATTACAGTATATTAAATACAACGTTATAAAATCAACTAAATAAACCAATACATACATAAACAAACCTAAATCTAAAATGACAAAGAATCAAGCAACAGTTATGACAGGACAAATAGTGTTCCCTGACCATAGTTTTAAAACAATCAAGTGATTTGGCGCGTCTATGGAACGCCTCAGGAAGTGCGTTCCATAGTTGAACAGCTTGTACTATGAAGGAATTAGCATAGTAGGAGGAAGTGTGGACAGGTATTGCGAGAAGAAGAGTGTCAGAGGAGCATAAGGGTAAGAGTGGGAGAAGTGTAGAAATTGGAATCTTTTTTGAGACAGGAGGGATTGAAAAGGATATTATGTAATAAATTTAGAAAGTGCGTATTCTGACAAAGGCGGATTGGCAACCATTTTAGCTTTTTGCGGAAGTCCGAGACATGATCGTACTTGCGCAAGCCAAAAACAAATCGAATCGAGAGATTTTGAAGGCGCTCAAGCTTGTCAAGTTGCTGTTCAGTTAGGTCCAGATAAGAGGCACCGGCATAGTCAAGTATTGGAAGCAGTGACTGTCCAACGAAATTTTAGTGACAGTTGGAAGAATGTTGCGCAGCCTCCGAATAGAACCAGCTGAGGCAAAAGTTTTACGGCTGACTTCAGTTAGCTGTGGTTCCCATGACAGGTTTCTGTCCATAAGAACACCTACATTTTTCACCGTCTCACTCTGCTGTATGTGAACTCCATCAAAAATAATTTGTGGAAGGCTAGACAAGTCAATTCTAGACACCATCCGTGAACTCCCAATGACGATTGCTTGCGTTTTCATGGGATTAATCTTAAGACCGTAAGCACTACTTCAATCTAAAATACGACCAAGGTCTTGATTGATTATTTTAATAGCGCCAGGCAAAAACGCAACAGGAGCCTGCGTGTAGATTTGTAGATCGTCTGCATAGAGGTGGTACGATGAAGTTAAATGTTGGGAAATTGAGTTTATAAAAATTGTGAAAAGAAGAGGTGATAAAACGCCGCCATGAGGAACGCCAGCTGATATATTACACCACGATAAGTAAGTGTCATCAATCCGTATACGTTGCCGACGCCCGTACAGGTAACTACGAAACCATTCAACCAGACCATTCAACTCTGCTCTCTTAACATATCTGTTGGAGATATGTTAAGAGAGCAGAGGATACTTAGGAGAATGTCATATCCAACATTGTAGAAAGCATTGCTGAAATCTAGCAAAGATAGGACAGTTACTTTCCCATTATGCATGCCATCACGTATATCATCAGTAATCTTAACTAATGCTGAAACAGTACTGTGACCAGAACGGAAACCGGATTGGAATGGATTAAGAAGATTGTTTCTGGATAGGAAAATACTCATTTGCTGATTTACAAGGCGTTCTAGGACTTTGGATAGGAAAGGAAGTATAGAAATTGGACGGAACTCAGAGAATGAACCTGGGTTGGATTTTTTTGGAAGTAAGGAGTGCTTCTTTCCAGTAAATAGGAAATACTCCTGTGGAAGGAGAGGAATTAAGAATGTGACAGATCACGGGGACTATTTGGTCGAGGATGGGGACTATCATATTCCGACTTATGCCATCGTTTCCGACAGCTTTAGACGGAATAGATGCTATACTCTTCTTAACATCACAATCAGTGAATTGATTAAAATGAAATGATGAATAGTCAGGAATTGGAGTTGAAGAAAGATTTTGCAATGTTTTTGATTTGGTGTATCCATCAAAATGGGAACATGAAGTAAAGAGCTGATTTACAGAATCTATGTTAAAATGTTGTGGGATTTTATCAAGTTGTCGTGATTTTCCAATTCCTAGTGACCTTAGAAATTTCCAAACCTTGGCAGGATCGGAATCCTCGACGGAGTTATGGATATAACGGCGTTTTGCGTCTCGACACGCTCTATTGCAGCGATTTCTACAATCAATGTGTTTTTTCTTGTTGTAGTCCGTGTACCTACACTTGAGCTTAGCCTTCGCTACCCACTTTATATGCATTAAAAATTTTAATTTATATCATCTGTATTTTATTATCCGTATGTATATATTATAGAACAAAATCTTCCCGCTGCGTCCATCTGTCTATCTGAACGCGATAAACCCAATAACTACCGATCGGATTTTCAAACGGTTATCACCAATGGACGGAGTGATCATGAGAAAGGTTTAGGTGTATAATTCAGCCGTGGGAAACCGGGGCGGGTTGCTAGTTTATTATAAGTTATATAGGCGGCAAAGACAAGTGTTTTGTGAAACTTACAGCCATTCTCCGCAACTTGTATGCTTGGAGTGGTATTTCCCGTCGCAGACGCAGTACGTAAGGGTCCAGTAACCGCACACGTTTGTTCGGACCTTGGAATACGTGCTCAATGGGAACATACTCATCTCCTGAATATTTCTGTGCCAAATTACAAATATGAGTAGGTATATATGAACTTATTGTATACCTACTTAAAAAACTATACATATATTTCAAAAATATACAGGCATCGGGTGTTTTAATAATGCCCATGTCAAAATGTTGAACAGATAAACAAATGTTAGTACCTACTAACTATTCCACTAAACTGTTAGATAATAAGCTTTTAATCATACACAATGCAAATACGTGCAACATCTATTAATTTATTTTTAAGGTTTTTAACCCAGAAGACTTGGCGGCTTATTCCATTATGACATCTTCAAAAGTTTATCCACCCTAAAGCAGCCACCATAAGGTGGATACTCGGAAACGCGTGTCCATCTATCCACCCTGAACGGGGTGGATAACCAGAATTCCCATCTGTTTGTTCTTCCGACTTTTTACCCCAAGTACAGTTTGAATAAAATTATCTATTACCTAAATATAACCTTGCATCTTGTATTTCTAACAATAACTTTTTCACTAAACAAAAATAATGATTACTTTTCTACGAACTAAAAATAAATAGAAAAGTGTACACCCATGCGGAGTTGAGGCGGGGCTGGTAGTATTTTATAAATTTTGCAGTATGTCCAGAAAATGATCATCGCTTATTTAATTATTGAGTAGACAATCGTTTTCTAATTTTTTTGCTGCAGTAAACGTATTGAAAGAGCGAAGAACTGTGTGGTTTTTTGCATGCATTCCAAAAACTTACTAAATGTGGATGTTTGTGTGTGTTTCTGTAAATGATTACATAGGCAGAGGAGAAAATCTGAAAAAAGATATATGAACACCCCGTTCAGGGTGGATAGATGGACACGCGTTTCAGAGTATCCACCTTCGGGTGGATAATCGGAATAAGCCGACTTGGCTTGTCCGTGTTCGTGCAGCTCAGTCTAATGAAGCGGTTAGTAAGAGTGCTATCCAGAACCATTCCATTTCGCCATTGTTCTCAGTAATTGAGATTTTCAAGAAACATATTTTGAATAAAGATCTGCATTTGAATGCTTAAGAAATCCAGTTGACACAACATTTGAAGCCAGTAGAGTCTACTCAGTACGCCCTTGAATTATTGGCCCACACATTCAATTAAAAAACTTTCAAAGAAAAAATCCAACAGCGTCAAAATCACATCGTCGGTCGCGGCGAACGGAGTTATATTAAACTCTCCATTCAAAAATGACATCTTCAAAAGTACTATTTTAGTAGATAATAAATAAATAATCCCGAACATTTCACGCAGCATCATGAGCTTGTGTTATGGGTACCACATGACTGATATACTACTTATATACTTTTTTTTTAAATACATACATATTATACATAGAAACACCCAGACCCGAGACAAATACTTGCAGATCGTACAAACATTTGTCCCGCGGCGGGAATCGAACCCGCAACCTTCTGCGTCTCAGCCGGGCCTTAGCCCACTGCGCCACAGAGGTCGTCGTAGATAGCTGTAGACAATTTTTTTAATGAAATGTGTGGCCCAATTATTGAAGGACAAGTTCTTAACAGAAAGATGAGATTCTTGATATGAGATCGATGAGATTTGAAATTTATCTTAACTATTTACCTACTGTGCCTAAATTTCATTTAAAATTTCGTCAAAACGACCAAAGAGTACCATCAGTCATGAGGCGGCCATTTATTGGACATTGTATTCCATGCATATCATCTACGTCTACACTCATTATTAAAATAAAAATATTAGAAGTTTTCAAATAAACACTGCGTTTCCTTCAAATGTCTAAATAGACGGTTTTATAGGAAACCTGTTATAAACCTTTGGTTTATGCCGATGCTTTGCATGGCATTTTTTATATGGGCGAGCGGACATCTACCAATTTAAGTGTTTGGCGGAATTACTTAGGAGTATGCACATACTAAATATTTATTTATCTATTCAATATCTTTTGATGGATTTACGCAGTCACGCCCAAGGATATACATATACCTACACAAGTTTCTTGGATGCAAGAATCAAATAACTATCTCGGTTGTCCTGTGTTGTCAAATAAACTGTCTTTCTTAGCATTATGATGGTCATGTCAAAAGGTCTGTTTTGTCTAAATAAGGGCACTTACATCAGGTTCGCTGGCGATTTTGACAGTAAGTGTGATTTTCTTGTTGCAGTCTTGTAAAACACTATGCTTGAATAGCTCATCCCGTTCAAACCGTTTTGCCTCATTGTCTGCAGAGATGCCTTCTCTATCCTAAAATATACAACAAAAAATAAACAGGCTCAGGCATGTAATTCTCAGGCTTAGTGAACACCTACTTAGATATCTATTTATATACTTACGTAGATCTTTTTGAAGATGTCTAGGGGTAGGGGCACGTCCATATATTATACTAGCTGCTGCCCACGGCTTCGCACGCGTGGTACCTACATAAAAAGTAGCCTATGTCCTTCTCCAAGATCCCATCTATCTCTATAGCAAAATTCATAAAAATCGGTTCAGCGGTTTAGGCGTAAAAACGTAACAAACAGACAGACATTACTTTCGCAGATTAGGTAGATTTCGCTCATGCTTATCTTATACACAGAAGTCCGTATTCCGTAAGTGAAAGGTTGCGCAGCCCATCGCCGCTTATAAAAATACTAACCGATGACACATACCTACCTTGTAATAATTAATTAATAAAGTAGGTGAATACATAAATATAAATGATAGCTTGACTGGGTTTAGGTACTTATCTAAGTACCTTGAAATCCGCGATAGCCGAACCGTGGTATTTGTCAATCAAGTCTACTTATTGTAAGTTTTAGTCTCACAGTAAATGGATTACGTAGGTTATTATGTTAATGTTACAGATACTACAAAAAATATTAAAATACTAATATCGCTAATAAAATAAGATAGCTATTCAAATTATTGTAATAATCACAGAGATTAACAAAGTTACGGATATATATTGATAGATGGCGCTAGCGGCCACACGCCCCGTTCCCGTTGTTTTTCCGGGATAAAAAATAGCCTATATCCTAATCCAAGTTACTAACTATATTCATTTTAAGTTTCATCCAAAATGGTCCAGCGGTTTTCGAGTTATAAAGTGTTGAATTGTAACTAACACGACTTTCTATTGTGTACCTACATAGATTATAGAGAAAAGACTAGATTTTTTGTATGTTTGTTTGTAAAAGATAAACTGTAAATTGATTTAACCGATTTTAAAATTTGCTCCTTTTTATATATATATATATAGAAAGCTACATTGACATTGCTTATAGAAAGCTACAATGACAGCGAGTAACATTAGCTGTATAACATTTTAATAAAAAATTTAGATCTCTAGAAAATTGCTATTAGGCAGGGCGCAAACGTGGACACTTTTGTTTTTTGTGTCAGATACAAGCAACCGATGAATATTTAATTTCTATAGAACCAGTATGAAATCATCCACTCCCTGCGCACATGTTAATATTGTTTGTGTCCAGTTGCTCCCACTTAACACATACCTACTCATTGACGATCAAAGTGTTCGGTGTCGGCAACTGGAAATTAAAAGTCGTCAGTTACGTCAGTACAAGCAACAATAACAAATTTCCTTACGACGGAAAAAAAGCAACGAATTGTAGTAGTGGCCAGTAGTAGCAACAGGCGACTGTGTCCGATCACCGCCACAAGACACACCAACTACGGTTCCCTGTGATGATGTGCCGTGTCGGCAACAAAAAGTGTCTTCGTTTGCGCAGCGCCATATGTAACCCAAGGAATCAAAAATTTGCCTATAATAATAAAAGTGATTTATGTGCGCATTGAAAGCTATTGATGATACATAACAATGTACCTACTACCTACATTATTATGCTAAATCATTACCCACAAAAATAACCGCGAGGCTTTATGTTATGCATGGCATACGAAAACTAGTAAATCTTAACACGGGTAGAATCGAAAGAAAGACATTCGTATCATGTTATTAATCTTTATCCAACGACATACTTTCATAATCAAGACTGATTATGAACTTATATGTAATTCCTCTTTAAATTATTCGAATAAGACCTTTCGTTAAGAAGTTACGACAGGCATTGACGGGACTTGAACTATGTTTCACGATAAAATTACAATTAAAGCTCTAAATTGAACCAGTAGGAAGCCGGGCGAGTCACTATTTCAATAATAAAAAGGTGCTACCCATTAGAAAAGTACAATCTTACATCAGCTTCACATTTTATGAATACAGCTCTCACTTCTACTTGCGAGTCCTCACCAGGCTTGGCCTTCACATATTTACAAAACTCCATGATCGCAAATATGATCAGGAAGACCGCTCCTGAAATATAAATGTATGATAGATTTAGGTAATCCATGGATGGGCACTCAATAATATGCAATATTTAAGGAATACTTACTCATCATCTGATATCTGCTTTTCATTGGGTATTAGTTACACAATTATAGTTATAAAATAACATTACTGTTTACAAATAATCCGAACAAAACCCAACTTTACAATGTCAAGTAAATTGAAGCATGTAGTATTTCTCTATGCATAATGTAACCTCAGCACTAACAGGCAGCGTAGAGTTATACTTATATACTGACAGCTCTTTGGCAAGGAGTCTGTATAAAGTATGGATGCTTTGGGGTAGCAGAAATTTGGTTCAGGGAAATGATTTTAGGAAACTAACCTACGATAAACCTATGATTCACTTCGGCATTTACGGTCCTTACTCGGACTCTCCTGGTTAATTACTCTGGCATTGTTTCAATAGAACACGGGCTAATAATCTAATCTACACTAAGGTTCCTACAATGGAATTCAGCAAGCCACTTTACAAGTAAATTGCACACGACAACGTTACTTATATATTACAATAAAAGGTATAAATTTTTTAAATGTTTTATTTCAATGCTTGATTATAACATAATATCCATCCATTATGTGACAAAATCACAAGTCATAAGAAATGAAATAAGGAATTTTTATTTACAGTAGAGTATGTAGGTATCACAATCATTCAAGTTATGAAGAAAAATGGAAACTCCTTTATCCATTTCTGTAAAATAATTTATGAAATTTTAATCTTAACTTTAAGAAAAACTAATTTAAGGCATAATAATGTTAAGCTGAGTGGCATGAGTTCCAACAATTAACAGACCTATTATTATTATTTGAGTGTTTTAGAAAAAATAATCATCTGCCCGCTTTGTTGTTGTACATCAGTAAAGTAACCTAATGTATATAAATGCGAACTCGGTCTAACGCAGACGATTAATTTATACTCGATGATTCGATTTATCTGTGACAAGCTCAGCACGATTTTAATCGGTGCCATCTGTGTTGATTTTACTCAACGCTAGGTCAGTTATGTCAATGGCGGAAGAACGCGTATCGTTCTTTGGTGAAAGTTGTGCTCCATGCACACAGCTGTCATACGGCACAAGCACGGACTGCGACATATTATTTTGTGCGATAATTTGGATGCCCTGCGGCCGTGATAAATTTTACAATTAAAAAAAATCTGCACATATTTTAAATATTTTATAATATCAAATTTTCATGACTTTTAATAACACGTGGAAAGTATTCTAATGATTTAAAAACGAGAAGTACTTAATTAAGCTTTACTACTTCGCGATAAAGCTACGAGTGACAAAGCGATTTTATCGCGTAGCTTTTAACAAAATAATTAGTTCTGATCGTAAATAACATATTACAATAGATACTACACTAGGTAACTACCACACAAAACTACAAAAAATTGGTAAATTGCCAGAAATAAACGACAAAACAAATATGCTTGTACCAATCTCGATTAAGTCATCCATAGAGACGGCTGCCACGATTTCGCATGAGTGGTGTGTTAGTGTTATGGCCACTACCAGACGACTACTTTTTGTGGTTCTAATGTTGCCAGAAAATAGGATATGTATTGTGTTAATACATAAAACTAGGATCGGTTTGTATTTACTTTAGAACCATTAGATAAATGCAATATAGAATTTTCGTACTCGCACGTTTGGGTAAATTTAATGTATATCTACAGTGTAAATGTTTTTGTTTATATTCACGATCAGAACGAAGAACTTGTCTCACTTTTATTTTTAGAATTAAAAGGGCATAATGCCTTGGTGCAATCGTTTACATAATACAATCAGTCGTAGCTCTATTAAAATAAAAAGACCTAACCAACTAGGAACATTATTTGAATATCAAACAATCTTTTAATATATTTATAAGAATAAATAATGCACTAAATGTTAATAGTTTACAATGTTGGTTAGATCTCCTTGTAACTCCTTATAAATAGGTGCGGCATTCAGCGTAGGCCAACAGCGCGCGTCGCCTTAGTTCCAACCGATCGAGCGATCGCTATAGTAAAGACATTGGTTTCGCCAATAGAAGTTTCGTCGGACTAGGTAAAATCTCGTAATGTACGAAAGATCTATTTTCCTTTAATTAATAATAACATTATAAAATTACCGAATTAAAACAAATAAAAATTGACATATTGTATCCATTTTGAGTTATATTCAACATCTCTACTTTAATAAAAAAAGCCAATTCTCGTGTGACTCGTAAATTTAAGAAGTGTAATTTAAAAGTATGTTACTTTAAATCAGACTTTGGTGCAAACAAAATAAGATCGTTCGAGTTTTTCACAATTTTAGATAGTCGAGCGAAACTACTGAACCAGGACCATTAGCGTACAACAAGCGTCTTTACCAACAATGATCGCGTAATTCTCGGCTGTTCCTAGTTGTCGCGAAACGCGGAAGGCAACGCCAAAACACCATCACGCACTATAACTAAGTAAAATCCCACTCACGTAATAAACCATTCAACGGGCATTTACTGTTTAATTATAATTACTAATCTGACCTCCACCATTTTGGAGTCATCTAGAATGTGGAATCGTTTGTACAGCATGCTTTAGTTAAATTATACTAGCAACGCAAATGACCTGAGGCGCTAGATTAAGACTAGATACTTTATACATAAAGCGCGATTGTTAATATTTTCAAGGTAGTTTGCCAGTACGTATCTATAAATATTTAAAGGGCATTTTTGTTTTTTAAAGCAATTGTTCGTCCATACAGTTACAATAACAGATCTTATAAAACAAAAAGCGAATCCTAACAAAAAAACTAAATTCTCAGTCAACTAGACCTTCATAATGTAATCAAAATAATGACGTAAATGATGACTTTTACAATAGCATACAAAATATCAAGATATGATCGATTTAAAGTTAGAACAAACAATAGTGTGAGCGGCTCTGTGTAATCACATTCACATTTTAAAATTAGTTTATTCTGGATCTTCATCGTTTGTTGAACATGTGACGTTTTGTTTACTGGCCTGAAACAATTTATATTATTAAATTGCATTACTTTATTATGGTACTTATGTATGAGAGGATTTGGTGCTCGCAGAATACATTAGTTGTGAGACTTCGTATATAAATGAGTAAGTTTAAGAAACGGGTAATATGACTCTTCAGAAGTCATATTACCTGTTTCTTGTCAGAAGTATTATGTGTGCAGTTTTTACTGGAAATTACGGCGAATAAAAAAAATAATGATAAGGTTCATAAATATTATATTGTGTGTACCTCATCATCATCATAATCCACAGCCCGATTTCACCCACTGCTGAGTATAGAGCTCTTTGTTCGTACCATCCACCTCGATATACACATATAAATAAATAAAATAAAAAGTAGTGGACAATCCACACAACACAATGTAGCCCCAAACTTGTATAATGGGAACCAGATGACTGATAGATACCTAATTTATATTTTTGAATACATACTTATAATACTATCACCCAGATACATAACAAAGTTCATCATATAAATGTTTCACCTAGGAGGGAATCGAACCCACAACCTACAGCGCAGAAGGCAGAGCTACTACGAACTGAGCTGAGAGGCCAGTCCATTTAATATATTAATGGAGTAAAAAGGATAGCCATAAACATAGGTAAATAACTATGTTTGGGAATGAGTATGGTTCCTCGGGTATAACAAGTCCCCTTAGGGTACAGTAACCTCATGCTATCAAGTGGGTTGTATGCTGTCTGTAGAATTGGTTGAATGAAATAAAAACATACCTCAACACTGTTGTAGAACGCTAAGGCCGTTTCATTGTCGAAGAAGTTGATTGTGACAGTTTTATTAATGGGCATATTATCTTTCGTGTAGACTTCACCCATCCACTTGCAAGAATCTCCGTTCAACTGATGGAATGCATTGTAAGATATAATCATTGTACATACACATAAATAAATATTACATTAAAAAGAAATCGGGTTGCACTCCGGGAGTGCCGACAGTACTGAAAACATATTTTGGTGCGTTAGAGTTTAGTAATAAATCACTTCAAAATCAGTAATTATGGCGACTGCCAATCAAATACTGAACGAACACAGATGATGCAATATTTTTTTGTTCAGAATGTAGATAATATATCAAAGAACCTAACTCAGTAAACTTCTCCATCCAAAAGTAGACAGTAAACATGTGAATTAAGGTTTATAATCAAATGGGGCGAGCGCAGCAGCCCTGCGTCTCACCCCAAAAACGGTAACGGTATCGCGAATCCAGAGGTTTTACCTCATCTCAAAATATGCGTACCGCGCTAAAAGAAGTTTTCACTTCAAAAACAGAAAATTCAATAAAAAGGTGAATTTGATCTAGACTTCAAAGTCTGATGATCACCGATTTAAATGTACAGTAAATAGAGCAAAATTTTACAAATGTAATATTAGATAATATTATTAAGAGAGAAAGCTTTGATTTCTTGTTTTTTGTAATGAAAACTAAAAAACGACTTAACAAAAATCAAAACAAAAATCCGAATTCAAAATAAAATTCTATAAAAATACTGTAAAATATAATATTATCAGCGAGTAACATGAGCGGTATTTTATTTTATTTTCAAAATAGATAGTTTTACGAAAATTGCAAACACGTGCGACGCCGAGGCGGATCGCTAGTTCATAATTAAATTATAAATTCGAAAGCGTCTCTGTCTGTACGTCTGTCAAAATTTCCCGGCAAAACAGATATCGATGAAATTTAGTTAAGTAAAGATATAGCTTGTACCTTGGGGAAGGACAAGAGCTACCCGTACCTACCCAAATATTGAACAAAAGCATACATGAGCAAATTTATAAATTTCATGGAAATTAAAGGAATATAAATATTTCACTAAATAAATATTTAATTATAGTACAACTTACGAAAGTTAAGTTATGAAAACTTTCGTGAGTTGTACTATAATTAATATTCCACAGTGACGTTTATATTGAATTATTATTGTGTTATGTTGCTTTTTTTTATAAATATCTCAGTAGAATACAAAATATTTTACACCATTTTCAATGCAAAGTGAAGTGAACTTAACAAATAAATAAAACCTATTATAATGCTGAATTTCATTTTGATAAAGAAAGGATGAATAATTTTGTCAATGTAGAAGGCACTTTTTACTTGCACCGATGAGCGAACCGTCAACGCGAGCGGCAATGAGCGAACCGCGGATCAAACTCACTCTGAAAGATTCTACAGATGAATCGAAACAGAGTTGGTGTCGACAAAATAATACGTGAGCAAAACCAGTATTTATCAAAATGTAGAATCTAAATAGCTTACAAACCTCAAAATGGGTGTCGGTGTTGATAAGCATGTCCGCCAGTACTTCACCAGTATTTGTATCTACGATGAAGATTTTCGGCGAGCACGTGTCGTTGTCGAACAACACTTCTATATTGGCGAGCGGGCAAGTCGTCTCTTCGCCGTCGGCTTGCAAGACCACCTCGCCTTCGCACACGTAGTATGCATCTTCCTGCTAAACGAATAAAAATTCAAAACCCTGTTTAAACCTACCATTAGCAGTTTGCTTTGAACTGAAATCTCCTGATTTCCGTATCCTTTATAAAGGTCTCTAAGTAAAAGCCATAAAAGATGATTAACTATGAATAAATTAAGGCTCTTATTAGGTAAGCACGAGTGGATTCAAATGAACCAAAACACACATTTTAATTTACTAAAAGCTCTTGACTCCATCATCAGACCAGCTTGTGTCACTCTATTATAACACTTTATAGGCAGGTAGGGCTTGCATTATCCGTTACATTTTGGTATTCAGATAATATGGATAATAGTGAACTCTACTATTCGGATATCCGGATTTTCCGGATAAATCGGATAATTATTGAAATAAACTAAGAAGAACGAAAATAAAAATATAAAAGTACCTACCTACTTTTTATTAAAGTTTACGTTTACGGGATCACAAAAAATGACAATATTCTGTCTTAAAGTTATCTTATTTTATAAAAAAATATTCGTAACGAACTGAAAAAAGAAAACAAGCGTTTTTTTTAACTGTTTATACATTTAAATACCGGGTGCTTTCTCCCCTAGCTCTAATGCATGCCTGCATCCGGTCAGGCATGCTCTGGATCATGTTTTTGACGTGCACTTGCGGTATGGCTTCCCAAGCGGCTTGCGCTGAAGCGCGGACTGGTAGTTTGTGGCGGGTTGGAACCGGACTTAATCTTTCTTTTGAGCATGTACCAGATGTGTTCTATTGGGTATTGGTGTACCTTGAAATTTCAACCACTTGAAAGTACTCCTCCACGCAAGGCGCAACGTGGGGATATGCGTTATCATGCATTAATAAAAATTGTTTGTACCCAATGAACCCGGAATAAGGCAGAACATGATCCTGGAGGATCAATTCCATGTAACGAGTAGCATTTAGCCTATTGTAGACGATCACCAACTCCGAACGAGCATCCGAACTTATTCCTCCTAATACCATTGTAGGGCCGCCATAAAATCTCACTGTTTGTGTAGTGGTAAAAAGTAGATATCCCTCTTCTCTTCTTCTCCATGATATTATATCCATTTTTTATGGTGTGTGGCGACTGTGGCAGTGGTTTTTCATTTTCTGTTCACGTAGGCTGAGTGATTTTAATGTTAGCGATGCGCTTTTTGCTAAATTATTATAATCTGCACTGCATTATTATACTGCAGGTAAATGTAATATGAGTACATATTACATTTACCTGTAATATAAAGAGGTAAAATTTGTTTTTTTGTTTTGATGCATTCATTTCGTCTTTAGATTGTAATTTTTGATTAATTTTACCTACTATCCGCATTATCCGGATATTTTATTTGTCACTATTCGGATTTGAAAATCGGCGGATATCCGGATAGTTCGGATATCCGGATAGCAAGCCCTATGGACAGGTAAACCAAGTTTTAGCTCAATCGGCCTAATTATTGACGATTTATTCCGTTCAGTTCCAAACAGCACTCTGGCTCCATCATCAGATCAGCTCGATGACACCATAATTACATAGCTACCTACTTTGTGTAAAATGTTTTTATCAAAAAAATACTAGAACTAAACTTCTGAAACTGAAATATTTCAAATTTAATCAAAAAGCGACTAGTCTCCTTTTAAGTTCTTTTATAACCTATGAAATCAAAGAAACTCTAGCGAAGAAGCTAAGTTAAAATGGTTTAGTTTTTACAATATACTCGTATCTTCAAAACTTTACGTACTACAAAAACAAGATAAGTAAATAAAAATCGTTTTGGCACGTACAAACAAAGCACTTATGTCACAATCACAACACTTTATATTCAGTTTATTTTCTTTTCCAATTCAGTTTAAAATGTTACCATCTTATTTCTTAATTATATTCTGTTGACCTGCTAAATTTCACGCAGATCTGACGAATGGTTCGAAAGTTATAGTCAAAAAAACAAATCATCCAAGTTTCTGATGAAATTTTCGCTTGCTCGATCAATAAACCGCTGACATAAGAGTCACAGGAAATCTTAAAGTGATCATACGATAGGGCGTGAGGCCCCTCTGTGTGAAAGCCGTCACATATTGTCTCTGTTATCTGTACAGCCCAGCGGTCTCCGTAAGCGAGGCCTAATGCCATAAAGTCATGTGTTGCGAAAACCTTGGTAGTTGGGCGGTATAACAGATCTAAAGACACTCATCAAAGCTTGGCAAGTAGGCCGCAATAAAAGGGAGAAAATATAATCTACATCTACTAATATTATAAAGCTGAAAAGTTTGTTTGTTTGTTTGAACGCGTTAATTTCAGGAACTACTGGTTTGAATTACAAAATTATTTTTGTGTTTGATAGCTCATTTATCGAGGAAGGCTTTAAGCTTTATTACATCACGCTGCGACCAATAAGAGCGAAGAAAAGAACATGTTGCAAAAACGGGAAAAAATATTTATTTTTGAGAGCTTAGGTTGCGTGCGATGCGTAAACGGTTCAAGTTACGCAAAAAATATGTAAAAATGATGTTCCTCTTTAAAAGTACAAAAAAAAAGTCCGCAGCAGCATATGTCTATCTTTTAAGATTGACTCACAGAAACTTTTTTATGGTAATCTAATTTGTTCGAAATTAATGCATTATTTGCATTAATCTTATTCAAATAAATATGTTATTGATCACAAGTATTTCATTGTGAACAAAATTGTCCTTGACATCATTTGACTTGATTTGAATCAAGGAGATATCATAATTTTAAATAACTCGACAACAAAAAAGATATTCATACGGGTTAACGCGCGCAGAAGTAACTCTACCTGTCTGTCTATCTGTCGCTTTCACGGCTAAACTACTGAATCGATTTTGAACAAATTTAGTATAGAGTAAGCTTAATCCTCAAAGAAGTACATATTAATATTTTTTATCCAAACGCGATAACTGATATGTACGCTGTTGTATTCGCGAGCAACAGCTAGTAAAAAATAAAATGTTATCACTTACCTCATTATAATAATTGTCGCTGTGATCATATTCATTATCTATATAGCTGGCATTTTCATCATCTTCTTCTTCTACTTCTTCATCTTCATCATCTTCATCATCCTCTTCTACCTCCGTTTCTTGGAATTGTACTTGAGGAGTTTGTGCAAGAAGCGTGCTCTGCTTATTATCTGCGTTTGGTTTTATTTTAGTTCCAGTCACAGTAAGTGCGTCTGCTTGTTGAGTCGCCGCAGCCCACATCGCACTAGCTGTAGTTACAGACCCCGCTTGTTCGGCTGCTGCGGTAAAGAGCATGTCAGCTCGAGCATTATCTTGCAGGTGCTTGGGAAGCCTCAAAGGCGCGATAACACCTGATATTTTAATATCTTTAGCTTCCTTCTTTTCTTTGGGAGTGATCACAGGTATTTCCTTTTTCTCTTGTATTTCTTTCTTCTCGTTGGTTTCCTTCTCCTCACGTATGTCGGCGGCGGCTGCTGCTTGAAGGCTCTGTGGTAACATAAATGATATTATCTAATATTTGTCAATCAACACGAGTAGTGCCTGTAGTACATGCATGACACATCATTTGTTGTAAGTAGATATTTTTTATGATTAATCAGATTTAGATCTTTTAAACAAGATAAAAAAGATAATCGCCCTAAATCTGTAGTTTCGTTAAGGTGGGTCCACATTTGTGACAATTCATCGCACCGTGGCTCCGTGACATGTTACGGTACTTGCTACACTAAATGTGGACCAGGACTGTAACATTTTGAGAGATCGTGTCGTTTTTTCGTGTCTATCAGTGTTGTGCTCGCGTGGCCGCGGCGTCATGTCGTCTGCAGTAGCGACAGAGTTAGCATTAGCAAATTACTATTTAGCTTGTGCTAGTGCATCATTTATATATCTTAGCGCTTTAAGAAAAAGAAGACAGAAGAAACCCAGGCGATGGTGGCAACTCGAGATTTTTAAGAAAAGAAATAGTCATGGCGGAATAACATTACTGGAAGATTTACATTTTCAACGAATAAGCGGAAATACAAATACTTACTTCACTAGAATGGCGCCAGAAGATTTTGAATATCTAATTAATCTAATTGGCCCCAAGATACAAAAAAATGATACCCATCTTTTAATTTAATTTTTAATTTCGATATGCATCAATTAATTGATCTTCAGTCCACTGCATATTCATAAAAAAAATTAACAACGTATACACTAATTGTAGTTGCAAGTTGTAACGAATACATGCAACAACACACTGATGCAAGTGAAGTGTCAAGTGATGCACTAACCACCCGACGTCAGCGGGGTGCGAGTGGCGAGAAGGCACACCGCAGCGTACCGACTCGCGCGCCGAGCCGATCCGTGACCAGTGCAGTGACAAAAAATAATTGCCGCGTGTCTGTCACGCGTTGCAAACACGAAAGTGTGGACGGTTGCATTTACCCGGACAAGGACAGAAAATCCTTTGAAAAAACCGCCTTCCGAGGGATCGGCTCGTGACATGTAACATCGGAGCGTGACAGTACAAAAACACCGTCCACACTCGCTACAAAGGTTACGGCGTTGTTGTGTGAGTGTCAAGCCACAAATTTTATGTCACGGCGAAATGTTCGTGCCTTCATTAGTGGGCTTCTGAGTGGATCGCTGTGTGACACTAGGTCGTGTCATCCGCGTGACAAAAACCGTCCACATTTATGTTTTTGTAACGCGTAGTTACGGAGCCACGGTGCCATGAATTGTCACAAATGTGGACCCACCTTTAGACAAACTAAAATTTACGAACAATACGAACGAATACGAACGACCTTATTTTGCTTTTAAGCTTTTAATTGACACTTCAATAAAGGAATCAAATGTCAATTCTTTTTTTAGAACTCATTTAAAAGTGTTACTAATTTGTACTTTAGTTCAAGCAAGATAAGGTCGTTTATATTTTAGGAAATTTTAGCTTATTTGGTGAAAACACAGAATCAGGCCCATTATCAAGTAAATAAAATCAGACTGACAGAGAGACGCATTAGTTAATATTGTTTTTGTAATTGAAGTACTTACCCTCACACACTGAGCCACTCGGTCGCGGAATGAATTAGCCAGGATAGTGTTCTTGAAGCGCACAGCCAACATCTCGAACTGGCCTTTGACGTTCTCTGCGAAGTTGTTGCCCGCGAAAGTCCACGCGGTCTCAGTATTCTTCATCGGCAGCAGTTCGACATCAGTATTGAGCAGCATGTTGAGCACAGCTTTGTGTACCTGATGTAACACTTAATTTAGCTAATACTCTTTATTAGATTAGATGACGCGTTGGAACTAGATGAAGGCCCATCTGATTGTTATTTTTAGACAGAAAATTCAAATTACAACACTTTTCAATGCAACAAATGAATGTGCCTTATTTGTTGTTACTTTTTATTATTAACTGGCCTGTTAGCTCAGTTGGTAGTAGCTCTTCCTTTTGCGCTGTAGGTTGAGGGTTTGTTTCCTCCAGGATAAGCATTTTTGTGATGAACATAGGTGTTTGTTCTGTGTCTGGGTGTTATAAAGTATCATAAGTATGTATTTAAAAATATATAAGTATCAGTAATCTGATCACCATAATACAAGCTATGCTTAATTTGAGGCTTGCTGCTATGCTTTTATGTTGTGTGCATTGTCCACCAATATTTATTTATTTATTATTGGCGATGTTCTTGCAACTATTACCTGTTCACGTCGCAATAACAGCCGGTAGGTGTTAATTTTTGGATGATGCAGGATTTTCATCTCGCCAACCCCGCGCTCTTTCCATTCTTTATTTTTATCGTCATAACGGTAAACTTTACCGCGTTCACCAAATATTTTTTTCTATAAATAAACAATATTATATTATTGACACTTTAAAATTTATTAAAACCCTGACCAATTTTCGTTCCATTAAATCACTATGAACACTTTCAGTACGTTTTGATCTACTAAGATTAGTTAGCTACACGCGAGAAGCGCATCGCAATCTAACAAGAAATCTGTTAATCTATTACCTCTTCTTCTTCGCCAGTAGAAACCTCGATTTTGTCGGGCAACGGGACAATTGGTTCATAGTAAGGATCAAACTCATCCTCTGCGTTGCCAGTATTATCGCCGGCTCTACTGTCATTCTTGGAAACATTTTTCTGACCAGAGTTATTAAAAAGTTGCTGTCCAGTGCCCTCCCACGTGAAATCAGCTTTCTCTAAAATAATAAAAAAACGATTAGCTACTTGGCTCACTCCTAAATAACAAAAGATTTTATTTTGTTGGCATTAATGTCTGAATAAGTTAACATTTTAATATGACACTTCCCAAATTTACTATTATACTAATTTTAGTCACATGGTGTTGATTAAAACTGCGAAAAATCCTAGGTAAATCAATTCTTTAAAGGAATTAAATGTCGATAATAACTTATTTTTTTAAACTGTCATTTCAAAATCGTTACTTTCATTTGAACTTTGGTGAAAAGTATCAATCAATTATATATTTTTATACGCTTTATATTAGCTTCACATGTATGTATGTTTGTATGTTAGTATGTTTGTATGTAACCGACTCCTTAGGACTCGATTTTGACCCACTTTAAAAGGCCAGATTTAAAAAAAAATAAAAACATCTGGTTATCCTAAAACTAAAGAGTAGAAAATAAATAATAGTTTAAAAAAACTAAAAAACACGCTTTATATAGAAAACCAAACTAGAAAATAGAAAATAAATTTTAATAAATGTAAGTAAGAATGAATGTTATAAGAATGTAATAGGAACTTACTACTCTGGAATCCAGGTTCACTTGTTGAGAGTGCAGCGAAACTTAAATTATTTTCAAGTTTCAGAGGCAACTCAGTCACAGGATTTTGGTCGGCTGGAATTGGGTCCAAAATTGATGCATATTTATTTGTTTCATTCTTTGGTTTGTTCATATACCTGATAGATTCAAATACAGATGAAGTTTCAGAGTTTGGCTGGTTGTTTTTATTTAAGCTCCCAGGGCCGAAAAGGCTACCCTGAGAACTGGTACTAAATAAATTGCTGGACGTCGAACTTCCTCCAAATATAGACTTAACTTCTGTACTGGATTCATTTTTTGGTTTGTCAACAGCAAAGAATATAGATTTATTACTCGAAACACCGGCAGGACCAGCGAAATTGGATGGTTCTCCAAATGCGGTTTTTAGTTGAGCCGACGAAAATATTGATTTTATTTCTTGCACTTGATTTTCACTCGATACATTCACTGGGTTTAATTTAGGTGGAGCGAGCAAAGAGTTTTTAGTGCTAACTGGAGTTTGAGGTTCGCCAGCACCGAATAACGAAGCCGGTGCACCCTGTGGGGTGCCAAATATGGATTTCTGATTACCAAAGTTACTGAAAACGCTTGATTTTTGAGTAAATATGTTTTCCTTATTAGTTGCATTACTGCCAGAGTCACAAAAACTGTTCGTCGGAGTCGAACATAAATTAATAGGGCCGATGGACCCCAATGGTGTACGGAATATTGAAGAATCGAATGTTTTGTCATTGCCAGGCGTGCCATATACGGAATTAGAAGGACTCTGGAATAATGTTAATTTGGCTTTCATAGGAGTTACGGGGGAAGCCTGTGCTATATTTTGTTTGGCAAGTGCAGCTTGTACTGCTGTGACCGTGATAGTCTCAGGGTTAGGGTCAGTGTTTGCATCTTCGTCGCAGCAGCCACGGCAACCGCGACATGGCTCTTTATGCTTGTACATGTAAAAGTTTTCAGGTAACATAAGATCCATAGCTTTTTGTTTGTCATCTGCGTTAGATTGTGTTTCGTTAACAAACACGACATCGTCATCAACCTCCAGATTGGATTTTGTATTTTTTGATTCTGCTTCTACATCAACTGATTTTTGTTGTAACGCATTGTGAGCAGCGCTTTTAAACTGCATTGCGATATCTTTATTAGCGAACCTCAGACAAAAATTTTGTAAACATAATTCTCCTTCACTGAAGTCATTAGCAGCAAATATCCAGGTTTTTCCATCTTTATGGTTGTAAATGATGTCTGGTGTCAGTGCATGGTTTAAACAGATCTTAAGGACTTGCTCCCGACGCATAACCACCCTGCAATAACAAATTACTAATTACAACAAAAAATTGTACAGAGATTCGTCTAAATTAAACAACCGCGACTAAAAAAGCTGACTAAAAAAGATAAATGTAAAAAGCCTTCGTAAACATAAATTCTATTGTTGATTAATAATATTGAAATAAATTAAAAAATAGGTAACTCACCTCAATTTACTTGTTTCTTTGTGTTTTAATATTTTGACAATTCCAACGCCACGCTCTTTCCACTCGCCAGACACAAAGATGAACAACTTGGCTCGATGCCCATAAAGTTCTTCTTCATTTTCTTCTCCTGTCACTACTTCCACCTAAAACAATGTAGTGCATGAGCCAAATGAATCTTACAAAGTTAGACAGAATATATAATAAAGTAAAATTGTAGTACCTTATCAGGCAGTGGTACAACTGGAACGAAATGAGCAACGCAATCTTCTTCTTTTATCGAATCTTCTCCATCACTTTCATTCCCTTGTTTGTGAGGGGACTTGGCAGGGCTCTTTGACGTAGACGTTTTGAAAACGAAACCAAATCCGCTTTCATTATCAGATAATTTGGAAGTAATATTAGTTTGCGACGTTGCGTTACTATTTTCATTATTTTTCAAGCTTAAATCATGAGGTCTATCAGTTTTTGTTGGCATTTTCGGAGCAGCATAAATAATCGCCGTTGGTTTTTGACTGTTTTCACCATCACCGCTAGTCATTGATGGAATACCAAAACTGAACTTATTGGCACCTGTTCCCTCAAAAATAGACTCGGGTTTTGGTTTTTCCTCGTGTGTTAAAGTAGGAGGGATACCAAAGCTAAATTTCACTGATGGAGTAGCTGTAGCTACGCTGGGAGTTTTCCGTTGAACTTTGCAGGCTCTGCAATTTACTATGTCAACAGGATTTCGTACAAGACAATTGTTGCACTCCCAAGAACCTTCTTTAGGTTTAAACTTATCACCGAATCCAAATGATACAGTTGGCATCGTTTTGGTTGTAAACATTGTCTTTGCTTCATTTTGTATACTAGATGCTGTTTGCTGAGGTATTCCAAAAGTAAAGTTATTTTTAATTTCAGTGCTTTCAGCAGACGTTGCTTTTTTAATTGTAGTATCTTTAGGATTATTACAGGCATTGCAATTTTCCACACTTGAATCATTTCTAACAAAGCACGACTTGCATTCCCAGCTACCAGGTTTGGGCTTGTACTGGTCTCCCCAATTGGAAGTCTTCGGTGGTTCTGCAAGTGAGTCTTCTTTGCTAGCAGCAGTCTGAGGTTTAGGTTGAGTACAGCATACACATACTGAGGATATTTCTAAATTATTAGTATAGCATCCTTGGCAATACCAAGTTCCAGCTTTAGCTTTAAATTTGTCTCCAAATCCAGTCTGAGTTGTCTGTTTTGAAGCATTTTGTTCTTCTTTTGTGGCTTTGCTATCATCTTTCATTTTAGATTGGGCTGTTTCAATGGCTTGCACAAACTCATCACATTTTTGGGCAGTTTTGAAACGAAGACAGAAAGTTTCTGGTACTAACTGACCATCAGAGAAGTCATTGGCGCCCCAAGTCACTGCTTTATCTACATTTGTCATTTTTTTAAATTTAATTTCTTTTGTTAGAATATGATTACAACAGACTTTCATTATTTGTTCTCGTCTCATAAGTAATCTTACTTTTAGATTATTGTCTTTGCGCGCGAGTAGTTTTATAATACCAAGACCACGTTCTTTCCATTCTTTTGCAGCAGAATCGAACCTCAATAGCTTAGCGCGATGCTCAAAGAGCACGACTTCATCTTCTTCTCCAGTCTTGTGTTCAACTAGAGCTGGTAAATCTATAACAGGTTTAAACTCAGCAGTTGGTTCAAATTCTTCTACAGTGTCAGATGTATTCAATTTAATTTTATTTGATTCATTAGTTAGTACAACATTGCTGGCTTTAGTGATTGGAGCTGAAGTAGTATTAAAATTAAACGGAGTAGCAGCACCCGTCTTAAAAGTCAAATTGCTGAAGACATTAGCTTTATTTGACTCTAGTTCAATGTTTTTCTCCTCCGTTTTATCACTTTTCACTGGTTTGAATATTGGGGTACTGCTAAAGGTGAATCCACCAGCAATCGTTTTTCCTTGTGAAAACAAAGGTGCTGGCTGTTCCTTCTGTGGGACTGATTCATTAGAGCTGGCTACTTTACTTTTATCACTAGCTAGTTTATTATCAGATTGAGTAGGTAAAGCTTCTGATTCTTTCCGGGCCTTTTCAAATGTCTCATAAAAATGTTTGGCAGTGTCTGCTGTTTTGAAACGAATGCAGAATCTTTCTAATACAACCTTCTCTTCAGCAAAATCATTTGCAACCCATATGTAAGCTTTAGTTTCGTTTTTCATTGGATTTATTTCCATATCAAGGGTAATTATATGATTTGCACATATTTTGTGTACTTGTTCTCGTCTCATTAGCACTCGCACTTTACCAGTTGCCTTATGTTTCAGCAATTTCATTTCACCGAGACCACGTTCCTTCCATTGCTTATCATCAAAGCGGAATAATTTTGCTCTTGACGAGAATATGACAGTTTCATCTTCTTCACCAGTAGTAACCTTAACTTCAGCTGGCAATGGTACAATAGGCTTGAAGTCTGGACATGGATCATAGTTATCGACGGAAGTGTTGCTTTTCTCTGACAGAGTTCTAGATTTATTGAGGCTTGTATTAGGAGAGGCACTAGTAAACGGTCCATCAACAACAGACTTAGATTCAAATGAACCATCTCCATTTAATGTTTGAAAAGCCTTGTTCCAATTTGACAATGGGGAACCTGGGTTATTTTTATTTTCAGGCATCGTAAAACTGAATACCGGTTGAGATGAATCCTTTGTTTCTGTCGCTGTTGGCATCGCAATTTGATAATTATGTGGTTGATTAGATTTAATGTGTTTTTGAGGAATTGTGACACTAAGAACTGGAGCCGGAGAAGAAGCAGATGTCGGCAATGGTTTCGATGACGTAATCACTACATTAATCGGAAGTGTTCGTGATGCGTCCTTGAATTGCGATATCGTAGTAACCGGTTTAGGAGGAACTGAGAATATAGAAGTTGAAGGCAGTGCAGCAGATGCTCTTGAGACAGATGGCACAGTGGATGCGGTTGGCAGGCTGTGTGGCACAGTGGGAGCGGTTGGAATGCTGTGTGGAACAGTGGGTGCGATTGGCAGGGTGTGTGGCACAGTGGATACGGTTGGCAGGGTATGTGGCTTAGTGGATACAGTTGGTAGGTTGTGTGGCACCGGTATCGTCGGCACGGCCGCCGCAGCCGGTACTGCAGCCGGTACTGCAGCCGCTGCTGGCGGAATCAGATGCGCCATATCTAAGAACATTTGATCCGGTGTCGGGTATACACTTGGAAAATTCATTTGTGCCCTCGCTTGATCAAACAAAGGCTGAGCGCCAGGCACCGACGACTGAGCGAATTGTGAATATTGATTGTAGAGATTATACAACGTTTGATTGTACAACTGGTAAGGATTCGGCGGAACTGGGATTGGTTGCCGTTGGTTGAATGCTGGTAGCATCTGTGGTGTGAAGGGTAATTGCGTCCCATAGTTTGATGTTGTGTCATTCGTTCTGTAGTCATCATCGAGATTGTAAAGGTCACTTTCATTGATTGTTTGTTCTGATGAGGATTTTTTTAGCTTGTCAACTTCTTTTTTCAATTGTGCTACTTGTTTTTTTAGTTCACCTACATCTTTACATTCAGTCCTGCATTCATCTATCTGATCTTTGACTTGATCGACAGAAAGTTTAAGTTGTTTAAATTGTTCTGTCGTGTTTTGTATATTTGAATTAATTGTATTTATGATCTTATTCCCCAAATTTCGATTTTCTTCAAACCAACTTTTTGTTTGTTCCATAAAGTCGGTGATAGTAGAGTCTCTTTTTTTCAAGTCTTTTACTTCATTTTCAATTTGTTCAATATTTTTTTGGTTTATTTGACTGGTTTCAAGAATTTGCGAATCCATTGCAGTTCTAAAGTTGGTATTGTTTTGATTCGAATTTGCTTTAGGCGTGGAACTAATATTGCGGAATAAATTATTAGAATTTACTCTTCTCGTTTCAGTACGATACGACATATTTTCGTCAGATGAGTATTTACCATCACAGTCACTACTTGGATCAATTTTATTGATACATATCTCAATATCTTCAATTAACTCTTGAGTTTCAGAGTATAATGGCAGGTTTTTATTAGTTTCATTTTCATTCAGTAAATCATGAGCCTTGTAAGCATAGGATTTAGCTTTAGAAAGCATTGTCTCATATTTGGCTTTGGATCCATCTGTTGAAGAATTATCTTCTATGGCGATTTTCTTATAGGCTTGTGCAAGAAGATAGTATGCTTGCTGAGTTTTTACATTAGAGAGTATCTCTATCGCTTTTTCGTATTCATTTTCACTTATGTAGTTATCAGCTACAAATAATTTGCTTTCTTCCAATAACATATTTAGTTGTCTATTACCCATTTCTTTATGAGTGTAGTCAAATAAACGTCTATCACTTATCTTGATCATCATTTTGCTTTTCAGTTTTTCCAATAATGGTATAGCCGAAATATAATACAGTCCAGCCCGCGCTTCTAAGAAATTCTTTTCTTCTATCGATGTTGTTACTTTGGCTCGATCACCAAATATGCGACCTAGAATGCAAAGAAGCTCTGGGTCCAGACCATGATTGTCAATACAGCGTACAACCTCTATACCACGACTCAATGTTGCGCGTACATCTGTGAGCTCAGTTCCAAGTATATTCTGACTGAACTTGTAAGCACAGTCCCACCATTTCATCTGGGAGAGTGGACACAATAAATCTGTGATATTAGCAGGAAGTACATTGGGCATTTCTCCATGAGTGTATACAGCTTCATTAGTATTTCTCTGCTGAGTTGTCAAAGCAGCACAATAGAGGAATGCATAAATATCCAATTTGTTCAATGTTTCCGGGCCACAACTGGTTACAGTTGGTGTAAGCATGTCAAACTGTGTACATTTGAAATGTGCATAATTTTTGTAGTTCAGCAGGGTCCAAACAAAATGGTGTAGAGAGTTTCCATACTCTTTTTGGGCATCATTATCATAAGCTTCAACTTCTATTCTTCTTGGCAATCTAAGCTGAGGGGCACTGAATGCATTTGAAGCAAAGTGTGAAGACTTCATTTTTTCTGAATGAGTCTTGGTAGTAAAAATTTTGTCGTACAATTTGTCCTTCCAATATGGACCTGAGCAGCACTGAGAAATTTCATCTAGAAAGGACTGGTTTCTGTCTTCGAAATTAACTCTCAAATAATGACCGGACTGGGAGCATCTATAGGTCCCTTCAGAGTACCAGCGATTTACTGCATTCAGTTGTTTTTCTGGAGCATTTTTCAACCAATTGACTTTACAATCTAAAGGTACTGTCTGCCACGCCATTAACATAAGTGGAGCAGCTGATTTGGTGGCATCAGACCAGCTCATTAGGTTTTTCTTAGCTTTTTTTAGCAATAAAGTTGCAGCAAGAAAGGATAATTGTCCTCTATGGTGCTGCAGTAGGCTAGCATGGAATTCAGCAAATCCAGGAGCTGCTCTAGCTGAGGCTACTTTTTCCAAAGCCTGATCATAAGCGTGAATTAGATCAGTTGTTTCAACTAAGCTTGTTGATGAACCACTTGGACTCTCAGTCAAACTTAAAAGGGAAATACGTTCTTTGACTGTCAACAACAGTAATTGATACAGCCATTTATCAACATTTTCTAATTCATTTTCAAGTAGTTTATCTAATATTTTGTACCACTCATAACTGTTGGGGAAGTTGTTGGAGCTGAATTCAATGTTACAGCTATGATCATATGCTTCTTTGAACTGATTTACTTTCAGATATTGTTTTAATAGCCTTGCATGGAGTATTGGGTCTTTTGGTCTCGCATTCAATTCCAAGGTTAAAAGTTTCACCAGTGCTTCAGGGTCGGAGTCGGACATTGTTACAAGTCTCTCACGCAGGCGGAATGTGACAGGATGTCTTGGAAATATAGCTTCTACCTTCTCCAACCAGTAATTTGCACGTCCAGGTTCGATGGCTACATCTTCATCGGCAAGCAATTCACATACTGCAAACAAATAAAATACCTATTAAAGGGTTATCTTTTTATTTTATATGTTACCTATAGTCACCATCTTGAATAATTTTCTTTTCTTTGTCTTTGTAATTAACTATTATATAATATTATTTTCTATAATAAACATGTAAAAGTTTGTGTGTGTCCTAGTTTCTTCCATCTTCATACTCAAACTATTAGACAGATTTAGATGATGTTTCTTCCAGGTCAAAAGATGCATATCTACCTAGTTAGGTAGAGATGCAGTTTTTGACATGGATATAGCTTAAGGGCTACTTTTACGTAGGTACCACGCGTGAACTAAAAACGGAAATATAGAAAAAATGAGATATTTACAGCATCTCTCATTCCTATCCTTGCAGAGATAATTTAATTCAAAATTGCTAGCACAGCAGCAAATTAACATAATAATACATAATACATCAACAACAACAGCAAACACAAGCAACCACCATATCCTAGCTAAGAGCATAAGAGCTTCATTAAGTAATTTGCACATTAAATGGAAGACTAAAAAATGAAACCATTAAAATGATTTCTCTAAGAAGATGTTACTAGGTATGTATGTATAATCAAAAGATTTTATTTATATAAATTAATAATTTTAATTTTTTGAATCCATAATAACCAAAGTTGCTACTTAAGAGTGTGATTGGCTAAATAAATAAATAATGCCAGACATTTCACACAGTGTGATCTGATATATAAATAAATAATGACAGACATTTCTTACAGTATCATCTAGCCCCAAATTAGGCATAGCTTGTATTATGGGAACTACATGACTAATACTACTTAAATACTTTTTTTTGTAAAAACATGATTATTATACATACAAAAACCACCCAGACCAGAGATAACTATTATGCAGATCATACAAACATTTGTCCCGCGCAGGGAATCGAACCCGTAACCTTCTACGTGTGAAACGGGCCTTCACCCACTGCGCCACTGAGGTCGCTAAAGAATGGGATGGAACCTTGTCAAAGTAAGGCAAAAAAAAATACAGTTCGTGAGCGAAGTACCATTAGGATAGAAGTTTTGAACAATGTTTCTGACTCTGGGAAATAGGACATCATCATGTCATCAGTTATCATGCATTATAATACTGACTTTGTTCTTGTTTTACATATCTATCAACTGCCAGAACTCACTACTCTTGTGGAAGTCTTACTCCTTCGCGGCGACTTCATCGAAGCTTATAAGATCTTGACTTACACATATAACCTACCAGACATACATACATCTAAAGGTGTCTCAATAAGAGTCCTGCAAGGTGTTACGGAAGGCTCGCTTCAATCTAATTGGCCGTATGGGTGCCAAGCTTGCGACACATCCAGCTGGCAGCAAAGCATTCTGGTCCTTGGCCAAGTCGGTGGAAGCGAACTTCAGCCGCCCTTCTCTCCCTCCACTACTTAAACCGGATGGATCTCTAGCCCACAATGAAATCTAGAAAGCAAATCTCTTTGCTACTCAATTTGCGGAAGCTTCACGTCTAGACACCTCTAAAGAAACCCCACCTAGCCTTCTTCAATGGGAAGCGACATTGCAGGAAATTCGCATCCATCAAAAAGAAGTGCTCAAAACGTTACGGAGTCTTGACGTGAACAAAGCTAGTGGTCCAAATGGCATTTCGGCTGTAGTGCTGAAAACGTGTGCCCCTGAGTGGTTTCCTATATTCACAAGACTTTCTTTCGTCTATCTGAAAACTGGCATAGTCTCAAAATCCTGGAAGCTTGCTAATGAGCAACCTGTGCTCAAGAAAGGCAGTCGCGCTGACCCATCAATTTACCGCCCAATTTCGGTCACCTCCCTACTATGCAAATGTATGGAACGTGTTCTGAATACGAAGCTCCTTATACATACCTTGAAGACAACGAGCTCCTCAGTGATCGACAATACGGTTTCGCCGAAAGCGATCTACTGGGGATCTTCTTGCGTATGTCACGCACATTTGGAGTGAGGCCATAGAGAAATACGGTGAAGCATTAACTGTTTCATTTGACATCAAACCTATGATAGGGTCTGGCACGCTAGCCTTATTGGTAAGCGTCCAGCCTACGGATTGCCAGTTCAGTTCTACACATGGCTTGCTAACTTCATAAGGGAAAGATCCATTCGAGTAGTTGTTGACGGCTGCTCGTCTGATCGATTGGCAATTAATGCCGGTGTACCTCAAGGGTCAGTGGTCTCTGCCACACTGTTTTTACTGCACATAAACGATCTGCTTATGCCCGGAATTATTGGGTATGCAGAGGACAGTACAGTTGTGGAGAGATACTTTGCCAACGCAAGAGCCAGTAATTGACATTCAGAAATACAGAGACGAGATGCTTATGGGTCTCGATTTGACTACAGTATGGCGATTATGGAACTTTTGATACAATCAATGTCTATCAGTTTCGATTAGCAATAGGCATTATTTAATGTATTGGTATTACGTACGTCCGGTTTCTACCTCAGTTTCTATTCATGTGACAACATGTCTTACAATCAACTTGAAACTTCTGTAATACCAATTCATAAATAGTCACTGAAAGCTTTTAGTACTTATCAATGTTTTGATAGTATCAGAGTTCCATAATCGCCTAGCAGGACGTGTCTGATAGGGGCGATGCCAATCTATACTCCAGCCATATTCGAGCTATAATGTTTAATAACAAAGCGTTGCTAGGCAACCATGTGACGGCATGGGTAAAAAAACATTTTTTATCAATGCTCATTTTCGAAATGCTAGCAAGTGTATGATAATAGGTAATACTCATGTGGTTCAAATTTACTTGACTTTTCACCTTTTTTATTCTGATTTTATATATAAACCATTATTTTCTGATTTAGTTTGTTTATAATTGAATAAGATATGTAAAAATAAGCGCGCGAAATTGAAGTTTGCGAATAGCGACGATTTAGCACACCAAATTTAAGCGATGTTTTAAATATTTGTAACTGAATTCAAAACAAAAAAAAATACATGCATATTCCCTATTGATAATGATTATGAGTAAATAATTGAGTTTTTAACCAATAAAACTGTACGAGAAGATAAAATAAAAATAAAATATAATTGTTAGCTGATTTATTTACATTTACTATATTTTTATTTCATTTTTTACTTCGCACTCATGTGGGTCTCACCAACTAAACGACATAATACAAAAATGTTCACAATTTTTTCCAAAGAAGCAAGAAAGCATTAGGGCACTATTATCAACCATCACAGCCAATCCTAAATAAAAAAGAAAAATACTTCCACTTACTTGTGACTTGAAATGTTTATTAATCAATTTTTTTCTTTTACATGACTTTACAAATCGTATTATGAATAATTTGATCGATTTTTAGGGTAAAACGATTGAAAGTGTGAAATTGTGAAATATTCTGAAGTGAAAACCCTAAAAATCTGCTGTTGTCATTTGTTTACAAATAATATGTCTCGAATATAGTTAAATTCAATGCATCAAAAACCCAAGCTTGTCTCGTTTTGGCGAAAAAAAGTGAGTTTCTCCAAGCCCGGAGAATGTGAGAATGTGCCCAGGAATTGCATGATCTCATTCCACCATCTCCATTTCACAACAGCACATGCAGACGCACCGCTCAATACCATCCATACCTTGTCAGTCTACCACCCTTACGAACAAAGTGCTTTACTTCCACATTTATAATGCATAAAGATTGGAACGCATTGTCTATCTTTCCTGAAAACTACTATTTCGCGTGATTGACTTTTCAAAATATTCGGGCTTTGCATGGGTACACAAGTCACATTATTGCAATTTTCGTAGACTTATATTTTTTTTTTTAATAAATTACTGTCCATGTTTCACATTGATAATGTTGCTTTCCAAAAGGTGAAACATTTTATTTCACCTATCCAGCATAGTAAGAGCGCATTTGACTACTCTGTCAGCTTAGATGGTAGTTGCTCTACCTTCTGTGCTCTAAGTTGACGGTTTGATCCCTCCCAGGACACACAAACATAGATGTTTGTTCTGTGGCTGGGTGTTATGAAGTATCTAAAATATATGTATTTAAAATATATTGTGAATGAGTGTTATGTATGTATTTAAAATATATCAATTATTCTATCAGCCATTTAGTCACCATAATACAAGCTATGATTAGATTGGGGCTAGATGTTGGGCTAGATGATTGTGCTTATTGTCCTCGAATGTTTATTATTTTATTTGGTGCATAGCAAATTTTTTTTTATAAAATTGTACTATTGTTTTTTTGAAGATAAATACATGTAACCATTGAAACTGCTTACTTAGAATAACTAGTATAATTGTTATAATATTTTTTATGCTGATAAAGGTGAAAATATGTTTCACATGATAACAAATGTTTTAATGACTAATGCCTTTAGATCAAAGACAGTGCTGAGTGACTACTTCACTAGTTATTGATTTAATGTTCACACTCTAGGCAAAAAAATAAACACCAACAAATAATTAATTCAGTATAGGCCCAAATCTAATTTTGAATTAATAATATTAGTTTAGATAAATCAATCCAAAGCTAATATCCACCCATTTGCTTGAAATCTGTTACTGAAACATTTAGAAAGCATTATGTAAAACAATTCTATTCTACAAAAAGTGAGTATTCAAATTCATAACTTTGCCAGTCTTTTATTTATTGTTCAGAACTGCTTTGCTGACACAACTTTACTAGATCAGTCACTTTCGTTTTACTTTGACAAGGTTCCATCCCATTCTGATTGCATGTGAATTATTACCTACAAGCTTTGCTTAGTCTGGGGCTAGAAGCAGGCCAGGTGTATTTCACACTTTAAGTACCAAGTTAAAAGTACCAATTCGTAGAGAAGTGCTGTGCCAGACGAGATAGTATGTTGGTTAATATAATTTTAATTTTAAGGGCTTTGCAAGCTGAATTGCACTTTGTGGCTTTGTAGAAAGTCTCTGTTTATATAAATGTCTACTTTTTGTATGTTAACTAATATGTATTCTGTGCTTGAATGTTGTCCACATACATTTAATTGTTTATTAACTCAAAAGTCACTTTGTTTCATTTGAACGAATGAAATGAAAGAACGGGAAAACAGCAACTAGCTCAAACTCCCGATTCAACCAAGTAGGTAAGTATCATTACATAGTTTAAACCAAAGTCAATTCCCGCTTTCTGTCTGTCTCTATGTATGCTTAGATCTTTAAAACTATGCAACGGATTTTGATGTAGTTTTTTTTTTTAATAGATAGAGTGATTCAAGAGGAAGGTTTATATGTATAATGCATAATATATGTAGTAGAGGAACACTGATAATATTAGAGGTTTCTAATCACATTAGACATTCTGTAGTATATTTAGTATCAGCATTGCACCCATGCAAAGCCGGGGCGGGTCGCTAGTTCTACAATATAATAAGTATGTGAATGTAATAAACGCTTTAAGTCATGTAGTCATACATAAATAAACCAAGTGTTATATATGTAGTTAGAAAACTATAAAGTTATAGTTATAACCTAAAAATACATAACTACGTACTTGACGAGGTGAAAATGTAATATTGTAGATAGAAAGACTCACTATCAAGAATGGTGCCTGTTTGAGTCTGGTCAATGTCTAAGGATGTCTTGAACTGTTCTAGAGCTTTATCCTTCTGTCCAATTTTCTGTAGGGCTTGGCCCAAGAGCTTGTACGCCGCTGCGTTGTTATCTTTTTGAGTGAGATATCGCTCAACATATATTTGGCAATTCGCATAATCTCCCACATCGAAATACAACCGAGCTACCGAATATGCTCGGTTTTTAAACTGAAAATTAGAAAAACAGAAATTTTACGCATATATTGATGTAGAATTGATCATGCAAAGTTGCAAATCAGAATCTTTGACAGAACGCTGGTAATGTAACCTCGACTCGACTTACCTCTTTCTCAGAGAGATTCGATAGTAACTTTTCCACATGTTTATCAACGTCTTTTTTACTTTTAAACATTTCGACAAATTCACCAAACTAACTAATAACTTAGAAGTAAATCCAAGAAATGAAATCGCGTCGGGTGGGGTCAAGTATCACGGCAATTCGGCATTCAGCGCTCGTCCGACATTTTTTTGTTCTGCTTGCTTCTGACTGATTGACGTGACTAAACTAAACCTGCTTGCTTGCTTTGCCTGGCTTAGCGGAGTTACCAGCAAAAACATAAATTTACCTCAATAATTCGAGTAGTTAGATATGCATACTTTTAACGTATTCGCAACATGACAGCACTCTAGCGTTATTTACATTAAAATAATATGATTATTATTATTATTACTAAAGAAGTATGAATGTAACCAATTTATATCCCGAAATATATATATATATGATGAACATAGTTGTATGTTCTGTATCTAGGTGTTTTATTATATCACTTATGTATTTAATAATATCTATGTATTTTATCAGTCATCTAGTAACCATAATAAAAGTTGTGCTTAGTTTGGTGCTAGATGGTGTTATGTCCACACATATTTATTAATAAATATATAAATCTAGGTAATGTAATTATTTTTTAGTGGCTATATAGGCAAGTACAAAGCGGGGTTTTACTATCATAGGAAATTTTAGTTTTTCAGGATGTTAATTTGTTTCGGAAAATTCGTAAGACGTGAGACGATTTAACTTTACAGAAGCCAATTAAGTCTGGACACAAATATATGTAAAATTATAATAAACTTGAAATATTTATCAAAATATTTTATTCTACAGGAAGTACGAGTAGGTATTAGCAGTACTATTATTTAATGTCTCTCAGCAAAAGTCGTTTATCGTCGGGAATACGAACACCCAATATTTGTCTATAGCGGTTACAACAGTTATAATCGAAATTGAACGACATTATATTGGCAAATAACCAATCAATTAATTCTAAATATTATTTGATGAATCTGATTGTGTTAATAAATCTAAACATATATTTTGCAGCTTTATTCGAATTAGTAAGGATTTGACTTTCTATTTTAAAATGTCATGAAGCGGAAACGTAGACGTTGCCAATGATTTTCGGAGCGTCAAAGCTTTTGTGATACATCTTGCTTTTAAATTCAGGTAGTTGTTTTTGAGAGTTGGTGATAGCAAGATGTTAACAAAAGACTTGACTGTGACCGCGTAATTCCGTTACTAAGGTGATAGTTTTAAGAATATTCTAGTGTGCAAATTCAAATCAAACTGTGTGTGAGCATTACGTGTTTTGTTTACTTCGTTGTCTGAAGAACCCGTTAGCATCCATAATAATGGAAGGTGAAGAAAACCTCCACCTAATGCCATGCCTGACGCGACATATACAGGGCGTATACAGACCACGTTTTGAAATCAAAATGAAGTCGTATATCAGTAAGATCGTCTATATAGAATAATAAGATACTTTCCCTACATGTGGCATAGCCGTAGGACGCCCTCTATATGTTTTTTTATTTTACCTTTCCTGAAAACTGTACAAGTGATTTAGTGAAAAAGGACAAAAGTGTATATTTAATTTATATGACAAATGCGTGCATGAGGTGGTAGAGTTAGTCGTCAGATGGTACCAACAGTGTGCGTGTGTGTGTGTGTGTGACGAGACAGAAAAAGGGAAATAGAGAAGTACGCAACGGCTGTGCGCTTAACCTACTGTAGTGTAGTGTATAAAGTGTTCTGTTATATAAACTTATTCAGGATTATAGTGTTAAAGTTATTACCAAGGTGATATGTCAGATGTTACACATCATATGCGATTACTGTAAGGCCCGCCCTTTTTTTAAGGGCTTAATTAAAAAAAAATGCCTAGGTATATATTTTATTATTTGATGAGGTTCTGATTTTTATTAAGCATTACACTTTTTATGTAATGTATTCTGAAAACAAAATCACATAGTGATAGTGATAATAAAGCCACAGCACATTCACCTATAAAATGGAATGATAAAATATGAACTGTGATAACTGGGGATGTTGATAATTCTATATACATCCAGATACTGGAACCGTAGTAATACCGTCTTCGAAGCTCGAAGGTGACTGACGAACCGTTACGATAACGATACCGTGGGTCAGCTGGACACTGCTTACACAAAAATAAACGTCACATCGCCGAAACGCCAAGCTATCATAGTAGTACTGTACAAATTTTTCAGCTCTATTCTATGATCCTTAACAAAGTTGTATTTTTTAAGGCATTAGGTTGCGAACAGGTACTTAGGGAGATGATGCTGATGATGATGATGATGATAAGGTGCATTGTGTGTATATCAAATCCGTCAATATGTGAGTAATTCTGTCACTGCTACATTTCGTTTACAGACATTTTACCTTTGACTAAGCTCTGTGAGAATCACAGAGCTTAGGTTATAGCTAGAAGTAAAAATTACCTATTAAATATTAAATTAAATATTGAGAGATTGTAGATATCTAGGCGTTTGTGTATTGTGTATGTGCGAATTAACCAGTGATGTCAAAGGTAAAATAACTGCTGACAGACTGTAACAAGTAAACGTGGAATAATATAATCAAAGAAAATAATATCTAGGCGTTTGTGTATTGTGTATGTGCGAATTAATCAGTGATGTCAAAGGTAAAATAACTGCTGATAGACTGTAACAAGTAAACGAGGAATAATATAACATAATAATAATTATAAGCCTTTTATTCAGATCTTTAAAAACTGATTACAATGAATTTAAACTTAAAAAACATTAGTTTTATAATGTTCTTAAACTAAATAACCATTTTAACTAATATCTGCTCCTTGGTTATCATCCTTAGAACTGTTTGCCAGTCAGCAAAGGCCTCCTCCAACCTTTTCCATTCGCTTCTTTCTTGAGCCACTCTGTTCCACATGACTCCCGCCACTTTTCTGATGTCATCATCCCACCTTTTTTGCGGTCTACCTGTCTTCCTTTTGCTTTCTCTGGGGTACCATCGTGTCACTCTTTTGCTCCATTTGTCGTGTCCTCTTATCACGTGGCCGGCCCATCTCCATTTAAGTCTTTTGACTTTGATTGTTACATCTGTAGTCTAACATCTGTCTTTTTGACATTTAACATACTCCTTTCCATTGCATATTGGCAAGTTGCTAGTTTGTTCAATATTTCCTGATTTAAAGTCCATGATTGACAGCCGTATGTAAGAACAGGTAGTACGCAGGTGTTAAATAATTTACTTTTTATGTTTATATGAAGCGTTTTATCTCTCATAGCCTCTCTCAAGCTCCAGTATCTCTTCCATCCGTTCGTGATTCTTCTCTCCACTTCTTTTAGCATGGGTTCTTTTTGTGTTATAACCTGTCCCAGAGAAATGTACTCATCAGTATAATCAATTACAGTGTTCCCTAATTCTATGGTATGTTTGATTCCATTTGTCATCACTCTTTTTTTATCTGGATTCAGTGTCAATCCTACTCTCTCACTTTCTGTCGCAAGTTATTTTATCATTTTATTTAAGTCTTTTGATGTTTTTGCCAGTAGCACTATATCGTCAGCGAATCTCAAATGCAACATTAATACTCCATCTACATTTAACCAGAGATGTTCCCAATTAAGTTTTCTGAAGATTGATTCTAGTACTGCGTTAAACAGTTTCGGAGATAAGGGATCACCTTGTCTTACACCTTTTTCTACTCTAAAAGGGCGCTCCTTTTCGTCCGTTCCGTTTTCTTTTCTAATTGAATTCTCGCTGTACTGCGGCTGTATATGTTCTTTATTAATCGAATGTATTTATGTTCGATTCCTAGTTCTAGTAGTGCCTCCCATATGTTTTCGTGTGTCAAAAAATCGAATGCTTTACTATAATCAATAAATGCGATGTAATATGTTAGCTGGTACTCATTGTATTTCTCTAAGACTTGACGCACTATGTGGATGTGGTCGATTACTGAATAGTCTTTGCGAAATCCTGCTTTCTCGACCGGTTGGTGTTCTTCTAGGGTTTTTTCAATCCGTTTTAAGATGATCTTAGCAAAAATCTTGTATACGTTAGACATAAGGCTGATAGGGCGGTAGTTTCCGGTGTCATATTTACCCCCTTTCTTATAAAGTAGGATGATGTTAGACTCTGTTCATTGCTGGGGTATAGTTTCGGTGTTTATGATATCGTTCAACATCGTTGAACATATCTGTGAGCACAGGTGTCAGGATCTCCCTGCTATGTCTTAGAATTCCATTGCATATGCCATCGGGTCCGGGTGCCTTATCATTCTTTTGACGAATCGTTGATCTTTGTAAGTTGTAAGTACTCGGTGGATTCCAATAATTACACGTCACTGATTATACAAAATCACTTCCTGGAGGTTCTTCTATTGTTTGAGGCGGGGACTGTTAGCAAGAGATTGCGTTTACTATTTTAATTCAGTTGATTTCTGTCGGAGGTTATCACTATGGAATAATATAATCAAAGACAATAAACGCAGAACTTGAAAAAAGTCTCACGTCAAAGCTCTTAGTTGTGGTTTCAAGCAAGACGTTATCGCTAATATTTTAATGCTACGCAGTGATACGCAGCTTTATATTTTCAGATCAGCGTTTGTATTCTCGTTGTTTCGGACCAATATTTATCATGATACAAAAGGAATCTCGCTCTCAAAGTTTCCCTGAAATAAAGGGTATTTTTAATAGAGGGCAATCACAATGCATCAATTTAAAAAAGAAGCGTTACAATAGGTGACGACGACCGGCGCGCCGACCGACCGACGACGCCGCGCCCCCCGCTGCCAGTCGCCCGCCGCCGAGGCCGGCCGAAGACGACGAAGAAAGACGACGGCGACCGACCGACCGACGACGAAGTGCCGAGTCTCAATGAAAATACTCTTGGGACTCTTGTTTGCTCCGAGGCTTTTATCTATTTCTATTATTTATTATTTCATAGAGTAATACTATTCTGATTATTTTTGGCCGTCTTGCGGAGCAAACATAGCACGGCTTGACTTTAGTAGTGCGTCGCACGAATTGGAGGGTGAAAAGACTCACATCTGGTAGGGTTTTGTTTTCTGATTACATATTTACCACTAATAACATTAGGTTATTCCGAGAAAATATTAAAACATTTTTAACCTCAAATCAAATAAATCAGATAAAACTACGTAAAGATTGACAGATAATAATCAACTTTGTCGTATTTCTTGTCTATGGTTTAACATGTGTGCAAAATTGATGTGAACGAAACGTAAAAATCCTGTCAGTGATTTTGTTATGGCTTCTTTCGACGACTTTGGCTTATCTTCACTACACTTGGTTACTTATCACCTATCACTAGGTAGGTTATGTTGGAGTATAGAAAAAAACGCGCAAGGCGAGCGAAGCGTGCCGCGGCAGCGGCCGCCGCAGCGCCAGAAAATAATACAAGGTCACGGTATATCTGATCTTTGTCGTATTTGTTGTCTGTGCTATATCATGTTGTGCAAAATTGATGCGAACGAAACGTTACAAATTTACGAAACGTTACGATAGGTTACAAATGTTTTTTTTTCTCATTTGTGCATCTACCTTTATCTTGGGAGCTTTACCAGGGGTGAGGTGGACCTCTCCCTTCCCCTCCTTGGTAATTTAAACTAGATTTGTATCAATATTTTTTTTTTTAGGTTAGTTTACATGTATTCAAATATCTCGCAAACGGGGCAATACCTAGTATAGGGGTGGTACCAGGGGGTAGGGAGGGTCCCCTCCCTCCCCCCCCCATTTTTTTCCCCTTCATTTTCGTGCGACGCACTACTAAAGTTTAACCAAAAAGAGTTATTGTTATTGACTCCGGTGTAAATAATTGGAATAAAAGTTTTGTGTTTCTTTGTGGTTCGAGCAAAAATAATCCGTACTTACCATTATTATATTTGATTATGTGAAAGATACCATTTTATATAAAACTGGCTGTTGCTCGCGACTTCGTCTGCATTTTTTTTAAAGGAATTGTAACCTTAATCCTTCCCCAGCAGCGGGCCTAGCACGGCACGAGGAGAAATAGTCTTTCCCCGGTTTTTATCCACCTCTCAGTGAAAATAGTTTTTCGTAGACTTTATGTCCCGCTACTCCCCGACCCAGAGCACGGCCTATAAACAACATGGATAAATGTATCTCTATTTGATATAAGACAGGGAATATTAATCACTGTCCTTCGAAGGTGGGTATAAATGCATAACTTGTAAATATTGAATAGTTTCCTCAAGAAAATAATGTCTCAAGTATTCTACAATTTCCTTTTAAGATATGCGATATGATATCAGATATGCAAACGTTAGATATGTAATAATACTCCGGATATAGAGATGTAGGTACACCAACTTTATTCCATCAGCCATATAATTCGCCAACTTCACAAACTCGAACACAGAAAGCTTAAACTGATATAAACTCAATACAAAGCAATGCGCTGCTTACTCCACCAGGCTCTCAACCAGACTAGCCCGACTGCCAACAACTCGCCATGTTTAATTCTCTAAATTTACTCGCCACGATTAATCAAATAACAATAATATTATAACATAAACTAATTAATTAACTAAATAACAATAATATTTTTTAAATATACACATACGATACACACATTTAGTAATTCGGCATGTAAGTAGCTACAACAGTAGTTTCCAAACAAATTTGCATACAGGTACATATAGTTTATTTAACTAGGTATCTATTCTCACGAATACTCTCGCTACCCGTAAACCAATTAATTCTTACTTACCTGGTGAGAAACCAAATTGGACCAACCAACCAAATCCATTGGTGAGATAGATATTGCAAACCAATCACTTCTTGCAATAACTTCATCTCGCGTCTTTTCTAAATTACAGTTTTCCGACCTGTTAACCAATCATTTCTTACGGGTGGAATAATAAAAGATATTGCAAACCAATCACTTCTTGCAATAAGTTAATCTAGAATAAATTTTAAATTACAGTTTTCCGACCCGTAGGTAAACCAATCACTTCTTACGGGTGGAATAATAAAAGAAATTGCAAACCAATCACTTCTTGCAATAACTTTATCTAATAATTATTATAGCCTTTTATAATCATGATGACAGCAACAGTAATATACTTAATTAAATTAATGATTACATGTTTATCGAACAATTATTCAAATGAAATGACTATGTCCGTCTAATGAGACCAAAATAATAATTAAACTATGAATCACTGTTGCTATCATAATTTACATCATTATCTGATTCAAGAACTTGTAAAGCAGCAATATGAATCCAAGGCAACATTCTATCGGCAACTATGGTCGTTTTGCGTTTAGTTTTAGTAGCTGTACCTACAGCTGCTAATCTATACCTATCGTTACTAAGACTTCAGAAACCATAGAAGGACATACATAAGATGGAAATGTGTTTTGGTTATTTTTACTAAGCTCCCTAAATCTAAAAAGCTTGTGAAGGAACACCATTAACCAAACCTCTTAAAAGAATGTAGAGTTTGGACTAGAATGAGATATGCGCATTGTCTTGGCTACTGTAGCGTCTTCAATGTTTTGATATTCTGACTTAGATCTGCAGTTTTCTGCTTTGTGACCAACACGATGACATAACGAGCATCGAATCAAATGTTTTGAACATCTTAAGAAAGGATGTCCAACTTCTTTGCAATTAAAACAGTAGACATTGTCATTCTGAAGGTTTTTGCCGCCGGTTTTGTTATTTGGAGCATTGTTAGCGTTTGTATTAAAATCTGACCTGGTTGTATAACTTGAGCCATCATAAGACTGTGAAGTTTCTTTGTTGCTGATAAGAAATTGCAGCAGCTGATCTGGGTGTGAGCATCTCAAAGCTAAAGCACTTAATTTTAATGTCTTATCATTTAAGCCATGTATAATGCAATCGACCGCACGCTTGCCTTCAATGTCGCATTGGTTCAACGGAGCTAACTTATCATATTAATACACTTCTATTGGTTCAGTAAACCTACTTCTCCGCTTCAACATCTCCTCCAAAGATTGACAATAGTTTTGTTCGTATTGGAAAGCATTATGAAAATTTTCTTGCCACTCCGTCCATGTATAAAGTATTGAGTTCAATCCTTCATACCAAACTTAGCCAATCCTTGAAGTTTTTGCATCGAAAAATGAATCGTTGTTCTTTCATCCCAGCCGTAAACTGTGGCGCACTCATTTACTTTCTTTAACCAAATGTCAACCCTTTGATTCTTTGATGAAGGATCAAAATCTGGCAATATGTTTTTATGATTTACGTTATTTGTGTAATGGGGTTCGGCAGCAGTTGACGTCTGCGATTTTGAGTTTCTAAGTGCATTAAGAAGATGACCTATGTCGTTCGTAGAAAAGCTGGGACTATCTGACCTCTTTAATTGCTGTGCGTTGGCTTCGGCGTTGCTCAGCTCCACCGGTTGCTGATGCTCTTGAGCACGGATGTTGCTTCTACTGCGCCGTCGGCGTCGCCGAGTGGAAGACCGGTGCTCTCGATCTCGCTCGCGTTGTTCAGTGGATCGAAGCCTGTTCCGCTGTCTCCGTACTTCGTCTTCTAGGTTTCGAAGCAGCTCCTGTTCTCTGCTAAGTTCTCGCAAGCGACCCCGTTCACGCGTAAAGCTGCGTGTGCGATGCAGACTCCGACTCCGGCTCCGATGTGCGTGCTGACCGCTGCTGCCACAACGCGTTCGATTGCTACTGCGTCGCGTCTCCTCTGATTGCCTCGACACTCGGGGAGTCTCTAGGCGTCTAGATTCACGGTTATCAGCCATTATCTGACACTCAAAATAAACCAACTATGTAAATGTTCATTTAGTTTGTTATCATAATAAGTAATAAACAATATACAATAGTTTCTTAAATCTTAAATAGAGAATTATACAGGCAAGTTTATAAATCACTACATAGTATAAAACAAAGTCGTTTCCCGCTGTCTGTCTGTCTCTATGTATGCTTAGAACTTTAAAACTATGCAACGGATTTTGATGCGGGTTTTTTTTTTATAGATATAGTGATTCAAGAGGAAGGTTTATATGTATAATACATGCATAATATAGTAGAGAAACACTGATAATTTTAGAGTTTTATAATGTGATGTCGTAAAAAAACACATTTTTTTGCGCTTACATTGCGAACGCTGGCTGAACCCTACGAGATAGATCACAATAATGTACATTAATGTACACAAAGGTGTACAACAAAAAAAAAGACTATGGTAGACTGGTATATGTCTATCTCTTAGGTTATGTTATTCTCTTAGATAACGTTGTATAAAAAGACATTCTGTAGGATATTTAGTTTAGTATCAACATTGCACCCGTGCGAGGCCGGGGCGGGTCGCTAGTATATAATAAATAAATAAGTTTATCAAAAATATAACAATAAATACTAAACACGAGTCACTGCTATTGTGTATAAATACAAATAATTGATGAGGATAATGTCTAAAGCTTTCAAATTTCGATAATATTTTAAGACAAAACAACTGTAACTTGGCGGGTACTTAAGTATCACTTCTAATATCGCACCTCCGATAAAAAAGAGTTTCAACTCGAAAAACCTTAATTTTCAGGAGAGCGAAAATAAACTCGCCAGATTTGATTATCGGTCGAAATGCATACATTAATTTTAAAATATTTAACATGTTATATATATTTGAAAAGCTCTAAAGGAGCACTATCAAATGACATATTTAATTTATGAATTTTCTTGAAAAAAATCCTGAAAATTTTCGATTGTAACGCTATTTTAGATAACTATTTGGACATTTGTAAAAAAATATACACTTTTTAACTTGTAACAATGTTTATTTTCATGAAATTAACCGTTTTTGGTACATAATTATCAGTTAAATATACATACCTAGCAAAACTGTTTCAAAAATAAACACATAAAAAACTTAAAAGACATAACTTTCATTATAATTTCTACATAAATCACCAATCAGTACTATTTTTAAATAGTTTAACATAAAGTTGCTTCTAATAATCTCCTCTTACATTAATCTACCATTTAAGGGAGCTTAGTGGCACTTGTCAGTGTCAATCTTTTACTAAGGAACTGTTTTAAAGCTGTAATTGTTACATAGGAACTAAATCACACTTAAAACTATTTTCATTACGTATAATTTTTACTTATCACTAATCAGTACCATTCTTAGATAGTCTAACGTAAAGTTTCTTCTTCTAACCTCCTCTTAAATTAATCTACCCATTTTAAAGGAACTTCAATTTATAATTGCTTGAAAGCTGTAGTTTTTACGCAGGAACTAAATCACACTTAAAACTAACAATCATTGACGCATTAGGTTAAAATTTACTAAGTAGGTAAATCACGTTACAATTGGCTATAAAATGGCGCGTAGGATTGTGGCACATGATTACTTTGCACCAAACTCATTAAATCGGCTTTCTTTCTTTCGCTTAAAGGCAGCTGGTTGTCATAGGCAGATTTTAATGCAGGCAGAACTTCAGGATTTTTGCGCAAGATGTTAGTTTCAGAAAATAGCTCCGCTTCATAAGATTTTTTGTAAAACATGACACAAGGTTTTTCTTTCATGAATTTCACTACTTTGACATCTTTCAGTTTCATGTTACCCATTCCCAAACGCAGATCTGCGTGTAGTTTTTTTAAGGATGTAAAGTCACTGAATGACAGCTCATTTACATTGTAGGGACATCCGGTTTTCTTAGCATTTTTTATTATTTGCGCATACTGGGAGGGCACGTAAATTGGGCCGGATTTTAGGGTCTTTTTTACACATTTTTCAATAACAGAATGAACCGAATCGCCTTCATTCTGCGTGTGTCCAGTCACTAAAAATTTGTGGGTTATCGATTTCAATGTCGGGAATTTGAGAACGCAATACAAATACAAAGCCATTATGAATCTGTTTTTGTTTTGCCCTCCGCAGTTATCTGAGTAGAAGGTTATATCAACAGCAGAATCATCACTTGCGACAGTCGTTTTTCTATAAATTTAAGAATGCAACTGCCAATTTCATCAGAGCCGCGTTTGCCAGTCCCCTCATGCCAGAAGTAACTTTCTGTTTTTTTCGTGGAAAGATTAGACACTGTAAAGTTAAAGCAGTTCAATTTACTTTTGTAGTAAAAAACAGACACGTCTCCTTTTGGCACTGGCATAACAGCTTGAAGATCGTAAACACAAACTATGTTTGTATCGGAAGCGTTGTCTTTGTCTCTCTGTTTTTCTTGGCGTGATAACTGTTTTTCTTTTAGGTGTTTATCATACTTTTCTTGCAGATATTGCTTGTCCTCTGCGTTCTCATAAGCGACACATAGCTCGCAGCGATCTTTTTTAGGCACGAAAAAGCCTAAATTGAACTCTGTGTTGAAAATTTTTGCGTACATTACATAATTGGCGTAAGGTAAATTACTACGTTCACATTCTTTGTGTACTCGCGATGTAGATCAGCAATTGTCTTCCCACCTTCAATGAACTCTCTTGTGGTTTGCTGTCGGAGGTAATGACTCTCGATGCGGGGGATTGAGTTAATGTGTTTGCGGACAGATTCCTTAACACAGTCAGGTAGCTTACGATGACCTTCATGTTTGCCTCTTTTGTCCTTTTCAACTATGCCCGCAGATTTCCGCTTCTGCACAACCGTCTGAATAACTCTGTTGTTGATGTCCAGAGTATTTAAAAAGAAGGTCTTGCAAACTCGGATGCGATTTGTCATTTTCGAAAAGTAAAACGCGTTGTTTAGCTTTCTTCCCTTTTCAGTTGTTGTATACCTATATTTTCGTTTTATAGGCGACATGTGCTTGTTAATAAAGTCTCTTTGGCGGTTTACATCTTTAAGTTCCCAAAATTCTGTAAATAAATCTTTTCTTTCCGATTCTGAAAGTTTATCTTTGCATTTTAACCGACAACTTGCACCACATGGTGATTTCACTTCCCTCGCATTCTTTTGCACTTTCATCAGTGTAACATAAGCAAACCCTGAATTTCTCAGGATTTTACGTTTATTTTGCTGCCATTCTTCTGGTTTAGCTACGCGTTTTCTGCTTCGTTTAGTCGTATCTGGTAAAGGCAAACCATCTATTTCTTGTACGTTTGATGTTGAAGGAGTTTCATTTATATCGGCTGCTGGGACTGTAGATGTAGCGTCTAAATCCATACCACCGATGTTGTCTTCATCTTCAGAATCTTCAGGGATGGAGCGACGTCGTTCAATCTCAAAATTAGGATCTTTAACAGAGTCATCGCTATCTTCACTAGAAGAGCTCGAAGAATCAGAGGAAGTACTGTCTGTATCTGAGGAACAATCGGTTGAAGAACCAACAGTAGGTTTTTCTATTTGTTTAAAACTTTGGTCTCTGCTTTTTATTGAATTTCTCTCAAACAGCCCACTTGTAGACGGCGGTAACTTAACTTCTATACTTTCTTTCGTAATGGTGACTAAATCTCTTATTGTGGTATCTGTAGAAACAAAATAAAAATAATATCAAAACATTCGACCGACCGCATCTTTATATAAATTCAATAATCAATTAAATAAGAACCTTGAGTCTGATGTTCGTCGGGTAGGTTTTCAGGAAACTGCTCATTTGGGGATGTGTGCATTTCAATTTCCATAGTTTTGTCGTTGCTGGAATCATTCCTTGCCACATTTTCTGTTGAATATAAATCATAATGTAAAATCGAAATAAACAGCCATAAATAACAATTCATTTTATAAGTAGGTAAATTAAAATAAAACCTTTGTCAGCTGAGAAATTAATCTGACTTTCAATGCCTGCATTTCTGCTTGAACATTGTGGTAATTCAAGGTCTGCATTCCCAGTTCCGGCGAGTTCCAATTGTAATGAATTTCGATCTGAAAGTAAATGATAAGTAAATAATCCCTTAAATTTAACAATAATACAATAAAGTAGGTTTATAGCTATTTAAAATACCTTCACTACATAATCATTTATATCAATATCTTACCTGATAAATTTGATCCCAAGACTGTTTTGCGATCATTCATTGCGGGTAGATTTTTATCATTCGATAAAGCTAAACGCAAAATAGCGTCTTTTCGCTTCATCTTACTACCCTAAAAACAAACATTATCAAGAATAAAATAATATCGTTTTATAAGATAAACAAAAATAAAGGTACAGTGGTCATTAAATAATACAATGATGCAAATTGAAATGTTTGTACCATAACAATTTATTTTTTTCTCAAAAAGTATTATAAGATGAAAAGTAACACTTTCTCATAGCGAAGCGAATCTGAAACACTGATACAATTTAAAATATTACACTTTTTTATACAAATCTTAACTTATTTGCTCACAATCTTTTAACTTTATACCGTAATAATTATACTTGTTACTCTTTATTAGTAAAAAACATGTATGAAAATATAATTTACCTGTCAATAACACTGACACTTTTTGGATTGTAACACTTTTTGTCTGATCATGTACACGTCCACCTTTCACAACTCAAATTGTTACACTGATTGAGAACACTGGAGTCCAAAAATGCCTTAGTGATGTAGTGTTACAACTCCACCTAGCGGACATTTTTAGAGCTACGTTTGTAATCTTTTTTGAGAAGAAAAACAATCAAATTTCAAGCATTTCTGTATATTTAACTCAAAATTCAACTTTTTCAAGTTGTAACCCTTTTTTATCGGAGGTGCGATATGTAATAATACTACGGATATAGAGATGTACACCAACTTTATTCCATCAGCCATATAATTCGCCAACTTCACAAACTCGAACACAGAAAGCTTAAACTGATATAAACTCAATACAAAGCAATGCGCTGCTTACTCCACCAGGCCCTCAACCAGACTAGCCCGACTGCCAACAACTCGCCATGTTTTATCCCCCCTCCAAGTAGGTATTATTTCGTTAGCAAGTCAAAACAAGTTCTTTACAGAAAACTCAAACGTAATAAATACTATTTGAATCCAAAGAGTCAAAACAAGTACTAGAAATTAATGTAAAATAAATTGGAATTAAATTCAAACCTAACAGATAGAACGAAAGTCACACAAGACATACCTATCCGAGATGCCAGTAACGCCTTTGAATTTTAGTTTAGTTTAGAATTTTAGTTAGTTTGATCTGCAATAAATTAACTGGTTATGTATTGAATTTTCAGATTAATGCCAAAATGGATTGTATTCCCAGGGACAGAACATGTAAGGCAGCGTGTATCTACTGGTTTTCATGAAAAGCATGGCCTGTCGGATAATAAACATTAATGCAAGGTATCCAGGGAGAGAGCATGACTAGTTTATAATCAATCACTCCAATTTGAATAAGGAAATGAGACGCTAATGATTATAGGGTTTTTGTATAATTTATTTTATAATATATTTATTTATTTACGTTTTATTCAATAATAGCAGCGCATCAAGATTTATTAATACTTAGTATATACAGTTGTGGTCATATAATTAACTCATTCACTGCCACCACGATTTTCTTGAAGTTTATCGAGATGCCGCCGTATAAAACCGCGGACACGCTAGGCGTGCTCGCGGCATTGCTTGAATAAAATGATTTTAGTAAGTAAATTTATTATAACGTAGTTAAAGGTTCTCAAACTTTTTTTACTAAAATTCCCATGCATAAATGAATAAAGTTTTATTGTGAACTGTAACATTGGCATTGTTAACAGTGCAAGTACATTTGTTTTAATAATATATTGAGTGATAATCATATTTAAACATATTTTCAGTCTTATATGAGTGAATTCATCTAAATTATTAAACCGATAAAAAGCTTTGAACTGCAGAAAGTTTGTTTACGTTATTTATCTCGTATTATCATAATGTTGGTTGATTGGCTTTACCTAATTACATAAGTATGAATTAAATTCAAAATATTCAAATGAAATAAATTGATTTCTTATCTTATCTTCAGGAAAAGTTAAATTTGTACCGGAAACGGAAGATATTAATAATGACAAAATTTTTAGCGAGACAAACGAACAGCAATTGATTTTTATATAATAGAGATAATTTTACTGTACGTGTGTATGTCACTGTGTGTGTATGTATAATTATATAAAGATATACATAGGATGTGTACGTTTTTTTTTCATTGATGGCGTATGGAGTTGTATAAGCGACTTCATATAAGTAGTATATCAGTCATGTGGTACCCATAACACAAGCTCTGCTTACTTTGGGGCCAGATGGTGCTGTGTGAAATGTCCGGCATTATTTATTTATTTATTATTTATTCATACATGACACAGTACTGTATCCGGTAAAAACAACGGTCCGATAAATTATGACATTCCGTTTTGTCATCAAATACTGGTTAAAAATCTCATATCGTAAGCTTATAACTCTGAAATTAGCAAATCGTTTAATAGAATAAAAAAGTTTGGGAACCTAAGGGTAGCTTCAGTAAGTGAACACACCTAGCGTGTTCTCGGCACTACAAAATACCTATTTTTCGTAAAAAAAACTAACTAGTTTTTTTAGGGAACCGCTTCAATATGCCAAAGCCTATCCTTTAAAAATGATGCACTAAAAGTTTGAACAGAAAATCTGGCCTAGTTTTGGAAATATAACCGAAACATTCAAAACACGCCTGGCGTGTTCTTGGCGTAGAGACTTAGATTAGCCTGAACACGCGAGGCGTGTCAGTGGCAGTGAATGTGTTAAGAACGATTTGAAGTTATTGAAGTTTTTTTATTTAAATCTTGTCGTTTATAGAGATGTGTACCTTCTGAGAAGCAACTAGTTATGTTATAAAATAGCCACATTGGTAGAGCAACTTGGCTTAGGAATAAAGAATAAAATCGCAAACTGATTTTTTTTGCATTTTATTTATTTTACCAAAGTAACACATTCAAATAGTACTGAAGCTGGACAAATAATTAAGAACGATTTATTAAACTGCTCGGTAATTGTTTTGTATGACACTTACATATAAAAAATCAAATCATATGTAGGTAGCGCAGAAAATTTAAAAATCAATTTAATACATTTTTAACTAAAATTAATAGTTAATAGCATATCCACGGCTTTTAATTACTGCTTTACACCGGCGAGGCATTGACTCTATTAATTTTTGTCATTTTGCAAGAGAAATAGAGTTCCATTCTGCTAAAAAAAACGTCGTACAGCTCTCTTAAATTCCCACACTGTGTATTTGAAACTTTTTTCTTTACTTCGAACCACAGATTCTCTATTGGGTTTAGATCTGGGCTGTTAGCTGGCCAGTCTAAGACAGAAACTGATTGCGCTGTAAGAAATTCCTTTACGGTGCGTGCAGTGTGCTTTGGATCATTGTCATGCTCGTTTTTAAACATAGCATATGGTCGGCTATATTTTTATAAGACCAATTCTTCCGGCGAAGTTTTATTATTACTTCCCTTGTAGATTTATCACAATTTTTATTTTTTCCCATTGTTTTTTCATAAGAAGCAATCACTTTTAATCTTTTACAGCACTAAATGGCGCCAAAATTATACAAACAGTAACAAATCGACTGAGTGCTCTCTATTATTCTCTATTAGAACTATTTAGCGTTCTTAATTATGTGACCAGCCAGTAAATAGGAATGATATGTTTTAAAGTAGTGTAAAAAGTGTGTCTATTTATTTTGAGCTAATCATTTGTATCAATGAATAGGCACAGTGGTATTATGGAAAGGTTTACGATACCGAGAGAAATAAAAAAAATTACACACCTGAGACACCTGAGACACCTGACACCAACTGGCTCGTCGTCAGGAAGAAAAGGCTCGCCTTCAGGAAAAACAGACTCGCTGGCAGGAGGAACTGGCTCGCTGGCAAGAAGAACAGGCTCATCAACAGGAAGAACATGCTCGCCAGCAACGGGAAGAAAAGGCTCACCGGCAGGAAGAACCGACTCGCTGGAAAGTGGAACTGGCTCGCCGGCAAGACGAACAGGTTCGCCAGCAACGGGAAGAAGAGGCTCGCCGGCAGGAAGAGCACGCTCGTCGGATGAGGAACAAACTCGACTTATAAAGGACCTGCTTGGCCATAGGCAAAGAGCTTCAGGATGTTAAAGAGCAAATCCAGCACCATGACAGCCGGATTTCTGAAGCAGAAACCCAGATTGCAAGTATAAAAAAGCCGTGGATCTCCTAAAATCTAAAGATACAGATATTGATCTCTGTGATCACTACATTGTCAAAACGAGGATTCAAGGTGCCGCCATTTGATGGAGGTTCTGTGTGGTCCACCTAAAAAATTCAGTTCGAAGCCGTCCTAAACGCAAATGAATGGACAAAGTCGCAGGCTGTGACTGCACTAACATTGGTCTTGCGTGACCAAGCACTCAGTGTTTTGGAGGACCTGGGAAGTAAGGTCAGTTATGAGCAGTTGCTGAAGGCACTCAAATCTCTAGGTGACGCACATCTAGAACATGTTTTCCGCGCTCAATCAAACAAAAAACAGGATTCAGGCAATTCGGAGAACCTGCAGCAGTGGGCTCTGTTAATACAAAAACTGGTTCGAAAGGCCTTCCAATCTTTACCTGCAGTTATCGATGGGAACTTGGTTCAGGAATTCGTCGAAGGGTTACGTGACTTGGAAGTTAAAGCTACTGTGAGACTTGGCCATAACTTGGATTAGGAGGAATTGGCACCTAAATTCACCTTGTATGTAAGACGTTTCAATGTGATCCTTGTGATTGTTTGACGACCTCTGTGGCACAGTGTGCTAAGTTCCGGCTGAGACGCAGAAGGTAACGGGTTCGATTTCCGCCGTGGGACAAATGTTTGTACGATCTGCAAGTATTTGTCTCGGGTCTGAGTAGGGTAAAACACCCAGTAGTCAGCCTTTTAGTGGGTAATGAAATTTGTTTCAATTGTATTCTAAATATTAAATAATATTAATAAAAACAATAGATTTTCTCCGAAAGGTTATTTATTAAACTCACTAAAAAAATCAACAAAACATTTAAATTGTAATATAATTATAAAAAAAAACAACATTCATTAAAATATGGCACTTTTCACCAGTGCTCAGCCTCATTTCTCCACAAGTCAGCCATGTCTTACCCTGTAGTCAGCCTCTTACTTATTTTTGCATATTTGGCTTTATCATCATAATATCAGCCTTTATGAAGTCCACTGCTGGACATAGGCCTCCCCAATAGATTTCCAGGAAGAACGATTTTGAGCCCTCTCCATCCACCGACTTCTTGCGATCTTTACAATGTCGTCAGTCCATCGTGTGGGGAGTCGTCCAACGCTTCGTTTTCCTGTCCTTGGTCGCCATTCGAGAACTTTTACTCCCCAACGGTTATAAGTTCTGCGAGCTATATGGCCTGCCCATTGCCACTTCAACTTGCAAATTTTGAGCGCGACGTTGGCGACTTTGGTTTTTGGTTGCGGATTTTATCACGTAGTGAAACACCCAACATAGCTCTCTGCATTGCATGTTGCGCGACTCTGAGCTTGTGTATGAGGCCAATAGTCAGCGACCAAGTCTCAGTTCCATATGTCATCACTGGCAACACGCACTGATAGTAGACTTTCGGCTTGAGTCTCTGCGGTATCTGTGACGAGAAGATGTGCCTTAATTTCCCGAACGCTGCCCATCTGAGTTGGATTCGTCGGCTGACCTCTTTGTTGACGTTGGACTTGCCTAGTTGAATCGTCTGACCCAAATAGACATAATGGTCTACAACTTCGATTATATCGCTCCCAACATGTACCGGTACGGGTGCAACATGAGCATTTGACATGATTTTTGTCTTGCTCATGTTTATTTTAAGACCCACCTGTTGGAGACGATATTGAGGTCGCTGAGCCTATTGTGCCTAGGTCTTCCAGCGGTTTTGCCATGAGGACTATATCGTCGGCAAATCGAAGGTGAGTGAGGCGTTCGTCATTGATGTTGATACCATGTCTATGCCAGTACAAGGGCTTGAAAACATCCTCCAATGCAGAGGCGATCATTGCATAAGCGCAAAAAATGTTTTTATTTACGACACCACATTAGAAACCTCTAAAATTATCAGTGTTTCTCTACTATATTATGCATGTTTTATACTCATAAACCTTCCTTTTGAATTACTCTATCTATTTAAAAAAACCGCATCAAAATCCGTTGCACAGTTTTAAAGATCTAAGCATACATCGGGACAGACAGACAGCGGGAGGAGACTTTGTTTTATACTATGTAATGATGATACGCTTTCATCAAAATGTATGTTTTAATTTTTTTTATTGAACTCTGATTATAAGGGCTTTAAGGTGCTATTTCGTGAAACAGCTACAGACGGCTGATTACTGGATTTGTAGATCCATTGGTCGGCCCCTGACATGCAATTATGTTAGTACGCGGATGACTACTGGTAAAATACCCTTTTCGCCTTAGATGAGTTATGATCAAACTAATGAGCAAAATTGGGATTAATCGCTCCGTTAATTTGAGCTAAATATAAGAAAATTACGAAAAAACCAGTAGTCAGCCGCATAAGGCTGAGCATTGGATCTACATAAAAAAAATCGATACCCAGTAGTCGGCCTCCTAAATTACAGCTTTTAAAGCAAATAAATGCATGTAATAGTTAATTTTATCACATAATAATCATTAAATAGTAACACATCATCCCAATCTACCACAAATTACAACAAATAGACACAAAAACTTACAGAAAACTCATACGTGTCTCCTTAAGAAAAAAATTGTGACAGCGACACGCCCAGTCATGTCTGTGGCGGAGGTGAAAAGGAATGCGTGTAGCTCGCCAACCTGACATGTTATTGTTTCGTATGTGTGCGTAATAGCCAAAAAGGATACAGGGATTTCATTAAACGTAATAAAGGTATAAACCAATTTCAACACTATTTAAAGGGATATAAAGTCCGTAAAGGCTGAGTACTGCTGCGGGGCTGACCACTGGGTGTTTTACCCTATATCTATGTATAATATGTATATATTTACTAAAAAAAGTACCTATATAAGTAGTTTATCAGTCAAATGGTACCCATAACACAAGCTATGCTTACTTTGGGGCCAGATGATGCTGTGAGAAATGCCAGAGATTATTTATTTATTGTATTGAATAAAGGATATTTTGACTTTGACTTTGAGTTTTTAAGGAACGCCTTGGCCCATGCTTTGGAGGTGGAAGCTGTTCGTATTGACACTGGAACACATCGCATCAGAGAAGTGGTGGAGTCTAGCCGCAACGGTCGTCCAAAGTTTAGCCCGAAATGTTATGGGTGTGGAGAAAAGGGTCATTTGAGGTCCAGGCCTAAGAGTTTCAATCTCACAAGCCCACGATGGGAACAGCCTGATCATCAAAGGCCAAATTCACGGAACGACCTGTAATATGCCTTTGGATATTAATGCTTCTCGTAAAGTAGTGAGTTCCCAACTTGCAATTTGCTTTCTTAGGGACTTTTACCGCAAATAAGTTCAGCTCGTGACAGCAACCCGCCTGCACATATCCGTTTAAGGCGAGAAGCAGGTGGAGATGAAATTAGGGAAGACAACTTACCATCATAACGTCATCATTGCCAACATAGTTGATGAGTGCATTCTGGGTTTGGATTTCTTGCGAGAACACCACGCGGAGCAGAGATCGACATAAATCAAGGGCACAGAGGAAATCAAAATGTGGCACAGAGGAAATTTTTATGGAAGGGGATCGTCAGGAAAAGTCTACGCCTGAAGGAAATTGTGCTTCCTCTAAGATCGGAAACTATGGTACCATTACGACTCTTAAAATCATAAGAGAAAAATCGATCTGTATTTATAGAAAGGTTGGACAATGAATAATGACCATGGATTATGGGACGTACTATAGTAAAGGCAACCACCATCTCAGCAGTGCAAATACTGAACCAGAGTAGTGAGGTACATTTAATTTAGAAGGGAATGTTAGTGGGCAATTGCGAAGAAGTAACCTCGATACGAAGATGTCAAAAATTATCCACTGTCAATAAATTAGAAGTCCATTACAATGTGTCATCATTGCTGAAAGATGGTCGCAAAGATCTTTCTGATGAGGAAGTTGCAATTTATTTATTTATTTATTTACACAATAAGATCATAGCATTACAGTAGGTACACCAAGGCGCTTTGAAATAACAGTTTAACAGAAAAATTTAACACAATAAAATATTTTTACCAAATAATTTATAATAAAAATAATTATAAATAAAATTTCTCAAAAAGAAAAAAAGAAGTATTAACAGATTGAACTAATTCTACTACTATCAATCGTCTCACAATACCTCAGACATTCTCTGCACACATTCGTCCATCGGTCAGCAAACAGATCACAAGAAGGTGTTGATGCAATGGCTGAGAAGATGTTACATCGATATGCTGATATTTTTTCTTTGAATGATGGTGAAATTGGAAAGACTGGGCTGGTTCAGCTCACCATAAACACCGGCAACGAGTCACCGATTCGACAACGACCAAGAAGATTAACTGTCGCAAGAGAAAAGGTATTGGAGGTTATGATTGAGAGAATGGTTAAGGACGGAGTGAACCTTCTTCCAGTCCCTGGTGCTATCCTGTAGTACTAGTCAAGAAGAAGGACGGTAGTTTGCGTTTTTGTGTGGATTATCGTCGACTTAATGACGTAACGAAGAAAGATAGTTATCCACTATCAAGAATTGAACAGAGATGAGTGTGGTTTATGAGTGTGGTAGATGAGTGGTTTACAACCCTAGACTTAAAAAGCGGCTACTGGCAGGCTTAAATAGACCCTAAAGATAAGGAGCAAACTGCATTTTCTACGAGAAAGGGTGTGTGGAAATTTAATGTAATGCCGTTTGGATTGTGCTATGCCCCTGCAACTTTTGAAAGGTTGAAGGAAATGGTACTAGCTGAATTAAGTAAGCTTCATGGGGGACGTTATCTCAGAAGACGGTCTGCAAACTGATCTGGAGAAAATCGATTAAGGATTGGCCGATCCCTAAAGATAAGACACAAGTCTGAGCATTTCTAGGATCGTGTTCCTGATGCTGATGTTGCTAAGCCCTTGCATAAATTCACCGAGGAGAAACGATTGTTCAGCTGGGACGAAGAAAGTGGCGTCTGTATGATACGTACACCTATTCTTGGTTTCCCTGACACCGAGAACAAGTTGACACAGATGCAAGTAATACTGGTGGAGGCTGTCCCAGCACAAAGGAGATCAAGATGTCGTGATAGCTTATAGATAGTCCTGCATGTGCCGCTCCAGAAGCGAAAAAACTTGAACTTACCTTGCTTGGGCTGACGCTTGCAACAGCAAAGCCTTTAATCAAGCCGCTGAGTCCTGCAAGAAGGTGCTACGGAAGGCTTGCTTCAATCGAATTGGCCGCCAAGCTAGCGATACATACACGTTGTGCCCAAAAAAGGCAGTCGCGCTGACCCATCAAATAACCGCCCAATTTCGGTCACCTCCCTACTATGCAAATGTATGGAACGTGACCTGAACTCCTGAATATGAAGCACATACCTTGAAGACAACGACCTCCTCAGTGATTGACAATATGGTTTTCGCCGAAAGCGATCTACTGGGGATCTTCTTGCGTATGTCAAGCACATTTAAAGTGAGGCTATAGATAAATATAGTGAAGCATTAGGTAGCTGTTTCACTTGACATCTCAAAGGCCTTTGGTAGGGTCTGGCACGCTAGCCTTATTGGTAAGCTTCAAGCCTACGGATTGCCATCTCAGTTCTGCTCTGAGGGAAAGATTCATTCAAGTAGATGTTGACGGCTACTTGATTGACAATTAATGTCAGAGTACCTCAAGGGCAGTGCTCTCTGCCACAATGTTTTTACTGTACATAAACGATCCGCTTATGCCCGGAATCATTGGGTATGCAGAAGACAGTACAGTTGTGGCGAGATACCTTGCCAACGCACGAGCCAGTAAAACTGAAACTCAGAAATACAGAGACGAGATGCTTATGCGTCTGGATTTGACTCTACATGTCGTGTCCGATTGGGGCGATGCCAATTTAGTTAAATTTAATGCATCTAAAACGCAAGCTTGTCTCTTTTCGACGATTCTATCAGTTTATTCGGTCTATCTTTGATAAAAAAAGTATAGTTTCAGAATTGTAAGAACATAATTTTGTCGATATTAACCATAAGATGTATGTGTTCTTATTAACCAACTGATTATAATTTCTAGGGTATAGGTAAAGTGGGATAAATGCGAGTACCATAACTAGAATTACATATTCAACCATACACAACTTTTTAGTTTGTTATAATTGAATGTACCTACATAATTCCCACGTATATCAAATATTATTTCTATGTGCATAACGGCAAACCGTAACCTAGGTTTCATAATGAGTACTGCTTCCCAGTACTCATTAAGAGAGGCAATCATGCTTTACAATGCTTTCGTTCGAAGCAAGTTCGAACTTGGCTCTATAGGGTGGGATCCACGTGAGGACAAATATACGTTATTGATTGAAAGACTCCAACGCAAATTCGCTAGTATGTATGTTCGTATGTATATAAAAGACAGTAGGAATACTATCCCTACATTTCCCATCCTTATTTGTTTCTGGTATGGTCGGCATGGACACACTCGAACTAAGGCGTATGTTACAATTAGCTTATAACTACTGCCTGATTCTCCGTGGCAAAGTCAATAATCTGACTATACTGAGCATGATGCCACTTTATGCTCCCGACAACTACGTGCGCTGTGGCAGACGTCGCCATCATCTGTTTGCATGCCACACACCGGGTACCCATTACGCGAACAACGCACCAACCCTAAAGGCGATTATCTTACTTAATGCATATGTACCTACACGAGGTTCAACATTTAGATATTTTTAATGACAGTCTCCCCGCTATTTTCAACTCCTTGAGAATGTATTTATGTTTTAATTTAAGATATATAGCACTTTGGTTTTTACAGTAAGCTTATATCATAACTGTATTAAATAAATAAATAAAATAAATTTAGTAGACCAAAGTTTAAAGTAATTTGTATTCAAATCACTTTAATAGCGGTAGATAATTAAAATTAAAAAAAAATACGGGATGCACTCCGGGAGTGCCGACAGAAGTTGATATTATTTAGATGGGTACTATACTAGGGTTATTGGGTTATGAATTGCATGTTATTTATGAATTGTATTTTATTAGTTATTAGAAACTTTAAAATACTTATAATATTCTTTTATGTTTTTGTTCAGAATGTAGATATATATCAAAGAACCTAACTCAGTAAACTTTTCCATACAAAAGTAGACTGTAAACATGTGAATTAAGGTTTATAATCAAATGAGGCAAGCGCGGCAGCCCTGCGTCTCGGTAACGGTATCGCGAGTCCAGAGGTTTTACCTCATCTAAAAATATGCGTACCGCGCTAAAAGAAGTTTTCACTTCAATAACAAGAAAAGTGTAGGGTATGATAACAAACCCATATACCATATAAGTAAATAAACCCATATAAGTAATAAAACATAATATAGATCTTATTATTGAACCACTGAACCAGTGTTTTCCAACATTTTCCATTGTACTTATGGCTTTGGTTGATGCTAATTACAACTTCATAGCCGTGAACGTCGGTGCTTTTGGCAAAGATAATGATGGTGGTATTTTGTCAAAATCAAAAATGGGCAAAGCTATATTCGTGAGTAAATTTAATATTCCTAGTACCGGATATTTGCCAGGACCTAATGTAAGTGCACCGTGTGTCATATTAGGAGATGAAGCTTTTCCCTTAAAAAATCATTAGACCTTATCCATCACAACAGTCGATTAACGATAGCAAGAAAGGCCATTTTAACTATCGCCTTTGCCGTGCACGACGTGTAGTAGAAAATGCTTTTGGTATTTTAAGTCAAAAATTTCGTATTTATAATAGACGTATGCATTTGAGGCCAGAATATGCCGAAAAAATTGTATTAACAACTTGCATTTTATATAATTTCATAAGACGTGGGGAATCTGTATCTTTTACCGAAACAAATACTCCTGTACAGTACAACCTAAGACACCAAGGAGGTAATGCAGTTTCTAGGCACTTTTTATTTTTTTACCTTAAATACTTTTAAAATAAAAACAAATCAATTTACGTATAAATGCAAAATGAACGAACTATTAGCTAAACTACCTACTTAACTAACTACACGGTTTCCAAACATTCTTGGGATGCATCCATAGTCTGGGCTTCTATGTCATCTGCAGTTTTTTTTTCTTGAAATCGTACATTTCATTCGAAAACTTTCAACATTGCGTCTGTCGGAGTAAATGTAACGCTAGACTTATAATTTATTTTTAAGCTGTACCTCACCAGCATCAAATGTTGTAACATCTCAACAGATAATCGGTTCCGAAGCCTAGATTTGTTTATATTTAGCGATTTTAGGAGCCATCTTTCCTAGATAAAACTTTTTTGTTTCGGTCTCTAAACAAAACAAGAAGACAACACAATACACGAGGATGCATACAATGAAAAGATGGTGGCATGCAGAATGAATAAACCCGTTTCTCTTTGCACACGATATCTCTCTTCCGCGTACACAAACCTTCGAGTTTAAAAGAGAAAAGTAAATTCTTGTTTTGCTAGCGGAAGTACCTGGGCCGGATGAGAACGGTACAATGGTACATCGTCACAACAAGTTATGTGCGTTCGGAAACACGTATAATAATAATTTTTTTTTACCAATTTGTTTGCAATGAGTTTTAAACATTCTCTAATAAATCTCTATATATTTATTTTACCCTGAAAAATACCCTAAATATTTTTTTACCCTAAATAATACCCTAAACGCGTAAAAATGCCCTAAATTTAGGGTAAAATAACCTAAAGTGTGGACACTGTGAGGACTTGCGTCTGCGTATAGCATTAATCGTGAAGATCAGTCGATGAGATGACTGTTTCTTGGCGAATTTTGTCTTCATTGTTCACAGTCCTGTCGATTTTTGCTCTTTATTGCTTGACCGGATCATAGGAAGCTGTAGTGAATTACGCTATATAAGAACCTAACCAGCAAACAGTTAGTATTAGGTAGGTAGGTACTTTACTATAGGTAAGCTTTGCTTTAGGGCATTGTTGCGGCGTTTTACCTGTGGTTAGCCATTGCCTTGTTTGCAAGATCATCGTAATATATCATGTTTTGTTGCATGGCACAATCAATCTCAAACCAGTCCAAAATTCCTTTATTTCTGTACTGATTTAACAACGTAGGTCCAGCAGCTCTCTGCAGGTCAATCAAATCATGATATTTCATGTTTATTTTTTTACGGATTTGGTGCTATTTGATCAATATTGTGGGTTTGTGCGTTTATGAGCATTTCTTTAAATGTTTATAATTTAGTTCCGAGTTATTGACATAGAACCATTTATTAAGGTTTTCTAGTGCCATATAAAATTAATAACATACCAAATCCTTAGAATAGACTTAATGGTAAAATTTATAACATGATTTAGTGAAGAACCATAGACCCATGAGAGACTCCGCATATTTTATATTAATTACCTGAGACATCGTTACAATTTCTTGCATATTCACAACATTTTTTATCACTGTTAATTATGTCATGTCACTAAAATATTATGATCTCATAACGATTAAGAGAGGTGTCCCTCACTCCCACAAAGTAGGTACTTTGCTCACTCCGTAGTACTGTAGTTCAGCAGATTAAAATAAAAATAAAAACATGTGCGTCACGGGACGCCCGACAGAAGTGATAACTTAAACTAATCTACTAGCGCTTACGTTACGCGTTATGTAACGAAGCGGTTTACGTTACGCGTTACGTAAGAAGTTAACACTTCAAAAAACAAAATATAATAAAAAAAATCGGCCCGTTCCAAACGGGGCATTTGAACGCGCTGGCAACATTTGTTTTATTGAGTGAGTTTTGCCAGAGCTAGGTATATATTTATTTTCAACAGTCAACCAACAACATAGCACAGTGGTTCGCCCGTCGTCCGTCTATGTCGTGTCATGTAGTACCTACCTATTACATACATTTCTCTATGGTCATTTGAGTTGTTAGTAGTAGTAGTATTTATTTACACACACTAAATAACTGGACCAACCCAAAGCAACAACGCGGTTCATTCAACAACAAAAGGTAGGTGTGTTGATTTGCTGTTGACGTGGTAGGTAGTTTAAGACTATTAGACTATTCCACGGCTGGACAATGGGTTAGGCCTAGGGCTACGGCCCACTCACCCTGCTCCATCACCTGCCAGCTGCAGCAAACGTAAACAACATCTAACTCAGGATCCCTCCAACCAGTCAACCTATTACACTAAGGATGAGCTAAAGCATTTGATCTGATATCTTTGATTGTAAAATTCTTGGACACAATCAAAGATATAATAAATAATAAAAAAATATTGGTAGACAATCCACACAACACCATCTTACCACAAACTCTACTGTCTTGTACTATATAATAGTTGGATTGCATGTCACCAAAACACTGAACAAAACCACGTAATCTTTATAAGTTTGATGAGCACTTTATCCATTTTACTATAATAAGCGAGCATCACATTAAATGTTTGTTGTTAATGGGAATCAAACCCACTGCCTACATTCAGTTAATATAGTAAATTATTTTTCACACAAACTTGTGCATTTTTGAAATTCAGATCTAGTATAAAATTTTACCCATCACTACCCGGCCTGATAATGTAAATATAGTATCTATATAGAAAACTGAATATCTCTTTATTCTCTCATTGCAATTGCAATCAGATTTCTAATGCTATTGAACGAATAATGGTAGCGGAATTGGAATTCATTACTACCCCAAATTACTATAGTAAACATATTTTCAGATGGGTGATTCAGAGTTCAACTATACTTCGGCGCTATCCTTAGACTCCATGAAGGTTATAGCTGAAAGTATAGGCATAGCTAATTTAGGAGATGATGCTGCAAAGGACTTAGCCGATGATGTCACCTACCGGTTAAAAGTTATTGTACAAGACGCTATGAAGTTCATGCATCATTCAAAGAGACAGAAACTTGCCTTAACAGATGTTGACCATGCATTGAAGATTAAGAACATTGAGGTATCAAAACACCATAAAAATAGCAGGCTACTCTTCCTTAATACTAACATTATCCAATTAAGTGACATATTACATTTACAATACATTTTTTTTTATTTTTACAAGAAAACAGTATTTCTAAGCTAATAACTATGAACTAAATATTATGTATTTAGACAAGTTAATAGTTTTTGCATATTGAGTCTAAAAATATGTATTGTTTATATTACAAAAACCAAAAATATCTACAAATATAAAAATTAACATGAACATAAAAACATAAAAATCTATAATTTTTTATACCTTATTAAAATGATTACTTAGAAATCAATAAAGTGATTTATGGTAAGAACATGTTAAACCTTTGTTCCGCTAAAACATTTTTATTTTGGTTAGTTTACTGTTGAATAGGTCAAGTTCCGTCAAGGTCAAGGTATTGGTAAACCTATCATTGTAGAATTCGTTGATTGGAACTGATAGCTGAGCCACATCTTTTAGTATGTAATTTCCATTTAAGCAAAAATGTTGCTCCAGCTTAGTATGCATAAAGTGATAAATCTTTGTTTATTAATTCCAGCCTCAGTATGGGTATCTTCAACAAGATGGTTTACCATTTAGATTCGCATCTGGTGGTGGGAGAGAGCTCCATTTTGTAGAGGAAAAAGAAATTGACTTAACTGATATCTTATCAGCTCCACCTCCAAAAGTGCCACTTGATGTATCATTAAGAGCACATTGGTTGAGTGTGGATGGTGTACAGCCGACAGTGCCTGAGAATCCTCCACCACTGTCAAAGGAGGCACAGAAACTTGAATCTATAGATCCAGTTTGTAAACTTAGCAAACCCACTAATAAAGATGCTGCAGGTAACGGAAGCCATGAGCATTTCTTATAAAATAAATAAATAAGGCCCCAAAGTAAGCAGAGCTTGTGTTATGGGTACCACATGACTGATATACTACTTATATACTTTTTTTTGTAAATACATACATATTATACATAGAAACACCCAGACCTGAGACAATACTTTCAAATAATACAAACATTTGTACCGCGGCGGCAATCGAACCCGCAACTTTCTGCGTTTCAGCCAGACCTTAGCCCACTGCCACAGAGGTTGTCAAAGTGACATTGTTAAAACATTTCTACCATAATCAAATCGGTTTGGAAAGTTGTTATATTAAAACTTGCTCTATCAAAAACGAAACCTTTATAAAGTACTTACATTTAGTTTATAAAATCATTTATATTTTATAGGTAAACCAATGTGTGGTAAAGCTGCAAGGCTGAAAGCATCTGAATCAGTACATGTGAAGCAGCTTGCAACGCATGAGTTGAGTGTTGAACAGCAGTTGTACTACAAAGAAATCACTGAGGCTTGTGTGGGCAGTGATGAAGGACGTCGTGCTGTAAGTTACTAGTGGCTCTGTGAGCTGTAGACTTCGCGAACATTTTTCGAAATGACTGAAATATGACTTTTTTTTGTTTTCAAAGCCCATATCTCCGCATTTTTTAAAAATTCCAAAATATTATATATACCTGCTCACAAAATTTCACGAGAATCGGTTGAGAAATGCGACCTGTAGAGGAGAACATCCAGACAAACATACAAAAGCATTTTTGCTTAAGCTGAAACGGAGACACTCGCTAGCGCTTCACGCTGGCTCGGTCAATGATATTAATTCGCTAGCAACACATAAAAGGTCTTAAGTATGTTATTTAAATAGGTTGCTATCTCTTAATTTATAAGAACTAGCTGTTGCTCGCGACTTCGTCTGCATTTTTTTAAAGGAATTTATATCATAACCAAATTTTATAGATAAGTTTTAAACCAATCACTCTTACCACCCATTAAAAAGTTTCCATACAAACATTCACACCCCATTTTACTCCTTTATGAGAGTTATTTTGAAAAATCCTGAAACACGTGTCCATTTATTTTGCATTTTAAGTATCCAAACCAAGTTTCTAAAAAATCACACCTCCCGTAAAAAAGTTCCCATACAAATTTGACACCGTATATTACCCCTTTGTAAGGGATATTTTGAAAAATTCTGAAACACGTGTCCATTTATTTTGCAAATAAATTATTCAAATAGTTTCAAGCAAATCGCACCACGCGTTAAAAAGTTTCATACATTCGTTTTCACACCTTTTCACCCTCTTAGGTGTAGAATTTATAAAAATCCCGCCTTAGTGGGTGGTTTTGTTAAAAAAGGAAGCTACCTTCCAAATTTCAGCCTTCTATCTTCAGCGGTTTCGGCTCGGCGATGATGAATCAGTTAGTCAGGTTAAGCTCTTTTATAGGTATAGATGATAAGAACACATCATCCTTTAGCGTCTAGCTAATTATGTTATTATAGGATAGATGGTCAGCCTCCATTCACTGTGGCTGGGCCACTATTTAGGTGATTTTCAACTTAATAATAATTACAATCTAACTAATATTATAAATGCAAAAGTAACTCTGTCTGTCTGTCTGTTTGTTACGTCTTCACGCCTAAACCGCTGAACAGATGTTGATGAATTTTGGTATAGAGATATATGAGACTTTAGGACATAGGCTACTTTTTATGCAGGTACCACGCGTGCAAAGCCGCTGGCAGCAGGTAGTTTGTGTGTTAAAATAGAAATAGAAATGATGTACTTGCAAGAAATATGGTATTGTGATAAGATATTGAGTCATACAGTAAGTTCACATATTTCAATTAGGAACTTTTATGCATACAAATTAATTTTTGCAGACAGTATAATGATGGAGATGATATTCTTTCAGGAAGCTCTTCAATCCCTTGCTTGTGACCCTGGTCTTCATGAGATGTTGCCGAGAATGTGCACATTTATATCTGAAGGCGTCAAAGTGAATGTTGTACAAAACAACCTGGCTCTGCTCATATACTTGATGCGAATGGTCAAAGCTCTGCTTGACAATCAGTCCTTGTATTTGGAGAAATATGTAAGTCTTATTAATATGTTGTCTATTTTAATGAATATCTATTATCTATGTATTTAAAGACATCTAAATAGATTTATGCCAAATTAATTTATGAGCCATTTTCAAAAAATATCGCAAAAATTCGCGTAAATTCTTGTCCAACGTCGTTATAATTAAATAAAACACAAAGAAGTGATAAATTTTCAATTTCAAGGAGATTTTTTACAAATATGGACTTTTTCTCTTCAGCCCCCATAATAAATATATGGATATATTAAAGTGATTTTATATTAAAAACCCTTTTTAGTTTTTGTCACTGTCAATGGCCCATACAAAAAAAAATGACATATTTGGCCCCTAACAGAATCAAATCTTTATATTGGCTCCAATGTATCCTCTTTTTAATCTATTATATTTGTATCATTTAAATAAATATATTTGCTTTTCTTTGTTAGAAAACAGTAATAATCTAGGCAATGTTTATACAATAAAAAAATACTTTAAGTTTGTCTCAGGTTTTAATCATGTGAGTCACTCAGAGGATATCACGGAAGATTCCATTGTATTCTGGTGTAATTCTACCAATTTAAATTCATTTTTAATTACTGGCAACACTATTTGCCAGTAATTAAAAAATGTGTGTGTCTGATTATAGGGCGTAGAATCTAAAATTTGGGTGGTTGCCAACTACACAAAATTAAGCTGCAGTAGTGGTGTCATGGCAACATTTTTTTTGACAGTTGCACGAGCTGATTCCGTCTGTGTCGACATGCATCGTCTCGCGACAGCTCTGTCTGCGCCCGGAGATGGACAACCACTGGGCTCTTCGCGATTTCGCTGCTCGTCTTATGGCGCAAATCTGCAAAACCTTCAACACTTCGACCAATAACCTGCAGACAAGAGTTACGAGGTCAGTGCTATCTGTTTTAGTTTTGTTTCTGAAATAATTTAAACCTATGACGGTAGTCCTACTCATTTATAAATGTGTAAGTTGGATGCTTAGGGTCCTATCAGAGAGAAAACAGGTCAGTTCACGAGTTCGAGCGTTCTGCGTTGATTGACCGACGCGGTCAGAATGCGTGCTGTGTGAGTGTGTCTATGTACTTAACGTAATACAATACAACAAACGTAGACCTCGAATGCTTTCTGTCCTTTAGGATCCTCAGTTGTTTTGATGTGTGTTTGCAATAATGGCGGCATCGATTTAAATTAAACTTGATACATAGAGAGGCTCATTTCCATCCAAAGAATGTCTGGAAGAAATCGCGATAAGACCATGCGATTTCTTCTAGACATTCTTTGGATGGAGATTAGAGATCGCCCATTGTATATACATTTTTAGGTATTTGTTGATGTGCTAGTTTTGCGGTGTACAATTAAGTGCTTTGATCCATTCATTCATTCATGAATGAATTTATATATAGATTTGAACCAGCCGGGCTAACATGGCATCCTCGACAAAAGAGAGAGAAACGTCAAAATTTACAAATATAGTATACTAGCTGCTGCCCGCGACTTTGAACGCGTGGTACCTCCATAAAAAGTAGCCTATGTCCCACTCCAAGGTCCCAGCTATCTCTATTCCAAAATTCATCAAAACCGGATCAGCAGTTTAGGCGTGAAAACGTAACAGACATCCAGACAGAGTTACTTTTGCATTTATAATATTAGTAGCTTTCTTACCAAAAGCCTAAATATGAATTTTCAGATCTCTAACTTAAGGAAATATGAGTAGCCCAAACAAACTATCATCCCCTATTTTACTATTTTATTCAAGGTTGTTTTTTGAGACAAAAAGTAGCCTATGTTCTTCCCCCGAATGCAATACATCTTCTAACCAAATTTCATCAAGATCCATTCAGCCGTTTAGCCGTGAAAACATAAGAAACAGACAGACAGAGACACTGCGTTTATAATATTAGTATAGATGGTTAAAATGTCAGTATCTCTACAAAGCAGCTGAGTAAACAAAATTCTAGGCTTTTTAGGGTTCCGTACCTCGAAAGGAAAAAACGGAACCCTTATAGAATCACTTTGTTATCCGTCCGTCCGTCTGTCTGTCAAGACCCTTTTTCTCAGGAACGCGTGGAGGTATCAAGCTGATATTTATATCAAATACTCAGGTCTACCTTTAAAGCTGTGAAAAAATCAAACTTCTAAGCCAACGCAATCAAAAGATACAGCCGTTTATGCCGCAAATTTTCGACACTCGCAAGGGAATCAAAACCTACAGGGTACTTCCCGTGAACTCAGAATCTTGAAATTTGGTACGAAGCAACGTCTTATACAGGAACACGGATAAAGGAAAAAATGCGAAAACCGTAAATTTTTAGTTGCATCATCCAACTATGACTCGATTGTCGTGAAAGGTGAACTTTTACTTATATACCTACAGGTTTGTACGGAACCCTCAACCCTCGCGAGTCTGACTCGCACTTGGCCGGTTTTTTATTATCTACTTATTCTTTCACTTCACAAAGGCGGGTGAATTATTGTAGGTACCTAATCTTCTGCTTCTTCTATGTCTTGAAAATCATGTCTATGAAATATGTCTTGATGTAAATTTTGCCATTGTCAAGTGATTGTTTTGATTTTGATGATTATGTAAAATCGTCACAAAGTCGCAAATAGTCATTTGTCTATTATATACGTCATCGCGGAATGACCGTCTCGTTCATTTTTTTGGATTCCTCTTAGTACAAATCACATTGCAGTATAATTGTCAGCATCAGTGATAAAAAGTCACAATTTATTGATTAAAATTTTGCTAAGATTACCCAATCAAACATGAAAAAACACGAGAAAATCGAATTAATTTATAAGAGCTATATTAATTTCTTCATCTAATGTCAAACAAAGAAACCACTTAAATAACTTAGTCTTAGTAACTGAGTCTTAAATAACTGACACAACTGTCATCGTACTCGTCTTCGTGAAATGAAAGAACTGTACGTACTACGCGGGCAAAGCTGCGCGCAGAAGCTAGTGGCATATATAGTTCAGACATAGTCGAAATAATAAATCACGCTATTTTAAGATTGTACACAGCTTATTACAACTATGAATATCTATCGCTTTCGTGTTTCGAAAAAATATTTCTGGGGCGGTACGTTTAAATCCTCTATATTAGCTGCAGAAAGAGCTCAAAGAGCAATCCTAAAGGTAGCCTTCCGCCCTTTTCTCTTTCCTACTAACCTATTATAAAAGTCCTGTAAAATGCTAACAGTTCGACAGCTATTTATATTAAACCTAGCTCTAAGACAACATAGATTCCTTACTTAGTAAAGATATCCGTACTAATAGCATCCAACTAAAACATGCTTTCGCTTCTAGATTTTTGTGTTCCTTTTTTGGGCCTCTCATGTATAAAAAGACTTAATAGTAAACTAGGCATCTATGCAATAAATTTTACTAATTGTAAAATAACCCTACAACATTTTACAACGTAAAATATCTTGTCTATCTTACGAAGAAACTTGTTAGTTCTAGTAAACTAGGTAATATTTAAAACTTGTAACCTTATATGTCAAAAGTAGGGTTTCGCATTGTTTGTCTTTCATTATATTGTAACTTTGTTTAATTAATTTAATAACTTAAGTTTATAATTTTTGTTAATTCAACCTATAAGTTAATATTCTTAGTCCTTTTCAGCCTGAGACACACCAGGTTCTCCTAGTTCAGGCATATTGTAAGCAGTTACCTAAGTATAGTGACATAATAACTATTATAGTATAAGAATAAATATTATTTTCCTTATTGTAACACTTAGCTCTAAGATAATGAATAAAAATGTATTATTTATTTGACTGTCGGCCAAAAGAAAAAGTAAAATAGCATATAATATTGATGATCAATCTTTTACATTGTAGGTTATTCGCTAAGGCTTTGCAGTGCCCGTCACAGACGAACAATGAGACGGGAGTAGCCATGGCATCGATGAAGGAATCGGAAAAGACTCCGCTCGCTTCTCTGTACGGCGCGGTTCAAGGATTAGCTGAACTAGGCCCAGAAGTCGTCAAGGTGAGTTTACTCTGTTTCACTTTTATTTTTTTTATCATTATTATCTTAATTAACAGAAGTAGTTAACTTAACACTAATTAACTTCAAGATAATGTAGGTACTTACGTACTTATTTTTAAATGATAAAAAAAAAAACTAAATTTGCATTTTATTTAAATTGGTTTTGCTTATCACTTGTGTGACATTATTGTTGCTTAATATTCAGCTTTGTTACTATTTTTTTGGGTATCTATTTGCATTAACATCTGGTTATTGCAGCTCTATATTATAGCGATTTAGCGCTTATTTACAATATTTTGTAAGTTTATGAATTGTAGTATTTATTGAGTCGTCAATTTACAGCATGCAGTATTAAGTCTTGTTATTAGGTCTTGGAGTCATTTATGACCGCACACTGAAAGCCATTTTAACATTTAAAACTAACTTAAACCTTTGAGATTTAGTTTTTCTTCAAAACTGTATGAGGAAAAGGATGCAAACGCCATATCGTTCAAATTGAATACTATCGCCTAGCTACCTCCCAGTGGCGAGGCATTATACTAAGGCGATGCCGTTTTGTTACTGTGGCACACAGACATGGCGTGCTATCTGTCTTCTAAACTGTGTATGCTTTAGTAGCAGCAAAGAAGTAGTAGGATAAATAAATATTGACGTATTACGACTTATTAACGTATATAATTATTCTATCAGTCATCTGTATGGCGATTATGGAACTTTTGACAGATCAATGTCTATTAGTTTTGATTAGCAATCGGCATAATTTCAATCATAAGTTTGATTGTAATTGAAACCAGTTTTGACAAGATGGATTACTATTACGTACGTTCTATATCTATCTCAGACCAAATTAATATATAGACGGAGACTGCCATGAATAACTAAAGTGAAGTCTCAAAACAATGCTCCTCTGTGTAAATACATGCCCCCACGCACACACATCTACCCAAACCGTGCTCATTGCTCTTAGTATATGATTACATACTTATACTATTAAGTATTAGGTCATGTCGAGGGGTCAATAAAACATATTACAAAAAATAACACCATTTATTTAATATATATATATAAAAGCAAGAAGCACGATTTCGGTGTATGTGTGTGCGTGAGTGCGGGCATCTATGTATAGTATGTATAGTATGTGTGTGTAGGTGTTTATACTGCCTCGCGTGCGTTGGTTGGGTGAGAGACTGGAGGGCGCACTGAGCGGTATCGGCGGCGCGGATCGACTGGCGGCTGGGAACCTCAAGCATCAGCTGGTGAAGGTTCTGGCGCCAGTCGTCAGGCAGCTACGAGCCCCGCCGGACCTGCCTGAAGACTACAAGTATTACTTACTTTATACTTTATAACACTGCTCAAGGACGTACAAGTCTGTTGTGGGTACCATCATAGTCCCAGGTTTTGTCTCCAAGCAGTAATTGGTAAAGGTGCTGGCGCCAGTTGTAAGACAGCTTAAAGCGCCGCCAGACCTGCCTAAAACTACAAGTATTACTTTTGAACTGATAACTTCTTATTTTGTATTTGTTTCTTATTTGTGTTCTTATCTATTACGCAAGTAACGTGTGTCACAACACAAAAAGTGGGCATGTTTTAAAAACAATGCTTGGATGTGCCTATGACTGACCTCCATAGATATCCCCAAAAACCTAACAGTAAATATCTCGTTAGTTCTATAACGAGATATTTACTGTTGATGAACAATCAGGGTGAGTTTGATCCGCGGTTCGCTCCCGTTCGTACTCGCGATTAGTATCAAACTCTTGTGATGATTCTCTAGAAGAATCAAAACAGTTTCGGTGCCATTGACAAAATAATACGTAAGTTAAAAAAGAATACTCGTGTTTCTCCAAATCTACAATACAACTCACGAAAGTATTGAAAGTGAAACACCCTCTCGTTTTGTAACTATGTGGTTTTCTGGTTAGACGCGAATACGGATACCTTGGACCAAGTCTGCAGCAGGCAGTGAGCAAGATCCGTACATCGCCGTCGGCTAGTATCAGCGGCGGCGCGGTCGCTCTCGTCACGTGCACTCCTCCTCTGGTGCCTTCGTCTCCATCTCCCGCCACCACTCAGGTCTCTCACCTTTCCAAACCCATTGGTAAGTTATAACTGTTATATTATAATTATTAAACTAGCTGATCCTGGCACGCGTTGCTGAGTCTACTGAGTCACAGTAGTTCTACCATACGCTTAGTAGTTTTAATACGTTGAACCATACGCTTACTCAACCTAGATAGCAAAAGATGTTGAAGTTAACATACACTGCCATCTGTTAGAAACTTGTGGAGTTTATTGTAGTAAAACATTTAATTTACAATTAAAAAATATTGATGTTAATTATTGAGGTAAAGATTTTTGACTAAGTATTTTGCACAATATAATACCACCATACAACATGTAAATTAACTTTACTGCCCGCGGCTACACACGCGTGGTTCCCACATAAAATGTAGCCTATGTCCGTCCCCGAGATACAATCTATCTTGTATCCCCGATACAGACATTGACACTTTCGGATTTATATATTAGTAACTAGCAGGTGCCCGCGACTTCGTTGCGCAGGAGTCGTATTTCGTGTTTTGCAGCGCACGCCAGAATAGCTCGCAGATGCCAGATTTTCTTCCTACTTGACGCTTATTGTTATATTTAAGACAATTCACACAATATCTTTATAAATTATAGCCTATGTGTATAAGCTGCTGTATAAGCTATATTGTAAAGTTTCATTAAAATCCATTCAGTAGTATCCATGCATACAAACATTCGCGTTTATAATATTAGTAAGGATTATTATCACACTTAATATTACAAACGCGGATGTTTGGATATTTGTTACTTAATCACGTCGCAACAGCTGAACGGATTTCCGTACAATACTGCCCACAGCAGCTTGTATATATGTAATGTGATTTTAATGTCCACAGAAACGATGACGGCTCGCAACGTGGTTATCAGTTCGTCTCCCGTGCCGCAGTCCCCGGCGCCGTCCACGCCTCCGCCGCAGAAGTTCGTTATTGTCTCGCAGCAAAAACAACCTCCGGTGAGCATCTTTAACGGTTAACTAATTATTTATTTTAAACATTAAGTAAAGGTTTTATATTTTTTAATTTGATACCTCATTACTCCGTTATTGATGAACCGATTTAAAAAAAAACCTTTTTATGTGAAAGGATGTATTTCCGATTGGTTCTATAGAAATCTCATAAAAATCGGTTTAGTAGACTAGTTTTTTAATCATAATAGCTGGAAAAAGTATGCCATCCAAGTAAACAATTTTTTTGCTTTCCTATGAATTTCCAGTAGTGTTTAGAAAAATTAAAAAGTACTTAAAAGCGTAAAATAAAAACATTTTTAAATCGACTTCACTAAATGGAGGAGATTCTCAATTCAGATTTCAGAAGTGGTTTACTGTGGGTTTGCTTTGTTCAATTATAATGTAAATCCTTTATGTATCGGTTATAAATTTAAGTTTTGTGTATACTATTGAAAACTAATAAAAAATGATTAGTTTTCAAAACGTAATTATATTTTATTTATTCGTTGTACAAAATGCACAGCTCTTAAAATAGTATACACAAAACTTAAATTTATAACTGACACATAACGGATTTACATTATAATTTAACAAAGCAAACCCAAAGTAATCAAAGTGTGGTGTTTGTATGTATTTTATATGTACCTATATAAACATCAATACTGTGTATTTACTCAATATAAATTGATCAGAAGTTGCTTACCTGTATTTGTATATAAAAAAAATAATGCCGGGCATTTTACACATCATCATCTGGCTCCAAAGTAAGCAGAGCTTGTGTTATGGGTACCGTGATGAATGATATATACTACTAATAGTGTATTTTTTTTAATACATTTGTCTCGCGTAGATTTGTCTGTCGTAGATTAACATTGTTTTATATTTTTCCGTAGTCGCTGTCACAACCCCCCAGCGCTGGTCATATCGTCGTGCACGGCTCGCAGCCGACTATCGTCCGCAGCGGAAACGTGCAGGTAATATATAATTCAATCAAATTGCATCCTGTGTCTACATAGATCTTTCCTAGTTTTTGACAACCAAATCAAAACGTCTGGTTATAAATTCTGCATGTATGTATCCTTTAATAACATAATTAGCGTGGCGTTGAAGTATTTTTGTCTCTGACATTATAATGGTGATGAATGAAGATTGCATTAGAATTAAATAACACATTAACTAATGTGTGTGTATAGGATAGGTCTTAATGATTAACTCAACTGTATCGCTTGCGTGTTTGTTAAAATTGAGAATACATAACATAACACAAAAAAATTTTCTTAAATACAACGTTGGATGTATTGTATTGTGTTCGTAATATTTAATAACACATTCTCTAATTAATTCTTTCATTCAAGGTCCACATTAAATTTAAAGTTATACAAAATTGAACTGTATAGCTTTTATAGCACCGACAATTCTGTTTTACGTACATTCAATTTCTATGAATTTAACAGCAAGTGTTGCCATTTTGCCAATAACATCAACCTTTTATAACAGCAATTCGTCGTTTGCTGTCAATGTTTTGTTTGTATCAGAATTACATAATCCCAGGTATATTCCAAACAGCCCGGGTATAACTAACAAATATACCTAAAGAAGTATATAACAATAACGATTTACAGGATGGAGCAACAATATCGATATTAAATGAACATTCGTTTCCAATTTTGAGTTTACAGATTTAGATTTTTTGATGTGTTACGTTCTTCTTGCTTTCCTGCAATCTGTGGGGGCCATTTCGTGAAAAGGGACGGAAGTGTGTAACAAGAAGCCACGCGCTATTTGATTTGTCCAATGAGATCGCAATGTGATAGAGTTGGCCGTCAGATGGTACCGACCCGTTATCCTGAGATGTCAGATTTTACGCATCATACACATAATTATAGTATTTATCGAAATAAACACTTTTTTTTATTATCTCGGAGCAACCTTTACGTAAAATGCTGTAGCGTTCTCGCCTCCCCACGCCATTCTACAGTAAAGTATGATTGACATTGATTGGTTTTACAGCTCAGTTGGTAGTAGCCCTGAGACAGCGAGACGGCGCCGTGGTAGACCCAAAAGAAATGGCGAGATGATCTCGATACTGACAGGCTTGGGTAACCAAAGACCATATAGCTCAATACCGAGTTGACTGAAGAGATCAAGGGGAGGCTTTTACTCAGCTGTGGGACTCAATGGGCTATTCGTAATCATAATACTCGTGTGTTCATTTATCGCCGTCGTAACTCCAGGTTGTATAACTAGCACTGTGCGTTGTATTGTGTGTTGGTGATACGTTGGAATGCGTAGTGAGTGCGTGCATGTTTGTAGTCGGTGGTGGTGACGAGCGGGCCGGCACCTGCGGTCAGCGCGCCACATCCCAAGCTCCTAGTGATGGCCGCTCAACAACAGACCAACACCCCCGGATTGGTAAGCCAGGTTTGTTTACTACATTATGTTGTTGCTACTAGCTGTCCCGTTCGCGACTTCGTCCGCACGTTTAAAAGAAAAATATATTAGAATAAAACATTTAAATGAACAATTGTGTGAAAGCGCTAGGACTAAGACGAGTTCTTCTCGGGCTTGGGTTAGGATGAATTGGCACCTAAATTCACCTAGTATATAAGACGTTTCTGTCCTTGTGAAGTAATCCTTGTGATTGTATTGACTAAAGTATCTTTTGACTTGACTTTGTCATATAGGATCACAATCGCAACTGTCATCATAACCTGACAAAACGAACGTCGTATTATATTTAACTAAACTGACTACTTTAAATCTTTTTTATTTATTTTATTTAACACATTTTTTTTATAGTTCTGAATTCTACCTGAACTTTTTTACTTACTTACTTACTCAACTGTTATATGTACCTACTTTATATTATTGATTATTATCCTGTATATAAAGATAAATTTATATTAATGGACAATGCACACAACACCATCTGGCCCCAAACGATGCATAACTTGTATTATGGTGACCGGATGACTGATAGAATTTTTATATATTTTTAAATACATACTTATGATACTTTACAATACCCAGACACAGAACAAACACCTATTCTGATCACACAATGTCCTGGGAGGGAACCGAAACCCCAACCTACAGCGCAGAAGGCAGAGCTACAACCCACTGAACTGACAGGCCAGTCCTGTCTATTGGTTATATACAAAGCTGGTTATTAGTAAGATTGTAAGATATTAACTTCAAAGTGTTTTGTGAATGTTTTTTTCAAGAAATGTAAAGAGGTTGTTTATACATTACACAGGCTCCAGTGTCAGTGGTCGCGAAGCCAGTTTTCGCTCGGGGCAGCAGCGGACCGCAGCCTCCACCCGAGTTGGATGATCTCTCCCATCTTGCTTGACGGTTGGGACCCAAAGTTATGATCCGACAGTACGCCAAAAAGAAGCCGCCAAGCTCTGTACTGTAAACCCAGCCATAGCTTTGTATAATTATAAAACGTTTCGTTTGGTGCAAAACTAGAAGCACTCGCTTGGACAAGATCATCAAATTCAAATAGATACAATTGCGTTAATGTTTTAATTTCGGAAATGTAAACTATTTTTATGTCCTGCAATTACGTACGCTTTCGTAACGCTTTTAATTTTACAGCTGAAAAGCTTGGTGGAATCAGTGATGAAACAATTTATTGATCGATGAGAATAAGTGAATGACAATTGGACCATAGTGGATGTGTTATAGTTTGTATATATTTCAATTGTGTGTTTTTACTCCATTTTGAGATCACTATATGTTGTAGATGAAATAAAAAAAACTAATTTGTAGTTATACTTATGTATTAAAGTCCTTTCTATAATCTGTCTACGGAGGCTATACGGCTGATTACGAGTGTAGTTTAAGTTTACTCGACGAATCGCTAGAACGCAGTTTATTTTATCCCAATCAGTTTTAAGAGTACCGAAGTCCCTGAGTTTCGCCATCCTACTAATATTATAAATGTGAATGTAAGTTTGTTTGTTTCGCTTTCACGCGAAAACTACTTAACCGATCATCATGAAACTAAGTACACATATTCTTGGAGGTATTACAAGTAACATAGGATACTTTTTATGAGAAAAAAAAATTACGAAATATATTTATATGGCAAAACAACATTTGCCGGGTCAACTAGTATAATATAAAAGAATAGAAAATACTTGATTACACAACACAAATACATTGTACTGTTATATGTTTGTAACGATGTTTACTTACATGGTACTACAATGGGCGGTTCTGTTGCTAGATAGCGATCTCTGCCAGACAACCAGAGCCACACCCAGAGTATGTATGTCTGTCCGGCCTTAATCAGAGCTTATACGCGGTAATTCTTTATAAGCAACCCCTACAAAGTTATATCTACGTAGGTAGGTACTTATGAAGTTGGGTTTTTTATTTTTTATATTTCTACCTCGTCGTGTTCCAGATCGTTAGTTAGTCTTTTAAAGTTGTTAGGAGGTTTCTTTGATTCAAATATTCGTTAATAAATTTTAAGCTTTGAAGTGGACATTTTTGATAGTGTCCCCTCACTGTCTAAACCGCTCTTTGGGGAAACCTAAAATGATTTCATAATAGTTGGATATGTGATGAAATTACAAGGAAAAATATAACGGCTCTGGTGAGATCGGGACTATTTTTTAGAAAACCTAAAGAGTCTCAGAATTTTTTTTTTTGTATCGCCTCTGGTTATTCTTTTATAACGCAATAGCTTCTGAAATAATGCAAAAATACACAAGTTTCATTTCTTGTTTGTAATGTTTAGATAAACACGACGGTTGTTGTTTTATGAATGATAGAACAGAGCATAATTATTCAGAAAGACAAGGAAAAGATCGAACCTTGTTAAGGTAAGACCGGACTATCTTATAAAATCACCTCTGTAACAGCTAGAATAAGCTCTATCACAAGAAAATATTCGGACTTACCTACGTAAAAGCATAGTAAAAAAAATATTGAATAGGTTTTCAAAATTGAGTTGTAGCTACGATTTAATAAAAAAAATTACCCTTAATGTCCGATCTTACCCCGCATGCATAATACTCAAATTTTTGCGTATCTCAAAGATTTACATCTAAAAGTGCTCATTAAACCTATGCAAAATTCATAGCAATGTTATGCTACTTTTAACCACTTGCTATCGCAAACTAAGCTACGTAGGATCGGAAGCTACTCTGTTGTACAGCACGCAGGCAATTAGTAAATAGAAGTCAGTTTTCTGAGTTGAAACTTGCAGTTTCAAACTCTAATAATAACGAAAAATATTAATCAATCAACTTTATTAGTTATAACCACAAACAAAAATATTTCTTTAAAAACAAAAAGTATTTCTAAAATATGTATACTACAACATAAACAAATTTGTATTTTAAACATAACCACATATCTTTAAAAATAGCATGAAGTACCTACTACTAACGTTTATTTGGTAGCGGTCACTTTAATTTATAATATTTTTTTTTACTTATATGGTTTTAAAGTAAATATTAGGAACTTTTATTTATTTTAATCATTTTTTATATAAGAAATAACAACCGTTTTATAATCTTATTGAATGTTATGAAATGAGTACCTACTCGTATATTATGATAATACTGATATTATATTGTTACTGAACTGATAATAATATGTTTTCGATGAATATCTAGTTTAGATTTTACTTCAATTAGAAACAAATAACATCACTCTAAACATTTTAAAGCCTCAATTACTTTTAACCTCTAAAAAAATAAGCAAGAAATCAAAAAATTTCAAGTAAAGAGAGTTTTATATACCTATCACTAAATAATTTTAAATAGGATGGACATTTCAGTCAGTACCTACTTACTCATATAAATGATAACATGCTTAATTATTAATATGATGCAGTCTTATCAGTCATGTATACAAATTCTAAATCTTAATAAGTATCATCAAAATCCTAAATAAACAAGGAATAAGTTAGTTAGTAAGGTTAGTTTTAAAGTTTTAAACATAAAATCTTCTATATAAACCAAAAAAAATACTTCTAAAATATACTACTATATTATTATTAGTAAAATATTATTAGTAAAACAAGTATATATTTTAAACATAATCAATTATGTACCTTTTAAGGTAGCATAATTTACTACAATTATTTGGGATCATAGGTATCTTTTTTTTTGTAATTTAAGTATATGAATATTTATTTAAGTTATTACTTTAAACTAGAAATAAATCACGTCACAGTCATTCATTAGTACATACTCCTCAGGTTTGACATTTACTTGAAGCAATTCTATTTCTTTTACAATAGAAACTTCAGGTACGCAGTCTTGATCTTTACGTTTAGGAACAGCAAATTTAACATTTTCTTTTTTGCCGATAGTTTTGTAATAATTTATGGTGTATTTTTTTGTTGCTGAATATGTATTTTCAATTATACCAGCGTAGTATCTCCAAGAGGTTGTATAATATCGTGTTAGGACGGTATCTCCAGTTTTGTATTCAGTCTTCTTTACTTTTTCACCATTATCTTCGCAAAGAGAGCTCTCATTTTCTTCAATGTCATTATCGAGTTTATCTGTCATTAATGTACAGGTCTCATTTTGGCGTTCTATGGTTTTGTCAATATTCTTCGTGAGTTCAGATTTCACACAAATTAGTAACTTATCATTACTCATTGCTGTTGTTCCAGAAGTTTTAACCCGTTTTGTTGGTATGTTTTCTTTATATGAAGAATAGTTTTGGGAATCTTTACGCTTTAAATTTGTAGGTATAACATTTTTTATTGGTTGTCTTAGAGGTGCACAAGTTTCCAATTTTTAGAACGATTTTCAGTTGAAACTCGGAACTGAAGATAGAATAGTGACTTTTTTCTTGTCAAGTTCTTTTTGTCTTATCTGATCGCATAACTCTTTGTCTGTTTGTGCTTGTGAATTATTGGTCTTTAAAACGTTGTCTATATTCTGTACATTCTTCGTCAACTCATTTTCTTTTTGAACGTATTCATTCTTCGTCAGTACCATTATCTCTCCGTCATCGACAGTTTTCTTTAATAAATCAGCATTTTCTATTTGATTTGTATCTGCCATGTTAATCCAATCAACTAAATTCGATTCTGAAATATCGCTTAGGATATCTTGTAAATCTGAATCACTGTGTGAACTCATTTCGCAACTTTCAGAAGTTGTACTTGATCTCATTAATCTACTGGCTCTTTGTTTTGAAGGTTTTCCTTTTTTTTTGTAAGGTTTTTCTTCCTTCTTTTTAAAAGAAAACTTCAAAGTATGTTCAGTTTTTTTATTTTGAGTTCGAAGGTTTTTGTTTTCCGTACCAATGTTTAAGCGTTTTAAGACATTTGGAAGTATTTTTGCGTCATTTGTAAAACATTCGTCATTTTTTAAATCGGTTGTAGACTTTTTCATCACAGTTTTTTTCCCTATTCCTTTTCCTTTGCCAGATTTTAAGCTCGTGTAGTTGTTTGTGTCATTTGCGGTTTTATTTTCAGCTCCTTCAGTTTTTATAAGCCTCTTGCTTGTAATATTTTTAGGTTTCTTTATATAAGCCTCAGTTGAAATCTCTTTGTTGGATGGTCCTGGTTCTCGATAGTCATCAATATTTACTACGGAGTTTGAATCAGTAATTTGTGATTCTTTTCTTACAGGAATCAGATTTTCTAAGTTCTTCTTTTCCAAATATGTACGTGTTATAACTTCCGCTCCCTTTGATACTCGTTTCATTTTATGTTTTAGGCTTTGTGGTTGTTGTGTCACCTTTTCCAGAAGCAGTTTCTCAAAAGTAGTGGTATAATTCACTAGATTTGTAGGTTGTATCTTGAATTTCGACATCAGTCATCATTTGTTTGTTTAACACGTCTATGCATAATTGGTTCAGACATTTGGGGTATCCCCTAAACTAAGAAAAAACAAAAAGAAGCGGGCAAAGAAAAGAAAAATAACTTAATGCATAAGCATTAAGTTATTTTTCCATCGTCTATATGCAGCCGGGTCATATTTTTCTTTTGGTATGACATCGCGTCGAAAGGATAAATACCTCCTTTTTTAAATCCGTTTTGGATTATTGTTGGGGATGTTTTACTCCATGTTTCCGCTATCAATTTAGAGAACTCTATCTTGCGGATTTTATATCCGACGCGTTTTGGCGTTGCCATTCTACAAGTATTTTGTCCCAAATACATTTAAAAGACTTGTAGACCGCTAAATCTAAAGGCTGCAGCAAGTGAGATGTATGAGGCGGTAGTTTAAGGATGGTTATATCGTTTGCTGCTGCCAATGCTACGACTTGTTTGTCAACGTGGGTACTATGACCATCATAAATTAAGAGCACTGGTCTTTCTTCGCCCAAATTCGGAATGATGATTTTATTCATATAGTTATAAAATATTTCTGTTTCCATCCAACCTCGTTTGCTAGAAGCATATGCTATATCATATTCGTCATTGTGATCTGCCATCCATTGGTCATACACGTAACTCCCTTTCACACATCAATGGATTCAATTTAAAGCCAGCCGCGTTGACAGTCGTCAACACGGTTATATTTTCCTTTGCGGATCCAGCCGTTGTTCTTGTGCATGGTGCACCAACTGCGCCAACAACTTTGGTTTTAGTTGGATCCAAACATACAGATGTCTCGTCTAAGTTCCAGATTCTTCGCGGATCGCTTATATTAAGGTCTCTAAGAGTACTTTGAACTTTGAACGAAATAAACCATTCATTGCCTGGTATGCCGTTTTGAAATGGAGTTATAATTTTGTTTTTCTTCACGAACTGTGCCACTATGTCGATCACTTCCGACTTAGACAGACCCCAACCCCATTATTCCATTGCATTTAAGCTTGATGCTAGTTTGTTTTCCATTTCCAAAGGTATAGCTTAATGACCGTCCAAGGGTATTGCTTTTTAAACCTGTTTTAGCATTAACTCGATCACTGAGGGTCGAAGTTGGAATTCCGTATTGTCGATGCAGCATAGTTACTTAATTCTTTATTTCTTATTTTTTGTACTGCTGTTTCTAGGTCTTCTTTTGAGTAAGCCGTTGCTCGCTGTGATATTCTCATGTAAGTCTTAGGCATGGCGAATCTGTAAAGTGTCTTATGTTTAATACACATCCTCCTATCTTAATCCTAACAAATATTATGCATGCGAAAGCGAGTTTATTTGTTACGCTTTCACGCCTTATCTATTCAACCAATCATCATGAAATTTAGTAAAAAAAAATGGTTAGCATATTTTGATACGGACAACTTACGTAAGTACATAGGAATTAAAAATAATATTGAAAAAAATTATAGCATGTAAAAAAGTTTGAGATACACTTTGAAGAGGAAGAGCGGCTGAGTATAGTCCGAACTTCACCTATTGATATTTCCGAGGTTAAAGATCGGATCTCTGTCTACAAACGTCTTAGCCATGATTGTATAATACTAATCAAATAATTCTACAGCGCTCATAGTGATAAAACAGAGAATATTCAAAAAAAACAAAAATTACTTACTAAATTGCTTGTGAAACGTCTGAGGTAAAAGATCGGATCTTCTCTATCTGCACTTTTGGTCCATCCTTTACGGGAACAAAGACAACACACGTCCGACTGAGCGTAGCGTCAGACGCAGACTAAAGGGATGGGCATAACAAAATGGCGCGTAACGCGATGTTGACATCATTTAAAAACATCGCCGAATTGAGTAGTTACATGATTTATCCGGACTTACCACTTCGCCGATCTTACCAGAAGGCACCTTAACTGATTTTGAAAGCTCTCACGCGCTTGAGCATTTTATTGTTTCTTTATATAGTACCTAGTACCTACGTATTTTCACTATAATGTATGTTAACTTTGTTCCTGTTTTCAAATAAACTCAACACTTTTTGAAGTGATAACTTTTTATCGATAAACCGTTTCGTTACGTAACGCGTAACGGCGCCAGTCTGCCTGGCTTTCCTTTCTCTCACGCATACGGCAGCGGTATGCAAGTGCCTCCTCTCTCACTCTAACCCACAGCGTTAGTTAGATTAGTTATCATTTATGTCGGGCGTCCCGAGACGCACACGTTTTTTTTTCTTTCATAATCGTTTCGAGTATAAATAACATAATAAGCGCCCCCCCAAGCGATTCATCGAGTAAACTTAAATTTAATGGTGATCGAGGTTCTCGCCTCGATTGAGAAACTGACAAAAAACTCGTTATCCGTTTGCAGTACCTACCTACCTACATAGTTTGTTGGATTTAAATCAAAATAATTTGAAATTATGTAAGTACCTAAGTGTTGTATGTGTGCTCTATACACCGTGATTATATATATGTACAATGTTTGGTAGAAATACAATTCTTAGAGTATAGAACTGAAATATTGTAAGTAGTGTTGTGAATTTTAAATGTGCATTATGGGTAGCATATTTAAGCAGAGGTTAATTTATCCTTTATATAATGTTATGTCTGTGTAATCTAAATTAAACTAGGACAGCCTCATTAATTTGACTACGGCTAGATTTTCTTACAGAGTTAAAACTCTGACCTGTAGACTTTATTTGATATTTATGGCATAACATAGCTCTAGATTGTCTGCAAGTTGCTTAGTGCGTTGTTTCGATTTTTAGATCAAAATTATTTAACGTAAATAGGTTTTATTTAGTTTATTACAGTTACTCATTTGACAGAAATATAAATGACTACCAACAGTTAAATCATATTTATTTCACACCTGACTTCCCTTCCTAGTATTGTATTAAGTAAAATATGTACATTATGTACTTGAAAAAAAAAATGGTTTTAAAGGACATGTACATGTAACGATGTAACGATGTGTAGGTACATGTAAAGATGTTGTTTTATTTTATTTTACTACTTCATCGTGTGGTATATCGTTGGATAGGTCTTTTAAAGGTATGAGGAGGTTCCTAAACAGTTTTTCCATACGGATATTCGTAAGTTTCAAAGTTGTCATTTTTCATAAGAGTCGTGTATCCCTCTCTCTACCAGCAAACCTACTATTTGGAAGTATCTGAAAAGATTTTAAATTATAAATTTCCTTACAATTTCACGGAAATTTTCACGGCTAGTATGGCTTTACAAAATTTAGTGTAACAGTCTGATTTGTAAAGTAGAACTTAAAAAAAAAATGAATGGTCCAAGAGCGCCCTGAAAGCACTGGCTAATGCGTAGCCAGACTATTAACCTGAATGAATCATACATTTTCAAAAAGAAAAAGAAGTTTCATAACGGCATTGGGACATAATAGTTCAGGCTAACACCAAACACAGCAATTCAGCATTTTTGCCTTGCAAGCAAATAAGTAGGTACAATTACTGCTAGGCGATTATTGAATTCTGATAAATTCATAACATTTATACTTATAACTTTCAGTTACTATTAATGAATTGGTATGACAGGCATGCTGTCATATGAATAGAAACCTCAGACCAAATAAATATAAAGACCATGCGCCACGATCCCCCCAAAAAAGTAAAACCTCAAAACTGTGTTCCTCGGTATAAATGCACGCATTGTGGGCGTGAGCCACAAATGTACTCAAATCATGCTTCTTATATGTACTTTACACATATAACATAAGAATTACACAGATATTACAATTCTATTGAAGAAGAATTACATGTCATCTTATCGTCAAGTAAACATTGTACAAAACAAAACGAAAACTTACGATTTACAATTAAAAAAGATGAAAAGTGATTCCGTGACAAACAAATATTGACGACGACATGACATGTACCACATTATATTTTTTGTTTCGTATCGAGGCTTGATGATGTTTTTCCGTTAATATTCTGTTGTGATTAAGAAATTTCGTCCAACTTGGCTTTGCTTGTAAAAGCTATTTCAAATTAGCAAATCTGATAATCGAATGTGAGTGAGTGAATGAACAATTGATATTGATTTCAATCTTTTTAGAAGAACTCGCTCTGCGTTGTAATTATATTCCCTTCACTCTCGATCGCCACTGAACTTTATTTGAAAATATAAAACTTTAAATTAATGATAAAATCGGTGTATTATGGGAAAGGAGAAAATAAGTGTAGGTATCATCAGTGCGTCGGAGAAGACCCGAGTACAGAAGTTCCAGACGGTTACACACTCAAAAGAAGGTACGTGGATTTGAATTGTTAGTTCTAGTTTCATATCACAATCGAATCATTGGCCTCAATTCTGTTGGCACCAATCTAACTAAATTTAGCTAAAATTAGGTTTTGAACTGTCAAATGAAACTTTGGTATTCTGCTGCTACCAAATTATCCTTATTTATTTGTATCTAATTTAATTAAGCGTTCCTAATTTAGTTAGATGGTACCAACCTCCTGAATAAGGCACCTCTAACGCGTTCCATCCACATGCTCAATCTAGTAGCGGAGAGTGTCGATCTTTTTTACTGCTCCCTGAGCGAATGTCGCAGGACTCTGTTATTTATTCTGTGCTATTATAATTAGATTTGACATTGTGTAGTTATTTGACATTGTATATTGATTGACGAATTTTTATATTTTATTTGGTTTGACTTTATGTAATTTGAATTTATTAATTGAAGAATTTTTATGTATATTGTGAAATTATTTGACATTGTATATTGATTAACAAGTTTTTATTTTATTTCTTTTATTTGACATTACGTTATTATTTTTGACATTTTGACATTTGGTTTGACATTATGTAATTCAATGTTATTAATTGAAGAATTTTATGTTAATGTGTAGGTACCTTTAAATTTTTAAGTTCATGTTTATTTATATTATCTAGGTCTAAATGCTATGATTGTTTAATTGTTTTTAATTCTTTTATTTTTCTTTACACTATTGCATTAGGGGCCCCTGTAAAAATAGTGTAAGTACTTTTTATAAATAAATAAATAAATAAAATGTTTTACAAATGCTATGACTAACTAAAATATATTTTGGACAATTCCTAATTTTAGAAATGAACCAACTGAATTGCCACCATTGTATCGAAATAACATTCGGCAGTTTTTCTTTTTAAACGCTTAATTGACCCTAACTGTGAAGCTTGAGCGATCCGTATCCGGCTTTGCAACATTATTAGTAAAAGTATGTAGGTACCTATGCATGTACTAAAAGCAAGGTAGGTACTTACATGGTTTGTGTGTATGAGTGTGCGTGAGTGCGTGTATTTACACATAAGAGCACGGTTTTGAGGCATCACTTTGTTCAAGTTTCAAGTTTATTTATTTAAATACTTCTGAGTAACATTACAGAAAAATCCAAAGCATTACATCTACTTATGTTTAATTAAACAATAGAAAAAGGAAAGACCATAACATTTGTTGTTTGCGACACTCCGTCTTAATATACATCTTTATATCGACGCTTGAAAGGCAATTATTGCCTTTCAAGCGTCGATTACTATCGTCAAATTGGTTGTAATTTATTTATTCTGTTTTGCCAAATCATCATGGATAGCTATAGCATTCAACAACACGTGCAAATGATAAAATTGTTTTATCAAAATGAATGTTCTGTTCGGGCAACGCACCGCGCGCTTCGCCCATTTTACGGTCGCCATAATCGTCCTACCGAGAGGACTATTCGTCGTGTTGTGGATAAATTTGAGTCCACTGGTTCGGTAAATGATCGACTAACACCCGTACGTCAACGAAACGCAAGGTCTGCCGAAAAAATCGCCGCTGTCCGTGAGAGTGTGCAGGAGAATCCGAGGCAGTCGATTTCGCGTCGCTCACAAGAACTCGGCCTTTTACAGACCACAACTTGGCGAATTTTGCGTCGTGACTTGGGCCTGCACCCGTATAAAATTCAACTCACCCAGGAATTGAAGGTAAATGACCATAGACAACGACGTGTGTTCGCTGAATGGGCACTGGAGCAGTTAGCAACTGACCGTAATTTTCACAGAAAAAATATCTTCAGCGATGAGGCCCATTTCTGGATGAATGGGTACGTAAACAAACAAAATTGTCGATTTTGGGACGATACCAATCCACATGAGATCCAAGAGCATCCAATGCATCACCGAAAAAGTTACAGTTTGGTGTGGGTTTTGGGCTGGCGGCGTCATCGGGCCATATTTCTTTGAGAACAACATTGGCCAGGCCATCACTGTCAACGGCGAGCGCTATAGGTCGATGATTACCAACTTTTTTTGGCATGAACAGGATCATCTGAACACCAACGACATGTGGTTTCAACAAGACGGCGCTACGTGCCACACAGCTCATGCCACATTGAATATTCTGCATGAGAGATTTGAGGGCATGGTCATCTCACGTGGAGCTGATGTGAACTGGCCACCGAGATCTTGTGACTTAACCCCGCTAGACTTTTTCTTGTGGGGTTTTCTTAAGTCGCAGGTCTATGTGAATAAACCACAAATCACAGCGGCACTCAAAGCCAACATAACCTATGCCATAAGTCACATTCAGCCTGATTTATGCGCAAAGTCATGGAAAATTCTCGCATGCGCTCCACCCAGAGAAGCCGTGGCGGACATTTGAATGATGTTATATTCCACACATAATGGCATCACTACATCTTTCAAATAAATAAATAATTTCGATAATATATCACACACACTTTGTTTTATTTAAATTTAAAGATAGGACACGCTTAATGAAAGACCCTATATATATCATTGTAATCAGAAAAAAAATCTGCGTCGATTAGTCCTACTGTCATGCCGCTAGGACGAAGTTTGTTGTCGCTTGGTAACTCTAAAAAAATCGATTTTTCTTAGTTTTCGGCGTCCAAGCGATTATAATTTTACCGATTTATGAATACCTTTTACTTAGTAGGTATGTATTAGATTTTTACTTTATACACTTAGTCATTTTTGCCTAGACTCGAAATAATGCTTTTAAACATAAAGTATTTTTTGCCTTGCGGTACCTAGGGTACCTATAAACATTGTTTAAGAAATTTTACCTGATTGAATTTTCTTTTTCTTGTAATTTAAGACTTTTTAACACACCTTAATGATGTATTCATATTCATTTAGTACTTTTTACCTAAATACAATGGACTCAAAAACGTAAAGTAGTAATATTTACCTACCTGCCTAAAAAGGATATATCGTCGGTCGGATGCATTATCGGAACATTTCCAAAATCACGTGTTTTGAGTTAAGTATGCAGAATAGTAGAAAATCAAATAATCTTTCTAAATCACTAACGGTATTACTCAAATGTTGGTTCTAATTGACAGGAAACAACTTATTTGGTTAAAGAATTAACTGATTTAACTAATCTTCTCGTATTCGTTATCAGTTTATTTCGAAATGTCCCGGTGCTACTCTGAATTCCACAGTTCATTGTTAGTTCAGCTAATGGTATATTTCGATTTGTACCAGTGTGACTTTAAAATTCATAAGCTTCATATTGTTTACTTGCGTTTTGAGCCGGTCGCACTTTGAACATTCAGTGTGATCCAAATTAGAAAAAATCTGTTAAAAAGTTATAAGACTGCATAAATTTTTAATATCGAGCGCTGGAAGAGCGGCGAGTGATTTAAGGTAGTGGGCAACATACTACCAGCCAACAATAAGTTGGAAGTAGGAATAGAGAGTAGGAGTAAATTGAAAATGTGGAAAAACGTTAAAAAACACAGTTTGTGGTTGTGTGGGTGAATTTATCCCAGAAATGCATAATAAAGCTGAATATTATATTCTGTGGTTCCTGTGGCACTTAACGTCGATGAGAAACAAAACTAAAATGGGTCTAAACTAGGTGCTAGCTGTGTGGTGGAATCACAGTGATTACATGCACCTAAAAAGTGTGATAATAATATGCCTACCGTTGCTGTACTTTAAGAGCATTTTTAGTTCATGCTAGGTGAATTGAATCAAGAATCGGTGCAAACTATAATACACGTAGAAGCAAATAGGGATGACAATTTGTTTAACATAGGTCCACATGATTCTGATATAACAGATTGCGAATATTTACCTTTCAATAATAATGGATCGAGAACAAGAATGAAACAGCCAGAAAAGTTAATAAAATGTGAGAAAAGATCGTAACTTTTCATGAAATAATTATAAATAATAGAATGCATCAGTGACATTTTTGGTATAATGCCATTATTGTACCATAATTATTATGAGTAATATTTTTTTGACTAATTACATAAACGGCACACTATGTTTAGTGTCACTTTTTCGATTATGAAAAGTTTAAAGAAATCATTATTAGTTAAGAAAACATAAAACTTTTTTGTTTGCTCCTTGTTTTATTTGTGTTAAATTACGCATTTAGGCTCTAAGCTTTTGCATATTTTTTTGTTAAAAGAAGTATATTACCACTTGGTATTCAAAAGATTAATGAAACACATAAACAAAATCCCACAATCACTACATTTAAATGCTTTCTGAATCAAGATTTTTGATCAATCGACCTGCAACTGCTCGAACGCGTTACCTACTGGAGAGCAACGATAATGATTGAGACGTATCTCCCGCCTCAGACGCTGATAGAACGTTCGCACAACTTCTACCACAAAAGAAAAAACCTGCATATTTAGCTCAGGTCGTCTTTGTCTTCCTCGAACACGTCATATTGTTTGTTTTCTACTGAAGAAGATAAACGAGTTTTCCATCATCAACGTGCCAAATGAAGTCGTCGGAATGATGAATGCGGTAGCAACAGCCACTTAGTTCTGAAGATTTCTTCATCACTTCACAATCACAATCTTGGAACAACAAAAATTTTCTCATTAAACACTAATCTACTTATCAATATAAGTGGATTAGTGTTTAATGAGAAAATTTGTGTAGCTTTTTGGATGTTTCTTTATAACTCAATCTGGATTAACGAAGGCTACTTTTTAAGGTTCCGTACCTCGAAAGGAAAAAACGGAACCGTTATAGGATCACTTTGTTGTCCGTCCGTTCGTTCGTCTGTCTGTCTGTCAAGACCCTTTTACTCAGGTCTGTGCCAGGTCAAAGCTGTGAAAAAAAACAAACTTCTAAGCCAACGCAAACAAAAGATACAGCCATTTATGCCGCAAATTTCCGAAAATTTTCGACACTCGAAAGGGAATCAAAACCTACAGGGAAACCTACACTTCCCGTGAACACACCCAATCTTGAAATTTGGTACGAAGCAACGTTTTATAGCACAGCACATAAAAATACCATAACTATGACTCGATTGTCGTGATGGGTGAACTATTACTTACATACTTACAGGTTTGTACGGAACCCTCGGTGCGCGAGTCCGACTCGCACTTGGCCAGTTTCTACGCACCACGAGGTCAAAGTGGCGGACATAAACAGCTACTAATTGTTTGTATTTAAGTAAAGTTATACTGTTTGATGTCGTTTAAGTCTTTTTTATAATCATTTGCTAACATGATGAATTTCGCCTTTGTTACACGTCAACAACAATAATAACCAAATATAATTTATGAAACTATCATGGTTTTGAATATAATTTTCACTCAAAACGGGATATTTACCATGATACGTGAGTATTAATGCTTCGCCATGCTTCAGCACAGTTGCATGCGCCATGATCACGAGATAAACTTACCTATATCCTGGTAATATCCCGTTTTGAGTGAAAATTTAATTCCAAATATGGCCCAGAAATCGTGGCACGGTATCAATGTCGCTATAATTAGGGTTCTAAAGTCCACAATGAACCCTTATAGTTTCGCTATGTCCGTCTGTCTGTCTGTGCACCCCTAAGAGCAAGCTCTTGGGCGTAGACTTACGTATCGGTGACCCTACAAAGTTATGAAATAAACACAAAATATTGTTTTTTGGGATACCACATGTTGACTTTTTAAATATTTGACAACCCGATCCCATGGTGTAGCATATAGTTGGTAGGTCTTTTAATGACAGTTTTTCGATGCAGACGTTCGTTTAATAAATATTAAGCTTTGAAGTGGCTTGTTTTAATAGAGGGCAGTGTCGTCGTCGTCGTCATAATGGATTTATAATTAAATTACAAGGAAAATTATCACGGTTAGTTAAGGCTTTACTAGGTTTTGAGTAACAGCCTTATTTGTTAAAAAAAACTTAAAAAAACCATTAAAAGAGGCCCATAATATATTTTTTTTTTCAACACAGGTCAGGACTATTGCTCATTTTTAACCGACTTCAAAAAAGGAGGAGTAAAGCTTGTTTTTTAATGTATGTTCACTGATTACTCAAAGACGCCTGAAACGTTTTGGAAAATTATTTTTTGTTTTAAAAGGTAAGTATACTTTTTAGGTGGTCCCATTTAAATTATATCCAAATCGGTCGAGCGGTTTTTAAATAATAAACAAAAGTCTAATTTATATAAATGAAGTCGGTAGGTATTCTTTTTAGTTTTTAAAACGTAGGTAATTATTATCCTTACTGACTTTAAAAGCTTTAACTGTTAGTGGTCACATGCGCTTGGCCAATATTTTGGTTGACGACGTGATGACGTTTTATTTTGCATTCATTTCACTATCTCCACGACGAATAAGGTCAATGCGTTATTACAAAAGTAACGTAACAATATGATCCATCGGCTCGTGAAAGGGTAAATAGGAACCGAATCCGTGCATAATAGCGACAATGCTTCGCAATGAATGGATGCCCACTCGACTGAATTGATAAGTGGGTTGTGCAAGTGTGCAGCACCAATGACGTACCAACTCCCAAGTAATCTGTGACTTGGGGTGATCAACCACCCAGTCCTGTAATATAACCGGCGATTTAAGAGGTAACAAAATGTTGCGCAACATGAGGTGCTAACTTTTGTGTAACAATGTTGTCTAACCGCATTTACTCTATTTAGATTTAAAGAAGACGAGTAGCATGGTTAAAAAATCGATAAATAAAAGAGCTTAACCTGACTGACTGACTGACTGATTGACTGATTCATCATCGCCGAGCCGAAACCGCTAAAGCTAGAAACCTGAAATTTGGAAGGTAGCTTCCTTTTATGGCAAAACCACCCACTAATGCGGGATTTTTTGAAGTTCAACCCCTAAGAGGGTGAAAAAGGGTTAACACAAATGTATAAAATTTTTAACGCGAAGTGCGATTTGCTTGAAAAATGATTAGAATAATTAAAATGCAAAATAAATTCATAAAAGGGTAAAATGGGGTGTCAATGTTTGTATAGGAACTTTTTAACGGGTGGTGTGATTTCTCAGAAACTTGGTTTGGATACCTAAAATGCAAAATAAAAGGACACGTGTTTCAGAATTTTTCAAAATAATTATAGTTAAATTGAAATTGAATCCGCGAATTTTCGAAAACAAGTTCGCGGATCTTCCAGCTAGTACTTAATAAAACTGCGTTTACAATCATTATGTACATTGATTGGTTTTATTCTGTATTAGATCGGCAAATTTTACTAACTAAAAATGCTATAAACAAATTAAGTAGGTACCTACCTAACCTAAATTTAACATGCAGGGTTTCCCAAATAGTGTCGTCTAAAAAAATATCTGGACGTCCTTCCTGAGAAACCCAGTAGTAAGTAAGGCATAGGACGCACTGTGACTGTGAATTCGCCGGATGCGATTATTTTCTCACGATAATAATCGCCGCGGAATAAGCCGCAGTGCGCGCTAGGCCTTACCTTACTCGCGGCAAGGCACATCGTGTGGGGAGGGGCGAGGCGCGGCGCTCTCTGTCTGGCGGCCGGCTCCACCACGCCTGAGCCTGACCACTGTCCGCACTCGCTGAGCAGAAGTTCTCGGACGCTTGCATTACGCCGCAGACGCTGGAGTGCGCTCCACGAAGCTTCTCCCGTCGAATTCACTGAACGCGAATTCCCGCCAAATATTTACGCGCTCTTTTATTTTTAAGTTTTTTGTGTGGCCATGAACTTGTAAAAGTTTCTCGCATTGCTCGTGATGCGCTGTTTTGTTGTGATTTTAATTTTGTTTTTTGTGTTTTTACCAAAATCGGAGGCAATACGATGGCTGTAAGTATATTTATAACTACTTAATTAAGGTCATTACCTACCTACCTACTTACTATATTTTCCTTATTAGAATTTACTTTTTTTAAAGTAGGATAGGTTACCTACATAATATTTTACGCTTACTTACCTACCTCTAAAATTCTATCTTATTATTATATAAGTTCTTTGTTTTTTGTAGGTTTCTACCTACCTATAACCTACTACCTATCGAATCATGCCTACCTACAATACCTACAATATCTAAAGCTCGTCGCTTGAGTTTGATTCGAGACTTCTTCTGAATTTAGGTTTTTTTCTTTCTATTCTATGACAAAATCTATTTAAGTATTATATAATAGATATGAGTTTTCATTTAAACTCAGTAGAATTAAAGAGTTTGTCTCTTTTAACATCTAAAGTTAAATACTAACTAAAATCAGGCATCATTCAGTATTAAGCCGTTTTAGCCTTCGGTCGTCCTATTTCGATGGTTTTACATAAGAAAAGGAGGTTTTATCCTTTTCTTGTGGCGCCATAGATAATGGTGGCAGTTAAAGTTTCAGATGGTTATCCATAAAAAAAAGATGGCTGGTTTTACAGATCTTAGTGAGGCTTCTTAAATATTTAAAGTACCTACTTACTCTGTTACAGTCTAGCAAACTTTATAACAACCTCATTTTTTATTATAAGCTTCTTTATAATCATTTTAGACGCCAAGTCGCCAACACTAATGAAAATTATGCTGTTGCATAATCTCGTTATCTCAACGAAATCTCGTACGATTTATACGAGATTAATCTCGGTATAAAGACTTCTTTCGCTGAGTTGGTACTTATCGTCGGGTAAGGTGATGGCCAAACGTTTGACCGCTTAGTGTAAAAAAAATCGAGTAATGAGGACCGAGAAAGGTGGGCTATAAAAATGCCGTGCGCTGTATTGTAGCGGAGATGGATAAACGATTGACGAAATAGTTTATACTCCGACTCATCATCATCATCGCAGACACAATAATTGGATATTATTAACTGGATTAGTTCGAACCTAACAAAGTTGTACCTACACAGTTCGAAAGCGTAAAATCACAGTGTACCATATAATTCTCTCATTGGAACGCGTTGGTTTACAAAGCTACAAAGCTGTAAACCCCCGTCCGTTCCCGCGTCCATCGCTCCCTAATTGAACATTGCACTAATGAGCGGCGTTGTTCGGTTGCAACCCGCTATTATTCGCTCCGGGGATTATAGCTTGGAAGCCAGCGGTGATTTTAACTACCTTGTTTCTGAAAAAATGCTGTTATAATATCGAGCTTGAAATGCAAGTCGTGCTCAAACAATAAAATGTATCTTCATCTCAAAGACACTGAAGGTGTTATTAATTTTTATTATCTTATGGCATAAGTTTTAGCTTTGGGGTAGACTGAAAATAAACCATGTGTACCTTAAAATTGTTTGCGCAGATATAGCACTAAGTCTACTCCAATTGCTAAATTGCTTCCATACTTATGATTAATTGATTAATTCTAATGTGTGTATTTCTGTAAAAATATTTTTTTAGCAATAAACCTTTTTGTGCTTATTTGTATTTATAAACATAATCAGCGTCGGCTCCTGAGATCACCTAACTCTCCGGGAAATGCGAGCTGGATGGTTGCGAAACAGGATTTTCGACAGTAGTCGATGTAAGCGCCTAATTAATTCGGTATTTCTCTGCAATTTGAATGGTTTTGTGAAATGTTTGAATGTGTTGATTAAATTGAGTCCTAATTCCGCTTGTATCAATTGAGGAATCACCGTTAGTAGGGTAGGTACCTACTTAAAATATACTTACCTACTTGCCTTTTCATATAGGTACTTACGTAAACTATTAGTTAGCCCTGAATTGTGGTCTCGCGATGTTAGTATCGTATCGTCATTCGATAGTACCTTGGGTAGGATCCTTCGTAAAAGACAAAAATAAATCTAAGCATTCCTAGGGCAAGCGCGAGCTGATTCCAAACACCTGTATTTTGTCTATCTATTTTATCATTCATTTAAAGTTTTATGGAACAGCTCCTGACTCCATTATCAGAGCATCTCGTTGTCGACTTTATATAAAACTGTCACTCTTGACAGGTATGCCAAATTTATTAACATACGCACTACAGAATCCTTGAGTTATTATACTCATGTACCTACTTAATCGTAGTAGTTTTTAAAAGATTTTATGAGGTACCTGAATCTCATACAATTCTACTATATTCTGCAGTTCTACAATTCCATATAATTCTAATTCTTATGTGGACAATAACGACATTCTCAAGGCATTCAAATTATTAATGTAAAAAAAACACTGATCTCTGTCTCTCGGGCATTTCTGCCAACGCTATAAAACAATTTATTTGTTATAAGTATGATGTTTCAGCCTCGGAGGTCCTCAGTATGAGTAGATAGGGCAGCTTTCTATGACATACTCCTTGGTCTGGTTACCTTCGCCGCATTCGCAGAGCGCACAATCTGTCCTACCCCTTGTGTCGAAAGTATTTAAATCGACCATGTCCAGTTTCAAACCTATTTAGGCGGCACCATAGTTAAAGCCTTTGGGTTTAGATGTGAGGCCAATAATTTGTGTGTGCTATCTGTAGTATTGAGTCTATTTTCCAGCTATCCGCTATCTTTTTTCAGTTTTTCAGGTCTTTGGCAGAGGTATTAGGGAGGTTTTCTAGATTTTAACCTATAGTGTGGCGGGTAGAAGAAATCGTCATACTTAATGCTGGCATGCGCTGTATTTCTTTCACACTGAAATCAACACCACGTCATTGGCTTCCAGCATTGAGCCACTTAGAACCACTAATCTCCATCGAAAACACGCGTTGAAGAGAAAATCTGATAAAATAGAGTCACAAAGAGAGTTTCAAAGATAATTTTTGAGATAGTTTGTTTAGGTGTCCTATACATGTTAGGGCTCTGTCAAGGGTTTGGTATGCCAAGATATTTGGGAAAATGGTTGTATCCCAACTTTTCTTCATTGAAGTTTACCGTAGGTTCGAAGTTGGCTTGACTGTTACTAAGATAGAAACTTGATATTTCTGTTTTGCTCAAGCTTGGTATGAGACGCCAAGACTTGAAGTAGGTATTTTAAGAGATTTACTAGGTCAGAAGTCGGACGTTCTCGCTAGTTTTCATATCTCTATTCTGAGCATCCAATGCGATATCATCAGCTTATATGAATTGGGTAGCTGTAGTTGCTAGAAGGTCGTGAATGTAGATATTGAAAAGGTGTGGCGCCATCACTGAGCCCTGAGGAAGACCATTATTAAGTTTATGTCTATGTTTATGGCTTTTGGTATCTCCCAAAGTGACCTCGAACTCCCTTTCAACATGCTTTTAAGTCCACAATTTCTCTACTAGGGATCGCCGATAGGAGTTGGCACAAGAGACCCTGTTTTCAAACTGTATCTATAACACTGCAGTGGTCTTTTAACGTTTTTGGTAGCCAGTTTCAATGCAGGCGGTCAGGACTGATACTTGGTCGGTACAATTTCTTCCCCGTCGGAACTCTGCTTGTTTTATAGAAGTCGTAGCCTCTATAAATGGCTCTATCCTTTTAAGTAGGATGCGCTCAAGCAGCTAAAGATGAATGTGCGGCTTTGAAGTGTAATAAGGCGGCAATTCTCAGACTGTTGTTCTGTTTTGCCTGGTTTTGGGATGGCTATTACATTGTAATGTTTAAACTGTGTGGGGAGCCTGTTATGTTTGAGAATAAAGGTGAAAAAAACAGTGAGTCCGCTAATAGTGCAAGTGTCCATGTGGCGGATAAATTTGTTATAAATATTATTAGGGCCAACATCTTTGTTATTCTATAGAAGCTTCATGGCTTCTATGATTTCCATTATTGGTATAAAAAACCATTATTTGATATTGTTGTACCAGACCTAACTTTCATATTTATTCAATGTATTGCCTGTAGAGTATTTCCCTATTTAGAAATAGAAAATATTTATTTTACGTCACAAAACAAATACAGTAAGAATATAACATAAGAAGAGTTTAAACACCGTGACGGAAAAAAGGCCACCATGTGATACAGGAGTGTGAGGGTTGCTGTATCGCTGATATTCAGTGGTACCATCGTGAGTAGCGGAGCTCTACTTCCACACGCTTCAGTAAAACATCAAAATCACATCTCTATTAAAATAAGATACTTAGTTATTCTGATCCTAGTAACATTAGACCTATATTAGTGCTTCTTACATTTACTTAAATATTTGAAAAACATATTAAACCAGTTACAAAGACAGATTAGTATTATTATTATTATTATTAGTATCTTTAGTTTACTGAAATTAATTTGTCTTAAAACTTGGTTATTGGCTCTTACCTACGATGGAGCTGAAGCTTTAATTGTAATCAAAAACTTATAAGTTATAATGCATGCACATACACGTACATACATCCCACACACACACATACACACACACACGCACACTCACGCACACACACTTTTACATACACATACTTTTCTGAAGTGAGATACTTAAGTTTTAGTTTCGGTTTAATTTAAAGTGTTATTATCTATTTTATCCTTATTTTGTTCACACACTCCTTTTTGTTTCTTTTAGTTTACCTAATTTTGTATTGTTTATTTTTTGAATTATCTGACCTCCTGTCCTTAGGTCGGGCACTGGAAACTGCGTCACAGTGTTATTTTTTGCTTTTTCTGTGTTCACTTCTGTATTATGTACTATTACGTTCAAAATAATTAAATACAATTAAATTCAATAAATCTTTATTAAATAAAATCACAAGGACTACTTTAAATGGTCTTCTTACATGCTAGTGAATCTAGGTGCCGGTTCCTCCTAACCCCAGTTCAAGAAGAATCCGGCAAGAAACTCGTCTGGTCTTAACACTTTTTTGTATGAAGCTTGCCAATTTTGTTACGGATGCCGAGTCGAGTTGGAGCAGATTCATTCCAAGCTTTTTTGTCATCTAAATAATCCGATATTTTATAATGTTAAATGCTTTAATAGACAGTGGTGGCAATTCGGTTGGTTCATTTCTAAAATTAGGAATTGTTTAAAATATATTTAGTTTGTCATAGCATGTGTTAAACCAATTCGGTTGGTACCATCTAACTTAATTAGGAACGCTTAATGAAACTAGATAAAATTAAATTAGGATAAGTTGGTAGCAGCAGAATACCAAAGTTAAATTAGATAGTTCTAAACCTAATTTTAGCTAAAATTAGTTCTGTTGGCTAAAATTAACCAACAGAATTCAGGCTAGTCTGTGTTTAATTGCGTTTTTAAATTTGTCAATCTAAAAATCTAACACGTCGCTTGGGACCTTGTTATAGAAGCGTAAACTTTGCCCTCTAAAAGACTTTATTAACTTTAGCGAGCCTAACACAGTGGGAACAGCGAGTTTATCTTTATTTCTAGTGTTAGTACTATGATTATCGCAATTTTTTTAATATAAAAGAATATTTTTGTGCACCTACATGATATTTTCGTATATATAAACTATTTTATAAATATATAATAAAGATATTATATTATCTTTAGTTTACATACTTTACTAGACCATAAACAATTCGGTTGATATCACCATATTTTTTATACCTGGGAGAAATCGCGCAATGCCTTAGACTTTTTTCATACATCATTATGATGTTCTTCTTCTTCTTCTTTTCGTGTCACTAGTTATTTCTAACTAGTGTGGTGAAAGGATTAAAGTGTGCCTCAGAGGCTCCTTTCGTGCATTATGGTGTTAGGGGAGTTGCACTTAACCTTCTCACATCCTACTTACTCGTAAATGATCGAATACTACGAGTAGACGTAAATAGAAAGCGTTCAATTCCTAGTCCAATACACGGGTAGATGTACAAATCGAATGTACCTAAAAAAAAGCGGCCAAGTGCGAATCGGACTCGCGCACCGAGGGTTCCGTAAAAACCTGTAGGTATATAAGTAAAAGTTCACCCATCACGACAATCGAGTCATAGTTATGGTATTTTTATTGCAAAATGAAATCCATCAAAAAATTTGGTTTTCGCAATTTTCCCTTTATCTGTGCTATAAGACGTTGCTTCGTACCAAATTTCAAGATTCTGAGTTCACGGGAAGTACCCTGTAGGTTTTGATTCCTTTGCGAGTGTCGAAAATTTCCTGAGAAAAAGGGTCTTGACAGACAGACGGACGGACGGACAACAAAGTGATCCTATAAGGGTTCCGTTTTTTCCTTTCGAGGTACGGAACCCTAAAAACAGCAATAATTTTACTATGAATACCATTAAACAGATGGGACAAATATTTAGTACAATTCCGCTAATCTATTCCTAAAGAGTTACCTCCAAAAGAAATTCGACACGTGTTTCGCCTCTCCACGAGGCATCCTCAGGAACACTTGACTCACTCCGCACCCCGACGAAAAAACACTCTGCTCTGCAGACTTGTTGCTTCGACCAACGTCAGAATAAGACATAGATTAGCGGAATTGTACTAAATATTTGTCCATCTGTTTAATGTTTTGTAATGGATTTCCGCAAAGTCACGCCTGAATCAATTATCTATGAATACCATAACATTATTAGGAACAGATTTACCTTGTATATAAAAAGGCGATTCAATATGATCCCTCTGGTTATTTTAAGTTATATTAAGTTTATTACTACCATTTTTTTTTCTAAAATATTTTAAATTAAATTAGAAATCGACTAATTTAGTCAATGGAACCAGCGAATCGGAACAAAGTTAAGATAGGTACATTTTTACGTTGCATTTTCCAAAACGAAAACCCTTTTTACAATGTACAAACAAAGAACTGTATGATATCAAACTTGATACATTTCAATACATTATTTACTTACCTTTCCAACCCAGTTGAACCAAATTATACGTGGGGCTGTTAAGATATGCTTAACAACCCCTTGTTCAATTTGGTTCTATAAGTTACTAGTTAATTTCTTAATACCAATCCGTTGTCTTGCCAAATTACATGCAAATTCGCAAGGTTATAATGCAATATCTCCAAAATAATTCTGAAGTAAAAAAAAACGTGCGCGTCTCGGGACGCCCGACAGAATTGATAACTTAAACTAATCTAACTGTGGGTAACAGTGAGAGAGGAAGCAGGCGTTACGTAACGCGTTACGTAACGAAGCGGTTTACCCTTTCATAAGATATTATTACTTCAAACCACTTCATTTACGGAAGTTACCCGTTGTCCTATCACTCGTCCGTCGCCTACCTCACAGGCGAAAATACACATAGATAGCAGAGAGCGTACATAAAGTGTGTTTGACTTTGACAGCAGTGATCCCAATTTACGTTTATTGCTAGTTGTCGCGTGTAGTCTGTGTTTCTATGTATAATATGTATTACAAATATATATATATATATACAGTGGTGGACACATAATTAGAGACACCCCCTAATTGATCACAATAAACATGATCTTGGCACTACCATTAGTTAACGTAGGTATTAAATTTAATGTAATTTTTACTAAATCATACATGACGTTGTATTCTTAAAAATGGGGGACAAAAAAGTTGTGTTGCTTGGTAATTTAGGCACTGCTCACTATCCGAATCTAATACAAACTTTTTTAACGTACCTGTAGCTGGCCAGCTAATTAAAGACAGTGAACGCTGTGTTCTGAATTTAAAAAAAGAAAAAGAACTACATTCGGTTTTTCATTGTTTTGCCGCGTATTTGCATGAAACCTCGACATTAATCACAACATTTTACTTTTTGTATTCAAATTAATACGTTTTATACCAATCGATATGGGAAAAAACAAGAGTTGCAATTCGTTCACTAGAAAGATAATCTTGAACATCATAGCAAAGGTTGGTCATACAGAAAAATCGCAAACTATTTGAGCTGTTCTAAGGACATGGTTATGAATGCTATAAAGCATTGCAAGTTCAATACGACCGAAAATGTACCCAGAAAACCGAGACCTAGAAAAACCACTCCGCGGGAAGACTCTAGGATGGTGTTGTTGGCAAAAAAGGAACCGTTCAAAGAATCAGAACTGATACGCTCGGAAATATATGGGGCAGGAGGGTCGACGGGTGTGTCTGCAAGGACAATTAGACTGAGACTATGTGAGGCAAACTTATACGGAACAGTGTCTCGGAAGGTGCCACTTTTGTAAAAGCAAAATGTTAAGGCAAGGTTAGCGTTTGCTAAAAAATATGAACACTGGACTGAACGAGAGTGGAAAAATGTGCTTTTTTCGGATGAAACAAAAATTAATATGATTAATTCTGACGGAAAACAATATGTTAAACGCCCCCCGAACAAAGAAATGGATCCGAAGTACATCAAGAAAGTAGTGAAACATGGAGGGGGAAATATCAAAGTGTGGGGCTGTTTTTCAGGACTTGGTGTCGGACCTGTCAGGAAGATAGAAGGCAATATGGATAAATACCAGTACAACAATATTTTAGAAGAAACCATGCTGCCCTATGCTGAGCAAAATTTACCGGTCATTTGGGCTTTTCAACAGGATAATGATCCGAAACACACCGCAAAAGTAGTTAAAGATTTCTTAAGGAACCAGTTTGTGACAATTTTGGATTGGCCCCCGTACATTCCGGATTTAAATCCAATTCAAAACTTTTGGTACCAGGTGAAGAAGACAGTAGCGGCAAAGCGTACATCAAACGTCGATCAAATTTACACAGCTTTTACAGAAGCGTGGGAACAAATTCCGGTACAAGTTTGTACAAAATTGATCGCTTCCATGGCTAAGAGATGTCGTGCTGTTATTGCTGCAAAAGGACATGCGACCAAGTATTGATACGCATCGGAATGCTCTGTAAAAATGTGTTAGAAATCTTACGTACTCAGATAATTTCAATGATTTTTAAATTTCTTGTTACGAAATGAAGTGTCTTTAATTATATGGCCAGATCTTACTAATCTTATCTTTTATTTACACTGCTTACATTTAAGTTTTACCGAATAAAAGGCAAGTTTTGTTGTAAATATTTCGTTTTAACAATACACAATAACAACACAAATATTAATTAATTCGCAGCAAGTTACAATGGCAGTCTGATAAATTATATACAGGAGGAATAGCTTAGTTATTTCAATATGCTTCCAGTGTCTTTAATTATGTGACCACCACTGTATGCAAGTAGATTACGCTGTGTGAAATGTCCGCGATTATTATTATTATAATTTTTTTCTCGCCATACCCATACCAAGCAATAGAGCCGCGCATAAAATTGCTTCGCACTTTTGTCAAAACCATCTCCCTATTCCTAACAAAAGTACCTACTTGCCTTATAACCACAACATACACATTACTAGAACTTTAAGAAAAATTTAAGAACCAACCAAATTCCTGAACTATAAAAACTTTAAGTGGATCCATCCAATTAAGAACCAACCAAGGGTATGTGTCGGTTGGGTTAAGGGACCTCGGAAAAAAATCCGTATTCAACCATAATTTCCAGAGCCCATATTATTTAGGCCATACTTATATTACAATTTAAAAAATCTTACAAATTAATTACCTACTAGGAATGTTCCTACGTCAAAGGACAACCAATAAACTTACTTTACAAAACGCATTATACCGGTGTCACAATTCTTAACATACCTACTTTTTTAGTTTTAATAATGTACCTAATATAAAATTGCAATTATAAAGGATTTCCAAATTAGTAAAAATCTGCGAATAAAGGCTATTTTTAATATATATTAGGAATGTTCCTAAGCAACTATGATATTAAATTACCTACTCTCCTACTATACTTACAGGTGTGCACTGTCATAAGATTTCGTCCCAGTTACATACTCGTAGTAACAAAAATGCCTTCGTGTAAGTCATTCCCGTGAAAGGAGCGATCTCCGATTTCGCTGAGTTAGCAAGGGCCGTGTGTGGCAGACCGAAAAAAATAATTTCCTCCGCTCGAGTTGCCACTGTGACTTTTCCAGGCGGCCGCGGCCGTCCCGTGCATCTGGCGGGACCTATTATTAGGGGACGGCTCTTAATGCTTTCTTAGGTATTTTTATATGGCAGCCGTCTTAGTTTTTACGATTGTGATTTTTATTGAATCCCCTTCAGTGCTACGTAGCGTAGGAGCCCCCGTTATGCCTGCGAGCGAAGGTGAAATACGAGCCACTTTACGCGAGATTTATTTTATTGCAGTATGTTGAACGCACATTTCTCTTTAGTTTTATTTTTTAGTTGCGCTGTTAAACTACTACTTCATCATAACTAGGTAGCTTGTTTGCAAGTGTTTCAGTGTGCCAAGATTACTATTGACTTTACCGTAACATACCTAAAGAAAATGTGCCATGTCTGGTAGAAACATTACAGTACTCAAGAGTTAGATCCTATCTGGCCCAGCGTATTAGCATTGCTATTCTACGTGGTAATACCGCTACCGCTAGTGTCTTGAAGACGCTGCACTCAGGAAGTGATCTGGATCAATCTATCTATAGATCGTTTTGAGTCCTTGGATAGCTCATAGTCCATAGTAATTAATTGTTAAAAAGGATACAGGTCATTCTTTGTACAATATAATATCTCAACATAATCAAATACTAGGATGAGGAAACTAAATAAAAATATACAATAAATATGTCAAAATAAATTCAAATACAATATGCAGGGTGTCCCGGAACTAGTATTTTAAGCCTGAACGAGGTGATTCCGACGATGTTAATAAACAGATAGGTGATTTTTCTTTAAATTCCTATTTTCAAATTTCCATACATATACTTACTTTTAAGTTTATTCCAATTATTAATATTGACAACCCTCCTTTGTTCACAGTGTTTCCAAGCACGTTACCTACCTAAATAAGTTTGTGCAAGTACAAATTTATTGGTATACTATGATAGGTAGGCATGGATACATACTTCTACTAATTTTAAAGCAAACTTTGCTGCACATTTCTTCAATGAAAATTTATGAATTCATAAAATTCGTAGAACATTTGTTGTTCTCCCAAGTGTCGAGAAATGTCCCCCCTCAGGATAACATACTAGTTCCGGGACACCCTGTATAATGTCTAATTAAATAAAAATACAATTAAATACGTCCAATTAATTTATTTTACAATAAAATCATTCTTAATTATAAAACTAATAATTATTATGTTCGTCAAATTTGTATGGCGCGAGCTCAATGAGCCTCCGTTTGAGTTTATTTTACTGCGTCGAACAAGCACTTTGTATACCTTCAGGCAGTTTATTGTATGCAAAAGGAGCATGATATGCATCAGTTTTGATGTCTTAGTGAGCCGGTGCGGAATCGCCATCAGCTTATGTGAGTTCCGTATGTTGTATCTCCCCAAGTGTCGTAAAAGATGCTATATTATTTCTGGCATATACCGCTGTCTGGTATATCACCATCGCAAGCACTGTAAGTATCTTTAGCAATTTTAAGTAAGGCCCCGCAGATGTCTCTCGTGACACGCGCACCATTGCTCTCACCGCTCTCTTTTGCATCCTATAGACGCGCTCCCATTCGGCGGCGCGCCCAAAGAGTTTGATGCCGTATTGTCAAGGCTCAAGTGTTTCACAAGTATTTTAAACTAGCTTCTGCCCGCGGCTTCGCACGCATAGTACATAGGTACATAAAAAGTAGCCTATGTCCGTTCCTAAGTTCTGTTGATCCGATTGCTACCACACAGGATCACCCACCAATTTGAAGATTTTTCGAAATTTCATCGAAATCGGTACGGGCGTTTCGGTGTCTATAGGGAACATACATACACACATAGCCTATTATAGATATAGAAGATAGATTAATTTATAATATTCTGTACTTGTATAGTTCCTACTATTTACTATAGGTATTAAAAATAGTACTTAGTAGTACCTACTAAGTACTTTTTTAAATACCTATAGTAATTATTATTGAACTATGAATGAGTAATAATTTCACCCCTCTAGTTGAAAGCCTACAAAACCTCAGAACAATTTAAGTACCGACAGATCTATCTATCTATACTTACATCTATCTATCCTTGTTCGTTGGCCACAGGTAGAGTTTAGTTTAATTATGCAGGGCTTCGGGCCTAACTTTAAGGTTATTAACTTGCAATAAAGTATTGTATTTCACGTGCTTCATTTTATAACTTACCTGCTCTAACATTATAATTAGAATTCTAAATAAATATCACTTATGTACGAGAATGTACTTATTTACCAATTCATTTACTAAATACAAATTCTTAAATTTATGTTTTACTTATCTGTACAAATCGTCAACATACAACATAAGGTTTCTACCTACCTACTTACTACATGAGGGTAAGTACCTTTTTTTTTTTTTTAATTTTATTATTTTAAAGTAAATACATATTTTTAATTGTAAACATCTTAAAAACCTACAACCTTGATGTTGTGTATTAGCGGATTTACCAGCTGGCTTCAGTAGGCTTCAGCCTAGGGAAACAGATTTAAAGGGTGTCAAATTTGGGGACCGAATTATATATTTTTTTAATTAAATTAAAATTAAATGAATTTATTAAATCAGACAACATATTGGGTCCATTATTTTTTGTTATTTGTAGTTATTTGTACTTGTTATTTTAAGTTATTTGTACTTGTAGATTCAATGGTGCCACCAAATTATAAGTATTATTCTATGGTAAACCACTCGAGTTCAAGACACGAGCTCCGCGGCCCCCCTAGACTTCTATCTGCAAGACAGAAAATCGTCTTCCCGAAAACTGAAGATTTGGGTGTATCCCACTATTTCCATTAAGTATTTCTATTGATAGAAATACTGGGACTGATTTTCCCACTGATTCCATTGCTGGCGGCGGTGGCAAAAAAAACACTACATCACCTCTTATGACGGCGTGCACATTTCCGTGTTAAAGTTGAACGCTCCAAGAAAAAAAAATTCAGCCGTCCGATCAACGGAACCATGGAAAATAGTAAATATATTCATCTAGCGCTATGGCGGCCGCTGCCGCGGCACGCTCGCTTTGCTCGCTTGCCTTGCGCGATGTTTTCTATACTCCTAACATAACCTAACACACTGGTTCCGATCTGATTTTACTTTTTCAATAGGAACTACTTACTACCTACTCTTATTGAAAAAATTAAAAAGGCACGGGAAAGTAAAATTTCAATTCATTGCGTTTTTTTCCGCTGCAATAGAAATAATGGGATATAATTTGGAATAATCGCTAGTCCCACTTTCTATTTCTATGGAAATAGTGGGATACACCCAAAGATTTCAATCAAAGAAAATCAAAAGGAACAATAAAAAGAACCGTCCCAAATCTAAAATCTGCCGAATGTAAAAATTATTTAGAAACTGTCAATAAAATTGTAATTGTACAAAATTGTAGAGGCTGGCTAAAATTTTACAGCATAAGTAGGTAACTTGGGATATATGTAAACCCGCCACTGTGTTGTTGATTTGTTACGTACCTGTCAAACGCGTTTCCTTAAATAGCCTGCTCTCATCGAAATTTTAGCAATTTATCTTGCTAACGAACAAATGAGTTCATTCTTCAATATCGTTGGAAGGATTGTTCTTTTTTGTTCGAAGGCGGAGCGCCAATAAGTGCAACAAATCGTTTCGGCCACGATTCATTTGATCTGACACGAATTTATCCGTGCCGCGGCGCTCTTTATTTACGCCGACGACGACGATGTTCAGCTCGTCTTGACAAATTCATAAATTACCGACATCCTCGCGCTGCCGCCGGTCTTTGCCTTTTATTTATGTTCAGTCTTCTTCGAGCGTATCGACTGACTAAGTACCTATATCTACACTTTGATGATACGGCACGTTAATTAACGAAATTGTTAAGTAACTACCTACTTCCTTCATTTAGTTCAGTCGACTATAGATAAATAATAGATTCCCTACGTAAATAATAGATAAAGTTATTTTAGTAAGCAGATATCCTGCCTACTTACTTTACATAAGTTAGGTAGGTAGGTTAACCTACCAACCATTCACAAACATTATAGGTAACTGATGATAGCACCTACAACGACGTTCCGTAACCATAAAAAATGCGCCATTGGCTCGGTTTTTTTTAATTTTTCGAAGTGTACCCCGCCTCTATCTTTGGTTTGAATTCTGATGTTATAATTATGTAGGTACTTTCACGTTAGTATACAAACATAAGTAGGTACTTAAGTACCTAATTTTATTAAGAGATCTTTTTAGAGTATTGCGTCCACATTTTTATTAAGTGTCTGAGTAGGTAGGTACTCACTTTAGTATCTACGTGTTTGTAGAAATGATGTTTGCAAATCATTGAGAGCCGCCGGCGGCGGCACAACGTCTGGTGTGAGCGTTGACTCATAAGTCCTAAGCGTTTTGGTATGTTTACACGACCTACAACGTACGTTGGTTTACCTCATTGAAAAACGTCAAGGCATTCCTATAAGAGTAACTTGACGTGTAAGTACCTACAAGACGTTTTTCATACCTTTATGTAAGTACTACAGCTTTTATAGATAAGTCACGTCGTCCTGCACTCAACACCGGCTCTCCTTCGCGTGAACTTGCAGGCATTGCAAAAAGTTTTCCGCAGTTTTTGTTTTCTTGTTTAAATTGACAAGATTTATACTTAGATCTTTCTTCAGACAAAACATATTCCCATTTTAACATCAAAACGAATGCAGCGGCTTATTGCATCTGGCATATTTTTAGACCCAGTTCAGTTACTACACTTGATTAATGGCTTTGATTTGATAAGCCAAGTTGTACCTTAAGTATGTAAGTTTTTAAGGTTAATTTACCTCACTTATACGGTTTCAGCAAAAGTTTATATGAATGCGACTAAATCGCTATACAAAACGGTCAGTTCCCCTCTAGTCATATTGAAAGTTCTATAGAACAGTTGCATCTTCACTTTCCTCCTCACATACTTTAATCATATTAATACCAATAAAATATAACAATTTGTTCCTTTCAGCAGCGACTTGGACAAATCGCTCTTGTATTGGACAATTCGTTGAGTAATCCTAACATTAGTTTCAATTACCTCAACCGGTTTCCTTAATGCAGAATACCCGCATTTAAATCTGTAATGGGATTCCTCTGCGCGTGTTCAGAATTCAAACAGCCAGGCTATTATAAAGATAAGTAATTGTGCCAATATCTAAGCGTAGCCATTATAAGGCAAAAAGGTTGAGCGTACGAGGCATATCTCATATTAATTTAATATTATATTGTTATGCTTGAACGTGAGATTACTAAGGATGAGGCAATGTAATTTAGCCTATTGGAAGTCAAACTTGTGTGGTTAATTTTCGTGAACTTTGATTAATGATGGCATTAAAGCCCACTGTTCATGTAAGTGTGTCAAATGGTTCATAATTAGAGTATCATTGTCCTCTGTGTAATGGAGCGTGATGGCTTAAAGGGACTCGAGGCTGAGGCTACCCCCTGCTGCTGATTGTAACAAATTGAGATTTCTTTCGGTAATACAGCCAATTGCCTATTGACAAGCTAGAAAATGTGTGCAATGAAGTACAATGTGGGCTCGGGGATGATTTGTCAACTTCTTTTCTTCGGCTCTGGGCCAGAGAAATTGGATTTAGTGTCGCAAAAATAGTGTCGCTTTAGTAGGTATACTAAAGGAAAGTTTAAATAGTTAATTTACGACAGTTTTAGTTATTGAATCTGTTCGCTTATTACTTTCTACTACACCTACGTTCGTACGAGTTAGTTGCCAATTTGCTCCCTACTAGCTACCCCTGCTCCCTACCTAGTCATTCAAAGATATTAAAAATGCAGGATAAAAACAAAATTCTAGATAATGCTTTACTAGACAGCAGGCCCCAACTTCCCACTAACGATCCATGAAACGAGCAACTCATACCTACCATCGGCCATAAAATGCAAAGCTCTACATGACAGTAAGGTACTACGCCAAAGTTTTTACAATTCCCTCTGGCTCGGCGGTGCAGACCGCGAGTTGGGGCGCAGACACGCAAGCCACGACAATCATACAGTATTTAATCATCATTAAAGCTGAATCAGCGCCGGTGCACCGCGCCAGCTGTAAAACCTCCCGTTTTTTGCTGCGAGCTGCCTTTTAGACGAATTTTTAAAGTCCCGATGCTATCAATATGCCGTTTTCTTTTTCTGGTGTTGCTTTTGATTGAACAAAAATTAGATAAGACGTAAATTAAAGAGCAGTATTGTTACTATTGTAGATGTGGATTTTGTAAATAAAATACTGGGCAATGGGTTTTTACAAACCTTTTTAACTATTTGACCCCATTTTTCCACGAGCTTATTTTAAAAATAGGACTCAAAAAATACATTATAACTTGACGGCCCATTTTATCTACATGCACCACACAAAGAAACGTACAAAAGTTGGCTAGTCCTTTGTGTAGAGGACCAGTTATGACAAAGCGGATCCCTTTGCCCCTCTGCTCGGCTCTTTGTCTAGCAGATCGCGATAGGCGCGTAAAATTTGATACGGGAATTATTTTATTAGATCAAACGTACACGTGCGCGGCGTGACGAATGCGATAATGTCCCGAGCACCGGGTCGCCTACGGAACAATTACATTCCACATGAATTAACCATAATGGAGTTTGCTACGGAAGCTTTGTGCCCGTAGCACCATGACTCGATGTCCGGCCGAACTCAATTGCTGTACGCCTGCGGATCTCTGCAGCCAGCAGCCTGGCTATTATGTTAGCAATTACGAGTAGCACGCCTGGATTGATAGCCATAACGAGATAAATCGTTTCAATCTCTTTGAATTTCCAAACATTGCTTACTAACTTAATTATTATTTGTAGCTAGGTAATATTTGAATTATGTATCTATAGAATAGTATACAATTACTTATAGATAAAAAGCAGATTTCAGTTCATTGACCGCTGGTAAAGTGCCTAAAAGGCTAATCCTTTGTCCGAGGTAAGAACGAGCCCTTTGAAGTATTATTATAAATAAATAAAACAAGCCTTTATTTCTGTTGATATAATATCTAGCTTAACTAACACTATAAACTAAATTGTTTAAACCTAATGCTTATGCATCGGCAAGCTGTTCTTCTGCAACTGCTTGTCCTTCAAGTCAACAAAGGTCTTTCCTAAAGATTTCCACCCTTACCCGATTCCATGCTGGGCCAGCTGCCTTATCTACAGTATCTTTCAGTTCTTTACAAATTATTTCTTGTATTTTAGTTATAATCATATAATTGTGCCTATTTGACTTGTAGGTAAGGTACTTGTACTTATATTATACTTAATACATACGTATAACTGATTTAATAAAATAGAACGCTAGTCTAGACTAGGTAGATATTTAATCAACCCTATCGTAGTCGAAGGGGTGGCTGCAAATATTCCCACAGGATTAAAAATGTATCTATTATAAAACCAACGTTCATTCGCTTTTATTTTACGCTGCTACAAATTAATTATATAGGGTATTTAAGCGATGTGCTTTCTGTGTTGTTTGAGAGTTTACTTTCTATTATATTTATGTTTTGCGTGGGTTAGAAGGTACAATGAACTACTGACTACAATTGTAAGGATACTATAATTTTCTTAATTTAGAATAGTATACCTAGAACAACGGAAAGGGGCTATATATGTTGGTAATTTCCGTGGTACCTTTCCACTAGCCACGCGGAATGACTGACGTCGCGTGCGCGCCTTATTCCACCGGAGTAATTACAGGTGTCTGTAATAAATACATAAGTAGATCCTTACCTATCTACCATAAATAGCATTAACTTTTTAGAACCTTGTTTGACTACTACAAAACCAGTGTCTAAGCTACGTTAATCAAAAAAATTAGGACATGTGCCAAGTGCACGAAAAGAACCACTGAGACGCACTGTAATCCTTTTACTATACTCATGAAATAATATTGTTCTTACATCAAATAATGCCGTAAAAGTTACGTAAGCCTTTACTTGCATAATAAAAAACAGCAAACATATATGCTACATATCGGGACCAGCTAAAATTTCCTAAAATAAGAACGACCTTATCTTTCTTGTATCTAAGTTCAATTTAAATCCTCCACAGATATTTCATAATTTAAATTTGACAACGAAACAACTATCAATTCAACGAGGTTTTCGTTCCGATATATGCGATTTGCAGAGTAGACGCCCTAAGCGTCTACTTTTGGAGAATTGCGCCATCAACTGTCAAAAGTCATGTCGGTTGTTCTATCGTTCAAAATCAAACGTTGTAGCTCAGAGTAAGGTTTTTACACGACTTTCATCTCGATATATCGTTTGTTGATTTCAAGAGTATGTCTGTTTTTAACCGACTTCAAAAAAGGAGGAGGTTCTTAATACGACTGGTTTTTTTTTGTTACCTAATCACACCGTCAACCGTCACCGGTTTGGAAAAAATCTGATTTCATGTAAGTTTTTAAATCAAAAAAACTGAAAAAAATATGTCAACCATTTGGTTGAAACGAAATTTTGATATTTTGCTTTTTATACATGAAGTCAGTTGTCTTTTTAGTTTTTAAACGTAATTATATGCTAACCAAATCTTTACGCAATGCATGCAGCACGTAGGTACTTACTTAGGCACCTCTGCCGTCTACAAAGAAAGCCCTTTATAAACAAAGTTGCTCTAACTGCAACTTAAAATAGCTCGTATATCTACAATGGCTGTCGCCGCAAGTCGCAAAGGAAGGATGGCTAGTTATTTATCGTCGGTTGGCTGCAAAAATATGCGCGAGCGAGCGCTGTCGCGGAACTAATGCATCAATAATGAGTTACAGCTTTGAGCATGTTACTTGTTGCTAACGAATAATTGGGATTTTGATATTTCCCAATTATTTTATATTTCCTAATTTAAAACGTGCTAAGCATTGTTGTAAGTATCTATGTTGACGACCTCTGTGGCGCAGTGGACTATGGTCAGGCTGTGACGCAGAAGGTTGCGGGTTCGATTCCCGCCGCGGGACAAATGTTTGTATGATCTGCAAGTATTTGTCTCGGTCTGGGTGTTTCTATGTATAATATGTATGTATTTAAAAAAAAAGTATATAAGTAGTATATCTTAATCTCGGAAACGGCTCCAACGGTTTTCATGAAATTTAGTATGCAGGGCGTTAAATCGGCGTTAAAAGGGCGTTCATTTTTAGAAAACGTCGTTTTATCCGTGTTTTATACCGAGAAAAGCTCGGTCATCGAGGTACTAAGTATTAGGTACATATATCAGTAATTTGCTCCTATAGTACAAGCTTAGCTTGGGATTAGACGGTTCTGTGTAAATTGTCCACTAATATTTATTTATTTACTAGATGGTTATCTAACGATCTTCGTACTGCCTAAAATGGATTTGATTCTAAACTACCCAGTGCTGAGGCGAACAAAACATAAAAAAAATATAACCGGTCAAGCTTTTTTCGAGTTTTAGCGAGATACGTAACGCACAGAGTTGTTTTATATACGGCCTAGATACGGCATAAGTCATATAAGTATATACAAGTATTTAATGAAATTGTTAAACTTAAAGTTAGATATTATTTCTTTATGACTCTGCAATTATTTACAATCTTTGAATTTATATAGTTACAGACACGCTATATTTTCAAAAAATTGCAAAGAATGCCTTATACCAAAAGCTTCGGTTCTCAATAAATCTATATCGTGACAAATTGATTAGTATCGCAATCGCAATCCCAAACATTCCTTCTATAAAATGATATTCGCACAGAGCGCTCCCCTCGCTACGAATATCGGTAACGGTGCCATCGGCAGCGCGTGCCCTTGGCAGGCACAACAAACGTCAATGAAAATTAATATTACTTGTATGATAACCCAGTTGTCGGAACGCAAGCTGTGTAGGTACGTACAAATATAAATAAAATCAGACAAGGGCGTATCGGATCACGTAGGTATGAATGTTCCGTAGTCATACATTGGAGGCAGGTAACAAAACGGTTTATCGAAGTCTTCATCACAGTATACCAAGGTTTAATCATCATCATGTGCACCATGCATGAGACAGTTTATTCCCAGCACTAAGATGATCAATTGCTTGGAATATGCTTCACTTTGTTTGCGCCACCCGCCTCGGTCTTTTGCCAATCTAACTCGCTTTGATTCTAGGTTTAATTTTGCCATATAAAATTATAATTAAAGCCCAAAAATATGTTTTTTTCCAAGTTTACTTAAAAATTTTAGAATATCTTCTATATATAAAAGGCGATGTGTGTTTGTATATTCCCCATAGACTCCGAAACGGCTGAACCGATTTCAATTAAATTTTTAATGTGAGTGTGAGTGAGTGAGTGATCCTGTGATGTTTGGTACCGATCGAATCAACAGATTTTTTTAGTTGCATCAATCAAATTTGGTATTTGGTATTTGGTTTATGTAGATTGTATCTTTGGAACAGACAGGCTACTTTTTATGTATGTACTATTATTGCGAAGCCGCGCGCAGAAGGTAGTTGTATATAATTATGTACATTACCGTAAATACCTTACCTAAAACGTTATAATTCAAAAAATATATATTTTGTAATGATTTAGTGAATTCAGTTTTCTATATAGTACAAGCTGGTCTTAGTTTGGAGCTAGATGGTGTTGATTATCCACAAATATAAATAATATATAATGTATATAAAAAAATATTCTGTGAATACGGAACCCTAAAACAGTAAGTACGCCCCAGGTCGCGGCTTGGCAGCGCCAGGCGAGTAGGCAGTGCTGGGTAGTGAAGAGTGCCCGCCCGTAGCCGCCGCACGTAAGCTCCCCGCTACGAACTTGCTACGCACGCACTTGCTACGCCAAGCACTGCTTACACTTTATTTATTGACTTCAAACTAAAATGCACAGTCACTTCTATAGCACTTCTTTTCTTTTACCTTAACGGGTTTCTTTTTACCTTTTGCTTTACTTTTATAATTTGCATTTACGAAGTTCACAATTTGAGTTCGATAATATAGTGTTTAATAAGATACTAACCCAGTAAATATTACTTACTACTTTCGTACGAATCAGTGGCCAACAGCAAAACTAATTTAACCTATGTTCCTCTGTCTATGGCATGGTAGCCTTAACGGATATGGAGCGAATTTACTGCGGGTTTTGAATTATGTATGCTGTTGCTTTTTATTCCAAGAATTAGACCCAAGAGTTTATTTTTCATAAAAATCGTGACTTGTAGCTAAGGCATTTGCTTTTCAGACGATACTTACAGCTATTTGAAAGATAAGTATTTAAACAAATTATATTGTTTCCAGTGACGACGACACACCGATGAAAAGATGTCCCTGCTGTAGCAACATTAGTAAACACATTCCGTTTCTTCAAACCATGAGTTTGTTCGTCGACTTACGTCAAATAAAGTCGTCTGTTACAAACCTTTCAGAGATGGTCGATAAGATATCCATGGCGAAAAATGAAAAGATCAAAGAGAGTCCGAGGATGCCGGAATCGAGTATATACGGCTCCAAGTACAAGCCGTCTTCGCTTGGATTCGGCGTTCGATTTTCCTCCAGCCAAGAAGATATCTACCGGGACATGCCATCGTCGAGGCTACGCAGTCACATGTCTCTCCCCAATTTGGGTAAAACCGATGGGGGACTCGATAAGCCGTCCGTGTCACGATATGACGATACGACAAAAATTGTCGAAATCGATGACGAAAGGAGCGTACGTTCTCGGAAACCATCCATTCAATTATCGACAGAAAACCTGAGCGAGTGGATAATCGCCTCGATTAACAAGCGACCTCATTATGACGACAATGGAGACACCCATCCCATGGATTTTATAGAGAGTATAAAGTATTACATATCAGAGTTAAATATGATCGAAGAGAAGCAACTTCCGTTCATTATATCCTGCTTAGAAGGCGTACCGCTGATGTGGGCTCGGTGCTTCAGGAGCGAGTTCAAAAGCGTTGAAGGATTTTACATCGCATTCGAACAAGAGTTTTGGGGACCGGATCGGCAAAAGTCGGTTCTATATGATCTGAAGCTGGGGAAATACGACGAGGCAAGTTCGCGAATGAGTATGTCAGAGTACTTCCTGCACAAAGTGTCAAACTACCGTCACTTAGCCCCGCCTCCGTCGGACTTGGAGATAGTTTACTCGCTGGCCGCACACTTCCCTACGGCCGTAGAGCTCGAGCTACGCTTGACGCCTAAGCCCACGCTACGCGACGCCTATCGGGTGCTACGCCGTAGAGACGGCGAAACTACGGATTTCATTCCCAACTATTTGTACGAAATGTGTGAAGCTTTCCAACGAGGCCAGCGACCAGAATCCGCGAGACGCCACGATGGCTCGAAAACTCAATCCACCAATACTTCTGAACATATTCCTTTCAGAGGAACTAAATAATCTTCCCACTTAATTCTTCCTAATTCAAGCACCACAAGCGAACAACTTTTTTTTCATTTTTGTTCATATTATTGTATGACGTGATTTTTGCTCATTGGACATTAGCTGGTTTATTTATAAGTATGTTGTTATATAAATAGTCATTACGTTCGTATTCTATTTAAAATTAAATGTCGCATTTGATAACACAATATTCAATGCTATTTCATTATATATTTATAATATCCCATTTATTTACAAAAGCTCTAACATGTAAAATGATCTCCCTAAATATCTACGTTAGATACCACATATATGTACTTAGGAACCTACTGTAATTTACTAATGGATTCTAAACACATCGGTCATTCACATTTAACCAGAGGCTAAGCATATATAGATGGAAAGCGAACCAAACTTGATATTCGGTAATAACTATTCAAGTTACAAAGCCATTCCCGGCTCGGGTTTCAGTGGTTTCAGTAACCGATAGAACCGCGTTAATTAGCGTAATTGGTGTGCATTGTACGTCGGATTGTTTGTTGTAGAGCCTTGTCGGAGAGTGAGGGGAACTGGACGGAGAGTGATTGCGTGGAGGCGCGTCGCAAGGGCGCGCTATGGAGCGGGCAGGCGCGCGCTTGCCGGCGCCAGCCCACCGCTATGCCGCACGTGGCATCGGCCGCCCGTCTCGCACGGTCCGCCTGCCTCGCCGCGCACGACGGAGACAGGTGGAATTGCTCTTCTATTGAACTAGCTCCAAGATTCTCGCCAGATTTACTGACAGGTAAGCTACTTCTTAATTTTCTTGCTAAAAGACGGTGTCGCTAGAAAATTAACATTTATAAAAAGAAATACGATTTACGATTTATTTTACGGTTATTTAGTGGCTATCTGCTCGTTAATTGAAGAAATAATAGTTTTAAAGATAGATGGTATGTATTTTCAATATTTTGCCTCCTACTTCCTCGTTTCAAATTGTTTGTTTAATAATTTAATTGTATAAAATAATCAATAACCATCATCTCCTAAAGTGGACGTAATTTTTACTCACAGTTTAAACTAATAGGCGGAGAGTAAACTAATTTAAACATTACCCGTTACATTATAAAGAATTCCTTATTTGAATGTTTTCTGTTAAAAAAACCGCCTTAATGGCATCTGTATTCATGAAAATTTGGCCAATGTCAAGTGATATATTAGATCGTCATTTGTCTATTCTAAACATCATCGCGGAATAGCCGTCTAGAATTTTCTTGAACTTTTTGTCGTACAAATCACAATGCAATAGGTATAATACAATTTAATTCAATTTGTTAGCTATAATTCCGCTACAATTCAATAAATCATGAAATAACACAGGAAAAACAAATATTTAAGAGTTATGTTACTTCATAAAATGACAAACGAAAAATCCAGGTAAGCTACATACGACTTTCTTCTCTTGGTTATGTACAAGTATGAGGTTTGTGATTTTGCTGTAGTTTACACATGTACCTACAGCATGTGCTACACGGTTTGAAACTGCAGTTTCTACCAAGGTCACTTTGGTAGAAACTGCGGTTTCAAACCGTGTAGATAGTGGTTGCAAACCAAATTTCGCATGACCTTTAAATGCCCTTGGTAGAAAGGCTAGCCCAGCAAACCACTGGCAGAAGCGGTGGTTGCAAACCGTCTAGCCGCTTGTTTAAAACCACGCGTACCACAGTCGCGCCGCTGCACGCATCGAGCGCGGACGTATTGCGCGCACGCACGATATTATGGAGAAAGATCGTGAGGTTATCACTGAATTCATCGAGTTATTTAGAGACCTACCCTGTCTTTGGGACTTAACGTCTAAGGGGTACAAAGATTCGACCCAAAAAAAAATTTTTTTTTCTTCAAATGCACACAAAAATGCTATACAAACTCCAAACTTTACAAATTTTGCTAAATAAGGAGCCATGGCGTCTTTGTAAATTGTAATAGTGCATTACAAGCATTCTGCACACGTCTATTCAGCTCGAGCGTTTTAAAAACACTGAAGTTTGGGGTTTGTTTGCAAACCGTGTAGACAGAAAACGTTCTACCAAGGTCACCCTAGTAGAAACTGCGGTTTCAAACCGTGTAGCACATGCTTACCACTCAACAACAACAAATATAAAGTAGTAGAGGTCTACATTTTCTTATAACCTCACGATTCCCTCAACAGCCTCACCACAAGATCTATTAGTATCCAGTAGAGTAGTAGGTAATATATATTATTTTGATAGGATCCAAACTTTGTTGCAACCTCCGTTCTGCCTGGTAGAGCGACAGAAACTTCCGATAGTAATGAGAGATAAGGGAAGCCAAGTTCGCCGCCTCTTTTTAAAATCAGAAGCGATGCATTGTGCGAGAGCGGTCGGCGGAACGGCAGAGCCCTTTCTTTCAACAACACCGGCTGCGGGCTCGTTCCGCATCGACCACTCTTTTTATTTACGTGACACATCCACATACTATTTATCGCTTCTCGGGTAATTAATTTTTAAATAATTCTATTGTTCCATTCCTTCCGAATTGCTTTATAAATTCCCATTGTTCAATCATTTAGTGCGCCATAACGAGTAAAAAGCGTAAAATGTCGGCATCGATGCCGATGGCAGACCTTATTAAATAACGGAAGACATCACGCGATGGCGGCACGGAACCGTTCAGTGCGTCTTACATTACAGTCGTGACTATCATGACGTGACTGCTATTTCCTATAGATTTGGGGTAAAATGATAAATAACCACAAAAAACATAGCTATTCTAAATAAATTTCGTTTCTATGCAATGTTCTTCTATCATAGGTATTTTTTACCCAACTATACTTGCTATGCGATACATCAAAACAACTTTTACTACCGATAAGGACACGAACAAAGCTTTTCTTTTCCGCGCCGTTCGCTCACAATCAGTATTTTACGAGAGACGTTGAAAAACAACTAAAAGTTAGGTTGGAGTAGAAAAGAAGACAAACAATAGGAAGTTTTTCTAGCTTTAGCATGGTCGGCGACATTGTGTAGTTGGCAGCGAGTGCTGGATGCCGACAGCCCACTGCGATATACGAACCTTTGTTTTTCGTCACTGTTTTGAAGAACGTCTACCCACTTTAGGAAATTAATTGACACGAGAAGAAACCGTTAATAATCTTCGAAGTGCTCTCGGTTTGATACATTTTCATTAAAAGTTTTACGAAGCGAGTAACATCTGCGGCTGCTTGGGTAATGGACATGAAATAACTTTTCATTAAACCCTAAAGAGCCAGCTAAATAAGAGCTTGTCTAATTTTATGTTACCTCATAATTAGGTATTTTGTCCCAAAAGGTTTCCTTTTCTCCTCTCTAATGGATACAATATAATTAGAGCAATTTCCTTTTTGTGAAGCTTTTGTGCCCCAAAGGAAAATTATTTATACTAGTTACAAGTCTACTTGCTCACATCAGTGGTTTCGGAGCCTATTCAATACAAACAAACAAACAATCAAATCTCTCCTCTTTACAATATTAGAATAGAGACAAACAAACATACAAAAAATCGAATCTCTTCACTATATAATATTAGTTTAAATGCTTAGATTAGGCAAGGATATGACAATAGGATTACATATTTCATCGCTTCATAAATATAATTAGATTAGATTCTGTTACTAATCCTTGAGTAATAAAAGAAACGTTGCTCGATGAAAATTACATTGGTACTGATACTGATTATTGATATTGGTCCAGAAAATATCATGGGTATCATGGCGAGGTCTATTATAACGACATCCCAATAAGTCAATTCCCTAATCTTTATTGATGATATGAGCGGCTAGTTTCCGAATCGAATGTTTATCTGTAAGGGGCATCGAATCAGCGAGGCTTTAGGGGTCGACTGCTACGTACAATAGATTTAATTATACGCATGAATCAAGCAGGCGGAGAGGAATGAAGCTGGAGCCTCGTAGAGCTTCATTCAGATAAACGTGACCTGTGCAATGACGTATTATTGCAGAAAACCGGTTGCCGGCGCCTAACTAGCGGCGCTTACTTTTCTAGTTCATCATCGGCCATAAACAGCAATAAGTGTTTATATATAACTATTTCAGCACTGTGTAAGTGGTTTTATGCATCGGAAAGCTTATGCACGAAATAATATCGATCCCGGCTATTATTGCTAACTGGTTGGTTGCTTTTATCACTGTAGAAAATTGTTTGTTGTTACACATGTATTTTTGTATAACTTTTGTTTTGTAGGTATTTATATTGTATGTTTATGAAGGATAGTTCAGTAAGTTTGCAATGTAAGTAAGTTTTGTATACCGCCGTTTTGTTTTTGTCTATCCTGTCCATTCTAAGGTTGACTGGCAGAGATTGCTTTTATTATTATAACTGCACTTATTATGCCAATAACTTTTTGGAACGAAGTTCCTTATAGCACGGTACGGACTTGGCGTATCGGGGATAGGCGAAGAAAAGTGTAAGATTTTTCCGTCACGAATTTCCGTCACGACCCTTTTTTGGTGTTAACGGTTATCCATAGGGTGACCAAATGAATTAATTAGATGAACGAATGTATTAGAATAATTGAATGATGTACAATAAAATGTTATTAAGCAGTGTATTTCTTACCATTAATCAATAATAAAATATTACTATAGGCACTTCGTTCCAACCGAGTGTTCCACGCATTTTTAACCGACTTAAAAAAAAAGGAGGTGACTCAATTCGATTCGTATATATATTGTTTTTATGTCTGTTATTTTACGCGGATAACTTCGTCGTTTATGAACCGATTTTTATTATTATTTTTTTAATTGTAATTATTTTTTGTTGGAAAGGAGTTATCCCAAGGGTGGTACCATGATAAGGAAACCAGGATCTGATGATGGCATCCCAGAGAAATCGAGGGGAACTTTCGAAAATCGTAGTGGCTACTAGTGCGTTAGTTTATTTTTTATTAAAGTATTTCATTGACCTTCATTAAAGCACTACTATTTAATGAAGGTCTGGAGTAGATCTGATGATGGAGCCGAAAGATAGTCGAGGGAACTCCTGAACGATTTACAGCAATTACCTGGTGTTTGGGCTTGATTCATTTGTATTGATGAGAACTGTACACCTAGATCGGTTGTGATAAAACATAGAACATAAAACAGAACCCTAATGATCGGTTGTGTTATTAGGGGTCTGATGATGAAGACGAAGGACAGTTAAGGGAACTCCTCAACGTTTTACAGTAGCTACCTTGTGTATATACGTGAAGTCGGTTGTCTTTTTATTTTTTAAAACGTAATTATTTGTGTTCTCTTTGTGTGCAATAAAGCGTTTATTTATCTATACATTCATCTATTATAGCACTTGCCAGGTCATGACGGTGGTGGCATTTGAGAGGCTTATAATCTCCGTCAGGGTTGGACTCTGTGTAAATGCGTTCTAAGCGTTCAGTGACGCGCTGACGATGTGACGAGCGATAAGCACGACGGATGCCATTGTTTAGCTGGCGCAGGACGCGTGCGGGTTCTATCGCGATGAGATTGTAATTAAAAAGATTACCGTGGTACGCATCTGTGAATGAAATGCATGCATGGTTGATGTTTTGCAAGGGTTAAGTTACGTCAATATGTATAGTGCTACGTTATGATGCCATCATGATGGCAGAATCGAAACATAGTGATAAATCGAACTCGATAAGCAACAGTCTTCAGATTGTAGAATATTTTGGAGCTAAGTATTTGCAGATTTGTACCTAAAGTTAGCAAGCGATATTGATTCTAATCTTGTAGTTAAACTCGCCCAGAATTTACCCGGGTCAATTATACACCTAAATTTCCTTCATGAATCACTTCGTACGTTGAGGAAGAACCAATAAAAATCCATTCGGTAGTTAGAGTTTATTGCGTTCAGACAGACAGGCAGACGCGATGGAAGGACTTTGTTTTATAATAATTGTAGTTTAATCATAAAATAATATAATATCTCGACGGGTTTGTTTATGCGATTGCCGTTCTAATGTACACTTTGAAATGACATAAAGCCTGTATAGTGTGGGTTTTTAAAGTGAAACTTTTTTCACACATTATCTATAATACTTTTTTTTATTTACGGTTACGGTTAAGGATTATTTTATTTCTCATAAGATTTACAAAATAAACCACTTACTAAGAAACCTTAAATATACTAAACAAGTATTTACTATTTATAATACAGTGAGCGTTCTATACGATATTCTTATAATAATAAAATTAATTAAATTTGCATAGAAATAAGGTTAAAAATAAAACAAGGAAAAAGTGAGGTAGTTTTGTCGATCATACAGACAAATACATAAAACCGAAGCAGAACTTTTGTGTTCGGAACCACTTGCATCGAGATAGTGCGTGAAGTAACGCTTTGAGATATGTCCGGTTACATTTGTCCCTACCTAACACGCATCTGTCACCATAAAATAAATATTAGATTATTTAGCATTTTAGATTTAATTATTTATCAAGATAAATGATTTGTATTATTTTCACAGTAATATTTAGTTGGTTTATTATTATTATTATTATATCTTGCTATTTATGTTTTAATCAAAAAATATATAATATCTGAATTTTTCAGTACACAACGGCAATTTCATATGTTAAACCCTAATATGTACTGAAGTAGGTAGATACTACTGTTATGCTTTATGAACAAGTTGCGCAGCTAATACGTTAAAGCTGCATAAACGCACTATTGCACACCAGTAGTCAATAACTTAAGGGCTGAAGAAAGTTAAGGTTCTTTCTAACGGAACCGGTTGAGATATTTTCAGACACTGCTTTCGAAGAAGTTTTTATATGTAAATGCGCTTTCTCCTTCAATTTTAATCGTAGCTCTTATGACAGAAAATTATCATAGATTGGTAGCTAATCAAAATGGAAAGGTACCTATATGTACTTATATAAACATCGAAATCTATGCATATCAAATATTTAAACGTATGTTATTCATTGGCAAACTGAATCCGTTTCAGGTAGATCGAAGATCCAATCAAAAAAATCTAAATCACTGCGTTTTTTCTGTAACAGACTGTGCCTACATACAGGCATTATTGTAATGAACACCTAATAAACGGACGTGTCTCGTGATTCTAACTTTCATTTATAAACACGCGCAATACTCAATAGAGAACATCCCATATAAGGCACAGTGGTGACGATAGCAAATCGAACACCTCCGACTTGATTTAAAACATTTTTTAAATCAAGAACCGTAGACGAATTTAAGCAGATTTTTTGGAATGATAAACTTTTACAGACGTCATCTTAAAAGAAGTATAATTATGTACTTGTGTTAAATGGTCTCGCTCTACCACATCTTATGTATAGTTACAGTTAAGGTTCGTTTGTCCCTGGGTATCTACTGGTTTTACTTAATTTTACGCAAAGTATTTGCAAAGTAGTTCGTTCCACCTTATAAACTCCAGTTCAAAAAAGAACCGTGGTATACGCAGTACCTATTAGCAAACGGTAATTATTGCGTGCACCAAAACTGTAATACTTACCTACTATTATGTATTCTGTGCCGAAACCGGGGTTTTGGTATTTCAGCTGAAACACTAAGAATGTGTATCTACAAGAATTTTAAACGAATTCATTCTCCACAATTCCATTTCCGAACGACCAAAATGCAGAGAGCATGATTCCTTTACGGCACATATACAACCTATTAAACGCACTGCAAAGGAATGTTCAGCTCTTCCGTCGGTCGTCTGCGTTCCTCGAACGCTCAGTCTGAGTGAATTCAACCGTGAACATGTATTTTAGAATATTATCATAATATTCGGTATACGCCATTTTTCATCAAAGGTGTGAAGCTCTAACGAGTGCATCGTTACTGGATTATCATCTGCCTTCAGCGCTGTAGGTTATGGATTATCTATTCCCTCCCAGTACAAATTTTGGTGTGAAAAACAAATGCTATGGTCGTTTAAATTATAAAAGTATGTTATTAATAATATATAAATATTCTATCAGTGATCTGGTTCCCATAATACAAGCTATGCTTTGAGACCAGAATGGTGTTGTGTTGATTGTCCACCAAATCTATCTAATACCTACGAGTAGGTACCCTTAAACAAGCAATTCTTGTATACTTATATGTATATATATAATCTGAATCTCGGAAACGGCTCCAACGATTTTCATAAAATGTTGTATGCCCACTGCATACAAAATTTTATTCCGTAAGCCGTTTCGGAGGCGGTAAATCGATCTAGCTAGGTTTCATTTTTAGAAAAGTCGTTTTATTTGGGTTTTATACCGAGCAAAGCTCGGTCATCCGGATACTATTTATTCATTAATCGTACTGTCGTAACGCATGAATAGGTACTTGTCTAATCTAGATTATTGGGAGTTAGATCTTAAACCGCTTGTTTTATTCGTTTATTTTACTCGACTAACAAGAAGTAGGGTTATACTTATAACGGTTATAACGAGAATTAACGAGACCCGATTCATGAAATTTTTATAGCTTTAAGATTTCAACACCCTGTCCACTTCAGTATCAGTAAGAATAAAGTGTATACCAGCAATCAAAGTGTTTGCCGTCTAGGTACCCGAGAGCAAGCCTACGTTTATGCAATGTCAGCGGCTGCGTTGGCCTGGTCCGTAGCCCGGGCATGTGCTGCTGGCTCCTTGCCAGCGTGCTCATGCGCCGCCCCGCCCCGCGCCCCACCCCGCCCCCCGCGACAGGCGCAGGTCACCCCCGCAGAACCACACGCAAGATTCAAGTGGGGCGGCTGTGGTGACAACTACCAGTGGGCAGAGAGGTGAGCAAATTCCGATGCCCAAACTTTGCCTAAATCTTTAAAACTATTAGGTACTTAGTCTTCGGTGAAGACTAGTCTTAGGTGACGAAAACATGAGGAATAATATAAAAAGTTCAAAGATATGTGCCAAGTGCACAAAAAGAGCCTCTGAGGCGCATTTTAATCATTTTACATAACACTAAATAAATAGATAAATAAATATTGCCGGACATTTCACACAGCATAGATGATGCTCATGGTCCCAAAGTAAGCCGAGCTTGTGTTATGGGTACCACATGACTGATATACTACTATATACTCTTTTTATTTTGTAAATACATACATATTATACATAGAAACACCCAGACCCGAGACAAATACTTGCAGATTATACAGACAATTGTCCCGTGGCGGGAATCGAATCCGCAACCTTCTGCGTTTCAGCCGGACCTTAGCCGACTGCGTCACAGAGGTCGTCACAGAGGTCGTCACTGGTTTGAATATACTAACTAGTTTCACGATAAGAAGAAGCCCAAGACTTTCCAGTAGCAATTCTTAAATAGGAAAACATTTTAACTAACATTATGTCTTTAGATTTGCAAAACAGTTCCTGGACGCACATGAAATAGACGCACGTGACGGCAAGATCGAAGACTTTCAAGAAATAGAAACAACAACGACCGATCAACCCACAACCACCGTAACAATAGAGCCTACGACAGTTCCGCCTGTCGTGATACTCGTAGACGACCAACCGGCGGCGCCAGCGAACGTTACTTTACCACCCAAAAAAGGCAGGAAGGGACGACGTGGACGAAAACGTTTGCCCCGGTCGCCGCGACGAGGCAGGCCGACAAGGAAACGATTTAGATCAAGATCGAGGTAAGACGGACTTGTTGGCATCGGGTTTTTGGCATCTAGCCAGAAATCATTATTATTATAGAACCTGGATTAACATATTCTCTGATTATAAGGTACGAATATGAAGATAGGGGATCGAGATACCGTAACATCGAGTATCGGATGGCAGCTGACGACCCGCGCTTTGACCCACAAGTCGATTTACAGACGAGACTTGAGAAACTTCGACCACTCATCGCTTCTGCTAATTTGATCAATGGACGGTTTGGACGAAAGGTCAGTCCTGTATTCTGTATATTATTATGCAGAGATCTCTGTGTGTGCATTTGTGTTTTGATTGAGTAAAAAATAACTAGTTTTACACCCCGAAGCCAACCGTGGGGTATTATTAGTTTAACGTGTGTATCTGTGTATGTTTGCTCTCAAACGGATGAACCGATTTTGATATATTTATTGTTTGAAAGGTGACTTGATCGAAAGTGCTCTTAGCTACGATTCAAGAATAGTTTTATAGCTATTTGAAGATCAGCTCTTTGCTAATTGATGAATGGATCTGAGCAACAGCAAATGGTATCCTGTTACTACAATAATATTGCAAGAACATACCTACCTGACCTTGTATCATTGACCTGATGCTGCAGCATCACCTAGAATCTGCAGGATTCCCAACTCCATCCCAACTTACACCAACCTCTGCTGCAGAGGTATCGTGTTTGGGCTCATTGGAATGGAATCAATGAATAGGGTATAGATAGATGTTTTGAAGTGAAAACTTCTTTTAGCGCGGTACGTATATTCTACTCGCGACACCGTTACAAGACGCAGGGGTGCCGCGCTCGCCCCATTTGATTATAAACCTTAATTCACATGTTTACAGTCTACTTTTGTATGGAGAAGTTTACTGAGTTAGGTTCTTTGATATATTGGCCTCAATTCTGTTGACACCAACCTAACTAATTTTAGCTAAAGTTAGGTTTTGAACTGTCAAATTTACCTTTGGTATTCTGCTGCTACCAACTTATCTTAATTTAGTTTTATTTAACTTAATTAAGCGTTCCTAATTTAGTTAGATGGTACCAACCGAATAGGTTTTACAAATGCTATGACTAACTAAATATATTTTAGACAATTCCTAATTTTAGAAATGAACCAAGCGAATTGCGACCATTATCTACATTCTGAACAAAAACATAAATGAACATTAAATGTATTTTAAAGTTTCTAATAACTAATAAAATACAATTCATAAATAAAATGCAATTCATAACCCAATAACCCTAGTACCTACCCATCTAAAAAATGACCAACGCGCCAAAATAAGTTTTCACTTCTGTCGGCACTCCCGGAGTGCATTTTTTTTTGTTTCGAGGGTTTTTAGTTTTGTTTATGAACAGGCCGTATCAAACGGGATGCGTACAAAATGCACATGCCACGGAGTATCAGGATCGTGTTCAGTGCGGACTTGTTGGCGCGCGTTGCCTCCACTAGCACGGGTCGCCGCCTCACTCGCCGCCGAGACCTCTCGCGCCGCGGCCTTGCGTCCTCGCCGCCGGGCAAGACGTGCCAAACCTCGGCTAAGATACGTCACACCCAGTCCAGATTACTGCGAGCCGGATCACGCTGCGGGCTCGCTTGGTACACACGGCAGGTAAACTTGACCACTATGTTAAGGTATCTATAGGATTAGATGATTATTTGGTAATTGCACATCAAATTGGTTTTAGGGTATTTTACGAGCATTACCAAGAGAGGGTCGGCGACCAGGATCCCCTAACCCGATCCCCCAGGAGATCCCAGTGAACACATCGGTTCACCAGAATCCCCTTGAAATAAAATCAAGTTTAAAGATGTTATCACACTGTTTTAAAAAATATTTTATTTAACAATTTCTAAGAAATGACTTAAGCTTATGTCATAGTTTATTCCAAATGCGTTTCTTCATAAAGAAATTAATCAGATCGAAACCAGTTGGTTAGGTTATGTTAGACTATAGAAAACAACGCGCAAGGCGAGCGTGTCGCCGAAGCGCCAGAAGAATTTAGATCGTCTGTCGATTCAGTGTGAACATCTTGATAACACCTTTATACATTTTATTTATATTTTATGAGTTCACTGGGGTCCCCTGGGGGATCGGGTTAGGGGATCCTGGTGGCCGCCATCAGCAAGAGTGCGTCTTGGTGCGTATCAACATAGGGCTAGATATTCTGCTTTCAAAAAGTAGTATGCAAGCATTATTGTGTTAAGTATTAAGTGAAGCAAGTGAAATTACTAGGGTTTGCCCGGTGAAGGAACTTATGTCTAGGGCAACGTGCAGGCGTCATAGGTTACGGTATTGCTGCTGCTGACACAATTGTATAAAACAAAAGGACTTGATCGCAATATGTGCAAATTCGCAAGAACTGAATATGGTTGCAACCTCGATTGACCTGTTAGAAAGTCAGCTACATCGCGATTGCTTCTCGACTTGATGATGACTTTCTTTGACAGATCACCTGCAACCTGCGATCTGGTGCAACAATACTTTTTTTAACCCCTGACGCAAACAGTATGTGTATAATAGTATGACGTATGTGTGTCTCTCTGTGGCATAGTAACTCCCAAAAGCTAATTTAGTTTTTTGTTAGAAAGGTAACATGATCGAGAGTTTTCTTAGCTATGATTCAAGAAAATATGTTCATCCATTTGTTCAGTTCTTTTCTAGTTGATGAAAGGAAGCAACATCCACAGGTCTGATCGATTCGAAATTTGTTATCCTGTTACTTTAATGATATTACAGGAACATCTTACCAACTCACCAACAATAAAGGTATGATGTTAAGGCTCATTGAAATGGTCACAATGAATAGGATATGGTTAGACGATTTTTTTGATCCGGGATTTTTAAATTTTATTTAAACTTGTTTAGTTTTTGCGAACGTTGCCCCCTCAGTTGATCTGTCAGAAAGTCAGAAAGTACGTATTGTATCAACCACCTGGTCACCATAATAATAAATAAATAGGTAAATAATAAATAGGTAATGCTAGACATTTCACACAGCATCATCGAGCCCCAAAGCAGAGCTTGTGTTGTGAGTACTACATGACTGGTATACTTACTACAAACTTGTTTTTGTAAATACATACATCTATACCTATAAAAGAGCTTAACCTGACTGACTGACTGACTGATTCATCATCGGCGAGCCGAAACCGCTGAAGCTAGAGGCTGAAAATTGGAAGGTAGCTTCCTTTTACAGCAAAACCACCCACTATGACGGGTTTTTTTTAAATTCAATCCCTAAGAGGGTGAAAAGGGTTAAATCTAATGTATGAAACTTTTTAACGCGTGGTGGGATTTGCTTGAAACTTGATAAGAATAAATAAAATGCAAAATAAATGTACGCGTGTTTAAGGATTTTTCAAAATAACCTTAACAAAGGGGTAAAATGGGGTGTCAAAATTTGTATGGGAACTTATTAACGAGTTGTGTAATTTCTTAGAAACTTGGTTTGGATAATAAAAATGCAAAATAAATGGACACGTAATTCAGGATTTTTCAAAATAACTCTCATAATGAGTAAAATGGGGTGTGAATGTTTTATTGTTTGAAACTTATCAATAAAATTTGGCAAGGAGATAAATTGCATCCTGGGTAAGGATTTAAGCTACAACTCCTTTAAAAAACTGCGGACGAAGTCGCGAGCAACAGCTAGTATTATACAAAGAAACACCTAGACCCGAGACAAATAGGTACTTGCAGATCATACAAACATTATCTTCTACGTCTCAGCCGGGTCGTCAATAATACAATCTATGCTTAGTTTGGGGCAAGGATTTGTGTGTATAGTTCAATATATATTTATTTAAGGAAATGCAACGCGAGCACGGGTAGCGCGCCGGGCGGCTGTGGGCGGCTGTGTTGCGGACGCGGTCGTAAGGCACAACGCTCCAGTCGACTCGAGCGCTGCCACTGTCGCTACCACTGGTGCTGCCGCGTCGACTGCCAGCTCTGCAGACTCACTACAGAGGAACATTACTGCAACTAACGAGCACACTGACCCTTCATTCCATTCAGCATCATCCAGACTGCTCTTTACCTTGTGCCATCCACCGTGATTCTGTTTTGATGATTTTTATTCCTATATTAAAAAGGCTCATGAATGACATCTCCTCAGATCTCTTGCATTTTTATTATTTTAAAACGCTTTTTCTTCGACATAAGATAGTTTATGTTTTAACAGATTCTTAAATTTAACAGATTCTTAAATTTGACTTTGTTTGTATTATGTAATACGTTTGAATAAACACGGGTTTTACTCACGTATTATTTTGTCGATGTAGGCACCGACACTGTTTCGATTCATCTAGAGAATCATCATCAGGGCGTTTGATCCGCGGGTCGCTCGTTCCAGCTCGCGTTCGGTATGAACCGTGAACGATTCATCTAGTCTGGAGAATCGAAAGTGTCAGAGCTTCCATTGACAAAATAATACATGAGTAAAACCAGCGTTTATCAAATCGTACCTATAGTACAACTCATGAAAGTTTTGAAAGTGAAATACCTACCTAAAGTGTACTTTTTTAACGTTTTCAAATAAAATTACATATCGATTAAGTAAAATAAATGATCCGCATCACAAAGTCTGTGACTTGATGAGCGTAGGTAGGTAGGTACTACACGTGGTATGAAATAATTAGCAATTAGGTACGATCAGATACAGGGAATGTGTTAAATCTGAGTTCCACACAGTTAAGAAGAACTGAAGGAATCGAGCACACTTACCTCTTCATGATGCTTCTATATCACAATTTGAATATCGCCGAACAATCTTGCCATCATTCTGTATTAAAGATTTCGTCTTCTTTATAAGTAGGTACATTGTATTTATTGTATGGGATCAGTATTTTTTTTAAAGCAACACAATTTACCTAAGGCTCAATTTCACATTCCACTTTAATAAATAGAAGCAAAAGTTTTTGCGTCAAAACCAGAATGTTTCTCAATAATCCCTAACCAAAGAATTATTATTAAAATAGTTTTACCGAATATAATAAGTATTAATCGTTGTATTGTGTCCTAGTCATGCTGGTAATAAGCATAGTGGTGTATAATTATCTCATTCTAATGTATGTAGTGAATAGAGTAGGACATTTGTCGAATTTCGATAGACACGTCTCAGTATTATTGTACTTATGATTTATAATAGTTATTGTTTTAGCTAAGACTTATCGAAGTAAAGTGTAATTTATTTTAAGATTTACGAATACCTACATCAATAATTAAACATATGAGTTATATTAAATCTATGATTTATAGCCGTTCTATACAGTACCTATGTATTGCGTGAGTCTTTGCGTAATTTTGAAAACACGTGTTTTATTTTAACCAAAAAAAAAATTTAAAATCCATTTTTAATGACAATAAAGTCTCTATTCTATAATCACACATTTAACTAGCGTGATGTTTTTGTATGCTCTGTCCTTGTAATTGTAATGTCAATTAATATATATGGCAACAAATTTATTAGTAATTTTGGTGTTTTTATTTAAATAGAGTTGGACTTATAGACTCGGGTGTGAGTAATTGGAACAAAAGCATTGTGTTTATTGTGCAAAGCATTCATGCAAAAATGATCTGTATAATTATTTTATATGAAAGGCACCATTTTATATAAAATAACAAATGACGAATAACAAGATAGGATTTTGTGACACATACTACTTTTTCTTTGCTTCCTATAATGACATCAGTATTATCGTCGAAAATTGACGTGTGTGTGAATTGTCAATTCTAAACATCATCGCGGAATGGCCCTCTAGAACTTTCTCGGGATTCCTCGTCGTTCAAATCACATTGCACCATAATACATTTATAATTCAATTGTCCATACTTATGCTATGAAATCAAAATTTCTTCATTAAAATTCCGCTAAGATTACTGAATGAAACATGCAATAACACGTGAAAAAATAATTAATTTAGAAATGCTATGATACTTACAAACGAAGAATCGACATCATACTATAAACAATAAGATTCAAACCAAAGAGTACGCAATAAACAACACTTTCAGTAATTAATGAGTGATTATAAAAAAGACCCAGAATCTTCGCTGTTAAATATTGCTTAATGCATGGTATAATATTGTAGTTCTGAATAATATGATTAGTATTTACTATCCCTCTATATTATAGTCAAATAATAAGCTCTGTCTTTACCAATCAGTCAATAAATATGAATGGCTACAGATTTGAGTAACACATTAATAAATGTGTTATTATAAGATAGAGACTGCCTCTTCAGGGATCCATTATGCAGAGTTCTAACTTTAAATCAATTACAGTAGATTTTTCGAATCTTACTAGGTATCTAAAATAAGTTTGCCATTGTATTTCTGCATGTATTTAATAAGTATATTATTTCCGACATTTTATAATACGAGTTATTATTAGAACTAATATAGATGTAAATAAAAGTTGTACTTAGCGCACACGTCTTTCAATATCCTGATTCAGCTTCCCAATATACCTTTCAGCTCAGTTGGTAGTAGCTTTGTCTTCTGTGCTATTCGTTGGTTAATACCCACCCCGGACAAGCATTTGTGTGATGACACAGACGTTTATTGTGTCTGGATGTTATAAAATATCATAAGTATATATTTAAAAATGTATAAGTATAATATCAGTAATATGGCTCCCACAGTACAGTAGTGTTATGCTTAGTTTAAGACTAGATGGTGTTGTGTGGATTAATTAAAAAACAGTTATTAATCAGACGTAATGGAATTTATTTACAGCAATGTTTACCAAAGTTGAAAATATAATTGACTATTAAACATAGGTACATAAGTATTTAAAAGAAAGCTACATAGTACATAAAGTCAAAGCTATTGTTTTATTATATATGAATGGGGAAATTTGAGATCTTATTTTGCTCACAATACGGCACAACCCTGATGTTATAAAATGACATAATAACAATTAAATAAGTTGGTATTTTCTGTCAGGGAGCACGGTTATACAATCATTGCAACATCATACAGAGATTACAAAATAAACACCAATATAAGTCTTCAATGGAAAATTGTGATACTTATAACTAAAAATCACATCACTTTTGCTTAAACCACAACAATATAACTACAAAATCATACTATGAAATGAAACTACAACAGCAATGCATGTGCGTACATGTACGCATATTTTATGAGTTTTTTTAATTATTTACTTATGAAACTGAAACACAGTTATTTAGTTTTTTTTTTAGTTTTTAGTAGTTTTATTGACCTGCTAGTTAGTAGAGTACTTTGAAATTCAATAAGAAGTTGAAAGTGGAGTATTGCAATTGTCTTTCACTAAAAGGTTAGTGTTTCATGAAAAATATAGCTTAAAATATGGCCATGGAATAAAATATTACCCAACTATAAATAGTTATACATTTAAACTAAATAATGCACGAGTTGTATGCATTTTTCAACTAATGCGCACCAAGAGGTTTTTTTCTAGTTTCATTTAAGTTACTTTTATTGTACGCCAAATTCATAGTATTTTTACTAATTAAGTTTAAAGTCTACTGTTCATTTTGAGAAACACAGGTTTTTACATTATTTGAGTTTTTTGTCGAGACCTTGGGCTCGTGGAGAACTAGAGCCTTTCACGGCGTCTAGTAGAAACATCGCGTGACCCAAGAGCTGGCTCCTATCAGACCCAGCGTATTTGTAGTGCTTTTGCCGCCAGTATCTTGGGGACGCTGCTCTCTGGTTATTAACCTGGATCAGTTAAACTATCTATAGATCGTTTTGAGCGGTTCTTAGATAGCTTAACTGTTTCACATGTTTTTGATATATTTCTGTAAATAAAGAGCAGTGTCGTTGGTTTTTACTAACGTATTATTTTGTCGGTGAAGAGGGTAGGTCAATCAGGGTAAGTTTGATTCGCGGTTCGTATGCTCTCGTTCGAGGTTCGCACTGGTAAAGATTTTCTAGATGAATCAAAACAGTGTCCGTGCCTTCATCGGCAAAATAATACGCGAGTAAAAACCCGTGTATCTTAAAATGTACAGTACAAACCACGATAGTTTTGAAAGTGAAAAGTCTACAATTATAAGAAATTAAAGAGACAATCAGGTTACATTCACTTCACTAAGAAGTTTGCAATTAAGTACTTCTTGGTTGCTTGTACTTTTGTGTGGCCTCTTAAACCTCTCGATGTCTATCCTGTTACTAAATACAATACATTTATGAAGTCTCAATAATGAGCAAAATTTAATAAACAGTCACTGGCGTCTTTTTCACATTCGTCGCACTTCTACTCAAAAGTTTGGTATAATATTTAATTTAAAAAGTATAATCGCTACGACCGCCCGTCCCAGAAATCATAACTCTACGCGTTCGGTTGCATGGCCATCATCTGAAATATTTAACCAACTATCACTGGTGTTCTTGCCAACGGGTGCTTTAAACAAATATTGGTAAGATGACTTATTTAAAAAATACGACGATGATGACCGCTCGCAGCAATCATAACTCTATGCGTGAATCTTTCTTTTCTGAAATAGAAAAATTATGCTGAAAATGAGGACATAACGAGTAGCGTGGAAGCCGCATTTCTAAGCGTGTGATAGCTTAAAATACAGTAACACCGACGAAGTGATCATTTCTTGATGTCAACGCTTCCAGACATATGTTTACATGATCTCCAAATATATTAAGACAGGATATCTTTTACGAACTTATAACGTATGATAAGTTTCACTCAAACGGGATATTTATTTATACTAGTGGTCGCCCACTGGTCGCAATTCGACCGTAATTAATGCATAATTAATGTATTTTTCTTTCAACTACGTCGCAATGTTATCATTAATCACTACAAAACCGATCACAAAGGACGTATTTTTTGCTTAGAACCAAAACAGTGCAGAAATGTTATATGAAATCTCATTGTTGCACAGTTTTTCATGATTGCACTGTTTTTTACTTTTTATGTAGATATAAATTTACCACAAAGGTTTAATAGTTTAATATAAAATGTTTGTAAATGTAAAATGTATTGGCTGAAAATAAAAATCGGCTGAATAAAACCGACGTGGTGAAAAAAAAAAACAAATGGCGCGCATTTTGCACCATTGTAAAACTTTCATTCTTCATATTTTTAGTTTGATTAGGTGTATTTTATCACAGTAGGTAGATTGGTAGTTGAAAGAAAAGTAAATTACGCACTTTGATAAAGAGAGTAATTAATGCACTCGTGTTAATTTAGTGCCCTCGCTTGCGCTCGGGCACCAACATAACACTCGTGCACAAATAACTTACTTTGCGCTCGGTGCAACAACCTACTATTTTGTGCTTAATTAAAAAAAATATTAGCATTCTGCACTCCTTCTCTATTAAACCACCAGCTTTCGGCGCGTAGCTTCGCCCACGTTGAAGATTTTTCCCGAGACAAACCAATTTTCCCGGGATAAAAAGTAACCTAATGTCACCCGGGGATAGTGTAGCTTTCCAACGGTAAAATAATTCATTTTGATAAACACGGGCTTTACTCACGTATTATTTTGTCGATGGAGGCACCGACAATGTTTCGATTCATCTAGAGAATCTTCATCAGAGTGAGTTTGATCCGCGGTCCGCTCGTTGCCGCTCGAGTTCACGGTTCGCACTACGGGTGAGGTATCTCACGGCGCGAGTCGTGCGTGCAGGTAGAGGGTGAGTAAAGTCCGCGTTTATCAAAATGTATAGTACAACTCACGAAAGTTTTGAAAGGTAAAAGAATTATTTAGAATCGGTACAGTAGTTTTTAAGTTTATTCGTTACATACAAAAACACAAAAATACAAATTTTTCCTCTTTATAATATTAGTGTAGATAAGTGTGCGAAATTTCATACTCCGTCCGCGCAATTTTCGTAAAAAGGGATACAAAGTTTTTGCTTCACGTGATTATATAGATGTGAGTTTTTCTGCTTCCCGATATTTCAGCACAGTTGCATGGACCATGATCATGAGATAAACTGAATCCCGTTTTGAGTGAAAATTATGTTCAAAACCATGATAGTTTTAAATGTTTGTAACGTATCATTTGTTTCATGTACTTGGGAATCTGAGAGCCAATAATGCAAAAGCATGCGCAACTACAAGAATAATGATGACCAAAAACATTATGATGTTTCAGTAGTAGTAGTAGCTAGATTTATCAAATGTCATTTAACGTAGACCCGCCGGGCGATTATGGAATTCTGATACCATTAAAACTTTGATAGCTTTTAGTTACTATTGATGAATTAGTACCTATTACGGTTGATGTTGATATGCAGGCATATTAATAGAAATCTTAGACCAAATGATTATAAAAACAGAGCGCCGCGATCAACCAAAATTAAGCCTCAAAACAGTGCTTCTCTGTGTAAATACATCGTGCTCCTTGAGCTTAATACAGGTCTCGTCGTCGTCTAGTAAACATCGTACCAAACCCTCTCGCTGTAGATCAAGTTCGTTTGATGTTTCGTGTACAAATTAACCTAAAAATACTATTTATTTTGAAAATAATGTGTTGGTTTTTAGCCTATCTCTGAAAACTGAAATAGTCCCAAAATCCTGGAAGCTTGCTAATGTGCAATCTGTGCCCAAGAAAGGCAGTCGCGCTGACCCATCAAATTACCGCCCAATTTCGGTCACCTCCCTACTTTGCAAATGTATGGAACGTGTCCTGAATACGAAGCTCCTTACATACCTTGAAGACAACGACCTCCTCAGTGATCGACAATACGGTTTTCGCCGAAAAACTTTTCTACTGGGGATCTACTTGCGTATGTCACGCATAGTTGGAGTGAGGCCATAGAGAAAAACGGTGAAGCATTAGCTGTTTCACTTGACATCTCAAAGGCCTTTGATAGGGTCTGGCACGCTAGCCTTATTGGTAAGCTTCCAGCCTACGGATTGCCAGTTCAGTTTTGCTCATGGCTTGCTGACTTCTTGAGGGAAAGATCCATTCGAGTAGTTGTTGACGGCTGCTCGTCTGATCGATTGGCAATTAATGCCGGTGTACCTCAAGGGTCAGTGCTCTCTGCCACACTGTTTTTACTGCACATAAACGATCTGCTTATGCCCGGAATTATTGGGTATGCAGACGACAGTACAGTTGTGGAGAGATACTTTGCCAACGCACGAGCCAGTAAAACTGACATTCAGATATACAGAGACGAGATGCTTATGCGTATGGATTTGACTCTCCAGGTCGTGTCTGATTGGGGCGATGCCAATCTTGTTAAATTCAACGCATCCAAAACGCAAGCCTGTCTCTTTTCGGCGACAAAAAGTCAGTTTCTCCAAGTCCCCGTTTTCCGAAATGTACCGGTATCTGTAGAACATCACCTCGAACTCTTGGGAGTTTCACTCATTCGGACTCTCAATTTTGGCTCCTATATTGAGTCCAAAGCCAAGACTGCTGCCATGAAGCTTGGCATCCTCAACAAGGTGAGGCGTTACTTCACGCCTGGACAGCTTTCCACTTTATACAAAGCTCAAATCCGGTCGGGTATGGAGTATTGCTGCCATCTGGGGGATGGTTCAGCCAAACACCAGCTGGGTGCTTTGGACTCGATTGAGCGTAGAGCATTGAGGTGATAGGTGAGCAGCTAAACGCTGAGACTAAGTTCCAGAGTCTCGAGCACCGACGTAAAGTTGCTTGCCTTTCGATCTTTTATAGAATACATTTCGGAGAATGTGCCCAGGAATTGCATGATCTCATTCCACCACCTCCTTTTCACAACAGGACAAGCAGACGCACCGCTCAATACCATCCATACCTTATCAGTCTACCACACTTACGAACAAAGCGCTTTGCTTCCACATTTATAATGCGTACAGCCAAGGATTAGAATGATTTGCCGTCGTATGTCTTTCCTGAAAACTACAATTTGTGACTCTTCTAGACCTGCGTGCCCCATCGTCGGCCACATCGTCGCTTAACATCAGGCGAGTTCGTGGTCAAACGTAGGTCTATCTATGATAAAAAAAAATGCCTATTGCTAATCGAAACTGATATTGATTGTGTCAAAATTCCATTATCGCCATGGCGCATCACAATATATTAATATTATATATTTAGATAGTGACGTAAAAACTTTACAAATTCAACTTACGGGTAGTTGCGTCAGCCTCGGGTGCCGCAGTCGTAGAAACAGTTGGCTCCTCTACATTACCCTCGATTTCCTGTAGGGACAAAATAATACTCAAGTATCCATCCATATCCCATATCATACTTTTTGTATGGAGCACAGGATGTACAACTAAACGGAATAAATAATAAATTATGCCGGACATTTCACAGGGCGTCATCTGGCCCCAAACTAAGCAGAACTTGTGCTATGGGTAAAAAAAAGTATATGAGTAGTATATCAGTCATGTGGTATCAGACTGATATACTACTTATATACTTTTTCTTTTGTAAATACATACATAGAAACACTCAGACCCGAGACAAATACTTGCAGATCATACAAAAATTTGTCCCGCGGCGTCGAACTGGCAACCTTCAACGTCTCAGCCGGGCCTTGACACATTGCGCCACAGAGGTTGTCAAAGATTAAAAATTAAGGTCACAGAGATTGTAACTTGGGTAAGACAATAGGCTCCTTTTTAATAATGTACCGTGCGTGTAAAGCCGCGGGTAGATAAAACTAAATAAAAATAATAACTACGACTCATACGATTGTGTTGTTCCACTCAGATTTCACTCTAATGCATAAAACATTTCATTTATTATAAAATTTAGGGCTCAGCTAGCTAACCCTTTATAATTCGACGCTTCACACTAGGGGAATTTGATACGCTTTCAAACCCTTTCAAATATGGGGCAATGCCCACAATACTCAGCACATTCAAAATTGATAATAAAATACTACGTGTTGGCCGCGGCTTCGCACGAGTGATCCCTACATACTGTTCTTCGTGGCCGTACTGTGGCGCGTTTTAATTCACCTCTGCATCGCACGCTCCTCGCCGTCAATGAGCTACTAGCTGCCAACCCATATAGATAATACTCGTAGATAATGCGGGACATTTCACACAGCATCATCTGGCCCCAAAATAAGCAGAGCTTGTGTTATGGGTACCACATGACTGAATAATACTTATATACTTATTTTCGTTTGTAAATACATACATATTATACATAGAAAAACCCAGACCAAAATCGTCCTGGTCCTAGGCTTTATTACATGATCTATCTTATAACATATACATATATAAATAAATAAATAATGCTTGACATTACACACAGCATCATCTAGCCACAAAGTGTCATGGGAACCGCAAGACTGTTAAACTACATATTTTATATTAGGTACGTACTTTTGTTTTTTGTAAATATATACATACATTGACCCGAGACAAATAAACAAATCTATAAATAATTATTGGTAGGTAAAGCACACAACCCCATCTAGCCCTAAACTAAGCATAGCTTATATTATGATGAACAGATGACTGATGAAATACTTTTATATATTTTTAAATACATACTTATAATATACGCGATATTCTGCGATATGACTCAGGCTTTCGATTATGTGGACCATGGCATTTTGATAAAAAAACTGAAGGCCTACGGGATCAGAGGAAATATCTCAGACTTGCTCTCGTCGTATCTCAAAGATCGACGACAAATAACAGAAATAACGAAATTGTAACGGAAAACCAAGTGCGAAATATCTTATAAGTCTGCAGTTAGGAAAATCAAATATGGAGTGGGAAGCGTATTAGGACCATTACTCTTTATCGTATATATAAATGACCTTCCGAACACAATTAATCAACCTATGACATTGTTTGCTGATGATAGCACAGTATCAATTAAGTACAATGACATTAACTGTTATAAATATGACAAATAATTCTCTTAATTCAATAATTTCATGGCTTGACAACAACAATTTAAAAATAAATATTACTAAATCAAATATAATTCACTTTAGTCAAAGAGCTCAAATTCCAATGCATATTAATCTTGAATTCCAAGGTTGTAATATTAATAAAGTTGACTCCATACGATTTCTGGGCTTACAAATTGACCAAAAACTTAATTGGAAATGCCACATAGACATACTAAGTAGACGAATCAGTACTTCAGCATATTCTCTATACAAACTATCCGCAACTGTTAATATAGTCATTGCTCACGGCTTATTACGGGACAGTAGAATCCATACTCCGATTTGGTATAATATTTAGGGGTAACTCTACTGACAAAGATATAATATTTAAAGCACAAAAACGTACTATTAGATCCATGTTTGGCATACCTATGACTGACAGTTGCAAACCATTATTTATTAAGCATAAAATTCTTGCACTTCCGTCACTATACATTTTTGAAGTTGCATTATTTGTAAGAAAAAACAGTCATCTGTTTTTAAAAATGGCTGGCGTTGCTGTGCGTAACAGACGAGATAACAACAGACTCTGTACGCATAGTTGCAAACTGCACTGTTATATAAATGCTTAGTCTGTATGGCACCTAAAATATATAATAAGATACCTAAATCATTTTTTAAATGTTAGTGAGATTATGTTTAAAGCAAAATTAAAACAATTATTAGTAAGTAAGTGCTACTATAATATTAATGACTTCTTAGCTGACGATTTGAAACATTGACATTTAATTCTATAATTTTATAAACACTTTAACTATGTATGTAATACAAACATAATTTTCAATATTTGAATGCCTAATTTTAAGGTAGAACATAATAGAACCATTCAATATATTTAAGACCTACAACTGTAACCCACATTATGTTGAAGCAAATAAATTAATCTTTATTTTTATCTTTACGCAGACACAGAACCAGAGCAAAGCTATTTAGCAAATATTTGTGATATAGTTTTATTTGCAGACGATACGTCTTTAATTTTTAAAGTTAATATAGGTAAAACCAGTATTTGCGATAACGTAAATGAATCCTTATCGTTAATTCTTAACTGGTTCACTGTAAATAATCTTTTGCTTAATTAAAAAAAAACTAAATGTATCAAATTCACTTTGCCAAATGTTATTCATAGCCCGACCATCATTGAAATAAATGGAGATGCAATGAATCTTGTAAATTCCACGATCTTCCTAGGTCTTAATATTGATGCAAAACTACAGTAAGGACCACAAATTGAAACACTTGCTGGTAGGCTTAATTCCGCTGCATATGCAGTTCGTGCGATACGGTGGCTTACTGATGAAGCTACAGCTAGACTGGTTTATTTCAGTTACTTCCATAGTGTTATGTCATTCTCTGGGGAAAAGCAGCTGATATTGGTAAAATATTTGTAATTCAAAAAAGGGCAATACATGCCATTTATAAAATGAAACCACGAGAATCTTTAAGAGAAATATTCAAAGAAATTAATATTCTCACAATAACTTCACAATATATATATATATATGAAAATTTGCTATACACACATAAAAATAGAGATGGGATTCAGCAAAATAGTGACCTACATAGAAACAACACTAGGAATAGACATAAATTATACATTCCTAGGTTTCGACTAGAAAAAGTAAATAAGTCCTTTATGGGGAACACGGTGCGCTTCTATAATAAGCTTCCTGAAAATGCTACTAAACTACCTATTAAGAAATACATAAAAGGTAGTCTTTTGAAGAAGGCTTATTATAATATAGATGACTATTATTGATAAGAATGCATGGCCTCATGTCGCTCTGCCGTCAGACAGTTAACCGACACACTTGAAATGTATAAACTCTCTTGTATTCAGTATTTCGTAGTTAAGGTAGTTATAAGATTGATCATATAAAAAAGCGCTAGAACCAAGACGAGTTTCTTGCCAATTCTTCTCGGGCTTGGGTTAGGATGAATTAGCACCTAAATTCACCTAGTATGTAAGACGTTTCAAAGTGATCCTTGTGATTGTATTGAATAAAGTATCTTTTGACTTTGATTTTTGACTTGATTCACATACATACATACATACATACATATATATACACACACACATCAAAATTATAACACCCCGTCGTTTTTGCGTCGGGGGTTAAAAATAAAACATAATAAACATCAATCTTTGTAAACTTCGGAACCTAACTAAATTTAGCCAATAGATTAAATTAAATTAATTTATACCACACCTAATGAGTAACTTACCCATTCCTTTTCCAAATATAACTTAGAAAGTACATCGTTTCAGGCCTACTAAAATGCGGGATGGAAAAGTCTATAGAATTTCATTTCTAACGCGTTTAGCGGGTGAGAAAAGTTTATGGAAATCCATTTGTAACGTGTTATTTTTATTTTATTTCTTCATAGATCAGCCGGTAGCTATGGTTATTTTCATTATAGGTCAAACGACAAAAAGTTTTTACTCCAAGACCGCCAAATGACTTATTCCTCTTCTGATTTCCGAACAATATTTTGAAAAAAGAACACAAGTAATAAAGGCACGCGCGGGAATTTCTTCGAATTTTGAATTTGGGTTTGGTAATATTCTACAGAATGTCGTCGATTAATAGTAAAGATTTTATTTCTCGTAGGTGTAGTATAAAGCACTATGTATCGCCTCGGGCTTCAAATGACACACTCGATAGAAATTGGGCACTTTCTCGCCTAGGTGTACAATGTACTATTATAATCTATAAACCCACTATCCCTAAAAATCTCGATATGCTCGATAAGCCAGTGTTAAGTTAGACTACTTAAAAATCCTTACCTGTTCATGATCAGCCGCTTGATAAAGTCCGCGACGGACTCGTGCCTGCAACGCTTTTATTTCAGAGTCGTAATCCTTCCATTCGGGAACTATTCGCATGGCCGCTGATAACTTAGCCTCTTTGGTTTGCGGGTTGTTGCACTGTGAACATTGCATAGTGACTTTGTAAGTAGATTTATTACATCCATGGTTAAGGTGACTCCATGTGCGGTTCTGCGTTCCTAGTACATATTCCTTAAAAGCTTACAAAAATCAATTTAAGTGAATCAGGGAGAAATTAAATAAATCTACCTTCAGGAGACCTGACTGTTTTGCGTTCCTAGTACATATTATTTTAAAGGCCAACAAAAGCCAATTGAAGCGAACCAGGCATTAAACAAAGTAAGTTAAGTAAATCCAAGCTTTATGAGACCTCTTGGCAGTCCCGCGTCTCTAGTACATATTCCTATAGAAAAAGAGCACTAAATTTCGAGAAGGATTAAACGAGAGATTTTAGTCTCAGTTGTACGTAAAATTGAGGCCAATTGTACTGGAAATGAGACATTTCTTTTCACTTATTCGGTGACAATTATTTTACAAAATATATTTGAATGTACACTATTTATTAATTACAATGAATAAACACAAAATATTAAATTATGAATAGAACAAATAGGAATAATCGAATTAATATTATTTTTAATATTGCTTGTGCACGATTATTATATAATAATTAATTAGGTTAGTTTACAAAAGGTAAGTAAACACCTTAGGTAGGTTTAGGTTTATAAAAGGCTTACCAAATCAATAGTCTTGGCAACTTTCTTGGAGGGTTCGTCACACCATGTTTCGCACCACAGCCACTCTTGTGGCAGTGACTTTATGGCCACCTGGTGTATCATGTTGTTCGGTAGATCTTGATCTGGAACAAATAATAAATAACATGAAAGAAACAGAATATCCACCTTAGTTACACTAAAATTATACTACGATAATGATGGTCTTCGAGATTGATGTGATAAAGTAGAATGTCTGACAGAGACAAGATTATGTTGATTCAACGTTTGCCATTTTATTAAGTATCATGTTTATTATAAATTAATTTATTTTTAAGGGTATTACGTAGCTTTGTGATTTGTACGACAAATCCATGAATATTGTTAACGGTCATAACGGTTAGAATAGACAAATGACAATCGACTACGACTTTGTAAAGATATTATAAGAAAACAATCACGTGACATTGGCAAACCTGACATCAAGACAGATACCGATATACAAAGAGAGGATAAGATATATTTTATGATTTAAATGACAGTTAGTGATCCTTCGTTTGACATTTCACGAAGTAACATAGCTTTTCAAAATTAATCAGTTTTTCTCGTGTTACGTCACGTACCAGTCTCGTCAAACTTTTTGACCTATTTGCGAATTAGAGAAATGGTGCATAATTTAAGTGGCGAAATCCCCGAATATTCGATTTTATAAAACGTTTATCGTTTGTAAATCGTTGTTATAAATATGGATGTATAAATAATACCTAAGTTGTATAAGATGTTATTCAAAGTATAGAAGTATGAAAATTAACTAAGATAGACAAGCTCAGAGTCAAAGTTTGGATAGCTGAATAAGCTGTTAGTCAAGGTATAGATAGTATAGATAATAGCTAAGTTGGAAAAGCTGTTATTCAAAGTAAAAATGTATGGAAATTACCTAAGTTACCCAAGCTCAGAGTCAAAGTTTGGATAGCTGGATAACCTGTTAGTCAAAGTATAGATAGTATGGATAATACCTAAGTTGGAAAAGCTGTTATTCAAAGTATAGAAGTATGGAAATTACCTAAGTTAGACAAGCTCAGAGTCAAAGTTTGGATAGTTGGATAAGCTGTTAGTCAAAGTATAGATAGTATGGATAATACCTAAGTTGGACAAGCTGTTAGGATCCTGGCTGAGCGCCTGGTACTGTCCACGCAGACGGTCGCCAGCCGCGATGCGCCGGAACCGCTTCAGGTCGACCACGTACAGTGCGCTGATGTGGTAGCTGCGACCTTGCAGGTGGTTGCGCCAATACCCTAGCTTCCAGAACCTGCAAATCACCATGCGATGTCAGCAACTTCCACAAACCTGGTCGATCGAAATCTGGTATCCTGTTACTTTAATAATATTGCAGGAGTATGAAACCAATGTTGAATGAAAGAAAGAAATAAAAAATAATTATTCAAATCACCACTATACATTAATATTCAACTAGCTGTCCCGTTTGCGACTTCATCCGCGCGTTTTAAAAAGAAAAATATATTTGAATAAAATATTTCGCTTGACTTTGCTTCTATATGACACAATTGTTAATGCGCGCACAATGGCAACTGTCATAACCTAATAAATCGAATATCGTCAAAGGTTGTATCAAACTGAACTCACCACTTTAAATCTTCAATTTTTATATGTATAGATGGAAACACTAAATCTATATATTAATACGTGAAGCAAAAACTTTGTACCCCTTATTACGAAAATTGCGCACACGGAGAAGTATGAAATTTCGCACACTTAAAGTTTATATAGAGAAGGAGTGCTGAATGCTAATATTTTTTTTTAATTATGCATAAAAAATACATTAATTATTAATAAATTATGATCGAATTACGACCAGTGGCCAACCACTAGTTATTGTACTAATGACCAAAACTAAAGCTAAGAAGAAAACAAATGAGTAAGAACTGAATGATGGTGAAATGACCCACAGCTCAGCATAATGCTACTACAAGTTGGAATGCTTCAGCGCTGCTCTTCCACTGAGGCCAATGTTGACAGACTGACACTGACATCCTTAACATAGTTTACTCAACATACCATGAGTTATAAATAATATAATAGTACAAACTAGTCATTTGTAAAGGACATACCTAAACCTGAAGTTACTAAATATACTTCCTGGCATAGAAATATATGACTATTAATGAACATTAAAGTTGGTTAGTTAGGTATCTTGCAGATGTAATCTACCTCACATCACAAACATACAGCAGAGGTATCGTGTTTGGGCTCATTGGAATGGTTTCAATGAGTTTTTTCTTTGTCTTTTTTATTAAATTTATACATGTTCTTATTCAAGAAAAATAACCATACCTGAATCCTTCCATCTCTCGCCTACTGTCACAGAATGGTGTGTATCCGTAAGGAGCGCCTCCCAAGTCCAACTCCACCAACTCTTTCAAATCAGCTCTTACGATCTATATACAAACAAACTAATTTTAACAACCAGCTTATTCCAAGCCAAAAGCAACCTAACTTCATGAGTATTAAGGCTGAAAGTTACCTGATCAGCGTCAACGAATATGATCTTCTTAACATGCAGCGGGAACAGTACGTCGAGGAAAAGGATCTTGTATCCCCAAATGGTTCGTTGCCGGTCGCGTTGCTTCTGCAGCCAACGCGGCCATTGGTATTGCACCAACTCGTATTCGAAACCGTATTCTTGAGCCATGTAGGGGAGGATTTCCTGTTTGGAAAAAATCATATCCCTTATAAGTAAACTGTAGTGATTCAGTTGATCCACCGGACTAGCTAATGTTTTACAAACGATCTTATTTTGTTGGCACCAAAATCTGAATTAGAGTAACATTTTTAAATGACAGTTTTTATATAAGTTTTGATTATTTTTGGTCGTCTTACGAAGCAAACATTGCGCTCTTATTTGATTCGAGATGTTTCCGGTTTTATTAGTAATATTGTTTTTTTTATTTAAATAGAGCTAGAGTTATTAACTCGGATGTGAATAATTGCAATAAAAGCTTAGAGTTCCTTTGTGATTCGAGCAAAAATATTCTGTAGTTATTTTATATGAAAGGCACCATTTTATATAAATAAAATGAAAGGCACCGTAACATTATAAATGCGAAAGTAACTCTGTCTGTCTGTCTGTTTGTTACGTTTTCACGTCTAAACTGCTAATCCGATTCTCTTACATTTTGTATGAATTTTAATAATTTAATTTAACGTAAGTATCGTACAATGTTGATAGATGAATATATGGAGGCAAGGTAAAGGCAAAAGCTGCTTAAAATCGGTCTGAGGAGACCTTTCATAGATTTTGATGTCAATTGATTGTGAAATAATGTCCTGTCAGCAACAATAACCATACCGCCCTGTATAACTAAATAGATTAAAATGATTCTTACATTGTAAAATAAAACACCTCGCTATTAATTTGTTACAGATTTCCATCAAACGATAATGTACGTTTGCAGTGGGTTGAAGCCACAGGCCGAAAAATCTGGACACCCAAAAACTCTTTGAGGATTTGTAGTACCCATTTTGAGAAAAATGTCTTGTTTAATAAGAATAAATTAACTATTCTGTATCCTAATGCTGTTCCACTGGTGGTTAGTAAATATATGATTTATGAGTTTTTATTCTGTAGCTGATCAATACTTTTCGACTAGAAAAAGTAAATAAGTCCTTTATCGTGAACACGGTGCGCTTCTATAATAAGCTTCCCGAAAATGCAACTAAACTACTTACCTATTAAAAAATTTAAATGTATAAACTCATGTATTAGTATATCGTAGCTAATGTAGTTATAAGATGGATCATGCAAAAATGCGCTTTTTAAAAAAGTTTGAGTTTTGTGATAGAGAGGAAAGCTCTAGAGATTTCTACTACAACATAACGTCTCGAATAAATCTAGGATTACTTAGGACTAGGGTAAAAGTTTTAATGTGGCAACACCAACCACCTATCGTTCTATCTCACACGCGGCACGATCACTATGTGTCTATTGTTTTCTCTGTCTACGTATAGTAGAGTAGAATGATACAACTCACCTTGAGTGACGGGCTCAAATAATTCTTCAAAAACCAGAATTTGACAGGTGATTTGGTGTTTTTCAGCACTGACATCATCATGATACGGAGGAATCTCTCGTAGAGATGTCCCGAGGCCACCGAGAATACGTTAATAGTTTCATCTTGAACTTCCGGGTCTTCACCGCCGCCGAATGAACTACGATAAAAATAATCATAATCAGTATTTAGTCAAAGAAATATTTTAAGTAGGTAACAAATTCACGCGTTTTCAAATAATTCTTCTTACCTTGCAATAGAGTTCCAAATCCCACCAGAGTTTTTATCATCATTCTCGACTAGCAAGTCTAGATGTTGCTTGTCAGATTTCTTACTAACTCGTAGTTTGATCACGTGGCTACGGAATGAGCTCATCAATACTTGGATGTCTTCGCTGCCAGCGGGTGTGTCAGTGTTTTCATGGCTGTGGGAAAGCAGAGAATATTAAAAAGCATAATTAGGTGTAACATAATATTTACACTGGCTCCCCTATAACGTACTCGCGACAACTAGCAATAGGTGTGAATTGCGTGATCACTGCTATCAAACGCATTATTTGTGCTCTAATATCTCCGCTATAAGCGTATTTCCGCCCGCAGATGAGCCACTGACGAGTAATAGGCAGCGGTTGGCTTCCGTAATAAGAGTTTTTTACGACTTGCGACTCTATTGCTGCTACTTTTACAACCCTGCAGATTATCAGAAAGATGTTTTGCAGTATAACATCTTCCCTCTCGCTTTCCTGCAATATGTAGATGTGATTTCGTGAAAAGGGACGGAAGTGTGTAACAGGAAGCCACGAACAATAAGCGCGCGAGGCATTTAATTTAACCAATGAAAGCTCGCGGTGCTAGTGTTGGACGTCAGATGGTACCAACCCATTTTCCGATGAATTGCTACTGTCAGCCAACAATGTGCGTGTGTGTGACGAGAAAGAGAAAGGAAAATAGAGAATTAGAATGCATCAGCTGTGCTCTTAACCTACAGTGTTGTGTATAAAGTGTGCTGTTATATAAACGAATTCAGAATATAATATTAATATTCCTTATTACCTAAGTGAGATGACAGATGTTACACATCTTATGCGACTAATGACATCAGGCTCCAGTTTTTTTTATTTGTATCGGAGGATAAGTCTTTGAGTGAGTCTTTATGTGTTATAAAAGTGAAGTGACAAATAACATACCCGACAATTTCATAAATATCATCAGAGCGGCCCGGTCTCAGCTTTAATATCCAGGCACCAGGGTTCGCCTTTAGTTGGAAGTAGCCGAGATTGGCCATTACGATCGTGTCCATGAGTTCAGGCTTCTCTTTAGTTCCCAGCACCAGCTGCAGGCCGCGAGGTGGCGTGCCCAGTGTCGTGTCCCAAGCGTGCCCTTCTAGCAGCAGGTATTCTAGCTCGAATTCACTGGAAAAGGAATAGTATGGTTAGCGACATAGAGCTTAAAGTGCTTTTGTACTTTCTGACACAATATGAGATGCTGTTTTTTTAGGATTCCAAAGTCCCCAAGGAACCCTTACAGTTTCGCTATGTATGTCCGTCTTTCTGTCTGTTTGTCTGTAGCCCTTAATCTTGCTCTTGCTTGTATTAGTAACACCTACAAAGTTATGAAATAAAATCATATAAATAACGGTTTTTAGGTGGGTTTGATTTTTTAAATATATTACTACCGCAACTTTTGGCATATCGTTGGATAGGTCTTTCAAAAATACTACGAGGTTACTTAAACAGTTTTTCGATACAGATATTCGTTTGATAAATATGGCCACTATTTATAGCGATCAATGTCATTTCGTCCCCCGCCCTCCTAACGGCTAAACTGATGTTTGGCCAAACCCGATTTGTTTCAGAAAATAGTTGGATATATAATGATATTACAAGGAAAATTATCACGGATATCAAGGCTTGATTTTGAGTAACAGCCTGATATGTAAACCTAAAATAAAATTCAAAAGGCCCATACATTTTTTTTGCTATACTAATTAAATGGTGTTGAATTGGTTTAGGACCGATCATTAGTAATTTTCTACCTAAGCCTTCTCATTCTCTACGGCAGCCTTTAGTGTGTGTGGTTAGATGCGCTTGGCCGTATACAACAAAATACTGAATTATAGTAATAGTGTATATATACCAACATAACAAGCATGGTACGTGGTAGGAATAACCTATGACGCTTGCAATACCAGTAATATCACATGCATGTTGTAGGCCCTAGACATAAGTTCATTTGTCTGTTTGCCCTGTAATTTCACTTGCTTTACAGTGATCTCAAACCTAAACATAATATTTGCACATTACTGCTTGGCTGTAGAAAATCTAACACTGTGGGTGGTACCCACCAAGATAGGACTCTACAAATTCACACGTCAAATACCCTCGATTGGTAATAGTATACAATTCGAGGATATTTGACGTCACATATTGTGTTGCTAGCTTGAAATAAACCCACATAAAAATTATTATGTACTACGCTCATGTTTATTATTTACGTATAAATGTTTATCTTGAACCTTAGTTTGTCTTCGATTACAGTGCTTGGAGCCTGGTTTACGAATTGGATACCCAGAAGTTCAAGATGTCGAAAATAGGATTATGGATAGACGTGACGACAAGATCAGCAAAGCAACGACTGACGGTGGCCGAGGAGAGGATATAGAATACTGGGTCGATCGGCAGCGGCCAGCGATGGACAGACGACATTAAATTTTTTACCTAAGCTGAATGTACATTGGCAAATAAATAAATGAAATTATACGGGCCAATGTATGAGACTAGCGCTGGATCGAAGTGAATAATACGAACAATGAGAGATATACTCAGTAGTGGATGTAGATGATAATGAAATCCGTATGCTAGGAACTCACCTATGAACAACAGTGTCCACATCGGCCAGCCGTATGTTATCGAGATCGTAGACAGATTTGACGCACTCGACCAGCCAGTTCGGAGGCGTACGTAGTTCCATGGAGAGTAGCGGCGCATGCGGCAAGCGAGAGAAGCGAGCCACCGCGCCGCCGGTCAACGCGCCTTCGGAGGTGAACTGTAGCTCCGGTTCTAGCACGTAGCGGTAAAAACTATAAAAAAGTAAGTTAGTATCTTCAAATGGAATGTAGTGGAATGTACTCAATATGCTACTAATAAATAAAGTAAGAAAGAACAGCAAAATATACAAAAAAAATATGTGACAGAATTCTCATTGAATTAAATAATCTAAATGATTCGTACCTCTTTAGTGGCATGTCGGAGTTCTTATCCTGCGGATTGACAAAGAGTTTGATGCGGCAGTTGATGACGCGGCGAAGAACCAACAGCAACGGAGCTAGTCGCTGAGCAGCGTTTGATGCCGGGTCCAAAACAGCCACGACCTAGCAAGGATAGGGAGCCATATGAGAAAGGAAACGTTAAGAAAGCAGTGGGTGAACGAGCTCAAATGATCATTATCAAGGGTAGGGAGCCGTATGAGAAAGGAATCGTAAACGCAGCAATGGCTGAATGACCTGTTGCATGATGAATTATTGCTTGATATTTATAGAAATTATATACATTTTTTCGTTTGTAAATCACCATGTGCAGCCTGTCTCATCTCACTGCTGGGCATAGGCCTTCGTCTCTTCGTTTGTGCCATCCACCTCGGTATTTCACCAATCTAACTCATGTACGATCTGCAACTTTAAATATGTCGACCCATCTTGCCGGCGTATAACCTACGCTTCTTCTACATTCTCTGAGCCACCATTCGGTTAAAACCCTACTCCAACTTTGACCGAATAGGGTTTATGTAAAATTTTCGATATAAACGGGAGATTTACCATGATTTGTGAGGGATATTTACGCATACAACTGTGCCGAAATATCGGGAAAAAGAACTCGCAGATCATGGTAAGTATCCCTTTTATAGTGAAAACTATGTAAATAACTACAATTATTTTTATGTTATACGTTACGTTTAGCCCAGCTATTATACAAAACCCGAATTAAGAACGATAAACACTGGTTCTTACAGGGAGCAAAATAATGGAACCTTTTTTATTTACAAGTACCTATTCTTACCAAACATGAGGTCTATTCACAGAAAAAGTAAACTTCGGATTTTTCAAAATGTAAGAGGTACATAGGAGGTACTAACTTCAATAGCAGCTTCGTTATCATACAACGGTTTCAGTTCCACAAGCGAATGTTCAGTGTGTAAGCCGGCGGGCAAAGTTGTGCGCACTTTCGGGCTCCGAGAAGCTAGTACTGATACCACTTTCAACCGATTTTCGGCGGTTAGCTCCGGAGAGTATTCGTCATCTGAAATTAAAGTATATCAGTCTGTGAACTGCATACAACTTTCAACCTTGTGTAGAGCAGATCTATTGGAGAGAAGTTTTTTATTAGCAGCTTACCGTCATCGTCGTCTTCAGTAACATCGTTCCTTGTTGTTTTCTTTTTGTCCAGCACTTCAGATATTTTGTCGCCGTATACTTGATTGCTGAACCTATAAAACATTTACTAGAATATCAACGCAGTGATTAGAATCAACTTAAAGCTGATTTTAAAGTCACAATGATCAAACAGGCGTGGACAGCGACAGAATTAGGTAGTGTGAAATTAAAACCGTTATAATATAACGATCAAGAATTTTCGTTTTTATCTACAATCCAAAAAATCGTGTTCTTTTTTTTATATTCAAAAGCGTGTACGTTTTCTTTCATTCGATGACGCAAAGTGCAAAGTCAAAGTCAAGTCAAAACATTATTTATTCAATTAAATCACAAGGACGACTTTGAATCGTCTTCTTACATATTAGTGAATAGATTGTTCCTCCTAATACCAGTTCGAGTTTCTTGAGAGTAGACGAGTTTCTTGCCAGAAGAATCCGGCAAGAAACTCGTCTAGTCTTAACACTTTTTTGTATGATCCAATTTTGTTACGAGTTGGAGCAGATTCATCCCAAGCTTTTTTGTTATCTAAATAATCAGATATTTCATAATATGCTTTAATAGACAGTTTCTGCTTTATTGCGTACCTTTCAAGCAGCATAAAGTCATCCAAAGAGAACTTCTCGTCATCATTGAGTGGTCCGATCAGCCTTGAGTTATGTACGACGGCGCGTTCACTCGCTCGTAACTTAAAGCTGCGAGCGCATAGAACGCGAGCCGCTTTCAACACCCACTCGTATTTGTTCAGGGCGGGTATTATTTCCGGCTATGGGGAAAGCATCATCGTTAAATCTATGTCATTTATTTTTCTCATAATATAATTACGTTTTAAGAACTAAAAAGAATAGAAAGAAGCTTTTTAGTACTTTATAATTTTTCGAAATTCGTTAACACCGCTGGAAAGTCACAGGAAAGCAAAATATCGAAAGTTCGTTTACATAATTTTTTCAGGTATTTTTATTCAAGAACCAAACTACTAAACTTTCTATGGGACCAATCGGGTAGTAAGTCCTTTCACATGAAAAAATATATTTTCAAATCGTACGGAGTTATTAGGTAACACAGATAAATCCTTTCCATTCTCTTCTCCATCCTTTTTTTTAAGTCGGTTAACAAATTAATCCGTTAATGATGGATACTGATGGATGTTTGAACATTGTATGACACAGTATTAGTAGACAACTTGGTTATGCTTTACTGTCTTTAATGAGATAATAATAATAATAATATAATGTTTATTTCTCTCTCAAAAAGATAAACGAGATAAACTGAGATGACGTAGAGCTAAGTTATGAGCTTTGTCAGATGAAAAAAAAATTAGTTATATGAGATATGTTTGTGGTAGATTTAGCTTGATAATGAAAAAGTCTCTTTACATTGTTGTGGAGAAAGCTAAAGCGAAACTCATAAATTGCTTACTAAAATATCACAGTCTTGTCTCTCGTGGCATCCTTCATTTTCGAGCAGTTGAACGACGTATTTGGTCGCCTCGGCTGGTTTCAAAGAGGCCAGTGCAGCTAACACCACTTTGTTAAGCGATTGATCTTCATACAAGTCTCCATCTACATTAGGTATGAACGCAACGCGAGTGCCACCTGATTCTCTCTGAAAGGGAAACAAGATATCTCACATTATTTGTTATACAAAACACAATTTGTCATAAATAAATACAGCCGGACATTTCCCACAGCATCATCTGGCCCCAAAGTAAGCAGAGCTTGTGTTATGGGTACCACATGACTAATACACTACTAATATAATTTTTTTAATATATACATATTATACATAGAAACACCCAGACCCGAGACAAAATTTTGCTGATCGTACAAACGTTTGTCCTGCAGCGGGAATTGAAACCGCAAACTTCTGCTAAATTTAGAATATTTAAATAAATAAATAAATAAAATTCTAAAATAAATAATCCTGGACATTTCACAAAGCATCTGCGCCAGAGATTGTCTAATATGTTACACTTTCATTTTTACAGTTTTTAAGTCAAAGTCATACCATTAGAGTTAGAGCGTCTCTCAGTAATTCCCTTGATTCCTTCTTATTAAGGTCACCAGCAACCCAAATAGTTTGAGTTATCTTATCAGGTTTGCCACCTTTCGTGAAGTACTTCAACACTTCTAAGCCTGTTGCAAGCGCGTCACGTCCTTTAAATAAAATTACATAGTTCATGTTATAGACTACTTTTTAAGTACTTTTAAGTACTTTTTAAGTCTGTTTGCTATTTATAGACCTCCTTCAACGAACAAAAAACTATTTGTGAAAGAGCTAGATAACTACATTTCTCAGTTTGAACAAAAACAAAACTTTCTGATGATTGGGGATACTAACATTGATTTAAAATCAATCTCATCATACAAAGACAATTATCTTGAAACACTTAGCGAGCACGGTTTAATGTGTGGGATATCTGACTTTACCAGAATAGAACCAAAACTAAATAATATAACAAACAAATACACTATCACGAAATCTTGCATTGACCACATTTTTGCACGATTCCCTTCATTACATCCGTGCTCGGCAGTGCTAGATGTCATACTAGCCGATCACCGAGCTATTATTATTGTATGCATTGACGATGCAACGCCCATGCGTATACAGGGTGTCACTCAACAACTAATTAATTATGATACACTAGATAAAGAACTTAAAAGTGTTAATTGGTTATATACAAATGATATGCACTCTCCTAACGATATTTCTAACTTTATTCGAAATTCATTTCAGAACGCAAACAAGGTTGCAACTTACAGAAAAACATTTAAGAACTTTAAAAGCAAAGGCAATATCTATAAGGTTCCCTGGATCGACGGTAATGTCACTCGACTATGTGAAAAACGTAATAAATTATACAGATCTTGGAAAAATAGATGCAATGATCATAAATTAAGATTAGAATTTAATAAAACTCGCAATAAATTACATAAAATATTAGAAACTAAACGTAATCTTTATTACGTCAATCAAATTAACAGTAATTTTAATAATACCAAAAAAATTTATCAAATCGTTAACCAAATGCTTGGTCGGGTGACACTATCAATTGATGCCGCGATACTAAAAGCCTTTGATGCCCAAGGCCTAACGACAAAAACTATCGCTGACAACTTTGCACTTGGGTTTGATAAAGCAGTCAAGGACATACTTCCTAACTGTAGTTTAAAATTAGTCGACCCTAAAAGCTATTCTAAGCCAATTAATTCCAGCATTTTATTTCAAAAAGCATCAGGGGATAAAATAACTAAAATAATAAATAAATTAAGTTCTAATAAAGCTCCGGGTCAAGATAACATTAAAATATCAGATATTAAAATAATTGGAGATGACATAGCAATAGCTATAGCAAATTTAATCAACTGCAGTGTAGCTTCTGGGATATACCCTGATGAGCTGAAACTTGGTTGCATCAGGCCAGTGTTTAAGAAAGGCAAACGTAATGATTACTCTAATTATAGACCAATTACGTTATTATCATCTATCGATAAGATTGTGGAGAAATATGTTTGCGAACAAATACACAAGTTTTATAAGAAACACAATGTTATTTATGAAAATCAATTTGGGTTCCAATCCGGAAAAGGTACAAATGACCTATTATTAAGATTTACTGATGAAGTTAATGAGCAGTTAAATGATAGGAAGCAAGTGCTAGCCTTGTTTATTGATTTTTCACGTGCGTTTGACACTCTGGAGCATAAACAATTGGTTAATAAATTGGATAGTTGTGGAGTACGAGGTCCCTTACTCAAATGGTGTGAAAACTATTTAATTAACCGAAAATCTTCAGTTAAAATAGATAACATTTACAGTGAATCTATCACAGCAACTGAGGGTACAGCCCAAGGTTCTGTGTTAGGCCCCCTTCATTACCTGTCGTATGTTAATGAAATGAGCAACTATATTAACTCCTGCAGTTGTTATCAGTTCGCCGATGATACATGCATTGTAGCAGCTGATAAAGACCCACTAAAGGCTTGTGCTCGTTTGCAACACGATTTTAACAATTTATCAAGATGGTGTCATGATGCAGGCTTAGTGATTAATCTAGCTAAAACTAAACTCTTACTCATTAAATCCCCCTTTATTAAATTTTCTCCCCAAATCAATATAATTGCTCATAATCATAACTGTTTTCATGGTCTTAATAATAGTAAATGTGATTGCCCCTTTATAGAAACTGTAAATAATATGAAATATCTTGGATTAACTATAGACCATAAATTCAATTGGTCAAATCACATTGATCATGTATCCAGTAAATTAAGACAGTTCTTAGCAAATATTATATTACTTAAAAATCGTATCCCTTTCAAGGTCAAGTTAATGTTATACAACTCTTTGGCTGAATCCTATATTCAATATGGTATTAGCAGCTACGGTCGTACATATAATACATATCTAAATCAAATTTTCAAACTCCAATTAAAAATATTAAAAAACATTGTCTCAAATAAAATCAAAATACAATTCTACGGAAATGACCTTGGTCTTTTTAGGCATTGCAAAACCTTACCTGTTCACACTCTAGTTAAATATGCGTTACTTAAGGAACAATTCTTCAATGAATCACTTCGTAAAAAAATCAAACACCCTGTATACACGCGGGCAGTAGCTCAGAACCAGTTGTGTGTGCCGCTCGCTCACAATGCTTACGGCGAGCGAACAGGTTGGCATATGATACCTAAACTAATTAATGATTTACCTGTTGACGTACGCGACAGTATTACGCAAAGTAATATTAAACTAAAACTTAAATCATATTTTCTAGCTAATTTATAATTCGTTTTAGTACTTTCTATTAAAATTTATAATAAAAGAACTCACCTATCCTACTTACCTAACTTACCTAACAATTAATTTTAATATGCGAAATGTACTTACCTAGCTCCAGTTTTTTACATACTTAGGTGTTTCGAGTTAGGTAGTTATTGTTATTTAATTTTGTACTAACTATTTAATATTAATAATTACACTGGTTTTAATATATTGTGTAGACTTAATGTAGCATTACATTACAAACCTTAGTGGTTTTTTGTGCTATATTTACCAATTTTTATTGTAAACTTTTTTACTATGATAAATAAAAAAAATAAAAAAAAATAAAAAAAAAAAAAAAAAAAAAAAGTAGGGTTTTTATAAAAAGCAAATATTCTTAAGTAGCATCCGTCAGATAATTTTTGCATCAGAAAAGCCGTTTCCTTTCACAGAGTGATAATGGTAGAGTTGCAGATCGCCAGGTTGAAGTGGCAATGGGCGGGACACTTGGCAAGAATGGATAACGAGAGATGGACAAAGGCGGTAACGCAATGGTGGCAAAGAGATGCTCAACGGCCAAGAGGCAGACCACCCGCCCGATGGTCGAACGATATAGTCAGCGTTGTCGGGAACCACTGGATGAAACTTGCTAGGGACCAGAAAGAGTGGCGTAATAAAGAGGAGGCCTATACCCAGCAGTGGGTGCAATCGGGCTGAAATGGTGATGAGCAGTAGCGGCATCAATAGCAACACGACAGAAATTATGCCATGATCACGACGAAGAACATGGGTCGTGATCGTGGCGCATGCAACTGTGCCAAAATATCGGTAAATAGTACAACTCACAATCATTGTAAATATCCCGTTTTAAATGAAAATTATGTTGTTCTTAACAATGATAGTTTCAAAAGTTATAACAACCGATGAATGCTACTAACGAATAATTTTAAATTATAGAAATCGGTTATATTTAGTGAATGAATAGAAATGCTATAATTACCTGTTAGACGGAGCAGTCGATGGACTTTATCTTCAGTGAATAAATCAGTATGCGAAGGAACACCAGTCAGGTCCAAATATTGTGAAGATTCTGAACCAAGAACGCGGCGGTTCAATCTAAAATATATACGATAATTCACTTTATATATGACTGTTAGTATCTAACAATTCGGAGGAGTCATATTTATAGTTCTAATAGTTCTAGCAAATCAAATTGTTGTATGAGAAAATAAACCTACATTGTTCCTACTCTTAGAAATAAACCCAATAGCATATTTTTAATATTACAAGTAACAAGCTTAGTAACTCCAAAATAAATAAATATTTGCCGGACATTTAACACGGCGTCATCTGGCCCCAAAGTAAGCAGAGCTTGTGTTATGGGTACCACGTGACTGATATACTACTCATATACCTACTTTTTAAATACATACATATTATCTATATATTAATACGTGAAGCAAAAGCTTTGTACCCCTTTTTACGAAAATTGCGCGGACGCGGACGGAGTATCAAATTTCGCACACTAATAGTTTATATAGAGAAGATGTGCTAATATATTTATTAGCATATATATTTATTCTAATATATTTTTTAGTTATGCATAAAAAATACATTAAATCAATAAAAAAAATATTACACACACACTATCATATAATTGACACGCAAACATAAATCAGCATAATACGAGTATAAGAGCACATGAGCATAGATATTCTTTTGTACATACTTTTTTTTTTAGTCTGAGTCTCTTAGTTATAGTCGGTCAAATTGAGAATAGATTAGTATATTATTTGTCTATAGTCTTACATACTGAATGTCAAACATAATAAAATATAAATTCATAATCCATAATAAACTCATTTGCCTATTACAATATATAATTAGTTATATGAGTATAATACGAGAATAAGAGCACATGAGCATAGATACTTTTTTGTATATACTTTTTTGTTTATTGAAGTCTGTGGTCAAATTGAGAATAGATTTCCGAAAACATACTCTCAGAAAATATTTTGAACTCTGTTATTTTAGCACCTACATATGATGATTGTACTTTGATTAATACTGATATACTTAATTAAATTCATGGAGAACAGCGAACATATCATAGCTATGATAAAATAATTTGTGATAATGACAATGCCATCAATAACTATCCGGTAGAGTTTTTAAATTCTTCGACTGTTAGTGGTTTACCACCACATAAGTTAGTATTGAAAGTTAATTGCATAGTTTTGCTGATCAGAAACTTAAATACAAAGGAAGCATTAGTCAATGGAACAAGAATGCGCATCAAATAACAAAAAAACATCGTTTACAGATAAGTTTTGTATCATTAATTAAATTATCGAAATATGTATGTAAGTAAGTAAATATGTAAGTAAGTAAATATGCAAGTAAGTAAATATCTAAGTAAGTAAATATGTAGGTAAGTCGACAGCATTTTATTTATCGCATGGTTTTTTGTTTCAATAAAAAAAATTAAGAAGAGGTATTCGTTATTTTAATAAATACTGGATTTTTTGATTGAAATTTCATATAATTTGTTTGAAAAAATAGGCAATTATACAGTGTAGCCTCGGCGAAATCTGTGATTATGGAGTATTCTTTTACAATATAATCTTAATAATGTTCACACTTAAAATTAAAATTAATTATGGTCGAGTTTCGATAACTGGGCGACCACTAGTACCAGAAATACCCAGACCCCGAAAAAAGTGCAAATTAAACATTTTAAATAAAGTACCGACATTATTTTCATAATCTAAGTAAATAAATATACAGGGAATTCAGGAACTAGAAGCTTGAACGAGGAGATTTCGACCATGAAAATTAACAGTTGTGGGGGTACAAATCCTAAGAATTAATATTTTTAATATTTGTATATAAAGCAGAAAAGTTTACCTCGGTACAACATGTGGCTGCTTCATAAGAAAGTCGGTAGCATCGTCGGTATCAGACAGTTCACTGCGGAACACCGCGCGTTGCAAACGCGTTGTGTGCCGAGATAGAGCGGTCACTAAAGACTCTTCTAGTAGCTCGACCGACGATGTGACGGCAGTGGGACCATCGTCTGTTAGAGGTACTCCATTTATAAGCACCTGTGTCACATTGGAATTAAACAAGTTAAAATTTTATTAAACAACATCCTCAAACTCCTAGTTCGCATTGTGGAATTTATTAAACAAGTTAAAATTAAAATTCTAAAAACCTCCAACAGTCATAAATTATCTATCTATAATCTGAGACGATACTAATGACGAACTCTGTGGCGCAGTGGACTAAGGTCCGAAGATGCAGAAGGTTGCGGGTTCGATTCCCGCCGCGGGACAAATGATTGTATGATCTGCAAGTATTTGTCCCGGGTCTGAGTGTTTTATGTATAATATGTACGAAATTACAAAAAAAAGGTATATAAGTAGTATACGAGTAATAGTCATGTGGTACCCATAACACAAGCTCTGCTTAGTTTGGGGCCAGATAATTCTAAGTGAAATGTCCGGCAGTATTATTATATTTAGTTTATTGTTTGACAGGTGTTTTGTAAACACATACATATTCTACATAGAAACACCCAGACACGAGACAAATACTTACAGATTACACAAACATTTGACTGCGCCACAGAGGTCGTCGGTTCAAATCAAAATCGGTTCATCCGTTCAAGACACACATACACATAGCCGTACGTTAAACTTATACCACCCCTCTCTTTGTTTTTGTGGTTAGAAGATTAATAAATAGGTATACCATCCTCAAACTCCTAGTGCACATTGTGTAAGAACTATTAAATACATATTTTACCTGTGGGTAATTATTATTGCCTATTTTGGATATAAACTCCTCGGCCAACTGTCTGCCAAAGTTGTACTCAGAATCCTCGGCAATGATTTCGTCCAGGTTTGCGTTGGGGCTCGCATATTTCTTGAGCTGTTTCTTTACGAAGTCTATCGATAGCTTTTCGCCTTCCAGAGGGTTTAGCAGCTGCAATATAAGCTAGTTATACTACCTTAGTTATACATGGGTCAGTTGAGATTCAATAAGTTGCCTCTATTATGTAACTTATTTTACGCAGGCTAGGTTGCTAAGGAGTTATCTATAAAGTACGTCACACAAATTTCGAGATTTTTGACCCCCTCCCGCGTCCTTGTCTCAGTTGGTCACATTTACATAGTGGAAATTATTAAACTAAAACAAAAGTTCCGAAATTAGTTTTATTTCTAGTTTTACACTTAAATGTATAAGGTTTTGAAATGTGACATCACGAAACTTAAAACCCCTCCCACCCCTTGTCACACAATGTCACACTTTGTCGACCCCCTCCCCCCTTAACGTGTGACGTAATTTATGAATGGTCCCTAAGAACAGGCATAAACCGTTTTTCTAAGGCTGCTTACCTGCGTGAGGAAGTAATACGCTTCCTTGTTAGAATTCTTCTCTTGAGCTACATAGTTGAATGCTGACCTAACAGCAGCTTCCAACTGAGGATTGTCAGTAGTCGGAGCTAGCACCAAACCGACGCGTACAGGCGTTGCGTGTTTGAGTAAAGTCTCGCCGAGACGAAGTGGCGGGCCTGACGCGATAGATATTGGGTCTGCAATTATTACCTGAAATTAAATGGGAAGGGTATATACATAGTATCTTTGAAATAGTTTCATGTGAGTTCAAATCCAAAACAGTGCTGTTTCTTCTGTATCCTGATGATACTCTGCTTTATCCAAGAAAATCGTCGATGACAATGTGGATCAGTAAAGTTATAGCAAATTCAATAGAACTATTCACGTGTCCACGTTATTCTTTATGACATAAGAATGATATATCTTTTTAAATTATCCAAATCTGACCATTACTTACGAAGATATTAAGTAATAAACATAATGCCGTTCCTGTCGGTAAAATCAATACACGTGGGTGCTTGTGACGTCACTGGGACGGTCCGGCGCAACCGGCCCTCTTACTTAACGATTCGACGGACAGTCCCTGTGACGCCACAGCTACCGCGGCGGCCAATCAGTGAACTTCGCTAGTAATTTGGTCATAACATCGTCAATTTTTGTCGTAGAACAAAAATTTTTGCACTGTATGTTAAGGATTTCTAAGCTCTATAAATCTGCATTCTCAACTAAAAACGTTACGGATCCTCATTCTAGGATGAACTAAGTAAATGATAAAAGTAACTTTATTGTAATAAAACTTACGTAATTGTAAATGTTCCTCCTCAAGTTTCTAAGCATGCCAGGGTAGGTAGGTCTCAACAATTCCATGTACGATGAAGGCCATCTTCGATACCTCTCATCCGATTCGAGGTCATTGAACCATGTGATGGATGTGTCACGGATATCAAGCCCATATTCCTCCCATGTGAATGACTCTCCCAGTTCAAGAGACATCAGTGTGTTTATGAGTTTCTTGGAGAGACCTGGAAATATTGTTACGTTGAGTTTGTACTACATCTATAATATAAAAATGAATCGCTGAATGTGTTGCTAAGCGCAAATCTCGAGAGCAGCTTAACCGATTTCGCTAATTCTTTTATTTTAGAATATTCCTTGAAGTACGAGGATGGTTCTTACGGAGAGAATTTTTTTAAAAAATGCCTGAAAAAGTCTAAAAACAACACTTTTCTATACTTCCATACAATCGATTCGTAATAATACTTAAAAGTCAATTTGAACTATAAGACCATACCATAAAGTTTAAGTGTTAGTGTAGAGGTTCCGGGAAGGCAAAACAATTTTGTGACGTTAGTATCGTATAAATATTAATGTCAATATTTGTCAATATTTATACGATGGTAAATATAAATCTTCTGTTCGTGTGTTTGTAATTAAACTCCTCCTAAACGGCTGAACCGATTTTGATTATTAGATATAAAGAACGGACGAAGTCGTTAACGGGACGGGACAGCTAGTACTTGTATAAAAAACTTAAATGTGTCATAGCAACTGAATGACCATGGAAAAACAATTATTAGATCTCTAAAAGTTGTCTTAATTATTAATAAATAACACATTATTTGTATGATTTACATATGTGTTTGTTATGTCTCTGGGAGTTATAAGTATGTATTTAAAAATATATAAGTATTCTATGAGCCATCTGTTGGGCGATTACGGAACTTTGATACTATCAAAACATTGATACTAATAGCTTTCAGTTACTATTGATGAATTGGTATTACGGATCGCTGCGATTTCTATCGGCTTCTATCGCTAGTTACAATGTGAAGTTGGTGTCAAACTATAACTCGACCAATTTACAAAGTACGATTGTGGTAGGAACCGTGTTTAGCGTACTAAGCATTTAAATACATCGTATATGATTGATTGAAATAATGCCTATTGCTAATCGAAATTGATAGACATTGATGCCGATTGCTAATCGAAGCTGATAAACATTGAATGTATCATGAGTTCCATAATCGACCTACTGCTACTGGTCACCATAATACAAGTTATGCTTAGTTTGGGACTAGATGGTATTATGTGCATTGTCTATCAATATTTATTATTATTTATTTATTCTTATTAGGTGGTAGTATAATTATATCGACCAGTAGTATGGTCAAATGACATCCTCAGCTTAGTCGGGAACTTTGCTTTGCTAGAGATCAGAAAGATTATCGTATCGAGAAGCCTTATAACCACCAGTGGGTTCAATCGGGCTGAATGATGATGATGATATATAAAGAAACTAATCTGAAAAGGCGGTTTTAGTATAACCTCTCACTCGCACAATATTGCTATAAGTATGGTGCGAGTTAGAGGACATGTTAAATTATATGACTCACCAAGGCCATGCAAAGTGTTCATAGGTCCGATATCCTCTCTCAACGAAGCCAATAGCGCGTTTATATCCACCTCTTCGGCGTCATACTGAGCTCCAGATACGAGTAGAAGGGGTTCCGCAGCCCGTAGACCCAATGCCGATGACCAGATATCTTGATTATACAGTACTTCATCGCGAAAAGCGCGCGGGACGTTAACGTGAATTAAAGACTTTGTCTGAAACAGATTAAACATGTTACCTGTGAAACCTTTATAATCTATTTTTCGAAACACTGAGAAATCAAGTAGGTATACAGAGAATATTTTCTGATGTGGTCATAAAGACGCTCTCCCAATACTGGGGACGCTGATAACGGGCACACACATTTTAGCTGCGTTAAAGATCTACGTTTGTCACTGCAGCACATACTATAGGTAACCTTACACTTACACTTGTGTTTGCACGTGTGTGTATAAAAGTTTGTATGTTTGTATGAATATTTACACATGGCTATGTCAATAATTGTAGAGTAGCACAGTTTAAATTCATATGCTTTGTGGAATAGCCGCATAGCGTATATCCGACAAATATGACATATGGCGACATATCCGAGCTGGCCACGCGAATAGCAATGAAACAAACCACGTATAACAGTTCATACGTAGCGAAGCTACATGTGAAAGCGAAAACGTGCGCCGCAGTTGGATAGTGGCTTAATGAATTTGAATATCAAACAAAATTCAACTAATATAATAAATGCGATAGTTTGTGTGGACGTTTGTATATTTGAGTTTATTGTTTAACATGGCTCAAACACGCTGTAACAGCTGACATTTTGGTGAAACTTGGTATAGATGTAGTCTACTTTTTAGAAAAGGCACCACGCGTGCTAAGTCCTGGGCGGAAACTAGTTATAAATAAAATAAAAAAATAGTGTATATTACTCCCACAATTTACCTGCAAAGGGAAGTTCTGAGCGATAGAAGTGAGTACTTTCAAGGCCTCGTCGCCACCAGCGTCGTGTGCGTCGACCACCGCAGCTGCGGCCTGCATACTCAGGGCTTGCATCTGCCATACTTTTAGCGGGGCTAGCTCTTCATTGGTCTCGGACAGATGGCGCCGGAATCGCTCAAGCGGTGTACGTAGCGCAGGGAATAAGTTCCTGGAAAAAACACAAACTTATAATTGAAATTATATACAGTAGTGCTCATCTAATTAGAAACACCTAGTCGCTTGATATTTTTATAAAGTAATTAACATTATTATAGCATTTAAAAGGAGGTCATTTTTTTTTCACTACTTCATAATGTACATTATTATCTCTAGTTTAAATACAAGCAATCATATTTAGACAACAACAACAATATTAAAAAAGAAATATCAGTGAAACAAAAACTATCAATATCGTTAGGACTGGCAGAGAACAACTATTTACTAGGACAACTAGGCAACTATTTAAAAACATTGTAGGACTTGGTACGAAAATTGTATTTTTAAACTAACATACAGTTCTTACAAAATCAAATGTCAATCCTATTGTGCATTTTGCCGCCATTTCTGACTCATTACGATATTCGGATGGAATACGATGTGTACGACGACCAATAAACGAGGCTTTGAATAACAAGTACACTGAAAAGACAGTTAAGCACGGTGGTGGAAATGTTATGGTGTGGAGATGTTTCTCAGGATACGAAATTGGTTCCGTGAGAAAGATTTAAGGGCAGTTGGATCAATATCAGTACAAAAATATCTTAGAGAAAACAATATTCCGAGGAAATTTGCCAGTAACTTGGATATTTCAGCACGACAATGAACCAAAGCACACAGCACGCAGCGTTAAAACGTTTCATCACAGAACAATCGGTTAGTGATAGAGTGGCCTGCCAATAGTCTGGATTTAAATCCAATAGAAAATGTGTGTCACACTAATAAAGGCCAAACTGTCGCAGAAACATGTTACTAATATTCATGGACTTCACAGTGCATAATTTCAAGACGCTTGGAGAAATATTCCTTTAGAAACCTGTAATAAATTGGTTGAATCAATGCTGCGTCGCTGCAGAACTGTAATCGATAACAGAGGCTACCCTACCAAATACTAATTGTCTAAGTATGTATTATTTTTAGTATTTTTCAAAACAGTTAAGGGTTTTGTTAAATTTTATGTGTTTCTAATTAGTTGTCCGGCTTGTTTGTTTGTCCACATCTAAAACATATTGCTAGCGTCAATCTTTTCAGACTCAAATTAAAACAAACTATACTATCTACTCAAATTAACCAACCCTGGCTGACATAGTTGAAACAGAACTCTACTATAATTTTTCGTTCCGTATTACTTACACTGTTTATGATTATGTGACACTTGATTAGTGTTCATTAATCATGTGCTTATATGTTAAGAAGTGTAGTTTAGTAACTTCAGGTTTAGGTATGTCTTTTAGAAATAACCAATTTATTATGTATTACTCTACTATTATACTAGGTATATTGAGCAAACTATGTTCAGGAAGTCCGTGAAGTCAATATTGGCCTCAGCGGAAGAGCAGCGCGGCAGCATTCCAACATGCAGTAGCATTATGCTTAGCTGTGGACCATTTCACCACCACTCAGTCCTAACTCATTTGTTTTTCTTCTTTGTTTTAGTTTTAGTCATTAGTGTTTTTTTTATTTATATTGTATAGACATCATAGTGGTGTTTTGAATAAATGATTTTTCTTTCTTTCTTTTTCGTATTTAATTTCGATGTTAATAAAAAGTTTCAAATTTGGAAAAACAACAATTGTTTTCTTTTGCTATACAATCCGATATCGGATACATCGATTTTAATACGGAACACTCAATGAAACACAAAAAATTAGTAATAAAGGCATGCAAATGAAAATATAAACCCAGGTTGGTGTTTCTAATTAGATTACCCCAAATGTATGTCTTCAAATAACAAAGCCAATAGTATGAAACTTGTTAAGGTTAAGAAAGAAGTGTATTGGCCTTGGGGACAAACATAGGTTACTTTTTACAGACTTCAAAAAAAGGAGGAGGTTCCCAATTTGTTGTTTTTTTTGTTTGTTACCTCATAACTCCGTCATTTACGAACCGTCGTTTACGATTTGAAAAAAAAAAGTATATGAAAGGATATACCTTCCGATTGGTCGCAAAGAAATTTCATCAAAATCAGTTCAATAGCTTGGTCATCCAAGTAAACGGTATTTCGTACTATTTCGTATTCAACTAGATTTTGTATCTATGTAAGGTATAATAAGCTTAAAGATAATTAGTTACCAGTTATGCCAACCCGCCAACCCCACTAAGTGCAGGGAGATGATGATGCCATTTGTAGCCATTAGTATTTTTTTTATGATATAGGTAATTAATTGTGAACATTTTTGAGAATCAACACAAGAACATTACTTTAGTCTGCCAAAGTTGAATCCATCAACTTGGTTCTGAGGATCATTTTCATCTTCCTCTTCAGAAACAGTGGGTGCCTCTCCGCCCTCAGACTCCTTGGGCATGGAATCATCCTGGCTCTTGTATTCTGTGCTTTTCAGTTGCAGTTCCACACCATAGCCTGAGAGACGCAGCTTTGGCTTACCACGAGGCTAAAAACAAATTATGATAATACTAAAAACCATTAGGAAAAATATAACACACCATTACATAAAACACAATTCATAATTAATAATGCTGGACATTACACACAGCATCATCTAGCCGCAAAGTAAGCAGAGCAGTGGGAATCGAAACTGCAACCTTCTATTTCTCAGAGGGGCCTTTGCCCACTGCACCACAGAGGTTGAGAGGTTGTCTGGTTATGGTTTACTATTATGTTTAATGAGCTAAGTGGAACTCAGTCATAGTGATAAGATAATGATATGAATTAAATATACAAACCTTAACATTCCATCTCACTACATAGTTAATAGCACCTTTATCAGCATACCCTGATAGAATCTTATGTTTAATTTCAAAATCTCTTGTACCCAACTCTCCATAGAGTATAGCAGTCAGGCTTTTATTGTTACTGCTTGGGTAGGAATGGTCCAATAGGTAGGTTGCTAATAGATGCTCCTCCTAAAAAAATTTTGTACATGAAAGACTTATTTGGTTATAACTTTTGAAACTATCATGGATTTAAACATAATTTTCACTCAAAACAGAATATTTACCATGATATGCGAGTTTAACTGCTTACCGATATTTTGGCACAGTAGCATGCGCCATGATCACAAAATAAACTCGTTATTGGAATTGATCTCATGAATAAGTGAAAATTATTATTCATTTATGTATGTATATTGCAAGGACAGATAAATAATTAAAATCATACCGCATTAAATTCATCATATTTTTTGAGGATATCCCTCAGTACATCATTGTCACACACTTCACGTGATGCTATTGCCACAAATGTGTCACACTGTACATCTTTAGCATTGTTCTGAGTAGCAACCTGGTCAAACATTCGGACTGCAGGAGACATAGTGTGCATGGACAATGAAAGCTTAGCCATGCGAAGCTGTGCTGGGGCCAAGAGAGTACTTGCAACTCCAATACAATCATCATAAACTTCTTTATCAGACTCTGAAACATATATTATGATCTCAATTTTAATGTTACAGGATTATAACTAAATAATGTTCTAAAGCCAACTCTAGGCATGATATCACTTGATTATGTATGATGATAAATAAGACTCACTTAAGTTATCTAAACTAGGTTTTAACGAGTTTACTCCAACAACAAAAGACCAGAACAGGTCGGCACTCTCGCCAGCAAGGTATTCTGCTAGCTCCAAAACAATAGGTGTTGTCTCCCATTTAGCACTGACGAAAGATGTAACGGACTTAGACTTTCTCTCATATTGACTTGAAGGTTCACTGCTGCTAACTAAACTCACTAAACAAGCCAAAACAACTAAAATATCTTTGATACCGGTGGCTTTCATTTTGCACGTCAGCTTTATTAGCCAGCTCTATGTAGTTATTTGGAAGAAACTAAAATTACGGGTTACCGACACATTTAAACGACACGTATCTTATCATAGTCTTTATGTTAATTAAATTACTTTAGTTAACACATGTAGCAAGAAATTTCGTAAATTTCAGTAATTAAAACTCATCCTCAACAAAATTACAAACCGCCAATGACAGGAGAACACGGCATATTTGACGTTTATTATTTTAAAGACAATCTGATTGGATCATTTTTTTTCTGCTTTATACTCAAACCAATGAAAAGCTATAGATCATAGCGGTATTCTTCTTTTCGCCCTTCAATTCATATCTTGGTTAAGGCCTTTGTGGCAGTGACCACCAGCCAATGTTAGGTTTTATATGTCCTTTGCACGAAGGATTACGCAAGTATTAGTAGAAGTGGCCGGTGTGGTGATCAGAATTGTTTTCACTTCATCTGAAAACCAAAAACAACTCCAAACTATCTACTATACTATTTAATTATATTATTGTTGTTTCTTCCTTATTGGCATCTTTTAAGTATAAATTTTGCCAATGTCAAAAATGTCACTGTCTTGCAAGACAAGGGTTGCAAGACAGTGACATTTTTGACATTGGCCATTGGTCACGTCAAATCAAATCGGTCGATCGGTTCGGTTGCATTGCATTGTACTGTACATTTACATTTTTAGAGACTAAAAAGAATTAAAATCGTAACTAAATGAAATAATTAGCGTTTACGTTACATATTACTACTAGTTTACCGTATAAGTATTTCCATAACACTTGAACGTATGTCAAATTATGTATATATTCGCGTAATCCATGACCCCACAATGGCTCAAAATTACTAAGAAGATATAAATCAGAGTTTTTGTAGTACATATTTATCGTTGTTTTGGCCTCTGAGGCAAATGTTTTTATTTCAGGTGCAATCGTAAGGTTTACAATGCAGTATCCATCTGAAGAAACATACACTCGTCTCATTAGCCACAACATGACTGTGCCACAAAGGATCAAGGTATAAGATTTTCAGTATGTTCAAATTTAATGTCTGCTGGATGTAAAAGATATACAACCATTGTTCCTTCCCATTCTATTTGCTACTTCTCAGGCTACTGGAGATGTTATGGATGATGATGGTGCCACAAATGGAGTTGGCTGGGATTATGCAAATGAAAAATTTGATATGAAAGTTCCTGAAAGAATACTTGTTGTTGGACAAGACCAGCATATGGGTATGTTAAAAAATAACTATACAATCTACAAAATATTATTAATTGAACTTAAGTAGATATGGTTGTTCTTGATGTTTTTGTTAAAATACTTTGTTATAAAATAACAGGTACAAAAGCCACACCAAGAGAAATCCAGCTTGATAATGCAGTCCTGCCAACTGACCCTGGCATGATTCGTGTCAGCACACCACCCCGTGTGATTACTCTTGACCAGCACTACTTTCCTTCTGCTGATGATTTTCCACAAGGAGTACCTAACTCCCCTCCAAGAAATGTGCGCAGCTATCGTTCCCAAGGTGATGGGGCTCGCTCTATAACTCCTCGCACCGAAAACTTTAATGAATCTACCATGACTGAATCACGTTTGGTATTGAGGTGAGACAAAACTTTTATATTGAAAATAAATTATATTCATACATAGATTATATGATGATAATGTATTTTGTTTTTTGTAGAGATCCAACCCCTCCAATGTGTAATGGTGAAGGGCTTTCGGCTGCAGAAGAGTTAGTGCATTTACGACGCCAGATAGTAAAATTGAATCGACGAGTGATGTCCATAGAGGCTGATCAACTACAGAGACAACAGAAAGAAAAAATTGCGTATGCTATTGGAATAGCTTACTTGCTTTTCAAGGTTGTCTCATGGCTCAACAGAAACTAACCAAATAGTAGAAAAAGCATAACTTATAAATAAGATGAAGTTATTGTATTATGTAATTTTGACTTCATGAAATGTCTGTTTACAACAGTATGTTTTCTAAAAACAGTATGTTAGTAGAAATGTCACGTCCGGTGTAGCAAAGGGAAGTGTATGTATTGTCAGTCATGAACGATTATTTCTTAGCATTTAGGCAACCTTTTTTTATACCCGATGTAATTTTTTGCAACACCTTGTATGTAAAGTGATTCAGGAAACATTTGATTTTAACTTCTCTCTTCTTTAACCTACTTACATACATTTTATGAATTATTGTAGAAAAGTTGTGTGACCCTTCCTTTAGTTAGTGTATAGTCACATGCAAGGGTCATTTTTATTCAAATAAACTATAGTCACCATGTCATTATTGTTATTATTTTAACATAGTGTTAGATACAGTAAACTATAAAGAAACCTCAAATAAATAATTAACATTGATAATTGTACATCAATTTAATAAGTACTTTGTCTATTCAAAAGGTTTGATGTCAGCCAATCACTGCCAAACCAAAAACAATCCTTGGTTCAAATCTATCCAAATTAATATGTAGTGTTTAGAAATTGTCTGCTTGCAATATTCAATATGCATAGGTCATGCTACATTTCATGGCAGTTTTATCTTGTCCGCTATAACATTTTCTTGTCTAATAACTGTTGCATGATTAGGTACATAATCATTTTTACAGATTAGTTAGGTTTTATAAAGTAGCTTATGTATGTATTTCAAAATATATAAGTATTCTCAGTCATCTGGTCAGTGGTCACCATAATACAAGCTATGTATAGTTTGCTAGATGGTGTTGCGTGCACTGTCCGCCAATATTAATATTTGTGAGTTTACTTGTACTTACCGCTAAAAAGAATGGTTGAACAAAAAAACATGAAATGCAGATAACACTCAATATATTTCATAAATTGCTAATAAGAACAATAGACACAGGTTTATTGGAACATTCTAAAATTATGAATGCCCATGAAAGGATAAAAAGACTTCACAAGATTTATGGCTTACCTATTAATCCTAATAGAATACTGGGACAGTAAGTCATTGCATGAAAGGGCTTGGCCAGACTGGCATCGCGGGGCGGGCAGCGGCGCGGGTGCGACAACGCGTGCGTTTTTGCCTGTCCGCAGTGGAGCGCGGCTTCGTTCCGCGTGTTGTCGTGTCCAGTGTTTGTCAAAATATAATATGGATAAAAAAAAGACTTATTTTTAACCGACTTCAAAAAAGGAGGAGGTTTTATATTCATCTGTATTTTTTTTACTAGAAAATTCTTACATTAAATGGCAATTTTTAAATTAAATGAAAAATTGCGAGAGCAACCTCCGAAGTTTTTTCATTTTATTACATTCCACAATCTTTATGCTTTTGTATTGACGTTGTTTCAATATGACGTGCTTGAATAGAAATTCTTCTACATTGATTTGTTAAGACGCCATCACAAGAACGCGCGCGGTAGCTCGAAACAGTTTGAGATTCTCGCTCCCGCGCGATTTGCCGCTTGACGCCCCGCGCTCTCACTGCGGCCACTTGTATGAACGAGGTATGGCGTGAGTTGCCCGCGCGCTTCCCGCGCCAAGTAGCCCGCACCGCTTCCCGCGTCCGCCCCGAACCCACGTGTCCACTACGGGCACTCAAATGAAGTTCATATGTTTGAGTTTGCCGCGCCGCGCCCGCGTTAGCAGTCTGGCCAAGCACTTAGGGTTAAGTGATTAAATAAATTGAATTTATTTTCCTATTGTGGGGTGGGTTTATCTTCATAAATGAATATAACTGAAAAAAGTGGACCTCCAAGCCTCTGTGCTAACCAAGCATTTTTGACGACTGCCAGCTTTAAAGAGTCCACTGCAAAACGGGCATTCAGGTTTGTATGCAGAGATCTTCCCATTCCTTCAAATACAATTAAATCAACTCTTCTTACTTTCATTTCTGTACAAAGACCTGGAATGCATTAAAAAAATATTACATTGAGCAGTAGTTGTATAGTTTATGTAGATTTTTATCAATGTATTAATTGCAAAATTATCCTGTAAAGAGTTTGGTTCTTACCTACGCTAATAGTTCTAAGATCAAGACATGGGCCTCTCTGTCCACTTGATCTTACAACTAAGTTTCCAGTTGTAAGTGATCCTGCTATAACAGGACAAATGTGGGAAGCTCGCTGAAGTATCTCTTCCAATTCCACATTGGTAACGTCATTCAGAGCTGGCCATTCATTAGCACAGAGTATCACAGCTGTACCTCTCAACAACAGTGCTCTAACAAAAGGCAAAATACCAAGAACTATATCCACCCCGCTGTTGTCCACAAATATAGCTGCACAATGGTGGACTGTACCCTGAAAGGAACAATATAGGGTAATTTTAAATAACAATACTCCATTCAAGACATTGAATGAAGACGTCAATAAGTTAGTCTACCCTGCTACGCTGTCGCGATAGGTTGTGCATTGCAATTGTAATAGAGATTGAAGATATTTTACCAGGGCAGGATAAACACAATAGCTATGAAAAAATTACACAAACTAAAAAAGAATATTAGGTACAATTAAAGTGCCTGGATTGGAGTTTACATGCGATAAAAGTGATCCATGCTGACCTTGCGTGTTCTAAGCTAAAAACTATCCGTAATTTTACTGGGATTGTATACAGCTTGGAAGCATGCCTTAGGAATATTTCCCGTAGGTCTGCGATTATAATACCTAGAACTAATAATGTCTGCGCTCGGGGAAGACATTAATAATCTTGAGCAGAAAACTGTATCTACCACCCTGGAAATAGCTAGTCTACCTTCAATCCTGCCTGCACCTTGTATAGAATATAGTTTATGTATGTGTAGGAGCACAAAGTATGGGTCTCATAACTAATGTAGCTGGCGTAGGTAGGTACTGCACAAAATCTAGATTCTAAATCGATAGAGATCGCGTCAATTCCATTCATAAACTAACTATAAAGTAAAAGTGATACCTTTGGTTTGAATGGAAGCTTCCCAACTACCTAATACCTACGCCAGCTACATTAGAGACCCCATACTTTGGTGCCCCTCAACATAGGTGACCCCGACGTGATCTGTGAAGATGGTAAAGTCTTTGGCTTGCAACATGTCTGAAATATATGACAGCTTCATTTATTGCTAACAAGTTGTTTTCATATCATCTAAGTGCTATTTAATGTATTTTTTGTTATTTTCTATGACGCATTACACATACTTTTGATGTAAGTAAATATCTATTTCGAGAACCTAGTGTCTAGACAAACCTAACATAGGTTTTAAGACATTACTAACGAACTTCTGTATTTTGTATATCGGTAAATAAATAATTTTTGTCTATCTATCTAGTTGTTGCTGTTGTAAAGCCGCTCCTTACGCAGTGTCAGATGCGTCATTTACGAGAGCGAGCTTGCATTGGCATTCAGAATGCAGCAGTAGCGCACAACGGCAAAGGATCTTTACATTCTTGGAAAGCTCTCAATGTGACACCTGTTAAGTGCACTGGGTGAAAACCTATGACAGAACCCATCAAAAGAGCATTAGGGTTTGGAGTTACAAATCCATGGCCATGAATTTATTTATACATGGAGCTCCATGTATAAATCCTCTGTAGAAGTTAATCATGGTGCCCCATATGAATGCATGATGCGTGGAACTGTGGCCTCCAAGCAAAGGAGTAAAGCCGGGCGTTATATTACTGGCGATAAATACAGAAGGAGCTCGCCGTTAATGTATTGACGGTGGCCAGGAGAAATGCCTTGCAATGGGACTTTTGATGCCGGACGTCCCCAAGGAGAAAGTTGACGGCCGCGTATTCGTCAGTAAAGACCTAACCAAGAACTTAAAAACACCACTTTTATCGAATTTAAAGCGACGACTAACATGGTTCAATGTAAACAACCTATTACTAAACGAGAAAATAACGAAATGCATTCGTTTTATACTGCCCAACAAATGAAAGCTAATGTAAAAAATAAAAACGAAAGGATAAATCTCGTCGACACCAGTGTCTCAGGCATTACGATAATCATAATATTAATACTAGAAAATAAAAATAAATTCGCTGTTCCCACAATTAGGCTTGCTAAAGTTAATAAAACAGAAACTGTCTCATAACGTTTACTAAAAAATAACAAGAGTATTTTGACTTTGACATACATTACGTATTAAAATAATCTGTTATTCAATAATGAGTAAGGCTCATACAAAATGACCAGACGAGTTTCTTGCCGGAATCTTCTTGAACTGGGGTTAGAAGGAACTGGCACCTAGATTCACTAGCATGACTATTCAAAGTGGTCATTGTGGTTTTTTTGTTCAAAGAATGATTTGATTTACGGTATACTGCTACCGGTACATTCAACCAGACATTTCAGTTTATCTGGTATAAAAATACCAGAGAAGTATGTGTAAGAAAAAAATAGTGATAGGGAGATACACTATATTCGGTCTCTACAAGGCAGTAGTCAAATTGAAAAGCAATCACCGAGTGTTTATATATCATCCTCCACCCCCTTACAAACAAGTAAGTATCTATAAGTATAATACATAGTATTATTCCTGTGTCTGCAAGTTTTGTGACTACTATGGGCATTCAAATAAAAAAACTATTTCACAAATTGATTCTTTTAACAATTAGCACAAAAAGGCACTACATTTTTCATATGAGTATAAACATCAGACAATAATTTTAAAAAATCACTAAACTTATAACTACTCTACTATTATTAAGCAGCTTAATAGCTATGTATTATTATTAATATTAAATTAAAATCACCGATTTGTAACCACCGAGGTAATTATTTCAAATAGCATTGTTAATTTATTTAAAATACCAGGCTGTAATACGTTATATTAATACGTGAAGCAAAAACTTTGTACCCCTTTTTACAAAATCTTGCATTGACCACATTTTTCACGATTTCCATGATTACATCCGCACTAGGCAGTGCTAGATGTCATACTAGCCGATTACCAATGCTAAGCTATTATTATTGCAAGCATTGACGACGCGACGCCTATTCGTAGGTATACATACTTCGTGTCACTAAACAACTTATAAATTATGATTGACCCCTTGGGGTCGAAATTGGTTACCCAGGGGGTCACATAAACGAAAACAGATTTTGGGAGTCGACTAGGTCTAAAAATCGACCCCTATTTAATTAACACAAGTTCTTATTTGAAACTTTCAAGATATAAGTTGTATTACAAGTACCAACTTGTTATAAGAATTACTAACATTTCTGAAAATTTACTGATCGCTTTTCCATTACCATACCTAGTCGAAAAAGGCTTTAGTGTGGTTACAAACATTTTGACAAAACAAAGAAACCGTTTGAAAATCAACGAACGCGGAGATTTAAGGCTGCAACTCACCAATATTGAACCGGATTTAGCTAGATTACCGGTAGAATGGGGTGGCTATGTGCCACGCAGGTGAGAATATGCAATGGGGGTCATCGGCAAGATTATTGTCGATTTCTTTTTCTACTTTGACTTACGGCGATTTATTCTTCCATTAATCGATTTTAAAAACATTTTCCCCTCTCTAGTTCATTTTGCAAAACTTTCAACTGTCAGTGTCATTCAGTTTGAATGAATTTTAATTTGAATTTTTTATTTCATCGTTCCCTGGTGGACCATTTTCGAAGTACAGATAGGTGTCAATGTGCTATTTTACTGTAAGAGATATGAAGGGAATTGTGAAGTGGCACATTCTCACCCCTACTGGTCAGATGAGAATGTGCCACCATTTTTTTAATTTTTCTACCAAAGTATGATTCTTTTTTTTTATAGTGAAATAAAGAACATGTAAACAAATATATAAAGAGCATAATCTGTATTATTTTCCTAAAAAATAACTTATTTTGGCTTTGCTAACACTGAATAACCTTGAAATGTGGCACATAGCCACCACATTCTACGGTAGTCTAAAGTCACCAGGTTCATCCATTTTTTTTTTAAATAATTACTTACTGAAATATTTTTACGTAATTTGTATTAATAATGATTAATTACACTTGATATTTACTGAACAAAATAAATATCAAATACATTATGAATAAAATTTTATTCATAATGTATTTGCTATTTATTTTGTTAAATTTTGATGAGAAAATGATGTCAAGTTTACTCATTTAACTTAAGCAAAGTTTTTAAATTGGAAAGTATTTTGTATCAATAGGAAAAAAAACTAGAGATAGGTTTTATAAGTAATTTGGATATGGGGGTCTGAGGTATCAGTTCATTTTGGAAAAAGGGTCTCTTGCCCAAAATAGTTTGGGAATCCCTGCTCTAAACTAGATACAGAACTTAAAAATTAAATGTTAATTGGCTATATACAAATGATATGCACTCTTCTTTTACATTAACTTCATTCGAAATTCATTTCCGAATGCAAACAGAACAAAACAAAACAGTTGCAGTGTTGGAACTTATAATAATTTATAACACATAATAATTTTAATAGCAAAGGCAATACAAGGTACCTTGGATCAACGGTAATCACTCAACTATGTGAAAAACGTAATAAATTATACAGATCTCGGAAAAATTATTGCAATGATCATAAAGACAAGAATATAACAAAACTTGCAATAAATTGCAATAAACAACAACAAAACAATCGCTGACAACTTTGCACTTGGATTTAAAGCGGTCAAAGACATACTTCCTAAATGTGGTTTAAAACTAGTCAACCCTGAAAGTTATTCTAGGCCAATTGATTCATTTTATTTCAAAAAGCTGCAGGGGATATAATAAAACTAATTTAATTATAATAAAACCCCGGATCAAGATATCTTGATATTAAAATGTTTAAATAATTGGAGATAACATAGCAACAGCTATTGTGAATTTAATCAACTGCAGTATAACTTCTATACCCTGATGAGCTAAAGCTTGGTAGTATTAGACTAGTGTTTAAGAAAGGCAAACATGATGATTACTCTAATTATAGACCAATTACGTTATTATCATGATAAAATTGTAGACAATTATTTTGTAGAACCAATTTACAAATTTTATAGGAAAAACAATGTTATTTATAAAAATTATTTGGGTTCCAATCCGAAAAAAGCAGAACTAACCTGTTATTATGATTTACTGAGGAAGTTAATGGTACAAATTAAATGATAGGAAACAAGTGTTGAAGTTGTTTATTGATTTTTCAGATGCATTTGACACTTTGGAGTATAAACAATTTGTTAGTAAGTTGGATAGTTTTGGAGTATGTGGTCCTATACTCAAATGGTGTTAAAACTATTTAAGTAACTAATAATCTTTAGTTAAAATAGATAGCATTTAAAGCAAACCTTTTACAGCAACTGAGGGCACAGCCCAAGGTTCTGTATTAGGCCCCCTTCATTACTTGTTGTATGGTAGTGAAATGAGCAACTGTATTGACTCCTGCAGTTGTTATTAGTTCATCTATGATATATGTGCCTTGTAGCAGCTGATATAGACCCACTAAAGGATGGTGCTCTTTTCCAACAGGATCTTAACAACTTATCAAGATGGTGTCATGATGCAGGCTTAGTGATGAATCCTAATAAAGCTAAACTACTACTCATAAAATCTCCCTTTATTAAAATATATATCTATATATGTTTAATATGTATTAATATGTGAAGCAAAAACTTTGTTCTCCTTTTTACAAAAAATGCGCGGACAGAGGAGTATGAAATTTCTCACACTTATAGTTTATATAGAGGAGTAATATTTTTAATTAATTATGCATAAAAAATCCATTAATTATTAAAAAACTATGGTCGAATTTCGACAAGTGGGTGACCACTAGTATATATAATTATGTGATTGCCAAATAAATATAATTGCTTACAATCATAACTGTTTTCATGCCCAAACTAAATAATAGTAAATGTGAATTATAGTTGTGAGTAATTTAGTATCTTGGTTTAACTATAGACCATAAATTCAATTGGTCAAATCACATTGATCATGTTTCCAATGAATTAAGACAGCTCATAACCGCAGCAAATACCACATTACTTAAAAATCCTGTTCAAGGTCTAGCTAATGTTATAATATAACATGTTGGCTCTGAATCCCATATTCAATAAGTAAATAGAAGCTATAGTAGCACATAAATAATATCTCTATGATGCATACATGCATGATGCAGTTGATGAATGTGACAGTATTACGCAAAGTAATGTCAAACTAAAACTTAAATCAAATTATTTTAATAATAAAAAGTACTTAGGTACTTCCCATTTTATACTTAGGTATTTTGATTAGGTAAGTAGATGTTTTTAAAAACAACAATCTTCCTGCCTAAACTGGTCTTGCACTAGTTTTGCATTACAAACTTTAGTGGTTTTTAGTGCGAAACCACCGATTTGTTGTAAGATTTTTTTGTGATAAATAAATTTAAAAATTCTATGTGTTACTTCACTTACTTGCAGTTTTTCAAGCCATTTTTCTAAACCATCATAAAGCCATGGTCTTTGTTGAATTTTTTCTAGTGCTTCGTATAATCCACTATCTAGAATGTCAGTGACTGCTTGAGCTCCCCAGTCAAACATATTACCTACAACCAAATTGTATTTTGTTGAGATTCAAGATACAAAATTACCATCTTCTAAAAGATAAAAGTGAACATGTTAACCACCTGCTAAAACTCCTCTGCATAATTCAATCCACCTCTGCCTTTCATCAGGCAAGGCATCTATTTCAGCTAGCCTTGACCTAAGCGCTGCCAGTGCTCCTTCATTTTCAAACTTCTTACGTTGCTTCCACAAATCAAAGAACCCCTGAGAACGAAGGCATGTTTCGTTGATGTCAAGAAGCAACCGTATGGTTAACTGCCCATGAGCACTAGAAATTGTAAATATTTTTTTTGTTAATTTTATTAGTTCACTTCACTGTAAGTAAGAATCTTTTTAAATGAGGAAGATGATATATACAAATTATAGATAATTTGCAAAAGGCAGAAGCTAAAAAAAACTTCAGGGTAGAGTAACTTGGCTCTGGCTAATTATTCAGAAAAAATAATTAAGTATGTATACTTACAGAGGGTTTATTCTAAGCTCTTTGAGTGCTTCAACATAGCAAGTTTTAAATTTGAGAGCTCGAATTTCCACTGTTGGGTCATCAGTACTATTGGCAAGGGCAAAATTAACATATTTTTCGACCAGTTTTTCACAAGTGTTAAGCCAATATTCTCTCGCCTCTTCGTCAGATAATAGGTCCAAAGTGTCCGGGTTATATTTATCAGGTTCAAGCAATATATGCGACAAACCAAAATGTTCCATTCTGCGTGGTTAGCTTGTAAAACGGTAGTAAAACGATTTGTAATGTAAGTAGCTATTTTAGATATGAACTGCTACAAAGAAATACTTTTATAGTTTAACCCATTGTGCTGTCCAAAAGAAATATTTATTCTTAACAATTTTATCTTATCTATTACACGCCACTGTAGCACAGGTTTCAGGTGGGTGTTATCTTTTCTTTATTGTATTTATTCTCCGACTATGTTTACATCTCAGTATATCCAACCCACCGAAACAAAAACAAGAAAAACAAATTGTTTTATTTACGTAAACTGATTTACATATTAATTGTACGTAATCTCATCTCAATGTATTCTCTTTGCAATTTGCTTGCATGATACAAAAATAAAAGGCAGGGTAGGCCGCCAGGTTAGGCCAGGTTAGGCCAGGCAAGGCAAGCAAGCCACAGAAAGTAGGTAGGTATTTCTATGCAGATTAGCAGACAAGCGTGAAACAAGCTTTTTTTTTATTGTGTTCGCATGATACATACAAGCACAGAAGCGGTATGCACAAACAAACCTTCAACATTCATAGTTACCATCCAAGGGCGACCATCTCTTTACTGAAAATCATGGCCAATTTATAGTCTTTAATGCCGTTATCATAAGATGAGGTAAATAACATTTCCCCTTCTTCTTCTTCGATTATGGCATAAATCATATTAATGTCAATTTTGTCAGTATAAAGTTTTATAACGTTTACGGTATGATGTCACAAAGTAGAATCCTGTCTTGTCAGAAAAAAAATCTTGTTTGCCTTGTAAATATAAGAGGCAATGTGTGTATGTATGTACGTTTCGTATAGACTCAGAAATGGCCAAACCAATTTCAATAATTTTGTTAGGAAATCTTCAGATTGGCCTAGCGGGTGATCCTATAAAGTTTGGTAGCGATCGGATCAATAGAACTTTTGAAATTAAAAAAATTACATTGGGGTATTATGTTTGGGCTCATTGGAATGGTCATAATAAGTTATAGTCCTAAGAAGCTAGTTTTATAATAAAATAGTGTCTTTCATATAAAATAATTATACGGATTATTTTTCCTCGAATCACAAATAAACACAAGGGATTTTTTCCATTTATTTTCACTCAAGTGAGTTACTCTATTTCTATTTAATTAAAACATCAAAATAACTAATAAATAAATCGAGAAAAATAAATAGTATAAGAGTTTGCTTCGCGAGTCGATCAATAATAAACGTTATTTCCCCTATTTTCATACTTCTTTCCTGTCTGATCCGGCCATGTCTGTTTTCTATTTTGTTGTCAAAATCTAATCAATCCAGACAAACAAAACAAGCTAGTTATGGATACCCCTCACCTCTCTGCCCTTAATTAGGTCTAGGATATTGTTTAACACGCATTAGCATTATTTCACTTCTTAGAATAAATGTGTAGTTATGCATTAGTGCAGATTCAGCCGTGTGGATATGATACAACTGCATCCGGCGATGTATTGGGTCATTATTAAATCATCTCCAAATCAGTGTGGAAGTTATCAGAATCATTAATTTTTATTTTTAATGTTTGCTTACTGTTTGAAAAAAATCTGTTTCCACGTTCCCAAAACAAGAGTAGCTAGACTTGTTCGGGGAAAGCGAGGAAATGTTTTTAAAAAATATAAAATAATTGAATTAAGATTATTTAATATTAACGAAACGATACATGGAGTGGTCAAAGACAGAATGACCAGACAATCTCTAGTTTTTCTTACTGTGGTTTTGCTACATCAGCCGTCTGGGCCGGCGACCATGCGTAAGCATTATTAGGAATGAGAAATAATCATTGTAAGTGCTTAATTGGCTATAAATATGGATTGGTTAATTGGTTCAGGAAATGTAACTCCTCCCTCCGTAAGTTCGAGATTATCTGAAGGATGAGAATTATCTCGAGTCTTTTCCCAAAAAGTTAAAAAGTTTATAATCCTATTTTTAAATGTAAAAAACAAAAGACATATAACTAATAAAACGCAAAACACAAAATTTCCTATGCTAACACTCTTATAATCTAAAGCACTATCGTGATTTTTACTATCACTGATAATTTCACTTTCACTGTTCATTAATAAGTAATTCAGGAACTGGACATCAGTAAGGTCGATACCGTTGAGATCGATAGGTTTCTTCTGCATGTCAGATGGGCTGACCAATATTTTGGGCAAGTTGACAACTGGAAGTTTTGTATATGCTATATCTTTTCCTTGGCGTTGGCGTTGGTGTCTTTTAAGCTTTATTTCCTTTATATTGAATTGACAATCATCATCTAAAGTTAACAGATGAGTTCCACTTACGGGTTCTTGTGTAATCTCGTCTTCGCAGTAAGTAATGTTTCGGTTTTCACGGGGATGATCCAGCGATTTGGCTGTATGAGTTCTGCTTTTACATCATTGATTGTAACAGGAACCAGATGACAACTCGAGATATTTGTAGAAAATTTCATAAGCTCGGTAATACAATCGTCTTCGTCTTCGAATCGTCTACGGTAATGCGTCGTTCTCGAAACATAAGAAGCGGGGTTCATCAACTTCGCAGCAAGGCTGGGAGAGCGGCGTTATTTTCAACCCTTTCACCAGTACGTAAGGATATTTAGGCAGGATAAGAGAGGTAAGGTCATTGATTGTATCATGGATAGATAAGGGAATCAATTTAATGTAATTAAATTCTTCATTTCTAATCAAAGGAATATGCATAATGAGTTTTATCTGGTTTTGTTTTATGTACGCTTTCATCTCTATACACTGCTCTATTTTTACAACGTTTTCAGTCTTAACTGGAAACACTAATCTATTAGTTTTCTCAATTTCCTTTAATAATAATACTATTTCATCTGTGTCTACGATTGATTGGAGTAACAATTAAATTTTAGCAAAAGCAATAGCCGTTTCAATCTCATTCAGCCTTATGTAGAGTGTCTGAAAGTTATGTATAAAAACGTTATAGATGTGAATAATTTTATTACTAGTTTGAGATAACTTTGATTCATTTAAACTGTGTTTAATATCTTCAATACTCTCTTCAATCTGAATGAAATTGTTTTTATTAGAGTTCGCTATTTTTGTGAACGTACCCATCATTTCAGTAACGATTGTAATTTTCTTGTTTATTGTGTCTTATTTTGTCTTTACTTCATGAATTAACTTTTCGTACATCACAGCGTTGTCATTGTCAAGATTACCTGTGATCGTCTTGATCAATGAACCGATAGGGTTTATAAAACCACGCTTAGCTCTTACCGATGGAATCAATTGTTATCTATAGTTATATTCATAATGTAATCTGTTTGTGACTGTACTTCGGTAAAGTCTATATCAAAAGCTTTGATGTCGAAACAACTTTGTACTTGTTCTTTAAGTCTTACATAGCTACCTATATTTAACTCTAGTTCTTGGTGAAGAAACCATATTATTATAAATACTTACGGGTATTTATCGCGTTTATTTACCTATTTTTCCCGACGTTTCGACAGGTTTACACTCTGTCGTGGTCACGGGATGACGTGGTCAGTCAAAATAGGTAAATAAACGCGATAAATACCCGTAAGTATTTATAATAATGTGTTCTGATCGCGTAAGTTTAAAAAACTTTAAGAAACCATATATCTAAAATCTTAATAACAGTCCATGTATCATGGCTAACGACAGCTTGACCTTCCTTTACAGGTAGCAGTCCCGGGTTCTTGTCAATTGGCTGCAGATGAAGGGCCTGGCTTCAGATCACTTGGACCACCAGAAGAATTAACCTGTGGAGGGCGCTTTATGTCTTTAATGGGAACTATGGTATTCCGGTTTTGTGTTATAACTGGTACAACGTTCCATTCTATAGCTCCGGTAACCTGAGCTTTCTGAAATCGCGGTTTATCTTTGCTGCGTCTAGTATTGACTCCTTTAATGAATACTGTATCGCCTATATCTATGTCGAAATCTTTTTCCCCACCACGTTTCTCTATTACGGCTTTCTTTTTATCGATTATTTTATCTGTTAAATACTCATATAAATGTTTAGTTCTTCTTACGTGTTCTTTTACCAATTGTTGAGTAAACTGTTTATTAAAATCTACATAAAACGCGCTATTAGATTCGGTATGGCCGAAAACGACTTCAAATGGAGTGAGACCTGTGGTAGAGTGGATCGTATGGTTATATGACATTACTGCATAACTCATGACTGATGCAGCGTCAGTTATCTTTTGTTCATATTTGGCGATTCGATATATCTCTATAATAGTAGAGTGGAATCTTTCAACTATTCCCATAGAGTTGGGATTATGAGGAGTACCAATATGAAGTACGATCTTATAAAATGATAACATTTATTTCATGAGAGTGTTGTTGAATTCAGTACCAGGGTCTGAACTGATTGTACTAGGAGTTCCATACAAGGAGAAGTATTATATCAGAGCCCGAACAGCTTCAGGGGTAGACTTAGTGCTGATCTCAAATGCTTGACCTAGCTTGCTGAAGGCGTCAACTATTGTGAGATAATGTTTTCCATCAATAGAGAAAGTGTCTATGAATGACTCTTGGAATAGTTTAATTTGAGTCTGTGATAGTTGTAATTCAGGTTTTAATGGTTTACGATCATACTTCATTTTTTTACAGAGTTCGCACGCATTTAAGATGCTGGCCACCGTCTGGTCCATATTACTCCAATAAAAGGTACGTCTTAAATGTACTAGCGTTTCTTTAATTCCCCTGTGACTATTTTACATGGTATTTAAGTACAATATCTCGCTGCTCAGCTTCACTATCTACATAAATTACTCTCTTTCTGAAATAGAAATATGGAGGCCTCTGAAAACTGTGTGCGATGTAAAGGGTCTTCGAAATAAAAGAAATACTTTATTTTAGGCCTAATGTATCCTTTCAGGAACCTTTTAATAAGGTCTGGGTTATTTAAAGGTAAGTGGATCTCCTAATACATTTTGTTTGTTCCTAGATAAATCTTTAAACGATAACTCGTCTCTGTATCCTCGTTCATAGCTGGTATGAACGAGGATCTGGTTTGGCTTACTATCTACGGCTTCTTGAAGAATAAGCATACCATCTGTATCCAGATCACGAGCTGAATGGACCGTGCCTATGCTGTCGTTTCTTCCTTCAGATGCAGATGCAGTGGTACTACCCAATGATGGAATTGAGTAGTGCGATCGTCTACCGTTACCAGCTATTGCTGTATTACTTTTCTCTGAATCGGATGAGATTACTATCGTAGGTGGCGTTCGCTCACGTGGCGAAGAGGCGCGAGAGGTGCTGTTAAGTTCTTTAATCAATCGTGTAATTTCCTCAGTTAAATCTATAATATGACGTTCTAATTTTTGTTCTTTCTTATCCAAATTAACCTTCATTGAAATATCGTCGTTATCTCCTAATGCGTTAATTCTAACCCGTAAAAGGCGTCAGCGTTGCAATTTTGCTTTCCTGCTTTATGTTTAATATCGTAATCGAATTCGGACAAACGTAATTTCCATCGTGTTAGTTTACTGTTAGGTTCAGTTATAGATTTTATCCAAGTTAGTGGTCTATGGTCCATATAAATTAAGAACTTCCTGCCGTACAAATACGGTCGGAAATGTTTTGTAGCCCATACTATGGCTAGAAGCTCTTTTTCTATCGTACTGTACCTACCGCGTTTCTGCGTCGTTTAAGGTACGACTTGCGTATGCTATTCGGAGCTCTCGGAGCTCTGTCTTATGTCGGAGCTGTCTTATCACAGGGACCTATAGGTCCCTGTGATAAGACAGCTCCGATCGCATAGTTAGATGCGTCCGTTGTAAGGACGAATGGTTTGGTAAAATCGGGAAACTGGAAGAGCGGTTCATTGGTCAAAAGCTCTTTGCATTTTTCAAATGCGTTTATGTATTCTTGTTTAGTGCTATCAATTTTATTTTTCTTTTTAGACATGAAGTTAATGGTTGTGTAAGTTTAGCAAAATCCTTAATCAATTTCCGGTAATAACCTACTAAACCAAGAAAACTCTCTATTTCAGTAGACGTTTTCGGTAATGGAAAGTTCTGAACTGCTTTAATCTTGTCGTTATTAGGCATAAAAATGAAAAATGGAATGGAAAGGAAAAATGTCGAGTGCTAAGTGTTGCTGCAATGTAGTAATTAGCGAAATATTGGCGTTTATTCAAAATAAACTACAAGTAATGGATCAAATTAGCCTGATACAGATCTGTTCTTCTGCGTTCACCGCGGAGGATATAGTAGCAGCAAAAAATCTTCTTTTTGCCTGCGTAAAGTCATCGAAAAAGAAATCTCAACGTAAAAGAGATGGCAAGTCTCAGCGAGACTTAGAAGACATCATTGGGCTGTTCCGGGAGTTGGATCCAGACGATTTTCCCGTCTTTGTTGTGAAAGATCTTAACAAACTACCCCCGGTTACATTTGATCATGTAGATGTAACAAGGCTATTAAAAGATATTTTAATTATGCAAAAGGAAATTACGAGTCTAAAGCAGAATTATGCCTCAAAAGAAGAACTAAATGTACTGAGATATGACATAGAAAATATGAAAACAGCATCGATTATGAATAACTTTGATATGACTAACGTCAACACGTTACGAGGTAGCTCAAGGTTAAATATAATAGACACCTGTTATGATAGCGGACCAATAGGGTTACTGCATATTCCTGAGACTGCACACAATCTTGATGGAGCCAAAACATCGCCCAAGGCTCGCCGTTCGAAACCCTCCAGTACAAAAACGTCGCCAACGATCGCAAACCGTCGTATAACAAGCGACCGCGTTGAAGGTGTTTCTGAGCGATGTTCATTTTGTCTCCTAAACCGTTAAATGAGCCTACTTCAGCATCCGAGCCTGTTCATATGCATAAGCACCAAAAATCATTTGCCCAGATGGCCAGTGAAGAAGGAGAATGGAGAGATAGACAGTCAAACGAAGAATGGAAGATGGTGCAGAGAAAAAGATACAGAAATAGATTAGAAACTAGAAGAGGTGAAGCAAAAACTGAGCCAGATATGAAGTTTAGAGCGGCAAACATTAAAATACCGCTATTTATAAACAACGTTGATAAATGTACGTCTGCGCACGATATATCTGTTTATATTTTTAAAGAAAATATCAGTAGAAGAGTCATTAAAAAAAATTAAACCAAAGATGGAACGAGAATATGATGCATATAAAATAATGGTACCAAAAAGTAAACTGTCTATGTTCATGGATGCTAAGCTATGGCCCGATGGCATATCTTTTAGACGCTTCGTCAGCTTTTACAAGCGAGACGAAGATATAACGAGTGACCCTACAAAATAAATAATGGATTGCAAGCTGTCAGCGACGTGCATTAGACAGCTATGCGAAACTGCGCACATCATAGTTCTGCAGGAGACTTGGTTGCTGCCTCATGATATCGCGTTTCTTGGAACAATTCATGAAAACAACGAATACACCGGAAAATCAGCAGTCGATACCTCAAAGGAGATAATACGCGGCCGACCGTACGGAGGAGTGGCGTTATTATGGAGAAAGAACGTGTTTGATTCCATAAAAATAATTAACTGCTCGAGTACGCGCATATCAGCTGTGCGGTTTGAGTTGGCAAATTCCTTCTTCATTGTGTTCAGCGTTTACATGCCTACGCAGTGCTTAGACAATCTTCCTGAGTTTACGGAGTGTTTAAGTGAGATAACAGCTATAGTTGAGAGTAGTGATTTGGAATCTGTTTATATTCTTGGTGATTTCAATGCGCATCTGACAGAACTATTCAGTAATGAATTAAATAGCTTTTGTGCCGAACAATCGTGGTGCTGTGCGGATGTTATAAAATTAGGTATTGACTCCAATGAATATACGTTTGTAAGTGATGCTCATGGTTCGCAACGTTGGTTGGATCACTGCGTCGTGACGCAGTCCGCCTGGGAGACAGTTAGAGACATTAAGGTTTGTTATGACGTTGTGTGGTCAGACCACTTTCCTGTGACTATATGTTGTGACTTAAATTTAGTTCTTATGAAAGTATGTCCAGTTAATAATAAAAATGCTTCTAATCAAATTATCTGGGGTGATCGACAATTATCACAAATTAATATATATTCTGAATTTTGTAATGACAATTTAAAGCTAATTAATTTTCCAAATGAATTTATATTATGTGCAAATAACCACTGCAACGACATTTCACACAAATGTATTATCGATAATATGTATCACAACATTGATTGGCACACAAAGAGGCTAGACTCAAATTGAATTTATGGTTTTTATATGGAAAGCCAAAAATTGGGGTAGTATATGATGATATGTGTAAGAGTCGCAAGGTATTTAAGGCAAAATTGAAGTGGTGTCAAAATAACCAGGAGCAAATAAAAATGGACATAATTGCTAACCATAATGAGGGTAACAATTTCCCTAGGTTTTGGAAAAATATTAAAAAATTAACACCAAACCAGCCCGCCTAGCACGGCAAGAAGATTATTAGCCCCCGGGGAAAGGATAAAAACTCTTTCACCTCTGTCACTTTGGTCTACCTTGCGAGCACGGCCGCGCTAGGGAATAGTTTATAAGGGTGGATTTACGGGGGGAATAGCGTTCTCTACCGCGTTGTTGCCATTTTAGCAAATTAAATTAAAATGACGTATCAGTCTTCAATATTACCATCAATCCATCAAAACTCCAAAAATTGTTCGTTCCTTGTACTATCTGTGGTTGGTAGCAAAACAAAACTTGAGCAAAACACAGTTTCTATTAATTAAATTACACAATACATGTTCAACTAAATTAATATGAGTGAGAAAGTAAGTAATGTGATAACTTGTATTGTTACACAAATACCTATTTATAACATATTTTCGAAAGCATCGCTTTTTTACGATGAGTGCTTTCGTTGTTTTGATTTTGTTATAGTCAAGAATTGTTTTTCAACGCTCACATAATGTAATGTACCCATGATGTAGGTATTCTTCATATTTTCTAGATTAAGGAGCAACAAATTGCAAATTAGAGTCATGGTTGACTTCATGGCCAACAGCAGCCATCTGGTGACCGATCTATGAGTTCACTGGGCCTCTAGAGAGCTGAAAAGCAGAGGGCCAACAGCTCAAGCTGAAAAGGTTGTCCGGACTGGACCATTGAGCAATGGAAGCAGGCTATATATTGGTTTGTATTTTGTTGTTCATACAAGTTTACATGAAAGAGACAAAATGGTGTGATTGCAATATAAAAAATGGGAATAAACAGCTAGCATTTTATAACTATTTTGTTTATTACAGACATGGAAGGACTTAAAGACAAATGCCCGCATTGAAAATGCATCCAGTGATCCTTGTTTGGTGCGAGCAACATTAGTAAGTTGGTTTCCTTCACACATTGGACTGTAGTGGTGTTCTCTTCATTTGAGCTTGGCTCTATGTTATCCATTGGGACTCTGAAATAAACAAGGTGATGGAATGTAAGTAAAATAACACTGGTCATATATGAAACTATCCATATAGGTAACTATAATTTCAATTAAACTCACCTATAGTGGTGCATGATATTGTATATTGTTGCACAACAGTATATCTGTGATGCCTTTTCGGGATCATAATGAAGCATCCTGTCAATGTTATTTTACAGCAGCACTGTTTGGTGCAGCATCCAAATCAGGAATCATCATCCACGGCTCCAAGGTGTAGCCAGAGTCCCCTGTAAAAATGCCTCATACTAATACCATATTTTTTCTTTTCAGTTTTCCTGGAGATTTTCAACCAAAAAACTTAATAAATATTGTCGATATCAAACTGTTATTTTTTTACTACCTATACATAATATATATACTAGTATTAATAGATCTTGATGGGAGCCGGTGCAACAGGGCGCTGCTATTAACTAATAAAACGTAAATAAATAAATAAATTATACAAAAACCCTATAATCATTAGTGTCTCATTTTCCTATTCAAATTGGAGTGATTGAATATAAACTAGTCATGCACTCTCCTTGAATACCTTGCATTAATGTTTATTATCCGACAGGCCATGCTTTTCATGAAAACCAGTAGATACACGCTGCCTTGCATGTTCTGTTCCTGGGAATACAATCCATTTTGGCATTAATCTGAAAATTCAATACATAACCAGTTAATTTATTGCAGATCAAACTAACTTATGTGTAGGTATGAAATCCGTACTTATTTCTGGTTTTATTATCTTTGACTTGCAAGAGAATAATATCTGTAGGTAGGTACCTATATTTTCTAAACTAAATGTACTTTTAGGCAATTGTGTTAAAAATTGAGCTTACATTCTGATGATAGCAACAAAAAGTTGGGTCAGATATTTTTTGACAGTGGTCTGAGCTATCACTAGGTCTTGGCCCGTACCTTGCTGGTAGCATACATGTCATGTCAGGGGTGTGCGGACCTATTGTTGAAAATTTTATACCTAAGAAGGTACTGGTAGGATTTGTTTAGCTTTAGTTGGTATCAGACCGAGGTAAATATATCCTAGGTCTGAGTAGGTACGGATTTCATAGAAAACCTAAGTAGAAAGATACTTGTAGGTACCTATGTATTATTTACCTTGTTAAGCACCGGCAAACCATCCCAAGGATTTAGAGGCTGCAAGGCTTCTTTCAACTCCACACACAAATATAAGGCCATTTCTTTAGTATCGCAAAATATGTGGCGAAACTCATTATCCGGGAATTCAAAGGCGTTACTGACATCTCGGATAGGGATGTCTAGTGTAACTTTCGTTCTAACGTTTACATATCTCGCGTTAGAACGAAATTGTAGAATACTTGAGACATTATTTTCTTGAGGAAACTATTCAATATTTACAAGTTATATTTTTATACCCACCATCAAAGGACAGTGATTAATATTCCCTGTCTTATGTCAAATAGAGATAAATTTATCCACGTTGTTGATAGGCCGTGCTCTGGGGCGGGGAGTAGCGGGACCTACAGTCTACGATAAACGTCAAAGGGAAACATTATATTCTTTTCCCCGAAGCTGTGCTATGAGAGGTAGAAAAGGAAATCATTTCCACTGACAGGTGGGTAAAAACAGGGGAAAGACTATTTTTCCTTGTGCCGTGCTAGCCCCGCAGGCCTCCCTGTGAGCGTAGGAGCTATCTCTGAACCTGTACAGATAGCAAATTTGTTTAAAGATCAATTCAATGTAAGGTCCCCCTTAGGGCAATCAGCTGTGCCGCAGATGATTGACGCTGAGACCGACCATTGTTCCGATGCCATAGTAAGAGTTACTGCTAAAGAAGTGAGAACAGTCATTCAAACAATGAGTACGGGCAAATCACCGGGACACGACGATCTTGGTATCGAGCATCTGCGGTATGCGGGGGTGCACCTGCCTAGAGTACTGGCTTTGTTTTACTCCCTATGTATTAGCCACACGTATTTGCCACTCGACTGTATCAAAACTATTGTCGTGCCAATAGTCAAAAACAGAACAGGGGACGTAGCAGATATAAATAACTATAGGCCAATATCTGTCGCCACTATAGTTGCCAAAGTGCTGGACCGAATTCTGAATAAACACCTGGACCGACACATTCAACTGCATGATGGACAGTTTGGGTTTAGGCCTGGATTGTCCACTAAGAGTGCAATACTTAGCCTCAAGTATACGGTTCAGTACTATGTGGAAAGAAGGACGCCGGTCTATGCATGCTTCCTCGATCTGTCAAAGGCTTTTGACACGGTGTGTTACGACATACTATGGCAAAAGCTTCGTGATACAAAACTACTAGGGGAACTTTGTTCTGTTTTTCAGTATTGGTACTCGCATCAAATCAACCATGTCAAATGGGCTGGTGCTCTGTCTGATGCGTATGGGATGGAGTGTGGGGTGAGGCAAGGGGGGTGACATCATCGAAATTGTTTAACCTCTAATTGATAACCTGATAGATGGCCTCAGCAGTTTGCCGGTCGGTTGCTCTTTTGACGGTATTAGTGTCAATAACATAAGTTACGCAGATGACATGGTACTGCTGGCGCCATCTATTAAGGCCTTGAGAGGATTGCTAACTTATTTCGAGACTTATGCAGCAAGCCATGGCTTGCAGTATAATGACAAGAAATGCGAGTTCATGGTTTTTGGGCCAGGTGGTAAGAGTCCGGACTTAGTATCGCCTATTATTTTAAATGGAGATGTACTACATAGAGTAACAACTTTTAGATATTTAGGACATTGAGTTACGGAAAACCTGAGAGATGAGCCGGATATTGAGAGGGAGCGAAGGGCGTTGATGGTGAGAGCTAATATTTTGGTCCGCAGGTTTGCTCGCTGCTCAAAAGAGGTAAAAATAAGTCTGTTTAAGTCGTTTTGTCAAACATTTTACACGAGCAGCCTGTGGTCCACATACACTCAAAAGTCGGTCAACACCCTTCGCGTTCAATACAATAATGCCTTCAGGATGTTGTTGGGACTACCGAGGTTCTGCAGCGCATCCGGCATGTTCTTAGAGACGTGCACGGATGGGTTCGCCGGCTGCATGCGGAAAAAGGCAGCCTCTCTGCTGCGCAGACCGCGAGAGTACCAACACTATCCTGATGGCAATAGCGAACAAGTTCGATGGTCCTTTATTCAGGCGCTGTATTGGAGTACTGATTAATTAATAATGTATGTATATAAATATAATTATCTATATTATATATTAAGTGAATTTGACTGTTGACTATCTTAGCCCTAAGATTTTACTAACCCATTATGGATCTAGCTATCTGAATGAATAAATGAATTATTATTATTATAAGGCCATTTTTGGTGATGCTATGACCAAGATAAAGGACTTCCTTTCTTAAAAATTCGCATTTCTCTAGTGTTACTTTTAAATTAGTTTCTCTGAGTCGATTAAATATTTTACGTAGTTTCTCAACGTGTTCCTCTAAGCTAGATGAAAATACTATGATGTCGTCAAGATAAACTAAGCAATGGATACCCTGAAGACCTCGTAGCACATTATCCATGGCCCTTTGAAACGTTGCAGGGGCCATCTTTAAGCCAAACGGCATCCGTTTAAACTCATAATGGCCTGATTGTGTCTTAAAGGCAGTTTTAGATCTATCTGCCTCATTTACCTCAATTAGGTGATATCCGCTAGCGAGATCTATTGTGCTAAAATACTGAGATCTGCCTATTTTATCAAACAGATCGGTAATATTAGGCAACGGGTACTTATCGTCGACTGTGATTTAGGCGTCGATGATCGATCACCATTCTAAATTTCTTTTCACTAGATGCGTCAATTTTTTTTGGTACCAGGTGAACTGGTGCACTCCAAGGTGAGTGAGAATTTGCAATTACGTTGTCTGCTAAAAGTTTGTCTACTTGATTTTGAATTTCTTGATTAATAACAGGTGGATGTCGATAAGGCCGTATATAGATCGGGTCTTCATTGGTCGTTCTAATGTTATGTTTCACTTGGTTCGTGAAGGACAATGGTATTTTATCGTAATAAAATATATCACGATATTCTTGACACAACCTGAAAATACTATCACGCTCCTCTATGTTCATGTGTTCTAAACGCAATTTTCTCAAATTTTCTTTCAATGCTTCATCAATCATACATTCGTCTTTCACAAAATTTCATTTTCAAATATCGTAACATCGAATGGTTCCTTGAACGTGATAACAGCTTTCACATCGGATGTATTTTGAATAACTGTTTCTGCAAAATAGTAAGAGCGGTAGGCATACGAACGCCCTTTTGAAATTGTAAATAATCTGAAATCGTATCTCCGTGGTGTAAGTTCGTGGGAATCCTAACTCTAGTTTCAGATCGTGGTGCTACATAGATTTCATACGGTGGATTGTAAATAATCGGTATGCTCGCGTTGTGAGTTAGTAAGACTTGGTTACGCATATCGATATTTGCTCCTAACTTCGATAAAAGATCAGATCCTATAAAACCGTCATAGCGTCCGTCAACATCATAAACGTAAAATTTATGAGCCAGTGCGCTCCTAAAGGTTTTTAACAATGGAATGTGTATTATTTCATTGTGCATGCTCTGGGCATGTGTGCTGATTACTGTGAACGGCTCGTAGTATTTGAATTCGCTAAAAAATTCGTTAGCTTTAACGGGGCTTATAAAAGATATACTACTACCAGTATCAATGAGAAACTTTGATCTTATTTCTGGTATAACAACGTGAGGTAGTTTTAAAATACTATCGCAATTATTTAAACTAATTAACTCACCGCATCCTTCGAGGCTATCTCCTGAAAAATCGGACTTTTTGTTTCCGAACTGATGTTTTCCGGATTGATATTTTCCGGCTGTACGGAATTTGTTTCATCGTGATTGACCATGTAATAGCACTCATCAGAAGGGTACTCTAGATTCTCGTTTACATTAAAATCATAGTCATACACATTTGTATAGTCGGGGTTATAGTCTTCGAAAAGTGGAAGATCATTTATAAAATATAAATCATCCGCTACCATATTTTGTCTTATCGGCGCTGTGCGCATTGTAACGTCAGACTCTTGTAACCTAGGTTCCTGTACCTGCTGTTTTGGTACACCAAATTTATTTTGGTTGAAAGGTTGGTTCAGAACTTATTACCTTGCTGTTGCGGGATACCAAATTTATAACCTTGGTGTTGTGGAATACCAAACTTATAACCGCCGTGTTGGAATGGGGCGCGTTGCGTAACAGGCTGGCCGAAAGTACGCTGGGGCTGTGTCCCGTACCTAAAACTTTGGGTGGGCGGCGCGTACCTCAATTGTTGTATAAAGTTTGGACGAAATCCATTCGGATTTTGTGGAATACCGAATTTAAAATTATTTGGCACAGAGTTGAGCGCTGGTTTAAAACCTTAACCGACAGGTAAAGGTTTCTGTGCATTTTGATAGTTTGATGAATTATAAGTTTGTTTTAATAATTTATTTTTAGCATCGTATTGGAACTTGAAATTAACCTCCTCGGTTACTATGCTTAAGGCGTGTTCCAAGGTAGAGCAACTTTTAAGGCGTACGATTCGAATCATATCCTCTGGTAAGTTATACAAAAACACGTTTAACGCAGTGTTATTATAAACTATCATTTTCGCTGCTTTAATTCCTTCATCGTTAAGTCTATTCACTTTAGCAAACAATGAACTACGGACGTTCTGAATTCTATGACAAAACTGGATGTACGTTTCGTTTTGCTTTAGCTTTAAAGATTCTAGCTCGATTGCTATACATTCTTCCGATCGAGGGTCACCAAAATGTTGGGTAAGTAAATCTTTTAATACCGCATATGTACAGATATTCGGATGGTCACTTAGTAGAGTCGCGGCTCTACCAGTAAGTCTGCTAGAAATAGCATGAAATAGATACAAACTCTGTGCTGCGTTTCCACTAATCGCGTTTCCACTTATCACATACTCGCATTTGTTTAGAAATAAATTTAATAAATTTTCGTCCCCGTCATATTTAGGGACAAGCGATAAGGTTTCCTTAGGAATAGCCTTAATTTAATTTTTTTTTCAATATTACTTTTACTATTACTATACTGATTTACCAATATAAGTGTAAACCAGTTTGCCTATTTAAGTGCGACTTAATATTACTTATTACTAATACGAATTAATTACGATTAACAGATCTGCCTATTTAAGTGCAAATCAATTTGCCAATTTTCATGCAAACAAAATCAGATAAACGCAACTAATAAGCTCGACAATTTAAGTTCGAGAAAAAACACAGGAATATACAATACAGGAAGTGAAAAGGTTTACTCACAAGCTGCTCGATCCCATGTCCTCCTGAAACCGCACTTTGACACTTCACTTCTTTCACACGCTTTTACCGTTCGAGAGTCGTAATTTATTTGGTTCGTTTTTTCCACGTCCGCGTATAGTCGGTTTTCATACGGATTTCAATTTTCGCGACACCGATTTTGGGGTTTTCACGAGCGAAGAAAATCCGGGAAAATCTGGGAAAATCGCGAAAAATCCACGAGGCTGCGCCAGACTTGTTCGGGGAAAGCGAGGAAATGTTTTTAAAAAATATAAAATAATTGAATTAAGATTATTTAATATTAACGAAACGATACATGGAGTGGTCAAAGACAGATTGATCAGACAATCTCTAGTTTATCTTACTGTGGTTTTGCTACATCAGCCGTCTGGGCCGGCGACCATGCGTAAGCATTATTAGGAATGAGAAATAAACATTGCAAGTGCTTAATTGGCTATAAATATGGATTGGTTAATTGGTTCAGGCAATGTAACTAGCTAGTAAACAATCCAAACTATATTACATATAAATCACTATTACAAATGTATTACTATCGAAGAGATAAAGAAGCAAAAGAGTTAACAGAAACAAAGTCACTGGTAAAGCTCTTTGACAAAATGAATCCACTAGCTGAAAAGTTTATGTAGATGCAAATAAAGCAATGCTTATAGAAAGTCAGCGGAAGCTTGTAGGTTCTCAGATTAAGAAAAACTCAAAGCAATGTCAATAATGAAACAACAACTTTTGTAATTTTTTTTTATTCTATCATCGAAATATACCATAATATATATAATGTTTGCCAATTTAAATGTTAAACCAGTTAAACCAGGCATCAATATTCGTATTATCAATATTATAAATAAGGGTTAGCAAATATTTATTTATTTCAAATAGAACACTCAATATAAGGTATTATAATGCGTACTGTTATATGAGATTTGGCCAGTCTTTTTAAAAAAACTAAATTTTAAAATACATTATTTTATTATACTTATTTTATTAAAATATAAATAGTAATTGAATAGATTTTATTGGAAATGGTATTTTATTGGAAATGGTAATTGAAAATAGAAATTGAATTTGGAAGACAAGTGGCTCATTAAAGAGCTTGATCCGAACTGAGTAATATTCAAGCTAAAAGCGCTTACTGGGCGGTTTGTATTAGTGTTTATTAGTTCGTGTATAGACGTACACGAACATCAAAATTGAACTAAAGCATATTATTTATGTTAGCCTGACATAATGTCGATAGCTCTTTCTATGCTCGGTTTAAAGAAATGTATTATCTCAAAAGAATTTACAATTCACCTAATGAGATATTTAACAAAACATAGGCTTTGTACATTAAGGTAACGTTATTTACTAATTACTAGGAATTAGAGTAGGTACAATAATATGTAGCAAAATGTGGGTATACAAAAAAGAAATCCTTTGAACACTTTTTACTTTACGGAGTACCTACTCCCTGACTGGATGTGGCATTGAACATTGAAAACAAAATTTAAAATTCATGTAATTTAGAAATAATTTTAAAAGTATTTATTTCCAATATGACTTTTTATCAGCCTTTTAAATGTTGATAATGTCTTAGACTGCTTAATTTCTTCTGGTAGGTACTTAAATCATTATAAAATTGAGCTCCCTCGTATAGCAAAAATTTTTTAGCAGTTTTAATTGATGTTTTTTCTTGAAAGTTATTTGTGTGTGTATATCGTTATGTAATATTTTGCGTATTAGTATACAGGTGTAGTAGATGTAGGTTTGTCGGATGTTAAGTAATCTTGTTTTTTTATTGAGTGATGGTTGGTGTTAGATAGTCATGGTTAAATAAGACTTAATAAGACTTAATTAATTTATTTTGAGCGATTTATAGTTTTTATAAGTTAGATTAGGCTGCAGCACCCCACACTTCAATTAGGTAGTCGATGTGTGATTTTACTAATGCGTTATATATAATACTAGTGACCAGCCCCGGCTTGGCACGGGTGCAATGCTGATACTAATTATACTACAGAATGGTTATCCCTAAGAGATAGCCATATACCATCGTGGACTTTTTTGTAGACCTTTTGAGAGAGTAAGAATAAAAATAAGAGTTTATTCAATAACAATTTTTACATTGTGTCAGAAACACTTAAGCATAAAACATTATAATAATATAGAAGAGTAGCATGTATGTCAAATAATTACAAATAATCACATTTTTCTTAATTTAAAGTCATCAACTGTATAGAAGCACCCCTCCAACAAAAGCTTTATCAATGCAGACTTAAATGTAGTGGGACTTTCTATGATTTTCATAGCCACAGGAAGAGAGTTGTACAGTGTAACGGCCTGATATCTACAACCATGCCTAACAATATTTAACTTCGGACACAGTGGGGTCGCAAGATCTTTTCTCCTTGTATTTAGTCTTGTAGCTCTTTGTTCTTGTGTTTCATACTTTGACGGATGTCTGATAAAGTCCATAAGAGCTACAAGGATATATAGACTAGGTAGAGTCAAAATATGGAGTTCCATGAAATGATTTCTACATGATTCCCATGGTGGTATGCGTACCATGGTACGTATTGACGTTTCTGATATGTAAAAGCTCTATTCATATTAAAGTCATAGCTGTTACCCCAGAATTTTACACTATATCTCAGTTATACTCCACAAGAGCATTATTATGCTCTTGCGAGACGCAGGGCTGCCGCGCTCGCCCCATTTGATAATAAACCTTAACTCACATGTCAGTCTCTCAGTAAGCTTCTCTATACAAAAGTACAGTCTACTTTTGTATGGAGAAGTTTACTGAGTTAGGTTCTTTGATATATCTACATTCTGAACAAAAAATATTGCATCATCTGTGTTCGTTCAGTATTTGATTGGCAGTCGCCATAATTAGTGATTTTGAAGTGATTTATTACTAAACTCTAACGCGCCAAAATAAGTTTTCACTTCTGTCGGCACTCCCGGAGTGCAACCCGATTTTTGAAGTGAAAACTTCTTTTAATATAAATCGCTTTTAATTTAATATAAATTTGACTTTGCCCATGTTATACCTCATAGGTGGTGGGTAAAAGGGTCAAACATAGTTCAATAATAGCATAGGAATGTTAAGATCATAATAAATTGTATGAATAAAAAAAATATAGATAGAAAAGTAAGCCTAATTTTTAGTTTTTATTGCATCCCTATGAGCATTCGAGAATCCGTTTAAGTTTGGAGCGCTGTAAAACCTAGAACAAACAAACAAAATTTTCATTTATTTTTGTTTATAACTTTTTTGTTGGTCACTTGACGATAAAAAGTAATAGAAATAAAATTGTAGGAAATTTAATTTGCTACATTTTATGTTTGATTAAATTTTCTGTAAGGTAACTAGTTTACGAGATACAGCGCGAAAACCCTTTGCACCCCCTTTTCCAAGATGGCGGCCGGGGGACAAGGGTGCCGACCCCACAAACTTGAACTTAAGCTTCTACTGACCCCCCCTACACATTAAAAAAATAAAATTGCGTCCTCTGACAAATGCATACCCAAATGTAACTTTTCAATGGACTAACGTTAGTATTCCCAGTGAGGTGAAGTACGGCTTTGCCGTGTCACCACAGACTTACAATATGTTGACTCATCCACACCTATGTAGAACTTCATTAAGGAGTAAGAGATAATGTTTAAATCAGTAAAGTCGTGCACTGATGACATATTAGCATCGTATCCGTTTATAATGTTTTCAAAATATTGTTTCCTCTAGTATTATGATATTACTAGTTCTAATCTAAATCATCGAAATAGCTAAATGCTGACTATTGCAAGCAGCCAAGCTAACCACAACCAACTGTTTTGCCAAGCAAGTCGGCCAGAGACAGTAGACTTTTTGATCCAATCCATAAACATTTCCCAAGTTTGATTGATTCGTTCGTCGTTCGCTCGTTGCATTGCTACCCAATATTTTGATGAAAAAATGTGTTTAGAATGGTGAAAATTATTTATTTATTTAAAAGACTGATTATTTCACTTGGTGTTCATTGTTTTATAAATTCAAAATATGGTTACTGTAATCTGTGATGTGATTTTTGATGATTGATGTAACGAACCAGTGTACGGCAAGATGGACGAATTGTTTAAGGGCATGACACAAACAGGAAGCACCGCTACAACTGACAAAATTCAAGAAAATGAAGGTAATTTTTTTTATTATACTAGCACTGTTCCTTAGGTTTAGTTTAAATTTGATCTTAGATGAGTTTCATGATTTTGAAGGTGCTTTGACAGGTAAACAATGGAACAATCACAAAAAACAATTCGGTGTCTGATAGTGCTACCTAGTATTTACATTTTATGATCTGAAAGAACCGTGGACTATCCAAGAAAGTTTATACCTGTGTGTTGTAAAGTGTGGTCAATAAATAAGAAGTTCTCTTTCCTCTATAAAAGCATACAATAATATATTATCTGATTACCTATGCATTTACCAAATTAGTGGCAGTTAGCTGATATACAATGATAGGAAAGTTACATTTAGGGACCTGACTTTTACTGTCTAATCTAAGAGATAGGAGATAGGTCAAATTCAGAGTTGATAACTTGGAGAAAGTATGATCCAATACTTACTTGTAGAAGTTGTGCTTGTCGGGGTTAAGTTGCCAAGGGAATAATAAACCCCAATGCAGGAAGTTAATGCAGGTCTAATTTCCCCACATAAAAATTAAGTTAGAGGAAGCTAAATGATGAACACCACAGTAAATTTTGCAAGTGAGGACTAATCTTCATATTATTGTGTCTAGATATTTCAAGTCAGTGTGGTGAAAGAATTAGTTACTTAGGTGTACTTTCCAAGCATTTGTCTCATGTCTTTGAAGTGAATAGTGTCCTTCACCGGTAAACCAATTTAGTCATGTGATGAGTCTATGATGTAGGGTTTGTCTCAAAGTCATATAATATCTAATATGAGTACTGGTGGTGTAGTGGTAGTGGACTCTCACCGTTCAATCCTAATGGGTCATGGTCATCATTGTCATGTGATGCGGTTGTGCACCAATTCATTATTCTGTTTAAAAAATGTATGTGTTATATACCTGTACTCTCAAAAGGGATAGGAAACCATGAGAACACCAGCATGTCATGGAAACTAAAAAGTTCGAAGATATATGCCAGTTTTCTAAACTATGTTCAACAACTGTACAACAATTTTTCAACATATTTCCATTAAACTATGATATATGGGGTGGATTTCTGAGACAAGGCAGTGAGGCTACCTTAACTAATGTAACTACAGAAAAACACACATAAAATCAGTTGGTTTGACAGAATATTGCCATCCATAAAAGAAATAGTAGATTGGCATCAAAGTATCTATCTTCTTGAGTTAATTTTTAATTAACAACAAATTATTTTCATAATATGTTAACGCAGGCTAAGGATCGTCAAAAGCCAGTCTCCTTATGACGTTTTCCTGTAGTTTATTTGATATTCACATGCTCACATGCAAGTCACTGATAAGTAGATCAGTTTCATCAACCTCAGCAGTCAGCAGTAGGTGATTGTTTAAAAATAAAACATTAACATGTCTTAAACCTTTTAATAACAAAGTAGCGCAAGTATGCATGTAGAAATAACATTAAATACAAGGTCAGTTGCAAACCTTACCTTAAAGTTTAAATCAATGTCATTTGATAACTTTGAATTCAGGTCAATTAGTTTGAAGTTATAGAATGATTTTGTTACAACAGCATTTATTCCAGTTCAAAGGTAACATGCTACAATAAGTAATTCGCTGAATATAAAAAAGCTTAATTGATTCTGGGTAAGATATAATTAAAATGTGAAATAGTTGGGAATGTTATTGAATTATTTGTAGATAACAATTTTATAGGTTTTGTTGACCTTAGTATTACTCCAGATTGATAATAATTTTATCTTGATAACCTAGGTAGGACATCTGCCAGTAGCATCACATCATACATTGAAGTGATAATACATTATCCAGATAAATGCTTCAGTGGAAAATGAATGTACAAAAATATTATTAAAAGAATTTTACAATGGTGTTAAGATACATCTACCTCATTGACTACTGGGCATTGACCATGGAAAATATTGTAAATTATAGCCACATGTTTTTGCTGTCACTTCAATGCCAGTCTAAACTATATAATATTATAAATAGAAAAGATTTGATGTTTGTTTATAATGGATAAACTCGAAAAATATTTTACATATTTTTTTTTAAATCTATTAGAATGCTACATTATCAGTAACATTAAACATATTTTTTTTAAATCATATACAGCCCGTATTTAATTTAAAAAAAAAGCAATTATCTATCCTAAGGTACCAAACATTGCCTATAAAGTCGTTATTTGGCCTTCCATGCGAAAACGATTCATGATACATAAAATAATGTACTACAGGTTTATAGTACTCATCATTACCCACAAAAATGTGTGCGACGCTATGTCTTACTAATACCTATAGTGAAGTCACTAACTACTTTTTTGTTAAGATTAGTCAAACAAAACACGCGCAGAATACAAAAACGATGGCATTCTTATCATGTTAATAATCTTTATCCATCTGAATAGTTTATTATGTACTTGTAGGGCCTTATTCAGAAATGAGCAGTGTTAAAGATAACAGGTGTTTACAGGCCGGTAGTACATAATCAACCTTGATAATGAATTAATACTCTAAATTGCACCCGTGCGGAGCCGAGGAGGATCGCTAGTCACTAATAAAATCATGCATGTCTTTTTCTTTTCTAATTTTTTGTATATGAGATGTAACAGAATTATAATTATGCATAAGAGACAGCCACACAACTCATTATTGGTGAAACAATGTACATGAGTTTTTATGAGTTGCTGCTTTTGCAGATGGCGTAAAGCGTGGTTATCCTCACGCACGCCAGCCATGCTAGCGTTGGTAGAACAACTACGGTCATACCTCGGTGGAGGATGTGAGTGGGAATGTGTTTGATTGAAGCATGGCATGCTCCCTTTAAAGACCCATTCCTCGATCAACCTTTCATTGGTTCTTTTCAGAATTTGCTATTAAATTAATTTCACCATGATATACGAGTATCTACGAGTAAATGCCATTTTCTACCACTGTCAAGAATTCATGAGGTTTTCAAAAGAAGGCAAGGTGTCTGTTATTATCCAGGAATGAAAGTTACATAAAACTTTCTATGTAAATATACCTAGTTCAATTCATTAACTTTTACGAAAAATATTGTAAATTACAAAGACACCTAATAATTAAATGAATAATGCTGGACATTGCACACAACATCATCTTGCCCCAAAGTAAGCAGAGCTTGTGTTATGGGTACCACATGACTGATATACTACTTAGGTAGATATATTACCTTTTTTTTTAATACATACATTTATTTATTTATTTCAGAAATAGTTAAAACACCATAACAGGTTTTTCAAAGCGATGTTATAATTACACATTAAACATAACAAAATGAATATAACAGTATAGACTAATACAAATAAAAAATAAAAAATATAACCTGCTGGTTATTAAACAAAAAAAAATAAAAAAAATATCTTAACATTTAGTTTCTAAAACTATCTGTGCCATTTCCATGACTTTCGGTAGGCTATGGCTACATGTTATACACATCGAAACACAATAAGTTAAAAACATAATAAGTTAAACAGTTCCCGAAAATATCGTTTCAATGATCATAAATAAAGACTAGAATATAACGAACCTCGCAACAAATTATATCAAATACTAGCTGTACCCGGCATGCGTTGCAGTGCCACAAATTTTCTCACTGTTTAAAGCTTCCCTGGACTACGACAAACATTTCAACACCAAAATTAGCCAAATCAGTCCAGCCGTTCTCGAGTTTTAGCGAGACTAACGAACAGGAATTGATTTTTATTATATAGACTAGCTGACCCGGCAAACTTCGTACCGCCTCAGAATCAATAAATAAAAAAGCAAGTATTTTTTTCATATTTACTCACCTTTTAAACCTTCCCTGGACTTCACAAATAATTCAAAACCAAAATTAGCCAAATCAAACCAGCCGTTCTCGAGTTTTAGCGAGACAAACGAACAGCAATTGAATTTTATTATATAGATTAGATACAAAACGTAATCATTATAAATACTACATACAAATACTTGCAGATCATACAAACATTTGTCCCGCGGCAGGAATCGAAATAATAGATTATATTACCCCACTATGTACCTATATAAATAAATATATCTGGTGGTACTCTTCAGCAAGAGTCCGTGATGGTGGTGCAACCACAGTGCCAGGTATTCTGCATTCAAACAGCAAAAGCATCACTGACTATTTACTGGACGAATAGGCAAAATAACTGGCAAGCGTCGGCGACGCGCGTGTACCTCTGGTATTGCAAACGCCCATATGGTTACCACTTACAGTCTGGTGGACCGTATGTTTGTTTGCCGGCTGCTCGCCACAGTGGAGGCTTCCAAAGTCAGTAGGAATAAGAATGACCAGTGGTCAAGTTCCAATTCAAAACCATCTACCTAGTTTAGAACAATAAACTAACAATAAATAGCACGCGAATTTTTATATTTTATTACTTAAGTAAAGCCTTAATAGCCGTTATAATTTACCGTGTAATTTCATCATATATCCCATTATTTTAATACATTTTAGGTTTCCCCAAACACACTGATATTAAAGGGCAATCCTCTATCAAAAATGGCCACTTCAAGCTTAATAATTATCAAACGCACATTGGTATCGAAAAACTGTTCAAGATACTTCTTAATATCTTTAAAAGACCTATCTATCTCTAAGCCGCATGACGAGGTAGAAAATAAAACAATATCTCTACATGTAGAAGAGGTACCACTAAAAATATATTTTTTTAAGTTTTTATTTCATAAGTTTGTAGAAGCCACAAATGTACCCGTGCAGAATTTCACCAAGACAACACCAATAGTCTACGAGCAAGAGCTCTGATTAATGATAATGACAGACAAACATAGCGGACATAGCGAAACTGTGTTGGTTTCTTGTTCACTTGTTCTTGTTTCTTGACTCCAGAACCCTAACAATTACCTTAACAACAAACCAACATATTAACCTTAAAGTTTCCCCCTTCAAATGTACCTGTTGGCATCAACACTATATTTAATGTTTTCACGGTGTATTGCCAAGGGATCCGGGTGTTCCCGTTGTCGCAAGCGTGAATCAGCGACCCTGAACCATGAGAGTGGGAGCACGACTCCCAAAAGGTCACAGGTATATACGTTAATATTATTATATTTACGTATACCTGGGACATATAATTTGATGTATCTAAATTAATTAAATTAGTCGAGAATTCTCTGACCTATTTTTTGTGTCGTATTTTAACTTCTGTAATTAATTGGCTACGAGTATTTTACACGATTCCACATGCGAAAACAATTTAATAATTTACACATAATATTTAACACTAAGTCTTAATAATACTCAAACTAAACCATATAAATACATATATAAATAAACTAGCTGTCCCGGCAAACGTTGTTTTGCCATGTATGTTATTTTTAGGAAACATTTTTATAGGTAAATATGATGTTTAAAAAATAAGGGTTGATCGTAGAGGGGTGAAAATTTAGGGTTGCATGTATTTTTGTATGATGTATCATAAAAAAATAAAAACAAAAAATTTTGTCTGAAAAATAAAAAATAAAAATTAAGGGGTGGACCACCCTTAATATTAAGGGGGATGAAAAATAGATGTTGTTCGATTCTCCCCCCTGACTAATATCCTCGCTAAGGATCACGAAAATCGGTCGAGCCGTTTCGGAGGAGTTCGATTACGCACCCCGTGACAGAAGAATTTTATATATTAGATATTACTGAACTATTTACACAGCACAGCGCCACCTAGCCTAGTCTATTACTTTTTTACTAAACAAAGCTTGTACTATGTGAACCAGAATACGTATAGAATACGTGTATACATTTAAGTACATGCTTAGCTTATAATATTCTAGTCACAGACACAACAAATATCTATGATCATTACAAATGCCTAGGGTGGGTGGGAATTGAACCCACAACATACATTGCAGAAGACAAAGTTACTATTAACTGAACTGCAGTCAATACTCAATAAATACATCCTACGCAGCCGCGCTAGTGAAATTCGTAACCTAGGTACCTAGGTTAAAATCAACCTAACTTAAGAGTATAAATTTGTACGGTATAGAGCTTATAATATTAGTGTAGACGTTGCCTTGTTATGTCAAGGCTCAGGTGCACTCGCGCTTAGATAATAAAATTATCATCTGACATCAGTACCTATCAGTTCTATGTACATACATACTTATCTATATGATCTGTACGCGGAAGATTAGTCTGATGATTTTTCTCGAATTGAATTGTTTAATAAACGAAAACCATAAATTACCTGAGGTTGGCTTGTAAATTGCGACCAAAATAACAATAATGTGTGCCGATGACCGATGTTTACAAGAGTTTGAAGTTGGACTGCATACCACTGTCTGTAGCAAATTCTTGAAGGATCAAAGGAGTTGCTGTATGCCAGCGTCTGTTTCTTTTCAAGGCGATTTGTCGTAATCAGATAAATCGTGTTTACAGCATACGACTTCCTTACGCGTGTTGGGATAAGCAGTTTCTTTAGTTTTACTTCACAATTAAGTTTAACTTGTTAAAATAGTTTTTAAACTCTTAGTTATCATTATCGGTAAACAAACACGCATTGTACAGGTAGATAATATCTAAACAAATAGCAAAAAAACTAAGGCGTCTGACGTCATTTTTATTCTAGTTGTTATGCTTTAATGTAGGTAAGTACATGTCTTAGAAGGTACAATCATCAGACAAACAAAATAAATTATTGAAAGACCCCATAAATTATTTTAAACTGCTTAGGTACTAAATTGACCTATTGGAACTAAATTGATGACCTATATTTGCTGTCGAGACGAGCAGACATTCGCAAAATTGAATTTATTTGCACCAATATGGATCGCATTGTAGATCTACAAATGGTCAGAATGCCCCTAGAATTCAGGCCTCTAGGTTTGCAAGACTGAAATAGCAGTAATTACACTACCCACCTCATCGTACGTAAAATATACCAGGCTAAGCTATACCTCATTATAGTGGCTGTTCGGACGCAAACATTAGCATATAAATTACACCTATGTGCTGTAAGCTGTTACTAATGCTCTTGGTGATATACGAATGTACCCATTTCTTTTTTCGCCGAGATTCTTCTGTAATTTAAAATGTTCCTATCCTACCACGCCATAGAATGAATGAAGCATACCTGTAAAATATATAAAAAACTATAGAGCAACTGCATCTAACTAGATATTTCAGCAATATTATAGCCATAAAATGGTCAGCTAAGGCTCCATCATCTTTAGGACTATTTATTACTTTCTATGTTTTTTGTAAATAATTTTGCTTTGAGTGATTGCAGATATTAATTATAGTATAGGTGTTTTTTTTGTCACTTACTTTATGTTGAATGTAGATTTTAGAGTCGTAAACGACCCATACTAAAACAATATACCTAACTGTTCCACATTGAGTATCTCTTTTAATTAATTACTCTGAATCGCTCGGATACCATTATTAGCTATCATCTGTACAGGTCTAATGTCTTTTACTGCCATGAGCTGAAACCTTGTTAAGGACAATCAACATTTTAACCTGCAGCTAATAGTAATTTACTAATGTTTAAGTCAAGAGCAATTTTAAATACAATTTGTCCACCAATACTACTTTGCTAATTTGGTCCTCTCTGCCAGGCTCGTCGAACCCAGTAGTGTACGTAAATGAGTCGTGCCTGGAGTGTGAGCGGGTCCGGGAGGCATGCGAGCGACTTGGCGCGGTGGCACCCGCGCCGAGTCCCGAAGCAATGCCCTCGAACCAGCAGCCACCGTCACCGCCCGCCTACCTCATCACATCGCCCTTTGAAGGCGATCTATTTGACACCGCACACAGGGCCAAATACAGGTGAGTGATTCTAGCATGTCTTATTGGTATTATCCGCAAGGCAAGACATTATGTAAGTAACGTGGATGTTTACCAATAATCTATACATATAAAAGAGCTTTACCTGACTGGCTGACTGATTCATCACCGACGAGCCGAAACCGCTGACTGCTGAAATAAGACGGGGTTTCGCAAAATTCTACTTCTAAAGGGGTAATAACTTTTGTATGGAATTTTTAATTCCGATTTGCTTGAAACTTCGTCAGAATATTTTAAATACAAAATAACTGAACACCTGTTTCAGGGTTTTTCAGAGTATTTTTTTAATGGATGGTGGTTTAAAACATGGTTCGGATACTTTAAATATAAGTCCTAAAAACAATCCTAAAATCCTGAAAACCTAAAAATACAAGAAAATAAACCAATGATAATATAAAATCCATACAGAATAAAATGAAAAGAAAAAATACCAGAATGGCCCGAAATAATTTTAAAATTCTAAATGGAGCTGTCCCTAAATATCTATGGGCCACTTCTGCCATTTATCTTTGGAAGAATACATTATTTGTCTCATTTGCCGCGTTCACTGCCTATTTCCTGTACCTATGTACTAGTATATTCATAGTGACGTCGATTGCTTCCACAGCTCATTTGGCATGCGTGCCCAATGTTGAAACTTGTTCATGAACCGATCTTTGTCACCTAAAACTTGAAGGACAATTGTGGCAATCTTGTATACGTATCTACAATTAGTATGACAAATATATATGTCTATAATTTGTAAAACGTGTATAGTTTGCTAACGAGACGTTATTGACATTAATTTTGGCAAGTCGATAGCTACTTGGCTACTAACGAGCGCGACGGACGGATGCTTTGTTGCGCGTTTACATTAACGCTTTTCTGTTTAACCCTCACCTACGCTCTACTGTGCTGTGTCCAAGTAGAAACAGCCGCACGTCTCTGGTGACGTTTAGTCATTCTAAAATAGTGCTCATTAAGATGAACTGCTCTGATAATTTACGTATTAGATTTTGTAATGATTCAGCTTAAATGCATTGAATCAAATTTTTGGAAAAAGAAAATACGGTACTGGTTGCCGGATAAGGGGAAGACTGTAATTTATTCAATTATTGACATAATATTAAATTTGCAACTAAGCTTTATTACTAACTCACAACCTTTGATAGGTTTGTTTGTATAGTGTGTTTAAATATTCCCAAAACTGGAGCGGATCATATTTAATCAGTGATCCAGAACAATGCCCTTAATCTGTGACAGCAGTTTACCTAATTAATAAATAATAAGAGTAAATTATTTAAGCTTTAACATACTATAATAGGTAGAAACAGATTGAGTTAAATATTGGGATACCGTCAAGGCGATGACATATGATCCTAGCACACCTTTACACACCCGTGTCTCCGCATTGAATATCTGTTTTATCTTCCGAATCCTTTCTCCAGATTTCCTGGTATAAACTGAACTGCAACTAAAGAATATATTATTGATGATATCACCTGTTATGATAATAAGTATTTAGATTTCTGTGAAAGTTGATTCGGGTATATAGAGGGAACACTTACTAGAAATGCGAATGACTCAGAGTAGTTGTAACGACTGTAGGCGAGCAGTAGGTACTAGGTAGCCGCTTGACGAATTGGTAGCGAGCGTGTCGTGGAATGCCAACAAAAGTGCGGTGGCATGGCGCACTGTGCTACTGGATGCCGGGCTTATTGCCGATTTACGACTTCTATTTAAACAACAGTTTTATCGCCCCTTCCTACTTCGCACTGCTAATTCTAAAATCGCGTCGCGTCAGTCGATATTACACAAACTTGATTTTTCATATTAATTAAATTATCATTGTCTACATGTCTACTGTAAACAGTTCATCAAACCCACCTAATTTAGATTTTCTTTGTCAGTTCGCAACAGAAACTACGATCATACCGCGTATGATTTATGAGCGGCAATTTGGCCGCCCCTTATCGTTGACCGTGTTCATTTGCGTTCGTTAAATATGTGTTCACGTTCAGTATTTACGTCTGGAAACAGCCGCTGGAATATTTCTTGAAGCAACGATTCACCAGAATACGACGTGCGTTCCATTCCATAGCGTTTGAAGTGGTGCAGTCGGTGCATCATATTGATCAAGATGCCCTGATGAGATTTAATTGTTTATTATTTTACACGTCCCATGCGTGAGCTTATTTACTCGGCGAAAATTAAACTTTGTGCAAGTATCTTTCGTTCTTCGGGGTAACGCTGACTCATTGTTTCATTTGAAAGGTGGGAAAATAAGCACTTTATAATACCCTGTTATATCCACTGCAAATTGGTTTTGGCAAATGCCCCTCCATTCATTTGGATCATTCATCAACAAAAAAACCTAACCTAGTCTACTCATCGTGTCACTAGTTATTTCAAACCAGTGTGATGAAAGGATTAAATACTAGTCATGAAAATAGTCGATGCTTAGGTTTCGGTTAAATTGTATCATCTATACTAATTTATAAAGAGGAAAGATTTGATTGTTTGTTTGTTTGCATTAAATAGGCTCCGAACTACTGGACCGATTTGAAAAATTATTTTACCGATGGAAAGCTACACTATCCCCGGGGTTACATAGACTACTTTTTATCCCGGGAAAATTGGTTTGTCCCGGGAATTTTTTTACAGATACAGCTTCAGCTAGTAATATATAAACCAGATATATTAGTTAGGGAAGGAAGGTAATCCTACAGTATTTTAATGTGAGTAGCTGTGTGTATTTCGGGATTTATTAAAATTGTCACAAATATTGTTATGCACCTAAAACGGCCACATTGTACAGGTATAATGCACGCGCTTCATCTCGCCTTGAATATCAAGTCTGCAGCGGGCTTGTTATACTTGCGCTACCTTCCACTCATAAAACGTTCGTATGTTTGATGACTGTGTTTCAAGGAAGTATGAATGTAAATAAAGGTGTGTGTAGGATAGGGAGGGCATGGAAAATGCTGCGCGACGACTGCCACGACGCTGTTGGGGCGGGCGGCGGCCGTAGCGCGAGGGTCGCCCTTGTGGCCGCGCGACGCTCCTCGCTATTTTCGGCCTCACATTCCTCCCGACTGTTTTTCAATCTAACGTGAAACTCACCACGCGCGTGCCGCTTGTGTCTTTGTTTTCTCCGATGCTACGATCGACTATTATACAGTTACTCCCGAAATTCATCGCTTTTGTGCGAGCACAAACGCAAACGATAATATACCGCGAAATATCATCTCAATACTAGAATACTGTGTGTAGTAAATCCGGCGTTATTAATGACAATGTTTAATGTTAGTGAGTGGATCTCTGGTGTCTTGAATGTGTCGAATGTGCGCCGGACTAGTGCCTGACTAGCAGTGAATGTGATCTCGATGGGGCCCACGCGGTTACCTCCTACGCCAGAAGAGGAACTCCCTCAAGATATCTCTCTTCAAGTGGAGCCAAAAATACCTGATGCAGTACACTCAAAATGTGACTTGTAAGATCATTAACGTAATGTAAATAAGTATTAGTTCTAGCAAATAAAATTTAATAATATAGCTACTTTCTAAATACAGAAAGTGGCAATAATATTCAATTTTGATTTAAAAAGTAATGAAGGCAGAATCATTAACCAAACTCTAGTGAAAGGGCGAATCTTATGCATTGTTTAAGTTGAGAGCCGTTCATAAGTAAGGCAGAAAATCTATTAAAGAGTTGTGTTAAAAGCCATACTAAATGATTTTATTTAGCAAAACTCTAAACTCTTAACTAAATTTAATTAAGTATAGTTGAGACAAAATAATCATTCTTCTTTGGATCCGCAAACGTGAAGACTAGATTAGAATACAAATTTCACTCGCTCAAATAAAAAAACAATAATATAAGTTATTATCATCTTTTTCTTATGTTTTTGTAAATGTCGTAGATATTATTATCACGGCAACGACATATTTTACCTAATTAAATAGGTAAGGCACCTAACTAACTTTACCTAGGTCCAACGATGATTAAGATTTGTTGTTTTTCTTTCAAAGTAACCAGTAGTATAACCAGTAAGTATTTTCTTTATTGTAAAATGCTTAATAAAGAAAATTATGCAATTGTGTTCGAAATTACAATCAATCAAATATAATCAAATGCAAACATGAGCAATTCAACAAAAATGCAAGTTCAAAAAAATAAGGTAATTGCTATTTGCAACCGCGGTAGTCTGTTTATACATAATGCGTGGAATTCGAATATAACTCATCAACTATTTCTATAGCGACACGTAAGTTCAGTGGCAGTTTTGCGGTATCCTGTGACGTCGACGGAATGGCTTGGATCTCGTCGATTTACTTTTGTCACTCCAAACAAACGCGTCTTCATCGAACGGGCGTCACTGCCCTGCTTTTACTTCCACTTCCACCTGCTGCTTGGCGATTCCTGTATATTACTAAATTAATATAAAGTTACTCCTGTTCCATAGCTTCTTATTCATTTTACCTTCCTGTAATAGGATACATATTTACTACTAGCTTTCCCGTTGTCGACTTTGACCGCGCGTTTTAAAAAAATATATGTCAAATTATAAATCTAAACCATTCTCGAATCGGACACACACAAAAAAAATCATCAAAATCAGTCCAGCCGTTAAGGAGGAGTTTAATTACAAACACACGCACAGATGGTTTATATATATGTATGTATAAAGATTGTTAATCCTCGTTTAAAATGAAATTTTAGAATCTCCCTATGATTTAAAACACATTTAAATAAAACTATCGCACTGTACTATAAATTATAAATACCTTATCTACTCTTCTCCGTAACTATGCAGATATCGTCGTGATAACATTATTACGGTCTTGAACCGCAGAATAATAATATGTACCACATATTAAATATTAGTACTACACTTAAACCAAGTACAACTCAAGACCTACTAGTAAGTACTTCAACGAATGTATTTTGCCTTGTTTTGCGCAAGATCGCGTGTGCCCTGACTCATTTTATGTTTTCACAGGTGTATAATTTACGTGAAACTATAGTACCTATGTCACGGTTTCATTTTATTGTACATTAATTACTCTCTACACGTCACAATAAGTATTTTGAACAAATCTCGGGTAGTATATCTCAAATAGTAATGTGTACCTATGAGCAATAAGTAAAGCTGGGGTTAATCTGCTAAGGGATGCTAGCTGAGGGGTGGTGACTCCGATTAGAGTTAAATGACAACCGAGTGTAGAAATACTACTGCTTTATTGGTCCCATCAATCTAGATGGAGTGACAGCCGATATCTAATCTAGATGGAGTGACAGCACTGAAGAAATTTTTATCATGTCTAAACGTAAACTCGCTTAACTACATTTTTTATGATGCCAACATTTTTTACTTTAAATGATTTTTGTACATCTTAAATGGCAGTTGCGTCCAAATATCCGTAATCCAAGCGGGCAATATGTACTTTATCAGCATGTGATCATGATTGTTTTATTACAATTGATAAAAAAAAATTGGCTATTGAACGTAAACATAAAATTCTAAATGTTTGCAGATATATAACCAATAACAGCGTTTATGATATTCATATCCCGGTGGTAAATCAAAGTCAAACGTCAAAAGATACTTTATTCAATACAATCACAGGAATCACTACTTACATGCTAGGTGAATGAAACTCGTCCTGGTCCTAGCGCTTTTTTGCATGATCCATCTTATAACTACCTTAACTACGAAAAACTATACAAGAGAGTTTATACATGTCAAATTTGTCGGTTAACTGTCTGAGGGCACAGCGACATGAGGCCATGCATTCTTAAAAATAATATAGTCATTTATAATACGCTTTCTTCAAAATACTACCCTTTATTTATTTATTTATTTCAAACATTACATCTATCATTACAGGTTAAGCCCGTCACACACGTAGCTATAATATATACATATTAATATAAATTATAGCAAGGCATTATTACGGTATATTTTCTATACAAATATTCAAGTGACCGCACACGCAGCTATAATATATATTTCTATGACGTCACCAACTTATACCGTAATATATATTATCGCATATTAATATATATATTGAAATCATCAATGAAATTAAGGCAAAATATATATTATAGCATCGTCTCCGTGTGTGGTAGCTTACTATAATATATATTATAGCACGGCATATTAATATATATTATAGCTACGTGTGTAACGGGCTTTAGACCTAATACAATAGAGTAGTCACACACAATGTATGTATGTATGCTTTAGCTCCTCAATCTAAATTTAAGTCTTGTGTGTGAAAGCGGAACTATACTATATCACCCCTTCGAATGTACTGTTCCTTAGACCCATTAATTAAGGCCCATATTATTTGTTATTGTTGGAATAAAATTCGAGAGATGAAGCAGCAAAAATAGTACTTATAACTTTTGTGCAAACATGTAACTCTTGTGACGCAGTTGAAAGCCTACCCGATGGTCTCATGACTTTGTAGCTGTTATGGTTTACCAACAACGAGACCGACAGTACCTAAAGTTTTCTATTGATGCACACATTGGGAAAGCCAAATGTTGGCTGCATTATACGTTTTGTAACCAATTGACTATAGGTAATTAAGCTTGGGCATGAGGAAAAGATCATACTTTTATCAGAGGTTTCTACTTTACAAAACGATAAACAATTATCAGGATAATAAGGATATACCTAAAACCGAGTACCTACATAGTTTGTTCTGTGTCTGGGTGTTATAAAGTTTTATATGTATGTATGTATTTAAAAATATATATGTATTTTATCAGTCATCTGGTTGCCATAGTTGCTATGCTTAGTTCGGCGCTAGATGGTGTGTGGATTGCCATGCAATATTTATTTATTGAATACCTAATGTGATAACCTACTCTCTCAGTATTTAACATCGTTTCGACTCGTTTATATAAAGGTAGACATTAATTATGACAATCGATGTCGCAATCCTCCATCCACAACAAACAACTGTGAATTCGACTAAATTCGACGAGCATTTCAACGACTTTATCTTTGTGAAACATTGTAATCGGTTTCCTGAGAGACGCCCAGGATAACATACAAGCAATGATTCGAGTAGACAGGTAGATGAATAATAAGGTATCTATATATTTATATAGATACCTTATATATATATATATGTGTGTGTGTGTGTGTGTGTGTGTGTATTTATGTATGTTCTAAAAATGAAAAAAAGGCGGGATTTTTTGAAATTTAACCCGTAAGAGGGTGAAATGGCAAGGTGTAAACGAATGTATGAAACTTTTTAACGCGTGGTGCGATTTGCTTGAAACTATGAATAAATAAAAATTTTATGGGTGGTGGGTGTGATTGGTTTGAAACTTATCAATAAAATTTGGCAAGGAGATAAAAAGCATACTGGGGAAGGATTTAAACTACAATTCCTTTCAATAAAATGCGGACGAAGTCGCGAGCAACAGCTAGTCTACTATATATTTGTCAAATACACTCACTATAACTCACTCATTAATCACGAAATCTCAGAAACCACCAAACGGATTGGATTGAAATTTGGTATGCAGCTTCATCTAGGGTCGAAGGTGCTCGCCAAGAAAGTTTTTCAAAAAAATCACTTGGATCATGGTCAAACCGCGAAAACCGCGATTATGCTTTGTAATTTTTCCGAAACATTCATTAGTTCAATTATTATCTTGCTTATTTTTATCTACCACCAGTACCACCAGTGTTCACCAGTATTTATTTATTTATTTAGTTAATTGACATTAGAATTACAAGGACAGAGCATACTTTGACGCCACGTTAATTACTAATTGTATGAATATAAGTTATGGGGTGAAATTCTTTGCTTGACATTTTATTAAGTAACCATAGCTCTTACAAATTAGTTTTTATCGGGATATTTTTTGTTCTATTGGCGATTTTTTAATCAATAACTTGTGACATCTTAGCACAAATGTAGATATGCAGTTATGCAATTACCTATAAACACCTCTCAAATTGAACACTGCCTAAGATTCGCCCTGTCACAATTTGTCACTATCTTACAAAAAGGAATGGCACTATTTTTAATTTTAGACAGGCATTCCGCTATGAGACGTTTAGAATAGACAAATGACGATCGATTGCAACTTGGAATATTTTTGGCCGTCTTGTGATGCAAACATTGCGCTCTTATATTATTAATTTTACGGGAGTTATTTCCAGTTTTATTATTAATCTGATTTTGTGATTGTGGTGATTTTATTAAAATAAAGCTAGAGATATTGACTCTGGTGTGAATAATTGTAATAAAAGCTTTGTGTTTCTTTGTAATTTGAGCAAAAATTAATAATTGAAAATTAATTAATTTTCAATTAAGTAAAAATTAATTAACCCAGCGGCTAACCAATTCTTCGGCTCTGCCGTTCCTAACCGTCTGGCGAAGCATATACTACAAGCACCCAGCCTGACCCAGCCTGACCACCCAGCTTTTGACATTGTTTAAATTATAGAAATGCTATGTAATTAATTAATTATCATAATCATCTAATACCTTTAAACAAGCAATTCTTGTTTATATAGTACAATCTGAATCTCGGAAACGGCTCCCAACGATTTTCATTAAACTTAGTATGCAGGTGGTTTCGGAGGCGAGAAATCTAGGTAAGATTCATTTTTAAAAAACGTAGTTTTATCCGTATTTTATACCGAGCAAAGCTCGGTCATTCGGGTACTAATCATAATCTTAGCATAACTATCATCACTACATAGTATAAAACAAAGTCGCTTCCCGCTGTCTGGCTGTCCCTATGTATGCTTAGATCTTTAAAACTACGCAACGTATTTTGATGTGGTTTTATTTAATAGATATAGTGATTCAAGAGGAAGGTTTGTTTGTATAATACAGTATTAATATAGTAGAGAAACACTGTTAATTTTAGAGGTATCAAATCACATTAGACATTGTGTAGTATATTTAGTATCAGCATTGCATCCGTGCGAAGCCGGAGCGGTTTCCTAGTTATTTAATAAATCCATATGTAACTGACAAAATTTCCAATTTACCATTAAATTGATTGGTCTGATTATTCTGTCATTATAAGAAAAAAAGAAGATGTTATGGGGTAAGTAAATGATTTTGGATGATGGTTGCGCAGGGTGCTGGGTCCGACGGCGGTGCTGCAGTTGGCAGCGCGCGAGGAACCGCCGCCCGCGAACTCGCGCCCGCTCTACTCGCTGGCGATGCGAGGCGCCGTCATATGCTTCTCCGGATTCCGCAAAAAGGATGAACTTGTTAGTATCCATCTCTATATTTACGAATATTTTTTCGTTCTGTCAGGGTTTTATAAAGTATCGTATATTACCTCTAGATCTCTCTAGACTCGAGAGTGATCTATCACTGACCATTCGTCTAGTAGACTATGTGTTGTATACATCTGCAAGAGCTGCAAAAGAGCCATTTGTGGGGATCATAGAATTTATATCACCAATAGCTGTCCTATCTAGGTTGTTTCAAAAACAAACTAAGTTATTAGATTATTACATGTTTGTTTAAAAAAAACTGATTCAATTAATATTTTTATTTCATTTCGTAGTCTGAGAGACAAAATGTTAGTGATATTACTCGAAATTACCATAGCTATGCTTAGTTTGGATCTAGATGGTGGTTTCTATCCATTGTTTAAAAAAATAAACAAACAAACACTTTCGAATGAATTATGGATGATAATAATAAGTTCTTGTGGTCTTGGCCTACGTCTATTCGTAGTACGAGAAATAAACTGTTAGTCACCATGCACATTTACATGTCCACTCATCCATAGAAAATCAAAAATATTTGTGTAGATTCTAGCTAGCAGAACATTACTTATGTGTTGTGTACATCGAAAGGTCGTGTCTTGAGTGGCTTTGTTTAAAACTCTCATACCGACCACGGTATCGGTATTGCGTACAAGCTGCTCTCCTATCTATGTAGCTAGGTAGATGATTATACGGCTATCGCTAGTTGGGCGGCCTCCAAGAAATCGACTATCAACAACGGCACATGCGTTCATTCATGAAAAATTCTAATACGTATTATGCATGCCGTGAATGTGTTTCGTCCAATCTCAAATTAATAGCATTGCAATAATACTATTTTGAAACTGGGAATTTATAGTAATGTACATGAGCTCTCGAGCTCGAAGCTCGTCCCAGGAAAAACTACCACCATTCGTTTCAAAACGACCTCTGTGGCGCAGTAGGCCAATACCCGCCTCAAATGCAAACGGTTGCGGGTACGATTCCAGCCGCGGGACAAATGTTTGTATGATCTGCCAGTATTTGTCTTGTGTCTGGGTGTTTCTATGTATAATACTCGTATGTGTGTTTACAAAAATAAAAATATTTAATAAGTATAGCAGTAATGTGGGTACCCATAACACACGCTCTGCTTACTTTGAGACCAGATGATGTTGAGTGAAATGTCCGGCATTATATATATTTTATTATTTTTATTATTCCACATAGACACGGCCGAACTATGGTCGCGGCTTGTGATATCTAAGATTAAATTTGGCGAAGGATACCGCATACCATCAAGCGGGGTTTTTGTCTGTTCCTTCATCTTATAAACATAAACGAAACACTGAAAAACTAGCCGTTATAAACTACAAAACCAGTTTTCTGTGAAACTTCGCTTGCGCATTCGTAATTCGTACTACGATATTCAAGAACGGAAGTACACAGGCTTAGTATGTTTTCGCATTTCAGTGAATTGCTTTCAAATTTACTAGAATTTTCCTTCAACAGACGTACCTGATAACGTTGATACATTACATGGGCGGTTCGATCCGCAAAGACATGTCGAGTAAGGTTACGCACTTGATAGCGGCGGCGGCGACCGGCGACAAGTACCGCTACGCGTCTGGCTTTGGTTTGCCCGTGCTGGCACGTTCCTGGGTCGACGCTTGCTGGGACCGCCGTGATGACCCCGACTGCCTCGCTACAGAAGACGCTATCATTGTAAGTTTAGAACCTACTTCTACATCACACAGCAGATTTGTTGCATATTCTATAGTAAAAGTTCGTAATGCACAAATTATATCCTCTTTCCTATAATCCCATTATTAGCTAGTGTAGTGTTTAAATATGATCTGTCCTTGTCACTCTAATGTCAGTGAATAATGACAACATTAAAACATTAATGTGTGATTAATTAAACCCTTGACATGCAACTTGGCCTTGTAAAATTTCGATCTATAGAGTTAAACTAATAGAATTCGTGTGTGTAGGTTGACAAATTGCACTGTTGTTTGACTATAGATTCATAACTTGTTGTCTTACTAATTATATGAAGTTGATTGTAAGTGGGTATGTTGAGAACTCCTTCCCAAAGTTACTACTTATTTTTATGGGATAAAATGTATGTTGTGAAGATCTTGAAATTTGTAGTTGTACATTTGTAGGTTACTAGCTGCTGCCCGAAGCTAGGCACGCGTGCTACTTACATAAAAAGTAGCCTATGTCTGTTTTCAAGGCCCCATCTATTTATATTGATTTGATACCAAAATTCATCAAAATCGGTTCAGTGGTTTAGGCATTAAAACGTGACAGACAGACGGACAGACAGGGTTACTTTCGCATTTATAATATTAGTAGGGATTTTTTACCCCATATCCATAGAATCAAAGTGTGTGTCAAAGTTTCAACGCAAATGGCGCAATTTGATATAATTATACGATCTGGATTGAAACTTAACCACTTGTACGTCCGAGCGCGGCAGCTGTCTCCCTCTAGAACGTCCGCCCGCGCGATTGTAATTCTGCGGCGCCGAGCGCTTGGTTCATTTTCAACTTCGAGCGGGATAACTAGATAACTACTATAGCTAGACTTAAATAAAAAATACATATGGATAGGTAAAACTATACAGATCAAAACTACGTGAAAAAATAATTTCTACTATGAATCTAAATACTGAAATATAAATTTAAACTTGACAATGTAGGTTAAATTTCAATAAACTCGGCATTTTGTTAAATGTCGATTGTTTTGCCATCAGTCGATGGGCCAAGAATATTGGTAAATATTTCAATAGCAATAATCTTGAGGATTACTTTGATATATAGCACTAATATAAACAAGACTAATAAAACAATCTAAACAACACCCGCACGCACTCACTTCACAAAACGCCAACTCACGCAAAACTTTTTTGTTTTTAAATTTAATTTTAATATATTTGTTGCCAGGTACGGTTTTTTTGGATTCTACCATACGCCAATCTTATTAAAGAGTTTTCGGTCGATTTTGTTACCCGAACGTTCAAGTGGTTAAAGTTTTATCAAAAAAAATAATTTTTCCCGAACAGTTGCATACTTTTCGTGTATGCAACAAAACCTACCTAGCTATCTTTCGAAACCGTTATGTTTGTCAAAAGCCAGACATCTAAATGTTAACAATGCACCATCAATTTGAATGAACATTTCGTGCACCTTTAATAAACGGTAGAGTGACAAACCGTAACTATAATTCACATTTCCTGTATCCTTACGCAGCGGGTACCAAAGGAAGTTGCCAAATTAGATAGCCGACATGAACTTAGGAGGGTCTGGTGAATTTGTTTTGCAATAACAGTTTCAAACTAAAACTCTGCTCTAGGTCCATTTGCCCATTAAAAAAAGTATATACGAAGAATACAGTAGTATTTATTATACCTGCTATTTATTGGTTTCTTACTTGCTCATAAATATGATTCAACGCAGTCATAGTCGATGAGCGTGGGAAAAACATAGTTGAACTCAATTTGATACTTTTTTTGCAGAAAGAGCACAAACTCAAAGTGTTTGCTGGCGCTCGGGTTTGCTTCGTCGGATTCCCTGAAGATGAGACCCAGCATATGGCGGAGGTGCTCGCCAGCAATGGCGGCGGCACCTGTCCACTCGACGACCCCGACTGCACACATGTCGTAAGTAATTTATAACTATCACGTTACGTGACAAATCACAATAAAAAATACCGTTAGCAAAATAGACAGGACAGACCTTGGCCGTTACGTAACAAGCGTAGCAAATATGTAAACATCGACTTTTAAATCAAATGTGTTACGTATGTTAACGCCAACTCAACACGTGTGCTTACCCGTTCACGCAAAAATAGTCAATCATCAACATAAATAAAGTAACCCAAAGTATTGGTACTTAATAACAGAACGTTTACCTCTGAATACATCATATAGTCAGTTTATTTTTATATTTCTTGCCACATTATATGCATATTTAGTTACTAATTATAGCATTATGAAGTCAGCATGCACGTAGTTGTACCCTTGGGAACTCAAATCACTCCTAGTTGCTACTTTGTAGACACAATGATTAGCTGGTGGTATATTAGGTGGTTATTGAACATTCGTGTATGCTCTACCTCTAATTTCTTCCGATGCCTGCATTATTTAGCAATACATACCTTCAATGTCAGATGTTGCTTGTTTAGCAATTTACGAAAGCAAACAACGATTGCCAGTCGAGTGGCGACTCAACTCAATGTCAGCGTTTTTACGTTTCAACCAAATAAAGGACGTTACTGATTCGCTCTTGCAGTTATTATACAACTCCTTGTATTTTCATTTGAGTAGCTATTTAGTTTTTTGTTTCAGCAGTATTTGTATTATTCTTTGTATTATCAGCATTTGTGTAGGTATTATAGAATGTCCACAATGTTTTATGCGCTGAAACCGCACCCGCCCGCCATGACCCATTCCATACGACACAAAGTCGACCCATTGTTTGTTCGTTGTTTATGTTTCATGTACTTATGTATATGTTTTATAGTACCGCTTTACAATCAATTCACTATTTCATTAAATCACGTATTTCATGCAAAGACGAAACGTACCTGTCCGCACCACTTAACATCATTCTAGTGTTGTTTACATTTCATCGTGTCACATGTTGTGTAACGTATCAGTTTGCTTTGTAATATATCTGCTCTAGTTGCACTCTCCTTACCATCACTTATCTTTTAAGTAGGTTATAAATTCAATCGATTACATACCACTCTAATAACCTCTTTGTTGTTGGATCCCACAATAATTCATTGTAACGCTGACTATTTTCTGAACAACTAGCATCTACATTCTACATACCTACTAATTAGGAACTACATCTTCGGTAGGCAGTATGCTTTCGTGTCTAACTGGCTCTATCTCGATAATAATAAGTTATCGTTGTGCATGTCTGTATTGGAATGGCTTCATTACATCATTGCGTGGTGTGTTCACACATGTTTCAGGTAATGGCCAATGGGGAGACTTTCGGTCGTTCGCTTATCCTATCGCCTCATCCGAGCACACCCAGCTCTACGAAACCTTCCCGTCCCACTCCCAACCGCTCCCAGTCGACTCCCAAAAGCTCTCTGTACCGTAGACTGTCAGCGCGATTGTCGGGCTGCCGCTCCAGTCCCTCCAAACACATTGATGACCCTAGTGCTCAAAAGGCTCGCGATGATAGAGAAAACCTATTACAATTAGCTCGGAATAGCCTCAGAGATAACAACCCTTCCAAAGATCCACTTAATGAGTTCAGCACTAGCAGTGTAGGAAAATCTATGACGGATGATATTGATGATAGCAAAAGTCCTTCGCATACTGAACAAGTGGAGCTACGAAAATATAAAATTAATGATAAAGAAAATAAAGAAATGGCTCGAATACTACTTGGGTCTGTTAAAGTAAACGGCAAAGACAAAAGGGAAGTTTTTAGAAATAAGTCTATGAATGTATTTAATTTAGTCGATTGCCTAACCGAGGCGGGATCTCTGCATTCGTCTTTAACGAAAAGTTTATGCGACCTAGATGCAAAGGATGAGCCGGACTTTTTACTGCCGGACACCACTAGAAATAAGGAATTGCAACAGTCAACGACCACTATTTCTTCTGGAAAGAAAAGAAGTCGAAATTCGACTGACTCAAATTTCCAGATCAGTACAATCGATGTTAATCTATCTCCCGACAAAAGCGAGGACAGTAACTGGAAATCTATCAAAAGGTTGAAAATAAAAGATTCATTCAAATTCAAAAACAGGCCTACAATTTTTAAGAAGACCAAAAAAGAGTCTGTTTCTAAACCCGCTGGTGAAATTGTCGTGGAGCCTGTCAGTCCCGAAGCGAGCAAACCAACCGATCCTGCGGGAGAGTTCGTTGCGTCCACGTCTTCGCCTATAAGAGAGGACGACAATGCTTCAATCAGTTCAATGAACACAAGTAAGCAATCTGGTTTTTTCGACATCTCATTCGCTTCGAAAACAGTAAAATCAGCGTCTAAACTGCGAAGAAGCGTTAAATCTTTCACAGCATCGTTCAGAAGCGAAAGGAAGAAAAAGTACGAAAAGAGAGATCGCAATACAGTGGAGGTGGACGCGTGCCATTTACCGTCGGAGCTCAAGAACGTGTCCACGCCTAAGAGAGAACTCGATCACATGAGCCTGGATATATCGCCCGTGCAGGTGGATACCGTGGACAGTACTAATCTGGCGACGCCGGTGCGGGATCCCGATGTGGACGAGTTGGATGATTCTGCAGTTTTCAAAACACCACAGAGTGTGTGGCTTAGAGCGCACCGGCACTCGATCTGTGGCGTCGCTTCCCCACGCGGCAGTAGTGCCCCCTCCCCCCGGCACGTGCCTCCCCCCTCCCTCCCGCTGCACCCCCCCTCCCCCCGTCACGTCCGCGACCAGCCGCCGCCCGCCTCGTCGCCTCCCATGCGTGACGTCCGCGCCATATCGCAATGCCATGGAATATCGCTGCCGGTACTAACACCATTTTATTCAGTAATACTAAACTAGTTTATCGTGAACTATAGATCATTTCTTTACTTCAGCTCGTGAACGCTCTGGTACCCCCAAGGGGCTTGAATGCATGCCGTGTTATTATACACGGAATCGGTAGGTGCTTATTAGGGCGCGCACACGAGAATGTGATGCTCTATTATCGCACGTATGTCAAGTGCTTAGGATCGCCCTTTAGGTGGAGGGTAGGTAGATGCATATACATTTAAGGTAATTAGTTGCAAATGTTTGATTTATTCTGTAAACCAGGTTGTCGACGAGCATAATACTGTAGTGGCGCCGGAGTGCTCTCCCAGAGTGCACGTCGTCAAAGCCGAGTGGTTCTGGGCCTCTGTGCAGAACGAAGAAGCTCAAGACGAGAGAGATTATCTTTTCAAAGACGTGAGTACTCTACCTACACATACCCACATTCATCATAAAGTGTAACTACACTTTGGGTTTGATTCAATATTTATTCAAAAATGCTATGCAGTCGGGACTGTTGATGCCAATTTTGGTCAACTGCCGATTCAATATTATAATTATTACTAGCCTGCATTCGGCTTACATCATGAACGTTTTCCCCTAGTTGGTTTGGTTTTGGGGGGTTCCACCACAGTGCCAGATTCTGCCTCCAAGCAGTAGGGTGAACATTACTGTGTTTAGGTTTGAAGGGCACTGGAGCAAGTAAAATTGCTGGTGCTAAACAGTGTTTTCATAGAACAGTTCAATATATTTATGGTGTAATAAAGTATTTTCTATCTATCCGTCTATAACTATAAGGGAATTATAACTCGGCAGTACCTAGAGGAGCTATCGCGGCGGTCGTCAGTGGGCGGCGTGAACGCGGGCGCGGGCGCCTCGTGCGGCGCGGACGACGCGGTCAGCGGCCCGAGCTCCGGCACGCCCGTGGGCACGCCGGCCCAGCTACAACGACTGCGGAAACGAAAGCTTCGAGGAGGAGACTCCGCATTGCACAAACGACGCTCCTCCGTCGGAGACGCCGTTCTCTTGAGCTTGTCTGGCAATCTATTGGACTGTACGCCCTCACCGGATGGAAAAAATCTTCTTGAATGTGGTGGGTTTCGTTAAATTACATCCTCCGTCGGAGACGCCTTATTCGTGAGTTTGTCCGAGAATCTGTTTGACTTTACGCCCTTGCTGAATGGAAAAAAAACCTCCTTAAATGTGGTTGGTTTCAATAAGTTTTTTCTTATCGTGTCACTAGTGATTTCAAACCAGTGTTGTGATTAGGATTAATGCTCGATGTTTTCATTCACCGTTTGAGAGTACTAGTATAGCGCACTAACATTCTTCAAAAAAAAAAACTATTGTTGCACGATTGGATTCGAACCCTAAAGTTGTGAACCGTACGCTCTCGCCGGAAAAAATCTCTGTCTTGAAACCCACCACGGTTTAATTAAATTGTGATATCTAACAGCCCTAAAAATGCATAATGCAATGTAATGCGATTTGAGCGCCGCCGTCAAGACGCGTCAAGATAATTTACTGCGGATGCCGCCTTAATCGAAATAATAATGTACTGTTTCTGTGTAGAATCAGAGGTGCCCGACAATGTAGTCCGGAAACTTATGTCCCCTCGACAACAAGTGTTCATGGAACTACTACAGACAGAGTCGAATTACGTCGGGATTTTACATACCATAGTTATGGTAAGCAAATTTATTATTAATATTGTTTTCGTTTGTAATTTTTAAATGGAGCATGCTCACAAAAGTATATTGGTTGCAGATGTTCAAACAACCGTTGGAAGAGATGGCTGATAATGAGGAGGACAACAGTAATGGAAAAATTCAAGCGTTGCTCAATAATACAGAACTCAAAATTATTTTTGGAAACCTACCGCCTATATATGAATTACATCAGTGAGTATCAATATATTTAATTAAATATTTAATTCTAATTATTATCCCCAATATGTATAAAACATGATACTACTTTTGTATTTCTTGCATACACAGTCATGCTATAACATATATATATTATGCTATATTTCCTTCCTTCCGTCTTATTAGAACCAAGATCTTGTGGAACTTGACACTAACACATTTTTAACCATACTCCATAATAATATTCTAAATTTGAAAGTATCTCTGTCTATTTGTTCGTCTGTTTTTCTTCTTTCGTGTAAATCAACTCTACATATAATTTAAATTTGCTTCGACCAAAAGTTGCTACCGCTATAGCGCTGTATGAGGCGGTGTTGAGGCTCTTATATAGAACATAGTTTGGAAAGGAGCACCACAGTCGAAGTGCACACGTGACTCGTCTAGCATTCCCCATTTACACAAATTATCGGCCTTTCCTAGTCTCTCAACATTTATCAAACGTTGATCGCTGTTTAAAATAGTGCCATCCCAGATAGCGACAAATAGTCACAGGGCGAATCTTAAGCAGGATTTAGGTATAACCTGCATAATTCTGTTTGTTATCATTTCGGTAACATTTGGTTAGAAGATAGATATTATATCTTGGAGAAGGATAAAGCTACCACTTATGTAGGTATCACACGTGCGAAACTAGTTTATAAAACATCAACTGTTATTAACTGTTGTATTTGTTCCTAGGCGAATGTTAGAGGACTTGCGGTATACGCAAGCGCATTGGAGCGAGGAGATGAGCATAGGGAGATTGGTGCTAAGGTATACTCCGGACATGGTGAAGGCGTATCCACCATTCGTCAACTTCTTCGAAAACACTAAGGAGATGCTGCAACAATGCGATCGTGATAACCCAAGGTAAATTTACGTAAATATGGAATAGCTAGATTTTACTGACTGGCCTCTTAGCTCAGTTATTGGTCTTGATAGTAATTCTGTCTATTGCGCTGTACGTTGAGGATTCGATTATCTCCTTTCATCGATGAATGAACATAGATGTTTTTTCTGTCTATAAATTATCATAAGTATTTGAAAATATATAAGAATTAAATAATTCTATCAATCATCTCGTTCTCGTAGTACAAGCTTTTGCTTAGTTTTAGGGCTAGATGGTGTTGTATGGATGGTCCACTGAGATTTATTATTTACTAGTTGTCCCGTCCGCGACTTCGTCTGCGCGTTTAAAAAAGAAGAATATATATCACATTAAAACATTTGATTTTGCTTCTATATGACGCAATTATTAATGAACGTACCTACAATGACAACTGTCATAACATAACAAACCGACGGTCGTCAAAGGTCGTATCAAACTGAACTCACCACCTTAAATCTTTAATATTTTACCTTATTTTTGCATTTTTTAAATTTAATTCTGGTATTTGGGAAAAAGACAAATCCAACAAATTAAAAATTATAAATATCGATTCAGCCATTCTCGAGTTATAAGCTTTGTAACTAACACGACTTTGTTTTTTTATAGATTAATATCTTTCGATCTAACTTGAATTGACTGCGAAATACAAAAATAACTTTATAAGAAATCTTCTTTCTTCGTAATGTAAAACCGTTTTGAAGCTAGAACGAAATTATCTTATCTTAAAAATAATACGCATTTACTTACCGTTCATTAAAACATATTATTTAATTACCTCCATATTTCATTGTTTGTATATTTATTTACAGATTTCATGCATTCCTGAAAATCTGCCAAACAAAGCCAGAATGTGGCAGACAGAGTTTACAGGAACTTTTAATAAGACCAGTGCAGCGATTACCTAGTATAAGTTTATTACTTGATGGTGAGTTTATTTCTATTAACCTCCAAAGCAAAAAAGATACCTTTCCTTACTTACCTTACCTACAACATAAATCCTATTTAACTTTCTAGCATACTTATATATAATTTACAATGTTTTTTACCGACAACAGAAAATAACTCTTCTAAAACATGTTACTTTAACATAACAGATAAGATCCCAACCACACTCTATAAATCATACATGTAATCTAAACAAAACTATAACTAAGTGACTTCGGACTTTGTGGACTTCGGACTTTGTGAACTTCGGAACAGCTTCGGAAAAGTTTTACATACATAAGGAGAGAGCGAAACCGCTATATCCGTCTGTCCGTCTCGTCTATCCGGCCCTAATCAGAGTTTTAGCTCGCATTCTAAAAAGTTTTTAATATACTCGTACATGCATATAATTATGAAGTAATTAAAAGGCAAAATTATCACGGCTTTACTAGATTGAGTAACAGCCTGATTTGTAAACCTTAAATTAGGTATATCTACTAATGTTGTGCCTAACAGTCAACGCTGACATCTGTGCCTGATCCGATCAAGTCCAACGGAAGACCAGCGCTTTGTTGTTATGCTAAGCAGCGAATGCTGAGTTGGAGCTTTTTTGTGGCGTTTTTTTTGTATTGCTTGTAATTTTAATATTGTTATTATATTATTATATTTTAATATATTTTAATTATACCGTCAGAAATTAATATAATTCTTTCTGTGGATTTATATCAAAAATGAGTTTTGTAAAGTTGCACATTTATTTGAACAGACATTTTAAAACATACGAATAAGAACAACCCGGACCACTCGGCGCTAGTAGCGGCGCTAGCAGGACTGCGAGAGGTGATGTCTCACATCAACGAAGACAAACGCAAGACGGAGGGACAGCTACAAATGTTTGACATCTACAACGACATTGACCAGTGCCCGGTAACTATCACTAACTATGTATTGATATATGTAGTAGTATCAAGAGGGATTCTTAGTTTCTTCGACGTATTATGTATGACACATCTCGTATTATAACATAGCTCTTATGAACGAATTGTTCTACATCATAATCATGTGTTATATAGCGAATTTGTTTGTTGCCGTGTATGTTTCCTTGTAAGTTAAGTTGCCTGTCATCAAGACAGGTTCTATGTTCTGCGCTGTAGGTTCAATAGGATGTTCAATAGGATCTTGGGAGGAACCCAGGATAAACATATGTGTTTTTGTGTCTTAGTGATATCATAACTATGTATATTTCAATCATACATCATCTGTTCATGGTCATCTGGTCACTATAATACAAGCTATGCTTAGTTTGGGGCTAGATGGTGTTGTATGCATTGTCCACCAATATTTATTTATTTTATTTGTGTCTGGATATTGTCATACTTGCTTATGAATTTAATTTCCGTTTACAGGCACACCTAGTATCCTCACATCGATCGTTCGTCTCACGCTGCGAAGTGGTAGAGCTATCTAAAGAACTTTCTGGAAGAGGGGATCACCTTGTATTGTTTCTGTTTACTGACACTATGGAGGTCTGCAAGAAAAGATCTAAGGTACGGATTACTATTTTCCCTTCGGTCCGAAAAACTCAATAATTGATATTGAATAAGTGATTTTCAAATGTAATTCAAAACTATAACTGAGCTAATTGGGAGGTACATTGCCTTTTTATCCAGATAGATGTCGCATCACCGACAATACTTTACTTTGGTATTTTAGCTGTCAAATTGCATGTGTTTATTTTTATTTGTAGATTTATTTCCAAATTATTATTAAAATACTACAGTATTGCGCTCCCGACTGAAAAAACAGAGGCTCACATATATTCCCCAAAGATCCAAAACAAGGAAAAATTTGGAACAGAAAAATCTGCACTGAAGTTTTCGTTACGATCGTACTCAAATCTATGAAGAAATCACAGTTTTAGCCCAAAAAATATATAACAACGCGCTCTAAAAGAGAAACCAACCTAAAATGTTTTAAAAATAACCGTTTAATTTTCCTGTCACGGAGTACGTTTTCTACATCAAACACTACAAATTGCTTCTATCACATTCAAAGCAAAAAGTCCCAACTTCATACAAAAGGCATTCACACTTGTACTGCCATCTGCAGAAATCCTTGCGTGTGCCACCCCATTGGTGAACCTTCCGGCATCTTGTAACAGACCTGTAATAACTAAATGATTACCTTTTTCACATAAATCAAATGAGCTGCAAAACCTCAAGTTTATTTGTTTTGTTTCAGGCTTTCAACAGTAAAAGCCCCACGAATGGAACTGGGACGATGCGTATAGGATCAAGCAAGCCTTACAGACACATATCACTAATGCCACTAAGCACAGTCAAACGCGTCGTCGATATAAGAGAGGCAGAAGGTAAACTCAGAACAAATTCTGACCTGTTTTCCTAACAATATCTCTTTACATTGACAGGCAATTACCACGTGAAACCAAGTTCGCGTAGTAATAAGGTAAATTGTCTAATTCCAGATTGTCACAACGTTTTCGCATTGATGTGCCGAAGCAACCAAGAGCTCAAAGAGAAGCTGTACTCGTTTATGATAACGGATGAGACAGTAGACAAATCTTACTTCCTACGGCAGTTGTGCAGACAGATGGCCAATACTGTCTGTAAGGCTGACGCGGTAAGTCAAAAACCGTTTCTCTTTCACTATACGGGTATACACGTATTTACGTGCTATGGATGTTGGGTATGTTGGGTGTTTCACTACGTGATAAAATCCGCTACGACGAAATACGTAGAAACACAAAGTCACCGACGTAGCACTAAAAATTTGCAAGTTGAAGTGGTAATGGGCAGGCCACATAGCTCGCAGAACGATAAACGTTGTGGAATAAAAGTTCTCGAATAGCGACCAAGGAAAACGAAGAGTAGGATAGTCCACCCGATGGACTGACGACATTGTAAAGATCGCAGGAAGACACATTTGAAATGTATAAACTCTCTTGTATTCGTTTTTCGTAGTTAAGGTAGTTATTGTTATAAGATGGATCATGCAAAAAAGTGCTAGGACCTGGACGACTTTCTTGCCAGTTCTTCTCGGGCTTGGGTAAGGAGGAATTGGCACCTGAATTCACCTAGTATGTTAGACGATTCAAAGTGATCCTTGTGATTTTATTGAATAAAATATCTTTTGACTTGACTCCACTATATTGATTCCATATATATTGACTCCCAATATTACCTCAATTTTAATCAGACTTTTGAGCAAACAAAGTCTATTTTCGATGCAAAAGAGCAAAATGGATGCTATTACATTAAGTGCTTGAAGATTACTTTTAACTTTTAACCATGAGCAATTTTAAATTTCAGGACAAATTTCTTGCGTGTCTGGAGTCGCATCAGCTCGATATCGATACGAGCGATCTCGCGCTCAGCACGTTATCGAAAGTATCTAAATTCGCGGCTCGAACAAGAATAAAGGTATGCTTGTACTCAATATTAATTGATTTAACATTTTGTACATAATAGAAAGTGTTTCATCTGTCTAAATGCAAATGAAATATTTTTACGTTAAATGTATAAAACGAAATTTTGGAAAGACAGCATGAAATAAACAAAACTTGTAGATGTAGCTTAGCTTGAAATATGGAAATAACAAAATGCATAACCAAACATTTTATTGGTATGTATGCAAAGGTCGGATTTTATATGTAAGCACGATCTGTGTAAGTATGGCATGAAATATCCTGTTTCATTTGAATATTCTCTTGTTAATAAAACTATCAGACATTAATATATCCGAAACATCTTGATTCTTGCTGGAATAAATATAGTACACACACTGGCCTCAATTCAGTTGTTTCGCTAGAGTAACTAAAATTTCCTATAACAAAAACGATCTTATTTTGTTTGCATTAAAGTCTGAATTAGAATAACATTTTTAGTGACACTTCCTAAATTAACGTATAACTGACGTGTTTTAGCTCAATGTAAGGAGGTGTTGATTAAAAGTCTCTACATTATTTTCAATAAAAGAAATAATTGGAATAAAAATTATAGCAAAACAAAAAATAATTTTAACCTATTTTAGAACTGTGATTTAAAATGGGTACTCTTATTTGAACTTTATTGGTAGAAAATAAGGTCGTCCATATTTTAGAAAATTTTAGCTAGTTCGGCGAAACAGAATTGCCAGCAATATACATGCACTGTTTAATAGCAACATATATATATATAGCTCACGTACAATCAATGGTAACGACATTGTCAATGATTTGAAACTTGGATTACACGCACGTAATACATTCAGAAACACGTATCGAAGGGAGCATATCTAATTATTTTATTCCAGCAATAATTATTGATGGTTGATAAATATTGTGATAATCAGTGATTATTCAAACAAATATATTGTGTATACGAAAAGCAATCAGGTATTAAGCACATTTCACAATGGGTTGCTGCTTAATAGATGCGAAACCGGAACCATAATATTTATGTAACTGAAATTCATGCGGTGTATTACTGGACAATCGCTTGTCATGCAAATTATCTTCTACGATCAGCGAACGAAAATCGAACATTGAAATAGTTATTTCACGTCCCAGGACTCCTAAAATAATAACGTCCATAATGCTTCTTGTTACGTTTACGTCGAGCTATTGTCCGTTCACCGTAAGTCCCCTGCTGTAAAGTTGGCACTATTGATTGTCAATCTCTTGTTGTCTAATTCCACCCAATCAAGTGCGATCTCGCGACGCCGCCATGACAGGTTACTTAAATAGGGATACCAGCTTTCGACACAAAGCCTTTAGTATGGGTAAACGCGATGACTGCATGGATAATAATTATTACTGATGAATTCATAATTGAAATGACAGCAGCACAGATTCGGATACGACAGATGATGACAATTATGCAAGTGACAGTGATATGTCTGGAATCCTTCCTTTCGACCATAATTACTGTCAGAAAGAAATAAATCAATAAGTAGTTTAAAATTTAAAATGAGTCATCATTTACAACCTTACTAGTCTTATAACTGTATATTATTTAAAAATATGCAAGTAAAACATTTTAATCTGTGGTGGGTACATACAAGTTTAGATAATGTTGCCGGCAACCAGCAATCACCAAATGGGGTAAATACTACATATATTGTTGGCAACACCGTAGGCAATGCAGCCAATTCCGAAGGCAGGGGACATCTTACGGTGAACGGTCTATACGTCGTCCTTCAGTTTATCATATTCAAATTATTATCCGATGACATGTTGAACCTCGTAATAGCTGAAATTTATTTGATTGTAAACCATAACCAGTGTTGAGGCGATTAGAACAAAAAAAAATTGTATTTAAATCGGTCGAGCCATTTTAGAGTCTTTACAAGGCAATTGATTTTTATATATAAGAAGATATCATTCAATTCTGGGCTCTGTTCAAAGAAGTAAGTCAGTACCTGTCACCATATAATCACTAGAAAAACACATGTGGTTCTTAACGTAATGCGTTCAAAACTTTCGTGAGTTGTACTCTATACATTTATTAACACGGGTTTTACTCACGTATTATTTTGTCGATGGAGGCACCGACACTGTTTCGATTCATCTAGAGAATCTTCATCATGGAGGCATCGACAAAATAATACGTGAGTAAAACCCGTGTTTATTAAAATGTTTTAGCAATGCTATTTATCGTTTTCCGCCGGACTCAGTTACATAAGTAAAGAGGGGAATAGTTAGCGTTCTGTAGGTTAGATGTAGGTTTGTTGAGAGCGGTGTAGTGGAGCGGTGGTTGTGTTGTAGCTGGAGGCGATCGCCGGACTGGGAGGGTGGCTACGCGCCGAGCCGGGCGCTGGGCTGCTAGACACATGGGTATTGCGCGCTCACTTACTCGCAGTCGCACAGGTCTGACGCGGCTCTGACACACCTCTCGCACACTCCGCCCCCTCGTACGCAATAACCCAGGGGTGATCCATTGGTGAAATTTATTGCGATTGCTTGCGAGTATCTAAACTTAAATACAAACGCCAAATTTGCGTATTTCTTACCGGTTTCGAATCTAAACTGATTGAAATTGTAATAGATATTAATCAGCCCACAGATCTATGTATCGTAATTTGATAAATAAAATACGCTTTTAATAGAAACTATCTGCTGCTCGCTACATAAAGCCCATATCCGTTCCAAGATACAATGTATTTCCGTACAAATTTTTGTCAAGATTCCGTTCAGCCGTTTAGTCGTGAAAAGGCAACAAACTAACATGCAAGCAGACAGACAGAGACACTAGAATTTGTAATATTAATATGGTATTTGATGCAGTAAGAAGATTTGGTAATTTTCCTGTAAATAATATTAAAGATACTATAACGTATTAGCGTCGTATTTCTCGCCTAGGATCACCCCTGATTGCACTGTTTCCTGTGGTTAGAACTTGTTTCAGTCGGTCCTGTTTTAATAAAGACGTCTTTTTACTAACCTACTGCACTTTCCGAAACACAGGAACCAAATGTGTAATCGAAGCTTTATCATTTGTACGAGTTTCACTACTTATTAGCTTCTATAATCAAATAACTATGAGCGTCAATGTGGCGTATGTGATTGAGATGAGAAGAAAATGAACATCAATCGCCGAGATGATGACCGGAGGGACGGAGTGACCGTAAATAACGCTTCGCTTTAAGTTCATTTGTTATTAACAGTGTTTCGTGAGCGTGCCATACCTGAGGTTGTGTTGTGTCATTAACTAAGCCATTATATTCGCTGTCTTTTCATTTCTTGGTATCTTTGTGTCTGGGACTGGGTTCTCGTTTGTATCGTATTATAATTATTATAATCCTAACAACATGGTTACTGATAACTTATCATTCGACTTCGACTTAGTTAATTATAAATATTCTCCCTTGCACTATTAAACAGCATGAAACGCACTTTAATTTACTATTTATCTGAAAAAATCCCTAAGATTCATGTTTTAGTATATTTTAAACTCTTTGAATCTGAATTCATATTGGTTAGCTAACAGGTATTTAATAGGTCTATATACCGAAACGTATGGAATTATTAAATACCGGTTAACTACAAAATGATTCATGTTTTGTCTATAAAAAACATTGTAATTATTGCATGGTGGTGACGCCCAACTGTAGGATGTATCACATCCATATTTTTGGTACCATCCTACCTTTACGATTCACGCCCTTACATAGAGTTTTGTCTTGACGAATTTGTGTTATCAACATTGTGCGGTGTTCAGGTGGGACGTGCGCTTTCGTTCAACAAAACGCCGTCGAAGCTGAAGCGCGCTATGTCGTCGATGATTTCTCCGTTCGGCTCGCAGGCTAACCTCACGCCGGCCTCGCAACTCGCGCAGATGCGGCTAGCCAGTTGTAATAACATCAATGTAAGTAAACTAGCAAGAGCTTGGATGCATGTACACGCTGGAAATCGGTTATTTATGCCAATAAAAACGAGCGATCGAGTGAGGGCATTTTAGTTTTATAAACGCCTTATCTGCATGATTTCGTTGCGATTATTTTTTGTGGACGCAATAGACTGTGCCAACAGACGAATCACTCGTGTTCCTTTTAAGCTTTATTTCGTTTAACTGAATCCAGCTGTCATAAACTGTATTACTAAGGTCTGCAGTCTGCCCACTAAAACATGTAACACTGACCTGCGCAGAATTTCGATAAATCTCAGAAGAACAGTTTGTTCTGTGGTCTAGGTGTAATAAAGTATCATAATGTATACTGTCAGTCATCCGGTTCCCAAAGTACAAGCTATGTTCAGTTCAGGGCTAGATTGTGTTGTGTGTGTCCACTTATATTTATTTAAATGACGTACTAACCGGCATTGTAAATCATGTGAAAGATAACAACCATCAAAGCATGTAACCATTTCCCTGTAGGTGTAACATGCGGGCATGTTGCAGGAGATGGGAGGCGAGGGCGGGTCGGTGCTGGTAGCGCCGCTGTCAGTACAGCCAACTCGTAAGGCGACGGCGGGGGCGGCCGCAGCTTTGCGCCGCTTGTGACGTCGCAGCTCGCGGCATGCCTGACCGCTCGCGCCATAGACTACCCAATGTGCCACTAACGAGGTGCGAACGCGGAATGAACACTCTTCTGTGATGATTTGTGAATTGCTAGGCGTAAACCAGTGCTAAGACGGAAATGGGAACTTAAAGTTGTTTACAAACTTGTGTTGAGCCAGGCTCAGTATCGATGTGGAGTGCTAGGGAGTGCCTTGATAGTATTGTACTGTGAACGAGATGGAATTGAGTGCGCAGCTTTATTAAATTATTGCATAGTATTATTATTTGATATAATCGATGTCCTATTTGAGATCACTATGATTCTTACGAAGTGTTGATGTTATTCAGGAGCATAAATTCATTTGTACAATATTTGTATTGATCGATATTGGTGTTAACTTGTAGCTAGTCTTACAACCAGTAACCAGAAATCAATGGCCATTGCTAATCTAATCTTGATTTTACAAAAATATTTTGAACTTTTCTCTTGTTACTGGTGACCCGGTAGGTCACTTTTGGTAGTTATGGGTAAGTATGATATTGTTGGAATTATGTAGTAATTATTGCCCCGGCCTATGTGTATGTGTCACACAAGAATTTGATATTATTGATTTAGATTTGAGAATAATGTGTACATATTGTGATATCTTAATTTAAATGTAAAATAGGGTAAAGTAGTTGTATCAATGTTTCCCGTCGGCCGTTTTTAAAGCGTTCCTATTTTGTATCATCGCTTTTTGGCGGACATATCACTCGAATGCCTTGTCATTATTACGAACTAGTGAAGTCGGTAGTGTAAATAGTACATCATCTACGCAACTCATCCCAATTCAATGCGTATTTCTAAGTTGCGTACCTAATAAGTTTATGCGAGTCTCAATACGGCGGCTATTGCGTCTAATCATGTGTACGCATGTGAATGCATTGTACAAAGATCTATATTTATAAAATATTTTAAATGATTGATAAAATAAACAATTATTTTCAATCAGTGGACTTTTTGTTGTATTTAACCAAACCCTTTACAATTACCCAAAAACATTACAAAACCATTTTGACATTCCAATGGCATTCTAATCCGTTCCGTGTCGCGGGGACGGTCGTAAGAACACGTACGCATTGTGGCAAGCACGCAGAGGGACGGCTGCCACCACGCCAGCCAACGGAGCAATCGCCATGTAAATTGATATCTTTGGAAACTCTGCATTGAACAGCCAAAACGTTTTCATTCCTAAAGTAGCCTGGAACAAGGTTAAATATGAGACAATAGGGCCTCCAGAGCACCAGGGCGGATACGCAACTGGACATTCTTTGCATATCGAATTTTTGGTAAGCAGATGATTTTTCGCGCTTTTTTTTTGCTTAAGAACTCAATGGAGATTTAATATGTCTTATATGTAAAATACACTCATGGGCTTATTTAGGGGAACGCTTCAGCGATCAATAAAAAAGGTTTTATAAGTTATTATATGATGATAGCTTTGGGGTATCTTCGGGAGGTCGAAATCGATGTTTTGTATTGGCAAGCACGCTCCCCAAACCTAAACCTGATTGAACATGTTTGGGATAAGCTTGAAAAACAGCGAACAGCGAAATCCAGCACCAGCAAACGTAAGAGATCTGAAAAGTGCGCTGGAAGAAAATAACAGTGGAATGAAATGCCACAAAATTTTATTGATGACTTGATAAAAAGTATTCTAAGAAGAACGCAGGCAGCAACTAGACCAACTTTAATTTGAAGGGATTAACACCAATTAAATTACCGTGCCCAAACATACGGCAAAAAGACCCCGTACCTACTGTCATTATCAAACATCATTTTATAAATGAAATCTATTGTGGTTTTTTGTTGATGTAATTTTTTTGTAAAGAATAATTAATAAAATACTAATAAATACTCGCAGTAAACACAAGTAAAATAGTTTGTTTTTAAATCCTGATTTGTTTCTCTTTTGTTGCATTCCTCTAAATGAGACCATGAGTGTTTAGGAAATTTCATTCAAATTCTTCTTCAATGGTGCAATGATGATTGGCGGATGCAGTATGTAAATACTTGTACTTGTAAATACAGCTGTCGACGGCTATTTTGTGGTCCAGCTGTGATAGGATCTACCATTGAAGTTCTATCATATGCAACTCATGAGGTAAATTACCGTATTGTTCATGTTTTTATTTATCAATAGTGAAATCTTCCCTGTCCAGTTGCTAACATGTCCACTGAAAATTTGTCTAGCTGAGAATCTGTCCAAATGCACCGGACAGATTATATGTAGGTATATAGGTAATTATACCTAGAATATTATTTAAATCTCATAATGCATTGGCAACTAAAACCGTTGAATGTGCTTTCAAAAGCGCAGAAGTGTTCAAAACTCCACAACGACGATCGGCGCTTCGTCGCTAATTTACCCTTTAGAAATAATACGCTGCGAATGGAACTCACTAGTGTAATAAATGGGATAATTTGCCACTGCATGCCGATGCGACTGGAGCAAGCGTTATCTTCTGTCGCGACATTCATGTCCGACACGAAGTCTAGGCCCCCATACACATACAGCAGTCCGCCGAGCTCCATGAGGCAAACCAACGACACCGCCACGCCCGTCATTATCGAGTCTACGCTTTCGAGGAGAGGTATACCACCCTGTTGAAAAAACGCCATTTCGCTATTGCTGTACTTTTTCTCTTAACTTATAAAACATATCAAATGTGGCTGGCCTGTCAGCTCAGTTGGTAGTAACTCTGCCTTCTGCGCTGTAGATTGAGAGTTCGATTTCCTCAAAGGATAAACATTTGTGTGATTTTGTTCTTTGTCCGGGTATAAAGTATCATAAATATGTTATATGGTATAAAGTATCATAAATTATAAAATATATAAGTATTAGTCATCTGGTCACCAACAATACAAGCTATGCTTAGTTTGGGGCTAGATTGTGTTGTGTGCATTGTCCACACCACAGAACAGAAAAAACGATTGTAGTAAGTAGGCGGGGCCCGCGTAACACCTAGTATGCGGAATATCGCGCACTACAAGCTTCGCTCACTTCCGTCGTATTTGAAGTTTGTCAGGGTAACCGTAACTCAAAAAAATCATAATAAAATATAAAATGTTGTATTGTGGTGTTCTGGAGTGCAAAAATGATAGCCAAACCATAAATTTAACTAAAGGGGGCAATCATATCCCCGGTAAGTATTATTTTATTGTTTTAAACGGTTTTATTTAAGTTTTGTTTAAAATGCAAAACCGTCAAACAAAAACAGACTATGAATCATAACGTTTAAGGTTGCGTTTCTCTTAAACCTCGTCTTTCGCTATTTAATTAGGGATGTAACCCTAAAAAACTGAAGAATGTGTTATCGAAAACTTCATCATGTAAATAGTTACCCCTATTAAAAGGTTTATATATTCTAGGTCAATGTTTTTTTTGTTTTAATTAAGACTATATTCTAAATGTATTTAAGCCATAAGGTGTCCAGTGGTTAGTTAAGATGAAAATAACAGAAGTATTATGAAGAAATAAACTTCTGGTTTCATTTTTCCCAAGGCACCAAACATAAAAAAAATGGATTGATGTAACTCGGAAACAAAATTGGTTTCTACAAAAACAAGCACAATTTGCTCAGACCACTTTAAGGACCAAGATTTTGTAATTAAAAAAGTGGAAAGAAATACATGGTTGACATACATAGCTATACAGACTTTAAAAATGTTGTTTTATTCAGGTTATTATAGTGTTTATATTCATGACGTTTTATTATAATTTATTACCTACATTTATATTATGATTACGTAAATCGAAATCTAATGAAACGTATTAAAAATTACAGACACAAAATTTATCAGCAGAACCTTCTTCAACGCCAAAGAAACACAAGAGTGTGGTTGTTTTAAAATAAAGAATAGCTGTTTATTTGGCCCACCACAAATATAACCTGACGTACCCATCGTATTCGTATTTTGATATCCATCAGTAGGAAGGTATAATATTTGATATTGATACATTCGACTTGTAGCCTTTGGCACGTCACTAAGGAAGTAGCTATTTTTAGTGGACAATCAAATAACAGCCATTGCATTATCTATTATATTTCTTGTTGTTAGAGACTAAAATAAAAATCTTTCGCAAAAGCGTTATCTCTTGGTAAGTAGACTTACATTTTAGTACCTACTGACTGTCTAATTTATTGCGTTTAGAACCATGTTCTGATGGTGCTAAGGTTTTATATCAATAACATTTGTTTTATGGTTTGGTCCTTTTTAACGTTCTTTTTCAGTCAATTATAACTTTTATTTCTAAGTGTGTTTGTTTCTACATGTGTGAGTTCAGCTACACTGGTTCTCCTTATAAAAGTCATCATGCTATTTCTATTGTTCTTTCTGTTCTGTGGTCCACACCAATATATGTGCTGTTTACAAGGGTACAAAATGTATTGTTTGGTTATAATTTAATTCAATTGATGTCGGGGTATAACTGCTATGCCACGGACTCAAGCTACATGAAAACTTACGCTGGTCGCAAATAACAAACTGAACCCAATGCACGTTAGAACCAGAGCGCCAACTACAGTTTGCTCTATGAATCTGCAATAAAACATGATATCGTTGATAACACTTATATAAACCATTATCTAACAGCATTCTTTCTTACAGCATTTACAAATCAACATTTTACTAACACCAATTTCACTCTGTATTCAAATATTATGTGCAAAGCAGTCTTCAGTAGAATAAACGCTACCGCCATGTACGAAAACATAAGGCCGCTGAAGATTATAATAGACCTGCAACAAAATTACATCTTGTATTAAATGTTTAAAGTGCTAAAGAAATAATAACACAATATTGTCTTAGATAACTCACATAAGATGTGAATAGTCAGTTACTGATGTGCATTTTGAGTACATAGGTATAATCCATAAAGTGCCTGCAATATTGAAATAGTGTCACATGACATTATAGGTAACGCTAGTTTTTCTGTTGTTCTAAAACTAAAACTAAAACTAAAACTAAAATCAGCTAAATCAACACTTCAATTTAGTAAACTTTAAAAAAGTTATTCACCTTCAGACTTTGATGCAAACAAAATAAGATCGTTGGTGCTTTGCAAAATTTTAATTAGTCCGGTGAAACTACAAATCTAGTAAACTTTTAAAAAAGTTATTCAACTTCAGACTTTGATACACACAAAATAAGATCGTTAGTGCTTTGCGAAATTTTAATTAGTCCGGTGAAACTACAGAGTCAAGGCAAATATTTTAATAGAATACGGTCCTATTCTGAATAGCTAATATATGTATTTTAAGCTTACTTTCATGCATATTGGCGATGCCCTCCGCGTTAGGTTGAATGTAATCTACCAAAGCACAAAGAGCAGCTCCTGCTGAATGCAAAGCCGATAAGGCAATCAACAATCCGGAATGCCATACATTTTCGCTATTCAGGTGGGGATCTATGTGTCCCGAAGCTATAACGAAAATGGTTATTAATGTCATTTCAGATTCTTCCTCGAGGTCAAACAGTTTAGTTTAAATGGTTTGTCTAACAGGAATTATTTTCTTTGTGGTAAATTGACTAACCTAACTCTATAAAATATAACTCGTTACGTTATGAAAAACCGTTAGAGATAGAGATAATGAAGGAGACCGATAACTAGTCTCCCACATATATATCTGGCCCCAAAGTAAGCAGAGCTTGTGTTATGAGTGACTATGAGTGACTATAAGTGACCACATGACTGATAGACTAATTATATACTTATGTAAATGCATACATATTATACATAGAAACACCCAGACCCGAGACAAATACTTGCAGATCATAGAAACATTTGTCCCGCGGCGGGAATCGAACCCACAGATTAATACACACTGCACATATAAGTTTGTTCATAATGTATATAGGGTAGTGGCACCAAAAGATGAACGATTAAGCGTTTTTGACAACTTTGAGTAGCTTTTCCTCCTTTACTTTATGATATTATTGATTGCCATTATTTTTTAATAATTACTTATATACTCAAGATTTGACTGCTGAAAAAGAAAATTACTATGTCTACTAGTTTTTTTGCAAAATTACTATTTGTCAAAGATTTTGGATTTTTCCCTATAGATGAACGCCGACCCCTCATTATGAACGATTTGACTCCAATAATTGAACTAACATTTTAAAAGGAATTTAGTTTATAAATTTAGATTTTTATAAATTAGAAATGATTTCTGTATGCCTTTTCGTGATGTTAGGGTGCCTTTGCAAAAATAGCTGCAACCATTTTTATTTGCCTGGTTTCTGGTTCGAACCTTTAATTTCATCATTTGCGTTTACAGTAAAGCCAACTTTAGCCAATTTTAAAATCCAAGTATTTATCTTCTTCATAATCTGATAACAGTTTATTTGGGATATTAAATTGAAGCCTGGCTTTGCTTAGCGAAATCTGTTCATTTTAAGGAACAACACTTTAAAGTTGAACGAATAAAATGTAAATATATTAATAAGTTCCATGTTTTGAACATGATTCCTAAAGTTGAACAGATTAAGATTTCATACTGAATAAAAAACAAAAAACATATGTTCAGCTTTTGGTAATTAGCTTCATATATTAACTAAAACTAATTTGAGATATTTTATTTTTATCGTAAAGCGATATATTCTAAGTTATAAGGTCTGTAAAATTATGCTATTTCTCCATTAGTTGAATGGGTCAATGAACCGGTCATTTTTTGGGTCAAGCAAATAAAATTGTACCCAATACCTGAACAGTCAATTTCTTTTTCAAAAAACTTAAAAATGAGAATTATATCGCTCATTAAATTCAAAAGGGCCACATTCCGAAAAAAAACAAAATCGTTTTTATAGCATAAAACGTACCAAAATTGGTCAAATTTTTATGTTCAAAAAAGACACCTATTGCTTTAGCGTTTAAAATGGTCCAATCACACAACTGCCCGTTGGCCATTTTGACACATTGACGACTAACTTCAGAACAAAACGGCCATTTTGTGAGTTGCGACCCGGCAGTTTGCGTGAGCGCACGTAATTTTTATTTAAAAGGGCCACATTCTGGAAAGCAGCAGGTGTTGAAGTGATAAATTATAGTGAAAAGTGCCATATTTTAAAATGTGACCGTCTTTAATAAAGAAAACACGAGTACAATATTATTTAATAAGGAAACGTGCCATATTTTGGAATGCGTTTCTTTTGATTTTAAATACTACAATTTTAATAATCATTTACTGAAACAAAAGTGCGGTATTTGGAATATTTCTGTTTTGCGTATAAAAATACCTTAATTTTGCTAATAATTTTTTGAATGTAGGTACTTGTTGTTTAATGGCTGTTTTGATGTTCGTGAGCTATGATGTCAAAAAAATATGTTTATAACAAAGTGCAGTATTTTTATTAAACTGTTTCATTATTGCTAGATGACCCGACAGAAGTTGGCCTGTTCAAATTTCAATTGGCTGAACAAGTTTTTCAATTTTTCATACCTACTTACATCATCGTTTGACATTTTCGAATGATTCTGTACCTCAAAATGAAATGATGAAAATATGAATGGAAGATCTATTAAAGCATTTAAAGGGTATGTGCCTGTTTGTGGTGCTATTTAGGTAGGTATTTGGTAAGTTACTTTTGAGGTTTAAGTACCTACAGCGACTCACAATTTTTTTTCTTTGTTCATAGAATGAATAGTCGCGCACATCGGATTTAGAACATAGTCAGAACAAAAAACGAAGATCTTCAAACTTCAACACACAATAACACAAAGTTTGTCTCAACTTCCAACTTCGCCGATCAAAGCTTGCCGTCCCCGTCCTTCTTGTCTGATAGTTCTTGTGATACAAATTCCATAGCAGACAGTCAAAATAACCTTAATCTGTCGATATTTGATGAAGGTACTGTATCTGATGTGAGAAGTCCAGAAAAAAGAACTAATTTCGTTGTTGAGGAAAGTACAGAATGTGAATCAGCAGCAGCATAGCATCATAGCAGCTCCAGTGAATCTTCATCTACGAGTTCAAGCCGCAGTACGGAAGATTTTTCGTCAGATGATAGCGATGTTTCACTTTTAATAAACACTAACTGTTATGTTAAATTAAACCTTGTATTGTTTGTAAGTTGAGACTGATGGTTTTACAGACTTAAGTATATAAGAAGATGATTAATTTTAAAAACGTGTTAGATAAAGAGTTTATTGTAACGACTTGGAAAAGAATGATCGTAGATCTCAACGTTATTACTAGTACCTAAGTCAAGACTTTATTTTATTTTATGAAGCATTGTAAGTGACATAGCTTGAATGAAGAAGTGATAGTTGTTGTTTGTTGCTGCATTTACTGGTAGTAACAACATTGATCTCATTGATAGTTTGTTAGCATGGTGTGTTCTGTTATTTTTTTTTTAAGAATTTTATTTTGTGTAAGAATTTTAACATTATGCCTGTTTTCTTGTCCTTTTTTTTTTTTTAATAATAATAATAATTTAATAACATCATAAACTAGACTTACATAGTGTCAGAAATAGCATTTTCACTATGAAAACAATTACTTTTTAGATTCTTACATGTATTTTTTTTTCAATCATACCATTTTTTGTGATTGGTTTTGCATGTATGTATATTTTTTTGTTGTAACACAAGCGTGTGATTCGTTATTTCATGTTTTTTAAAACATTTAACAAAACTGAGACGTAAAATTTGAAATTAAACTTATTTTTTTTATGATTTGTGGCCTTTCATTTAATAAATTCATATGACATTTTGACCATTTTTATATACAATTTTATATACCCAGAAACGTACAAAGTCAAATAAGTCCCCTTATTTGACTTTGTACGTTTCTGGGTGAGAGTTACAGTAAAAATTATAAAATTATACCGTTATTTACCATAAATTATAGGTAAATAACGGTTTAAAATACGCGTCGAACGATATATACCACATGTATATTTAAAATATGATTTACAAAATAACACGAAAAAACGACGGCCAAAACTCCAAAACGCTTTCCTGTATAAAATGAAGTTTTTGGAATGTGGCCCTTTTGAATTTAATGAGCGATATAATCAAAGCTTGATTTATCAAGTTCTTATTTCGTATAGAAACCAATCAAATCGATCATTACTTCTTGCTTTAATCTAACAAAATGCTTAAATTGGGAATTTACCTTAAGTAGGTTTCCTAGTAAATCAGGTTTTTGGCGGGAACCACTTGTACAACGACTCACCACGACCGCGTCAGTAGTAAAACTTTTAATGTTTTGATTGAAAATGACGAACAAAATATTCCCGTATGCGGAAAAAATATTGCACACATGTAAATAGCAAGATTTTTCTTTTTTGTAATTTTGTATTGTCAGTCAACTTTTGGTGCCACTACCCTATACATACACACACAATATTCTCACACGTAATTCTCTGATTAATATTAAGATTTAACTAAGATTCATTAACATGCCGGGCTATCATTCTCTCTACCCACCCCACGAGGTGTACTTAAATGGAATATGTGAGGTTGGCTGTCTAAAAAACGACAAAGCACTCAATAAAACTCTCTGGTGACAAGCCTAAATGCATGGCAAAGGGCTCCGGGATCTCTATAGGAACGTACCGGTGCCCCTACTCTCGCAAATAACTAGGTTAGTTAAAATATATAAAACGTGCACGGCGACCAAGCAGAAGCAGCGGCCGCCGAAGCGCTAGCAAAATGTAGATCATTCAGTTCATAGCTAGTAGAGTAACCTCAAGGAAAATAATTCCTGTTGGACAAACCAATTATTTATACTATAAATTTGAATCACGAGGAAAGACCCGTTAATTCTTCCTGGATATTATTTAATATTTTTTACGTACGGTATTAAATAAACTGAGTTTTATAGTAACCGTAATGATTCAGTCCTTTGCCGTGGAGTATCTCTGTGCCCACTCCTAATGAATGTATGTAGAGAGCTACTTCGAGTGCGTCTGCTATACCCTAAACGCATAAAAATAATTAATTTAGCTAAAATTACGTTTAAATTATCATCTGGATTAAGATAAGTACATACAGCTACCACTTCTTTGGCTCCAATTTTGAATACTTTTCGTAACGTTCCTGGTAATGAAGAAAGGTTGACACAGCCAGTCACAATCAGACATACTGCCCAAATCCATGGTATTATGACAAACCAACTGTGTACATTGTTCCAAATCAGCTTAAAGAATAAATAATTTATATGAGTCTCTGTGTCTCTTTATTGGTTTTTTAATAATAAAAACGTTAACTCTCAACATACCCTACCATAGCGAAGACGTTCCGTAATCAATATCATCCATAATATGCCCCAAACGCAGAAAATGGACACCACTAAACTTAAATTGAATTGTCCAAGACCATAATCTGAACGTAACTGCACAACTTCTACGCTGCGAAAATTAAGAAATCAGTTTGTAGCTAATAGATTCATAGATACCAGCTGCACAAGTTCTGGGTCTGTTTGGACCTCTTGGCCAATGACTGAACTATATTATTATATAAATAATTGATTCACGCGAAACTTTGCGGAAATCCATTACAAAATATTGAATAGATGGACAAATATTTAGTATTTTCCCGCCAATCTATCCTAATGAGTAACACACAAAATAAATTCGACGCGTATTTGGATGCCTCTTTACCAGGCACTGGGAAACACCAACAACTCGAATATTTTTTACAGCAAACATTTCTCTTCTTTCTTGTTGCTGCGCTGTGCGCTGGAATTGAAGCTCTCATAAAACTACTGTTCTGTTCCTGAGAATTATTTGTAGAGAGGCGAAATACCATGTCGAATTTATTTTGTGTTTAACTTATTAGAATATAATGGAGGCAAATTGTATAATAAAGATAATTTTATTTTGCAATTTACAAATTAGAAATATATTCTTTATGAAATAGAATAAATAAATCTTCGAACTAATGTACAATTATAACCAGAATCACTCGAAATAGATCAAAATTTGGTCTTAAAATCTTACCAAGTTCGTAAACCCACATAATACTAATTATTAATTGCCAAACGCAATTGCGTTTTTTCACTCTGTTATTGAATACACCCTGAGGTTGAATTTTACAAAATCCGTTCTTAGTGAGCGCCTACACTACACCCCTCAAAAAATGCTCATGCCAAATTTCAAACCTGTAATCCTTGTAGTTTTGACGATTTCGTGATAAGTGAGTGAGTCAGTGAGTGGACTTCTCCTTTATACACTCGTATATACACTCGAGAGCAATGATCCGGGTCACATAAAGAAACCTATAAATCTCGGGAACTAAGAATGCTAGCTTAACAAAATAAATTGTGTGTAATAGACAACTTAGAGCGAGTTTACGGGCGAGTGCCCTCGCGCGCTTAAATTTGAACTGCGTCTAGATGCCGCGTTTTACGTGCGCTTCTACGCGCGATGTGTTTGGGAGGTACACAGGGACAGTTATAAACATGGATACAGATAAAGCAGTTGTGATATGGCTTGCATACCGTCGCCAGAAACGTCGTAAACAAAGAGAAAGTCGAAAGCTTCAAAAAAGTTTCGACTAGGTACTTATTTCTTCCCAATTACTCCATTTTATGACTCTATTAGAATAATCCAAATATTCCATATCCCATATGGCTACTCTTTTTTCAACTTATAAAAAGTTCCGTAGGTGTCGAAGTTATCAAGCTCCATTTTGCACCAAATACGTCCACTCGCCGCGGACTTCGCGTACCGCTGGACGCAGCAATGGCGCCTGAGTATCTTAACTCGCGCGGCGCTCGCGCGCCAAACGCGAGTCGAGAGTCCGGCACGTTGCACACGTTTTACGCGCGAGTTAGGATACGCGCGGCAGCATCTGGACGGTATGTATATAGCTCTAGTATCTGGAGAACGCGCGAATGTTTACGCGCGAGTGCATTCGCGCGTAAGAAGCTCCATCTGGACAGGCTCTTAATACCCCTGAAATGAAAGTAATAAAATTTGTTAGTCACTACATTTTTATTTACTAAAAATTACATTAAGAAAAATGAAAAGAAACTGCTGATCTCGCCTTAAAACAAAAATAGGAAACATGAAATTTTTGAGCAACATTACGATTTACTTGAATTTTAATTATTTGTATTGCCTCCTCATGCTTCCATTACTGCGTTTACGCGGTTTGGCATGCTGTACACCAAGTTCCTTATACGATTTTGGGAAATATTCTCCCATTCCTCTGTGAGAGCATTTTTGAGCTCACGAAGCGTGATTGGGGGAGGGTTTCGTTGTTTACGCATCTCCCTAGCTCATCCCTAGCATGCTCGATCGGGTTGATATTCGGGCTGCGTGCTAGCCACTCCATACGAGTAAAGTTTATCTCTTGAACGTAGTCATTCACAATCCAACCTGTATGAGGTCGGGCATTGTCATGCATACAAATAGCATCCTCACCCAAATTGACCCAAATGGCCCAATATATTCATTAAGGATTTCTTCCACATATTTTACGCTAATTAAAGAGCCATTTTCTATGAACACCAGTTCTGTGCGACTCTCAGATTAAATTCCGGACCACACAAGTACAGACCCACCAACGTAGGCTACTTTTTCTTCGATGCATGCTTGCTTGAAACTTTCCCCTGGTCTTCTATACACTCTGTGTCTTCCATCGTGCTTGTAGATGTAGAGCATAAACTTTGATTCGTCGGAGAACATAACTTTTGACCAATCTTCAATAGTCCAATTTAAGTGGTTCTGGGCATATCTTAGTCTTAAAAACGATGCCCACGCTCCAGTTTAGGGCCATTTGCAGGTCTAAGTGGTTTCAAGTTAGCTTCAGCAAGTCGTCGTCTTACTGCCCATGCGCTTACTTCCTCCGAAACGTCGAAACTGATTTGTAAGTTAAGTTCCTGTGAGAAAGCGATTACGAAGCATGATGTTCACTATGTATCGATCTTCTCGTGCTGTGGTATACCTGGTTCTGCCTGTTCCTGGTTTGCGTAGGTTAGAGACAGTTTCCTCGTTACGTCGGAGAACTCTTTGTACTGTTGAAAGCGACACACCGGCTGTATCGCGCTGACTCTGGCCGGTTTCCAACATTGTGAGAATTCTGGTGCATTCTTCAGGTGTAAGCGACATGATTACAGCTTGAATAATAAATATTGAACACTATCAATATGGTTTATACCCACTTAAATGACAGATTGGAACCAAAAGCAAAATCATATGCAGTAAATTCGTAGTTCCATCTTCGAAAGTCCCTTTTTCGAATTTGATTTTTTTATGACATAACTTTACAATAACTAAGAAGTTTTAATACCTTAATTTAAGGAGTATTTAATTGTCTATTAAACACAATTTATTTTATTAAGCTAGCATTCTTCGTTGCCGAGATTATAGGTTTCTTTAAGTGACCCGGATTCATTTCTCTCGAGTGTAGATTAGCAAAGAGATAACGCGGACAACGGAACAACGGGATAAACTGATTGCTAGGGGCTGTTTACGGATAAGTAATTATAATTTTAAAGTCGGAAAGATTATAAACTAATTAAGTATAATAAACAACGGGAAAATACTTCGTTGTCAGACACAAGATAATCACTTTAACGAGAGAATTAATAATAATAATTATAAAAACCCTGTATACTAAGTACTTACTAAAGATGTAACGTCTGTAGTATTTTTTGTGATTTTGCGAATATTTTGTAGGTAGAGGCTTATATTTGGAACTACCAAATTTGAAATTTGGTCTTTTGTTTTATTGAGTTTTATTTTTCTTCTAAAAACGCACGGACGAAGTCGCGAGCGTGACAGCTAGAATATACTCGTATATAGGTTTAATAAATTTGTAACAAAACCCTTGACGACTGCCAATGGTTAATCTAAATTCATATTATCTGTCTTGTCGTTTGTCTAGTTTTGCTACTGTCCAGCAAAAACTGTAACGTTCAATTAGCTTGAGCAAACCGACTGGCCGACTGGCATAAATATGCGAAATCAATAAACAATACAAATAACGCAAGGACTTACTAGAAAAAGTTATATGCAGGAGTACTGTACAGAGCGGGATATAGTCCTGTGTATGTCTCTAAGCACATAGCTACTTTACGGGGTACGTGTTGTCTTCTCGTATCATCTTCGCTAGAAAAACAGATTATTTTAAATATACTTAGTTAAGCCTCTCCCAATGTAGATCGCTAAATTATTTAAATAACAACAAATACTTAGTCACAAACAAACATAGGCCGTGACTACATAATTGACTGCCACATGCCATAACACCCAAACGCATTTATTTACTTACATAAAATTAGATACATTTCTCCATGCATTAGGATGCAAACCAACTGTGTTAGTTTTAAGCTGTCTCTCTGTATTTGAATCTTCCACCTGGCCAGTTTCCATCGAGAATCTAGACTAAAGACAACATTTTTAAACTATTTCGTCAAGTTACACCAACAAGCGAGCTTCATAAACAAAGAAAAAATACCTACCTCTCGTAACATAACAGTACGCAAATCTTTCATTATCGGCGCATAAGATTTTAAATTGAAGTCACTGAAACAAAATTTGATTAAATTTAATTAATGTTTGCGCATTTATTGTTCTTTTTTTTATCTTACCGGCAATATGTGAAGGGTAGTTTCGCGTCGGCCACCGAATGCAACACGTATACACCTGCAATAGCAGCGAGGGTGCAACAGTTGATGGCACGCACTATAGCATTTATACATATTGCTATTCCAATACCTGTAACAGTAAACGAAGCAAATTACTATTATTACAATATTGTTTTATGAGACGCGAGTTGTAGCGCGGAACGCATTCACCAAGAACACCTCGTTCGTTAATACGTTCAGTTTTATCGTTCGTCGCCTTCATGAATCATCATCATCATCATCATCAGTCCGGTCAGTCCACTGCTGTACATAGGCCTCTCCCACAAGTGGGAGACGCCACTTAGCACGCCACTTAGCTCGGTCTTCAGCTCTCCTCCTCCAATCCTTGCCCACTGCCTTACGAACATCATACACGTGCAAACGCACGCGGCCTCCACTCAATGAATGTTAACATTAAATAATGTTTTTCACGTCTTATAGAATAGTTCGTCTTTATTGAAAGGTGTTCATTACCGTCCAGCATAGGTATGATTCTGAAAGCTCGTCCAGGACCGCTGATACTCCATTGGCCTAGATACACCTCAAAATGTCGCAGTGGATTTGCAAGTAACGCTACCGCCAATATAAGGAATATCATAAACACAACTGAAATTAAAAAACCTTATTAATGCAAATAGTGAGACCAAAGCTGGATTGGGCAAGTAAACTGACGAGTATAATTAACGACCGTTTGTGTGATATAGGAGAGCGAGAGCTATAGCAACGTGGCTGTATCTACCTACCTACCTAATACCTGCAAAATCTGACACGTAATATAAAAAAAAAACTCTTGTCGGAAGTTAACCGCTGCTTTTTACATGCCTGTCTCAACAGATGAAAGCACGCTTCTAGCGGAGATATCATTATCATTACATAGTATAAAACAAAGTCGCCTCCCGCTGTATGTCTGTCCCGATGTATGCTTAGATCTTTAAAACTATGCAACGGATTTTGATGCGGTTTTTTTAATAGATAGAGTACTTCAAGAGGAAGGTTTATATGTATAAAACTTGCATAATATAGTAGAGAAACGCTGATAGTTTTAGAAGTTTCTAATGTGGTGTCGTTAATAAACACATTTTTTTGCGCTTACATTGCAAACGCTGCTGGCTGAACCCTACGAGATAGATCAAATTAATGTACTACAGTATTGTACACCTTATAAAGGTCTACAAAAAAGTCTGCGATGGTATAATGGCTATCTCTTAGGGATAACCATTCTGTAATATAATTAGTATCAGCATTGCACCCGTGCGAAGCCGGGGCGGGTCGCTAGTTAGTAATATAAAAAAAATGTGAGCCGTTACCTGACGGCTGGCAGATGTGAAACAAAGAAATTATTTTGTACAAGTAATAGGCATAAAAGTACTGATTAAGACAGGAACTAAATATGGCATGATGAAAATATACAATATTACGAATTCGTAAATAAAACTTAAACAAGTGTCGGAAGGTTAGGTAGGTACCTACGAGAAGCTTACCTACTTTAATCTTCCTACCTATGTGAGCCAAGCTGTTTTAGTTTGCCTAGAACCCATGCATAATAAAATAAATGATTCCCAAATACGTAAGGTAGGTACGTAATACTTACATACAAGTATCCAACACCTACATTACGCCAAAGATGGTTTAGGTAGGCATGTAAATAAAACTTAAACAAAGTGTCGGAAGGTTAGGTAGCTACGAGAAGACTACCTATACCTACTTTAATCTTCATACCTAAGTGAGCCTAGCTGTTTAGTTTGCCTAGAACCCATGCATAATAATAATAATAATAATAAGCATCTCAAAGCCCAACCCTAGGTCCGCGCTGACCATCTATGCCACGTGAGAAATGTCACCCGAAAAAGGTGAGTCCAACAGAAGGTACAACCTACGACCGCTAACTAGAAGCCGGAGCACATCTAGAGCATGATGAATGTAGTTATATATTGCATCAATAATCAAAATTAAAGAGAGGGAGAACGAACGGAACGAACGAAATGCAGGCGCATTCGAAAGGGACTTCGTTCCAAACGCGTGTCCCACGATATTTTTTTTTCTAAATATACCTAATTTATACTACGTTGACACCGAAAGTCGGGCGTAGGTAAACCTCCTCCATATGGTTCCACTGTGATCGATTCTAAGCTAATCGAGTTCACGTTTTCTCATCTACCTTCTGATTCAAGCTATCGTTTTCTCAGCTACCTCCACAATGTCGTCGCACCACATTCTCCTCGACATGCCTCCAGCTAGTGCGCGTCGCGTCTTGCGGGTGCCTACACCTACACACCCGGTACACCCGTTCGTTCCAACATCTATCTTGGGCTCTGGCGCCGTGACCCGCCCACTTCCACTTTAACTTGCAGAGCATGCCGTAATCTTCATTGTATTTCCTATGGTCTCGCGTCTGACTCTATATATATATATTTTTAGATCTTTTAATTTTAGCGTAAGTTTTAGCCTCTCTGTTGCTCAGTAAAGTATTTGTTCTATTAAAGCGAAATAATATTATATTCTTTTAAATTTTAATTATATTTTTCTAATAGTGGAGAGATATTAGCGACTTTACGCGCCTATTCCTAGCATAATAGTTTGAAACCACAGTGACTAGTACCTACTTGGTTCCTACTACTAGTAACACACCTACATTTTGTTTACTCACTTAATCCTCCAGTCAGAGCTGACGATGAGACTCTACAGTGCATCGTCAACAGCCCTCCCAAGACAAGAGAGCCCAGGCGGAGGCGTCTGCGCCCAGTGACGCGTCTGCGCGGCGCTCTGCCTCCGATAGCATTGTCCATTCCAGGAATATGCGAAGTCGACCATGTCACCGACCAATCGCTCTATAAATACATTCATATTAATATTATACATACGGAAAAGTCTCAGTTGTTTGTTTGTTTATTTTTCACGGACAAACGGACCCCGATGAAATTTGTAAGGACTATCTCCTTGGGGAAGGACATAGGCTACAAGTTCGCAAAACTCACCTGGCATAATGAGGTTACGGTAGGTACGTTAAAAGATATGAAATCGCACTTACAGTATCTCTGTTTTCAAACGTGAGAATTGTCTCTATGGAGTTCCTGTTGGTATTTGCAGCCGTAGCCATTTTCGCACTTGTAATTTAGAAATAAATCAGAACAGTTACATTTTCGCTAAATGATTTATCCAAAAGATGAGAAATCGTTATTTTTATTGAATTTTGACAAACTCAGGAGCTGCCACAGACAATGATTTTGAAAAACTTTTTATAGAGAAATACACAGAGAATGAAACTAACCTTCGAGTTTAAACGAAATTAAAGTTGGGTGGGATCACAAACTATAGGATGCTAACAGATGCTAACGCATACTGGGGTGGGATACTTATTTATGTCAACAAACATATCAATAATGAAATATCACCACCTTAGGTATATTCATTACACAACCATTGAAAAAGGATAGCAGGAATAATGCAGCTTTCTGAATGTTCTAGCAGATGGGTATGAGAGTCCTATATTTTTACATTTGGTTAAAACTGTTATAATAATATCGAATAATTTAGTAAAATAATACTTTTAATTCTTATTTACTTGGGTTTTGTGTTTTTTAAGTCTTCTATTGTGTGTGTAATTAATGTATGGACCTAGTTGTCTGAAATAAATATATTATTATTATTATTATTATAAACGATTTAAGATCATTATCAAATAAATCAACATTTATATTTATTAAAGCGCGAGTCTCTAGTTTTCGCCTTCTCGAGTTTTGGCCTTTTATTAAACTCACACAAAATAAAGGCATGGCAAGGCAAGATTGATATTTCTATACGTTTAGGCGATATTCGTAGAAACTAAATCAATCGACGTTTCTACGGTCCTTCTCGTAGGTTCTTTCACAAGCTGTTCAACATTTATCTGTGCAAAGAAGGCTAACACTTCCTTAGTTCGTGAATTGGGTTTAAGCAGATCTACATTAAAATCCGACAGAAGGCATAAGTGATCACGGTCACAATAGAAAAACAGAAGTGATTAGTTAAGGGCCTCTAGGGCTAGAGTAACTTTGACTTTTTGACTCCTGCCTACCAATTGTATCTGGCAATGCGAGCTCTAACCATAACTGTTTCAATTCGGACTCAGGGTGAGGGATTAGCCGAGCACGTAATAGATTAATATGGAAAATCGTGGAAAACAAAAGTGAAAAGTATAGTTTTAAGAAAAAGGATACCATGATATTTATGATATCACTGTTTTGTCCCGAAAACATATATTTAGAGTGGCAATTCGGTTGGTTCATTTCTAAAATTAGGAATTGTCTAAAATATATTTAATTAGTCATAGCATTTGTAAAACCTATTCGATTGGTACCATCTAACTAAATTAGGAACGCTTAATTAAGTTAGATAAAATTAAATTAGGATAAGTTGGTAGCAGCAGAATACCAAAGGTTAATTTGACAGTTCAAAACCTAATTTTAGCTAAAATTAGTTAGGTTGGTGCCAACAGAATTGAGGCCGAAACTAAATAGATTTTTATTTCAAACGTTCGCGCTAAAAGTGTTTTGAGTGGGACGGGACGGTAGAAGTTGGTTGTTACTATTTCGCAGCCCATAAATAAGATTGTAAAGCTGGGGAACGAACGACCACTTTTTGATCAGCAGGCTCAGCAGCCGACCCAGACAGAACTAAAAGCTAAGTACTTACCTATTTACTGTTCATGTTTAAATATTCTTAATAGTTGTGTAATATTAACCTTACAAGTTCAAGTTTTTTTTCTACTTGTTCATAACATGGTGTTATAATATAAACCAGGTTGTGTAGAATATACTAAAAGTATTACTTTGTTGAGCTGTGTTTCTTTTCTTTACTCTCCACATTGGTGGCAATTCGGTTGGTTCATTTCTAAATTTAGGAGTGTCTAAAATATATTTTAGTTAGTCATATCATTTGTAAAACCTATTCCGTTGGTACCATCTAACTAAATAAGGAACGCTTAATTAAATTAGGAAAAGTTGGTAACAGAATAACAAAGTTTCATTTGACAGTCTAAACCTAATTTTAGCTAAAATTAATTAGGTTGGTGCCAACCGAATTGCCACCAATAGCTTCCTACCCTATTAGGATTTGTTGTAACTTTTTAGTGAAAATAGAGACCTAGGTTGTTAAAATTAGGGTATATTTCAGGCTTTTATAACTTCTTATAATCAGTAGAGCCTATTAAATCTAACATACGCAAGCCTTTGAAAAAGTGTAGAGTACCTACCTATTTATTTTACCTAAGTTTGGGTATGATCGCGTTACGTGGTTAGGTTTTCTAATTGTTTTCCTATAAAACTTTGACTCCATGTTACACCCCTTATTCGGAGTAGGTATGTTAAGAAAATCTCTTAACCGATATTTAATTGTTTTTATAAAGAGTATTTACCTAAGTCGATTTTGATTCATGATGTGTTCTAACTACGTTAGTGATAACTATGTGGCAATGGTTGGCATTTCTTATCTATGTATCTTAATTTAAGCAAGCGTTTTAATTTGCTTTTTAGTATTATAAATAGATCGATATTTATAATTACTTAAGGTGTTAAGCGAAGCGTTTGCTCAAATAATAAATACATTTTGCCTATACCATGTTTTTACTAGCGGGACGTATAGAACATTAGGTTTTCTCGGTGATTTCGGGATGACGCATCGTAAAGCCCATGAACCAGTCTTCATCCGCAGCCCTGTTTTTATAGATATGCTCGATATGGTTTGTTCGGCAAAAGTTTGTTTATTTATTTATTAAATTCACAAAACAGAAAACAATCAACATAGCGTAACAACACAGCGTTTTTACTAAAATTAGTTCCTTCTAATCTATTTATTGATATTTACGGGTAGGTATAAATGGTTTGTTAAAAAACGAATTCCAAAATGTTAGTTGAATTTAAAATATTGGATAGGGGGTTTAATGCAAGGCCACAAAACCACAGAGGGCTGAGTGCATCTCCTTGAAAGATATATATATATTGAATTCCCGGACATTTCACACAGCATCATCTGGCCCCAAAGTAAGCAGAGCTTGTGTTATGGATACCTTATTTTTTTTTGTAAATACATACATATTATACATAGAAACGCCCAGACCAGACAAATACTTGTAGATCATTCAAACATTTGTCCCGCGGCGGGAATCGAACCAGCAACCTTCTGCGTCTCAGCCGGACCTTAGCCCACTGCGCTAGAGGTCGTCAAGTCGTCAAGTCGTCGGTCGGCTTGCATGGTGTGACGTCCAGCATCGGCTCCAGACGTGCCCCGGCGATCACAACCAGGATTGACTATATACCTACGTACATATTACTTTTCTACATCATGATGGGTTTTCCCATTTCCCTTTGTCGTCACCCGCTAGGTTATTTTACTGCGAGTGTCTGCCCCTCACGTGGCTTAAAAAAAACATTAATTAATTTTACCCCCTTAAATTTTAAAATTATTATTTTTTCTCTTTAACGGGCATATTATAATTACTATTACTATGCCCGTCTATCTCTCTGTCTTGAATGTCTCTGATTACCGCCCTAATCAGAGCTCTTGCTCACAGACTATAAATTTAAATTCTACCCCGACGTCGGTCGTTTCGTTACCGTAGGCGACACACGTCGTACTTAGTTATAAGATTTCATTAGTTAATTTTGATATCTAATTGCTACCTACTTTCTATGATTGATACATTCTCAAATTGGTACACGTAACGCCATCTGTGGGCAAAGTTTATGCTTTTCTGTTTTTAATAAATAAGTCGGATTAGTGAGGGTGGATGCGAACTTTATTTTTATTATATTTTTTTTATGGTCAATAAGTCGACGCGAACCTTTGGACTGATCACGGCGCGTAGCGTAGTTTTTTTTGATTTTACAAGTTTAAAATTGAATTTCGCCTGCACCCCAACTACCGGCTGCTGTAACTCCAAACACGGTATTATCATTTCTGACCCATCCTCTACAGTTACCATGAAGACACATCCTGCACTCGTCGGAGAACAGTAATAGCTTCCATTAGTCCATAGTCCAATTCACGTGATCTAGAGCAAACTGAAGGCTTGCTTGAATTTCGCAATAAACTCAAGTGGTTCCCAATCCGTTTTCATCGAAATGCCCACATTCTTAACCTTCTCTATAATAGTATATTTTCTCCATCAACTCCTTTTTAACCGACTTTATCAAAGAGGAGGTCTCAATTCGTCGGAATCTATCACCGATTACTCGAAAACGGCTTAACCGATTTGGAAAATTCTTTTTTTGTTTGAAAGGGTATACTTCACAGGTGGTCCCATATAAATTTTATCAAAATCGGTCGAGCTGAAATATCAATGAAAATCTAAAAATTGTATACATCGATGATGTTTTTATGTACCTCGCTGTCTCATTGGAGCGGTGCGTTTATTTGCCCTACCCATATTATATGTATACAAAATACATCTTCTTTCCACTAAAATGTATCATAGGCTCAAACTTCATTCAATGAAGTCGGTTTCTTTTTAGGTTTTAAAACGTAATTATTATCTCAAAGAACGATTTGAATTTCTACATATACTTATTTAACCCCCGATCCTTGCGCTTTTTAGATATCAATCAACTCAAACTTCCCGTTAATTCCTGTAGCTTTTATGGAAAGTCGTTTACAGTGCAACGCGTTGCCTGTAGATATTAGAAAGGCCAAATCTCTCCCCATATTTAATTTGGTCATGAAACACTATTTGTCGTGCTGTTATACCTACCTAATTATTTCTGTATTGTTGATATCTAATACTAATACCCACTTTTATGCTATGATTTTATTATTATACCTATTATGTATGTATGTATTTATTTATATCAGTACTAGGTGCTCGCCTGCCCGCAGCTTCGCGCGCGTGGTACCTACATAAAAAGTAGCCTATCTCCATCTCCAAGGTCCCATCTATCTCTATACCAAAATTCATCAAAATCGGTTCAGCGGTTTAGGCGTGAAAACGTGACAGACAGACAGACAGAGTTACTTTCGCATTTATAATTAGTAGGGATTATATTTAGTTTATTTAAAGATTATGTAAATATAGAATGATATATACCTAAACACCACACCCAACATGCCCCTTTTCTGTTTATTTATAGTCTAAAGCGCATCACACACGGTAAAGATAATATAAAATATATATTATCTTAGAGCATATTTTAGAATATCGCTCACCATAGAAATCCTATGAACCATCACACACGACGAAGTTAATTTATATTTTATCTTCAGTATCTTAAGATACCGAGCGAATACGCAAATATGGAAATATATATTTCGTATCTTAATATGTTATCTTAAGATACGAAATATACACATCTTAATATAAATACATGGTGTTTTTGTGTCGGGCTATGTGCGGACGCAGCGCGGGGTGCTCCGGGAAGGGAGAGGAGAGGGGTAACTTCGCAAGAAAGCTGTTGCCTTCTCTGTCTACCTAAGCTAGTTACTACGCTGTCGCCCGCCATACGGTCGTTCGTATCGTCCGTGCTCGTTAACAATGGAGCGTTTAATAGAAAGCGTCCGCAAATACCCTTGTTTGTGGAAAGTTAACTCGGAGGAATACAAACTAAATGATTTGAAAGAAGCAGCATGGATAGAGGTGACTAAGGAATGTGAATTGCCTGACGGTAAGTTCCCTTTTTTATTGTAATTAACCTATTTTATTATAGTAATAGCATTAAATTAGAAATGTATCATCTGTCTAAATGTATCAGCCAACTAGCCTAATTAAGTATCTGTTCAATTAATTAATTTTCGATTGGCCCCGTGTCACATTGTATGGCTTAAGGGTTTCAATCTAAGCTTTGGCCATGCCATGTACCGACTCATTCAATTTTTCATTTCGTTGTTACCGGTTGTGTATACCAATAAATAAAATGACATAAATTGAATTTCATAAGCTCAGGCGTATTAAACACATTTACTAAATAGCAATATTTATTTAACTGTTTTAATTAATAAACTACTTACATTACAATTAATGACAAATAGTTATTTAATTGTTTACTTATAAACAACTCGGCAATAATGCAGAAATTGTTTCTCCTTAATGAATACAACGTGAAATATAAATATTTGAAAAATCTAAGTAGGTATATTTAATTTGAAAACATTTATCAGCTATCATATAAAATATTCCTGAAAATGTTTTATAAACATTTTTTTTTTCATACAGTTTACACGTAGTTTTATCGTCTTGTTGTAAACAGTCTACGCTGAATTCGATTTGCCTGCCACGGTACACTGCCAACAGTATTAAAGTAATTACAAAACTCTTCCCGAATAATGAAGCTATTGTCAGAATGACGATATCCACTGTGCCGTAGCGGTAAAAGTTGATTTTCTTCTTGAACTTGGAGATTCACATCATTGGCACTGAAGTATCTGTTTGAATTTTGTATAAGAAAATTGTGCAAAACACACGTTGCCTTCACGATTTTCTCAGCTAGTTCTATTTTACACTCGATTGGTCTTTTATATATCCTCCACCGAGTAGATAATACTCCAAATGCATTTTCAATTACTCTACGGGCCCTGCATAGTCTATAATTAAATATTCTGCGGGTTTCTGTCAATCTGCCCTTTGGATAGGCACGCATTAAATTTTTCATTAATGGGAAAGCTTCATCTCCAACGAAGACGTAAGGCATATTTATGCCACCAGAAATTAATGCCTCTTCTTCGGGTAATCGCAAATTGCCGCTTTTCAATTTCTTTCCGAATTCACTATCATCCAGTATGCCGCCATCGCTGAATCGACCCATGGATCCAACGTCCACCATAACAAACCTCCGTTGTGCATCACTTACGGCCAACAAAATTATTGAAAATGTTTTTTTGTAGTTAAAAAAGCTGGACCCCGAGTTTGGTGGACATTGGACTAAAACGTGTTTACCATCGATCGCCCCGCAACAATGGTCAAACTGACAATCTTTTTTGAATTGTGTGGCGATTTGCTTCCATTCTTGTTGAAGCGGTTCAGCTAATACTATTGGTTTTAAATGTTTCCACAAAGCGTCACATACTTCCTCCACAATATTTGAGACAGTTGATTCGCCAATTCTATAACTGAATGCAATACTTCGAAAGGAATCCCCAGTTGATAAATATCTGTAACAATTTGAAAGTATTTTAATATTACATACTTATACTACATCTTGAGTAATATTACATACCTATACTACAACTACTTCAACTTTTTGTACACCGCCGTTTGTCCGTTCTCGTCTATCCTTTCCATCCAAAGGTTGTCTGGAAGAGATCGCTCTTAGCGATAAGGCCGCCCGTTGTACTCAGTATATTTAATGTTTCTGTAATGCTTTTTTTCTTTGTGTAAAATAAAGAGTTAATCTATCTATCTATCTTAAGTAATTACGTGAAATGGCACCAAATACTTTTTTAACCACCACAAAAAGATAGAAAAAAATGTACAATACACCAAAGCACTTTTGCATTTTTATATATTTAAATTTATCATTATTTATTGTTTCAGTTAAAGAGACTCGAACTATATGGAAAAAGCTAAGGGATGGCCATCGGCAAGCAATTGCAAGGAAGAAAACGGTAACTGGGCAAGCAGCTTCTACAAAGGCTCCTTGGAAATATGAAAATCAAATGGAGTTCCTATTGCCTACCATGCAAAATCGTAAAAGAAGCACAAATATAGATCCAGTACCACGTAGCAGCCACGATAACTCTCGAGATGGTGATGAAATTGAAACACAACAAAATGCGGAGTCTCCCAATAACGCAGTAGAGCCGCCATACGGTGAACTCGTTCCTCCCAACAAAAAGACAACGATAGTATCACTACTAGAAAAGGAGCACAAAAGAAGAGAGGAAATATCAGTAGCAAGGACCGAATTAAGAAACCAGATATTACAATGTGCCTCTATAGGTACTACTCAGAATAGTGCCATGGACACGTTTTTTAAGAGCATGCAATTAACAACTAATGCACTACCTGAAAGACTACAACTCAAGGTTCAAAGACAAATATTTAACATTGTCATGGAGGCTAAAGAGGAACATTTGACTTTAACATCAACTGCCAATTCAGCTATACATCAATTTAGAGGCGGATCGCCATTTCTCTTGCCGATCAATAAAGATGCCATGACCCATTCTCTACGTTCCGCTTCGTCGTCATCCAACTATTCCCAAACATATACATCACCACCGCCGCAATTCAGCCCACAGGATAACCAAGCTACATATAATATTGAGCAACCATATACATCACCGCCGCCGCAATCCAACCCACAAGCTACATACAATTTTCAGCTAATATCACCACCGCCGCAATGCAGCCCACAGGATAACCAAGCTAGATACAGTATTCAGCAAACATATACAACGCCGCCGCCGCAATCTAACCCACAGGCTACATACAATGTTCCGCTAATATCGGCGCCGGCGCCGCCAGCGCCGCCGCAATCCAGCGCCGTAGACGAGGAAGTGTCAAATAATGTTCGCAATTATATACAGGACTTTGTCTGATTTGTTTAAAAAATACCTAATGTGTTTTCTGTAATGTTGTGTAATAAATCATTAAAATAAAAATACCATTTATTTAATTTGGCACTTACCTTAGGCAAACTGAAAGACGCTCTTCAGTGGAAATGCTCTGTCGCATGTTCGTATTTTGCTTTTTTATATCTTCCCTAATCAAATCATGAATTGAAATGAATGTTTCTCTTGACTTTCTAAAATACTCTTGAAATTTCTTCGTTGACAGATCTTCATAAAGGTTAAATTCGCCGCAGGTTTTTCTCTTTTTTATGTGAGGCTCTATCCAAATTTTTCTCCTTTTGGAATGTGCTATTGCAATCTGCATTTCACATTCTATATCAGAATCATCGTCTGAGGAGCTGTCTAACAAATCAAGAAGTAAGGCAGTATCACTCATAGTCAATCACCCTGTATATAGAACTCTAACAAGGAATACGTGTGGCACCAACGCAGACTCGTAAGGAAATGAACAGGTTTTTTAATATTATCGTATCTTAGCCGTGTGTGATAACCTAAGATACTATAATATTTTATATTAGGGCATCTTAAGATAAAATATTATATTATCTTCACCGTGTGTGATGCGCTTTATCCAACCAAAAGTTACCAGGCAGACCGCTGTTAGCGATAAGGCCGCCCATTGTATTGTAACCTTTTATTGTAAAATATTTTTTTTAGTATTTTTATGTGTGGTATAGCAATAAAGATCTAGGTATCTATCTTTCTAGGTACCTATCTATCTTGTAAGTGGGCTGGGGTCAATTTTAGTTGCTGGTTTGTGCGCTGTCAGGCCTCCTTCGGGTAGTCTTCTTCTAACTGTCCACCGACTGACTTCCACTTCTTTAACTTCCTGGAGTTGCTGTTCGAGATGAACTGCATTCAACCGGCAATTTCGTAGTGATGTTGTCACAAGAAAACGGTTATCGCGCTGTGTTGTAGCACGTTTTCGACATGTTCCCGTCGCCTGGTATAGTCACCAGTCTTTTGATATCGCTGGTAGGACAGCATATCTGCTTAAATTTAACTGTCGTGCCACTTGCCTTTGATTCTGTCCAGCTTCAGTTAGTGCAACCACTGACAGACGCCGCTTCCGGTGTGGTATCCATTTTCTTTTTCAGAATGATCACGTATTCGATAAAGAACCTTTCTGACTGCGAACGACGACTTTTAAAACGTTTAAAAGTCGTCGTTTAAAAAACTCTGTTGTCAACCAAGTAAAATTGCTATGTTCAGCAAGAGCGTATTTTGTATCTCCAAATACGCACCTCGCATCTTTATATCTTGCTTAACTCCTTGTATGACCTAACAAGAGATATGTTAAAAAAAAAAGTTTTTACAGGCAAGGCATATCTATGGTATTATTGTGATAAAAAATAATATGTGAATGATTATTTCTATTTGTAAATGATTAATAATTTAACTTATTTTATTCTAATAATTTGACATTTAATTTACACATAAAACTTATTTTAATTACATTAATTTAGCACGCTTTGCTGTGCGAGTATAACAAGCGAGAAAACAATAAAAAAACACTAAAATGATTATAATAAACATTTATTCATAAATTACGTCACTAAATGGAAAGATACACAAAATATTCAATATCCAACAAAAAAGATATATAACCACCTATAAAGCGCATCACACACGGTAAAGATAATATAAAATATATATTATCTTAGAGCATATTTTAGAATATCGCTCACCATAGAAATCCTATGAACCATCACACACGACGAAGTTAATTTATATTTTATCTTCAGTATCTTAAGATACCGAGCGAATACGCAAATATGGAAATATATATTTCGTATCTTAATATGTTATCTTAAGATACGAAATATACACATCTTAATATAAATACATGGTGTTTTTGTGTCGGGCTATGTGCGGACGCAGCGCGGGGTGCTCCGGGAAGGGAGAGGAGAGGGGTAACTTCGCAAGAAAGCTGTTGCCTTCTCTGTCTACCTAAGCTAGTTACTACGCTGTCGCCCGCCATACGGTCGTTCGTATCGTCCGTGCTCGTTAACAATGGAGCGTTTAATAGAAAGCGTCCGCAAATACCCTTGTTTGTGGAAAGTTAACTCGGAGGAATACAAACTAAATGATTTGAAAGAAGCAGCATGGATAGAGGTGACTAAGGAATGTGAATTGCCTGACGGTAAGTTCCCTTTTTTATTGTAATTAACCTATTTTATTATAGTAATAGCATTAAATTAGAAATGTATCATCTGTCTAAATGTATCAGCCAACTAGCCTAATTAAGTATCTGTTCAATTAATTAATTTTCGATTGGCCCCGTGTCACATTGTATGGCTTAAGGGTTTCAATCTAAGCTTTGGCCATGCCATGTACCGACTCATTCAATTTTTCATTTCGTTGTTACCGGTTGTGTATACCAATAAATAAAATGACATAAATTGAATTTCATAAGCTCAGGCGTATTAAACACATTTACTAAATAGCAATATTTATTTAACTGTTTTAATTAATAAACTACTTACATTACAATTAATGACAAATAGTTATTTAATTGTTTACTTATAAACAACTCGGCAATAATGCAGAAATTGTTTCTCCTTAATGAATACAACGTGAAATATAAATATTTGAAAAATCTAAGTAGGTATATTTAATTTGAAAACATTTATCAGCTATCATATAAAATATTCCTGAAAATGTTTTATAAACATTTTTTTTTTCATACAGTTTACACGTAGTTTTATCGTCTTGTTGTAAACAGTCTACGCTGAATTCGATTTGCCTGCCACGGTACACTGCCAACAGTATTAAAGTAATTACAAAACTCTTCCCGAATAATGAAGCTATTGTCAGAATGACGATATCCACTGTGCCGTAGCGGTAAAAGTTGATTTTCTTCTTGAACTTGGAGATTCACATCATTGGCACTGAAGTATCTGTTTGAATTTTGTATAAGAAAATTGTGCAAAACACACGTTGCCTTCACGATTTTCTCAGCTAGTTCTATTTTACACTCGATTGGTCTTTTATATATCCTCCACCGAGTAGATAATACTCCAAATGCATTTTCAATTACTCTACGGGCCCTGCATAGTCTATAATTAAATATTCTGCGGGTTTCTGTCAATCTGCCCTTTGGATAGGCACGCATTAAATTTTTCATTAATGGGAAAGCTTCATCTCCAACGAAGACGTAAGGCATATTTATGCCACCAGAAATTAATGCCTCTTCTTCGGGTAATCGCAAATTGCCGCTTTTCAATTTCTTTCCGAATTCACTATCATCCAGTATGCCGCCATCGCTGAATCGACCCATGGATCCAACGTCCACCATAACAAACCTCCGTTGTGCATCACTTACGGCCAACAAAATTATTGAAAATGTTTTTTTGTAGTTAAAAAAGCTGGACCCCGAGTTTGGTGGACATTGGACTAAAACGTGTTTACCATCGATCGCCCCGCAACAATGGTCAAACTGACAATCTTTTTTGAATTGTGTGGCGATTTGCTTCCATTCTTGTTGAAGCGGTTCAGCTAATACTATTGGTTTTAAATGTTTCCACAAAGCGTCACATACTTCCTCCACAATATTTGAGACAGTTGATTCGCCAATTCTATAACTGAATGCAATACTTCGAAAGGAATCCCCAGTTGATAAATATCTGTAACAATTTGAAAGTATTTTAATATTACATACTTATACTACATCTTGAGTAATATTACATACCTATACTACAACTACTTCAACTTTTTGTACACCGCCGTTTGTCCGTTCTCGTCTATCCTTTCCATCCAAAGGTTGTCTGGAAGAGATCGCTCTTAGCGATAAGGCCGCCCGTTGTACTCAGTATATTTAATGTTTCTGTAATGCTTTTTTTCTTTGTGTAAAATAAAGAGTTAATCTATCTATCTATCTTAAGTAATTACGTGAAATGGCACCAAATACTTTTTTAACCACCACAAAAAGATAGAAAAAAATGTACAATACACCAAAGCACTTTTGCATTTTTATATATTTAAATTTATCATTATTTATTGTTTCAGTTAAAGAGACTCGAACTATATGGAAAAAGCTAAGGGATGGCCATCGGCAAGCAATTGCAAGGAAGAAAACGGTAACTGGGCAAGCAGCTTCTACAAAGGCTCCTTGGAAATATGAAAATCAAATGGAGTTCCTATTGCCTACCATGCAAAATCGTAAAAGAAGCACAAATATAGATCCAGTACCACGTAGCAGCCACGATAACTCTCGAGATGGTGATGAAATTGAAACACAACAAAATGCGGAGTCTCCCAATAACGCAGTAGAGCCGCCATACGGTGAACTCGTTCCTCCCAACAAAAAGACAACGATAGTATCACTACTAGAAAAGGAGCACAAAAGAAGAGAGGAAATATCAGTAGCAAGGACCGAATTAAGAAACCAGATATTACAATGTGCCTCTATAGGTACTACTCAGAATAGTGCCATGGACACGTTTTTTAAGAGCATGCAATTAACAACTAATGCACTACCTGAAAGACTACAACTCAAGGTTCAAAGACAAATATTTAACATTGTCATGGAGGCTAAAGAGGAACATTTGACTTTAACATCAACTGCCAATTCAGCTATACATCAATTTAGAGGCGGATCGCCATTTCTCTTGCCGATCAATAAAGATGCCATGACCCATTCTCTACGTTCCGCTTCGTCGTCATCCAACTATTCCCAAACATATACATCACCACCGCCGCAATTCAGCCCACAGGATAACCAAGCTACATATAATATTGAGCAACCATATACATCACCGCCGCCGCAATCCAACCCACAAGCTACATACAATTTTCAGCTAATATCACCACCGCCGCAATGCAGCCCACAGGATAACCAAGCTAGATACAGTATTCAGCAAACATATACAACGCCGCCGCCGCAATCTAACCCACAGGCTACATACAATGTTCCGCTAATATCGGCGCCGGCGCCGCCAGCGCCGCCGCAATCCAGCGCCGTAGACGAGGAAGTGTCAAATAATGTTCGCAATTATATACAGGACTTTGTCTGATTTGTTTAAAAAATACCTAATGTGTTTTCTGTAATGTTGTGTAATAAATCATTAAAATAAAAATACCATTTATTTAATTTGGCACTTACCTTAGGCAAACTGAAAGACGCTCTTCAGTGGAAATGCTCTGTCGCATGTTCGTATTTTGCTTTTTTATATCTTCCCTAATCAAATCATGAATTGAAATGAATGTTTCTCTTGACTTTCTAAAATACTCTTGAAATTTCTTCGTTGACAGATCTTCATAAAGGTTAAATTCGCCGCAGGTTTTTCTCTTTTTTATGTGAGGCTCTATCCAAATTTTTCTCCTTTTGGAATGTGCTATTGCAATCTGCATTTCACATTCTATATCAGAATCATCGTCTGAGGAGCTGTCTAACAAATCAAGAAGTAAGGCAGTATCACTCATAGTCAATCACCCTGTATATAGAACTCTAACAAGGAATACGTGTGGCACCAACGCAGACTCGTAAGGAAATGAACAGGTTTTTTAATATTATCGTATCTTAGCCGTGTGTGATAACCTAAGATACTATAATATTTTATATTAGGGCATCTTAAGATAAAATATTATATTATCTTCACCGTGTGTGATGCGCTTAACTATATTGACCTTAAATGATTACTATAACTCTGGACCCGCTACACTAACAATATTAACTATTTCATATTTACAATCAAATCAGTTACTATTCAAAACTATCAATAAAGTCTACGTGCATTGAAAATATGAGAGTGCTGATTTCTGATTAAAACATGTAAGCAGAGAGTAAATAAATAATCGAGGAACAACATATAGTATTTGTAAAATGTGCACATCACTTAACTCCTGAATACAAACACGATAAGCATCAATCTATCTTAGCGGAAATTATTCCACTTTGGTCCTTTTAAGTCACCGATTACTTCTTCTTCAAGTTCTTGTTCGATAATGAGTCACTATAAACACATCACAGTTCAATGCACAAATAGTGCGCACGCACATGTATGACGTCAGAGTTCAGTGCAGATAGTACGGCCGCCGTTAGCTCAGCACAGCGCATAAACAAGCTACATCGTATACAATACATACAGAGCCGAGTGTAGGCAAACATTTTACTTTTCAAATCAAACGTCTTTATAATTAAATGATTATTTTGGCGTTTATATTCAGAGAAACTGTAATTCTTCGTAAATGTTGATTTTTGTATGGTGGAGAATAGTAGATGGTCATAGTGGCCTCGATTTTTTCTTATCTATTTATTCCAAAATTTCAGAAGATTTTAACAAAATGCGCGACGGCACTTTTTCAAGCAAAACTAATGGATCATTTAAAATATATTTTTAAATAGTGATTAAGTTTAAAGCTATCTTAAATTCCGAGGCCAATTTAAGAAGTATGTGTGGGATATCTACAAAAAAAATCCCATTCAAACCATAAAACTTTCACAGTTAGCTAGAAATTTCTCCTTACTACATTAATGTTATTAAGTAAATTGCATACCTGAATAATCATAATAAATGAAATGTTTTCTTAAATTATAACGCACAACTACATACATTACATAATGCGATACGTCGGCTGGAACTCGGTACGCCATTTTGTGATAGGCCTCTAAGTCTTTGATACGAACTGCAAACACGCTCGAAGTGCTCGAAAGTTTAATGACTAATAATTTGCGTGCGCTGCAATGTGCTAACGGCTTTTCACACGACTCTGTTTATTTTTATACATCTGTCCCGTTTCGCTGAGGAGATTATGAGTTATAATATAACTCAGCTATAGCTGTAGGAGCCAGCACGTATAAGTAACAGCACATCACGGTTCGATGAACCTAAACGATGTCCTGGGTGAGGGCATGTGCTATGGAGGCGGCGGTGCAGACGCTTGTGGAGCGTCCTGGGGCAGCGTGAAGTTTGTCAGCAAGTCTCGCACAGCCGGCCATAGTGTACACTCCGAGTGGGATTGGTTGAACTCGTTGAAGCTGAAAGAGATGTTCGTTATAATGTTTGGTTTAGCATGCTGAATTATGAGGATAGGATGTAAGAATCATGACAAGATCAAGAGTTGTATGCCTGATTCTGATTGAACTTGGCTTCGGAGAATCGACACTAAATGTGTTAAAAGGCAGTATTCTCAGCAAAAGACCATGACGTGTTTTGAAGGCGCTCAAATAACGATTTTTTACAAGAAAAATTAAATCAAGAGTTTAAAAAAAAGTTAAATAGGTGGTTATTATTTTAAATATTTTGTTCTCTATCAATATATATAAATATAGTTTTAATTAAGACAGAGAAACGACGTTGATTTTCGGAGAAGATGATAATTATTGTATATTTTAGATTTTCTTGTATAATTAACCTACATAATTAACAAAAAATCAATTAACATTTTGAAACGAGGAAGTCGCAGGCATTATGTTATGTGACTGTATTTTTTTATAATTATAGAGCAGACAGATGTTTTAGTTTACAAAGATCATCGCCTTAAGACGATTCATTCTTGTTAAACTGTTTTAACATTGAATTAAATAAATGTATCATGAGCCCATGAGTTCATAGTGTATCTTACCGTTTGAGATGCAAGCCGACTGCAATAAGATGGGGCTGGGCGTTCTGTTTGTCGGCGAGTTGCGTGACGTTGAGTTGCATGTCGTACACTAACGGAAGCACTAGCTGAGTGTCTCCTCGCGTCAGGCAAATCTGTAGCAAGTTTTACAAAATAAAATATATCTATTTGTCTATAGTACATTCAAACATGATGTGATATAGCACATCAACGAGCATGGACCGAATAGGTGTTATAGCCTCTGCGGCGCAGTAGGCGAAGGCCTACTTGAGACGCAGAAGGTTGCGGGTTAGAATCCCGCCGCGGGACAAATGTTAGTATGATCTGCATGTATTTCTCTCGTGTCTGGGTGTTTTTATGTATAATATGTATGTATTTACAAAAAAAGTATATAAGTAGTATATCAGTCATGTGGTAAGCATAAAACAAGCTCTGCTACTTTGGGGCTAGATGATACTGTGTGAAATGTCTAGCATTATTTATTTATCTCGAGTTTGCCAAGCAGCACCACGGGTTGTCTTTTCGTCATTCAGTTATATACTCACAAATAATAGTATCTTGTGTTTAGCGAGCAGCATAGTGGGCCGGCGTCTCCGGAACACCGGCGGCATGTTTGTTAATAAACAGTCCTACAACGTCTGTACTGACAAAGAATAGTATATTGTGTTTGGCGAGCAGCACACTGGGCCAGCGTATCCGGAACACTCTGGCAGCATGTTTGTTAATAAAAAGTCCTACAACGTCTGTACTTACAAAGAATAGTATGTTGTGTTTAGCGAGCAGCACAGTAGGCCGGCGTCTCCGGGACACTGGAGGCATGTTTGTTAATAAGTAGTCCTACGTCTGTACTCACAAAGAATAGTATCTTGTGTTTGGCGAGCAGCACCGCGGGTTGTCCAGCTGGCACGATAGGTGGCGCGGCGGGAGGGATGCGCAGTGCCCATTGCAGCTGCCACAGCGCAGGCGCGAGCGGCGCCAGATCAGCGCGCATGAGTGCGACTAGCGCCGGCAGGGCCGCGCCCCCCGCCGCCCCCCACGCTCGCCCCCACCCCTGCAGCGCCGTCGCGCGGTACGGCGGAATCGCCACGCGCTGCTCGAAGAACTTCTCCATCACCTGAACAAACACCCAAGATTAACATACCTTTTAAGGGTAGATAGATAACTCTTTATTGATATACCACACAGAAAGTTACATAAACAATTATTTTACAGTAAAAGGCGGCTTCATCGCTAACCGCGATCTCAGCCAGGCAACCATTATCCATAACAAAATTCTAACAACAATGTTACAATAATAGTAGGAAAATTATGATATCTGCCATAAAAAATCGGGTATGTGTGTGTGTGTGTGTGTGTGTGTAAGAGTATGTGTGTGTATGTGTGTGAGTTTGTGTGTGTGTGTGTGTTTTCTCACAATAATTAAAAGATCTTCTGTGTCGTCATAGGATAATTGATTGTAGCCATTCATGGCATTTAAGTCTACATGTTTCTAATTGTTTAAGTAACCTGTTGTATAAAGTTGTTGTAAAATGCCGTTACTCAATAATTACGTTTTAAAAACTAAAAAGAAAACAGACTTCATTGAATGAAATTTAAGCCTATAATACATTTTTAGTGGAAAGAAGATGTATTTTGTATATATATAATATGGTTAGACCAAATAAACGCACCGCTCCAATGAGACAGCGAGGTATCGAAGTACACGAAATCATCATCGATGTATACATTTTTTAGATTATCGTTGATTTTTCAGCTCGACCGATTTTGATAAAATTTAAATGGGACCACCTGTGGAGCTGTGTATACCCTTTCAAACAAAAAAAAGAATTTTCCAAATCGGTTCAGCCGTTTTCGAGTAATCGGTGAACATACATAAAAAAAAAGGATTCCGACGAATTGAGAACCTCCTCCTATTTGATAAAGTCGGTTATAAAAGAGCAATACTTGCCATTTATAAAATGAAACCGCGAGTCTTTTCGGTTCGGGACGAGTTTCTTGCCGGTTCTTCTCAGGCTTGGGTTAGGGGGAATTGGCACCTAAATTCACCTAGTTTGTAAGACGTTTCAAAGTGATCCTTGTGATTATATTGAAAAAAGTATCTTTTGATTTGATTTGAAGCATTTAGACATGTATACCTGCAAGTCATCCGTGGACCAAGTGTCCTTGTGGTCGGGCAGCGGCGTGAGGTGTAAATGCAGCGACTGCATATGCTGCGGGTGTAGAGCCACGCGAGCCGCGAGTCCCGCGCTGTCGCATCGGAAAGTTAGAGATGTCGCCTCCACAGACACCATTGTTAACTGAAACAACGAACAACTAAACTTAGAAAGGTATGTCAACTCTTAATATGAACGCCCTTCCACAAAACGTAATTGTTCCAATGTGTTTACTGTAAACTTGAGTGAATCCGCGCACTGTGAGGTGCACTTGCGAGCAGTCCAGTAGTATGAGTTTTAAAGTTTTCGTAAACTATCAAAGCCCGTACGCCGTACTCCATATTTATATTTATTTGGCCTAAGATAGAAAATGAACGTACGTAATAGTAATCAATCTTGTCAAAACTGGTTCCAGTTACAATCAATCTAATAATTGAAATTATGCTTATTGCTAATCGAAATTGATAGACATTGATTGTGTCAAGTTCCATAATCGCCATACTTAGTCACCACAATACAAGCTATGCATACCCCCAGTAGATGGTGTTGTGTGCATTATGTCCACCAATATTTATTTAATAACTTTTTTTAGATAAAAAATATATTGATTTCAAGCGCCTTCTCGCCAAAAGTCCACGTAACGCTGTCTCAGGTTATCATACAATCAGCATTATGTCCGGTCCTAAATAAAACTGATTCAGTTTTGTAAAATTATTGGGTAATAACGTACATTGAAAAGATCGCAGGAAGTCGGTGGATGGAGAAGGCTCAAAATCGTTCTTCCTGGAAATCTATTGGGGAGGCCTATGTCCAGCAGTGGACTTCATAAAGGCTGTTATGATGATGATTATGATGAATAACGTACGTATTCCTCGGAGTGCACAAACCGCTGTAGCGTGCGTTTCATGTAGACGCAGGCGAGGAACCGTTGAAGCGGCGCGAGAGCGGGAGATGGCGGCGCGCCGGGCGGTGGCTCGCAAGCCGAGCATAGAGCCTCCAGCTTACACACAGGGATAGGCGTAGCGGTGGCGCCGGCCCACGCACGACCTCCCACCAACACGCGGGATCCACTCGTGCAACTAGCCTGGGGACCTGTCGTCGAATAGTCAAGTTAATGCCATCAGCCAATAGTTCATTCAGATCGGCGACCTTATAACAACACGTGTGAACCATTCGTGCAACTAGTCTGGGGACCTGTAGTCGCATATTCTGTTAGTACCATCGGTCGATAGTTGATTCAGATCGGCGACCTCATAACAACACGCGGGAACCACTCGTGCAACTAGCCTGGGGACCTGTCGTCGAACAGTGATTGTGCTATCGGTCGATAGTTCATTCAGATTAGCGACTTCATAACAACACGCGGGAACCAGTCGTACAACTAGCTTGAGGACCGGTCGTCGAATAGTCATGATAGTGCCATCGGCCGATAGTTCATTCAAATCGAAACCATCCCCAGGTCTAACACGGCGGCCGCGAGTCGCGAGTCGGCAAACCGATTTTGATATATCGGAACGATAATGTCGTTGAAATGTTCGGCGAATTGACAGTTATTTCAGGGAGAAGACAATTGAGCAGAATACTTAGATGGAGAACTAATAGTGTTCTCAACCGACAAGTTTATCTAGTTTAAATAAAAATAGATCAGCCAAGCGCGTGTCGAACCACGCACAGCGAAGGCTTCCGAGGTCAGAGGAGGGACAGTATCATTCATCGATTCTCTAGATGCATCGAAACAGTGTTGGTGCCTATAAAACGCGTGATTCAGAAAATATGTACCGCGGTACCTTTGTGTTCGACATGATGCCTCGGCGAGGGGTGGTGTCCGGGCGAGGGTCTCGGCAGCGAGGGCGAAGCGGGCCACGCAGTGAAGGGCGAGGTGGGGGGAGGGTGCGGGGAGGCGGCGGGCGCGGCGTGCGGGGAGGGCGCCATGGGGGAGGCGGGGGATGCAGACACGCCGCCGCCAGACGCGCCGCCCGTAGAGCCCGGCGGTGACGTCAGGTTGAACGAACCGCCACCCATCTAATAATAACGTATACCAAGTTAAAAAATATTTTTTAGAGGATCATGCACTCAAAACCTACTAGGTATCCCATTGATCCACCAACTAAACCGATGCTACATCGAGCGCTGGAATGAACATTTATAGTCATTGATCATTTGACGACCTGTGTGTGGCGCAGTGGGCCAAGGCCCGGCTGCGGGTACGATTCCCGCCGGGAGTCAAATGTTTGTATGATCTGCAAGTATTTGTCTCGGGTCTAGGTGTTTCTATGTATAATATGTATGTATTTATAAAGTATATAAATAGTATATCAGTCATGTGGTACCCACAACACAGGTCTGCTTACTTTTGGGCCAGATGATACTGTGTGAAATATCCGGCATTATTTGTTTATTTATATTATTTATTATTAAATATTGAAGGATAATGCACATAACGTCTACTATCCCATTAATCTGCCGATTGAACCGAGTTGAACGGTCGGCGAATTCTTTCACTTTCAGGATTTGAATTTGTCTGTATTAAAAAGTTCAATATAATTCAACGTACCTATTAGAACACTGAGTGTGAGTAGGTGAGTTATTAATGCACGAGTGTTATGTTGGTGCCCGAGCGCACGTGAGGGCACTGAATTAACACGAGTGCATTAATTACTCTCTTTAGAAAAGGGCTTAATTTACTTTTCTTTCAACTACCAATCTACTTACTGTGATAAAACATACCTACTCAAACTAAAAATATGAAGAAACAAAGTTTTACAATGGTACAAAATGCGCGCCATTAGTTTTTTTTTTCACCAAGTCGGTTTTATTCAGCCGATTTTTATTATCAGCCAGTATAAATAAATAAATAATCCCGGACATTTCACACAGCATCATCTGGCCCCAAAGTAAGCAGAGTTTGTGTTATAGGACTGATACACTACTTATATACTTTTTTTTTGTAAACACATACATATTATATACATAGAAACACCCAGACCCGAAACAATACTTGCAGATCATACAAACATTTGTCCCTCGGCGGGAATCGAACCCGCAACCTTCTGCGTCTCAGACGGATCTAAGCCCACTGCGCCACAGAGGTCGTCAAATTATCTTTTTAATCAAAGTATCTTTTTAATATAATGCAAACATTTTATATTAAATTTAATAGGAGATATTAAACCTCTGTGGTAAATTTATATCTAAATATAAAGTAAAAAACAGTGCAATAATGAGATTTCATATAACATTACTGCACTGTTTTGGTTCTAAGCAAAAAATACGTCTTTTGTAATCGGTTTTGTAGAGATATATGATAACATTACTACGTAGTTGAAAGAAAAAGTATATAAACCTGGTGTTGTGCAGGTGAAGCCGGATGCGGAGTGACGGGCGCGGAATGCGGCGTGTGAGGCTGCGGCGGCGTCAGCGGCGCGGGGAAACGAAGACCACCTAAACACATCATAAAAAACACTCTTATCGTGTCACGAAAGAACTTTCGAACTGAAGGGAGGCTGCTCCCTTCGTACAAAAAAATTTCTGAATACATATTGATGGACAACGCACACAACATCTAGCCCCAAGCTGAGCTTTGTACTATGGGAACCAGATCTCTTATAATATCTTATAACACCTAGACAGAAAACAAGCATCTATGTTCATAACGCATATGTTTGTCCTGGGAGGGAATCGGACCCTCAATCTACAGCGCAGAAGGCAGAGTTACTACTAACTGAGCTGTAAGGCCAGTCAGGATTAACTTGCGTTTCAGAGACTCTTTCGTGCACTGAAGATATTGTTGCACCCGCTACATAGCTCTCGTCGGACGCATAAAGTAATTAGCACAGCACCATCTAGTATCGAGTAGATACACTACATAGTACGCGTATCGAATGCGATATTAGCGAACGAGATAGCTATATCTCTCTAATACAAGCGAATATATTAGCGCGTTCCGGTTCTTTCTCGAACGTTCGAGTAGCGTCGAGGTTTTGCGCGACGCAATCGGCGCTCATATAAATACGGCGGTAATTTACGGATGCAGTCAGTCTATTCTCGGCTTAATTAGTGATACAAGTGCGATAGTTTTGAAGTGTTGTAACTTTTATTGTGTTCTATTTGGAAGTATACCTAGTAGAATCAGTATTACCACACACAGAACTTAATCGATCTGTGTGTGGTAATTTTGAAATTAAAGTTATAATTTGGTAAAATCGATCGGTTTCATTAATTTATCAGTACCCGGCTCGTATCAATATGTACATGTGCACAGAAGGTATAAAAAAAATATTAATACGAAAATTCACTGTGGAAAGAAAGTAGATCAGATACATCCAACTTGAAAAACAAACATTCTCAAGATTGTAGTATTCAGGCCTGGTAGACATCTCCTAAAGCCTCTAGTTACTTAAAGAGAGGGAGGGGGGGGGAGAGTTTTGATCAGAGGCAGGTCAACATATTTGATACATGCCCACATTCATAATATACAGGGTGATGGGAAGATTGGGTGCAAAGCTTAATGGGATGGGAGTCTAGATTAGACCATTTAGAACAATTAAGGTCATAGTTTTGTTAGACGAAATCCGGTTTTTTCCCGTATTTTTTGGTGTTACCCAAGGTTAGCATATAGGTGTCATTAGACATTTTTTGTACAGACACTTTAAGTTCACGAAAATTTTCAAAGATTCAAAAGAACAGGTTTAAAAAAACCCGATGGTGCTTTTTTTTTTAAACCTTTATTGTATTCTATCAGTCATCTGGTCACTATAATACAAGCTATGCATAGTTTGCAGCTTGGTGGTGTTGAGTGCATTGTCCATCATTATTTATTTATCACAGTCACATGTTGTATTTCGTACTTTGCAAGCCTAGTTGCAAATCTATCACTGCTTAAAAGTGATTAATATTAAAAAAAACCATTACCTGGTGGCATCGGGGACATTGGTGAAGGCGGGTTGTCATCTTCAGCCAACAGCCTCGCATTTATATCGTCGACGTATTTCGATAGGAATGCCTGGTAACAAAAAAACTCATGCTCATTTCCACCAACCACTCATGTTGAAGGGCACTGAAGCAAGTGAAATTGGGCGAACAGAAACTACTACACCTAGGATAAATGAGAGCCCACATGTTTTAGGTGTTCAATGCTGAGTCCATCGTGTCCTATAGACTTACCACGCGTCATACTGTTTACCTAAGTCCTGAAGACATGACTCCACATCGATTAACTCTGAAGAAGTCAATGGTATTGCAAGCACCCATACATATCTTCCCTCTGATAGTTAACTGACAGATTTGCAATATATAACGTCCCGATGATGTCTTCACCGCACCCGAAAAGGGTCATTTCGGGCCATTTCGGATGGCGTTGTATGCATTGTCCACGAATATTTATTTATTTATTTCACTTTCCGAGCATCAGCTGTTATCAGTTTAATAGTTTTTAGTAGCTATGCTAGTTTTAAGTAGGATCATACAAAAAGAGTGCTAGGCTCAAGACAAGTTTCTTGGCAATTCTTCTTGGACTTGGGATAGGAGGAATTGGCACCATATTCATCGGGCAAGTAATACGATTAAAAATGATCCTCCTAAAGGTATTGAATAAAAATTACTTGAAATTAAAATTGAATCAATGTAAGTGGTTATAAATAGAGTCTAGCTATACTAACTCTGCGATATAATAAATAGGCACCCAAAAATATTTATATAATGTTATCCAAGTTAACTGACAATTGTAAATGAAATCAGTTACTTTCGTTCAAAATTAAAAAAAATATACCGGCCAAGTGCGAGTCGGTCTCGCGCACCGAGGGTTCCGTACAAACCTGTAGGTATATAAGTAAAAGTTCACCCATCACGACAATCGAGTCATAGTTATGGTATTTCTATTGCAAAATGAAATCCATCTTAAAATTTACAGTTTTTGCTTCGTACTAAATTTCAAGATTCACGGGTTCACGGGACCCTGTAGGTTTTGATTCCATTGCGAGTGTCGAAAATTTGCGGAAATTTGCGGCATAAACGGCTGTATCTTTTGATTGCGTTGGCTTAGAAGTTTGATTTTTTCACAGCTTTAAGGGACAGTAGACCTGAGTATTCGATATAAATTTCAGCTCGATACTTCCACGCGTTCCTGAGATAAGGGGTCTTGACAGACAGACAGAAGGACGGACGGACGGACAACAAAGTGATCCTATAAGGGTTCTGTTTTTTCCTTTCGAGGTACGGAACCCTAAAAATGAAATTATTTGATTAGTTCACCAATATATTTAATGTTTCTAAAATCGTTTGGATTGATTCACCAATGGTTTGAGTTTACGTAATGTAATCATAAAGTAAACATAGATGTAGGTATAAATTTTTAAATGGCCAGAATACAATCAAGTGAACCGCTTGTTGCTGGTTCAATTGTGTAAAAATACATTTTGTACAGCGAATATATTAAATAGAATGACAGTTTCTTAAATACCTTTAGTCCTTGAGCAGGCGCGAATTCGTCGACAACAGAGCTGCGATCAAACTTGGAGTATGAACCGTCGCGAATAGTAACCATGCCGCCTCCTCGGATGCCCACCTCGATAGAATACGCACCCGCGTAGATTATACGGATCTGTACAGTAATTCAATTATTGTTATAAACTAGCTTCTAAGTAGATAAAAATTAGCCAATATGTTAACCCAGATTTACAAATTTATACAAAGATTCATCCAAATCCATTGAGCCGCTTGAGGGTGAAGAACTAAAGTTAACACGTATGATAATTGACGTACTATGCGGGAAAAACCGCGGACCACAATTAGTATTAGATATGATTGGGTATATAAATTTTATCATTTTTTTTTTTTTTTAAAGTTTAAAGTTCATATATGGCTGAGGTCAGGTTAGGAGAGGGAAATATACCACACGCATTGTTATACTTACTAATAAATATATAAATTTAAAAAAAAACAGCCAATTTCACCTTTCTCCAAGAATGAGCCAATAATGTGAATGTGGGCGTGGGCATCTGCGTGCGCACGTGGTGCAGTCCCAGCTGTGGGAGCGTGGGCAGCCGGCTTAGCGCCAGCAATGGTGCGTACGTCTCACGCAGTACTACGCCCAGTGATATCAGATCCTTGTGGCTGCAAATAAACTCGCGTTAGTAATGGCAAAGTCAGACCCGCGGAGGGTTCCACCGTGGCTTGTCCTGGACCATTCGGTTTATAGATGAGAAAACTTACATGAGAAATTATCATTAGAGGTATAATTAAATTAGGTATAGGTGTCGTTCTTGTAAGCTAGATAATCTAAATTCTAAATATGGATAGGTACATAAGCAGGATAACATTCAAAGCTTTTATTCCAATTATTCACACTGGAGTCAATAACTCTCTCTATTTAAATAAAAACACCAAAATTACTAATAAAACCGGAAATAACTTAAAATAGGAGCGCAATAATTGCTTCGCAAGACGGCCATAAATGACGGAATTATGAGGTATCAAAAATTTTAAAAAAAGTTAACCTCCTTTTTATGTGGTCGGTTAAAATCCCGTGTTTCTCACTATGTGAGTTACCACTTACCAGTTAATGTAGTGGTCGAGATGGTGGTGCAGTAGATGGTGCGCGTTAGCAGCGGGCTGGTGCGCCGGCGTGGCGATCGTGTAGCGGTGCGCGCTGGCGCTCCACTGCAATAGTGCGGTGGCTCGCTGCGCTCCCCCGAACCCGACCACCAGCGACCGGTACGTGTATGAGCGGATACACACGCCTTGCCAGAGCGATTCGCGTTCTGTTACAACAATATCATTAAAACATATTTAGTTTAGTCATCATCATAACAGCCTATATGAAGTCCACTGCTAAACATAGGCCTCCACAATAGATTCCCAGGAAGAACGATTTTGAGCCCTCTCCATCCACCGACTTCCTGCGATCATTACAATGTCGTCAGTCCATCGGGTGAAAATATCCTCCAATCCAGAGGTGAACAGTTTCGGAGAAATAACATCTCCCTGTCTCAACCCTTTATGCAATGGGATTGGATTTGTGCTCTGGTCCTGGAGTCAGATAGACATGGTGGCGATACTGTACAGACATTTCTACACTTCGATATACCGATAGTCGATTTGGCACCGCTGGAGTGACCGTAACACTGCCCAGGTTTCGACAGAATCAAAGGCTTTCTCATAGTCCACAAACGCTAAACAAAGTGGCCGGTTATACTCTTCGGTCTTCTGTATAACCTGCCGGAGCGTATGGATGTGGTCTATGGTATTAAAGCCTTTTCGGAACCCGGCTTGTTCGGGAGGCTGGAAGTCGTCAAACCTACGAGCGAGACGATTAGTAACTACTCTCGAAAACAGCTTATAGACATGGCTCAACAGCGAGATGGGCCTGTAATTCTTTAAGAGGGTGTTATCCCCTTTCTTAAAGAACAGTACCACCACGCTCCTGTTCCACGCCTCTGGCGTAGTTCCCTCGAGGATGACGGAGTTGAACAGCTTCTGGAGGACCTTAAGTACCGATGTTCCACCCGCTCTCAGAAGCTCTGTCGTTGTTCCGTCTTCCCCCGGTGCCTAGTTGTTCTTAAGCTGCTTGAGAGCCGTTCGAATCTAGTATAGGCTGACGACCAGAATGTCTTCTGTGTAGTGTCGGGTTAGGCGGGCTCTTGCATCGCTAGTCGTGCTTGTAGTAGGACTTTGCGATGAGGTGTATAGTTGTCCATAGAACTTCTCGAGCTTTAGATTTAGTTTAGTATATTTATATAAATATTGACCGATACAATGCTTATATATTTTTAAATAAATACATATGATCTTCCAGACACAGAACATACCTACACATATGTTTATAACACGAATGTTGGCCCTGAGTTCATAATTCTCGTATTCATCATACAATGGCGTCTTACCTTGCAATGGTCGTAGTGTGAAGTCATAGAGCAAAGTGTGGAGATGCACAATAGCCGCCCAGTCCGCTAGGAAAGCATCCGCGGTGCGACCCGCATCTGTTCCCAGCTCGTACTGTAGATAGACGCAACGTCTTTCACCTATTAACAATATATCTTGATTACTTCAACCACAGAATTATACACGAAAACATTTATATAAATACTAGCTGACCCGGCCACGCGTTGCTGTAGATCAGTAGTTCTAATACGTTGAACCAATATACGCTAACTTCTAAAATTATCAGTGATTTTCTACTATATTATGCATGTATTATACATATAAACCTTTCTCTTGAATCACTCTATGTAATTAAAACACCGCATCAACATCCGTTGCGTAGTTTTAAAGATCTAAGCATACATAGGGACAGACAACAGCGGAAAGCTATTTTGTTTTATACTATGTAGTGATATCGACTCATGTAAGAACGCAACAAAGTGCAATTCAGCTCGCACAAGGGCTTAGCGCGAAACATTATCTCGTCTCGTCTCGTATTGTAGGTAGACGCAAAGTCTTTTACTTATAAAGAATGTATCTAGATTACTTCAACCACAAAATATATACAAGTACAGAAGGCAGAATCCACGAAAACATAAATAAATAGACACTCTTGCTACGACCCAATAATGTGCAATGAGGATCAGTAAAGTTATAGCTAATTCACGCTTTGCTTCCACATTTATAATGCGTACAGCCAATGATTGGAATGCTATGCCGCCGTCTGTTTTTTTCTGAAAACTACAATCTGTGTCTCTTGAAGTCTCGAGTTAATAGGTGTCTTCTAGACCTGCGTGTTCCATCGTCGGCCACATCGTCGCTTAACATTAGGCGAGATCGTAGTCAAACGTAGGTTTATCGATGATAAAAAAAAACAAAAGAAACAGAAGCGTTATTTTTTATGACATTGAATGGATTATCCAAATCTAGTACTAGATGCATTTGCTATAACTTTACTGGTCCTCATTGTTCAATGTTATAAACTAGAATCTAGTTCTAGTTAGTTTAGTCAGTTGATTTCGCAATGACAATCTAAATAGACCATAACTTTTCTCATACAAAAATAAGCTGCTGCTACTAATGATGACCTCTGTGGCGCAGTGTGCGAAAGCCAGCCTGAGACGCAGAAGGTTGCGGGTTCGATTCCCGCCGCGGGCCAAATGTTTGTATGATCTGCAACTATTTGTCTCGGGTCTGGGTGTTTCTATGTATAATATGTATGTATTTACAAAAAAAAGTATATAAGTAGTATATCAGTCATGTGGTACCCATAACACAAGCTCTGCTTACTTTGGGGCCAGATGATGCTGTGTTAAATATCCGGCATTATTTATTTATTTATTTAATGGATGTTTGCTTATTATAAGAACCTGGTACTAATGTAAATCCATTGCTCGACGTATTGTACGACAATCAATGTTTGCATAATATAGGGATCTGACCACTCAAGTAATTACAACAAAAGGTTGATAGGATCGATTTAACTGGTATAAAGATTTATTAGCTATAATTAAACTGGTATAATATGTAACTTTTAAAACTATCATGGTTTTGAAGATACTTTCACTCAAAACTCACATATATTTACCATATATGTGAGTTTTTCTGTTTCCTGACATTTCGGTATGGTTGCATGCGTCATGATCAGATAAATGAAGTTTATCTCGTGACCATGTATCACATATCATGGTAAATATCCCGTTTCGATTTAGAGTTATACATTTTTAATCGATCGATGTTCATTACACAAATGTTTGGGAGAGAATCATTGCAAGCGGGTCTGGTAAAGTAAGTCAAAACTCAAAGTAAAACCGAATTAAATGAAACTGAAGATCCGTCTACTCTGCGATCTGACTTCGATATATCGAAACAATAAAGTCGTTGAAATACAAGTCGAATTCAGTCGAATGGACAGTTATTTCGTTGTCAAATTCAAGTTATCGAATCGTCGAAATCGAATTGAGGATTACGACATCGATTGTCAAAAATAATGTACGTCGTTCTATTGCTCAAAACGAGTCGAAACGATGTAGCTAAGAGTAGGGGTTTGCACGATTATTGACCCGATATATCGTTAATCGATTTCAAGAGTAGGCCCCCTGAATCTTTTAAAGAGTTTGACACAGCCGGTAACCCTCAACCTACAGCGTAGAAGGCAGAGCCACTACCAACCAAGCTGAGAGGTTAGTCGTAACTCACCTTGTTCCTTAGGGTTAGGTGTGCGAACCGGTGAGCCGTGGAACACAAACTCAGCAGTCCAGACGCGCGCTTGGTTCTTCGAGGTGAGTCTAACGGTGGCGGCGAGTAAACGTGACCTTAGAGCCGCGGCGGCAGCTGGCTTGGCACCAGCCGGTAACGGTAAGGAAACTACTCGCATCGCCAGAGCAGATCCACTCCACTCCGGTTGAACTCCTCCGTGAGTCACGCCGCGTTGCGCCAACTAAATAAATCAATATTGAGGACATTGCACACAACACTATCTAGCCCCAAACTAAGCCTGTATTATAGCGACCAAATGAGTGATAGAATACTTATATATTTTTAAATACATTATGATACACCCAGACACAGAACACCTATTATTACCAAATGTTTATTCTGGGAGGGAATCGAACCTTTAACATACAGCGCAGAAGGCAGAGCTATTACCAATATTGTCAATATTGTCAATAACACATCATATTTAGTCACATAGATGTTTGTTCTGTGTCTGGTTGATATAAAGCATAAGTATGTATTTAAGTATTTATGTATTGTTATGGATTAAAAGATGTAGTGGAGTTCTAGAGAAGTTTATTTTGATATCTTATTACAAATAATAGTTTTAATAATTAGGTTTGGTTTACGTGGTGAATCGAGGAGCAGTGAATTACACCAGGGCTGTGTTAGTGACAGCTCATGATCAAAACGTCAGAATGACATTAGTCATTATTAGGCGTTATCATGTAAAAAAGCGCTAGGACCAAGACGAATTTCTTGCCAATTTTTCTCGGGCTTGGGTTAGGATGAATTGGCACCTAAATTCACCTAGTGTGTAAGACGTTTAAAAGTGATAATTGTGATTGTATTGAATAAAGTATCTTTTGACTTTGACTTTGACTTTGATTTTGACGTTAACATTGACATTGACACTACAATACAATTTATAAGTATTCTATCAGTCATCTGGTACAAGCTATGCTTAGTTTAGGGCTAACTGTTGTGTGTGCTGTCCACCGATACTTATTATATATTTACTAGCTGTCTAGTTCACGACTTCGTCCGTTCGTTTTAAAAAGAAATACAAATAAAAAAATCTAATTGTAAATCTTAACCGTTCTCGAAACCACGAACACACACAAAAAATAATAATCAAAATCGGTCCAGCCGTTTAGGAGGAGTTTAATTACAAACACACGCACAGAAGGTTTATATTTACCATAAGTACCATAAGTAAGTACCATAAGTAAGTACCATAAGTACCATTGTTAAGTACCATATTTACTTAACAAATATTGACATTAATATTTATACGATACTAATGTCACTCAATTGTTTTGCCTTCCCGGAACCTCTCCACTAACACCTTAACTTTATGGTATGTATTAAAGTTCAAATTGACTATTAAGTATTATTACGAATCGATTGTATGAGAGTATAGAAAAGTGTTGATTTTAGACTTTTTCAGACAATTTTTTAAATGTATCTCTCTATTATAGATAAGCAATAAATAAAGCCCCATAAGCAAACAGAAAGGTGTTATAAGTTGAGTGTGTGTATCTATGTATGTTATCATTTAGTATTTTTTGTATGAAAGGTACCTCGATCGTGTGTTCTTAGCTATGATTCAAGAAAATCTGTTCAGCTATTTTAAGTCATCAGCTCTTTTCTAGTTGGTGAAGGAATGTGAGAAACTTCCACAGGTCTGAATGGTTTGATTCGGTATCCTGTTTCTTCAATGATATTTAAAGAACAAGGTAACCTTGACCTTAACCTTTTCTAAATATGGTTTTCTTCTGAGATACTCAGACTCCTAAGAGACTGGTAGTATCAGAGGAAACCAGAAAACACACAAATGCATCTACTCGCACACACAGCCTTAAATATATACACACTCACACACACACACACACACACACTTTTGCAAACTTCCGTCAAACGACGCGCAGTACTGTCCTTACAATAGTTATAATATCTGCATTGTTTAAAATATTTTAAGCTTAGTTTAAGTTTACTGATGTTTAAGTTTATTGTTTGATACTTAGTACCTAAGTTTTTCTCTCAGAACTATGTAACGTCAAGGAGGTGGCGTTGAGACTGCTCCACAGTTTTTTAAACTTTTGCAGTTCTCATCGTTCTTTTTGTAACATGTCCTGTGTATTTTGTTCTGATAAAATTTTTTATTTTTTTTAAATTTTTAATTTTGTTGGACCTGATGTTAAAGCGCCTGGAATCGGTAGGAAACCCAACTCCTCACCAACTTACAACAATAATATTGTATTTAAGGTCATAGTAATAATCTCAATTAATAGGTTATGGATAGATGTGTTTTTTGGGTCAGGAGTTTTGAACTTTTTTAATTTATACTTGTGAATTATTACTACTTTCTTATAAGTTAGTAGCGTAATATGATCAAAGGCCTCCATAATGGCAGAACAACATTAAAAACTCCGGGCTATACAGTGGTGGTCACATAATTAAAGACACTGGAAGCATATTGAAGTAACTAAGCTATTCCTCCTGTATATATTTTATCAGACTGCCATTGTAACTTGCTGCCAATAAATTTTTATTTGTGTTGTTATTGTGTATTGTTAAAACGAAATATTTACAACAAAACTTGCCTTTTATTCGGTAAAACTTAAATGTAAGCAGTGTAAATAGAAGATAAGATTAGTAAGATCTGGCCATATAATTAAAGACACTTAATTTCGTAAAAATTTCGTAACAAGAAATTTAAAAAAATGATTTATCATGGGCAGCATGGTTTCTTCTAAAATATTTTTGTACTGGTATTTATCCATATTGCCTTCTATCTTCCTGACAGGTCCGACACCAAGTCCTGAAAAACAGCGCCACACTTTGATATTTCCCCCTCCATGTTTCAATACTTTCTTGGTGTACTTCGGATCCATTTCTTTGTTCGGGGGGCGCTTAACATATTGTTTTCCGTCAGAATCAATCATATTAATTTTTGTTTCATCCGAAAAAAGCACATTTTACCACTCTCGTTCACTCCAGTGTTCAGATTTTTTAGCAAACGCTAACCTTGCCTTAACATTTTGCTTTTACAAAAGTGGCACCTTCCGAGACACTATTCCGTATAAGTTTGCCTCACATAGTCTCAGTCTAATTGTCCTTGCAGACACACCCGTCGACCCTCCTGCCCCATATATTTCCGAGCGTATCAGTTCTGATCCTTTGAAAGGTTCCTTTTTTGCCAACAACACCATCCTAGAGACTTCCCGCGGAGTCGTTTTTCTAGGTCTCGGTTTTCTGGGTACATTTTCGGTCGTATTGAACTTCTTGAAATGCTTTATAGCATTCATAACCATGTCCTTAGAACAGCTCAAATGGTTTGCGATTTTTCTGTATGACCAACCTTTGCTATAAAAGTTCAAGATTATCTTTCTAGTGGACGAATTGCAACTCTTGTTTTTTTGATATCGATTGGTATAAAACGTATTAATTTGAATACAAAAAGTAAAATGTTATAATTAATGTCGACGTTTCATGCAAATACGCGGCAAAACAATGAAAAACCGAATGTAGTTCTTTTTCTTTTTTTAAATTCAGAACACAGCGTCCAGCTACAGGTACGTTAAAATAGTTTGTATTAGATTCGGATAGTGAGCAGTGTCTAAAATACCAAGCAACACAACTTTTTTGTCCCCCATTTTTAAGAATACAACGTCATGTATGATTTAGTAACAATTACATTAAATTTCATACCTACTTTGGCTAATGGTAGTGCCAAAATCATGTTTATTGTGATCAATTAGGGGGTGTCTCTAATTATGTGTCCACCACTGTATATATACTCTATTTATCTACATCCCACGCGACTACTTTATAAATGAGGTGAGATAATGATAACTAACCTCTTGTGCTAGATTGACGAAGGGTACCCGTTCGTCTGCAGCGGCCACTACGTGTGCGAGCTCTGGCAGGAAGTATGCCGGCTGACGGACCCTTACCGCGCGGGCGCTAGCTGTTGACAACTTACGCTTGCCTGGCTGCATACCTGTGCACAAAAATTATGTTTCACTATTGTATACCTATACAACTAGGCCACCGATAACCTAGCCTAAAAAAATAGAAAAGTATTTATTCTGTCTCAAAACTTGATTGATAAACAAAAATGCTTAAACTATAGGTACAGCACGAAACATTTTTCTTTCTAAAAAAATATAATTCATTTAGACCACACAATCGGACAACAACCAGCTTGGTGCTACTGCAGTAAGGAGCCTCTGAGGCGCACTTCACTTCTCCACATACGAGGGGAGGTCAAAAAGTTCGCAGAATGGAAGGGTTAGAAAGGGGTGGGGTTAATTTTTTTTACCTGGTAATCTGCAGGTACTCAATACAGGTATAAATACCAAATTGTAGGCAAATCGGGTCATTAACATTTTAGTTATCACTACATTAGTTCTACTGCAGCAGTTCAATCGAGAAAAAGTCGTTAAACATTAATAAAATTGAGTTTCGTGCCGTTATAAAGTTCCTTACTAAGCAAGGAAAAACACCTTAAATTATTTTAGAAGAAATGTCATCTGTTTATGGGGACTCTTGCTTTGGAAAAACAATGATTTATAAGTGGAATAGCTTATTCAAGCAAGGCAGGGAATCAATTGAAGATGTCAACCGCCCGGGCCGGCCGATCGAGGCCACCTCAGACATCATCGAAAAAGTCGAAGAACTTGTTCTTGAAGATACCCGATTAAAGAAGAAAAAACTTGCAGAAATGGTTGGAGTATCGTCTACAACCATTTTGAACATCCTCCATGACCATCTTGACATGTCTAAGGTCTAAGGTAATATATAACAAACCCTACTGACATCGCAGAATTATTTAATAATTACTTTATTGAAAAAGTTAAACCTATTCCTGATTATGGTAAAAATGTGACAGCAGGTATTTGCCACAGGGAAAAATGTATATTCATGGCACCTTGTCTACCGCAGCATATAAATAAAATCATAAAAAATCTAAAGAACTCCAGCAGCACTGCTTTTGACGGTGTTACAACAAAAATTGTTAAGGCCGTAAATGAATTTATTAGTTCTCATCTTAGCTACTTGATGAACCTAAGTATTATAAGTGGATCATTCCCACAGCAACTCAAACTTGCCACTGTAAAGCCTATATTTAAAAAAAGAAGTAAAGAACAAACTGACTGCTATAGACCTATAGAACTGTTGTCAATATTCTCAAAAATATTTGAAAAATATTTATATGGTGAAATTTATTCATACTTAGAGAATAATAACATATTGTGCAATGAAAAAAATGGATTCCGACGTGAAAAAACAATTTATTTAGCAATATATGACTTCTTAAAATATATAATGTCCCAAGTAGATAACAGAATTCCTGTCTGCGCTATATTCTGCGATATGACTCAGGCTTTCGATTATGTGGATGGACCATGGTATTTTGATAAAAAAAACGTGAGGCCTACGGGATCAGAGGAAATATCTCAGACTTGCTCTCGTCGTATCTCAAAGATCGACGACAAATAACAGAAATAACGAAATTGGAACGGAAAACCAAGTGCGAAATATCTTAAACCAAGTGCGAAATATCTTATAAGTCTGCAGTTAGGAAAATCAAATATGGAGTACCCAGGGAAGCGTATTAGGACCCTTACTCTTTATCGTATATATAAATGACCTTCCGAACACAATTAATCAACCTATGACATTATTTGCTGATGATAGCACAGTATCAATTAAGTACAATGACATTAACTCTTATAAATATGACATAACTAATTCTCTTAATTCAATAATTTCATGGCTTGACAACAACAATTTAAAAATAAATCTTACTAAAACAAATATAATTCACTTTAGTCAAAGAGCTCAAATTCCAATGGATATTAATCTTGAATTCCAAGGTTGTAATTAACAAAGTTAATATTACAACCCAGAGACTCCATACGATTTCTGGGCTTACAAAGTGACCAAAAACTTAATTGGAAATGCCACATAGACATACTAAGTAGATGAATCAGTAGTTCAGCATATTCTCTATACAAACTATCCGCAACTGTTAATATACAGTCATTGCTCACGGCTTATTACGGGACAGTAGAATCCATACTCCGATTTGGTATAATATTTTGGGGTAACTCTACTGACAAAGATATAATATATAAAGCACAAAAACGTACTATGAGATCCATGTTTGGCATACATATGACTGACAGTTGCAAACCATTATTTATTAAGCATAAAATTCTTGCACTTCCGTCACTATACATTTTTGATGTTGCATTATTTGTAAGAAAAAACAGTCATCTATTTTTATAAATGGCTGACGTTGCTGTGCGTAACAGACGAGATAACAACAGACTCTGTACGCATAGTTGCAATACTGCACTGTTATATAAAAGCTTAGTCTGTATGGCACCTAAAATATATAATAAGATACCTAAGTCATTTTTAAATGTTAGTGAGATTATGTTTAAAGCAAAATTAAAACAATTATTAGTAAGTAAGTGCTACTATAATATTAATGACTTCTTAGCTGACGATTTGAAACATTGACATTTGATTCTATAATTTTATAAACACTAACTATATATGTAATATAAACATAATTTTCAATATTTGCATGCCTAATTTTAAGGTAGAACAAAATAGGACCATTCAATATATTTAAGACCTACAACTGTAACCCACATTATGTTGAAGCAAATAATATAATCTTTATCTTTATCTTTAATCTTGTCGAGTGTTCACGCGAGTTTTTGGATCTCTGTACCGACAAGGAGGAAATTTTGAACCGGATTGTTACTGGAGATGAAACTTGGGTTCATCATTATGAGCCTGAATCAAAATAGGAATCAATGCAGTGGCAGAAAAAAGGTGGAGCACCCCCTATGAAATTCAAGGTGTCACAATCGGCCGGAAAGATCATGGCCACTGTTTTTTGGGATTCGGAGGGGATTTTGTTAATCGACTTCAAAGAAAAAGGATTGAATATCACAGGGGGATACTACGTCACTCTACTGGTAAAATTAAAAGATGCCATCAAGGAAAAAAGACGAGGAAAATGGACAAGAGGTGTGCTGCTCTTGCACGACAATGCACCCGTTCACAAGAGCCATGTTGCAATGGCTGCCTTGCGAAAATGTGGCTACGAAACATTAAATCACCCTCCCTATCTAGCCACTTCTGGTTATTATTTGTTTCCAAAATTGAAAAAAGAACTTCGTGGAAAAAAATTTTACTGACGATGAAGAAGTTAAGTCTAAAATTTCGGCATATTTTGAAGGCCTTGACGAAAAATTTTTTTACGAAGGTATAGGTAAGCTTTTTGAAAGATCTGAAAAGTGTATTAAGGCGCTCCCTCACCGGGAGCATTTGCGTGCAATGTAACATATAGATTCGACTTTGAGCATTACATTACAATACTACCTCCCTGACCGACGAGCGTTCGCGTGTAATGTAGCATTATAGATTCGACTTTGAGCATTACATTACAATACTACCTCCCCTCCCTGACTGACGAGCATTCGCGTATAATGTAACATTTAGTATAGATTTTAATTTGTATCATTACAAGGTGCGCATTGTAATGCTCGGTTCTCCTCCTTCACTGATGTAAAATCGTTTTGTATCATAACAGTTTGTGCACTGTAATGCGCATTTCTCCTCCCTCACTGACTGTAACGTTACATTACACGTGAATGCTCCCGGTGAGGGAGCGCCTTTAGGGAGAATATATTGAAAAGGAAAAATAATTATTTGTTTAATTTTTACCCCCTTCACTGCCATTCCGCGAACTTTTTGACCTCCCCTCGTAGCTCTTTAATTAAATAGTTACACTATAAGAAGTAGTCATGAACAGAATGTAATTCCGCTGGTGTTCTTTGGCACCACAGTTCGAGTGCGGCACCACCTAAAAAATTACAGCTCACCTACCCTACAATTCACAATCGAGCCCTTGCTCCCAGGGTCTGAATGGTCTCCTGGAATAACCAAGGGATTATCAGCTAAATAGGATATTGCCATACCCGGTGTATCAAGAGGCGTGAACGGTCCGTGTGTGAGTGTGAATGTGTCCAGCTCGACCAGCGAGTGGATTCTGAGATAGGCACGCGCCGCGGCCGCCGGCACTGGCGCCGAACTTGAATGCTGTGGACAATATTACACAAAATAAATACATCAATAACTATCATCCGCTCGCGGATTCACTCGTGTGGTACCTATATAAAAGTCAAATACATACTCCTTCAGGTTAGCCGTTACACCGTGATTGAGCCACATATACATCTAAAAATATTACTCGTAGTAGGATAATACATATGTCGCAAGACCGATGCCAGTACATCTTTGGAAACTAAAGACATAGGTAGGTTCTCAGATCCAGACATAAACAGTATTATTCAGTTCTCAATCAGTCAAACATGAAACAGCTTTGCGAATATACTGTTTTTGTTATCCACATTTAAAAAAAAACGTGAAAATGTCTTGTCAAGTCAGCAATAAAAGTCTGATAAACGATAAGAGACTCTTCAAGAACAGTATAAAAGTAGGTACTATTAGGTATTTACCTCATCTTCGCATTCGTCCGGAGTGCAGCGACGAGCGCCTGCCAGATGGAAGGACAGAGCCACAGAGCAGGCACTGCCGCTGTTCGAAGTATTACTGGTCGTCGCCGTCGTACCGGCAGCCACCTCCTTCATTTCCACTATCTGTTAACGAGCAAGTTGGTAAGCTAGGGGCTAATTGTAGCAGTCCTTTGCTCACCAGGCTCCCAATTCGAATAAACCAAAAGTAAGAAAAATTACAATATCGTTGGCTGTGAATGTCGCTTATCAGCCGGGCTTATATCGCAGCCACGTTTCTCGAATGGCCTGTAAATAAACTGACATTTAACCATTACTATAAATGTAAATTTTGACGTTTCTCCGTAGAGACATCCTTTATCGCGGCTGCCATATTAACCCGGCTGTTGGACGATGCATCAAAGCCAAGCAAAGATCTACCAATTTTAAAACAAAATGCAGCAAATGAAGAACACTGCTATAAATAGTAATTTCGAAGCGACTGATTTAGGGTGCTTCATCGACAAGGAATCAACAAAACGAAAAAATTTTGTACACTCTTTTTATGCCTTTGACATAAAGGTTTTTTCAAACATCTGAATCCGATTCAACATGGTCTAATATGGTTGCACCCTTAGTACAATCAGAACACCAGTAAATCAGTTTCTCGGCTTACCAATATGTGGTCGGTATGTCGATGCAGCGTGACGTAGAGCCGGTCTGGAGACAGTTTGTTCAAAGGATGGTTGGGTCCGTGCAAAAACGGTAGATGTTCGCAAACGCTCGCCGGTAGGTGCTGCAAAGTTTTCTCACATCGGCGTGCTACCAGCCAGAACCTTAAAGATTAATATTTAATCATTTCAATTAACATAGAATCGTTTTCTTACTGTATCATATTCAGAGCTTAATGATTTTTACACAGTGAAAATTGTCTGACCATGTAACTAGACCAGGAAATCAGTTCGGAAAACCGTCGAAGATCTCCGACATGTCTTTGGGATAACCGGGACAGCTCAACATGCCCTTCACTGTTTCATCATAATCATCATCTTCCTGCCCTTATCGCACTATGTGGGATCGGCACAACAGATTTTTCTTAACTACTTCCCTCTATAATCCGTCATCTTAGCTGTCACTCCTTTCTTACACATATCATCTTTCACACAGATCAACCTTCCATTCTAAAGTCTACCTCTACCCTTATATCCATCCACATTGAAATCCTTCACCCTCTGTTTATATACTTGTAAACATCATCCACTTGAATATTGTCCATGCTGAACGCTGCTTAAACTTGCAGATAAATGCATTAAATAAACAACCAAGAACCAAAGTCACGCTATGAAGGGTGCACTTTTATCTTACTAGTTCAGTTTAACGCTGCTTTGAAAGGTTTATTAAAAGTAAATTCTTAAAAAATATATATTTACGAGTATATACAGGCTGAAAGATTTAAAGCAACAGAGACCAATGGGACAACCCCTTGGGACCACTAGAAAACACCCCTTAAAGTAAACTGATCGCTCTTTAGTCAAAAAAACATGCTTAAACCTAGCTGATTAATACCTGAGATGTGTAAGAAGAATCTTGATATGCGGGATGTTAGTTGCAGCCAGCGCATTGGCCAAGTCAGGCATGCGTGGTGTGGCGGGGTAGGCCGGAACGCGAGCTCGCAGTCTGCCGCCGTGTGCACCCACTGACACCAGGAGTTGTTCCGCTCGGAGACAGGGAGACACCACAGAACACGCCAACACACATGGCCAGCCACTTACACTGCATTCCACCTTAAAAGTCATAACACATCTTTATAATTAAGATAAAATTAACAGTGTGTCGTATACTACGAGGGCAACTTAGAGTGCCCAACTCTACTGAGCGAAGCTGTCCCAACTGTCCGTTCCTGAGAACCGTACTCGCTTTAGACCTGGACGTGTCCCTCTGCTTGCACTAGCACCTGCACGCACTGTTTCACGACCACAGTCGCCGATCTGCCGCGTACAGAGACATTTAAATATGCTTCTCACTGAACATCCTCAGACGGATCTGTTTGCGGATGACTGGAAGACGAGTGTGCCTTACCTACTGTGAGAACGTTTTGTATAAATAATAGCAATACTCATAATATTATTTACTTTAGGTATCATTTCTTTTTCTTAATAGATTGTTTTTATTTTATGGAAGTAAGATTTACCTACTTTTATTTTTCTCTGTAAGTACTTTACCTAACTTTTATTTTTTTCACCTGCTGTTCTGTTTTCCTATTTTTACGCATTAGATAGTATCTGTAATGTTAAAATAAGGTGTAAATAAACTGAATTTGAATTTGAATAATTAGAGTGTACACGTACATGCCTGTTGAGCATGACAAACGCAAGAACATTAAGTCACACATGGCCTTGATAAGATCCACTTTCTGTTGGCGGTCACGGCCGCGGAAAGATTAAATTGTATGGAAATTACAGTTGTACCAGTTACGTGTCTTATGACTACCTAATATTATTTCAGACTGGAAGGAAAAGCAGATAATATGCAGCAGTGGGCGAAATCGGGCTGTGCTGTGGATGATGTTGACAACGAATGTAATTTACACACAATTTGGTCTTTCGTATCGCATGAAAGTCAACCGAAAGTGGATCTTGTCTAGGCCCTCTAGTTTGAGACAATATCCATTAAACATAACTAACGAGGCTGATTGTGCCAAGGACCTCAAAAGACGCAAATATGCCTGTCTCGATAGGATCTACATATTTGATACCATGAGCCCGTGGGAAACAGCGTTTTAAAAAATATTTTACGGTGGGTAGAAACATCGCGTGATCTAAGAACTGGCTCATATCTGGCCTAGCGAATTAGCATTGCCATTCAACGTGGCAATACAGCCTGTGTCTTGAGGATACTGCCCTCTGGCAGTGAGCTGGATCAGATCATTATAGTTCTATAGATCGTTTGAAACAGTCCACTGATATAACTTTTAAAACTATCATGGTTTTGCACATAATTTTCACTCAAAACGGGATATTTACCATGATTTATGAGTTTTTCTGCTTCTCGATATTTCGGCCCAGTTGCATGCGCCATGATCACGAGATAAACTGAAGTCTTTGCGGGTGGATGTTATTGGCAGACAAAACGGTCTACCCTCTTTCTCAGTCTTTTACTGCGAACATTACCCCTGGATCCCCCCCCCCTGGATCGAGTTACACAATCCACAGGTAATCTCAACTGAAAAACATTACATCCCAAGATTGGTACAAGAGGCAATAGAGATTACCAAACACAGGAATTTCAATCGAGAAGACGGTTTTCAATTGTCTGGAGCCTGGAACCCTGTGGTGAGGATGTGTAGAAATCGTAAAAGTGAGGTACCAGTTATGCGTCCAGATACCGTGAGTGTTGTGTGTCGTAATCGTGATCGAGTTGTTAGTGACAGTGAAACCGGTAGTAGGGGTAATGTTCGCAGTAAAAGACTGAGAAAGAGGGTAGACCGTTTTGTCTGCCAATAACATCCACCCGCAAAGACTTCAGTTTATCTCGTGATCATGGCGCATGCAACTGGGCCGAAATATCGAGAAGCAGAAAAACTCATAAATCATGGTAAATATCCCGTTTTGAGTGAAAATTAAGTCCACTGATAGCTCAAACTGTTTAACATGTATTATTCAGACCTACCCCCATAAATATTACGCAGCAATATTAATTAAAGTTTTATCTGTAAGACAGCTGTTTATACAACAAGTTGTACTCAGACAAAACAAAGTTACTCGAGATCTAGAAGTAGTAAGCAGAAGACGAAAAGAGATATTCCTAACAAATTTATGCAGAACTTCTTTTGCACAAAAAAAATCCTATTTCCTGGCAGCATATCTCTACAACAAAATAAATAAAATTACGCCTCTACATAATACTACAAAGTTTGAATGTAAAAAAAAGATAAAATGTTTTTTCCAGGGACTAGATTATAAACAAACAGAAGATTTGCTGCATTCAGTTCTGATTAAATATATCACACTTAAATTGAATTAATTAAACAAGACCTATATTATCCACACAAAACATACACACCTACAACATATAACATACACAACACATACACAACATATAACTCTTGCACACACTCTCGCACACACATTCCAACACACAAACACACGCTCTACTCTACATCCTCCAATACTTACAAAAAAAGATGGTTGTTGGTTTATTTTGTTGTTTTTTTTTGTATATATATATATTTTTATAACTCTAGTCTAGCATTTGTTAACATAGCATATTTTTTATTTTCTTATTTATTATTCCTTAACGCAATCTCTATGTATTAGGACTTTTTCGGCCAAACTAACAAAAATTTGAATACTGTGCTCGATCCACTTTTCTTTGTAATAGCCGAAGCAGATATCCCTTGTAGTCCATTAAAATGTTACATTTTTTAGGCCTTAGTGTGCATTTGTCAGAGGACGCAATTTTATTTTTTTAATGTGTAGGGGGGGTCAGTAGAAGCTTAAGTTCAAGTTTGTGGGGTCGGCACCCTTGTCCCCCGGCCGCCATCTTGGAAAAGGGGGTGCAAAGGGTTTTCGCGCTGTATCTCGTAAACTAGTTACCTTACAGAAAATTTAATCAAACATAAAATGTAGCAAATTAAATTTCCTACAATTTTATTTCTATTACTTTTTATCGTCAAGTGAAAAGGCAAAGTCAAATTTATAAAAATTTTGCAGAAGCATCCAGAGTTAGCAAGTGGAACTAAATTATTTATGAGTGAGAAAGTCGAGTCATCGTTACTCAGTGTTGTTGGCGAACGTTTTTTCGTCTTTTTATATGGCGGAAATAAAGACGATACTCTAGACACTCTGCGATACAAACGATTTGCTAAGACAGTGACAAAAAATGCATTTAATCTCTCTTCACTTCCTCCAACACAAGATGCAGCCCGTTTCCACAGTTTCCGAGTGTATCACCAGATTCAGTTATGGCTCGGTAAATATTGTGATCCAGAAGAATGGGGCTGGAAAAAGCATGGAAAATTTTGGATGCCAATCCAAGCTTCCAAGCCTCCAGCACCCCCCGAGCTTATGAAATTAATCTTTTGTAGATGCAAAGGAAATTGTGGAAGTGCGTGCGGTTGCCGAAAAGCAGGCCTTAAATGTTCACCAGTTTGCCTCCATTGTGGTGGTGAAAGCTGCAGCAACATCGTGGACATATCAACATTACTTGAAGAAAATGAATTAGAAGATGAATAATTATGAATGAACTGAAAAAAAGTTATAACCTCCAAAAGGAAATTTGTTACAAAATTTTCATTTATTTTTGTTTATAACTTTTTTGTTGGTCACTTGACGATAAAAAGTAATAGAAATAAAATTGTAGGAAATTTAATTTGCTACATTTTATGTTTGATTAAATTTTCTGTAAGGTAACTAGTTTACGAGATACAGCGCGAAAACCCTTTGCACCCCCTTTTCCAAGATGGCGGCCGGGGGACAAGGGTGCCGACCCCACAAACTTGAACTTAAGCTTCTACTGACCCCCCCTACACATTAAAAAAATAAAATTGCGTCCTCTGACAAATGCATACCCAAATGTAACTTTTCAATGGACTATTGCTATGTATCTATATACAAGTTTTGAACTTAGTTAGAGCATGGAGTCAATGTTTTGACCTTGCAATTAAAAAATAATAAGTAAAATATTAGTTAGTATTTAAAAAGTTATTGAGTACCTATATGTAGCTATATTAGTTATATGAAAACATTAAATACTTCCTACTTACTTGTACTTCACTTACGCAATTGTAAATCTTTGGTAAATAAAGTTTATTATTATTATTATAATTGGCTTAACCTATTTTTCAACACACTTGCTCATAAAGTGGCTCTATGGTCACCGCAATGAGGCACAGAATGACACCTATAATCAAACTGTGACTTTTTCATTGCTATAGTTTTTTTTTAATTTTTATTGGTTGAGGTGCATTGTTCTTAAAAAAGTTTTTATTCAAAGAAAGATCGTGTTTAATAGAACAAATAAATGAATGTTCCTATTGCTTGCTCATTTCATGCAACTTCTTATTTAAATAGATAATTTTAACTCGTACGTGTTTAATAAATAAAACTTTCACTCAAATATAAATGTTGTTTTCTATGTAATAAAAGAAAACTTTAAATTCCCCATTTTGTACGTGGCAGAATAGGCGCAAACCCTATGCGCGGAAAATATAAATAAAACTTCATCCCTTTAGTCTGTGGCTAATCGCAATGCGCGCGCATAGGATGATTAATTATTCCCGCCATAGCGAATCATTTTTTACAACTCGTTTTCACTGTTGAAATTAAACTTTTTATCTACTAAATAAAATGAGTTTTTATTGTTATTTTATTCACATGTGTGTGGAAAAACGTCGTATGATACACGTGTGTATTGATGATTACCGTCCTCGGCTCTCTTAAGACCCTCACCTAACGACTCGGGTCTCAATAGCGCCTCAGCGGTAATCACCAATATTACACACTAGTACCATAATGTACTATTATCCCATTGCTGGACCTTGCACAAATCTTTCTGCTCTGCATGTTTCCACATAAACAGGTTTATGACTTTCAGTTAAATATATGTATTTATTTAGTTAAATATATGCTCTTCTATGGAAGAGCTCGTGGCATAGCTAGATACGAGTGACAGCAGTGGCATTTTCATCGGTGCGCTTACGGGCACATTAAGCTGCTAGTACCAGCTTTTCAAGTTGTTAGGTGATCACGAAGACTCTTAGGTGTCTTATTAACATATTATTAACCATTGACTAATACGAAAGTAGTAGTAGTAAAACGAAAAACAGATAACAAAGTTCGGCGTTACATTGTTAATTAATAAAGTAGCTTACCCCTAGATCATTCAGCAGCACTTTCAAGTCGTTAAGTCGCTGTCTGGAGCGCACGTGTACTGTATGTGCGAGCAGACGTTCCATAGAGGGCGCGTGAGGTGCTAGCGCGGTCGCCACGCGATCGCCTCCCGCCAGTCCAGGCACGTGCCACACGCTCAGTGAATCGCCTTCAGCGCCGATTATCAGCCGATATCCCAGCTCGCAGCCCAACTCCCTGTGGCAATACTAACATTGACGACCTCTGTGGCACAGTGGGCTAAGGCCCGACTAAGACGCAAAAGGTTGCGGGTTCGATTCCCGCAGCGGGACACATGTTTGTATGATCTGCATGTATTTGTCTCGGGTCTGGGTGTTTCTTTCTGGGTTTGTCTCGGGTAGGGTGTTATATATAATCTTTCAATCGACAATCTTCCATACAAGTTAGGCTCCTCTTCATCTAAAGGTTGTCTGGAAGAAATCGCTCCCTTAGCGCTAAGAACGCTCATACATACATTGTTAGGTAAACTTAATTGTCAATTTGTTTATGTGCTAGTTTTAAGGTGTACAGTAAAGTGTTTTCATTCATTCATTCATTCATTCATTCATTCATAAATGCTTCATAATGCCCGTACTCTCGCGCGTTCTAGCTCACCTCTGCCCCGCACGCTCATCGCCCTCAATGAGCTAGTAGCTGCCAACCCAGAATGTGATGTGTTTGCGGATGAATGGAAGAGACTAGTGTTGGTATGCTTGAAGTTTTGTGAGAATGGCGGATGATTGGAATCTGGCATTATATTATTAATATTGACATGTACGTCATCATAAATACAATACATCATTTTACTAATTTTTATTCTGATTTAACTATTTTTTACAGTGACATTTAATTTGATTTTTTATCATTTTTTATCTATGTGATTAATTAGAGTAATTGGTTGTGCCATTCTAATTAATTATTAATAAATAAATTACTATGGGGCCAGATAATGCTGTGTGAAATGTCCAGGATTATTTATTTATTAAAACCTGCCTAATTCTTTATAAATGCTGTGGCATAGCCAGCATTCCAAACAGACCAGCTTTGTTAAGCAAACTTCTGTGTGATCAGCACATGTATTGGTAACCTGCATCTAAGTGCTTAATCTTAATAAAACTTATTCCCTAATCAGGTAGGCACATTAAGCTTAGGCCATGAGTCCGTCACATGAAATAAGTGTTTTGACTAAAAAGCTATTTCTCTATCTCTACCGTTGCCTTTTTTCCAATATGCTTTATATCAATACCTATGCCTCACCAACCGTGTGTTCGGTCGAAACCCGGGGCTTTCAAATTTCTTGAACAACAAGGTGTTTGAAAAGCGAAGTAGTTATTAATGCATGCTGGGAGTCGTTTCCGTGCAACATTGTTATTGAGTAGTCGAGGTTTATCATGTTGACCTTTATGGAGAAGCCTTAGTAATACTTACCTCCAGTAGGACACCTGTAGTTTCTGACCAGGGACATATCGATCCACTTGCAAATGCTTCGATAAACGATCACGGCACAGTCTCAAGGTTTGCGTGTACAGTAGTTCAAGTGACAGGGACCGGCAGAAGTAACGGAGCGCGGTGAGAGCGCCGCTCAGACCTGCGGCGGCTAAGCGAGCTTGTGCCACACCTCGGAGCCAAGCCAGTTGTGAACTGTGCACCAAGGGTTTTCCTTCTGCAAACCAAACGCAAGTGCAACTATAGTACGTTAGTGGTAGTGCTCCCACCTTCTGATCCTATTGGATGGATAGATAATTTTAATCGAAAAATGTATGAGTGCTGTACCAGTACTTTCAAACTGTGATGTTGTAGAACCTAAAAAGTTCTGCACGAAAGCACTCTGAGGCGCACTTTAATCCTTTCACCACACTGGTTCGAAATAACTAGGGCCACAATAAAAAGAAAACTATAGTATAGGGCTTCATACTCAATAACTCACCTCCGGTCTCACTATCTTGTATGAGTATGGCAATGTCGAGCAACCTCCAAGGCACATTTGGAGCATCTCCCATCACAGTTAATGACACACTGTATTCTTGTCCAACTGTGAATGTGGCACGACCATTTTCCACCTAAAAAGTCAAAAAAATTTGTACCATCCATCATTAGAAAACAAAATATTGAAAATACATATTTTTTATTAGTAAAGTGCGGCCGTGCGAGACTGGTTTTTAGGGTCTGAAGTTCAAAAGGAACCCTTTTAGGTTCGCTATGTTCATCTGTCCTTCTAATCAGAGTTCCAGCATGCAGACATATAAATCTGATGAAATTTTGTAAACTTTGGATATATATTTTTTCCCTTATACGAAAGTAAGGTTGTTGTGGCATAATTATAGTTGGATAGGTCTTTCAAAGATATGAGGACGTTTCTTATACAGATATTCGTTTCATATATATTAAGCTTTGAAGTGGTCATTTTCGATAGAGCGTAATAGTGTAGTAGGAATAATAAATAAAAATCATCATAACTATTATAGGCTTAGAAAATTGTAAGTTCTAAGCAATAGTTTTATGTATTATGGTGAACAGATGACAGATATATAAAATAATAATAATACTTATATATTTTGAAATACATACTTATGATACTTTATAACACCCAGAATAGAGAACAAACACCTGTGTTCATCAAATAAATGTTGTCCTAGGATGGAATTGAACCCCAAACCTACAGCGCAGAAGGCATACCTACTACCAACTGAGCTGACAGGCCAATCAAATTGGGAATAGACATCCCATTACATGGCAAATAAAATTACACAACATAGTAATTTGCAACATAGAATGCAAATTACAATGCCTAGATCATCTATTTTTCTCTTTACAAAATTACAGAAAAATGGTTCTATCAAAGTTTTACCTTGAGGTTACGAACATCACTAGGCAATGATGCAGTGGTAAGTCTCTGTCTGACTACATGTGCCAGTGAGCGCAAGGTAGTGCGCCGTTCTGAGGCAGTCAGTGAGGGTGGTGGCACTAAGCGCTCACGGACCACAGCTGGTAGCCGACTGTATGTGCCCAGGGTTAGTACTTCCACTGCAGCAGCCATATGGAATGTGGGCAGCCTGACAAAATATAATATAAATGCAGTAGTAAGGTAAGGTTTACATACATATTTATAAAAGTTTCAAATGATTACTGACCTAGCATGAACCAGTGTTTCTCGAGCCACTCTTGCTAATACATCAGCTGTTTCTACAAACAATAATGCTTGCTTATCCAGAAAAGCCATGATGTGAGCTGATCTGTCCACTTTTGTAGCGCTGCTAGCCCACTTCACCAGAGCCAAGAGTCGTACAAATAGTTGACGCGTGCGAGCACTGAATTTGTAGATTTCAATTTTTCGCTCCATGTCAGTTTTTCTAGGTAACCTGCAAGCCAATATAGTTTTCTCAGAAACTTGGTTAAGACTGAAGACTTAGAACAGAAGAGCAGAAAAGTGAATCAAAGTCTCTTACAATTCAGCCAAAACAGTGAGTTCATCGTAAGTTCTTTGCACGATAAAGTCTATCAGAAGTGCAAGTGAAATGGAGCCACCTCGAGCCCCACCACCTTCGGCGCCTTGGGTGCATCCTTCAATTGCCACTGGCACCATTGTGAATGCAGTTGTTTGTGATTCTAACACTCAAAATAAAACAGTTTTAGATTAGTAGCCCTCCACATTGTTTTTTTTTGCTTTGTATGTCTGAACACAATCACAATTTTTATTAATTAATTTTATTAATTCTCTCCTAGCCTAAGATCATCGAGCGAGATATTTAGAGGAACCTAGGGCTAGGACTCGAATTATTTTGTTCAAGCCAAATCAAGAGTCAGATGCAGATGCAGACACAACACAGCAGCTGCAGCACAGCAGAGTTGAGTTGAAAATTGAAATCCCTCCCCTTAACTCCACCCCACACACAGATACAGACAGACAGAGTAATTTCTACATGGCTGGCTTCAATCAAACGGCTGATGTTATTTCTACGGCATATTTTTTTTTTCTGACTGAACACAATACTGTTAGGTTTCTAACAACCTAACGTTATACCTACGAACGAATGATATGCGAATAAATAAAAAAAATACTCTGTGATGTGATGCGAATCATGCGAATTAGAACCATAAATAACATTTTGCCTTATAGCGCATTTATTTATAAAAAAATCGATGCCAACGTGGCCTAATTGTCATATAACAATTGTTTTTTTTAATTCGCATGATTTGCATAACATCACAGAGTGTTTTATTTATTTATTCGCATTTGATTCGTTCGTAGGTATATCTTTATGTATTAAAAATATAAATGCCTTATAGCGCATTTATTTATCAAAAATTCGATGCCAACGTGGCCAAATTGTCATATAACAATTGTTTTTTTTTATTTAGAAATAATATCATTTTACCTATGGTTTTAATTCGCATGATTTGATTCGCATCACATCACTCACAGAGTATTTTATTTATTTATTTGCATTTCATTCGTTCGTCATCCATCACGTCATTTTTGTTGTAATTAAAACCAAAACATACGTGTTGTGACTTGTGAAGTTGAAATACTTTTAGTAATAAGAGAAGTGTGCTTGTAAAATCAAAAAAAAATCTCAACTCAATTGTGTACAAAATCACTTTCGTGGTTATGGTTTAGTTTAGTCATATCAGTTTCGCATCCGGCTTTCAAATTTTCATGAACATTTTTTTAATTATAAGAGTTTTGAAACCTATTAAAAGTTTGTGTGTGATAGCCTCTAATTTTCGACAAAACTCACTAGCCAATATGGGTCTACTAACTGAAGGAAGTCCTCTTACTTGGGAAGAGACGAAGACATTAGCGGAGCATGTCCGACACCACGGAATAGAGCAATTCATCAATCTATACAAAAAGCTTCAGGATCGTACTGGTGATGTGCTCAAATGGGGAGATGAGGTACCTAACGGTTTTATTCATTATCAATCACATAATTTGTATCATCAATAAAACAAATTCAGTATATTCTTATTTGTGTGTTCTTTACAAAAATGTGAAACATGTGCCTATAAAAACATTTTATATATTAGGTGGAGTATATAATTGTGAAGTTTGATGATGAAAATCAGCGAGCTACTGTCAGTCTTAGAGCCAGTGAAGTTTTACCTTTGCTACAAGAAAAGGAATTAGCTAACCCGGAGAGTAAGTAATTATCCATACAGTCACATATTGTTCATTAAATAGTTCAATAAATTCTGAGACAAAGTCTAGTTATTTTATAGAATCTGTGATTATAACTTTGGAAAAGTCAATGTCCTGAATGGAATGCTGGAGAAAATGTATAATATTTAAGTTAAGTATATAATTAATTAACTCAATCACTTCAAAGCACCCATTCTAAATTAACATTTAGCTTAATGTATGAAAAATGTGTGTCAAGTGCACAAAAAGAGCCTCTGAGGCTTATCAGCAGAATAGTTCGAAAATATTTAAAATTATTTAAAAATTATTTATTAACCAGTAACACAATAAGAAAAAAGTTTGCAGCTGGCACCAGTTTTGACAAGATGTGTGTCTATTAACTGTTTGAATTTTGGTATTATGTAGATTAGGTTTTTATTCCTGTGCATGTGTTACAAACAACATCAACCTTCTGTTTATTTTTCTCTTTTTTATCTGCTATCGGCTTGTCAGCCATGATCAGATGTGTTCTGGGAGGAGGAATTTAGTTCCTTTGGTCAAGCGAGAGGATATCCCATATCTTATACGCGTTTTATTGTGTTTTGGTCATTCAGTAATTGTTTAGCCAAAACGTTAGTGTGTTTGTTGAGTCAATCCTTATACTTTGTGCAGTAGTTGTTAACTTCTTCTTTGACTGTTGGCATCTCAAGGTACTCGTGGATTTCCAAGTTTCTCACAAACCAATGTGCACTGGAAACTGTTCTCATTGCAATGTTCTGAAATGTTTGGAGTGTCTCCAGGTTGGAGTTGATCCGCAGCGCTCTATGCCATAGGTCCAGATTGGTTTTATGATTGCCTTGTAGACCAGCAGTTTGTTGCTGAGTGAGAGATGGGATTGGTGTCCTAGTAGCCAGGAGACACCTCTGAGGTGCATGTTTGTTTCTGTTCTTTTAGTCTTTATGTGGCTTGCTCAGGTGAGTCTTCAGTCCAGTTGCAGAGTTGCTTCTGTAATGAATAACAATTCATTGATAAACAAATGCATACTGTCAGTATAAATATTTTGTTTATATTGGAATTCCATAATTACAGCATCACAGCAAAGTTATTGAACACTACTGCTGTTCAATAGCTGCTGAAGCTGAATTTTGCTGTCATACTACAATCTACTTGTTTGTATCTATTTTTATGATATCTGAATGTTTGTGTGTGACCCAAAATAAACTTTCTTATATCTTTTGATGAATAATAGTTACTTACTTATAAGTTGTCCTATAACTCAATATACTCCTATAACTCAAACATTAAGATATCAGAACTCAGAAACCATAATTTATCTAATACCTTTAAATAAGCAAATCTTGTATACATGTATGAATCTTGTAAACAACTCCAATGATTTTCAGGAAATTGAGAATGCAGGGAGTTTCAGAAGCGATAAATCGATCTAGCTAGGTTTCATTTTTAGAAAACGTTGTTTAATCCGTGTTTTATACCAAGTAAAGCTTGGTTATCTAGGTACTTCTTATAATGTGAAAACTCATTTCTGTAATAAGGCAATGACTCATATCTGTATATTGCACCATGTGGGATAATACCTACTGGATTAGTTTGACATTACGATAGGAAGTAATGGTCATAATGACAAATTTCTACATAAGCCTTATGTATGTTATGTATCTATGTACCCCATTCAAAAATTTATGGGCATTTTTATGTATGTAATTATTTATTGAACCAGCATTTTAGATCAATCTTGGCATGTACTACTTTATTTATCAAATTATTTATTTCGGTCTTTTTCTTTCTGTTCGTTTTTTTCTGTAGTTTGCGCTTTGGCGCTATAGTTTTCATTTCTATTTAGGTAATGTATGAAGTGATAGGTAAGGTATTGGTTATTGTTATAAGTACAGTAGAAATAATAAAGTAAAGAAGTCTCAAATGCCATGTCCTGTAACTTTATTTAAGTATTTAATATAGAAAAGGAATGTTATACCTTATTCTAATAATAAGTATAATAAGTTCTTACAAGTAATAATTTTTTAATATGAAGTAATCATATTACATTTTACGCATTTCATTTTAGGTATATATCTATTTTTTTTAATGAGTTTAATCAGCCTATCAGCAAAAGCACTCAAATGTTGACACAAAGACTCAATACTTAATTATGTTGTATAATTATTATTTATTTATATTTATTTAGATGTGAAATCCCTGTGGCGCCCAGAATATGGCGGTTATATGGTTGAAGGCACACCAGGGAAACCATACGGAGGTCTCCTAGCGCACTTCAATATTGTAGAAGCTAACATGCAGTACAGAAGAGCTGAGGCCAGCACTTTTTTGAAAGATGGAGAAGTTATTATGAGCATCACCAACTTTCCTAGGTAACTTCCTTCTAACGAGTCAGCGTGCCGGAAAAAAAATTACATGATAGCAGATTCTTGCTAGAGGTCAATAGGGATATTTATACTTATGTTGGGTGTAGTTGTTTCAAGGCCTATAACTTTACATTTTGGGTTGCTTTAGAATATGGTAAAGCATTAACTGTATTGTGAATTATATATATTTATTTTATGAGTATTCAATTTGCAGATTGGGCTGTCCGAACTTTACAAGCCCGCCTTATTCAACTACCCCACATGGAGGAGTGACCAAGTCTCTGTACTTTCCTGATAACGCCATATTTGAGGGACACCCTCGCTTCAAGACTTTGACTTCGAATATAAGAAAGAGAAGAGGAGAAAAAGTCGCTATAAATATACCAGGTAATCTTAAAATAAATATTTAAAAATTCCCTACTGGGGATTTATCCAGAGTGGGCGTTGCTCTGCTGGACTTGAAGTATAGAACCCGTTAGCCTGGTATCATAGACAAATAATTTTATTTAAAAATAAATTATATGTTGTAAATTTTAGCCTTTGATATACAGAGCGCATCTTCTAGCTATCCGCTCCTGTTGCCCATCCGCATCATTCTATGTGGATCTTATCTCTCCTAGATCTCTACTAAGGTCTGCTGTGTATAAAGTGGTTTGCTTATCTATGTACTTACATACTGCATAAATTAAATGTTGGTATTCTGCTGTTATGGGTAATAAATGTAGGTAGGTACTGAAATAAGATATGATAACAGAATTACTTAATAGTTATTGCGTCTGTATAAGAACTGTGTCATATAAGAACATATAACTTACCTACTGCTAATTAGAGCCAATATTATGTTATGATATATGTATACTTGACAGAGTGCCTTGACTGCTACAATTCATTTGAAAAAAATGCGGACGAAGTCGCGAGCAACAGCTAGTCATTGGTTTATTTATTTTCATAGTTAGATTAGTATGGCCTGGCTGAGTTGCAGATTGGGTTCATATTAATATTTATTTGTTCCTTCATATTACATTCTATGGTCTTAAAAGAGATTAACTTTTTATACAAACGTCGAAGGATGATCACTCCACAGTCGGATGTTGAACAACTAAAACTAAGAGTGATATAATTTTGTATCGCAACAGAATCGTAAAAATATATGGGTTTAAAAAATACAATTCTCAAAAATCGCATTTCAGCGGGCGTAAATAAATAACTTACGGAGTACGCAAACTCCAAAATAATTCCGATACAAACATAGTATTCCAGAGCTTAAATAACATTATTTTGAATATATACATTCAGTAGTTTTTTCATGAGAACCCTTGAGCCAAAAGTTGTAGCTGTTCATGATTATTTCGCGGTTTGTGTAGACATCAGTCTAATCTAATCATTATGACTATAAATTATAATCATACTATCTCCATTCTCCTTACTCATCACTATCCTACGTGCACGTCATTTTCTCACACTATTCTAGGTGAAATAGCATGCATTTTAAGTGCGTCTACTGACGAATTTGTTCCTCTGACTGGTGTATTTTTAAGTACTGAGCTCCACTGGCGTTCTGAAATATATATTTACAGCGTTTTACACCCTTTACCCTATACTAATCATCATCATCTTATCAGCCTTTAAGAAGTCCACTGCTGAACATAGGCCTCCCCAATTGATATCGAGGAAGAATAATTTTGAGTCCTCTCCATCCATCTTCCTGCGATCTTTATAATGTCGTCTGTCCATCTGGTGGGGGGTCGTCCTACACTTCGTTTTCCTGTCCTTGGTCGCCATTCAAGAACATTCATTCCCCAACAGTTATAAGTTCTGCGAGCTATATGGCCTGCCCATTGCCACTTCAACTTGCAAATTTTTAGAGCTATGTCAGTGACTTTGGTTCTTCTACGGATGTCCTCGTTGCGGATTTTATCACGTAGTGAAACACCCAACATAGCTCTTTCCATAGCACGTTGCTAACGTATGGTACAACTGAATTTAGTCACCAGGTTATTTAATGGATATTAGATACTGAATATCTAGCTATCAATCAACTATCTTACGTTCCCAATCTTAAAGTCCACGAGCCGACCTGCCGTGTGACATGCATACCGGCGCTGCGTCTGCGCCCGCGATATTATTACGTAAGGTAATAATATCGAGTAAATATGACACGTAAATGACCGTAAGGTATTAATATCGAGTAAAATATGACACGTAAATGACATCATCATCTCACCCGAAAACAGTTGTCCGATGAAGTGATGATATCATCTGCGTGACAATTCAATTTTTTGTTAGTGGTCTGTGTGGAAGAGACCATAGTTTCGCCAATGTCAAGGTTTATGCGTATCCTATACACGAAGGAGAGGTTTATTATACTAGTATTTGTAAAAGTGGCCGGTGACCACAAATATTGGGACTATAAATCTATACCATCTGAAATAAAAAAAACAACTCTAAACTAACTACACAACTATGATAATAAATAATAGTACATCTATTTAAATAGTATAAATAATATTTAATAATAGTACATTATGTATATACTAAGTACCTATATGCTGTGAACACTTTCTGATGAGCCTAAGCTCACTGGTCGTTGCCTGTCAATGTCTCTGGGCATGCCTCACAGTGTCAGTCAAGTCAAGACATTATACCATAATTGAATGTTTTATTATTTGTCAGTGTTTCGCGATGTGAACACTAAGATCCCAGTAGACGATTCAAGAAAGCACGACAAGGCGGCCGACCCCGGCTGTGTGTACATGGACGCAATGGGTTTCGGTATGGGCTGCTGCTGCCTTCAGCTGACCTTCCAAGCGTGCTGCATCATCGAGGCACGCACGCTTTACGACCAGCTGGCGCCATTGTGTCCTATCATGGTGAGTGTTTACAGCATGCGAATAACCGTGATAATGATAACTGATAAACTTTATTATGACTATGTAGTACTTTTAGTTATTGTTCAATATTTAATGAAGTTAGGCCTACTGCGCACTATTTATTATTCGGCGGATAATATTTCGCAAGAAAGTGAATGCGGCTGGCGAATTCTCGGTAGCACGCACTAGCGATTTTTTGCTGCCCGCGGTTTTATCTGGCGCTCGCGGTTTTTACGCCACACACCGTGGTTTTTCTGTCAACAGCGGTTGATGAGTTAAATTAATCCGCAATAAATTTTAATACATGCCTTTATGCTTCTAAACAATTGTGCTAAAGTACGTTGTAAGTCCATGGAAACTCGCCTGACTAGTTCTACTCCCAGGACAGTTACATTTGTCGCGAGGAAACAGACATACGTAAAAGCGGGGAGCGGAATGTCCGCAAGTGCATGCCTACGTTTGATTTCATGTTCCACAAAAAAGCACGAATAGGCCTAAGGAAAAGATTTAGGGCTTCTACACACTATGCCGCTGGGAGTTACAAGCACCGCGGATATCCATGCCGCGCGGCAAAAGCAAGCGTCATTTCGGCGACATAGTGTGTGGTAGCCTTCAGTGTGAAATTATCAAGAATAGTTTTATTGAATCTATAGAACAGCCGTGTTATGCTACACGAGCAAAGCAAAAGTACATCAAAACAGATGGACAATCGCTAGTATAATTTTGTTGACAGTTAGCGCTGTCTGCGGCATCGCCGGTCTACCGCGGTTTCCTGACCGATGTGGATTGCCGCTGGAACGTTATATCTGCGTCGGTGGATTGCAGGACGCGGGAGGAAAGGGGCTTGGAACCACTTCACAACAACAAGTTCCGCATACAAAAGTCGAGATATGACTCGATTGATTCTTATCTGGCGCCCGAGCATGAGAAGTACGTAATAGTCTAAGAGCCCGTGAACCCCAGACATGCTCCCAACACAGGTAAGAACGATGGACCATTATGAAGTTTGGTTTACAGTGGCTTTAGCAGGTAACCGGTACTAAAGGTTTGTAAAATACCGATCTAAATTCATCAAGTAATAAAGTGTGATTTTTTGGTTTTACCTTCAGAATATAGACCAGAGCTTGTGTTACGGATACCAGATGACTGATATACTACTTATATTGGTACTTTTTTTTGAATACTTAGAATTATACTTACTTACATATTATACATAGAAACACCCAGACCCGAGACAAAAACTTGCAGATCATAAAAACATTTGTCCCGCGGCGGGAATCGAACCAGCTACCTTCGGCGTCTGCCGAGCTTTTGCACACTGCGCCACAGAGGTCGTCAATGTTTATCAGTTTCGATTAGCAATAGACATTATCTCAGGGATTGATGTTTATGTATTTTTAATTAAGCTAATTACACTCCACCACCAAATTTAACAAATTTTTAATTTAATATTGCTTTTATTCATGGATGTGTGCTTCTTTAATTTCCATATCAATATAGCCACTTCCCACTAGCTCCGTGGACGCAGTGCCAGTTATGTTGCAGTAGATTCGGCCTTTTTGAAATGGAAAGTTGTGTGGTATCTGTGAAGGGGAATCGTCATATTGTATAGATTATATTATGCTCCCGGACAGTAAGGACAGGGCTTTGCAAACTTTCCCTGTCGCAATGCAGTGCCGAAGAACTGGTCCTTTTCTATCAAATCGCAGAGCTAGAAGTGCATCTCAACATAATATTACGTACTTTCGGTTTCTATCTCAGTTTCTATTCATATGACAGCATGTCATAAAATTTCTATTTAACCAATTCGCCAATGGTATTTGAAAGCTGTTGTTTTTAATGTTTTGATGGTATCAGAATAAAGTAGTCGCCCTTCACATATATTATGTAACTAACATTGACTTACGCCTTACAGATACAACGACATTCCAATAACGCACGACCCGGCTATCTACCGGCGACTGCGTGAAGGTGGTATAGACCATCCGTTAGCGTTGCACGTAGCCCACCTCTTCATACGAGATACGGTGTCTCTGTTCTCGGAGAAAGTCAACCAGGACGATAGCAATGATACGGACCATTTCGAGGTCAGTTACAACTGATATTGTTCAATCTTACCACATGGGCGCTAACCATCCTTTGGTGTAATGGTTTTTAAGCCATGACACGAGGTCACCTTGTGGCCTTGTAGCAGTCAAATGGCTTTTCGCCAGTGGTGGATTTACAAGCAGACTTGAAGTAGGCTTGAGCCTAGGACACAAGATTTTAATAAATGTTGTGCAAGATTCTGTTAGATGGTTTACTGTTAGCAAAGAACAAAAAGAAGTCTTTCTGTATACAATTTACGGTACCGCAAACTAAACTTACATATTATGAAAAAACTATTTTACGACCTGAAAATGTTGTCCACAAATTTGCCTACACTACAATCTGCCGAATGCAAAAATAATCTTGAAACTGGTGAAATTGTAGAGGCTAAAATTTTTGCAGCATAATTTTAATGCGACTTATTTTGTATTGTTTTGCAGAACATCCAATCAACTAACTGGCAGACCATGCGTTTTAAGCCCCCACCTCCGAACTCGTCTATCGGCTGGCGAGTAGAGTTCCGACCGTGCGAGGCTCAGCTCACTGACTTTGAGAACGCGGCCTACGTTTGCTTCGTGGTGCTACTGACACGCGTTATACTCTCCTACAACCTCAACTTCCTTATGCCGATTAGCAAGGTAAATACGATGCATAGCCGCTACATAATCACAGCAAAAACCTTTATTATTTTATTAAGCCTTTATTAGCTGAATGTTGAAATGTTACAGTGCTTACTTAGTATTATATTAGGGTTACAATTAGTTTTGCACATCAGTACTTCCTAGCGACGCAAAGACCTCCTCCAGCTTTTTCCAGTCGCGTCTATTCTATGCGAGTCTTGTCCAAAGTGAGACCTGTCGCTTTCTTAACTTCGTCTTCCCATCTCTTAATTGGCCTTCCTCGTCTTCTTTTTTGATCTTAAATTGGAGTCCATTTAGTTTCTGTGTTCGTCCATTTGTCTGTTACATCTTATAATACGACCCGGGCATCTCCATTACAGTAGTTTAGTTTTCACGATAGCATCTGTTATTTTTGTTCTTTTCCTTATTAGTTATATTAGTAGTTCGTATTTTGTCAATAGTCCTAGGACACTTCTTTCCTTACGTTGCTACGTGGGCATGTTCGCTGTTTCTAGATATTTTTTTGTTTTGGGACATTAGCCAAGTCTGGCATCCATTGGTTAGGTATGGAAGGATGCAAGTATCAAAAAGCTTTTTTTTGGAATTGATTGGGAATCGTTTGTTCTTCATCACCTCCATAAAGGACCAGTAGTTTTACCATGCGTTGGCCACTCTTGTATCCATCTCTAGATCCATCTGATCGGTGAATGATAATTGCTGGCCATGTTTTTTTTATCATCGATAGACCTACGTTTGACCACGACCTTGCCTGATGTTAAGCGACGATGTGGCCGACGATGGAACACGCAGGTCTAGAAGACACCTATTAACTCGAGACTTGAAGAGACACAGATTGTACTTTTCAGGAAAAAACAGACGGCGGCATAGCATTTCAATCATTGGCTGTACGCATTATAAATGTGGAAGCAAAGCGCTTTGTTCGTAAGGGTGGTAGACTGACAAAGTATGGATGGTATTGAGCGGTACGTCTGCTTCTCCTGTTGTGAAAAAAATAATAGTACGAGCATTTTTATCAATGTTTGACTCTCTTGTAAGGTACCCAGAGTCAGTACTGTAAATTGCTCCTAGACCATACTAGGCTAGAAACTTATAGTTATGTACAACTGACTCTGCCTAACATATAGATGACGTGGTTCTTCAAAGTTGTTCGTCTAACAGTTTTATATTTATTAGCATCACTTATACAGTACACTTTAAATGATTTTCTATGCTACAATTCTATTGTCTCATGATTTGTTGTCCATTGTTGACGCTTCGTAATTCTATAATAACAAGGTGTGATTTGTGCATGTACTTTAAGTGGCAGCTTATTGCTTCCTATCTCTACATTATTATGAAACATTACTTTGCTAACAATGTAATGAAGTAGCTTTTCATATGCTTATAAACGATTGTTTTGCAAGATAAATGTATGTACTTAATAATGTAATCATCGTAACTTAATGTAGCTGGCAGTTTAAAAGAAAAGTCGTTGATATAATTATTTCATATATCTATGCGGACTCTACTCTCTGACTCTATGCTCTATGAGAGCATACCGTTCAGCAGATACGCTTCATTTCCAGGGCGTCTACTCTGCGTAACGATTTCGATATATCGAAACGATAATGTCGTTGAAATGTATGCCGATCTTAGTCGAACTGACAGTTTTTTCATTTTCAAATTCAAATTAATGGTCTGTTATGTCGAGCGTCAAAAGTAACATTGATCGTTTCATTGCCTAAATTGATGTAGCTAAGTGTAGGGTTTTGCACGAATATTAACCCGATATATCGTTTATCGATTTCAAGAGTAGGCCCCCTGAATCTAACCGTTAATCGAGTTTATGACCCGACAGACGTTGTCCTGTCTTAACTATGAATATTGAATTTGAATTGGTATAATCTATAACTGTCAAACGACTGACAGTTATGTCAAACGCCATAAAGTTACATTAGAAAAATTATATTGTTTTCCTAAATTTTAAAATTTTCCAAGCAACTTTTTTATTTTTTTCTTTCATGAAAAATCACCTTCTCCTGACAATAAAAATACAACAAAAAAAAATTAGCGAAATCAGCCCAGCCGTTCACACGTTGTGATCAATTTAAATAGGGATTAATTTTTATATATAATAAATAAATAAATAAATAAATAATCTCGGACATTTCACACAGCATCTTCTGGTCCCAAAGTAAGCAGAGCTTGTGTTATGGGTACCACAGGACTGATACACTACTTATATATTTTTGTAAATACATACATATTATACATAGAAACACCCAGACCCGAAACAAATACTTGCAGATCATACAAACATTTGTCCCTCGGCGGGAATCGAACCCGCAACCTTCTGCGTCTCAGCCGGATCTAAGCCCACTGCGCCACAGAGGTCGTCATATACTATATATACTAGCTGTAACGTTCGCGACTTTTAAAAAGAAAGAAATATTTCTAATTGTACCGACTGTAGCGCGATCTGCCGGCCTGATTTGTGAATCTAACTAAACCTTCCAGGGCGCCACCCAAACGCATACAAAAAAAATCATTCAAATCGGTCCAGCCGTTTAGGAGGAGTTCAGTGACATACACACCTACAGTAGAATTATATATATAAAGATATGGATGACAGGAAATGAGTAGATGTGAATCGTTGTTCATCCATCTCGTGGTTATCAATTACTTTGCTTCCTCAGGTGGATGAAAACATGCAACGTGCACAGCGTCGAGGAGCTTGCCTGAACCAGAAGTTCTGGTGGCGACGAGATGTGGGCGCGCCCAGTAGTGTCGCACCCCTAGCCACCGACGCATCTGAAGAGTACGCTGAGATGACCATCGATCAGATTGTTAATGGAAAAGTAAAGCATCCCAACTGGCTGCGCCAAAGAAAAGTTATAATATGATCACTTAGCTGGAACGAGTTTATTTTTTATAGTTTCGTAATTGTTCGTTCATGTACAAAATAAAGTCTTAAATATTTTTATTTTATACTATCACAAGGATTACTTTGAAACGTCTTACATACTAAGTGAATTTAGGTGCGAATTCAGCCTAACCCAAGTCCGAGAAGGGGATGGCAAGAAACTCGTCATGGTTCTAGCGCTTTTTTGTATGATCCATCTTATAACTAGCTTAACTAGTTATGTAAGTTACTTAAGTAGTTTATACATTTCAAATATGTCAGTTAACTGTATATTTTAGGTTCTAACTAACGAAAGATCTAAGGGTTTCGGTGATTATGAAAGCCATTGTTTTGATTCCTTAAAGAACTTGCTGTCTGATTTAGGTGTGTTTGTAAAAACGGGCATTATTCTTTGTTATCCAGGAGGGTATATTCCCCGGCCTGATACCTCTGATCGAGTCGTACCTATCCGGCATGGACGTAGACGCAGACACGCACTGCTCCGTGCAACAATACCTCAAGCTGATCCAGCGACGCGCCTCCGGAGAGATCTCTACCATGGCCACCTGGATGAGAAACTTTGTTACTACCCACCGAGAATACAAGTGAGTGTAATATAAAGCTAGGATTATACGAGCCCAGTAACTACATTTAGGACTTAATACTTACTTTCTCTGAAACAAATTATAACAAGATTTTCCCCACCTGCAGGAAAAACTCGGTTGTCACTGAAAAAATTAACTACGACCTCTTAAAGACAGCGCACGGCATCCAATCGGGCACGATACCAGCGCCCTCACTTCTCGGCGGAACTAACATTTCCAAAACTAACGAGGACATTCCCAAGGCTTTCACTAAGATGTTGAATAAGGAGTGCTAGCCATTGCACATTCTTTGCAAGTGTGTAGTGCCTTTTGTGTGTTAAACGCACTTATTTATGTCGACGATGTAAGTAGAGTCTGATTCATATTTGACGGATTATCGGCGCGACGGATGCCGGCCATTTTTCGTGTAATTTTAAACCGTATGACAATTCCATAAAGTTGATGTATTTATGCTGTAAAACATATTGCATTGCTTCGCTGCCGATTTATCCGTCTTGTTTGAATTTGATCTTTTCCGGGCCTCGAACAAACAATTCAAGCTTATAGTTGTGAAACCCGTGCGGTTGTCCAAATCTATTAAGAAGTATCTCTGACCTTTAGATGACAATGATTAATCAGAATGACGTAGTTGAATTGATTGTTCAGATAGGCCACCATTATGATATGGAGCACAGCGAAGTCACGGTTGTTAGTTAATATGTAGCATCATGCTTCGCTACACTCCAACTACTTACGGATTCGACTATAGATATTGTTATAGTAGTCAGGGTTGCCTTACGTAGTTTACTTCGAGATTTAAAGAAAAGTATATTTTATTTAACATAGGAATACGTTACACAATCGGTATGAGTACGTAGGTACGTTCGTACTTTAAGACACGAACTATTAGCATTCCAGTGATATTAGAAAGCATTTTACAATTTTACCAATGATGTTGGTTAGCAGAAATTATGATAGACTTCTAATGCAAATGTAGTCAGCTTGGGCTGTGAATCGTTTTTGATGTTTTAATTATCAATAATTCGTCAAACTATATAACTAGTACCTAGACAGGTAAAAAGATTTCATAGAAATCAGTTCGGTCGTTACACATGCTGTAACAGACTACAATTATGTTTATACAAACTTTGTTATTAGTAGAATTGCATGGTATTTATAAGGTTTTAGATTAGACTTTCAAAAGCAAGTTGTCTATATTTGCAAAGAAGAATTAATAGTAGTAGAACTGCATAAGGCCACATTTAAAATATAATAGTTTAGAATTTATCCACAAAGTATTTGATAGAGCATTTGATAATGTTAACATTTTAAACCCATTCTTAGTTTAGAACTCGTTTTATTATACATTTTACAATTCTATGGTATGAGTATATCTATTATGTAGTATCAATATTTTATGGGTAGCGATTATGTGTTGGTATTTCAAATATAAAAGATGATACGCTCTCACTACTGTACTAATGTGGAAGTACATAGTAGCATCAAAAATATTCAAAACTAATGTTCACATACAACGATCAACTAAATGAGTCTTATTTATTTTGATCCAACAGTCGGTTTTATAATATACGATCTTTTGCAATAATGAATTCACTGAAGAACTGTATACTCAACCTTAATTTATTTTACATCAGCAATTCAGTAGCTGCCTAAGAGTTCATTATTGTCACGTGACACAGGTGCTAGTTATAAATTCCATAGATTAAGTCGCACTTAATAAAACGAGATGCGCAAATTGACGCGAGGATTGGAAGGTGGATATGGGCATCAAGGTTGGTTCTAAAAGTGCGATTAAGTGAAAAAACATCACATGGATCGTTAATGGCGACTCTGCGATGTGTGAGAGGCAAAGGTTATTAAAGATAATGTTAACTTATAATCATTAAATATAACCAGTAGTTTGTTAGGTAGTAGGCTTCTTAAGGTACTTTAATAAAAACTAGGAAATTTGAATTTAATTTTACGATTAGACGGGTTTAAACTATGGGTTTGTGAAATAGTACTTAACTTAAAAAGTTACCTATTTAATTAGATTGATGATTATTTTCAACGCGCACACAAAATCTTTAGTTTATTTATATTTTATAAGTTTTATAAGAATTTATTAAAATCATGTGTGGTGGTGCAATCTGTGACTGCATTCTGCATTCTATAACTTGTTGTGTAAGTTACCTAGTATATTGTTATGTAATTTTTTGGACATTAATTTAATATTCATTCAATAAAGTTATTTTACTGTTTAATTTTTCTATTTCTTTCCAATTTACTTCCAAAATACATAATATAATTTTGAAAGCACTTGTCTAACATGAATAAGTTAAATGAAAGGAATGTGCCAAAATCAAAATTATACATATTTTTATTAGAACTCTTACACACAATAGATGGAACTCATTTTACTAGAATTTATCCACAAGTTGCAATATATGATGTTGCTCCTGTTGACGCCATTCTTCACTACCGGCGTCTCCGAGGTTACCCGCGTATTCTATAAAAAACAAAAAGAAAATCACTTTATTTGTTCATTTATAATAAAATAAATAATTGGCCAAGTGCATCTGTGAGTTTCAAAGTCAGTCAGGATCAATTTAACCCGGCTATCGTAAGGTTCAAATTTGTAACTATTTTTTGTCGCCGGGTTAACTAGTGATGCGGTCTCAAACCAATTTAAAACCATTTAGTTAATTTTCCTTATAATTCAGCATAAATATGCTCCAATTTTAAAAAACTTTCCAGTTATATATTTTATTAGACGAATTGAAAACTACAAATTTTTATAACACTATAAATTGGCATTCATCAGAGAAGATCTGATTACGGGCAAACGAGTCTGTCCGTTCAGACGGACATAATGAACGATGTTTGTTCTGTTTGTGGATGGTATAATGTATCTAAGTATGTATTTAAAAATATATAAATAGTCTATCAGTCATCTGGTTCCCATAACTTTGTTTAGATCTACGTGGTGTGGTGTGCGTGACCATACCTCTCATTACATGCCGAATTATCTTCAAAGATCCACCGCGCAGTGATAAGACACGTTGCACTCGCTGCTTAATCGCAGGTGGGCCCGCCGTACAGACCTGCGAAAATAAATACCTCGATTCAGCTGTAAGTATTTACAATTAGACCCTCTAACCTATGAACTCATAATTAGCTCAAGTCTTTGTCATTCTAATGCCAAAGAATAGAGATGGCAACAGATTTTGACTGGCTTGTCAGCTCAGTTGGTAGTAGCTCTGCCTTCTGCGTTGTAAGTTGAGGGTTCGATTCCCTCCCAGAATAAACATTTTTGTGAAAATCAGAGGTATTTGTTCTGTGTCTGGGTGTTATAAAGTATCATAAGTATGTATTTAAAACTATATATGTATTCTATCAGTCATCTAGTCACCATAGTACAAGTTATGCTTAGTTTGTGGCTAGATGATGTTGTGTGCATTGTCCAGCAATTTAAACACTAGCTTGTGTGTGTTTAAAGACCAAGATTTAATTCGATGTTCGTACCTCTAAAATGATCCGGTCGATCAGTTGTAATGTGAAAAGACCACCTGATAATCGTTTTAGGTATTGCGCATCGTCATCTAATTCTTCGGCATCTTGCTGAAAACAGAAAATTATGCTTGCAGATATATTTCTTATTTACCATTTTTGATTACCTAAGGGTTCAAAGGGACAATACTCTTATTGGGGCCACATCGTGGAGTCTCAACTCATGTCGCGACGTTACGCGATTATTTCACCATAGATAAAAAAGAACGAAACAGTGATCCCGCCATCAAGTAAAGTTTGATCAACGAGGAAAAACTTATTGGAGAGGGCGACGGTGATCCAGAATTCAGCACGGGCACCTTCGTAAATAATTTATTGGCAAGATCTTTGGATATATAAACTTCTATAATACACAACAGGCAAGCTTGATTTAATCATCTTCTATTACCTCCATCTCCTTTTCAGTTCTGTCTACTTTGTCCATGTACTTAAAATGCAGTTCTAAAAGCCTGTCGACCTTTTCCAGGTCATTTTCCGTGAACTTCGCTAGTAGCCTCTGTCTTTGACCGCCTTGGCAATTTCGCAACATTGACGCTATTATCGAAACTACATGTTCTGAAAATATGTATTTATTATTAAAGTACGGTACAATTTAACATGCACTCTTGTATTGGTTTAGCTGTAATTTGATATCATGGTTGGTTTAGTTTGATAAGTACCATTATACTGTGCTGTATTGTTAAATATTGAACAGATTAAAAATACTTAGTAGGTACTATTACGGCAATCTATTCCTGATGAGTTACGTCACAATGCAGACGCATGCAGCTCTCTCCCCCCCGTAATTGAAAAGCCAGATAAAGCGTTAATACAAAGGTACCACAAACCATCCACACATGCTATCTCAAAAAGAAATTCGACACCTGTTTTGTCTCTCCACGAGGCTTCCTCAGGACTCGCTTCGACTGTAACGAAAAGGGACGGAGGGAGCTGCATGTGTCTGCATTCTGTCTATTTCTTTAGGAATTGCCATAATTGTATTATATATTTTCTATCTGTTCAATGTTTTGTAATAAGTTTCCGCAAAGTCACCCATGACCTGAATCAATTATCTATGTGCAAAAAAATATATTAAAAAAATTGCATATTATAGTATTCTCTGCTCATAGCATGCCTTGATGATGAGAGATGAAAGACATTTAGTACCTAATCATTTTATATTACAATATTCTTAATACCTTCATGTTGGTCCACAGTCAGTACCCTCTTCCGTTTAGGGGTCTTCATAAAGAGCGGAAAGACAGTGCGCAGTCCCAGTATATCTACGAATTTATTGCAATTATCGCGACCATCAGGTCCCGCCAGCGCGTGATCCAGTACTTTCAGCGAACCATTGCGTGACATCTTCTTTTCTCTGAAATAAAATGTGATCAATGTACATACTTACCAAATGTGCAACACGTGGTCAAGATGCACTCTATCTCCATACCAATAACAATTCTAATCAAAATCCGTTCAACCATTTAGCCATGATTAGGTAATAAACATCTAGACTGCCTTAAAGCTCAGTGGGTCTGGCCTTAAAGCTCACTCTGCCTTCTGCGCAGTATGTTGTTGGTTCAACTCTCAGGACAAACAATGTCCGATGTTTGTTTGGTGTCTTGGTGTTAAAATATATCTTAAGTGTGTATCTACCAGTACATATATATATATTATATCAGTCATCTGTTTTTCAAAATACAAGCTAAGTTTATTATAGGGCTTGATGGTGTGGTGTGAATTGTCCACCAAGACAGTCACTAGAATTCTTGTGTCTTTATCTAAACTGTCAGTCAGCATTTGAATATCTTTATATTCACCTCAACATTAGGTTCATGAGTTGCAGTCCCTCTCCGCGTAGAAAGCGGTCGCGATTCGCCGGCTCCATCAGCGCACAACACAATGAATCAAACATGTTCTCCATTGCTTCCTGTTCTTCTGCGCCAGCTGGGTCATGCCTTTTGTAGAACTTTAAAAAGTACAAAGAGTATATTTTTGGAACTAATTTCCTTATCGCAGATTGGCAAGGAAAAACCGTAAGAGAAAGAGAGAATGAAGGAGACCGATAACTAGCCTCGCACATATTATTAAATATGTGTGTGTGTGTATTTAAACATATATTTATGAATATAGTTTATTGCATCAATAATCAAAATTAACGAGAGGGGTGGGTGGAGAGAATAAAAGCCTGGCACGTAGATAATTAATAATGCTAAAATATGTTGATGTTACTATTATGGAACAGGCAGGATCACCGAATCTAAAATAGCAGCTAAGTAAAATGCGAACAGTTAGTACGCTTTAAAAACTAAAAAGAACTTTATTGAATGTAACAAAAAATACCACCGAATTGAGAACCTCCTCCTTTTTTTGAAGTAAGCTTTTTTTTATATTTTACGCTTATTAGTACCTACTTTATAATTTTTAGAAATTCGTAAACATCACTGGAAAGTCACAGGAAAGCAAAATACGAAATTTCGTTTACTTGGATGATATATTTTTTCTATCTGTTTTGATTTAAAAACCAAACTACTGAACCGATTTAGATGAAATTTCTATGGGACCAACCGGAAAGTATATCCTTTCACATGAAAGTATTTTTGCAAATCGGTTCATAAATGACGTAGTGAGGTGAAACACATATTTTTTTTTAAAAACAACCGAATTGAAAACCTCCTTTTTTTGACGTCGTTTAAAATCAAGTAGTAAATACTAGTATTTGCCACTCTTCCAATAAGTAAATGATTTTGTATCTATAATATCTACAGATTTTTACTATTTACAGAAAAGTGTATTGTTATTATATTGTTATACTCTTCCTTTACTCATTATTGTTAGAAACCATTCTATGATTAGGCTAAATACCTACTAACTTTTTTTACAAATGTATATAATTCACTTTTTAATAATCATTATAATTTGAATACATGGTTCTGATTAATTATTAGTTTACACAAGCAAATTCCAAGCGAACTTCCTGCGAGATCACAATAAAACAGAAATCATCAATTTATGTTTTATTGTGTTCTGGAATATAATGCATGTAGCTCGTCGTTGCTCGTGCAATGTGCTAATGATTATTATTATTTCTTTAACTTTAAGGTTTATTTTTATTTAATAAATACACGACCAACTTCAGGAGAATCACTCAATTGATGTTGTTTGTTCCGGTAAGAGCGCAGGTGGTTCAAAGTTGCTCGTGCACGAGTTCAGTTGTCATGTTGAAGCTTGAGAAGCATGGCAGTGATGTAAAAAGTAACTAATGGAAGTATAAATTAAAAGTGATACTGTTTTATTTTCTGTCATCTTTAACATTAAAATTTGCGGTGCTATTTTAGCGAGCTTTCGACTCAGTATGTTACGATATGCTGTGCCAGTTTGCCTAGAGAAATCTGTACTGTTTTTGAATATTGGTACAGTAATCAAACAGTGGACGCCCTGGTTGTTATACCTTCGTCAACATCAGTGTAACAAGCTAGTACATTTGTTAAAGGTTGTAGTAAATGTGAGGTCTTTATCTTATCGCTACTTAATTATTTCGAACCAGTGTGGTGAAGGAAGTGCGCTTCTGAGGCTTTCAAAGTCAAAGTCAAAAGATACTTTATTCAATACACAAGGATCACTTTGAAAAATCTTACATACTAGGTAAAAATTCCTCCTAAGCCAAGCCCGAGAAGAACCGGCAAGAAACACGTCCTGTTCCTAGCTCTTTTTTCATGATCAATCTTATAACTACCTTAACTACGAAAAATTAACACAAGAGAGATTATACATTTTAAATGTGTTAACTGTCTGAGGGCTTTCATGCACTTGACTTGACACATGTTTTTGAACTTTTTAGGTTCTACGATATGCCGATTTCCTCACGATGTTTTCCTTCACCATTTGAGAGTACTGGTATAGGAACTAGTAATGTGTAGTAAATCCACAAGTGACAACTCAGGACGAATTTCTTGACAGATTCTTCTCGAACTCTAGGATGAACCAATTCACTTTGATGTATGTGATCAAAGTGATTCCTGTGATTGTAGAGAATAAAACAGACGCACGACAGACGTGTGTGGGTCTTTGCGGTACCTATCAAGTAAAAGCCAGATTGAAACTCGTAGAGAATAACGTACCGCAAGTTGTTGCAAGAGTACATCAATGCCATCAAGTTCTCCCAATAGTTTTCTGTTCTCTGGTGTATGTTGTAAAAGTATTGACAGGATTTCTGTTGCATATAATTTGTTTCCATCAAAGGGAATTTTCAACTGTAAAGAGTTTCAAAAACATTAATTTTGTTTTATAATATCACCTCTATTTAATAAATCTCCTAATTTCATACCTTCAGTCTTTTCAGTATCCATTGCATGAAGCCCTGTTTGGCTACATCTGAACATAGTTCAGGCCTGAACTCTGTTATATTTTCAACAATACCTTAAAGGAAAAAGAATTTATGGCCAATCACTGTACATAATTACTAGTGAAACCTAATTTCGGATATACCTATATATCCGCAAAGCCCTCCTGTTTTGTAAAAGGTTCGGTGATCGCGAAGGGAGTGGGGGTGAACGAATGTAAAATTTTCCCGGAATTGCTTTGAACTTTTCATAACACAGTTATTATCTGCATAAAAAAATATTTAGTTTAAAGAAGTGACATTATATGAAAATACTTTTAAACAAATGAAGATGACTACAAGTCTTTGCTATGCAAAACTAAGATTTCACCTGAAGAATTTGGGCAAAGAATCTATGGACATTCATACCAAGTGTATTGTGGACAGCATCTCTCTCATCTGGCACCTGTTCATCCAGCCGAGACAGGTTGTGGAGCAGCAAAGCAGGTGCTTCAGCCTCTGCTAATGCATTGATCAGATCCTCTGCTCCCTCCTCACTTTCATGCAGAATATCAACATCTGTGAACTCCTGTTAGAATGTGAAGAACTTATGAATTCACTTTTCAAGAGGTACTTCTATTCCACTTGTGTTATAAATGTGACTAAAGATTAAAACTGTACACTATGCATTAAGGTACTAAATTAGTTTATTTATTTATTATTCATAATTAGAACGGTCTAGGACCACTTACACTAATTAATTAGATTTCAGATGTCACTTATTTTAAACTATTTTATACAAATAATTACATACCTAGTCAAATAATTGCACAAATAATAAATTCCAAAATAAAGCAAAAATACACATTATAAATGAAACAGTAATGAAAAATGAATTACAATAGAAAGTACAATGAGAAAATAAAAAAATAACAAGCTAGTCACTATAAACAACAATTGATAAAATATAGATAAATTACAAAATTAACATATTTAGGTACATAACATAATGTCAAAAAAGATTCAGTCTTGGGTCTCACAAAATTTGCGAAATGTCACCATAAAAGTAGCAAAACTGTCTACAAAAATGTCACAGTCTGGGTGTATTTTTATTAAATTATTTAGAGCCGTGATGGTGCGAGGCAGCGGGGAGTTTGCGCGTGCGACAGTGTGACTCGATGGAGCTGAGAGAAACATATGTCCTCTACCCCGAAGGTATTGGAACAAAGAGTCGACACAACTCGTTGTGCAGATCTGGAGCATTGATGGTACTACATAAGAGTTTTATAGAACGTGTACGTCTGATCGCATTCTCTTCTGGTTTTAAGAGAATTATAGCCAAGACATCCTTGCAAAAACCTCGTGCAATACAAAAAAAGGATAGTAGCCTAGGACACGTTTATAAAACGCTCTTAGAAAGGCCTTCTGGACTTTTTCAAGTAAAAGAATATACGTGCTCTCGTAAGGGCTCCAAACACAGCAACTAGACTCCAGCTTGCTCCGCACCAAAGCACCAAACAAGAGTCGCACAACTCTGTCACTTTGAAAGTCCCGGGCGTTTCGAAGAACAAAACCTAACCGCTGGAAAGACTTCTTAGTGGCGTCAATAATGTGGTCATGAAACGCAAGCTTTCGATCGAATGTAACACCCAGATCCTTAGTCACTGTCTTTCTAGTGATTTTGTTTCCGTGTATTTCGTAAGGTTATTGAGTGTCGCATGCGGCCGAAAATCATTACGGAGCATTTAGAGGCATTAAAAGCCATTTTATTTACAACACTCCAAACACACAAAACAAAATAACAACAACAAAACAACAACAACAAAACACTCCTTATAAACAGCGTCAATGTCACGCTGAAGCGCCAAACAGTCTACCGGTGAATCAATGACTATATAGAGTTTTAGATCATCCGCATAGAGATGACACTCAGCATGCCCCAGAATAGCCGCAAGGTCATTTATCATCAGTATAAAAAGCAGAGGTCCCAAGATAGAACCTTGGCTGACTCCGGAGCGCGTGTGATAGACCGAAGAATCATATATCCTTAGCCTGACGTACTGCTGGCGATCACGTAAATAGTCTGCGAGAAGTCGTAGGATATCTGGGACAAAACCTATGGTACTTAGTTTGACTAGTAATAAATAATTATTCACCCTATCGAACGCCTTTTGGAAATCAAAGTACAGCACGTCCACTTGGCGGTTTCGGTCCAGTTTTGTAGGAATGTAGTCTACGAGAGTCAGCAGATTAGAACTTACTGAACGCCCGCTCTTAAAACCATGCTGCGCGTTGGATAAAAAGGTGATAAATTATTTTTGGTAAGACGTTTTCAAAAATCTTTGCATGTGAAGACAAAATTGCAATAGGTCTGTACTCCTCTACTGGCAATTTATTTGAGGTCTTTGGAATGGGAGTAACTCCACTGAGGGGGAAATTTTCCACTGAGGAGGATACACTCCCGAAATTAAGGCCAAATTAAAAATCTGACAGAGAGGTCTGGCTAAACTTTTACTCACAGATTTGATAAAGGCGGAAGGAATACTATCCGGCCTACTGCACTACTTGGCCTACTGCACTACTCGGCTTCAACTTGATAATTCCATCATGAACATCCTTTATCGTAAACTGAAAAATGTTAACATAGTTGCTATTGCAACTGTTGTCACAGCTAGCAATATGTCCAGCATCAAGCAGCGGCTTTTCGGAGAGGAAAACACTTGAGAAAAACTCGGCGAAGGCCTCTGCTGCCTTGATTCCCGAAAAGGGTTGCCCTTTGTAAGTAACATTGGGTTCGAAGTCGCCTTTAGTTCTCGAACTAGATATGTGTCGCCAGAAACCACGTGGGTTTAATGCAATATCGTCCTCAACACGCCTCACATACAAATTATAAGCACAAGCCACGCGACTTTTTAAAGTAGTTCTGAGATCAGCAAATGACTTATATGTAGCCTCAGTTCGTGTGCGTCTCCAGCTTGCATGCATTTTATTTTTAGGTTACGTGTCATTAATAATGTCAGAAGTAAACCAAACGGGGAAGCGCCTGGTGACAATTTTTCCACGGCTCTTCCTGGGCATGCAAGTAAATAAATAAATAAATAAATAGTCCCGGACATTTCACACAGCATCATCTGGCCCCAAAGTAAGCAGAGCTTGTGTTATGGGTACCACATGACTGATTCACTTTTTTTTATTTGTAAATACATACATATTATACATAGAAACACCCAGACCCGAGACAAATACTTGCAGATCATACAAACATTTATCCCGCGGCGGGAATCGAACCCGCAACCTTCTGCGTCTCATCCGGTTCTAAGCCCACTGCGCCACAGAGGTCGTCAAGTATCAAAGATGTTGTATATAATATTATAGAAAGCGTCGGTTGCATCCGAGGAATTGCCTGAAAGTAATACGTGTTCCCACGAGGCTTCTGCAAGCAAGTCACGCAATAGTTCAGTGTTACATTTGTTAAAATTTCAATCTTTAGCAGGGTTGATATTACTTGGTTGGACTTGGTCTGAAGATCGAGCAGCATCGACTCTTACTTCAACATCTAACGCAGGATGGGGAACATCTATAGGGACTAACCCCTCAGTACAGATCACTAAAGCCTCCCGCAAATCCACGCTCTCCCTTATTAGGATGACATCTAAAGCACCACCACTCTGGTTTAGGACAGAATCTTATCTACTAAATTCGAGAACAATAAAAAATAACAATAATAATTTTTAATATTCAGCGTTGCGCTATTCAAATTTAACTCACCTACTATTATAACATTCCCTTTCAAATCATTGATAAACAGTTCAACTTTACAGAACCAGCGCATGAAATCTTGGGTCTGTAGAGCTAGGTTTTAGGTAAACAACACATACACCATTACCATACCATTTCAGGTCGGTCGCACCAAGTGTAACTTGCCCACATATCTTCACCGAAATCAGTTTCGAGGTCTTGCCTATCTCTATCTTGTCTGAGCATAACTCATCCGCACGGTGTACCCCTATCCCACCGCAGAATGCTCCAGTCAGCACACACCAATTCAGAATCCTCTACTGAGGTGTCGAGGAAAGTCTCAGTCACGGCTACTACGTCGTGTTCCAGCAAAGCGAGATTGTTACGCCACGTCGGAAGCTTGGTTTTCAAGCCACGGACGTTTTGATAAAAGAACCGAAGACACAAGGTTTTATTGGACGTTGCTTGGCCCACGAAAGGGCTGCTGACGACTGGAAGATGCATCAGCAGAGCCACTTACTTATCCATACTTTTATTCTAGCATTGATCGGCCAGACATCGATAGAAAAACATTTATCATAGTAAACTTCTGGGACGCCTATCTTGAAAGACTTGTAGCTTCCTCTCGGCATCAGCTCATCAACCATACATAAACCTGTGGGACATAACAGCTTCAGGTATTGGCGGATATCATCAGCGCTAGATGCCATATTCCATAAATGAATATATTTTATGGGTTCTGCCGCTTTCAAAGTTGTAATTGCTGGATCAGCGGCACCATATAGCGAGGTTGGGCCTCGGCTCTTACGTTTTTGAACCTCGATCCACTGCTGATCTTTCGCAGTGCATTCATTGTCACGATAAGTTAAGTCCACTTCATGTGCGAGTATGTCTGAGTTTAAGCCAGGATAAGTGTTCTTTACAACCGATGCGGACACCACCAAGGTATCAACGACCATAGTTAGGGCGTGGCCTGTTGGTTTTTCGCTTGCGCTGTGTTTCTGGATACCTGCTTTTGTTCCACAGCCTTCGACGTTGAGGGTGGAGAAAATCGCGATTGCACTTCCTGAGGCTTTTTGGTTACTTTATTTTCGTAATCCACCAGCTTGCTCCACCAGCTTGCACCAGCTTGCACCAGCTATTGTCACCTCCTTTTTTCGCTGCACAGTGACATTCAGGGCACACCCAGGTTGTTTTTTCATCATTGGTAAGGTGTTTTCCCCCCCGCGCACAATAGATGATAGCGTTTACTACAATCATTCATCACGCATTGCAAATACTCTTCCTTGTCAAAAATGGCGGTACAACAGGCTGCGCCACTCATAGCGCCAGATAATCAAAAATGTCCAAAGTAAAGTGAGCGTTCTGATGGTCTAACGGACTCGTTCTTGTTGGTGCAGTGATGAGTCACCGCGCACACACTCAGTGCAATTGAGTTACGCTACGCGCGAGTTGTCCTAGGTCAGTTACCGGCGGTAGTCAAAATTTTAATATATGTTTATATGTTCATGCTTCAAGAGCAATCTATTTTATATTAAAGTCAAAGTCAAAAATATTTTTATTCAATACAATCACAAGGATTACTTCAAAATGTCTTATATACTAGGTGAATTTAAGTGTCAATTCCTACTAACCCAAGTCCGAGAAGAACTGGCAAGAAACTTGTCCTGTTCTTAGCAGTTTTTTGTACAATCAAACTTATAAGTAGCTGAACTACGAAAAACTAACACAAGATAACAGTAGTTTATACATTTCAAATCTGTCAGTTAGCTGTCTGAGGGCAAAGCAATATGAGACCATGCATCTTGTCAATAATATTCATTTATATTATATGCTTTCTTCAAAAGACTACCCATTATGTAAGCTTTAAATATCTTAACAGGTAGTTTAGTTGCATGTTCAGGAAGCTTATTATCACTACATACCTGTAGTAGGTTGACAACTTTAGTAGAAATATCAGTGTTGTCATGAGAAAGCAATTCAAGAACAGAGTTTACACATTTCAGGTCCACAAGCAGTGGGTATTGATCCGGCACTGTTGCAACTGCACTCAGTTCCTGGAAATGACAAGCAATAATTAAAATACTTACTTACCCAAAAATTAGTTAAGCCTATCATCACAACAAAAATAAATAAAAAATATTAGTGGACAATGCTCATAACACCATTTAGCCCCAAACTAAGCATAGCTGTTAGGGTGACCAGATGATTGATAGAATACTTTATATTTTCAAATACATATAACACTTATCTAATACCTTTAAACAAAAAATTCTTGTATATATGTATATTATATAATCTGAATCTCGGAAACGGCTCTAAAAGATTTCTATGAAATTTAGTATGCAGGGGGTTTTGGGGGCAATAAATTGATCAATGAAACTTAGTTAAGGTTTCATTTTTAGAAAACATTGTTTTATCCATGTTTCATACTGAGCAGAGCTCGGTCATCCGGGTACTGATACCTTATACAATATAACACAGACACAGAACAAGCAAATAAAATATGTGTACATAATATCACATAATATCATATTTTAAGATAATATTATTCATCCAATACCTGTAGTGCTTCATGAAGATCGAGTTCACTATCCATAAACTTTTCAGGTTGATCAGGAAACTTTATTCTCATTTCTCTATTTTTCAAGGCTTTCTTCTCAAAGTTCAGAACCAATTTTTTTACTGCAGTATCATCTAGAATTTCACCCTATAAATAATAATAAATAAATAAATATTGGTTGACAATCAAACACACAACACTATTTGCCCCAAACTAAGAATAGCTAAGAATACTACAGCAACTAAAAGTCTGATAGAATACTTATATATTTTAAATACATACTTCATAACATGCAGACACAGAACAAAAATGTATGTCCATCACGCAATTGTTTGTCCTGGGAAGGAATTAAACAACTGAGCTGTGGGGCCAGTAACAATTACTGTTTACATACATTTAAAATAAGGTTGAAGATATAGGGTAGAAGATATAGGGTAGAAATGATCTTGAACTACACCTTGTGAATTCGTAAAAACGTAAATAAGTGGATGTCAAATGAAATTAATTGAATAATACCTCTGTTGCTTCAGTCTCTACATATCTGAGGATATCTTCTCGTTCTTTATCAGTTATAGTGGGTTCTTTAACCAGAGACTGGCTAAGTTGTTGCATAGTATGCTCTCCTCTGGGCTGCTTGCTGAGGCGGCGCATCTTCATCGCCCGAGATGGTTCCTCGTCGGAGTCCCCGCTGTCGTCATCAGTGGGTCTTTTCGGTGTTGGAACCGGCTAGGTTTCAAAACATAAAAAGGTAATATTTACCTTTTGGCAGGTTGAGCTTCGCAATGATGTTCGAAGTTCATAATTACAAAAAATGTACAGAAGCTCCATACTACCTTAAACGAAAGTAACTCTCCCACGTCCATTATGGTTAAAAGCTAACTCTGTTCCTGTTAGGTTTAAATTGGGTTTGCGCCTTGTTCAGTAAAATAAAATTCAATCAACAAACGCCTCCTAGCCTAGAACAGACCCAAACAATTTTTTTTTTTTTTCTTTCTTCGCTCATATGAGCAGGCTAAAGTCTAGAGACCATACTGCCTTGTCTTGCGTTAAATAATTTCATCCGTTTCAAGGGTAAATTTTATGTCTTTCGTAAGTTTCATAAACAATGTTTATGTATTCATCAAAATACTTTGATACGTCTGAACGATTTTTTTTTTTTTTTTTTAACTTGAACAAGTATTTTATTTTGCTAATAATATTATAAAATAGTTATGTACTTACATATTTATTATTGTAAATAAAAAATTTTTTTTTTTTTTTTTGTTTCCCATTTTTTGTTATTTTTTTTTTTTAATAGTTAATTACTATAATATTCTTTTACATTTATAATTATATTATCTATGTACATTTTGCACATTTTTATATATCTATTAAAATACTAAATAAAAACTTATACAACTCTATATAGGTTGACTCATTCTTAAGTAGCTCCAGAATACAACGCGGGACCAAATCAGGCTCACCATAAATTTGGAGGAGTCCATCTATCAGTACAAGGCGCTGAATACTGAATGATGGACAATCAAAAAATATATGATTTAATGATTGAACTTCTCGTGACTGACAATGCTCACAATCAGAAGAGTCAACCAGCTTTAAGCGATAGAGATGATAGTTCAAACGACAGTGACCAAAGCGCATTCGACAGATTGTAGAATAAAATTTTCTATTTAAGAAAATCTTACTCTTACAAAACCACGGTATAGAATCAATCTGGACATCGAGAGTTGCATACCAGGAACCTTTATTTTCGACTTGCGTATAGTGATACGAATGTCTTCCCCATGCATGACACATCCGTTGTTTTAGGAGACTTACAACGTCTGTGTATGGTAACAAGACATCTGCATCACCACCGCTTTCAATATTAGATGATATGGTATTTGAAAACTTAACTATCGTATTAGCTAGATAATCTGCTTTTTCATTTCCTTCAACACCTTTATGTGAAGGCACCCACACGAAGCTAACATTAATATTTAAATCAAACAACTCCACCCATAGCTGTTTTATTAAGTAAATGATGTAATTAGTGTCAGCATGCAATTTGTTATTAGCCAGGTTTTTTAGAACACTCATGCTGTCACTAACAACAACCCATTTATTGTGTCCCAAGTTACGACTTTTAATATGTTTTAAAGCGCTCAAGATTGCAACAGCTTCAGCTGTGAAAATACTAGCGAATTTGTCCATTTTATGACCAACACCAATATTCAAAGACGATTCAAATATGGCAAAAGACACAGCGTTATCGTTTTTGGCTCCATCCGTATAGACAAACTTGTGATCTGTCCATTCAGACAGCATTGTGCACACTTCTTCTTTACTTGACAAAGCATTATCAATTACTACATTAATTTCTGGGAATTTACTATTAAAAGATCCTTCATAGCAAGGTAAGGTATGATTTGCCTGATATATATTTAAATTTTGAAGAAATTGTTTAAAACTCTGAAAGCCCTGAAGCATAAAAAAAGATTTAAAAACCCCTTGGGCTCCGGACAGATTAGTCAAAAGACTATTGCCAGAAACACAATGAAGTTTTAATATAAACCTTTCTTTTAGGTAATTCAAACGAATATTAATTGGTGGAAGCCTGCATTCAATCTGCATAGCATTGATAGGAGTACTCCTAAATGCCCCTGTGATTAAACGCAAACATTTATTTTGAAATGTATTCATTCTATTTACAATTTTTACATCGGCAGCATAACAAACGAAGCCATATTCAAAATGACTACGAACTAAAGATTTGTACAATGTTAATAAAATCTTTGGATCTGCTCCCCAATAAGAGCCTGACAAAGACTTTATTACATTGTGAGCTTTTTGAGCTTTGCAAATGATTTGTTTAGAGTAATTATTCCAGGATAAATTATGGGAGAATAATACTCCCAAGAACTTAACTTCAAGAGACACTGGCAAAGGTGCATTTTTATAATAAATCGCTGGCAAGTTATTAGATTTTTTCCCAAAAACCACTACCTTAGACTTCGACGAATTAACATCAAGATCTAAATAAGAAAAGTATTTTTCAAGTTTTGTCAATGCGTCATTGACAATTTCAGCTACAGGAGCTAAATCTGCTCCCGACGCATAAACAACCAAGTCATCTGCAAATTGAAGATTTTTAACATGTGAACCTAATATTAAATTTAAACGAAATATATACAAAATGAAAATTAAGGGTGACAGAATGCCACCCTGAGATACACCTACAGAAGAATATCTTGGACCATAGAGATGTTTATTGTATTTTACAAAAACTTCTCGATCTGAGAAAAAACATTGGATCCAATTTATAATTTTTTCAGGAATGCCTAGTAATAGCAGTTCTTGACAAAGAATTTCAATATTGACGCTATTAAAAGCGCCTGAAATGTCAAAGAAAACAGCGACAAGATGATTGTTTGCAGCCAAGGAATGACATATATCAAGTTGTAATTGACAAATACTCTCTCGAGCAGAACGATTTCTACGAAAACCGAACTGATTGGAAGGTAAAAGTTTGTGATGTTCTACATAAAATTCCAAACGTTGCTTTAGCAATTGCTCAAAAATTTTACCGACACATGAAGTGAGCGCAATAGGACGATAAGATTCAGGGCATAATTTGGGTTTATTGGGTTTCAAAATTGGTACTAAACAGTCAGTTTTCCAATTGTGAGGTACTATATTATTTTGCCAAAGTAAATTTAAAATTTGGAGAAAAATTGTCAAACAGTTTCTATTCATTTTCTTAAAGATTATAAATGGAACTCCATCAAGACCAAAAGCAGTATCCCTCCTAGAGAAAATGGCAGAAGTTAATTCACTATATGAAAAAGAGTCTACAAGAAAGCTATTATTAGAATTTAAATTATTTGATTTAAGTGTTTTCGATTTAGGTAGTACAAAATCAGGAGTATATTTGGATAAAAAATCACAAATCCATGAGTCGTCTTCATATTGAATAGGTTTATAGTAAGATTTATTAAATTTACGCATGAACTTCCATACAACGGTTAATGGAGTGCATCGATTGAAAGTTTCACAAAGAGAGACCCAGCTTTTTTGTCGTTCTATTTTTATTGTAAGTTTTTTGTGAGCTCGCAGTCTCTTGAACTCCAAATAGCTTTCTTCTGTTGGATTGAATTTAAAATTTAAATATGCTTCTTTGGATTTCAAAACAGCTGCTGAACATTTTTCATTCCACCAAGGCAGATAAGGTTTTTTACCAGGTTTATTAACACATGACTGTTGACTGTCAGTGTCAGTGACATCGACAACAGAAGAATTTCTGCTTACAATAGACCTATCAACGGCCGTACGCAATACTTTACAAAAATCTAAATAGGAATCTTGCGGACATTCAGTATCCACTATAAAATCAATCAACATTTTATCCATGCAACTACTAAACATTTTCCAATCTGTAAGTTTGTAATTTGGATAGATTGGTAAATGTCTCAAATTATGACAACTAGGGGTTAAACTTTAGTAGTGCGTCGCAAGCCAATTAAAAAAAAAAATATGGGGGTGGGAGGGGGGGGACCCTCCCTACCCCCTGGTACCACCCCCATACTAGGTATTTCCCCGTTCTCGAGATATTTGAATAAATTTAACCTAACCTCAAAAAAAATTATTGATACAAATCTAGTTTTAATTACCAAGGAGGGGGAGGGAGAGGTCCACCTCACCCCTAGTAAAGCTCCCAAGATAAAGGTAGATGCACAAATGAGAAAAAAAAACATTTGTAACCTATCGCGAGATTTGGCGCGGTTTTGATTTGATTTGGTTACAGTGACACATGACAGGTTTTTTACGTTTCGTTCGCATCAACTTTGCACAACATGATATATCACAGACAACAAATATAACAAAGATCAGATAAACCGTGACCTTGTATTATTTTCTGGCGCTGCGGCGGCCACTGCCGCGGCACGCTTCGCTCGCCTTGCGCGTTTTTTTCTATATTCCAACATAACCTACCTAGTAATAGGTGATAAGTAACCAAGTGAGATATACCGTGACCTTGTATTATTTTCTGGCGCTGCGGCGGCCGCTGCCGCGGCACGCTTCGCTCGCCTTGCGCGTTTTTTTCTATATTCCAACATAACCTACCTAGTGATAGGTGATAAGTAACCAAGTGAGATATACCGTGACCTTGTATTATTTTCTGGCGCTGCGGCGGCCGCTGCCGCGGCACGCTTCGCTCGCCTTGCGCGTTTTTTTCTATATTCCAACATAACCTACCTAGTGATAGGTGATAAGTAACCAAGTGAGATATACCGTGACCTTGTATTATTTTCTGGCGCTGCGGCGGCCGCTGCCGCGGCACGCTTCGCTCGCCTTGCGCGTTTTTTTCTATATTCCAACATAACCTACCTAGTGATAGGTGATAAGTAACCAAGTGAGATATACCGTGACCTTGTATTATTTTCTGGCGCTGCGGCGGCCGCTGCCGCGGCACGCTTCGCTCGCCTTGCGCGTTTTTTTCTATATTCCAACATAACCTACCTAGTGATAGGTGATAAATAACCAAGTGAGATATACCGTGACATTGTATTATTTTCTGGCGCTGTGGCGGCCGCTGCCGCGGCACGCTTCGCTCGCCTTGCGGGTTTTTTTTCTTATTCCAACATAACCTACCTAGTGATAGGTGATAAGTAACCAAGTGAGATATACCACGACCTTGTATTATTTTCTGGCGCTGCGGCGGCCGCTGCCGCGGCACGCTTCGCTCGCCTTGCGTGTTTTTTTCTATATTCCAACATAACCTACCTAGTGATAGGTGATAAGTAACCAAGTGAGATATACCGTGACCTTGTATTATTTTCTGGCGCTGCGGCGGCCGCTGCCGCGGCACGCTTCGCTCGCCTTGCGCGTTTTTTTCTATATTCCAACATAACCTACCTAGTGATAGGTGATAAGTAACCAAGTGAGATATACCGTAACCTTGTATTACTTTCTGGCGCTGCGGCGGCCGCTGCCGCGGCACGCTTCGCTCGCCTTGCGCGTTTTTTTCTATATTCCAACATAACCTACCTAGTGATAGGTGATAAGTAGCCAAGTGAAGTGAAGATAAGCCAAAGTCGTCGAAAGAAGCCATAACAAAATCACTGACAGGATTTTACGTTTCGTTCACATCAATTTTGCACACAACATATTAAACCATAGACAAGAAATACGACGAAGTTGATTATTATCTGTCAATTTTTACGTAGTTTTATCAAATTTATCTGATTTGTGAGGTTAAAAATGTTTCATTATTTTTTGTAAACTAAAAATAACCTAGTGTTATTAGTGGTAAAATGTAATCAGAAAGCAAAACCCTACCAGATGTGAGTCTTTTCAACCTCCAATTCCTGCGACGCACAACTAAAGTCAAGCCCAACTAGGATCCGAACCAGTGATATTGTTATTCAATAAAACTTTAATTATTACAGGAAGATGATAGCTTGTGCCGACTGGGCTATCATAAACAGACCAGTCACAATGTAGCGCCAATGATGGCGAAACCAACGACAAATCTAATGCGTTCGGACGCCAGGACAACGAACCAATCGTCGTTGGCAGACCATCATTTAACAAAACTAAGTTATTGTCGTCAATCACTTCCAAAACATCTCTACCACGAGGAGTGTCAGAACTGCAACCCCAGGAGGTATGATGTGCATTGAAGTCTCCTGCAAATATGAATGGACCAGGAATAGACTTGATTAGTGCGTCAAATTTGCTTTTACTAAAGGCTGGACTACAGTTTGTTGGGCTATAAAAACTGACTATGCTCATAACTTTCTTATTAATTGTTACTTTAATACAAATATTTTGTAGTGAGTCATCAAAAAACGTGTTGACTTTAGAATATGCGATACTATTGTGAATTAGAATAGCTACACCATTATGATTGTTTCCACAATCATTACGTTCAATGTTATAATGTTTTATTTTGAATGTTTGGTATGGTTTAAACCATGTTTCAGAAATAATTGCAATATGAATGTTATTTGAATAAAGGAAGTTTGTAAATATATGTTTGTTACTGTTTAGACTTTGTGCATTCCATTGAATAATATTTAAAAAATCCATTATGATGTTGGAGGTAACTTGTTACTTAGAGTTTTTTTTAGGGTATCTCTAATAGACCCTGAATTTATGGGGACATCTTTGTTTGTTATAATTTTAGTGATTGTTTCTATTAAAATATTAATAAAAACTTCAGACTTCATGAGATTATTAACCTGTACATCAAGTGTCCTAGCTGACAATGCTGGGAAAGACTTAGAGTCGAAAAGTTCTGAGTATGTGGCAGATCGAGATTTTATTTTATTTTCTTCTACCTTCTGCTTTTTAATAGGGCAAGCAGCAGATATTGCGATGTGATTGCCACCGCAGTTTGAGCATTTTGCATCTTTAGTTTCAATACTACAGCTTTTGAAGTTATGCGTGCCGGAGCAGATGCTGCAGACCTCTGTGTTGCGACAAAACTTAGCAATGTGGCCGTACCGCATGCACTTTAAGCACTGTTTTACAGGGGGTATGTATGATTTCACTTCATGTCGCCAAGAGTCCAAGTATACATATTCGGGGAGCTGAGTCGACGCGAATGTAACAGCAACCGCTTGGGTTGGCTGGAACGAGACACTACCCTCACCTCGCACCCTACGCATAAATCTTCTGACCTGTATTATATTTTTGGAGCTGCCAATAAGCGAAAAAATTTGCTTATTTGACATCTCAGTAGGAACAGATGTCAGAACACCTGTTACCTCCGTGTCGCCTGCTGGGATGGTGGCTTTTAGCGATAGCTGTTCCAGTAGTTTTTTATTTTGTATAAAAACATTGGCGTTGTTAGATAGGTCAAATGTTATTCCTATCTTGTACCTATTTATTGATCTCAGATGTAAAACTCCAGAGACGCAATGTTCACGCAATGCTTTGGAAAGTTTTAAGCGGTCACGGTCATTAAAAGCAACACCGTCATCAGTGTGCGTCAGGAATACGATGAATCCGTCCGACTTGTTGGAATTATCCGGGTATTTTCGTATGTATCCTTGAACTTTATAAATCTCATACCTGTCCTTTTCCTTACTGTTTTTTTTGACCCCTTGTGGAGATTCGACCGAGTCGGAGTCTGAGGTCGACCCTTCCGACCGGTCTTCATCCGGAGGTGGAGGCTGCTCACACCTCTTCCTCTTTTTCCCCATGGCTTACCGGTACCAGTACTAGCTTTGTATTTTATTTACAACGAAAAAGATTATATATTTACAGAATTACAATTAAATTACAAAAAGATTTCGAGAGTTCGCGCCTTTCCACTTTCGAGGTTCCCGCCTTTTTTTCCAGACCCAAACAAACAAAACAAAGGATTTTTAGGTTAGTTTAGTGTTTGACATTGACATTAATGAAATTATATATGTCAATCAGTGAACAGCAGTTGCTTTGTGGTGGTTTACACCAAAAATAATAGGATTGCGTAAATAATCAATTTACCCAGAGAAAACGAATAAAGTGCAAATAATATTAAAATATATAGCGCACTATTTAAGTTCCAACTTTTAAGCATGCGACATCAATTATTTACATCTTGTCAGAACCGAAGTCTGATCAAATCATAGATTTTTTGTGGTCTGTGCATCATTTGATTGATTATCTGTGACCACAGAATAAAATAGCGTAACACTACATTTGGCGGCAATTCGTTCGTTTCGTTTCGCATTTTCGCAACTCAGTTTATTAGTACCGTGAACTACCGCCCCGCTCGTTCCTTATTTTTTAGCTAAAGAATTAAAAGTTAGGGCTGATGTCTGACCGTCAAGAAATAAATTCCTTTCTCCTGAAGCCGGGAAGTATCACAAGGCATAGTTTTGTATTGAAGGTTTGGTTTGGTTTGTTCATCGTAACATTGATTCAGCTACCTATGTACCTACCCCACAAGGATATTATATTTTAAGCTACCTATCAACTACACATTGAATGACTGTCATCGGCACACACACCTAACTGTTTCAAATAGAACAATGAAGTTAGGTAAAGTTAAGTTATAATTTCTAAAACTATTTGAACATAATTTTCACTCAAAACGGGATTTTTACCATGATCCTTGAACATTGAACTGAAGTCTGTGCGGAAAGACTTCAGTTTATCTCGTGACCATGGCGCATGCAACTGTGCCGAAATATCGGTAAGCAGAAAAACTCATGGTAAATATCCCGTTTTGAGTGAAAATTTTGTAATGTTATCTTTGTGAGAAGTTACCGGGGTGACCGTGGTGCCATTTTCATCAGTGCGATTCCGTGTTTCGGGTCCGTTTCAATTCAAAGTTGTTAAGCCGAGACGGAGGCGTTTCACTCCTAAGAAGTAGTAATACTTACGTATGTACTAACAACGTTGTAGGTTACCTACCAGTGTGGCATACATTAACTATATGTGTATGTGGTCATAAATCTATGCCTACCGTACATACATTACAGTCAGTGTGTTCACACTAGATAAGAACGCCGGCGCCGATAACAGTCGGCGGCATCGGCAGCGCGCAGTCTTTGGTGGCGGCAGTGCGCAAGTCTTTAGGGGGTTGGCGGCGGCGGCGTCATAAAAAAAAACGACTTAGGTACCCGACTACATTTTTCATTAAAAATATTTAATGAAAAATGTAGTCGGGTTACATATTCTAAATGTTACTTATTCGTATTAAATGTTTTTAATTACATATCTACCTACTTATGATAAGTACTTTATAACACCCAGACACAGAACAAACACCTGTAGGTATTCATCACACAAATGTTTATCCTGAAAGGGAATCGAACCCACAACCTATAGCGCAGAAGGCAGAGCTGCTACCAACTGAGCTGTCAATCAAAAAGTTAGTAGGTACCTACCTAAATTTTAGTTGTTTCCAGGGAATTACTACGTCGTCAAATTCTGCTAGTAGATTGGATTTAAACGGTTTACTGGAACTTCTCAACATCACGAATGATACCAACTTGCAACTCAAAGTATTTTCAGCTCTGTCTGCATATTTAATGTTCAATGTGAGTTCAGTTTTGATTATGCAACAAAATATTTCATTAATTCGATCGATGGGATTTCCACCCAGTCGTTAGGCCATGCCATGACACATTGGTCGATTACAGCTACACTCACCCTGCCCTATAGTGACACAATAAGGTGCACTAGAAACTCTATCATTTGGCTATCACCTTATACGAACTTACGTATATATACCTATTAATAATAACAATAATAATGACGGACATTTCACACAGCATCATCTGGCCCAGATAAAGTAAGTAAATCAAAGTAAGCAGAGGTTATGTTAAAGGTAATAAGTACCGCTGATATAAGTTTTTTTTTGTTAATACATACATAATATACATAGAAACACCCAGACTCGAGACAAATACTTAAAGATCATACAAACATTGGTCACGCGGCGGGAATCGAACCCGCAACCTTCTGCGTCTCAGCCGGACCTTATCCCACTGCGCCACAGAGGTTGTCATTACACCATACATAGGTAAGGTGTAGAAGGATCTATGTGCATTCAAGTTCGATGAGCCTACCCACAATATTAATTTTCATAAATCTTTTAGAAAAGCGCTAATATCGACGTCATTATCAAATCCAACGCTGTGTACGACAAAATTAACAATGTTTTGTCAATGGGCCTACCGCGAAAGTCTACTGAAGCTTTAAACTTCCTCTCTGCATTGCTGTACATTGACGCTGAAGAAGGTAGCACGACGAAGAAGCGAACACTGGCTATGTACGCACGGAACATGACCAGAGTCAGTGGGTGCTTATCTGCAATGTGTGAAATGTTCAACTGTATGCTGGTAAGATTTATGCTTCTTCTTGTTATGAAAGGATCATGTAAAAAAGCGCTAAGACCAAGACGAGTTTCTAGCCAGTTCTTCTCGGGCTTGGGTTAGGATGAATTGGCACTTAAATTCACCTAGTATGTAAGTCGTTTCAAAGTGATCCTTGTGATTGTATTGAATGAAGTATCTTTTGACTTTGACTTTTGTTATGAGGACTTAGCGCAGTAGGCCAAGGCTAATGACTAATCATCAGAGATCACTTCTGATTTGTGTTGTCTGAATAGGTTATGAACCGCTTTTCTGTGCACTATGCTCGCACGAATCAGTTGAGTAACCGTTTTCCTCTTGTTCCAGTATCATGACACATGGAAAGCTCTTTGCCAGTGCCTGGCCATAGCTTGCAGTGGAAGTGAAATGAACCAGAGTTATTGCTCTCATCTGATCCCCGTGGTAAATGCCATGCCGTACAAAAGGATAAATAATATTTTGTTAATAAATATTTGTGGACAATGCACACAACACCATCTAGCCCCAATCTAAGCATAGCTTGTATTATGGAGACCAAATAAGTTGATAGAATACTTATATATATTTTGAAATACATACTTATGATAGGTACTTTATAACACCCAGACATAGAACAAACACCTATGTTCATCACACAAATGTTTATCCTGGGAGGGAATCGAAGCCTCAACCTACAGCACAGAAGGCAGAGCTACTACCAACTGAGCCGACTTGCCAGTCATATACATAATAAGTAATATTATTTAATAAACTTTTGTTTTCAGTGCATCCAAAAATGCAGTCAAGTAAACATGGACATACTATTGGTTCTTCAAAGTTTGATGCTGAATCATACCAGGAATAGTAGGTTGTTTCTCAATAGCGATGGAATTAAAATTTTTACAAGGTTCGTTAATAGAATTGCGATTACGATTATTCCATTGTGTCCCACTGCTGGGCAAAGGCTTTCCCTTGATCTATCCAATCATCTCGGTTTTGAGCAACTTGGACCCAAGCTCTGTTAAAGGTCGTCTCGCCTCGATCATCTCGCCTTTTTTTGGGTCTACCACGGCGTCGTCTCACTGTCTCAGTGCTCCACTGATTGATGATTTATGCCTCATGTCGTATGCCTCATCCGGCATACGACATACATGAATAGAATTTAATAAATAAATACTGGGCATTTTACGTAAGCAGATCTTGTGTTACGGAAACCACATGACTGATATAGGTAGGTATCTACCTACAATACATACATAATATAATAAAAAAAACACTCAGACCCCAAATAATATATTAACATATCAGATAAACATTTGATCTTGTGTTACGGAAACCACATGACTGATATAGGTACCTACCTACATACAAACATAATATATTTAAAAAAACACTCCGACCCAAATAAAATATTAACTTGATAAACATTTATTCCGCACTGGGAACAAATGTTTGACCCGCATCCTTTTGTGTTTCAGGCGGGCGTTCGCCAAGTGCGCCACAGAAGTCGGCAATTATAATAATCAATACTAATGTATAAATTCCTAAGTGTTTCAGGTCTGTATTCTTGTTACCTTTTCACGGTTAAACGGCTGAACGGAAGTAGATGAAATTTGGTAAGCAGATAGTGTTTTTCTATGTATAATATGCATGTATTAACAAAAAGTGTATAAGTAGTAGAACAGTCATTGGTAACCATAACACAAGCTCTACTTTGGGGCTAGATACTGTGTGAAATGTCCGTCATTATTAATTTATAGATTGCATCTTGGGGACGGACATAAGCTACATTTATGTAGGTACAACGCGTGCGATGCCGCGGGTAGCAGCTAGTTAAGAATATAATTTAATTGATACATACAAAAACTAAAGTAAAGCAAATAGAGCAATAAATAGTATTTCGGTACCTACTAGGTGTACGGGACCGTTCCGTATCTTATTAAACATCCCTGCCTCTGAGACACGGCAGGGATGTTTAATAAGATAAGATGGCTAAAAGATAGTGTTTATTAACTTATTTTACCGATGCGCTAATAAGATATGCTAAAGATGATGATAATGAGTGAGTGTGAACAGTTCGAGGTCCGATTATACACTGTCTAGGTAAACCACACGGGCGGCGTTGCTGCCTCGCGCGACCTACTTAGACCCATTGCTATCTAAGCTTATAGTGTTCGATGTGCATCGAACACTAATAGGTACCTACAAAATTGTTCACTTTGATTCTAATTCGACATTGAATTCAGCTCTCTGCTCCAAAATTAGAGATACGTATATTATTGCATATTCCAGGGAACTTCTTCATTACGATAAGTGCTTGCAGCTTCTGACGACAATAGTACAATGTTCGCAAACATCAACGTTACTCATACAACAAACCAACGTGTTGCCAATCCTGCGAGATTTCCTACGCTTGTATGGACCTAACTCTCAGGTCATTATTTTAATCTACCTTCTATTTATAAATATAACTATATTGACTGGCTTGCAAGCTCCGTTGGTAGTCCTGCCTTCTATAGGTTGAGGGTTCGATTCCCCACCAGGACAAACATTTGTGTGACGAACACAGATGTTTATTGTGTCTGGGTGTTATAAAGTAATGTATCATCAAATATTAGAAAATATGTAAGTATTCTATTAGTCATCTGGTCACAATAATACAAGCGATGCTTAATTTCGGGCTAGGTGGTATTTTGAGCTTTGTGCACCAATATTGATTATTATTTATTATATAGGTATAAATCAATTGCCGTGCGTTAGCACCCGCCTAAAATATTTTAACAACAACAAAAATCATGGCTCGTCGATTGTGTTTTATATTGTCGAAGAATTTACTTGCAATCTGCAATTATTTTATTTTATTTAGACATGTTATTATTCATTAATTATTAGCCTGGGTTAGCATAACTATTATTAAATATTTTGTAATAAATTCATAACTGACATGTAAGTTGCCAATTTACCAATTTATTATCAAATTGATTATTCTCATTAGTAGGTATGGTTTGAATATGGCTCGACCGATATGAATAATTTATTTTAAATTTGTTAGCCTCAGTACTGGGTTGGTTTACAATCAAATCAATTTTAGGTGGCAAAGTTCGCTGGGTTTGAAATTAAATTCAAAATTTTACTTACTAAGTTAAGTAGGTACTACATTATACTTATACACTTGGATGAAATAGCCAAATAACATGCAAATATCAAGTGACTTATCGTAAAATGTTATCAATTTTACAGTTGGGCCAGAAAGCAATCATTATTTTAAGTCACATCAGTGTCGGTGCTAAAGGTTAGTTATGAGTTGTCTGAATCATAGGTTAAAACATAAAATATTATATCTAAAGCATAAAATGTTAGTGGCACAGGTCAACTAAGAAATCGGTAATTCTATCAGCGACGTTTTGCACGATCATAACTTTGGAGTGACCGTCATCGCCAGTAGCATTTACATTTGAGGTTCCGTGTTTTGCTATCGGTCCAGGATTTAAAAGTCGTTAAGCCATGACGAAATATGGATATCGAGCGATTCTACCCACTAAAGCTAATAAAGGTCTCTTTACAGAAATGAACACCCAACATAATACTATAACTTCAGATAGCAAAATTCATCATAATCTCGCAAAAAAAACAACTGAAAAGAAAGCTCTGCTTGAGAATTTAAATACAAAGACAGAAAATGAATTTGAAGAAACGAAAGCTTTGATACAAAAAGTTATGAAAGAGATTTTCATGTGTAAGCAAGGTGAATTACAAAACGTTAAGCAAGTTGAATCTAAATCCGTTCTTGATACGGAGATTACAAATAAAAAGCTTTCGATGACAAGTAAACAGAAACTAACGAGAAAAAGAAAACAGCCAAATGATCAACCCAATATATTGTCGGACAAAAAGATAAACCAATTTAACAAAATAATAGAAAACAAACGCCCAAACAGGTTTCGGTCTTACGTTGAAAGTGAGCTTTCTTTTTCATTTTTACAAAACGACGAGTTTCGAGTACCGAAAAAGAAATCTGTAGAATCTTCTAGATTCCCTAAAAATGACACTCAACGACTTACCGTTGATGATACGCAACTGAATAATACAGCCTTCTATGGAACAATATCAGATGCACATAAAAATAAAAAACACACTACAACGTTACAAGATTTTAGTCCAATTTTTGCTTCGACACCAAAAAATACTGGTCAAAATTTTAATTTAACAACTACTGACTCATATAAACTAGCAGCAGCCGAAACTAAATACGATAAATTGAAAATGAAAAGAAAACGAGTGAAAAGAGAAACGCAGAAGCATAATGCTGTGAAAAACCGTTCCTTAGGCGCTAGGTTCTTCGGAGCCATCAACGAGTCCTGTACGACGTTTGTAAAAACAGTAAAAAACATTTTCAATAAGAAGGAATCTTCAAATGATTCTAGAAGCGCAAATTCCAAGAGCTCAGATAGCGCTATTAAAGACAAGCCGTCAAATACATATAGTTTCATGCACTATATTCAAAAAAGAGATGCCGTTTTGAATTACAACCTGAAAAACAAAATCACCAATGAGTTCAGCATTGCAGACAACTCTTGTAAGACTTGCGACAACACTGAAGTCTTGAAACAAAAACTTAACAAAGACGAGTTTTTGAAGCAAACCGTAAAGAAATTGAAGTTGGGAATCAATTTATATGGCTGCGATTTCAAGGTATAATAAATATAGCCACATTGTTTGTGGTGTAAGTATGTTTGTACTACTCTTTGGTAATGTAATACGAGAGAACTTTCTTTTTCAGAAAATATCTAGGACTATGTGGCCGCGGGAAACATATATGACTTCTGTGGTACTTTACAACTTATATAGAAAACTGTTATTGAAATAAATATCTATTTGCTCTCGGTATCTTAATCTTGTTTACCTTAACGTTAACTAATATTATAAATCCGAAAGTAACTCTGTGTGTCTGTCGGTTTGTTACGTTTTCACGCCTAAACAGCTGAACCGATTTTGATTAATTTTAGTAGAGAGATAGATTGGACCTTACTTTTTATACTTTTTATGTAGGTACCACGCGTGCGAAGCCGTGGGCAGCAGCTAGTTGACAAATAAAAAAACAGCGCTCGTTGGAAAGCTAAGAGTGCTAAATTATGTATGCTAAATATTTTACTTTAATGAACACAGGACAATAACAATTACCTTAGAGATAATAATATTAGAAAATACTAACAAATTAAATAACAAGAAATACAATAAGCCATTTATTACAGTAATAATAATCAGATTGCTTCTTACTCCGGTAATAATTGTTTGGGACGCAGAGCCGACATAGCACGCCACACAGATCCAGCGCGTGAATTATAATGTATAGGACTGAAATGCCATAATGCCACGAACGCGTCGTTTTTTTAACGTGCATGATGACTCAGTAATTCCTAGTCGAGCTTTATTTTCGCTCTCACGTCGCCCTTATCTCGGAGCTAATAAGGTTCGCCGTTGACGGATACTTCAAGGAGGACTGGTTAAGCAACGATCTACAAGGTACCGGGATGGGTGACCGCAATGGCATTTTTACCTAAGTGCTTTTGTGCTTCGGAGGGCACATTAAGCTGTAAGTCCCGACTATTCGAAAGTTGTTGAAAGGCTAACAAATTTCGTTAGGTTGTCAGACAGAATTATGATAAATTGACTTAACTGATAGTTGTAATAAAAAAAACAACGAGTTAATAATATAAACTGTGTATTTATCTTACGACTGTAATTTCATTAAATAATGTTTTGATTTGATCATTACGTGAAATTTCAGCGTTAAAAAAACTGCTTAACTACCGAAAACAATTAATAATTTTGTAACACAATGTAGGTAATTATTAGAATAGGATAGAAATTGTTTTTTTGACACAATGCACAAAGAACACGAAACACTAGGCATAACAAAAATAACATTATAGTCAATCAAAGAAGCAGTTTTTTTTATTATAACTTGCTGTAAGTGGATTCGTGACGTACCATGTCCTTGGTTATATCAGATATCGCTGGAGTTCCTGGAAATAAACACATCCCCTCATGTAAAAACAACAAAACCGGTTTAGCACAACCTTTTGGGGTACAGCTGTCCAACAAGAAACCCGTAAAGTTTCAAATGTCCGTCTGTAGGTGTGTCTATATGCCCGAGCCTACTCAAAGCCCTTGTTCGCAGACAATTAGTATTATCGTGATTCAATTTTAAACAGTAATACGTATTAGTGACCCCATCCACCATTAATATATGTATATAAGAAAAATATTAAGTTTTTTGTGGTATGTGGGGTTGAATTGTTTTTGTCACCGTGTGGCATATCGTTGTATAGGTTTTTCAAAGATATTTAGAGGTTTCTAAAGCAGTTTTTTACAGCGTGGACTCTTTATGGTTTCAAATTGGGAATTTAATTTATTTCAACCTTACATGTGACCTTGGTATAGTATAGTGATCAATAAATTTTTCATTTAAATATTGCCCTGTTATCATTCGAGACCGTTGTTGTTTTGCACTTGTTTATGTGTAATGTTATATAAGATTCTGTTAACGACGTAATTAACGAAGATAACAATAAGCTTGATTAAGATAAAAAGTGTAAAGTAACGAGTACTACATTTTACTACATAATGTAAGGAGATAATATAATTTTATGAGCATAAGTACCTGCTATTTGGAATGTGTATTCAAGTTCAGTTCGGAATATGTTGAGCATTTTTTCAACACCAGCTTGGCCGCCAACTGCTAAGCCCCACAAAACTGGACGTCCAACGAAGACCTGAAACATGAATGTCGATATACCGTATAGTCGTATATGAGCCGACTACTGCTTATATTGGACGAAAGGAACCTCTGAGGCGCAGTCAAATCATTTCACAACACAGGTTCGAAATAACTAAGAATAACGCTATGAAAAAGACTACCTAGGTAGTAGCTTTTTGTTTTTTTTGTCTTACCATTTTAGCTCCAAGTGTCAACGCTTTGTAAACGTCTGTGCCTGTAGTAACTCCACCATCCAAATATACATCAATATTGTAGTTTCTAACAGCATTAATAATCTCAGGTAAAACTTCGATCTGAAAACAATGATATACTTACTTACTTACAATACTTTATTGTACAAATTTGTGTAAATATACGTTTCGAAGACTGAATGGTATGAGCTTTATCGCGAATATTATGTATGAGATCAGTAACAGCTTTTAAACAAAGAATACCTACCGTTGCGGGAACGCTGTCAAGCTGTCTTGCTCCGTGGTTGGACACCAGAATGGCTGAGCAACCAGCTTCTACTGCCCTTAATGCATCATCGCCTCGAAGTATACCTTTAGCTATGATAGGTAGCTTTGTAATGCTGAAACCAAAAACAATTAGGTGATAGTATATAACCTGACCATAGAAAAACTATTTTAAGATGAGTTCAGCAGTTAACCGTAACTTACCTCTTTAACCATTTCACCTCATTCCACGATATATTTTTATCAAATAAATTCTGCACATAATTATTCAAACCACTTCCTTCGTTTGTGCTTTGTATTTTTGTCGAGAGATGGCCGGCGAAGTTAGCTAATCTGCAATCGAAGTAAATATTTATTGAAAATACATATCTGAGCTTCCAGTTTTGTATTTATATTATTATGGTGTTTTTGTTTAGCTGACATGATTGTCCTGTGTCCTACCTTACCTAATAATTTTATTTCAAAATATGTATATATAATACAAATATGATTCTAAACCGAATTCTCTCGGAGACTTTTAGAACAGTCCAGTATATCTATGCTATAAAGCGGATATTCAATTTGAAAACTTACTTCAAATGCTGAGGCAGAGTGAATTTGTTGCGAACATCTGCTCTTCGAAGGCCAAACATTGGAGTGTCTACTGTCAGCACTATAGCTTGAAAACCTGCTTTTTCAGCTCGTAGCACTAGATTTTTGGTTACTTCTCTGAAAACAAAGCATGGCCCCTCAACATTCACTTTAGTGCCAATAAAGGCTACACTCAACCAGGTACCGACAAAATAAGTTAATTCATCGTATCATTGTATGATAAATACCAGACACGCCGAGTACTTTCTTTAGACTTTCCTGCAATAATGAATAGCAACGCTTACCGGTCTTTATAAATGTAGAGTTGGAACCATTTGATGCCATCAGGTGCTGCCTCAGCCACTTCTTCAATGGAACTCGTGGAAATTGTACTCAGTGTGTAGATGGTACCTTCAGCTTGAGCGGCTGTGGGAGCGGACCAATTAACCTCAGTATTCTTACTGAGTCTTTTATATTTACATAGTACAAATACATAGGTATAGGTACTCTGTTTATCTAAAAGTTCTAGAATGCCGCGCAGTTTAACATCTATATTTACAAATAGCCTGACTGTGATAAGAATCTCAACAGACGATTCTGTTTATTCCGAATACTATTTATCATAAATTTACCTCTCGCGCTGGCCAGTTCACCGTCAGGGTGGGCCATTCGTTGCATAGCAGTCGGAGACAAACCCAACGGCATAGAAATCTCTTTCCCCAATATATTTGTACGGAGATCGCAACCGGTGATGCCTACTAGACATTTTGGACGAATCCGTAGTCTGAAAGTTTTATTGGTAATATAATATTGTAAACTAATAGAATTCGCAAGTTAAAGACGTATTAAATATTAGTTACTTACCTTTGAAAAGCTAATTTGTTTTCTAATAGCGTTTGCTCGTCAGTGGCTCCGCTTTTGTAATAATCTCGAGTATTTTTTGGTAAGACTGCAGTGGCAGCATCTTCTAAATCTTTTACACAGATATACTTCTCCATTTTTGAGTAAGGAGTACGCACTCTCTGCTCTTAGCTCGACAACTAAAGTAATCGATGCATACAATTATGTATACATACTTAAATGTTTATCAGTAGTATGATGATGTGGTAGGTCACAGGTCAGATAAAGCGCTAATTGTTGGAAAAAATGAATTCAAAACTATCGCTGAGTTCACTAATTCCCTGACCACGGCCCATGAATTAACATAATATTTGAACATAAACAAATAAATTTCGGAACATTTATAACCTTCTTAACATTTATAAAATCAATGCCAGTTTTAAAAACAAAGTAAACAAACTCCTTACTTTTTTATATGTAATTCAAAATAAAATGTCACATTTGTTTTATATTTTTATTATCGATTTAGTTATTATAATTTGTTTGGATGCTAGATAATTAGCATTTAACATATTATGTCACTTGCTACTTGGTGTTTTTGTCATAGAAATGTTATACAAAACTGTTTTAATTTAAGTATGCATCTCTATTATCATTTGTCATACACTGCTGCAATGGTGATCAAATAAACAATAACTACATACTGTTTATAATTTTACATGTTACATACTTATAAAGGTATTTAAGTAAAAATCACAAGCCGAGGACCTATCTAATTCATGTTAATGTCCCTGTCTCCAGACAAATTACGAGCATTTTCTTGCACATTTCGGTTCAGCTATAAGTTACTTTGCAATTTTTTTGAGCTCGTATTTTGACATAGTGTTGACCAACCTCATTTCATTCATAATTTTACATCGCAACACTTTCCTCTACCTAATCCTTAATCCAATCTAGCGTTCACCCTTGCACGATATCAATATTTTTGCTGTTTATAAAAGATACAAAATTCTCAATCATAAATTTACATTATGAAGGTTCCTCTAACTACTCCATCTTTGGTAATACATTAACAATAGTCAATGGTTAATCGACCAGGGCTCTTATTCACAATAATCATTCCTGTATTCTCTACCAATGTGTTGTTATCATAATGTCTCTATTTTACAAAACAATGTGATAAAAGTTTGACATAAACTTATTATATTTTTTCTTTTTCACCATTTATCAAAAAGAAAGCAACTTTTTTTTATGATTAATTGCATTAAGTTATAGTATAGAAGGTGAAAGTATTTTAATGATTTAGCATCTAAGTCGTATTCATTATGTACAGACTATCAGGTGTTAGCTTTGAGCAAATAAAAACTAAGGCACACAGTCTACAAGACCCCACACAAAACAATGTAAAACGATTATAATTAAGTATTAACAAAATATTCACAGAAAATGAAGATGGGTTTGCTAGGATCTATATACATAAGTGTTAAAGGCATCAATTGTATACTCTGAATCTATTGCATCACTAGAAACATTATAGTTTATAAAAGGTGACAATGTGCGTCGCCTGATAGCCTGGTCGATATAAAATTTAAATTCTTTACAATGGAAAACAATTTACAATAATTAATGTTACATAAAAAATTAATTAACATTTTTTTTACAAATCAGAACATTGACGAAGTGGCAACATTTTCCTGTCAGACTAGTCGTTGGATACCTATAGCTACTAAAACTAAAATAATATCGTAATATGAAATTCCTATAATTGCCTATGAAAAAAATTAGGTATATTACACTATAGATAAGCAATACTAAAGCCAACAAATAACGAGACCACAACTTTGTAGATGTTCTGTTATATAAAAACGGATGCCTGGTAGAGCAAGTAACCATTATACCCTTTGTGAGCTGGTAATAATATTAGATAAATAGCGATAATTAACGTTAATCTGAAGCAATAACCTAGATGAATTTAATTATGATACAACTACCATATGTTTTCTGAATCGGTATGATTGCATTTTGACATATTTGTTGTTTAATATACGTACATATTATAGTTAAGTTATGTCGTATCTCACAGAAGTTTTATACACAACTGTAGGATACTCAATTAATTTCAGACTAAGCTTTGGTTTCTTAGTTTTAACAATATTTTACTAACAAAGCTTCGTCATTATCCCTTAGGTTATTATGTATTTAAAAATGTTGTGTGATTTTTATTACTAATTTCTTAATTGCTAAAAGTACCAAAAACTATTTATAAATAAGACTGAATGGTCAAAAATATCTTATGTCATTACTATAATGAATATTACCAATATCAAGTCACCCATCAAACCATAGAAAAAAAACAATATGGTCTGAGACCAACGAAAACGAAGTAAAAAGCATTATTTTCCAAAGATTAGTGTTAAAAAGTCGATGAAACTCATTAATAAAGTGCATAACCAGTAATATTGATTCAAATTCATATCAAAATGCATTAAAACGACTTGACTTTTTAGTTTATTGAATGTTGCATAAGAAATGCGCGCAAAATAAAGCTACGTTCAAACCAACGTGAAAATGCGGATAGCTATAGCGTAGATTGCTAGTTGGCAATTTATTCCCTTGTCTAGTCTTAAATTTTTAATGACTTTTGGAATTAAAACTTAGCAGTGCAGTCATTGTTACGTTATTCTATTTTATAATTCACTAGCTTGTGCCCGCGGCTTTACCCGCGTGGTACGTAGATAAAAAGTATCCTATATTTTATTCCAGGTTTAAATTTATATGTATACCAAGATCCAACCAAATCGGTTCATCCGTTACGGTGTGATTGAGCCACAATTCACAAGCTAATATATAAGCGTCCACACAAACTTTAGCGTTTTTAATATTAATAGGATATAGTTGCGTCTCTCAGTACCGTTGATCATTGACGACATCGGTGGTCAAAAAAGAAAACAGTCCTAAATAATTTGATTGATAGGTACTATAGTTTACTTAAAAAATGTAAGTTGATAAAAGCTTCAGTTATTTCGAGTGCACTAAAATGCTTATTTACTTTAAAACGGTTTCCAATTTTATTGAATTTTATATTGTTTAAACTTCTGTCTGAGATCACACTTAAATGATAAGTATAACATTTTATAAAAAAGTACAGTCAGGCCATACAGTACAATCATAGTTACTTAATAATAATAAAATATTATATTACATGCTACGTGCTGTTGAATAAATTATTCCATCGAAAACGTAATACGAATAAAACCTTACTTCCAAAAAATAAATACTATGGTACTTTTAAAGCGAATCGTTAAATTACATAAATAACCGAAAACAAAGATGGCGAGTTGCGTGTCGGACGACGCGGTCTGCTACTAATACTTAACGTAAGCGCCAACGAAAACGAACTACACATATCCTTAGCATCACAGAAAAAAAACTACGAACTAAGCGACGACCCGGCGACGGCCCGCCGACGGGTCCCCGGCGGGACGCGTCGCGCGCGCGCTAGGCGCTAGGCGCGCCGGACTAGATGTGGCACGGGACCTCACAGCTCACACTCTGTGGGATACAGGGAGCCGCTGTTAACCAACCTCCTTCTTACACAACACACCATATGACAACCTCTGTGGCGCAGTGGGCGAAGGCCTGAGACAGAACGTTGCAGGACAAGTGTTTGTGTAATCTGCTAATATTTGTCTCCGGTTTGGGTGTTTTTATATGTACAATATGTTAGTATTAAAAATTAATGAGTATATCATTCATGTGGTTCCACACCCGATGTTTTTGAAATGTGAGTACAAAAGAATATTAATAAAGGGTTCAGCATTATTTATTTTTTCAAATTAGCAGAAGGCAGAGCCAATACCAACATCTTTATGACACTTTATAACACACAGATACAGAACAAACATCTATGTTCATCACACAAATGTTTGTTCTAGGAGGGTATCGATCCACAACCTAAAGCGCAGAAGGCAGAGCTACTACAGATGAGCTGAGAGACGTCAAATTCAACTAGAAGCAGTCCCATTTTTCACAGTAGTTAATTGTTGTATAAGCAGAGTGTGTAGTGTACATACATGTTGTGTGGTGTTTGGCGCGTTCAAAGCGCAGGCTCTCGGTCGAGCGCGGCGGGTAGCGGCAGGCGGCGCGGGGGGGACTCACTCGCCTCCTCCTCCCCCGCGCTTTCCTCCTGCTCACCCCCCTCCGCCCCCGTCCCCGCCACCACCCCCGCCACTGCCCCCTCACGCTCCGACCGCGCCGGCTCTTCCTCTTCCTCCTCTTCGTCGTCGTCGTCCGGACACAGCTGATAGGCTCTGGAGAATAACTCTTTGTTTAAAATTGCTGACATGCATGATATTCTTCGTTAATGGCATGTGTCATAATAATGACAACTTTGCCAAAGTCAAGTTATTACATTGTCGTTCGTTGTTTGTTATTTTATATAAAAAGGTGTCTTTTCATATAAAATAATATCAATGATTATTTTGCTCGAATCGAAAACCACAATCACAAATAAAAACACCAAAATTACAAATAAAACAAGAATTAACTCAAGATTATGATATAAAAGCGCAATGTTCGCTTCGCAAGATGGTCAAATATGATCCGAGTACATCTTCTACGTTAATGGCATGTGTTATAAAAATGAAAATTTTGCGAGTGTCAAGTGTTGATATTGTTTATAGTATGTCAAAAAGTTTTATCTTGTCGTTCGTTATTTGTTATTTTATATAAAATAGCGCCTTTCATATAAAATAACTATGGATTGTTTTTGCTCAAATCACAAAGCTTTTATTATAATTATTCACACCAGAGTCAATAATTACCTCGAGAAAACCAAATAATATAAGAGCACAATGTTTGCTTCGCAAGACGGCCATCATCTTATATCAGCCATGCTAAAATGACAGCCGCGACAAAGAATGTCTCTACAGAAAAAAATCAAGATAGACAAATTAACATAGAAAGTATGGGCTAAATGTTAGTTTCTCTACCAAGCAGATGAGAAAACGCTTGACGCGTCTGCCCGGCAGAACTATATGCTTTCATATAGGTTCGGTTCGGTTTCATTATATCTTTGGATTTGGCAGAAAACTTTTTCGGCGAACCGAAGCGCGATATTAGCTATAGGCTAGCGTGTTACTATTGAATTATGCATTCAAAAATAACTCTACTTCTAGTACTATAAATAATATGCATAGCTTACTTCTCTAATGTTTTTCTAGCTGAATTGCTGCGCTCTAAGAAATATCCACTTGAAGTTTCGTTTGAAGTTCCTGGAGGTGACCATGATCCATAGGATCCGTAACCGGTGGGACCGTACTGAAAAAATATACATAAATTTACAGGAACATATAGAATAATATACAGTAATATAAGATGTGTACTTGTGAAACAGTTAAGCTATCTAAGAACCGTTTAAAACAATCTATAGATAGCTCAACTGATCCAGATCACTGCCAGGGGCAGCGTTTCCAAGAAACTGGCGGCGTCGGTAAACGTTATTTGGTTGATTGTAGTTAGGAATGATATAACCTGTTTCAATGGAGAATAAAACATAAATGGCGAAGTTCACATGATTCTAACTGCTATTTAAGAATCGTTTATTCGTAAACGCCGGACGAAAACAAAAGTAAGTTAAATGTGTGCATGTGTTTGTCACCCTAGCTTCCAAAGGGGTAAACCAATTTTGATTTAGTATTTTTTTTAAGTGGCAAGCGACCTGATCGAGCGTGTTCTTAGCTATGATTCAAGAAAATCTGTGAAGCCATTTGTAGATCATCAGCTTTTTTCTAGTTAGTGATGATTAATTGATTCGTAAAATGGTGTCTCGTAATATTGCAGGGTTGGTAAACTTTGTTTGATGCTGCAGCATCACATGGAATCTGCAGGTTACCTTACTCACTAATTTACAGCAGAGGTATTGTGTTTGAGCTCATTGGAACGGTTTCAACTAATACTAATATTATAAGTTCTAGTTTCTTTATTTGTTGTTACCTTTTCACGGTTGAATACGGTAAGAATATTTGTTTCTTGTGGACAGACATATGCTACTTTTTATCTAAAGCCGCGGGCAACTGCTAATAGGTTGTATATAATGTATTTTAGGAGGTTTATTAATTGATAGTTGTTAAGACAAATAATAAACCCCCAAACTAAACATAGCTTGTAGTATGGGGACCAGACGACTGATAGAATACTTACCTATATATTTTTAAATACATACAAAAGATACTTTATAAAATCCTTATACAGAACAAACACCTATGTTCATCACACAAATGTTTAACCTGGGAGCAAATTGAACCCTAAACTACAGCGCAGGCAGAGCTACTATCAACTGACCTGACACTGACAGTAGTTTGTCTATCAGAGATGTCTACAGAGGGATTACAGCCGGGAGTATCTATGTTTTAGTTGAAACAAGTGATAGCGTAATACTGACTCTATCTAGCTCGTCCTGAAGCCAAGCGAGCAGTTGTCGCCAGCGACGTCGCGCCTCGGGCTGCGCGTGCACTGCGCGCACGGCGGGCGGCGCGCGACACATCACGCTCACTACGAGCTTCACACACGCGTACGCTCGTTTCTGGTAGTGCGACCGCGCCCGAGTTGCTGTCTCTAGTAATCCCGGCCGCTCGTCTGATACACCCTGGGGAAACAGAATTATGCAGGTAATCGCAATTGAACGACATTACATACCTATATTAATAAATATTGATGGACAATGCACATAACACCATCTAGGCCCAAACTAAGCATAGCTTGTATTATCGTGACCAGGTAACTCATAGAATACTTTGATACTTAATAACACCCAGACACAAAACAAACACCGATGTTCATCACACATGTTTATCCTGGGAAGGAATTAAACTCTCGACCTACAGCACAAAGGCAGAGCTACTACCAACTGAACTGACAAGCCAGTCAAGATTGGTAGAGGCAATAAATCCTGGAATCCTGTGGTGAGGATATGTGTGAAAACTAAAAAAAAAGAGATACCAGTTATGTGTCCAGATACCGTGAGTGTTGTCTTAATCGTGACCGAGTTGTTGTGTTGTTGTGACAGTGAATCTGGAGGTATGGGTAAGGCTCGCAGTAAAAGTCTGAGAAAGAGGTTAGACCGCTTTGTCCGCCAATAATATCCAAAGACTTCAGTTTATTTTGTGATCATTGCGCATGCAACTGTGCCAAAATATCAGGAAGCAAAAAAACTCACAATGGTAAATATCCCTTTTTGAGTGAAAATTCTATACTATATTATTAAATTATATACTATACTCTGTAGTAAAAAATAACTATAACATAGTTTTATTTTACTACAGAAGCTTTAAAATTGAGGGTAGACTTGGATGGGTGCAGTGATATTTTCATCTGGGCGCTTCCGTGCTTCGAAGGATACGTAACAGGTCCCAGCTTTTAAGGTCACAACAGACCTTGCAGCGGCCTATTAACTCCGTCATCACAGTTGGTCACTGACTCAAACGAAACAAAATGTGGTTCCGAAGATAAGCTTTACTGATTCGCCATGTCCGTTTGTCTGCCTGCCCCTAATCACGAGCTTTTCCTTACTGACTCTCTATATTCAAGTGACATTGTGTGGCATAGCGTTGGATAGGTATTTTATTTAATTTATCATTTACTAGCCCCCGGCTTCGCACGGGTGAAATGCTGATACATCAGACAGTGTTTGCAAAGGAATAGCAAAAAAAATGTTTTATTTACGACATAACATTAGAAACCTCCAAAACTATCAGTGTTTCTCTACTATTTTATGCATGTTTTATATATATATATAAACATAAAATTATATATAAATCCTCTTGAATCACTCTATCTATAAAAAAACCCCCCATCAAAATCAGTTGCGTAGTTTTAAAGATCTAAGCATACATAGGGACAGACAGACAGCGGGAAGCAACTTTGTTTTATACTAAGTAGTGATTTTGCACAGTTCGCACCAATATGTTAGAATCTACGAAGTGGTGGTCGATTTTAAGTTTGAATAGAGTTATGACGCGCAATAGCTTTAAGCTTCCTCAGAGTAAATAAATGAGTATTACCTTAATGACGTTATGGATTCGGTGGTTCTGCCAACTGTCTTCCATTAGCAAGAGTGCAGTAAGTGTGTCGGAGTGCCTCCGTAGTTCGTGGCAATAAGCATACGCCATCTGCCACAAAAGCTCAGCTAGCGCGATTCGCGACCAACCCGCGTTCTCCCAACAAATGAATTGTAATAGGCGAATGGCCTCGTCACAACCGCAGCATTCTTCAGTTAGCTTCTTCATGTATCCTCTGCAACAAATAAATAAATAGTTGTGGACTATTTTTTATACAGCACCAAATTAAGCATCTTTTACTATGGAACCGGAAAGTATGTATTCCTTCCTAAAAAACTAAAACTGAACTCAGTGTCAGTCACTCGATCTGAGTTCAGTCTCGGTCCAACGATCGGCAACAACGAAGCAACAAGCCTGCATAGCAAGTGTTTTTTCGTCAAAGTGTAAAGCGAGTCAAGTGTTCCTGAAGATGCCTCGTGGAGAGACGAAACACTTGGTGAATTTATTTTTGAGGATTAAATAGATTAGCGGATTAGTACTAAATATGTATTTGTTTAATGTTTAATGTTTTATGAGATACTTGTAAATACACATACATATGATACTCTAGAAAGAGCACAATTGAACAATTGGTTGTCCAATTGTACAGAGCAGAAGGCAGAGTTACTACCAACAAAGCTGTGGGGTCGTAGACTCAATGGACATAAAATCTGTTTTAGTAGGGAGCTACGAGTATATTATTATACGTGTTCGGGTTTACACCGAACACAGCAGTTATGCATTTTTGCCTTACAAGCAAATATGCACAATTGCCTGAGCAAACCAGTGCCATCGGCCCGGCACCGCGTTATTAGTTCAATAACCAGTTTGTTTTAAATCAGTTTAATATAATCAATAACCATTTGTGTATCGGTGTGAAGCTCAATATATAAAACCATCTATAGTGAACTGGACTTCTCATTTTGTCTCCACACCAAATACCAACCACCAATAACTAAGAGACCTAGGACCAATACGAGTATTGTATCAACTAGAAGTGACTTACCCAGCGCGATTGTAAAGTACGTCTATAGCCGTTGAGGAGAGTTGCGGACGTTGCGCGGAGGAGGCAGTAGCGCTGTGCACTGGAGGCGGGTCGTTGTATGGGTTCGGCAGCGGAGCCGTCCCCTCGGCCGCAGTAGCGGACACTGTGCGAGCACTCGTGTCGCAACACCGTACTAGCACGCAAATAACCTGACACACAAAACATACAACATACATTCATACATCAATTGGATGGATTGGATTGTTAGATTTACCAATAACTGTATTCTAACGTAGAAAAAAAGGTTTAAAACCATTTTTAAGTTTAACGATCAGTATTCTTTCGACTCATTGAAAATTATAACCAAGTATTCTTGTATTTAAAAATAAGTAAACTAAAAATTAAAAAATTGAGCGAAGGAAAAACCGGGATAAATATTTTTTTATTTAATAAAATCATGAAGACCATTTTGAATCCTCTTTTTATGAAAGGGTACTAGGTGAAACTAGATTCTTAACCCTAATTAAAAGAAAATCCATCAAAAAACTGGTTTTAACGCTTTTTTATATGATCCTTGCTAATCTTGATTTAAAAAAACCTTTACTTGTTTTGAATATGGTTTAATAATGGTATGTTGCATCAATTACATATATGTATTCAGTCATAATATTATGACATACAAATAGTTATTTAGGTAGGTAATATTTTCAACAATCATAACCAAAAGTTTATATTAGAATTAGAATTAGAAGTTTTGATAATAGACCTTGGTATTAAAATTATGTAATTTATAAATCATATTACATACATTGTAATCGTCGAATGGCCCCCACGATACAGGCATAGCCTAGTGTGGGGATCATCGATACCTATTTTAACTAAAATGCATAATTTACCTGTGACTCAACTAAATATTAAGCTATTTTATTTTTTATTTTATTTTATTTTCTTAGAAAAACAAACAGTCTCTTATTACTATACCTATGAACTAAATATATAACTTAAGACCTATTAATAGTTTTCGCATATCTATGTATTACATAATATTTATATGACACAGAAGCTCAATCTGCCAATCATTGTATTTAAACCATATTATGTCCAATTAAATTCAATGAGAGTTCAATAACTTAAATAAGCATATAACTTACTTGATGAATTTTGGCAGATTCTGGGTACTGATATTTCCCGACGGAAGAGCTTAATCCAGAAGAATCATCCATGCAGATTGTGAGAAGGATGTCCAGAATTTTCAGCTGTAATTGAAGACATATTTAACAACAACAATAGCAGGTTAAGTTCGTTTCGTTTTCTTTTTTGGCGACCTCTGTGTCGGAGTGGGCCAAGGCCCGGCTGAGACACAGAAGGTTGCGGATTCTATTCTCGCCAAATGCTTGCATGATCTGGAAGTATTTGTTTCGGGTCTGGGCTTGTCTATGTATTTTAAAAAGTATATATTAGCCATGTTGTTTCCATATCACAGGCTCGAAAGGCCAGATGATGCTGTGTGAAATGACCAGCATTATTTTGTTTATTTAACACTCAGCTGGAAAACAAACCTATGTACTTACCCGCAATAATTGATGCTTTTCGGCCAGTCCGAGTGATGCGTACGTAAAGAAGAGATTGAACAGCAGTGGTAAATGTCTGTGAACATGAGAGTCTGCATGCGGCGGCGCTGTCAACGCTCGCACGCTGCACAGCACTTGGTCTGATAACGTCGTTGCTTCCTCACGAGTGCACCACGAACCGAAACCGCTTGTCACTGAAAATAATGCAGACCAGTTATATCAATCTCTAAGGAACAGTAATGGTCTTTTCTAAACAAATATTATAAAAAAAATGATTTTTAGCCTGTTTGTATGTTTGTAATGCATTTAAAAACTACCCGACAGTAATTAACTCATTCACTGCCACCACGATTTTCTTGAGGTTTATCGAGATACCGCCGTATAAAACCGCGGACACGCTAGGCGTGCTCGCGGCATTGCTACTTGGAAAAATATTGAACACGCCGCGCGTGACCATGGCACTGACTAAAGGTAAATTATTTAAAACGGCTTTTTTTCTGTTTTAACTATGTTTGCCGGTTATTATTTCCTGTGCTGAGCGAGGATAAAGGTGTTTACAATAGTGTCGTGAGTTTTGGTACTTGGAATTATGGCGAAAAATAGATTTTATGGTAAGTAAATGTATTATAACGTAATTCAAGGTTCTCAAACTTTTTTACTAAAATACATCAATGAATAAAGTTTTATTGTGAACTAAAGTTTTTTAAACTTACGCGATCAGAACACATTAATAGAACACGTCATCCGTGACTCTGTCGTGGTCACGGATGACGGGTCATCCCGTGACCACGACAGAGTGTAAACCTGTCGAAACGTCGGGAAAAATAGGTAAATAAACGCGATAAATACCCGTAAGTATTTATTATTGTGAACTGTAACATTGGAATTGTTAACAGTGCAAGTACATTTGTTTTATTAATATATTGAGTGACAATCATATTTAAACGTATTTTCAGTCTTATATGAGTGAATTCATTTAAATTATTAAACCGATAAAAGCTTTGAACTGCGGAAAGTTTGTTTACGTTATTTATCTCGTATTATCGTAATGTTGGTTGATTGGCCTTATCTAATCACATAAGTATGAATTAAATACAAAATATTCAAATAAAATAAATTGATTTCTTATCTTTTTTTCAGGAAAAGTTAAATTTGTACCAGAAATGGAAGATATTAATGATGACAAAAATTTTAGCATGACAAACGAACAGCAATTGATTTTTATATATGTATATAGAGATAATTCTACTGTACGTGTGTATGTCACTGTGTGTGTATGTATAATTATATAAAGATATTCATCGGATAGGTACGTTTTTTTATCATTGATGGCGTATGGAGTTGTATGAGCGACTTCATATAAGTAGTAAATCAGTCATGTGGTACCCATAACACAAGCTCTGCTTACTTTGGGGCCAGATGGTGCTGTGTGAAATGTCCGGCATTATTTATTCATTTATTATTTATTCATACATGACACAGTACTGTATACGGTAAAAACAACGGTCCGATAAATTATGACTTTCCGTTTTGTCATCAAATACTGGTTAAAAATCACATATCGCAAGCTTATAACTCTGAAATTAGCGAAGCGTTTAAAAGAATAAAAAAGTTTGGGAACCTAAGGGTAGCTTCAGTAAGTGAACACACCTAGCGTGTTCTCGGCACTACAAATTACCTATTTTTTGTAAAAAAATCTAACTAGTTTTTTTAAGGAACCGCTTCAATATGCCATAGCCTATCCCTTAAAAATGATGCACTAAAAATTTGAACAGAAAATCTAGCCTAGTTTTGGAAATATAACCGAAACATTCAAAACACGCCTGGCGTGTTCTTGGCGTAGAGACGTAGATTAGCTTGAACACGCGAGGCGTGTCAGTGGCAGTGAATGTGTTAATGAGTGGTGTTTGTGTGTGTGTGTGTGTGTTTTAAAAACAGATTTAAAAGTGTACATATAGAAATATATATTATCAGCCAGTAACATGGTGTGATTGTTTTTTCAAAATAATTAGAGATCACTACGCAAATTGCAATAATGTAACCCAAGTTACCAAAAAATTGCTTATAAAAGTCAGTATCCGACATGTGCTGCGAAAACTATTGATGATACATATAATATAGTACTAAATGTTTTTATTACTCGTCATTCCTCACAAAAAAAGTCCACGGGGCTATATGTCTGACTATTAGTTAAGTAACAATAACTCTTTTTTGTTCAAATTAGTCAGTCAAAACACTGGTCGAATCAAAACATAGGGACATTCATATCATGATATTAATCCATAGACAACTAAATAGTTTCGGAGAAATCGGACCTACCGTTTACGACGGGTTTAAATATGCTAAAAGTAAGTAAAATGTAGTGGTTTGAGTGAACTGCCCTACGCTTGATCTAGCAGCTACTGGTACGTTTTATTTTTTGTTAATAAAATCTGTAAGACTTGAACTACGTTTCACGATAAAATTACACCCGTGCCGTGCAAGCCGGGGGTCGCTAGTAGAAGATAATCTTACCAGGTTGATCGTTCATAGAGTAGTGTGCCAAGAAGACGATCGTTTTCATGAAGACAATCCGTACTTCGGCGGATGGACATGATAGAAGATAATCGCACAACCTGAAAAATAGTAATGTAGCGGTTACATTTGCATTAGTTATGTTTAGGGCGTATCGAGATATAAAAATATAGGAGGTTGAATGTGTATATTTACCTGTGTGGATGTTGGAAAAGGTCTGTGGCGAACCAAGCTCTTACAGCTTGAGAGCACCGTAAATGCTGGCATAGTATTTCGTGCCTGTAACAATCGGTACATCAATAATAAAGCTATACCTATTTATTTAACTGAAAATTTTGGTTATTAATAATGTTATTACCAATCAGCGGCAGGTCCACGCAACGTTTTCTTCGTACGAAAACCAACAGAGAACAAGAACCGTGTAGCTAGCTGTACAGTTAACATTGATATTTCTTCGTGTTCCGGGCCCTAGAAACAAAGAAACGTTCATACATATCCAAAAAGATTATGTAAATTGATGATATTTGTTGATAATACATACCCAGCTGCCTTGTGGGCCGTGTAACAATTGTAAACGCATACAACAGAGTTTTTTCATAAAGTTGAAATGCTCGAGACTGAATTGGTCTTGATTGTGTGAAAATGCAATATTGCCGCGTCGCACCGACTGCCAAATAGGTTTAGGTATGACGTTTTCTCTGTAACAAAATATTAAATCAATAAAATTATACAACAAAACGAAAGGGATCGACAATAGTATAACTTTCTATGAACGTACTTTAAACTCAGGCTCCTTAACGAAGCTTCGAGGTCAGATGTGTCGACAGATATGGTGTCCCGTCGTGTATAGAACAGCATATACGCGTTCCACCATCTCTTTTGGCGCTTGTATGTCACCCTCTTTAGCATCGGATCGAATACCTAAAACCAGATAAGACATTACCACGCCTCAAAAGTAGACTCGTAAGCCTTCGTGACATTTACTAATACACACCATGCCGATATAAAATTACACAAGTAATGAAAATAAGAAACGTTAATAATAATTATGTCGTAAGTATTATACTACTGTTAAATCTAACCTTTTGACCGCCAAGACTTATCCTCCCGACCATAAAAAGGGACATCGCCTTACAAAGTTGTAAATTTATCTATATCTTTAGTCTCAGGGTTGGTACGTGTCGGACAGAAGGTTAAATCAGATAATATATGGAAAGGATATCCTCACCTCGCCCATGTATTCTCCACCGAAGCATTGTACTTTCATTTCTTCGTCATCATGCATGCCGCACTCTGATACATCGCCGTCGTCGAGTTTGACCCAGCGGCCCGTGTCACTGCCATTGTCCCTAAAATAAGACGCCAATAAAATAAAACAGTTTTATACAAATACAAATTCGTTTATTTGTTTTGGTATTTTTATGTATAATAAAAAAGTATTTAAGTAATATATCAGTCGTTAATATACGAACTTTTTGTACACCGCCGTAGTTCTGTTTTTGTTTATCCTGGCCATTCAAAGGTTGCCTGGACAATATGTAGAGATGACAATATGTGACACTATCGCTTTTAGCGATAAGGCCGAGAATTGTACAATTTTATTTATATTATTTATTCTTTCTCCTTGTATACAATAAAGTGTTGATCTATCTATCTATCTAATGTGTTATTATAAGATAGATAAACCTTATGTGTTTCTAAATTACGGCGCGATTGAGCAACAAATAAATATATGTACATAAATATCCGTGGTATAGTTACCTAAGTAGAACGTATGAGTAGTAATGTCCTCCCGATGCCTGTCCTGAATGCACGACAATGCCGCTGAGTTGGTAATGCGTCTCCCTCGTCCCTTCTTCCCCACCCTCCCATAAAGACGCATCGCCTTCGGCCCGAGCCAGTCCCCATGCTAAACAATTAATATGTTTTAAAAGTATAGTGTAGTATTATAAAGTAGCCTGCTATATTTATTTAAAATCGAACCAGTGTGATGAAAGGTTTAAGTGCGTCACAGAGGCTACTTTCGTGCACCGTTTAAGAGTACTGGTGTAGCGCATATAAATTTATGAGCATAGAAACAACCAGCGGGGTCACTTTAATTAGACAACAAAATTTTGATCTATGTTGATGGTAAAACCAAGATAAGGTATGACAGTTATAATTACCTGTGTAAGGTTCTACATCAAGCTCCCGCGGAAATTCAAAGTAATCGTTGAACTTTATAGCACATACTTTTTCAAAGTCATACTCAAAGCGTTTCAATTGTATCACTAATACCGGAGGTAGTTTGTTGAGGCATAATCGTTTTACTGTTACTACCTGGAAATAACGTTGAATGAGGCAAACTAAAAATGTAAGTTATGTTAGGATTGTTATTCTAGTATCAATAAAACATACTTTTTTATTACACTTATCACAGTGATAAGCATCTGGGCCTTCCAATAACTCTCCTCGCACATAAGCTTCCAGAGATTCTTGCAATCGAGAAAGGTTCCTTATATCTAAAGACACCACGCTAAACGGCTCTTCCTTGCAATACCTAAAAAATATATAATTTTGTGAGATATTGAGACATGGAAAAAACAAAACAATAGCAAAAATAATGGTTCTATTTATACCTGTGAGGGCAACCTTTACAAATTTTCTGATCAGAGTATGTCCCTCCCATAGTTTTCGCCATAAGCTGATCTTGAGTTAAAGATTTTAGAGCTTCATCTAGGGATTCAACCAATGACATAAAAAACTCCACTGCATCTTGCTGTTCTCGTAGATTCACAGGCTCGCCTTGTAACCTAAAACGTTTCATTAATCACTTTATGTATATTTAAATAAAGTTTAAAGAACAACCGCAAAATATTAAAACTTACTTGAAATGTGCCCACAATCCTCTCGGAATGTAATATTGTAACTTACTGTAGTGCAAGTGGGCAAATATGGCTTGAACTTGCTTCAGAATCATAATATTGTAGTCTTTATTATTCTGAAATACAACCAATTATAAAATCATTGGTAAAAATTTGATTTAAGTGTCGTCATCTCAGTACTCACGCCTTACTGACATTCACATAATTTCATTTTCATTTCCTTATTTTATATTAATTACAATAAAATATGTTATATCTATATTAAACACTCACATCTATGTTATTTTCTATGACATGGTGATGATGATGATGGTCCCCAGAGAAGTCTTCATCGGGGTCTGTGGCTGCTCCTACAATGAAAATAAAATCATAGCCAATCACACCTTCAATAATAAAAAAAGTTTGCAAGCAAGGAGCAGCCAGTACTAGCAGTCGGCACTAGATGGCGCACTAACCTTGCACAGTGAGCAAAACGTCACGTACTGCTGGTACACAGTACAACTGTTGGAGCACAGAGTTCATGTAGCACGTTGCTCCGGCATTCTTCAGTCCAACCAGGCCAGCTGGCTGACGTGGACCCACGCATGGCATGTATTCCCACTCAGAAAGTGATGCACTCTTTTCTATGGTAAACCAATACAATTTAAAAATTAAACAACCCCCGAGACAGATATCTCTCTATAACTTATTTATTGAAACAATTCCAATGAATCCTAACACAATACCTCAGCTGTCAATTGGTGAGGAGTTGGGTATCCTGGAGATTCCATGTGATGCTGCAGCTAGAGGTCAGTGTTACCATGTTCTTGCGATATTATTGAAGTAATAAGATACAACATAACATAACATACAACAACAATACATTTCAAATCTATCTGACATGTGGAATTTGCTCAGATCCCTTCATCAACTAGAGAAGAGCTGATCAAATTACTGAATCATAGCTAACGATTAAGTCAATTTTCAAACAAAAAAAACGAAATCAATGTTGGTTTATCCGTTTGGAAGCTACGATGCCACAGACAGACACAAGTTAAACTTATAACACCCCTCTATTAGCTTAGTTGGTTAAAAAAAGTTCGTACCTCTGGGCGTCTACTCTATAAACCAAATTCGATATTATTGGAACGATAATGTCGTTGAATTGTTAATCGAATTTAGTAGAATTGAAAATTGTTTCGTTGTCATATTCAAATTATCGGATCGTCTTTCGCAGAGGATTACGATATCGAATGTTAAAAGTAATGACGGTCGTTCTATTGTTCGAAACGAGTAGAAACGATGTAGCAAGATGTAGAAATTGGTTTTGAACATGAGTCGCGCAAATTTGCAATTTTCAAAATAGATATCATTTGTCGATTTCAAAAAGGTCCACTGATATCGTGAGCCCGAATGCCACGGACCACCGTTAATAAAATATATCGATAACAGATAAAAAAAAATGACACTTTCAATTCAGATAACTCACCACTGTAAAACATCTTCTCAATAAGCGTGACGAGAGCTGCCATATTAGGCACGCAGCCGTGTACCAGAGACAGCACGAGATCTGATGCGGCTGCGGCGGAGCCGGGTGATCGGCAAAGAGGAATAGGCGGTTCCGTATCAACTACGCAAGTGCCGTTTGATACACCCGCGCCATCACCGTCTGACCCCATACGGCACCACGCCCACGAATACGGCCATAGAAACTCCGTTAGTATTTCCTGAAATTACACAATAAATGGTATCCTTACTAATAAGAAACTTGTGAGATAGTGAATCTGTTGAATAAATGTCCAAGTAAAAACACAATTCCAATGATCACTTTGAAACATTTTACATACTAAACACATTTTGATAAACATGGGCTTTACGCACTTCAGTGCGAACCGTGAACTCGAGCGGCAACGAGCGTACCGCGGATCAAACTCACCCTGATAAAGATTCTCTAGATGAATCGAAATAGTGTCGGTGCCTCCATCGACAAAATAATACGTGAGTAAAGCCCGTGTTTATCAAAATGTTTAGTACAACTCACGAAAGTTTTGAAAGTGTAAACTTACATACTAGGCGAATTTAGGTGCCAATTTCTCCTAACCCAAGTACGAGAAGAACTGACAAAAAATTCGTCCTTCTGTATGATTCTTTTTATAATTGGCTTCTTATTCTAATTATCGTGTCACTAGTTATTTCGAACAATACCATAAATCAATTGATGGACATTTCACACAGCACTATCTAGCCCCAAACTAAGCACAGCTTGTACTATGGGAACCAGAAGGATTTTTTTTTTGTGTAGCTAGTATTTTGAACCAGTGTGGTTATAGGATTAGAGTGCTCCTCAGAGGCACCTTTCGTGCACTAACTGATGATATACTTATAAACTCGTAAATACTCATGACAAAACACTCGCACACACACACATCTACCATAATACAATATAGTAGACCCAAAAGCATTATTGATTCTTGCATACCGGTTTACTTACAGTTATTAATCCGCTATCCTTATGGTCGGGATGTGAGCCATACTGGTACTTTACTTGCGCAGCAACATGCGTAAACAGCTCTTTGGTAAGGTTCAGATGTCCCTCAAGCAACGTGTCGTCTAAAGTTTCAGGGTTCTTCCGAACAGCTCGAAGCCACGCCACCTGCAAACATACACATGTGAATGCTACTACTAGTAAGTAGGATAGAAGAATGTTTGCTACACTATGATCATTATCATCAACCAGCCTGACTTCACCCACTGCTGGATATAGGCCTCTCTATGTTTGAACCATCCGCGATTCTGTGGTAATCTTGTCTATCCGCGCCCACGACACATTTTTTTTCACATTTTTTAGTGACTCATTGTTTTTGAAATCCATTGCCATCTCTATTCATTGGCATTGGTATTAAGGGATAAAGGTTTGACCATATTGTTACCCATCTTGTAAAAGGACGACCGACGTTCCTATAATCATTCCTTGGCCATTCAGTGATTGATATACTCCCCCTGACATCACCACACATTTTTAAGTTGCCTAAGAAGTAAAATGCCTAAATGTCACGTCTAAAAAGCAATTGCCTAAGATTCAGAACACCTAAAACGGTAGTATGCCTAAAATTCAAATTGTATAAATGTGAAACTTCCTAAGAAGCAAATAGTCTAAAATGCAATACACCTACATAGGAAGTTGACTAAATCTTACGATAGTGACATATTGTTCAATAAGAGGTACCGATAGCAATTAGACAACATGAATAACAATATTAATACGCCATCACAACTTCTAAACAATGTTCGTAATTTAAAGATTGCAAGAAACAAAGAAGCGTTTGCAAACAATTGCAAGAAACAAACGGTTGTTCGTGAAGAAGAAGAAGAACATGATTAAGAACATTGAATAAAATTTTAAAAATAATACCAGTGTTTTATTGTTCTTACAAGCGTCCGCCCGCGACTTTTCTCACGTGGTACCCGGATAAAAAGTAGCCTATATGTTGTAGTGGGTCACTAACTATGTATATTCCAGGTTTCATGCAAATCGGTTCAACCGTTTAGCCGTGAAATAGAAACAAACATCCTGACAAACTTTATTTATAATATTAGTAGGATAGTGTTACTATAGTTTAAACCCGTTATTATGTAACTCGTGGAAGAAAAATTTTAGGCGTTATTATACTTCTTATACATACTCGTAATAGAGAGCTTTGACAGTTTAGGCAATTTGCTTCTTATGTATTAAGTTTGGCGAACATCTTTTTATTTTTTTTAATAATGCCGTACATTTCACACAACATCATCTGGCCCCAAAGTAATCAGAGCTTGTGTTATGGGTACCACATGACTGATATACTACTTATATACTTTTTTTTTTTTGTAAATACATACATATTATACATATTATGCATATCTTTATAGGTATACTCCTTAGATCTTTGACAGTTAATCACACATTTTAGAACTTTTATATTTTAGGCACAATAGGACTTTAGTCATTTTTCTGTTTAGGTTTTCTGCAAATTAGTCATTTTACATTTTAGGCATTTAACTTCCTAGGCATTTTGGAAATTAGACTTCCTGATCAGGAAGTCTCATTATGTGTCTTGCCAAGCTACATTTGAGTTCCAACTATACCTAGATAAATAAATATGTATTGGTGAGCAATCCACACACCATCTAGCCCCAAACGAAGCATAGCTCGTACTATGAGAACCAGATGACTAATAGAATTCTAACATATTTTTAATACATATTCACGATATTTTATAACACCCAGACCCAGAATAAACGTCTATGTATTATATCATTTATCCTTCTAGCAAAGCAAAGCACGACCAACGTTTTTATAACCATTTTTTGACAAGCATTCACTGATTGGCACCTGACATCATGACGTCTCATCATGTGCACTATAAATAGCTACATGTATTATATCATAAGTCACTCGTACCATTAAGAAAATAAATAAATAATGCCGGACATTTCAGACAACACCATCTCTGCCCCCGTTGTCATAATTACAGTAAGTCGAGTTACTGGTGTTATGACTTTTTTTACAAAACCGAGATCCTGAAATCAAGACCTACAAGGAATATTTTTCTTTTTTATTATATCTAAATTATTGACAAAGTTACGCTAAGCCTAATCACACTAAATGTTACGAAGATTCAACCGATTGTTAAAACAAGTACAGTAAGAAGACTTACTGTATTAAAATTGTTTTTTTTTTTAACATATTAACATATTTACAGTAACTAAAGTAACTGTGAAAATTTATTATTCAAAGTCGGTATTCCCAGTACACATATACACAGTAAGTACCTATAGTTACTGAATTATAAATACAGTTTGTCTAATTTGTTTAAATTGAAGATTAACAAAAAGTTCAAATATATATTTTATTATAAATATATTTGCATCACTGCATTTATCACGTAAATTAAATTATTTTTTGTTTTAATTGAACCGGATGTTTCAACTGGATTGCACCAATCTGGAATACGTCTTCCGGGACACGGCTAGTGCAATCCAGTTGAAACGTCTCGCGTCGGGCTTAAATACAATAAAATTTTAGTCATTTACGTGATAAAAATACCCGGATACATATTTATATATTTATAATGTGTATTTTTTTTAACTTAATAATTATTTTGTGTTGTATTTTGTGAATGTCAGGTATTGATTGTAATAATTACTAAGAACCTATACCTACCCATCTATTACCAATAACCGATATCAATATAAATAACTTGGTATAAATTAGGTACCTACAAATTAATGAGGCAAGATTTTTTTTTTAATTTTTTTTTTGTGTTTGTGTTGTCGTTGATAGTTTAAAAGAGGCAGAATTATATTATAACTCGTCAAAAAAACTAATTTTAAGTTATATAATTCAGTAATATAATTAAATACGAAAAGTTTTTCACTTTTATAATGCCTATTTTTATTATAATGATAGTATTTTTTAGTAGTAGCCTATATTCAACAAATGTGATTGTACTAAAAGCTCAAAAAATTACTAAATAAAGTCTGACTAAGATACTTTTCTATGCAAATAATTATAATTACCCCTTCAAATGCCATTTTGAGTGTTTAATAATTATTTTCTATATTATTTTTTATATAATTATTTAGAGGTTATAACATATAGTTACAGTAACTTATGTAGAGAGGATATTTTGTTAAATATACTTACAGTATGTTACCGACTTACTGTAACTATGTTTAAAAAGTTATATTTTTGGGCTGAGAGAAGTGGTAATTGTAAGTACATTTCGTAAGATTAAAAATTAATGCTTTATTTTATACAAATATACTATAATCAGCATTAATCTACTCAAATTTATCTTTTGAAATCCGTTTAAAGATTTGAGCTATCTGCTATTATCTTAAAGATACATCAGTTTAAAAATCTGAAAACAAAAGTTCAATTTCCCACGTTTACGTTTTTTTGACTTACTGTAATTACAATAACGGGGGCAGATCTGGTCTCATAGTAAGCAGAACTTGTGTTATGGGTACCAAATAACTGATATAGTACATACATATATACTTTTTTGAAAAATACATACATATTATACACATAGAAACACCCAGACTTCGAGACAAATACTAACAGACATTTGTCCCAGGGCGGAAATTGAACCCGCAACCTTTTGCGGCTCAGCCGGACCTTGGCCCAATGTCCCACATGAGGTTGCATGTATTATATCATAAGTCACTCGTACCATTAAGAAAAATGTCAGAATCAAGACTTACTTCAAGCGCTAGATCGCTGAGGGTCCGTGAAGTAGGCCCGGCGAGTGAGACCAGCCGGCACAGTAGCTGTAGGAACTGCTGCGCGTTCCTCGCGTTTCTCTGAAGGCGAGCGCCTCCCGCCGCGATGGCCCCCGTCCCCGCGGTGACGTCAGAGCCCGCCTCGCCTAGCGCCCGAAGTGCAGCCCGAGCGCCGCCGCCGCCGCCCCACGCGCACATTGTCAACACTTGTTCTGCTGACGCTACCCTTACCTATAACCATTAATCTAGCATTCAAACTGAGCCTGCGAACCGTTTATTATATGGAACTAAAGTTAACTACCCGACTACAGTTTGACAATGCCTCAGTCTGTTTTTGATTGATGTTTTATCAAAAATTAAATGACAACATGATTTCCTGGTAAATAGGGGTCACTTTAATACAATGTAGTTAGAATTTAATACAAAAAGATATAGGCTGATAATAAAAATCGGCTGAATAAAACCGAGTTGGTGAAAAAAAAACAAATGGCGCGTATTTTGTACCATTGTAAAACTTTGATTCTTCATATTTTTAGTTTGAGTAGGTATATTTTATTACAGTAGGTAGATTGGTAGTTGAATGAAAAGTAAATTACGCACCTTGCTAAAGAGAGTAATTAATGCACTCGTGTTAATTCAGTGTCCTCGCTTGCGCTCGGGCACCAACATAACACTCGTGCATTGATAACTCACTTTGCGCTCGGTGCAACAATCTACTATAAATACTTCGTTACACGACAAAATTATTAATGCGCACACGATGACAACTGTCATAATCTAACAAACCGAACGTCGGTCGGTCGTCAAGGAAATCGCCACTTTATATCTAATATTTTTTAAATTTGCAAATTTTAAAATGTTTTAATAATTATTCTGCTATTCACAAATCCAACAAATCAAAAATCATGAAAATCTGTCTAGCCGTTCTCGAGTTATAAAATGGGTTAACTAACACGACTTTGTTTTACATATATAGATAGAACTTATTCAAATCAAATATATAAAGAGGCAATTCGGTTAATTCATTTCTAAAATTAGGAATTGATTAAAATATATTTAGTTAGTCTTAGCATTTGTAAAACCTGTTCAGTTGGTACTATCTAAATTAATTAGGAACGCTTCATTAAATTAGATAAAAATTAAATTAGAATAAGTAGGTAGCAGCAGAATACCAAAGGTTAATTTGACAGTTCAAAACCAAATTTTAGCTAAAATTAGTTAGGTTGGTGCCAACAGAATTGAGGCCATTATCAACAACATTTGATCTTTGATTTGAATGAAAGTGACTGATGATAAAGGATATTTAAAAACTTTGGGGTTTCCCATTTATTCCATTGCAGAAATAGTGTAGCCAGACTATAGAAAAATATCCATGTACGAATACAATTTGCCATAGTCGGGTAAAACAGAAAGCAAAAAAAAGTAGCATTACCGCAGCATTGTTGCAGTCGATCATCAAGTATAGCGCGGTATCTTGCCACCATGATTCATGAAGTAGCGTCTCCAGCCGACAGCCACTCAGCGCCGTACATATTGTTACAACTTCCATGCATTCCCGGACCACTACAGGTAATCATAAAAAAGTAATTCCAGTTATCTTTTTGTTAACACACATATCGAAATCAAAAACGTAAATAAGGTATAATATTAATCAATTCAACACTTACATACAACATCGTCAGGATGGATCATTCCGTTATATTCATTAGGTTGTGCAACTGTATACGCGAGCGTATAGAGTGCCTTAGCTGTGTTTGCGGTAGGAACGCGCCAATATCTATTCGTTGGCGTCTCAGTCTCACGAAGATCAGCCAAAACCTATAAAGATGTCAACATAAGTTCAAGAATATTTGAATAACGCTAAAGCACGTACAGTCCGATACTAACAATAGCGAATAGGAGACGGCGAAGAAATTACCTGTTCGCCTAAAATGGTCGCCAACGATTCAGCAACACCTTTGAGTAATAACTCGTAGCTCTGATTTGGTACTGTTTGTAGAGCTTCTCTCAATATAGAAACATCCAATCTGAAAAAAAAACCTAATGAGTCTCCCGTTTCATACATGTATTTTTAAATGTATTTTTTGCTATACATACCTGAATTCCGGGTTATCTTCATCAATGTTTGGTGAAATATGCTCATATAAATGTCCCAATGTGAATAAAATTAACTTTGACAGTCTAACTAAGGCCAAATAGCACACCCTGAAAATGAAATCTTCATTTAAGAACCTAATTACAATCTGATACAGTTATTCGATACGCTAAATCATATTTATTGATCTACCTTCTAGTATGAGGAGCAGCACCTTGCAGGAATTCTGGATCACACAAGCTATTGACTAAAAGTGGTGCTTTCTTCACACAAGCCAGTTGAAAGCTACGGTTTCTGTCGAGTTTAGAATCTAACGCCGGCATTATGATGCTGTACAGTACCTAAACAAAAAAGTTTCTTAATCCTTGGAAATCATGTTTTAGTTTATAGAGTATACCTGACATGAGACTTTTGTGGCGCAATGGGCCAATGCCCGTCTGAGACGCAGACGGTTGCGAGCTCGATTCTCCTCGGAAAATATTTGTACGATCTACAAGTATTGTCTCGGGTCTGGGAGTTTTTATGTATAATATTTATTTTAAAAAAAAAATATATAAGTAGTATGTCAGTTATGTAGTACCCCCATAACACAAGCTCTGCTTACTTTGGGACCAGATGATGCTGTGTGAAATGTCTGGCCTTTTTTTGTTTCAATTGCGTTTAAGATTATATTACCTGCATATTGTAAGCCACAGTGGGGGGTTCAGGCCCATATAGCATATCTCTTAGTTTTGTATCTTCTTTACTCAGTAAAGCGTCTGTCAGCCTCTCCACCGTTTGTTTATGAGGCGGGCATATTTGCGAGAGTAAGTGGGCCGCCTCAGTCAACTGGTCATATCCTTTCGTTATGCCAATATGTTCCAATAACAGCACAAATGGCAAATACCACGATCCTTGAGCGAAAAGCTGAAATTAATAAAAGAAAACTACTTTAAAAAACCTGGAAGCCAGGAATTTAAAAAACCAAATAGAGGAGTTTCAAAACCATAGGTTATAATGTAATGTAACATAATACAAGTATAATACTTATTTTGTCATAGTGAGAGAGTGGAGTTTGTGTGTGCAATACTTACGACTCCAGGCAAAGCGTATTCTGTAACCGCGGATAAAGGAGTCGCTGACGTGCTAGAGTCACTACTCGTATCATTGGATGACCCGCAACCGCCACTACCACAAACTTGGCCATCGTACACCTGAATAAAATAATGCTAGGTGAAAATTTGATACAAAGTATTTTGGGGAAAAAATACAATTATGATAACACTAGGTGCTATACCTACACATAAAGTTGGCTACATTGTCCCTACCCAAGATGCAACCCATATCCGTACAGCCGATTAGCCGTGAAATGTAACAAACAAAGAAACAAATAGACCGACAGATAGACAAACATACAAAGAAACGATCGAATTTATATTATTTATAAGGATGACAGTTTTTATTTACCTTAGCTATAATCACAGATTTGTCACGGAGAGGAATTTGCGAGAGTATCTTTCTATCTTGACTAGAATCCAACAGTTCCCCATTTGCGTAAAGCTCTAATTTGTTGATATACATTTCTAATTTCGTTGAGCTTTCTATTATGCTTTTTATCCTGCAACAGAAAACTATCATTCAACAACACGTTATAACACAATCAATCGCAGGTTTCAAACATGTGATGTTATCTATCCATCACAAATAGTTGGAAGCACTTTCTTTATTAAATACCTTCTCTGAACCATATGCCGCAACGAGTATAGAGTTTCGTTTGAGTGTGAGATGAGTTCGATATCTTCGATTTGTTTCTGACCCGTCTGAAAGTTCATTCTGACTATAATGACGCACTGCCTGCCGCGCGCTGAGCGATACACCGGCAGTATCTGCCTGTCCGACGAGTATCTTCTATCACATTCATTTATGTATTCTTGTATGGCACGAATAACTCGACACATTCTAATGCACCCTTCTGTTCCTCCTGAAAAAAAGTCATAATTAGACTTACTACAAAAAACGAATAAACAATCCTGACATGCCATATTGTATGGATCTGAGTGTTGGGAAACCAATTGATGAAAGAACAGTGCGTGCGTCGGAGACGAAGATGCGGATGCTCAGATTGAATTGTGGAGTAACGAGAATGGACAAAATAAGGAATGAGTATGTTAGACTAAGGCTAAAAGTTCGCCAGTGACAAATATGTCAGGAAGTAATAGGTTAGTGTGGTATGAGGAGGCATGAATGTCATGTGATGTGATGATGAGCCATATATGAATGTAGATGGACACTAAGGTAGAGGTAGACCAAAGAAAAAACGAATGGACCGTGTGGAAGACGATGTGAGTAAAAAGAAAAATCTTATGCCGACCCCACTTAGCCTGGGATAAGGGCAGGGAGATGATGACGATGTAAGCTTAAAAGTCGAACGACGTCTAAGTATACCTTCTTGAAGTTCCATTTCTTTTTGCAATCGTTGCATACGCGCAAAGCACTGCGTCAAAAACGTCTCGTAATGGTTCGCGGGCGACAACTGAGGACCCGGACACGTGCACACCTCACGCAATAACTCAATGCCGCGCAACGAAATCATATCATCGCATTCAGTTATTACCTAGAAAAAGTATTATAGATTAAAAGTTATTGTAAAGTGAGCGTTAAAATAGTTCAACAATAAAACTATATATTCTTACCCTCCATAAATAATCTAAACCTATGAGATCAGCATCATTGAGTTGAAAACTTCGTCTTCTAGCTTTAAGTTTACCTTCTTTGGAGTTAACAGCCTTGAAAAATCTGCAATAGTAAATAACAATAGATCCCAGTTTGTTAATAATCATAATAACATAATCCAATATCCAAGAAAAAACATCTGAACTTACTTTTCAAAGCATTTGATACCAGAGTGTGTTAGTAAATTCGGTGGAAGCGTCATAATATTGCGCCGAAAAAAATGCAGATTGACATTAGGATCCAGGTCGGGTTCGTCACCCATCAGTTTACCGAACCACCGAAAGCAGGCTTCGCGGTCCCCCATATGCGCTGGTTGTTCGGCAAGACAAACCCAAATCTGTTTTGCCTGCAAGGAATTCAAAACTTAATTTCTTTTAGAGAATAAGTACAAGCCTTATTTTGCCATTTTTACCACAAACCTGTTCCGCGCATAGCCACAGCTGTCCATCCTTTAACAGAAACCTCAAGAAACTCAACCGCTCGTGAACTTGTGCGGCGTGAGGGTATCTTCCATCGGGTAGCCAGTTATCCCAATCGATCGAACCATCCTCTGAAAATATTTATGGCTATAAAATCAAATATTTATGTAAGTGTACTTACTAAACGATTTATGAGTAGAACAGAATAGACAGATTATAAACGATAGTCACCTGCAAGTTTGTTACGGACTCCCTCCATATAGCATGTCAAGGAATCTGTTACAAGTATGACGAGAGAATGTTGAGTTTGTAGTCGATCAATCAGCTCCTGCCTGGTGACGTGCGGTCGAACGCCTGTGCCTCCGCCCGCCTCATATAAACAGCAGATGTCTCGCAACATTTTTAGCGCGGGCAATACCCACTTTTCTCTAGCTTTCAACTCCTCAACACACTTGTCTACCCATATGGTTTTCTGTGTGTCGCGATCTTGGCTGCAACTATAGTCTAAAATCTTCACAAGGTTTGACAAAGCCATATCCACAATTTCTGTACAAGCTTCTTCTGAATGAGATAGATTCCAAAATAGCACCAAAACCTAAAACATTATATATTATTTTTGTACTCCTTACTAAACAAATCTAAAATAGTTAAAAACCAATGGAATATGAAAATAGATAAATACTTTATAAATATTTACCTTATTCGCCATGACACCATCTTTATCGTCTTCTGCGAGCCTTCTTATAACTTCTAGAAGTTTGTCACTTTGTTTCTTGTTGCATGTGGCCCAACTAGCCTGGAAGTACAAAAAACCATGTAGTATGTTCACAAATGAAATAGACTAACCAACACCGCTTATACCAATCACATACTTTGAAACAGTCAAACAGATGATCCAGCTGATCTGGTGTGAAGTCCCAAGCGAGTTTTGCTAGTAAATCATGAAGATTCTTGACAATAGCCTCATGTTTACCGTGCTGAGCCTTCCATATCGCGTCCAAATCGTCGAGAGTGAGTGAATTCTCTTTGATCATAAACCGGAGCATTTTCTCCAATCGGTCCACATACTGAGGTTGATGGAGTGAATCACGTAAAACAATATCTACAACATTGTTCTCACGAATCCAGTTCTGGAAGAAGACAAAAGGTTTTATTATCTATCGCAAAAGTAATTAAATTCTACTCTGGATATGTGTGTAAAGGTAGAATTCTTACAGTTATAACTGCAGGCGTAAGCCACTCAGGCTTTGGTTGTTGTGAGAAGGTAGCAATAAGTTGATTGATTTCATGCAGAGCTGACATTTTACCATTGAATGACGACATTTGTAGCAATCGCAAAATCATCTTCAGCCGGAACATTTCTAGAGCTGTAAATATACATTCGCAAATTGGTTACTTAAAAATAATTCAGCAATAACATCAAACGACAAAAATAAACAGTAAAAGCAGTTTCAAATGTATGTCCAACCACCATAGTTTCTATTCCATAGATAATAGTGCAGCATTCTGATGAAATGAATGCGATCACAGACGATGTAGCAACCGAGAGGCGGAATAAGACACGCCCCTTGGCAGCTACAGGGTGTGCGACCGATCCGTGGTAAGGTGCCGTTGATCCGCTCACAGGAAACAATGCTCCTTTACAAATACACATTACAACAAATGAGAGTAGGTGAAACTAACACGATTCCTGAAATGTATTATATTTATCCTTGCATGCTTGTATTGGGCGATAATCAAACAGACGCTCTTGATCAATGTAGCGTTTTTCTACAATTTAGCTATTTTAACTGACGTGAACAATATTATTGAAATCAATATTGTGGTGATTCATTTATGTATGACTTCTCAAGAATGCTTGTAATCTGCATCGATTTTCCAAGAACATGATAATTAAACCGGTTTTACTAGACGGTGAATACATATAAATCTTGTAATCCATACTAATATAATAAATTCGAATGTGACCCTGTCTGCCTGTGTCTGCTGTCCGCGGCTTTGCACGAGCAATACCTTACATAGGCTTCTTTTTATTTATCACTTTACTTTTTTTTTATGTATCACTCGTCCGAAGCCGCGATTAAGGAGATAGATTGTACCTAGAAGAAGTACTACTATCCCAATAATATCTTCTTACAAAATGCTTTCAGAAGTTTAAAACGAAACAACCAAACAAAGACAATTTCGAATTAATAATATTAAGTATGGATGGTATGGAAGAAGATATAAATATCCAATATACTTACATTTTAGTAGGCTGTGATGGCAGGGCGTTTTTAAGGACACGTATTTACACGCGCGAATCAAACAAGAAACAGTATCAGTCTTATTTTCACTCCCTCGAGCTTCCCTTTTCAGCTCTTCATCGGTTAAACTCTCCAATAACGTTGGTATGCACTCCTAAAGGCAGGACCATGCTGGATTAATGGGTTTTTAAAATAGCTAGTTCTTAGAGATAGCATCGGCTGAGAATAACATTGATGTTTTTAATAAAACTTACCAGCACTGGCGATAAGTACGTGGTGACAGTATTTGTCGTAAGAAGATCGTGACAGACGCCAAGTGGCCGCAATAGTTGCCAAACAGCCGCTACCCGTGTTTCACCAGTCATAGATTGCTCCATTGATGATGGCTCAGGACGAGAAGGGGTTAGCTGAAATTGGAAACCTTTTAAAAACTTTGTGGAGCTGATCCCAATTATTGTCCCAATCTTCCAATTATTGCATTCTACAGATATATTTTATAATGTTGGCAGTTGTTGCTAGATAGTTTGGCAGACAGTCGTTAATTAGTGTGCAATACACCTACAGAACACCTAGTTTTCTAGATAAAGGTAATATATATAATATAATATATTCACTCTAAAAACATCCTGTGAAGTTTTATGATACTTACATCAGTACTTTCTGCAATAACGTTCACACAATCTATGGTCACAATTGTTTCAGACTTTTCTTCTTCAGATTCTTTTTCTGTTGTTTCTGTTGTGACCTTTTCTATGGAATTGATGGATGAAGTGAGGTCTGGTTTCAACCCTCCCATTATAACTTCAAACCTCTCCCGCAGTCTGACAAATCCACCATTCTGACCAAATCTGGAATAAAAATAATCATGAGATCTATAGATAGATAACTCTTTATTGTTATAACACACAGAAAAATACAAAAACAATTATTTTACAATAAAATGGAATACAATGGGCGGCCTTATCGCTAACAGCGATCTCTGCCAGGCAACTTTTGGATGGATTGGACTATAAATAAACAGAGAAGGGGGGAACAGAGAAGAACTATATTTACCGAAACACCACACCCATGTAGGTGTGGTGTTTCGGTAAATATAATTCTATACTTACATAATCTTTAAATAAACTAAATATAATACTGATATAAATAAGCACATACATAATAGGTATAATAACAAACATATAAAATCGTAGCAAAAAAGTAGGTATTATATAAGTTATCAACAAACAGAAATGATTAGCTATAACAGCACAACAAATAGTGTTTCATGACCATATTCTTGAATATTCATGTATTTACAAAAAATATATATACAAATAAGTAATATACCAGTCATGTGGTACTCATAACACAAGCTTGCTTACTTTGGGGCCAGATGATGTTCACACAACATCATCAATGTCAGGCATTATTTATTTATTATTATTTCTCACCACATGACATTTTATCTATCTTCATAACATGCCCATACCACACCAAATGTTGATTTCTATTTATCCCAAGGTTGTCTGGCAGAGATCGCTAGCTAGCGATAAGACCGCCCATTATACTACCGTGTAGCGAAGCATTATTTCTTATAACAGTCTAATGTATTTGTGGTGTGCAATAAAGTATTTTCTATTCTATTCATATTTCATCCGTTGCCTTAGTTGCCATTCAGATCCATATTTTCATTCCATGTATTAAACAAAATACTTTGTAACTTACATATTTATTAGATGGACCAGCCATCCTCGAGGCGTGCGATGGTCGTGTGATCTCGCAAATACTTCCTCTTGTGACCCCTGGCCAGCAGGGGAATTGTTTAATGATGCAGACACAGATAAACCTTCTGAAGTTCGGGATGCATTGAATGTGTGAAATCTAAATATAAGAAAGACTTAGAAGTATTATTCAGCATTTCATCACATTCATTATACTATTCTTGTTCAATATTACTGTCAATTGTACAAGTTAGGCTGTTATTGTAAAATTTCAATATATTAGTTACTCACTTGTTGTTAGGGTTGAGAGCCATTGAAAGCAAGTTCAAGAATCTAGGATCATCCATTTTCATAGCACACAATTTAACAAGCTTTTCACAGTTTGTGCGAACACACTGTTGTATATTATTCTTCCAAGAGGAAACTGCATCATCAGTCAGTATTTTTGTGAATGATAATGTCAATGCTTCATTGTAGAAACGCTGGCATGCCAAATGGTTTACATCTTCACCTGTTTAAAGATTTCAGGGCTAATGAAAACATTGTAGTTTATGTAGTTTTATAGGGCAGCATTGCCAGAAACCAGAACCTGTGTTTTTTTAGTGCAGTCATTTTCCCTGGTGTCAAATACTATTGATCTTAACCGGAGAAATTGAACTCAGAGGACCACATCTCAGTCGGTCTCTGCCTGAGGTAGAATTGTGAGAAAGCAAAAAATTTATAAAATGTTTACTTCCCATCCTTTGTTAAAAAATTTAGACAAATTATGAAAAAATAAAAATAATACTGGGTCATCTGGACTCTCCGCATCCTCCACTTTCAGTTTTTGTACCACATTCCACCAGGTTCCCTCACAATGTTTTCCTTCACCATTATAGAGTATGTACAGGTAATGAACACATACATTTTTGAAATAGATAAATCCATCAGTGCACAACCAATTATGAACCCTCAACCTAAGGATTGGAAAGGGCCACTAATAATAATAACCCTTGCAGTGAAATAACTGACAACATGATAGGAAGAAGAATTCTCTATGTATGTTTTCCACTGTCAATTTTAAACCAACTAATAGGAAAAGATTAAACCTTTTAATGCCAGGTCCGTACTGGCAATTAGCAGTGCCTCCAGTTCTTGCTCTGGCAACACAGGCACAACCCACCGTGGATGTGAAATCTTTTCTTCTAAGGCCTTCAGTTTGCCCTCGGGGAAGGCCATCTGAAAAAATTCACATAATTAATTTATTTAACTAATTAAAACAGAATCTAAACTCTGAACTAAAAGAAAGCTTTAAAATATTCTTACCTCCCCGGGCATAAGGTCTTGTTCTTTCATTGATATAGTCATTATTTTATCAAATGATTATACATTGCCTCTTCTGCAATTAAACAATAATAATAATATACATTAATTTTATTATAGGATTTTTTTTTAAAAACATTATGGATGAAAACCATCTCTTACCTGGAGGGAGGGATAGGAATCTAACTACAGAGGTAAATCTCTTGTGGAGGTACCTTTCGAATATCAAAAACAAGAATGCATGTTGCACAAACAAATCAAAATAGCATGCTCTGCACCAAAAACGATTAGGTTTTGGTTTTGATATGATACACAGAAACATGGATCAATTTATAATAAAATACCTACCTACCAAACGAATATGTTGCAAGTATAATCCTGTAGGATTTATACTGTAAATCCTACATTCTTGCAAGAACTGAGTGTTACGTTTGTAATGTTTTCAGAATGCTTGAACCATTATTAGTTGGGTGCGACACAAATCAATCAACACTGACGAATAGGCGAATTTATAGTTCACAGCATCCGATACTCGAGCATAAAATACCCTAGACTTTAAATTTCTATTGCTATAATATTCGCTTGAAACCTAGTCTATAAATAAATAATTACAACATGCCCTACCCACAGAAATTGATCGTAAAATAATAATTCACAGGATCAGCCGGCGTAACAAAATGGCGTCATTAACCCAAACAAGACAAAGCATTTACTGAACTTCTGAGCCCTAGAGCGTATTTATTAACCACTTACTAGTCTGATAATACAAGTCTTACCTTTGCTTTAATCATAAATTCCAACCAAAGATTAATTTTCCACAAATATTCACAGTAATAATTTTTAACCACTTTTGACGTAACTCAAACTTAGAAATCAACGAGGAATGAATGAGTAAAACCCAACCAATTGAATGAATGAAATACTCTACTCGGGTTTTTTTTATTTTTTTCAATCTTATGAGCAGGCTATTGTCCTAAGACCTTATCACAATGTCCGTCACAAGCATTGAATAACAAAACAGCAGTAGAAACATGAATAAAACAAATAGTTATAGTAGTTAGCGCTTGGAGTCTTCAACCTAGGCCTAAGCCGCTGGCACGGTGGGCTTTGTAATTTGAGGTGGTAAGCGTGTCGACGAGGATTCTTTGAGTTCTTAGAATCTCCTGGCGGATCTCCTGTTTTGGGAGTTGTTGGTAAGCTGTAGTTTTATGTACTTACATAGTTATAATACAATAAACAGTTCATAATCTAATATATAAATAAATATCAAAATCAATTAATCTAGGTACACACTGCCGATGGACCAGTAGGTAGGTCCATCGGCATCTACATACACAATCACTGGGAATTGTATTCATAATATTGTATACATTGCCTGGACGCCCCAGGTATTTTAAACATCGCCGCCTAGGTATTGTATAGCCTATATGCCTGTATTATACAGATTTCCGGTAACATATATAATCTTGTATAGTTTCTTCAATCAAGCCCAAACACCAGGTAACGGAGAACACAAAAGGGTCAAAATGTTACACTAAAATATACCTAACATTAAAGCGTAGACTACGTATGTTATATTAGTTTTTATTTCATGTGAATACATGCAGTATTACTGAAGTTATGACTGGTAGTAAGTTTAGACACTTTTTAAATTTTCGAGATTTCGCGCGCTCCCTGCGTGACGTCACGGCTGTGGTTATGAATGTTCGAGACACACCTATTATGTTGCGGAGTTATTTTAAAATTATGATATCTCCTAAGATGTTGATTGAAATCAAGGTATGTCAAGGACAATTTTGTTCACAATGAAATGCTTGTGATTAATAACATATTTATTTGGATGAGGATTAATAAAATGTTGGTAAAACTCCTTCGCAAATAATGCATTAATTTCGAACAAATTTGATTACCATATATAAAAGGTTATAGTGAGTCAATCTTAAAAGATAGACATTCGCTGTCGCGGACATTCTTTTAGAACTTTTAAAGAGGAATAATTCCATCATACATCATTTTTGCGTAACTTAAACCGTTTACGCAGCGCACGCAACGGAAGCTCTCAAAAAGGAATATTGTTTCCCGTTTTCGCAACATTTTCCATTGATGCTTCGCTCCTATTGGTCGGAGCGTGATGTCATAAAGCCTTCCTAGATAAATTAACTATCCAAAACAAAAATATGTTTTTAAATCCATGATAGTTTTAGAAGTTATACCTACATACATACCTACCTATTTCGAACTTCAAGCTGAATGTGTGGTAGGTAGGTATATTCCATATTTCTATACCTACTATATTTTGCGACCCGCCAACTATTGTAGATTTAATAGTACGGTCAATCACAATACAAGTAGTACAAGTACAATAATACTTACGCTATGGTATACCTACCTACTTTTGACTTGCAATATATTTTACATCTTGACGTCTCGTCTCATCTGTACGTTCGGGTCGTGCAAAATAACATTATTTTTTTTAAGTTATACACAAAAAAAGGGATTTAACCCACCGTTTTCCAACAAGAGATCAAAGTTAACTAATACCTATGCCATCATCAATAAACCTAAATATACCTACGTTTTTATTAGAAGGTTGTATTAGCGTGTACCTATTCAAAAGGTTAAATTAAGGGCAAAATCTATGCATATTTTTGGAGATATCGTTGTTAGAAGTAGTAGCAGATATAAAATAATATATAAAGAAATGCACAAGTAGGTAGGTATTAGACAACGATGAGTAGGTATAGGTAGGTACTGACATGAAAATAATCTTCACAGCAGAACCCAACAGATTTAGGTCCTATTGAATCAACTCTTCGTATAGCTCTCATCCACTCCAGAAACTTTTCGCGCGCGACGAAATAAGTTGTGATGTCATCGCATAATTGAGCGCCAACTGCGTTTTTAAATAATGCGTACGAAAATGCACACTTTGATCTTCATTTTCTCAGCCATTTTTAAAGGTAGAAAAAAAGTAAAAACACAGTTATTCTTGTAATTTTTTTTTTGATTACTTTTGCATTAAAAAAAACGTTTGTCTTCTCCATTGCGGTAAATCGTTGAGGAGTGCCCTCGACTGTCTTTCGGCTTCATTATCAGATCGACTCCAGACCTTCATTAAATAGTAGTGCTTAAAATACATACATAAAAAAATAAACCACTACGATTTTCGAAAGTTCCCTTCGATTTCTCTGAGATGCCATTATCAGATCCTGGTTTCCTTATCATGGTACCCTTGGCATAACTCCTTTCCAACAAAAAAAGAATCATCAAAATCGGTTCATAAACGACGAAGTTATCCGCGAACACACATAAAAAAATGTATATACGAATCGAATTGAGTAACCTCCTTTTTTTGAAGTCGGTTAAATAAAACATGTGGGAACAAAACGAGAAAAAATAATAAATTTAGAAGTGCTATGTTACTTTATGAAATGACAAACGAAGAATGTTTGTCATTCTTCTTCTTTGTTAATAGCATTTGTCGTAATGATGTCAATTTTGGCAGTGTCAAGTGATTGTCAAGTCTTTGTCTAATGTCGATCGTTATTTGTCTATTCAAAACGTCATCTCGGAATAGCCGTCTAGAACTTTCCTCGTCATTCAAATCACATCTCCATAATACACATATAATTCAATTGTTCATACTTGAGCTATCAAGTCACAATTTATTAATTAAAATTCCGCTAAGATTACTGAATAACAAATGCAATAGAACGAGAAAAAATAATTAATTTAGAAGTGCAATGTTACTTCATGAAATGACAAACGAAGAATCATGTTTGTCATGACTAGTAGTGTTCATCATGACATCACATCATAAAATAAGCATAAGTCAATCCATCCCCCATGTCGTCTATGAATAGGTATCACTCATGAAGTCATGAGATTTTCCTATGTCCGTTGTCAGTCAAACAATTCAAGACAAGACAAATCAGTCAATGTCAGTCACATCACAGTCACTTAGATAGGCTAGGTAGGGTAGGTTGGTTTCTTCGTTTGTCATTTCATGAAGTACATGCTACTTCATTGCTCTGCTAATTTAATATTGTTTTATTCGTTTTATTGCATGTTTTATTCAGTAATAATGGCGGAATTTTAATAAATAAATTGTGACTACAGGACGGGTATGGAGAATTGAATTAAATGAGTGTTGTGATGCAATGTGATGTGAACGACGAGGAATCCCAAGAAAATTTTAGACGCCATTCCGCGTGACGTCTAAAATTGACAATTTACCATCGACTAAGACTTTATGGACCATAAACAAACATAAACACTTGACACTGGCAAAATTGGCATTATTATATTTATTATGTCACACGCCATAAACAAAGAAGAAGAAGAAGTAGGGTAGGATAGGATAGGATGCGGATTTAGTTAGATTTCCTTAGCCCTATCTGTTAGTTAGATAGACTGTGTTGAATTGAAATATTATTTCACTACTTATAGATTGATGCTCTGGATTTAGTTATTATTATTATTATTACCAGCACAGATTGTTGATCATTTATTAATGATCTAAATACAATGAGTTTCTCAAGTGATGAGGTCAATTTCCTTGTCTACCGCTACTTGCAAGAGTCAGGTACGGCTTGCTTTACTCGAAATTCATGATGACAGGTTCAATGAACGCAAGCAAAAGCTGGTAGCTACTGGACAGAGACCAACTCTATAGTTACATTTTTTCTATCCATGTAGCGATTCTAACGAGCAATGTTGCATCCGTTGCTGTACTGTAAATTTCGTATGAGGATGTGTCCAACTCTAGTGACGCGGCCTCATACGCACTCTAGGCCTCCCATAGGCCTCCGTCATGAGCTTGCTACTCTTGGTGCTTTCAGGTTTTCACCACTCTGCATACACATTTGGCATTGAGTCTCATATTTCACAAAGCAACATCAATGGAGCATTAGTACCTCCTGCAGCATTACTAAACATTCTTCAAAAAGGCTTACAGTACACTGAAGCTGAAATTATTATTGGAGAAGATGGTAAATAATAAACACTTATTTGAAAATAATATCATTGTGTTTTGTAATGTTAAAGTAATGCAAAACGGTGAATATTATTATTTTTGTTCCAGGTACTGAAACACGTCTCGTTGAAAGCCTAAGTCTGATTGATGCAGTTACCCCTGACATTGTAGCAGCGAGGCAAAATGCTCATAATGCTCAGAAACTTGCAATCAAAGCTGAGCCTAGCTCTGGTAGTGAGCAAAATGGAGTTGAAGTAAATATAGTAGTCATTCTATAGAATACCTATGTATATGAATAGGATATATCAAGAGAATATGTCAAGAATTTTCTTGAAATCTACCCTAGCAAGGCCTAGCGAGGCCAGCAAGATCTAATAACAGTATTAGTACTTCATAACAAATAAATTAACTGCTTCATTGCAATATTTTTTAAACATTTACAATTAGAATTCATGTTGTTTTTGTAGTACTAAATTTACTGCTTTACAGTGGTTACAAGGTACAGGTCTTTCGTTCGCTTTCTTAAATGGTGAAGAAACCCAAAAATTTCAAAGGTTTTATCATTGGTTAGTATTCCTATAAGTGGGGATGGGCTTGCAACCAGTCACATAAGGAATAATTACTAAAGTGCAAAAAGTGTACATGTACTAAATATTTTAATTGGCTGTGTCTTTGATCTTTGAGGATGTCCAAAAGGGGTTGGTCAAACTGATTAAAAACATGAGGAAGTGTCTATGAAGCCCACATATTACAGTCCTGAACACATTTGTTTTTTGATCTTTCTAAATAAATTTTTGGGCAAGATCAGGAAATATTAAAATCACTGTACTGTCAATCAACTCCTACAATTTATTTACACTCTCTAAGGCTTGTTACCTCATTATTCTCTCAACAACGACTGACAAACCCACATTATCACAACTCATTCTATGTCTTAATAACAATAAATTGAGCAAGTACTACTATTAAACTTATTTAAATTGATGCAATTATAATAATCAGCGAACTATTAAAAAAAAATAACTACTAAAAATTTCTAGTAAAAACCTACATAGGTACCTAATACTATTCACATGATAAACCTAACTAAATATTTATATAAAAAGGAGAAGACATTTGTCGAAAAAAATCACGTTGAAACCAAAGAAACTTGGGTTGGAAGGTAGAGTGTTGAAGCTCTGCGACACATTTTTCGTGCTAACCAACCCAATTAAATGAATAGGGATTCTTCCCTATTCAATGTAAAATGACTGAACAATTGGGTTCTTCTGAATCTTGGGAATAACCCAATGCTATGTTTGATTTGATAACATGTACAAATAAAACAATTTATAAAATTGGTGGGTGTCTTGGGGGAATAACCCAATGTATTTACAAACTCTTTGTCATAGTGTCAACTAACAAAACAACTCTATTCACAGGTCACAACTTGTAGTACAACAACGTCCACCACAACAACACCTACCACCAGTACCTGTACTGTCACCACCACCCCAAGTGCTCCTCCAGAGAATATGGATGTGGACACATCTATAGAGATCCCTGCTAGCAAAGCTACAATACTGAGAGGGCATGAGTCTGAAGTGTTTATTTGTGCCTGGAACCCAAGCACTGACTTGCTAGCTAGTGGCTCTGGTGATAGTACTGCCAGGTAACAATACACTTATCTTTACAAATATGCCTAGCTATGTTAAAACTTCTTTGTAGATCCTCATTGCAGATTCATAATTCAAATAATACATTTTTCAGAATATGGGACATGTCAGACAATCCTGCAACTACTCCTAATCAGTTAGTACTCAGACATTGCATTCAAAAAGGTGGTGCAGAAGTACCCAGTAACAAAGATGTCACATCACTGGACTGGAATGTATGTTTTACCATTTACAACGAACATATGAATTATATAATTTATAGACCTGAAGTTTATTAGATCATAGAAATAGAAAATCTGGCTTTTGTATAAATGTTCTTTTTTTTCAGTGTGATGGTAATCTATTAGCAACTGGATCATATGATGGCTATGCAAGAATTTGGACAACTGATGGCACATTGGCATCAACGCTTGGTCAACACAAGGGGCCTATTTTTGCACTGAAGTGGAATAAAAGAGGAAATTACATTTTAAGTGCAGGAGTATGTATTGACGAAAGTTATCTAATCAGCAGTTGGGTGTGAGATGTGAAAATCGAAAAATGTAGAAGAATCATTTGCATTACTTATGCATGTTTTATTTTATTGCACAGGTGGACAAGACAACCATAATCTGGGATGCATCAACAGGACAATGCACTCAACAGTTCTCCTTCCATTTGGCCCCAGCCCTTGATGTAGACTGGCAGACCAACACATCTTTTGCATCATGCTCCACTGATCAATGCATTCATGTGTGCAAGCTGAATGCAGACAAACCTATCAAAAGCTTTCAAGGGCACACTGTAAGTTATGTTTTGTATGTTAAAATTGTTCAATTTCTAATTTAACATACCCATAGATTAATGTATCTACTGAGTACATATTACATACCTTACATTTAAATATTATTTGTTTTTTAGAATGAAGTTAATGCCATCAAGTGGGATCCTCAAGGAAAACTACTTGCATCATGCTCTGATGACATGACATTGAAAATATGGTCAATGAATCAGGACACATGTGTCCATGACTTGCAAGCACACTCAAAAGAGATTTACACTATTAAGTGGTCACCTACTGGCCCGGGAACTCAAAACCCTAACATGAACTTGATTCTGGCTAGTGCCTCTTTTGACTCCACCGTCAGATTGTGGGATGTCGAGAGAGGTGCTTGCATTCACACATTGACAAAGCACACTGAGCCAGTTTACAGTGTAGCATTCTCACCGGATGGCAAATTTTTGGCAAGTGGCTCATTTGATAAATGTGTACACATTTGGTCTACTCAAACTGGAGGTCTTGTGCACTCTTATAAAGGCACAGGTGGTATTTTTGAAGTATGTTGGAATTCGAGAGGTACCAAGGTTGGCGCGAGTGCCAGTGACGGCAGTGTGTTTGTGTTAGACTTGCGTAAACTCTGAGATATGTAGACCTTTTTAGTTGACTTTTTGATTAATTTTTTAAACATTTTTATTCCTTGCCCCCACACTATTTCGATTGTCGAAATTAACCCAACACATTATGTAGGGGTCAGAAACAAGGGAGGTCTGTGGCATCACATACAAAATCCAGCTGATCAAATATTTGTCCTTCTGAAATCGAACTCTATCCTCTACAATAAATACTCCACATCCGAGATGCCTCTACCATCTGGGATGTGGATTGATCCACATTGTATGTGGATCCACATTGTATGATATACAGCAAATAAATAATAAGTTTTGTTTGCTGTATATAATTTGCTAGAGTTTCAAACAATAATGGTACTATTGTATATTTAGATAGTTAAAATGCATTGTTAAATGATCATCTTTATTGTTATAGATCATTAATAAAATTGATAATTATGTACCTAATAGCACAGATGCATATAAGATTATCTTAAATTGTAATATTTTCCAAAAGTTTGCAATTATTACCTAAAGCTTAATATTGTAAGCTTTGGGTTTAATTTTTAAGATTCTTTATTACATAGGTACTTTTAATATTTTTAATAGGTATAATAAAAATAAGATATGGTTATCGTTATTTTATTAATACAGCTAAACTATCTAACTTATTGTTATTTCATTGGCCTCTTATAGGCTAGTAAATCATCATGTTTATAAAGCGAATGCAACTTTTCATACATGTATTTAAAAAAGTAAAGTAAGTTATCATATTCCCCATTATAGGGTTTACAGTGCAGATGGTTTTCTTCATAATGAACAGGGTAATTTTTGGTGAGATCAGACTTGTAATTGTCGCTGCAACCCCAAGCACATAAATGTAATTCTAACATAAGTTGATGCAAAGCCTCCACAGTTGAAAGGTACCACCTGGGACTTCCTTTTTGGTGCCTCCAAAATTGTGATGGCCGGTTTTGTAATACTATTTTCGGTATTTTCTGTAGCTTTTCATCTGAATAAATGCCTCTGCTCTGATTCCAAGTACTATCTATTAATACTACTCTATCAATAGGTAACTTTTCAACATGATATATTTTATTTTCACTTGTGTTATTTATTATTTTTGTCCTAAGTGTGCCTACATTATATCCAGCTGGAAGCTGTGATAGCATGAGCTCAGAGTAGGTAGGTTCCTGCTCATTTGTAAATAGTTCTGGAACAGTCTTTGCTTCAGTCCCAGGGTAAAGTAATACTGTTCTGTTGTCAAGAACATAATCAGGTACATCAGGATATGTGTAAACATTTATATCATGAGGGGCAAGGACTGCTGCATGTGCTGCTGTGCTTTTACCATCAATTTCTTTTTTATGCTTGATTATATCAACCTTTATTGGTAACTGAAACAAAATGCATGTTGTCAATATAACTACTCAAATCTCACTCTCTCTCACACTCAAACAACTCAAATTTATTTAAGTATGAAACTAGATGGCCATCTGAAATTTCGCACCAGCTAAAATTTATTATCGGTAAATCGGTCGGGCCGTTTTCGAGTTTTTAGCAGGCAAACGCACGGCAATTAATTTCTTTTAAATATAGATAAAAGTACCCTTACGGTGCATACTGGAATTTTGCCCTGTAGTACCGATACAGGAATGAAGCATGTGTAACAAAAATACATTCGCGACTTGCCACAACGTGGGCAAGGACTTCTGATGTTCAACATCTCAAGAGGTTCGGAGCCGCCTATAACCATGCCTGCAAAAGGCTTTTCATCACGGCATCTCGCCTCTTGACACTTTGGATTCATCTGTGTGTTATGTTTTGTTGTGGAAATAAATAAAATAAGTAACTAATGACAATTACGCTACCTATCATAACACCACAGGCGAGCGAAGAGAGGCGCGTGTAATAAAAAAAAAAAGCTTTTGTCAGTGCTGCCAACTTGCGTGCCTAATTTTATACCCCGTTTACGCAGTAGCATGCTACTGCTCATGCGGCTTGACTTTAGTGTCTGGATACACGAATTGGAGGGTAAAAATGCTCAAATCTGGTAGGGTTTTGCTTCCTGATTACATATTTACCACTTTTAATTTGAGGAAATCCTTAGTTTTCGAGAAAATAATAAAACATTTCTAACCTCAAATCTAATAAAACATGAAACAAAACGTAAAAATTGACAGATAATAACCAAATTTGTCGTATTTGTTGTCTGTGGTTTAACGTGTTATGCAAAATTGATGCGAACGAAACGTAAAAAAACCTGTCATGTGTCACTGTAACCGCGCCAAATCGCGCCATACGTAAAAAACCGATATCTGACATGTGTACGTATTATACGTTTGTTTTTTGAAGGTTTCACTTCTACCACGTGTGAATTGCACACTTGTTTTTTTTATTTAAAATTAAATAAATAATATAGACCCGTAATTACGGGTCTAATGTTTTTATACGCAGATCTTCCAATGATCACAACGATCATTTCTCCGACACGCACATTATTTGACGTGATAGCGTCTTATAAAATGATAAACGCCGGCTGCACGCACGAAAAATAGTCTCGTTCCGCCTGAGCCGGGCGTGCAAGCGAGAGCGCGGAACAAGCGATAGAGAGGCATGATACGGCTGTGCTAACGGCAGCCTTCTATTCTACGTTAGCATTCCAACAAGACCAAGTATATTGGTTCACTTACGTCAAACAAATTGATATGGGCTACCGAGGAAAACTAGTGCATGCCCCTCCCCCCCGCAAACTATTTAATTGGGAATTTCGGGAAAGCAGTTGTATTAAACAGGTAAGTCATTCATCATCGTCATTCAACGTGGCAATGCTACCATTGTCTTGGGGACGCTGATCTCAGGTAGTGATCTGGATAAGTTGAGCTATCTACATAATATACTTAGTTATCGTTTTAAACGGTCCATAGACTGTTAAACATGTATTTTACCTACATTATTTTTAACATTTCTGTATATACATAAAACATGAAGTAAACAAAGATTTACAAGTATTCACTCCTAACCTTAAAGTAATAAGGAGTATTAATTTATGTAGGTATAAGGTGTAAAAAAAGGTTTCTCAATTCGACCGTATATTTATTTATTTTTGTGTGTTCACGGACAACTTCGTCGTTAATGAACCGATTTTGATGATTTTTTGTTAGAAAGGAGATATTCCAAGGGTGGTACCATGATGAGAAAACCAGGATTTGATGATGGAATCCCAGATAAATCGAGGGGAACCTTTGAAAATCATAGTGGCGACTAGTGCGAATGTAATTTTTTTTCATTTGGTATTTTAAAGCATAATGTAAGCGTTATGTTTACTATTTAATGAAGTCTGGAGTCAGAATGATGGAGCTGAAAGACAGTCTAGGGAACTCTTCAACGATTAACAGCAATTACTTGGTGTTTGGACTTAATTAATTTGAATTGATAATAACTTTACACCTAGATGAGTTTTAGTTTCCTGTTTGAAGTCTTTTTTTGAAGCGAAAACTTCTTTTAGCGCGGTACGCATATTTTTAGATGAGGTAAAACCTCTGGATTCTCGACACCGTTACCGTCTGGGACGAGACGCAGCCAGCTGCCATGCTCGCCCCGTTTGATTATAAACCTTAATTCACATGTTTACAGTCTACTTTTGTATGGAGAAGTTTACTGAGTTAGGTTTTTTGATATATTATCTACATTCTGAACAAAAAATGTTGCATCATCTGCGTTCGTTCAGTATTTGATTGGCAGTCGCCATAAGTACTGATTTTGAAGTGATTTATTACTAAACTCTAACGCGCCAAAATGAGTTTTCACTTCTGTCGGCACTCCCGGAGATACCCGTTTTTTTTTTGTTCTAAATTACATAATGTAGTTAGTTTTTAGACAGCCTCGATCATAAAAAAATCATAAGAATACTCAGGCTACACGGCTAAATCGAGGACAAATTATTAACAAAAAAAAACATGTGTGCAATTCATACGTGGTAGAAGTGAAACCTTCAAAAATGTTAGAACCCCGAATATAAGAAACACTGTATAATGCTTCCTATCTCATTTTCTCCCACGTTAAATCTTATAATTTTATGTGTCTGTCTCGTTTTACTGTCGCTTTTTCGTTTCATCGACTTTCAAATCACAACGATGCTAAAGAAGTTTTCACTTCGAAAATGGTTGTCTTTAAAGTCGGTTTCCAGGCGATAATTTCACTTAAGAAAACATTGATAAACCGATCGTGCCTCTCTATCGCTCTAGCGCTCTCACTTGCACGCTCGGCTCAGGCGGAACGTGACAATGAGTGATGCATTTTCGTGCGTGCAGCTGACGTTCATCTATATATAAGACGTTATCACGTCAAAAACATATTAGTCAATATGTTTTTGGCCGTTTCAACTAATGAATGTTTAATTTTCATTTACGTACTTTAAATCTTAACTAAAAATATAGTGTTATTAGCCGTAATAAGCTACCTACCTTCGGTTAGGCAATTTTAGGATACTTTTTGCTGAATTTTTGGCAGCAAAAATCCAAGCTGGATCTGGCAACACTAAATGCAGTTGCAGCAAAATTCAGCTGAGGCAAAACAGGCTTGCCTGCCTGCCTGCCTGCTTGTCTGCCTTTTCCCTTGTTTTAGGTAAATCTTCTAGCGGGCACCCTTTTTATTTTATACGCTCTATATTAGCTTCACTTGTATGTATGTTTGTATGTAACCGACTCCTTAGGACGTGATTTTGACTCACTTTAAACGGCCAGATTTCATTCAAATTTTGCACACCTGTCAAAGACCGATGGCAATGCAATAATTCGAATAAAAATAACAAAATAAAAAATATAAATAAAAAAAATATTATATACCTATCCGATTATCCTAAAACTAAAAAGTAGAAAATAAATAATAGTTTAAAAAAACTAAAAACACGCTTTATATAGAAAACCAAACTAAAAAATAGAAAATTAATTTTAATAATTGTAAGTAAGAAAAAAAAGTTTTATTTAAAAAAAGCGTGGGGTGCTTTTTAAGATATTATCGAAATGATAATCCTTCTTCTCATATCTGTCAATGACATATTTATAACTATTGACACCATGCACCTGACGCTTTTTTTTAATAAAACATATTTTTCTTACATACATATTTTATTAAAATTAATTTTCTATTTTTTGGTTTGGTTTTCTATATAAAGCGTGTTTTTTAGTTTTTTTTAAACTATTATTTATTATAATAACGATTATAACTGAGTTTTTTTATATTTGGGTTAGTGTCGTAAGTACCGGTATTCTGTGTATGTTGTGCATAGAGAAAATATTTCATGATGTAGTATTTGTCTGTGGTTGATGTTTGTTTCGTTCGATACATTCGTTCCGTCCAAACCATAAATTCCTCGTTCGAATAAAATTTTGGTTGTTGTCGATTGATTTTATAAAATAAATAAACAAAATCTGGACAAAACTGTAAATAACATTCAACTAATACATAGCATAATACTTGCAATGTAATTTGAACGTGTATATTTTTATTGCTTGTTAATCATCAATAAGTCCTAACCAATTCATGTAACGACATTTGTTTTGGATTATGCTGAAAGTTTTAGTTTACCGACCCTCCCAAATTACAGCATACGTATCAAATGTGATTAAAAATATCTAAAATATGGAGTCTTCGAGTGCTATAGCTGGTCATCTTCGAAAACTGTGCTTGGGATTGTCGACAGACCCAGGTAGGAATATGCTGTTCATCCTTGGTCTATAATATAAACAAACATACCAACTCTAAATTCCATTTTCAAAATCTCTAACATCTGTCATCCAAATAAAACCACCAGAATATATCCCACCCAATATTTCCTTAAAAAATAGTGAGAGATTGTATCTCTTATGAATAACATACAAGATTATTTCAAAAACCTTCTAAGTAAATACAGAAGAGGTAATATTAGACGTATGACAGATATTTGGATATGTACTTAACATAGGTTCATGTACCTATACATTTCGTGCATTGGTCATAACATTTTTCTCAGCTACTGGTTAAAATATAAACGGCACATCTAGTGCCTAATTACTGAGGTAGGTACTTCTAGTTTGTATTTATCTGATTCAGATGGAGCTTATGAACTGGCTGTTTCATATTTATCTTCCTTTGGAGAGAAGTCTCGCACAGTTCAAGATGAAAAGCTTCTATGTCAAAAGATCCAGACAAGACTGTTGAATCAATCAGCCGGGGATACTGACAAATTCAATGAATGCTATTCAAAACTCAAAAATTCAGTTAGTATATTACTTCAAAAGTCAAAATTAATTAATGGGTAAACTATGAATATTCATAGTAATAAAAAACAATAAAAAATTATATAAGCTTGTTAACTAGGCTACTCACTTATAAATTGTTTATTTCAGTTTATATTAAAGCAAAGAGTGTCAATCTTGGCTCTGATGTTGGCACTATCTGAGACACCCCAACAGTCAGAATCAACACAACAGCTGTTTCCAATACCATTTATGGCTACATCTGTAAGTATCAATATATACTATATAAATATAATTAATATTTGATATTCCAAAACTATTGATTTTACACCTACTCCTGAAAAATTAATCGCACACACATAACATTAGAACATTACATTACATTGTAAAATGTAGACTAAAGCCAAACATCTCCAAAATGTATCGATTAGGTAACATTATAATAAATTATCTTATAGATGGACAATACTTTCTATGTAGGCACCATGTATGTCAAGCTGCAGGCAGTAGCTTGTAATAAATAAATACATTATTTGACCATTATATTGAATAGATTCATTTAACGCCATCCAGAGGAGCCAGGTGGCCAAATTCATGTCCAGGGTCGACAGGTGTAAGAACTCCATTATTGCAAGTCTTCTTCTTGACCAATATAGATGATGGGTCAAATCACATACTGATATGTAAAGTAGACACCTAATTATTATTATTTTTTATTATATTTTTGACTGTGTCTTATACTATGTGTTTTTATTTATACTAAGATAGGTCAGCTGGCGTTCCTCAGGGCGGCGTTTTATCACGTCTTCTTTTTGCCGTTTTCATAAACTCAATCTCACAACATTTAACTTCATCGTACCACCTCTATGCAGACGATCTCCAAATCTACATGCAGGCTCCTGTGGCGTTTTTGTCTGGTGCTAAAACAGGTATCAATCAGGATCTTAGTCGTATTTTGGATTGGAGTAGGTCTTACGGTCTTAACATTAATCCCACGAAAACCCAAGCGATTGTTATTGGGGGTTCGCGGATGGTATCCAGAATTGACTGGTCCAGCCTTCCTCATATTATTTTTGACGGAGTACACATAAAGCAGAGTGAGACGGTGAAAAATTTAGGTGTTCTCATGGACAGAAATCTGTCATGGGAACAACAGTTAACCGAAATCAGCCGTAAAACTTTTGCCTCAGCAAGTTCTATTCGAAGACTGCATAACTTCCTTCCAATCGCCACTAAAATTTCGCTTGCACAGTCACTCCTTCTTCCAATATTAGACTATGCTGATTCCTGCTACTTAGATTTGACTGAACAGCAACTTCACAAACTTGAGCGCCTTCAAAATCTCTCCATTCGATTTATATTTGGGTTGCGAAAGTATGACCATGTCTCCGAATTTCGAAAAAAGCTCAATTGGTTACCAGTTCGCTTTCGTCGGAATTTACACTCTCTTATTTTTTTACATAAAATCCTCTTTAATCCCACAACACCTACCTATCTCAAAGAACGTTTCCAATTTCTCCACCTCTCACACTCTCGAACCTTGCGCTCCTCTGATACTCTCTTACTTGCGACACCCGTCCACACTTCTTCATACTACGCCAATTCTTTCACAGTACAGGCTGCTCAATTATGGAACGCACTGCCAGGTGCTATTAGACGCGCCAAATCACATGCTATTTTTAAAGCTATGGTCAGGGAACACTATTTGTCCTGTTGTTAAATATTGCTTATTTCTTAACATTATTTAGGTTTATATATATTATAATATGTATGTATTCGTTTATTTAGTTTATCATATGTATTTAATATTATTTATTTATTTTTGTAGTATTAAGTATTGATGTATTTTTTTTTTTTTTTTTATCCTGTAAATATGTATGTACATATTATTTTTATCATAAATCACTTATATTATTTTCATCAACCCATATTCAGCTTAATTGATTTCTATCCATCCTAAGGTTGTCTGGCAGAGATCGCTATCTAGCGATAAGACCGCCCATTGTACTACCGTGTAGCTAAACATTGTTTCTTATAATAGTCTAATGTTTTTTGTGGTGTGCAATAAAGTATTTTCTATCTATCTATCTATCTTACCTTGATATGGATCTTGCATCTGAATAAAGAATATTATTATTATTATTAATGGCCTTACATATAAATATCCTATAACTTCTGTCAAAAGTGATCACTGTTTAAAATAAAGCCATCTCTTTTTGTAAGATAGTGACAGGGTGAATCTTAAGCAATGTTAAGGCAGTGTTTAAGTTGAGAGCTGTTTATAAGTAAGGCCTTAAATGTTATCATTCTAAGGTCACTGACATATACCAAATTAGTAGTAGGAGTATGTATTGCCAGTTCATTGTTTCTTCAACTAGAAATCAGCTGGGGGTATATCTGAAGCTTCTCCAAGCACAAGCAAAAGCACTACAGGCTCAGCGAGTTGGGGTAGCAATGCCATTAAGCAACATGGGTCCAACCAGAGTCTTCCATCCAACAACAGCAACATGGCTATTGTCGTGCAATCTGCTGGTAAGTAAATTATTTTTTATATTTAAAAGCGGGAAGTTCAGTATACTTCTGGTCCTAATAATATTTATGTGTTTACCCGAATACTGCTTTTACTGCATTTACACTGCTTCTAAACGCAGTTTCGCACGCATGGTATCTACATAAATAGTATATATACTAAGCCAGATCAAAGACAACATCTACCCCAAGTTTCATCAAATTCCATTTAGCTGTTACGAAGTGCCACAAACAAACATAATATAAACATATTAAACTTTTGCTTTTATAATATAAGTAGGATAATTTATGTTTGTTACCTATGATATGATTTAAAATGGCTGTGTTTGCTACAAAGTGCGGCTATTTGATGAATATAGTGTTAGGACATGCCTCTGCTAATTCTTTGAGGATACTAAGTTCTTTGAGAACGCGTAAGGGGCTACCCCCATACGCATTATCAAAGAACTAAGTAGTTAGATGAGGGGCTGTCTACCAAGCCCGGGCATTAAAGTTGTAAGAATGTTTGTTTTTTACCTAGCATAAATTATTTTTATGATGTGAAACTTCAATCGCAATAGCTTAATTATTTTATATACCTACAGTAAACAGCAATTCTGAACGTGCGTGCGTCCGCGACGCAGTGCTTGCCGCGACTGGTGTGCGAGCGAGAGGCACAGGCAACACATCCCGTCCCGCTCAAGCACTGCATGCCAGAATCGCACACCTTGGATTCCTGCACGATAGACTGAAGGAGTTCATTGATCCTTTATCTGGACTCATGCCTCAGGGTAAGTTAATCTAGGAATACTCTGATTATTATAAATAATAAATAAATATTACTGGACAATGCACACAACACTATCTAGTCCCAAACTAAGCATAGCTTGTATTATGGTGACTAGATGACTGATAGAATACTTATATATTTTTAAATTCATACTTATGATACTATATAACACCCAGACACAGAAAAAAAGCGTATGTTCTGCACACAAATGTTTATCCTGGAATGGAATCGATCCCTCAACTTACAGCGCAGAAGGTAGAGCATCTGCCAACTGAGCTGACAGGCCAGTCAGTTATGGTTTACTCTCTTTATAAGTGCTCCAGCATAATGCTGGATTAATTGGTAAAAAGTCACATCATAGCAAGTAGATTAAATAAGTAGGGGATAGGGATTTGAGAAGTAGAAACCCATTCACTATCATACCACTATGTGCTAATAGATGAGTCATTCTTTGTTTGCAGGTCTAATGGGCGAAGGTCTCGTGTCTTCTATACGCGACGAGCTGACTGAATATTATCGCAGCATCGCCATGCTACAGTCGCAAGTAAGTAAAGTACTATTTGAAGGTTTTTAGCCACAGATTGTATACATTTTAGAAATGGCAATTCTTAAAGTTCCTTAAAATTAAAATTAAAATTAGAAAATTGTAACCTTAAAGTTCCCAATAAAACATTTTACATTAATTGAAGGAGTAAGTAAGTTTATAAGAGTAAGTCTGAAAGTGGTGCCACAGACGGATGAATTAAGAAACAATAGATTAGCGCGGTAGCGTGGTTTAAAGTTCCAAGGACGTGTATGTATATGAACAGTAGCTATTAACAGTATATAATATGCGGGAAATAACTCCATACCTGACTATATAAAAAAAATACAATTAGATACATTTATTAATGAGCTCAACTCCTGATTACAAGCTAAATGTTTTTATAATATATCTGAATCTGAAATAAAATGACATTTATATTGAATTATTATTGTATTGTTATTTAATTGTCATTGTATTTATTATTATTGTGTTTTATTGCATTATATATAAATGTGTTAGTTGATTAAAAAATACTTTACACTAAAAATATTCCAAATAGTGCTCATAGCAAACTTAGTAAATAAATAAAATCTGTAATTCACCTATCTTCCTCAATAAATAAATAATGAATTATGGATATGTTGTGTGAAGAGAAGAGTGCTAGATATGGTTTAACAAATAAGTAGTACCTCTGTTTGGGCCTCCTATTGATGGTATAGGTTTGTAGTCACAGATTTTCCGATCACCAGTCACTTCACACTACAAACACTGGCCTCCTTCTTGCAAAGAACAAACATAAAACGTGACATTGCCGAAATTGTGGTCCCTTACACATAGTCCATTAACCAAGAATTGAATTAAATTGACTTTGACTCAATCCAGCCATCTTTTATACGAAAGGCGTGAATCCTGAGATGTCTGTTGATAGAGGGAAGTGGAACAGGAAAACATTTTGTGCCGACCCCACTTAGTGTGGGATAAGGATCATAATCGCATAATTGTACATTATTTTGTTGTAGGTGTGTGAGGGTGACGGCGGTGGCGGTACACTTCGCAGGGTGTGCGTTTGGGCGCAGGAGCCGTTGCATCGACTAACATGGCTTGCCAATATAACGCATGCCGCGCACCATAAGAAAGGTATCTCATTCATCTCTGTAAAGGTAGTTTTGGACTTGAACACTAGTCATTCTTAACCTTAGTGACTTCGGAAGCCATTACTTTGCGTGGTCACATGCACTTGACCAATTTATTATTGTACAATTTAGGTGGAGAATTGGCGTCTTGCGTACACCGTTTCGTCCGACACGGAGATGAACGGGTAGCGACCTTAGCGAGGCGTCTACTTACCGCGCTTACATATCCATTACTGCTGATGCTGACAAGATGGCTCTTACACGGTAAGCATTACCTCGATAACTTCATAAAATAGTTTAGAATAATGCTGGGTTAACGTTTATTATCACAATACCTAATATTAAATACTATTTTTAATTGCAGGTGAGATTGACGATCCTTTCAACGAGTTTTTTATCGAAAGCAGAAGTGGTGTGCCAATAGACAGAATGTGGCATGACAAATACAGAGTGAGGTAAAGATACCCACGTCCTTTTCTACAGTAGATGTTAAAAAGAGTCACGTACACAGAGAAAACAATAGACACATGATGATCGTGCCGCGTGTGAGATAGAACGATAGGTGGGTGGTGTTGCCACATTAAAACTTTTACCCTAGTCCTAAGTAATCCTAGATTTATTCGAGACGTTATGTTGTAGTAGAAATCTCTAGAGCTTTCCTCTCTATCACAAATCTCAAACTTTTTAACAGTTGTGTGATATAGAAAACATATAAAAACATTCATTGTACTTAATTGTTTACTTATTATTAAAGCTAAGCATAACATTACAGAAATAAAAAAACCATAAATATAACGCAAAGTCAAAAGATACTTTATTCAATACAATCACAAGGATCACTTTGAAACTAAGTCTTACCTACTAGGTGAATTTAGGTTCCAATTTATAATCCAAGCCCGAGAAGAGAAACTCGTCCTGGTCCTAGCGCATTTTTGCATGATCCATCTTATAACTAAATTAGCTACGATATACTTATACATGAGTGTATACATTTCAAGTGTGTCGGTTAACTGTCTGAGGGCAGAGCGACATGAGGCCATGCGTTCTTATATAGTCATTTATATTATAATAAGCTTTCTTCAAAAGACTCTTTTATGTAAGCTTTAAATTTCTTAACAGGTAGTTTAGTTGCATTTTCAGGAAGCTTATTATAGAAGGGCACCGTGTTCCCGATAAAGGACTTATTTACTTTTTCTAGTCGAAAAGTATTGATCAGTATCTACCTACCTACAGAATAAAAACTCATAAATCATATATTTACTAACCACCAGTGGAACAGCATTAGGATACAGAATAGTTAATTTATTCCTCTTAAACAAGACATTTTCTCAAAATGGGTACTACAAATCCTCGAAGAGTTTTTGGGTGTCCAGATTTTTCGGCCTGTGACTTCAACCCACTGCAAACGTACATTATCGTTTAATAGAAAACTGTAACAAATTAATAGCGAGGTGTTTTATTTTACAATGTAAGAATCACTTTAATCTATTTATTTATACAGGGCGGTATGGTTATTGTCGCTGACAGGACATTATTTCACAATCAATTGACATCAAAATGTATGAAAGGTTTCCTCAGACCGATTTTGAGCAGCTTTTGCCTTTAACTTGCCTTATATATTGTCATATATGTATATTCATCTATCAACATTATACGATACTTACGTTAAATTGAATTATTAAAATTCATACGAAATGTAAAACATATTTTATGTAAAATTTATGTACCTAGTCTGGGGAATGTTAAGGTCGAATGCAGGCAACACCAAAATAAATAAATTATTTGTTATGATTTATGCTGTAGCGAACAAAGTTCAGTTCGAAATGCTGCTATCTATTGTGTATATTATTTAAAAAACAGTTTGAAAGCTAATAACTACTCAAAAATACTTGTACTTACGAGTAAAAAGACAAATCGGGGTGTTTCCGTTCACTATCACTTTTACATCCTAAAACGATACATCGAACCATTATCTCACAAAATCCGGTAAAGGAATTTATTATTTGCAATTCGCAAGTAATTCAGCGTGTTCACAATTTATTATTAACTGTTTTTTCCGGTTATTTCACACAAATCGAGCACAAACCATCCAAACAATGGCAAACTGTCAAATGTTGCTTTGCACAATCTGGTGCGGATCTTGAAAAAACAGGCACGCGACATGAAACAAAAAATTAAACCATTCTATCTCGTTTCTTTACAGTATCTGCACATAAGTTGTTATCTTTCTTGTATGAATGCGACGGATGCTATCTAGTCGTCTATTAGTTTCTCTGTCTACGGTCTTAAATGTAAATTTCAGAAGTGTCATTTCAAAATATTGCTTTCCTACTCTAACTTTGGTGCAAAACAAAATAGTAATTTCTGTAAGTCTGCTGTAACGATCAAACATACAAAAAGTATGCCTATTTTTTATTATTCTAGTTTGTTTATTTTTTTTATAAATAAATAATGCCCGACCTTTCACACAGCATCATCTGGCCCCAAATTAAGCAGAGCTTGTGTTATGGGTACCATATGACTGATATACTTTTTTTTTGAGATACATAGGTACGACATTTTATACATAAAAACACCTAGACCCGTGATAAATACTTGCAGATTATACAAACATTTGTCTCGCGGCGTGAAACGAACACGCAACCTTCTGCGTCTTAACCGGACTTTGACCCACTGCGCCGTAGTATTGCCGAGTTATCACGGGTTACTTAGTAGGAGGGGCTGATTTTTGTATGATTGTTCTTTGCTTCAGAGAGTGGATGGTGCCATCATTTATGCCGCGGGAGCAAGCGGCGCAGATTCTCGCGACGGGTAAAAGCGTAGTGTTCATGCGTGAAGCGTGTGGGGACGAACCCGGCTCTAGCGATCACGCGCATCATTTGCACGAGCTTCTCAAAGCGCACACAGGTACTTTACAAATAAAGTAGGATCTTCACTTTCAAAAATTTCGTGTGTTGTATACATTTTGATAAACACGGGTTTTATTCACATAAATATTAATTTGTCGTTGGGAGCACCGACACTGTTTGCGCGGATCAAACGCGGATCAAACTCATCCTGATGAAGATTCTATCAAACTCACCCCGATGAAGATTCTATCAAACTCACCCTGATGAGGATTCTATCAAACTCACCTTGATGAAGATTCTTTGTCGGTGCCTCGATCAACAAAATAATACTTGAGTAAAACCTGTGTTTATCGAAATGTAAAGTAGGATTTTATTTAGTTTCATCAAGTATCATTACATAGTATAAAGCAAAGTCGCCTCCCGCTGTCTGTCTGTCCCGATGTATGCTTAGATCTTTAAAACTATGCAACGGATTTTGATGCGGTTTTTTTTAAACAGATAGAGCAATTCAAGAGGAAGGTTTATATGTATAAAACATGCATAATATAGTAGAGAAACACTGATAATTTTAGCGGTTTCTTATGTGGTGTCGTAAATAAACACTTTTTTTGCGCTTACATTGCAAACGCTGGCTGAACCCTACGAGATAGATCAAAATAATGTACTACAGTATTGTACATCTTAAAAAGGTCTACACAAAAGTCCGCAATGGTATATGTCTATCTCTTAGTCTATGTTATTCTATTAGATAACGTTGTATATAAAGACATTCTGTAGTATATTTAGTATCAGCATTGCACCCGTGCGAAGCCGGGGCGGGTCGCTAGCGCTAGTAAATAATAAAATTTAAAAACCAACGACAAAAAAATATCACTTATCCATAATTGAGCCCAAACGCGATAGCGTAAGTTTGCAGTGAATTGGTGAGGAGGAGGTGGATACCCAGATTCAGGTGCATATTTCAGGTGATACTGCAGTATCAGGCCAAGTAATCATGTTCTTGTAATATCATTGAAATAAAAGAATACCATATGTTGAATCGTTGAATAATAAAAAAAAATGTTTTTTTAATGAACTACGATTCCACAGACGGACACATACATACACAAATATACACGCCAAACAAGCACCCCTCTGTTTGCGCCTGGGGTTAAAAAGATCTTATTTCATAAAGCCTAATTTTTAACCCTCGTACTACGCATGCACCACATAGCATGCGTAGTACGAGTACGATTAATTATCCTTTTTTTTTTGTGTAGATGTTTTTTATTACTCATTTGCATAATAACTCAACCGATTTGGTTGAAACGTTGTATACCGATAGATGTTGTCGCTGATCGTGTTGTGGTAGGCTGAGGGTCTGCACTTGTATTTTAGGACATAAACGCCAGATTCCACATTCGTCAGATCATTTATTTATTTCGCATTCGTCAGATTTTTTCAACCTCTGACGAAACGGTATTATTCATGATTACTGAACTATACATACATATACATGATACATGAACTTACATGAACTTGAACGCGCCTAACTTTATATTGTTGGTGACGGTACACCTCAGAAATTAATCAGATCGAAACCGGTTGGTTAGGTTATGTTAGAGTATACAAAAAACAACGCGCAAGGCGAGCGAGCAAAGCGAGCGTGCCGCGGCAGCGGCTGCCGAAGCGCCAGAAGAATATAGTTCGTCTGTCTATACATAACTCTGGCGAATGTGTATTCATTCGTTTACCTTATTCGTCATCAATGACCAAACTGAACTAAAATTAAAATATTTTTGATATATGGCGAATGTGGAATCTGGCCGATATGTCCTAAATCGCACTTGTGCATGGCACTGCAGCTAGTTAAACATAAGATGTTTGTCAGGCGGCGGTGGTGGTGCAGAGGATGGCGCTGGTGGGTCGGCGTGGTGGGAGGCGGAGGGACTGCGGTTGGGTGTAGCGCAGGCGCACGCGGCGGCATCTCGACGTCTGCTGGCCGCCCTCGCTACGCACCACCATTTGCTAGACCACCTGGCTGCGCACCGCCGGTATCTGCTCCTCGCGCAAGGGGACTTCCATCATCATCTAATGACGCTGCTGCAGTATGTATACTACCACTTTCTGTAGTCGTTTCTGACTGGCCTGACAACTCAGTTGGTAGATCTGCCTTCTGTGCTTCTGTAGGTTGGGGGTTTGAACCAGAGATGTGAACATTTGTGTGATGAATGTAGGTGTTTGTTCTGTGATTGTTATAAAGTATCTAAAAGTACCTATATATGTATTAGTCTATCAGCCGTCTGGTCCCTACGGAAGATCAGCGTTGCCTTGTATAGTTCCGACTTTATAAAGCAACATAATGCTAAGACGATTGCGAAACACTTAATCTTATTATTATAAATTTTTTTATGTATGTTTTTATTTTTGTTGTTACAAAAAAATGTATTTTCTTCCTTCTTTCTTTCTTATCTAGTCATCATAATACAAGCTATGCTTAGTTTAGGGCTAGATAGTGTTGTGTGCATTGTCAACCAATATATATTAGTTTATTTATATTGCGTATGAGTCGGTGACCAAATGGCAGGTAACCTAGCTAACGGAGACACTTTGTTTGCATTCACGTCTTCGGAAAGATTAATTGTATGAACATAACATAAGCTTGAGATAAGTCACGTGTCTGAAGCGTGACTGCTGCTATCATTTCCATACAATTTTATCTTCTCGCAAAGGCCTTAGGACATGCCTACATATCTGAGAGTATGATGAAGACTGTGGTAGTACCATTAATTAAAAACCGTACAGGGGACGCTTCCGACATATGTAATTATAGGCCCATATCGTTGGCTACGACTATAGCCAAGGTGCTGGATTGTATATTTGAAAAGCAGCTGGATAAACATTTGAAGCTGCATGATGCCTGATTTGGCTTCAGGCCAGGGCTTTCCACAGAGGCAGCAGTTCTGTGTCTCAAGCATACCGTCCGGTACTACACGGATAGAAAGACACCGGTGTATGCGTGCTTTCTTGACTTGTCAAAGGCCTTCGATTTGGTGTCCTATGATTTCCTGTGGAAGAAGCTGTCTGAAAACACAACATTGCCTGATGAGCTTATTGATTTGTTTAAGTACTGGTATGGCCATCAGAGCAGTGTGGTTAGATGGGCAGACTCGTTTTCCGAGCCGTATGGGCTGGAGTGTGAGGTGCGGCAGGGGGGATTGAGCTCACCTCGACTTTTCAACCTATACCTAAATCGGCTGATTGGGGAGCTCAACAATACCATGGTGGGCTGTTCTGTTGGTGGAAAAATGGTAAACAACATCAGTTATGCTGATGATAAGGTATTGCTGAGCCCATCAATCAGTGCCCTCAGGAAACTAGTTGGTGTTTGTGAACGGTATGCTATGACACACGGCCTCAGGTATAATTCTACGAAAAGCGAGCTGTTAGTTTTTAAAGCTAGAACAAAATATTAACCTATCGTACCTACAGTGTCATTAAGTGGCACAGCTCTAAAAATAGTTTCGTGTTTTAAATTCCGGGGGCATTGGGTCACTGAAACCCTCAAAGACATGGACATTGAGAGGGAGCGAAGGGCGTTGGCAGTAAGGGGTAACATGTTGATCCTTAGGTTTGCTAAGTGTACAAAAAACGTTAAAATAACATTGTTTAGGGCTTATTTCCAATCGTTTTACACTAGCAGTCTATGGATCGATTTTACTCAGAGTGCGTACAATGCCCTTCGCGTCCAGTATAACAACGTGTTTAGGATGCTGTTGGGGATACCGCGATACTGCAGTGCTTGAGGTATGTTCGCGGAGGCACACACCGACGGCTTCCATGCCATTATGCGCAAACGAGTCGCCTCCCTGATGCATCGAGTGCGCGCCAGCACCAACAGCCTCCTGTCTACTGTGGCAAAGCGGTTAGATGGACCCATTCTTAGGCATTGGACCAATATGCATGTACTGCCATGCAACGCAATGCGTTGTGCTTTTTTATGTATTATGAATTCTGTTATATTTTAATCTATTGTAAATTATTATGTTGTAATTTTTTTGTCTGTGAATTATGTTTTATTATTAAATTATATAACCATTAACATTTAGACTAAGCATTTTACCAATATTATATGGTTTAATGTAAAAACCGAAATAAATAAAATTGAATTGAATTAGCGTGAACGAAATCTAAGAGTGAGTTGCAGTCGCATCTAATTGAAGTCGTAGTTCAAGATAACTCAGTCATTGCTAATAGCAACGCAATGCGAGGTCAGTACCTGATCAAGTGACCGTGGTGGCACTTTTATTCGAGTGCTTTCAGAGGACACGTTAAGCGAAACGCAATTTGACCAAATTCTGAAAAGCAACTTACATTTGTAGGTCACTTTGATGACAATTCCGTCACTTGTACAATTCTGACGAGCAACGGGGTCTCAATGGCGCAGAAATACAAGATTGAATACAGTTGGTTTCTCGAATTTAGTCGCTCTGATGATGGGTTAATTTGTACGTAAATTTGAATTTAAATTTCAGGGAGGAATTAAACAAGCCCGCGTCTTCATTGTACGTGCACAATCTGTCGTGTACGTTGGAGTCTGCAGTGCGCGCCACCAACGCGCAGTACGAACCGCCGCATGTCCTGGCGAGGCTTCACGTCAACTTATATCCTAACTGTGAGTCCTGAATGTGTATCCATATCAATATTCAATTATAAATTCGATTGTGAAATGTCTCCGTCTGTCTTGTTTGTTACGTTTTCACAGCGGGTTCGATCCTGCCGCGGTACAAATGTTGTATGATCTGCAAGTACTTATTTGTCTCAGGTCTGGTTGTTTTTTTTTATAATATGTATGTATTTAATATAAAAACAAGTATAAGTAGTCATTGTGGTACCCATAACATAAGCTCCGCTTACTTTGGGGCCAAATGACGCTGTGTTAAATATCCGACATAATAATAAGATATAGTGCTAATTTTAAAAATTAAATTTATTGTTGTTTTTGTGTGAGGTGATGGACGCGAAGACAGCGGCTGGGACGTATTCGCTCTGCAGTACCGTGTGGACGGCCCGCTCGGCACACTGTTCCCGGCGACGGCGGCAGCGCGGTACCGTGCGCTCTTCACGCAACTGTGGCGCATCAAACGCATCGAGTATACCTTACACGATGCGTGGCGCGAACACACTATTCTACACAAGCGGCTTAAGTACATGCCTGGTGAGTTAAGACACAGTGACAGGCAAGGGTAAAGTGTGACAATGGGGTGGGGACACGAGTTATATGCTTCGAATTGTACCTCAGTTCCAACGAAAATCCCTAATTGAATATGGGTATAATTTAAGCTGTTGCCAATTTAATTGCTTTTAAATTTCTTAAATAATAGGGTTTGTCTGCAAAATAATAAATCTGCCGCCAAACAATACAAATACAATTCTATAATAAATAACATCTAGTCGTCGGGATATATTATTAAGTATCAAAAAATATTTTTGTATATATTATAATAGGTTTGTACTGATTACTATATAATCAAAATAATTGGTAACGATCATTAAAAAAATTAAATATCCTAACCGACAGATCTACCATTCTGAGTACGAAGCTTTTATTTAAGCGATAAACCTATTATTTTGAAAATGAGGTTTTTTTCATGAATGAACTACGATTTTATTGATAATCCATTTTTTATTTTAGATATTACAAAATTACTATAAAAGACACTCGCCTAGTGATCGATAACAACTATTAACAGGTCTTGTCTCCGCTCTGCTTAACTTGCTCGCCCTTGCCAGCCTTCCAGTGCGAAAGAGTAACGAGCGAGAAATAGCTGAGCGAATAGTTTCACTGAAAACTCTCTGTACTTGTTGAATCCGCTCCGCTTATTCGTTTGTTGCGGAAGCGCGTCTACAACGAGCTCACATAAAGATGTGCTATGTTTATCCAGAGGTGTGGAGTCTGATGCGGCGTGTGGGTTGCCTGCGACTGGAGGCTCTGCGTCTGTGCGGCGCGTTGCAAGAAGCGGGCGGCGTGGGCGCGGAGGGCGCTTGGCGAGAGTTGCTGGCCGCCGCCGCCGCCCGGCGCCATCTCGATGCGTTGCTGGCACTACACGCACATGCGCTCGACAGACACGCCATACACGCCATGATACACCACACCACGCAGGTACAATACTCACTCTGGATCTTTTTCAGTCTGAATTTGGCGCAAAGCAATCTTGCGCATGTACTGTTGTGCAGATAAATGTTGGCTACATGTGTTTAAAGCCCGATACGGATCACAAAGGATTGTTTCTCAAATGTCTAGAGCCTGGGCTAGGTCCATGATACTTACCTACTTTTTATATAAAATACTCAACAATTACTTATTATATTCTCATATTATAAATGTTTATTTTATGATGTAGGTACGTACAAACGTAAAACTCAATAGCAGATAACAATTATAAAAATAATAACAAATACGCTTTGCATGAATAATAACAAAATGTTTAACAAGGCATGAAATTATCATTTGCGAGTTATAATTTGTTACACCACACATGTAACGGAATATGCCTTCAACGCTCAATGTTTCCAAGAAATTACTATATACGCCAGAGTTCACCACACCACGCAGTTAACTGACTGCGCCCGCCGCGACCAATCTACAAGATATAACCTTATACGTGGTACATCGTAATGCAAGTAACTGTCTACGCCTGTGCGCCCGCCAGACCAATGTTTACAAATAATGTCATTATCCACCATGATACATCACACATGTAGCGGTCTGTGTCTACAACGCTTAATGTTTCCAAGGAATTACTATATATACTACGTGCCACACACGTAGGTAACTGTCTGCGCCCGCCGCGACCAATCTACAAGGAATAACTATTTACATGGTACACTGTAAAGTAAATGTCTACGCCTTTACGCCCGCCAGACCAATTCTTACAAATAATTACATTATCCGCCATGATACCAGACACCATGCATGTAACGAACTGCCTTAATAACGCTCAATCTTTCAAAGGAGTTACAGTACATCACACCAGGCAGGTAATTGACTGCGCCCACCACGCTCAATTTTCAAAGGAATTATTTTATGCGCCATGGTACCCCACACCATAACCATTTTAAAGGTTAATATTTGTATTATTGTTAAGCTTTCATTAACTGTAATGTTATTTCTTTGTATTAGGGTTAAAATTAGTTCTGCACAGTGCGTCCTGGCGACGCAAAGGTCTTCTCTAGCCTTCTCCAGCTTTTTCCAGTCGTGTCCGAAAAGGTCTTGTCCAAAGTGGACATACAGCTTCATTACTCTACCCATCTCGTAATTGATTTTATGTCACTATGATAAGATAACCTCTAAAATCCATCTTATCTTATCGTATCATCTTATACTGCCACACTATTATTAATGGTTCTTAATAGCAAATAAATACGAAGCAATATATTAGTGACTTTGAGTGTAGCTGTTAATGAGTTATCTAAGGCTGTTAAACATTGCATTAACTCACTTCATTGTATTGAATAAAATATATTTTGACTTTGACTTTGATTTTGACTTGATGGTTTTCAAGGCTTTTGCTCGCAGACTATCGGTGTTATCGTGATGAAATGTACACGGTAAAACGTTGTAGCCCCAAGTAAAGTTATAAATTAAAAATATTTTTAAAGAAAAGTATTAAAAGTATAGTTTTACCTCTACGTGTAAAGTAGTTTTTAAAATTATTTTACTACTAGTTGGTTTTGAATCAAAGTCAAAGTAAAAGTAGCGGGTGAACAAGCGATTCGTTTCGTAGTCGGTGACCGGTGAGTCTTGAACAGCAGACATCGCAACTTTACAAGACTTGCCGCCTTTTGTGGAACCCGTTCTCCACAAGGAAGTCCACAAGGAACCATTATAGTTTCGCCATGTCCGTTTGTCTGCCTGTCTTACCCCGCCTTTAATCAGAGCTCTTAACCGCAGACTCAACATTTTTATTACTCAACAAGTTTATAGTTCCCAAGTATATACAAAACACAATAAAACCTAAACAAAATATAATATTATAAGTACCAAGTAACCATATACTTAATCAGTATTATTAAAAATAGAATGTAGGAATTAATGCTTTAGATCTTTGTATTGCTATTTGTCATATAAATTTATGTTTGTTTAGCTATTTCGTTAATTGTTTTAAGACAACATTTAAGTTGAGTTGAGTCATCAATTCATCACAGCCTCTATGAAGTCCACTGCTGGACATAGGCCTCCCCAATAGATTTCCAGGAAGAACGATTTTGAGCCCTCTCCTTCCACCGACTTCCTGCGATCTTTACAATGTCGTCAGTCCATCGGCTGGGGGGTCGTCCTACGCTTCGTTTTCCTGTCCTTGGTCGCCATTCGAGAACTTTTACTCTCCAGCGGTTATCAGTTCTGCTATTCGAGCTATATGGCCTGCCCATTGCCACTTCAACTTGCAAATTTTGAGCGCTACGTCGGTGACTTTGGTTTTTCTACGGATTTCCTCGTTGCGGATTTTATCACGTAGTGAAACACCCAACATAGCTCTCTCCATTGCACGTTGCGCGACTCTGAGCTTGTGTATGAGGCCAATAGTCAGGGACCAAGTCTCAGTTCCATATGTCATCAATTACTTTCATAAAATCCCGAATGAACCGGGGTTTTATGAAAGTATTTTATTTTTACTTAGTATTGTATTTTAGTATGTTTTTATGCGGATAATAAATAATACAACACCCCAGGACGCTGCCTCTTAATCGACCTTATCGTGAAGACAATTTTCGCGGTAATAGGTATTAACGTCATTGCATACCTTCTTAACTTTTCCATTGACTCTGGAACCTTTCCTGGTCTGTGGAAGGAGGCTCAAGTAACTCCCCTTCCTAAAAATCAAACCCATCTTCCTTCTCTGATTACCGCCCTATTTCCATTCTATCGTTTCTTTCCAAAGTCCTTGAGCTCTTAGTTCACCAGCAACTCATCCTTTTCCTTAACACAAATGTCCTTCTTAATCCCTATCAGTCCGGTTTTCGCTCAGGTCATAGCACTGTCTCAGCTCTCATCAAAATTACTGATGATATCAGACTTGGCATAGAAAACGGTCTAGTTACAGTTTTGTCCCTTCTAGACTTTAGTAATGCCTTCAATAATGTGGACTATGATATTCTATTAGCTATTCTCCGCTCTTATAACATATCTCCAACAGTAATTGACTGGTTTCGTAGTTACCTGTATGGTTGCCGGCAACAAATTCGCATTGACGACACTTATTCATCCTGGTGTCAAGTGAGTGCTGGTGTTCCTCAGGGCTGCGTTTTATCTCCTCTTCTTTTTGCTTTATATATTTTATAAACTCTATATATAAACGTCTCTCTTCTTCCTCTATGCAGATGATTTACAAATTTATACACAAGCTCCTGTCGAGTGGTTAGCTGAAGCCATCGCCAGTACTAACGCTGACTTGGCTAGTATTCTAGAGTGGAGCAAATTATACGGTCTGAGGGTAAATCCATCTAAAACTCACCGGGCACCTATCCTGGGCACCTCAGTTAACAGCGGTAAGCCAAAAGACCTTTGCTGCCTTTTCCTCTCTGAAACGGTTGCGAAACTTTCTAACTACGTCTACTAAAATTGTGCTAGCACAATCATTGTTGCTCCCTATCATAGATTATGCCGACGTCAGCTACCTTGATTTTACTGAAGACCAACTCAATAAACTTGAGCGTCTTCAAAATGTTTCTATTAGATTCATATTTGGCTTGCGTAAGTACAATCTTACATCTCTGAATTCCGATAGAAACTTAAGTGGCTACCGATTCGTCTTCGCCGGAATGCTCACATCCTCTCTATTCTTTACTCCATTATGTTTCTTCCTTCCATTCCAGTTTACCTTAAGGAACGCTTTGAGTTTCTCCATCTTTCCAATTCTCGATCCTTACGTTCTTCTGAAACCCTGCAGCTTAAAACTCCTACTCATACATCTTGTTACTTTGGGGGTTTTTTGACCTTGCAGGCTGTGAAGCTTTGGAATTAACTCCCTGTCTCCATCCGGTATGCTAAATCCTTAACTATCTTCAAAAACTTGGTATACCATCATTATCTCACATCAGTCTCATAGATATCACTTTAGTTTGTAAGTTTTTATTTATTTGTATTTATGTGTATGTATGTAGTATTTAGTTAAATATTTATATAATTTATAATTAGCTTAATGTACGCCGCTCCGTCCATTCAACTTAATACGATCCTTTCCATCCAAAGGTTGTCAGGAAGAGATCGCTCTCAAGCGATATGGTCGCCCATAATTACTTATACATTAATTAAATTCTAATATTGTGTTTTATTATATAAGGTGTACAATAAAGATATATTCTATTCTATTCTTCTATTCTATTCTATTAATGGGCTTCTAAAAAGTTATGACATAAAAAACATTAAACAGATAGAACAATATTTAGTACTATTCCGCTAATCTATTCCTAAAGAGTTAGTTAGACAGGATGCAAAAGCTAGGCAAAGCGTTAATAAAAAGTTTATCGAAAACAATCTGCAACCTCAAAAAGTAATTCATATTATGACATAAACATTAAAAACATTAAACAATTGTTTTAGAGGTACTTTCTAGGGAAAGTACACTGTAGGCAGTGGAGTTATATTTTTATATTACTACCCTAGCGCGTGGCACATCGTTGCATATGCATTTTAAAGATATGAGGAGCTTTCTTGAACAGTATTTCGATACTGATATTAGTTTATGTATTATTCATCCTACAATGAATAAGGGGAAAAACAAGCGAATGACGAACAGAGCACCCACGCTGATAACAATTGGTGAATCAAGTTTGGAGCACGCACGTATCTTGACCAGCAATTGTCGTTTACTGATTAGATGGGCGATTATGGAATTTTGATACTTTCAAAACTTTGATACTAATCGTTTTCAGTTACTATTGATAAATTGGTATTACGGAAGGTTGATGTTGATTGTCATACATGCTGTCATATGAATTGAAACCTCAGACGAAACCAATATAAAGACGGAGGGCCCCGATCAACTAAAATAAAAGTTCAAAACTGTGCTTCCGTGTGTAAATACCCGCACCCACGCACACACATACACCGAAATCGTGCTCCTTGCTCATGCACATGCCACGGCGTTTTCAATAAACTTCGTATGGTAATGTTTTATGCAAGATGTTTTCTAGACGACGACATTACAGAAAACTTAATAGTAACGTTTGCATATACTAAGAACAAGAAGCACAGTTTGGGTCGATGTGTATGCGTGAGTACGTGTATTTACACAGAGGAGCATGGTTTTGAGGCTTCACTGTGGTTATTCACGGCCCTTGGTCTATATATATATATATATATTTGGTCTGAGATAGAAACCGAACGTACGTAATAGTTATCCATCTTGTCAAAACTGGTTCCAATTACAATCAAACTAATGATTGAAATTATGCGGATTGCTAATCGAAACTAATAGACATTGATTGTGTCAATAGTTCTATAATCGCCGTACAGAAGGTTCTTGATGTCAGAGTAGCCAACTCATGGAAATCAACTGGTATCTTAAATAGGTGTTGAAAAACAAGTAGAATAGAATAGAATATATCTTTATTGTACACCTTATAAAATATAACACAATATTCCAATTGAATTAAAGTAAAAGTATTTAAGTAGTACAATTGGCGGCCATATCGCTTTAGAGCTCTTTCTGGCAACCTTTGGATGGAAAGGATCGTTTTGTTCTGTGCTGTCAAATAAACTCTATTCTTTCTTTCTTTTTTATTCTCTCTATTAAGTTGAATGGACGGCGCGGCGTACATTAAACTAATTATAAATTGTATTACTAAATACTACATACATACCTACACATAAAACTTACAAACTAAATAGATATCTATTCTATGAGACTGATGTGAGATAATGATGTTGATGGTATGCCAAGTTTTTGAAGAAAGGTAAGGAAGACAAAAGATACCCAATCCCGCCAAAGAAAAATATCCTGAAGAAAACGACATATCTTAGAACCTAAAGATATGTGCCAAGTGAGCGAAAGGAGCATCTGAGGCGCACTTTAATCCTTTCACCACACTGGTTCGAAGTAACTAGGGACACAATAAGCAGCAGCAGTTGCCAAAACAAAACATCTGGAAACATGCATGCTTCCCTGCTTAGGATGCCAGACTTGGTTTCTAAATAATATTCAAAAACTGACAAAGTGCTATCGTAGCATCGAAAGTGTCGTGGATCGATGGAACGACTCGGTTGGAACGATGTTCCTACCGTAGCATATAATATAATAAACGTATTATATTATTGATTATCAGATACAAATGAATGAATTACTAGGGTCTGAAAGCAATTAAATAAAACGCAGAAATAACTAATGAATTCCAGGAATGGTAGAAAATTTCGTAATTAACATATTTTTTCGAGTTGTGAAAATAACATTTTATTGTACATCATTCAATTCATCTAATTTATTCGTTTATTCTTTCATCTAGTTCATTCATTCGTGTCACCCTATGGATAACCGTCTACACTAAAGGGTCGTGACGGAAAAATCTTACACATTTTTCGCCTAGCCCCCATCCCTCAACTTCGTACCGTGCGATAAGGAACTTCGTTCCAATGACACACGTTGTTATTCGGAAATAATACACTCTGTTTTTCGATAACTTAATGTTAACAATATAATTTGTTCCGGTCACTAGGAGCTGCAATCTTACCTAGGCAACGTGCTGAACGAAACCCTGGCACTGCGCAGCTTTGAAGCGTCGCTCCACGCTGGCATACTCGCCGAGCTCGAGAGACGGGACGCTATCGAGCAGATGAAAGCAGATAGGGTCGCCAGAGGTAATATACTGCTACTACTTTTTAACCTTCGACGCAAATAAAGGGATTTTCATAGATTTTTTATTCAGAACATAATAAGTTGTACAGATTACAATAGAAAGATGAGTCTGCAAAAGTACTCAGACTGTGTAGCAGCATCATCAGGGAACAGAAAATTTTAATACCAGTTCAGTCGTTTGAAGACCTTCAGATATTTTCTAGTTGATGAAAGGGAATTTAAGCAACTTCTACAGGTCTGATCGATTCGAAATTTAGTATCCTGTTACTTCAATGATGTTGCAAGAACATAGTACCCTTGATGCTGCAGCATCATCTAGAATCTGCAGGATACCCAACTACTCAACAACATCAGCAAAAGTATCGTGTTGGTGCTCATTGGAATGGTCTCAATGAGTAGGTTATAGATATTTTTGTGTCGGTATTTGATATTTTCATTTATACTTGTTATTACAATCAAGTTATCGTAAAAGTTTTTATCTATATATGCAAACGTGAAGCAAAAACTGTGTACCCCTTATTACGAAAATTGCGCGGACGGAGGAGTATGAAATTTCGCACACTTATAGTTTATATAGAGAAAGATTGCAGAATGCTATATTTTTTTTTATTTTGCATAAAAAGTACATTAATTATCAATTAATTATGGTCTAATTTCCACCAGTGGGCGACCACTAGTAGTTATACTGAACTATGACAAGCTTTTCTGTGAAAAGAAGGCGCCAAATACTCACGTCATTATAAAGTCGTGCCTAGGAATGTTCATTCACCGTTTGCGCACATTGATTGATTGATCAAAAACTAGTGTCTGCCTTTCCCTTCGTGGGTACCTATCTACAATAAAATCTGTTCAGCTGTTTAGCATTACCGAACTAAAAAACAAAGACTAAAAACACACTTCGACTTCGACACTTTCGAATTTGTAATATAGAGTATGGTTGAGCCCGCCCTACGTCCTACTATTCTAATCTATCGAGAAGTTTCTATCAAAAGCCAATCTCACTTTGTAATGCTATAAAATGTAGTTTTTGTCCTTTGTTTCTAAGATGATGTATTGATTTCAGGTGAATACGCGTTCACAGCCGCAGATGAAGTGCAAGATAAAGATAAGAGAAAGATATTCCTCCAGTTTTTAGCCACTCGCAAAGCGGATCTCAATGTTTGGGCTCGATCTTACAGGTGATTATTAATAATAATCTATCACTTACATTGTTGTTACAAGTTATTTTAAGGATGTGAATCTTGGAAACGTGCTTTATGAAATCTATTTTTGTCAACCTCTGACACGCAAAAGGTTGCGGGTTCGATCCCGCCACGAGACAAATGTGTATGTTCTGCAAATATTTGTCTCGGGTCTGGGTGTTATATGTATAATAGGTATGTATTAACAAAAAAATAAGTATATAAATAGTATCAGTCATGTGGTACCCATAACACAAGCTTTGCTTGCTGTATGTCCAGGTGATACAGTTTAAAATGTCCGGCATCATTTCATTAATTTATTTATTTATTACAAGCTCCTGTATATTTTTTGCTTTTAGGCTTTTTTATTCTGACACACGTCAATATACAAAGAGTTCGTCTTTAGGCGAGCCATTTTAGCTCATTAGGATTTGCATTATATCAATCAGAAACCTTACTTTCCAAGCATTCCAACATAGAGACATCTCAAAAGCACTACATCTGTATAAAACTATAGCACAATACCATCCAAGTGTAGTGCCGATCGGTCAAGATCTATTCTTTACCAGTCATGTGGTACCCATAACAAAAACACTGCTTAATTTAGGATCAGATGATGCTGTGTGATATGTCCCGCATATTTTTTTATTGTACAAGGACAATGCTACAACCACTCTTTCATGTTTTTTTGTGTATTTGGTCGTTTGTTTAGTCAAGAATAGGTAATGGTGGCAATTCGGTTGGTTCATTTCTAAAATTAGGAATTGTCTAAAATATATTTTAATTAGTCATAGCATTTGTGAAACAATAGGTTTTACAAATTCTGCAGTTGGTACCATCTAACTAAATTAGGAACTCTTCATTAAATTAGATAAAATTAAATTAGGTTAAGTTGGTAACAGCAGAATACCAAAGTTTAATTTGACAGTGCTAAACCTAATTTTAGTTAAAATTAGTTAGGTTGGTGCCAACAGAATTGAGGCCAATAGTGATTGAAAACTTGTGATTCTGGCGCGAAGTGTTATGAATTGAATGATTATTTCATAATAAACTAAACTAAACTGGTAAACAGCCACAATGAGTCAGCAAAGGAATGATTAGCGTGAATAATACTCGGCTGCTGAAACATTGATAAGTAAATGCAGCTAAACAAATATTAAACTAGTGACTAACTTTTTCCACAACATTTAAAATACAACATGTAAAAATGTTACACAAAAATTATCGATTCCAGACCATCGTTTGTTGAATTTTTGTAGTATTTATTGTAAACAAAGACAGTCTTTAGTAAATTACCAAATAAGCAAGTCGGATGTATGTAGGTCAGATACGACCTTTGGTAAACACCACAATGACAAGACACCTCTTTCTGTTATTTACCTCATATTTTGGACAGTTTTTCCAGTTTGAATAAAGCTATTATTTTAAAATCGATGGTTAATCTTGCAGTTTATTATGTAAAAGTAGCGTTTGCAACAGTAAATCAGTCTAAAGTCTTAAAACAACTTTTATTAAGCTACCATCTGCGTATTACTCGCCTGTCACCCATTTAAAATAAATAAATAATCCCGGACATTTCACACAACATCATTTGGCCCCAATGTAAGCAGAGCTTGTGTTATGGGTACCACATGACTGATATACTACTTATATATATATTTTTGTAAATACATACATATTATACATAGAAACACCCAGACCCGAGACAAATACTTGCAGATCGTACAAACATTTGTCCCGCGGCGGGAATCGAACCCGCAACCTTTTGCGTCTCAGCCGGGTCTTAGCCAACTGCGCCACAGAGGTCGTCATTATATCGTCATTTACAGGCGAATTACTCTTATAGCAGAGATATTAGAGCACAAAAACAATAGTTGTCGCGCAATCCTCGAAAATTGCTAGTTAAATAAATAAATAATGCCGAACATTTGACACAGCATCATCTAGCCCGAAAGTAAGCCGAGCTTGTGTTATATACATAACTGATGTACTACTTTTTTTTTGATTTTTTTTTTTAAATACATACTTATTATAAATCGAAACACCAAGACCCAAGACAAATACTTGCAGATCATGCAAACATTTGTCCCGCAGCGGGAATCGAACCCGGAACATTTTTCGTTTAACCGTTTAATTTTGCGTTTCGTGTTCGCCTACTGCGCCACAGGGGTCGTCAGATATTAGATATTTGCTGGCAATTCTGTTGTTTCGCCGGACTAGCTAAAATTTTCTAAAATATGGACGACCTTATTTTGCTGCTAATAAAGTTCAAATTAGAGTAAAATAAGTTCAAATTATTTTTGTTTTATTGTTATAATTTTTATTCCGATTAATTCCTTTATTGGAAATAATATATAGAGGTGTTGATAAAAACTGCGGAAAATAACCGCAGTTTTAATCAACACCTCCTTACATAATTTAGGAAGTGTCTAAATTCTGACGGGATGTCACTAAAAAATGTTATTATAATTCAGACTTTAATGCAAACAGAATAAGATCGTTTTTGTTTTAGGAAATTTTAGTTACTCTAGCGATACAACTGAATTAATAATATAATAATAATAATCCCGAACATTTCACACGGCATATTCTGGCCCCAAATTAAGCAGAGCTTGTGTTATGGGTACCATCACATGACTGATATACTACTTAGATACTTTTTTTTTGTAAATAGATACATATTATACATATAAACACCCAGACCCGAGACAAATACTTGCAGATCATACAAACATTTGTCCCGCGGCGGGAATCGAACCAGCAAACTTCTGCGGCTCAGCCAGACCTTAGCCCACTGCGCCACAGAGGTTGTCAGTTAAGGCCAAATTAGCGTACAAAAAGTGTGTTCAACAGTAGTCGTCGCGCAATCCTCGACTATTGCTGTTACGTAACGTAATCTGTAATTACGAGTTACGCGTTATCTGGGGGCGGATCAGTGTTCTTATAAAAATAGATATTTGTTCTGCGTCTAGATGATATAAAATTATCATAAGTATGTACCTATTTAAAAATATATAAGTGTTTCCGGTACCCATAGTACAAGTTTGCTTAGTTTAGGACTAGATGGTGCTCTGTGAAATGTCCACCGATATTTCGTTAATTTTATTATTTATAAATGGCTTTTCCAAAATGAGTTTCGTAATACAATTTATTCTCGTTGCAGAGGTCATGTGACCACGTTGATTCTGAAGCTGGCGTTGCACGCGGAAGTTTCACTCCAGACTTTGGCGTTCCGGCTGGACTACAGTGACTTCTACAAACGTGGGAACGCGAAGTTGCACGAACCGCTCACTTATCAGCATAAGCGGCTTAGTGAGATCGGACTCAACTTAGCTAAGGTACAAACTCTGGTGTAGAAAAATAGACCGCTCAAAAGCCTCCGGTATATCTTACAGCAACAAAGCCGGGACTGATAGCTTAACATGTCAACCGAAAGCGCTCAGATGAAAAGGCCACTGCGGTCAAAGATCCAGGTACTGACCTAGCAAAGAGTTGCTTTAGCAACTTTGTTGATCTTTTAGGAACGACTTAGTGAACTAAAGTATTGCCTCGAGCCAAAGCAAAGGCAAATTTTTCGTGAGTTTGACGACCTATGTGCCGGAGTGGGCGAAGGCTCGCCTGAGGACTGCAGGTTCGATTCCCGCCGCAGGACAAATGTTTGCATGATCAATATTATTATAATTACTAGTGGTCGCCCACTACCAACATAATTTTTTTTTTTTTTTTGTATACATAATTAAAATATTAGCATTCTGCACTCCTTCTCTATATAAACTATAAGTGTGCGATATTTCATACTCCTCCGTCCACGCAATTTTCGTAAAAAGAGTAACAAAGTTCTTGCTTCACGTAATAGGTTGGGGAAAAAGTTTCTTCGCATTTTTTAAGAATATTCAAAACATTTTTTAATATAGTTTATTTACATTTAACTAAAGTATGTAGGTACCATTTTGTTCGATAACTTTTTACCATCTTGTAGGTAGGGACATAATCTCATTGCTATAGAAATTTTGGGACTTCTGATCAAAATACCGCAACAAGTGGTTTTGGCAGTCCTCTCGTGATGTTAACATGACACTGCCTAAAGAATTCTGAAGAGACCGAAACAGGTGGAAATCTGAAGGTCAGGACTATGTGGCGGATGCATTAACACCTCCCAGCCAAACTGTCTTAATTTTTGCTGAGTGGCTAAAGATGTGTGAGGTCTAGCGTTATCATGATGAAAAATCACACCCCTTCTGTTGATTAATTCCGGCCGCTTTTTCTCAACTTCTTACTTTAATCTCATCAGTTGTTCGCAGTAGAGTTCAGAATCGATGGTCCTGCCTGGTGGTAACAGCTCATAATGAATAATGCCCTTCCAATCCCACCACACACACAGCATCACCTTGTTGCGAGTTAACCCGGGTTTCGCCACAGTCTGTGAATCCTGACCGGCCTTTGACCACGACCTTTTTCGCACGTTCTTGTCGTACGTGATCAACTTTTCATCACCAGTTATCAGCTTCTTCAAAAATGGTTCGGTTTCATTACGTCGTAATAAAGAATCACAAATGAGTACACGGTTCATTAGGTTTCTTTCAGTGAGCTCGTGAGGAACCCAAATATCGAGCTTTTTTGTGTACCCAGTTTTTTCAAATGCGCCAAAACTGTTTTGTGGTCAATTCCCAGTTCTTCAGCTACGTCGTAACTACTGATATGCCGATCTTGCTCCACTTTTTCAAAAATGGCATAGATTTTATCCGTAATAGGGTGACCAGAGCGACGTGCATCTTTGACATCAAAATTTCCGGATTGAAATCGCTTAAACCAAATTTGTGCTACTATCACAGACACTGCACTAGGTCCATAAACATCGCATAAAAATCACACATTTTCCTAATTTGAATTTGGAATTATGTTCTTTAAAATTTAAACTTTTAATGATACCAAAACCAGCCAGATACAAATAGTATAGCCAAAGAGATTTTATTACAAGTTCATACATACTATAATGCGAAAAAACTTTTTCCCCAACCTAATATATAGACTATAGTTTGTATCCAACCTTGGGTTGGTTTCGTTGACACTGCTTGAAGCTTTTATGACATACTGTTTTATACCCTCTGATAGCTCTCCACTGTTTGGCCATCCTTACCATGAGTAACTTCTAACATGTGATACTTTTGTATTCTTATCTAATACCATTTAAAACTTCCTGTCTGGTTTATGACGTAGATAGAAACGAAAAGTCACAAGGTCAGTATTTTTTTGCATGAACTACAAATATTTGTTCTGACGGTATGATAAGCGTGCACACAGTGAAATCAAAAACATGTGCAAGAGGCGCGAAATCATTATTAAAAAATGCGCCTCTCGGGCACCTCCGCTTTTTCGTCGTGTCGTGTTTTGGTTGTGTTGAACCACTATGGTACATTCTTATGGTACTACGGTAAATAAACGAGTTTTACCATATATTTTTTGTTTCAGAGTAAACTGATAGATCGTTCTAAGAAAAAGTGACAGTTACATACGTCGTGTCAGCACGGTTGGAACCACTTGCTCTCTGCTTGCGCGTCATAACTGTATTAAAATGTACTAACAAGCACCAATACACGCGTCACGAAACGGATTCCATGAAACCTGCATTTATATACTAGTACAAGTTAAATCTAAGTATACTCGGTGCGATACTCCACTTCCATAAAAGATATTTGTGTGAATTAATAACGCTTATTTAGTTATTATGTCAATTGTTGAAGGAAAATTTTACCATGACATTTTTGTAATAAATCTATCTCGAATATTATAATATTTTTTTAATTAAAGGCATACCCCTGTTTTCGGTCATTTGTTCCCAGTACCTAGTAGAAAAATTTAGGATTTCCAATATCTTGTGACTTATCGTCGAATTAGTATTTAACGCCAGATTTTGGATAACTTCCTACTGCCTGTCCACTATGGGTATATTTACACGTAACGACGTACTCGTTGGCGAGACTGATCCATCAGCCGAGTACTTGGTCGTATGAACACTTTGGCGAGTGCATAAACACCTACTCGCCCACGCTCACTCTCGGCCTAGTATTATTTTACTAACTCGCCATTACTCGTTTCGTGTAATCAACCCATTAAAGTGTCGTATAATAGTAGTACGGCGCTTGATGTGCACTAATAGAAACAGAAAATACCAAAAGGCTGATTCATATCTGGTTTTTGTAGGCTTTAGATTAAAATACTTTTAGAAATTAAATAATTCATAATTGTTCATATTTAATTTATTCTTATTAGCTACATAACTAAAAATAGATAAACTTTTAATTAAGTATTTTTGGTACAATCTTTGAGAACTTAAGAAGTGCTCATTGCGGTAATATTATAACCACTTCAAAACAATCTACTTTTCTACACTTGTAATTTGGAATGTTGACCATAAAATACTTACTAACAAATACAATAAATTTTGCATTAATTGGTCCGTTTACTTTATACACACATCTGATTCTGTACAAATCAAACAATAATAAATACCTACATAATACAATTTGTATGTACAACAACATACTTTCTATTGAAAATTAACCGTATGAATACCTGGAGATGTGTGTGATGTGAATGACCTATTTAGTGCAAGTGATGAATTAAGTTCTAGGAAAACATGTCCGTTCTGGAACTTGTTAGGAGTTCATTTAAGTAATAAAGGACCAGTTGCATTGCAACATCACTTTCATAGATATCATCAGTTGGAGAGTAGGAAGTAGTGGGTGGCTCCAGGCGCGTCTCGTTGCCGGGATCTAGGACTGAAAGTAGCACGCGCGATAACAAGTAATGACCAACGGTTAAATCCTGTGCCAGCATTAGATATTTATGTCTCGCTATAAATCAGTCATCGCGGAATTTGCTACACTCAGTTTAGTATTAGCATAGATAAATTATACGGTTTAACCTTAATCATGTGGTCATTGACTTTATGAGCGGCGCCGGTTTTCAATGAATTAAGTTCATATTCCTGCAATCAAAGGTAGTTGCAGGTGCGTGCTTTGCTTGAGTTTTTCTTCTTGAGGGCCGCTCGGATCGCCTCTACGAAAACTTGGTCCATGTTCAGTCTTTCTAGCGCTGAGCACTCGACTAGTTGCACGGCACTGGAACAATATTAAGGTACATGAGTCTCTGCAAATTTCAAGTAGGTAAAGTTACAGCTATAATATATACCAACGTTATCAGAAGCCTGCGAATAGAACGGTTCTATTCGCAGGCTTCTATTAGAACCATAGGTAAAGGACCTTACATGCGTAACCTAAAAGGGTCCGGAATAGGTACCTACCTACTTATAATATGGCGTCGCAGCAATGGGTACCTAATGATTCATTAACTCGGTGTTATTAAAATTACGTAGGTAGACAGATATATAGGTTTAGCAAGCGTCATTTCGAGTAATCGCTGTTGTGGGTACTTAATCCAGTAAAAACCACAAGGAAAATGCAAAAGTGTAGCTTAATACACAATAAAACAACAGTTGCGAGCATGTTGGAATGTCCATGTTTAATCCCGTTCATATAAACAAACCGAGAAATAACAAACAAGAAATTTGCAAAAATTTACAGACTATGACAATGTAAACAGTGTGCATTCTGCTAATTAGTAACGGCTTTGTTTATTAAACATCCCTTCGTCATATCAGTAACGTAGAAGCTATTATTTGATCTGCGGTCATTGGGAGTTTGCATTATCAGCGCTCGGCGAGATAAGAGACGATAGCGCAGCTGCCGGCGCTCGCGCGCGATAACTCTTGTCACTTTTCACTATAACAATGTATTTTTTTTTTATCTCTGCTTTGTAAATGGCTTTATATGATTAAACCCATTGTGTTCTGCAATTAATTTGGGAAGTTGTTCTAATGAGAACCGTCCAATGTTACGATTTTGTTTGAGATGTAACTTACCGAATTTTCTTTTTTAACTTTCTGCTATTAGTTTGGGAAGTTGTTCTAATGGAACCGTCCAATGTTACGATTTTGTTTGAGATGTAACTTACCGAATTTTCTTTTTTAACTTTCTGCTATTAGTTTGGGAAGTTGTTCTAATGGAACCGTCCAATGTTACGATTTTGTTTGAGATGTAACTTCCCGAATTTTCTTTTTAACTTTCTGCTATTAGTTTGGGAAGTTGTTCTAATGGAACCGTCCAATGTTACGATTTTGTTTGAGATGTAACTTCCCGAATTTTCTTTTTAACTTTCTGCTATTAGTTTGGGAAGTTGTTCTAATGGAACCGTCCAATGTTTCGATTTTGTTTGAGATGTGACTTACCGAATTTTCTTTTTTAACTTCTTTCCTTCCTGTGTTGTAATTTCTGACTGAGAATCTGGCGTCCTCAAATCAATTTTCGTAGCTAAAACAATGGAAATACGATTTATATTAGGTAGATAGTAGTAACAACTATGTGAGTGTTAGATACTTGCCTACATACTAATACACAAGTCACAATTAATAATAGGTAGGTAAGTTTAACGCTATATGAGATACCATGTAGGTACGTACCTACATGGTATCTCACTCAACAATCTCACAGGAATATGAGATGGACAGATATTTTTTGCTAATAGCGTTAATGAAGTTCATCCTCATTATCACATTCATTTGCCTAATGACTGTTAATTAATAATATTTTGCTATTAGGTAAGTACATTTTTTTTACAAACTCAAAAATTGGATTGTGTTTGCTGATTCCATGTGGTTAACCGTTCCTGTGTAGTGGTCTCTTATATGTACCTAAGCAATACAGTGAAATGTTAATATTCTTTTTTGCAATACAGTTTTAAAATACCAATGTCCTAAATTCCTGTCATACGAATTTAAATTCATAATTAATCAACAAAGTTAAACTTAGGTAGGTAGATACGTAAACAAATGTAAAATCTACAAAAACATTCGGAATTTATCATTTAGATAGGTATAGGTAGGTACTTAGGATCACAGATAAATTATTAATATTAAAATCTATCAACACATATTTACATACAAGTAAATAACGTTTTCTTACCTACTAATACTATTGGTACTGCTTGGCTAAAATGCTTCAGTTCAGGATACCATTTGTGGATTACGTTCTCGAAAGAAGACCTGCTGCCGACCGAGTAGCAGACAAGGAAACAATTCGTCTGAAATACAAAATAAATTCAGGTTTTCCTGTTCATCAAAAAGTCCGGGATATCAGATATAACAAATACGCAGACCCAAATAACAACAGTGATGGGGATGGGCAACTCACATTAGTGTATGAGAGCGGCCTCAGTCGTTCGTAGTCTTCCTGTCCCGCAGTATCCCAAAGGGCCATTTCAACCTCCTCTCCGTCAACGGTCATGTGGCTTACATAATTGTCAAATCTAAAAAAACAAAATCAATAAAGTAACTCACCTAAACTCTGTGCTCATCGACTTCATTTAGCATTGCAATAATATATATGCCCAAGATTTTCCTGGTTTATTAACTATTTCTGTACAACTGCTGGAGAAGGTCTCTTACATCTCATAAATTTAACTAATATGCTAAATGCCAAAGTAACTCTGTCTGTCTGTTTGTTAAGTTTTCACACCTAAACCGCTGAACTGATTTTGATGAATTTTGGTATAGAGATAGGTAGGGTAGACCGGGGTCACTAGTAACACGTGGCAATAGTACCATTGTGAATATCTCAACTACTAAGCGACCTGTTGTGTGTGCGTGAGCCGGGGGCACGCGCCTTACGTGTCGCGACTTGCTCACTAGTCGACAGCGCGCTTGCTGCGAAACGGAAGTTTGCAGGAGCATTTGTTTATTTTCAAGCACCTAAGGTAATTTTTTTTGCTATTTCGGTTGCTCTGTCACTCGGTGGTTACTGTGTTTAATGTATTTATATTTTAACCACGCGTTTACCTAGGTATCCAGCCCTAGAATTCCCAATATTGTGTGTCTAAAGCTCAACGGTGTTCCGAAGTATTTCGTTATTTCTCCAAAATCTATACTTGGGGTCAATTGTACCATCGTCTCTGGGGACAGTTGTAACGGTACAATGAACCCCGTGGTACAAATGACCCCTAATATAATTTATTTAAGTATAATATTTAGTTAATTTTAAGTTAACTAATTAGTTAAAGCGTTTAATTAGCGTTAGGTACTTACTTATACTTAACTTTTTTTAGATGCCACGGAACAGAAAAAGGAAAACAGTTCGGGCGTCTAAAAGTGTTCTGTCTTACGAACAGGCATACCTTGAGATTGTGGAGAAAAAACAAACGATAAGAGCCGCTGCGAAAATGTTTGACTCTGCCATGTATCTCTTATGCGCTTTATTAAAAAGAAAAAAGCCAACCCTGAAGCTGTCATCACAATGGAATATAATCCAGCAACAAAAGTGTTTACAGAGGAACAAGAAATAAACATTTCCGAGTATTTGGTAAAAACTGCAAATATATATTTTGGTCTAACACCAAAGGAAGTAAGGCCACTAGCTTTTGATTTGACTGTCAAGTACGATTTAAATTAGTGAAGTAAAGTAAAAGTAAGTAAAGTACAGAAAAGAAAGTAAAGTAAAGAAAGTAGTGAAGAGGAATATTTTTGCGTTGTTTGCATGGAACCATATAGTGCCAGTAGGCCTAATGAAACGTGGGTTCAATGTACTGAATGCAAAATGTGGGCTCACTAAGAATGTACACCCCAGAAAGCAAACTATGTCTGCCATAACTGCGAATCTAACTAGGTACTTAACTGTATTTTGATGGGTACCTCACTGAAATGTTAGAATTACTTGGAAGTCTAAAATTCTAATTTTACAATTAATATTAAAAAAATATCTTCCATAATTATAATTTTGTTTGAATTAGGTATAAAAATGAGTGCAAATTAGGTTAAATAATAATTAAGAGATAGTTTAATATTGTTATTTTAAACACTCTGTCGTCATATCAATATGATTTAGTGGATTTCGCCATCTTTGCAGTCAATGTTACTGGGTAGATAATGATTTTACTTAATGTTAACTTAAAGTTTAACAGGGGCAATTGTACCAGGGGTCAATTGTAACTCCATAGAAAATAATACCTGTCAATTATTTACAATCATTTTAGATATTCTAAGCTATTTCTTTACTCTTAATCAAAGCTTAGACCAGAGTGATTATGCCAAAATATAAGAATTTGCATTATTTGTGTTTAAAGTGGAGAAAACTTAATTTAAATTTGTTTAGTTTTATCTTGAGAATTTTGTAGAACTGTTCCTAAAACTTAAGTTCCTAATTATAAAGACTGATTAATAAGTGCCAAAATAACAAATATACGATATTATAGTTATGATTCGATAATTAGTTTGTTTTTTGTTTCCTTTTAAATTTGTGGTACAAGTGACCCAGAGTAGGGGTCAATTGTAGCACTCGACCTGTCATCATTCTTACCTAATTTTCCCTATGTTCTGTAAGCCCTACGTAAAATTCAACAAAATGGTTTGTAGCTATTGAATTCAGGTTCCTAGAAACATAATCATTATAGTAAAATACCCAAGTTGATTTAGTACAATCGTCCGAAAACCAAAAAGTGTTACTATTGCCCCCGGTCTACCCTATATGGGACTTTGGAGAAGGACATAGGCTACTTTTTATGTAGGAACCACGCGTGCGAAGCCGCGGGCAGCACCTAGTTAATTATAAAAAAATGCAATGTAAATGTTATCAGAAAATTGTGATTTACTAAATACAAATAAGACCCATATTCCAGAACAATACTCAAACTCAGATAGATAACCGATCAGCCGGGTGATTATGTAACTCTGATACTATCAAAACATTGATACTAACAGCTTTCAGTTGCTGTTGATGAATCGGTATTACGGAAGGTTGATGTTTAATGTAACACATGCTACCTATCATACGTGTATGAATGGACACGTACCGTACGTAATACTCAAACTATTGATACTATGATACTAATCGAAATTGATAGACATTGATTGTATCAAGAGTTCCATAATCACCATACAGATCAATGATCATAGATTTTTTGAAAACGCTAACAAGATACCAATTTAAGGTACCTACTGAGACTATACCTACTGATATAATTAAGCTTTACATGATAAGCAATGCTCCATTGTTAATAGTCAGACATAGGTTCATACATTATTATACAGCACCATAAGCAGGTAAGTATGGTAAGGAAATCGGGCCTGCTGAAGGCGACAGATTCATAAGAAGGAAGCATCGATCGTGCACAAACAATACAACAATGCTATGTGGCTATTTGAATTTATAAATAGTGCAATGCGTGCGATGTAGCCGACGCGACGGTGACGGACGGTGTTCAACTTATTCGTAGCCAAATTTTGTGACGTCTATTATACATTAAACCTCATCTCTTCTCTTCATGTGGGTTTTTTATGTTAGTACCTATTCAAAAAAATACTAACATATCAAACCATATAGGTAAGTACGGACATATTTTATTTAAGTACCTAAGTAGGTAAGTACCTAACTTTTAAAACTATCACAAAACGGTTAAGTAGGTATATATATAGTCATAATTTTCGCTGTAAACGGGATATTTACCATGATTTTTGAGTTTTTCCTGTTCCGATATTTCAGTTTTCTTCGTCCATGCTCAAAACGCATGTGTTTACAGTGAAAACTATTTATTTAACTATTATTTTTTTCGCCTTGATGATTTTATTGATAGGTAGGTAATCATCATATTGACTATGACGAATACAAATTTACAAATGACGCAAGTTCTATTCTATTTATCATAACATCACTTCCTTTTCAATATCGAATAACGATGCGCAAGGTGAACTCGAATCAAGTTTACTTAGGTAGATACCTAGGTACTTCATAACTACGCTACGTTAGAATGAGTAAACTTGAGCTAGTGAATTCAAATGTAGCTACAATAATACCAATTATGAATCAGTACCTAATGTGATAACTGGTTGCTTATTGTTTGTGATTTGTAAAGGAAAACAAAGTGCTGGAGGTAAAATCCACACTTATTAAAGTAATTATACCGCCTGTTCCAATATCAATACATTACCGAGTAGGTACATCGACCATGACGACATACAGTACCTAATCCAAACTATCTATCACACAAATGATAACGATGTTACCGCATCCACCCGCTAATCGAGAGGCGCAGGCGCAGACTCTCCGTCCTAATGACCCTAAACGTGTCGCCGCGCCGTGACACCTGTCTCAAAGCTGCAGAACACAAACCGTAGCTAATCCAATACACTACGCTTACACAGTTAGGCTACGCTGCGAGTTGGAAGGTACTTTAGTGTATGTACTACTTACACTGTAGGAACGTATTCTTCTGGAAATTCGTTTCGTGTGTACACGTATAGCAAGCAAGTCTTGCCGACCATACCATCGCCGACGACGGTGATCTTCAATCTCTTCGCCATCCCCATAGTACGTGCCGCAACATAGATCACACAACAAAACTAACACAGTATCGTTTCACTGATCGTCAAACATAAGATATGTCCGGTGAACTGTTCGTAAGTTGATTCTCGACGGTTCTTATCACAGTGATATAATGATCTTATCAATCTTGAAACATTCGCGATAGTGGAATGACTTTTTAGTAGAACAAGGCGCGCGCACAGTTTGACGCGTGAGTGCGGAGTGGAGTGAATCAGCGCCAGCGGCGCGAGTGTGACGATGCGATGTGCCACCGCGGATATACGCAAATGTCCGCAGAACCCTGTCCGTATTTACTAACTCCTAATTAATTCTGTTAGCGTACAGTCCGATTCGGCAAGCGCACGCACGTAGTTCTGTATAGCGTCATCAGTTCTCTGTTATAGTTTACAATTGTTAACAAAAATGTCAATGGAGGAAGCCTATACATCAATTTTATACATCCTATTCTAATGATAAACTTTAAATAAAATGTCTGTATAATAAAAGATTTTTTATTAGTGGGAAACTTAACAGTAACATCGAATTACGCTCATGAATTAGCTACCAAACTCAGTTATTATAATAAATTCCCTCATAACAGGGAAATAGTCACAACCACATTAAGAACGCTATCTTCATATTATTAAAGCATGCATTTGGACAGTTATTTCAGGTAACACGTTACAAATATTATCACAATAATATCTTAATGGCAATTATTAGATTTGAACTTAATCTAAAAGATTACTTAATACTGATTTTTTACAGTATAAAAATTTACTTAAATCACATTTTCTATGAATAGGAATTAGGTATTGTGCAAAGTTATACAAAGTAAATAATATTGGTAATAAGTACAGTCTGCATAAAAATACAATTTGGAGCATTTCAAAACTACAAAATGGATTATTTTTTTGTGTTTTCGTCAATTTTATAATGCTGCAATCCCCCGAGAATAATTTCCTCTTTCATACTTAAGACCTCTCTTAGCAACTCTTGGTTGTTTCTCTGCAGTTTCGCAATGACTACCCTCTGATGTTTCTCTCTTTCCTTCAGCTGTTGCAGGGTCAAGTCACAACCTTCACTGCAGGGTGGTGCATCTAATAAAATAAGGTATTATGAATTATTAATATTTGATAGGTTAAAAGGAATAAATTACTTTCAACAAAATCCGAAAACAAAAATTACCAATGAATCCTAAAATAATCAGTAATACAAAGTTTGTCTGAACACAATCAAAGTTCACTGAACTCACACGGACCAACGTGACTGCCAATCAAATACTGAACAAACACAGATGATGAAATATTTTTTGTTGAGAATGTAGATAAAATTAAAGAACTTAACTCAGTAAACTTCTCGATACAAAAGTAGACTGTAAACATGTGAATTAAGGTTTATAATCAAATGGGGCGAGCGCGGTAGCCGGCTACCGCTCGGGGTTTTACGGTGAAGTATGGCGCGATTAGGCGCGGTAGCCGGCTACAAGACGGGGAATAAGAGGGCAGTTTAGACTTAAGCTCAGACATAAATTTGCACTCTTTAATTGACAGATTACTCAACAATATGAGAATTCAGTAAAATCACACAAATTCAGACAGCAGGAGAACAAGAATAATAAAAGTCCAAATTAGGACTATTTGGCGTGTAGTCAATTCAGAAAGAGCAACATATGTATACCCAAACATATTTTCACCAATGGATGGAGTAATTCATGAGGAAAGTTTAGGTGTATAATTCACCCGTGCTAAACTTTATTTCATATAAAAAAATGCATTCAAGAGCAATTTTTTTTTGTGTTTTTGATTTTCATTATAAATACCTATCTATCAATTCACTTGAAAGCACAATGGTGTTAAGGGAGTTTCACTTAAGCTTCTCACATTCTAATTAAGTGACCAAACACAACAAGTAGATGTAAATGGAAAGCGTTCTCCGGGGTCAATGGTAAAAATGGGTGTACCACAAGGAACAATACTCGGGCCATTCTTGTTTTTAATTTATATATATGATCTACCTAAACTTGTAAAGGATGATCACGAGATTGTACTGTTTGCTGATGACACGTCACTTTTATTTAAATTAAAGCGACGACTTACTAATCTTGACGATGTAAACAATGCAATCTTTAAAGTTGTAACATGGTTTAATGTAAACAACTTATTCCTTAACGAGAAAAAAACGAAATGTATTCGTTTTATACTGCCCAATGTTAAACAGGTGAAAGCTAATGTAAAAATTAAAAACGAAGAGATAGATCTCGTCAACACCAGTGTTCTTAGGCATTAATTTAGATAATAAGCTGCAATGGGGCCCGCACATAGATAAATTGTCGAGGAGACTCAGCTCTGTGGCATACGCTGTTAAAAAGATCCGTAATATTACTGATGTAGATAACGCTAGACTTATTTGCTTCAGGTACCTTCATAGCATTATGTCTTATGACTTTCTGTTGTGGGGGAGTGCTGCTGATATTAACACCATATTTGTGTTGCAGGAGGGCTTTTCGTACAATTTATAACATGAGGCCCAGAGAATCACTTAGTAATAAGTTTAAAGAAATTTTGATGACAAAAAAGTTTGGGATGAATCTGCTCCAACTCGACTCGGTATCCGTAACAAAATTGTCAAGGATCATACAAAAATTGCAAATTATTGAATAAAGATTTATATTGAATTGAATTGAATGTTTTCAGAAGGCTTAATTTTTATCATAATTTGAGATACTTACTTTTACTCCTAACTCTGTCAAGCAGTTTTTCATTCTCCAGCTTAAGTCTTGCTATTTCATTTTTAAAAGCCCTTTCACTGGCCTCTTTTTGTTTAGTGAGCTGAGTCAGCTTTGATTGGGTTTCAGTCAATTTGTGCAGCATCACATCTGAATTGTCGGCTATCCTTTGAGCAGATGCTATGCAAGCCTTTGATTCGTTTTTCTCTGAACATAGTTTACTTTTAATCCTATCAAGCATTGCCTAATAACAAAAATTTTAATTATCAAAATTAGAAGTTGATTTGTTTCTGTAATTATTCTTAAACAAATCTAAGTAGAACCTACTTAGATTTGTTAGCAGAGTTATTACTGTTGGTGTTCAGGTACCTAGGCACTTACATTAAGCTGTTTGTTATTTTGTTCAAGGATGTGGTTCTGCTCCAATAAATTCTCTGACTTCTCCGTCACGTTTTTATGATAGTGCAATAGAGTCCAGACTGAGTTGATGAGTTTCACAAGAGCATCTGGTCGCAAAACATTGTCATCTAAATCAATGTGTGGATTAAACACGTAGGTAATATTGAAGAGACTCAACTCCTGGAAGGAATAAGATTACGATAATACATCTAACTAGGCATTGATAATTTTATTTATGTAAGTATATATTTTTTAGGATGACTGTGACGTAATATTGTATTTATTTACTTCGTTTAGTCCAATTAGGCACTCCTTGAAGTTTTTTAGTGAACACGGTTCGTATGTTGTAGCTTTTTTATGTTTGTAGTTTTGAATGAGTTCTTTTACTTCTTCATCCAGAGATTCTAGTTCACTAAGGAGAGACATTTTTAAAAGGGCACAGGGTATATGGAAACTAACAAATCACATTCGAATAGTACTTTACGGTTGGAAAAGGCTTGATATTTAAACAAAAACAACAAAACTCAAACAAAACAACACGAAATACAAAAACAAAACGCGTGTTTACGCGTGTGTGCGCGCAGGCAGTGTTCCCAAATGAGGTTTGCAATTCTACCCCATAGATACCATACCAGATTCTAATATTCCTCAAAAACTATATGTGTAGGTACATATAATTTTTGAGGATTGCTTATTACTTTCAATTTTTTACGCTAAATTGTTTTAACTACCTACTACCGACTTCACTATAAAGGTACCCACACATTTCTATTTAGGTATGTTTAGTAAATTTTTTTTCGGCAGACAATTTTTTTTGTCTCTTACTTTACATTAGGTTTCTTACATAGCAGGTATACTGGTGCAAATTCCTCCCAACTCAAGTCCTAGAAGAATTGGCGAAAAACTCGTACTGATCCTAGCACATTTTGTATGATTCTTCTTATAACTAGCTTAGCTACGAAAAACGAATAAGGGTAACAGTAGGCTTCAATGCTAGGTATTTTCAGGAACATTGCAATTTGCAGATTTGTAATTTGCAAATCTGTTAGTAGAGCTGTCATAAGGCAACATGAGGCCATGCATTCCTATAAAGAATTCCTCTATGTTAACCTAACCTAACCTTTTAATAGGCAGTTTAGACCTAAATTTGCATTTTATTGACAAGGTTACCTACTCAACAATATGAGAACTCAGTAAAATCACATAAATTCAGACAGTAGGAGAACATTAATGATAAAAGTCTAAATTCTTGTAAAACTTTTTGCGACAGCAAATGTCTATCTTTTATGATTGACTCACTATAACCTTTTATATATTATGGTAATCAAATTTGTTCGAAATTAATGCATTATTTGCGAAGGAGTTTTATCAACATTTTATTAATCCTCATCTAAATAAATATGTTATTAATCACAAGCATTTCATTGTGAACAATATTGTCCTTGACATCACTTGATTTCAATCAACATCTTAGGAGATATCATAATTTTAAAATAACTCCGCAACATAATAGGTATGTCTCGAACATTCATGACCGCAGCCGTGACGTCACGCAGGGAGCGCGCGAAATCTCGAAAATTAAAAAGTGTATAAACTTACTAGCAGTCATAACTTCGGTAATACTGCATGTATTCACATGAAATAAAAACTAATATAACAAACGTAGTCTACGCTTTAATGTTAGGTATATTTTAGTGTAACATTTTGACCCTTTTGTGTTCTCCATTCAGAAAGAGGAACAACTGTAGGTATAGATAGCCAACCAGTGTTGCCAGATGGAGCTCGGTCCAAATCGCCAAAAAAAATACAAAAAGTAGCCTAAAATCGCCCAATTTTTTTTATACCAAAATGTAGGTTTATTTCATAAATTAGACTACATTACTTAATTCAAAGATACGTAATATACGCCTAATACGGGTAATAATACTATGATAACCTATTTTTTGCTTAGACTCAACAGGAAATAAAACATACATAACTAATCCTTGATAATTAAATATTGAAAGTGAATACTGTAAGCATGTAATGTTATTTTTCCTGTAGAGTCTCAGTAATAAAATAAAAAAACGGGTTGCACTCCGGGAGTGCCGACAGAAGTGAAAACCTATTTTGGCGCGTTAGACATTTAGATGGGTACTAGGGTTATTGGGTTATTGGGTTATGAATTGCATTTTATTTATGAATTGAATTTTATTAGTTTTTAGAAACTTTAAAATGCATTTAATATTCTTTTATGTTTTTGTTCAGAATGTAGATAATATATCAAAGAACCTAACTCAGTAAACTTCTCCATACAAAAGTAGACTGTAAACATGTGAATTAAGGTTTATAATCAAATGGGGCGAGCGCGGCAGCCGGCTGCGTCTCGGTAACGGTGCCGCGAGTCCAGAGGTTTCACCTCATCTAAAAATATGCGTACCGCGCTAAAAGAAGTTTTCACTTCAACAACAATAAAGCAACATAGTAAAAACGGCTAGACTTATTAACTGTTTTACCATTAATGGTTATATTATGTAGGGTTAAAGCTTTTTTTATAAAAAAACGTTGACTCGTCGACTGCTAACAAAATAACACCATCAAGGATTCCTCAATTTATTGATTGATTAAATGCCGCGAAATATGCATCCAACTTACCACTACCATTTGATTCACTTCTCACTCTATTAAAAAATAAATGATTCTCATCAACTGACATTGACTGAATGAAATAAACAATCCGGTTTATCCATTTTGTACCTACTTATTATTGTAATTGTAAAAAAAAATATGATGGATGTAACCTAACATCATAATTTTTAATTTCTTAAATAGCCTAAACGGCGACCAGTCGCCGATCGCATTTTTTGGTCGCCCCGCCACCTGTCGAGATAGCCTAAAGGGCGATAAGTCGCCTAATCTGGCAACACTGAGCCAAACACTAGTTTCAAAGAGATAAGTAGATTTATCTCGAAAAGCTATAGCCATGGCCAACGCCGTGAATGGCAGGTTCATAAACGCGGGCTGCGTTGCGCGGCCACTATACCTATGCGATGTGCCCCTCTCTTCTCTCGCACGGGTGAAGGCCCTCGGTGCAGCGCGCCCTGCTGTGGACCAATCCATGCAACAACTCAATTCACAGCAGCGGAGGTCTTTAAAATCATATAATTACAGATTCCACGTAACACGCAAAAGGGGCCCATCAGACAGAGACCTAATTGCGGAAAATCGTCAGCACTCCAAGATTCCATGTAAACCCTCCAAATATATTTATAATATATCTATGAAACTCATAGCCAACGTTGCAGCACCGATGGTCCCGTGCTTGGCCCTGTTGTTCAACCGGTGCCGGTGTATCGATAGTGGAATGTATTCAGAATACTAAAAAGTGAGCAAGATCTCACCTCAAAAAGGAAGGATGTCTAAATTTCGACGGATATCGACCAGCAGGTAACCATAATCTTTGCAATTGCTAAAATTCTTGAAAATCGAAGCGGGTATTACACTACCCATTTTTAAGGGACCCTTACCCTAACTAAGAGTGGTGTAATAAGTGTTAGAGCGTAAGGCAATATCAGGGGTGCCTCCAGTATTTTATTATCTAGTAACACGATAGCTCCAAATTCTAATGACACTCTCAAATCTCTTGAGAGTAAGCACCCTCTCCCAGGGCCCAACATTCAACTCCTCGATCCACCGCAAGAGAGAGATGACGCTGTTGATGCGACCAGCCAGGACTTGCTCGGTGACGTCACATCACTCCAGAAAGGCTCTGCACGCAGCCTGGATGCTGTGACTCCACGTCCTGCTGTCTGGCGGTTCGGGCCATGCCAGTGCAGTTAGATAGATATGTCGGCCCTGATCAACCTGATGCTGTCCGGTCGAGTCAACAGTGAGATCACTGATCACTGTAGGGTGCAAACCTATGCGCACTTCAAAAGAAAGACGGTGGAATAGCCTATAGCCGTGGGTACCACCTACCGCCGCCTTGCAGCTAAAGACTATTTCTGACCTGTTCTGCAAGGCAAGGGAACTAGGGCGACCGGACGGTCCCGGCAAGCCTTGCTCCCTAATCGCCCTAACAATCGAGTAGTGTAATAACACTTAGGGCAGTTAGGGAACTCAGTCGACGCGCGGCTAGCGCGGAGAGCGCTTGCGTAGGTAATGGCCTCAACTCTGTTGGCACCAACCTAACTAATTTTAGCTAAAATTACCTTTGGAACTGTCAAATGAAACTTTGGTATTCTGCTGCTACCAACTTATCCTAATTTAATTTTATCTAATTTAATTAAGCGTTCCTAATTTATTCAGATGGTACCAACCGAATAGGTTTTACAAATGCTATGACTAACTAAATATATTTTAGACAATTCCTAATTTTAGAAATGAACCAACCGAATTGCCACAATTGAGTGTCCGTAATTTAACTCGAGCGACCTGGCCGCCAATTTTGATTAGACGCCATGTGTTCAAATAAAGAAAAGGAAGTTTTGTTAACCATCATTTCCAGAGTATCAGAGCACTGAGTATCCTTATATTGGAGTGCTTTTCTCTTAATTTCAAGTATTGCTTGACCCAGATCCTTCTTCTCCTATTTTTTCTTCTATAATATTCATGGATCCAACTACCAGCCATTGCTGTTTTTAATGGTTTAGTTAGATAAAACAGGTGCCATGATACGTCTCGTTCCGCGCGCGTTCAAATTCAGACTGTACACAAAGAGTAAGGGAGCCGGTCTTCAGTGCAGTGTAATAATCGATGCCCTTGCAAGGGGCCACGCCCTCCCTAACTACCGGGCCCTGAATACCCTGAATACCCGCTTTTAGCGGGTATTACACTACACGGTTTTAGCTCTCGCCTACTGTCGTTTTTAGCGACAACGGCAGCACTGTCGTAGCGACAATACACATATCGTATCGTGTTTATTTGTGATTCGAGCAAAATAACTGCATAATTATTTTATAATGAGACACCAATTTTTATAAAATAACAGACATGATCGACACGACATACGATTTTGTGACGTTTTAATAAAAACTATCTAAACATGACATTTACATTCTATAGTTTGTGCATGCCATTAAAGAAAAAGAAGAAGCAGCTAGGTTGTTCAATCATTCATGAAAAAAGGCGGGAACCTCGAAAGTGGAAAGGCGCGAACTCTCGAAATCTTTTTGTAATTTAATTGTAATTCTGTAAATATATAATCTTTTTCGTTGTAAATAAAATACAAAGCTAGTACTGGTACCGGTAAGCCATGGGGAAAAAGAGGAAGAGGTGTGAGCAGCCTCCACCTCCGGATGAAGACCGGTCGGAAGGGTCGACCTCAGACTCCGACTCGGTCGAATCTCCACAAGGGGTCAAAAAAAACAGTAAGGAAAAGGACAGGTATGAGATTTATAAAGTTCAAGGATACATACGAAAATACCCGGATAATTCCAACAAGTCGGACGGATTCATCGTATTCCTGACGCACACTGATGACGGTGTTGCTTTTAATGACCGTGACCGCTTAAAACTTTCCAAAGCATTGCGTGAACATTGCGTCTCTGGAGTTTTACATCTGAGATCAATAAATAGGTACAAGATAGGAATAACATTTGACCTATCTAACAACGCCAATGTTTTTATACAAAATAAAAAACTACTGGAACAGCTATCGCTAAAAGCCACCATCCCAGCAGGCGACACGGAGGTAACAGGTGTTCTGACATCTGTTCCTACTGAGATGTCAAATAAGCAAATTTTTTCGCTTATTGGCAGCTCCAAAAATATAATACAGGTCAGAAGATTTATGCGTAGGGTGCGAGGTGAGGGTAGTGTCTCGTTCCAGCCAACCCAAGCGGTTGCTGTTACATTCGCGTCGACTCAGCTCCCCGAATATGTATACTTGGACTCTTGGCGACATGAAGTGAAATCATACATACCCCCTGTAAAACAGTGCTTAAAGTGCATGCGGTACGGCCACATTGCTAAGTTTTGTCGCAACACAGAGGTCTGCAGCATCTGCTCCGGCACGCATAACTTCAAAAGCTGTAGTATTGAAACTAAAGATGCAAAATGCTCAAACTGCGGTGGCAATCACATCGCAATATCTGCTGCTTGCCCTATTAAAAAGCAGAAGGTAGAAGAAAATAAAATAAAATCTCGATCTGCCACATACTCAGAACTTTTCGACTCTAAGTCTTTCCCAGCATTGTCAGCTAGGACACTTGATGTACAGGTTAATAATCTCATGAAGTCTGAAGTTTTTATTAATATTTTAATAGAAACAATCACTAAAATTATAACAAACAAAGATGTCCCCATAAATTCAGGGTCTATTAGAGATACCCTAAAAAAAACTCTAAGTAACAAGTTACCTCCAACATCATAATGGATTTTTTAAATATTATTCAATGGAATGCACAAAGTCTAAACAGTAACAAACATATATTTACAAACTTCCTTTATTCAAATAACATTCATATTGCAATTATTTCTGAAACATGGTTTAAACCATACCAAACATTCAAAATAAAACATTATAACATTGAACGTAATGATTGTGGAAACAATCATAATGGTGTAGCTATTCTAATTCACAATAGTATCGCATATTCTAAAGTCAACACGTTTTTTGATGACTCACTACAAAATATTTGTATTAAAGTAACAATTAATAAGAAAGTTATGAGCATAGTCAGTTTTTATAGCCCAACAAACTGTAGTCCAGCCTTTAGTAAAAGCAAATTTGACGCACTAATCAAGTCTATTCCTGGTCCATTCATATTTGCAGGAGACTTCAATGCACATCATACCTCCTGGGGTTGCAGTTCTGACACTCCTCGTGGTAGAGATGTTTTGGAAGTGATTGACGACAATAACTTAGTTTTGTTAAATGATGGTCTGCCAACGACGATTGGTTCGTTGTCCTGGCGTCCGAACGCATTAGATTTGTCGTTGGTTTCGCCATCATTGGCGCTACATTGTGACTGGTCTGTTTATGATAGCCCAGTCGGCACAAGCTATCATCTTCCTGTAATAATTAAAGTTTTATTGAATAACAATATCACTGGTTCGGATCCTAGTTGTCATAATTTGAGACATTTACCAATCTATCCAAATTACAAACTTACAGATTGGAAAATGTTTAGTAGTTGCATGGATAAAATGTTGATTGATTTTATAGTGGATACTGAATGTCCGCAAGATTCCTATTTAGATTTTTGTAAAGTATTGCGTACGGCCGTTGATAGGTCTATTGTAAGCAGAAATTCTTCTGTTGTCGATGTCACTGACACTGACAGTCAACAGTCATGTGTTAATAAACCTGGTAAAAAACCTTATCTGCCTTGGTGGAATGAAAAATGTTCAGCAGCTGTTTTGAAATCCAAAGAAGCATATTTAAATTTTAAATTCAATCCAACAGAAGAAAGCTATTTGGAGTTCAAGAGACTGCGAGCTCACAAAAAACTTACAATAAAAATAGAACGACAAAAAAGCTGGGTCTCTCTTTGTGAAACTTTCAATCGATGCACTCCATTAACCGTTGTATGGAAGTTCATGCGTAAATTTAATAAATCTTACTATAAACCTATTCAATATGAAGACGACTCATGGATTTGTGATTTTTTATCCAAATATACTCCTGATTTTGTACTACCTAAATCGAAAACACTTAAATCAAATAATTTAAATTCTAATAATAGCTTTCTTGTAGACTCTTTTTCATATAGTGAATTAACTTCTGCCATTTTCTCTAGGAGGGATACTGCTTTTGGTCTTGATGGAGTTCCATTTATAATCTTTAAGAAAATGAATAGAAACTGTTTGACAATTTTTCTCCAAATTTTAAATTTACTTTGGCAAAATAATATAGTACCTCACAATTGGAAAACTGACTGTTTAGTACCAATTTTGAAACCCAATAAACCCAAATTATGCCCTGAATCTTATCGTCCTATTGCGCTCACTTCATGTGTCGGTAAAATTTTTGAGCAATTGCTAAAGCAACGTTTGGAATTTTATGTAGAACATCACAAACTTTTACCTTCCAATCAGTTCGGTTTTCGTAGAAATCGTTCTGCTCGAGAGAGTATTTGTCAATTACAACTTGATATATGTCATTCCTTGGCTGCAAACAATCATCTTGTCGCTGTTTTCTTTGACATTTCAGGCGCTTTTAATAGCGTCAATATTGAAATTCTTTGTCAAGAACTGCTATTACTAGGCATTCCTGAAAAAATTATAAATTGGATCCAATGTTTTTTCTCAGATCGAGAAGTTTTTGTAAAATACAATAAACATCTCTATGGTCCAAGATATTCTTCTGTAGGTGTATCTCAGGGTGGCATTCTGTCACCCTTAATTTTCATTTTGTATATATTTCGTTTAAATTTAATATTAGGTTCACATGTTAAAAATCTTCAATTTGCAGATGACTTGGTTGTTTATGCGTCGGGAGCAGATTTAGCTCCTGTAGCTGAAATTGTCAATGACGCATTGACAAAACTTGAAAAATACTTTTCTTATTTAGATCTTGATGTTAATTCGTCGAAGTCTAAGGTAGTGGTTTTTGGGAAAAAATCTAATAACTTGCCAGCGATTTATTATAAAAATGCACCTTTGCCAGTGTCTCTTGAAGTTAAGTTCTTGGGAGTATTATTCTCCCATAATTTATCCTGGAATAATTACTCTAAACAAATCATTTGCAAAGCTCAAAAAGCTCACAATGTAATAAAGTCTTTGTCAGGCTCTTATTGGGGAGCAGATCCAAAGATTTTATTAACATTGTACAAATCTTTAGTTCGTAGTCATTTTGAATATGGCTTCGTTTGTTATGCTGCCGATGTAAAAATTGTAAATAGAATGAATACATTTCAAAATAAATGTTTGCGTTTAATCACAGGGGCATTTAGGAGTACTCCTATCAATGCTATGCAGATTGAATGCAGGCTTCCACCAATTAATATTCGTTTGAATTACCTAAAAGAAAGGTTTATATTAAAACTTCATTGTGTTTCTGGCAATAGTCTTTTGACTAATCTGTCCGGAGCCCAAGGGGTTTTTAAATCTTTTTTTATGCTTCAGGGCTTTCAGAGTTTTAAACAATTTCTTCAAAATTTAAATATATATCAGGCAAATCATACCTTACCTTGCTATGAAGGATCTTTTAATAGTAAATTCCCAGAAATTAATGTAGTAATTGATAATGCTTTGTCAAGTAAAGAAGAAGTGTGCACAATGCTGTCTGAATGGACAGATCACAAGTTTGTCTATACGGATGGAGCCAAAAACGATAACGCTGTGTCTTTTGCCATATTTGAATCGTCTTTGAATATTGGTGTTGGTCATAAAATGGACAAATTCGCTAGTATTTTCACAGCTGAAGCTGTTGCAATCTTGAGCGCTTTAAAACATATTAAAAGTCGTAACTTGGGACACAATAAATGGGTTGTTGTTAGTGACAGCATGAGTGTTCTAAAAAACCTGGCTAATAACAAATTGCATGCTGACACTAATTACATCATTTACTTAATAAAACAGCTATGGGTGGAGTTGTTTGATTTAAATATTAATGTTAGCTTCGTGTGGGTGCCTTCACATAAAGGTGTTGAAGGAAATGAAAAAGCAGATTATCTAGCTAATACGATAGTTAAGTTTTCAAATACCATATCATCTAATATTGAAAGCGGTGGTGATGCAGATGTCTTGTTACCATACACAGACGTTGTAAGTCTCCTAAAACAACGGATGTGTCATGCATGGGGAAGACATTCGTATCACTATACGCAAGTCGAAAATAAAGGTTCCTGGTATGCAACTCTCGATGTCCAGATTGATTCTATACCGTGGTTTTGTAAGAGTAAGATTTTCTTAAATAGAAAATTTTATTCTACAATCTGTCGAATGCGCTTTGGTCACTGTCGTTTGAACTATCATCTCTATCGCTTAAAGCTGGTTGACTCTTCTGATTGTGAGCATTGTCAGTCACGAGAAGTTCAATCATTAAATCATATATTTTTTGATTGTCCATCATTCAGTATTCAGCGCCTTGTACTGATAGATGGACTCCTCCAAATTTATGGTGAGCCTGATTTGGTCCCGCGTTGTATTCTGGAGCTACTTAAGAATGAGTCAACCTATATAGAGTTGTATAAGTTTTTATTTAGTATTTTAATAGATATATAAAAATGTGCAAAATGTACATAGATAATATAATTATAAATGTAAAAGAATATTATAGTAATTAACTATTAAAAAAAAAAAAATAACAAAAAATGGGAAACAAAAAAAAAAAAAAAAATTTTTTATTTACAATAATAAATATGTAAGTACATAACTATTTTATAATATTATTAGCAAAATAAAATACTTGTTCAAGTTAAAAAAAAAAAAAAAATCGTTCAGACGTATCAAAGTATTTTGATGAATACATAAACATTGTTTATGAAACTTACGAAAGACATAAAATTTACCCTTGAAACGGATGAAATTATTTAACGCAAGACAAGGCAGTATGGTCTCTAGACTTTAGCCTGCTCATATGAGCGAAGAAAGAAAAAAAAAAAAAAAAAAAATCAATCATTCATTCAATTGTTTATAGTCGGTCGTGTGCGTGTCGTGATGTTGTGTGCTTTTTAGCTTATATTTTCATCACATTTAGGGATCTAAGTAATTTACAAAAGGATAATTCTAACATCTTGATAGTTCCCAACCTAAATTCAGAATGAAGCGATCATTTGATGCTATGAATTCTGCAATAGAAATAAGTTCCTACCGTGACCAACATTTCAAGGTATTCAACCATCTCTCCAATCTATTTTGTAGTTGTGCATGTAATAGATGATTGCATTCATTAAATGTTTTGTCAATTTGGAAAGGAATTAATATGTCTAAACATCTAAACACTTCTAAACATTGTTGAAGCCATAGATTGCCATGAGACAGCTGCAAGTCTGCTTTGTTACCTACTTTCTGTACCTGTGTACAGAAAGTAGGTAGGTATGATCCTGTGATCATTAGTGTACAACTTATCTTTAAATAACTAGACATACCTATACTGAACTAATTGAATATTATTTCAGGGTTCAAGAAATGAACAAGAGAAACTATTACGAGCAACTTCTACCCTATATATTGGTAATTTGTCATTTTACACCACCGAAGAACAACTATATGAATTATTTTCGCGAACTGGAGATATACGACGAGTTGTAATGGGCTTAGATAAGTACAAAAAAACACCCTGTGGATTTTGTTTCTTAGAATACTACACAAGAGAAGATGCAGAGAACTGTATGAGGTTAGTTTGAACTGAAATATGCCTGAGCCCTCCTTATTCATAATTAATATTTTTACAACCTTTGCGGCACAGTGGACAATGGGCCACCTGAGAAGCGAGGTTGTGGGTTTATTTCCTGCCATGGAACCAATGCTTGTATGATCTACATTTCTCTCCCTTCTGGGTGTTTTCCTATATATAATATGTATGTACTTACTAAAGAAAATATATAAGTAGCATATCTGTCATTATGGCTTCCATAACATAGCTCTACTTTGGAGCTAGATGATGCTATATGAAATAAATTACAATAAATAAAAATAGCAGAGAATTTAACAAGTGTCGATATTGCAGTTCATCAGATTTTTTTCATGCATTGGTCCAGTAACTAGTCTATTCACCGATTATACTCTAATAAATATTTTGTTATCTGTTTTAGATATATAAATGGTACAAGACTAGATGATAGAATAATTAGATGTGACTGGGATGCTGGCTTTATTGAAGGACGGCAGTATGGACGTGGAAAAACTGGAGGACAGGTTGGTGTAACTTTTGGACATCATAGTACCTGTATGGATAGATCCGGCATAATGTACTAACTGTAGAAGCAAAACCATCTAACAGTGGTTTTTGCTGGAACCTTGCATAGCACTTAGTATACTTTTAAGAAACACTGATAATTACTAGTGTATTATTTTGTTGATAAAAGCACCGACAATTTCAATTCATCAGAGTGAGCTTGATCAGCACTTCGCTTGCTCCAGCTCGCAATTTACACTCTTAGAAATTGTGTTGGTCCCTGCCTTCATCGACAAAATACTATGTAACAACCAGTGTTTCTTATTGAAAGCATTGAAAATATTGTTAACATGTTTTAACATATAAACACATCTTCAACTTTAGTAATAACCTGTCAAACAAGACCCTTCTCTCTCCCGATTTTTATGGTTTAACTTCATTAGAATTGCTATTTTAACATGTGAATATTGTGGCTTTTGCATTTCAGGTGAGAGATGAATATAGAACTGACTATGATGGAGGCCGAGGCGGCTATGGAAAAATAATAGCTCAGAAGGTTGTCCCCAACACAATGGAGCGCTGATTTTAGTTTATAAGAGTGTGAGATATGTTATATTCATTAATTACAACAACTGACTTTACATTGTGTAAGACTGCAAAAAATGTTAACGAATGCATTCAATTTTGTCCAAGTTTAAGAGTAATTTTATAGGGATCTTATAGTTAATGGTCAAAAATAAAAAATAAACATATTTTTAAAACTTTAAAGACAGTAAAAAGCAATAAGTATAAAATAATAAGATAATCTCTTATATGATTTGTTGAAACTTAAAATAACAAAAAATAAATGCTAGAACTTCATAAGTTAATTCCATAAAATTAAATAGTTAATTACCAATGTTTATGTTTATTAAACTTGAAAAAGTAAGCTTAGCACATGGACAATAATATAAAATTAATGCAACAATTTATACATCAATAAACATTTGTAAACTTTAAAATAATGTACTACAATTTTTGTATAACAATACTTTGACTACTTATTTAACAGTTTTCATAAGAATCTCATCAGAATATGTGTTAAAAACGTTTCTTGTCTATAAGGCCATCATCACTTTCTTATAGTTAAGCATCGAGCTAGCTAAATAGATTATAAAACGTAACAGTTGTATGTAACCATAATAGTTTTGAGACGTAAGATTTTCAAATATAATTATTTATAACATCAGATCAGTTATGGCAAAAGCAATCAGATCCATAAAATGTTAGGTCAACTCAATAAAAATCATAAGTACCACAGCGCGCGTATTACTAGAACATTCGAATCAATTAATAGGTGCTTCAGGCATCAGGTCGAACCAAAGAGTCTTCGCTTCACGGAATTCATATTGGTTAAGGTGTACCATAACCTGAAAGATTTATTAACATTTAACAACCAGAAAATAACAACAGTATGTTTATAATACAGCTATCCAAAAAAAATGTTTATTAATAAAAAAAAACAAATCCTTTGTATCAGTTTTTGTCATGCCCTCACTCGCACCATATTGCTATTAGTATTCTGTAAGTAAAACTGAACTAAAGAACTAGAACCGCCATAAAAGATTCGCTTAATAAAATAGCTTATAAAAATGAGGGAGGCATACCTGTCCGATAATAGGACTACCACCGAGGAATCCCTTATGTGTGCAAACGGTTATTTCGAGCTGCCGCGAGTGTAACTCTGCGTGCGGGATCACCCACTCGAACTGCTCGTCGTACTCAGGCATGCAGTTATCCTTTACCACCTGATAACATGTTATGTCACTTCATAATCCTTTCTTAGTGCTCCTCTTGTCTGCTTCAAGACTTCTTATGAAAATACATGTACTTACAGACAGAATAAACAGAAAAATTAAGGCTTGTACTCAACTGATCAAAATATTAATACTTAGATATAAAACTTACCACTGTCTTTCGTTTAGAATCCTTGGAGCGTCCAGGAAGCAAATATAACTTAACATAAGGATCAGGCACATTGGTAGGGTCTTTGAGGGGTATGTTCCTGTAAAAATGTGGTTAGATTATATAGATCAGCTGGGTGATTATGTAATTCTGATACTATTAAAACATTGATACTAACAGTTTCAGTTACTAATAATGAATTCATATTACAGAAGGTTTATGTTGATTGTAAAACATGAATATATGTAGAAACTGAGATAGAAGCCGAACATAATACAAATCCATTAAATAATGCCTATTGCTGATAGCCACTGATGAACATTGCTTGTATCAAGAGTTCCATAATCGCCATGCTGATCTTCTTCATACTCTATTATATTTCTTTAATGTAATGTAATGATAAATTATTTAATAACAATAAATGAATAAATAAATATTGGTGGACTATTTCACATAGCACTATCTAGCCCAAAACTAAGTAAAACTTTACAACAAAAAAACCAGATAGCTGACAAATTAAATACTTGTAAATTCATACCTATGATACTTTATAACTCCCAGACACAGAACAAACACCTATGTTCATCACACAAATGGTTGTCCTAATCGAACCCACAAACTGAGCTGTAAGGCCAGCGGATTATTATTATTAATTAGATTGTTTTTCTTATCATTATCACTTACATAATTTTGTGCACGACAACAAACAAGGTTTGGTTTTGCATGCTGTAACGAAGCGATAGTAAAATGCGGCCCAAACCAGCTTCACCTGCTGATCTGTAAAAACACAAACGAATAAAAAACGTCGGCAAGGCACGGGTTTTTATTTGACGACGGTACTGGCAGGTGGTTAGTTTTTATGATACTACGGTTAGCGACAAATAAAAACAACTTACGTAGTAGCGAACGAGGCCCTATGAACTAGTTTAGGCGTATCATTTTCAGACGGCGGCTGAGACTCTTGTGGGACATCTGAAAAAAGACGGGTGATAAATGAAGTTTGTTTAATAATGAAAATGATGCATAAAACTGGAAGCAATTCGGCAAAGTGTATAACAGAATACTTACCGATTTCCTTCTCAATTTGTTCAAGTGGGATAGACCTTTGGGACGTAGTGTCCGGGGCCATATCGTCGATGTTTTTCAAATCAGTACTACTCGATTGTATATCTGAAATAAAATATATTCTGGTATTTAAAAGATAAAAAAGCCAAAGGGTTGGTCTATAGGCTAGATTTAGAGATGTTTTTAGGCTGTAAACGTGAACGTGACATCAACATGTCATTTTCATTGCTTAAAAATGTACGCCTCTTCACGAAACGTAACTGTTTCAATGTGTGAGATATTGCAACATTTTATGTGTACGTGCGGCGATTTTACTGTAAAATAAATAAATAATGCCGGACATTTCACACAGCATCATCTGGCCTCAAAGTAAGCAGAGCTTGTGTTATGGGTACCACATGACTGATACACTACTTATATAGGTACTTTTTTGTAAATACATACATATTATACATAGAACCACCCAAACCAGAAACAAATACTTGCAGATCATACATTTGTCCCGCGCCAGGAATCGAACCCGCAACCTTCTGCGTCTCAGCCGGACCTTAGCCCACTGCGCCACAGAGGTCGTCAAATGCGATCAGTACAGGTACTGATAGGTACTGAATGGCGGAGAGCGCACACGACGTATGTAACGACTCGTTCGCTCTGGGGTGCGTTCGACTCAATATGCACTGGTTGACCAAAATCCGACTGTTCGAGCATGCAGAATTTGACCAATGACGAGTTTGTGAGTATTGAGTTTATACGCCTATATTGCACGTGAGAGTAAACACATTGGAGGGGTGTTCATTTTTAGCCTAGAATCTAACTAGAGGATCTTTACTGTTGCGTCACAGCTAGTAGGTACAAGGGTAAACCATTCAGGTATAAACAGTGCTCGATCGACTATGTGGTAGCATCAGCGTTGAACGAAAGTTGATCGTGCACGCCTAGAAATTCATCAGCGCTGGAATGCAGACGTTTGTATATTTTCTAAACTAATATTATAAATAGAAAAGATTTGATTTTTTGTATGTTTGTTTGTAATGGATAAAGTCGAAACCAATTTTAAAAACTCTTTTCTATAGAAAGCTACATTAACAGCGAGTAACATATGCGGAATTCTTTAATCAACAACATCCCTACATTGCAATAATGCAATCTGCATGCACTGTGCGAAGCCAGGACGCTCGTCATTGATATATATCTACGTTCGACTGACTGCAGCGCTTACTATCGAGCAATGTTTGTGCCTTAATGTAACTTACCTGTTGAGAATGGTGCAAGTGGCGCAGTCGGTAGGATGTTTCCATCGATAGCGTCGGGAGCGGGAGCCTCACGGGGCGGCGCGGGTGGAGGGACCGAGGGCGCGGGGGGCGGGCTCGGAGCCTCCATGCGTTCTTCAATCTCTTCTACTTCCTCCTCTCTGACAGCTTCCTTCAGGATCTGTTTAAAGAGTCTTGTTACTATTTCAGACCGCAACTCAGTAAGAGTAGGCTCTTAGAGATGTTATCTTGCATTGGAAATGTCGATGTGTCGTAACCACAACAAAAACACGGTCTGTTCTTGTCATTCTTGTCATTTAGACGACCTCTGTGGCGCGGGCCAAGGTCCGGCTGAAACGCAGACGGTTGCGGATTCGATTCTCGCCGCGGGACAAATGTTTGTATGATCTGCAAGTTATTCTTTTTCCATACGAAATTTTACCTAGTCCGACGAATAAAAGAATCACCAGCATTAGATAATGTTTGATAAAAAAATAGACCTTTCACCTGGAGTAATTAAGTCAAAGTCAAAGACAATAGATACTTTCTTCAATACAATCACAAGGATCACTTTGAAAAGTATACTCTACTATACAGACAGCACGCGTGCGAAGTCTCGGGCAGAATAGTATAGCTAATCTATGTGTGTATGTTCATTATAGACTCTGCAACGGCTGGACCGATTTCGATTAAATTTTTAGGAAACCTTTAGATTGGCCTAGCGAGAGTGAATCTGTGAAGTTTGGTAGCGATGGGATCAACAGAGCTTAGGAACGGCGTGCGAAGCCGCGGGCAGATGCTAGTCTATATATATAAAAATGTTATGTTGGTTTGTGTACGCTTCAAAAACTCAAAAAGTTCTGTACCGATCGAGCTGAAAATTTAGCATGATATATAATCCGCATCAAGGATTGTTTTTATCTTTTTTTTTTGTGCCACTGCGAAGCGTGGCGGGGTACAGCTAATATATTATAAAACAAACACTATATACGTGTTTGCAATAATCACATTCTTAGAAGAGTTAAATAATTGTTTTATTAACGATGTTCGCGTCTGTCTAATAATTAACAACGTGACAGACCTTCAGCTGAAGTGACATGATGATCTTGGATTCAGGCCCGGATTTCTGCAGCATTAGCGGCTGAGTGAGCATAGTGAGATCCTTCTTCTTCAGTAGGGCAGAGAGTGAATATGTCAGCTGGCCCAGCGGGTTCCCGGTCTTCTGATCCAATACCTGATACAAAAAGGATATTTTTGAAGTTATATCATGCATAATTATAGACCACATTTTAAAGCCAAGGCGGTCTATTAAACAACTTCTTATCTTGTCACTTATTTTGAACCAATGTGGTCAAAGAATTAAAGTGCGTCTCAGAGGCTCCTTTCGTGCACTTGGCACATCGTTATCGTTTTAGACATCGGACATGCCGGTTTCCTTACGATGTTTTCCTTCACCAGTTTGAGAGTACTGGTATAGCGTGCATACATTTTTTCAATCAGAAAATCCATTGTCGCACGAATTCGAACCCACGAGAAGGCGAGGCCTCTATCACAATAGAGCACTGGACTACAAGTGCACTAGACCTTGACCTGGCTATTGGCTCGTACAAAGACCAATATAATATATTCTGTGTATCTAACTAGAATTTATATGATTTCCAAACTGTCGAGGCAAACGGTACCTGTATCTCCAGGTTGTCTATTTCCGGGTTCTGCACTAGGTAGGAATAGCCGATCTCGTAGACTGGACAGTCGTTTCTCATCTGCACTCCGGTGGTGTCGGTCTTCTTGCCCACTCGTACGGTCATGTATGGATCAGGCTTGGATTGCGCACGAGCATTCTGTGAATATAACGATTAAAAGTCCAAGTCAAAGAGCAAGATATATAACCATTTATATAAAACATACTCAGATGAGATCGAGAGAGTTCAACGTAAGTTTCTACGAACTATGTAATACAGGTGCTTTATATCACGTTTATCGTACTCACAACTGTTGGACAAGTATAATCTCTTAACCCTTTAATCTAGCTAGACGCATATACATAGAATACAACGTATTGTACTGTATTGATTACAGTTATTTTGACGTTAATGACCTCATTACCAAGCTGTACTATGCCGTGCCCAGGACCTTCCGTAGGAGGCAAGTTCGCGAGGGTATCCAGTTTGCTGTGAACACCTGTTGTACGAACTTTAGACTTCGCAGTCCTTGTTTCCGATATACTATTTTTGTAAAAGCCTCTATCGGCGTGCTATAACTAAAAAACTAAATGTTGTATGCCTAATATTTGGATAATGCAGTGGGCTACGATATTGTTACTATATATTAAAGTTACCATTTATCTAGTACTGTAGTACTGAAGGTATATTAAATAAATTTATATGATTTTATTATACTTTGACTTGCGACTTGCATTTTTCAAACTATGTTCGCTCTCCGCGAAAATACTGGTACATAATTCTTCTGAACTTTAAGTTTTGATGCAACTATAAAAAAGTTTTAAATAATTAATATTTGTGACTTACCGGAAGTTTCTTGCAAGAGTCGATATAGACGGACAATATAGCAGAACTTATATCACCGGTCTTGATAAGGAGGGTTTCTGTCAGCGCCTGCAAAACAAACAATTTTCATTACATAAGAAGCACGACAATTTTAGCAACCTAATAAAACGTATGGCTTCTTTCAATGTCTAGTAAGCAGCATAGCAGCCCACGAAGACAGGTGATGTATAAAACATCTGTCTCCCAACTTGCGCAGTTAGCTATCCGGTTATAGAATACTAGCTGCTGCCTGCGGCATCGCACGCGTGGAACCTACATAAAAAGTTGGCTGCACGCACGAAAAATTGTCACGTTCCGCCTGAGCCGAGCGTGCAAGCGAGACCGCGGAATAAGCGATAGAGAGGCACGATCGGCCTAAGCGTTCGGCTTGTGACGCATCTTAATAGGTTAAAAGTATGCAATTTTTCATCAATGTTTTCTTATGACGTTATCACGTAAAATTATCGTCCGTAAACCGACTTTACAGACAACCATTTATTTTTAAAGTTGAATGAATCTGCATTCTTCACCTCTTTAAGCAGTTTTTGTAGATTTGTACTCCTCATAACTTAATTTCAATGGTGGATGGAGGGCCTTATCTACTGTATCATAGAATTTACTTACGCGGCTTAGCTCAGTCACGTCTGTGGTCAAACGGTGCCAGGAGAGGCGCATATGAACTTTCCCATGCTTAGCTTGCTGAAGGGTTTGTACCTAAAATTCAAATAGCCCATTGAGTTCAATGTTGTTCGAAGTTGAAACAAAAGAATTTATAATTAATTTAATAATAGATTACTGTGTCCATCCGGCCGAATCGCACTACTTGAGAGATATCCAAGGAACATCTGAAAACCATAGCTTTATTTAGAAAAAACAACTAGAGTTTTGTGATTCATGAATATGCAATGTAAATAAAATAAATAAAAATAAATATTGGTGGACAATGCACACAACACCATCTAGACACCAAACTAAGCATAGGTCATAGATGACTGATAGAATACTTATATATTTTTTAATTAATACATACATAGGTAGTTTATGACACCCAGACACAGAACAAACACCTATGCTCATCACACAAATGTTTATCCTTGGAGGGAATCAAACCTTCAACCTACAGCGCAGAAGGCAGTGCTACTACCAACTAAGCTGACAGTCGAATGTGATATTGTGAATATGTCAAATATGATAGAAAAAGAGATACAGAAACATGTTATGAAATCATTAGTTATTTACTCTTAAATCTGTATATTAAATATGTATAATGCATAGATAAAATATATACTATTTTTAAAACTATCATGGTTTTGCACATAATTTTCACTCAAAACGGGATATTTACCATGATATATGAGTTTTTCTGCTTCTCGATATTTCGGCACAGTTGCATGCGCCATGATCACGAGATAAACTGAGTCTTTGCGGGTGGATGTTATTGGCAGACAAAACGGTCTACCCTCTTTCTCAGTCTTTTACTGCGAACATTACCCCTACTACCGGTTTCACTGTCACTAACAACTAATCGTGATCGAGTTGTTAGTGACAGTGAAACCGGTAGTAGGGGTAATGTTCGCAGTAAAAGACTGAGAAAGAGGGTAGACCGTTTTGTCTGCCAATAACATCCACCCGCAAAGACTTCAGTTTATCTCGTGATCATGGCGCATGCAACTGTGCCGAAATATCGAGAAGCAGAAAAACTCATATATCATGGTAAATATCCCGTTTTGAGTGAAAATTAAAATATATACTTATTTATACGAGGTCTACAACAGACAAATACTTAGACACACAGTAAAATAAACGTAAAACACAAACATAACATAACGTATTAAACATACACATGCATACTCACCTAGTACCTAAAAGCCAAGCACTTCGTGCGATTATAAAACAATTGTGTATGATAAGGAACCAACTAATATTTATAGGTAGGTAATTTTGGTTATCATGAAGAGTGATTTCGTGAAAAGTGACGGAAGTGTGGAACAGGAAGCCAGGGAAGATGCGCGATATTTGATTTGACATATGGTCGCGCGTACAGTTGGCCGTCAGATTGTACCCATTTTCCGATAGGTTGGTACTGTCAGCCAACAGTGTGATGAGAATGTGAAAGGGAAAGGAAAATAGAGAAGGAAAACGCATCAGCTGTGCGTTTAACCAGCTGCGTTTTATATGAAGTGTGCTGTTATATAAACTAATTTAGGATATAATGTTACTTTTGGTTGTTACTAAAGTAAGTGAGATGTCAGATGTTACAGATCATATGCGACTACAGTAACGGTCGCTCGATTTGAAAGTTGTTTTGGTTTTAGCCAGTACCTAGTGTCAGAGTTAGGTACAACATGAGTTCACATGACGGGAATGCCTACTCCGCGAAAACCTTTATGCATATTGTTAGTAATTTATAACGTTATACAAGGCTGTAAGAGCGGCAGTCAATATCAAGCTTCTGTGCAGTGCTATGGGGTAGTTCGGTGTCGACCCATTGAACATTCTTAGAGTGGTCATATCATACCTACGCTACGATGTGCGTTGAGCGAGGATCATCGGAATGCTTATTAGTTCTGAATTATATAAAAATATGTTAATAGAAACAGATACGAGACCTGACCTACCAATAAGAGATAGGTTCAAATCTGATTCAACTTTTAAAACTATCATAGTTAATACCTATAATAAATGACCGAACCGGACATTTCACACAGCATCCTCTAGCCCCAAAATAAGCATAGCTTGTGGTTTGGGGTACCAGATGATTGATACACTACTTATATACTTTTTTTGTAATGACATACATAGAAACACCCTTCTGGGTGTTCATGGTATATTTTGGGTGTTGCAGAAACAACACTGTATACCATGATTTACAAAGTTTTTCTATAGTAAATATCTCGTATATAGTGAAAATTATATCTGATTCATTCCAAAGGGGTGACAGTTCTGAGCATTCCGGCGCAATAGGTACTAAATGATTGTGTATTTCTAGCATTATACGGTTAGTTGTGTAAATATGTACTGTACAGTAATATTATTTTACAGTAGGTAGGTACAGTGTAGTGCGGCAGCGACCAACCTGCCCAGGTTTTCGTCCCTGCCCGCGCGGTCCCAGTCGAAAAGTCTGATGTCTAACCTCGTAGCGCTGCGCCGAAGCATTGACTGTCACACACAACCCACCGATATTTACACACACATACATAAATACACACCTGATATAGATTAGTATACTTACCTATATACATATGAATTAGTTTTTGTTTTAAAAAGTTCAAGTATTAACAATGTCGGAATTGTTAGTATTTTTGTGTATTAGCCCAAAAAATCTCCATTTATCCGTGAGCCATTTTGTTCGGACGGATGTGTGTTGCCGCCTTAACTCGACCGGATTGTAACAAAAACACGCCAAAATAAAAAAGTAACACCCAGATATTAAAATTAGATTATACAATAATCTTAGAGTCACCGTTATATAGTTCAAGTTTTTGATTAACATAGGATTTAATTACTTAATGAAAAAAACCTTTTTTTAGTTACATTATGTGCATGTATGTTTCCATATACCAGTGACACTAAAATTGAGTACAAATATTCAAACATAGAAAATGAAATGTCGCTATATGACCAAGTACATGTAGCGAGGACGGACCTTCCAAGGAAATCGTCATTATATTGTCCCATTCCAGGGTCCCAGTCCCAGAGTTCGCACTGGAGCTCTTGACTCTTCCTTGAGCTTACTATGGCCTTGGGACAAATCATAAGACATGACACATTAGATTTTAGAAAAACATTGTAATCTGAATTGGTAAAATTGAATTTAAATTTTGAAATGGCGGGCACTTTCCATCCTACAAGTACACCCATACTACAATAAGGAGATATATCATAAATAACACAGTGTACACACAATAGAGTCGTAGACTTCATGAATATTGTGTAGTATTATTTGAAGAGAATAAACTTGCAAGAAAATAATATTGCTAAAAGAAGATTAGAAAAGAGATGGAAATTATTTGCAAAACTTACCTTTGTTGCGTAAAGCACATACATCGCCTAAAACTAAATGTAACTAAAACTAAACATGCGTTCGAAGCAGTAATGGTTTTAAATAAAAGGACCCATCGAATCGAGACCCAAACATAATATATTTTTAATTTTTCATGCTTGTCCTATTACAATATACAGGTCTTAGATACGGGTGTATTAGTCCTTTTATTTATAGTGCACCAGTAAGCGATTATGAAGTCGAATTTATTACCGCTACCGATGTTAGCCTCCGTTACCAATCATTACCCCTTCTATCTGGAATTAACAGCTACCATGCAAGCGTACGTCATTTAAGCTATATCTACCCACCGTCACCTTAGCTCTACAAACACATGGCTCGTAGCCCCGCCCATTTCCCGTAGTTCTCTTGTGCGCGGTGCTAACTCACCTGCCGAGTTTGTCGTCATCGTTGCCTTCGTCCTTGTCGAGCACCTCAATTTCCAACGCTTGACCCATAGAGTGCATTATACGCGCCTTTACGCCAAACGTCCCGCGCAAACATAAGTAAAAACAAAAACTTATTCGCAACTACTTGAATAGACAACACGAAATTATTTACAAAAAATCAGATCGGCGCGTTTAAGCAAACTTGTTAATAGTAAAGCGGTAGAAAAGTATCAAACTTTTTGCTTTAAAAAAAAAAAATATTGTCAATAGTCAAATACCACTGCTTTATTTAACACAATGCTCTTAAGCTGGCAGAAACAGGCTTAAATTGCGATTAAGGTGCGCCATCGTTGCTAATAACTCACCGTCGCCGATATTAAATATCGTACAAATTTTGTGAAAAAAAACGAGTATAGAATTAAACCCCTCTACTTAAAAACATCTATCAACCTCTGTTAAACGTAAATCACAGATTGACATAAATAGTTAGGCTATTGTTTAGGTTGAGAGGCATTTTTAAGTAAGGCTGATAATACTTAAAATATGTAAAACTGTAGATACATAAATAAAATAAGTTATAAAATATGTTAGAAGAATGCTTACCGCTCCCATTCACAAAATATTAATTAAATAAAATACAAAAAAAAATACTCTAAATTATTGTTGCAGCCATATAATAAAGAACAACATTGACAAGCAATCACCCAAAATAAATAAGAATTGTAAACAAACTTCAAAAATATGTTTAATAATGAAAGATGCTTGAACGCACATGCTCATTCCTGATAACAATGACGTGAACAGCCAAATTGAAATTACGAGGTCCATCACAAAATGCAGCAGTACTCAGTTCGAGCGGCCATCGCGTTATGTAACTTAAATAGTAATTATTAGGTTTATTTGAAAGTTTTCAACTAAAAAAAGGTATAAACGTTTAGTCTGGTACAAATTATAATATTAATGTAGTAAGGAGAAATGTACAGCTAATTCTGAACGTTTCTAGCAGTTTCATAGTTTATAATGGGTTTTTTTCGTAGATATCATACATATTCATAAACTTCGAGGCCGCTTTATGTTCAACCATTATTTAAAAGATGTTATTATATATTTTACATTTCGTTTCCTTAGTACAGTAGTTCAATCCATGAGTTTCAAAAAGAGCCGTCGTGCATTTTATCAAAATATTGCTCCGAAATTTTGCGGCTAAACAAATCGAGGCCGCTTTGAACTTTACTAATTCTCCACCATTGAATTTATCTGTATAAGAATGTATTTCATTAAAAAAAAAATATTATAATATACCTCTTTATTATACGCTTTATATTAGCTTCACTTGTATGTATGTATGTTTGTTTGTATATTTGTAACCGACTCCTTAGGACGCGATTTTGACATTATTATCCGGCATTATTTATTTTAAACGGCCAGGTTTCATTCAAATTTTGCACACCTGTCAAAGACCGATGACAATGCAATAATTCAAAAAAAAAAATTATCCGATTATCCTAAAACTAAAAAGTTGAAAATAAATAAAAGTTAAAAAAAACTAAAAAACACGCTTTATATAGAAAACCAAACTAAAAAATAGAAAATAAATTGTAATAAATGTAAGTAAGAAAAAAATGTTTTATATAAAAACACTATTATTTTTTGAAAACAAAATTTAATTATAGTTTCAATTTTAAAGACTGAACCAAATTAATTTATTCCATTGATGAACTCTCGTCTAAATGAGTTACAAAATGCTTTTATTGTATGACAAAGTTGATCTAAACTTAAATAGAAATCATATCAGAAATGAGCTTCATATTCAAGCATTGACTTACCATAGAATACTCCAAAACAACAATAGAAAAATAAGCAAGCTTATAAAAATTAAAAAATGTGCATTCTACAAATCTGTCAAAAGATTAGAAGAACTAAATACTGTGAAGGATTGGTAGAAAAGGAGGCTGGGTGGACTGGGTTTTTGTAAATTGACCAACCAAGGATAGGCCCGACAGAATACTACACAATCGGCGGATCGCAAACACAATCGGCGGATCGGAGTCGAGGACCTTTCGAAACTGTCTTGACATTGAGTCAAACTGCTTCACATATGTCGTAGATCCGTAGACCGTCTTGGGCCTTTTTGGATAGGGATTCAGGAAATTATATCTTTACTACTCTTGCATACACGTGATATTGTCATTGAGGCAAATCCCAACCTCCATAGATAAGTGTTAGAAAATTCGTACCTCGCACCAATAGTCCCAGCGTGGGTTGACGTCATTATCGATATGTTTCGTCTTCCATTGCTGCGCGCCGACTGTTATGATGGCGTACGGGTCTGACTTACCCTTACCTGTGATTCAAACGTATTACGGATATTAACACGTGTAAGATTTTCAAGTCTACCGCACACGTATAGACCCACAACAGTTGTGTTGACATGTCTATGTGATTTTGTTTTTTTTTTCAAGTATAAGGGCGAGTATCTATCAAGGCGGTGCGGAGATATGTGTAATAGAATAGAGCAAGAGCCCGCGACGATCAGACCTTCCTCATTTTATAAAAGCTAAAAGTTTCTCTGTGTATGTTCTCAATCCAGGTAAGAACGATCCCCGACTATAAGGTTTGGATCAGGTGGCTTTGGCAGTTAACAAGTAGGTTTATAAAATTGCACCTCAAATTCGTTAGAGTATAAATCTGTTTTTATATAATATATTTTTTTATTTTTTATCATATTTTATTTGGAATAATATTAAAAATTCACGTCGTCCATTATCAGAGACTTGGTATGGTCGCTAACTCCGCCAGACCCTTAACCTATAATAAATTGTAATTATATTTACGTCAACTATCAATACACAGAGAAACATTCAGCTTTTATAAAATAACGCAAGTCTGATCGTTGCGGGCTCTTGGGCTATAAAATAGACTTATAGAGTATGACGTCATCAGCGCACAATACTGATAGATTATACTAGATATCCTAGCTATGATCTAGCTCTGTAGAAGTGTTAAAAACATAATGTAATACCTAGCATAGAAACGTCTTTCTTCATAAGATTCTCGCCCTTCACGAGATGGATACGCAAAACGCCCTCTGGTTCGGGCATGCGCAGATCGACCGTGGGTATTTCATCGCTGAGTTTTATTGGTAGCTTGTTGGGTAGCACCATCATCTTGGCGATTTGTTCTACTATGCAACGACGCAGTAGGTCACTGGAAAGAATAATTATTATAGTAGAAGAGCTCTTCCGAATAAGTGAGTTACTACATATTTATTTATTATTACTATACTACATATACATATTTTTTATTTCTGCGGCCAGAAAGTTATACGAGCGTTGCCTGTTTCTGAAAGTTACATGCACATGTTCTTTTTAGTGCATTTTATTATAAATTAAGAAATTTGTATGGTTTAGTACATCAGTCATGTGGTAACCATAACACAAGCTCTGCTTACTTTTGAGCCAGATGATGCTGTGTGAAATGTCCGGCATTATTTATTTATTTGAATTGATTTATCAATTTCACAAAAGCAGCCAATATAACACTAATAGACAATATATACAATGGGCGGTCTTATCGCTAAGGAAGCGATTTCTTCCAGACAACTCTTGGGATGTAGATGTGCTTAAGTTATTTGGAAGATTGGTCGGGGTGCACTAAATTATGAACTATAACTAACCTACCTACTTATATAAAATAAATAAACGCAATAAACTTGCACAATATTATTGATACTTATATATATTTACATAAACGATATACACAAATACAGATACCTAACACAAATTTAAATAAATAGTTATAAAATATTACAAGGAATAATAAACATAATTTAAAAAAAACAGAGAGAAACCATTCTTTGATCCTAGCTTTGAACACGGCTAGTGAAGGGGATTGTCTTATGGAAGCTGGTAACGCATTTCATAAGTTTGTAGTGTTTTTAGAAAATGGATTGGCTACAACAAAAAGAGTGGGTCTTTATATAGTTACCACGTACACATACAAGACATTTTCGTATACGTAGACATATACGTTTCTATGTATAATATGAATGTATTTAGATAAAATACTGTATTTATGTAGTACATCAGTCATGTGGTACCTATTAAACAAGCTCTGCTTACTTTGGGGCCAGATGATGCTGTGTGAAAAGTCCGGCATTATTTATTTACTAGCTACTAGCTAGTACAATAAGTACCTATTTGTGGGTTTGGATTGGCACTACCTACCCTATCAATGCTTTTCTAGCAATGCTGTTACTGCAACTACGTGATTGAGTAAGTGTTCATGCTTAATACCACAACTTACAGCACGGCAAATCTAAATCGTTCGTGGCCTACACAATCTATGATATTGGCCCTGATTCTGCAGTTTCGCAAGACCTATAAATAAGGCCTAGGCTTTATTTTGTTTACATCAAAGTCCAAATTAGAGTAACACTTTTAAATGACACTTTTTAAATTTACGTGTGATACATGTTTTAGCTCATTTTAGTCATAACTTAAAGACGTGTTGGCGATTATATTTGGCCGACTTGAAGCAAACATTGCGCTCTTTTTTATTTTTCTCGAGTTATTGCCGATTTTATTAGAAATGTTGTTGTTTTTACTTCAATAGAGCTAGACTTATTGGATCGGGTGTGAATAATTGGAATAAAAGCTTTATTCCAATTATTCTTTGTGATTAGAGCAAAAATAATCCGTATAATTATTTTATATGATATATAAAATAACAAATGGCGAACGACAATATACGATATAAGTTTTCGCATTGCCAATTCATCCTCAAGAAAACGTCAGATGTCAGTAGAGAGAGCTGCAGCTTACCTACCGTTTGTGAAAGGGGTGACGGATAAAATTGGACACTTGTTGCGAAGGAAATATGCCATCAAGACAATATTCCGACCCCTTACTTAACTTAGACAATTGATACGCTCTCCTAAAGACAAAGACCCTTTGAGTGTACCTGGCGTTTACAAGATTCCTAGTGATTGCGGAAGCTCCTACGTAGGTGAAACTAAGAGGAACATTTCTACCAGGTTGACTGAACATATTCGTGCCGTGAAGAATGCTGACATTGAAAAGTCAGCAATTGCAGAGCACTCGCTAACCTCTGGCTCTACACATTACATTCGATTTGATAAGGCTCAGGTACTATCAAGAGAAAGATTCTTTGTACCTCGAAAGATCCGTGAAGCAATCGAAATCGGCCGTGTTCCAAACTTCAACCGAGATAAAGGTTGGTTTATTTCTCCAGCCTGGAAACCTTGTCTGCACGGAACGTATTATAGTCACGATGTGGAGCCGGTTAGTGATAGTGTCAGTGCTGTATGTTTGACAGTTCCTAATGTTGTGGGCACGAATGGCGAAGTAGAAGAGCCAGTACTAGCACCAAATTTGTTACCGCCTGCCGTGACAACGTTTTCCTCTCTACCCGCACGCACGACTTGCGCCACAAGATACCTCACCCGCAGTGCGAACCGTGAACTCGAGCGGCAACGAGCGGACCGCGGATCAAACTCACCCTGATGAATATTCTCTAGATGAATCGAAACAATGTCGGTGCCTCCATCGACAAAATAATACGTGAGTAAAGCCCGTGTTTATCAAAATGGACAATATACGACTTTGTGAAATACTATAAACAATATAAACACTTGACACAAGCAAAATTAACATTATTATAACACATGCCATTAAAGAAGATGAAAACTGCGAAATATCAATTCAATAAAGGAATGTGAAAAGGAATGTAAACTATTTTAGAACTATAATTTAAAAGTGCTCTAATTTGGACTTTGATACAAGCAAAATAAGGCCGTATTTTAGGTAATTTTATCTAGTCTGGCGTAATCAGTATTACAATTAAGCGGAGATTTTGCCATCAGGCCACTCTTTTACTAGTTCTGTCATCTGACAAAATAAACAACGTGGTTTAACTTGTACCTGAAACCCGGCATGTCAAGAACATCAGCCACTCCGACCAAGTTGAAGTCGATTGAAGGGTTGTTGAGGAAGAAGATCTGAAGACCTCCCACCAGCGGCATCTTTGTGATAAGTGGCTTCATCACCACGCGAAGCATACCGTGGATCTAGAACGCACGGGTTTATTATCAAAAACCGGTTAAATAAAAGTCAAGCTCCCGTAATTTAAAGTTTTTTACTAAGGTTTACCTGTAGATCTTTGATACCTCCTCTGATGCGTTGGAGGACGAATGAAATATCGCAGTCGCCAGCATAGCTGAAAGAAGTAAATTATGTCATCCATCATCATTATCATCATCATCATATCAGCCATTATGAAGTCCACTGCTTAACATAGGCCTCCCCAATAGATTTCCAGGAAGAACGATTTTGAGCCCTTTCCATCCACCGACTTCCTGCGATCTTTACAATGTCTTCAGTCCATCGGGTGAGGGGTCGTTCTACGCTTCGTTTTCCTGTCCTTGGTCGCCAATCGAGAACTTTTACTCCCCAACGGTTATCAGTTCTGTGAGCTATATGGCCTGTCCATTGCCACTTCAACTTGCAAATTTTGAGTGCTATGTCGGTGACTTTGGTTCTTCTACGGATGTCCTCGTTGCGGATTTTATCACGTAGTGAAACACCCAACATAGCTCTCTCCATTGCACGTTGCGCGACTCTGAGCTTGTGTATTAGGCCAATAGTCAGCGACTAAGTCTCAGTTCCATATGTCATCACTGGCAATACGCACTGATTATAGCTCGATTATGTCATCATCTCTGGACAAACATTTGTGTGATGAACATAGATGTTTGTTCTGTGTCTAGGTGTTATAAAGTATAATAAGTAGATATGTATTCTATCAGTTATCTCGCCACCATTAATACAAGCTTAGTTAATATGCTTAGTTTAGGGTTTGCACATGGGTTTGTGGGCATTGTCCACCAATATTTATTTATTATAAATTTCTTAATATGTCTTAACTATGAATATTGAATTCGAATTGGTATAATCTATAACTGTTAAACGACTGACAGTTATCAAACGCCATAAAAAAAGAAAAAAGAACACACATTAGAAAAGATGATATTGTCAAAAGCGCTAACGTTACATTCGAAAAGTTAATATGGTTTTTAAGTTATCTAATTTAACCACGCAACTTTTTCAAAATTTTCTTTCATAAGAACCTTCTCCTGACAATAACAAATACAACAAAAAATAATTAGCGAAATCGGTCTACAGTCTAGTCAGTTACAGTCTACATTTGTATGGAGAAGTTTACTGAGTTAGGTTCTTTGATATAGACGCAGCCGGCTGCCACGCTCGCCCCATTTGATTATAAACCTTAATTCACATGTTTACAGTCTACTTTTGTATGGAGAAGTTTACTGAGTTACGTTCTTGGATATATTATCTACATTCTGAACATAAATATTGCATCATCTGTGTTCATTCAGTATTTGATTGGCAGTCGCCATAATTACTGATTTTGAAGTGATTTATTACTAAACTCTAACGCGCCAAAATAAGTTTTCACTTCTGTCGGCACTCCCGGAGTGCAACCCGATTTTTTTTTATTTTATCATTTCTATTTAGCTTGTAGGCAGTAACTTATGCAAATTGTACCTCAGGTACACAACCACTGTTTGGATACTATTATTATTAAGATGCCTTTGATATATTGGAACTATTATAGTTCTAGACTATTATAGTCGTCGAAATATTCGTCGAATTCAGTCGAATTGACAGTTCTTTTGTTGTCTATTGAATATAATATTGACACATCGTCTGTTGTAGAGGTATCGACATCGATTGTCAAACGATAACCGTTGTAAATTAGCAGATCCCGGAGCCAGTGTCTTGTTTGTAAGCTTCGATCAGAAGGGGCGAGAATAGTTGCGTTGGGAAACTCGGTGCAGACGCATCCTTAAGTATAAAGCTAAAACCAAGTTACACTTCAATACTTATCCAACTTGATCAAATGACTTACAATAAATCAATATCCATGATGACCTCATCCCTAGAAAGGTTCTTGTCGTAAACCTTCACTCCGCCAATGCGAGGTGCCTGGAAGTAAAATATTCCATTGCCATTAAACGTTTATAGCGTCGTAAATCTACTTCAAAAATGCATAAGTGTTGATGAGAGTGCACTCATGTGAACGTTTTGATAAGTGTAAACAAGTCATAGATTCTTCAGTAAAACATGCAGTCATAAACTCTTATGACGGGATTATTTCAATTTATAATCATTACACGTGAGTAGACAATTAAATTCAAGGTGATTCAAGGTCATTCGAGGGTCATTCTAGGTGTTAAAATAATAAGTAGGAGTACTTTCATTTTAGATTGAAATACATAATTAAAAAAGTCAATTTGTATTCTTTTCATGCTGTGGACATTTAATTGTGACTGGAACTGAGTCTGAAATTCATATACCCAAACTAAGGAAATATTGAAGATTCGCTTGTTCAAAAAGCATTGATTTTTATCAAACGGAGGAGTCAGTTAACGATAAGTTTCCTCATATTATGGATAATATGTATGTACATATGTCCAAAAAAAGCCAGTCATGTTTGACCTCTGTGGCGCAGGGGACCAAGGTGAAACGCAGATGTTGCGGGTTCGATTCCCGCCGTGGGACAAATTTTTGTATGATCTGCAAGTAATTGTTCGGGTCTGGGTGTTTCTATGTATAATATGTTTGTATTTACAAAAAGTATATTATATAAGTAATATATCAGTCATGTGGTACCAATAACACAAGCTCTGCTTACTTAGGGGCTAGATGAAGGGGCTAGAAGCTGTATGAAATGTTCGGCATTATTATTATTAACTTAATTAGACTATTGAGTAATCTTACAATAGTCCCTAGGATCATTCTCTCAAACTTGAAACCGCTGAGTTTAAAGTTAGCGAGACTCTCGGCCACCGCCGGCTCGATGGTATCCTTTAGAAGAGTGCGCGCAAAGTGGTTCACATTGGGCCAAATTTGGAGAAGGATCTGTGAAACAAGATTTAAAAGTACATTACGATTATGATAACGCCATCGAAAACGTTCCAACAAGCTATAAACGAATAACTCAGGCGTTTATAATCCTGTAGTTCGTAAAATTAACTACTAAAATCCTAATGACAAAGACAGAGTAAAAAGAATGACGCCATAAGATAAGACAGTTCCAGGTGACAAATATTTGAAATGTAAACTTTATGGTTGGATAATTTCTAGGTGCTTAACGACTTTGTTTATTTAGCTGTCTTTTGCCCGAGCTATTCGTCATTTATAAAACCACGACGCACAGAATAAATAATAGTCAGATCCTTAAGGTCCTTAAAATTTCGACAATGACCTTGAATCAGGGCGTCTACTTTGTGAACTGAACTGATACGATAAAGTCGTTGAAAAGTATGTCAAATTCAGTAGAATTGTCAGTTGTTTCGTTGTCAAATTCCAATTATCGTGTTATAGAGGATACGACATCGATTGTCAGATGTAATGTCGGTCTTTCAATCTCTTAAAACGATGCAGCTAAGTGTAGGGTTTTGCATGATTATTGACCCGATATATCGTTCGATTTTAAAAGTAAGCCCCCTGTTGCATATAACTAACTAAAGGATCGTAAAATACGAACGGTCTTATTTAGTTAGCACCAAGGTCTGAATTAGAGTGACATTTTTATATATTAAATATCTATTTAACATAGCTGTGTTTTAGCTCATTTTAGAAGCCATGTCATTTGATGTTGATTAAAATTGCAGAAAACCTAGAAAAATTAATTTAACAATCAAAATAAAACTGTTACACTGATTTGGCTTTTAGTGTAAGCAAAATAAGGTCGCACGTATTTAAACAGCAATGTTTAAAGTCTGTAAACTCACTCTGTTCAACCACTCGGCGCGTTCCACATCAGGGAAGAAAACCTGTTGAACAAAAACAGATTAGAACTGCATAATGCTGCATTACCGGAAAAATGAAAAACATACACAGTAACAATTTATTGCAATGTCTTGTACAGTAAATATAGACTGGTTTGTTTTTACTCCCCAGATCACTGGAGCTGGACCCAATAAAGGTAGAAGTCGCTCAATAGGTACCTAACCTATCATTATGAGAGTTTGAGTATCTGTGATTTGATTTATTGTGATACTAGCTGCTGCCCGCGGCTTCACACACGTGGTACCTACATAAAAAGTAGCCTATGTCCTTTTCCAAGGTCCTATCTGTCTCTATACCAAAATTCATCAAAATCGGTTCAGCGGTTTAGGCGCGAAAACGTGACAGACAGACAGACAGAGTTACCTTCAAATTTATAATATTAGTAAGGATTATTTTAAGACGATGTCCTCAGCCAATTAATTTTTATATGATAACTTGTTTATTGGTTATCTGCTCGGTAATTGAAGCAAAAATAGTTATAAAAATATATGTATATGGTATGTATTTTATATATTTTGTTATATCCTACTCATTCGTTTCAAACTGTTTTTAAATTAACTGTTAGTTTTATAATTTTACTATGAAATAATGTCTAAAATACTCAGTAATCATCATCTTTTCCTAAAGTTGAGATCGTCGTTTTTACTGGCAACATGCACTTATAAAGCTAATTAAAACATTACCAGCTAAACTTTTTACACAATTCCTTAATAAAAAAAACACGTTTTGAGCGTCGCGGATGAGCGTCAAAATCATTTGGTCAGGGAGACGCTTTAAAGTTAAGAAAAAAACTATATTCATATAACTATTATTATAATTTCAAAATCGACTCTGTCTGTACGTATCTATCTTTGTTACATTTCACGGCTAAACGGCTTAACGGAGCTTCATAAAATGTATCAAAGAGACGGCTTGTATCTTGGGGATGGACATAAGCTACTTTTAATATAGGTACCACGCGTGCTAAGCCGCGGGCAGCAGCTAATAATATTACAAAAATAACTAATTTGGCTTTTACGACAGTAAACAGTAGAACTAGCTGTTCCTGTCTGCGTCTTTACCCTCGTAGTGAGTAGATAAAAAGTAGCCTTCGATAATCTAGATTCACATCTATTACCTACGCCAAGTTTCGTTCAAATAGGTTTCACCATAAATGCGCGATTGAGTTTTAAAGAAACATGCAAAAGGCTACACATATTTTCACATTACAAACCTACCACTGTCCTACTAATTAGTATACCTAGTACCTAATTAGTATTTGTAGTAGGATCTTACCCAAGCAGGCAACTCATCAAGCTTAGCGAGTACAACATCTTTATCAGAAGAAAGTGCAACCGCCTTGGCCAGGTTGCGACGGTACTCGCTGTCCTTACGCCACTGATCTCGCAGCACAGAGAGCAGGATCGGCGTGATGAGCCAGGCCACGCTCCATTGCATATACCCAACGAAGTAGATAACCCCGACCACAGACACCTGCGGCAATGGATGGCGAGCATGAGAAATCATACTAAGAGAATACAATGCTTAATTACTTCTGTGAACTCTGTGATGGAGTGGGCGAGGATCTGAGGTGCAGAAGGTTTATAACCCGCCGCGGGACTTATGTTTGTATGATCTGCAATATTTGTCTCGTTTCTGGGTGTTTTTCTATGTAAAACATGTATATACCTACATACAAAGTAATATATCAAGAACAGAATAGCATAGAAAACATAAATTCAGTCCTTCACTCAAAATACAGAAGCAAAGATAAAAATAGGAAGTTAACAATACCTAAAACAATTACAAAAATAATGATTAAATGAATTTTCTGTATCTATTCTGTACACGTGGTGGTGAAATGGTCAGTCATGTAGTTACAATTACAACAAGCTCAGCTTACTTTGGGGCTAGATGATGCTGTGTATAATGTCCAGCAATATTTAGTTATTTATTCTCTTTCAATATGGGAAAGTATATACTATATAAAAAGATTACAACTGAATAAATTTATTAAGGAACTCAAGACCTGGTTACAATCTAAATGTTTTTATAACGTATTTGAATTAATAAAATGACATACATTTAATTAAGTAATATTCCTAAGTGACGTTTATATTGAATTATACTTGTGTTATCATGTTTTTTTTGTATAAATGTCTCACTTTGTTAGAAAATATTGTACACCATTTAGCAAATGGTAGCATAGCGAACTTAGCAATTAATAACACCTGTAATATACTTATGTTCCACAATAAATGAATAATGAATTATGTGTTCTAAACCAGTGTTCCATATGCATGAAGATTCCACAGTCCATTGCATACAGGTATTAAAAAGTATTTGCATTTATAACCAAGTAGGTACATATGTATCAATGTAAATGCATTTCTACTGCAGAAATTATAATACTATTATATCCTTTCAGTTCGGACGATGCCTAATGGTATGACAGAACGAATTATTCAATTTATCGATCGACCCACTGCTTCTACGCGACAAAATATCAGAAACTAGCGACCCGCTCCGGCTTCGCACGGGTGCAATGCTGATACTAAATATACTACAGAATGTCTTTGTATACAAAGTTATCTAAGAGACATACATAAACTAAGAGATAGACATATACCATTGCGGACTTTTGTGTAGACCTTTTTAAGGTGTACAATACTGTAGTACATTATTAGGGTTCAGCCAGCGTTTGCAATGTAAGCGCAAAAAAATGTGTTTTTCGACACCACATTAGAAACCTCTTAAATTATCAGTGTTTTTCTGCTATATGTTGCATGTTTTATACATATAAACCTTCCTCTTGAATTACTCTATCTATTAAAAAAAACCGCATCAAAATCCGTTGTATAGTTTTAAAGATCTAAGCATACATCGGGACAGACAGACAGCGGGAGGCGACTTTGTTTTATACGATGTAATGATTCCGTATAAGACGGTGGCCACAGCAAATTAACTTTTGTATTTAAAAAGATCTTTTTTACCAATATTTAGTTGCTATCAGCTCGTTTATAAATAAAAAAATAATAAAATAATATTTAAAAATATAATATGTATTTATAATATTTTGCTACTTCCTCGGGTTAAATTACCTAGTTAGTCAAATTAGTTACCTAATTTAAGATAAATATTGTTCCTATCTAGTTCTAAGGTCTTTTATTTTTCTATTTCTTCATCATTTATATTGTTTAACTCAACATATGTAACGCTTTGGGTTTATCTGTAACTAGCGACCCGCCCGAGCTTCGCACAGTTGCAATGCTCATACTAAATATACTACAGAATGTTTCAGCCAGCGTTTGCAATATAAGCCCAAAAAAGTGTTTATTTACGACATCACATTAGAAACCTCTAAAATTATCAGTGTTTCTCTACTATATTATGTATGTATCATATATATATACGTTCCTCTTGAATCACTCTATCTATTTAAAAAAAACCGCATTCAAATCCGGTGCGTAGTTTTAAAGATCTAAGTATACATAGGGACAGACAGACAGCGGGAAGCGACTTTGTTTTATACTATGTAGTGATGTTACTCTTATTTAAATAAATAAACTTGAAACTTGAAATTGTGTTTTGTTAGTTTTATAATTTAATTATGAAATAATGTCTAAAATATTCAAATCATCTTCTAAAGTTGACGTTGTTTTAACTTTCAGCTACACTAGTAGAGGGAAAGCAAATTAAAACATTATTCTATGTATAATATGTATGTATTTACAAAAAAAAAAGTATATAAGTAGTATATCAGTCATGTGGTACCCATAACACAAGCTCTGCTTACTTTGGGGCCACATGATGTTGTGTGAAATGTCCGAAATTATTATTATTATTATTATTATTGTGTGCATGTATTTAGTTCGTTCTACCAAATAAGTATTTCTTTAATTTAATGTTTGTAACTTTAACTTTAACCTGATAAATTTCTTTAGAATTCCTTATTTGGATGTTTTCTGATAAAACAATCGTTATTTAAGCGCCGGAAATCATTACATAGTATAAAACAAAGTCGGTTCCTGCTTTCTGTCTGTCCCTATGTATGCTATGTATGCGTATCTTTAAACTACGCAACGGATTTTGATGCAATTTTTTTTAATAGATAGAGTGATTCAAGAGGAAGGTTTATATGTATGACACATGCATAATATAGAAGAGAAACACTGATAATTTTAGAGGTTAGCGTTATGGGTTCAACGTATTAGAACTACTGAGCTACAGCAACGTGTGGCCGGGTAACGTAGTTAACAAGAATCATAACCTTATTTTAGCAAATCAAAGTTTTACTGTTAGTTATTAACAGTAGTACAGTATACCTAATTCTAACTTAACTTATAATTATAAATTTGAATACATTTAAACACTACTTAAAACAAAAAAAGTGGTAGACAAGATCATTAAATCAGGAAGTCGCCTAACGAACACAATAGTACTTATAAAGAAATTGTTGCAACGCAGACGAAACATCGAAATAAATACCATTAGGTATATATTATTAGATATACGCCATAATTACCCGTTACTAAAACATTGTGAACTCTGTTCGCGAAAATTAAAAAAAAACTAAGTATTGCGAAACTTTACCATTATCTTAGTAAGAAATTGCTTGTAAATTAAACTGATTTCGAGTAGTGAATATAAAAAGGTACATACCTTTACAAGCCCCTCAAAGATCATGCCTGTTTATATATGTATGTATTACAAATGGCTGTCTAACGCCAATTTCAGCAATATTCCGATACCGATATTCTTTTCGTTCCTTATTTTTTCTAATTTAAATAGTAAAACGAATAGAGTTACATTAATTCTTACGATAGTTGACTAAAGTAGAGTCTGATAAGAGATAAGTAGGTAAACTTTGATATTTTTGCTATCATCGATGATAACCAGTCGCAACATTTTCAAATTCAGTGCTTCATATTAAAAGTAGATACTTACCTACCAATGTGAGGAATTCAAACTTTTGTTGTATATCATTCTACATCTTATTGAGTTATTTAGAACCAGTGTTGTGAACGAAAATATAATTATATCATTGATTGCTAGTAAGTAAAACTGTAATTATAAATCTATAACATAATGTGTTCTCGAATATGAATGATACCTTACTAAGTGTTTGTATGATAGCAGATGAACGCCCTCATTATAATCGTACATTGCTTAACTCATGAATTGTTTGTTATGTTACAGATTTTATGCCCATATTTGAAATTGTCTTTGTTTGTTACACGGTCCAACGTTTTCACGGTTTTGTTACGTTAGTTTAAATCGAAACTAAGGTAGGTGCGGGTATTAAGGCCTAGCAAAGGGCGATAAAAGTAATGTATCAAAATAATTACCCTAATGAACATATTAGTGTTAATTAAACCTAAAAATTTATAGCTATCAAATATATACGAAAAAATAGCAACACCCATCGCAAACCAAAACAAAATTTAACATATTTCAAAACTTTGTCAGTAGGCCTTATTATCCTATAGTAGGATATTAAGACCTAAGATTTTACAAAGTAGATAGATACCAACGAGTGCAACTTTGAGCGACTACGATTATTTTAAATTGTATTTTTGTTACTGAGGCCTTAGTAGCCGACAGGCCTTTTTACTCGCACCTACTTTAATATTATAAAGAGAAACGGTTCGATTTTTTTATGTTTGTTTTGAAATAGATAAACTCAAAACATAAAACTTACTAAACCCGATTTAAAAAATATTTCAGCTAAGTATAGAAAGCTACACTATCAGCGTTTATCACTGAACTGTATTTTATTTTTAAAAATATTAGAGTTTCCTACGAATTGCGATAACTCAAGGTACTCGTATCAAAAATTTTCCTATAAAAGTCATTACTTTACGTGCGCTGCTAAAATAATGTATTACGTGTTCACCATTACCGAGAAAAAAGTCTGCTAGTCCAAATGTCCATTTATTATAGTTTATTAAAGACAAAAGCGCGAACGAAGCCGCGGGTTGTGTTTTCAGATTATACAGCGTTTGATTGTGTTTTCAGATTTTCAGAGAATACATAGATTCCAAATACATCAAGGTCATAATCATTTTATCAATATTTTCCTACCTCCTGACGACAAAACCACAATTTTAAAAGCATATTTCCTGTGGGAATACAATTTAGCGCATGATGTCATTGTTAACAACAAACCTAATAAATTAGCATACCATACCTACCTTTTGGTAATTTGTATGCTTGCCAGTCTGTGCTTACTGCAACTTCTATTGTTACTAATATGCTAAGGCTTGGTTCTGTACCTGAATTACTAATTAAATAAATAATAATAAAAAAATAATGCCCCACAATTCACACAGCATCATCTAGCCCCAAAGTAAACAGAGCTTGTGTTAAGTGTACCACATGACTGATATACTACTTATAGGAATTAAACCAGCAACCTTATGCTACTCAGGCGGAGATTGGCCCACTGCACCAGAGGTTGTCAATAATTGCTAGATCTATTTTCAAACCAGCAATAGCTCATACAATTTGAGATCCTTTATAGTCAAACATAATTAACTCACTAATTTATTCTGCAAACCTGCACAATAACTTATACCTTATTTATGTTATTCTTATATTAATGGTAGGAATTCTTGTATTTAATTTCTAATTCTTCTTCTTCTACAACCAACTGGCCTGTCAGCTCAGTTGGTAGTAGCTCTACCTTCTGCACTGTAGGTTGAGGGTTTGATTCCCTCCCAAGATAAACATTTGTGTTAAGAACATAGGTGTTTGTTCTGTGCCTGGGTGTTATAAAGTATCATAAGTATGTATTTAAAAATATATAAGTATTCCATCAGTCATCTAGTCACCATAATACAAGCTATGCTTAGTTTGGAACTAGATGGTGTTGTGTGCCAATGCACTCAACACCATGTAGTTCCAAACTAAGCATAGCTTGTATTTTTATTTTTATTTTTGTATTCCAGCAATATTTATTAATATTACATTTTCGTATGAGTAATACATTTATGCCTTATAGATTCAGTTCTTAAAACAAAAAAAACAAAAAACATGCTCTCATTGTAAATGGAGTAAGTGACACACATACCTCATCCATTTATAGAACATTATATAAATAAAGATAAAATAACCAAGCCTGTATGAAGTCACTATTTCCAAATGTTATCAAAACATTAGAAGGTCAAATACCCTTTTTATGATTCAGAGTCGAGCCTGCTTCAAGGTTGCTGTTGACTCAGATGCTTACTAATATTTAAGCATTGCAGATGTGATTACCACATAAAAGGATTTCCGATGCTAATTAATATTCAGTTGATACCATCAATGATGAGTCATTACAACAAGCTCTTACCTTCTTAAAGAATCTGTAGATCATAGTCAGAACACTGTTATTTTCATCGCTGCTCGGTGGAAGAGCAGTTTTGCTAGGGGAAACCATCTTATCCGCCTAAAAGAAAACTTGTGGTAATGAAAGGAGTTTGTGAATCATTAAACAAGAAAATTTGTACTTCAAAAACTGAATACCTACTTAATTATAAAGAACAAAAGGTTCATGCTTGACTGTACCTGATTCCTGAACACATACCATGATTATCTCAGATATTGATACTTTAAATGCATAAAGGGATGTCAGGGACACTTCCTCAATCAAATCAAGAGTTCATCCATCCACAGATTATCCCCTAATCATCTGTCAGAGTAGCTATTCAATAATGTAATCTAGATAGGTCCACCAATATTTAAGGAAGCACCTACTGAATATCTATTCAGATATCTACCTATGGTCTTTCTCATAATCACATAATTTGTTAATGTGCTGATGTGGTCTATTTTGTAATTTTTATGTTATAAAGATGGCAACAGATTTTACCACCACATTAGCTAATGTGTGACTAAAAGATAGACCTAAGGCAGTAAGTAATGAGAAAACCTTATCAAAAACATTAAAACAATTTACAATTTCCAGCATCGACTTTAAAGATGCGGTCACTTTTATTTATAGATTCAATACAATACCGAGCGGTCAAGTGTCGAACATCAATAATAAAACATCTGTTTAGAAAAAATATATATGAAGGAAAAGTAAGCCAAAACAAAATGCCTGAGGAACGCACGTACCATAGTTCAAGCCGTGCCGCAATACATTAAACTTCTGCGTGTTGACGAAACCAAAAGCGAACAATAACTAAAACGCTAGGTACGAAGAAATGAAAACTATTACCGAAGCTAATTTCCTGATGAGTCTTTTACAGCATTGCAAATTGATTTATGTATGAACAACGCATCGAGATGAATATGCTTTCATAATTTTACACGTTTGATAAATTTGGGTGTCTTACAAAAGTTAAGAAACTGAACTATGTAAAATTATATTTCAGCACCACCTCGAGTCGAGCATTTTTTGTCAGCCGGCTGGGCTGACTCTGACTTCTGTCTGACAGACTGACTGCTCTGACATGACAATCGCTATTCGCCACAAGACGCATGACATTTATGATTTTGACACTGACTATTATTTCGTTCACGATTTTATATTCTGTGGTTTGATATTGCGACATTCATACGAAAAATTATGAACTGATATGTTTCAAGCGGCGGCAGACGGCTCGATCGCCCTCTTCCCGCGCGATTGCCAACCCCTCATGGCGGGTAGCCCATGAGCTCCCACCCTGGGTGGGGTGGGAGCTGATGCATTTTTTCCCAGGACATAATTTAAAAAATAAACAATTTCTATGTTTAGTTTTTCTTTTATTTTAAACCTATATAAAATAAAACCTATTAAAGGTATACTATTTAAAATAACACATTTACATACATACTTACATATTTTTACACCAAGTCTCTTTTCAAAGACGTATTTTAACATATATAGTAAAATCTGCTATAGGATACATGCAAGACACGAAATAAGCTTGCAAAGATCTAGAATTTTGCTAGTTTCGCCGCCATACTACGACATCAATAGTATGGATACAACTTTCAGTCGGGTGTTACAACATAGAACAAGAATTAAAATGTAGGTACTTTACACTTAAATAATAAACTAAACACCTTAAGAACCTTAATGTGGTTTGTCTAAGGTGTAGTATTCCTCTGACATAATAGTATAATATATATGTAAAAGAAATAGTGCCGTAAACAAGTTACAAATTACGAAAGTATACAAAAATAATGCATATCTATTACACGAATAAAAAATAGTAACTATAGTATGGCGAGAATGTCAGCTGAGCTGATTCATTTTTAAAAAACAAAATAAAATAAACTTGGACATAATTACGTGTAGGTACAGTGCTTATCTGCATGCAATATACAGGTTGATACATTATTCTTAAAGTTTACATTATAGGTGTAGTGATTGTTAGCTAATTAATTAGTGATGGATTATTAATTAATTTAAGAGGTTATTTTCTTTACGTAGTTTTAAATTGTTAAGTAATGTAGGGATCGCAGCGCAGCTTAGCTCAGCAAAATATAAGCAATGCAATACGTCACGCGCGGTGGATACCTCAGTCAACTCCCGACAAGCATACGAATAGTACATGTACCTACATGAATACTGAATAGACGCTGTGTGATTAACAACTACGTATTTCATTTATAAAAATAACATTTCCAAAGTTAGACAACCTTCTGACCTGGAGTCCGACGTGATCGGAAGGTACATATACAAAAAGTAATAAACGTTTCTTTACATTGGTGACCTTCCGACGATGAACTTATGAACTTGTGAATTTAGAACTTTGGAACAAAAGTGAACAGTAAAAAGCGAGTAGTAGGTACATAGACTTAACGGGAGTGACTCCTCGCGCAGAATTAGTGTTCCGTAAACCGCGAGAAATATAACGGACACAATGACAAACCCAAATCAGACCATGTCAACGGCACCTGCACCGGTTATCGCTACGCAACCGGTCAATGATTTACCCAGCATCAGTGTATCGGCCAGGATACCTGAATTTTGGGTGGACATGCCAAGATTTTGGTTTGCCCAATTCGATTCAGTGATGGACCCGCAGAAGCAAGGAGACAGCGCAAAGTACAATATGGTGATCGCCAAACTGAGCAGGGATGCTCTACAACAAGTAGGTGACATCATATATGATCCGCCTAAAGAAAATAAGTTTGCCGCTATTAAAGCCAAATTACTTCGGTTTACGAAGAGAGCGCAGAGAAGCAGTTTAATAAGCTGGTTGGGGAAATGGATCTAGGAACGCAACGTCCATCGCAACTGTTAAGAAGAATGTCTGCTTTAGCGTCCAACACGCAGGTTTCTACAGAAGCACTCAGACGGTTATGGATCGCGAGATTGCCGATGGCAGTTCGGACCGTATTATCGGTGGCGCAGAGCATGAAGTTAGATGACCTTGCTACGATGGCTGATATGATCGTGGAAAATATATAGACAAGTGATATAGCTGCTATTGCATCAACTTCTACATCAGCACCGTTACCTGATTTACTATCACAGATGAGACAGATGACTCTAGAGATCCAGGAGCTGCGGAGAGAGGTAAACGAGGTCAGAGGAAGAAGCATGGGAAGAGGAAATTCATGGAATAGGATCAGGTCCAGGTCGCAATCAAGAGGACCGAGAAGAACTCCTGAGAGCAAAGATTGGCTGTGCAAGTATCATTACCGATGGAAGAACCATGCGAAGTCGTGCGAAAAACCGTGCAACTGGAAGCAACCGGGAAACTCAGACAGATCGGGAAACTAGAGGCTGTGCAGTCCTATGCGGTGGGAGACTGCATAGCCACAACGGGAAACCATCGTTTGTGTGTGACAGATAGGGAAACAAGGACACGTTTTCTAGTGGACACAGGCTCTAACGTTACCGTATTGCCAGTAAGTGAATATAAAGGTGAGCGTACATCGTGTAGCTATAAACTTTTTGATGCGAATAACTCAGAAATAAAAACATATGGTGTAAAGACTCTAGAATTAAATTTAGGGTTACGCAGATCATTTAAATGGACTTTTATAATTTTTGATGTTAAACAGGCCATTTTAGGCGCAGATTTTATTGAATATTATAAATTTGTAGTAGATTTATACAGTAAGAAATTATTAGATAGGGTTACGAATTTGTGCACGATGGGATCCGTCATAAGGTACGACGAGCCGTCTATAAAAAGTATTCAGGATGATAATCCATTTCGGGATATTTTAGAAGAGTATGCAAATATAACGATGTTAGTCTATTTTAGGGAAACCGCGTCACATTCAGTATGTCATCGCATTATTACCAATGGTCCACCGGTTTTTGCGCGCCCCAGACGGCTACCGCCGGATCGGTACAGAAAGGTGAAGGATGAGTTTAAGGTGATGCAGGAAATGGGAATATGTAGACCAGGTAAGGGTGAATGGGCTAGTCCTCTCCATGTAGTACCTAAGAAGGATGGAAAAATTCGTCCTTGTGGTGACTATAGAGCACTTAATGCTGTCACTAAACCAGACCGATATCCAATACCTAGATTACAGAATTTTGCTTATATGTTGCCAAAGAAAAAGTATTACACGTTTAGATTTAAATAGAGCTTATCATAATATACCTGTGTCTGAGGACGACATCGAAAAAAGAGCTATTACTACAATTTTTGGTCTTTTTGAATTCCCACGTATGGGATTTGGATTAAAAAATGCCGCACAGACTTTTCAGAGGTTTATGGACCATCACGTATTAATAGGTATCGAACATTTAGAAGATTCAAGCGACAATAGCGAGTCTACTTTATTTTGTTATATCGATGACGTTTTAATTGCATCAGAAAATGAAGGCATACATAGAAAACGTTTAATGAAATGGGAATTACAATAAATTTAAGTAAATGTGTTTTTGGTAAGGAATAGGTAGAATTTTTAGGATATAGTGTATCGCGAGATGGAATCAGCCCGCTGCCAGTAAAAGTAAAGGCGATTACAGACTATCCGAGACCTGAAACAGTTGAACAACTACGACGTTTCTTGGGTATGATCAATTTTTATAGGTCACATTTACCGAACGCAGTAGTACACCAGGCAGAACTTAATAAGTTTTTGCACAACGCCAAGAAGAAGGATAAGACACAAATAGTATGGGATCAGAAGAGCATAGAAGCCTTCGAAAATTGTAAGGTAAGTTTGAACAGTGCTATTACTTTGTCTCACCCTAGTGAAGACGCACCTTTATCGTTTATGACTGACGCGTCCGACACATGTGTTGGTGCAGTGCTACAACAACAAATTGAAGGTAAGTGGTTACCATTAGGTTATTTTTCAAAAACGTTATCTGATTCACAGATAAAGTACAGTACATACGATAAGGAACTATTAGCTATTTATTTAGCTATGGTACATTTTAGAAACATGATCGAAGGACGACATGTTACCATTTTTACGGGCCACAAACCACTTATTTATGCATTCACGAAGGTAGGAACGGATAAGGAAATTCCAAGAAGAGCCCGACAGCTACTGTATATTAGCGAATTTACCAGCGATATACAACACGTAAGCGGTTCTGACAACGTGGTAGCTGACGCGTTATCACGTGTAGAGAGTATTTTTTGCCCCACAGCAATAGATTACGACGAACTCGCTGTAGAGCAGGCACAGGAAAACGAAGCTCATGTTACATCCGCTCAAAACGTTAGGTTATTATTTAAGCGAATTGTTTTGCCTTACAGTAATATGAAAATATTATGCGAAGTTTCAACGAGTGATGCACGACCTTATTTAACTTCAAGATTTAGGGAAATTGCTTTCGACAGTGTTCACAATATTAGTCATCCTGGTATCCGAGCAACTCGTGAAATGATTACAAAAAGATTTTTTTGGCCAGGGATGAATAGAGATATTAAAGTTTGGGCTAAGACATGTTTGGCTTGCCAGATGTCAAAAGTTAATCGGCACACAATATCAGATCTAGCCAGTTTTCCTCCGTGCACAAGGTTCGAACACATTCATACAGATATCGTAGGTCCTCTACCTACTTCTAGGCACGGGCATCGTTACATTGTTACTTTAATGGATCGTTTCACGCGTTGGCCTGAGGCTATACCAGTCTCAGACATATCAGCGGATACGGTTTCTAGAGTTATATTTGAGCATTGGATTTGTAGATTTGGTTGTCCAAGCAGGATTACCACAGATCAAGGACGCCAATTTGAGCGCTGTTTTCTAGTGGTCCCAGGATTTTGTCCCATTAATGGGACCACAAGGGAGAACTGTTTCTCGTAGTCCCATTATTGTGTAATTACATCCTGTATATAAAACTATGTGGTTACCAAAAGAAACAATAATAATAAACGGGACTCGAAATTATATTTTATCTCAATTTTTCTAAGTGCAGTGCCGGGACTTTCCTTTTTTATATACTCTACACCATCTGATGTCTGATCTAAGGGTAGTAAAGGTAAAGCAGTGTGTAGACCCACGATGCGCCGTTCCTGTTTTGATTTAATTTTCATTTCTTTGGCCTTCTTCCAGATGCTTTTAGTGAAGTGATAATAGCACTTTTTCAAAATAATGCCCGGAAAAATGGTCATTATTGCATTTGCAGGAGCTACTTCAAAATCTAAGTGAAGTTTTTTTGGCGACCACTCTATTTGTGCTTTAATAATTAGAAATAAAGCGGTGTATGATTCTTCATTTTTGTGCGTCATCAATGCGTAAATAAGCGGAATAACGTGTGTTGTTGATGGTGACTCAGATATATCACCATGAATAGATAAAAGTTGAGTAAATGGAGCTGGACAGCTTTGAAACGTCCCGTCAATAAAAAACTCACCAACTTTCTTGATAGTATTTTTGTTTTCTTCTGAACAAAAAATAATAATACCACAATCTTTGTCGTAGTATTCAGCAAGTACAAATTCTGAGAATTTCGGAGGGATAATCACTTCTTCGATAATTTTAAAGTTAGTACGTTTGCGATAAGTGTACAAAGATGTTTGTACACTTTTAAAGGAAGGTAAAGTTGATACAAAATTAAGACCCTCATTTTCTAATTCCGTCAAACCTTTTTTAAAAATTTGTGTCACTGGTGTGTCTGTTAAGCGCGATTGTTCTTTCATTTTATCTATTGAATCGTCAATTTTATTCTTACTGTAATCCAATTTACATGAATGTGTTTTATTTTTAACTATTTCTTTACCCTGAAACGCAAAAAGGAATAAAATATCAGATACAATCTAAGGCATTCTACCCGACTCTAATTATTTATTTCCATGCGGACGAATTCACGGGTAAAAGCTAGTCATAAATAAAAAACCAAATTTTACCTTGAGAGTTATAGATCCACGGCATTTTATTTTCTTGGCTTGGCTACACTTCCAAACCACATTCCCACTTTTATAAACCATATGCCTATAATATTGTCTCCCATCATATAGTAATACGGTCCCGCCCTTTCTTTTAAGAAACAAAATTTCTTCCATGAGTATATTATTTCGTGTTTACTTATCAACAGAATTCTAAGTATTAACAGAATTTTGATGTATTTAGTGTCAGTCAAGTGTCATTTATTCATCATCTAACACTTCACTACACACTCCAAAAAGTTTATCTATTCTAAGGATTTTGTTATTATAATACCTACGAGTATATACAGGAGGATAAATACTTTACTGAGCATAGGAATGGGACTACGAGAAACAGTTCTCCCTTGTGGTCCCATTAATGGGACAAAATCCTGGGACCACTAGAAAACAGCGAATTTGAGAGTGATCTTTTTTGTGCAATGATGAAATTAGTAGGGGTACAAAAGATCAGAACGACTTCATATCACCCTCAGAGCAACGGCTTGATAGAAAGGTGGCATCGCTCGATGAAAAACGCATTAACATCCAGATTAACAGAAGGCATGGATTGGGTAGAAGAGTTACCAGTAGTCTTGTTAGGTTTACGAGCAGCCAGCAGAACAGATACTGGAGTATCTGCAGCAGAAATGGTTTATGAAGAAACAATCAGGCTCCCAGGTGATTTTTTTCAGGTAAGAAATAGTAGAGTTACAGACCAGCATATTTTCTTAGAAAACTTACATCAAACTATTAGCAAGCTGAGACCGCAGTCACGAGCGGTAAGCGATTCGCGAAAAGTTTTTGTAAGCAAAGATTTAAAGACATGTACACATGCATTTATTCGGAACGATATGTTAAAAAAATCGTTAGTTCCTACCTATGATGGCCCCTATCGCATTTTGAAAAGGAATGATAAAGTTTTTAAATTAAGTTTACCTAATAGAGATATTCAAGTATCTATAGATAGAGTAAAGCCAGCCTACATGTTAAAAGAAGATAGTAGTGAATCTTTAGTAGATGGGAACTATAAGTTAGTAACTAGCGTTAAGAGTAGCGAAAGTAGTATTTTAAAAACGCCAACGCTTATAGAGCGTACCACACGCAGCGGTCGCCGCCGCCGCCAAAACCGCCAGTGCGATTTTTATTGTAAAATAGTTTATGTAGCATTATATAATTGTGAAATCACTCATGAAGGGTAGGTAATCATTTTTTTGGTCATTTCAATCCGACAAACTGAAAGTAGAACACTTGGTTTAAGTACCTACATTTTTACTGCATATTTTTTAATAATCATGGGTTATAATCAATCAAAAAAAGAAGAAAAATTATTCATTACACAACAAGGATCCAGTAGTGTAAAGCAAGTTGGGAATATAGAAAAGAAACTAGAAATGTTTGGAATCATTATTATAATTGTATCCATAGCTCTTATATTATTTCTATTGTGTTTATGTGGAAAAAGTTGTTGTGAAGGTTTTAAGAAACGAGCTCGGAAAGAACTGATGGCAATATGGCCTATGGGACCAGTGGTAGCCCAGAACACTACTCCGACTCAACAGTCCGGAGTGATGCAGTCGCAGTATCAGAACCCATGTTAAGTAATCGGTATAAGCAGTGGTTAAGTAAACAAATAATTAAGTAGTTAAACATTTATTATGTATCAAAATTTAAGTATTTTTTGTTGATTTTTTATTGTGTAAAGCCTTATTGGGTAATTTTTGTTGATTAATATTGTGGAAAACCTTGTTGGATAAAAAAAAAAAAAAAACGAATATAAATTCATTACTTTAATTGAACGGAACCCAAGTAATTGTAAAGTAGATTCTTTAAATAGACTAGCAACTTTGTAATGCAAGATCGCGTGCGTCATGACTACACAATAGTAGGTTACGCCCGCTATCTTTGCAACGCAGCACATTCCTATGTGCCTCGCAGCATGAACTTGAACATTTTATAACTTTTATAGTTTTAAGTTTTAAATACGATTTTTTGTAGAAAGATTTTTTTTGGAAGGGGATGATTGTAGGGATCGCAGCGCAGCTTAGCTCAGCTCAGCAAAATATAAGCAATGCAATACGTCACGCGCGCTGGATACCTCAGTCAACTCCCGACAAGCATACGAATAGTACATGTACCTACATGAATACTGAATAGACGCTGAGTGATTAACAACTATGTATTTCATTTATAAAAATAACATTTCCAAAGTTAGACAACCTTCTGATCTGGAGTCCGACGTGATCGGAAGGTACATATACAAAAAGTGATAAACGTTTCTTTACAAGTAATATATATTTTTTTACCTAGTCGAATTCATTCGTTTAGTTACTTTCAAAATAGTGTGCCTTAATTTTTCGTTTTATATTCTTAGTATTAATCGTGTTTCTTAAATGAGTCTGGGTACAATATGATCTGTAGTTCTCATACCGTAGAAGTTTTTTGCAGAAATGGTCCATTAGTTTTTTTTGCTTCACTTGTCGGGTAAAATAATAATAATAATAATACCGGACATTTCACACAGCATCATCTGGCCCCAAAAAAAGCAGAGCTTGTGTTATGGGTACCACATGACTGATGTACTACTTAAGTATATACTTTTTTTTGTAAATACTTACATATTATATAAAAATTTTATGTTTTATATAGTTATCAAAGCAGAAGAAATTCTCAATTAAAAGTTGCTATTTTACTCTACCGTGCACAGGAATTACGCGACAGTACTTTAACAGACCATCTGTCATTCAAATATTTTCAATATTCGTATTTGGAGGTTAAGAATTCTGTCCAAATACGTATAATTAAATGTGCCACCGTAACTACTTAGTCCATAAAGAATTGTACGTTCTGCTAGAGATTTATATAAGTTGAGAAGGATAGAGAAAGGAATTTTATATTTAACTATGCATAGTTGTGCTAAAATAGCCTTAAGTTTCTGGCAAACATGATCAATATGACAACTCCAATTAAAGCGATTATCGATAATCAGACCGATATATGTTTGGTGATTTACTTGTACAATGTGTTTACAAATGCAAGTGATATTTTTACTATGAAGACAATTATTATTGTGTGCTATCAGTTCAGTTTGTACGGAACACACATGTAGTAATTTCGTTTTGTTTTCGTTAACAACTAGTCCAGCGTCATGAGACCACTCTATAACTCGAGAGAAATCATGTTGTAGTCTATTTAATGCAACCTCAATATTTTGATCTTCTGCTATCAAACAGGTATCATCAGCATATTGATAAGCTGTACAGTGTTTGATTACATTGTTTACATCATTGACGTATGTCAGATAATGTAGGGGTCCGAGCACTGATCCCTGCGCTGTGCCTTCTGTCACGGATACACTATCATTTGTATGATCACCTATTTTGACTCTGAATGATCTGTTTTTTAGATAGTCAACACACCAATTCAGCAAGGGTCCTCTAACACCACTAATTCCTAATTTTTCAATTAAAATTTTATGTCTCACTGTGTGGAATGCTTTACTATAGTCTATATATATCATTAATATATGCTTTCCGCTGTTCAGACCTTTATTAACATGATTTGTAAGGTGTGAAAGAAGTTGTGTTGTGCTTTTTTTAGGTTGACACTCATGTGTCATGTAAAACGAATTTATTTGATTGTATGTGTTTTTCAATAATTTTATCGATAATTGGTAAAAGGGTTATTGGACGATGGTTGCAACACTCATCTTTGGAACCTTTTTTATAGGTACAATCTGGCTCCGGAGCCGGAGTGATACTAGAATCGTAAAATACCAGAATACCGTTAATTACCCGAATGAGATTTTTTACAGATTCGCAAATTTCACTGTATGATTTAAACATACAATACAAATATTTTTTATTGTACACTAAAAACAAAGCAAGTAATAATGAACTGCAATCTCGCTTACCATCAGGTGAGATTGCAATCAAACGCAAGTCCAAGCAAATATTTTTCTACGCTGCTCGCACGCACCGGTTTCCTCACGATATTTTCCTTCGCCGCTAGCACCGGTATCCTCACGATGTTTTCCTACGCTGCTCGCACACACAGGTTTCCTCACGATATTTCGTTACGCCACTCGTACGCACCGGTTTCTAACGATATTTTCCTACTCTGCTCGCACGCACCGGTTACCTCACGATGTTTTCCTTCGCCGCTTGCAGCTTGTTTCCTCACGATGTTTTCCTTCGCCACTTGCACCGGTTTCCTCACGATGTTTTCTTACGCCAATCGTACGCGCTGGTTTTCTCACGATGTTTTCCTACGCTGCTCGCACGCTCTGGTTTCCTCACGATGTTTTCCTTTGCCGCTTGTACCGGTTTCCTCACAATGTTCTCCTTTGCCGCTTGCACCGGTTTCCTCACGATGTTTTACTTTGCTGCATGAGGCCCGACATACCACCGGTTTCCTCACGATAATTTACTTTGCCGCGCCTTTTGAAACGTGAGCACCACAATGAGTGTTAAAAGGGATATTAAGTGTGATATTGTATGTAACAAGTCTCAGCGGCAGAACTCGACGTGTTGTAACATAAAGCCACATTACATGCATTACACATGTAGTGGCTCCGCTTCTTGCAAAGCACACACTGTCGCCGTTGCTTGCCACTGCTAATACTGGGAAGTGCTGGGAGTGCCGCAGGGAAATGCGACACTACCTCCGCACTAAATTTCGGTATTCTGGTTTTTACAACATCTATTACGGGTCTCGTATGGTGTCGTTTCAGAAGTTCCAAAACGACACTCATGCGGAAGTCTCTATGGGTGGTACGCTCGTTGTGGTGCTTATGTATAATGTAAGCATTGAGAATGCTTACATTAATGAGGCGGCGAAAGAACTTTTTATACCAGATTTGTGTCCTTTTTCGTTCCATGGAGAACATAGAAACCATTTGGTCTTTTTTGTCGACGCCCCCCATGCATACATTATAGTCCCTGGCTACGGTGGGTTTGCCGTAAGAAATGGCAACCCCATGGTATGTCGAGATCATGGCAACACGATTTTTATCGCGCCACACCATGAGGTCGACATCGCCGGACGTGCAACCACACACTTCACCGACTCTCATGTCGGACTTACTCAAATTTGCTATCTGGTCCGGAACATACAAGCAGTTTGTCCGGAGCGTTCCCACACAGTCGAACCCTAATGTCTTTAGGAGACGGGCGAGGGCTGGCGAATTATAATAATTGTCCATCCATACGGTATGTCCGGTGTGCTCCAACCCTCGCAACAACTGCAAAACAAGATTGGTTATACTCCCCATAATCAGTCCATCGTGTGTAATGGGTTCTGAACCCGTGTGAACCTGGAACCGCCACAAATACCCCGTGCGGGAGTCACAAACCTCGTAGGTTTTTATACCTACGCCGGCGACTTTGTTGGGGATGTACTGTTTTATGTCGAGCCAGCCTTTCCACTGAGTCAGAGATTCGTCGAGTGCGATATTTTGGCCCATTTTGTATAGTTTGGAAAAAATTTCGTTTAAATGATCCACTATGGGTTTGATTTTAAAAATCTTGGCCTGGGACCTGGTGATGGTGGCGGGAATATCACCATTGTTGGCAAAATGTAGGCAGCGGCTTAGTAATTGAAACCTCTTCAACGTCATATTTGCGGAGAACCCAGGCGTAGCGAACATGGATTTATCCTCCGACCAGTACTCCACCAGCTTTGACTTCACCGTGACGCCCATTGCTATAACGAGCCCAAAATATACGTAGAGCTCATTCACGTCGGTGTCTTGCCACAGTGAAATGCGGCTAAATGGCCCCATATGTCCAGCATCCATAAGGGAGGCCGCGTATTGCTGGGCATACAGATTCGTTTGAATCGCGATGTGCTCCATGATCGGCTTATCCCATATTTGCACGAATGCATCATATGGGTTTCTGGTTGGAGCCATCGTAGGACCACAAATCCCAATGAACTTTTCTCTTCTCAAAAGAGGGGAGATGGGTGGGTCTGGGAACGCCACCCAGTTAAAGTTATAGAGCGATGTCGGCTGGTAAATTGGGCCCTCTTCTAAAGCTACAAACGAATCTATAGTGCCGGCAGCTTGACTCTCTTGCGGCGTATCTTCAACTGGTTCCAGGAACATGCGGACGCTTCGGGGAACCGGAACTTCAGACTCATTGTCCTCCAATTCTTCCTCTTCTTCACTTCCTTTAGAAAAGCAAAACAACAGCGGATGTTAGTGACCAACTAGACACAAAAACATTGATCGCAATAATTAGTGCAATTAATTAAACTATTTACCATAGTTAAAAGCCATGTTTATTTCATGGTGCCTTAAGGGACGACGATGGCGAAGCAATGTGTTTACTTCGTCACCCGTGCGAGATTGGGTGTCATGTCCGTCTGTGGAACTTAATGTGACGAATCTGAAACAATTGGATTTATTTGAATTTTATATTACCTCTGTCACACTATTTGAGTCCTCTACCTATTTTAATTATTTTATCTCACGAAAGCGAGTTAGTTGATAATACTTACTCAGATGGAGAAGGCGCCGGAAAACTGAGTGATGGCGTATCGTCCATAGCCGCACACGTAACCCTAGTACAAAAAAAACACACTGACCCAAAGGCACCATTACTCACGATCATTGAAAAGTAATTAATTTCTGTTTCTAATTAGTGGCATTGTGTTCATTGAATAGTCATTCGCAACCACTTACGGCTCAGCTTTGATGGCGATTGACTGATCAGTCGCTGCTGCCGACGATGTGGCGGCAAGTAAACACTCAGGTGCCGTAGACCATATCCTAAACCCAAAAAATATTATAAGTAGTTACCTAATACCGTCGGTTTAGTGGTCAACTCGCCAAACTGCCTTGTTGGCGTTTTTCACTTTTTGATGGGCATAGTAATGGTTAGGCCAAAAGTACAATGTGGTAAAATGTCATATCTGTCATAAAAATTACCAATCTATCACCAGTTTCTTTTTCAGCTATCTGCACAGAATTCACTTGTTGCAATTGTCAACTGTTCTATGTGCCCGATTGTTCAGTTTACCATGAATCAGAATCCTGGAGAAGCACATTTAACCACATAATTCAACTATGTAGTTTATGTGGCAGTTTGGCTAATCTACCTTGGTCAAGTTTTATGCTAAAGTAGTAGTTTGGCTGATATAGGTACCTACTTAATGTGCATTAATGTGTATTGACTACCCAAAGTAGTAGTTTTATTAGTTTATCATGGTTTAATACGTAGTTCGGCTGATTTAAGTGCATTATTGTGCATTTACTAGCTTAAGTTACTACTTAAATAAAAAAAGACACGTAAACTATATTATATCCATATTTTTTCTTGTACTTTATAAAACCTTTAAAATCATAAAATCAACAGCCGGTAACTATAATTTATTTTATTTATTAATAAAACTATGACACTAAACTACTTACGGCTCAGCTTTGATGGCGATTGACTGATCAGTCGCTGCTGCCGACGATGTGGCGGCAAGTAAACACTCGGGTGCCGTAAACCATACCCTAAACCCAAAAAATATTATGAGTAGGTACCTACCTAATACATTCACAATCACATACAAAATTTGGGTACCTTCTTATTTTGTAAATCATGTTAAATTACAAGTATTTCACTTACCCCGGTTGGTGATGCTGCTGATCTATGGTTCTCCTTCGCTTTTGGTGAAGGGGAACCTCCAACCCACTTCCAGAGGGTAGGTCTTCCACCATACCAATGCTACATGCAAAATAGATTAAACGTTAACATTACCTACTTAAATCATTTAAACCATAAAAAATGTTGGGTACTTAAAACTGAATATACCTATCATCGGCACGCGGTCGGCGTTGAGCCCCACCACTGCCAAGAGTTTCCTCTTGTCCTCGACCTTGGCCTCCTCCTGTTCCACTGCCATGCAAAGCTTCTTCGCCTCCAGCACTACCACCTCTTCCACCTCCAACGCGTACTCCCCTCCCCCTAGTTGTCCCACCGTGTGAACGAGGCCTAATAAAAATAAAATATAAAAGAAAATGGTAAAAAAAATGCGAACAATTAAAAATTAATATTCGTAACACAAAACAAAACCCCGAAACTACGTATCTAAATCAAAATATGCAATTGAAACAAACAATTGATATTTTCTCAGAAAATATTGCTCGTAAAACAAAAATATTACCACAAAGAGTACCTATTTAACTAAACCTAATGCAGCCATTTCAGGCATAAAACGTACTATGAAAAAAAATACATGTGGAGATAGCAAGCATCTGCGTCGCGTCGTCATGCGTATCCATGTGTTTTCGTTTCGTTCAAACCGATCGACTCGTGTCGTGACCTAGATTTAGTGGTACGAATCCCAAATTGGGACGCCGCCGCGCCGTTACGAATGCTCGTATTTCTTTGAAATAATGAAATTTACGATGATTTCGGTTGTAATAGTAACTTAGGTATTATGAATACATCTGAGTATTTACACAAAATAATATTACCTACTTGCTTGATTTTTTGTGGGAAAAGTGATGTAGGTTTTTTTGTTTGTTTTCGCCAAGGGTCGCGGGTGAAGTTATTTTATTTTCGTTCAACTACGCATTAATATTATCATTAATCACTACAAAACCGATCACAAAGGACGTCTTTTTTGCTTAGAATCAAAACAGTGCAGTAATGTTGTATGAAATCTCATTATTGCACTGTTTCTTACTTTTTATTTAGATAAGTATAAATTTACCACAGAGGTTTAATATCTCCCATTAAGATTAATATAAAAAGTTTGCATTAGATCAAAAAGATACTAGCTGATAATAAAAATCGGCTGAATAAAACCTACTTGGTGAAAAAAATAAACAAATGGCGCGCATTTTGTACCATTGTAAATTGTAAAACTGATTCTTTATATTTTTAGCTTGAGTAGGCATATTTTATCTATCACAGTATGTGTAGATTGGTAGTTGACAGAAAAGTAAATTACGCACCTCGCTAAAGCGGTAAAAATGGTTGATTATTTACCCAGGCATAGTTTTTGCACTCAAAAACTCTCACAAAACTACAAAAAATACAAAAATACACTTTTTGATCAAACTCAAACAGCCGAGGCGACCGACCGGGCAAAAGTAAGTGGGTGACGCTTAGGGATGTGAAAAAATAATCGATTATGAAAAAAATATGATTTCCAGTTTTTTTTATTTGAATAGTTTAATTTTGGTACCTAATTATTGTTGAAAAAAAAAACATTTCAGCTTGAACCTATTATAATGTTGATTATTTAAAAACTTATTATTTCTGTTGTATATTTTTAATAATACATAATTTCTAGCGTTTATTTAGAAATAAATTGAAACATAAGGGAAAAATCGATTATTTTTTTACGAAAAATCGATTTTCATGCTAAAAAAAGCATCGATTAATTAAATAATCTATTTTTATGTAGAATGTCGTGCTGCCAACCCTACAGTTTTAACTGTAGGTAGATCTACAGTTTTTTGGAAATTATCTCAGGTTTTAGTTTAGGCCTCGAAATCTACAGCTTTATTGTTTGAGCGCCATCTATTTCATTTGCTACGTAGTAATCCGTGCACTAAGTCAGCTCAGCAAAACCTACTCGTCGAACCGGAGGTAATTAATAGTCATCAATCGATTTATTATCGACTTTAACCAGAAAGCTTCTATGTTTGCCGCACAGTACTGCTACGGTAGAACGCTTGTTTTCCAGCATTAATCTCATGAAAGCTTCGTTTTCATAAGAAATAAACTTTCTACAACCACCATAAAAGGCACCTTACACACAAAGTCAGAAATTAAAAATTGTTTTGAGTTCAATGTGACAAATGACCATTTAAAAAAATTCAATCAAAATATGTACGATTTTAAGAATAAAGATGAAACGGAAAATCTTGAAGAATACTTATATATTTTTAAATACATAGGTACTTATGATACTTTATAACACCCAGACACAGAGCAAACACCTATGTTCTTCACACAAATGTTTATCCTGGGAGGGAATCGAACCCCCAACCTACAGCGCAGAAGGCAGAGTTACTACCAACTGAGCTGACAGGCCAGTCAATATGTACCTATGTTTATATAAAAATTATGTTAAGATAATAAGTATGTTTTTACAGGTGTCAGAGGAAGCACTTTCTACCAGGGGGTAATAAGTTGCATTGATTCCACCCATATTGCAATTGTAAAGCCAGTGGACAATGAGCACCTGTATTATAATAGAAATAAAAGAGTCAATGTAACATACGTAGCACGTTTTATTTATAATAATAATAATATTTATATATAAGTTTTAATAATAATTATAATTAATATACTATTCTACTACTATTACATACTATACATCGCTATCACTGAGATATCTCTGTACTGTGACTTGAGCAATATCTCCAAACCAGTTAAACAGATTGTTCAGCTCTTGCCACACCTCTATCCTCCGGGCCTCGTTTCTATCCCGCTTCTCCTCTTAGTGGTGAGCGAAAGGTCGAGAGCAGTCATCAACTGGTGGTTGGGATACTGTTAGGCTCCCTGGTACTGGCAATGGTTATTCCTGAGAAACAAAAACAAACATTTTCCCTCTTATAATTTAAGGTAAAGTTAAAATATGTTTTTTGTAAAGTAGTAGTGACAAAACTAAAGAGTACCTACTTATACTGCCATAGTAGGTACATACCATCTTCTACACTAATGTCTAAATTAAGATGTTCAACTGGTGGATTTTGGGATGGTGCAGTAGATGGCCTCTGAAAAAATAAGAAATAATTAACAAATCATAAATATTGAGGCAGAAAGTGTTATGTTTTAGTAAAAAATTTATTTTTTACAATGCAATAGTACATAACTACAAGTGGAATGGATAGGCATTTGTCACAGAAAGTAAGAATTTTAGAGTAAGCATCACTAAAAGTATAAATATTTTGTTAGATAATAAGTAACTAACATCATTATAACATTTTTGTCCTCAAATTCTAATCTGCCCACACCTTAGAATGTAGTTAATATAATATGTGAAATGTTGGTAGAAATAATTACATAGTGAAGTATTATTGTTTATTATTATTGTTATATTTTTACTCATACAAATATTGCGTTCATATATTGGTGGTGCATGATAAATTCACCTACTTACAAACCTTTTCCATTTATCCGAAGTCTTGGGAACACCACCAACAATGGAGTTCAAGGTGTTGGTAATGTTAAGGTCTTGCCACAAAAGATCAGCCCTTAAACGACCCTGCCTGAGCACCAGGCCGAGGGCTTGCAAGGTCACACTGCCTGTAACATGAGTTTAACAAAGGGCCTTTTGAGTATTTCGATACGAGATCACGTCATTGTTTACACTGACTTTCGACGTAATGAATAAAGATTCAAAATTTGAATAAATAATGTTAGTTTATAATAACAGCATATATAAAATATTATTAATGACTTGTAGCTAAGTACCGAAAAACTATTTACCTCTCCATGAACTCCAAAAGAGTTGAAAACTGTTCTCCGCTGGCCCGTAATCTTGATTCCATTATTAAATAATAATACCAGCTTGTTGTAGGTAAATAATTCAATACTACGTTGAAAGGGTTAAACATATTTTTTGAACACATGTTTTTATAGCCAAAAAGCCTTTTCATTAACTATTAAATATTAAAAACATTAGATTTAAAAAATATCAAAATACATGTAAACAACACCGACTATAGGTTAGGTTAGATGAATTTGACAATTTGACATTTGGAAATTGACGTTTGATATCGAAAAACCATAGACTAAGCACGCCACGTAGCGAACAGACGAATAGAATAAACGATCGCTAACCAAAGGTCACTTTGTCTACCAATCGAACTTCGCTATCGCTAGAGCGAGGGCGATTGTAGAAATGGAATCGTTTCCTAGCGAATGCAGTATGTCTAGGCCCTCAGGTCCCAGATTGGTATGCTTACCAAGGTAGACTTCGTAGAGGGATACATTATCAATCATTGTCCTAAAACCTCCAAAACGATTTTACTGAAACAATCCTTCTATTCCTAAGAATGAGGGTTCACCTGTGTCTGGTTTATGTGAACATTAAGTAGGTAGGTACCTAACGTAATATTTATTTATTTAAACATCTAAGTTGAAGAAGTTGTGTCTCAAGTCCCAATTTGGGAAAGTATCTAGGTACCTAAAATAAGGATTCTGTCCATTAAATCAAAACCAAAATAGTTAAACTAGTCTTGTTGTCTAAAATGTAATCAGTCTATTTTAGGCAACACGACGCAGGATACTGGATTTCATCAAAAGAGCTCTCCAACAAGTCAAAAAATGCGTTTACATACATTTTCTTAGCTAGAGCCTTTCATATAAGAGACTGTTTGTACCTTAGGATGCGCTGACCGATAGCTCGATACAAAGGACGTTCTTTGAGAAACGGCTGTAGTCCATATTATAGAACCGGTCCATAATTGGCGCACTTACTCTACCTAGGTACCTAGGAGTTTTTTGTAAAACCCTTTAAAATAATGTCGCCGCCATCAACGCCGATCTATGTCTGCGAATTCGGTGGACTTGTTGTGTAGACTCAATTAAGCTTACAAACCTGGGTAAGCTAAATGGAGTCTACAAAACTTATAAAACTTATGATGCGATGGTATGTATCATGGCATCATATCATACGTTTTGTATGTGTTGGTCATAAAGGCAGGTAAGGCAATAAGGCACAATCATTCAAATTTTTATTTAATCTAAACTCAATTTAACATAAAAAATATTATTTCAGTTTATAGTAACATACTGTACCTACCTACATTCAGAATTTGCTAATAAAATATTCTAAAACAAGTAAGTATAAAAAATAGAATCAAATCAGGACAAACTTTCGTGATCTTAGTGATTATTATAATCTTTTAGACTATTCGTAAACACAGTTCTTATCTGGAATCAAATTTGTGATGGAATCTGCTCCTAGAGTGTAGATAGGTACTTACTAATACAGTATAAGCTTGATATTCTAGCTCTCTCTAATAGCCGGTGTAGACATTGACCCTGATTCTATTGTTTCGTTTAATGTAAACAAATTAAGATTGTTCGTAAATCCAGTGAAACAGCAGAATCAAGATCATTGTAACACATGGTAGGTATTGATTAAAATTACAAACAAAGAGTATATAAACGCTACACATTACTAATTTGATGAAGATTTGAGATACTATAAATAAGCCGCTGACTTGACAAGAGAACTCTTCCAAGTAAGATTACTTATAAATGCTTGCTAAATTTCTTCCAAATTAGGAAGCTTGCACTGTCCATACTATAATGTCTTTACATGAAACTATAGGTAAGTAGGTAACTTAAATTTTATTATTCTATTTTGTTATTATATAAATTCAAGAAATAGCTTGAACGTTATAATGGTCGGTCTACATTTAGGCTATGGAGTAGGTACTTAAACATTTAAATAGGATTTAATTAATTAAACTTTCAAGACATTCTAACTGTTCTGATAATCACAAAATATTATGTGGAATGAACTTCATACAGTATTGTCGTCGCCAATAGCGTTATATATAAAAGTATTTTTATTTTACTTCTCTATTTGATATCCATTAGAATGAGAATATTCTAAATATAAATTAGAAGAAAAAAACACAATGAACACACTAAACATTTAGGCAAAATAATATGAAAGCAATTCGTTTTTAAATAATTTCAATATAGTGGAATGTGGCGGCAAAACTGTAGCGGTGTACTTTGCTTCATTAAGATTATTATTATTTACATTAAGAACAATCAATTACCTAAAAATCTTACTTAGGTATTAGCTAAAATTAACGTATCGTACTCGTAGGTATATTTTTAACGTGCTGTCGTGAGTCGTTTGCATGTATTTTTATCATGATATATGTACGTGTTGTGAGTCAAGCTCATTTCATTTATCTTAATTAAAATTTCAATTCAAAGCTTTCCTTTTTTTACTTTTACCAAGTATTTATTATGATAACAATAGATTAGAGAATCCTTATTCAGTCTCACAAACACATTCATCATAACTTGCATAACATAACAGAACTACATATTCATATAAGTTTGTACAAAAATAAATAACAAGAAATGTCAATAATTTACATTTCTGATTTACATAACTATACATATAACACTTAAAAACTTTCGTGAGTTGTAATTCTTTTTTGATAAACCGGGTTTTAACTTTTTTTTATTAATTAGTTGATGGCAGCACCGACACTGTTCCGATTCATTTAGAGAATCTTCATCTGGGTGAGTTTGATCCACGGTCCGCTCGTTCTCGCTCGCGTTTACGATTCGAACCCTTGTTTATCGAAACAACATTACTAATTTTTTTTCAAGGTGATGGATGTTGTTTAGAAAGAAAGATGTTTTACACGCTCTAATAGAGCATCGCAAGTTTTCTTAGCATCTCCTAACAACATGGCTGTGTTCGGGTTGTAGAATATTGGATTGTCGACTGCAGCATAGCCAACACCCATTGATCGTTTCATTACAACCACCTGTTAAAATATAAATATTTAAAAATAATCACTTTTAAAACTATCATGGTAAATTTGGATAGCATAGATTTAGTCTAGAATATATGCTACTTATATCTATGTACAACTTGATACACTATACAAGTATAAAGCGATATAATTTCTCGATTTATCGGATCATCATTTTGCTCTAAATTGGAAAACATCAAACAGATGGACAAATATTCAGTACCATTATGGAACTAAAGTTTCAATCCAGCGTTCGGCGCAGCAACAACGCAAAGCAGAGTGTTGTTTCGCCAATGTGCGGAGCGAGTCAATTATTCCTGAAGATGCCTCGTGAAAAGTCGAAACACGTGTCGAATTTCTTTTTTAAGTTGCATTGTGTGGATGGTGTGCGCTAACTTTTTAATAACGCTTTGCATGGCTTTTTTAATTGGAGGGAAGGAAGTACATGCGTCTGCATCGTGTCTAACTTATTAGGAATAGATTGGCAGAATAGTACAAAATATTTGTCCCTCTGTTTAATGTTTTGTAATGGATTTCCGCAAAATCACAACTGAATCAATTATCTAACTAAATTGGTTCTGCTCTCACTCGCGTAAGCCAGTGTTTCATCAGTCGGAGCATAATAAAGATAATCATGATGATGAAAAGTTCTAAAGAAAGAACGTACCTGATTGGACTTCCAAACTTTAAGTACAGGCATTCCTGCAATCGGCGAATTAGGGTCATCCTCCGCAGCACTATTCACAGTATCGTTTGCTCCTATAAAAAACATTATACTACTTTAAAATGTAATACTACCATACCAACATATAATAATTAAATGCGGATATTATAAAATGCCGCTTCAATGAACGGTGATGGCCCAAGAACAGCGACGAATGAGGACGAATAAAGTTTTAAAAAATCTAAATAATTCTAAAGTCGTCAAAAAAAGTATTCTAAGGAATACCTAAGTTTCATTTTACAGTTCTAAACCTAATTTTAACTAAAATTAGTTAGGTTGGTGCCAACAGAGTTGAGACCATTGTGTGGCATTATAGGCTAGTCGCACATGCGCGGAAAATGGTAGGTACTTATTTTTCACTGTGCTGATCCTCTTCACAATTCTTGTTATATTCTAGTTTATCAATCATGTGGTACCCTTATGGGTACCATAAGCTCTGCTTCCTTTGGGGCCAGATGATGATGTGTAAAATGTCTGGCCAAATTTATTTATTTAGTTATTAAGTCTAAGAAATTATTTCCCATAATACAAAAGCACAAAACACAAAACAAAAAACCTATAATAACACAAAAGCTATAATATCTATTCTATGAAGCAATAAAATAAAACAAAACACCGCGCATACGCGGGAACGAAACGCCATTTAAAGGTGTCTCTACAGAGAGGGGGACAGAGGGGTTGTTTCTATATTTAATATGTATGTATTTACAAAAAAAAACATATAAGTAGTATATCAGTCATGTGGCCATAATCATAACACAAGCTCTGCTTACTTTGGGGCCAGATTGCCGTGTGAATGTCCTGCATTATATATTTATTTACATAGTTTTCATGTAAAACTATTAAGACCTCTGTACTGATCAGTATTTACTCACCGATGACTAGAACAAGGTCGGTGTCAGAGAATTCGTCGTTGATCTCCTCCATTTCGAAAACATCGTCGTAGGGCACTCCGGCTTCCGCGAGTAGCACATTCAGTTGGCCGGGCATGCGACCTGACAATGCAATTATTATTTTAGAACTTGACTTACATTAATTAAATTAAATTGAAAGCATGTTTGTACCTACCTTATTAATTTGAATATACTATTGATTGTATAATAAATATTGCATGCGTACCACGCTGATTATGTCTGTTCTAATATGTATCACCAAACAACTGTTACAAACCCATATTACGCAATAAATGACTTCTATTTGATTTGATTTGATTTAAATGCAAAACATAAAAAACGATTAGAATTAACCTATACTTACAGTTGAAACCGAATATAACGACGGATCGGTTATTACGATTGAATGGCAAGGTCCCGGCCGAATCCCTAAACATACTATCTATAACAACATCGGACACAGCGACTTATCGCTTAAAACGACGAAACTTTATCGATATCTATGATGGGTGTTTTGACTTATAATAGGTATCTATTATAAGTTTGGAAACTCTTGAACCCTATTCGAACTTCTTGCGCGCGAATGAAACGTAAAATGCAAAACACATGAGAGTCAGCTTAAAAAACAGACCTAAATGACCGATTTCTTTAAAAACGAAGTGTCGTCTTTAAGCTGTACTGTAGGTATTGCAAGTTATTTTAGAATACACTTTATTTCTTGTTTCGACATTTTATTTGAAAACATATTCATAAGCATTAAAAAAACATAAAAAAATCTTAACATACATATTAGGGCAATATGACTACATGTGTATATTGCTTATAACAATTATCGGACATAACGTCCGAAGTTATATGGTCCCTTCAATGTTGTTATATCCGGTTTCGATTGTATCTATATTAATATTATAAATTCGAAAGTAACTCTGTCTGTCTGTTTGTTACGTTTTTACGCCTAAACGCTGAACCGATTTTGATGAATTTTGGTATAGAAAAAGATGGGACAATAGAGAAGGACATAGGCTACTTTTTATGTAGGTAGGTACCACGCGTGCGAAGCCGCGGGCAGCAGCTAGTATCCTATCCTAGGCTCACTGAAAACTAGCTCTCCTTTGCATGGTATTGCAAAGTATTGCTATATCATGTATAAGGGAGCCATAAGTTTAGGACCTGTTTAAAAGTTTTAAAACTGTTATGGATTGGAACATAATTTTCACTCTATTTTCACAATAAAGTGAGTTTTTCTGCTTCCCGAAATTTCGGAACAGTTGCATGTGCTATGTGACGATATATTATTTAAATCATGACTTGCTCGAATTTGATCTAAACATAGTAAACTGAAACAATGAACAGTAGATGACCGTAGTCACGACTTACTGGCTGCACCGTGGGCGCGGTCAGTCGCGCACGACAACTCGCCTCTTGTTCGGGCTCTAAAATTATTAAATGCGCTTCTGGCATCAACACCTTCTTGTGATCTGTTTGCTGACCGATGGACGAATGTGTGCAGAGAATGTCTGAGGTATTGTGAGACGATTGGTAGTAGTAGAATTAGTTCAATCTGTTAATACTTTTTTTTTTGTTTTTTTTTTTAAGTATTTTTATTATTAATTATTTGGTAAAAATATTTTATAGTGTTAATTTTTTCTGTTAAAATGTTATTTCATAGCGCCTTGGTGTACCTACTGTAATGCTATGATCTTATTGTGTAAATAAATAAATAAATAAATGACATAAGTACCTGCAACTGGGTGAATAGCAAAACGAACTTTCTTTCCAGCTTTCTTCAGAACTTCCACCAACTCGGCAATGGGGTATTGGGCTTTAGCAACGCAGAGTCCGTATCCTGAGAAAAAAAGAATAAACGATGACATTTATGACATTGAAATAAGATTCAATATCCGCCGATCGAACCGAATTGATTTATTCTTCGTTTGTCATTTCAAGAAGTAACATAGCACTTCTAAATTATTTATTTTTTCGCGTGTTATTGCATGTTTAATTCAGTAATATTAGCGGAATTTTAATGAATAAATTGTGATTACTTAGGACAAGTATGGACAATTACACAATATGGACAACCACCATGGGAATCATGTAGAAATCATTTCATGGAACTCCATATTTTGACTTTACCTAGCCTATATATCCTTGTAACTCTTATGGACATTATCAGACATCCGTCAAAGTATGAAACACAAGAACAAAGAGCTACAAGACTAAATACAAGGAGAAAATATCTTGCGACCCCACTGTGTCCGAAGTTAAATATTGTTAGGCATGGTTGTAGATATCAGGCCGTTACACTGTACAACTCTCTTCCTGTGGCTATGAAAATCATAGAAAGTCCCACTACATTTAAGTCTACATTGATAAATCTTTTGTTGGAGGGGTGCTTCTATACAGTTGATGATTAAGAAAAATGTGATTATTTGTACTTATTTGACATACATGCTACTCTTTTATATTATTATAATGTTTTTAGGCTTAAGTATTTCAGACACAATGTAAAATTTTTTATTGAATAAACTCTTATCTTATCTTAATAAACTCTTATTGAATTACAAGTGTATTATGGTGCAATGTGATTTGGACGACGAGGAATCCCGAGAAAGTTCTAGACGGTCATTCCACGATGACGTTTAGAATAGACAAATTACCATCGCTAAGACTTTATAATTAAACAATCACTTTTTTTTCTTAACCTACCGTGTCCCACTGCTGGGCTGTTCCCTTTACCTTCCACTATGTGCTCTCCAAGGCCAGAATTTGCCAGGTCGGCTCGAATGCATCTAGATCGTCTTGCCATCTTTTCCTGGGTCTGCCGCGTCGTCTCAGACTATCGAGCACCCACTGAGTGAAGAGCTTCGCCTAACGTTCTGAATGCATTCGAGTCACATGACCTGCCCAGTCCCAATTCAAACGTGCAGTCCTCGTACCTGCATCCGCTATGCCCGTTTTCGATCGTATTTTGTACCCTATCGGTTCTTTTGATCCCCAAAACACTGCGCTCCGTATCTCTCTGGCATATCTTGAGGTCTGATTTTTGTGGCTCTGTCAAAGACCATGTCTGAGCACCGTATCTCTTGACACTGGCAAAATTAAATTATCGACAAGACAGATGCCATTATAAAAGAAAAGATGAAGAATACCTACCAGGTGTGATAATAATGTTGCCAGCTCGGTGAATAAGGTCGGCTACGGAATCCACATTCATTTCCGTGTGAATCGCGTCAGTTCGTCGCGCAGATCCGCTCGTAACCATTCCGTATCCGCCCAGAATCACGTTTGGTAGAGAACGGTTCATGGCCTAAAATAAACAATAAGCTGAGTTAGTCAGACAGTCAATACAAAATTGTTTTAATAATAGATAACATTCCTATTATTACCAACCTATAACCCCAAACGCAAAATGAAGTCTCCTAATTTACCTTATCAGCACACAGGTTCTTTTAGGGTGCGAGTTAGCGTTCTTACCAATTTTAAAAGTACCTACCTATGTTTGAAAATTGTAGGTAATGTTTAAAACTTAGGTCTCAACATGTAATGTTCAAAACATGTTTGAAACTTGTATAATAATAAAAACTTAGGGATAACTCACAATGGTATCAGTATTGCACCTGTGTAAAGCCGGGGTGGGTCGTTAGTTAATGTATAAAATCGAGCGTAAAGCAATATGTTCGTGGGCACTATATTGATCTGTGGTGACTTAGATCAGCGCACCAGCACCTGAATCAGCGCATCAAAAATGTAATAGAAATAGTAATCCGAAATGGGAGAAATAGAAATGCAAAATAGTATTTTCATACAAACATAAGGAGCTGATTTTAGTAAATTTATTTTATATTACGCCATTAGACCGCAACAGGAATATTAATTCCATGTTTCCTGTCTCTTTATACTAGTCAGTCAGTAAATACTAGATCCTTATTATGTGTTGATTAAAACATGACTTCATTATATCGTTTAATTGATGACCAATTAAAATTTGTTTTTTTCTTATTGCACCTTTGTACGTGATAAGATTTTGAATAATTACTAAAAAAACGATTACACCTCAAAAATCCATGTGAAACCAAAAATCGTCATGCACGATGAGCCATCTATATTCGCACTCCTCGATCATCAGCCTACTATCGATCAAAATATCGATATCGAGATCAAAAATTATCACTGCAATGCAATAGGCACATGCACATGCACTATTCTGCAAAGCATGTGCATGCATGTCACAATAAAGTATATTGTTTGGCTTTGTTTAGATATGCTCAAACAATCTGATCTGAGGATGTGTCTACCGAGGATTCCGAGTCGTGAGCATTTTAGATTTTACGGGCACGAGGCGGCCGCCCTGACAACCGTATAATTTTAGAATTTGGTCGGCGCATAGTTTACCTTGCACATAATGTAAGATAGGATAGCACCAGAGCTGCCAATGAGCGCTCCGACAATCGTCATCAGGGAGTTATTGAGCATGAATCCTTCAGCACACAGCGCCCAGCCCGAATAGCTGTTTAATACAGTGATCACTACTGGCATGTCGGCACCTGTGCAGAAATAAAGTACCTATTATCAAATCAGTTTCAATCAAGTAAACAATAATGAAATGCTCCAACATGAAGAAGCACGTAAGAAGAAAAGCATGCTGAAACTACTAGAAAAAAAAACAGTCAATACTGTAGTTATACATAAATCGTCATCATTCCCACTTTACCCACTGCTGGATAAAGACCTCTTTTAGAATGTGATATTCCTCCCTGTCTTCTGACAACCTCATCGAGCCATCTAGCTTTAAATATACATACTCGAACATACACATACATAGGGTACGAGGATTATCTTTGGTCGTCTTTATAAGTACACAATATCACAATAAACAATATATATATAATTTTATAATTAAATATATAATTAAAGCCTAGCCTAATGTGTTATTCTGATGTATAAGCCATATTATTGTAAAGTTTTATTAAAATCCATTCTGTAGTTTTTGCGTGAAAGAGTAACAAACATCCATACATACAAACCATCGCATTTATAATATTAGTAAGGATTTTGGTGTTTTTATTTAGATAGAGCTAGAGCTCGGATGTGAATAATTGGAATAAAAGCTTTTTGTTTCTTTGTAATTCGACCAAAAAATAATCCGTAGCTATTTTATACGAAAGGCACAATTTTATATAAAATATCAAATGATGAAGGACTACGACTTTGTGACATAATATAAACAAAATAAACACTTGACACTGTCAAAATTGACATTATTATGACATGCCATTAACGAAGAAGAAGAAGAAGGTATTAGACGTCCCAGTGAATTCAGTACCACCTAATCCTAAAATGTATTTGATTGTAAACCCTAGTATCAAGCCGAACAAAGCAAAATAAATATATTCAAATCGGTCGAGTCTATTCTGAGTTTTAGCGAGACTACCGCACGGCAGTATATTTAATATAAAGATAAAGAAAGAAGATAGTAAGATGGGGATAATGATATAGTAGGCGTATACGACACATTCATTAAATTTACGAAATTTGAAGTAAACCTCGAAGTACTGTTGGTCTCATTGTTGAGTGGAAACATCCTAAAATGTCTGTCGATACTCGTGTACGCTAACAGAAACATACAATAGATCAAATGGCTGGCGATTACCACGTCACGTCAATGGAGTACTAACCTCCAATGGCAGCAGTGAGAGTCAATCCCTGGATGCCGCTGAGCAAAGCCGCAGCACCCAGTAACGGGAGACCTGGCGCTTCAGGGAAGGCCAAAAGCGCTCCGCCGCAGCCGAGTGAGCCGGCCAGCAACCCCGCGTTGATGAAGTGTCGGCCTGGAAGTAACAGCGGCGCAGACGACAGCGAGCCTTGCAGCTTCCCGTACGCTACTAGTGACCCGCTAAAACAAATGTTGGTTACTAGATTAGTAGCAACGAAGCGGGACATAAATTACATATATGGGACTAGCTGCTGCCCGCGGTGTCGCGCGCTTGGTATCTCAATAAAAAGTAGCCTATGTCCTTCTCCAAAGTCCCATGAATCTTAATACCAAAATTCATCAAAATCGGTTCAGCGGTTTAGACGTGAAAACGTAACAAACAGACATACTGACAGATAGCCAGACAGACTGACAGACAGACAGAGTTACTTTCGCATTTATGATATAAGTAGGAATTACCTATAGATACGGGTAGTACGGGTAATGTTCGCAGTAAAAGACTGAGAAAGAGGGTAGACCGTTTTGTCTGCCAATAACACCCACCCGCAAAGACTTCAGTTTATCTGGTGATCATGGCGCATGCAACTGTGCCGAAATATCGGGAAGCAGAAAAACTCATATATCATGGTAAATATCCCGTTTTGAGTGAAAATTATGTTCAAAACCAGGATAGTTTTACAAGTTATATTACCTATAGTTGTTCTTACTATGACTGGCTTCTCAGCTCAGATGGAATTAGTTCATGTCTGCGATATAGGTTTTAGGTTTGGGTGATGAACATACATGTTTGTTCTGAGTCTGGGTGTTATAATGTTTCATAAGTATGCATTCAGACGCATTTAAATCCTTTCACCACACTGGTTTGAAATACCTAGTGAAATGGTAAAAAGATGATGCTCTACTTACGTAAAAGTAATTCCACCTATGTATGTTCCCAAGAAGAGAGATGTCTTCAGCGTAGCGGCTGTCGGATCAAACGCCATCGCTGGGAAGTCGTGCATGTAAGTAGCTATACATGTCAGTACCGCTGCCATTCCTACCAAACTGAAAGGAATAATATTCACTAGATGTTTCTATAGTTGATATATGTTTTGCAATGAAATAAGTACGTGTTATGTAATGAAATATGTGTTAGGTATCTATATTTGTGTATATCGTTTATGTAAATATAATATAAGTATCAATAATATTGCGTAAGTCTATTGTGTTATGCTACATTTCCATGCTTGCCAAGCGTCGGCAAACGTCCACAAGCCGCAAGTGTCCACAAATCTCGCTTTGCATTTGGAAGTCGTTTACATGCTTGTGAATGCGTCAGTGTGCTACGTACACCCAAGCATGACGGACACTGAACTTTTATGGGCTATTGCGTTTGGTTTAATGAACTTTTTTTTTATCCTTTATTTATTTAGGTATCTATTTATTTTATATTTTATCAATTTTTAACCGACTTCATCAAAAAGGAAGAGGTTCTCGGAATATTTTTTTTTTCTTTATGTGTGTTCACCGATTACTCGAAAACGCCTGAACCGATTTGGAAAATTCTTTTTTGTTTGAAAGGGTATACTTCCCAAGGGTCCTATTTAAATTTTATCAAAATCGGTCGAGCTGAAAAATCAATAAAAATCTAAAAATTGTACATCGATGATGTTTTCGTGTCCTTCCATACCTCGCTGTCTTATTAGAGCGGTACGTTTATTTGGCCTACCCATATTATATATATATATATACAAAATAATCTACTTTCCACTAAAAATGTAGTATAGGCTCAAATTTCATTCAATGAAGTCGGTTTTCTTTTTAGTTTTTAAAACGTAATTATATTTTATCTTTTTTGGCTTTCCCGTAACTCTGCAAGACGACTCCAAGCATCTGCAACTTTCAATTTATCTTTATGATTAAAAGAAATAACAAACGTGCACTCGTCGCGAGATCACGATGGCTACTAAACTCGCACCAACGTGTGAATGCGTCGCAAGCGCTTGCCGCAAGCGCCCTTTGATCTGTGTCAAAAAACCAACACTAGACCGGATCGGAGACAAGCGTCTACAAGCTCACGCCAGTCAAGCCATAACGCCCTCTTTACACGTTTGTGCTTGTGGACGTTTGCCGACGCTTGGCAAGCATGAAAATGTAGCATTATAATTTAGTGCACCCCGACCAATCTTCCAAATAAGTTAAGCTTCTCTCCATCCAAAGGTTGTCAGGAAGTAATCGCTTTCTTAGCGATAAGACCGCCCATTGTACATAATTTCTTCATAAGTAAATTTAATTACAATAAAGAATTGTCATTCATTCATTCATTTATTCATTCATTCATACGTGTATAAAAGTGGTAACAGACCTATGGAATCCTGCAACAAGCTGCGGTAAATCAGTGATATCAATCTTCTTAGCGATTGTGCTTCCTACAACACCACCGATGCCAGCCACGCCAATCATTTGTGCTAAGATTTCAGTACTTGGCGTAAGCGAACCCAGAGTCGCTGCAATACCTCCAGCTACACCGATCTGGGGAATTTTCAACCTTTTTAACAAGTATATAAGGTGAAAAATAATTTGAATGTGTGATTTGTTTATGATTTGAAAATTTGCAACCTCATATTACTAAAGTATCATCAAGATTGTAGTGACGAGCTGAACCCAAGTTGCCTCGTTGATTAGAGTCTGTGCAATATGGACTGAGCACTGCTGTTTACTTTACCAACTAATGTTAATACAATAAGTCAATATTGAACGGAACAGGACAAAGTTACTACATCAAGAGCATAATAGATTTACAGATAATTTACAATCCAAACTACTTAACTAGCAATGAAAAATAACTTGTGGAAGTTACTAGGATGGAGTAATTTTGTTTCTTTATTCCATGCTGTCTCAATGCCTTTACAATGGTCAAAAGATCAAGACTTGTGCCATCAAGATTACAATGAGCGGGTCTTGGGTCGAGTCTAGAGCTACGTGCACTTTGTCGTGTTTACTTTATGCACGCCTTTCTAATCATCGATTGCAAATTTACCATTTCAGTATAGGCTTTTCCAACTTAATACCTGAATATTTATAGTTATTCTGGTATTTTATAAACGAATATAAAAAAGAGAAGATTTCTTACCATGCCAAGATAGTTTCCTTTCCGGGCCGTGGTTTGAGAGGCTAGTCCTGCCAGAGCCCCGACACAGCATAGAGATGAAGCCAGGTACGCAATCTGGTGGACTTCAGGGTACCCCTAGAAAAACATATAATTTTTGAAGTGTAAACTTCTTTTAGCGCGGTACGCATATTTTTAGATGAGGTAAAACCTCTGGATTCGCGACACCGTTACCGAGACGCAGCCGGCTGCCGCGCTCGCCCCATTTGATTATAAACCTTAATTCACATGTTTACCGTCTACTTTTGTATGGAGAAGTTTACTGAGTTAGGTTCTTTGATATAGAAGCAGCCGGCTGCCGCGCTCGCCCCATTTGATTATAAACCTTAATACACATGTTTACAGTCTACTTTTGTATGGAGAAGTTTACTGAGTTAGGTTTTTTGATATATTTTCTACATTCTGAACAAAAAATAAGCTCAATTTTTATAACCTATCATAAAATCCGGCAGTACTGCGATCGAGCGGCCGACGCATCGTATCGTATTATGTAATTTGTGTAGCATTTTGTGCAGTTGTAATTACGTTTATATAAATTTTTACATATTATTATTTAAAACAGGGTATAAAATTTCATTAGTTATGAACTAACGTTTGACGGTGGAGTGATCATCCTTAGACGTTAGTATGGAAAGATAATCTAAACAAAATCCAAGATAGTCTAGATAAACTAGATCACCCACATATCACTTTATTTTGTACCTTAAATCAATGTGAAAATGCACATTCATCTAAATACTTACAGCCGCAGCAGTTGCAAGGTAACCTCCCATCAAAGCCGCCGCAGGGATGGCGTAGAGATATCCATATTCTGGTGGGTCTCCAGGCCTAAAACAAGGAATACAAATAAAATCCTTGTTTTTTAATAAAAAATATTATAGAACAGAAACATTTACCCACCTCTTGAACATATCCAACATCCGCTGGGTTACAAGAAAGCCGCCAAATACGTTGACGAATGAGATGAGGGCTGCGGTACTTGCTAACCACTAGATAACAAAGAAACGGTTTTAAATAGATACTAGGGAGTACAAATTGCAAATAGCGCGTGAGTGAAGTTAGAAGATATGCTATTTTGTGTTTCAAACGAGTTCATAATAGAAGCTGTTTACTGACTAAGTACAGTAGGGCAATTATGGAACTCTAATTACAATCAATTTCTATCAGTTTTCATAGATTTCTGATAGACATTGATTGTAATTAGAGATTCATAATCGCCCTACTGGTGATAAGTACTGGTAGCTGAACATTGGTGTTGGTAGCTGAACTTTTCTTTGTTCTTTATAATAAAATATTTAGATAATATCAACTTACAAATAAAAACTAACTAATAGAGAGAAATACAGATAAATAATATATAAACTAAAGTAAATATATATACCTAAATATACTTAAACCTACATAAAATTATAGACAAACTAATATACCTAAACACTTATAAGGAGAGATTGTGCTCTTTGACTTTTCGCATGAATATGCCAAGCGAGGGACTAGCGCAAGTATCCCTTGCCTGCCAAACATAAAGTTCGAAGCTGGTTGGGAACCAATTAATTTCCTTACAACAAATTTATGTGCGCAAAGTGCTCTCAAAGGTTAAGGAAAATATTGTGAGGAAACTGGCACATCCTAGAATTTTTTAAAATAGAACCTCAAATATTCGAAAGAGTATGTGATTGGTTAGTATTTCTATAAGAGACGATGGACTTGCAACCTATCTCTAACTATTATGTAAAGCGAGGGTATGTTCCAAATATAATGTTGATAGTGTCTTTTACTATCCTCTTCAGACATCCTCAAAGATTTACCAATGATCTAAGTATTATCGTATGCATGTTTGATTTGTTCTTTTTTTTTCTTTTAGAACTGTTCCGTCTACTGCAGGAATGTTTACCTGAACAGGCGTCTCTGGTACATAACCACCGCCCATAAGCAGTAGTCCGCCCACAGCTGTGATACCCGACACCGCATTTGTGACCGACATCAGAGGCGAATGCAGAGCTGGCACTACACCCCAAACTGTGTGGTATCCAACGACACCTACAAAAAACCCAAATATGTTAGTACTAAATAAACATCTAATATACCTCAGGAGTCCGATTAACAGCTCGGTACCAGCCTTAGCTATCAATAACTTGCCTGATAAAGCCAATGTCGTGGTCATGGTTGTAAACGCAGGGTTGGGTGATGCCATTCCCATGCCGATCAATGACGTTAAGCCTGAAAATATAATTATTTAAATCACTAAAGTTATGGTTTGTTATTGTTTTTTTTCTTTGCTTCTTTGTGATGATAAAGTTATTATTATATAGATTAAAGAGTTTTAAAGTATAATCATCATTTAGCCCGATTGCACCCACTGCTGGGTATAGACCTTCTCTTTATGACGCCACTGTTTCCGGTCCCTAGCAAGTCTCATCCAGTGGTTCTCGACACCGCTGACTATATCGTTCGACCATCGGGCGGGTGGTCTGCCTCTTGGCCGTTGAGCATCCCTTGGCCACCACTCCGTTACCGCCATAAATTAAAGTACTTATATAATTTAAAATTACTGAAATATTTTAATATGGTAATCTATTTATTTGGAAAAACAAACAGAACAATGAAACTTATAAACAAAAATACTAGATATTACATTATCCGGTAAACTTTCCACTAATATGTAAAGCTTAAAAATGCGAAGATAAAGTGGACATTCTGAAAAAATAAAGGGTTTTTAAAAAAATAACTGATTTAAACATTATACAAGTTATTTAAGGATAGCAGTTGTTCGCTTCTGGCGTGTTTAAATTTGGAAAGAGTGGGGTCAATAATAATTACGTTTTAAAAACTAAAAAAAACCGACTTCGTTGAATGATATTTGAGCCTATAATACATTTTTAGTGGAAAGTAGATGTATTTTGTTTATAAAGGTACAGGGTGGAATTTTGTAATGCCTCCTGAAGGGAAAGTACTCTTAATACTGTAGATAAAAATTTTACTCAAAGAAAACATTGTGCCGTTTGTACCAAACCAGGTATTAAAATGGTTATTAATGTAGGCAGTAGTGATTCTGCTGCTTCCATTAAGTAAAATTGTTCTTGATAAGCCATTTTTACCGTGAGACAATGAAATGATTTGTAAAAACAATCTAATGTGAAAAACAAATATGAAAATCTATTTTCAAATGTGACATTCCATATTTAAACTACCTAATACACGCAGTTTTGTCGCATCTAAGAAAGGAGTCTACATTACAAACACGTGCAAATTGCAATCGTCTTATCTAAATAGTAATTCGTCATTTTAATGGGTAAATGACGTCAATAATAATTATTAATTACTAACATAAGTAAACAGATGGATCTTTGAGTTAATGAGCTTTAACTTGACTCATTGAATTTATAAGTCCATTTTCATGGTTTTCCTTTCATTTAATTTATCATGTTTGTTAGAGAGATTTCATCCTTATAATTGATCCTAACGATCAATGCAATAAAAGTACAGGGTGTAATTTTTACAGATTAGTCGGTTCGATTCCCGGGTATGGCAAGCGAATTTTCGAAAATCTTTGAAAGCAGTTTTCTTTCTATTCAAAAATAAAGGAATGTTTTCTTTGAGTAAATTTTACTATCTACAGTATTAAGAGTACTTCCCCTTCAGGTGGCATTACATAATTCCACCCTGTATAATATGGTAAGGCCAAATAAACGCACCGCTCCAATGAGAGAGCGCGGTATCGAAGTACACGAAAACATCATCGACGTATACAAATATTAGATTTTCGTTGATTTTTCAGCTCGACCGATTTTGATAAAATTTAAATGGGACCCTTTCAAACAAAAAAAAGAATTTTCCAAATCGGTTCAGGCGTTTTCGAGTAATCGGTGAAAATACATAAAAAAAAAGACACCGAAGAATTGAGAACCTCCTCCTTATTGATGAAGTCGGTTAAAAATAGCTAACATCGAAAACAAATTATTATTAAAGTTCATGGAACGCTTAATAACAGTGTTGGAACGCTTAATAAGAGGCGTAATTTGTACGAATTATACTAGGTTGAAATGTGTGGTTCTTTCTAGAATTCAGTCTGGGACACCGAATGCTCAATTTACCATATAAATAAGAGATAATGTAATATATACATATACCGAATAATATACAAAAAAAATATCAAAAGAGATCAAAAAAGATGATCAAAGAGATGTTTTCGATGCAACAATACGTTGGAACCAGCAGCAATGAGTCTCATATCATAAAGAATGAACAAAAAACGATATTTTTGTCGTGATAACGTCTTATAAATAGATGAACGCCGGCTGCACGCACGAAAAAGCATGACTTATGGTCACGTTCCGCCTGAGCGGAGCGTGCAAGTGAGAGCGCGGAACAAGCGATAGAGGCACGATCGGGTCATCAAAATTTTCGTATGACGTCATCACGTAAAATTATTGTCCGTAAACCAACTTTACAGGCAACCATTCTTTTTTATTGTTTGAAATATCGAATTTACCTGTTGAATACAAAAAGGCATCTTTCAAAGTCTCGTTGAAAGGATTCGGTGGTTCAGGTTTGGCAACAGCCGTGGGCTTAGCGGTGGTCTTTACGACCGCCATGCTCGGCGGCGGAGGAGCCGGCCACAGTAACTCTCCGGCTTTTAGAACAATAGCACCGCGGGTCACTTCGTCTTCCAAGTTGATGTGGAAATGGTCATTTGTTCCTGAAAATATAAATGAAATAAAACACAAATTAAAGAAAATCAAGACGTATTAACGTGTTGCAGCGGTCACAGCTGAGGTCCTCGGAACTGCCATTGAAATCTAACGCTGCAGATCTACTCCCGCGCATGCTGAATGGTTACCCAATTAACTTTCATATTTGTTGTAATTGAAATACTGTATGATTATCAAAAAAACGTAACGTAAAATATATTATATCTATTTCTACTCTCTTCGGTGTGACACCGCATTGGGTCTCTATAACGTGTTTCAGAAAACAGCGCTTACGAGTTCCACGAGTGGCAGAATTGTGACAAAAAGTCACAGACGCCATAAGATCTTGTGCTACTCCTCTTCTACTTATATATATATACATATATAGAATGTTATAAATGTGAAAATAACTCTGTCTGTCTGTTTGTTACGGTTTCACGCCTAAACCGTTAAACCGATTTCGATGAATTTTGGTACAGAGATAGATGGAACCTTGGAGAAGGACATAGGCTACTCTTTATATAGGTACCATGCGTGCGAAGCCGTGGGCAGCAGCTAGATCAATTACAAACCTAAACTCATAAGAAATCCAGAAATATTATTCGCATAAAGTGTTGAAGCGTGCGCCGGCATTCGACTCGGAAGGTCTGTTAGACCGATGTGTGTTACTCCGTGCACTTTCGTAATCACGCCCTTCTTAGTCGTCTGCACATTGCCTCCCATCTCAGCAGCCAAGTCCACGATAACGCTCCCAGGAGCCATGTCTCGAACCGCATCCTGAATAAAAAAACAATCAAATTCATAACTCTTTATCATAGAAGTATATAAGTTATAGCACCTGCCTATAATATATCTTTAGTTTTGTAATATTAAGAATGCATATACAAATATAATTAATGATTGTGGGATGCTACTTGCGTAGATACCCTGGCTGTATTCCATCTGTCGGGGACTTTCGACAGAGCTGGTGCGGCGTGTGTTTCCGCTGCCCTGGATCAGTTAAGCTCACGTGTTTTATATTATTGTATATTATTTTTTATATTTCTGTAATTATTTCTTTAAATTAATTATTTATATTTCATTTAATTTATAACTGCTATCGACTTGCTCAGTTATTGTTTCTTTGTCCTGCTTTTTTTTGATTAACTTTTTTTTTACTGAACCTATGAATCCTATCTGAGTATCTTGTTCAAAGCCGTGACGCACCCTCCTGGTTTCCGCGGAAGATCAGCGTTGTATTCAGTAGTACTACCGAATGCAAAATCATGCTGATTCCATTTTGTTACGTCATCCCATTGAGAGACACAACATAGAGAGTTTTTCCTAATATTGCTGCTTTTATTTTATTTTTATGTGTATTTCTTGTTTTTATATGTCTGTGTCACTCGGTTCCTTGTGTATCGCTGCAAATAAAATCTTTTTCAACACACTTGCTCATAAAGTGGCTCTATGGTCACCGCAATTAGGCAGAGAATGACACCCATAATCAAACTGTGACTTTTTCATTGCTATAACTCACTAGTGAGCGTAGACAGAGAAAACAAAAGACACATGGTGATCGTGCCGCGTGTGAGATACAACGATAGGTGGGTGGTGTTGCCACATTTAAACTTTTACCCTAGTCCTAAGTAATCCTATATTTATTTGAGACGTTACGTTGTAGTAGAAATCTCTAGAGCTTTCCTCTCTATCACAAAACTCAAACTTTTTAACAGATTTGTGATATAGAAAACATATAAAAACATTTGTGTACTTAATTGTTTACTTATTATTAAAGCTAAGCATAACATTACAGAAATATAAAAACCATAAATATAACACAAAGTCAAAAGATACTTTATTCAATACAATCACAAGGATCACTTTGAAACTAAGTCTTACCTACTAAGTGAATTTAGGTTCCAATTTATAATCCAAGCCCGAGAAGAGAAACTCGTCCTGGTCCTAGCGCATTTTTGGATGATCCATCTTATAACTAAATTAGCTACGATATACTTATACATGAGTGTATACATTTCAAGTGTGTCGGTTAACTGTCTGAGGGCAGAGCGACATGAGGCCATGCGTTCTTATATAGTCATTTATATTATAATAAGCTTTCTTCAAAAGACTTTTTTATGTAAGCTTTAAATTTCTTAACAGAAAGTTTAGTTGCATTTTCAGGAAGCTTATTATAGAAGCGCACCGTGTTCCCGATAAAGGACTTATTTACTTTTTCTAGTCGAAAAGTATTGATCAGTATCTACCTACCTACAGAATAAAAGCTCATAAATCATATATTTACTAACCACCAGTGGAACAGCATTAGGATACAGAATAGTTAATTTATTCTTCTTAAACAAGACATTTTTCTTAAAATGGGTACTACAAATCCTCGAAGAGTTTTTGGGTGTCCAGATTTTTCGGCCTGTGGCTTCAACCCACTGCAAACGTACATTATCGTTTGATGGAAAACTGTAAAAAATTAATAGCGAGGTGTTTTATTTTACAATGTAAGAATCATTTTAATCTATTTATTTATACAGGGCGGTATGGTTATTTTCGCTGACAGGACATTATTTCACAATCAATTGACATCAAAATGTATGAAAGGTTTCCTCAGACCGATTTTAAGCAGCTTTCGCCTTTACCTTGCCTCCATATATTCATCTATCAACATTGTACGGTACTTACGTTAAATTGAATTATTAAAATTCATACGAAATGTAAAACATATTTTATGTAAAATTTATGTACCTAGTCTGGGGAATGTTAAGGTCGAATGTAGGCAACACCAAAATAAATAAATTATTTATTTGTGAATTATGAATTATGCTGTAGCGAACAAAGTTCAGTTCGAAATGCTGCTATCTATTGTGTATATTATTAAAAAAACAGTTTGAAAGCTAATAACTACTCAAAAATACTTGTACTTACGAGTAAAAAGACAAATCGGGGTGTTTCCGTTCACTATCACTTTTACATCCTAAAACGATACATCGAACCATTATCTTCACAAAATCCGGTAAAGGAATTTGTTATTTGCAATTCGCAAGTAATTCAGCGTGTTCACAATTTATTATTATCTGTTTTTTTCCTGTTATTTCACACAAAGAGAGCACAAACCATCCAAACAATGGCAAACTGTCAAACGTTGCTTTGCACAATCTGGTGCGGATCTTGAAAAATCAGGCACGCGACATGAAACAAAAAATCAAACCATTCTATCTCGTTTCTTTACAGTATCTGAGTATCTGCACATAAGTTGTTCTCTTTCTTGTATGAATGCGACGGATGCTATCTAGTCGTCTATTAGTTTCTCTGTCGACGCTAGTGAGTTATAGTTTTTTTTAAATTTGATTGGTTGAGGTGCTTTGTTCTTAAAAAAGTTTTTATTCAAAAAAAAGATCGTGTTTAATAGAACAAATAAATTAATGTTCCTATTGCTTGCTTATTTCATGCAACTTCTTATTTAAATAGACAATTTTAACTAGTACGTGTTTAATAAATAAAACTTTCACTCAAATATAAATTTGGTTTTTTCTGTAATAAAAGAAAACTTTAAATTTCCCATTTTGTACGTGGCAGAATAGGCGCAAACCCTATGCGCTAGGTTTTTTTTTTTATTTTCCATAAAAAAAAAACCTCATCCCTTTAGTCTGTGGCTGATCGCAATGCGCGCGCATAGGAAAACTGATTAATTTTTCCCGCCATAGCGAATCATTTTTCACAACTCGTTTTCACTGTTGAAATTATAGTCATTTATTAATTAAAATGTCTACAAGTACTAGTTACGAAGAAAATGATTTATGTTGTACACCGCCCGATATAAGATGTGAAGCCCTTAACTTTATGGAAAGTTTACTACCTGAAAACTCCAAGGAAAAATATCTATTAGCGTACCAAAATTTCATAAAATGGCAAAACAGCAAGAATACGCAGTCTTTTTCAGAAGATGTGTTCATGGCGTACTTTAAAGAATTAATAAAATAAAAATAAATAAAGAAATAAGTACAAACCTAGCTCTTTGTGGTGTTTATACTCAATGTTAAAAAGTACAGTCCGAACAAAGAATGGAGTGGACTTAAAAACATACTCTTATTTGTCAGCTTATCTAAAGAGACTATCCGATGGATTTAGAAGCAAGAAATCAAAGGTTTTATCGTCTGACGATATTGAAAAATTTATAAAAGATGATCCAGATAACCAATATCTGGCTACTAAGGTTAGTTAAATTAATTTTAAATATCTACGCGACTTCAGCCCGTGTTGTGTGTTGAACTTAATTATTGTTTATTTTTTTTCAGATTTCTTTAATATTTGGTGTAACTGGTGCCTGAAGGATACAAGAATTAACAAATATAACCGTAAAAAACATAGAGAACCATGGCCAGATGCTTTTAGTAAAGATACCTATCACGAAAAATAAAATACCTAGGTCATTCACCATACACGGTCCATTCTATGAAATTGTTAAGAAGTATGAAAGTTTGCGGTCACCAAAAGCAAAAACTGACCGTTTCTTTCTAAATTACCAGAATGATAAATGTACCTGTTAGCCTATAGGTATAAACAAATTTGGTTCTATGCCTAAAGAAATCGCTAAGTTTTTAGGTTTAGCAGATGCTGAGAGCTACACTGGACATAGTTTCAGAAGAACTTCAGCTACATTGCTGGCTAATTCAGGAGCTGATATAATGACTTTGAAGCGTCATGGTGGGTGGCGATCTAAAAATGTAGCAGAATTATACGTAGAAGATTCCATACAAAACAAGAAGGAAATTTGTGCAAAAATCACAGAACACAAACAAATTTCAACACAAAATTTCACCTACCTACACGAATAATGAGCCATCTCAAATTATAATAGAACATGAAAGTATTTCAATAAATAATCTATCTGATGAGACCGCTAAGCCATCAAAAACAGTTAATTATAATTTCACTAACTGCACATTTACTAATTGTTTCTCTAAATAAACTTTTTATCTACTAAATAAAATGAGTTTTTATTGTTATTTTATACACAAGTGTGTTGAAAAACGTCGTATGATACACGTGTGTATTGATGATTACCGTCCTCAACTCTCTTAAGACCCTCACCTAACGGCTCGGGTCTCAATGGCGCCTCAGCGGTAATCACCAACATTACACACTAGTACCATAATGTACTATTTCTCTCTTTCTTTTCTTCTTTCTTGTTAACGGTTTTAACAGCCTTCTGAAGCACATAATCGATCTACTTGTAATCGATAAGAGGTAATGTTTATAGTCCTCGTAATCTGAAATCCAGACTGTCTGATACCTACTATTTTTATCATTTTACACTATCGGTTGGTAAATAGTGGCTATAGGTAGGTACAAGGTACCTACGGCAACACCCAAAAAAACATCTGTCTTTCGCGTTTCGCATGTTTTGATACCCAGAATTGGACGGTTATTTGTTATAGGTCAACGATCTCAGGTCACGATAAGTTATTCAGTGTGATGTCGTCCTAAATAATAAATAAAACCGGCACATGTGGCTGAACCTAAATTTTACTACGCGTCAATTGATGTGCTATTTATAATTCAATTACGTCAGCGAAATAAAATGGTAGATCTGTATGTAACGTATTTCGATTGTTTCATAAATATGTTTTGGTTTAGGTAGTATGTAGGTAAGTAAGTATTTTCTTATCTATATACTTACGTATTTTAGTTATTTATTGTTTCACCAACAAAATATACACTAGCATACACATAATTCAAAAGGACAAGTACAACAAATGAGTTCTTTCAATAACAGATAATCACATCGTGCAAAGTATAAAGAACCTAGTTGGTAGTTGTGTACTATAAATTGTGGTACTTATTTACTAGAAATTAAACAGTGCCGGAAGATAAAGAAAATAATGAATTAAATTTTAGGTAAGTACATGCAAACTTAGCATAAATGTTCAACAAAAAAGTAAATATCGATAGAAATGGCGCTCCTGGAGGAAAACAGGTCAGAGCTTATTCATATTATAAGCCAAATATGGTTAATTTAAAAGAATTATAACAAAAATAAATAAATGCATTAAATAAGTAAGAATACCCATTAATTTAGGAAATCAAGTCAAGTCAAAAATCAACGATCGATCAACCTACGATCTCGCCTGATGGGAAGCGACGATGCGGCCGATAATAAAAAAACACCCATTTACTCTAGACTTGAAGAGACACAGATTGTAGCTTTCAAGAAAGAAGACGTTTCTTGAATGGTTCTCCTAAATCTACGTCACTGGGTTTGAACAGAGCCTTATATTGCTAACAGATCGTCAACATTGCGGTTTTGTCCAGATCTGGACTGAGAGAAAGGAACACTAATTTTTACTGAAAACTTTATTGCGTGGAAGTCTTAATGGGCCGTTTATTTGCAGTCTTTTGTTGTACAGCAACGTCATAACTTTGTAATCCTATATATAATATTTATATGGGATTATGCAGTTGGTGTATGTAGAAAACTGGAACTAAATTGAAAAATATTTTTGGTCCTTGCACTAATTGTGTATTCTAAATTTGAAGCTTCTATGTCGGCTAGAAGTGCCTTAGAGTTTTGTTGATCGGTCAGTCAGTTAGTTAGTAACAAAATTATAAAAGTTTGACTAGTTATAATTCTTACTAAACTAATGGTTCAAATTGAATGAAATTTGAAATATACCTACCGTGTTTATACAATGCCTGCTTGGTTACTGAAAATTCAGGATTCTAGTTTTATCCACAACGAAGTTATAGTCATGGTCGAAAATGGCCTGAACTGTTTCGAGAAAAGGATAGTACGGCCGTGCCGCTTTTTTGCTAGACTTGGCGGGGGCACTGCCGTGCTCCCAGATACGGAGACCTACACGTATTTAGCCAGTTTATAATAATAATAATAATAATAATACCGGACATTTCACACAGCATCATCTGGCCCCAAAGTAAGCAGAGCTTGTGTTATGGGTACCACATGACTGATATACTACTTATATACTTTTTTTTTGTAAATACATACATATTATACATAGAAACACCCAGACCCGAGACAAATACTTGCAGATCATACAAACATTTGTCCCGCAGCAGGAATCGAACCCGCAAACTTTTGCGTCTCAGCCGGACCTAAGCCCACTGCGCCACAGAGGTCGTCAAACTGTTTCCGTTGAACTAACCTCTAAAACAAGCACAGGTGCCGGTTTCCCAGGTATGAGGGCAGTGCTGATTACAACGTCGGATATCCTTGACTCTCTACCAAGAAGCGCTCTTTCTTCATTCAAGAACTCTTCACTCATCTCTTTGGCATAACCACCAGAGCCCGCTCCTTCCTCCTGTATTGGAAATTTTATAATATCAATATTTTGCTTCACATATATTTTATATTGTATATTATTCTGTACATTTCCGTAATTATTTCAGTAAATAAAAAGATAAAAAAACGGGTTGCACTCCGGGAGTGCCGACAGAAGTGAAAACTTATTTTGGCGCGTTAGACATTTGTTAGATGGGTACTAGGGTTATTGGGTTATGAATTGCATTTTATTTATGAATTGTACTTTATTAGTTTTTAGACAAGAAAATAACTTTAAATACATTTAATACTCTTTTATGTTTTTGTTCAGAATGTAGATAATATATCGAATATATACGAGAATATACTCAATGAACTTCTCCATACAAAAGTAGACTGTAAACATGTGAATTAAGGTTTATAATCAAATGGGGCGAGCGCGGCAGCCCTGCGTCTCGGTAACGGTATCGCGAGTCCAGAGGTTTTACCTCATCTAAAAATATGGGTACCGCGCTAAAAGAAGTTTTCACTTCAAAAAGTTTGTATAAATTTATAACAAGATTCAAAACATATGTTAAATATCTAGAGAAAAGTAAATCATTTAAATAAGTTGAAGGTTCTTTTAAACGTTAGTTTCCCTGAGATTATCAAAGACAGATACCTACGTACTCGTAGATTTGTTTTGTTTAATTACAAAACATGTTTGCAAATCAGAAACGCTCGACTTAGTCGATACAACGCAATAACAGCCTTTCATGTAAATCATAACATAAATATTAAAGGAACAACATGAACATAGCCTTGAAGGTATTTGCTTTTTTAATAAGATAGGTAATGCAATGCAGTTGCAATGTTATCTAAGATATCAGAAGGTGAGTGTCCAATGTACGTTATGTTAATATTAAATCATGAATGTCACCAACAAAACGAGTCAGAAGAAACAAATTTATGTTTATCATTATGATAATGAGGCATGATAATGAGGCAACACATTGCTGGCAATTCTGTTGTTTCGCCGGACTAGCTAACATTTTATATTATTATTCTAATTTATTAAGTTATTATAATTCAGACTTTAATCCAAACAAAATAAGATCGTTTTTGTTTTAGGAAATTTTAGTTACTCTAGCGAAACAACTGAATTGAGGCCATTATCTAATATGTAATATGTTGATCGCTAGCGGGGTGCTATGTAAATGATACAAATAATAATATTTAAAAACTAAAAAGAAGACAGACTTTTTAAATTGGCATTAAATTTGAGCCCATAAAAATACAACCGAATTAAGAACCTCTTTTATTAAAGTCTGTTAAAAAAGTTTTTTATGCATTTTAATAGGTACCTTACATTATCATTTTTCGAAAATCGTAATCACCAGTCAAAAGTCACAGAAAAGCAAAATAAAAAATTTCGCTCAATTGGATGACTGATTGATGATTTTTTTTAGCTATTTTGATTTAAAAACCAACTACTAAACCAATTTTGATAAAATTTATATGGAATCAATCAGAAAGTTTATCTTTTCACATAAAAAAATATCATTTTAAATTCATAAATGACAAAGTTAAAAAAACAAACAAAAAAATACGAATTAAGAACCTCCTCTTTTGTTGAAGTCGGTTAATAAATTAACGGAGCGCGCTAATAAGCTAATAATGATCTAGCTAAACACTACTTAATGGTGTATCTAGAGAATTACCATTGGCGAGCAGCCAAGGCATGGGAAGCTGCACCCCAACCACTTTAGGATTAGGGCACACCCACCTCTGAAAAGCAAAAGATTTATACATAGCACTTTCATCCAACACAATGTCAGTGTCACAAGATACGCATATGTCAGTGGCTTCGTCACCTTGAGCCGTGACAAAAAACTAAGTTCTAAATCGAACTATATATATATATATATATATATATATATATATATATATATATATACTACAACTATATTCCCAAATTCCTCAAATCCGGTTCAGCGGTAAGCGGTGAGACAAAACCACAAACATACGCATTATTAGCGGGGACTAGGAAGTATGATATCCTAGCTAACCTATAAATAAATAATCTAGTATATTCTGAGGTGTAGAAGAAATATGAGAGGAATCCGATTGCGGTGCATGTAGAAACCATGAAACACAAAACCTCATTAACTACTCTGTTACATAATAGAAAATGATGGCTGGACAAAAGCATTACATGACTAGACGCCTATCGTTTCTATCGTAAATGAAACCTAACGTTAGAACTGACCTGCACCAACTATACAGAAATGAGAGCCCTCCCAGTAAGAACGATTACGATTATATTGGCATTTCCTTTGTTCTAGGTAATGTAAGTAGGTTACATGTTTTGAAAGACCAAACCTAGGTTTAGCATTGTGTTGAATAACAAGAAGTCTCGTTCAATATTTATCAACTAGTTCTGCCCGCGGCTTCGCACGCGTGGTACCTACTTTAATCATGATTCATCCAAATCTCGTAACGGTGTGATTGAGTCACAAACATAAAAATATAAGTAAAAATCCACACATCCACGATAACTTTAGCATTTTTTTATATTAGTATGATGGATGGTAACACAAAATGAAGAGTTATTTAGGTGTCGAAAAAACATGACAGAATAAAATAAATAAATAATCCCCGACATTTCACTCACCATCATCTGGCCCCGAAGTAAGCAGAGCTTGTGTTATGGGTACCACATGACTGATATACTACTTATATATACTTTTTATTTTGTAAATACATACATATTATACATAGAAACTACCAGACCCGAGACAAATACTTGCAGATCATACAAACTATGTCCCGCGGCGGGAATCGAACCCGCAACCTCAGCCGGACCTAAGCCCACTGCGCTACAGAGGTCGTCAAAATAATAATATTGGTGGACAATTTTTAAATTTTTTAAATTTTTAAACACCATCTAATCTCAAACTAGCACACCACTAAGACGTAGAAAAAACTTGATGTCATAATACCTAACCAACCAAACTTAATGTAGGTATTCAGATTTATAAGCATTTTAAAAAAGTTGTGATGGTAAAGTTTCTGACCTTCATTTCCATAGTGATGAACTGTGCACCGAGGCTCTCGATCTGCTCACGCACTGCGGGTCTCGTGTCGAAAGCACGCACAGCGGCACCCATGCAGCGAGCCTGTGCGGCTGCCGCTAGCCCCGCCACGCCGCCGCCTATCACCAGCACGCGGCATGGAGGCACTCGCCCAGCTGCCGTCATCTGACCTATCAAGACAAACACACATCACAACACCGCAACAATAAAAACAAACTAAACCAAAGTCGGCAGAGTTATTACATAAAAGCAAACTGTTATAATCTGCGAATAATTTCAGATCGTTAAAAAACTCGTATAACGGGAGCTACCCGCTGCCAATCGACTATCGCACAACAAAGAGACACAGGCAAAGAGATATTAGCGTACAAAATGTGTGTTCGACAACAGTGATCGCGCAGTTCATCGTCTATTGCTTTGCCTTGTCGCAAGTTACGTAATCTAAAGCTGGTGCATCTGTTCACAAGTTATATCTAGTAAAATATTCTTACTTTTATAACAATGTTAACAAACCTAGTTAAAATAGGTATATAAAATATTTTACTTGTAAGTAGGTACAATGTACATAAATACTTAAAAAAAAAATCTAATGTAGGATTAACAGTAATCTGTATAAAAGCAACAAGGACTTAAATGGAATTTAACCTTTAGACGTCCTGAAAATTCGGTAAACCTTTACTTACTTATCTTACTGTATCGATATCGAGTTGTCTAGACTAGATGGATGGATACAGAAAGACAAAACACGTTTAAAAAATCTACGTTGAAATGTCCTTGTAACATGACATTGACCTTCCATTTCTCGAGATCAAACCGGTATCGCGAAATGTTGACAAGTTTAAAAACCCGATAAAATATTTCTTGGTCGTACTTTATTATTTGACTTCTGTTGACTTACCTGAGAAGAATCTTGGGAAATTGGCGGCGGCTTCGATTACAGCTCTGTAGCCCGCGACGTTAGCCATGGAGCTTAGAGCATCGAACGCTTGAGCTCGGCTTATACGAGGAATGCAGTCCATTGCTGGAAGACAATAACACCATCAAACCAAAAATAATCGTAGTTCAAGTTTTACGAGCAATCTGTTTGTATCAGAAACTAATTTAAAAACAAATGTAGATATGTACTTCTTCTTTTCTTCCTTTAATGGCATCTGTATTGTCGATAATGTTGCCAGTGTTAAGTGTTTATATTGTTTATTGTATGTCGCAAAGTCGTATCTTGTCGTTCGTCATTTGTTTCATCAAAATAACTACGGATTATTTTTGCTCGAATCACAAAGAAACACAAAGCTTTTATTCCAATGATTAACACCCGAGTCAATAACTCTAGCTCTATTAAAATAAAAACACCAATATTACTAATAAAACCGGAAATAACTTGAAAAAAATAAATAATATAAGAGCGTAATCAATAGCAATTGTAATTTGGAGAGAACAGCGACATTTCAATTACAAACAAAGAAGTTTTACTACCGTTATGTACTTACCGAATGCATTAACTTTCTTAGCGGCCAGTTTCTTTATTAAATCTTGATTCTGAGCAGGATACATGAATGATATGAGCGAGCCTTCTTCTTTGACATGCTGGATCTCGCTCTCTGCTACTAGACGGACTTTTAAAATAATATCTGAAATAAAATCACCATGGTCAACCTTCTAATGTAACCTTGCAATGTGGTTTTTAATCCACCACGTGGACCAAATTTGATTGAAATGTTCTACCATAAAAAAACAATTGAATCAAGGGGCGTACTATGAAAAAACAGCAGTTAAGTTACTTACTTGATTGGAATGTATCTTTCAAACTAGTAATTTTGGCGCCTGCTTCCTCATACGCCTTGTTTGGGAAATTTGCTAGGGCTCCGGCATTCTCCTCTATGTTTACGCTGAAGCCTTTCTTCACTAATTTGCTAACTACGGCTGGTACTATGGCAACTCTGAAAAATTACGCCATAATGAGCTTTACAAATGTACATGTAGAGTACATGTCTACAAATCGACGAAATCTAAATCTATAAATAAAAAGGCCGCGAAACTTATATTATATACCTAGATCATAATTGCGTCTGCAAAATAGCGCTAACGTCAAAAATGTGATCATAATCATTTAAAATGATAGTTTCTTCTGAATTCTTCTTACCTTCGTTCATCTTGCCAAATTTCCTTCGGTACACCAATGCTAAGATTGGTATAGGGTACTCCAGGTGTCGGGCCAGCAGCAGACGAGCTGGACAGGCGACACTGCCATTGCCGGCGCAGCGGCTTCGCAGCGCGCAAAATACGCACGCATCCGCACATTTTGGTTTACCTACTTAGAAACTGAAAAATATTCATAACAATTTAACTTCAGTATATTCTGTTGGAGATAATAATAATTACTTATATTAATATGGTATTATTGTCGTTAGGTATAACATTGGTTGTGCTAAATGAACTGACCTTGCGATGACTTCGTTCTACTTACGATTACAGTTTATTGAAACGCAACTAGTGGTGATAATCAATTCGAAGCTATAATTTTTTATAGTTTGAGAAAGCTCGGTGAATAAACTCTTTATTGGCTTCAATTAAAAACAATTAAAGTGGTGAATGATCGCATTATGTAGTAAACCAACCCATGTGCATACCATTTTTGTAGTTGTGTTAGGGGCGTGGTATTTTTAGCTGAAAATCATCTAAATAAATAAGTAAGTACACTAATAACCTTATAATTCATTAGAAAAGTACCTACCTCACATGTAGTAAGGAATATTCTTTATCTATTATATGTACATATACTTATATCAGGCTATAAACAATCATTTTTTTATTATGCGTCACGACACCGTTTGTTTTTATTTAGGTTAGTTGTCCTCGCTTATCAATGAAAACAATATGATTATGATTGAAGAACCTACATATTTACGTACCTTTATACATTTATGTAGGTATATAATTATTAAGTATTAAAATATGTTTATGGTCGTACGAGTACGAGTACGAGTACGAGTAAATTCCTAAATGTTAATTAGCCCAGTCTGTATGAGTATCTTGGTGCCTGAGATAAATGTGGATGACCTACGCATTTTACCAATAACTTTATTATTTTTTATAAAAAGCCATTCTGGAAAAAAACACAAAGGAATGTATTGTTTGAAAGTTAGGTAGGTACTTCTACTTACCCTACATCTAATCATTTACTTAACACAAACTGCAGCCAGATGTTAGGTAGATATGTTAAAATAGCCATTATTTGGAGCATGCATTTATTTTTACACTACCTACCTACATACTGCGGCATTGATACAGCTTTTTGTGTGATAAAAAATCCTGTTTGGATGGTGGATGCGGTCTACGACCGGGAAGTTAAGTCAAAATGCATGTTGGATAACCCGTTGCATTCATTGTGCTAGTGATGAAGCTGTATGGTTGAGCTATTGCAGTTTTATTTATGAGGTTGCTAGTTCGATATCACATGGCTTCATTCATGCATTTTATGGTTGCTAAAACCGCAGAGCATAATTAATTAATTAAATTTACTTACATTCGCGATAGCTCCCGGCCGTAGGTTGTGGCCGGCTACACCGCACACAACTCAGATAAAACACACACACTCAACTCAAGTGTACAGGGCACAGGGGCGGCACGGCAGCCGGCCGGCAACGAGTGGGTTATCTCGGGCGGGGGCGGGCAGGGACGCGGGGAGGGGGAGTCGAGGCAGGCCGCGTGCATGACAGAGTCACAGTCAAACTAAACTAGAAGCGGATCTCGTACACTTTGATGACCTCCAACACTAGCACAGCGACCGTGAGTACAGCTTATGTTGCTATCGACTGGGAAACAGCCAGCACACGGCTCTATTTTTCCTCACCAATGAGAAAGAGATGTTCAATAAATTTGCCAAGCACATTGAAGGCTTCTGAAGTCAGTAAGGATAAGAATGACTAGTGCTTAGGTTTCAATCCAAATCAAATAAAAAAAATCGGGTTGCACTCCGGGAGTGCCGACAGAATTGAAAACTTAATTTGGCGCGAGAGTTTAGTAATAAATCACTTCAAAATCAGTAATTATGGCGACTGCCAATCAAATACTGAACGAACATAGATGATGCAATATTTTTTGTCCAGAATGTAGATAATATATCAAAGATACAACTCAGTAAACTTCTCCATACAAAAGTAGACTGTAAACATGTGAATTGAGGTTTATAATCAAATAGGGCGAGCGCGGCAGCCGGCTGCGTCTATATCAAAGAACCTAACTCAGTAAACTTATCCATACAAAAGTAGACTGTAAACATGTGAATTAAGGTTTATAATCAAATGGGGCGAGCGCGGCAGCCGGCTGCGTCTCGCCCCAGCCGTTAACGGTGTCGCGAATCGAGAGGTTTTACCTCATCTAAAAATATGCGTACCGCGCTAAAAGAAGTTTTCACTTCAAAAAATTATGAGGATAGGTAAGTATTTGAATTGTTTAATGGATTTCAAATCAGGCTGTTGTTCAATATTTAGTAAAGTAAAGTAAAGCTTTACTAGCCGTGATAATTTTCCTTTTGATTTATTTATATCTCTACCTATTTTAAATATTTCAGTTAAGAGAGGTCATATCGTCTACTTTGAAGAGGGGCACAATGAGTGAGATGCGTCTATTACACCGAGAGCACAGTGAAAAGATAATGATGATGGAGATAATTAGTATTATAAAAGACGATAAAAAGTATACTTATTTACTGATAGAATTTAAGAAAATATCTTGAAGAGATGAAATAGTTAAAACCAGACTAGGTTATCTTATAGATGTTAATAGGTATTAGAGGCTCATTGACCTAACATTGAACTCGGGCAGGTATGAGGTAGTTATCCGACAACAAAGCAAAGTGTGTTTGTCTCAATAAACTAAGTTGGATCAATGTAACGATGATACGATCACATTGGTGACGTTTGCCTTCTGATAAATATGCGCTGCCTGCCAAAGTGACACTGACAAACAAGGCACGAGTTGGGATAATCGAGTTGCGTAGTAGTTCATTGTATCGATCAAAAATTGTCGAGTTCCTATGAGCAGTAACTGTAGTTCATGCGTTTCTTATTACCTACTTACCTATCGCTACCATTTATGGTGAAATAAATTCCTTAGGTTCAGCTAACAAAAATATAAATAAAAACACAAACTAAAAATATTGCCTATTCTGTGCAGTAACCAGGCTGGGTGCTTCTACGACAACTCGTCCTCATAAGTACTTACAAATTACGAGTTGCTGGAAATACGCAATTTATGATTACGAACATAACCTACAAATCACTAGGATAAATACCTAATCGATGAAGAGTCGCAACTAAAGAATCGATTAAACTAGTTAATGTACAACACTAAGCATTTTGAACTCGCGTCCTCTATGTCCGTCACCCTCGCCCAGTAACCTCTCGCTTCTTATACAGTTGGCAGTGGCAGCAGCTGATTCTTCCTTCTGCACTTGAGTTGTGCGAGTATTGTCGTGGTTGTTGAGTGCTGAATACATTTTTAAATCGCCACGTAGTTAGCTCGAATCATGACTGGGAAGAACGCAAGGCAGTTATTAAAAAGTGTGACTGAAATCGGTCTCATAAAAAGAAATTGTAAGTGTTGTACCAAATTTCTATATTATTGTCATTGGTTAGGTAACTATTCTTATCATTTTTTATGGCAATGATTATATTAATAACAGCCGCAACAAGTGGGTAGCGAGCTAACAATCAATTGGTCGTAATGAAGTTGAATTAGGGTATGGCAAGGAATAAATTGGGGCAGTTTTATTCTTCCAAGTCAAAGTTCGAATTATTTATTTTGCTTCATAAATTGGTAGATTAGATTAAAGTACACAGGTATATAAATATGTATACTTACTATATTATTTAATTAGTAGCTACGTCGTTTCTTAAAAAAATAATTATTAGGTAAATGGATGTTAGGTACCTACTTACCAATGTACCTGCATACGCGTAGGTACTTCCGGACCGAAAGAACAACTTTTTTCACTAATTTTAAGATTTCTAGGTAATCACTACGGTACCCGTTTTAAGTGTCTATCTGCTCGGTAATTTAGGAAAGTATAACTTTTAAAATAAATATGGTAGGTACCTATCCATTTTCATACTTTGCTTCCTCGTTTAAATTGTTTTAAATGGTATTGATATATTTATGAAACAAAGATATAAAATATTTAATAATCATCTTATCCTAAAGTTGAAGGCGTTTTAACTTACATTTTTACATTGATCGTTCAGCTTTTTTTAAATACTTATTTGTATTTTTTTTATCGCCGCTGCTACTCACGGTACCGCCTTAATTACATACAACATTCTATAGACCGGTAAACCTTGTGCTAATACCTAGAGTATAGTAATATAGGTCCTATGAAATACTGTTTATTACAACCTAATTAATCCTGCGGGATATATATTTAGGTACCAACTTATAAGCTATTTATTCATATTTTTCTATGCTTAGATGGATCAGCCAAAAGAGTGGTGGCTGCAAAGCCTATTGTGGAGATGGATGGAGACGAGATGACTCGCATTATCTGGGCCAAAATCAAGGAGAGACTTATATTTCCTTATGTTAAGGTAAATTGATACTTCTTTTATTACACTAACGTGTTATTTTCCCGTAGGTACATAAACAATATGCCTAGCAGAAATTTTAGTACTCAAAGAAAAAGGGCGAATTCAAATTTATGCGAACAACGCACAGATGATCGAGTTTAAATTTTTGTTCATATACCTATAATACCTAGGTATGCATTTAAAAATATAATAAGTATTTATCAGTCATCTGGTTTCCATATAGAACAAGCTGTTTAGTTTGGGTTTAAATTGTTTACTAATATTTATTTATCTAGCTTCGAGGCTAGGTTATCGTATTTTATCTATTTTCTACTTATCAACAGTATAATATGGGTCAATGCCTCAATAGTAATTCATAGCAATGTTTTCATTTGTGTAATTGTGTACAGTAGTATCAAACACTTGTATGTATTCATAATATAACTTGTTTCATTAATACTTTTATTGGTTTCTTTACTGATTGTGGTTTCGTATTGCTTTGCTTTCCTAAGGTATTGAACTTTATGATAAACATACGTATTGAATTTTAACTGTGGTTTGTTAAAATCAATATCTACTAAGCCACTGAAACTAATTTCGTTTCATATTGATTTTCTGTCAAGGATGTTCTTTAGAAAATATTAAACCTATTGCAGTATGTTCATTATTTCTAGTTTAGTTAATCAGTATAATTGCAATAATAAACCTTATATTCTGCCAGTTGGACTGCTTGTATTTTGACCTGGGCTTGCCTCACCGCGACGCCACGGATGATCAGGTCACCATCGACTCTGCTCATGCGATCCTAAAGCACAATGTCGGCATCAAGTGCGCCACCATCACTCCAGATGAGCAAAGAGTTGAAGGTAATATAACACACACAAATTAACTTTATCTTCTCTATATTTTTTCTTTGCTGCTCAACTAAGGCAATGTGGATTGATAGAGTGACCCTTTTCTAACGCAGCGATGTGCGAGTTCGGCCGAAAATTTTGCAGGAACCTAGATATCATTGAATTTTTTAATGCTTCTTAATAAAGTATGGAGGTACTTCTTTTTCATCAGATTTAACTCAGGCCATACATCACATAATAATTTCAATTCTTTTCTAGAGTTCAAACTTAAAAAAATGTGGCTTAGCCCGAACGGAACAATTCGTAACATTCTCGGAGGCACCGTGTTCCGGGAACCAATCCTATGCAAGAACATTCCCCGGCTGGTCCCGGGATGGACCCAGCCGATGGTGATCGGACGTCACGCGCACGGTGACCAGTATAAAGCGCAGGATATGGTTATAACTCAACCTGGGAAGGTAAGAAATTATATAAACAATGTTTGCTATATAGTACCTGAATTGAAAAGGCTCAAAAAATAGCCTTGCGGAACACTATCGATTCAAAGTTTTAAGAGATCCGGGACTTTATATTCTACGATGCTGTTTGAACTTTAGATAACAACTTTGTAAAAATACTATTTGACCTTTAAATCAAATTAAGAATGAAAGTCTGATAAAACAAGATACACAACAAAACTTATCAAAGGTTCTTGACGTGTCTACATACAAATAAAGAGACTTGGAGGACGAACAAAATACTATGTACCTACCTATCTTTTCGGTTGATAACAAACAAGTTTATCTTATTTTTTAAACAAAACAGGTGGAACTGGTTTATACGGCTCAAGATGGATCTGTAGACAAACGGCTATTGTACGATTTCAAGACCCCCGGGGTTGCTATGGCCATGTACAATACAGACGAATCCATCCGTGCATTCGCCCATTCTAGTTTCCAGGTAAGAATATATAATATAAAGCAATGTCTAGCCAAGTATACACAGAATCTTAACAATAGTTCATTTGTTCAGGTTGCACTGCAAAAGAAATGGCCGCTTTACTTGTCTACAAAGAATACAATTCTAAAGAAATACGACGGTCGTTTCAAGGACATCTTCGAAGAAATATACCAGAGGTCAGTTATACCAAAACCGGTTATTCGCCAACATTATTTGGATGTTGGGAGTTATACGAGTTTGTGGTAGGTGCCCCTACAACTTACAGCAACAACTTAGTATGTATGTAGGAACATATTTATGCGTGGAGCTCGCACTTCGTAAAATTCATACCAAAATAAGAAGCATTTTTTACCATAGATTGGACTTAGGTAAAACACATTTCGTATTATGGCTTATTGACTTTTGAAGGAGACGTCCCTGCAGGTCAAATAGTAGATTCCTACCAATTTTTTTGTAGGCTTATTAAGATAGATGTATGTACACCGTTTTCAATTCCGAGATCAGCGGGATGTGTTTCTGATAGTAACAGCTTTCAGTTAATTTTTTATTTGGTATTACGGAAGGATGATGTTGATTGTATTGTTGTCATATGAACAGAAACTGGGATAGAAACCAAACGTACGTAATACAAACCTATGAAATAATGTCTGTTGCTAATAGAAACTGATAGACATTGATTGTATTGATTGATTGTGTACCATAATCGCCATGCAGATATCAAAAATAACGTCAACTAGAATGCAAAAAGCATTTAAACCGATTTAAAAATAGGAGGAAGTTCTCAATCTGTCGCAAACTTTTTTTATATTCACCGATTATTCAAAGACGCCTGAACAGACTTGGAAAGTTCTTTTTTGTTTCAGAGGGTATACTTTCCAATTCCCAGGTGGTCCCATTTCAATTTTATCAAAATCAGTCGTGCGGTTTTTATAAAATCAACAAAAATCTTAAACTGATTGATGATATTTTTGGTTACTCCGAAACCTTGCAGTAAATCTGCGTGTGTTTTACATTTTGATAAAACACATTTTGATTAACACAAAATAATACGTGAGTAAACTCACGTATTATTTAGTCGATGGAGGCACCGACAATGCAAAATTGAACCGTGAAATCGAGCGGGAACGAGCGGACCGCGGATCAAACTCACCCTGATGAAGATTCTCTAGTTGAATCGAAACATTGTCGGTGCCTCCATCGACAAAATAATACGTGAGTAAAGCCCGTGTTTATCAAAATGTATAGTACAACTCACGAAAGTTTTGAAAGTGAAACTGCGTGTGTTTGTAATCAAACTCTTAAACGACTGGACCGATTTTGATGTTTTTTTTGTGCGTATAGTGGGTTAAAGGCAGGAAGGTAACTGTAAAACTCTTACATAAAGTATTTTTGAATCCTCATGCTATGGAAAAATTATTTCCAAAATTGTCTCATTCTTTTGTTTGTTTCGACTAAACTTAACATTTTACAGTGACTACAAAACAAAGTTCGAAGAGAACAAGATCTGGTACGAGCACCGACTGATCGACGACATGGTCGCACAAGCGATGAAGAGTGCTGGCGGATTCGTTTGGGCGTGCAAGAACTACGACGGAGATGTGCAATCTGATGTCGTTGCTCAGGTTATCTACCAAACCAATTGAATTATCTGTAAAAGTACAATAGTAGGTACACCTAGTCGAGAAAGTGCTCAATTCCTATCGAGTGGTTCATTTGAGGCCCTGGGCTGTACCTCTGGCCTTAAAACACACGAGGTATGAATCGCACTTTCTCCCGAGTGGTACACCATAGTGATTTATACTACACCTACGAGGAAAATAAAAAGGATATGTAATTATTAATTGAAATAAAATTACCAAACCCAAATTCAAATTTAGAAGAAAATCCCGCGCATGCCTTTATTACTTGGGTTCTTTTTTCAAAATATTGTTAGGAAATCGAAAGTAAAGAAAGAAAGGAGTAGATCATTTGGCGGACTTGGAGTAAAAACTTTTTGTCGTTTGACCTATAATTAAAATAACCATAGCTACCGGCTGATCGATGTAGAAATTTAAAAAAAAATAACACGTTAGAAATGGAATGGATTTCCATACACTTTTCTCTCCCGCTAAACGCGTTAGAAATGAAATTCCATAAACTTTTCCGTCCCGCATTTTAGTAGGCCTGAAATGATGTAGGTATTTTCTAAGTTATATGTATTTGGAAAAGGAAAGGACATGTTTCTCAGTAGGTGTTGTATAAAGATCTTTGCAATAACCCACGAACATTAATTTTATTTACGGCATTTCTCAATCTCTAGGGTTACGGATCGCTAGGTATGATGACGTCAGTTCTGATGTGCCCTGACGGACGGACGGTGGAGTCGGAAGCGGCTCACGGAACCGTCACACGTCACTACCGCATGCACCAGCAAGGCAAGCCTACGTCTACCAATCCCGTGGCATCGATCTATGCGTGGACGAGAGGGCTCTCCCATCGCGCTAAATTGGACAACACACCTGAGTTGGACCGCTTTGCTACTGCACTTGAAGAGGTGCGGAAATTGTTTTTTTTGTTTGTTTGGACGCTATCTTACATAATGATAAGCGATGAAGCGGCTTAATGTTTAGCACGCTAACCTTGAAGAAATCGATTAATTCGCGACTTAACGTCGCCGACGCCCAGCATGCACGAAAGCATGTGCGAAATTTTTGGATCGACGTTCCTTATCGCTGGTTGGCGAGGGGACCTAGCCGAGAAAAAATGTAGTGTTACTTTACGAAAAACCGTAAGAGAAAGAAAGAATGAAGTTGACCGATAACTAGTCTCTCACACACATATTATAAATAAGTGTATATATTTATGAATATAGTTATTTATTGCAACAATAATCAAAATTAAAGAGAGGTGGGTAGAGAGAATGAGAGGCTGGCACGTTACACGTTCATTTAATTTGTTTTGATTAGTTGTTTGGTAATACTGGCAATTTGTTATTACAACTTTATTAAAAAATATGTACCTAGTATATAATATAATACTTAAGTACTTTCCTGCGTAATAAAATCATTCTCCTTGTACTCGATTTGCAGGCGATAAGCTGACAAAACAAAAATATTAACTTGATTTCTTCTATAAATGCGCGTGACCAAATAAGTAGGTATAATAAAATAAAGTATTCGTAAGTAATCTAGACTAGATGATTATTGATTATTGACGGCTAAGCTCGTTTTTGATTGCAGGCCTGCGTCGAGTGCATCGTTAGCGGTAAAATGACCAAGGATTTGGTTATTTGCATCCATGGATTGAAAAATACAAAGGAAGGCATGTATCTACACACTGAAGACTTCCTCGAGGCGATCGCTGATCAACTGGAGCGCAAACTCACAAAGTAGAATTAGCTCAAATTATTTACACTTCAAGCACACTTAGAAAGTGTTATTGAAGATGTATCAAATAGGTCAATGTGCTTATACAGCAAACAATGCGTGACATGTGTCATCCATTGATCTGACATTTGTGAGTCATAAGATAGCAAGTACACATTGCCAACTAAACATTTTCATCGCATTACCTATTAAGAGGGACTTCACAAACTGATGGCTACTTAGGGGTAAGACACATAGTTTAACCAAGTGAATACCGAGTGTTAATTAGAATTGGGATCGTGTCTCTAGAGTCTATTCTGATCAATAAACAATACATGGTTTTCACTATAACATCAATGCATTATATTGATTAAGAAATAGACCAACAACATTATTTTAAACATTAATTAACCATGCCAACCTAAAACGCACGTTAGGTATTTGGTAAATGTAGCTTGTTATCCTCATAGAACTGTCCATTTTACTGAAGTAAAATAAATTTTCTGTGATAATATTCCCATAGAGTCATATGTGTGATTCTCATTTTACGTGTACCTACTTATGCTAACATTTGTTTAGTTATAATTTATCTTCTCAGCCAATCCACTAGCTAATTTTATTATTGAAACTTGGATTAAAACTTCGTCATGTAACATAAATACCTACATGGTGATAAGTTAAGTCAATAAAATATTGCACTGTATGTTATTCGAGACTGAAAAAATACTGAAAACTTGTACTTTTAAGACAGGACCTAGATACCTAATTCGATGTAATTTAAATTAAGTAGTCACATTTTTTTCCTTTTGAAATATTCCCAGTGTTTCAAATAATTTGTTTGTATAGGTAATACTATGATGATTGAAGCTACTTTGAGATTCTTATAATTACACCTTAATTAAATTAATACAATATTTATCTATGTGTAACTAGTTTTTATGTTGTCAAAACCACACGGAATTATTTAAAGTTGAGATCATTTCTCTACTTAACCTTATCCTACTTATATGTATAAATATGAAAGCTTGTTTGATTACTGATCAATCACGAATTTGGATAAATCTTGGTATAGATGCAGGATCTATCTTATCCTATCTATCTACGGTTGTCTGGTAGAAATCGTAACCGCGATAAGACCGCCGATTGCAGGACACTATTAATTTATGTATATGCACTATGGCTTAAATTTCTTATTTCCTTTTGTAGTGTTCTCAATAACGTTTTTATTATTATTATTTTCTTACGTTAGCTAATGAGTTATTTAAATCTGTTGCCATCTATTTATTAACATAAGAATGACAAGAACAATCCATACTGTAACACCATATAGTCAGATAGATAACTTTATATTAACAAAGCCAATATAATGGACGGCCTTATCGCTAATAGCGATCTCTACCAGGCAACATTTGGATAAATTGGATTATAAATAAACAGATATAAACATGTTGGTGTGTGTGTTGTGTATATACAAATAAATAATAAATATTGGTTGATAATGTACCTATACAACACAATCTAGCCCCAAACTAAGCATAGCTTGTATCATGGTGACTAAATGACTGATAGGATACTCATATATTTTTAAATACATACTTATGACGACCACTGTGGCGCAGTGTGCTATAGTCAGGCTGAGACGCAGAAGGTTGCGGGTTCGATTCCTGCCGCGGGACAAATGTTTGTATGATCTGCAAGTATTTGTCTCGGGTCTGGGTGTTTCTATGTATAATATGTATGTATTTGCAAAAAAAAGTATATCAGTCATGTACCCATAACACAAGCTCTGCTATCTTTGGGGCCAAATGATGGTGTGTGAAATGTCCGGGATTATTTATTATATTATTTTTATTTATGATACTTTATAACACCCAGACACAGAACAAACACCTATGTTCATGACAAAAATGTTTATTCTGGGAGGGAACCCTCAACCTACAGCGCAGAAGGCAGAGCTACTGCCAACTGAGCTAACAGGCTAGTTATATAATTTCATATTAATTATACCAACATACACGTATAAACTAAACAATTACTGATATATATGTATATAAATATATACTTAAGAAATAGGTATAATAAAAAACATATACAGTATAAAATATCAACAATACAGAAACAACTAAGCATAACAAATAATGTTTCATGTTCATGTTTTTTAAGATTTGGGAGATTCTTAGCCTTTCTGATATCTACAGACAACACAATCCACAAGCACTGTAATTGACTTTCCATAGAAGGTAGAGGAGCGAGTAGAAATTATGAGTTGATTGGTATCTGAGGTGCGTAAGTATCAAGGGTTCGTGAGGGAGAAATTCAAACCGTTTCTGCACATAAAAGGGAGTTGAAGGTTAGAACAGAATATTATAGAGAAGGTTAAGAATGTGAGCATTTGGGGGGAAAAGGATTGGTAGTTAGCTATGTAGTTATAGGACATAAGGTAGGTTTTTTATGTAGAATTTAAATAAAACAAAATGTTTCATACAAACCAATAGATTTATAATGAGAGCTAAACTTTTGTAGAATCACTATTCTTCGTATATTAATTTATCAAGATGAGATCTTTGTCCTTAACCACTTCATATTTAACAAGTTTAGCATATTTTTTCAGCAACATACGCCAGTAACATTTAACGTCTTTGTCTGTCAGGTTCTCCCAAATATGCTCAAATCCTCGCTCTGCTATTTCCTTAGCTATTGAGTCATGCTCTTTAAAGTACTCAATATATTTTCCGATTTCCTCTTTTGTTGCTGTTGGACTGATGGGTACGTAGTGCACCCAAGGTTTCAGCGACGGATAGTAGTATTCAAGCCATGTCTCACCCACATGGAAAACTAATGACTTGCATAGAAATAAGTGTTTAAACCGGAAACTAGCAGCTACTCCTCTGTAGTTGAATAGATATTTATATTGACAGTGGTCTTCAAAAGAGACCTCAGATGCTGGTGGTTCATACAAAGTATCCTAAAAAATATTTGCTTGTAGAATATGGTTTGAAAGTAAATTTCATAGTTTAAAGTTAGTAGGTATAGTACTTACAGCATCAGATTTCCATGCTTGATTTTTAGTGAACTGTGCATCCACAAGGTCAGGTTTTGAGCGAGACAAGTATATTAGAGGATCTCTCTCTTCACTGGTCCTAGAACCTCTAAAAAAGGCCTTAGTTTCCTTCATCTCCCATGGCCATCTGAAAAGGTTGTACATTGAGCCATGCTAGAGACCCACTTAACTCTTTAGGTACGAAGATATAAGTACATCGGCTGGCCACCTTGGTGGGCAAATTCGTAAAGGTGTGGCACGCCAGACGAGATAGTTTCGCTATAGAAAGAGAGGTGCTATGTAGGTATGTATACATAATGTTAGCCATTATTAAGCCTTTTGAGAGCTGAATTTCACTCTCTTACCTTGTAACACGAGTTGCTATTTAAATAAATTTATTTATGTAGAGTGAGAGAGAGAGAGAGAGAGAGACTTTTGTACTTAATAAGTTTTTGTAGTTAGCTACAGTTATAAATTAACAGATGGAAAGACAACAGCTCAGGCACAGATTTTGAAACACTTACTTATCTGCCGCTGCGGATATGCTGATGCGGTGCTTATCCCACCGACCAATGCCCATTGGGTACAGAGATATAGCCGGGCCCCCTTCCCAGAAACTCCAAGCAGGGTACATTATATCATAGTAATCACGAGTCTGAAATGTCAAGTTGTTTTATGAATAACTGTCATGAGCATAATTTTATACTTAAAAAGTAATTGATTAATAATGTATTCAACTGGCAGATCTGGCAAATCTAATGTTTTTTCAACCTCTACTTTCCGACTTCCACTTACACAACTGTCATTAATTATCCAGTATTTATTGTATTAAGTTGTATTACTACTTTAACTACTACTTTTATATGAGTCAGTGATCAACTCTACGGATGGAGTAAATAGACTATGTCTTTTATGAAGAATTGTCTTGTGGTAGCAAAAATCTCACTTTCAAAACTTGTTAATTCTACTATAAACATTGATAAACACAGGTTTTACTCACATATTATTTTGTTGTGGGAAGCACCGAAACTGTGTTTATCAAAATCAACATATTCTATTGTCAATTTTACTATTATGCAAAATTTGTTCAAACTTGCACTGTTTTAAGTTGAAACTCAATTGAAGTTGGGGTTTATTTACCATAAATGCAATTAAGGATAGGTATGCTTTAGACCCTAAAACTAGAAATATGATGTTTGTTGTATGTGATAAGAACCTTACTAAAAGACAGCACTGGAGCTTTAGCTTGACCCCATGCTTGGTTTAGCTGTGGCCAGTCTCTTGTGTTGATAGCCAACTCCATATCTGGCATTTTTCTTGCTAATGCAGTGAGGTAGTATTCTATTCCAGCACACCTTGCTGGGAAATGACAATTTTTTTCCCGGTATAATCTTCCAGTTATTATCTATACATAAAACAAAAGACAGTGTAGCAATCATAAATATTTGTGAATGGTTGCAAAATTTATAAGATTAGAATCAGTAGGTACATTCAGCCTACAATACCTACCTGGTACTTTGTTCCTTTACTTAGTGCTACTTTAAATTGTTCCCTTGTTATGCCATCCTTGAATGGTGCGAGGTCCAGGCTTAGCACTGATTTGTGGCAGCTGCAGTTATCTCTTTTACAAGGAACATAATGTTCCCGGGCGAAATTTATTTTGTATGAAAAGTCGTTAGATTCTGTAACCATGAAAGCTTTATTGAAATCCGTTAGTATATTGGAAATATAAACATCGTACCTTACCTTGAGACAGAGGCAAGTATAACAAAACTTTTTAGGGTAAGTAAAGTTTTAGGACATTTAACGGAAATATGTACGAAGACTGCTCAGTCCTGCCTGTCCTACCTTCGCTGTATTTTTCATGTTTGATAACAGAAGCGGCGCAAGTCGCGTCCTTTTCAGTGCAATATTCTTCACATACATGAGTATGTATCGAGGCTACTAGGTACACAAGAACTGCTAAATATGTAGCAACCATGGTTAATAAATATAAAAGAGAGAATGTACTTTTTTATAATTAGCACCAAAGCAAATCCTCATTATTTATTTATTTGTTTCGCAAACTTCCAAAGAGTATGCAATATCCTTATGCTATCAAAGAGTATGCAATATCCTCTAAGAAGAGTCGGGACACCATAGATTAATATAGACTAACACTTACGTCAATGTCAATCCTTAGGTACACTTATTTATGCAACCAAACATAAACGATTGGCAAAATTGTGGCCCCCCTTCCACAAAGGCCAAGAACTGAAACATAAACGAAATAGGGCTGTTCAGCGACAACATTTAAAATTTATCGATATCGATGAATGACCTGACCTTCCCACGGTTGCACTTCCTAAGTGGTATTGATTTAACTATCATTTTGTGGTGGTAAATTAAACTCCAGAAGTTTCATTTAACACCACAAAACAATGTGCTAGGCTCAGTACCTATAGATTTGGGTTCAATAATAAAAAGTCATTGAAATAATCAAACAAATTTATTTAAAAAATCAATTGCATAAGTTCGTCCTCTTCCTGATTATCATAATAGTACCTGTAATAAAAAGCGATCAGATAAGAAATTACATTTTAACTTTTTTAAATTGACCCATTCGCTTGCGGCTTTTCAAACCTTTGATGCTTCTTTTTACCATGGCTAGGCTGTTTAGCTGTATTCTTTTTTTGGAAGGTCTTATCATCAAAATGCTATCTGCAAACAAATTTTAATTCATTAAGTTTTTCAATTGATAAGTCCTCATTGCCTGCTATTTTCACCCATTTTTACACCTAAAAATTATAGCATCGAAAAAATATCGATGTTTGTAAAATGTTTCGATGCACCCCTCTATTACTGAGATTACTGTTATTATAATAATATTTTGTTCCAAAATGATGTAGGTACTACTAGGTGCCTATAAATTGATATATTAGATTAAGTTCTACTCACCGCCCCTCATCCAGGGGAAATCTGGCCATAAAAAACCGATTATTACCATATTTTCTTTGTGAACGAAATCCACATACTTACCTTGAATTACACGCCATACACCTCTAAATTATGGAAAACAGGAATTTATAAGAAACACACTCATGTTTATCATGCTAGCAGCCTATTAAACCTTATCTATCAGTATTTATTACAATTTAAAACGATTATTGAGTTCGTAAACAACATGTAAACATTGCAAAAAGTGACAACTGACGCTGAACTGACTGACTGACTGACCAATTTGTGTCAGTGCTGGACAGAAATGCATCAAGTTTAGCCATATCGGTAGCATAGTTCGTTTTCTTTTTTTCATGTCGCAGCAGACTGTATCCTATAAGACAAACTTCAATCAACATAAAATCAGTTAAGCTACATTTCCATGCTTGCCAAGTAACGTGTAAAGAAGTCGTTTGCTTGACTGGCGTGAGCTTGTAGACGCTTGTCTCCGATCCGGTCTAGTGTTGGTTTTTTTACACAGATCAAAGGGCGCTTGCGAGTCGCAGTTGGGACGCATTTACACGTTGGTGCGAGTTTAGTTAGTAGCCATCGTGATCTCGCGACGAGTGCACGTTTGTTATTTCTTTTAATCATAAAGATAAAAAGAAAGTTGCAGATGCTTGGAGTCGTCTTGCCGAGTTACGGGAAAGCCAAAAAAGATAAAATATAATTACGTTTTAAAAACTAAAAAGAAAACCGACTTCATTGAATGAAATTTGAGCCTATACTACATATTTAGTGGAAAGTGGATGTATTTTGTATATATATTATAATATGGGTGTTATGATGTCAATTTTGCCGATGTCAAGTGTTTAGATTGTTTATGGTAAAGTCAAAGTCAAAGTCAAAAGATACTTTATTCAATACAATCACAAGGATCACTTTGAAACTTCTTACATACTAGGTGAATTTAGGTGCCAATTCATCCTAACCCAAGCCCGAGAAGAATTGGCAAGAAACTCGTCTTGGTGCTAGCGCTTTTTTATATGGTCCATCTTATAACTACCATAACTACGAAATACTAATACAAAACAGTTTATGCATTTCAAGTGTGTCGGTTAACTGTCTGACGGCAGAGCGACATGAGGCCATGCATTCTTATCAATAATATAGTCATTTATATTATAATAAGCTTTCTTTAAAAGACTACCTTTTATGTATGCTTTAAATTTCTTAATAGGTAGTTTAGTATCATTTTCAGGAAGCTTATTATAAAAGCGCACCGTGTACCCCATAAAGGACTTCTTTACTTTTTCTAGTCGAAACCTAGGGATGTATAATTTATGTCTATTCCTAGTGTTGATTCTATGAAGGTCACTATTTTGCTTAATCCCATCTCTATTTTTATGTGTGTATAACAAATTTTCATATAGGTATATATTGTGAAGCTATTGTGAGAATATTAATTTCTTTAAATATTTCTCTCAGAGATTCTCGTGGTTTCATTCTATAAATGGCACGTATTGCCCTTTTTTGAATAACAACTATTTTACCAATATCAGCTGCTTTTCCCCAGAGAATGATGCCGTATGACATGACACTATAGAAGTAACTGAAATAAACTAGTCTAGCTGTAGCTTCATCAGTAAGCCACCGTATCGCACGAACTGCATATGCAGCGGAACTAAGCCTACCAGCAAGTGTTTCAATTTGTGGTATACATTGTACCTAGTTTTGCATCAATATTTAAGACCTGGGAAGATCGTTTAATCTACGCTCATTTATGCACACCAAACTCGACAAGAAATGCGCTCAAAAAAACCATTAATTCATGTAAGAAACGAGCTTCTGAAGGTAATGTGTCGCTACAAAATATATATGAAGAGGAAATTACAAAATTCAAAGATAACTAGACTTGGTCGAAAAAGTTTCCGAGTTCAAAAATCTCAAACATGGGCTCTATAATGCAAGAAAAAAAGCAAATGGCGCTAATCGTTTGGTATTAAAAAAACCAAAGCAAGGTCCCAAAAAAATTTCAAGAATTTTTGATTTGTGATTACCAAGATGGTTCAAATCGAATTTCGCTGATATAGGAAGCTCTCTTAACAGTACAAATATTGTACCATTAGTATTTGCGCTGCTTTTAAATAGAAAGCAAACAACGTATGAAATTCTGTTTCATTTGCTCAAGGCTCGTTTTCCCACTTGGCGATCACGTCAGTTCAAAATGGATTTTGAGATGGCAATACAGAACGCGGCACAAAAAGAAACATTAATTTCTGGGTGTTATTTCCATTTCATAAAGTCACTGTGGAAAAAAGCTAAAGATCTGGAAATCAAATCTAGATTATACAAGAAACATGTTGCCTTTGCGCCTCACTTTAATACCGGCTTTAATGCGGCTTTAATACCGGAAGAATACGTAGATGACGGTTGGCTTTATATCATGGAGGACTGCCCGAAAAATTAAAAAATGTCGACTTTCAAAGATTACTTTGTCTCAAGCAGACAAAGTAATCTTTGAAAACAGAAATGTTTTGAGAAAATGGAACGTGTATGGAGAACGTCTTAGGACAACTAATATTTTAGAAAGTTGGCATGCCAAAATCAACCGTAAAATGAATTGTAGAACTAAACTGAACATTTTGCAATTACTGGAAACATTACAAAAAGAAGCAAAATTGACAAAATCTAAAATACATCAGGTGCAAAGGGGCTTGCAAACAAGTAATCGGGCGCCTGAAACTATAGAAAATGAAGCAAGAATAAATCACGTCACTAGTCAATTTCTTACAGGACAGATTTCCCTAGGCCACTGCCTGGAAAAACTATGCATACATGCTTAATTTAGATAAATAAATGGATATATTACGAATTGAAAGGGTCCATCTACGAACATTTAGGTCACTAAAAATTTTTTGTTATATATTGACTTAAAAATGATGTTAATTTGTTGAATATTGTTATATCTTGGCTTAAAAATGATCTGTTAACTAATTAATTATTTATAAAATAAATAATAGATTGAGGAAAAAGTGTCTTCGCATTTTTTTAAGAAAATTCAAAACATTTTTTAATATAGTTTATTTAAATTTAACTAAAGAATGTAGGTTCCATTTTGTTTGATAACTTTTTGCCATCTTGTAGGTAGGGACATGATCCCATTGCTATAGAAATTTTGGGACTTCTGATCAAAATACCGCGACAAGTGGTTTTGGCAGTCCTCTCGTAATGTTAACCTGACACTGCCTAAAGAATTCTGAAGAGGCCGAAACAGGTGGAAATCTGAAGGTGCAAGGTCAGGACTATACGGCGGATGCATTAACACCTCCCAGCCAAATTCTCTTAACTTTTGCTGAGTGGCTAAAGATGTGTGAGGTCTAGCGTTATCATGATCTCATCAGTTGTTCGCAGAAGAGTTCAGAATCAATGGTCCTGCCTGGTGGTAACAGCTCATAATGAATAATGCCCTTCCAATCCCACCACACACACAGCATCACCTTGTTGCGAGTTAACCCGGGTTTCGCCACAGTCTGTGAAGCATGACCGGCCTTTGACCACGACCTTTTTCGCACGTTCTTGGCGTACGTGATCCACTTTTCATCACCAGTTATCAGCTTCTTCAAAAATGGTTCGGTTTCATTACGTCGTAATAAAGAATCACAAATGAGTACACGTTTCATTAGGTTTCTTTCAGTGAGCTCGTGAGGTACCCAAATATCGAGCTTTTTTGTATACCCAGTTTTTTTCAAATGCGCCAAAACTGTTTTGTGGTCAATTCCCAGTTCTTCAGCTACGTCGTAACTACTGATATGCCGATCTTGCTCCACTTTTTCAAAAATGGCATCCATTTTATCCGTAATAGGGCGACCAGAGCGACGTGCATCTTTGACATCAAAATTTCCGGATTGAAAACGTTTAAACCAAATTTGTGCTACTCTCACAGACACTAGGTCCATAAACATCGCAAATTTTTTTCGAGGCTTGCGTTGCATTTTTATCTTTTTGTAGTAAAATTTTAAAATGTATCGAATTTCTTCATTAGATTCACTCATCTTGACAGTACGAAAAACAAATAAAAATCACACATTTTCTTAATTTGAATTTGGAATTATGTTCTCTAAAATTTAAACTTTTAATGATACCAAAACCAGCCAGATACTAATAGATTAGATAGCCAAAGAGATTTTATTGCAAGTTCATACATACTATAATGCGAAAAGACTTTTTCCCCAACCTAATATGATAACCTATATTGTAGACTATACTATAATGTAGAATGTACTATATATTTTTATTTTTACCTTTAGTGCGTGACTGTACCACAACCACAGGGACCGAAAGAAACATCAAAATTAGTAGAGTAAATGGGAAATTTAAATGATTTTAAATTAAATGAAGATTAGGAGACCAGTGGGCATCTGAAATATTTGAGGGGACGAGTGGGCACGGGGTGCGAATTTCAAGGGACCAGTGGGTACCTTCCCCAAAATGGGTAATACGCAACATTTATTTAGTTTCATTTAGTCAATGGCAGTCGATGAAAATGTCAGTATTGTCAAAACCATATAGGTTTCAAAAGTAAACATCCATAACCAACTTTATGTTGTAGTAAATAAAGTTGTTGAAGTGAAAACATCTTTTAGCTCGGTACACATATTTTTAGATGAGGTAAAACCTCTGGGTTCGCTGGGTTCGCAGCCGGCTGCATCTCGCCCCAGACGGTATCGCGTCTGGGGCGAGATGCAGCCGGCTGCCGCGCTCGCCCCATAAAGGTACCTATGTAAACCATTGCTATTCAACGGGGCAATGCCACCAGTGTCTTTGGACGCTGCCCTATCGTAGAAGTAATCTGGATCAGTTGCGCTATCTATAGATTGTTTTAAGGTCCTATTAAAGCTCTGCTGTTTCACATGTATTTAATATGGTTCTGATGTATTATTAGGTTATAGAGGTTTCTGATGTTTACCCTGCCATATTAGCTAAAATACATACAAGATTTCGAACGGCCTCTCTTAATGAATACTGGGCCTTCCAACTCTGGAGATGATGATGGAGAAATTCTCGAAGAGGTCACTTTGCTAGCAGACGACGCATAACATTTATTTTTTTATCATAAATGCTTTTAAGTCTACATAATACAAACATAAAGATGTTAGAAACAGTTAGAGGGTCTAGAAGTTTTTACTATGATATTTTACTGTTTTTATTACTAAGGCTCTATAGCAAAAAAAACATTACAAGCTTACATTAGAAATTCACCTCAATATTTCATTTATCAAGGATTATTTAGGTTTAGGTATGTAAGTTAGGTTAGGTTAGTTAGGTAGAGCCCACAAACTATAGGATGCTAACGCCTAAGAGATAGAGCCTAAGCAAAAAATAGGATACCATATGTAATAATATACCCGTATTACGTATCTTTGAATTAACTCTTGAAGCGACGAAGGCAAATTTATGACATATTGGTAACGAAAAAATTGGACGGTTTCAGGCTACTTTTTGCTAAATTTTAGGCGATTTGACCAAGTTGCATTTGGCATCACTATTCACTGCTATGCAGAACAGAGTCTCTACTCTATGGATTCGTAAAATTAATGTCTCTAAGTGTGACAGACAGATGATTTTGTTGTTTTGTTTGTCTTAAATTGTGAAACTTTACTATTTTTTCCTTGTTATATACTTAGTGATTTTCTAAATTCTTGTTTTAAAATATTTCATTTAATTTCCTAGTATCCCTACATAATGGGAGCAGTGCTAGGTCTATGTTCGGCAGCGCAGGTAACAAAACTAATGTGATAATAAAATGATTCATACATAATCTTCACCCTGCCATGGATTTGTTTAGGTTCGTCGTCTCCAGGGTTGGCTACTAGTGCTTACTAACTGACCATACCATTTAGGCATATTAGTTTTTTTGTGTTATATTAATTCCTTTGTCATCCTTTTATCATGCAAAGAGTACATGCTTGGTAGCAAACTAACTATGAATTTCACTTTTACTCGCTCGTAGTATCAAGTCAGCCTACCACTGCATTCATTATACGCAGTAGTCTTTTACCGCTAGACCATTAGGTATTGTACAACAAAGGTAACCTAAGAGTACTCCCTTACGTTTGGTAGTACCAATATCATTAATCCCTTGAGAAGACCCGATTAGACTAAGCCTGAGCCAGAGCTGTATATTTTACCTACATCAATAAAAATCGTCTCCAGCTGGCATGTTGCTGTGGGAGTGCGGCATGCTCTCTTTGTTGCTCGGCTTGTCCGTCATGTGCAAACTCAACATCCACTCGGCTCATGTATGCTGTGATGTTGCTACTGGTGATGGTGGCAGCCAGTGTCACACTCGCCCCCGGACTACATAATGAATTGCAAAAGGTAAAATACTGATCTAAGACTGTATGTAAGAAATATGCTTGCTACTGTAATACTCGTGTTAGGTAGACCTCCAAAGAGGAGTGAGAGAAGAACTAAAGAGGTATAAAGTTTCTATGTATGATGTAAGGTGCAAAGAAGTGTAGATAGCTTTCAATTATGAAGAACCAATAGCAATGAGAATTTCCTTTATACACCATCCATCCAATCAAAAGACAAAGAAAAGTGCCTTACAAACTTATTAAAACCCATTTCAATTTAAGGGCTAGTTAGATGCTAGGGCTAGATGTTCATTATGTCAATTTTCTCCTCTACCCTTAAATGATTTAGATGGACACTGGGATTTCAAATGTTTGGGTTGGTGTTGAAAGTTTTAGTCACATTAAATTATAGTAATTAAATGTTTATTTTGCTCCACAAAAACTTAAACTCAACATGTAAGTACCTACTTGGTCAAATACATTTACCTAATACAAAAAGAAAAAGTAGGTAGAAAGGAAATATCAAATTTTCTTTAAAACAATAAAATTGGAATTTTAGTAATTTAGCAACAGTCTTATCATAGGTATATTGTTTTCTTCAAGTACAACAATGAATAAATCAACAATCAATAAAGTAGGCAAATAAGCGGTTGTTGACACTGGTAAAGGATACACAGATGTAACTTATTTAAAAACAATTTAATCTTATCAGTGCCTTCAACAATATGCTTGTACGTATCATCATCATCAACCTTCTAAAATGGAACCCATCCATAGTTAAATAAAAATGTGCCTCTATATTTGTTTGTTACCTTTTCACGGCTAAAAATACCTAAATAGATTTAATAAAATAGTATCTGGATAACAGAGCATAAAACACGGATAAAAAGATGTTTTCTAAAAATGAAACCTAGCTAGATCGATTTTTCACCCTCGAAACCCCCTCACACTAAATTTAATGAAAATAGATAGATTGCCTTACTTTTAATGTAGGTACCTTGCATGGATAATTGGATATACATAATAGTGTTTCTATTTTTCTTATTGAGTCTCTAGTTATTTCGAACCAGTGTTGTGATAGATTTAAAGTTCAGAGGTGTGTTCTGTTTGCCTCAGTGTTTCCATTATTTGTATTGAGAGGATTAAAATATATGTCTGCCTTTTCAATTAGTATATATAAAAATTTCTATGCTGTAATATGAATATTTCAGGTACCATTTTGTGAGAACTCAACAGCAATGATACCGGGAAGCTTCAAAGTAGATTGTGACCAGGCTGTTGGCTTTTTGGCAGTTTATCGGTAATTAATGTAGCATACATAGCGTATTTAAGTAGTATAATATCAGTCATGTGATACCCATAACACAAGCTCTGCTTACTTTGGGGCCAGATGATGCTGTGTGAATTGTCCGGCATTAATATTATTATTATTATTATTATACATAAGATCTGTATAATCCTTACTTAATGTTATAAACGCGAAAGTTTATATGTATGGATGTATGTATGTTTGTTACTCTTTCACGCAAAAACTACTGAATGGATTTTAATGAAACTTTACTATAATATAGCTTATACATCAGAATATAGGCCTATAGGTAAACATAGGCTATAATTCATGTTAAGTATGTGAACTGTCCAAAATATAACGAAAAGTGTCAAGTAAGTAGGAAAAAAATCTGCCATCTGCGAGCATTCTGGCGTGCGCAAACCCGTACTGCAAAAACCGTTAGAATTACACGTATATAATGTAGCATAAAAAGCTGTCAGCGTTGTATGTTTCAGTAGTCAGGAACCTTAAATGATCGTAGAGATGTAAAATATTGTAAATGTTTATCTTAAATAGTCCTACAAAAAATCCTGCGACAGCATATATCTATGTTTTATGTGTAAACCATTATCGCCATAATAGTCAACCATAAATACAATAAAAATTCATAATTTATTTCTAATGCACATTTGGTAGTAACAAATTGATCTTTATATCAAAATAAATACTTTTATATAAGGGTCAAGGGTCTCTCAAAGTACCTCTATCTGTCTGTTACGCCTTCACGACTAAACCGCAGAACCAATTTTGATGAGTTTTTGTATAAAGATAGATAGGACCTTGGAGAAGCAAATAAGCTACTCGAAGTACTAATCCTGTACAGACGAAGTCGCGGGCACCAGCTAGTGTATTTATATATTACTAAGCATTCCTTGTGTTATAGTGACTTATATCATTTTTTTTAATAAATACATATTATTCCTTATAACATCTAGACAGAACCAACATCAATGTCCATTACACAAATGCCTATCCTGGAAGGGATTCTAACCCACAACCTACAGCGCAGGTTGAGTTTCTTTCTATCAACTGAGTTGATTGGCCTGTTCATTTTATTTTTCTATATACTTTGCATACTTATGATGTTAATGTTAATTTCCAGCATTTGTTTCGCAACTTGTCTCTTCTTCATACTAATGGCACTGATAACTATTGGTGTCAAATCTTCTAAGGACCCGCGAGCTGGGATACAAAATGGGTATGTTTTCTACACATTACGACAGTGATTTTTTCATTAAATGCCCATCTTCGACGTTCTTATTTATAGAAATTGAAACTCATCGTAAATTTTTATTTATTGTACGAGGGCGGGTCAATAAGTCCGTGACTTTTGGAATAAAACACAGATTTTTTGATAAATAAATAATTTTATTTTTCAACGTAGTCTCCCTTGAGCTCTATACACTTTGTCCAACGCTTCTCCAATTTTTTTATCCCTTCCAAAAAATAGGATTTGTCGAGGTCCTCAAAATAGGCCTTTGTTTGCGAGATGACTTCATCATTGGAGTCAAATCTTTTTCCACCAAGCCATTTCTTCAGGTTTGGGAACAAGAAGTAGTCACTCGGAGCCAAATCTGGAGAATAGGGCGGATGAGGGAGCAATTCATAGCCCAATTCCTGGATTTTTGCCATGGCAACTGCACATGTGTGCACCCTTGCATTGTCTTGGTGGAAAAGAACTTTTTTCTTGGACAAATGAGGTCGGGTTTTTTTCAAATCGTCATTGAATCGGTCCAATAAGTTGGCATAATATTCCCCATTGATTGTTCTTCCCTTTTGAAGGTAGTCAATGTGGATTATCCCGCGTGCATCCCAAAAAACAGTCGCCATAACTTTATTGGCTGACAAACCCACCTTGGCCTTCTTTGGCGCCGATTCACCCTTAGAAACCCACTGTTTTGACTGTTGTTTGGTCTCTGGTGTGTTGTGATGGATCCATGTTTCGTCCACGGTTACAAAACGGCGCAAAAACTCCTCCATATTGCGATTAAACAACGCCAAACCTTCCAGTGAAGTTGTTACACGATTGCGTTTGTGGTCGACTGTGAGCAAACGCGGCACCCATCTTGCGGAAAGCTTTCTCATGCCCAAGTGATCATTCAAAATTGAAACCACTGAGCCATGCGAGATCCCTACGGCTTCCAGAATCTCTTGCACTTTCAATCTTCGGTCGGCCAACACCATATCGTGAATTTTTTCGATTGTTTCGGGTGAAGAGACCTCAACTGGGCGTCCAGGACGTTCGGCATCTTCAGTGCTTGTACGGCCACAACGAAATTCAGTAAACCACTTTTTTACCATTGAAATCGATGGTGCAGAGTCCCCATAGTATTTATCAAGCTTAGCCTTGGTCTCGGTAATGGTTTTTTTTCGCAAAAAATAATGCTTAATAAGCACACGAAATTCACTTTTTTCCATTTTTTCCTCAAATTAGTGGGTAGTCTGATAAAGATAGCTGTCAAACACAAACTAACTGACACAGCAAGTTCAAATTTTGACAGGAGTCAACTGACAGATGCCTGTTGACAGGAGTAGTGTTGCTTTTTCAGTAAAGAGGTCAGAAATTCAAAAAGTCACGGACTTATTGACCCGCCCTCGTATGGTGGAGACTAATTGGTAGTACGTGTATAGTTCATAACGGCCTCGCTTTTCGCAATTTTTTCTTATCTATTATTATAAAGCCACAGAGGTTTTAGAATGTTTGTTTCATTTTATCTGAATGCGTAATTAATTTACCTTCAATGTATTTACGACTACCAAAATAGCTTCACCACTGCCTAGATCTGCAGATAGGTGCACCTTAATCGAAAGCTCTACAATTCAGTTTCATGTAAAGTTGTAATCCTGTCCTACTAAATTTCAAAGGATGTATGGTTGTTTCAATTTCAGGTGCTTGTTACACAATAGCAATAATGGGCTGAATCGACATGAATGAAAAATAGTACAACCCGTTATAGCGGTTTTAATCATGTTCTCTCTCTAGTACCGTACTGCTTTTAGTATGGTGCGAGCAAGAGGACATGTACATCTGCCATTGATGTTTTGACGCTTTATGTATGTACCACTCAGGCAGCATTATATTTGTTCAGATTCTGGGGCATTAAGTATATGCTGGTCATCGGCGGTATCATCGGAGCGTTTTTCATCCCGGAAGGGTCCTTCGCGCCGACTTGGATGGTATTCGGCATGATCGGAGGCTTCTGTTTCATCATCATACAATTGATACTGATAATTGATTTTGCTCACACTTGGGCTGAGAGTTGGGTTTGTAAGTATAATTTTAGCAAGAGAAATAATTAATACAACTGTCAGTCAGTGGTCAATTCTTGGGATGGATTTAAAGAGCTCTGTTATGGTCTAACAAATTTTGAAAACTCAGGATAAATAGTCTAACACGGAAAGCTAGGAAAGCCAAAGCACGGAAGCGCTCATATAAAAATGCGACTGTGGTTACTCATCCAGGTACTGACCGCACACAGAGTTGCTTAATTTCAGTGATAAGAACAAACTGAGTTAGCTATGCCACGCTTCAAGGAATTAATAATAAAGTCTATAGTTTATTTAAGAGTGGAAACATTGGGGAAATACCGAACGTTGGAGAAAACGCGTCATGCAATTAGGTTAGCACATAATTTAGTAAGTAGGCACGAAATATGTTTATGAGTCATAAATGATACGAATTAATGATTGCGTTCAAATTGTCTCAACATATGGTGAAGCTTGTATAACCAGGATTTAACTGTACTTACATGAAGCTATCCAACATGGTAGGTATTTTTTTATCCTAGCCTCTTTGGCATGTGACCTGCGTTTGGAGATCCCAAATTAATAGTGATGTTGCAGTTGGAAAACTTTAAAATTTTTGATTAATTTATCTTTTTTAAAACAGCTAAATATGAAGAGACTGAGTCACGTGGCTGGTACGCGGCCTTGCTTCTCGCTATGCTGTCGTGCTTCGCGCTGGCACTCGTCGGAATCGTTCTACTCTACGTCTACTACACTAAAGTATGTAATTCTGTTATTCTTACAGAATTAATAGAATGCAAGACTTTTCGTCACTGTTTTTAGATGATACTTTATACCACTCAGATAGAACAAACATATTCTTACTATTTTGTTTTGTTTATACCTACAGGTTTATACGGAACCCTCGGTGCGCGAGTCCGACTCGCACTTGGGCGGTTTTTTTTATTTTTTATAATAGTTGTTTGATAAATTTTAAGCCTAATAGAGGTCAGTGTCGTCGTCTTCGTCGTCATCGTCGTCTACTGACTAAACTGCTGTTTGGGAAAACCTGAAATGATTTACAAAATAGTTGGATATATTATAATGTAATTACAGGGAAAAGTATAACGGTTGAATTGGTTTGGGACCTGACCACTAATCATTCTGATCGTTACTGACTCCAGAAACTTTAAAATTTTTTATGTAGGTAACGAAGCCAAACGAAGCCGCGGCCAGCTAATCTAATAAATCTTAAAATCTTATCGTCGTTCTGTTTTTGTTTATCCTGTCCATCCAAATGTTGCAAATGTTGCCTGGAAGAGAACGCTTTTAGCGATAAGGCCGCCCATTGTGCAATTTTATTTATATTTTTTCTTTTGTGGTCTTTTTGTGTTAATCTATCTATCTATCTATCTTATTTACAGTCCAGCGGATGCGATCTCTCCAAATTCTTCATCTCCATAAATTTAATCCTGGTGGTGGTTGCGAGCGGCATCTCCATTCTACCATCGGTCCAAGAACACCAGCCTCGTTCTGGCCTGCTGCAGTCCTCAGTAGTATCTCTCTACGTCATGTATCTCACCTGGTCAGCTCTCTCCAATGCCGAGGGAGCATGTAATAGCATCACTGGGGGAAGTAATCAGGTATGCTTTGAATCTTTGTTGTCTCTCGATCTGCTTAGGAGTTAGGGAGTCATGTTCATGAGATTAATGAGGCATGTATATCTGAAGCTGTTTTTAACACACTACCATAACATAACCTACGTCATGTTAGATAGCATCTAGGAATTTGTGGGTTCAATTCCCACTTTAATCAACCATGTAGTACCGATTATACAAAGTGGATTTTTGAAGAGAAGGGATGTGGTGGCTTGACCGTTGTAGCTACAGGAAAACGTTCTTGAATACATGCTTTTATTTTAAAATATATTTTAACCCGCACAGATTTTGTGAAAATATACAGTCTGCAAGAAAATGGGCATGTATACATTGTACTTTTTTAATGTCAATTGACTCTTTTTCAACAACGGTTAAGATAACTTAACTGCCTCTGTATAAATAAAAAAAAACTTTAGTAAGCTGTATCTACTGGAAAACCTTCTTAGGAGACTAGCTTTAACTTTTAAAGACACGGGTTACATTCAAAGATTTTGTAAATATGTATTCGGCAAGAAAATGGCCAATTTATTTCAACCCCATACCCGATCTCAAAAATCCGTATAATTAAACAAAAAAACAAAAAAATGTTTTTTTGTGGGTTTGCTTAAAAACAAAATCAACCGAATATAGTCTTATCTAGTTTCGTAATTTATGTAAATGTGAATTATAAATTGTCTGACAATGCTTTACCAGGAAACAAACGAAGCCAAGTACTGGGTATGTGAACACGTGAGAATTGTGCAAATGCAGCATCAATATGTATATTATACTTTTCAGTGCACACCACTTTCCAGTTTTCCGCTTGTGTCGTAACTTTTTATTACAAATATTATAGACATACTTCATTGTAGAATTAATACTACTATGCTGCTACTTTCAGTTTCGGAAGGAACGATCGGAATTCGGATCCGATTTGAATCCCGGTTTTTCGAACTTTAGAAATGGCCATGACATATAAAGCTGATAATCCCGGCTTTTTTTAACTTTAGAAATCGCCCATGACATATAATAAAGCGGTTTATCCCGGCTTTTCTAACTTTAGAAATGCCCATGACATATAAAACTGTTGATCCCGCTTTTCTAACTTTAGAAAATGCCATGACATATTAATTTGTTGATCCCTCTAAGTTTAGAAATGCCCATGACATATAAAACTGTTGACCCCGCTTTTCTAACTTTAGAAAATGCCATGACATATTAATTTGTTGATCGCGGCTCTAAGTTTAGAAATGGCCATGACTTATAAAGCTGTTGATCCCGGCTTTTCTAACATTTGAAAATGCCATGATATACATTTTGATAAACACGGGCTTTACTCACGTATTATTTTGTCGATGGAGGCACCGAAAATGTTTCGATTCATCTAGAGAATCTTCATCAGGGTGAGTTTGATCCGCGGTCCGCTTGTTGCCGCTCGAGTTCACGGTTCGCACTGATATATAAAACTGTTGATCCCGATTAAGAAATGGCTATGACATATAAAACTGTTGATCCCGGCTTTTCTAACATTAGAAAAGGCCAAGACATATAAAGCTGTTGATTCCTACTTTTCTAACTTTAGAAAAGGCCATGACATATAAACTTAGCCTTCAATTGGCAAGTAATCTCCGTCATAAAAGACTCGCGATCTTTTTTATAATCACTCTTTAGCTATTGAGCTGTTTAAATCTGTTTCTATCTTTATTCATTATAATAAGAATGAAAAGGACAGAATATAATTAATCACCACGCTAGCTAAATATGTGTTTATAGGATAGAGGGACTGACTCATACGTAAAGTAGAAGTAGCAGTATTGTAGGATTGAACTTGTATTTTGTGTGCCTCAAATTTATGTTTTCGAATTTAATAAGTAATGATTTTCTCCCCTTATAAGTATTATGGATTGCCCTGCACATCTAATCATCTTTCTGTGTATGCGACATTTTTTATCCGTGTAAATAAGCATTTTAATTTAGCACTCGCAAAATAAGGGTCCATCCATAAATGACGTCACACGAATTTAATTATTTTTGTAGTCCCTCACCTTCCTGGTTACATGTGATCACATTTGTATGGCCCCTCCCATGGTCCCATGGTGTGACATCAAATGATTTGCAATTTAAAATTTAAAAGTAACATTTTAAAGTGAATTAATGATTTTCGTTTAAAGATATGAAGTTTACATTTTTAAGACTAGATTTATTACATGTGACGTCACGGACTTTAAGGCTCCCCCCACCCCTCCTTCATCACATTGTCTCATTGTCTTATTGAACTCTCCCTTAACGTGTGACGTAGAGCTTTAAAATTTAGGTTTGTTACATGTGACGTCACGAAGCTTAGGACTTCTCCACTTTCCCTTTTCACACATTGTCTCACTTAATTGAACCCTCCCTTATCGTGTGACGTGGAGTTTTAAGAATTTTATTTATTACATGTGACGTCACGAAACTTAAGACCTCTCCCCTTTCCCTTTTCACACATTGTCACGCTTTATTGAACCCTCACGAGTGACAGAGAGCTTTAAAACTTTAGATTTATTACATGTGACGTCATCAAAGGTTATGATTATCGTTCTCCCCCCCCCCCCCCCTCCCCTTTTTTTTACACATTGTTACTTTATTAATTCAGTAATTCACTACGTTTATTCACATAAGACATGGTTATAATATACATTAGGTGGAATTGTCAATAGTAGAACTGCATATCTAGCCCGAGTACAGGCACGTAAACACTTCCTTAAAGTGTGACGTAGAGTTTTAATACATGAGATTCATTACATGTGACGTCACGAAGCTTATAACCTCTCCTCCCTTCCTCTCACACATTATTGATCCCTCCCGAGTTTTAAGAATTTTATTCATTATATGTGAACTCACAATGCTTATGACTCCCCCCCTCCATATTGTCACGCGATATAGAACCCACTCTAACGTGTGACGTAGAGCTTTAATACTTTAGATTTATTACATGTGACGTCACAAAAAAATTTGATCCCCTGTCAGGCATTGTCACATTTTATTAAACACCATAAGCGTGTGACGTAATTTATGAATGGCTCCTAAGAATATCCTGAGTTTTCTTTACAATGTTTGAGTCTTGGTGGGTATTATCAATATAAATTCCTTTTACGCAGGCTTCTTTCGACAAGCAGTCGATCATCGGGCTGATCATTTGGGCGTGCAGCGTCCTGTACTCGAGTATTCGCACCGCGTCCTCTTCTTCCAAGATTACCATGTCGGAACACATCCTCGCCAAGGAAGGCTCAGCAGGTGAATATTGTTTTGATATCACTCACTCTGCGGCTAATGTGATGAACTGTCTACAGACCGGCCAAGTGCGTGTTGAACTACTGCAAGGGATACGATGCAAATATTTTATAGTTTATTATCATCCAAATTTTTTGGATGATAATAAAATACAACGAAAACTGATTACAAAAAGAACGATGAGAACTGCAAAGTTTTAAAAGCTGTGGAGCAGTCTCAACGCTACCTCCTCGTTACTTAGTTCTGAGAGCGAAATCTCACTAAGTGCCTCCAGTACTAACAAGATACTTCTTGCTAATATATTGCAAAACTTATTTCAAATATTTTGTACCCGTACTTATCAAGATTTGAGATAGGTTCATTTATTTGTTAATGGCTATATTTTTTTAACTTTTATCTATTTTTGAAAATTTCAACTGGCTTCATAATATTATCTATGGTTATTAATATAAAAGAAAGGGTTAAAACTAAGGATTAATATTAACATTCTGAAGGTTAAAACGATCCCGATATGAAAGCTTAGAAACTTATAATAGCGAGACCCGTTGGCAAACGAAATTTATAAAGACGCATTACATTAGTTGCAGATGAGTGTTTATGCACAATTTACACGAAAGAATAGGAAAATTATAATATATAATCATCAGGTACAAGTTTAGTTTTGTTATGAGATCTCTCAATTTTTTTATTTTTATTGTGAACTAACCCAATTATGCATTCCTTGCGGGCGAAACGCGCGGCGTCGACTCTGCGTAAGGGCCAGGAGATCTCATTGCTAACGAAGGTATGAAAACTGCCCATTTTATACAATTATTAACACGTGTTCATTCAATCATGCAGTAGTGATTACGAAGAGACATATTTGGTGACAGGGGGCTTAGCAAAAATATGCGACTGACGACTGCGACCGTCGCTTCGCGTCGATTGTCGGTGATTGTGTGTGTACAACATTTTAAACGAACAATGGCCTCAATTCAGTTGTTTCGCTAGAGTTACTAAAATTTTCTAAAACAAAAACGATCTTATTTTGTTTGCATTAAAGTCTGAATTAGAAAAAAAATTTTTAGTGACACTTCCTAAATTAACGTATAACTGACGTGTTTTAGCTCAACTTAGTTATCATGTATTATAAGTGATTATAATTACGTTTTAAAACTAAAAAGACAACCGACTTCATGTATATACACAAGGTAGCTACTGTAAAACGTTGAGGAGTTCCCTTGACTGTCCTTCGTCTTCATCATCAGACCCCCAATGACAGTCACACACAACCCATCTAGGTGTACAGTTCTCATCAATACAAATGAATCAAGCCCAAACACCAGGTAATTGCTGTAAATCGTTGAGGAGTTCCCTCGACTGTCTTTCGGCTCCATCATCAGATCGACTCCAGACCTTCATTAAATAGTAGTGCTTTAAAATACTTTCATCATCATCATTGGCCTTCGTTCATCTGTTGAAGATGATTTAGTTGGCGTCAGTTAAGTTACAGAGCAGCTAATTGTAATTGAAAACTTTCGTTCATGGATCCACTCCAGCAAGCTGAGGTGGGTGAAGTTTCTTCTCCACTGACGTCACTCTACCTGGGATTCTTTTTGATAGCGCAGGCCTTCCCATGTACCTACACTAACTTCTCGACCTTGCCAACAAGACCCGCCGGAAAGATGAATCAGTACATGCGGTGTCGGTTCGGTTGCAGGTGCATAAAGGCTGGCACCTAGCCGGGTTTGTTTCAAGTTTTCTTTCTCTATTGCCAGCTCTTCTTCTTAGTCAGCAAGGAGACTCCCAATAATCTAGACTATTCCTGTCGTCTCCATCATCAGTCTCAAAGCAGCACTCATCTAGGATCAGTTCCACGTAGAAATCCTCACTCGAAGTGTTATATAGTTCAGCGAAAATTACCAACCCGATTTTACAGTCAGATGCGGGTGCTGAGCCATTTTTAATGATCCTCAGCTGATCAGCTAATGAGCTGATGGTAAAAGTAAAAAAACTTATAAAATAAAATTTATTTTTGTAAAAAAATATGATACAAACAAACATAGAACATGAAAAAACAAATTATTAAAAGACTTTAATAAAAAATAAACAAACGCACTAATCGCCACTACGATTTTCGAAAGTTCCCCTCGATTTCTCTGGGATGCTATCATCAGATCCTGGTTTCCTTATCATGTTACCACCCTTGGCATAACTCCTTTCCAACAATAAAAGAATCATCAAAATCGGTTCATAAACGACGAAGTTTACCGCGTACACACATAAAAAATAATATAAATACGAATCGAATTGAGTAACCTTCTTTTTCTGAAGTCGGTTAAAAACTGCGGTTATTTTCCGCAGTTTTTATCAACAACTCTATACAGTATTTTCAAATAAAGTAATTAATTGGAATACATTTTTATAATTTAATTGCTATAATTTTATAGCAATAAAACAAAACATAATTTTAACTTATTTTAGAACTACGATTTAAAATGTGTACTCTAATTTGAACTTTATTGTTAGCAAGATAAGGTCGTCCAAATTTCAGGAAATTTTAGCTAGTCCGGCAAAACAACAGAATTGCCAGCATTTTTCTATTTATCTGACCAGGTCACGTGTTGCTGTGGCTCCGTAGTTTTAATACGTTGAACCAATATACGCTTACCTAGATAGCAAAAGATGTTGTAGTTAACTCATACTGCCATCTGTTAGAAACTTATGGAAGTTATTGTTGGAAAACTTTTTAATTGCAATGAAAAACTATTGAGTCCAAAAATCTAGATGAAAACTATCTTATAAATATGACCATGATACAAAAAAAATTCAATTACGATTGACAAAAATCTTGATGGTATTTGTTGCCGGTCGTTACTGTACTAAGACGCGACACAGATTATGTCCTAGCTTATAGGAGTTGGTAGGTTTTCTGGTGTCGGGTCTATTCTGTGCAGTAGATATTCACTTTGACCACTGCGATGTGATAAGATGTGTAAGATGCGATGCGAACTTACACATCTTATCACATCTTCACATTTTACGGTGAACGGTCTATACATAACTATTAACATGTCGGATTATTTGTAGCCGTCTTGCGAAGCAAACTAGAGTAGAGAAAATATTTTTCGAGTTATTTACGGTTTTATTCGTAATTTTGATGTTGTTTAAATAGAGCTAGTCATTGACTAGAGTGTGAATAATTGAAATAAAAGGTGTGTTTCTTTGTGATACGAGCAAAAATAATCCGTTGATAGTATTATATACCCTCGATCATATAATCGCATAATTAGCCGCGTGCAAGGAAAGTATAATTGTTGTCCATGTCATTCTAATGTCTATGAATAGAGATGGCAACAAATCTATATACAACAATGGTGCGATTATGGAATTCTGAATTCTGAATACTATCAAAACTTTGATACTAATCGCTTTCAATTAATCGGAATATGAATAGAATCCTCAGATCAAATAAATTTGTAGACGAAGCACCGCAATCAACCAAAATAAAGTCTTCAAACCGTACTAATGTGTGTAAATACCCGCACCCACGCATACACTGTATGTGTATGCGTGGGTGCGAGAAATCCGAAATCGTGTTCCTTGCTCTAAGTACATGTCACGTCGTCTTCAATAAAGATCGTGCGTTCGATGACGTTTTACGAAATAACCTAAAAACTTTTATTTATATTAAATAATTGATGTCTTTTTAAGTAAAACGTGATTCTGTGACACTTTTTTGTCACGAAATATGTTTTTTTTGTTATCTGTTTTATAGACGACGACATGACAGAATACTTAATAGTTCACTTATGTATTCATTACTATGAGCAATGAGCTTGGTTTTGGTAGATGGGTGTGCGTGGGTGCGTGTATTTACACAGAGGAGCATTATGGTTTTGAGGCTTCACTTTAATTATTCATGGCCGTCTCCGTCTATATATATTTATTTGGTCTGAGATAGAGATAGAACGTCATCATCATCATCATCATCAATTGCTAATCGAAATTAATAGACATTAATTGTGTCAGAAGTCCTATAATCGCCATACAGATTAACTAATTTGTGACAGTACCCAAACAGAATAGACTTGTATTAAACAATCGAGCAAAGTTTGTTACTTATTGTTACAGGTTACAGTAATAGTTCACAAGTATATTCAATTATTTACAGATGAATATTAATTATCAGTAATGTCTTCTTTATCGTGTTCTTTAGCTAGTTTTGTATTTTTCAGCGGTGAAAGATACGCCAAGTATCTCCAAGAAAAAATCGTCAGGTTCATATTGATATTTAAGAATTCAATTATTTTTATTGACTATACATAATATCATAATCATGCATTGTTTTTTTGCCATGTGGTACATTATATATGTACGTCTCATTGCTTCTTCATGTATTTTAGTTTCTATAATATTTTGGTAATGGTGGTGATTCTGTTCTTTCTGTTATTTTAGGCTAGACTACCTAAAATTTCGTTATATATAATAATAATAATAAATGATTTCACACAGCATCTAGCCCCAAAGCAGAGCTTTTGTAATGGGTTCCAAATGACTGATATTACTTGTATACTTTTTTTATTTTGAAATACATATTATACATAGAAAAATACACAGACCCAAGACAAATACTTGCAGATTATACAAACATTTGTCCCGCGGTGGGAATCAAAACGGTTAAATTTTGCGTCTCAGGCGGGCCTTGGACCACTGCGCCACAGAGATCGTCAATAAATAGGGTACACTGCCTTTTATGTAGATTTCGATAGATTTAACTGACCATAATTGATCGATTGTGACTGACCACTTGTGTATGTAGTTGTACAGCTAATAGTAGTTGATAGTGGTGTTGCAATCGGTTAAGTAGGTACCAATGCAGCAATGTTAATTCTTGCATGTATGGGCTCGTACTGAGCGCAGGGTATGGTTCCATAGAAGGCGTCGACGGTGGCGAAGCGGGACGCACTGAAGAAACCAAGGTGTTCGACAATGAAGGCGAGGGCACCGCTTACTCCTGGTGCTTCTTCCATTGTGTCTTCGCGCTGGCTACTCTGTACATTATGATGACACTTACCAATTGGTACAAGTGAGTATTGATTTCTGAATATATCTGTGTTGTGTTTTAAACTTACGCGAATTCATTGTTTAGGTCTGTATTTAAAAGGTGATGTACAATTTTGACATAAGCAAAATCGTTCGTACGATTTGTCAACTGTCACCTGTCAACTGAATGAATGGACAGTTAAATGTCCATTATACGCCATAAATACCCGTTAACTACTAAAAAATAATATAGTGTTATGAAGTATCATGATTATTTTTTGGTCGTCTTGCGATGCAAACTTTGCGCTCTTATGTAATTTTTTTTAAAAGTTATATCCGGTTTTATTAGTAATAATTTATTAGTGTTTTTATTTAAGTTAACTAGAGTTATTGAATCGGGTACCTGTAAATAATTTTGGATTAAAAGCTTTGTGTTTTTTTGTGATTCGAGAAAAAATAATCCGTTTTATTTTAAAATACACTATTTATTGTAAAATAAGAAATGACGAACGACAAGATATAACTTTGTGACATACTATTCACACTTAACACATAACTAACACTTGACACTGGCATAATTGACATTATTATGATACATGCCACTAACGAAGAAGAAGAAGGATATAAAATATAATTAGTATGTATGTATTGAAAATATATAAGTACTCGTATTCTATCAGTCATCTACACTCATGTACTTATTTAGAGGAACGGTTCATCAATCAAAGAAAAATACTAAAATATGTACAAAAAATTCTTAGTACAAACTGGCCACATATACATTAATATTTAATTTGAAAAAATAATAGTCTTTTGTTTCTGGCTTTCATTTGTTTTTTTAGTTTATTTGTTATTTTCACTAGTCTTTTAGAATAATTTTGCTGACGTATGTGTATTAATTTCATAAAATCTGTCTTTTTTTCAAGTTTTTTTTTAGAAGAACGTAACGCAATTGTAGTCCTTATACATCAATGAATACCTGAAGACACAATGCCGGATCTTAGAGTAGCTCAGGTTTCCAAAGCTGTTACTTTAATTGAAAATGGTCGCGGTTATAAAGAAGTGGCTCATACATTGCGAGTTTACAAATCCGTCTTCTTTCGAATTTGCATTTGCATAGGGGCACGTACGGAGTTACACATAGTTGAAAATGGATCCCTGACTGCGGCTCGGTACTTAATGACATCTTAGAACCGATTGTCACGCCCTTTGCCCCATACAACGGAGATAATTTTCAAATAATGCAGAACAATGCGCGGCACACACTGCAGCGATAGTTTTCCGGGTATCTTCGAGAGGTCGAATTTGACGTGTTGCCAGGGCCAGCACGCTCGCCAGACTTAAATTCCATCGAACATGTTTGGGATAAGCATGGCAAACAAGTAAAACAGCGCGATCCAACACCAACAAACATCTGAAAAGGGTGCTGGAAGAAGAGTGGAATCGAATACCACAAGATTTCATTGATAACTTAATCAAAAGCATGCCGATTAGATTGTAGGCAGTTTGAACAGCTAGAGGGGGTAACACCAAGTACTGAATGTACTCAAACACTCGACAAAAAGTTTTCGTAATGTCATAACACAATCACATTTTCAATGTGATGATTGAAGGGTTTTTTCATCAAAGCATCATTTTTAACATTTCTGTTCATTAGTCTTGTGTTTTTTACTGAAGTAAATTTTATTTTAATTAAAAATGTTTAAATTAATAAAGTGCTTGATATAATTTATATAATACATACAAGAAAAATCCAATCTGTCTTTATTTTGTTCCGTTCCTCTAAGTATGTCCATAACCTAGTTCCGTAATAACAGTTCTATGCTTAGTTTTGTTCTAGATGGTGTAATGTAAAATATCCACTCATATGTTCTCATATTTATATATAATATAATTTGTATGTAATTTATTTGTTTATTATTATTTTTTGTATTGTTCACATTAATGAGGTGGTTATGAGGTGGCTAATAAAAATTACAAAATGACTTGTTTTGAAAAAACTCCTGTGGTGACTTAGTCTTTTGTCTTTTAGGTTAAAACATAAACTCGTACGATATACTAATATTATCATCTACACAGAATATTAACTTTAATAAAAAATTGAAAATACTTTTTCAAACAACGATCTAAAACCTTAACAAAACATTGTTTTGATGGCGTTCTTTTGTTCCAGCCCGAGTTCGCAGCTGACGAAGGAGAACGTTGCCTCGATGTGGATTAAAATAACTTCCTCTTGGCTGTGCGTCGGTCTCTACGTGTGGACCCTGGTCGCGCCGGCCGTATTCCCCAATCGTGATTTTAATTAAACCAAACATTCGTTGCGATTGATGAATCTAATATACTTAAAATATTTAGCCCCACTTGCAAATTTAGCCTTAACCTCTAAAGTACAAAAGTCGCGATATCGTGACAGGAACCTATTGTATTTAAAAAGCGGTTAGCTCTACATATTTAATTGTACTGAAGTTATTAACCGATTTGAATATAGCTAAAATTATGTAAAATTACACAAATTTCATCACTATAAGATAATAAAATATTGTGAATATTGCACATAATATTTTTGTTTATGTGGTTTTCAAACCAACAATTTTTTAAACAATAAACTTGTGAAAAAAGACCGGGTTTCTAGTCCTTCATTATAATAAGGCTTAGTCACTGATTTTTTTGTGCTTTGGTTTCCTGTTTTTGAAGTTTCTAATAAAACTTGTGTGGTATTAAAATAAACATATTTTATTATTATCAATTATTTGTGAAAATTTACACTATTTCACTTATATTGCAATCGGTGATTATTTAAATACAATTAAGAATAGATGTGCAATTGGGGCTTATTGTCGGATATCTTCGCATCGGTGTGGTGTTAACCTGTTTGTATTCACTTTTTCTGTTTTAATTTTTAAAGCTAGTGGTTAGTAATTTAAGTGCAATTTATGTTTTTGCATTCTGCGTCTAAGTGTATTTTGTCTTTAATTTTAAGATCTCAATCTTTCTCTTCTAACATTCGAATTTCTCTTTGAATTTAAATCGCAGGTTACTACCATTGTGATATCTCTTGTGTATAAAATTTATTATTATTATTGCTTAAATTGGTTTTAATATACGTCCTAAACTAGATTATGATGTTTTATTGAGTATGTCACGCACTACAGTATCTACAGCACTTTTGATGACGAAATCTACCATTCGTTTGAGTAAGAGACCAGACTCGTCCGTGCCGAACAAGTCGAATTATTTCGGCGAATGCTTCAAGTACTTTCGGCATTATCAACCTTTTAAAGCAAATTAATTACAATAGTAGGTATAGCAAGCCATCAAAATTGAAACTGCCGGGCCATCCTTACTTATCCAAAAAGGAGTAAAACAAGGAGATCCCCAAAACTCTTTAGTTCTACCCTTGAAGAAACTCAAGAAATTTAAAATAAGCTGAAGGAGAAGAAGCATTGTTGTCGGTGAAAGGAGATTGTCTAATCTCCGTTTTGCTGATGATATCGTGCTCATTTCCTCCTTAGCAAAGAGTATGCAATATCCTTGGCTTCAGAACTTGAAACAATGCTGATCGAATTAAACACGGCAAGCCTCGAAGTTGGAATTAGATCAAAGACCAAGCTAATGACTAAAACACTTGCGAGCTTCAAACTGGAATCGCTTAATAGCGAGTTGTTCAAGACTAATTTTTACAATTTCTATGAAGTGAACCATGAATTATGGAATATCATTTGAAAATAAATTGAAATAAATTTATATTCCAATAGGTCGAAGTTGTGAACGTTTAAATAAATAGGCAGTAAATATGAAAAATTACATTATTTACAATGTTTATGTTAAACCCTCTCAATATTTTGTGTTACCCCCCCCTGGCCCTAATGACCGCTTGTAAACGGTTTTTCATTGACCTAATGAGTTTCCTGATGGAATCCTGTGGGATTTCCTGCCACTCTTCGAATTAAGCAGTTTGCAGGTCTTCGATCGTCGCCGGATATCTTCCTCGTACCCGCCGTTTTAGCTCATCCTTCATATGCTCGATTCGGTTCAATTCAGGACTGAGTGCAGTCTAGTGTGGCAATGCCGACACGTTCCAGGTAAAAAGGAAATCTTCGCCAGTAAGCACGGTCTATGGGAGCACATGGCTTAGGAGAATGTCGTTTGATGATACAAGGCCCACCCCCTATGCCACTGTTGCTGCAAAACAGCACTGTGCGAATCGCTCTTCCGGTCTTCTATAGACTCTACGTCGACGGTCGCTACCATGTAGGCACATTCTGGCTTCGTCCGAGAACAGGACTCGACTCTATTGCTCCATATCCCAATTTAAGTGATAGCGAGCAAACTGAAGCCGGGCTTGTCGGTGGGCTGTAGACAATTTGGGTCCCGTGGCTGGCCTTTTTGAGGTCAAGTTTGCTGCTTTGAGTCTTCGTCTGACTATCCACTCGCTCACAGCCCTCCCTTGAACTGAGCAGCAGCTCAGAGAAGTTCAAGACATCTACGACGGTCAGGTGTCGATTTCGGAGAGAAGTGGTGACTATAAATCGATCATCTTTTGACGTAGTGCATCGCCGTCGTCTAGATTCTGATCTCCGGGCTAAGCTCCCAGTCTCCCTGATTCTCTTGTACACCTTGGAGACACAGGACTGGCTTTGGTATAGCTGTCGAGCGATACTACGCTGAGACAACCCTTGCTGAATTAGGCTAACGATTAGAACGGCGGTTTTCAATTTTATTAAGTTCAACTGTTCCCAGTAAAGTAAAAAATTGGACTGATGACCAATATGCATAAACGCCCACTTTTATAGGATTTCAGTCAATTGGTGTTTTATTTTAAAAATTGATGTTTTTAGGGTTCCGTACCTACCTCAAACGGTAAAAAACGAAACCCATATTGGATCACTTTGTTGTCCGTCCGTCCGACCGTCTGTCTGTCTGTCTGTCTGTCAAGACCCTTGATCTCGGGAACGCGTGGAGGTATCGTTGACATGACAATGACACTGACAGAAACTGACACAAACTGACAAAACATAAAAAATATATATAATAATTCTAGACACGGCGTTCACAAACACTTAAGTAATTGTTTTCTCAAAATGCTAAAAACTCTCAGGGCTATGCTTTTTGTATAATATTTCGACGGGAATAAGCAACTAAGTTACAGGGCTTTAATTCACGAGCCGACTGGCTTACGCACCATACAACCTACGTTTTTAGAACACTTCCAGCGTTGGTGCATAAGCACTTAAGACGACTCAAGTACTTTAATACCGATAAAGTTTTATTGTTATTTTGACATCATGATTTGACTTAAGTTGTTTGGTGCAAACGATTTTCAAGTACCCAAATTTTTTTTAAATTTTGTTATGAATTTTACCACACGAAGATGTGAAGTGTTAAAAATCTTGGCAATAACCGATCATTTTATTAAACTAATAGGTTTAAATAAATGCAGCACTTCCAGTGTAATCACACAACCAGATGTTTTTCATGTCATGTTCCACGTAAACGTGGAAAGAAAACTCCAACAAATAAACATTCAGATCTAAAGATTGTTGAAGTGATTAATCTTATTAATTCGTTTCCGTTATACGAGAGCCGCTACACAAGACAAAAAAGTAGCCGAAAGTATTTACCATCACACTTAAAAATTTCAATCATGTATTCTTTATATAAGACGTCTCGTGAAAACCCCGTTAGTGCCAAAATTTACCGAACAGAGTTTAATAAATTAAATCTAAGTTTCAAGAAACCAAAAGTAGATACTTGCCACACTTGTGATGATGTCACAGGTGTTGCAAGTATCTACTTTTGGTGAAAAATAAAATGAAGATAAGTGTCGCCAATGACGAAACTGCAACCCTCGAAACGGAACGTGAGTCACATTTGCTTGCAGCTGATATGGCTTATAATAAAAAAAGTCTGTAAAATGACTGCATCAACAGACAAAACCATTAACCATTTTTTTATCTCCAACAGTGTCTACCTACTCCAGCTTTAAAGTCATCCGTAGCTTTTTATAAAAGGCAGCTTTGGACATTTAATCTTACTGTACACGACAATGCAACGGGATTGTCTACACATTACATGTGGCTATCTCGGACTATCTCGGGTCGAGGTGCTAATCAAATAGCATCTTGCATATTAATCCACCACATACTATATTAATTATTAATTCAAAGAACTGCCTCAGGACGTATCCGAAGTTATTTTGTATTCTGATACATGTGGAGGTCAGAACAAGAATACCCACATGGCCGCAATGTTTACATGCCTGAAATGATGACACTGAAACCCTCCTTAAATAAAATTAACCACAAATTTATGGTGCCAGGTCACACTCACATGGAAGTGGATTTAGATCATGCCATCATTGAGAAGAAAAAGAAAAAAATGCTGTTCAAGTGTATCACCCACATGATTGGATGCAATTAGTAAGGTCAAGCAGTGAAAAGTTTACTGTGCACGAAATGCAACAAGCGGAGTTTATGGATTTTGCGAGTTTGTTAAAAGAGCCACTAGTAGCCCGAAAAAAAATTCGAACAATGTATTTAAATGGCATGATGTGAAGTGGCTGTGCTACGAGGCGGACTTTGGCGTTATAAAATACAAAAATTCACCTGCCAGAGATATGGATTTTAAAGTCATTAACTTTAGAAGGAACACACGAACTGGCAACACCATAAATTTTAATGTATCACCTATGATGTGATTTTTTTTTATACACAATATTGGTTTGCTTTAAAATGGCTAGGTTATTTTTTTGTAGTTTTGTATTAAGTCGTTGTAGGTACAGTTAAGTTTAAGTGAAATATGACTTATTTGAGAACGGTATAAGATATGTATGACTTACGTGTAAGAAACACGTAAGTAATTAATTTTATTATTTATGTAATATGTCAAATAAACTTAAGTCAGATTATATTATGTACTAATAAACATGGAGTAATAAGCTTAATTTGTCATGTAACTAGAAACTAAGTGAGTAATAATAAATAATAATAAAAATCATCTCAGTACATTTTTTTTATACCAGTCAATAAAAACATCGCCCTGTAAACTTTTCAGCATTCTCGATTATTGACTTAAGTGCTTGTAGCTTTCGGGTCTAGAATTATATACAATATAATATATTTAGCAATAATATTTAGGTAATTATATTTAGTTTATACAATACTTATCTGTATTTCTCTATTAGTTAGTTCATATTTGATTTAATTTTATGAATTTAATATTTCTCTTTTCCTCCTTTTGTACACTTCATACCCACCCATTTTTAATATCTCAAATTCCCAAGGTTTGCTGGAAGAGAACTCTTTTTAGGGTTAAGCTCGCCTGTGTACATGCCATTATTGATTAAGTTTACATAGCCTTTTGGAGTCGAGAACCTGGGCACGTGGGGCACAGGAGCCCACCGCGTTTTCAAAATTATTTCAGGGCGTCTAGTAGATACATTGCGTGACCCAAGAGCTGGCTCAAATCTTGCTCAGCGTATTAGCATTGCCATTCAACGTGGCAATGCCGCCAGTATCTTGGGAACGCTGCCCTCTGGCAGTGATCTGGATCAGTTGAGCTATCTATATATCGTTTTAAATGGTCCTTAGATAGCTTAACTGTTTCACATGTATTTTATATTGGATATTATTATTATTACATTTCTGTATTTACATATATTTGTCTTTCTCTATATAAGTTCAAACCTTTGTATAAGTAGGTAGGTATAATTTATTTTAATCAAAATTGAATGGTTTTAGTAAGCTGTCAATATATTTCATAAATTTTCAAATTAGCGAGAGGTCTGCTAATATTACAATGGAAACTTTCACAACACTGTCTGGCTAAAACTATGAATTCAAAATCCAAGAAGATGGTTTGATATCCGCAGGTTGCGCGGAAAAGAGGAAACGGCTGAAAATATGGCGATGAGATCGAATTGCTAGAGAGAAAATGATTAAAAATTAATATCGACTAATGGACAGGAAATATAGAGTCGGATCCAGTTCTCAACAGAGAAGCATTGTAAATTAGTATCTACAGGTGAAGAAATGGGTATGAGTACCTTATAGTGTTGAAAGAGGACGTCCCCAATTCCCCATCCATCCGAAATATACCAGGGACGGAAATAAACTTAAACTTGAAACTACGTGTGGAACTCGATGGTTAGTGATACCTTATCATCTTGTAAAAGCCAAGTGAAAGAAACCTACAATCTTTTAAATTAGCAGAACTATAAAATATAACAGAAACTTCTTTGAATTCTTATTTTTCTTTTCATTTAATGTATGATATACCTATAATATAGTAACTGGTGATTATAAATTTTATTTTTATTTCAAAACAGATAGCTTCTCTCAGTAAACTTTCTAAATTTCAACTAAATTAATTGCAGCTTATAATCCTTTTTTGTATAAAAGGGGATTGTAATTTTACAGCAGGGACAAATTCAAAGAATTGGGGGAGACTCTTGTCTAGCAGTGGGAAAATATATATAAAAAAGGAGTCCTTATGATTAAAATCTGAGACATAGAGGGGCTAATCAAGAGTCCATGGTCTTGTGCCTATACATTGATAGGTATTACAGAGATCGTAAGGCGATTATGGAACTCTAATTACAATAAATGTCTATCAGTTTTCGGCGTAATTTCAATCATTCGTTTGAAAACTGATAGACATTGATTGTAATTGATTGTAATTAGAGTTCCATAATCACCCTACAGAACTAATCTGGTTTATACTTTATGAAATCTCATTATCTTTAAAGTATCATAAGTATCTTTAATATCATTGTATATCGTCATCATTCAAATGGTGGTGAGAAGAAATGTCCTGAAATATGGAGAATAGAGGAGAGAAGACACCACCTTGTGGCACAGCACACCCGCAGTAATGTCACATCAGTCAGAGTAGGACTCTTCCGAGCGCACACACTGCAAGCGTCCAGAAACGTAGGACCTGAACTAACATAATCAAGTAAGAGAGACATTTTGAGTGGAAAGAATGGACAAGATGATCGTTCGTCCAGAGTGCAGCATTTTGTGTTGACATCTAAAGAGATCTATCTAAAATTAACATTCATAGCTCACAAACTGATATTAAAGATGGTTTACCAAGCCCAAGTGATTTAAGAAAATTGCTATATTTGGGACATACGACAGTTTCTAATTGCTCATGCCTCTTTCCCAGTCTGCTCTGGATCATACAATCATACAAGAAACCGCTAGGACCAGGACGAGTTTCTTGTCAATTCTTCTCGGACTTGGGTTAGGAGGAATTGACACCTAAACGTATCAAAGTGATCCTTGTAATAAATAAATAACCCCGGACATTTCACACAACATCATCTGGCCCCAAAGTAGGTAAGCAGAGCTTGTGTTATGGGTATCACATGACTGATATACTACTTATATAGGTACTTTTTTTTTGTAAATACATACATACTTATTATACTTAGAAACACTCAGACCCGTTATTATTATATAAAGGTATTATAATACGATTTCTTCTCAAGAATGTTCGTGGCCCTTTCTTAATTTTAGTCTTAATAATAAATTCTTAGTTTAGTTGCATTTTTCGGAAGTTTATTACAGAATCGCATCATTATGTTCCCCATAAAGGGCCTATTCACTTTTTTAGTCGAAACATAGATATGTTTAATATTCCTATTCATTCTATGAAGATCACTGTTTTAGTGAAACACATCTCTACTTTCTTAAATGAGTGTATAATAAATACATTTTCATACATATATATTGTGAAGTTACAGTGATTATATTACTTTGAATATTTATCTCAAAGTTTCTTGGTTTCATTTTGTGAACGGCACGTACCTTATTGCTTGAATACCCTTACCCTTTATTGCTTGAATATCAGGTGACAGAATGAGAATGAATGAGATGAGAGAATAAGAGAATGATGCCATATGAAATTGTTATGAGGATGTAGAGAGCTCAAATTTGCATCACACATGTGTCTTTTCAGAACATCCTTGTATCTTACTATAGCTGACCCGGCCACGCGTTGCTGTAGCTCAGTAGTTCTAATACGTTGAACCAATAAACGCTAACCTCTAAAATTATCAGTGTTTCTCTAGTATATTATGCATGTATTATACATAAACCTTTCGTTGAATCACTCTATCTATTTAAAAACCGCATCAAAATCCGTTGCGTAGTTTTGAAGATCTAAGCATACATGGGCACAGCCAGACAGTGGAAAGCGACTTTGTTTTATTATACGCTTTATATTAGGTTCACTTGTATGTATGTTTGTATGTTTGTAACCGACTCCTTAGGACGCGATTTTGACCCACTTTAAACGGCCAGATTTCATTTAAATTTTGCACACATGTCAATGACCGATGACAATGCAATAATTTGAATCATCATCATCATCATCAGTTCGTGTCAGTCCACTGCTGGACATAGGCCTCTCCCATGGCACAACATTTAGCTCGATCTTCAGCTCTCCTTCTCCAATCCTTGCCCGCTGCCTTACGAATATCATCGCCCCACCTAGCTACAGGGCGCCCTACACTACGTTTGCCGACACGCAGCCTCCACTCAAGAACCAGTCTGCCCCAACGGCCATCGGTTCTGTGGCATATGTGACCTGCCCACTGCCACTTCAGCTTGCTAATTTGCTGAGCTATGTCGGTGACCTTAGTTCTCTGACGAATATTTTCGTTTCGGATTCGATCCCTAAGAGAAACTCCGAGCATAGCTCTCTCCATAGCTCGCTGAGCGACCTTGAACTGGTGGACAAGTCGCACGGTGAGTGGCCACGATTCGGCTCCGTATGTCATTACTGGTAGGACGCACTGATTAAAAACATTAGTTTTTAGATTTAGAGGTATGGGCGATGAGAAGACTCGACGAATTTTCATAAACGCTGCCCAGCCCAGTTGTATTCGCCTCTTAACTTCCTTGTCGAAGTTGTTTCTACCTAGTTGGAGCAACTGCCCTAGGTAGACATATATTCGATACATCTTCGAGGAAAACTCCGTTTACGGCGAGCGGTCCCAGGTCAACGTGCTCGTTGATCATAACTTTGGTTTTATCCAAGTTCATCCGGAGACCGATTCGCTGAGACGAATCCGCAAGGCTGTCCAGCATCTGTTTTAAATCCTGCAACGATTCAGCCATGATGACGATGTCGTCTGCAAACCGCAGGTGTGTGCGCCATTTATATTGATGCCGCGACCTTTCCAGTCCAGCGTCTTGAACATATCCTCCAGAGCGTTGGTGAACAGTTTCGGTGATATGACACCACCCTGTCGCACTCCGCGACAACTTCGATTAATTCTAATAAAAATAAAATAAATAAAAAAAACAATTATCATAAAACTAAAGAGTAGAAAATAAATAATAGTTTAAAAAAACTAAAAAACACGCTTTATATGGAAAATCAAACTAAAAAATAGAAAATAAATTTTAATAAATGTAAGTAAGAAAAAAAAGTTTTATTTAAACAAAAGCGTGGGGCGCATGCTGTCAATAGTTATAAATATTTCATTGACAGATATGAGAAGAAGGATTATCATAAAGCACCCCACGCTTTTTTTAAATAAAACATATTTTTCTTACTTACATTTATTTAAAATTTATTTTATATATTTTAGTTTGGTTTTCTATATAAAGACTGTTTTTTAGTTTTTTTAAACTATTATTTATACTATGTAGTGATACCGTTCTTACGGCTTATGGCCACCGTTCTTACGCTTACCGTACTGGAGCTCTGAATAGAAGATGTGTTTTGTCGCCTCATTAAATACACCTCAATTCCTCCGATGTTTGCGCGTCTCAGTACATCAACACGGTCTGACCATCTGATATTGACGGAGGCATTTTATGTGAACTCGAACGAGTGTGCGAATGTGCTTGCGGTATAGGAATAGGACCCAGGTCTACGTAGACTATTACAGACATGAAAACTTATTTTGGTGGCGATTTTAAAAACACAATACCTTGGCTTGTAATGTACCATAAGCTGCAGCAGCAGCAGCTCTTGTTATAGTATTTATTTCGGTATGTAGGTCAGTCAGCACACACTTTGATGTTTTTGTACTGCCGAGGTATTTGAATTTAAAACGCTTTAAACTCTCCGCGCCTGTGCATACGCTTCAGAGCAAGTTGATAGAAACCTAGCCTCCAAGGTCATTACTTTAGTTTATTAAATATAACATTTTTGATAAAATTTAGTGCATACATCGTCAAATCTGGATAATATGTTTTGTAAATCCACCATTGAGTCTCTAACAAAACATAAAACATCAAAATCAAATCAAATCAAAAACGTAAAACATTCAGAGATTTGGCAGACATAAAATAGTTACAGTCAGAGCGAATTCCCTTTTTCCTATACAGAGAGCATGTGCGAGAGACTTTAAAGCCCTGTTCATCCCACGTACGTGTAAAGTTTTCACAGAGCAACCCAGGTTCTCGCCTGCGTCGGTATTTTAAAATAGCAGATGTTTTTAAGGTCACCATTCTCAACATCAAGCAATTCTAGAGCATTATCTAGCTAGAGCTAGACTCTTTGGAATGCTGGAGATCATCTAAGTTTGTGCAGGCGGGTTTTACAAAATTCCTTTTATGGGGAAGGCAAAGACACAACTTTATCAAGAGTGGCCTGTCAGTCAGTTGGTAGTAGCTCTGCCTTCTGCGCTGTAGTATGAGGGGTTCGAATCTCTCCTAGGACAACCATTTGTGTGATGAACACATGTGTTTGTTATGTGTCTGGGTGTTAAAAAGTACGTATTTAAAAATATTTAAGTATTCTATCAATCATCTGGTCACCATAATACAAGCTATACTTAGTTTGGGGCTAGATGGTGTTGTGTGCATTGTCCACATGTTTATATTATTATTTATTTATGTATTTATTTTTGTTATGACAAGTCGATGATCGGTAAGTAGCGTGCATAAAAATCACACCCACTCTCGCATTAAAATCACCTTGTAAAAGAATCTGCTTATGTGGTCGGATTTTGAAAAAGTTCAGCTCTTTATCAGACTTATCTTTACTTTATCGGATCTAGAGTAGATATACGCATATTAATTTTAAGAGTTATTGCTTGCCAGATGAAGGCTAAGCGTTATGACACGATCTAATTCTAAATTCTTCTCATCGCCTAGAAATTTCATGTTATGACAGCGAAGTCAACTTCCGAGCGTCGTGGTGCATGTGCAGAGGTGCGCTAATGATGCCAATACTTTAAGTATCATCGTTAACTTATAAGTAAGGTCACTAGGTAGGTTACTTAATATATTACCTACGCGGTTTTCGTGATTTCAGAAATAATACAAATATAATTCTAATATTGAAATATATTTTTCAAGACACACAAAATTCATACTAAACTTATTGAGGTATAATATTTCAGGCAAATAGAACTACTTCAAGTAGCACATAATAAAATAATAATATTTTTCTCTTTTATATTTTAAAAAACTGTTTATTCATAATTTTTTGAGTAGACAGTTATAAATATGCAGTCAAATTTCGTTCGCAATGAAATGCAATAATAATAATGTTTATTATTAATGGTACATTAGAGAGCTCAAGATACGCAATGTATAAGGCTTAGTTTAAGTGATGTTGGCTGCGTTCATTAATTGATTTTCTCTGTATATAATCATCGTGATAAAATTTACTTTACAATTTTATATTTTAACATTACTTAACAAAAAACGTCTCAATAAAATTGTAATATTCAAAATCAAATATTTGGAACACATCTGGACCTTTCCATTGATACATACATTAATATAAAATAACATCATCTATTCTATATCAATTTAAATTCTAATATAACATATTTATTTTTATTTTAAAGATTTATATGTAGTTTTAAAAATAATTTAGAAAATAATAAATATAATTATTAATATCACAGTAGAATAAATAACTGCCAGCATTTCTACTACTAAAATGTTTTTTTTTCAATATTTATATAACATACCTACGCGAGATATTGCAATAAATACACGTAGAACAAAGTGGCTGACAGTTTCGGTAAAAAACTGCTGTGATATTGACAATAAATAAAATGAATTTATTCAATCAAATCAACACACAATTTGATCATGTTGCAATCTTACATCTACTGGTAACTATTAAAACCAACACAAAATCAACGCTTTCCGGCTTCCACAATATATCATAAAGGCTGGTGTTCATCTTACTTCTTACCTACGTTACGTTGAGTCAGTAGGTACCTATATTAGTTTACTAGATAATGCGAACTTAATTGAAGGATACAAGGGATGTACAAATCTTATTACAAAAATAATTGAACTGATGGATAAAAGATTTGACTACAATAATGTATAAACCGATTCAAATTTATCTATTTTTAGAAAAAGTATTTATGGTGAGTGCCTGATAGTGTTGATATAAACATAGGTACTTACTTGGATAATATTATAATTAAGACACAAAATAATAAATTTTATAATAATAATGTCGTACATATTGCAAACATAAATATTCCATAGTTATCTCTCAATGCCTATTTTGGTATCTACACAACTGTAATCAGGAGACATATTTTTATAAATAATAATTGCCCACATAAGTATAATCACTTATTGTATTATAATATGTATAAATCTTATACTAAACTCATGTACTTAGAATAATTTTATTGGTTGCACACATTGTTGTAGAGCAGCAAAGTAAGTTCAATAATTTATATATTATGTACAGTGCATGTTATATAATGATTTTTATATTATATACGTAAATCATATTTAGACGAATCACTACGGAAAATAGACCAGGCAAATGTTGCCGCTACCAGAGCGTATATATATAAATAAATACTGGTGGACAATGCACACAACACCATCTAGCCCCAAACTAAGCATAGTTTGAATGGTGATCAGATGACTGATATAATACTTATATATTTCAAATACATATGATATTTTATAATACCCAGACATAGAACAAACACATATGTTCATCACACAAATGTTTGTCCAAATCGAATCCCCACAGCGCAGAAGGCAGAGCTACTACCAATTGAGCTGACAGGCCAGTCTATTACATAGGTATATACCTTTCATTGGTCACGCATCGGTATTTATCTCAAACGTATGATGCTGATTCGTCGAAACTTTGCTTTAAACGACACGCGCCGCACGCGTCTAGAAAGTACCAGGTTGAACACACTGCAAACTCTAGCAACAATAAGACATTTTACTTTTATGAAGTGCCTATGATTTGAAAATTCAGCATTTTTTTATATATTAGCAACACTATGTGTAGGTACTATGTAGGTATAACGAATACTTTATGTCCGTTTGTTTTGATTAGGAGAATTATATACTGTTAAAACTATGCAACTAATGTAAGTACAACAGCGTAGAAAAATAGGCGTGTCAAGTTTAATATAACGTTTAAGCAGAACAGGCTATAGGTACTTACTTACACCATAATATGTACATAGAAGAAACTGACAACTATCGCATTCCATCTCTTGTAGATTGAAAGAGTCCTAACTGAACAGAAGGCCTCTAAATTCTTCATATAGGTAGTTATATATTTTATTCTTATTATATGTACTTATAAATTAATTAAATTACTTTTCGGCTTTATTGGCAGAACTTTGTTTTACTAAATTCCTTTATTTTGATTGAGGCATGAAATTTAGAACGTAGTTTGGTAAATATAATATACTTACGCCTAATTAAACCTTATTACCTACATTTTATTTTTATGAATTCATGGTAGGTAAGGTAACTATTGTTAAAATCAAATTCATAATACCTAACCTACCTATATTTTCCGAAACCATGCTTTTCAAAGTAATCAAAGCCTTATATAAAGCAAGACGTTATGTAGGTAAAAAACAAGATCAGGGATCATTTAATTTTTACGAATAATCGTAAAGATTGCTTTTGCTAAATTGTTTTAGTTCAATTGAACCCACGAAAAGAAAAAAAGATGGTCTTTTCAATTTATTATTATCCATAACACTCCTTTAATTATGCATTTTGTACTGATATGTAATAATATTTGTTTAGTATTATGACTTTGGTGTTGATTGAATACAAAATTGAGCAAAATTTTGGCTATAAATTAACATTATTACGTTTTGTAATAAGTAAGTATACGGTATGTACATTTTTATTTCTAAAAATAATGTCTTTAATTAAAATAAAAAAAATATCATTTATAATTTTACTAAATAATATTAAGGAAACTCTAAGAAATAATATGTTTTTGCATTCATACATCACATAGATCTAATAGCTTCAAAATAAAATAATTGAGATCGGTATCATGTTTTTTGTATAAGAAACTAGGGTAATATCCATTACACTAACATAGGCTTTCGGTCCTTGAAAAGTACCTTTGTTTACATATTTTTCTTGAATGACTATATCAAAAATAGATACTCATACTAGAGTAGAGACATCGGCGATTTCACAACTTTTTTTTTAATGTAGAAGCTTCGGTACTAACGAGAAATGTTTTTTTTTATAATAATGGCTATGAAAATCAGCTTCTAAACCTTTTGCAATTATGTTTTGTTCAATACTAGCCTAGGTACTTTTAGTATATTTGTACGTAGGTAGTTATGGTACGATTTTTATACAAATAGCGGCCAATTATCTGAGCTCTATTTCAGTCGAATCACAATCTAATCAAATATTTTCTATTCAATAAAACCACAAGGATCATTTCGAATAACATAGATGAAAGTAGGTGCCGGCTCATGAAATATCTGTAAAATAAAATTGCTAAATGAGCTGATAACATTATTAAACCAATGCTTTAAGTTAAGATTTATACAAATGGCGTGGACCCAAAGCATGGTCCTAAATATATCAACTTATTATAAAATTACATTTGTATTGTAACTTACATTATTAAATACTATTATTATGACTTGAATTGAAATAATTTATATCTATGCTACTATAATTATGTAAGCCGCGATACATCTAGATACTTACAATATGGCAGTTGTCACTAAAGTTAGCTGAGTTGTATCATTTCTTACATTCCTATCCTCTACCTTAACATTGCATGGTATGGTATGGATTTGCGGAGTTTTAATAATTCAGACATAATGACAACTTCATGATGTTTTATCACAACCATTATTGCAACGAAAACTTGTATTTGGTAATGTTGAACTTGAGAATAATAAAGGATATTTTTAATATAAATTTTGTTAGTTGGAAAATAACATCGAAATAAATTGGCAAGATAAAATTTTGTGGGTTGTTTTATTTTCTATGGGTAATAGATTTAAAGCAAACATGTGGGAAAACAGCACTAATATTTGTAATAATAATATTTCTTTTTGAATTTTTGCACTTAAGATTCGTTTTAATCATAAATCCAGTTGAGTGAAGTAATTTACGTAATACGTTTCAATAGTTCGTTTGATAAATATTATGTAGATCAATAGCTGCACTCTTTATTTCACTTTTTATTTTTCGCTTCACTTTTTATTTTTATTATAATCCATTTACAGCCATATATCTTAACATGTCGAATAATAAGGTTTATATTAAATGTGATTGAACTTATAAAGTGAAGTTGGTTTAAACATGTCGAATGATAAGGTTTATATTAAATGTGACTTACAAAGTGAATTTGGTTTAACCTATTTATGTCGGAGAATGTTACTGACGGTCGGCGGGTCCTTTCTTTTTAGGTTAGGTATTTAAATATTAATTATTAAAATACTATCTAGGTACCCATTTCACATGATTTGTCGATGTCGATATAGCTATGAGTTTTCTTGCAAATTTTATCATAAAATATAAGTATTTATTTATTTGAATACAGACAAGCAGCAGCCGCCGCAATATGTCTATTATGTCTACATCACACTGTCTTGTCTTTGTTTATGTTTGGTTCATTTTTTGAGGCACTGATTTATTACTGCGTAGCCAGTTGTCGAGCTTACTTTCGCATGAATTAACAGAGATATATCACTATTTAATAAACTTACATATTATCATAAAAAATCAGTATGTCACAGTTTATTTTTTTCGATTTAAAGATAATTTTAAGTAACAATTTAAGGTATTAATAACATTTTCTTAATCAATAATATATTTACACCCCCTAAAATTGCTTATCATCAATAATAAAAGGTACCTACGTTAAGAATAAAGTGTATATAATTTACTATTCATTTAATACAAGGTATTAAGTATTTACAATTGAATCGTTAATACTTAAGTCTTAAAAATAATATTGCAGGTCGCAATCGCCTTAATTTTCCTTTCTTGCCTCATTCATGAGCGTTGTGTCTATCGCTTTACTTTCCTGCCCGTAGAGCCAAGTCGACTGAAGCCACGTTAACAACAGTTTTCTACCTACTTGTAGATTTTCCCAACAGTTACCTACGTGGTGGTTCGAGATGTTAAAAACAGCAACGATCGTGTTCTGTTCATGTTGGCCCACGCTTGTCGCAGTGAGCCTCGATTTTGACGTGGCTTGCTCCGATTTGACTACTTTTAAGCCTCTTTCCAGTTTACCATCCGTTTAAGTCCTAGCCATATCAATCAATGCTCGGGCGCACTCTCGAGAAATATTGAGTATTTTCTCCTTGTTCAAGTAACTCCACCTTTGTATACGACGCAGATATGTCCATAAAAATTTAAATCTAAACATGTTTATAGTCTTTTAGTCGAATCAGAGATAGCTTAAAAGTCTAGTTTCATATATATTACGTGGTTTTCTTTTATTATCTAGTTATTCAGTCGATACGCATATATTAGTGATTAATATCACTGAAGACTTACAACTGGACTTCAATTAATTTAGCTTTTGTAAATCCAGTTGATGTTCATAATATGTCACATAGAACATACTTGTTGAAGTTCATGCATCAGTGTAAAATCATTTTTGCAGTTCTTCCATTCAAATATATTGCACATTCGAAAATGTGGACGGAATTGACTGTTCGTAGAATAGTACGTTCCCTTTATACGTATCGAACATTATGTAATTACTTGGTAACTATTGAAGCAGGAGTACTACTTCTGTCTGCCTCGCTTCATTTGCATACGAGCAGGTAAGTAGTAACGTACGTAGATACTACGTAAGTATTCTTAAAACACAAAAGTGTAATGTAAGACAACAAATCAATGATTTTACACTGCTTATGTCAGCCTATCTTAAATCTATTCAACTTACAACTAGTATTCACAGTCTCCGACTGACATATTCGCAATATTTACAACTCGCATGCTGTGTCACAGTAAAGGCGAATCTACTGCGCTACAAAAATACGTGGGCAATGTCTATGTAGTCAAAATACAGGCCACATCTAAAGAGCAAAAATATGTCTCCTTTAAAATGTATAAACAATACTTAAGATAAAACTCTCGTAATATATCTCGTACGCTAATCACTCGACCCGCACTCGGAACAGTTCTCGCGAACGGTCACTGAAGTCCATGGAGTCAGTTTGAGTAAACCTATGAGGCTATAGCAATGTTATTGTTATAACGAGTGTTTATCGGCGATGCAAGGCACGCGCGTCGGCGTGAGTCCGGCGCGAACGAGCATGCTAGTCGCCAAAGCGAGTGCACGCTTTCTTCCACTTACACTGAGTGCACCAGAGGTCGCGTTGGTCCATACCGTACACTTTGCGACACTTCTTATTGTCAGATCGCGGCCGCCGGCCCGGACTACTGGGCGAACCTCCGCCTCCGCTGACGCCACTCACGCCGCTCACGCCGCTCGTCAGACGCATGTGCTTCTGAAATATATACACATGACAATTTGCGAAGGTTGTTACCGCTTGTCATCTTATCGCTTGGCGACCTCTGTGGGTAATATTACCTGTAATGTTTTATATTGGTAATAAACTGAATTCGAATTTGAATTTGTGGCGCAGTGGGCGAAGGCCCGCTTGAGACGCAGGAGGCTGCGAGTTGAATTCCCACCGCGAGACAAATGTTTGTATGACCTGCTAATATTTGTCTCGGGTCTGGGTGTTTTCTATATAAATTATACAAAAAAGTATTATATCGGTTCGTATAACACAAGCTCTGCTTACTTTAGGGCTAGATGATGCTGTGTGAAATGTCCAGAACCAATTATTTAGTTAAAATCAAGCGGTCCTGTTCTACCGATTTTACCATACTTACTGTCTTATCTCATAACATAATTAGCTGTGGCGTTAAATTGTTATAATTAGCTAATTATCATAATTAATAATTAAAAAATAATTAGCATAATTAGCTGGTCAACTCTGGTGACAGCTATCCCTATCATGGCTTATAAACTTTTAAAAATCCGAGCCCGACATTTTAACGTACCCTCAGAAGCACGGTCATTTTGTCAATGAGTAAAGAAGATTTTAACGCCACATTAGCACCAATTCATGTTATTATGAGAACTACTTACAGCAACCAAACAAAATAAAAACAAACGACTTGCTAGGGAAAGATAGCGAAGTCGGTTGAAACCATTAAACCATTTGTGTCACTTTTTTGGGTCTATGTGCTTAAGAAGACTTAACGCTATAGGTAAATTATTTACTACAATTTATGAGATGAACTTACAGGTGAGTTCGAAGTTGACCAGGAATGCGATACAGGAATGCTTATTGGCCTCGCTGTTCCATTTTGCATTAGCAACCCTTGTCTGTAAATAAAAAAACTATTTTAAATTTACACTTTTATCATTAATACCTTTATCTTATAATTTATCTCCGGTCGCGGTTTGGAATCCCGCCGTGCACCAATAGAATTTTCTGTTCGAATAATTGATGCTATACCAGTACTCTCAAACTGTGAAGAAAAACATGAAGCCGTCATGTCGTAGAACCTAAAAAGTTCTAAGACATGTGTACTGCACGAAAGAAGCCTATGAAGCGTTCTTTAATCCTTTGACCACACTGGTTCGAAAGAACTAGTGACACGGAAGAAGATTCGGTATCTCCCAGCAAAATGAGATGATTTTGGCTCTTGAAATACATTTTAAACAAATTTACCTGTAGGATCCAACGAGCTGACGCTGGTACTCCGGGTCCTCGTGAGGCGGACGACACATATCTCGGTGGGACAAGGTAGGCGGAGGCGCCGGAGCCATAACCTCGCGCTCTGTGTAGTAAAACTCCTCTTCATGGTCACAATCACCCTCTTTCTTTGGCCTGAAACAATACAAACCAAATTATAACCCAAATCTTTTACAAATTCACTAGAGTGAACTTCACATTACTTGTGTACTCAAATTGATCCATAAGGACTTACAAAACGAACTTGATCCCTTTAACCTAGTCTATTGTTGAGCAATTGATCATTGAATACGTATCCACTTTATGCTTCCGTGTACTTCGCGTTATTTAGTTTAATCAACATTCTGACCTCATTTGTTGTTGGATTCATACGATCTATATTTTCCCTGACTCTCAATGCATTGTTTGATATTAAAATGGACTCGAACTCCTACAGTGGAAATAAGCATGCTTCAGAACCAAAATATTCAGAAGCATACTATTAACCTAATTACTTCTTTCAAAACCTGATCCACTTGACTAATTTAAATAACTTTTCTCCCATTTGGAACCCTGTATTTAACAACCCCTTCTCCGAATTGCTTCAATAACTTACTTAATTTCTCAATTACAATTTGTCACCTGACTTACAATACGATCGAGTATATAGCGCTAGTTGGTATCTATCTAGAAACCGGCCTGTAATATCAAATTAGTAGTAGAGTTTAAGGCAGTCGAAAATTACGGTAGTCATATATCTTGTTAGCTTTTAAATACTTGTAGGTTCGCATCATCATCGATATTAAAAGAACTGTAGGGCAGAGTTACGTAAGCGGGCGGAGTGCGTTGCGACCTTGTCGCGAGTCGTACTCGTAGCTGCGCGTTGGTTGGCGCGGCCGCGGCGGGACCTATCCGCGCGTGTGCTGCAACCTTGTCGCGAAGCCCGCTTCCGGGTCACAAGGGCCGGCCTTGCAGCGTTCTAACTACCAACATTCCCTATAAATATCACCCTTACATTTCATTTCTGACTATAAAACCAACTGACTAAAGATCGCTTGATTTTTATCGTACATTTTACTTCGACCTTAATTTTTATTTTAATTTATTTTATGCATATCACAAACATGCACTGATTTCCTTATTTTTGCAATCCGATGCAGAAACTCGTAGATAACAACATTAACAATCCTTATTTTTGCAATCCGATGCAGAAACTCGTAGACAACAACACTAACAAGATATTAGCCGTAGAATTTCATTAAATTCCGGTATTTGCCTATCAAGTTCCATTTGAAATGTGTTCTTGTTATTATTTAAGCATCAAACACAGCAAGCTGCCATAAAACTGTTAGCGATAACAATAACTTTCTTTATTGATGCAGGAAATGAGATGTTGGTGTTGCAGTGCGGTGTATGTGTGCTGCAACCTTGGCAGCTGGCTGCCATTGCGCAATTACTGTTGGTAGTAGGTGCACTTACACGTGTATCCCCACACATGCGCGATAAGGACACGTGACCAATGCATTACGCTATTTGTCGAGTTATCTAGTAACATCCGTGATCTCCATATTATTAGGTACGTAACTATATCATCAATCATTTTTATAACATCACTGCATATCACCATTCTGTTTAACCACAGAAGAAAAAACTTAATTAGAAAGACAAATAATACCTATACCCATATTAAAATCGGTTAAAGCAGCTTAAAGCAGTAAATCTGAACTTACCCTAAGTGAGTGTTTCTTATGTGCGCTTCAATGGATGAGCATGTATTGGTGTTGTATCCACATCCTCTCCAAGTGCATTCGAAGACAACGCTGTTCATCTGAAACAAGCAAAAAGAAAAATAAACATCAAGAATCAGCAAATTTCATTCAGGTTGTTGTGAAGCAATGAAAGATGACCTCGCGAAGCGGGCCCTAGGCCCTGAATGCTATTCCTGCCGTACCATCTACAGAGCGGCACATTAGAAAACCAAAGTATTTCGATAGAAAGAACGTGCTCCCTTCTATTATACTCGTATTCTATAGAACTAACCAAGCAAAAACTAGTCTGAAAAATACTACTTAATATAAAGACGGATGTTATATTACACGAATGCTTATAACAAAACGAAGCAAATGCACAAGACCTCGACCGCCTCGGTAGGTGCGCTTGCCAAAGATTCTGCATTGACCTTCTGCTCAATGCCACATCGATCCAAAGTTGGGGCGCACACATCGGCGGTGAAGTATTTTCTGCTGTTACCCTGAGGCCGGGCTAAAATTAGCTTTTTCAATGTTCAGATTGTCATAGCAAATATCTTGGTATTTGATGCGCTGAAGATGAAGATGGTGCAATATACAAGAAGTTACATACTAGGTAGACTAGGCTCTGTAGCTACCCGAGGCTTTACATAAGTAAGTATATCAAGTGCATTTCGAAGTAGGTCAGGTCACGGGAAAACGAGGTAGCGGGGGGTGTTGGCGGGGAGGGAGGATAAAGGCCGCGAAGTGGGTCGTAGTACCACGGCCAAGGGTGGTCTGCGAAGGTTGCGCTCCTTTGTCTTTGCTGAGGGCCACTTATAGTCAAAAAAATTGTGTGAATAGACTTTCTATTTTCTGCATAAATTCATACTTAACTTACTTGTTTTATCTGAGAAAAAATTAACTACATTTTGGTATTTCCAAAACAAAAAACCAACCACGCTTCGCTTCGCTTCGCATACTATGGACCTAAAAGTTTATGTAGTCTGAAATAAATTCATTTTGTTTTTATTAGCTATGAATCGAACGTTTTGAAACCAACTTTAGGTGCTCTTGGTGAATCCCGATATGGATTTAGGTTGAGTTGGGTCGATTTGTTCCCATAATTCGTCATCGTAAAGCAGAGAACACAGCAAATTAAATAACTTACGTATTTAATGAATCCTAAATTACTATTTTATGATTAAACCATTAGGGACGAGATGAAGGAATGCACAGATCATTTACCTATTCGTAATAGGACATTTTTGCAAAAAACATTGCGGAAACTCCTAGCTGTCTAAAATACTTAGGATATCAAAGTAATTGGAAAATGATTTACATACCAACCTAATCATTGCGTTGGCTTGACTTAAACATAGCGAACTTGTCCCTTTGGAATACCGTGTCCTTCAATTCTCGTTGGAAACATCGATCGATGCCTACTGCGGCAATATTGCTGAGTGCTGTTTCGCTCGTGGTCAAATGGAGAAAAAGGCAAGGAAAATGGCTAGCAATGATTAGGATTATAAATAATAAAAACCTAATAATTAAGTATTTATTAAATTTCAAAATAATTTTAAATAAGTAAAGGTTCAGTTGAAAGTTATTTAAAATTTATATTGAAAGTTGATATCGGAGACTAATTATCGGTTGGATGAATTATGTCTAGGTTTATGGAGATTATAATATTTATTATGCACCTAATGCAGGCGAAATTAGAGTTGCCTTTAGGAACATGTTAAGGTACTAATAGTTTTATCGCAAACGAAACGCCTAATCAATATGCTATTGTTCATTTAAAGCCTTTTACAAGAAACCATTACCTCATACTTTTAAAAAAGAAAAATGATCTTAGTGATGAACATAGGTGTTTGTTCTGTGTCTGGGTGTTAGTATCATAAGTATGTATTTAAAAATAAGTATTCTATTAGTCGTCTGGTCACCATCATACAAGCTATGCTTAGTTTGGGGCTATGTTGTGTTGTGTGCAATGCCGATATTTATTTAGTTTATTTATTTAATTAGTAATTTGGTGGGAATGAGAACTTAAAACAGTATTAAGTATTTATGCAACAGGATATATTTGTTAATCTAATTAAGCCATCCCTTATATTCAGGGTGAATGAAGGGAGACACGAGTCAGCTTCAGAAGGGGCCCCTTTCTGAAATCTCAATCTACCGTTATCGGTATCAATCTAACGATTACCCGCAGATAAACATAGCTTTGGCTGTATAAATCTGTTATTTAGAACATACTCCATAGCCAGAGAATCGGTTTTGTTTATCCTTTAGCTGACTTTGTGTCCATTCATATGTATTCAGTTGTAGTCCTAGCGAAGAAAAAATCTGATATCAGACGAACTGTATTGTTTTATGTTTGTTTACCTGACTAACGTCTTGCTGCATTTCCATATTAGATAATGCATGTGATCAAACAAACGTTAGAATAGGGTATGGTTGCGAGTTAGGTGGGTGGGGGCGATACTAGTGAATAGCCCTCCTTGTGTTCGTTTGTGTGGGTGTTGTGTAGACAGCTTACACGTGCCGGTTTCTGCTCTTGTGTGCAATGTAGTCGCTTCGTGCCAGTGTGTAGTGTGCAGCGGTTATTTGTGCATTCAGGAAAAGATAGACGTAGAAAACTATATTCAAACACACTGACGCATTAACAATCTTCTATCACTAATAGTTAATAAACTATTGGCTAAGTAGAAGTTATTTTACTTATAGATATTTAAAAACATGAATATAATGAACACGACTTTTGAGTTTTTAGCCGCAAGACGATTATATATACTTTATTTTATTGCCATTCAACTTGATAATGCCGCCAGTGTCTTAAGAACGCTGCCCTCTGGAAGTGATCTGGATCAGTTGAGCTATCTATATATCGTTTAAAACGGTTCTTAGATAGCTCAACTATTTCACGTGTATTTTATATAATTGTATATTATTCAGTACATTTCTGTACTTAAATAAATATTTTTATTTCTTATGTCTCATTTATCTATATTCCCTTAAATTTATGAATGACGAATCAATCTTATTCGTCGGCTAATTGTTTAATAGGGTAAATACGCCAATGAAATAAATATTATTTAGGACTTTTTTCATAAATCCAATGGCTGAAAAAAGCCGGTCTCCATAGTGATTGTTTTGATCAGGTCAGTAGGTACATAACGAGAAATGGGTTAGTGTTGAGGGGGGCACGGGAGTCCACACGTGTCGCAGTGGGGGATACTGACACGCGGAAATAAGGTTCAGTAGAGGTAGGGGACATGGTAATTTGTATTGTGTTTGTCACGCCGCTGCAGTGTGGCTTATTGTTTCTAAACGCAAAAACAATAACGATTTCAGTTCAGAGTAAAATAGGTAAAACATTTTTTTTCTTACTTTGTAGTCAAATACGTACGAGTATTATCCAAAATTATAGGGCTGTTTCTCAATGGTACGGTCGGTAATTTTGTTCTGTAAATCTGTAATGTACCTAACCTACCTAAGGAAAGCATTCTTCGTTTAAATATTTTATGTAAACAGGTAAGTTGAACTTAATCGAAATTGTATCTAAAGCAGAAGCGTTAGAGTTCGAACTCGAATAGAAGAACATGTTTTTAAAACGGACCGGCACAAAATGCCGGTTTGTTGTTGCGCCATCTCGCTCTTCCGCGAACTGTGTCGAGATGATAATATTGATTTGTTTTCATTGCGTCTCTCTTTTGCCCATGAGCGCATATGATATGTCGGTTTCGCCCGCATGACCTTACTTATTCACACTTACAGTATTCCACACCCACACAAGTACTGCCGGGTAAGTTGTTTCCCGTCATCTCTGAAGAAAGAACGAGGAAGGCGCACGGGGCCGGGCGACCGGGCCGGCCGGTACTTTTATGCTCGGCTTAATACGTAGTGATCTTAAGTAGGCCAATGCACGGCTCTGCCGAGCGAGGCAGGACAAACAACAAGTCAAATTCAACAACCAACGCAACCTGATAAAATATCGAATAGAACTAAAAAAGATTATTTAGATATTCCCTAGAAGGTTAGGTATTTATTCCTAACCAACTAGAAACCTCATGAATCACTCACGATGTTTTTTCTACAAATATACCTAGGTTACTACCTACTCGTTAAGTAACTTACTAACATTTAGACGACCTCTGTGGCGCAGTGGACTAAGGTCCGGCTGAGACGCAGAAGGTTGCGGGTCCGTTTCCCGCCGCGAGACAAATGTTTGTATGATCTGCAAGTATTTGTCTTGGGTCTGGGTGTTTCTATGTACCTATAGTATGTGTGTATTTACAAAAAAAAAAGTAGGTACGTAAGTACTATATCATCTGGTACCCATAACACAAGCTCTGCTTACCTTGGGGCCAGATGAAGCTGTGTGAAAGGTCCGGCATTATTAAAAAAATTAAGTACTTTTATTTATGACATTGGTACGTACGTACCTACTAGTTATAGTTCAATCATAGTACTTGAGTCCTACCTAGCAAGCTTACAGTTACAGTAACCTACCTATTTATAGTAGTTAGGAACTTAGATATTTTAGAGCGATATTAATGATCACGTGGCCTAGCCGGCCTCACTTCGCGCGCGTTTCAAAACACGCTTTGTCAACTAGCATCATGTTTACAAACAAAGAAGGAAGGAACCTCTAAATGGTGAGCTAAGTTTTGCATTAACCTTCCAGAAAATAAATAAATTAACTCTACCTAACTACCTAGGTTTAATGAAAGTAAGTACCTAATTACATAATATTAAACAAAATAACTATGGAATCTTTCATATCGAAGGGAAGTACTTCTCTTGTCACACAAAGAAATTAGATGAGATAGCATGATGCATCGAGCGAGAGGGCGGCAAATGCGCCGTGCGGCGTGCACCCCATGAAGCCAAGGGACTTTATAGGTCACTGAACTTTTAATAGTTCAACCCCTCGTAACTCAAAAGTTAGCAAAAGGAAAAAAATAACCAGCAGGTGAGGTGCTCTCTTTCAGAACAGATTTTTTTCGCCTTGTTTTCATATTTTCTCTAAATCATCGTGCAAATCGGTAAATCTAGATTTTTCTAATTTACTTTCACACATATAAGTAAGTAGGTAAGTACCTAAATACTTAGGTAATCCTAACATATTGTAATATCTACAGGCATCGCGGCAAGCGTCGACGCTGGAAGGCTTGGCATGGCGGTGAGCCGCCAATGAACCAATGAACCCAGGTCCAAAGCTCGGCGCGACCGCCTGTTCTGTTCCCTCGCTCCCCCTGCCTCAGTAAGGTGAGGATTCACCCTCGTCACTTGACGTTTTTCTCTCAATTTTTCAGCTGCCCGCCTCCTCACACAACCATAATGTGGACTTAACACATGAAAAATACCCGTTGGGTGGCGACAAGAAACTACACAAGAGTTCGTTCGCTTCATCTTATTGTGAGGAGTGAGCTATTGTTTATTTTTACGATGCGATACGATCAAGATTTACTTACATGCTTAGGTTTAAGTACCTAAGTACTTTCCTATTAAGTTTAAGTAAGTATCGAGCCTAGTAATAGGTAACCAAGAACTGACAATAACTATAACTGACTAAATAATAAAGCTGGCAATAATCGAAGATTTCTCTCCTAAATTGTTCCTACAAAAAAATATCTAGGTAGAAAATTTACTAGTACCTGCGCTGATTTTTATAGTTATCAAGGTATTTTTTATCAGCAGAGGGACACAAAAATATTTTATCCGTTAACAGTTTACTAAATAATGCCCAATCAACAGACTAATGATTATTTGTTCTCATGCAGATTTCTCAAACAATTAGGTATATATTCAGTATTAAAAGAATAAAGACTATGATTTGTATGTGTTATTCCAAAAACTCGTGAGCCAGACCGAACCTCAAGCCGTAAACCTTGGGTCAAACAAAGTTGAACAGTCCCCAAGATTTCGAGTTGACTCAGTGGCAATGTTGGTAATTTGGTATCGAATGGGTGCTTGCATAGAGAGGCGGGTATAGTTTTCCCGGTACAGACAAGTCGTTAAGGAACAAAGAAACGGTAACTTTCAACCCATACCGCCATGTCTGCATTATACTAAGAACTAGCGTATGCAAGCACCCTATGTCTCGTCAGGGGGACGGGTTTTGCTAACTATGTTTTTTGTGCGGTCAGCGGTAATTTAACTCATTCACTGCCACCACGATTTTCTTGAAGTTTATCGAGATGCCGCCGTATAAAACCGCGGACACGCTAGGCGTGCTCGCGGCATTGCTTGGAAACATTGATTTTAGTAAGTAAATTTATTATAACGTAGTTTAAGGTTCTCAAACTTTTTTTACTAAAATTCCCATGCATAAATGAATAAAGTTTTATTGTGAACTGTAACATTGGCATTGTTAACAGTGCAAGTACATTTGTTTTAATAATATATTGAGTGACAATCATATTTAAACATATTTTCAGTCTTATATGAGTGAATTCATCTAAATTATTAAACCGATAAAAAGCTTTGAACTGCAGAAAGTTTGTTTACGTTATTTATCTCGTATTATCGTAATGTTGGTTGATTGGCTTTACCTAATTACATAAGTATGAATTAAATTCAAAATATTCAAATGAAATAAATTGATTTCTTATCTTATCTTCAGGAAAAGTTAAATTTGTACCGGAAACGGAAGATATTAATAATGACAAAATTTTTAGAGAGACAAACGAACAGCAATTGATTTTTATATAATAGAGATAATTTTACTGTACGTGTGTATGTCACTGTGTGTGTATGTATAATTATATAAAGATATACATCGGATAGGTACGTTTTTTTTTCATTGATGGCGTATGGAGTTGTATAAGCGACTTCATATAAGTAGTATATCAGTCATGTGGTACCCATAACACAAGCTCTGCTTACTTTGGGGCCAGATGGTGCTGTGTGAAATGTCCGGCATTATTTATTTATTTATTATTTATTCATACATGACACAGTACTGTATACGGTAAAAACAACGGTCCGATAAATTATGACATTCCGTTTTGTCATCAAATACTGGTTAAAAATCTCATATCGCAAGCTTATAACTCTGAAATTAGCAAAGCGTTTAATAGAATAAAAAAGTTTGGGAACCTAAGGGTAGCTTCAGTAAGTGAACACACCTAGCGTGTTCTCGGCACTACAAAATACCTATTTTTCGTAAAAAAAACTAACCAGTTTTTTTAGGGAACCGCTTCAATATGCCAAAGCCTATCCTTTAAAAATGATGCACTAAAAATTTGAACAGAAAATCTGGCCTAGTTTTGGAAATATAACCGAAACATTCAAAACACGCCTGGCGTGTTCTTGGCGTAGACACTTAGATTAGCCTGAACACGCGAGGCGTGTCAGTGGCAGTGAATGTGTTAATTGGATAGGTAAGGTTACATGTTCAAATATTGGCTTTGTACATTTTAATGAAGTACTTTTTTACTTAAGTATCTACTTACATACCTACTTAATTATCTTCATTATCAATACATTAACACATTCACTGCCACTGACACGCCTCGCGTGTTCAGGCTAATCTAAGTCTCTACGCCAAGAACACGCCAGGCGTGTTCTGAATGTTTCGGTTATATTTCCAAAACTAGGCCAGATTTTCTGTTCAAATTTTTAGTGCATCATTTTTAAAGGTTAGGCTATGGCATATTGAAGCGGTTCCTTTTTTTACGAAAAATAGGTATTTTGTAGTGCCGAGAACACGCTAGGTGTGTTCACTTACTGAGGCTACCCTTGGGTTCCCAAACTTTTTTATTCTATTGAACGCTTCGCTAATTTCAGAGTTATAAGCTTGCGATATGAGATTTTTAACCAGTATTTGATGACAAAACGGAATGTCATAATTTATCGGACCGTTGTTTTTACCGTATACAGTACTGTGTCATGTATGAATAAATAATAAATAAATAAATAATGCCGGACATTTCACACAGCACCATCTGGCCCCAAAGTAAGCAGAGCTTGTGTTATGGGTACCACATGACTGATATGCTACATATATGAAGTCGCTTATACAACTCCATACGCCATCAATGAAAAAAAAACGTACCTATCCGATGTATATCTTTATATAATTATACATACACACATAGTGACATACACACGTACAGTAAAATTATCTCTATTATATAAAAATCAATTGCTGTTCGTTTGTCTCGCTAAAAATTTTGTCATCATTAATATCTTCCGTTTCCGGTACAAATTTAACTTTTCCTGAAAAAAAGATATGAAATCAATTTATTTAATTTGAATATTTTGAATTTAATTCATACTTATGTAATTAGGTAAGGCCAATCAACCAACATTACGATAATACGAGATAAATAACGTAAACAAACTTTCTGCAGTTCAAAGCTTTTTATCGGTTTAATAATTTAGATGAATTCACTCATATAAGACTGAAAATATGTTTAAATATGATTGTCACTCAATTTATTATTAAAACAAATGTACATGCACTGTTAACAATGCCAATGTTACAGTTCACAATAAAACTTTATTCATTTATGCATGGGAATTTTAGTAAAAAAAGTTTGAGAACCTTAAATTACGTTATAATAAATTTACTTACTAAAATCTATTTTTCCAAGCAATGCCGCGAGCACGCCTAGCGTGTCCGCGGTTTTATACGGCGGCATCTCGATAAACTTCAAGAAAATCGTGGTGGCAGTGAATGAGTTAAGAAGGTAGGTATTATAATAAAGCACCGCTAAGGCTAATGCACGTGCCGGAGTCAAAGGTGACTCGAAAACGTCATATTTTGTCCAAGTGATGTGTGTTTACGAACGTGCGTCACCCACAGTTAACAATGTAGGTACCTACATATAACGTTGCAAATAGGTCGAGATTGTAGGTATAGTCGTAGTAATAGATTACTTCGGTCGAAAAAATTATGTTTGTTATAAATCTGACAATAACAAAGTGAGTTCCATTTCCATGAGTCACAGGCACCGGCTCGAGTAGCTGGCGATCTTGGAAGGTGGTTAGATGACGAATTAGTCGCGTGGGGCAGTCAAGTAAGTCGCCATTCGCTGTGTAGAGTCGGGGTAGAGCCCCGACTCTTGGTCACCGACCTCTACAGGTTCCAACTTGTTACAATTTCACTTTTTATTTCAACCCGCCCGCCCCGCAACACCAGGATAAAATTACCGGTGCCAAGCATCTCTCACTCATCGCTGGATATATTTTATTTGTATGGCATAAAAAAGGTGTTTTAGATGATTATAAACGTAGCCGGTGGATAGCGGAGAGAAACAATTTGTTAGGTAAATCTCTTCGTAACGTAGCGTACAACGTCACGAAGATATTTGGCAAAGTCTCAACGCGCGCAAATGACAATTTGAATTGAAGCACACGAAGAATCTGCGGTAACAGTTTCTGTGATTGCAATAAACGTGATTTCGTGAAATGGGGAGTTTGTTGAACTCAAGGGACTACTCATTATCGCGACTGATGAACTCGTCACTGCTATTGTTCCTTCTCGATAGGTATGTATCGCTTGTATCAGTTAGGTAGGTACCTTACCATAATTGTATTCAGTCTTAAAAGTTATCGAAGGACACGAATGGATGCCACTTCACTGCCACATGTTTTAAAAACTTACGACATTAGACTGGTAGGTATTTTGCTATTTATTATGTTAAGGATAGAAATCGCGTAAAAACGATCACAGTTACCGTCAATTAATCGTTACAGTAATACATGTCATGAATCTATCAGATAATCTTGCGAAGATTTGGAGCAATCTAAGAGCGAAAAATCCTCTAACTCTACATTTACAGCATAAGTGTAAACAGTTGAACTGTCAAGAACGGGCAGTGAACCGAGCTCGGTGTCGTTGCCCTGCCAATGCCGGTTAAAAAAACGCATTGCCTCCTTCTATCTATCCGGCTACGATGACGCGGGACGTAAGTTTATATCAAGCAAGACAAACCGCTGCCTATACAACAGGTATTACAATACTTGCTAAAAAATTAACTACTTAGGTACTTACTGTTAAACATGTAAGAGCAAAGAATATAAAAAAAACACAGATAGCGTTTTGCGCAATGTTATGTTTCGTGGATTGTGTAATTTTTATGAAAATTCGCATTCTCGTTATAGATTGGAAACCTTTAAATAAGATACTTATTAAAATTGCTATTGCCACCCACAGTTTGTCGTGTGACACGCAAAACGGTAACTATAGTGCTTCCTTTGTTCATGTGTAATTGTGCAAGGTGGTAGAAATAATTGCCTAATGTAGTTACACTATACATTAATAATGACCGTAACCGCATCTGGTACCTTCGTACAGGTCGGCGCTGGTCAATGTCTCCTCGGACGGTGCTTTTGACCGCACCAAGGCCGCCAGGATAGGGGTACGTGAACTTTATGACGTCTTGCTTGACTCTTTTGCCTATTTTTATTTGGAAACTTGTTGTAGGACGTAAATTAAATTCGATCTGAATTTGGATTTACAAATAGGTTTTTATTTGCAGCAAATATAAAATAACCTACTGATATGCACGGGGTTATTAGAACGAGGGACTTGAGCGGTGCGAGGACAATGACCTGTAGAAAGAGACAGAGCGAAAACAAGTGTGAAGTTCGTGCAGTTCTCTGGCTGGCAGGAGACAAAAGATTTCGTTTTCGAAATGCATTGCGCGAGCAAGTGATAGAATGGAGTTGTTGATTCATACTTTTGCAAAAATATAGAAGCGTGTAGAGGTTATTATTATGAAATCTTGTCCAAGGTTCAGATATAGTTTTGAACCCCACACGAGTTTAGTCGTGGACTGTTTAGTGGGTTATTGTACCTACCTAACCCAACCGAGTGAGTAGTCTTGTAAGTACTGTACTTATGCAATTAGGTCGTCCGTGGCTACAAGTAGCTTGCTGTTGCACAACTCAATCCTACTATCGAGTAGGTACTTACCTATTTATATATGTTGTTCCAGAAGCTTATTTGATTAATAACTATAAATAAATACACTTTGCAGTTGAGATATTGTATTAGGAGGTTAACAGCTATTCTGGCCAAAATTTTACAAGACTTCAAGGTGGCGTACCTCCTTTGGATATATTATTTGAATAAAGTTAAGTTTCTCTCATTTTTGAATAGAGTTACGAAGTAATCATCACTGGAATAGGCAGTAGATTGGACACGGTGTGGACACGGTCTTATGGATAAGGCCTTTGTTCGATTGGAACTTAGAGATACATTAACGTTTGGCCAGTCAGCCCTACTCTACTCTCCTCTATCGCTTACTTCACTAGAGATATCCATAATGTGCATAATATGTCCTCATATATAATTCAATTAGAAAAGTTGATCCCTAATCCATAATTCATCATCATCATATCAGCCTTTATGAAGTCCACTGCTGAACATAGGCCTCCCCAATAGATTTCCATAAAGAACGATTTTGAGCCCTCTCCATCCACCGACTCCTGCGATCTTTACAATGTCGTCAGTCCATCGGGTGGGGGGTCGTCCTACGCTTCGTTTTCCTGTCCATGGTCGCCATTCGAGAACTTTTATTCCCCAACGGTTATTAGTTCTGCGAGCTATGGCCTGCCCATTGCCAATTCAGATTGCAAATTTTGAGTGCTATGTCGGTGACTTTGGTTCTTCCACGGCTTTCCTCGTTGCGGATTTTATCTCGTAGTGAAACACCCGACATAGCTCTCTCCATAGCACGTTGCGCGACTCTGAGCTTGTGTATGAGGTCAATAGTTAGCGACCAAGTCTCAGTTTCATATGTCATCACTGGCAACACGCACTGATTATAGTCTTGAGGCTCTGCGGTATCTGTGACGAGAAGAAGAAATCCATAATTGATACACTTCAAAACATACTTATTTGAGAATTTGGCCGTTATCCCTATCAAGTGTGTTTGTCACTGTGCGACCGACCTACTTTTGCGACATACATCGATACTGTAATCGGCCTCAGTCTCGTGTTCTATTTTTGCAGGTTTTTTAAATATTATTGTGAGTGTCACTTCTAGTTGCCATACCACATCAGCGTCATTATGTACCAATGTTATATACCTACCTGCACCTAAGTACTGGATAGAAATAATAACAGATCGAAACAAAGCAATACTACCTGCCTAGGTTCTTACTTTGTGGGGAGAATGGAAAGCGTTCAAATAATGTCATGTAAATCGTCACGTTGTTGGTATTAATATTCTGACCGGTTGATATTATTGATCGCCATAAATATAGTTGGTATTGCGTAATACTATACTGGAGTATACGAATACTGGACGCGCAATAGGCTGACAAAGGAACAACGTGTGGACGGAGTGGATAAATTCGCTTGCGCTTGTTCCGAGCTGAGGGCTCACCGAGCACAACACCGTTACACACACACATACTCGAACATCACCTTATAGATTACCGCATGCCAGCGTGATGGCAATAGTTCTGGAATTCGGAAAATCAATTTCGTATTTATGCTTATGCAAATAAACAAACGTTCGTAGATAAATGGTAAAATATTGTAGCCACATCGGTTACTATCCAGCTACTAAGAATCATCAAACTTTTTTTAATTTTATTGAGGTGTTGTTGATGTGTGGGTGAAGGTTATAGTAATATTCAAAGTTGTATGGTGGTTCGGTCACGGAGCTTGGCATGACAGGTTGTACGTACGTATTAGCGAACGAGATAGGTGACCGTTCCGTGGTTGCCATTACATGCCAAAATAACTGTTCAGCGCGCGAGTTGAGATCTACGCTTCTACAAACGCGTGGCGGTGCCTTCCGCGTTTTAAAATAGATAAATGAAGGTCGTACCATTATTTGCGTTAAAACTTACCGCTATCATTTAATACAACATAAACCTTGAATCGAAACGTACACAAGAATATAAAATAGTATTAACATATTTTTTACCTCAGGAAAACTAACGGGGCATGGAATGAAACCGTGAACAGGTCTTAGGAGCTGTTCATAGGTACCTAATTGTTTTGATGCTTTATCAAGGTATTTATTAAGCAAAACAAACAATTAGTTGTCGTGTGAGGTAGGTACCTTGTTTGGTATCACGTTGCGCACGCGTAATGAACCGATATTTTATCAACTCACGTGAGCTGAGCTGGCACGGGCTGCCTGCCAGCGCCACTCGACACTAATCGAAGTAATATCTATCAATGTTTCAGTTATCGTTATTTTAAAGATAGATCACGTTCTCATAATAATTTATTGCCATGTAGTTGTACTCATTGGAAGATCTATTTAGGCTAATAAGTACTTCATGACAGTTAATATCCAGCTACTACCAACGTCACGAAACAACAAAAATCAAAATTTATGGAAGCACATTAACTAATGGCGCGATATCGATACTTACGAGTGAAGACATTATAATTACAGTGACCGTGAGTACGCGGAAGTCTCCTTGCCGCCTCGATAACATTTGCTGTATTTTATCAGCAGTGAGCGATAATATGGCCTTCATGTAACACGATCTTGTTTCTGCCTCAATGTCACTGATATAAGAATTAATAATTAATTAGGTTCTACGTTGACATATAGGCTTGCAATGTAATAAATGAAAGATGACCTTATCTTCGAAAGGCGCTGGGTCCACCAGTGGACCGAAGCTAGTAGGTACTAGTAGTAGTGAAAGTAACTCTGTCTGTATGTTACGTTTTCACGCCAAAACCGCTGAACCGATTTTGATGCAATTTTAGTATAGAGATAGATGGGACCTTGGAGAAGGACATAGGCTAATTTTTATAGAGGTACCATGCGTGTGAAGCCGCGGGCAGCAGCTAGTCGGTATAAGTGTTTTATGTAGATTACTTTTTTCGAGAGATTTAAGCTCTGGAGCACCAAAATGTAGAGCACTTAACATATATTTGCTATAACTCAACACTTCAAAATAACATTTCGAAAACGAGGTTGCGGGGAGTACCCCTTGTTATATTTCTTTGTTGCAAATGTAAATCTACCATATGGTTAACTATCTGGGTATCATTAGAGCTTAAACAAAATACGATATTGCGATAAACGCACCACAGCAGCTGTTTAATTGTCTTGTCTTAACAATATGCTTGTTTATAAACGCTATCGGCGACTGTATTGTTCAAACGACGTTTTAATTATGATAACTCATTTGATTGTTAAAATACGCAGCATGATGCTTAGAGAAAAACATAACTGTTTCTAAATGTATAAAACAGTTAGAAATCTTATCGAGGAACATGTTAACTGTGAGTTGCGTAGTATACTAGCGAGCCTATGGTCGCTCAACCATGATCTATTTTACCCTTAACTGGACTAACGCACTAACGCGTCGCTTTGTTCCGCTAAAATGTATGCTAGCTTTCCGCTCATTGGTTACTCGTAGACTATTATGACGTAGAAGAACCAAAGTCGCCGACATAGCACTCAAAATTTGCAAGTTAAAGTGCAGGCCATATAGCTCGCAGAACTGATAACCGTTGGGGAATAAAAGTTCTCGGACGGCGACCAAGGACAGGAAAACGAAGCGTTAGGACGACCCCCCACCCGATGGACTGACGACATTGTAAAGATCGCAGGATGGATGGAGAAGGCTCAAAATCGTTCTACCTGGAAATCTACTGGGGAGGCCTATGTCCAGCAGTGGACGTCATAAAGGCTGAGATGATGATGATGATGATGATAATATGACTATATATATATATTATATGTATGTTATTTGTAGATACGGCCGACTAAAGAAAGAAAACTTGATACGAGTATATGTACTTGCTGGGTAAACTCCATCTACAAACTCTCTCAGGCACCACAGAGTATTACAGTGAGTGTTTACTTCGATTTGACGCTGTATGCTTTCGTATGTCTGTCTGTCCGGATTTTCTTCTCTACAGGTCGCATTTCTCAACCGATTCTCGTGAAATTTTGTGAGCATGTTATACAACAATATAGATTTTTTTGTCGAATCAGTTGGCGGATGTGGGTTGGAAACGTAAAAAAAGTTTTAATTCAGTAATTTCGTATGTTTGCGAGGTCTACAGCTGACAGAGCCACTAGTAATATAAGACATAAGATATTTGTTTGGTTTGGGAATCAATAAGTTTTGTTGGAGGTTACACGTGTGCACGTTAATAGCACTCGTGCGGTTTTAAATGTGTGCTGCAATCTCTCGATTTACCTTTATCAGCAATATGTCCCGGTACTGATTTTTACTGTAAACGCACTTGGCAACGGCCGTGTGGTGGTATTTCCGTAATAATAAGGTAATGCAAGGTTGCAGCGCGACAAAATGTAATTTTATATTAAAATCCACGTTCAAATCAGTTAAGTAGGTATAAGTAAGTAACGTATTTTATTGCCACCCATAAAAATAAAAACGTTCACTTTTATTTTTTATTTACCTACATAATGGTTTATATAAAGGGTATCAACTTAAGTAACATTGTATGTAAGTACCTATAGCTTGTTGGCAAGTGAATAAATTAATGACGTATTGGTAAAGTAGATTATGCAAGGACCTAGGTACGTTCTAAGTACGTACGAGCCGTGAAGCAACTTGAACGTACATATTGTTACGGTGGTAACTAGCAATGACGTCATCCGGCTGATACCCAGCTGGTCCGAAAGTACATGAGAGTACAGCAGTACGCATGAACTCGATATTATGACGACTGCGACTGGATAGCTAACGATTCACGTTATCTACGATGCCTGTTGTTTTATGTCCATCGTCAATCAGACACCCATTTCTAAGCATACCTTGTTTGAACAGTTTTTTTATAACAAAAAGATAACAGAAGAGTTCCCCAAATGGGCATACATAATCCGTAGTAGAAGGTTGATAACACATTTTGATTAGTTATACCGTGGAATGAGGTATACCTATACCTATATAATAATACGATATAGTCTCCTGTTTAACCAAAAAGTTACTTTCTTTATACATACTAAGCTTCATATTCAATTGAAGATAGCAATTTGCTGTAAGCAAAAAATAAAAAAAATAGTAAAAGAAGATGAGGCCAAATGCATTTATAATGGGCGCAACTAATTATAGCAGCGAACTGCATTGCAACAGTTTGCACAGGGAGGCCGGCCAGCGCGGCATGGCAACCAGTTCTCAGAAAGAATTATTGAGGCTAGGAATGAACGGCTGAGGCTGGGGGGACGCAGGGCGGTAGGCCGCTCTCATCACGATAGAGTCCAATGTTATTGCAATGTACTTTTCCGCATAACAAAGGGCTCCTGGGAACTATTAACGCGCCTAAGATACCCAAGACTCGCTAATTACATCAGTGCACGTGCATTGTCTGCTATAGGTATTTACTTATGAATAAATCGATTTATCTTTTTAAAGCGGAAGATCCTGATGGAAAAATTAAGCTGACAGTATGTAAGTACAAGAAAGGAGATAGTGACTAGGATTTATAATGCGGATATACAAATAGCTAGCGAATGCGCAAATAATATTTGCATCGCATGCAGGCAGAGTGCTGGCCTTGCTTCGCTCTAATAGCTGTGTCCTCAGCCAAGGTCTGCGAGCTGACGTCAGGCACCTACGCTCGGTAACAAGAGATTTTACACCTACTTATGAACTATACATCATTCTTGGTTGCTAACTACCGCGGGCTATAACCGGCACAGCTAATGGCCCGGTTACACCGTGCCTAGTCATTAACTGTAGTGCAGCTACTCGCATCGTGTTAATGTGTCGGTCAGTCAGTAACTCGCATCCAAATTACTACCACATTTTTTGTTTTTATACGCCACTCGACTTCTCCACAATACCAGTAGCAACTCGGACGTCAACTCGCACGATTTTGACAGTAGCTCGTAGCTCGAGACCACGACAGGTGTATTCACCGCTGCTGCATGTGGTTTTTGTTACGAGTAGCGATTAACCGCTTTTATTATGGTATGAACTTTGATCAGTCGTATATTTTTCGACAACGTTGCACGAGAAAGAACTAGCTACTGAAAAGATGCAAGTACACACGAGTAGTAGCTGTCTACTTTCACGCCAGCAGCACTTGTGTGACCGGCCGATTCGAGTCAAGCTACAATTATACGATCATACGGGTGCAGTGCTGTCCACTGTCAGGTCAGCAACTGGTATCGTGTAACCAGCTTTAAACGCAAATGGATGAGTTGTGTGGATAGGAACCGTGCGTGATATAATATGGATCGGCCAGGTAGAGCGATGGCGCTGGGCAGGCGGCGCGGGCCGGTTGGCGTAAGTGGTGCGCAGGAACAGGTTCTGCATGGAACACATGTGGGCAGGTTACCGACCCCAGGGACGATAAACTGAGGGTACCCGCGCCGGCTACTGGCCACCACCACCATGGTCCGGTTACTGCCACTAAACTCAACTCATCAATGCAAAAAATAACTGCGCACTTTGCGAACAAAGACTGCAGTTAATGTGGACCCCTGTTAAATGATTATTGCTAAACTTGAATTTAAGTACTGACAGATTTTAGTAAAGGTCGTTTTGAAAGTGAAAAGCATGGGCTTTGTTTTAAAATAAGATAGGTATTTAGTTTTTGTATAAACGCTAAAATGAGCAAAGAACAGTTGGCAACGTAATGTGATTATCTAGTCCGGCGACACAACGTCTGGGACATACCATTGTGTTGTGCTGCACCAATAATACTCGGTGGGCAAAGTCAAGCGGTCGCGTGGGCGGTAGACACCGATGCAAGCTTAGATAATAGATTTCAGATGTTAATTGCGATACCATGTAAGTAGGGCTCTTGGGAAGTTCCATAGCACATGCTAATTTGTATTTATGTCACCGGAAGATTGTCAGAACCGTTTATTTATAATAATACTAGGAAGATTATTAAGTAAAACCAGCTGGATTTTTTTCATATAACGTACTAGTTTCTGTCCGCAGCTTCGCACGTGTGGTACCTACATAAAAAGTAGCCACAAACAAACATAATATATACATCCAAACATCCACACAAATTTTCGCAATTATAATATAAGTAGTGAAGGATAAATACCTAATCGGTAGTTTATAATTTTCCATCTTTCTGCCCGTCAGCTGTTAAAGCTTCAGAATTAGCCGAAAACACTTCGTGAAGGGTGAATAGTTAATTAGGTAAGTGCTTATCCATGAACATTATTAGGGAACGGTGATACGCGACAATTTAGAAATTTTAAAGTTTCTTTCATTAAGAGTGACTTTGTATAGTATAACTCTTGCATGAAACTTTCTCAATGTCAGTGCTACCAAAGTGACATGACAATTTGCGTAATGATGCAACTTGAATTGATGCAAGTAATTCTATCATACTACTAATTTTAAATTAACGTTTGTGGATTTTTGGATGTTTCTCATTCACGCAACCAATTCGGGTGCGTTTCGCGGGCGATGTCGTGGGCAGTAGCTTGTATGTCTATAAAAAAAGGTGTTATGCAATAAGTGTGACACTATGAAGATACCCCGACCCGCCTACTAGCACCGCGATTGGACGCCAACAACGTGTACAAGGTTACAGCTAGTCGCAGATTACATAAAATTTTCTTCACCCGTGGGATTGCCAACATGCCAAGAATACAATACATTTACGTTGTTATTTGTGTATGCTCGTGTGTCATTCAGAATGTAAACTTTTTAATAGATGGACAACATTTCTAATATATGTAATTACGTTTAAAAATCTCAAAAAAATTGTAGAAGTAACCAAGCCAAGGATCGAGCCAAGGTTGATTGGCTTAATTTATATAAAAATACGAAATTTCGTTCACTTGGATGACGTATTTTTCCAGCTATTTTGATTTAAAAACCAAACTACTAAACCGGTTTTGATAAAATTTCTATGGTCAATCGGAAAGTATATAACTATCCTTTCACAAAAACCCGAATTTTTAAATCGATTCTTAAACGGAGTCATGAGATAACAAACATAAAAAATAAAACGAATTGAGAACCTTTCTGTGATCCTTTTTTTTAAGTCGGTTAAAAATGAATATCTACTGCCATTTTGTTAAAATAACGCCTAACATTACGTAGGTTATTATTGAGTACTACCTTGACCACTGTACTAACATACATGTCTTGGAGAATTTACATGCGAAATGAAGCTCTATCATCATAGGTTATGTGACGTTGAATTAATATCAAGGTTCCAATTGTTTTTCATGGTCGGTTAGTAGTAGGTACTGCGAAGGCCGAGTGAGCGAAGGCGTATAGCACTGGTGAACAACAGCACCCGATTTACTACGCAATAAACATCGCGCTAGCAATGTGTGTTTAGGCTTACATATAACAATGTAAAGCTATTTCGTAAGAGCTGTCACAACTACTATCTAGACTAGAAAATGATGCTTAGAACGGACCTGTTTCTATTTAATTACCATAAGGTGAACGTGTGACTAATTAATGCGTTAGTAACGACATGCTTGATGCGGTTGTCGATAACTCGCGCAGCAATAAACACATTTATGTCAATTTTACAATGGCGTTGCATAACTGGCCGCAGCGCTGCGCCTTGACATTGTACGACACAGTGAACTGCGCACGTGGATCGTAAATTATAATAAGTATTATGTGCACACGCGTGAATGCCATTTATCTGTGTTTTAGCGAGAGCGGCTGCTGTTCTACCTATAACTACTACGTGCACAATAACTGGACCACACCGCACCGGTTAGACGAAACTCAGTTCAGCGAGCATTTTGTTACTTTACGTTGCACTAGCGACTCGGTTCTGTTTACCGTTGTAATTTACATGTACATAATCAACCTTGATTATGAAACTATTTAGTTGGATAAGGATTATTATCATACGAATGACGTTATCTTTCGATTCTGTACGTGTTTAGATTGACTAATATGAACAAAAAGCGGTTACTGTGACTTAACTATAAAGTTTTCCATCTCGTGAACTTTTTGTGGGTAATGATGAGAACAAAAACCATTATGTATAACATGTAGCCCATAAGTTTATGTATCATCAATAGTTTTTGTAGAGCACAAAAAGAAATACTTTTATGGGCATATTTTTGATACCTTTAGTTTTTGAAGAAGTTTTTGAGTTTATCTTACAAACAAACATACATTTGTATTATAATATTGATTAAGATTTAGGTAATAACACATTTTTAAATTGTTCTTGAATTATCTTATATATACTTCACATACGATTTTTGCACTCGGACTAAAAACAGAGTTTATTAACATTACAAGTGTTTTAGGTAGTTTCATCAAATAAACAAGCTACATTAGATTATTCAAAGTACGTACACACGTTTTTATTTTTATAGCTGTAATGCATCATAAAATATAACATTAATTATAAGTATCTACTTCAAAATACCTTAATGCAAAAGTTTGCAACACTCGAAGTGTACAATGTGTCAATGACTTTTTATCTACCTATTCATAACTTTGGAATAGACGATAATAAAAGTTTATTGGAATAAACGCAACAAATATCCATGATATATTCGTATTATCTGACTCAAAATTTTCCTAATTTAATAAATAAATACATACATTTTGGTGGATTTTCCACCATATTGTCCATCCACCACATTGCACACTTATATTTACACGTAAAAGACACCCAGACACAGAGCAAATACATTGGTATTTGCTCATGAACATTGGTTCATCACACAAATGTTTGCCCTGGGAGGGAATAGAATCTAAGCTGACAGGCCAGTCGGAGTAATATGGATTTTAGTACTAAATAACGCAGATATCCTGTATTAGCTAGTCCGAGGTGTGATGTAATGGCATTCAGTGGGACGCGCACGGGTATTACCAACGAACACCTGTTGCGAGAGAAAGTTGCACCAAACGACTATTCTAGAAATATCTTGCCGACGGCAACCTAGGTACTTTATCTCAAAAGGAAATTGAACAAAGGAAACTGATACATAATTACCGGTTGCATGTTTGCAACACAATAGATTATCAGCTTAATGTCAAGATACAACTATTTGAAGTGCATCTGTCGATTGAGTCATGTATGCGTCACAAAGCGCTATTATCCAGCGTAGCAGCTGAAGTCCAGGCTGTGTTTCAGTAATCGTACAAAGCGTGTGTCTCACTACTATGTATCATATGGAATTACTCAGATTCTTATTTTCCGCATAGAATTAATTATAGTTCGCTCATTGTTTCAACAATGCGGAATTAAAACATTAGGTTGGCAAGTACATCATTGAAAGTACAGTTTCATGTATTCTGATTACATAAAGACTTAAATGGCTTACTTGGAAACAAAAATGGAAAACCGTTTGATGCTAATATGGTAGTGAGTTGAGCATACGCCGCCTATAATACGAAAGCGAGGACAAAGTGTGTCACGCTCTAATTGAAGTTGTGACCGGACACGTTCCACGAGACATATTTATATAATTCAAACCTAATTACTATCTCTTACCTCCTGCATCGTAGCACGCGAGAACGATTATAGAAATTATTAGAGTCACAGTTGCCAATAAGAATTTTCATAAAGGTCTTTGTTTAGATTTCTTGCTGTAAACTCGAAGGCAGCTTCCTTGTTTTTGTTGCAGCCGTGCAAATAGCTTCTTTATTTGCCGATGAAGTATCTAAAGGTTTGTGTGTGATGGAGTGAAATAGTTAACTAGTTGTACGTACAAATACACTTACCCGCTTCTTGCGCGGGTGAAGGTCTTCGTAGTCCATGGCGATGCCTTCATCGCTGAAGGAGGAGGAAGCAGGTGGTGGAGACGGAGTGCCGGAACGCCACGAAGAACCGGAGCTACTGCTGGCCCCAGGAGACACCGACGAGCGATCTCCCCAGCCCGCGCCTATACACAATACATTATATTTGTATACCTGTGTTTTTGTCCTAAATTTCATAGATAACAAATCCATGACAGATCATACATTACTAAAGTGCTGTCTCATTCTTGAAACAATGCGTGTTTTAAAGATTATATTCAGAAACGTATCTCGTACCTGAATATAATTGAAAGTATGAATACTAAATGAGTAAGTAAAGAAAGTGCATAGAAACGGTAAGTTACATCTGGCTTCTTTGTATGAAAATAATTATTCCAAATTGAAAACTTTATTATTAGTATTATCAAATCAGAACTAAAGGCCACTTTCACTGAGATGGAGCTGGCTGGCCATTTTCTATGGCGCATGTGTAAGCAGAATCAACAGTCGCAATCAAAATGAATCGTAAAGTTTTAAGGAGGCTTGTACCGTCGAAGCCGAAGCTCTGTATGTATGTACTATTACATAATCGGAACATGTGCTTGCACCCAAGTACTTATGGAACTTAAATAATTTTAACTCATATAGACAGCTCGGTGAGTATTCATGTTCAGACAACGTCATCGGAATACCGTCTTGGTAAAATTAGACTGCGACTGGACTCATACTAAAAATGGTAATGGATGATCTTTAGGATGTTTTAGGTAAAGTAAAGAACACATAGCTACATTATATGAGTGCTTAAAAAGCGAATATGACCAAAGAAATGCATCAAATATAAAGTGGAAGAACGTATTTTGTTTCAAATATGCTAGTCGAGTAAGAGCACATTTTCATAGGTGCTCATCATGAGAACAGTGTAACACCGAATACCTGTCTAGACTGTGTCTAGACATCGTCTAGACGTTATCCACATTTTGCAGATTTTACAAAACCATCAGCGGTCTGTTGTTTTAATAACGTTGAATATTCTCTTAAAGCTACATCCATATCAACCCAGACAGATGTTATAAAATTAAAGATACACCGAGTTTCAAATGATTAACGTGCTATTTGAATTATGTAAGGAAAGAGCCACTGCTGGACGAGCAATTTACGTACGCATAACATAACATGACGTGACGTAACGGTGATGTGAACAATGTTTGTAAATGTGGGAATGAATGAGTACCGGTGCTAATACTGCTGCTCTAGGTTCGAGGAACGGGAGAACGATGATGCAAGCTTCCACGATTCCACTTACTGGGTCGCGGCGAGTTGGGCGAGCAGCTAAGCGACATCAGGACGAGGGCTGCGTTGCATTCGTTCATCTGGTCGTTTGATTCGCCATAGCCCAGGTCGCAGGAGCTACTCGGTCCTCGCTTGCGGGATCTGGAACAAATAAATGCTATGAGCAAAGTAAAAAATCGGGTACTAACCGACGTATCGTGCAATTGATCAATGGTATAATGTACTATTTATATTAGAAAACTTGTACATATTTTTGCTTTATATTTGTTTACTTAATATCGGAAGAAATCGGCATACAGTTACTATACAAAATCAGTAATCTTAAAACCTGTTAGTAAAGAAACCCGTTCCTGGTTTCTAACCAGGAACGCTTAAGTTGCCAGACACAGCGATCGATTCGTCGGAGGATAAACCTTTCTGAGAAAAATCAATAAAACCTTCGGTGGGCCTGTTCACCCGGTTCTTATTCAGACAATAAATCAATAGTGGCAACTACAAACGAAAATGTTTGCTCGATATTCATTTTCTAAAAAGAAAAAGTGAGACAAAGTTTTATTAAAACTTTAAAGTAAAATTCTGTTTAGATTTAGTCGAGCTCTTAAAAATGTGTCACAATCAACAAGTCTAGACTAGGTCTAAATTCGTTTGTTGACCCTGAGAGATAAAGTTTTTGGAGGCTCGGGTCGGAGAACGAAGGGAGGAGGCAAGGAGGTTAGGTAGATATAGGTTGCGTAACCGGCGGCGACCTAAAACGACTCATTCTAACAAGTCACATAAGGACGAAGGCTTTGCCCGGAGCGATCACCCTGCACCACCTTCGACAAGGAGGTTCGTTCAACTCACATTCGCAAGTTTGTTGAACGACCTACCCCAGCACAGGTTATGAAGTATTGTCTAGCTACCTAGACTTACTGAATTATTGTAATATATTAATCATACACAATCCTATCCTACTAATATTATATATGTTAAAGTGTATGTGGATGTCTGGAGATTTCTTATTACGAAATACTGGCAGAACCGATTTGAATGAAACTTTGTATATATATACATATATGTGATTTGGACCTGGAATAACACTACACTAACAACAGGTGCTCCTTATATACGTACACGCGGGTAAACTCGTGGGCAGAAGCTTGTACCAATTAATTATAAACTCTTTGCGTTATACGCTAGTTTAATTGCGTGAGATATTATAAATATCACAGTAGGTGAGTATGTTTTATTTTAACGAATAAGTACTTACACCAAAACGTGACTAGCGGTTAATGTCTACCTGCTTACAAAAATATTTCTTATGATCTTTCGTGTGACTTTCATAAGTAAACTGCATTTAAATGTCGAGAATTCAATGTACCTACCAACTCTACATGTTGTATGAATAATGTGTGTTTACAATAATTTGTTTTCAACAAATGGTACCTATTTACGTGTAGGTATTATACAGTGAACAATATCAGTGGTTGTTTGCGCTGCCAATGACTTCTGATGACGCTTGCTGATGCGATTCCATTGATGACGTCTTTTACAAACAGACAAAAAAGTACATCATTGTGATTGATTATGATTTGCATGCTTTGAATATATCGAATGATCTTTATCATAATTTACGTATCTTCGATACGCACTCGTAGGTCTATCTGGAATGTGAAGAACCTGTACAGTCTGTACGGCTAGCAATGACCGAAAGTGTGACGACATTGCAGGCTTTGAACTCGATTTTGTTGAACCCGTAGGCAATGTTTGGGAGATCGGGAGGTAGGCGCGGTGGGAGCCGGCCGGCGCGTCGCGACTTGAGCCTGAGCAATAGCAAGGCAGTGACTTGTAGGCTTCAGTGACCTTAAAGTTAGCGACCTAACAATGTACTTAGTGTTTAAAAATGTATTATTGCAAGGTCATCATTCAAAGCACATTGCGAAAGACGAGAGAACTAGATATCGCTGGATCGCAGAAAGATTGCTGTACGATGTAAATAATGTTTATCGTGTGTCATTTGGCTTTTGACCAAGCGCTATAGAATTGCAATGTTACAAACTCGTACTAATTTCTAGACAGTAGAGTAGGAATTCGCTTAAATACAAAATGTATAAAAAACGCTACAATGTCGACCTACGAGCGCACCCTAGATACAAGGTGTATTCACCCCGCATCGTTTTGACCTTCCACGAGGTTCGCTATCCGATCTGAAATACTTACATGATAATTAATGTAGGTACCTAGGTAGGTACGGGTAGACGCACTGCAGTAATTATTCTACAGATACTTATGATCACACTCTAATTTATTTATCGGTTTTCGAGCATTCACCAGACCGGATGCGGTGTCCTGTTAACCAAATCGTTTCGCCTCGGACACTAATACATTATGCATCGATTGAAAACGTCCAGTCGCTGAACCCTAATCTTGAATATTGTTTATGGTGAAGGAGATTATTATTTTACGTCCATTCTTCGATGTCGAAGCGGGATGAGAAGCGAGCGGCAGGGGTTATCACCAAGTGCTAGTAGACGAATGATTTGGCTCTCGCCCGGAGGTGACTTTGCTTTTTGTTCTCGATAATGGCAATGTACGCGAACACCTAGCAGCCGGCCGGCCGTCCGTTGTCACCGACTGCTGACCGGACGGCAGGTGCCGGCGGTGTTATCGGGTGCCTGTCCGTCATACGATTAATGTTATGACGTAATGCAGAGCAGCTCTTCATGCTGACGTAACGTACTATTTTACGTTGCATTTGATTACATTAGTAGGTAAAATACAACTTCAATGATTACTTCAATTGACGACTGTGTAGCTACTATAGTCAGATGATGAACGTCAGCGGGCGGATGGCTGTCGCAAGTTTTATGAATTGCGCATCTTGTTTTTGAAGCGGCAAAGATTGCTTCGACACGGTCACCGGCGGACGACACCGCAGGCCGAGAGTCAACCAGTGGCAGCTGTGCACACACGTTGGTTGTGGCGTACTACACAACACACGTAACATTGAGAACGGCCTTGCCGCTTGTTGCCTTGCCGGTTGTGGCTTCAAAACTACCTGATTGTATGCTTGTTGCGAAAAAAAAGCATAGTGTAAAGTATCAGTTGTTTTTTGTTTTTAAATACTAGTTGTCCTAGTTATCAGACTTCAATCATTGGCTGTAAAATATATAAATTTGATTTGAATCGTAAAAATATCTAGTCTCCATATAGCAAACTACGTCTTTATGGGTTTATCCATTCAAATACGGCTAAAGCCAACGGAACCTAATGGCGATTTCTCCTCGCAACGTCCGCTTTCGTTGATTTTCTTTTACACCACGCTCCGTGCATACACGGTGTCGTTTAATGTATAGTCATCACAAAATCTCACTCTGCAAACATTCCTTGTAGTCCATTAAAATGTTACATTTTTTAGGCCTTAGTGTGCATTTGTCAGAGGACGCAATTTTATTTTTTTAATGTGTAGGGGGGGTCAGTAGAAGCTTAAGTTCAAGTTTGTGGGGTCGGCACCCTTGTCCCCCGGCCGCCATCTTGGAAAAGGGGGTGCAAAGGGTTTTCGCGCTGTATCTCGTAAACTAGTTACCTTACAGAAAATTTAATCAAACATAAAATGTAGCAAATTAAATTTCCTACAATTTTATTTCTATTACTTTTTATCGTCAAGTGACCAACAAAAAAGTTATAAACAAAAATAAATGAAAATTTTGTTTGTTTGTTCTAGGTTTTACAGCGCTCCAAACTTAAACGGATTCTCGAATGCTCATAGGGATGCAATAAAAACTAAAAATTAGGCTTACTTTTCTATCTATATTTTTTTTATTCATACAATTTATTATGATCTTAACATTCCTATGCTATTATTGAACTATGTTTGACCCTTTTACCCACCACCTATGAGGTATAACATGGGCAAAGTCAAATTTATAAAAATTTAATGCATTTTTTAATGCATTTTTTGTCACTGTCTTAGCAAATCGTTTGTATCGCAGAGTGTCTAGAGTATCGTCTTTATTTCCGCCATATAAAAAGACGAAAAAACGTTCGCCAACAACACTGAGTAACGATGACTCGACTTTCTCACTCATAAATAATTTAGTTCCACTTGCTAACTCTGGATGCTTCTGCAAAATTTTTATAAATTTGACTTTGCCCATGTTATACCTCATAGGTGGTGGGTAAAAGGGTCAAACATAGTTCAATAATAGCATAGGAATGTTAAGATCATAATAAATTGTATGAATAAAAAAAATATAGATAGAAAAGTAAGCCTAATTTTTAGTTTTTATTGCATCCCTATGAGCATTCGAGAATCCGTTTAAGTTTGGAGCGCTGTAAAACCTAGAACAAACAAACAAAATTTTCATTTATTTTTGTTTATAACTTTTTTGTTGGTCACTTGACGATAAAAAGTAATAGAAATAAAATTGTAGGAAATTTAATTTGCTACATTTTATGTTTGATTAAATTTTCTGTAAGGTAACTAGTTTACGAGATACAGCGCGAAAACCCTTTGCACCCCCTTTTCCAAGATGGCGGCCGGGGGACAAGGGTGCCGACCCCACAAACTTGAACTTAAGCTTCTACTGACCCCCCCTACACATTAAAAAAATAAAATTGCGTCCTCTGACAAATGCATACCCAAATGTAACTTTTCAATGGACTATTGAGTTATGTAACTTTCGGACGATGCAAAGTTTGCTAAGGTAGGTAGGTACTACCGCCTGATAGTTAAAGAATAATTATAACTGGCATTACATAACGTAATACAAATGCTTCCTCGTCGACACAAACTCAATGTCATATTATGATAATGAATTTGAAAAATAAACTGAAGACCTTAACCAACCTATTGTTCGTACAAGTTGTTTGTCAATGCTGGTAGTTGTCGTTTCGTTCGGACTCGGTGCTAATGTATTTTTTGTTACGTTGATGTAGGTCGGGAGCGTTTTTTGCGCTACAAAAACCGAGATCCTCTAGGTATGTAATCGAGTTCGCCTAATGCCTCAAGCTCGCTGCCCTCTTCCGTGAATGACATCATCTTACTCTTTTGAGTACTGACTGGTGTTTGGCGAGCGATTTATAGTTATTTACACGCATAGCAATGCCAAGCCATGCTGCCATGCGATTAGTTAAGAAGGTACTTTACCAATTAACCAATTAAACTTGTTCTTGTCTTTATAATAAAATTATATCTACAACGACTAGAATAAATGAGAAGAATGAGTCTAAGTATTAATTAAAGATAACTCCTTATTATTTTCAAGCTTAGTGTAAGTAAAACTACAGTAAGCCAGTTAAAAAATAACCCATGCCGTCAAAGTCAGAGGTTGAGGTGACCTATAACAAGCCCGGGCAGCGAGGCGAGGGCATGAAAACTATATTGGATTGGTGTTATTAGTACTTGTCATACCGTGACGTACAAACACAATAAAACAGCAATTAGTGTACAACACGACTCAGTTCTCTGAAAATTGAAGAATAAATTGGCGTACAACAGTTTTTGTTCCTGTGAATCAGTGGAATAACCTGCAGGTAGGTCGCCGCAAAGTCACAGAACGTTCAGAACTGAGTAATTGTTCCCGGTAAATGACGTGCACACGTTGAAAGTCTTTGTTCAACGCTAAATTCATTTTGGCATTTAATATCTGGTTTTTCGTTGCAAATTGATCAAAAGTATCATATTTGTGGAATACCCACGTTCAGTTTAGACATAATAGAAGTTTTTAACATAATTAATATGTTGCATAATGTTGAATACGTTTGAACACTTTCCCAAGGTAGCGGCACCTGCCAAATGAGATAACGGGCCTCCGTGACCATAGCGCCAACGAAAGCAAACGTATACTCAGCGAGAAAGTGGCACCCCACCACTGCCCGCGGCCAACCCGTTGCGCGCCTTCTCTCTGCATGTTGCGCAAACGCATGCGGAATGTACCTAATTCATGTCTTCCAACTTTATTTATTATCAAGCTGCGAAATAGACCGCCAGCTCTCGTTTTAACAGTTTCATCAAATCGCGTTCAATGAGAGGTGTGTAGTTACTCACACAAAGTTAGTACTACGAGTATGTGAGTTAGATTATTACGTCATCTTGGCCGTCTCTTACACTGGGATATCTTATTATCATAAAAGTTCTTGTTCGGGGACCATGCCTAGCATAGTAATCAATTGTAAACACGAAAGAAAAGTTCAATATGGTCAGAACTCATCTTTTAAGGACCTTCGACAGTTTCGTTATTCCAAGGGCGTCCAAATTATGAATAAATGATTGCAGCTCTACGACTCTACGTGGACCAAATCTTGTTCATTCAAGTAATGTACATCTGATAATGCTCGAGACCAAATCAATCTTCTGGATAAGAGTTAGTAGATTGGCGATACGAGTCGACATTGAGCCATCAATCAAGTCACGAAGGTGTTGCTAGCTGTTTGCGACATCAAAATGCAAGCCATAGTGCTGCCCTAGTGCCCGACTCAGGATTCTGCTTCACCAAGGTCTTAACAATGCATTCCACGTACTAAATCCAATTTATGTCTTCATGCTTCAACTGCTTCTTTAAAATGTCCTGGGGTATCTAATCCCAATTCGAACACACTTAAATACTGTTATTTCTTTTTATATTAGATCAAAAATTGATTACCCAAATTAGGTGTTGCTTCGGTGTAGTGTCACGGATATCATTGTATGCGGTATTCTTCTAGTGTGTGTGCCGTTCCATTTCGAAACTAGGTCACTGTGTCACATGGCGGCCGCGCCAAGTACTAGTACCAACCAACAGAGCGCGACGCCATCTTTGAATTTCGTTGATTCATGGTCCTATCGAAATGTGTTAGAAACTGAACCTTGAGCAGGCATAGCACACGGAACACCTTGCAAACATTCCGCGGTATCCTTTAAAAGTCAAATAGAAACGATTAAAAGTAACGTTACTTGGCAGCAAAACAGCTATAAGAAACTGAATGCTTGCGAACTTTCACTTTGCTATGGTCCGGCCCCGTGATTGCGAAATTTGTTCCAATCGTCGATGAAATTTATTGAAGCTCCATCCAAGAAATCTATATTATACTGTATCTATGTGATGTGAACTGTGTTTGTAGTTGTCAAGCATATACGTATTGAGTACTTATTGAGTCAAGCGCAGGCAATAATTTTGCAATAAAATTCTGGTTCACTTTCGTTAATTATGCGATTTAATCAGCTAGGTACTGAGACAGTGACCTTCATTTCAAGATTACAGTGTCATTATGTTTTACATTGTACCGAATGTATAGAAAATATAGAGATTTGTGCATCAACTATACAACTATTCATCATCATCATCATCAGCCCATAGCAGTCCACTGCTGGACATAGGCCTCCCCTAATGACAACTATTCAAAGCAACGAAATTCTTTAAGGCTACAAAAACGCTACAACGCCCCATATTTAGACTTTTAGATGTTCACCAAATATACGTTTGCACTGCCGAATTAGAAAGTGTGTACGTTAAGAACCTAGTTAAATTAATGTTGTAGATATTGCGATCTGAAAGCAGATTACTTCTGTAAGCGTTTGTTTCGTTGGTTGTTGTGAAATTTGGACCGTGAGCGGAGGCCTCGCCTCTCACCTCGCTCGACGTGATCACGATGAAAAGTGAAACTGCGGCGTCGACAGGCATCACGTCTTTGCCACTTGATGCCGTTTGTTCCGGTTCGACTGCATTAGCTCAGCTACATTATACCACTGCGTTACAATGTTTTTGTCTACCACCTATATTTATGAAAGCCTTAGTACGCGTACGAAATATTTGCATTGCATGGTCACACTTTTCAAAATTTCAAGTAACGGTACCATGACGGGCGCTTCTTAGCCAAGTGGCGTGGCAACAGGTGCACTTGTCAGCGTCAGACTATTGCAAATTATCGATCTACCGTCTTTTGCTATGTCGTGTACATGTTGGTAATTATGTAATGCAAGTACTGGAATTTTTAATAGTTCTCACAATATTGTTGCATTGTCTGTCCCTATTCGAGGCGCGCGGAGGGGATAGCGGCGCGGGAGGTGGGCTCCGGCCGCAGAATGTAGGCAAGTGTGACAAGGACACGCCCGTACTCTGCGCTAACACTTCCATCCAGTTTCTAACATGCTCGGTGCGCGTTTCGCAATGCTCGCCCGCGCCTGGCCCCACTTCGCCCGATGCACACAGTGCACACTCATGAGCGATTACTCCTACCCACAAGGTAACCACCGCAATACATGCCGCTTAATACCACTTCGAGTGAGAGGTGCTTTGTTTTAGAACTTCTGTTCAGAGCCACTATTATCGAAAGCGGTAGACAGCGCGAGCTGATTGCTAATATAATATACAATCCAGAGTTTCTGCATGTATTCAGAAGCCTATGAGATTTACTTTGTAGTAGAAAGTAGAAGTATCAAATGTCCTATTTCCTGTTGATTCGGCAAACCAGTAATAGTAGAATCCAGATAGTTTTAGCAAGGCAGCGAGCGGGCATTAGAAATGCGATGGCCTTCCTTCGAGCGCGCGGCGAGGTGAGCCACTAGCTCAAGGCAAAATAGCATTGATATTTGTAAATTAAGCTCACTATTCTTTTGGCTTTACGATTTGACCTAATCGAATCGTGACTATGTTGCCCCTATGATAGCGATCTCCAAGCGCTTACTCATTCAATATTATGCATTGTGATATCCTATATCGAAGATAACTTGTGATCTAGAGTAGACTTACCCTTGTACATGATGTGCGGGTGCTGGTGGTACTTCGATGGTGGCGGAGGCGCGACGGCGGTCTCCGGCCATGTCCGCGAGACGTGCAAAATCCGTGTCCACGTCTGCAAGCCTGGCAGATTTACGCGACTCGAGAAGTCTTATTTCATCCAGCCGTTTCTTCAACTCGATTGGTGCCTGGTGACAATGAAGAAAGTTTAGAAATCAAACAAAAGGTCCAGTTCATGGTTGATAATAATATAACACTAAATACGCTTGATTTCTGCAGTGGCAACGTGGACTGTCCTGAGCTGCTTGAGCAATTAGGGTTACGTACATATACTGCTGCATTGAGAAAACCGAATATTCTTTACGTTCCTATGGTAAAAACTAATTATAGACAAAACGCATTCTTGATACGAGCTAGTAAATCGTTCAACTCATTGGTCAACAAAAACATTGATGTTGATTTATTTAACACATTTGCAAGTAAGCTTAAACGCTTGCTTATTGTTGAATTCTTCTTAAAATAACTACCTTTAAGTTCATTTTTTTTTGTTTCCACTTTGTGTTGTGTATTTCTACAAGTCGTCTATTTTTACTGTACATTTTTAACCTATTTAAGTAAATATCTGCGGAAACTTTTAATTGGCCCTCAGCACACATGCGCTGGTGTGTACCGGCATGTTTTATATAAATAACTATTCTTAAGACCTAGCTGTAAGTTTTCCTAAAACAATGTAAATAAATACATTTTCATTTTATAATTTAGCTTTTTTAGTTTAGGGTTTTCTGGTCGAAGATTTATGACATCTGGTGTAGTAACAGACAGACATACAGAAAGAGACAATTTCAAATATGTATAATACTAGCTGCTGCTCGCGGCTTCGCACGCGTAGTAACTACATCAGAAGTATTCTGTGTCCGTCCACAAGATACCGTATATCTGTTTACCAAATTTCATGGAGATCCGTTCAGCCGTTTAGCCGCGTATAGGTAACAAACAAATGAAGACACTTTCGAATTTACATATTAGTATGGATTTCACCGCAGGCTATTTATGGTATTTCTATTTAAGTATGCGCAATTTTATTATTAATTAGCAATTCATGCATGGTAACAATGCCCGGAGATCAATATAGAGCGACCTTCAAAGTGGTCCGAGGTTGGGTGGACGTGACGTCAGACCGGGTGGAAATGGAGCGAGTTGCATGCCGTGTCAGGGACTCGGCACTTTGTGCGCTGCTCCTATTATATTGGCTTTACCTATTTTGTTTTCCAACTGACCGGTTACATGGACACAAAATTATAAATTGTCGCAAATTCCTAATGTGGATAATGTTCTCCTTAAAACAGGAAACGTATTACTGCTAAATAGAGGTGGTTTGTATAAGCAAACTAGTTCATTCTCAATGTAGCACAGTAGCTGTAGAACGTGTTTGTAACTTGCATCAGTGTGTGGAGATAAAACACTGCTGTTCCGCATAACATGTCATGTATATTAAAGGTCAGGCCTCCGTTTATGGATTTAATCATCTGGCTAGATATCTTGTATAAAAGATTGATATTATATGAGTTGTTACTATAGCGACTAAGGCATGGCTACATTTTTTGAGATAGGTAAATTTGAACATTTTCGATCCCCAAAATAAACTTCATCGAGATCCGTCTGGCCGTGTAACAAATAACACACTAATTGATAGACTAACTTTTCATTTTGTATTATTAGTCTGGATTCCGGTTATGATCCTATAGCATACCTACGACACTCAGTGAACTTGAATGGATTATGAAACTCGTGCATATGACGCATAACGTATCACACTGGTAAGTTGTTTGGAGCGCAGTCGCTCTCTCGGTCAATTATGAGTGTTGTCGACATTGGCTGCCTTTTCGTCAGTTCCTTGTGCCCGATACCTTCACGTGATTGACACGTTACAAGCACATATGAAACATCCACTACGTCAGTAACCTTGCATTGTTTAGGGTAATGGATTGATTCTTACCAGTTTTCACCAGCTTATTTGAACTGTTAGTGGATAAGAAACACTTTTAAGTGTAATTCTAACAATAATAGTTAATAGTTTGTGCTATTCCTCCTCACAGTACCTTAATGTGTCCTAATGGACCGTATTTAACCTCCTTTGCTAGCTAACGCAGTGACCCTATTTCGCCTAATCAGCCTTAATCATTGACTCTATCATCCTTGCTTACATTTAACGAATGTGTCCTATTCAAAGATATTTATTAAAATACTTACCAATATACTCTAAAAATATATTTACATAAGTACTTATTCAGAAGAAACATTATTTTCAAAATTTATAGTACCAGAGATTTGTATGCAGTTATGATAGCAGTTGATCTTCGAGTAGCTGATCACATCATACTTTCACTTTTACGTGATTTCGTGCAAGTGTGGCCATCATGAGACGATTGACGTCGTCGGCCCCTCACTCGCACCGGAACAATGAAAGTTGCCTTAATGAGCATCTTTGTGATCATTGTCTGACAGACGTTCGCTTTTCGTTTAATTATGTACGATGTGACTTGTTTTAGTCAATACTCAAAGCCTCTGCTACGGGACGAAATCAACAGTAAAATGCCGATGATGTTATCAGAATTTGCAAGCCTTTGTATTGTAGGTATTTACTTGAAAGTAAGTTCATGAAAGTGTTGTAACTTATCAAGGGCACATGCACTCATGCACGCACATGTAAACTGTTTTTTGGTGACATATAAAAATTTTCAACACAACGGGGTTATAAAATATATTGTAAGCTGTTTTGTAATTCATCTATTGGTTGTTGATCGAAAATTGGATAGATCCTTCTCTCATCAAAGTCATGGTATTGTCCAGTTCCAGTGGTTGGTTCTATAGCTTCTCGAACTAGACAACACGTTATGTAAAAAGCAGCAACGATTGCACAATTGCTTTATTCGATGGCGAAACGGCCGCTTTGAAATGCCAGTGAAAGTCACCGAGTGACTTTGGCACGCAGCGATAATGCAGTCGCCGATATTTTTATTGTATCGGTCGTTAGTTAAACATATCGATGTAATAAAGTTACTGGGTCTACATTTAACGGACTTATAAGTTGATTAATACCTACTTACTTATTTACTTAGTAGGTACATGGATCTTCGTTAGCGAATAAGGTACGTTTGTCAATCGGTCACTCATTTGGCGAATAAAAGATTTCGTTTCATTGTACTTCTGGTTTTACACCAACTAAAAAAGTATGATAGATATTCAGTGCTAGGTGCTCGTCTACAATGCAGTGCAATAGGACTCTGTCGGTGCTCTTGGTACGGTAGGTGTTGCGAAAACGTTCCCTCCACTGCTGCGCATCAAAATTGCCACGCAAAATGGATTTTCTACGCTACGGCTGGTAGGTAACACCTACTCGATGTTGAAACTAAATCCATATTTTCTTGTTTATGCAATGTTTTAACTAAGTTTACTATACTGCACCTGGTGTGGGTATCCCTTAGATAGACACGGGTCTGTAACTGCCACAAAATTAAAATATAGGATACGTGCCCAGCTGAGCAAGCCATGAAAAATTGAGTGTTGATAACAGGAAAGTCTGTGATGATAATGATACCGATAAAATATCTACAAATTGCGAAAACTACACCATAGAGCAGAATCTAGCATTCTTGCAAGATATAGGAACTTTCTGAATTCATTCTTTCACACCTATGAATCGGCGATTTAGGCTGTGCGTTGTTTGTCAGTACTTATCAATTTATTATTTGAATGGCCGTCATATATGAAAGGCTTTTCTAAGTACCTACCGAGAATAAGGAAAAAACTTCACGTTAGTTCTTTCATTTATGTGACATTGAATGCGGGGTGTCAATGGCAGTAGCCGTAAAGCTGGTTTGTGGTGGCTGGCGTGGGCGGTGGGGTTGAATGAAATAATCGAGCGAGATCAATGACGTGCGACGTGCGTGCTTCAAATTACTCAAAACGGTTCAAGTAGTTAAACAAAATTGTCTTTTAAATAAACAACTTTTTGCTCCTAAAGGAAAAGTACGTATCTCGAGTCAATAAACATTCGAGTAGGTTGGAGTAGATATAGGTACCGACTACCGACCGTCTGGCCTACTTGGAGTGAAATCGTCACACAGTTCACTGATGTGTCGTCCGAACAGGACACCACTATAGGGCAGGACAATGCACTTAGAATACATTACCTTGTAGAATGGAGAACAATAGTTCACCTTAATTTAGACTACCGATAAAAGCATCTGTCTTATTTCGTTGAATTTAGTTTCATAAGTATTTCTACTAGTTCCCTAGGTTTGTCTGTCTGTCTGTCTCTGTCTATGTCTTATTGCTCTTGCTCGTAGACTATTAGATTTATTGTAATGAATTTTGCACGATAATTAATATTAGTGTTACATGTTATGAAAAAAAAAACTTAAAAACTGAATTTAGGGATAACTAACTTAAATGTTAAGTGGGGTTGATTGTTTAAATATTGTACTACCCTATCGTGTGACATGTCGTTGGATAGGTCTTTAATATATAATAGGAGTTTTCTCCTAGTATCCTATATCTATATATAAAAAGGCCCAAACATATTTTTTTTGCTATACTTTCTTTAGATTTAAAGACAGACTCTCATTGACAGTTCTACATCAATAGATTCAAACTAGATAATATGCAATTTTATCTTCATTAGTCATATGCAGCGAGGTCGCAGTTGGAAGTGACATGTATAGATTACATGTATACTTAATAAAATTCCGCTGACAGAGAATAATCGTGTATCTATACCAATTAATATCTAGGGGCAAATACTCGCAGTAATACGACGTAAGTACACAGGTAAAAGCGAATCAAGCATCTAACAAAATAAATTCAAGTAAATCCAATCTTTAGGGCGACCTCTTGCCGGGTCTGCGTTCCTAGTACATGTTGCTATACACGCCAGTGCACTTAAGTTGCTAATGACAAATGAGATCTTATTAGTCTCATTTTTTCCATCAATAGTACTGGAAATGACACTAGTGGGAATGATCGGTAATCTCTCAAAAAACAAAAAAATAAATGAAAAAAAACAAGACATAGAAAATAGCGCGTTGAAATCTTTTACACAGAAATTATGAGCAGTTAACCTTTAGCTAGGCCAGCTCATCTAAATGTAGAATTGAAGTATGTATGTAGGTGTAAGTACTATGTCGTATCTATCTATCGGCTATTAATAATTGTTGGCAAAATAAACATTTCAGATATATGCAAAGGTCTGTGTTCATTCCAATAAAGGTGCTTTAATTTCAGCGCATATTTTATAAAAACTGACGGATAGTTATGATATGGTTAGGTATTAGAGTCCTTTGTTGGTCATAACGGAACACAATGAGGTGTAAGGGCTAATCTAGTTTATGGTAGCCAAAATAAACGAACGTTACAAAATTGTAAAATAATTCAATAATTATCTAGAATATTTAGTTAATCCGATTGTTATAATGGAATTAACCCTTCCAATCGGATGTGTGCGGTTAGGCTGGTCAATCAGTTGGCACGACGGCCTTGTATGATTAGTGAATACAGAGTTGCAATGCAAAGCGGATGCAGTGGAAGCAGGGCAAGCCACGCGAACGCTGCCGCGCCACCCGCCGCTTTACCAATGCAACCAACCTTGTTCCAAAAATCCGTGACCTACATTTAGTACGTAAAAATTCAGCAAGCGTTTTTTATTGCGGCCATTCTACTTCCAAAAACGTTTAATTTGTTAGAGATACTTACAGCGAATGTAGAGCTTACATTACTACACGGAGAAGTCAGGCGACCGTAGCCAATTTACTATCGAAACATTCACCAGTTTCGCTGTTTGCATAAATTGTAATATCTATAGGCAGCATCGCGCAGTTTAGATACTTCATTAGTGTAACTAGGGTGTACTCAATGCTCATCGATTGTACAGGACGAGCCAGTGGCCTAGTTGGCCCAGTTGGCGAGCGCAGGGAGGGCGCGGGTCGCGATCCTACGATCTAGGCGCCCTGCATTCGCAGCCCGGGTAACCTCACTGCGTTCTATTTCTGGATATTGTACGGTCAAAGATTAGATACTAGAAATTGTGCTTCCTTTATTGTAAAGCCAGTCTAATTTATAGTTATACTTCTTAAAAACATTCACAATTAAACATGGGTGGGTGGGTAAGTATCTAATAATTAGCTAAGTAACAATAATAATTATGGTATGAGTAAAGAATTCACTCAGGCGAAATAAACACCTAAGTATTAGAATTAAATATTTGTAGTGACGTCAAATTCAACGAATGGTATTATGACTAAAGTAGTGTGGATGGTGACGTCATTTGCGTTGGTGGAGCATTCTCTGCGTAGGCGCGACGCGACAGTGATGTCACGGGCAAAATGCTACGCATCGTCAAGTAGCGCGCCGCGCCACGCCGCCCCCGCGCTCGCAGTCGGGCGCGAGTAGGCGGATGCGCGTAGCACAGAGCTCACGTAAATAATATCGTGCCTCATTACTCATTACGTAATTGAACGTGAAATCTGCACAAGGACGCGGCGCCGATGTTTCGACATCGTCGTCCACACCCGCTACGATGCCATAATACCCAGCGTTTATGTGCTACGCTTAGAAAAGTGAGCGTTTCACCTTGAAATAACTGCAAGCCTCTCTATTCTTGGATATCGAAACAACGCTAATCACGCTGAGGGAGGACACTGAGCACGCAGGCGTCGTGACCCAACCTGACCCAAAAACGGATTGCGACCCACCGCGCCCTACTCACCAGTTGATAACGGATACGGGAACCTGTTTGCTATGATACGCGGCCGAACAGAGGCAACAGTTACCAATGCTGGCGACTTGTCTTACTATTTCAATTTGTCAATTTGCCCAATGGCAAATAAAAAATAAATAAAATTGATATCAAAAAGCCAGAGTCAATACTCTGGCTTTCCGATATAAATTTAATTCGCACTAGCCTTGTTATAAAACTGGTTTATAAATTCATCGTTATGACGCTACAGGTGCTTGTAAAGCCTGAACACATGAATCAAATCACTAAATGCAACATCGAAAATAGAATAATGTATGTACACGAAGAAAACGCAAGTAGCGGACGGATTTCGAATACAAGCTGTGCGTCGTCACCGGTTCAATATCAGCGATTCTGGGTCAGTGGGTCACCGTGCCGAGCGGCCGCTCCCCGCACCTCTCGCGACCTACCTAACTTGCAATTAAACTCGCTCTTTATATGAAATGTCGCGGTAGTGCGGCGCCGACAGCCGATTCACCAGACTCATTGCATCGCCCTTGCATTCATCATTTCAGGGCCAACGAGCAGGCTGAGATTTCCGCCAGGAAGACTAGAAGAAACGAACATACATCTATACCGCTCAGATGCAACACAACGGAATCGATAACAATTGAGTTTTAACTTCCTAAATGAAGTCCCACGTTATTAACTCACCTTTGACCAAAACATGAAGCGGTTATATCCTACCCATTGTTTACCAAATCGTGATTGACCTTTGTTCAAGAACAAAGCAGTGCGTTGTAAGTAGGTAGCCTCTTCGGCATACGAATAGGGAGGATAGGATGTCAAGTACAATCGTAGCTGAGCACTGAGAAGCTCGCGTCGCCCACGCACGCCGTAACGGCTACGGTGTACTGTTACCTTAAATACAAAAACGAGTTATTTCGCGTTATGTACTAAGTCGTTCGGGATGCACTCGGCATGCGTGACGCTAAACAGAAAATGTTCTAAAACAAGTCCAATTTTAACGAAAGTATATTCATATAGATAGAGGGATGAACATATCTATCTATCTATCTATTTTGTGTCCGAACCAAATATTTCTCCATGAATTTTGCGAAGATATTGCCTATGCACAACAGATGCGTTCTTATTCAAACATAATATTGAGATTCGTGCTTCATTCTGCCAGCTGTTTAGATAAGGGGCTTATAAATCATGTAACTATTCCAAGGCAAATGCAATGAGGTCGCTCACAAAGGGCCTTGCCTTCATTGCCGACTTATTGGAGGACTCTTTTTAGCTAACAAAAAATGTCACCCACACCAACGACGAGAACGACGACGCAAAAAGAGGAATATTATAATTTATAGCTCTTGGCTCCTATGAAAGCTGGTCGTAGCGAGATTCTTAGCTGCTGGAGTTTACCAATTACAAAACATTACTAGTATGTATTAAAAAATATTAAAAAAATAATAAGTATCCTACTCGCGTTAATAAAAAGCTTTTTATTAAACCTAACACCACAAAATAGCTTTATACAAATCAGCGACACAACGGTTTCTGATGACATTAAATGGTCAATCATCTCTATGTTTGGGCGCTGAATTTAGGTCGAATATATTAGTCACACACACACACTCATACAATTTTTTTACTAAGGAGCCATTGTGATTAATGACATTTAAAAATAACATTAACGGACTTAAAAATACAAATGACAAGAAAATTAAAAATTAATCCAAGCGAATCAAGCTCTAGTACAAAGTTTTATAATGAATTTTAGTGTTTTATTAAATTATTATTGGGGGTAACTATATAATGCGATAAGGCGAAGGCACGCTGTTTAAAGATCATTCTAAAATGAGACCCCAGTAGGCTTGATTATCTGCGTAAATAATTTGAATGATTTATGTAACATAATATCAAGGTAATGCTGAATATTATAACTATTGTGGGCGGGCACAGCTCGCGACCTACATCTGAGTCTAAGGTTTCTACTAAGTAATCTGTAACTATCAGTCTCCTGCTGTCTCGAAATAATTCTGTATTAAACATTGTCTTGTCAATATAAACTACGTATGTGTCTACTATCCAGTATTATGGTTAAAAATTTACACATAAATTGAAATTCTAAAACAGTTTGTCAATGAAATATAGATGATGTAGAAAAGAAAATGAGCAGGCAGGCACGCTACGCATAAACTGTTGTACGTTAACGCATAGCCGAGGCTCGGATAGCGATTTCTCTTCCCATGGTTTCTTCTTTATACGAACTGCATCAAAGTTTAGTCAGATACATTACACCTTTAAATAATCTACCAAGATTATAGAAGAATAAAATCTTGCGGGTTCAAACCTTCACCTTCTTGTACCAAACTAAATACTTAGATAAACTTTATTTTACGTTTAACAATATCGAAACTCATAGTATGTATATGCAATAGCGAAAATTTTGTTTTATTAACAATTTTTGCAATCAAGGAAATCATAAATCTAAACCGTGCGTACAGTAAGTACTTATAGCTTTATCGTCGAAGTGAAATTTGCGTTGTCGTGCATGCGCCACTGCTCCACGCAACGCTAAGCGCCATAGGCATTCAAGTGTCTTCAGGTTTAGAAAAAAGCATAACTGGACTGGAAAATCTGGATATCGCAGTTGTAATTTGCTTTTGAGTCGTAAATACTTTCGCCGGTAATGTTAGTAATGCGATATTAATTACAAAGCTGTTAGTTAGTTTTTTATACCTGCCTCCACGAGTTTACCTACCTATATTACCTATTATGCTTATTGTCCAAGCATGCGCGGTAATACGTTGTTTTTACAGTTTTAGCTTGTAATAAAACTTACTGCTAAAACTAGCAGTTAATGTTTAATGCACTTTCCGTGCTTCAGTAATCTGTTATTGTTAATTAATGACGAGAATACTATATTAGATAGATAAATAACTACATGAAGTATAACTGTTTATTTGATAATTACATATTATTCATAGCTAATGTAGTGTTAAAAGAATGGTCTTTCAATTGTAATGTCGATGAATAAAGACTGAGTTTAACTTCACATTACTTAATAAACGAGGAAATCCGTAGAAGAACCCAAGTCACCGACATAGCACTTTCACATGGCAATTTTGTTGAAGTGGCAATGGGAAGGCCATATAGCTCGCAGAACTGATAACCGTTCGGGAATAAAAGTTCTCGAATGGCGACCAAGGACAGGAAAACGAAGAGTAGGACGATTCCCACCCGATGGACTGATGACATAGTAAAGATCGCGGGAAATCGGTGGATGGAGAGGGCTCAAAATCGTTCTTCCTGGAAATCTATAGGGGAGGCCTATGTAATATCTGGTCCTGGGATCAGTTACTTGTACCTTTTTACAATTGTGCTCGATCGACAATATTGATAATACGTACTAACTTAACAGTTCAGTTACAAGATCGCTGTTAGAAGACAATATAAGTCTTCATTCACTTGCACCAACAAGGCATTGTTTAAATAAAGTGAATCTGAAACAGTTACCAATGTAACCAGCCACCTCTGTACATGGACGACACAAGTGTGAGTGTGAAGTGGCACTTTCACACTCGATGCGGGCGCAAGCAGCGTCAACCGATATCACAGATTAAATAATTATTATTCACTACGGTGAAATCATGTAAAATGTCTGTCGTCTTGTAGGCATTACCTACGCTAGCGGCGCCATGCCGTGACCAATACAAGCCTCCAATTCCGACCTCGCGCAAAGAAACTCATATTGCATCGTGATTCGCGAGAGAAATCTATCAAATGCCATTTACGTAACTCGGCAAGTTAGAATTTAGTTTTTATGGCGTTAAATTGTAGGTAATCTTTGTCCTTTTAATTGCAGCTACCTTAACGGATTGAGCTTTTCTTAGGCATTTGCGATGTCCCACTTAGCGAACGAGTCTGCGGTAAGGTTAGCCAAGCTACCTCATCGGCATCGCCACCGGCTAACGGTACGTCGGCCACTCGGCGGCTCGGCGCACGTGAAAATAATTCTTGACGCGATTTTGTAACGAATACCGTTATGTGGCTACTCGGTTGCGGGCCTGCCGGTGACCTTATTTCTTAGCGAGCACTCTTTATTTTTGTATCTTAATGCCCGACTTTTTTTAGGCTGACCGTTTCATAAATACGATACATAGCAACATGTTGATTTCAGCAATACATTAATATTAGTACTTAGTACATTATATACTCTTCGTTTCAACAATGTTGTTACATTTACGTAATTTGTCCTCTTTTGCCATTCGGTATCTGTTTGTTTATATCGGCGAACTATGAGTCAGTGTGTGGATTCAATCTCATTCCAAGCGCAATGGATTTGCCGAGTACTTTGTAAGTATACAAGTATCATATTTGAAATGAGTAAATAATTTGTGACGCGATTCTGCAGTTTATCTTACGAATGGGAAATACCACACGTCATGTTGGTTTGCTGAAACATTTTCCTTTTATATGTTATTCCCAATAAAGCATTTCAGGGATTTACCTTAATAACTCTTCAATGTCAAAAAACCACACAATAAGTGTCTATCTATCTACTACTTGTGTAGCAAGGACAAGTAATGATATAGGTATTTCCTAACTTAACTTATCTTTGACATCAAAGATGGTTTAGTAAGCGGATTGATGAGTTCAATGTCAGTTGCCATGAAATAATTACGACTTAAAACAAAAAGGAAATAGAAATAATTTACAAATTACAATAAATTAATTAATGGAAATTACACCTCTTGTTTTACCATCCTATGACATGCAATATTTTTCTATAATCCTTACTAATATTATAAATTTAATATTATAAATCCTCTGTTATAAATTTAACAGAGTTACTTATAAATAATAAGTAACTCTGTCTGTTTGTTACGTTTTTACGCCTAAACCGCTGAACCGATTTTGATGAATTTTGGCATAGAGATAGATGGGACCTTGGAGAAGGACATAGGCAACTTTTTATGTAGGTATCACGCGTGCGAAGCCGCGGGCAGTAACTAATTCTTCATTAATACATAACTCAATTATAAAGCCAATACACTTTTTATTCGCCTTTAGGGTTGGTAGTTTTTTCTCATTTTTATCATACAAGAAGTATACCTTAAAGATTTTGCGTAAATCGATTCATAAACGACGGAGTTTTGAGGAAACATTATATTTAAAAAAAACAATATATATAGAACCTCCTTTTTTAAGTTGGTTAAATTGCTGCTGTAAAAAAATAGCGCTACAAAATAGAGCACTGTGACCTATAGAGACAACTCTAAACAATCACCATTGAACTCTTATTGTGTTATTAGCAGTAAAATGAGGCAAGAATCATCACAATATCCAAACAGTGATAAAACTAGCACAAGTGGTTTAGGTATATCACGAGTCGGCACCGGGCGGCGTGGCGCGTCGCGTCACGATAGTACCGCGTGCTACGTCACAATTTACGCACAAATAATGGCACAAGGCCTGCGCACGCGCATTGGCTGTTTCCTTATTGTGGATCGTAATTCGTATATTATGTTATCTTATTATTTTTAATTGTCTTTGCGTATTTAAGATTTTAATATGTAACAAAACAATAAAACAAAACATTAAATGAACTGAGTAGTGTTGAGATAAATTACAGATACATCTATCTATAGGAAAACGATGAAATATACCTACATGGATACCAATTTTAGGTACTTGAATTTATACGAATTGAATTTATAGGTTTATACGTTTAACTTTTATCTAGCAATGTCATACAAATTGACGTTCAGACGGTTCGATAGGTCGGTCAGTTTTGATTATCTTGTTTGTACTCTAATACATTGTACATAAATTACCGGTGTTTTATGATAAGGTAGCAGGCACGGTGTAAATGATGATGACGCATGGTCCAACAACGACGAAGCAACGCTTTGAGTGCGTAGTGCCGGCCGGCTTTCGCGCTCAAATCAAAACAAGACAGGCTTAGAATACTCTATTTAACATTGTAATCTAGGACAGGTCTGCAGTAGTATCAGCTCAGGTAATTTATTATGAACCACAGCTTCTGAACCGTCGGTGATTATTGTAATCTTTGCTCCGGCTACTTGTTACATCGAACAGTTATACGTAGCATAACGGTGCGACCGGGTTTATAAAATTTAGCGCATGCGTGTAACCTACGACTAGCTATGACGCGAAGACGTGCCAATGCAAAGAAATCACGCTCGCTTGATGCGCTTTCAATCATGCAAATATCTACATACCTAAACCTACGTGTTACACGTGTTAACTGCTCTTGCTATATCAGTCTCTCAGTGCAAATAGGTATATCAGATCTACTCACCAGAAGTTCCTTTATCTAATCTGAATTATATCAAGAAAGTTGCCCATTTTTGTGCGGTTAGTTATTTCCGAAGATAGGTATACCTACGACATTACCTCGTCTGCACCAGCCGTTTTCGATAATGTTATCAGTTTCCTTGGGACTTAGCTAGGTATTTGATAAGCTACGTATTTTGATTTTCATTTGTTTAACAAACAGCCAATGCTTATAACTAGGTACGTTTGTCTTTGTTAATGATATAATATTTGTACTTCTCTGCTTTAAATACCTTTCCTGTTTGGCTAATGACATTGATAAGCCTGTTGTCTGTTTGGTAGAGCAACCATTATTAATCATGACGCACGAACGTAACGCTGGAACTGTGGATTTTACCAATGAACAACAAGTCAAAGTAACTGTTCCGGTTTAACGTGAACGATGTTGGTTTCTTTCCGCATACTTATTACTTGCATAACTATCCAGGATTATAAAATATGCCTGTCTGTTTTGTGTTAAATCACATTCCAACACCACCAGCTTGACGGATTTGGCTGGTAATAGTAATAGCATAATGAGGCATCTCCATGCAGACCTACTACGCAAACAAAGCCGCGGGTGGCAGCTAGCCACAGATAAACAATCGGCGTTTATATTACCTATCTGAAATTAATCAAGGTACAGCGAGAGGGCATCGTTAATACGCAAAGTGCAGTGGAATCGAAGGGAGTGCATTGTGGTGGCGATAAGAACTGCGTTGTAGGTAGATACGTTGCACAGATACGATGAGATGATAATACGGCTCCAGTCCGCGCTAGTTCGTGATGCGTCGATCTTGCACGACGCGCACTGCACGTGAAGAGGTCAATAGCTCACTGCACGCGCCCGCCCCCGCCCAACATTACACAACAAACCTTTGTCTCAACTTAACGCACGAAGTTACATTTAATTTTGCCGGTAAAAGTACCAAAGTACCTGTCTGAGTTGCATTCTATTATACAGGGTATCTCCCCGGTTCTGCAAAAAGCCGGCTAACAAATAACGCCGAGTCAAGTAGTTACGTTCTTGTGCCGAAAAAAAGAGCGCGTCGAAGTCTTTTGTGTGGATATGAAATGGCTTGCAAAAAAGATTAGACGACCGGTTTTGTCGGTAGTTTATTCGAAGGGTATATTCCCTTTGTTCGTTCGAGTTCCTGAGGGGTATTGAATGTGGTTGGTACTAACCTCAGCGGCTGGAGCGTGGACCTGGACGCGTAGCTCGTCGGTGAGGTGGTCGTGCGCTAGCAAGTCAGCGCGCACCTCGCGTCCATTGTACGTGAGGAAGACGCGCTGTGTCGGCTGCAGCTTAACTCCCTGCATGCCGCGGAAGCCGGGCCCTATCAGCTCGGCATCGCGGTACTCGCGCGTACTCTTGCCACCCTCGAACCGCACCGTGTAACGTGTATTCGGCGTCAAGTTTATACAGTTGTTGTTCTCAGGAAAAGGAGCCGGCGTCTTCACAGCCTGGATCATCCCCGAATAATAAAGTCCATCGTCACCGAGCGCGGCCACCCGCGTCCCGATGATAGAACGCTTCGCCAGGCGCTTGCCGGTCGACATTGTCACGCTTTCGTCCTCGCGTATAAGTTAAACTCTAAACACACCAGCGGGCGTCCTCGGCCCGCTCTAAAACTATTCTCACAAAGGTTCACTGAGGAATTTCAAATCGCCCGGCGAACTCGCTTCGCGGGATAACCGTCACAGAATTTAGGGAAATTAGGAGAATTTCGTCGCGTTTCCGTGCGCTGCACGAGGTCCGGCTTCTCAATAGGCCGGGGCTGGTTGCAGCACTCGCGCGGAAACATAATACGATGACAGGTCCTCAAAGATCGGGACGAAGGAGAATCCTTTCGAGGTATTAAACTTCGCAGAGAACTCGCGGCGGACAACCTCGATACGCGCAGTCTCGAAGAGAACTGAAGTAACTGGCGCGCGCGAGTGATTCGCGGAGCGAGGCGGCGGCGACCGGCGACACCGGCCGGCCGGCGAGCGGGAGCGGCGACCGCCCGTCTCGCTCCTTTGTTTTGATACTCAGCTGTTCGAGCGAGCGAGATGGACGGAGAGTGCCGGGCGCGTGCGAGCAGGAATCGGGTGCCGGCCGGTTCGGTGATTCTCGGGTCGCAAGTTCGGGTGGAGTCGTTGTTTTCAGCGGGCGGGCGGTGACGAAGGGCGGCCGGCCGCCTACGGACGACATTGAGGCGCTCCGGCTTCGGTTCGCACGTGGAGTGCTAACGGGATTGCACAACGCACCTCACGCCGGCCGACAGACGACGCCACTCCGCCGCCGCCCGGCCGGTACCCGCTGCTACTGCTTAATACGTGACACAGTTTCTATTCGGATTCGGGGTCGATTTAAATGTCAAGCAGATGCACCCACTTATGCAACGTTCGGCTTGACCTAACCGCTTTTAAATACCTACTTGCATCGATTAGGTAGGTAGAAATAATTAAAAACGAACAACAAAAACAAAGCCTCGGATATTATGAAACTGTCACCTAGATAATAACTAAAACCCAAAATACAGATGTCGTAAGGTGCATCCCGAAGTTGTACATTACGTCTTTTCAAAGTTTCCAAGAGAATGAATAAAACAGCTAGAAAGTCTGTCAATATTCTTTTGTTTTAGATTCCAAATAAAATGTTGTAAATGAGTTTGAAAGAGGGTTTCGAACAAAAATGTGTATTATCGTTTTTTTGTGTTTTAGGAAACTATACATATACTCTAGAGTACCGAATGATGTACAAGACATACATTAACTTAAATTTCTCAATGCTTCTCAAGCAAATAAATTATTTTTAATCAGTGGCGGCCAACTGTAGCGTTAGAAAGTGGGACTACCCACTCAAACTGATTTCACAAAGTAGGAGCAGTGTCATGTCACGCATTCGCATCTCGTCATTGTCTATTTATCAAGTTGATGGTCAGTTTTGTTTATTTTCGGCAGGCATCAGGCATTCATTTACGCAATGCATTTCGTCATAGTGTGTAACCAATGTTTTGAGTGGAGGTCAATGTTTATCTAACGGATGTGAAAAATGCTCTAGGTAGGTAATTCAACGTGCGCCGGCCGTTGGCGTCAGTTGGATTGGAGCAGGGAGTTTACTCGGCAAAATGACAAACGGGACAATAATAGAGCAAAACCAACACTTAGTTCCATAGTTCGACTATCGTTGTGAATGATGGAACGGCAAATATAGCTTTTGACAATCGATTTCGTAATCCTACTCTGACGCCACAACAGACAATCTTAGTTGCAGACTAAACGAAATCGTTATCGTTTCGATATATCGGAATTGCTTTGCTAATTAGATGTCTGAAGCGAAATACTGTAGATTTTACTTTGTAAAATATCTTTTTGTGTTTTTACTCTTAAAGTATTCTCAAATTGCAAGTATATGATTATAATTGTGAAAGTGGTGATGCTTCTTTGTGGTTTTATAACGTAGCAACGGCTATACCGATTTATTTTAAATTAGGAGGTATCAATCAAGTAGTTAGGCATGAATTCGTGACCTAGAATACTCAGCACAAGTGATGCTGCTTTTTACTCGAGTATCACGCGAGCGATGCCTTAGTTTATTCGCATAAAACGGGTTGTCTTGTGTCCGTGTAAAAGACAGCAGACATGACGAAATCACTAACTACCTTTCATCATTTCTTTTAATATAAGTTTATTGAAAGGCTGTGGTATTCGGTACACTAAGATAATAGTTTTGTAATACTTTATACTGATTTATTAAAAAAGGGCACGTACATAAAATATGTCACGTCCTACGAAAGTGAAATACATACAAATAAAACCACGTATAATGCAACTACGTTTCGTTAGACGTGATTACATTGACATTACCACGTTATATACCTATTACCTAAGATGTCTTATTTCTTGGAATAATTGCCACATTTATGAGATCGATAGAAGAAAGCGTGTTTCTAAAAACTACAATATCATATCGGATCTTATAAACCTTTGAGGCGCATTTTAATTAACATTTGTCGTCTGCAACGATCACGATATTTCTGTGTCGACGCAACGGGAGTTATCAGAGTACCTACCTACAATTTACATGTTGCTTTAATAACCCCAGCGAAAACATTCTAGATGTTTTAGAGAAATATTCTAACTTTGCATCTACAACAATTTGAATATCTGTATTGTCAACGCAACGAAATTTTGGAGTAGGTAATCATAGTACCCACCTTGAGGTAAATTTTAATTTCATACACATTTTCATTTTTAAACCTCCAGCAAAAATGTACTTGTTGTTATATAAAATGATTGTTATTAGATAATTTCTGTATAGTGTGCACGTACAAATTATGATTTTGTTGTGAATGTTAAATACTGATTTACAGTTTAACATAAATATGTCGTTAAATCGTTTTAAAATTTCGCAGTAACTTGTAATAATTTATGATACTGACCTCGATATTATTGAACAATTACTCATAGTGGGTATTGTACAAGTACTCACCTACTTAATTATTGTTTATAAAACCTAACTTGCACAACTATTCTTAATTCCATTTATGTTAATCATTGACCGCGACCGTGGTGGTGCAGTGCTAGGCCCAGCAGCTAGGCTAGGCTAGGGCTAGGTGCTACGCAGAAGGTTGCGGGTTCGATTCCCGCCGCGAGACAAATGTTTGTATGATCTGCAACTTGTTCGGGTCTGGGTGTTTCTATCTATACCTATAAAAGAGCTTAACCTGACTGTCTGGCTGATTCATCATCGCTGAGCCGAAACTGCTTAAGCTAGAAAGCTGAAATTTGGAAGGTAGCTATTTTTACAGCAAAACCACCCACTAAGGCGGGATGTTTTGGAATTCAACCCCTAAGAGGATTAAAAGGGTTGAAAACGAATGTATGAAACTTTTTAACGCGTAGTGCGATTTCCTTGAAACTTGATATGAATAAATAAAATGCAAGTACTGCACTACAATGCACGTGTTTCAGGATTTAATTAGTAAAATGGGTTGTGCGTGTTTTTATGGAAACTTTTTAATGGGTCGTGGGTGTGATTGGTTTGAAACGTATCAATAAAATTTTGCAAGGAGATAAAAAGCATCCTGGAGGATTTAAGCTACAATTTCTTTAAAAAAAATGCGGACGAAGTCGCGAGCAACAGCTAGTATTTAATATGTATTTACATAAAAAAGGATATAAGTACCTAGTACATCAGTCATGTGGTACTCATAACACAAGCTCTGATTACTTTGGGGCCAGATGATGCGCTGTGTGAAATGTCCGGCATTATTTATTTATCGATTTTAATTTTGATGAAATAGTGCAAAATTCAACAAATTTAATAAAAATATGTTAATTTTGCTACAACCACAAGAAATACAAAAATCGTTTTCATTATTTTTTTTTTTTATCTTGTTGGATTAAGTATGTAAGCAATATTTAAGCTTTTATTACCTACAGTTATGTTTCTATCAGCGGAAACCTGTTATTGGTCTTCTATTTTCAACCAACTTAACAAAAAGGAGGTTCTAAATTTGACTGTTTTTTATGTTTGTTACCTCGTAACTCCGTCATTTATGAACAGATTTGAAAAATCTGATTTCATGTGAAAGGATAATAATTCCCGATTCCCAATAAATTTCATAAAATTCGGATCAGCAGGTTGTTAAATAAAAAAAATGAAAAATGAGGATGAAACGAAATTTTGATATTTCGCTTTTTTATACATGAAGTCGGTTTTCGTTTTTAAAACGTAATTATTATTTAACTATGAATAAAAAAAAATATTGGTGGACAATGCACACCACACCATCTAGCCCTAACCTAACTAATCTATTAAAACAATATGCACAACTGTACACTGCATACATACATAAAACACGCCTCATTACCAATGGTAGGTACGGTCTACGGATTTGCACTTGCTACGATCTTGACATAGTTATTTCGCTTAGTTTACTCTCATCAAATTCCTCCGACATGCCTCTCCGTTCAGTCATGGTTTTGCTCTGCCTTCTTCGAGGACTAACATCCCTCCCAGGACTAACAATTGTGGGGTATGATAGAAAAATATAGGAGCATTCTGTCAGTCCTCTAGATTCTATATGTTCCCTATAGTACAAGCTATGCTTTGTTTAGGGCTTGTGTTGATTGTCCACTGATATATCATTTACTAGCTGGTGCCCGCGACTTCGTCTGCGCGGGATTAGTACTTCGTGTAATTCTAACGGTTTTTGCAGCGCATGACAGAATAGAGATGGCAGATTTTTTTCTACTTGACACTTATCGTTATATTTTGGACAATTCAGTCAATACTTGATAAATTATAGCCTATGTGTTATTCTGATGTATAAGCTATATTATTGTAAAGTTTCATTACAATCCATTCAGTAGTTTTAACGTGAAAGAGTAACAAACATACATACAAACTTTCGCGTTTATAATATTATTAAGGATTTATTTTGCTAGTACCAAGTAACGTGCTTCTATAATAAGCTTCCTGAAAATGCAACTAAACTACCTATTAAATTATAAAAATTTAAAGCTTACTTGATGGGTAGTCTTTCGAAGAAATCGTATTATAATATAAATGACTATATTATTGATAAGAATGCATGGCCTCATGTTGCTCTGCCCTCAGACAATTAACTGACACTTAAATGTATAAACTCAATTGTATTAGATTTTCATAGTTTTCGTTATAAGATAGACCATGCAAAAACTTTAGGACCAGGACGAGTTTCTTGCCAGTTCTTCTCGGGCTTGGGTTAGGAGGAATGTGCACATAAATTCACCTAGTTTGTAAGACGTTTCAAAGTGATCCTTGTGATTGTATTGAATAAAATATTTTTTGACTAAACAAACTTCAATAAAATATAAAAAACAATGATGAAATATGTAATTGCAGACGAGAGATGTGCAAGCGACCTTAAATAATGTCCGAGTGCGCTAATTAAATCAATAAACTTATTGATTGCTTATAAACTATAAGATTGACGTAGGTACACATTACACTGGCCTGTCAGCTTAGTTGTTAGTAGGTACCTCTACCTTCTGTGCCGTAGGCTGAGGGTTCGGTTCTCTCCCAGGAGAAAAATCTGTTTGATAAACATTAGCTAGTGAGTGATTGTAAAATATACCCTCTATGTATGGGTACTGTCGTGAAAACTCATTCATCATTGCTGCAAAACGTGCACAACGTCACAAGAGTAAACTGGTCGATTATATTTTCATGCAAACGCCGAAGTATCATCACTCCACCGTCTGATGATGAACAACCAAAACTAAGAGTTATATACGCTTGTATCGTAACAGAATCGTAAAAAATATGGGTTTTAAAGCTACAAGCTTCAAAATCGTATTTCAACATTGATTTTAGCGCAACTTTCGGCGTCAATAAATAGCATGCGGAGTACGCAAACAACAAAATATAATTCCAATAAATACATAGTTTATTTAATCAAGAGCTTAACTTTGAAAAGTTACATTCAGTAGTTTTTTCATGAGAACCCTTGGGCCAAAAATCTGTTCGTGATTATAACGCGGTCGTTTTATGTAGAAATCAGTCCGAATCTAATCAAAAGATCTGAAATCATCATACTATCTACACACACGTTTCTCACACTATGCTAGGTGAAATAGTATGCATTTTAACTGCGCCCACTAACGAGTTTGTCTCTGAATCTGTTATGTACCCTTTAAGGGTTTTTCTCCATCTACACTACAGAAACCCTACAACAGATGTCTACAAAAAGACTACGTTATAATCTAATTCATTATTATTATTATTTTATCTACGAGTGTTTATAAAATCCGAATGGTGTACCTAAGCGATTGTATTTTCTAGAAGTAAGTAGCTACCTAGTACTACTAGGCGTAGCTACTATTTTAAAATATGTTTTATTGCGTACTACAAAACCCACATTCTCACTGTCATACATTACTGTAATGTAATGTCTGGGGTCGGTAGAAACTTCAGACAAAAAAAAAATCAACTGAACATTGAACATAAGTCAAAAGTTATAAGATACTTTATTCAATACAATCACAAGGATCACTTTGAAACGTCTTACATACTAGATGAATGGAATTGCCAATTCATCCTAACCCTAGCCCGAGAAGAACTGGCAAGAAACTCGTCTTGGTCCTAGCGCTTTTTTACATGATCCATCTTATAACTACCTACCTTAACTACGAAAAACAAATACAAGAGAGTTTACATTTCAGGTGTGTCGCTTCATATACAAGATACCTAAGTAATGGACATAGCACATTTGTCAGTTGACAAAGGGCGTTTGTCACTCAGTGACTATGTATAAGAATTATGTTTATGTAAGCTTTAAAATACTACTGACACACACCCACGTTACTTTTAGGTTCTAGGATATGCCAGCTGCTTCACTATGTTTTCAACCGCCGTTTTGAAAGGTAAAACATTTAATATCCAACAACCCACGACCATATGATCGGAAGGTAAGGGTAGTACCACTTAACCATCAGTGTTCCTGCGTATTGTGTATTATTTAAAAACCTAAATGTTTTTGAATATGGTATAGGTATAGGTATATAGAATTCTTACGTGCTTATGATTTTTAAGTAAATACCTATTGTATGTACAAGTATAATGAATTTTTACTTAACTAATTTGATGTAATTGGTTTAAAGTAATTTTTACTCTAATTATGTATTGTATGTAACACTGTCAATGTATTTAGTCGAAGTGATTAAATACGAATGCTAATTAAGGCGAATTATCTTATTTAGAAACGACTTAATTAAGATATAATTGACCCACATTTTTACTTTCCGCGAATTGTGAATTAGTATTTTGAGTAGAGATACCAACCGGATTTGGCAACCTCATTTTTTTTTAAAAGTACCTTTTAAGTAGCAGTAGCTACCTTTGAGAACGCAAGCATTTCCAACAAAAACACAAAAAACCCTGTTCAATGTGTATTGAATTTCAGCAGGATATACTACCGAGGTATATGAGCTTGAAAGGCGCATCTACAACAATTTATTCAAGAAAAATTCCAAGCACATTTGGAGCCAGCAGCCTTGTAACCATGAGGAAGGGTCGTTTATGGCCTGTGGGGGATCAAACTAGTTTCATGGGGCGATTTGGACCAATCACAGACCAATAGATTTGTTGTCTGCATCAGCTGTTCGGAGAATGTAAACAAAAAATATCAACAAACCTGCGTCGATACAGACCCTCGCCAGGTAAAGGAAATATAATAATAGGTACGCACTTCAATGGAATTTACTCTGAGGTTATATGTAATTGAAATATTTAAAAACAAAAAGATTATCGAAGATTTAAGCGACTTGTAATCTAAGCCTTTAGAAAGAGTAGGTACGGAGTAAGTAGAGTCAACGATTCTTAAGTATTGCGTTGCCTATCTGTGAAAAATATACTACAGAATGTCTAATGTGATTAGAAACCTCTAAAATTATCAGTGTTTCTCTACTATATTATAAATATAAACCTTCCTCTTGAATCACTATCTATTAAAAAAAAACCGCGTTAAAATCCGTTGCGTAGTTTTAAAGATCTATGCATACGTAGGGACAGACAGACAGCGGGAAGCAACTTTGTTTTATACTATGTAGCGATATTATTAGTAGTCGCTTAAATCCTTCCACTAAACCAGGTACCTACAGTGTTGTAAACTCTTATAAGTTATAACAAAGAAATTGCCGAATGAAGTTGCCGAACTCCCAGATTACAAATGTTTCCTTTGTCTAACTAAACAAAGCGCTCCTTCAAAATCAGCACTAAACCATTTTTGGAGGTACTTACTCGTTTATAGTAACAACGGCTTTGTTTAGTTACATGGAAAATATATGGCCTACCTACCTATGGTTACCTACTAGCTCAAGGATCAGCTCAAGGACCCGTAGGGCGATTATGGAACTCTAATTACAATCAATTTCTATCAGTTTTCATAGATTTCTGATATACATTGATTGTAATTAGAGTTCCATAATCGCCCTACTGATTGGCAGTAATATTTCAAATCTATAAGGTACAGCCACTCGAAGCTAGGGTTTTGGAAAAAAAATACAGCTCTCGTATTCGGTTCGTTAGAGTTTTCCAAATGTTCGCAATATTTATATGATGAATATTTATATTATGTGATGAACATAGATGTTTATTAAATAAATAATCTCAGACATTTGACACAGCATCATCTGGCCCCAAAGTAAGCAGAGCTTGTGTTATGGGTACCACATGACTGATATACTATTTATATACTTTTTTTTTGCAAATACATACATATTATACATAGACACACCCAGACCCTGTGTCTGTGTTATTCTGTGTTAGGTACAGTAGTAGTACGATTGTGGGTAAATATCTGAGATTGGATTTAACCCAACTCTTCTAAATACTATCGTGTTTATTTGGTCTGAGTTTAAGACATAATAAGAGAGAATAGGGAACCATTTGGCATGTCTGTGTAGTGGCAACCTTTTGCTAAGATAATGCACAAGCAGCATTTATACAAAGTTTTATTATTGTATGTTTAACTGCAGTTCACACAATAAAAGGTTATGCGAAACGCAATAGTAACAAAGGCAGACTGTAATGTATGCTTTGAAAACCGCATTGAGATAACATATGACGCGAACTAGCAACACGAGAAACCGCGATAAAAATCTGTACATAACATCCGGTACCTTGATAACTGACCTGACGACGACGCGACGGTAACAAGTTTTTCTCACCGCAATGCTAACCGCAAAACCACTATTGATAATATTAGCTCGATTTATAATTTATCGTAGGTAGGTTAGATAACATTTTCTAATGCTATGAGAAAATAAAATACAAAGACACAAAATAATTGGAGGCGCCGGGTATCGATCCCGGTACCTCTCGCATGCTAAGCGAGCGCTCTACCATCTGAGCTACGCCCCCTGTGATACCAACCGCGAAATATCGGACCGTACACAGCAATACAATTTCTGTTGTTTAGCATGTATTGAAGATTGCAGCTCGCGAGTTTATTACTTCCGTTGATTGTATCGTATCTTATCCGTGATAAGCTGCTACGCTTATAACAATTTATTATGCTGCTAAGGCGATTATTTTAACTCACTCAGGCAGGTATTTATTGATGACTTGAACATAGCTTAATGTATCTTTTATTGAACCTGTTAAAGTTATCTTTAGGTTGGCTCGCATCAAGTATATCAAGTAAGGTACAAACAAACAAGACTTAAGTGATAAAAATGTTTCAGCGTTTGTCGAAAACGCTATAAATAGGTAATAGGTAATAAAAAAAAATGCCGGACATTAAACACAGCGTCATCTAGCCTTAAAATAAGCAGAGAGAGATTGTGTTATGGGTACCACTTAACTGATATACTTACTTTTTTTGTAATACATACATAAAACATTTAGACTCAAGAAAAATATTTGCAGATCACACAAAGATTTGTCCCGCGGCGGAAATCGAACCCACAACCTTCTACGTCTCAGGCAGGCCTTCACCCACTGCGCTACAGAGGTCACCAAAAAGAAAATATTAGAAACGAACAAAAGCAAGGTAATCCAAAAAGTAAGTAAGTAAGAAAATAAAAATGAGTGTTTATTTTCTTACTGATATTATAAGACTACAAACAATCTAAGTAAAAAGGTTTTTTTTTTCAAAAATATATATATTTGATTATTTTTTTATCATGCCATCACCTAAACAATTGTATTTACATATAAGCAGCTTTATTAGCGTTGGTATATATTATTTATTGGATAGTTATTGATACAAACATGCATGTCCAAAGCTTATTTTTATAACGCAGTAATATTATGCGTACAGCTCAGCTAACTACGAGTAGGTAACGTACATTATCCCGGCACTATAAAAGTAACTACATATACATGCTATATTTTTTCCTTTGTTCGGTGTAGGACAGATTCTGGATTAGACAGATTCGTGATTCGGCAGATTCGCTACTCGACAGCTACATTTTTATAACGAGATTCTCTTAATCATGTATGGTGCCTTTGCTCGCTCACCTAGCGCGTTGTTTTCTATATTCTAAAATAACCTAACTAACTGGTTTCGATCTGATTTTCGTTACAAAAATGTAGCTGAGAATGCACTGTTAGCAGCTGCTGTAGTGTCTACCGCGGAAGCAGCTTGGTATTTCGCTTTACTGGTTTCGATCTGATTCTCGTTACACAAAAATGTAGCTGTCAAGTAGCGAATCTGCCGAACCACGAATCTGTCTAATCCAGAATCTGTCCTACACCGAACAACGGTATTTTTTTATTGAATAATATAAGGCAAGAGTCAGCAAATTTCAGTAATTACTTATGTTCATTAAAGGCTAATGATATTAAACTTAAAACTATGCTTAATATATACTTGGACCCTGTAGATTTAATATTTTGCAAGTATATTACACACATAAGGAAATGCAGTTTTTTTTAATAAGTACATAACTAAATTAGAATGACTACTTACATTTACATAATCAAATAAATATGTAAATAATATAAAAATATAATTAACTATCACCTTCGAGCATTACAACGTGCACCCCCTTTCCGACCGCATCCCCAAGTTTGAAAGACGCTAAATTAGCAACAACGCCATCTCTTGGTGACCGCACGACATACTCCATTTTCATTGCTATCACCACGAATAGAGGTTGTCCTTTCACGACCTGAGAAAAAGGTATCCAAATGAGGGCTTTTCCAAACCATGTTTATAGAATTGAAATCAGATGGCGCTGTATTGTGAGTAAATTAAAATTATTTACCTATTCTTTGAAACAATCTAGCATGAATAATTAGTGATTAGATTTTTTCAAAATGTCTAATAAGTCTATACTTGTAAGTATATACGGGCATCACCGTATCGTATTACACTTATTGTAAAAATATATAAAAGATGCCATTAAAGAATACCTATACCATGATTACTTACAAAATTTTATTGAAAGCTAATTCTCGATGTGCTCTTACTTTGTCTCCTTTACTGACTAGAACGCGTTCCAAAATTCCATGTGTAGGTGAGGATGCACTGTTAGCAGCTGCTGTAGTGTCTTCCGCGGAAGCAGCTTGGTATTTCGCTTTAGGTATTTCTACTACTGTTTGTCCGGACTGCAAAATCACAATAATTTATAATCTATCTTTATAGTAAAATATAAAATAACATCTTGTAACAAGAACTACACTAAACTTCTTGGGAGTATAATAAAAAAAGGAAAAAAAAGACAGAACAACAAAGGCCTTTTAGTAATTAAATTAATGGTACTAGAACATATCTTTGTGAACGTAGCACCCGACATTTGGTGGATTTCCTTACAAATGCCTGGAAATTATTATTTTTTGATTTCAACTAGAAACGAATATTATTTCACTACAATTAGCTACAAACGATCATGTTCAAGAATCAACTGTTTAACTTGAGTGCCGACTAAACGGAAAGATGAGTTTTTTCAGTCCTAAAATTTATAAGACCAACAATTACAAAAAAGTTTAAGTACTACAATTAACTACATACCTAAATCTATGAAAATCAAAAAAAAGATTGATTTTACAATATCGGGTGCTAAATTCACATAGATCTCGAACATGCATATAAAGATGTATCAACATCAACATTAAGCCTGCGGTACCTATGACAAATATAAAGCACTAAGTTTTTAGCCCTCTTTATTCATAATTTTCATTAAATTTATCTTGTTAGTGAGGTTGTCAGCCGTTAAAAAAAGCGTTTTTAACTGCAATCGAATATAAATAAGAGGGTAGGTGTATTCATCTAGGTTTAGGATCATATATATAATTAATTCATATGAATAAAATAAGAATATAACGCAAGCAACATGCCGTAAGCAAGCAGACAAAATTATCAAGTTGATAATCAGCGTCAGGCATTTTAAAGTCACCAAAAAACAAAAAAGAACACACTAAGCAGCAAAGCAAGCCAATGCAAACTTACACCCAAGTTTCAGTGTTGTATAAACCGTGTCCTCATAAGAAGGACGCTAGTAGACACGAGATCTGTGGGAAACGCGAATAGTCGTGTCTTACAGATTGTCCTGAAGATTGTGTGCATTTTATTTGCGTTAAGAGAATATTCACCTTTCTAGAAGAAAGGAGAATATTTTATTGTTTTGTGCACAATGTTTTATGAATCACGTAACGGAGAGTAGGGCCGTAACAAAATAGAATTGTAGCATATATTTTCTACACAGCATTTCTTTAAATACTGCCAGAAAGCCTGAACCTAGTTCTCGGTCTCGTTTGAGTGTTATGTTATGAAATACCGGCCATAAGTCCCTCCGAAAATCAAGCCTTAACCGATCAATAGTTCATTCGTTAAAATGTAGGTGTCTAAGGATTAATAGCATATTGATTAGCCAAAAATGTGTGTTAAAACTTACAATCACAAACAATACATGCAAGGCCAGCCAAGACAGTACAATATTACATTTATTTACATAGTCGCGTACAACAAATTAAGGATGATATGCGAAGCTTTGCATTGGAACAAGGAAGGCCAGTCACAAGACCGACAAGTTAGTCTGTAAGTGTGTAGTCTTTAAGCTTAAAAAGTGAGATGAATATCTCAGGAAGATGCCGACAAAATCTCACCGTTGTCCGAGTGAGATATTCATCTCATAATTTTTACTTTACACATGCGGCTTTACATAAAAACGTCTCTCGACTTCTGTCAAAAGTTTTTCTTCTTCATTAATGACATGTGTCATAATAATGTCAATTTTGCCAGTGTCAAGTGTTCATATTGTTTATAGTATGTCACAAAGTCGTATCTTGTCATTCGTCAGTTGTTATTTTATATAAAATGGTGCCTTTTATACAAAATAACTACGGATTAGTTTTACTCCAATCACAAAGGAACACAAATCTTTTATTTTAATTATTCACACCCAAGTCAATAACTCTAGCTCTATTTAAATACTGAAATACTAATAAAACCGGAAACAACACCGAGAAAAATAAATAATAAAAGAGCGCAATGTTTGCTTCGCAAGAAGGCCACAGGTAGTCCTGTTCTTCTTCTTCTTCTTTGTTAATTGCCTGTGACATAATAATGTAAATTTTGCGAGTGTCAATGTTTATAGTTTATAGACAGTTTGTTTGTTATTATAGTTTTTTTCGATGGTCAATTGTCAATTCTAGACGTCACGCGCAATGGCGTCTAGAATTTTCTTGGGATCCCTCGTCGTTCAAATCACATTGCACCACATTACACATATAATTAAATTATCCATACCCGTCCTGTAATCACAATTTATTCATTAATATTCCGCGAATATTACTGAATAAAACATGTAATAAAACGGGTAAAAAATATTAAATTAGCAGAGCTATGTTACTCCATGAAATGACAGACGAAGAATCTGTCAAAAGTTAAACACTGTTTATAATAGTGAGACAAATAGTGACAGGGCGAATCTAAAACTGTGTTTAGACAGTGACTTCAAGTTGAGAGGCGTTTATAAGTATAGTCCGACAAGAAAGAGTAGAAAATAAATGAGGGCGCCACTATTGTTTACATGGTATCACCATATACTATGGCAGAACGTTTTGATATTTGATATTTTAAAACACATTGCTGTTCTTATTTTATCAAATTTTACACCAAACATTTATGCTCATCACATAAAGGTTTGTCCTGAATAAGAATCAAACCCATTATGTTAAACCCACTATGTTTCTTGGTACCTACTTAGACAGAAAGCAAGAATATTATATATATATTATATATATTTATATATATACTCAGAGGGGAAAAAACACAATAATAGACAATTTTGTTGAATAATAATATAATACCAAATCATACATATATTACTCTGATGACTCAAAGATACCCGACATCGATTTTTCTTCAGAATGTGGTGGTAGAACATAATTAGATGTTCCTGCCATACCATAATTTTCATCATCACTCTCAGATTCCTCGCTAGAGCTTTCATCACCGTGTTGTATGCTGGTAACAGCAGTTCAATGTTTTGGTACATGGTTCGACCTCGCTCATAATATTATTTTTCGATTTTTTTCACATGTTCACAGCATCGCTTCCAGATAAGTAAAGTATCAAAAATAAAGGATTGCACTATAAAATAGTGCAGTGTTTCCACTAGCGGAAAATTCTTCTGGTTAGTTCAACAGATCTTATCTCTATCTTATCTTACAACAAATCTTATTTAAATTTAAATAAGATTTCAAGAAATTATTTTTACGTCTGTTTTTTTTTATTCTTTATTCTATTGTAATGAAAATTAATCTACATACATAAATCACATCATACCTACCTATATAAATACCAATATATTTTTTTATCATTAGCAATTTGTATATTATTATGTCAACAAAACCTTTTGAATGCTCGATTCGAATTCCAAAACGAATTAAGCATGATTTTTAAATATAACCAAAAGTAGGTATGTATCAAAGCATGACGATACTTTATAAAAAAAAATACGGGCATAATATAATTTTGCAAAGAAAAGTTGAATCTGGCGACAAATTCACTACAGCGGCCACACTGGCCTTTCATAAAGAGTTGCCAGTTTATAGTAAATTTTAGTTACACAATAATTAATTTCTACTCTTTCTTGTCGGACTATAAGACCATTGATGTTTACAATGGTGTATGAGTTTTATTTTTTTCCGATATTTCGGCACAGTTGCATGCCCCATGATTACAGGAGAAACTGCTTCTAGCCTTTATCTCTGATCATACCTGTGCCAAAATATCGAGAAAAAGAAAAACTCGTAAATTGAAAATAATTTGAATAACCATGATAGTTTTAAAATATATTTTCATCGAGCTTAAGCTCCCTTTTCCTTTGATTGACGAAATCACATTTTATGACGTCACTAAACCATAAACGGGTTTTAAACGGGTTTTGTACACTACCTCGTCATAGACATGAACTTGGTTCTCATGTGTGAGCAATCCGACGTTTGTTCTCTTGTCTTCTATCGCTGCGATGAGACGCAAGCCCAGCGGAGATGTTTGCAAGGAGGCCTCCACGCGTCGCCACTCGCCATCGTTTACTTTCACGCTGTAGGTTTTCGGTGCGCTCTCGTACTTGACAGTTACATTTAGATCTAAAATAATAAATAACGGTAGAGTATACAATGCTGTTGTTTCGCTAATATTTCAAAAATATTAACAACCTTATTTTGTTTCGACCTAAGCTTAAATTAGAGTAACAATTTGAATGACAGTTTTGAAATAAGTTCAAGTTGTCATTTAATTCCATTAAATAAAATAAAAAAATAAATAAAAACAAAACATTTATTCTACTACATTAAATTACAGTTCAATATTTTTTCTTGCAATAATAATTAACTTCCAATTAAATAATTTCATGCTAATAATGTGTATCATATATAAATTGTATTATATTGCAGTAGTCGCCTCTCTGGCGTAGGCCTCCCCCATATCTTCCATATCTTCCATTCCTCTATCTCTCGCTTGTCTCATCCAGTCTGCTCCACTTTTTTCCCTAAATATATACTCCCATATATTTAAGGGGTTTTTTTTCGGGCGTCCTCTGTTTGTTTTCCTATCTCGTGGTATCCATTCCGTAACCTTTTTCATCCATCTTGCGTTTTCCATCCTACATATATGTCCAGCCCAGTTCCACTTCAATGATCTGATTCTACTGACTATGTTGGTTACCTTTGTCTTTTTTCTGATTGTTTTATTGTTAATCCTGTCTGATAGTTTAACGCCTAACATGCTCCTTTCCATTTTTCTTTGACAGATAGCTAGTTAATTCTCTTCTTGCTTACTAAGGGACGACGTTTGGCATCCATATGTCAAGCACGGTAGGATCATAACGTCGTATACTTTTTTCTTAATTTTTATATTGTTCTGTTTGTTCTTCATTATTTCCTTCAGACCTCAATACTTTTGCCATGATATTACAATCCGTCTCTGCACTTCTTTCCCTGGCCGAGGTATATGTACTCCTTGACGTTATTTTAATTCCATTATTGAGTTCATTTTCGTAGGATTTGCTGCAGTTTTAATCAACATTAAATTACATGGTGTCTAAAATAAGATAAAAGACGTGAATGAGACGTGTTTATCACAGAATTTTTTGTTCTGGGAGGGAATCAAATCCACAAGCTACTGCTACTACCAGCTGACTTGTGAAGCCAGTCAATCCATGTTAATGCAAGTTCACTTCTATCTATTCCATGTTTCAACCAAATCCGTACAGTTATTTGAGCGTGAAGAAGTAGCAATCTCACACACACACACACACACACACAGACACACACATACACGCACGCACACACACACACACACACACACGCACACACACACAACACACACACTTTCGCAGTTATAATATTAGTACCTTTTTCATCAAATCTCAGCGGTATTGTCTTCTCAACAATATAGTTAGGCCTCCACGCTGTAGGTTCAACTGTAATGCCCTTCCACGAGTCGTTGGCGGAGCTTTCACTCTTACTGATCAGCAACTGCAATAAAAGTTGTGTCATCAATTAATAATATGGCCGTTATGACCCAAAACTAACCACGATTTCCTGGAAGCTGATTGGTTATTATTCATTTTTGTGAAAATAACACGGCGCTGATACGTATTTCATTTTATGCGGCGAATGGATTCAGATTAGACCTGTCTCAGCTTAGTTGGTAGTAGCCCTGCCTTCAACGCTGTAGTTGTGGGTTCAATTCCCTCAAGGACAAACTGTTTTAGGAACATAGATATTTGTTCTGTGTCTGCTTGCTTTCTTTATACCACCTAATAGTAGGTTACGTTTACTATAAATATGTATTTAAAAAATATCTAAGTATGCTATCAGTCACATATTAGCTTAGTTTGAGCACAGCTATGCTTAGTTTGAGGCTGGATGGTTTTGTATGAATTGTCCACCAATATTTATTATTTATTTTATTCCTTGTTAAATTGGAAAATGTCAAATACCGATGAATATTTGATTTTTATAGAACCAGCATGAAATCATCCACTCCCTGCGCATACGTAAAAATTGTTTGTGTCCAGTTGCTCCCACTTAACACTTACTCATTGAAGATCGAAAAGTGTTCGGTGTCGGTAACTGGAAAACTAAAAGTCGTCAGTTGAAGACACAAGCAACATTAACAAATTTTCTGTACTGAGTTTTTTCATCGACGTCCATAGTGAGACTGGAGGAAAACAAGCAACGAATTGTAACAGTGGCCAGTAGTAGCAACGGGCGACTGTGTCCGATTACCGCCACAGGATACAGCAACTACGTTCCCTGTGATGGTGTGCCGTGTCGCAACAAAAAGTGTCTACGTTTGCGCAGTAAAGCGTTCTATGTTCTAATAATTTGAGATAACTTACGTGTCCTAAAGCCGCTTGGATCGCGCGATGTTCAGTAAGCTCAGAGTCGGATTTCGGGAACAGTTCAGCCTCGTGTTGTGGAATGAATGCAGTGTGAACATCACCCGATACGAACGCACTCGCGCCGCTCAAACGTAGAAGGAAATTCACGTTCGTTTCTAATCCAGCCACCTAAGAAATGTAGGAACTCTACAATAAGAAATGTCAAAATGACTGCGTTATCTATGGTTAAAGTCAAAGTCAAAGTCAAAGTCAAAAGATGATTTATTCAATACAATCACAAGGATCACTTTGAAACGTCTTACATACTAGGTGAATTTAGGTGCCAATTCATCCTAACCTAAGCTCGAGAAGAATTGGCAAGAAACTCGTCTTGGTCCTAGCGCTTTTTTATATGATCCATCTTAAACTACCTTAACTACGAAATACAAATACAAGAGAGTTTATACATTTCAAGTGTGTCGGTTAACTGTCTGACGGCAGAGCGACATGAGGCCATGCATTCTTATCAATAATATAGTCATCTATATTATAATAAGCTTTCTTCAAAAGACTACCTTTAATGTATGCTTTAAATTTCTTAATAGGTAGTTTAGTAGCATTTTCAGGAAGCTTATTATAGAAGCGCACCGTGTTCCCCATAAATGACTTATTAACTTTTTCTAGTCGAAACCTAGGGATGTATAATTTATGTTTATTCCTAGTGTTCATTTTATGAAGGTCACTATTTTGCTGAATCCCATCTCTATTTTTATGTGTATATAACAAATTTTCATATATATATTGTGAAGCTATTGTGAGAATATTAATTTCTTTGAATATTTCTCTCAAAGATTCTCGTGGTTTCATTTTATAAATGGCACGTATTGCCCTTTTTTGAATTACAAATATTTTACCAATATCAGCTGCTTTTCCCCAGAGAATGATGCCGTATGACATAACACTATGGAAGTAACTGAAATAAACTAGTCTAGCTGTAGCTTCATCAGTAAGCCACCGTATCGCACGAACTGCATATGCAGCGGAACTAAGCCTACCAGCAAGCGTTTCAATTTGTGGTCCCCACTGTAGTTTTGAATCAATATTAAGACCTAGGAAGATCGTGGAATTTACAAGATTCATTGCCTCTCCATTTATTTCAATGTTGGACGGGCTATGAATAACATTTGGCAAAGTGAATTTGATACATTTAGTTTTTTTGGAATTAAGCAAAAGATTATTTACAGTGAACCAGTTAAGAACTAACGATAAGGATTCATTTACGTTATCGCATATACTGGTTTTACCTCTATCAACTTTAAAAATTAAAGACGTATCGTCTGCAAATAAAACTATATCACAAATATTTTTTACAAAAAAAGGTAAATCATTAACGTATACTAGGAATAAAAAAGGGCCTAGTATCGATCCCTGAGGTACCCCTATATCAATAATTGATCCCAAAGACCTCTCACCACCCACGTCTACTTTCTGGACTCTATTGGATAGATAAGACTGTATGAGGTCAATCGCCCGGTTTTTAATGCCATAATATTTTAACTTTGTGATTAGGGTTGCATGACTCACACAGTCAAAGGCCTTAGATAGATCGCAGAATACCCCAACTGCATCCTGTGACTTCTCCCAGGCCTCAAATATATGCTTTAAGAGCGCTATACCTGCATCAGCTGTTGATCGACCTTTAGTAAATCCGTATTGATTACTATGTAGCAGGCCGTTAACGTTAAAGTGGTATAATAACTGATTAAGAATTATTTTTTCAAAGATTTTACTTAAAGCAGGTAATATCGATATCGGTCTATAATTAGCGAGATCACTTTCACTTCCAGACTTAAACATAGGAATGAGTTTACTGTGTTTCATGAGATCGGGAAAAACTCCCTCGTCGATACATCTATTAAAAATATAAGCTAAACATGGTGCAATATCTAAGATAATGACACCCAGCACCTTTGTAGACATTCCCCAAAGATCTTCTGTATTTTTTATATTAATTAACTTGTATGCTTTTACAATACTAGCCTCGTTAATGTAGCTAAAACTAAACTCATTCTTACATTTTGCAACACTAGATTCTAATAGAACGGAAGCTCTGGAGGCTGAAGAGTTTAACGATTTGGTCACTATTTTTGGTATATCTGAGAAAAAACTATCAAATGCATTCGCAACATCCTGTTCCTTTGTCAAAATTGTACCATTTATATTTAATTTGAACTGTATATTGCGAGCCCTTGATTTACCTGTTTCATTATTAATTAATTTCCAAGTTGCTTTTATTTTATTTGTTGAATTTTCTATAATTTTTCTCAAAAACAGTGACTTAGCCGCATGACAAACTTTTTTGAATACTTTTGAGTAATTCCTAACATACAAGATAAAAACTGGATCATCTAACATTGTCTCTCTGGTAGCATATAATTCATACAATGTATTCCTACTTCTATAAATACCCGGTGTAGCCCAGTCGACAAATCTAGCACAATTTTTTGTTTTGCATGTTTTTACTGTAAATATATCAGCATGTTCTTTAATTATTAAATTAGACAATGTGGTGAAAAGATCATTTGGATCATCGATGCATGGTACAAGGGAAACTTTGTGTTCAATTCTACTTTGAAATGTTTTGATGCGGCTCTCTGTAATAGGTCGGTGAGTAAAGTTCTGAGCTTCAACTATACGATCACAAGAAAAGGTGGCGCAGTGACCGTAATGGTCAGAACTAAAATGTTTTAGTACACACTTATGAACTGGTGTGCAACTGCAATAAATGTTATCTAGACAAGTGGCTGTTGTTAGTGTCCCTCTTGTAGGTTCATCAAAAAGAGGACTTAAATTGAAACACTTAAATAAGTTTAAAAGTCTTTCAGATAATGGATCAATCGGAATATTTATATTAAAATCACCACAAACTATTATGATCTTATCACAAGCTATTTTTTGCAATACTTCTTCCATAGTGCATTCATATAACCCAAAATCAGCATTGGGAGGACGGTAAACGCTCACGACGACATGCCGCTCCAGCTCGACACACGACACCTCAATAATTCTTTCAATAGAAAGATTTCTAATATCCTTACGCTCCTTGCATTTTAAGTTATTTTTTACAATAATTAACGAGCCACCACGTATTGCGCTCTTGCGTTTATAGCTGCTGACAATATTGTAATTTTCGTAGAAAGGAAGTACCTCAGATTGTACCATCCAATGTTCAGTGATACACATAATATCTACACTGAAATGATTTAAAAATAATTCACATTCTAATACTTTGCTGGGCAGGCCTTGCATATTTTGGTGAACTACATGTAAACTGCCTGTTTTTCCCATTGTCGACTTGGTTAGTTTAAATGCTGATCAGTTGGCCCTACTACATTTTTTCCCCCAGTACTATTACTAAATATGGGGTTGTCATTACTCTGTGTTATAGTTCTAATAACAGAATCAGAAATATTAAATGCTAACAATTTAGCAATAATTAACTTACTACGTCTACTAAGGTATACATTACCTTTTGTCAAATAAAAATTACTAATAAAATTATTAGTGTCTAAATATAAAATGTCACTATGACGACATGTCAAATTGTATAGTATTAAATTCAAATTGAATATTTTGTCATTGTCTTTAACACTCAATGATTTTGAGTAAGGGAAAGCACATAAAATTAGTTTCCCTAGCCCAAGATCTAGCTTTTCTAACAGGGTCTCAATTAGTTTAATTAAGTCTAATCGCTTGACACCACTACTTTCACCTAATTGAACAATCAAGGTAGTGTCTTTGTCTAAGAATTTATCATTTTTTATTCTATCGATAAAATAGTCCATGGAGACATCTGTGTAACAGTTATTTTTGACTGCCTGTTTCATTAGTCCACCAAGAAGTAATCCCATGCCAGTACCTATCTTGTCAGAGTACAATACAGTCTTCCGGGTCTGGAGACAGGGTTCGAGCTGTCTAACCGGAGGCTTAACCTTTGTAGCCTGTATCACAGTAGGCTGCTGTACTGCTGGTTTGGGAGGCAGTTGCTTACACTTGGGTGGGTCAGTCTGTGTACTATTATTACGCACATGCACATAGATGCTGTCATTGTTTAGAAATACAACATTATTCAAATTTTCTTGATGATCAGAGATCTTCATTTCTGCTTCTCTATATCTGCATGTTAAATCACGAAGCAACTTCTCTAAAGTAATTATTTTATCTGCCATGTGATCTTGGTCTATTGTGTTTCTCCCTATAAGGTTATAACAGGATTGTAATTCCTCTTTTAGATCACATTTTTCTTTGCTCATCTTCGCGTGTTTAAATACATTTTTAAGCTTTTTTAACTTTTTTTCAGATTTTTTAATAAAGTTATTAAGTTTTACATATTTTTTGATTTTGTTACTCCCTTTGATTAATGAGGATCTATTGTTACAATGGGGTGTTGTGAGGTCAACCAATGAGAAGTCAGGTTCACTATCTATCAGCTCCGCCTGTAAACTTAGTCGGGTATTCTGTTTTGAATCCAAAACTTGCCTTGATTCTAATTCGTCAATCTTTAGTCTACACTCGGATATTTCTTGTTGTAAGTCCGAGTTTTGCTGCAGCACAGAAGCATAGGTATCATGGCAGTGGTCCACCGATTGCAGCATAGACTGCTGGTTCTCCATCTGCTCAATGACATCTTCATAACGTTTGTGGAGTTCGGCAAGTTGTTTCTTTAAAATTTTATTTTTGTTCAAAATCACCATCATTTCGGTCTCACTCTCATCTCGTTCTTGCAGCAGCTGTGTACGAATCTCATTGGATTCTTTGAGCTCCGCAGTAGTCGCCTTGAGCTTTGCTTCCAGGTCACAAGCCCGCCTTGTCATGGTCATAGTGCCTCTGGTCTGAAAGAAACCGATAAGCAAGTGAGTATGATGTTTGTTAAAGGAAGTAGGAGGAGGAGTTTTATAAAATTAAGTGGAAATTCGACACAAAAAAGCTAAGAAAGCTTGAAAAGGGGTGGTAGAAAGGTGGTAGAAAGTTATAAGAAAGATAGCTTTAAGATTCAGGAAGGAGAAGTTAAAGCTTGCTTATTATTTCAATATTTAACAGCCTTCAGGCTTTCAGCAAGTGAATAATGACAAAAGGGAGTTATATTTAGCTACTGCTAGTTACTTAATTAGTCAGTAGGTATGTTGGTACTTTATGTTTATACTATTTGACAAAAAAAATATATACCTATGTTGTATCTTTGTCACTTTATATTTTTGTATGTATCCTACTCAGAAATACTGGTTAGTGTTTATTGCAAGTGTTTTATGTAATTAGATCTGTGTGAGGCAAATGTTTAGACATCAACTCAAGCTTCCACTATTTATTGTCAAGCCGAGAGAGAAATAAACGGTGCCTATGTGTGTCGTGATGTGACTCATCAACATTGATGAGAAATTGTATAATGTTGTTTACAAGTGTGTAAGGGGTTAGTAATCAAGTGAAATTATGAATACAAATACTCCCCAGGATTATCCAAGGTCTCCAGGTGATTTATGTGTAGTTCACAGGAACAGTCTCTCCAATTAGTCGTCTTCAAAGTTTTGTGTGAATTCAAACAACACCGGCCGTTCACAATGTCAGGTTCAAACTTTGTTACACTTTTATTTTCGATTTGGCTTTGTTTTACGGTATAAAAACACTTATAGAGCTTATTTATACTGTTTACGATAGATACACAGGTTAAACAATTAGTAATTCACAGTAAAACTTAATTAAAGTTAAAAAAATATTAGAGCAACTTATTAGTACGTCAATCCGCTAGTGTTGCCACACGGCCAAGATATTTATATAAAAGATATTTATTTCTTAAAGAACAAGGTTCACTTTTAGATAATATTAGGTTACAATGTAAGTGGGCCAATCAACTATTATACCCACAATTCGGACAGATCAGATATATTTTTTAGAAATAAAAAAACATTAGTTTTCTTTAGATCTGATTTAATCAGGGCATCAAAGATATCATCTACTTTATGTATCTGGAAGAGCAGCGAAGTTAATGAGTATTTAATATAGTTTTCGTACAAAACAACATCACCTACCCTCAAAAACTGTCACCTGAGTTACCTCTAATCAGCATAAGATATATGGTGAAAGAAACACAAAAATCGTAATTTTTATTTTTTATTTAAGCTTAAATGCATAATCAAATATTTTGGCATAATCAGTCTTGTCATTATTATTAATCTTAAGTACAAAAATAGCTGATATTTTGTATGTTGCGTTACCTTTGTGCAAAAGAGATTGGCTATTTCTTAATTAAACTAAATTTAAATGATATACAAAAAAAACTAGTTATGTATAGAAGATTGACAATTATATAAAATCAAAAAATAGTAATTTAAAGATATTCAATAAAGAAGTAAGAAAGTTATGATCGAATATGTAATTTTTGTTTTGGGGACAAATAGTAACTCCAGAGACAAAATTGGGTAACGCCTAAGACATTATAAAAATATTCGTGTTTTCAATGGACGGCATACAATTGAATAAACTATATAAATAAAGCTAAATTTTCAAACATAAATCAACAGTAAGTAATTTCAAATAACAAAATATTATTTTTCAAAAATATCAATCGAAGTTCCAAATTTGTATTGTCTTTTTCCCAAAAAGTGTGGTGTTGGCAAGATTTTTATAATATCTTCATAATTAACATAGCTCATATCGTTTTTATCAAGTCTGAACCTCTTTGCATCTTTATCAACAACCCGTAGAAAGATAACTTTAACTTCACCGTCTTCTTCAATTGGAGTCAAAGCTTTGCACACATATGAATACATTTTCTTTTTCTTGTTCATGCCATACACATAAACATGCAGAAAATCGCCAGCTGACACTTGTAGTGGTGCTTCATGGTTGCTCGTTGAAGCCAGTGGTCCCTCAAACGTAGCAGCATCTGCAGGATTCGATCCATGGTTTTGGTTTTCTTTGTCATGTTCTTGTTTAGGCTCTTCACCATCACTATCAGATGATCCATAAATAGTTCTGTAAATACTGGGACGAGGCGGTATATTGTTAATTTCTTTCAGTACAGCAAGCGGAACATCATCATCGGATGTATCTGGAGAATAATATCCAGAAGGTTCGAAATTAATATCTTTCGGGTTCTCCAAGCTAACCGGTCTTATTGATTCAACGGTCTTTGTCGAAGACTGAATGTTCACTTGATATGTTTTGGGACTGAGGCAATTGCAAAAACCTCTTTTCGATGATTTACAAAAACAGGTAAGCTGTCTATACTTTAGCGAATTTAGTTTTTCAGTAAATACTTGATGGACTTGTAAAGTTCCAATAAGTCGCGGGATCGTTTTTGGCAGTTTGTCTTGTGTTTTTTCAATAGCTTTGTCTTCTATTAGGAACAGCTTGATTTTACTAGTGTTTTCCATTATACTTACAAATTCTTGTGCATTAGGAATATCCGTACCCGTGGCAACAATCCTGTCTGCAGTGCGCTTCAAGAATCCCCCGATTCCATCCGCAGGACCTTTCCCGTGGCCCGCTTCAAAGAAGGACCAAGTGGTTGCAGCAAATCCATACTCAAAGTATTTTGTGCAAAGCAAGTAAAAGTTTTGCTTCTGACGGTATTGTGTCGATGGTCCATCAGAAAAGAAATGAACCGTATCCACAGCTTCATGTTCATTTCTTATCCATTGTAAGATCGGGTGTAAATGTGTCCAGATGGCGGCAGGTTGGTGACAATTTGACGCAGAAATTGTACAAAAAGAGTTCGCATAATATTTATTTTCAGGATCGTATGTGTACACCATGACAGTGTGCAAGGACACTTGGTTTCGAGAGCCTCCAAAATGGTGGGACTGGACTTCTTCATAATATTTGCAATTGTAGTTTTCACTGAAGTCGACTATAATTGCGCACTCATTAGGTTGCAGATCGTTTAGGCACTCTCGAAAATTATGGAATTGAATTTTGATGTTGTAGACATGTTTCTTAAAGTGGATAATATCCTTCTCAAATGTTTGCAATAACTGAGCAGCGTCATTACATTGTTCTTCTTTTATATTCTTTACTGATTTGAACATTTTCCCATCTTTTTCATATTTTTCTTCTTTTCTAACCCATTCGCTGTACTTTATGACACCAACTACTTTTTCTTCGGCATATTCTATCTTTCTGTTTTTGCATGTCACACAATTATTGTACATACAATCTTTTGACCGGTCGTTGCAAACTGTGGTTTTGATAATTGCACTTAAATCGTTGGTTTTTAGAATATCTCGTTTTCTCAGTGCTTGAGCCTTGTATGTGATGTTAGCGTGAGTTTTACACAAGCACGTTTCTCGAGCATCTACTGATACACTTTTGACAAAAAATGGGCGGTTCTTTGTAAAATAGTAATATGAGCATGACGTGCCGAAATTTTCTTCTTTAAAATCCATATATAGTTTTCGCATTGTGTCCAACAAATACCTCTTCTGTACTTTCTCTCGGTTTCGAGTTACAGTTTCTTTTTTCCCAGCTGTAGCTCTGGAGACATCATCACGGAGGAAAAACTCTTGTATTTTCTGAAGAAGCATAGGTAGCTGCAATGTTGTTTGTTTTTTGGCATACACTCGTTTTAATCCTAATGTTTCATGTATTATTTGAGTTTTCTTTTTAGATTTGTCTATATCGTTATTTTTAAGGAGGTTCTTCATCAATCTTTTTTCTTTGTGGCTCTTAATCTTTTCATACCGCACTTTAATAGAATTTGTCAATATCCTATACTTTTGCTTCACTTTCTGACATTCAGATTCTTTTTCTTTTATTTTGTTTCTAATCAGTCTTTTCTTGTACTTCTCACAGCTTTTCTTCAACTTCTTGTTTTCTTCTTGTAATTTCTTGTTCTCTCTATACACTTTACTTTTATCTCTTCTGACTTTCTTTCGTCCACGTTCTTGAGACGCAATTGATGCCGGAGATGCTGGTGGTAAGTAGTCAAGATTGACTAAACCCGGTACCGGAGAACTTGGTGGTGTTACATCTATGACAGAACGTAAATTCTTTTTCTTCTTTCTGTATTCTCTTTGTCTCAACTTCCAGATGGAATTGGCTTGTTTTTTTTCTTTTGGCGTTAAGTCTTTTGCAAGCCTTTTAACTTTGTGGTAGTGCTCACGATGCTTTTTCTTAGCTTCTTCATATTTTTCAGTGTTTTGTTTGAGTCTTTCTCTATATCTTCTTTGTTTTTCAGCAGCCGATAGAGGCGCCATTTATGAAGTTCTATTTCTGAAAATAATATAAGCAATAAATCATACTTGTAGTCTAATTTACTTGCTGAAACTTAGGTTAAAAAATTCAATAATGGGGAAGTAAGTAGGTGGTAGGTAGGTAATGTATTTGATAAAATGAATCTAAATGGAGCAAATTTTACCGTAAAAACTACATGTAAGTCTCACAAAGTACACAAATGTCTTTGGAGTTACCAAAAATGTATGTGGAGTTACCACTAAAGTAACACTGTATACTGGTAACTCAGCAGACAATTGGTGTATTTTTATAAAAAGAGCACATAAAAATTAGAACATGGTACTTGGCGTAATCTTTAGTCGAAAACATATGTTAAGTACTACGAAAACGTATAATTATAATATATAAATTTTAAACTTACGTCGAGAAATCGCGGTCACTCAGCATACGACACAAAAAGGCACGCACCCCCTCCGAACGTTTTTTGTGGACTGGCGACTCGTCGGCATTATCAAAGGGCTTGACCGCGCCGCGCGAGCGAAAGCAAACAGAACTGATGGTACTTACGGCAAACAGAGCCATCTATGTGTTTCCAGGCTAAATTAATGAACGTAACTCAGTATACGAAAGCAAATGCAACCTAGTAAGGGACACAATTTCAAGATTTTTTTTAGGAAAAGTTATATGTTTTATTGCTATTTTGTATTACACACGTTAAAGTATATTAAATGATCTTGTTCAGTAATAAAAATGGATCGTTAATAAGAAGTATAAGTTAATTTCAAATGAAAGTAAACAAGTGAATGTGGGCTTCAGACAGGAATATTTTGTATGGCGCGTATATTTCATATACTGAGTTACCATAAAATTTAATAGAAATAATTATTTTTCGAGAACTTATTCAGGTTTTCCATTGTGCCTAATAAGTATAGAAGCCATTGTTATAATAATTTTGTAAATTATTATTGTCAATTAGTCCATTTAAATTAAAATACACCAGGGACAGCCTAGTGTGGGTAAAATAGTTGATTGACCCAAGTACATAAAGTACTGGTTTGGGAGTGTTATAACAGTCTCATTATTTAAAAAATATATTGGAAACATATATAAAAATGGACTTGTCGCTTCTTATAAAGCTAGGTAATTTATTGTATTGTTGTGCTCATTAATATGTTGTTTTTTTACCATAGTTGGTTCTGGAAGGATCTAGTACCTACTAATTTTAGAGCTTCTCGTGTTATATTTGTATATTAGATTTTTTTCGTTAGAATGTTATATGTATGTGTGTATTTCTTTTTTATTTATTTAAGTATGAGCAGGCAAGTGTTATAAATATAGATTTTATTGACGTTCAAGATTTGGGTTTTCCTATAAAGTTTTTCTGTATCTGTCTGCCTAGCTACGCGCTAAGTAATACAAAATTATTATCTTTTCAAACTATCAAACTATTATTAGCTTCGTACGCTTGGTACTCCTATGTCCTTCATCGAGATACAATTATCTTCTTACCAAATTTCGTTCGGTCGTTTAGTCGTGAAAAGGTAACAAACAGACACACACTTTAATTTATTAAAATATTATAATAGTTTGGTTGTTTTATTTCTTCGTGTAAGGCAGTGGCGAGCTGTGTGACCTCCTTCACAGCCTTAAATATTTGAAAAGCAATCACGAATCGCTGTTTAGAAGAAGCATGGTATTATATTGGTGGTGTCTAAACTCATAATTGCTGTCCTTTTTTTACTACGCTATAAAGAAAAAGACCGCGTTAATCAAATTAAGTTATACAAAATGTAACAACAGTACCATTGTCATGAGAATTGGGAGCCATAGAAAACACCTGAACCCGACAACTAATGATAAAAAAATTGGTGACCTGTCATACAGGTCTTCGAACCTTTCTCAGGCACCAGTCTCTCACAAAACAGGTTAAAGTTGAAGGTGAAGTTGAAGTTTTAGGATCATTGCTTTAATGATACATAAGCCTGATATTGTTTACAACTTTTGTGAGATAAATGAATAAAGAAATTTAAAAAAAATGGTAATTTTTAAAACTTTTGGAAGTAAAGAATGAAAGAATGAAAAAAAAAACTTGGATATCAGGGACTCTTTGGAATTTCCGTTCGGAATTTGATGTTTATCTAAGACATCAAATACCGGGTTAAATCACAACGATGACGTTTAACGCACCGCCGCGTTTCTGTAAACAGACCATGAAATTGTCCAAATTCGAAATTATGATTGGATTTGTCAGTCCATGGTAAATATAGTCCCAGTTATTTTTAGTCAATAATGATGCTTACCTGGTATTCTTGAAGTTTGGATCGTGTTTTTGCCAAGGCTTCGTTGCGATCGCGACCCCACACCACTAGTTTAGCAATCATGGGATCATAATGCACTGATACTTCATGGCCCTCCCGGACACCTGTTTCGACCTACAACATAAAATATAGTTATAGCAAATCAAACTTAAAAATGTATAGCTATTTACAGAAACAATATAATTAACTTTAAAAGGTCGGCTCTAATTCTTAGTGTTCGTTTATGATCGGTGTTATATCAACGCAATGCACTAATATATTAAACTACCCACGGTACGCACGCGTGGTACCAACATAAAAAGCAGGCTATGTCCGTATGCAAGATACATTCTATCTCGTTACGAAATTTCACTTTCGAATGTATAATATCAGTATGGATATTTTACTTTAAAAGCTTTCGAGAACTGTTACAATACATTTTTATAAACACACTCACCCTGATGAAGATTCTCTATATGAATCGGCACAGAGGCCCAGATTCCGTAGTTTCGTCGAACTAGCTAAAATTTCCTAAAGTACGAAAGATCTTATTATGCTGCCACCAAAGTCCAAATTACAGTAACATTTTTAAATAACAGTTCTAAAATAAGTTAAACTGACGTTTGATACTTTTATTGTATTGATTTTCCTAGTATTTTCCGTAGTTTTAATCAACATCTCTTTACATTACCAAAATCAGCTAAAACAAGTCAATCTTACGTCAATTTAATAAATTCAATTTAAAAATGTTACTCTAATTCCGACTTTCATGCAAACAAAATAAGATAAGAAAATATGAAATGAGAGAATTTCTCAGAAATTTATTTAGTCCGTTGAAACTACAGAATCAAGGCCAGTGTCGGTGCCTTCCAACCAGAGCAGGAGCCCTCGCTTCTACTTACAAGCCTATGCGAGGAGCGAGGAACTCAATACAATGTCTATGTCTTTTACATATACACGTAACATTACTAAGTGTTACGTTGTACACGGAATACGTAGGTACACTTACCGCTTACTTTTATTATTATTATTTAGTATAAATTTAAAACTACGCAATAAACATTTCTATAAACTTTCATCAACAAAACAATACGTGAGCAAAACTCTGCATGTGATAAAAATATAACAATATTGTCATTTAGTTACCCTAACAAGTTCTTCGGGTAAGGGCTGCGTACGTCAATGTCTATGTCTTTTAGTACACGTAACATTACTAAGTGTTACGTTGTACACAGAATACGTACACTTACCTCTTAGTTCTATTATTATAATTTAGTGTAAATTTAAAACTATGCAATGAACATTTCTATAAACTTTCATCAACAAAACAATACGTGAGCAAAACTCTGCATGTGATAAAAATATAACAATAGTGTAATTTAGTTACCCTAACAAATTCTTCGGGTAAGGGCTGCGTAAGTCTATGTAGTGTACCCGCGCGCGGTAGGAATCCAGCTCTTGGCTCTTCCGCGTAGATACGGCATTCCACAGCATGCCCACGACGGATGATCTCTTCTTGCGTCAGCGGCAACGGCTCACCAGCCGCTACACGCAGTTGCCATTCTACTAAATCCGTACCTGGAAACAATAATTGCATTATTACCTCAATGCAGATGCGTTAAGACGATGCCCACAACAAATTACTTTCGTGTAGAAAAAACGAGTCTTTTTGACAGCTACCTATTTAGAGGATATCTGCTTGTTAATTGAAGCCATAATAGTTATAAAGGAAATATAGTATGTGTTTTCAATATTTTGCCTGCTAATTTCTTGTTTTTAATTGTTTTTAATGTAACTGTTAGATTATAATTTAATTATGAAATGATGTCTAAAATATTCATCATCTTCTACTAAAGTAGACGTAATTTTAATTTGCAGCTTGCATATTAAGCTAATTAAAACATTAAGTACCGATAAACTTTTTTTGAGAAATACTTATTTGAATGTTTTCTAATAAAAAAAAAGCGCCGTGAATACGCGTCAAAATGATTTGATCAGGGAGTCGCCTAAATAACGAGACGATATTAAAAGCTTCTTACGAGAACACTTCATTCTTTCTCAAAACTTGTATACGAGTAAATAAATTAAAAAAAGGTAAATCCTCGACACATATAAGAAACTAATATATTTTATTTATTCATTGTGACTATTCCAATGAGCCCAAATAATTATTCATCTACTCTAAGTTGGTGAGTAGTTGAATATGTAGGTCAAGATTAAGTTCTTGCAATGTTATTGAAGTAATAGGATGCCGAATTTCGAATCGATCATGCCTGTCGAAGTTGATCACATACCATCATCAACTCGAAAAGAACTGATGCATGAATCAAGTCACCTTTCGAACAAAAAATACTGAAATCAAATTGGATAATCCTTTACGGAGCTACGATGTCATAGACAGACATACAAATACACATATGCACACGTCAAACTTAACACACCTCAATTTGCTGTGACATTTTTTCCTCAATGTTAGAGGTAAATGTATTGTATGCGCCTAGTCTACCAATTCATCGCACCGTCGTCGTTCACAATTATTCACTTTCTATGACTAAATTATCACCTGTAATCATTTCAGTGATGGGATGTTCCACTTGCAACCTTGTATTCATCTCCATAAAGTGGAATTCGTGTGTGACGCGGTGGAGGATAAACTCTACCGTTCCAGCACCGACGTAGCCCACGGCGCGTGCTGCTCGTACTGCGGCCTCGCCTAGAGATCTGCGGGTTTCTTCTGTTAGTCCTGGCTACGAAATACAGAAAGTAACAGTTATTTTGCGTTAGCTTCTGTCTGCGATTTCGCTGGTAGGTAGATATAATGGTAAGTATTGTGATATTTTCAATCACGAAGTTTCTTGTAACCCGAATAGTATTGTTAATAGTTGCAAAGATATATAATAAGTGCTTACTGCTGGAGCTTCTTCGATAATTTTCTGATGGCGTCTTTGAACAGAGCAATCCCTTTCAAATAGATGGACGGCGTTTCCATGCATATCAGCAAATACCTAGAAAAAAAGTTAATAACTAAGGATGTTTAGCCAAAAGATTAAATAATTCATCTGCAGGATAAAGAATAAATTAACTATAGAAAATAAGTCTAAACAATATCTTTTCTTATAAATTCAAAAACACTTGCCTGAACTTCTACATGTCGTGGATCTGTGATATATTGCTCCAAAAGCATGTTGTCATCACCAAATGATTTAAGAGATTCCCTCTTTGCTGATTCCAATTGAGACAGAAAGTCTGCTTCTGTCATTGCAATCCTCATTCCCTGAAAAAGTTTATATACAAACCAGTTTATATTTAAGTTATATAAAGATTATTTATTTACTGTTGCCAGCTGAAAATAAACCATACAAACATGCTATATAGGGTTGTTTTTTACCTTTCCACCACCACCCCGGACCGCTTTGATCATCAGTGGAAATCCAATTTTTTGTGCTTCAGCCATCAACCGCTCAATACTTTGCTCATCTCCATGGTATCCCTTGACAATTGGCACACCTGCTGCAGACATTATTGCCTTTGATGTGCTGGAAATAGAGTTTAATTTTACATACTGATTGGAGTTTCGGATGTAAACAAAGTTTTGTGACAAGAAAAGCCCGAGAAGAAGATTTATACCTAATAAAGAAGTGCAATACTTTTTTATATGGCTAGTTCTGTTTACTTCACCTTTTAATACCCATATCCCTAATAGCAACAGGTGGAGGCCCAATAAATATTATATCTTCTTGTGCACACTTTTCACAGAATTCTACATTCTCTGAAAGAAATCCATAGCCAGGATGTATGGCCTGACTGTTAGACTGTTTTGCTATGGCCAGTATTTTCTCTGCAATCAAGTAACTCTGTGTGGCTGGTGCTGGTCCGATGTGGTAAGCTTCATCTGCCTGAGGAAGATGAACAAACCTCTAAGATGACATTGTGGTTATTATAGCGGTTATTATTGTGGTTGTGGTTATTATTTAAATAAGGGCATTACCATGCCCAATGGCTTCCTAAGGCAGTAAGGATAAGAAGGTCTGGTGGTGGTCCCAAACCAATTCAACATCATCTAGTTAACGAAACCAGTTGAGCTATCAATAGATTTCACATGTATTTTAACTTATTGTATTTATCTGTACATTTCTGTTATTATTTTTGTAAATAAAAAGTTAGCAATATAAATGAATTAAGTACATGACAGACAATCAGACAACAAACAGCAAAACTGTAAAGATTCCTTGCAGACTTCAAACCTACACTTGACTACATTGATGTACAGTATACTATGATTAAAATCAGTTAAGATAGTACATATTTGTTTTACCATTTCAACATGCATAGCATGTTTGTCAGCATCAGAAAACACAGCAACAGTTCTGATGCCAAGCTTCTTAGCTGTTCTCATGACTCTGCATGCTATCTCCCCTCGGTTTGCTATCAATACTTTTCTGATCTGCCTAAGACTTAAATCTTCTTTAATATTTTGCGCATGATTGAACCTTGCAGAGAATGGTAGTTTTGTTGAAGGGCTGTAAAACAGACAAACTAGTTATTTAGTTACCTGTTTTAATTTAAGATATTCAAACAGTCCTAATGGGAAACTGACATTGATATTAAATTAGCCATAAATAGAAATACAAATAAAAATGTTTATTGCACTAATGTTGATACATTTAGATTTTATTACACAATTTGTTTTTGTGACAAACATAATCCCTGTTAGCACACAGCAATATTTCACTATGGGCACTTTAAATTATACATAAACAATCATACTAAAGTCACTCACCATTGTCGGAAAATATATTTTAAATAAGACATTCTGACCCACACGTAGCTAGTTTACTACTATTGATAAAGCAAGAAATCAGTGTTGTTTTTACTAAGACTTTAGACTTTTGAGTGATAACACGAAATTATAGGTAAATAATTAAAAGATTACGTCAGCTGTCTCTCAGGCAGGCTCGTTTAGTTTTTATCACTGGGTTATAATCAGAAGTCTTATCAAGACATTAACAATTATAATTATTATTATTACTACTCAAGGACACCGCCGTTTTTTCAGACCAGCTCCGGATACTGCTCGCCTAATAATACGATTGTACCTCGTTTATGTTAGATCATTTTATTTGGCAGTAAGGATAATGCGCTTCATTATAAATAGATAATTGAAATAAAATCCAATTTTTAAAAAACAACGACAAATTATTCATTGTTTACGTTGTGTTGTCATTGATGTGATCAATCAATGTGATGGATGCACTGACCTCTATACTACTAGTACGCTGGACTGGCTATACCATACAAAATGACAGCTATTTTCTGTGCCGATTTGAAGCGCCTCCCTTGAGTGTACTGAGAACTAAATTTGACATTTATTGCTCAATAAGCGAATGGCCGTCGTGTTGTTTACATTGTTTCCGCGATCTTATTAACGTTTTAAGTGTTTAATATGTGTTTAATCTGGTATCATACAGTTCAATTTATAGTTATACTAGCATAATACTTATTTTCACCGGCAATGAGAGTGTGTGTGTTTTGCAAAACTCGTTACGAGAAGGGAAGCGGGATAACCTTCCACAAGTAAGTGAATTTACAATAATATTCTATAAATTAAAATGTTTTGTAAAGATAATACCGTCACTAGTAATATTACATGCCATTATAACATATTTGACTTGATATTACCGAGTTTTGATAAACATAAACAACACAATAGTGTTGTCGATATTCCATATCGATAATATTTGTCGATGTTTTTTCTGGCATAATTTGTATCATTCAATGAACGGTTTGTTTTTAAATTACAGGTTCCCAAAAGACTCTTCACTAAAACTGTGGCTTAAAGAGATGAAACTTGTTGATCGGCGTCCCAAAAAAAATGATCATCTTTGTTCGAAACATTTCACACATAACTGTTTCATCAAACACGAAACACGTACTTCTTTGAAAAGAGGCAGCATCCCTACAATATTTAGCATGGGTAAGTTTAAAAAACATATTATATGGAGTAGGTAGCTTGGTTTACCGAAGTTGCATGGGTACGATCATTTTAATCCCTGATTAAAACTGTGTTTATTATCTTAGAAAGTTATTACTTGTGTCTTTTCCATTATGAGATATGGCCTTTGCTTACAGGGTCTTCAGGGGCGACAACTCGCCCACTATCTACTCACAGAGGTGATCTGGCGACTAATGACATACGAATGGACTGCAGTACATTGTTCTCTTCCGAACACATGGTTCTACCAAAGCATGGAAGTCTAGAATCCGATACAACATCCACCGACCAAGGTGACTCTGTGGTCGAACAAGGCTCCATGCATTGTGATACTTTGCAACAACCAGAAAACATGGAGATTCTGGACCAAGATTATTCATTTTCAAGTTGGTACCTTCAGACCTTGATTTTTAGGGTTCCGTACCTCAAAAGGAAAAAACGGAACCCTTATAGGATCACTTTGTTGTCCGTCTGTCTGTCTGTCAAGACCCTTTATCTCGGAAACGTGTAGATGTATCGAGTTGAAATTTTAACCGAATACGTAGGTCTATGGTCCCTTTAAGCTCTGAAAAAATCAAACTTCTAAGTCAAGCAGAAAAAAGATACGGCCGTTTATGCAGCAAAAAACGTACAATTCGAAACTCGTGGAAGCCTTATGTTAATCTGAATTGATCGGGTTCTTTCCTTTGACCTAGAACTATGAAATTTGGCAAGGAATAAGGTCTTGAACTGTATGTACAGACAAAAATCTGAAAATCGTATATTTTTAGTTAAATCACAGAAAAAATAGGGACTCTAAAAGATGTTTCACGCTTGGTGTTAAATGTGTTTATCTCAATTAATATTGTTTGAGATTGGTTTTTAATAGATATATATATATGTCAATTTTGTTTATAGGTCTCAGCAAAAGCTGCAACCAGGAACAGACAACTACTCCAATGAAGGCTAGGTCCATATCTGAAGTCTGTGTTACTATCAAGCATGATCATCGCTATGAAACCACTCCTAGGACATCCAAAAAGACATGGCAAAGAGTTAAAAAATCTTTGAGATCTACACAAAGTCGTGTAAAAGTCTTATCTCAACATGTTAATCGCTTGAAAGCCAGCGTCTCTAGTTTACGAACTGTAATTACTGAATTAACAAAAAGGAAATTTATTGATGATGACTGTGCTGCAATGCTAAATCAGTATGATGATTTTAAACCACAATTGTTTAAAAGAATGTTAAAAAATTCAGTTAACAATGTAAGTCATGCCAAATATGCTCCAGAATTAAGATCCTTTGCTATAACACTCCATTTTTACTCTCCGAAAGCGTACGCCTTTGTAAGAAAGAAGTTTAATTTAGCATTACCACATCCGCGGGTAATACGATCATGGTATAGTTCTGTTGACGCAAATCCAGGATTTTCAGTTGAAAGTTTTAATGCTTTGCGACTTAAAAGTAACCAAGCAAAACAGAATGGAGAAAAACTGATTTGTTCTTTAATAATAGATGAAATGAGTTTAAAAAAAAGTTGCACTCGCAGCCGTGATGGTATAACGCGTGGTCACGTTGATTTAGGCATCGATTTAGAAAATAATGATTTACCTGATTGTAAAGATGCATTGGTTTTTATGATTGTCCCGTTAAAGGATAATTGGAAATTGCCAATTGCCTACTTTTTCATCAATGGGTTGTCTGCTGAGACAAAAAGTGCCCTAGTTAAACAGGCTTTAATTCGCTTGCACGATGTTTCAGTAGAAATATGCTCCATTACTTTAGATGGACCACCCGAACATTTTTCGACAGTTGCTAAACTAGGTGCCGTCTTGGACGTAGGAAATAAAACAAAGCCTTATTTTGAGCATCCTATGGATAAAGATCACAAAGTTTATGTAATTTTTGACCCTTGCCATATGCTTAAAAATATTAGGAATTGCTTAGGTGATTTAAGGGTGCTAAAAGATCACGAAGGAAATTTAATAAAATGGGAATATGTTGAAAAATTGGCAGCATTGCAGGAAACTGAAGGTTTGAGGTTAGGAAATAGACTGAAGAATTTACATATTAATTATAAAAAAATGATAATGAAAGTTTATCTTGCAGCCCAAACTCTGAGTAGCAGTGTTGCAGATGCAATTGAGTTTTGCGACACAATTTTAAAACTACCAGAATTCCATAATTCTGCTCCAACTGTAAGGTTTATCAGAGCAGTTGATCGTATTTTTGATTTTTTAAATGTCAGAAACCCATGGGGTCGTGGGTATAAAAGTCCACTTAAGACTACAAATGAGAAGAGGTGGAGGTCTAAAATAATGGATGAAATCAATTACCTCAGTCAAATAAAACTAATCGATGATAGATTTGTAGTGAAATCACGCCGTAAAGCAGGTTTTTTAGGGTTTTACAATGCTGCTATTTCAGTTCTTCATATCTACGACAGATATGTTAAACTAAATAATCCGGAACTGAATTACTTGTTGACGTACAAATTTAGTCAAGACCATTTGGAATTGTTTTTTTGTGCGATTCGTAGTCGAGGTGGTTGGTGTCCAAACCCAACAGCTGCTCAGTTCGTGACTGCATATAAACAATTGTTGATTCACCATGAAATAAGCAGTTCCACTGGCAATGTTCAGGAAAACGACGTAGCCATATTAACGGTAGCATCTGGTTCTTCAAAAGGGGCTAAAATTGATAAATTTAATGTAGATGTCTATAGTAATGCTGAAAACATACGTACAACAAAAAAATATCGTTTAGATGAAACAGAATATCCGACGCTGCAAGATGAAATGAGTGAATTTTTACACTTATATTGGGCCGTACCTGACTCAAATGTAAACGAAACGTCTAAGCAGTGTGTTGGATATATTGCTGGTTTTGTTGTTCGAGCGTTACGAAAAATAATTAAATGTGACGATTGCTTGATTGCTTGTGAATCTATACCACAAGATCCGGTATTGAATCGCAGAAATGGGATTGCTCTTATTGTGCAAAAAACAAGAGGAGGTTTAACGATACCTTCTGCAAGTGTAGTTAATATTTGTTTTTTAGTGGAATCATTATTCCGTCATGCTTGCCAAAACAATAATGGAAAACCGCCAATAGAACAAAATTTTTCTGCAGTATTAACTGTAAAGGCGTTAAATGATCTTACACATAAAACGGCAACATTGTTTCCTGATCTACAAGACCATTTTAAGGACACTTTGGTATCAGACAGTTTTAACAGTCACTTTCACACTCTTGTAAAACAAATTATCATCAAATATATAGATATCCGTCTATATGCAGCAACAAAAATATACTCCTTGAATATTACAGGCGTTAATGTACGGAATTTCTTATCTCGACAAATTATATGGGCTCGCCAATAATTCGTTGTCATTAAATTTAATACAATTCAAACTTAGAGCTGTAAATAAATTGCTTTTAAAGTAGGATAAAATATAAGAACATAAAATTAGATTTAATAGTATCGCAATAGGTATTAGGTAAGTTTTCTTCGTTCATTAGTATTTTTTTATTTTTTTCACTATTCTAAATTTAGTCACTTACATAACAATTGAAGGTTTATTTTAATTTCAAATTTAAGTTCGTTATATTCAACAATGTATAGATTTTTTGTCCATTTATCTGTATGTCTGTTTCTCTGTGTCTCTGTTTGTCTGTTTATTTAGACGCTCATCACGCAGTATGACGTCCCGGAAGTGTCATACATAGGCTTTATATCCCAAAATAATGCGAGTGAAGCCGCGGGCGTCTACTAGATATTGTATATATTTTTAATTATGTTGTTTTTGTAATTATATATTTTTTAGCAAAATCATTCATCGTTTTATTGGTACCATCCCTAAAGTTTTTCAAAGTACTTAATAGCCTATGTTCACCACAAATCATGCAGGACCCTTAGTAATAATATTTATTTGTTGTCTGTTATCAGTGTTAGTCGACATTATATATAAAATGTTAAAAAGGGATAGAGACGTACCTATAGGCTAAAAGTAGATTTTTTGTCGATATAATTTGTTACATTGTCCCGTCCCTATTATTAGTTCCGTGGACGTTCACTGGCGTTGTCAGCGCCAAAATGGCGAAAATCAAATAGGCACAAAACGATGCGGCGTATAGCAAGTCCAGCGTACTAGTAGTATAGAGGTCAGTGGATGGATGGGATGGATAATAGTAGTGTAGTGAATTTAATTTTTGACTTGAATGATAAACGCAAATTCGTAATCGTTAATGGCATGTGTCATAGTAATGTCAATTTTGCCAGTGTCAAGTTAATGTTTATAGTAAAGTGTCACAAAGTCGTTAGTCATTTGTTATTTTATATAAATGGTGCCTTTCACTGGAGAAAAATATGGATGGCTAAGATCTGAAAGTCACTAAGTCCACTTTTTGTTGTTTTCATGTTACCAGTTCAAAATAATCTTTTTTTTTTCTCTATCGATTGGTCTAATCGATGTTTCTCTAAGATATATCTAAGTGGGTTTTTCTCAATGCTTAAAATCCCTTAATCCATTTAGTTCAGCTACAAAAGTAACTTAGTCCTAACTCACGACAAATTTTAGGGAAAAAATCTCTAAATCATTGTTATAATTCTAATACGTATGTAACTAATTTGATTTGATTTGATGTAATTTGATATATAAAACAAGAAGTTTTCACCTTGATTTTAAAACTTTTAAAAATAAAAGAAGGTGAACTATTGAATTAATTGGTGAAAGTGTGTTTATTTTACGTTGATGACCATGATTCATATAATTATTTATCTGGTGAATGTGAATGAAGTGTCCATTCAAAATACACCTCAATTATATCGCCGCATCGAACACGTCGAAGTTCACGTGGGAACGTGGTAGCAAGTTTTTATGATTAACCGCTAATATCTAAATCTTCTTGATTGTCATTATAAAGTTCGGTTTTTAACTTTTTTTTAAACTACCCTTAATATTCTAGGTATTATTTTTCAAATGCGTTAAACAACTGTTTAGATTAGTTTACAGGCTAACACAAAACTAATCAATACCGAGACGTCTAGCAACAAAGAAATGAGAAAAAACCATGAAGGTTAATGAAGTAATGGGAGGAATGGTATCCGATGATAAGTTTCATAGTGATGCTACGCAAAGCGGGAACATATAAATAACATATATTTTCTTGTGGTAGGTACCTGAATAAGCGGTTGAAATAACAAATTAAAGAAGTAACGTATTACAGAATTAAAGTACCTACAGGTGATTTTTATACACAAGAAGAAATACCGGAAGTGAGGACATTTTATTTTGATTTATTTGAGGAAGCTGAAAAGTCTACTGAAACAAGGGAAGATGAACGTAGAAGAAATAGATTGAGACTTAAATTTGTGATACTGAAATACTTATGGGTTTTTAATATACTGTAGATGATAAAAAAACAATTATTTATTCATAACCTGAGCTTTCATGAGAACTAGTTTTGAAAATATTTCACTATAGCCAAGGGATATTGCTAAGAAATCCGTAACTAGACAAAATTTTCACTAAGTCCATTAACAAAATCATTAATCTGATACAACAGAGTTAACATTATTATAACTTTGAGTATGCCATTATATAGTGTAGTATAAGCCTATGACATATTTAAAAAAAAAACTCGCATGGTTACCTTATAAATTTATTTAAATTTTTTTTCTGTAAAATGGAGTTATTGACTTTTTTAACTAAGCCATCCAAATAAAAAAAAAGAATTTGGCCGTATATTGGCCGTATTTGGCCCATATACGGCCAAAAATAATCTTAACGAGAGTTTAATGTAGATATTTGAAATGAAATGTCAGCTTAGACAGAGCGCACAGATGCGTTAACATCCTACCTAAAAGTAATAGTTTGTTTGTGGCGCACAACACAGGCAAGGCCACAAGCAGAACTGTCAAAATTATTAACTATTTTTTTTATTGATATGACTGTCAGTGTCAGCTTTACTTACTGCACAATGTCATATTTTGTTTTTCTGTTTATTCAATTCAATTTATTTCATCAAATAGGCACAAAAGTACACTTTGTAAAGTGTGGTAGGTAAAACAATATCAATACAATAAAAAATAAAATAAAATGTCAATACAATAGAATACAATGCTAATACAATACTATGTCAATACAATCAAAATAAGTGAAATATATAAATTTGACTTATCAAAGTACTTATTACAATTTAAAATAAATTACATTTCAACTTAGTACCAAACACAAAGTTGGAAGGTTTATAATTATCAATATTTTGTACAATATACATATTATGCTACATTTAAATTATAAGCAAGACAGTTGTAATTGTGAGACATTTCATCAACAGTAACAGATACACTCTGCCAGTACATCCTATTCGATATGAACTCAAAAGATCTGTAATAGGCCATTTGTATCAGCATTTGCTTCAACTTGTTTTTAAAGGTTTTGTCATCTAAGCTAGTTATACATTCGGGTAGTATATTATAATAACGAATACTGTTATTACAAAACGACTTATTGGTTTTAGCTAAGCGTGTTGAAGGCTAGATAAAATTGTCTATGTTTCTTGTTGCGGCACTGGCGGCATTGCCACGTTGAATGAAAATGCATAGCCAATAATAATATGCTAAATAATATGAGTTGAATAATATGCTGAGCCAGATAGGAACCAGCTCTTGGGTCACGCAGTGTGACGCCGTGAAATCATTTTGAAAACACGGTGGGTTCCTGTTTCCCACGGGCCCAGAGTCTCAACTCCAAAAGGCTCAAATATGTAAGCCTTATCTATCTATATCTATAAAAGGCGATGTGTGTAGATATGTATGTTCCCGAACGACTCCGAAACGGCTGGACCGATTTCGATGACATATTTAGGAAACTATCAGATTGGTCTAGCGGGTAATCCTGTGAAGTTTCGTAGCGACTGGATCAACAAAACTTCTTTTTTTTGCATTACTGAAATTTGATACGGAAATATGTAGATTGTGTCTTATGAACGGACTTAGCTAAATTTTATGTATGTGTACCTACTATGCGTGCGAAGCCGCGGGCAGAAGCTAGTTGTATATAAATAATAATAATAATAGAAATTGAATGGGCTAAAATTGACTTTTAATCAGCTCTATATATTGCGATCACTAAATCAATCTGTGATCAAAAAATCGATTAGAAAAATCGAAGAAAACGGGATCTGAAAAATCTAACTAAGATCGGAATTCGGAACGTCCCTATGTGAGCTAATTCGTTGATATTGATAACAGTGATGCCAGATTAGGCGACTTATCACCCTTTAAGCTATCTCGACGGATGGCGGGGTGACCAAAAAATGCGATCAGCGACTGGTCGCCGTTTAGGCTATTTAAGAAATAAAAAATTTTGATATTAGGCTACGTCCATCAAATTTTTTATTACAATTACTATAATAAGTAGGTACAAAATGGATAAACCGGATTGTTTGTTTCATTTCATTCAGTCAATGTCAGTTGATGTGAATGTCATTTATTTTTTAATAGCGTGAGAAGTGAATGAAATGGTGGTGGTTAGGTGGATGCCTTTTTCGCGGCATTTAATCAATCAATAAATGGAGGAATCCTTGATTAGCAGTCGACGAAAAAAATATATTTTTATTTATAATAAAAGCTTTAACCCTACATGATAAAACCATTAAATGTTAAAACAGTTAATAAGTCTAGCCGTTTTTACTATGTTGCTTTATTGTTGTTATTTTATTACTAAAGCTCTTCAAGAAAAATAACATTACATGCTTACAGTATTCACCTTCAATATTTTAATTATCAAGGCTTAGTACATACATATATACATACATAACATACATATATGTTTTATTTCCTGTTGAGTCTAAGCAAAAAATAGGTTATCATAGTATTATTTTCCCGTATTAGACATGCTACATTGCTTAATTCAAAGATAAGTGATACTTATCTTTGAATTAAGCAATGTAGGCTTATTTATTAAATAAACCTACATTTTGGTATTAAAAAAAATGGGCAATTTTAGGCTACTTTTGTATTTTTTTTTGCGATTTGGACCGAGCTTTATCTGGCAACAGCAACACTGATTGATAACAATAGATAGTTTGTTTGTGGTTGTTAGCGAGTTTGGCCGTTTGAATTGAAATTATTATTTTGTTTGAAACTGGCTTCGGCAAATTAGATTATCTGTATTCCTTTGCCTTACGAAGAAATTAGGATCTTTAGAAAAATTGTGTCATGCAAAACTATGGGCATTAAAGGCCTATGGACGGTTATAACGCCATTTAGTGAAAAGAAATCTTTACACGAAGTAAGTGCCAGGCTTGATTATTTACCTGCCTACTTGAAATCCAATGACAGAAAGCGAATATTCAGTGATAGGCAGTGTCTCCAGATTGGAAAAGTGAATTTACAGTGAAGGCTATTTGAAATTACAGTAGATTTATTAAAATTACAGTGTTTTCCAATCCTAAAATACAGTATGTTTTACAGTAAATAGTAATAAAAATTTTATTTTTTTTAAACATTTTTTAACTAATAAATCGAAGGGGCATGCAGGCTGCCAAGATAAAACGAGATTGGGCGCATCGGATCGGGATCGGGTTCATGTCGTGTCACAAGAGTAAAAAAAAATTAGTCACTATCACTTTGGTTTAGTCCAGGAGCTGGCTCAGTTTTATAAATAGTTGAGTTAAAGGCCTTCATCATATTGTCATTAGGCTTGAAATTGACACAACTCGTTGCATGACGTTTTATAGCCTGCTGTGCTAGAATATTCCCTTTTATGGTATTTGTGATAAGGCGGTTTCTTTTCTTGGTTTTGATGTCGTTGATCTCACTAAATTTCCTTTCACATTCGGCATTTGAATTGGGTAGTGCCAAAATATCTAACATAAACTTGGCAACTAGTGAAAATTCGTTCATACGGCTCACCTGAAATAAAAAAAAAACTGTAGGATTCATAGTTCCATCCTATTTTGTCAAAATAAAGAAAAATAACTCACTTCGTGCCAAAAGGTGTCTGGTGCTTGATTAATATTTATTGTGTTTCTAATGCAGGGTAGCTTTCTCCATTGGTCATCTAGCTTTTCGTTTACGCTTTACGTTTCGTTTCATCCATTTAGATAGTTTTTTTTATTTTTACTAAGAACTTCTTAGAAACTTGAAATTACAGTGTCTTTCATACACTGTATTCACATAATACAGTGTACAGTGAAAATAGTAGAATTACAGTAAATCTACTGTAATTACAGTGCATCTGGAGACACTGGTGATAGGTACTGGATAGGTAGTGGTAGTGGACGACAGCACAAAGTAGGTATTTAGTACTACCCGTTTATAACTGGCACTTATTTCGAAAATTTATGCTAAGTGCATGAAATGAGCACACTTTAATCCTCTCACCACACTGGTTCGAAATTACTAGTGACACGACAAGAAGAAGACTGTCAGTAGTTAAGTAGGCTTAATAAAGAACAATATTTTACAGTTAAGGGGTGAAACACTTGCAGTAGATCTGTCCGGTTGGGTCTGCGATAGTCAAAATGTTACAGAATACTATATTCAACCCAAATTATATTTAAGGTAAGGATAAAAGTAAATTTCATCCCAGTGTGTTAATCTTAATTGTCTGTCTTATTAAAAAATATTGTTCTAGAAACCTGTTCTTCAGGACAATTTACTTGCTACTAGCAGATATTACCCCTATCTTTGTGTTGGAAGGAGAAGCCCCCCAACTGAAGCAAAATGTTATGGCTGCTCGTAATGCAATACAGTTCCGAGGAGCAGCACCTAAAGCTGATGATAGTAAAAAGAAGCCCGATGTGACTAGAAGAAGATTTGGAGGAGTCCTTAAAGAAGTGAGTCTCTCAGTAATATAATATTGTATAGTCAATGTGTGTAAATGTAAACAGTTTTGAAAAAACAAATTGGTTGTGGTACTCTTACCGCCATTAAAAAAAAAAGTGATGATGTGGTGTAGTAATTTTTTTCAGGGACCTCAGGGATTAAGTAAGGTACAGATAGACAATTATTAAGACCTTTTAGAACATTTATTTTGTATTTTTCAAAACATTTACATTTACCTCAACATATTATTTTAAAAATTACTTATTTTGAGGTACTTGTAAACATGTTATTCTAAATTATATGCTAAATAATTCAGAAAAATAATGTGTAGTGCGAAAACTAGGACTCTATAATAAGTATTTTATTCTAAAAAGCCTTTATCTATAGCCTTTACTAAAAATATCTTTAGTAACTCTTTGAACTGAACCTGAGGTAAATGGAAATAATTTACTTGTTTTGAGGTAATTGTAAACTAAATGATTCTGTCAGTACAACATTAGTACTAATAAGGGGAGGTAAATTAAAACAATTTTGTACAATATTTGTAAGACATTTATTTTAAGAGAATCATGCTTTTTCAAACACACATACTGGTTTTTGAAACATGTAAAAAATTTGTTCTCCTTTTATGTTTACATGTGCCTTTCCCCACACCTCACCTAGAAGTTCAGTAAATTTGTCTTTTGATAAATGAGCACTGCCTTTCCCCATCTGTTTAATGCCATGTTCTACCAAGGTTTTGTCCCATTACGTCTTCACAGGACCAAACACACATTTATCTAAGGGTTGAATACGATCTGTCATGTGACTCGGAAATTTGACTAGGATAATGTTTGCTTTAATGGCATCTTCGACTATTCTGACACTGATATGACTAGAATGACCATCATATATTAAAATAACTTTGTGATCTGGTTCGTTACGATCTTCTCGAATCTTGTTTATATATGGTATGAAACCATTAACAAGCCAGTTGTGAAAAGTAACTTCTTCCATCCAGCTGTTCTCGGTCGCTCCGAATAAAGTGCCCGGATATGCCTTGTCAGACACCCATCTTGCCTGTACAGCGGTTCCTTTAAATACAATACATGGGGGCAAAAACTTGCCATCTGCAGAAACACACGCCAACACACTAGTCGATTCTCGACCAGAGCCATCTGTGACACAAGAGAGAGCCGTTCCTTTCTCACCAATGGCTCGAAGCTCGAAGTTTCGAAGGATCGTGATGAAACCCACTTTCATCGGCATTAAAAATATATCTGGGCTTATCTGCCAGGTTGTTATTTGCTACTTCAGTGAGAAGCATGTCAAATATACTCGCCTCGGTTGGCGGTCGGCTGTCGGGGGCAGCCGTTTGTAAAAACGTAGAAGTTTAGCAGCTGCCCCAAACAAACCGCTCTCAGAGCCAGTCCCAAGCCTGGATAAAGAGTGAGGGTCCCCGAAACCCCCAAATCTCCAAAACCCCATCCTATGCCCCTCTCCCCAATATCACCACCCACTGTCCAATACACCCATCCTTTCCTAATCCGCTGCGGAGACCTGTGGTTCAGCTCCGTGGGCCTGCCTTTAATGGCAGGGGTGAATCACCTACGTTTTTGATGCTGTGCGTAGGGGCCCGTGAGGGGGGATGCAACTGACCTGGTGGCTGAGCGGACAGACGTCTCTTCTGCAACACTCCACTTCGGTGTGAATTTCCTCCAAAACGGGGGGCCATCGGTCTAACCAACCATGGCAAATCAGCATATCGGTCGGCCTTCAGCTGCCGAGGTGAGAGGGGGGGGGTCGATGGGGTCTGCAGTCGGCGGTGCACGCCCATGGTGGTGACGATGGTGGTCAACGTCAACATTGGTGGTGCCGTTTAGGCTCGTAGGCAACGCGATCACCCCCTCTATATCGGACTGGTTGCCCTGGTGTAATATATATACACATATATACACCCCCCAAGGCGTGGACTCCGTGGTGGGTGGGGAGCCGGAATGATGAACCAAAAAACCCTAACATGTCTAACATACAAAAAATTTACCACTCTGACGCCCCCTTGATAGGGGAGGCGGTAAAGGATCTGGAGGCGGCCTTCGCGGTCCCGCAGTCCAATACTGCTGCCTGGAGGGTTGTAAACCCGAAAGGTAAAAACAAAAACATAAAACAGAACAAGCTAGCTGGGAAAGAGGAGCAAAGGCCACAAGCCGGCCCCTCCGGTACCAACGTTCGAGCCCCCGTGGAGGCTAACGTCCCGGGGGGCAAAAACGTGGAAAGGCTCGACAACAGGAGAGGTGGCATCGGACCAGAGGACGCTCCGGCGAAATACCCTGGACCGAGCCACTTCTATAAACAAAGGAACAGAGCCAGGTCCGAGCCCGAACCGCATGCCCCGGCGGTGAGATCTACAGGCCCGCCTGTAGTGACCGTCGTGCCCGTTGGTCGCAGAGGTAAGGGTAAGGCCAAACATGGCAACCGGAACAAGCGCCAGAGGCGCGCCAACATGGCAGTCTCACGACAGGCACAGACCCCGGCCCACACCGAACCGAGTAAAAGAACGCGGGTGGACGACACAATGTCTCCAAGGGGGGAACACAAAAAGCAAAAACTCGACAACACACGTCGCGCCCCACCGAGCTACGCGGAAGTTGCGCAAAGCAACCTCCAAGTCGCGGTAGCTAGGGCCGACAACCAAGCACTGACAGAGGAACAAACCACCTTGGTGAAGAGGTACCTCGAGCGTCGGATTCTGGAGGACGTTAAGAACCTGGACGTCGACTTCTCGCCACGCTTCATGGGCAGGCCGATTATGGCGGAGGGAGCCCTAAAGCTGTGGTGCGAAGATACCCCTTCGCTAAAGTGGTTGACGAACGCGATCGAACAACTGCCAACGACATCCTCCCCAAAGTTCAGGGTTGTTAAACAGAGCAAGCTGGTGAGGAAGGTACGTGCCGCCATTTTCATCCCAGACTGCACCAACAGTCTGGAGGACACAAGCCTGGTCTTGGCAGACCAAAACAGGTGGGCGAAGATCTCTTCGTGGACAGTCTACACCCACAGTAACCTGGAAGACGACATCCTTTTCGTGGCTGTAGGTATCCCGGAGAATCTGGTGCCAGAGCTCATGAAGAGAGACCGCAGGCTGGCTCACAACTTGGGCAACATCTACGTATGGTTCTACGGCAAGGATGGAGCCTTGCAAGATGTACCACCCCAGGCTGCACGAGGAACGAGGTAACGAGGAAGCCGCTACACAACCGAAACCCAGCGCCTCGCTATCCCCCGATGACGGCCTAGACAAGCACTTAACCGTGCCGCCGTCCTCACACTCGTCACCTAGACCGTCGTGTTCCAAACCGATGGAGGAGATGTGTGTGAGTCTGGAGGATAAGCTGGACCTGGAGGAGTCAGAGGAGGAGGGAAGCCTAGATGATGGTGACCCAAATCCCGCTCTGTAACATCGTTCAAGCAAACCTCCAGCACAGCCTCACTGCAACGGCTAACCTACGCAGAATGCTGGAGGCCCAAAACAACAAGACCATCGCCTTGATTCAGGAGCCGTGGATCAGGGCGGGGCGTGTATGTGGTCTTAACAACTTAAACGGTAAGTTACTGTATGACATTACTTGTACAAACCCACGTGCGTGCATTTATGTGCCACATAACATAACGACAGTGCCCCTCACCGAGTTCTGTTACAGGGACTTAGCAACGGTCAGACTACAAGTCATGACCGGGGGGATGATCGAGGACATAACGTTGGCTTCAGCCTACATGCCTGCTGGCGAAGCCATTCCCACAAAAGACGTTATGGACCTGGTAAGACACTGTGAAACAAATAATTCTAAACTTATAATTTCAGCTGAAACAAATGCGCATCACCCTATATGGGGCATGCCAACACCTAACACAAGAGGGGACGACCTGGTAAACTTCCTGTTTACCACCACCCTCACTTTAGCAAACATCGGTGCGAAACCGACTTACGTTACGAAGCGGCATCGCACCATCATAGATCTCACTTTGGTAACAGGAAACTGCCCCGACCTGGTACACAACTGGAGGGTTTCAGACGAAACTTCCTGCTCTGACCACAGATGGATCAGGTATGAACTAACGATAAACATTTTAATACCAACACCCACACGTAACCCTCGAAGGACGAACAAAGCTTTGTTCGTAAACTCTCTAAAGCAGTACCTTCGAGAAAGTGAAACTGGGATAAGCATATCAAACATAACTGACATAGATGACAGCATTCAACACATAACCACCAGTCTAACCAAAAGCTTCGAGGACGCCTGCCCTCTCACCATAGCCCGTGAAGCTGAAGCCGGCAGGAAAGGCTGGTCGAAAGAACTGGAAAGACTGAAACAAAAGGTACGTAAACTATACAACAGAGCTTTAAACACCTACATCGATGCAGATTGGGACGAATACAAGAAGGCCCAAGCCACATACAAAAATGGTATTCGTCGCAATAGTCGTCATAGCTGGAAAAAGTTCTGCACAAACATTGAATCAAACTGTAAAGCAAATAGAATCAGGAAAGTCCTCGCCGCTGAAACAAAGCGGGAGATAGGATCTTTAAAAAGACAGGACAACACTTACACTAAATCAACAACAGAGACACATGAACTCCTAATCCAAACACACTTCCCAGGATCCAAACTGATTAAAGATACTAATTGGCCAAGAACCTGCGATTCCATACCATCGGAGACAGACTGGGCTGTCGCTAGGACGATAGTAACAAAATCAAAGGTGAACTGGGCCATCAACACCTTCCAAACGTACAAGTCACCAGGCATAGATAACATCTTCCCCGGCCTCTTACAGTGGGGGGGACCATACTTAGACGAAGTGTTGACAAACACTCTAAGGGCCTGCCTAGCATTCCGCTACGTGCCACTACAATGGAGAGAGGTCAAAGTCATATTCATACCGAAGCCAGGTAAAAGTGACTACACAGAGGCAAAATCGTACAGACCGATTAGCCTCACGTCTTTCCTACTAAAAACCCTGGAAAGACTATGTGCTAGACACAGTAGAGATAACATACTTACAACAGCTCCCTTACATCCACAACAACATGCATATAGCGCGGGCAAATCAACTGAATCAGCTCTACACAGAGTGGTAAGTAGAATAGAACGCGACATAACAAACAAAGCGCTATGTCTAGCCGCCTTCATAGACATAGAAGGTGCTTTTGACAGGACAAACTTTAACAGTATAAAGGCTGCTTTAAAAAACAAAAACGTGGAACAAACTCTAATTGACTCGATTCTTAACATGCTAAAACATAGAGCAGTACGCATAGATCTACAAGAGGAAACCTGGGGGGTGGTGGCTAGAGGATGCCCTCAGGGCGGAGTCCTATCACCGCTCCTATGGAACTTGGTTGTAAATGATCTAATCATCAATCTGAACGCCCAACGTTTCTATACGGTGGGCTATGCAGATGACCTTACCATACTAATATCAGGGCACTTCGCTAGTGTGGCGTGCAACATTATGAACAATGCGCTAAAGGTCGTCGAGTCTTGGTGTACAGACAAAGAGCTAACAGTAAACCCAGCTAAGACAGAACTTGTAATGTTCACCAACAAACGAAACCTAGGAACATACCGACTTCCAGACTATTTCGATACCCAGTTAAAATTGTCCCCCGAAGTCAAATACCTAGGCATAACAATGGACTGCAAACTAAACTGGGCCAAACACTTAGATAATAAAATACAAAAAGCCACCATATCATTCTGGCAATGCCGCAAAATGATAGGTAAATCCTGGGGTCTATCCCCAAAAACTACCCTATGGCTGTACAACACCGTAATTAGGCCCTCGGTAGCCTACAGTGCTATAGTCTGGTGGCCCAGAACAAAGCAAATCACCACCACAAATAGACTACAAAAGTTCCAAAGACTAGTCTGTATGGCGGTCACAGGGTGCATGAGAACTGCCCCAACGGTAGCTTGAGGCACTAATAGGTCTAACACCTTTACACCTACACGTGCAACAAGAAGCTGCTGCAGCGGCTCACAGACTGTGGACTTTAAAACTCTGGGAACAGGAAACACAGGCACAGCACACGAACATAATAAAAGAGTATGTGGGCGCAAACCACATGCTCCTATCACTCTACGACAGGACACTCAAAAAGCACTCTTATTCAAAAAACTTCACTATACAATTACACGAAGAGCCGAGTGACAGCTCAAAGATAAGCGAAGTAAGAATCTACACAGACGGCTCAAAAACGAAAACAGGTACAGGGGCGGGGGTCTTCTCAGAAGACCTCAACATGCATATATGCACGCCCCTTGGACTACACAGCTCCATTTTTCAGGCAGAATGTTTTGGCATAATACAAGCTGCGACTGCTGTGCTAAACAGACAGGTAACAAATTTCAATATAAGAATCCTCTCTGATAGCGCTGCGGTACTACATGCACTCAACAGGTACAAACATAACTCTGGTCTAACCTCACAATGCCACAAACTCCTAGAGGAGGTGAGTAAGTCCAACAAAAACACTCTACAATGGATCAAGAGACACAGTGGATCCAGAGGTAACGACGAGGCCGACGTCCTGGCTAAAAGAGGCTCAGACCTGCGACCGCAAGGGCCGGAGCCAATAATCCCCCTCTGTTATAGCCAGGCACTTTCTTGGATCCGCCAACAAACAACCAAGCTGCATAAAAACTACTGGGCAAGTACGGAAGGCTGCAGGCAGTCGAAGGAAGCTTTCCCGGATCTAAATCCCGGATACTCCCGAAAACTTCTCAGTCTTAAACGTGACAAACTACGACTTATAGTCGGTATTGTCACAGGTCACTGCTCACTAAACAAACATCTATTTACACTGGGTGTTACAGACAGCCCATTATGCAGAGGGTGTTTGAGCGAGGAGGAAACAGCCGCACATGTACTAATAGAGTGCAGCAGCGTGCAACCCCAACGAGCTCAACACATAGGAACACCGAAGACACCCAGGGACGCCTGCGCCGACTTGAACAAGCTGCTGGCTTTCCTGGTGGACATCGGGTGGCTGGAGTAACAACCCCCCCCCCCGTCACGCAAAAAGGCCCACCTGCGGCCTAGTTGCGGAAACAAGTGCACGCACCAAGTACTAAGTACCAAGAGAAGCAAGTCATAGAAATCATAAACCACATGTGGTCTTCTAGCATCTGTCCGCGATTTCTGTAGTAATTCCGGTTTTTTTAAGGAAAGACTTGGATGTCTCTTCATAAAATGTTGATACCAACAATCTCCTGGTACATTGTTCTTAAAAGGAGTTTTGATTTTTGGGTTTGTTACATTTTGTCCAATCAAAAGTTTCAACTCCACTTTGTGGCAAGGATGGCCCATTCTTGCCCTTGCCTTAAGGTAATTGACAAGATGGTACTCCACACGATCAGTTAATGCTTTCGAAACTCCACCACCATTTTGTCCAAGGGTACTTTTCTTCCTTTTATTCGGTGAAATATAACAGCAGTGGGAACCTCATAATACTCGCTGGCTTTTTTTATCAGTCACATAATCTACGGCTCGACATCTTCTAGGGAGTATTTCGGTGGTTCCTTCTTACGTATATATATATGTCCTCGGCATTTTTAGTCGATTTCAATATGGCGACAGCACTGAAAAAAAATATGTTAACAATCACCCACCATCACCAACAAATAAATTATGAAGGAATACTTTATATTGTTTCCAATTCCCTCACACATTTACATTTACCTCATATTGTGTTTACATTTTACTCTGTTCACTAAATGTTGAGGTAATTGTAAACACGCTCTTAATAAATGCCGGACACCATTTAGAGAGAAAAATAAACCCAAAACGTGCAAATCAATCCACTTTCATCTCATTAGTCAATAGGTTTTATCACTTACCTCGATTGTTTTCATAGTACAGTAAGTAATATAGACCACTTGAAAACTGTATTTTAATTAATTTTACAAAAAAAAAAAACAAATCAATCAACCATCTGTTTTCTGACCTCTGACACTGAAATTGCAAAATTGCCGTTATAGATCATAGACCAACGTTGCATTCTGTTTTACGTAAAATGTTTAGAGAGTTGAATTAATGAAGTAATAGAACGTGTTCCCATTTACTCCTGTTTCCATTATATATATATATATATATATATTGTAGAATGATATGAAACATTTGAGTACTATCATCTTTCATTAGTAATTGAAAAGTATTTTGAATGTATTCATCAAGTGTCATGATATAATATAATTTGAGAACAGCTGTGCATTTACTGAAATATAATGTGGACTTGTTTTATTTACTTTTTGTAAATTTGCTTTGTTTTCAGTGTGAAACTCTACTGAAGTGTATGGGAGTGACCTGTGTAAAGGGGCAAGGAGAAGCTGAGGCAACTTGTGCTGAACTCAATGCACAAGGTGTTTGTATTTATTAACTGGCCTTACAGATCAGTTCAGTAGCTCTGACTTCTGTGCTGCAAGTTGGTTTGGTCCCCTTCCTGAGGGCAAACATTTGTGACATGAACATAGATGTTTGTTCTGTGTCTGGGTGTTCTAAAGTATTATAATATGTATGTATAAAAAAATATATAAATATTCTATCATTCATCTGGTCACAATAATACAAGCAGTGTTATATAATATTATTATTTAGATAACCATTATTTAAAAAAAAATGGAGTGTGAAGTTAAACATTTCAAAGTTAAAACACCTCTGTAGATGTGGACTATGGAACCCGAAACCCTTGTAGATTTGCAATGTCCAAATGTCTTACCTGTTTGTCAGTCGTTCTGTCTGCCCCTTTGCACGGTAACACATATCAAAAGCCCCTACAAAATTATATAAGGTCAATGTGGGCAAGTCCGGCATAGTTTTCTTAAATTTAATTTCAATTTAATTTTATAAATCGAGATACGTTTTCTAAAGTAACTTGAGTAGTCGGAAAATAATAGTAATATATTGATCTATCATAATAGAAAAGAACATAAATTGTAATTATCTTATGAGTTAAATCATTTTTTTTAAACTCGGCGTGTAGACGGACGGAAGTAAGTCCGTCTAGTAGCAATAAAATCGTAATTTGTGAGCCAATATTTATGAAAACAGTATGGAACAAGGATGCAAAACTGCCGTTGAAATATGTGTTTTAAATGTTTGTTTTATACTTTTCAAGAAAAATTAAATTATTTAAATTAAGGGCAAGACCGGCATATCTTTGGTGACGACGTACGTTCAGTGATTTTAAACATTTTCACGGAGTACTTAAGTATTTTTTTATAAAAAAAACTCAAATTTATAAACAAGAACCTTTTCTTATAAGTAAGTAAATTGAAAATGATAACTACAAAATCAACCATAAATTTCCTCATAATCATTGAAGGTGTTAGAACTTCATTAAAATCCTGGCATAACCAGTCAGCTTACATTTTAACTCAAAATGGCGGCCCACTATAAATTTATGTTTAATGGCAAGGTGCACCGTCATTTTGAGCTAAAAAAATTATACGTGCAAGTATCGTAAACGTAAAGTATGGTACCTAAGTTTCGTATGCTCAAAGATTCGAACCCGTATTGAAGCAGGCATTGAAAAATTGAAAATTGTTTATTTTTCAGTAGCCAAACATTACAATTAGCTTAAACTTTACAAATAATCACAAGAAAAGAGATCAGTCTAATTAGTTTGCGTTATTTCTATAACTAATTCCTAATTTTATGAATTCTATAAATAAATAAATAAATAAATAAATTCTATAAGTTTCGTGCTTTCAAAATATACCTACGTTTTAAGGACAGTTATACGTAATGCTAGTCCTACTGCAAACATTTCAGTCCATATTTTTCAATCACTGTTACACTTTTAATTATAGGTAGGTACTGTGTATAACAATAAAAAAAATATGAGCTACTGAAAAGGTTGACAATATCTGAGATTGAGGATTTGCCTTATCCATGGTAGACGGACTTCCCAACTATAACATTGTAAAGTTAGATTTTTTCTGTCGGTAATAATCACGAAATTAATGTATTAATAATGTATCTAACACCAGAAATCAATTCACGGAACTGTAAATGACTTACGTTATAACAGACACTCAAAAAACTCCTTGAATTTTTCGACCTTTTTTTTAATTTTTCGACGTGACGTCACACTCCAGCTACAAGTAAAACACGCGAAAAAAAATGCATGTCAAATTACTTCCAACATAAAGATATTAACGACATCTATGATACCCAGTACGAACTAGCACCATAATACTGTTTTAACGACCGAGTTATAGGGCTCTAGCTATTCAAAAATAGAAGTTATTGCCGCTAGACGGACTCAGGGCCTAGACGGTCTTCCCCACGTTGACCTTAGTAAAGATAAAACAGTTTAACAGTTTTTTAAAGCTACATTTGCGAGATTTAAACTGGAATTGCTTCATCGCAAGGTGATCAAGACAATTTTTTGCAATTTCTGTCCAATGAACTAGAGATTGTGGTACATATATCATTTGAAAGGTAATTTTGTTAGCTTTCAAGTGATATCAAGAAGGTTAAAATAAATTAAATTTCCTACCTAAATTTAGGGAATTATTGCAATAGGTCGAAGTTGTAGACTTTTAAATGAATAGACATAAGTTAAACCCCTTCAATATTTTGTGTTACCCCCCCCATATTTTGTGGCCCTAATGATCGCTTGTAAACGGTTTTTCTATGACTTATTGAGTGAATTCCATCATGGGACTAATGCAGTTTTCAGGTCTTCTATCGACGCCTGAGCTGGATATCTTCCTTGTACCCGCCGTTTTAGCTCATCCCACATAATGCTCGATTGGGTTCAGGTCAGGACTGAGTGCTGGCCATTCTAGTGTGGGAATGCCGACATCTTTCAGGTACTGTCTAGTCGCTGCAGCGGTGTGGCAGCAGGCATTATCGTGCCATTAGCAGGAAATCTTCGCCAATAAGCACGGCATATGGGAGCATATGGCCTAAAATAATGTTATAGATATATCTTTCTGCGGTTAGTCCGCCTCCCCGACCAGGTATAAAAATTAGCTCCGTTTTTCCTTAATAGAAATCTCCGCCCACATAAGACCCACCCCCCGTATGCCACTGTTTCCGCAAAACAGCATTGTGCGAATCGCTTTACCGGTCTCCTATACAACTACGTCGACGGGCACATTCTGGTTTCGTCCGAGAACAGGACTCGACTCCATTGCTCCATATCCCAATCAAAGTGATGGCAAGCAAACGGAAGCCAGGCTTGTCAGTGGGCTAGAGACAATTTGGGTCCCGTGGCTTGCCTTTTTGGGGTCAAGTTAGCTTCTTTGAGTCTTCGTCTGACTGTCCATTTGCTCACAGCCCTCCCTCGAATTTCTCTGAGCTGCTGCTGGCCGTCTACGCTGGTCAGATGTCGGTTTCGGAGAGAAATGGTGTCAATAAATCGGTTATGTCTTGACGTAGTGCATCGTCTTCGTCCAGATCCTGGTCTTCGGACTTAGTTCCCAGCTCCCTGAATCTCTTGTACTGTACACCTTGGAGATACAGGCCTGGCTAAGGTGAAGCTGTCGAGCGACACTACGCTGAGACAACCCTTGCTGAAGTAGGCTGACGATTAGAGCGGCTTCTGTGGCTGTGGTTTCCATTTTTCTTACGTTCAACTGTTCCCAGTAAAGTAAAACATTGGACTGATGATCAATTTTCATAAACGCCCACTTTTTATAGGATTTCAGGACATTCAAACAATTGGGGTTTTGTTTGAAAAATTGATGTTTTTTTCTTTTTACGTTCCATGACACAAGGTGAATACTTATTGGTTATGATATCAAAAGACTGATAGCTAACAAAATTACCTTTCAAATGATATACTACAATTCCTAGTTCATTGGACAGAAATTGTAAAAATGAGTCTTAATCAACTCGCGATTAAGCGATTCCAGTTTTAAACTGGAGGCTCGCGAGTGTATAAAGTGGTATCCTTTTATGGACTCTAGCGTGTGGAAATGGTCAGGCCTAGTAAGGCTTTATTAGCTGATTTTTAAACCATAAACAAGCCCTGAAAGTTCAATACTAATAAATCTTTGTAGTTTGCTAACTAATATGGTGTTAAATTGGCATGTGACCTGACCACTAGTCAGTTTTAGCCTTTTTGACATCAGAAGCTTTCACTGTATGTGGCCTGTTACGCGTTTGGTAATTTTTTTTTATACCTGCCATGTTTCAAAATAATAATCTGAGTAAATAAATTTACAAAAAATTAAATAGATGGATAAATATTTAGTAGGTACTATTCCGCCAATCCCATTGATTTAGACACGATGGAGACGCATGCACGTCCCTCCCGCCCGCAATTGAAAAGCCATGCAAAGCGTTAGTAAAAGCTCGGTGCACACAATCCACACATGCAACCTCAAAAAGAAATTCGACACGTATTTCGCCCCTCCACGAGGCATCTTCATGAGGCATGAGGCATCTTAAATAAATTTAAACATCTTTGTCCAACAGTTGGTAGATGCAGTGATATCACAAGATTCAGATTGCTTTGCCTATGGAGCGCGGAGAGTTTACCGCAATTTTAGCGTGTCTAGTTCAGCTGGAGGTGGGGCTATGCAGGGCTCTGTAGACTGCTATGATGCTGGAAAGATGTTCGAAAAAAATGGTATGTGATCATCAACTCTAAGTTTTAGAGAGTTATTTCAATATGTAAAGGAATAGCCATAAGTAGGTACTTACAGTACTACGATTGAACGTTGGTGACTTAGCAAATTTCGTCTATTATCAGAAATATGAACGCCCGATAGTGTTTTGTCTAGAGCAGTTACAACATTTCACTTTCAAAACTTTCGTGAGTTGTACTATACATTTTGATTTTGATAAACACGGGCTTTACTCACGTATTATTTTGTCGATGGAGGCGACAAAATAATACTCCATCAATAATAGTTTATATCAATAAATACTCCATCGACAAAATAATACGTGAGTAAAGCACGTTATCAAAATGCACAGTTAGAACATGTTATGTATAATTTTTTTAAGTGTTTTAGTAAAATTATAATATCTCGGAAAAATAAAATAAAAACTGCACAACCGTGACATTTTTGTAACTTTATCGTAGGAACTTCCTTGCATCTCAAATTAATATTATATACCGTCTTTGTTACAACGCTTTAAAAAACATTTTTAAATAATAAACTCTTAATAATGCTTGCAGAAATCGTCTACATTATACCAGTGACCTTGTCAACGCGATTTTGAATTTTATTTTAATATAAATTTTTAGTTATTTTTCACGCATTAGCTCCAATTAAAATATAAAGATGTAAATACGTTGCGTAATATTTCTGGGGATCCTGACTAAATAAGCTTTCCTCTTATTAATTTGAATTCCATTCTGAAAACAACCGATAACTGCAAATTGACTTGAAAAATGGGATGACAAAGTCCAAAAAATACCTACTGCTATGTCAATGGGGGTGTTATTAGTTCTATATGCGTACATCAAAATTCTGGAACCGCACGTGCAGTTAGCTGGTCGGTCACTGGTTGCATAATCGTCCTAATTCGTAAACACGAACGTCGCCGAGGGACCAAACTTGTGTTTTAGTACTGTACATGTGCTTAAAGTTCGTTTACTTGATTCATTTGTTGTTAGGTTTTGGTAGACAAAAAATGGTGGCATTGGCTCTCCTCTGTGGGTGTGATTATGGCGTAGGCGCGTGTGGTACGTCAATCAACACAGTGGTAACATTTCTGCATTCGGTTCCCGAGAACGACGTCATACCCAGGTAACAATAATATTTTATGAAATATTTTATTTCAGACAATGTTAGTCCATGTTCTAAAAGAAAAAAAAATCATAAGAGACATAAAATATTTCGCTTATTAGACTTATTTGTCAAATGACAACAGCTAAATTTTGTGATGGGGTTACTCCGTTTTCTACACATTATGTAATATCATCGCACCCGATCTTGAGCCTCTTGAAGAAAAACCAACTTTGCTGAAAATTGCTCCCGGATCAGTGCATTAATGTGTCTGATGATCCTTTAGTACTATAACTTCACCAGACTGCTATCATGGGTGACCGACGTGGATCATTTTGAAGAGAGGTCGCGATGGGCTTCGGCGCCGGGTCGCTGCGACAGCTGTGGTCACGTCGGCCGCACGCATCTCAGGAAAGGTTGTCCTGTGTGCGCTACGAATAAGGGCTGCAACGACTATGGGCACAAGTAAGATTTATCAACTTAATTTGTTTAAATTGTACGCTTTACTCTTCACTCTTTCACTGTTTACTCTCACTCTTCACTCTTTCACTGTTTACTCTTCACTCTTCACTCTTTCACTGTTTACTCTTCACTCTTTCATTCTTCACTCTTCACTCTTCACTCTTTCATTCTTCACTCTTTACTCTTTACTCTTGTTATTCACAGGGCCAAAGTAGCGAAGGTAAAGCGGGAACTATCGTTGCGGTCTCGAGCTCTATCGTGCGGCACGCTCTTCCCAGAGCCGAAGGTTATGAAAGAGTTCTTGAATAAAAGTCCGGAATCTATTGACTTAAACAATTTAAAGAAACCCCCGCCCAGCTTGATTCAGTTCGTGGTAAGTTTTTTATTTTTTTATTGGGAGTTGGCAGACATTTAACTGCATGACTCGTTTATGTATGCTTTGCTTATGCAACGTTTCGAACTATCATTTTTAATACGACGTTTTCAAGTTCTGAAGTTAACTTTTTCAATGAGCTAACGTTGTTCTGCAGTATAAAGGCTTACTTTGTACTTGGGTACTTCCACTCTCCTTCTTTTTACTTGGAACAGTTTCGTTTTTATTCTTAAGTGAACAACGCACAACCGGCGAACTTATTTGAAGAAATAAAGAACCGAACTTCATCAAGTCAAGGAAAAGTCCAATAAACAACTTGCATGAACTTTGTATTTTAAAAGATAAGTTAGTTTATTTTAGATATAAGAGCTATTCGCTGTTGTTAAAAATCTGTTTATTTATGTTTTGCGTTAAAAGCTCTTATCTACAGATGTAAATGTTTTCAGAAAGTCATGTCGAACAAGTTGGACTGGCCAGAAAGATATTGTGTCGAAAAGTTCTTGCCTCTGTTAACAAAGTGGCATTTTCAGGAAAAGGTGTCTTGTAGAACCATCAAACCAATAACTATCAAGAAGAAGAGAAATCCTAAAGGTAATTTATTTTGTATACACTGTTTTTATTTGATGTAGGTATTGTTAATTACTTTTAAATAATATTTATCTCAATTTACCAAAAAAATATTGTTATGTTTTATAAAGTAATTTCAGTTATGTAAACGGCCTACTGCGCCACAAAGGCCAGTAGGCCAAATGTTTGTATGATCTGCAGGTTTGTGTAATCATTTGTCTCGGGTCTGGGTGTTCTATGTATAATATGCATGTAGTATATCAATCATGTGTACCCATAACACAAGCTTTGCTTACTTTGGGGCCAGATGATGCTGTGTGAAATGTCCAGCATTAATAATATACAATAATATAAAACACATGTGAAACCGTTGAGCTATCTATCGACTGTTTAAAATGATCTATAGCTTCACTGATCCAGATCACTGCCAGAGGGCAGCATCCCCAAGACACTGGCGGCATTGCCACGTTGAATGGCAATGCTAATACACTGGGCCAGAAAGAATTTAGCTCTTGGGTTCACGCGATATTTTCTAATAATTAGAGACTTCATTATATTGATGAAACAAAAAGAATAAGTATTTTATTTACAGGTGTCCCGAGTTTTGAAGTCGTGTGGGCTGATATTAATGGACAATATGATGCGTTGATTCCTGATGATCAGTATAAAGGTATTTTCCCTACTTATATATTTTATATCCTAGATTTTATGTTTTTTGTACCAGTTTACAATTTACCTAAGAATATTATTGTAGATGATGAAGATAGATCACTTCCGTGGACATCGATAGAACGCCAAGACCTGATGCGCCAATACTATCCAGACATAGTTAACTCATACGAAGAGGCTACCAGAAAACCAACAAAAGAAAAGAAAACTAGAAGCAAAAAGAAAACAGACGAAGTCAACCCTGAAAAACCAAAGCGAAAATACAATAAGAAACCTAAGAATGTCGACACTGAAAATATAAATGAGTCGTTAAAAGCTGGGTTGAACTCAAGCAAAGCCAATGTCAGTGTTAATGTTAACAAACTTAAAAGAAAAATTAAAAAGAATACTAAAAAAGTCTCGCAGAAGACGATTGACAGTTTCATAGCTAAAAAACGGAAGAAATCTCACGTTGATTCGCTAGTCTCGCTAAGGCGCAGTCTTAAAAACTTGTCATTGGTTCATAGCCCAGATAAAAACTCTAGGGATAAGGAAAACCCGCTAACAACAGATAATTGGCTCAGTATCTTAGGGAAAAGCGTTGACGGAAGTGATAGCGATTTATCTGACTTTATTGAAAGAATGGTGACCAAACCGCCTACCACAAAGGCTGTAAAACTGGACCACAAACTAGTTAAACTTGTATTTGACAACTATTCATCTCCAAAACAACGAAAGAAAAGTGTATTGACCGAAATCTATAACCATTGTTCGACGCCTAAAGATAGTCCGAGACGAAAACCAATATTGAATATAGAAGGTACAAATAGTTTAAATAATTCTATGATTTCTAAAGTAAATACTAGTTTCTTCTTTGATAAGTTGACAGAGGATCAGGACGCGTTCGAATTGTCTTTAGATCATAAAAGTGCAATTGTTAACTTGGATACAACCGTCGATTATAGCTTGCCTGATATTTGTTTGTAAGTGTTAATAAAATATATATGATTTCAATTACTCCTATTATTTTATAAATTACTGCTACATAAAATGTCTTATATCTTTTCTCTAGATACACTCTATCTTCTTACCATGTTCCGTGAAATTTAGCCATTAAATTAGCAGAGAAAACATAACAAAGAAATAGATGGACAGACATTCAAATTTATAATATTAGCTGCATAGGTACCTATTATGCGCAGTATTGAATCAGATTTATAAGTTGAAAAAAGTTAAATATATAAATATTCCTGGACAATTCACACAACACCATCTAGCACCAACCAAAACTTGTAGGTACTATGGGGAAACCAGATGAATCAATCATCTGGTTTCCCCATAGTACCTACCTACAATACGTATATTTGAAAATACCAAAAAACTTAAGTAGGTAAATACATAAATATTGCCAGACTTCACACAGCGTCATGTATATAATATTCCGGGATATTTACAACAATAGCATATCCAATCCTTTCTGTGGTTAGGGTGCGAGGGCGCGGCGAATAAAGAATATCAAACAACTTATTACAAGTAGGTACTTACATACTTTCGCATTTATAATGTTATTGGGTTATTAGGTTAGTATATAATAGGTTTAAGTACTTATATAAATAAATATTGATGGAATATTACCTACATACAGTGCCTACTAGCCTATCTAGCCTACTATGAAAACCAGGTAACTGATAGAATCGATCACAAAAACTGCCTACATGTTACTTTGAGCGAATTATACAAATCACAAAACACTGGGATACATAATTGCACTTAAAACAAATTAAAGAGTCACAAATTATAATCCCCCGGCATTCCCTCAGAATTTGAAGATCTACGACTACTAAGTAAATAACTAGAAATCCTGAGCCTTACATCTCTCGTAACTTAGATCCTCGAGGGTAACTTATCTTCAATGTTAATGATATTGTAATCTTGATATTATTATTGGCTCGTCTTATATTATATTCCGACATAACCAGGCCGTCGTCGCTTCGACTGTTAATCTTGCAAACTTTGTGAATAACTACTCACTATTGCTTTAAGTTGTGGTCTGGCCCGCCGCAAATCCATTTGAAATGCTGATTGTCGAAAGCTGAAAACCACGGCGTTGCGTCTCGTTTCGCACCCGGCATAATTAATTCATGTTTTACTATTATTATTCGCATAAGCGTGCCAAATATTCTGACGTAATAACTATACTGACACCATTTTACAAACAGAAAACATTTTGTTTTTCTCTTGATTGTTTCGCATGCGTGATGTGTTTACGTGATGCTTGTTTTTCTTTGGAATATCAAGCATTTCATTATAGGCAGGTCCCTAAGCATCTGTTTATGTCCTGTGCTAGGCATAGTAATTGAGCACATGCGCGGATGTTAACTGCAAGATGACATCTTAATGCTATACTATGTTTAAAGATATTGAGTGTCCCTCTAAGCACTATTAAGTGATTATGACACGAAACAGTAACAATTTTATTGGAAGTTTCAAATACAAGTATATATTCCTTTAATTATACCTAACCTATAAAAAAATCAACGTAATCAAGTCACGTCAGAATCTGTGAACATTTATGAACGTAAGAAAATCTTTCATAAATTCGTTTGTCAGCCACAGACTCACGACAGGAAATCTATTATTTCGTCGACAACCCTTCCCTTCTGTGAGAAACACAGTAATGCGAAGTATGCGTACAACGCGTACATTGTATTTGAACTGAAATAAACGGACTGTACCAGTAGGGTCCGCAAAAACATTATAAATATTGTGTTTCAAGTAGAGCTGACAAACAATAACGTGTTTATACAAAATCAAAAGTTGGGTTGATTTAGTGGCGCAGAAATGAAATGAAAATAAAACGGACGGAAACAGATTCTGAAAATGTACCGTATACCTACATACCTACTGTTTTCACCATCATGTTTCATTTACCATAGATTATAATGACTAAGTACCTTGTTCAATTCAGGGCCATGACTATGAAATCGCCGAATATCTGATCTGATTGAAGGACAAACATAACTTTGTAGTTGAAAAAATCTCTAACATCATAACGGTCATTTAAAATTGTAATCGCAAATAAATGTTAATACGAATAACTACAAATTACAAATTTCGGAGTTGTCCTTTACTTGTGCTGTGAGAGAGACGTTGATTTTTGCCAAATTTCTTAATTCTAGATTTATTTATTAGATATAGATTTTGATTAGCTATTAGATTAGGCACTAGAGTGTGTCGCAATATGCGGCATAAATTACCGTATTTAGAGTGTATGTTTTGTTTCGATTTTTTTACAAGATAGTTCTTACAGCCGGGGGCGATTATGAAATTTTGATACTATTAAAACTTTGATAGGTACTAATCGCTTTCAGTATCCAAGTGAATTGGTACGGAAGGTTGATGTTGATTGTAACACATGCTGTCATATGAATAACTGAGATAGAAAGCGAACGTACGTAATACCAATCAATGAAATAATGCCTGTTGCTAATCGAAACTGATAAGACATTTCATAATTCCATAATCACCATGCTGATCTTAGTATTTTATATTAATTTCTTGATATTTATTGAATTAAATAAATAAATAAATAATCCCGGACATTTCACACAGCATCATCTGGCCCCAAAGTAAGCAGAGCTTGTGTTATGGGTACCACATGACTGATATACTACTTATATACTTTTTTTTTGTAAATACATACATTTTATACATAGAAACACCTAACTTGATACCGTCCACGCATTCCTGAGAAAAAGGGTCTTGACAGACAGACAGACGGAGATTGAAGTGATATCCGTTGAGTCGATCCTATAAGCGTTCCTTTTTTCCCTTTTGAGGTACGGAACTCTAAACAATGAAATAAAATAACTTTATTTACCGCAAACATAGCATAGTAGTAATAATTTGAAGAGAAGAGAGACAGATAGGTACGTACCTAGATAGATAAGTAGATGGATATAAAAACAGATAAATATTACCGTGCGCGTAATATTGTTTTACCTATTAAACCCGGCTATCTTTCAAATGTACCACATGTGGCTCAGACTCTATTTCCCGATATTTTGTGCATTGACGCTATCGCTTCTCAGTAACCAAGTATACTACTCATACGTTTAGTCACTTTATAATCACATACACAAAGACCTATGATGATATCTGTCTAAATGCGCTTAGTAATAGTTTTAATGCACAGCTTCGGTCTAGCGTGCTTTATTGCCTTTTGAAAAAAGAACCGTTAAACTGACACTGTAGCTACTCTACTTTTACTTAATCTTAATGGAGAGGCAATGAATCTTGTCTTAATATTGATGCAAAACTACAGTGGGGACCACAAATTGAAACACTTGCTGGTAGGCTTAGTTTCGCTGCATATGCAGTTCGTGCGATACGGTGGCTTACTGATGAAGCTACAGCTAGACTAGTTTATTTCAGTTACTTCTATAGTGTTATGTCATACGGCATCATTCTCTGGGGGAAAGCAGCTGATATTGGTAAATTATTTGTTATTCAAAAAAGGGCAATACGTGCCATTTATAGAATCAAACCACGAGAATCTTTGACAGTTCAAAGAAATTAATATTCTCACAATAGCTTCACAATATAGGTATACCTATATGAAAATTTGATTTACACACATAAAAATAGAGATAAGTTTCAGCAAAATAGTGACCTTCATAGAATCAATACCAGGAATAGACACAAATTATACATCACTAGGTTTCGACTAGAAAAAGTAAATAAGTCATTTATGAGGAACACGGTGCGCTTCTATAATAAGCTTCCTGAAAATGCTACTAAACTACCTATTAAGAAATTTAAAGCATACATAAAAGGTAGTCTTTTGAAGAAAGCTTATTATAATAAAAATGACTATATTATTGATAAGAATGCATGGCCTCATGTCACTCTGCCGTCAGACAATTAACCGACACACTAAATTTGTAAACTCTCTTGTATTAGTATTTCGTAGTTAAGGTAGTTATAAGATGGATCATGTAAAAAAGCGTTAGGACCAAGACGAGTTTCTTGCCAGTTGTTCTCGGGCTTGGGTTAGGATGAATTGGCACCTAAATTCACCTAGTATGTAAGATGTTTCAAAGTGATCCTTGTGATTGTATTGAATAAAGTATCTTTTGACTTTGACTAAGTTTATTTTGTAACAATTGCGCCCAACCCTAGTTTGGCAACTTGGTTTGTTGCCGGGGCCCCAGACTACCGTAGGTACGTATGAAGGTAAAACGAACAAATGTCTTGCCGAGCGGTAAGTCGTTAGTAAATGATAATGATGGCCAAATTGTGATTTGTCATCATTCGTTATAAATGTACTAAACTAAATATGCTACACGATGTGGCAAAAATAATGATGACAAGAATAAGATTTCATTATTTTACGTCAGAAATATCTTGCATATCATAATTGTATTTCATTGTTCACTCAAAATAAAAACGATTTATTTGATTACCACACTTTAAAGTCGTAACCCTAACTAGGCACTACGGATTCGTAGCTACTTCTACGAGCTACGACTTCGTAGCTTACATAATTACTTACATACTTATTAGCTGTCTCTACGAGTTTCGATGCCGTTGCGTAGCTATGTGTCAGATACTCATAGCTGACTGAAACGAAAATAGTGTACCCGAACACAAACCAGAATTATAGTACTATACAATGTATTCAGCCACATCTCAGCTCCACGACGTCTATGAAACAATGCTGTAGATTTGTAGGAAACCGTAATCGTATTCTAAAGAAAACATTTTCATTGTTTATAGAAACAGCGAGGGCCTTTGTTTTAATTCTATTAGCGTTTTCCTCGTCGCTGTAGCGTACCGTCTTGAGTCTCAACAATCAATTTTCTATTTTTCAACCGCATTATTGCTGCATGAAAAAGCATTTGAAGCGTACTTATATAAAAACGTGGAGTATTTGTAAGAGTGAAGGCCCGCAAAGGTCGGCGTTGCCGTTGCCGGCACAATGCCCGTGTTTTTGCTCGAACGCGAGCGGCCGAGCGCGCGTCACCTGCCGCTTCCCAGGGATATCAATTTGCACCATTTTAATCGTTTTCGAAGACTTATTGATATGAATTTAAACTGTTCAAATTGCTAATTGAAAATTCTTAAAAAAACCTTACAAGATTCGCTCTAACTTAGATTGTAATTAAGTGAACATCCTTAATGCAGACTTAATGAATTTCACTTAATTGCACGACGTTTAGCACTAAATCTTGCTAAGTTTATAATATATATTATATCGTTTGAGATCTCGGGAGATTGCACGTCTAGTCTCTAATTCGATATTAAAGTAATTAAGGCTACATCACTGTACGCTAGCCACGCGGTTCCGGTTCCTTCGGGTTGCGAAACTGGCGCAGCCGCTATCTTAAAGATTAGAACCTTCAAACAACTCACAACTAAGATATCTAGATTTTCAAAGTGTACAAAATAAAGGACGATCGAAACGTAAAATGCTACGAATAAGTCTAAATCCTTTTTAACCTCATCACTGTTAGAAGGAGAAGCGTGGCGGGTTTGTTCACCCCATAGTCGTGAGATATCGCGAAGGGTCGGGGAGATTCGGGAGGCTGCGGCGCAGAGCGCGCGCGCGTACCCGGCCGTTTCGTCATTGCGACGGAGGCTGTCGTGTGTCGGCGCTGGTCCGTGCGAGCGTCCTTCCCGTGCCGTGCGTCACCTCAGCCGTGTGCTGCCGCGTCGCGAACACGCCCTCGTACCGCCCGCGCCGCGCCCGACCGACCGACCCCGACCGTGCCGTGCCGTGCCGTGCCGTGCTCGCGAACCTCGCAGTGCTTGTGTCCTCTCTCAGTGACCACGCTCCCGGGACCGGCGATTGTGGCGCGATGTAAAGGACCTGCGACCGTGAATTCATGTGTAAGTGGGTGCGTAGCTTTTCTTTATTAGATACCCGCATTTATAATCGTTATGATACGGTTTTTCTAACAGCTTCGACGAATACGGTTCGGAATAAAAATGAATGAATTAGGAATAAGCTCTGGGGAACGGCCGTTGTATTTTAACCTCTACCCGCAGGGGATAGAGTCGCGCACGTGCGCTGTTGTGCTTGATGACAACGTTTCGAGGCTTTCTCGTTCTGAGGAACAATAAATATTTGGATTGAAATACATTATTAATCCTATAAATGCTAAGACGCATTCGAACAGTAACATACCATTAATGTAACAGGTGTTCAAACCGATGCGAATGTGGTTTGACATTGAATCTCAGCGTTATTTTCATAAAATCAATATCATTTCATTATACAGAGCGGGGCTTGACATAGCTATAACCTTGCAATGTATTGCCAAATCAGAATAAGGGAGAGGCTCTAAGAATATTAAATAATACCAGTGTCGTCTCATTGATTATCCCGATTTCTTCTTGTCTCTTATTAAATTACGTCCTAAGGACTCCTTTGCTCTGGAATGGAGCACAATGATTTACATCCCTATTATTTGTAATTCGAGCTTGTTTTGTGAGCTGTAAAACGTTGGAATTATTTTATTTTATAATATTATATTACTTTGAAATGTTCTTTTCTTAGTGCTTGTTCTCTCTGACTATAATGCTTCTTTGAAAAGCTGAAGATAAAAGACACATGCGGCTTTCAGTCGCAAACTGTAATGCGATACAGCTGAGCCACTCCAGGCGTGGATCGGATGATGTTTCAGTTGAAATAGACCGACTTGACTTATCCTCTTTCATAGCCATTCAGTTTATTGGCTACTCATTACTCAGAGCGTTCTATTATATAATTCCTTTCTTCTTACTGTCTCTTAAGTTCTTTATCCTAAGGGTCTGCTCTGCAAAACGATAAACAATATGTCGGAACAATAATCGTGCACAACGTACTTTTAATTACTTCGTTTCGACACGTTTTGAACGATAAAACGACCGACATTAACTATGAGTCGTAATTCTACACAACAGACGATACGCTCATTTGAATTTGACCACGAAAGAACTTTAACTTCGACTAAATTAGACGGATATTTTAACGACGTTAAAATGTCATTCCGATATATCAAAATCGGTTTGCCGAGACGTCCTGTTCCATTGAGGTTAAAAAATCATCTAAACAATGTGCTAATAATGTAACATAATTATATTCTGCCGCAAATCTCAGTTGTAAATCGATAGAGACTAAACTTGATAGATTTTATCTGGTTTCCAATTTTAGTCCCCAGATTATCTTCGTCTGGCAATTGCCAGTTCGTAGTTTTAGCTCTTCTCTCGTTAGGCTTAACAGACCCTCTTAAGCGGCTTAACTAATTTTCTAAATGCCTGTACAACACTGTAAGAGCCCATATCAGTTTCGATCGCATTGAATAGATCTTATAAATTATCCAATGCATAATTACCGCGCTTTTGATAAAAGTGATAATGATCTTACTACCGCTATTGATAAAAGTTTATAGCAGTTTTGCTACGTAGCACTTAGAACTACTCTAAGAGCTCGCTGGATCCCGCTGATGGGTTTCCCGCATTTTTTCTATTCATCCTGGCAACTTTATCTATGTATTTTCCAATAGATGTGATATTTTTTTATATATTTGTTTCGAAAACAAAAATCTAATAAAACATTACGTTACTATCTTTATACTTTTGCAATAACCTTAAATTTACTACATTTATTTGCTCAATGGACGGTGATAGTCGATAAGGATACTGTACCTTTAATATAAATTATCCTTTCACTTACTTTTATATATACACAAGTATGAAACTAAATCCCCCAGCGCGTCTGCCTGTAAGTACAAGTATATCCGGATTAGTTATGAAACAGAAGGTACTTTGATCTAATCACAAAGGGATGCAGGCACCCTGTTCGTTTAAACTCAATGCGATTTCTAAGGTCAGCTACTTGTCAGATAAATAATCTCATAATCCAGTGTTTTTTAATAGAAATGGCTCACTTTATCAAAGGCGAATACTAATAGCTTTAAAATAGACAAATATGACGCTGTAAAAATTAGACAAGGAAAAAAATCCGCGAATAAAATGTGGAATTTTCCAAGGAAATGAAAAACATCTCTGAATAGCGCGTGTCAGTAGTATTCTCCAACGAATCTTCTGATATCTTTGCTCGCTCGAAAAATAAATAAATGTGGTATTCAATCTTGTATGTTTTGGTATGATATTTCAGTCGTATGATTTAGACCGAGGGATTCAATACGCAAGGATTATACCTACGTACTACATATCAGCATATCATCTGATCTGTCAATAGTATTGCAGGATATTAAATAACTGTTCTACTCAATGCTTAAGTGCATGGTCTCACAAATAGTATAAACCACAAACCTCTGAGAATACAAAATATATCATGCCTTGAGCTCGAAGCGTTCCGAATTCCAATGGATGTAGTTAGATAGATTGTAGAAAAGCTTTTAGCGAAACCCCGTCGGTTGCCTTGGCTATCGCCTAAGCCTGCACTAGTAAATATATGGGTAAATGGAATATCGGTAAACGTGCAGATCAGCTATTAATACATCGTGGCAGCGCAGCAGCCCCTCGATATGGGCTCGATACTCGCGTAGGTATTTCATAATGTCGCGTAATAACATTCTTTGAAGTTCGCAATGGCCATTACCTTTGAAACCTATGGTTCCAACTTACCGGCATAAGCATAAAGGAAATCCGCGGTGTTACACAAATATATCTCTTAATTTTACTGCGACTACGCGAATGGCATTTAATATACGAAACCAGGAACTGTGAAATGGTAATGTGGAGCGATCGCTATTTTTCAAGACCATTGCCGTTGGTACATTAAGAAGAATGGCACCCACAATGGGAGCAGTCAAAGAAATGACAATACGAGAAAGCTCGCCAGTTCGCTAGGCTGGAAAGGTTTTGGAGCACGGTTGGCGTTTGAAAAGTAGGTAGGTAATACATTGGGAATTGTGAAGCCTGTATCTGCCGCGGCGCGGTGGAACGTATTTCGGCGCTCTCGCTATTTCGGTCTCCACTGAACAACGAAAACATTCGGAGAATGAGTGTGTGTCACTACCAGTCCCAGTACAAATAAATGGCGTATGTTTCGCACTTGACAGTTGTTGAACGGCCGAAACGTTTGGAGTTTTGGAGGTTTCATAGCTTAAATAATTTAAAAATGAGTGATTTCATACTAGACACCTGCGTATATAAATATTTTAGTGGTACTGAAATCGTAGTATATACAGAAGTATAAATTTGTAACAGAAAAGTAAATCTAACAAGGCGATTCAGAATTACTAATTGTCATGCGACATTTTATAGTGACGTGGACGCTTGGAAACGTTCATAAAAAATCTCGTCTCTGTAATAAATGGCAAGGAGACATAAACAGTAAGCTCGCGGAAGACCGTAATAAAAGTTAGGAGAAGTATTCGTGCTATATTACACTTACCTACCTATTTTTAAGTCGGATGATGAATTTATTTTCCCTTTGTCTCTTTGAACACGGAAGAATTTCTCAATAACGTCTTTCTTTATTGCCTACGTAGTTATTAGTCAGACTTGACGGTTATGCTTTAAGTCCTCTAAAGAAAGCTTACAAGGTTATTGGATTTCCTAATCTAAACTAGCATTTGCCTCGTGGATGGATTTGTTTGTAGATTAGGTAAGCGGGAAAACGTTTGTTTTGTGCAGGCTTAACTGTATAATTATGTTAACATTCTATTATCAATTTAATAGTGTATCTTAGAGGTACTCATAATAGATTAAACATTCGACGTATTATGTTCATTGAATAGTGAAATAGTGTAATATTACATTACATTATACAGTAACGTGTAAGATAGGCACATCTGCATGATAAACAACACGTCTCGCCTGACTACTGTGCTTCTAATTGCTTGTTATTTTTGTCTCCTCTCTCATGGCAGGTACATTCTTATTAGCGGAAAGGGAGGCGTGTATTTCCTGTTTGACACAATGCTTTGTGAAAACAGTTTTGGTCCTTTTCATTTTATATTTTACCAGCTTCCGTCCGTTGCTATGTTAGGTTTGTAGAAGCTTCAACCCAAGTCACTTGTCCTGTTTCCTAATAACAACATATATTTTGTAGATACCTGAGTGTTTTCACTAAAAGCTTAGATTGTATCCATGAATCGGTGGCTGAAGGTAGACTCCGCGATCAATCATTGTCTCCGAAGCTGAATCTACCTAACCAATATTAGCTTATCCGGTCTTTTGTTAAGAGGATTATTATAAGGAAGATACGCTTTTCTCATTCTTACAAAAGAGTTCACGTTACATTAGTAAGAAAGTTTGTAGGTATAAATGTTTACCCAATCCGGTGATGAAAAAGTTCATGAACTAATCAAAAAACGCTATTGTACGCTGGGACTGAAAGCAGTGAGCCATTTGAAGTGAATATGATTTGGTAACATGCATGGAAAAACGTGGCATAAAATTGCCATTCAACGTGGTAATGCCGCCAATGTCTTGGGGACGCTGCCTTCCGGCAGTGATCTGTGTCAGTTGAGCTACGAACATCTATAGATTTCTCTTATCTATAGATATATAGTTTCACATGTACGTTTATTATTTAATATTGCTCCGTAAATGTTTTGGAAAAACTAGAACGGGGAAGCGACTATTCTAGTTTTCACAGCTAAGAGAGGCTCTCTTTTCTTTATTGTCTCTTTTAGGATTTCAAGGCAACAAGAAATGGTTATGCCATGCCCGTATCTCTAACTGTCATTTATGATAGAGTTTAGTGTTTCCACCCCAGCTATGCCGCAGTTTGAGAACATCTGAAGGTTTTCGAAATAGAAGCATATCATAATAAGGCACATTATTACGACAAGGAAGGCTGATTAGAATAAAAAAATTAAACTAGATACTATATCTGTTATTTAGCGAGCCCAGTGGATTTGAGTAAGTTCAGTATTTGACAACTAATCATTGTTATTTTTACTGACATCGGAGGCTTTCACTGTGCGTGATCTGACACGCGCTTAACTAATTCATTTGATATACTCGTACCTACTTACTCGATGTTTGTCTCTTTTGTATATTATTTAGGTAAACTTTTGTTCATATATTTGCCGTCCACTTAAATTCATTGCATGTATACCACAAGTCACGTACGCTAGTTGTTATTCTAAACGCTTACTATTTGCTATTGGAACCCGTCTTCCTTTATCATATCATCTCGATAGAGTGCAAACAATCGGTAGCCTTCCATAAACAAAAGGCATGGAATATGAATGAGTTATCTACAAACAAAGTTCCTCCTGCCTCTGCCGCATGTTTCACCACAATGCCCACAGCTTATGTGACAGGACAGCTAGCTCAATCGAGTCAGGTTTTACGATTGAATGTTCATGCATTCATCATGCATTTTCATCAATGCTTGGTTTTGAGTATTTATAGATGTAGAATGGATTAGGGATTATATCTGTAGGTAAGGGTACTTGGAAATGTAGGCGTTACTGGTCGCCGGTTGAAGACGAAACAGGTAGATCAAAAAGCGCTATCGTGAAATGCAAATCTTTGCAACACTAGCTGTGCAAGAAAAGTGGACTAGCTCTTTCTCTGAGCCGTCTCAAAACCGCGGTAGTGTCAGTATGATCTGTGAACTTTAGCCATTTCCCTTTCCACCTATATGTGTGAGCGTTATAGTTAATGCTATTTGCTGTATCAATTGAATACATGTTGTGTTAATTAGAGGTTGCTATTCATTAAAATTGGGGATTGAACTTATTTAAACAACGTTTCAGTAATGGTATTGGTAGGATTGCTTTGATATACGAGTAAATGTGGTTTAATTAAACCATGGGAGCGGCAACGTCTCTTCAATACATTACGAAGGATTCTGCGCTTTTTTGATTAGCCTAGATTAGAAAAGACAAAGGACCTAATCAATTATGTGAGAATGTGCTGTTCATAAGACCACATCGAGTTTAACAATTTGATACGTTTGAAAATGAAAATTTAGCTTACATTATAACATTTCCTTACCTAGTAATCCATTTTAATAAAATTAAAATACTAGAGATGGGTTTTCAACATCTCGTCTCGTCTAAGATAACTAAACTCCTAGTTGCCTCGACTGACGCTATATTGCGTTCACTAACCGGCATTGCAGATGTGGGAACAAAACTGCCAGGCTCAAATAGTAATGGGCGGGTCAAGTTAGCCTCGGAGATGTAGGCCAACATCATAGCACCATGGCTGCCGGAGGAAAGCGTTGGGGTGGACTGAGATGCCACTAGTGGAGCGAAATCGACACCATAGAGAATAGTCCGAGTCGGGTACCTACATCAGACAAATCAATGTACAATTTTGCGGGAGACACGTTATTTACTTACTCAGCAGTTTTTGGTAAAAAAGATATAGTTTCTTATGTGAGTAGTTATGCTCTTTTATTATAAACTAAAACTAATTCGCTGTGGCAAGCATCCTCCTGTACTATTTGATCTCATCTCGGATGAAATAACCACTTGGATCTCATGCATTCCAACTGGCCAGAATATATTTTAACTACCTCTCTTGCGCTATTTTAGTTTTAATTTATTTCCAGTTTCAGTTTGTAGTAAATTCTCGATTCGTTTATTTCGTTACAAATAAAAAGGCTTTTATCTTCATGATCCGTATTTTTATTGAACTTTTTTTACTAACCTTTTATTTTGATATGTAAAAACTTGAAACAACATCGAAGTTTAAATTGTTTTATTGTTGATAAAAATAACTTAGTTTCAAAAGAATATCTAGTTTTTACAAATTAAAATACCGACGTACTCGTATGCTATTCGGTCATAACTAATTAGAAAACTACCAAAATACTGCTACGTTATTCAGCAGCAGAGATTATTATTTGACTCCAATTGAATTTTCACTTCAACTTCGAGTTGCTTAAATCTGTTATAAGATCGGTTAGGAACGAAGTCAGCTACGCAACGAGCGCTTTGATAATTTAGTTGATTCGGAACGATTAGGTTAGATATGGCGAGTGTTTAGTAGCTTCTGTTGTTTGTGCAGACGCAGTGCGGTGAGGGGGAGCGTGCGGTGGCGAGATGGCTGCGCCGGCCAGCTGATAGCATGCGGGCGGCGGCGCGCCGACCCGCCCCGACCTAGCCGAACCCACCACGAGCGACGTATCCACGGGTAAATGTCACATCTACTTATTTTATTAACCGACTTCAAATAAGGAGGTTCTCAAATCGTCGGAATATTTTTTTTATGTATGTTCTACTATTACTCAAAGACGCCTGAACAGATTTGGATTTTTTTGTTTTTTTGTTTTATACTTCCCAGGTAGTCCAATTTAAACTTAATCGAAAACGTTTGAGTAGTTTAAAAAAATCAACACAAATCTAAAAATGTTTATACTTTAAACATTAAGCAAAAAGATATTGTGACTATTTATAATAATTAGACATATTGCCTCGTGGACTGTTTTGGGGGTTAAGGACGACAACTGTAAACATGTACCTACATGTACATTATTTAATGTATCATAAATAGTTTTCGCAGCGCACGCCAAGTAATGAATTTTAAGAGTTATTTTTTAATACCGTGAGTTTATAGAAATATATTTTTTTAAATAGTTTATTACAAACATACAATAATCTTTTCTATTTATAATATTAGTTTAGATTATGTTATGAAAAGATGAGGAGCAACAGACTAGCATGGTATGGGCATGTAATGAGAAGGGAATAATGGCATGTAACTAGGAGAGTGCTTGGTATGAATGTTGATGGATTTACGAGTAGAGGTAGGCCAAAGAAAAGATGGATGGATTGTGTGAAGGATGACATGAGTAAGAAAGGAGTGAGTGTTGAGATGACGGCTGATAGAGGAGAATGGAAGAAGAAGACATGTTGTGCCGACCCCACATAATGTGGGAAAAGGGCAGGAAGATGATGAGTTTAGATTATGTCTTGCGAAGCATTGCGCTCTTACATTATTTATTTGCCGCGAATTATTTCCGGTTTTATTAGTAATATTGGTGTTTTTATTTAAATAGAGCTAGAGTTATTGATTCGGGTGTGAATAATTGGAATAAAAACTATGTATTTTGTTTAGCAAAAATAATCCGAATAGTTATTTTCTATGAAAGGCACCATCTATACCTATAAAAGAGCCTAACCTGACTGACTGACTGATTCATCTTCGCCGAGTCGAAACCGCTAAAGCTAGGAAGCTGAAATTTAGCAGTTAGCTTCCTTTTATAGCAAAACCACCCACTAAGGCGAGAATTTTTGAAATTCAACCCCTAAGAGGGTGAAAAGGGGGTGAAATGAATGTATGAAACTTTTTAACGCGTTATGCGATTTGCTTGAAACTTGATATGAATAAATAAAATGCAAAATAAATGGACACGTGTTTCAGGAGTTTTCAAAATAACCCTAATAAAGGGGTAAAATGGGATGCCAAAGTTTGTATGGTACTTCTTAACGGGTGGAGTGATTTCTTAGAAACTTTGTTTGAACATGATATGAATAAATAAAATGCAAAATAAATGGACACGTGTTTCAGGAGTTTTCAAAATAACCCTAACAAAGGGTTAAAATGGGATGTCAAAGTTTGTATGGTAACTTTTTAACGGGTGGTGTGATTTCTTAGAAACTTTGTTTTGATACTCAAAATGTAAAATAAATGGACACGTGTTAGGAGTAAAATTGGGTGTGAATGTTTGTATGGAAACTTTTTAATGGGTGGTGAGAGTGATTGGTTTGAAACTTATCAATCAAATTTGGCAAGGAGATAAATTGCATCCTGGGTTTCTTTAATGCCCGATGCAATTTATCTCCTTGATTTAAGCTACAATAGAAAGATTAGAAAGGTCTAATTAATATAAAAATAAAAATAAATTTATATAAAATAACAAATGACGAACGACAAGATACGACTTTGTGGTATACTACAAACACTTGAGACAGGCAAAATTGTCATTATTATGACCCATGCCATTAACGAAGAAGAAGTATCATATTAGGTGAATTTAGGTGCCAATTCCTCCTAACCCAAGTCCGAGAAGAACTGGCACGAAACTCGCCCTGGTTCTAGCGCTTTTTTGTATGATCTATCTTATAACTAGCTTAACTACGAAAAACTAATACAAGATTACAGTAGATTATACATTTAAATCTGTTAGTTAACTGTCTGAGGGCAGAGCAACACGATGCATTCTTATCAATAATATAGTCAATTATATTATAATACGCTTTCTTCAAAAGACTACCCTTTATGTATATAATATGTTACTTCTAATTATATCGCTTATTATATATATTTATGTTTCAACAACCTACGGTACTTGCAGGACTAATTGAATAGCGTTGTTATAAATTGACGAAGATAATATCAGTTTTGTAGTTAAAAAAGTAAAATGTCCGCGTCTGAAAAGCCGAGTTGAAGCCGAACCCGCATTCGAAGTTGGTTTGTTGAACGCAAAGCGGAAAACTTCGTTAGAACCTGTTCCACTGAATATATTTTAACATGACCTGTTGTTTTAATCAAGTTATTTTCTCCTATTCGTATTAACTTTATTTAGATTGTTTGAATTTTAAGTAAATTAAAAAAACCTTAGTGAAATTGAATGACACCTAATTATTAAGAGAAACTTATAGCTAGCAAGATAGATAGATAGATATATAACTCTTTATTGACTACCACACGGAGTATTATAATAACAATAACTTAACTATTTAAGGCAGCCAATGGGCGGCCTTATCGCTTATAGCGATTCTTACCAGGCAACCGTTTTAACCAGCTAGATTCATTAATAAAAAAATACAAATGATACAAGTACAAATATAAGGTACAAGTTTCCATTTATAGAATTTAAAACAAAGTACGTAATTAGGTTTAAAAAAAGGAGACGACGATTAGGTATTAAATAAATAAATCATCTGACCGCAACGTAAGCAATTTTTATACATTAACATTATTGAACATTTGTAACAAAATAAATGCTTCAGCAAATCTATTGAGGTATTGAAAAACAATATCCACATCTGACTCCGCCAAAGTATTGAACGAGCTGCTTGTTCTAATCATTAAAGCGTTATGCCTGTTAGTTTGTCTGTACAGTCATATTTTAGTTGAACCGGAACCCCCCCGTTTCTTGATTTTCTATTATTATTATTATCATAATTGGAATTTATTTGAATACATTTTGATTAACATGGGTTTCACTCACGTATTATTTTGTCGATGGTGGCACCGACACTATTTCGATTCATCTAGAGAGATTTCACCAGGGTGAGTTTCATCCGCGGTCCGCTCGTTGCCGCTCGAGATCACGTTTCGTACTCAGTTTGAGTAATTTATGAATTCATCAAAAATAATTCTGATACAAAATCAGTAGGTATATGTAGTAGGAAACAGAGTTTAGATAACTGATGGTATACAATAACGTCAAACCGTAGTGATATCGGTCGAACGAACAGATAGCACACGCAATATTCGCACTTCGCCGGTTTAGGGCGTGCCGGGTCACAGCGTATTGAAGGATATTTTGTACAATATACTGCCGCCGTTCACTTAGTCCACTTGGTATTGTAAACTGTGCCGGGCGTAGCGGACCATACACTATAGAATTTGCTTTATTCGCCTCGACTTTCATAGATGGATTGATAAAGTCCTTGCTACTGACAACCTCTGTGGTGCAGTGGGCCAAGGCCCGGCAGAGACGAAGAAGGTTGCGGGTTTGATTCCCGCCGCAAAACAAATGTTTGTATGATCTGCAAGTATTTGGATCGGCTCTGGGTGTTTCTATGTATAATATGTATGTATTTACAAAAAAAAGTATACAAGTAGTATATCAGTCATGTGGTACCCATAACACAAGCTATGCTAACTTTGGGGCCCGATGGTGCTGTGTGAAGTGTCTGGCATTATTTATTTATCTCAATGTGCGCTGTTGTAAGCTTCACTGTTGTTGAGATTCGGTTGTCGAATAAAGTCTCCTTGGTAGGAAATTCTCTAAATGGCCATTAGTTGTTCAATTATAAAGTTTTCTAATTATTTTATTTACAAATCTTTGATTACGTAATCACGAGGGATAGTAGTCCTAAGGGATATTTATGATCTTAGCCGTGCCGGTTTTCGACATATGACAGATTGTTCTAATTCGAAAACTTAGTTATAAGGGTCGTCGCAGCTATCGCAAACATAGGCCTCGCCAGTAGCTGGTAGCAGCGTAGGTATACTTCGGGGAGCCTTTATCGGGAACATAACTTTCCTTAATACAATAAACTTGCTTTCGGGATTTAGATTTGACAATCAATTCCTAAAGTTTGCACATTAAACTTCTAATGTTAATAACGTTTTTAAATTATATTTTTACTTGAATCCTAGTCACGATTTATTATAAATACAGCTAATATTGAATTTATGGTATGTTCCAAATAGCTCTCCCGGTATTTACGTTTTGCGGATTTTCTTGTTTCCTCACAGCTGCAAATCCACGTCGGCTAAAATCGATACCCAAAACATTAAAACTACTTCGCCTCGGCCTCGTCGATGCTCATGGGAAATTGTCGAATTCTGTCGATGTTTAACAATTTATGTACATATGTATATAGTGTTAACGCAGCCTTGCTCGCACACTCGGTAAAAATAAAACATTGAGAGACGGGTCGACCGGACCCGGGGGAAATTGCCGATCATTTGTGTCAGCGGACTCGTCTCATCGATACACGTGTCGCTTAATTCAGGGTTTTTTCGACTGATGCCATTTGCTTCAATAAATAACTATCAAAGACCCCGCTCAATATTAATGTAGAAATGGCTGGAACAACTGAAATATGCAGCATAAAAGTTTCTTTTCATTTGTGCAAAATGTACAGCTGTCAGACAGAACGCATTCATTCGCAAAAACAAGCGTTGCACTATATACATAATGCATAGTTTCCCGCTATTTCAAAGTGGTTGTTCTACTGGAATAGAAACATACCCTTGCTTAACATTTCAAACACGCATGCGACATCAGCAGCATATTTGATGTTTAAATATTCAATCTCGAAGCTAACACAGCACACATAACCCCCAGATCCGAAACAAATACTTGTCTTAGGAGGACAAATGTTTGCTCAGAAGAGAATTGAAACAGAACCCATTGCATGCAAAGTGTCTTTGCGGCATGCGGTTGCAACCCAGCTTGTATATTAGTGTAGTTAAGTGCACTCAGAGTCAAAGGCATTTGGTAGAAATAATAATGTTTTCGCAGATAGAAGCAACGCTTTCAAATCATTAATTATGTTGTCAGACAACTTGTCTAGCAATTTGTAAAGGAGTTCCTCTTTCTCATTACACTCAGCCTCTCATTAACGTCCATCGGTAAGAGCTGGGCAATGCTTATTAATTTTTCTAATGATACGACTCACGGCCTAATTAGAACGAACGTAATACAAACTGCCTACTGAGAAAAGTTTGAAAGGTTCCCATGACGGATCCTGTGTCAAGCGCAACTTAACACAGGGATGTGCAAAACAGAAAGTAATCCGCTCTGTAGGGAATTGCGTACATTCTGAATTCTGTTTTAATTCCAGATTTCCGTTGCATTCATTACCTATGTCAAGGTGATAAATTGTATTTCGTCCCTTTGTTAATCAGCAGATGTTATTCGCAGCGGTCGTGTAAATTATTCTTGCTAGATCATGCATTCGTAATTCTAATACGGTAGCTTTATGTATGAATATAAAACTAGATGGGAATTATTAATAATATGTTTATTTCCAACCACTCCGCAGTAAATTTGGGAACGAATATGAAACTGGGTCAATACATACCTACTGTTTGAATTAATATTCCGCGGGCACTTTTGAAAACTCTTTGGGCAAAGGGCATGCACGAACGCACACCCAACGACAAGCCACCCTTACAACAAGCGTACAACACGCATGAATAAGTAAAGGCTTTAGTCGAAGAAAATGAGAGATTTGCCGGCAGTTCAGTTTAAAGCGGTACACACACACGCGTAAGAACTAGTATAAGTAGTGTAACTTATGTTTGGAGAGGACGGCGTATAACCTCACTTCTTTAGAGGGCATTGTTCACTATTCGCCCGACCTTTTCCGAAACATTAAAAAGCTACATAAAAATAATTGAAATGCTACGGATGTGGACTTTATTTCGGAGTTTAATGAAATATTCTCTATAAATAGGTCCTTGGCGGAACAAGGGAATGTAATTAAATCCGCGTTGCTCCCTTGTTTGCAGAGGACTTAGGCGATAATGCAAGAGTAAATATATTTACAACCCTTTCACTCTATTATGTGGCGTGTCATTTTGTGCAGGTATCTGCCGCTCTCCATTATTTTGGGTGTTTGCATATTAAACACAAAATTTTACTCTTTCGATTTTAATCGCCACTTTATTATGTATAATATAATTTGTTTATTTCAGCATACATGTCAATGTAAATTAGCTAGTACTTCGATCTTTAAATGTACCTAGTAGTTCCTAGAAATCGAATCGCACTTTTAAATACCAGACTGATAATTTTTTATAGTAAAAAATGTGTGAAAATAAAACCAAGATACATATTGCGAAAGCATCCCGAGCACTGTGTATTACAATCGTAACTATTGATTTCTAGCTCTATGAACACTCGTATACAAAAGTACATATTCGTTTAGAAGCACTGCACAATAAACTTTAATGCAATACTTACGTTGAAACCGGAAATAGAAAAATATGGGCAAATATAAGCTATTGAACATTGTTTGCTGTTATTGCACTTGAGACTGCGAGTGGTATAGGATAAACTGTCTTCCTATTTCTTTTTCATCTTGATTTTTTTTAGTTGCAAAGAATACTAAAGAATACATGAAATTACTAATACATACAACACTGATAATTATAAAAAAACAGGTACAACAGAAATTCTTCTTGGAAACTAAGTAACAAGAATAAAGAAAATAAAATATTTATAGCAAAATTATAAATCTGTGCTTTACATTTTATGTACCATGTTTAATAATGTACCAGTTACAAGGAAAGTGAACCTTACGATTTCACAAAGGTGCGTCGCTTTTAATGACGCCTGAATAATGCAAGCTCCAGATTCAGAATTTGTCTGAGGATGTAACTAAAAAAAAAAAAAATTTACTTAAACATGCTCAACTATGTTATTAGCAATTATTATTAGGAAAAAAAATTAACAAGAACTTTCGAAGCATTTTACATACATTTTTTTACGGTCTTACGGTCCCAATTTTGAAATCGTTCAGTCACCATCACGCAAAATTTATGATTATACGATTATATTCCAATTAAGGGTGAAATTATTAACTGCAGCTTGTATTAAAGGGCTCACAGGCCGGGATGTATAGCATACAACACTCGTAAACTACACATGTTTATGACTGTACGAGTACATTCACTCGTAAAATGGAAATAGGCTCGCTTGATTATACGTTACCAAATGCCTTTTTCAACAAATGTTTCCGTTGTAATTGAAAACGTGGCGTTGTGGCCTGAAACTGCTACCGTGAATTACAATGTGTAGTAACTATCTTTCGACTGTAAATACATTGCAATTAATTTTTAAATACAATTATTTACATTTCTGTTAATTCATGATTTGAAGCTGTCGAAGAACAGGCATAAATATAAATCTACTGGATGTAAATTTAGACCTTATACTTGCTTGTATCATATTCCTTAAAACTAGCAGTGAAATAACAAAACCCAGTATGAAATTTTCAGCATAGTCTCACTTATCTGGGCCTAAACAGCTGAAAATGTCGCCGTTGCGCGTTGGTCGCGGTCCCTTTGTCAGTAGACTCCGCCCACGCCTTGCCTCTCCTGGGTCGAGTTAAAATAAAGTATGGCTATGATAAAATCAGGACAAAAAGCTACGACAGTAATCTCAATAAAACCATGCGTGGTAGATAACTTCGGAAGTCGCAGTGTATCTTTATATTCATTGTACGTACGAGAATGTAGTCATTCCGTGCCGTCGAATAGTTCATCGACTTGATCTAAACAAAACTCACCAGAGCAGCGAGCGCTACGGGGGCTACGAGCTACGATATTTTGTATGCATTTAGCTTCAGAAATTTGAGTGATGAGATTGCTCTGCGTTCAGGGTAAATTGAGAGTATAAGTTACTTTTCTTTATAAAAAATGCTATGCTAAATAAATCACTCTCGCCAATCACTTACAAAGAGATTGCTTTTCGTTGATTTGATACACAGAAAAATGTATAATTTGTATAACATATTTATTATATTATGTATATTATTTATTATATTAACTATATTTATTTATTTTATTATGGCTGTCGTCCAGTGATATGCGTTTTGATATACACGGAACACCAATCGGGCGCCGCCGCTTATACTCGGCGTCACGTGTACTTCAAAGAAATGAGATATCGCAACCTTCGTATTTATTCAGAGCTTATTGCAGCAACAACAGTATCAAGACACAGTATAATAAATAATATATTTTATCGGGTAGACCAAAAACAACGGAGCGACGAGTATATTTTCTTCCGTTGCGCAGATTATATAATCATAATACAGACCCTCTATTATATAATCGCATAATTGGCTAGCGTTTCGCTTAACTATTTGAAACTAAATGTGAATTAGACGAAAGCTATATATTTTCGGACAACAGCAAAAAACCATGATAACTTTGACAGCTTGTAATGGAGTAAATATTGAAGTGGCAAATAGTGTAAAGTTTTTGGGCGTAATTTTTTTTTTAAATCATAAAAAGTACAGTAACAATAACAAATGATACTCACAGAAGTACAAATACTGAGTCGCATGTACCAGCGCCTTCCTCCATACCGAAGAGAACCGGGTTTCTATTTTACACGACGTTTAACACTAATATAAAGCTAATTATTACCAAAGTAGCACACATAAAAAGTGTTTTTGAGAGTGACGTAGTTTTGTGTTGTTGTGTGTGTGTGTGTGTATGTGTGGATATGTGTGTATGGATGTGCGTGTGTATGTGTGTGTGGATGTTGTGTAGTGCTGTCAGTATAGTGTAGTAGTGTCAGTAAATTTTTAGAAATATATTAGTACATAATTATTCGGAAAACTGTAAGAGGGTTTCAGTTTCTTCATATGATAAAGACATGAGCCATTCCAAACACTTTGATTATTGATTCATTCTATTATATAACGACGGACTGACATCAGTCTTTAAATTGGAAACCAGAATTGGAAGTTATTGAAAACTCTGTACAAACTCAGCTTGTTATGCTCTAAGGATTTTAAGAGTTGTAGTCAATATCGAGCAACTTAAAACTATATACTATGCGCTAGTGGAGTCTAAGTTGGGGTACCTATAGTATAAGATTTTGGGGTAACAGTTACATGTACAATATTAATAGGGCTTCGCAGTACAGAAACGCTCTATTCGCACCATAGTACGCATACCGCCGTGGGAATCGTGCAGAGGCTATTTCCATGACCTAAGAATTCTAACGCTTTCAAGTCTATACATCTTAGTGGTTCTTATGGATATAGTTCGGCATTAGAACAAGTAAGAAACGCCAGAGAAAAGAATCACAGGTTTAGGAGCTAGGAGGAAGGACCTGTAGGCTTCGATATGTCCAAGGCTGGATGTGGCAAGGCATGGTTGTCGGTTTCAGACTGTTAGACTTTATAATGTTCTACCCACTGATGAAGGATATTTAGTCCTATTATTAAACGAAAAATAAAAAAAAACTTTCTGTTGGAGAAGTGTTTCTACTTTGTTGACGAATTTATGACATAATATAGTGTTATTGTTATTTAATGTTTTGTTTCGTGGATTTATATATACTAGTGGTCGCCCACTGGACGAAATTTGACCATAATAGTTAATACTTAATGTATTTTTTATGCATAATTAAAAAAAAATATTAGCATTCTGCACTCCTCTATATAAACTATAAGTGTGCGAAATTTCGTTTTCCTCGGTCCGCGCAATTTTCGTAAAAAGGGGTACAAATGTTTTGCTTCACGTATTAATAGATTTTTCTTATAGTAATTCTTGATTGATTATTTTGTGTTTATTAATTGTAATTAATTCATAGTACATTCAAATACGATTTGTAAAATATTTTTTTACTAAATAAATGAAATTAAATGATTTGTCCCTGTCACTCTATTGTCAAAGAATAAATATGTCAAAGAGAAAAGCAACGGATTTAAATAACACGTTAGCTAGTGCGTGGTTATAAGATAGTTTTGCTATGACTTGCTTGACTCATGGGGCTGATTTTTGCAATGCTGAATACTTACTCTTTTCCATAAGCTCTGGCGTGTAGTGCGTGTATTACAAGACATAAAGGCATACTTAGCTCTGTATAATTTAGTGTGTTTCTGGTACATTGCATTTAGAAAAGCTAGGGCTTTAAACTGATACTCATATAGATTTCTAGTCTCAATTCTAAATATCTCAAAGTATCTTATTTCATCTAAGCAAAGCGTGAGAACTCAACTAAGCTGATTCCCAAGGAACGAAAGCCTTCACGCAAATCTAGTTTCTTAATAGGTCAATGAGCCTTCGAGCCACAGTCGACGTCAGATGTACGTCACAGGGAGTACGTGACGCGGTTGCGACCTTGCTATTTATTCAGCACGCACTGCAGTAGTTTTTAACGTTTGTTTCGATGTTTATTAGGCAGCTTAAATCGCTCACCATATATTGTCTATGTACATTTGCAGGCTAAATACTGAATATACAGGATTTTCTATGCCTATAATGTTACTCAAATAAACATGCCCGTCATACTTTGACTACGTTTACGCATGTTACCAGAGAGATAAAACCGCAACCTCACAAATAAAACAAAAATAGACTTGCCCAGTCGTTCGCAGCCGATCTGTGTAGGTGCGTCGTGAACTTTTTGATAGTAAAAGTTTGTTAGAATGTATACTCCAACTTCGCCTTCAATACGTGGAAAACTTTTTTCGATCCCTTAAGAATAAAGGTTCACACACTGTTCGTAAAATGGTTAAGAGGCCTATTACGCTATTAACTCAAAGATGAAATTACGTAATTAAGAGTAACGTTCATTTTTATGTCACGGCGAACAAGCAGAAAGTTTCCTGATGCAAACTCCTATTAACACGTATGAATATCTAAAATACACAATTGGTACATTGTCTACCTGTTATAACTAGACCATTATATAGGCAGATGGGAAGATATCAGACAAGAGTTAATTCTACAATTTTCAAGACGGAATGAGTGAGTGAAAAGTACATACTTGTGGGGCCACCACGATCCTCCATAAGATGCGGGTGAACCCGTTTGTGATCACGGATAACGTTCTCTTATTTTAGCAATTATAAATTAGATATATATAAATGTGTAATATATACAGCTGTAGGTACACACGCCCTGTACCTATTGGTCCGAAAATGCTATTAAAAGAGACACGATGGCGTCTTGTCTCAAGAAATAATTGTAAGTTTTTGAGTTTGCGATTCCTGAAGCATCTCCGCAAATGTTCTGGCTCAGTGGCTCAGAGACACGATAAGTGACGTCACTGGAGGTACAGGTTAATGGGTTCGCTTTCAGAGACTTCGGTGAGACGATTCGAGATGTTTCGGCACACGGTTGAATAAATCGTGGTATTGTTGTGAACCCCGTTGCGGAGTGCAATCTATGCATTTTGACTATTGCGTGAGAAGATACATGAATGACTCTATTACTTTTAATGATCTTCGCGATTTCAATTAAGTTAAACAGATCAGATCATTGAAAAATCGACAGACAAATACGATACATAATGCGAACGGATATTACGTGAAAAGTGGCTTATTATTTAAAGAAATAAACCCCGATAATACAATAATGCTCTAACACGCGGTTAACATATTAACACACGGAATTAGGTAGGTACTTATTACATGAAAAGTTCGTTGCACTGTGTAGTATTTACATTTTGTACACCTACTTACGTACCTATAAATAGTATGTATGCGAGTTTAAAAATTAAAATATGCATCTGAATATTTTTCACAATATTCAAGCTAGTCTGGGCGATGTATCTGACAGTTAATATCCTCTTAATTAAATGCCAGCGTAGTATCCAATGAAGAGGTCAATCCTCCAGCGTTGCTTCATCTCATTTAGCTACCGTCTGCTAATACTAACTAATCTAATCGTAGCATTACACGTGGCTATAGCTATGAGGCACTTATCAGTATTCATAATAGATTATTTATTAATACATGTATAAATAAATGAAAAAGATAGGTGGGCAAAGCACACAACACCACCTAGCCCCAAACTAAGCATAGCTTGTATTATGGTGCTTGTATGGAGAATACTTATATATTTTTATACATACTTATGATACTTTATAACACCCAGACACAGAACAAACACCTTTGTTCATCACATAAATGTTTATCCTAGGTTAGAATCGAAACCTCAACCTACAGCGCGAAAGGCAGAGCTATTACCAAATGAACTGCTGACAGGTCATTTCAAAATCAACATTGGATGTATTGGATCCATCAATCGAATACAGAACTTGACAATTGTTTTGAAATCGGTATTTCGAAATTATGATACCGTAACTAGGGGATCAGTTTATATATCATCAGTTTATATAGGAGAACTCCTCGCAACTGTTTTCACAACAGGACAAGCAGCACCGCTCAATACCATCCATACCTTGTCAGTCTACCACCCTCGAACAAAGCGCTTTGCTTCGGCCACATCGTCGCTTAACATCAGGCGAGTTCGTGGTCAAAGTAGGTCTATCATTGATAAAAAAAAACTATTTTATTTTAAAAACGTTTAAGCTGTACGCTGTTCCTTTTGTCAGCAAATTAAGACTAGCAATTTTCTTATATAACTTAAACTTAATATTGATTGATAATTTATGATTAGTTGGCCCCGCTAAAAAAATCTTAGCTAAAAATTCTGCTCATTAATCTCGAAAATAATACCAGCTCTCTTTGCAAAATAAATATAAAAGTACAATATAAACCGCAATCACTTAATTTAGCATTAAAAGAATTCGAATTGAATAAGAGAAATCCGGATAATCTGATCGAATATAAATCAGTTCGGCCGAGGCGGGCGGCCGGAAGTAGGTCTTTTGTCACTCCAATGCGGCGTTCATTGTAAAATGAGCGTTATTGTTCTATAATTAAGCTTAATGCGACTGGGATACGACTGGGTATTGGTATTTCGTATAAAATTATTAGCTATCGTATCAACTTTCTCATAATCTGTACCACTCTACGTTCTATACTTGATTTTAATAGTCACTTATCAGGTCTCTTTATATGTAAAGTCAGTTTCAAATCTAAGAGTGATTGTTGATGTTGATGTCCTGGCCAGTTTCGGCTATAGCGTCTATATTTAAACAATGGTGCCACATTAAGCTTATTAGGCTTTCCGTAGATATATCAGGTAATATATCAGGTAATAAAAAGCACAACTATAATTTATAGATGAGGTATAGATGAATATAGATTCCACAAAATTGGCTAGAAAATTGAAATTTAATACAACTGAAGCAGAAAACAGGCATACATCTCACCTGATGGTGCGTTTACTGTAACCTATGAAGCTTGCCAGGTGGTATCACACGATAGTTGCTGGTCATAGACATAAGTTCTTTAGTCTGTTTGCCCAGTAATTTCACGTGCACTAGTGCCCTTCAAACCTAAACACAGTACACGCTACTGCTTGAAGGCAGAATATCTGGCACTGTCGTAGTACCAACCAAGACGTACTCTTGTTGTTAAATGAAATGAAAACAGCAAATTAATATTCGTTTTCAAAGTATAAATTTTGATAAACACGGGTTTTACTCACGTATTATTTGTCGATGGAGGCATCCACACTGTTTCGATTCATCTAGAGAGTTTGAGCCGCAGTCTGCTCGTTGCCGCTTGAGTTCACGGTTAGTACTGAACTATTAGCTGTAAGTTTTAAACAAACAAGTAATCTAATAGAATTATTGTAATTATTGATGTTTAAATTGTTTATCTTGTTCATACAACCAGGAATACTCTGTAGTTTTATACCGTTGTAAAATTTACAAACTGCAAATAAGTATCAGTTGTAACTCGATTTACTTAACCCCCCGCCCTGGGTGCAACTGTAATTTATACTCGTACATTAATCAACGCCTACCGTTCCACTCCGGTTATGATTGACATCCGGTTTGAAAGCGCTATTTCATCTAACTTTCTATTAAAATTTGAAATTGCTTTTGATATTTATATATTGAATCTTAGTAATTTAGTACAGAAAATGTGGCTTTCAGAAATTTGTATTTGATGTTGATTCAAATAATTTGCTATAATTTGTTACTTTACCTGGGCCCGATAAACTCCTTTGCAATTGAAAAATAATACCAGGTCGATCGCCACTGTTACGAGTTGCCCGGGTCACCCGTGGTCGCGGTTACGTGGGATCGCTACCGCTTTTGTCGGAGCGGAATTCACGTTTTACCCAGCCTCTAATTTTGGTAGCCGATCACATAAGGCGACAATGTTTTTAAAATGACATCGAAAAATGCAAAGGTTAAGCAACGTAAGAAAGTAACTACACTCACACGCATAAGTACTTGGACTCTAGAACTTTCTTTTATTGCAAAATGATTTTAAAATAGTCGCCAATGTCAGTTTGAAACTATTGGTTTAGGAAAACTGGGGGCCAGAAAAGAAATCAGAGCACATTTTTTTACAAAATTGCGTTCTGCATGACACATGCTCATACATGATATTAAGTTCTTTTAACGGCTGTTGGCTCGGTCCCAACAAGAAATTTAGGGGATGAAACTTTGTAGTCACTAATCAACGGCCTTCCTTATTATGCCCCACAATAGTGATGCGCCAAATACAACACAACATTACTGTACTCGTGTAATGGATATAAAACATTATGATAACATGTATAAATATAAAATTTAAATAACCCCCAACACAAAAATATATTTATCCATGATCTATTCTTTAAAACCATTCCAATAAGCCCCAAACACGATACTATGATGTGTGTTGGTGAGAAGTTCTGCAATATCATTGAAGTAACAGGATACCAATTTCGCATCAATCAGACATGCGGAGGTTACTCACATCCCTTCATCATTTAAAAGAGAGACCATCTAATGATTGAACCGATTTTCTTGAATTATAGCTAAGACCACCCTAGTCGGTCAGGTCTTTTCAAATCTATATATTAATACGTGAAGCAAAAACTGTGTACCCCTTTTTACGAAAATTGCGCGGACGGAGGTGTATGAAATTTCGCACACTTATAGTTTCTATAGAGAAGGAGTGCAGAATGCTAATTTTTTTTTTAATTATGCTAAAAAAATAAATAAAATATTAATTAATTTCGTCGAATTGATTAAATAAATATTAATTAATTAATAATTTCGGTCGAATATCGACCAGTGAGCGACCAGTAAATAATAAATAAATCAAATATGATCTACGATCATTTGTGGCTACGGTGCCACAGATGGACTTGTATAAAGACAGATACACAGACACACAAATTCCTTCGGGAGCTAAAAACATTACGATTACTCCCACATCTTACCATAAATATTTGCTTTGCAGTTTGCATAACACGAGTTTTTTTATCCATAACTTTCGTTATAAGTATTTGTATAAAAAATATTAACATATCATAGTATCTTACACGTCTCTTAGAGCGAATAAACATAAATTTTTCAGCTAAATCATATTAATGATTTAGAAAAACGTAGGTATACGAATTCCATAACCGGTTTTAGGTCGACAAACTAAGCGCATCACTAGTTCAATAAGCTTGGAATTTGCTTTTATCAAACGTTAATGGCTTGAGTGGTGAGATAAATCATAAAAGAAAGTTTTTGTGCTTATTCGCAAGGGAATTGGTTGTTTTGTTATCTTCGTACACCTATATCCAAACGTAATAGATTATTCAGTTATGATAATCGAGCACAATACACCTCGTATTTGTCATGATCATATCATATAATAACGATACTTCAGTTATCTGTACATCTACATAGCAAAGCAAACCTTATTTACCATTACGTAATCCTTGGTTTAGTTGAGGAATATCTGATGAAGTTTAAAGTGCCTCTAAACGTTTCCAAGACTGAGGACTGAGACTGTCGTGAATATATTATACTTCTCTGTACCTGCGCGTAGGTTTTTAATTACCGCAGCTACGGAAATTTAGCCACAGATTCCGGTTCGTAGAATCGGATACATTTGAAAGGAGAGTATCTAACAAAGAGGATATTAAAGGTGATGTGTATAATCAACTCCGTACCTAAGGTAAACAGGAGTAGTAATCAATTGAGGATCAGTCAAGTTATAGCAAACTCAATAGAACATTATTTATGACATAAGAATGATATATCTTTTTGAATTATCCAAATCGGACCATTACTTACGAAGATATTAAGTAATAAACATTATGCCGTTCCTGCCGGTTAAATCTATGTACGCGGGTGCGTGTAACGTCACTGGGACGGTCCGATCGCAGCCGGCCCTCTTACTTCACGTTTCGATAACTGGTGGCGACCGTCCCTGTGACGTCACAGCTAGCGCGGCAAACACTCGCTAGTAATTTCGTCATAATTTCGTTAATTTTTGTCGTATAACAAAATGTTTTTAACTGTATGTTAAGATTTTCTTAGCTCTTTAAACCTACATTCTCAACTAAAAACGTTACGGATCCTCATTAGGATGCAGTTAATTGTAAGTTAACGACATGTAAGTTGACTTCCAACAACTACTGCAGGTTTAGCGGATACTTTAGACTAGCTAAACGCCATTTTTTTATTTCGTTAGTTCCCGTTTGAACCATGATTTTTTACGAATCACAAAGCTGACAAAAGTCAGCGACGAGCGTAATATGCAAATATGACTAAATGTTTCAACTACATTCACTTTGCATTTTTATTGAGCTCTTTATTACGCAGTGAGGAATATCAGTACAAAAGTACAAAGTACTCTTTTTATTTTCTATCTATAGATGTTATGCTTGATAAAAACGACCCACTTTATGGAAAATTTTCGATTTTCATTTGTTTCGATAAAATAATCTCGAATCTAAAATAATATTAGCTCTGAAATGTTAACTTTGCCAAACTTTTAACTTTAATTATGCTTTCCAATACTGAAGCTGAATTTGAAACATGCACTCCTCATAATAAAACGAGCGATCATAAATTGTTTTATGTGGTTTTTAATTAACTGAACAACAAGTGCATAGATTCATAAGGGTGCTGAATACCATGACGCTATAGATAGATGAACACCCAGTAAATACAAATAATCTAATATATAAAATTCTTCTGTCACGGGGTGCGTAATCGAACTCCTCCGAAACGGCTCGACCGATTTTCGTGATCCTTAGCGAGGATATTAGTCAGGGGGGAGAATCGAACAACATCTATTTTTCATCCCCCTAAATGTTAAGGGTGGTCCACCCCTTAATTTTTTTTTTTTATTTTTCAGACAAAATTTTTTGTTTTTATTTTTTTATGATCATACAAAAATACATGCAACCCTAAATTTTCACCCCTCTACGATCAACCCTTATTTTTTAAGGCAGAACAACGTTTGCCGGCTCAGCTAGTAATCTATATATTAATATACTACGTGAAGCAAAATCTTTGTACCCCTTTTTACGAAAATTGCGCGGACGGAGGAGTATGAAATTTCGCACACTTATAGTTTATATAGAGAAGTGCAGAATGCTAATATTTTTTTAAGTTATGCATAAAAAATACAATCAATAAATAATCAATAATATTCAATAAAAAAACATTACGCACACTATCATATATTTGACACGCACACATATATGAGTATAATACGAGTATAAGAGCACATGAGCATAGATACTTTTTTGTACATACTTTTTTGTTTTTTGTTAAGGTCTGAGTCTCTTTGTTAAAATCGGTCAAATTGAGAATAGATTAGTATATTATTTGTCTATAGTCTAACTGAATGTCAAACGTAACCATAATAAATTAATTTAACTATGACAATATATTAATTAGATATATTGTATCTATGCATAATACGAGTATAAGAGCACATGAGCATAGATACTCTTTTGTATATACTTTTATGTTTATTGTTAAAGTCTGTGGTCAAATTGAGAATAGATTTCCGAAAACATACTCTTAGAAAATATTTTGAATTCAGTTATTTTAGCACCAACAAATGATGATTGTTCTTTAATTAATACGGATACACTTAATTAAATTCCTGGAGAACAGCGAACATATCATAGCTATGATAAAATAATTTGTGATAATGACAATGCCATCAATAACTATCAGGTAGTTTTTAAATTCTTTGACTGTTAGTGGTTTACCACCACATAAGTTAGTATTGAAAGTTAATTGCATCGTTTTGCTGATCAGAAACTTAAATACAAAGGAAGCATTAGTCAATGGAACAAGAATGCGCATCAAATAACAAAAAACAAAAACATCGTTTACAGAGAAGTTTTCTATCATTAATTAAATTATCGAAATATGTATGTAAGTAAGTAAATATCTAAGTAGGTAAATATGTAGGTAAGTCGACAGCATTTTTTTTATCGCATGGTTTTTTGTTTCAATGAAAAATAATAATAAGAGGTATTCGTTATTTTAGTAAATATTGGATTTTTTGATTGAAATTTCATATAATTTGTTTGAAAAAAAAAAATAGGTAAATCAACATGTGTAGCCTCGGTGAAATCGTGATTATGGAGTATTCTTTGACAATAGAACCTTAATAATGTTCAAACTTATAATTACAATTAATTATTATGTAATCTTGTAAATATTACAATTAATTATTATGTATGTACAATTAAATATTATGTATTATCATTAATCTTATAATTATAATGTAAGGCGGGACATGATTGTAGGGTTGCAGCTGCATAATATAAACTATTATCAATTATATAATTTTTCAAACTTTCGCGATCAGATAACATAATGATTACTTTATACGGTTTATCGCGTTCACCTTATTTTGTCGTTACCTACCTACTTTTCTTCTTTACCAATGTCCGTTCTGTTCGATTAAAAATCATAATCTGTGTATCCACGGCGACAAGCAATCTCTCTTACTCTTGTGTTTTACGTATCAGTCGATCAAACAAGTGAACATGATTGTAGTTTGTATTTTGTATATTTATCTATAACTCAACTCAACTGCGATAATTTTCAAACGCAATTTACTAGGAACGTAAGATATCTCTACTCTTGTAAAATCATTTGAGATAGTATATTAGTAGTAGTATAGTATATAGATATGACTTGCTACAGTTGATTTAATACTACAGTAAAAGCAGTCATAAATAATTGCTGACTCTGCATGTAGTGATTCCATTTGCGTGAGACAAATCGCTACAGTAGAAGGCATAAAGCAAGAAGACGACTCCCCGTTGGGTCGTTTGCACACATTTTCAAATGTCCGATGTTCGTATAGGTATGTAGCTCTTATCATTGACACATTATTGGAAACCGAAAGAGCCTCTCAATATCCTGTTATATCTTAGTTACCAACTGGTTATATGAGGCGACTTAACGTATTTTATTACTTATTGCCAAACCAGCGAGGTACGAATAGATTTAAAAGACGAAGTACAACCAAGGACAAACCTACCAGAACAAGTGTTGTGTAAATAGACCTAGGCGAATTTACGTACCTATGTAACAAATAGAGTAGTTTATTGATTTGTGAGACAGAAATGAATATTTATTTGATATAGGGACGACATTTGACATGGATAGCTATTGATGTTTATCGTTTTTTTAGTATTAAATAATAAAACACTATTTGGTACCTTGCTAGCAGTTACGTTCTTGAAATAGAAGTGTATTGATTGATAGAACTTTTTTTGTTGCCCATAAAATCTTGTACAAAGGCGAATTTAATGTTCAAATGATTCTCTACTTTTGCGTTATTTAAAGGTAGTGCACAGAAATACGAGTAGATATGTATAGTAGTATATTTTAATATAATATTTTGATTGTGTGTTTTTAAAGTTTTTAGAGATTTTTACATTATTTTATCGAAATACGACATTATTATAACAGCGAAGACTTGAATCAGTTATACATGATCTTCATTAGTCTTATTGTTTCAGTAGTTAACGGGTATTTATCGCGCATCGTATTTTAAATTCCCGACATTTCGGTTATGTTACAATAACCGAAGTCGCGGACCGACTGGATGCTTAGAGTGTTGGCGTCGAGGCGCCGAGTAGTATGGACAATTTTTCGAAACTACCCTCACTTAGTTTTCAGGTTCCAAAATGACCGTGTTCACATTATGACATTTTTAGTACATCACGTCACTCTAACAGTATCCACTTAATCATCAATTCGACTTCATGAAATATAATAAACAGTCTCCGTTTTCTGTACGTCGTTTTTCATATTACAATAAAGAAACGAATCGAAACGAAATGATTTTAATTATTTTCATGTAATAGTAAAATTTTAGTCAAGTCCTTTCAATATAAAAATGTAATCATAATAATACCCACTAGAAATAAAGATAAACTCGCTGTTCCCACAGGCTTGCTTAACTTGGTAAATCTTTTAATCTTTTATAGGGCAATGTGTACTCTTTTATATGGACTTTTATATAAGCGACGTGTTAGATTTGACGATAGGAAAATTTGAGAACGTAATATTCAGCATATTGTAATATAGAACCTAATTAAGCATATTAAATATGTCGACCCGATTCGGCATCCGTAACAAAATTAGCAAGAATCATAAAAAAAATAAGACTAGACAAATTCCTTGTATTCTTTTTGAACTGGGCTTAGGAGAAACAGGCTTCTAGATTCACCAAGTATATACGAAGTCGATTCAAGATGGTCCTTGTAATCTTATTGAACAATGATTTTACAAGAGTAGAGATACGTTACTAGCGCGCCCGAGTTGAAGATTCATAAAAGACCTATCTGACCACTCTCGCTCTTAGTTCATGCCAAACCAGTCGATGAATGTGACGTTATGACCGTCGAGCCGACTATTTTCAAACGCAATTTACTAGGAACGTAACGTATCTCTACTCTTGTAAAATCATTGTTATTGAATAAAAATAATAGTCTAAAAAAACTATAAAACACGCTTTATATAGAAAACCAAACTAAAAACTAGAAAATAAATTTTAATAAATGTAAGTAAGAAAAAAATGTTTTATTTAAAAAAAAGCGTGGGGTGCATGGTGTCAATAGTTATAAATATTTCATTGACAGATATGAGAAGAAGGATTATCATTTCGATAATATCTTAAAAAGCACCCCACGATTTTTTTTACCTAAAACATTTTTTTCTTACTTACATTTATTAAAATTTATTTTCAATTTTTTAGTTTGGTTTTCTGTATAAAGCGTGTTTTATAGTTTTTTTAAACTATTATTTATTTTCTACTTTTTAGTTTTCGGACAATCGGATATTTTTTTTTAAATATTTTTTGAATTATTGTATTGTCATCGGTCTTTGACAGGTGTGCAAAATTTGAATGAAATCTGGCCGTTTAAAGTGGGTCAAAATCGCGTTCTAAGGAGTCGGTTACAAACATACAAACATACATACAAGTGAAGCTTATTAGCTTCACTTGTAAGAAAACATTTTTTATACGCTTTATATTTAAAGCGTATAAAAAATGTTTTCTTTCATTCCTTTTGTTTACTCGCACATGTGGACTAAGGCGAAAATCGCACTTGAATCCTTAAACCACACTGGTTTAAATTAATAGTTTTTTAATACCTTTGAAGTGGCCGCTAAACAGTATTGGTCAATTGAAATGTATTTTTTCTATGGTTGGCTAAGAATATTAATTTCACATGAATTCAATTTTAATAACATGACAATCTATTTTCAATTTCAGTCATGTCACTTTGTTTTTATCTCATTTGAATCTTTTTCGTCAGCATGAACACATTTAAAATTCGGGTAATTATGGAATACAAATTTCCTCGTTGTAGCAGTCCGATGCAAACGACACGTCCGTTAGTGGATTTAACGCTTCTGTACTTGAAATTTTGATCTAAAAATGAACCTCATGTCACCCTAAAACTATGGTCGACAACGACAAATTAAAGGCGATTATGGAATCTAATGATACTCAATCTACGGCTGAGTTAGCAGCAGCTTTCGACGTTTCGACGTTTCGACGACGACATCGAAATAATAATGGTTCATTTGCCTCAAATTAGCAAGCCGCGCCAGACGTGATAGAGTTACGCGATAAAAAGAGAGGGACTATGTAGGTGCCACACGGACTAAATTATCGCCATCACGACATTCGTATTGAGGCATGCCTTGCGTTATTCAATAGACAACATATTTTTGACAATCGTAAGCACTCGTCATATTGACTGGACTCTGGTTCAGTATCTTAGCAACGCTCTAAATGAAAACTTACCTCTAAACAATGATGGTAGTTGTTTTTTTTACCACGGCATGAGCATTAAATTGGATGTGTTCTGTAAAGGACTGAACACAATGACGGAGAAGCTCGCAAGTAGTAGTTCTAGCTAGTTTTATCATCGACCGTACTCACCAGACCTTGCACTCACAGACCTTTTGGATACCTTCTTGTCAAGAAAAAATGCAATATCCGAAAGACAGTACAAAATGCCTTTAAATAATTGCTCCTGTCTAAGTGACTTCTTCAAGAATGGAATCGATAAATTGTCACTGCGCTGTCAAAGATGAATCGATAGCATTGGTTAATTAATGCCTACTTGATTACTTGACGACATCTGTGACACAGTGGGCCAAATCCCGGCTGAGACGTAGAAGGTTGCGGGTACGATTCCCCCCGCGGGACACATGTTTGTATAATCAACAAGTATTTATCTCAGGCTGGGTGTTTCTATGTATAATATGAATGTGTTTGCAAAAAAAAAGGTATATGAGTAGTATATCAGCCATGTGGTACCCATAACATGTGCTCTGCTTACTTTGACTTTTACATTATTTATTTATTATTATAAAAAAAAACCGGCCAAGTGCGAGTCGGACTCGCGCACCGAGGGTTCCGTACAAACCAGTAGGTATATAAGTAAAAGTTAACCCATCACGACAATCGAGTCATAGTTGTATGATGTCACTAAAAAATTACGGTTTTCGCAATTTTTCCTTTATCTGTGCTATAAGACGTTGCTTCGTACCAAATTTCAAGATTCTGAGTAGGTACACGGGAAGTACCCTGTAGGTTTTGATTTGAGATTGCGAGTGTCGAGGTTTTGCGGAAATTTGCGGGATAAACGGCTGTATCTTTTGATTGCGTTGGCTTAGAAGTTTGATTTTTTTTTCACAGCTTTAAGGAACAGTATACCTGAGTATTTGATATAAATTTCAGCTTGATATCTCCTCGCGTTCCTGAGAAAAAGGGTCTTGACAGACAGACAGCAACAGACGGACAACAAAGTGATCCTATAAGGGTTCCGTATTTTTCTTTCGAGGTACGGAACCCTAAAAAAGACATGAAAAAAAATTACTCGAAGTTGAATGAACAAAATGGCAATGTGATACCAAAAATTTACTAATGGCGCTTTCAAAAGCTGATTTTGTCGATGTACATATCTTTACCCATATTTCCTTTGAAGATTAAAGCATAATATATTTTGGTAATTATATATTTAAGTACCTAGTAACATGGTTGTCGTCAATAAAGTGGAATCTTCAGAATACAGGTCCATATGGTCCTTATGGTAAACTCGATGAAAACTGTTTTGGTGACATGTTACAAATATTTTCGAGTACTATCATAATTTCCTTGCCTTTATCCCTATAAGTGGGGTTATCAAACACCTTTATTAACGTGTGAAATCTCAAGCTCATGCGTGCCGTTATCGGAATAAAAACAAATTGATGACCTTATGACTCCGTGACCGACTCTCGTGACATGTTAATAGACCGCCAAAGGCTTATCTATGTACCATGATGACCTCGCTCTCTGTAATTGATGGGTATACATTTTTTTATTTTATTTTGTTTGGGAAACAGACAGTATTGTAGTTATTTATAACAAAATGGTTCTAACACATAGCCTAGTACGCTTTCCTCAGTTAGTGGATTTAAAGAAAAAGAACATAAAAATAGTTATTACAATAAATAACTCATAACTAACCAGCTCACATATAAAATTAACAGAAAAAAACAAATGAAAAAAAACGATACAATACCTTTTAACTACCTTTTAATTATCAGAGAAAAAATTTTGATGACTGCTTTTAAAAGTATTGACTGAATGGGAAAATATAACGATGCTGCAGAAATTATGATTGTAATCATTGCATGATCTGCGTATAAAAACATTAAACCCGTAATTGGTACGGGCTGTGGAGTTTCATCCACGTTCGTAACCAAGATTTCATAACTAGTTATATATCAGGATTTTTTTCACTGTTTCATAACTTGTTACTAACTAGCGGCCGCCGCAGCGCCAGAAGTGCCACTACACATTATCGGGTAGTGGCGATAATGCGTAAAGAATGATTAATTTCACAATATTAATTATTACGAAAAACTACCAGGAGACCATACATGACTAAGAGGTTTTTGTTATAAAAATGGAAAAAAGTCTTGTTTAATAATTGGTTATGAAACAGTCAAAAATAATCCTGATATATAACTAGTTATGTAATCTTAGTTACGAACCTGGACGAATTTGGCTGGGGCTGTGGTGAGGTCAAAAACTTTCTTTCTTCTTGAATTGGTACGTGGACATTTAATTAAGAGTTATCTAAGCAAATAAGGTAAATCGATATGGTTATTAATAATTTTGAATAAAAAAAATCGTTGTCGGTCAGCTAGCAAAACTAACATTCTAGATTGTTACAATATTTGAGTGCCTTTAATAATATTTGTGGTACATATATTTTTAAAAACATACCAAGCGGCCGACCCGAACCGCTCTCCCCCCGCGCCAACCATCATGGCGGGTAGCGGGCTGGGTGGGAGTTGATGCATTCTTTCCCAGATTTCTCAATTATTTTGTAGGAATACCTAATAACATCTATACCTATTTGGATTCTGCTTAAAATTTCTTACTAATTAGAGTATAGTCTTAAGTATTTTTTATTACTTTATTCAGTAATAAAGTTTAACAGCCGACCGCTCGAAACGAAAGATACTTTATAAACACCCAGGCACAAAACAATCATCTATGTTCATCGCACAAATGTATGTCCTGGAAGAGAATTGAAATTGAATAGTCGAACAGAATTTATTTTTAAAAAACAAAATTTGACAAGCTAAACTTAAACTCCTAAAAAAAAGAAAATAACCGAAAACTAAACAAAATCAACTGGCAGCAGCTATGAAAAAATGACAGAAAAATGTTTCCTCGATGGCGGTTGGCAGCAGAAAGAGGGCGGCCTCTTCGCACGGCTTTTTAACCGACTTCAAAAAAGAAAGATATTCTCAATTCGACTGTATATTTTTATGGTTAGACAGTTACTTTCGCATTTATAATATTAGTAAGGATAGTAATGATGGAGTCTGTTATCTTTTTAGTTTTTAAAAGTTATTATTATACCCTCCGACTCCAAACGATCTTCGGTTTTTCAACAATATATAAAAGATTATTAAATGAATGTTTATAGTAATCAGTTAAGATTATATATAAAGAGTGTGTTGTAGTTATCTATTGTTGTATGGTGTAATAGTACGTGTTGTGTTGTTACAGGCGCGCTGGAGGGCGGCGCGCTGGGCGGCGGCGGCGGCGGCGGCGCGCCCGGCTCGCCGCCCGCGCAGAGCCTCGGCGCCAGCCGGCACAGCCTCATAGGTAAGTCAAAGTCAACTATATTATTAATACTCTTCAATAATATTGTTAAAATCTCTCGCTTTCCTGCAATCTTTGGGAGTGATTTCGTGAAAAACGTGTGTAACAGGAAGCCGGGGAATTACGTGCTATTTGTTTTGACCAATAAGCGTGCGCTGTGGTAGAGTTGGCCGTCAGATGGTACCAACCCATTTTCCGAAAGATTGATACTGTCAGCGTGTGTGCGTTGTGTGACGTGAAAGAGAAAAGGAAATAGAGAAGGAGAACGCATCGTTATATAAACGAATTTAGGATATAATCTTTATATTGCTGATTTGCAAGGTGAGATTTCAGTTGTTACTACATCATACGCGCCTACTGCAGGGCTCGCTCTTTCTTCTTTATTCAATACAATCACAAGGTCACTTTGAAACGTCTTACATACTAAATTTAGGCGTCAATTCCTTCTAACTCAATTCCGAGATCTTCTTATGGTGTCACTAGATAGTTTGAACAGTTTGTGCTGTGAAAGGATTAAAGTGCGCCTCAAAGACTTCTTTCGTGCACTTGGAACAGGTCTTTGAGTTTTTTAGGTTTTAGGAAGTGCCGGTTTCCTCACGATCATTTCTTTCACCGTTTAAGAGTACAGGTATAGCGCTTATAATATTTCGATCAGAAAAATCCATTCCGAAATGAATTCACATAAAACTAGCCCTGGTCCTAGTACTCGACAAATACACTGACATACATCGAAATGATACCATTTTACCTGGTAGTACGACTCTACAGTGAACCGCAGATCAAACTAATCCTGCTAAACATTCTCTAGGTGAATCGAAACAGCGTCAATGTCTTCATCGATAAATTAATACGTAAGTCTTCTTCGTGTCACTAGTAGTTTCGAACCAGTGTTGTGAAATTATTGAAGTGCGCCTTAGAGGCCCCTTTCGTGCACTTGGAACATGTCGTCGTTAGGTTTTACCACATGCAGGTGTCTTCACTATGTTTTCCTTAACGACAAATACGCGAGTAAAAACCCGTATTACTCAAAATGTGTTTCAATATTGCTATAGCATTGTATGAGTGAGAGGATATCCACCACAGTGTCAGATATTTAGCCTCCATGCAGTAGTGTGCTAGAATTACTGTGTTAAGGTTTGAAGGGGAATGAATGAAGTGAATTTACTGGGCGTTTAAACAAAAGTACTGATGTCTAGGGCCGGCAATGTGTGATACCTCTTTGTACTATACTACAAGCGTCGTAGATACGGTAACCACTTACCATCTGGTGGACTGTAAACATTTTTGCTAGCTCAGTAAAAAAAATATTTACCATGCGTGTGCGTGTCGGACCACACACAGTGAAGGTTCCCGAAGCCAGTATGGATGGCAAGTGGTCAGGTCCTAAATCCAATTCAACACCATTTCTTTAGCATTTAGTTTCTAATAACTCTTTAAGCACCACAAATAGTGGTTTGTGGTGCCTGTGGTGGTGGTGTGTAGTGGTTTGTGGGGAGATCACTGGACTTTATTAAAAACCCTTTGCAGCAGAAAGCAGGAAGCAGAAGCTTATCAAATGATATGCCACAGAATGTTAGGCGAAAACAAACAGACAGTCAGATAGACGAACATAGCGAAACTATAAGGGTTCCTTGTAGACTTCGAAACCCTAAAAACGATAAAGTCGTTGAAATGTACATCGGATAGTCTGTTGAGAGGATTTCGCTATAGATTGTCAAAAGCAATGTCGATTGTTCCATCGTTCGAAACGAATCTAAGAGTAAGTTAGTTAGTTATCTTAGAGTAAGTTTTTAATGATTATTGACCCGATATAGCGTTCATTGTTTTGACGACTCTACTATTACTGTATCAATGCCGACTCTACTACTATAGTATTACAGTCACATAGTCCATTCGGTCAATTAAAAAAACATCTATTGAACTCCCAGAAACCAGATGTGGCTTATGCTTTTATATTAAATGTGGCTACATAGGTACATGATACATGAAATGATAAACATTGTGTACCACAGTTGCTGCCGTCACGGTAGATAAGCATCACAGTGGCGTATACGCCCCTGGAAGTATACGTCAAACTATGTTATGTTAAAAAATATGTTGAGTGGTGTCCTTTTTTGCTCTCATTTAATAGTTATTATTTTGTGACCTAAGTTTAACTTTTTATGGCTCAAAATAAACGTTTTATTATTATTATTCTCCAGAAAGACAGCAGCTAGGTATACCGGGTATATCTGGTACAGGTATTTCGGTTCTCAGTTTCCCAAGATGTTGGGATTCCAATCTACTGCACTCTAAGGTCACAGACTCTTCTTCGCTCAAACATCTGCATAGTCAGTGTCTGTAACACCATTACAATGCTAATAGCAGTATTGTTTATTTAGGATTACACTCATTCTATTATAATAAATAAATAATCCCGGACATTTCACACAGCAGAGCTTGATGTGTTATGGGTACCACATGACTGATATACTACTTATATAGGTAGTTTTTTATTTTTTTTGTAAATACATACATATTATACATAGAAACACCCAGTCCCTACTTGCAGAACATACAAACATTTGCTCTGCGGCGGGAATCGAACCCGCAACCTTCTGCGTCTCAGCTGGACCTTAGCCCACTGCGCCCATAGAGGGCGTCAACATCTGCTCTTAGGTCTTCTGGCAAATGACGGAGTCTGATTCTCCGTCTCTGAAGACCTCCATCATTCGCGTCATGTAAAGGGTGTCATGTATTATAGCTGTTATTGCCGGATTATCTGAACCTAGAAAATAATACTATTAACTAATTTAGGTAGGTTTTAAGAATACCCGAACCGTTCCACGTTATACGCCAGCCCTAGGAGGATCAGGCATCAGGATACCAGGCTAACAGATCTTGCTATTTAAGCCTGCTTTGTTGGTAACAAACACTAAGTACTCTTTACGGCTGCAGTTAGATATTAGATTACATTATCGTACGTTGATACGTTGTAACGTTGCCATCTACCATATGCTTCTTCCACGTTGCATAGTTAGTTTAAAACAGCTTTTAGCAAAAACTTACTTATGCTTGAGTAAATAGATAGGTACTTCCACGAAAGCTATTTCGAGCATCAGGAGAATTTGAAATACATTTTTTTTAATTTTAGTAGCTCAACTTTAGCACGCTGTGAGCCATATTCCGTATAATTTATTCATCGGAGTTGCAGGGCGAACGAATGTTATGCGAATACTTTCCGAAGCAGGGAATAACCGCAATATTCCGTGCTTAATTTAGCGGCATTGTTTAATTAGCAGGATTCCGAGTCGTATGTCCTGAGGAAATTGATGAGTTGTGTAGTGCGATCGCGGAAGCAGGCAGGATCGAGAGGGCCGTGGGCGCGGGGAAGTGCGGGGACATCGAGGTTACTCGTAAATCTGCGCTCCGTGGGTTGCCCCACCACTTGATTAATTTATTTCCCGAGAATCCGTGTTACTCATTTGAGAAACGTTATTTGGGTATTCTTGCCATCTCACCCTAATTTCTCGCCTTGTATTCAGCCATGTGTTCATGCAAAAATCATCGGTAAATGTATACGGCCGTAGGTAATTATACGAGTGACTTGTTAGTCTCCAATATGAATTTATGATTCACTCGCTAATGAATATATATGGGTATGGTAATGTGATTTATTTATTCCGCCACACCTTTCCGTAAATTTTGAAATCATGCGTTTACATAATTTTCAATTTTATTGTATAAGTAGATAAATATCGTTTTGCTCTTGGTTTAACCAGCAGTTGCATGATTAAAGATACATTAATTTTGTGACCAACATTTGTGTGATAGATGTTGGTTCTGTGACTAAGTGTTATAAAGGACGTGTATCTCAAGTATAATAGTAGATTGTTGCACCGAGCGCAAAGTGAGTTACTAATGCACGAGTAGGTGGTTATGTTGGTGCCCGAGCGCAAGCGAGGGCACTGAATTAACACGAGTGCATTAATTACTCTCTTTAGCAAGGTGCGTAACTTACTTTTCTTTCAACTACCAATCAACCTACTGTGATAAAATATACCTACTCAATCTAAAAATATGAAGAATCAAAGTTTTACAATGGTACAAAATGCGTGCCATTTGTTTTATTTTTTCACCAAGTCGGTTTTATTCAGCCAATTTTTATTATCAGCCAGCATCTTTTTGATCGAATGCAAACATTTTATAGATATATTAAAACTCTGTGGTAAATTTATATCTAATATAAAAAGTAAGAAAAATGCAATAATGATATTTCATATAAAATTACTGCACTGTTTTGGTTCTAAGCAAAAATTACGTCCTTTGTGATCGGTTTTGTAGTCAGTCCGTTAGTACAGTCATCTGGCTCTTATAGTACAAGATTTGCTTAATTTCGGGCTGGATGGTGGTGTTTAAAATGTCCACCAAATCTTTATTTATATATATATTAGCTACTGCCTGCGGCTTCGCGTGGTACGCCTGGTACCTACATAAAAAGTAGACTATGTCCTTCTCCAAGGTCTCTTCAATCTCTATATTAAAATTCATCAAAATAGGTTCAGCGGTCTAGGCGTGAAAACGTAACAAACAGACAGACAGATAGAGTTACTTTCACATTTATAATATTAGTATAGATTACATTTTGGGAAACTCATTTTTTACTCACGTATTTTTAACTATCTGAGTTCAAAATACGTGAGTAAAACCTGAGTTAGTGTTTCAATTGAAGGTTGGCTGGTACATTTCATATTTCGATATTTTCACACCGAGTTCAAAAGGTATTTCCTATTCTACGACTCGACCTCTCTCAACAAAGGACAAAGGTTGAGTAGATCTACTTTTTTACATGGACATTGTTAATTGACCCTCCCGTATTTGCTTAGCTACTTTTTATTGTACCGTGGATTAAACAAAAACCCTGGAGGTTCGCCGTGTCCGTGACAAACAGTGACAACTTTATTACAACTTTTAAAATGGCATTTATTCAATTCTACACGGACTTGGTCGGTTTTGTGTAACTTTTTATTAAAAAAGCGAACCTGTAAAAACATTCGTCACAAAGAACACTTTATTATGTTACGGAATTCGGAATTTACATTTGTATTGGAATATAAAGCTTTAAAATAGTATAATATATATCATACCATTGTTATATTGGCTAGATAATTTGTTTGATGGGACAAATTTCTGTAACATCTTCTGTTCTGTATTCTGTAACTGTAACTGTTCTTTGTGTTGTCTAAGAGCGTTTATAAATGCAAAACTTTTTGGGGGTCGATCTACAAAAGTGTTATTTCTCGACTTTCTAAGTAGGTATTCATTTACATTTTGTCGTGAATATTTACTAATCGCGCTTCAAAACACAATTTCACCGTTCTAATTTGCATTTCTTTATAAACTTACAAAGCTTAAAGCATAATATTTTTTGATAATTGTTCATTTACCTACTTAGTACCATCGTTGTCCTCAACGGAATGGAATCTTCAGACAGCGGATCTTTAAGGTTCCGTAATGAAACTCTCGGTGAAAACTGTTTTGGACAAATTGTCATGACAAATCTTTGCGAGTATCACCATCTGCCTTGCCTACCATCTACCCCCTATAAGTGGGGTTTGCAAGCTTGCATGCCGTTATCGGAATAAAAACAAATATATTTTTGTCCATGTCTACCGTATTGTATAATATAACAGTACCTAACAAGTCTCACTGAACCATATTTGGTTAAATTTCATGAGGCGTACTCCGCCATTCACTTTTTAATATTAACATTTTTGTTCAAACCCCAAGTAATCACTGGGCCTTTCATGTAAAATTGCGTTTCCAGAATGAAGCCAAAATGTGATTACAATTGTAATTTACCAACGTCATTATGGCGTTTGACAAGTTATCATGAATGCGCTGCCCTATCCACGAATAATATTACCGACAGCGAAAAACCACCGCCGCCAGCAATGTGATAGTACTGCGTTAAAACTTGTCATTACCGCGGTTGGTTTTGCGAAATCACGTGTAATTATTGGGCGACCATTTATCTTGCTGTTGATAGGGACGCAAACAATGTGCGAACTGGACCTACCTATCGATTCATTGTTCGCAATGCTCCTTTCATAAAATAAAGTGGCAAAAGTTCGTCCGCTCACCTCGTGTTCTGCAAATACACGCTTAATGAGGAAGTTACCCCGTGAAACACGTTTGGGGTGTGTTAGTTAAACAAAAGTTATGTTTAACCAGTTAGTTATGCGGACGTATATTTTGATTGTAATTAGTATTCATGAAGTTTTCTAAGTATATGTATGGTTTGTTTTTGATTTGCTTTCATAAGTCAAATGGTACCTGTTATCCATCCATAATAGTAGGTATATTATAAATTCCATAGTGTCTCTGTCAGTCTGTCTGTTTGTTTGTTACCTATTCTAGGTTAAACCGCTGAACGGATCTGGTAAGGAAGTATATAGTCTTGGAGACGAACAAAGGCTAGTAGGTACAAAGGCTAATGTAGGTACAACGCGTGCATAGGTGGGCAGCAGCTGGTAAGTGTAATTCTTCGTATTTGGATAGCTCCGGTGCAAATTTGATTCTAAGGTCATGAGTTTGAATCTATGTTCTGTTACTAATTAGTTATTTCATTTAAAACTGTACAGGCCAAGTGACGGTATAACTATAAAAGAAAACATTTTCAGAACTTTTGATTGTTACTTTGAATTACAAAAACTCTTATAGCTCGCTTTTTGCACGTCTAATATCTTTGAGTTCAGCTGATAAAATGATTTGTGAAATATCTAGCTAAAATGTTGCTTTAAAATTTTAAAGTCACAAGTGTTTCCACTTCGTTCGTGGCTTTCAGGTAACTACGCTACGTTGAGATGCGATAAAAATCTAAATCTTATATGGGTTGTTGTGTGGCTCGTTGAGGACACGTGTCGTGCGCACAGTGCCCGAATCAGCATAATGTGCCACGGATAGCCTACGTGTGGCTACGTGACAACACTCCATGGCTCAATATGTGCTCGTTATGTGCCTCTCGTTTGCTGGCTTGCCTGTCGTGGCGTATCTATTGGGAGATATCCCGCGTATTCTTTGGTAAATGTAAGCAGTGCGGCATCGGAATTCGTTATCCTGTTGACACTCTGTACGTGTGTATTGGACGTTTATTGGGCGGTTGATTAAGTAGAGAATTTGTTACTTCAAGTGAAGGTTATTATTTTGGAACTATTCGCCTGTCTAAGCAATGCCCTCGTGTTGATCACGTTCTATTATAATGGAACGATTCCCTTTCCTGTATATCCATACTATTATATAAATTCGAAAGTGTATCAGTTTATCTGTCTGTATGTTATTTTTTCCCGGCTAAACGGCTGCATGGATCCTGATTAAATTTGGTAAGCATATAAGTTGTATCTTGGAGACGGACATAGGAAACTTTTTAAGTAGTTACCACTCGTGCGAAGCCGCAGGCAGCTAGACACTGATAAAAGTAATACCTATACGTACAATAATCGAATAAAAGATTTAGTTCAAGTCAAACTATAAAACGTTATTAACTCCGTTACAACTCTTAATATTTCACAACCTATGTAATACTTCAGCGATAAAAAATCCAGTGATGTTGATTCCCGGTATCGAAAACCAATTAAATTTAACCTTTTAAATACGGTGAAACTACTTGAGTGGATAAATAAATTGTGCAGCAAATCGTGTCCACAATGATTGATCACGTTAGTGTTGCCAGTGATACGCACTGAGCGAGCTGTCACTTGCTGTCACCTCCTGTCACGTGAAATTGTCCGCGATCGCCACAATGCACGAATGGATTCCAATATTGATACCTATAATGCGACAAACTAAATTGATTTGTGCTTTACACAGAAAACATCTAAAATTGGCAACGTAATAGTTATTTGGCCGCTTGGCAACAACAGCACATAAAACTTGTATTATTTCTCCAAGGATCTTTTCGATCAACTCAGTAACTTTCATTAGGAGAAGATTGCTTATTACTTAGATTTTTTTCAAATCAGTGGTCATTTTCTATAGATATTTCAATCAATGTTTGATTGATTTGTTGGATAATTAATTTATATACCTATACCATGGTGGTACACAAATATGCATATCGAAATTAAATATAAATATTGCTATTACACAAAATAACATTACAGTCAAAATAAGGCTCTTAAATACGGGAAAAAGATTCAGGTAAGGGTCTTTCTCGCCAAATTGAACAAACACCTCAGGATCAGATTTGTAGATTTGCCCGCAGAATGTTTACTCGGTGCCGGACTAGTTAAGTACCTACTATGTAGAAAATTATTGAATAAACCATTTCTTAATTTACTCGAACTTATGGTATTTTAAATCTATTTTATCTAGAAGTTTTAGCAATCATTATTTTATTGGAAATACTAGCGACCCGCTTCAATTCGTACGGGTGTAATTTAGAATTCAAATTTAACATAAACAACCTTGATTAAACTAGGAGGAGGTTCTCAATTCGTCGGAATATGTATGTTCACCGATTACTCGAAAACGGCTGAACCGATTTGGAAAATTCTTTTTTTGTTTGAAAGGGTATATAAACGCACCGCTCCAATGAGACAGCGAGGTATGAAAACACATGAAAACATCATCGATGTATACAAATTTTAGATTTTCGTTGATTTTTCAGCTCGACCGATTTTGATAAAATTTATATGGGACCACCTGTGAAGTATACCCTTTCAAACAAAAAAAGAATTTTTCAAATCGGTTCAGCCGTTTTCGAGTAATCAGTGAACATACATAAAAAAAAAAAAAGATTCCGACGAATTGAAAACCTCCTTTTTGATAAAGTCGGTTAAAAACTGCCTAAACACTGTTAAAGATTCGCCCTGTCACTATTTATCACTTTCTCACAAAAAGGGATGGCAATATTTTAAACAGTGTTGGCAATTCGATTGGTTCATTTTTTAATATTAGGAATTGTCTAAAATATATTTAGTTAGTCATAGCATTTGTAAAACCTATTCGGTTGGTACCATTTAACTAAATTAGGAACGCTTAATTAAGTTAGATAAAATTAAATTAGGATAAGTTGGTAGCAGCAGAATACCAAAGGTTAATTTGACAGTTCAAAACCTAACCTAACCTAACTAATTTTAGCTAAATTAGGTTTTACCTAAATTTAGTTAGGTTGGTGCCAACAGAATTGAGGCCAGTGATTAACTTTTGACAGAAGTTGGGAGACGTTTCTAAGTAAAGCCGATAGCCTCCATAAACACGTAGTACATTATTTTATGTATCATCAATAGTTTTTGCAGCGCACGCCAAATAATTCTTTCTATAGGTAATTTTTTGATATCTTGTGTTACATTATTTCAATTTTCGTAAGTTTGAATAAATTATAGCCCTACGTTCTCTCTGATAATGTAGCATGCTAAAGGCATGGACAAGTTGTTTTTGAGTTTATCCATTAGAAACATACATACCAAAATTAATCTAATCTTTTCTGTGTATAACCTTTATATCATTACAAAGAACAATATGCAATATTTTAAAATGTTCCTCCAATAAAAATGACAAAAAAACTGATAGACAAACCAAACAAGTTAATATACTCGGTCGGGGTTCATCATACGCATTGAAAAGGTGATGGAACTGTCAGTTACGAGTTTAATAAAAGCCAGCGGTGTCGACCCATTCAATGAAATATGACGTCCGTGTAATAGGTGCACGGGAATGGACGTAAAAGTTTCATGGTTTCCCCAGAGCGGGTTTAAGAATTTACACTGGGGCAGTGGAAATTAGACGAACGGAGACCTATAACGTAAATCACCAGAAATTTACTGTATAGATTTATTGTTAGTTTTATTTGGGTAATAATGCAATGCAGAAACCTACGACTAGGTGAGCAATTAAACAAAGAAATGTATCTTTATATCCGGTCGAGACTATATAAGTTGTGGTTAGCCATATGGTTGTGACGCCTTGTGACAAAGTCCTTAGGCCGCGCGAATTTCTGTAACAGCATCTATGCAATTAACTTTACTAACTGTAAAAAAATCTGCCCTGTCTTATTGAATTGATAACTTCTTATAGAAGGGTAAACCGTTTCGTTATGTAACGCGTTACGTAAGCGCGCCTGCCTATCAATACCAACCTTAAGTTATCACTTCTGTCGGAAGTCCCAAGACGCACACGTTTTTTTTTATCTTACAAAGAAACTGAGGATTTATTAATTGTAGTAAAGTAGGTAATTTCACTTTCAAAACTTTCGCGAGTTGTACTATACATTTTGTCGATGGAGGCACCGACACTTTCGATTCATCTAGAGAATTTTCATAGTTCACCGCATGGACTGAACCGTGAGCTCATAATACGTGAGTAACACCCGTATTTGTCAAAATGATTTGTAATGTTTCAAACTTTAAATATTTTATGTTAAAAGTAGGTACTTATTCGCTTTGTTTGTGTAACCTTTTATGTTGTCATTTTTTTTATTTAATTAACTTAGGTTTAAACATTGTTTTGTTTATTGACCTACCTATAAGTTAATATTGTTAGCCCTTTTTCGCCAGAGATAAAAAAATATTCTAGTTCTATATTGTAAACTGTTACCTAAGTATAATTACGTAATATGTATTATATCAATTATTATTTCCCGTACTATTATTATCGTTATTATTTTCCGTATTGTAACACTTAGCTCAAACATAATTAACAATAACTGTATTATCACTATTAGTCTAAAACTAAGATGTTTGACTTGAAATAAGACCTGCTTTCATAAAGATTTGCAAACACCATTCATGTGCGCATCGCCCTGTTTGCTTCCTAAATCCAGCCACGGCTATCCCTCCCCCAATATCCGGCTGAATGTTGCCCCGCGCTGGTGCGATGGCGGTATTTGTGACCACAGCTCGAATGCGCTTCGAGCGTCTTTTATGTAGCGTTTTGCAACTTAAACATAAACTGGGAGATATGATTTTTCGCTAGACTATTCAGCCACAAACGAAGAGCAAGAGCGGATATTCTAAGGTGCTTTTGATTAAAAGTCTTGTCTTGTGAAATGTAGTCGTAACATTTTGACTGAGATTTCGTATATGACTGGCTATATATACCTTAACAAAGTAGAGTATATTTTTGGGCAAATACGAGCAGGAATAAAATATTTCCTACTTACAAAATCAAAACCTTTCGTTTTTAGGGTTCCGTTGCCAAATGGCCAAAAACGGAACCCTTATGGATTCGTCATATCTGTCTGTCTGTCTGGCTGTCTGTCTGTCTGTCCGTCCGTATGTCACAGCCACTTTTTTCCGAAACTATAAGAACTATACTGTTGCAACTTGGTAAGTAGATGTATTCTGTGAACCGCATTAAGATTTTCACACAAAAATAGAAAAAAAAAACAATAAATTTTTGGGGTTCCCCATACTTAAAACTGAGACTCAAAATTTTTTTTTCATCAAACCCATACGTGTATCTATGGATAGGTCTTCAAAAATGATATTGAGGTTTCTAATAACTTAGCTCTTAGGTAGGTATTTGTATAAAAGACAAAAAGTATAATTAATGGAAGCTTTCGTTAGATAAGCGATATGAGTCAAATGAGCCCAAACACGGCTATTTGATCTAATCTTATTACTATGAAGTTGCATGGACCAGCTCTTGACTACATCATCAGATCATCTCGCTGTCACCATTATTACATAACTACCTACTTTCTATACAATGTTTTAATCAAGAAATTCCTAAAGAAACTTCTCAAACTGATATATTTCAAGTTAAATCAGAAATTGACCAGTCTTGCTTAAAGTTCAGACAATGAAGTCAAAGAAACGAGTGAATGGGATGGGAATACTAAATAGGAGTTTAAATGTTTTAGTTTTTACGTTGTATCTTATACTGAACCTTTTAGAATTATAATCAAAATTGTTTTGGAGTGTACTAATAAAGCACTTCCATATGACACAGAACTTGACACAACTTTTTTCCATTATTTTTGGAATCTCATATCCTAACAATTGTCTAATTTAGTTCAATAAGTTACAAGTTTATTACTCAATTTCAGTGTCTACCAGTCGAATTTCATGTAGATCGAATTAACGATTCGAAAATTAACTTCGAACGCACATACAATTCCAAATCACCCAAGTTGCCAATGAGGTCTTCGCTCGATCGATATAACAGATTTAATAAGGTAAGTAAGTAAGTATATTCTTATAATTACGTTTTAAAATTAAAAAGAGAACCGACTTCATGTTTATACACAAAGTAGCTACTGAAAAACGTTGAGGAGTTCCCTTGAATGTCCTTCGTCTTCATCATCAGACACGTAATGACAGTCACAAGTCACAACCCATCTAATCACAACTCATCTCATCAATACAAATTAATCAAACCCAAACACCAGGTAATTGCTGTAAATCGTTGAGGAGATCCCTCGACTATTTTTCGGCTCCATCATCAGATCGACTCCAGAACTTCCTGAAATAGTAGTGTGTATATAGTAAAACTTTAAAATACTTAATGAAAAAGATTAACAAACGCACTAGTCGCCACTACGATTTTCGAAGGTTCCCCTCGAAAGAGAAATCGAGGGGAAAATCGAGGGCAGAAATGATAAGGAATCCAGGATCAGATAATTCAGATCCTGGATTCCTTATCATGGTATCACCCTTGGGATATTTCTAATCTTCTTCATCTTCTTTTCTAACAAAAAAAGAATCGTATCATCAAAATCGACGACGAAGTTCCTCCTTTTTTTGATATCACCTTAAAGTGGTCTACTTCTGTGCCAAGGAAAAAAGTGCTAAGTATTTGGTTTAGTAAGAATACGTTTCGTAAAGTTTGCTAAGATATGCTTATCTCTGTTTTGTTGTTGTTTTAAAGTTTCTCTAGTAGGTCATCAAAACTCTAAAGCTGTTAAAAATTAAATGGATTTTATAAACGAGTATCTTTTACGCAGTTTTTATTGGATACCTAATTCTGTCAAAACCTAGAGTTTTTTGCTTCTCATTTGAAAGCCAGTAATTTAGAATAAAAAATAAATTCAGATTGTGAATTAAACAAAGACGGTTTCTGACAGTTCTGAATGAAATGCTTTCATAAAATCTACGCTTAATCCTAGGTCTGAGTTTTATCCAAAAGTACGGTGAAATAAGTCAATGAGCAACATTTCCATTCCTCGACATTCCATGTAAATACTCGTACATATTATACTGAAGGCTTTACAAGTTAAAGTGTTAACTTCACTGGATATTCTCTGGCAGAGACCTATATTCGAGAGACCGACAAGTGAGTTATGGGACCGTGTAACAGGTGTAGCCATGTATATGGAACGACTATTTCGACTTTACCTTTGCCCTGAATGAATAAGTTCTGGAAAAAGTTTATCATAATGTCACTCAAATGATGCCTCAATAAATAGCATAGTACTTCAGAGGTATGCAGTACTATAATATTTATTGATGCTTATTCATAAATACCTTTCTAAGTTGTAATAGGAATTAGAAAACGGTAAAAACACAATGAAATCACTAAATTTTATACTAAATAATGATAAGTCATATTTAGTAAATAACTATCTGTTTAAACTACATTTGAAGCATATAATTACTTAATTATACTCAAGTCATTATAGGCTAGTTCATTAGGTAATTAATGTCTCTGTTCATTATCCTAGGTCAATGGATCTGAGCGAATTACGATCGTGTTAGGTTGTAATAGTTTGCTATACCTACATACCAACCGGAGTGAGCGCACACCTTGCTTCATTATATTTTGGGTTTCTTTGGCATTTTTTTTTATAGTTATTCCGAAACATTGTTTTATATTTATTTATATATACGAGACCCTTATGGAAAACCCCGACAAAGATGACGGCACACGTAAATCCAATCTTGTGTAGGTAACAGCGGTGTCATTTGATATTTTGTAAGTTTTATTGAATTCCGTAAAAACAAGCTTCACGGCAGCAACGTTTAGTCTGAATTACCGGCATTTAGAGTTCCTGAACTGTTGAACTCTAAATTAATGTATGCGCGTAGCCTTACTGCAGATATGCTTCAAGATCTTCACGGTAGATTGGTCTCGAACAACAAGATTAATGAGGTGTCTACCTCAAATGTCAATAAGAGACAACTTAGATTGGGATCATCGACCGTGAAGTATGTATGACGAAGATGTCAAACACTATAACTATACCAACAACTATATGTATGCTTCATGCCAAACACAAAATAAGACCATTACAGAATGACATTTAGCTACTGAAACAAATATAAAGAAATGTTGATGGATAAAAGCCAGTCATTCGTAATAGCGTTTTTGTGGGATGAAATCGAACGCTCATAAACTTTTATTACATCAGGAGTGTCCTCGAAGTACCTTCTGGTCGAACAAGGAACTGAAGAACTTTCCACAAAGGTTTTATATCTTTCCTGAGATGAAGGAATCCATTGTTCCAACAGAAGTCGCATTTGCCATCGTTAAAGTGCCTATAATAATAATCTTGAGTTTCTATTCCACTTCAGTTGAATTTTCAGCCTATTCTCAAAACGCTGGGACGATAAACTTACGAGAAGAGTACTGTCATGTTCTAAGATTGTTAATTATGACGTAGCGTTGTAGGCTGCGTCTTAAATTTACAATTGCGCAGATTAAAGGCTGAGCGGCGCGTTCAGTGCTATCCACAAAAATGTTCCGCTTGAAGTACAGAAGTACCTAAGACTTTTTATTTTTATTAACGCTCGCTGATGAGCGATTGGCTGCCGGCTGATCGTCCCGTCTGGCTCAGGGGAACGATTCGACGTTCACGTGAAAAATTCCAGTGTTCCAGTGGTTGATTATGTGCACGTGTCGTGAGCGGTAATGTGCCGCGCGGCGCACATATCTTCCGCGAACTTGCCTCCCGGCGGTGCCACTTTCTCAACACTCTCATTGTGAATGATTGAAAACGTTCCGTATCTGCAACATTTTGCACAGTTAATATTTTATTAAACACTTTGAAAAATATGTAATTGAAATGAAGCGATGCTGGTAATATTTGCTCTTTCAGATTGTTTTGAAATGAGCGAAAGCATTTTCGTCTGTTTCAAATTCTTCTGGCTTATTTTCCTTGGCGGTTGGAGAGTTAATTGAAACAATGAAATAATATTTTGGGTTGCGTTGTGCAAAAAGGCAAATATCGTTGGGGCAGGCGCGGGAACGGTTATTGTAGGCATAATAATGAAAATCACCGTGATAGTAGGCCCCGGGAGGAGCGGGACCGTGGGCGGAGGCGGCCGACTGCGGGGACGCAGACGCAGACGCGTATCTACTAATTGAATCTGAGAACTCGCGGAGAACTTTCCGAACTTGCGCGAAATTTGATTAGCTCGTCATCTTTCTTTGAGCTTCGAGTTTAATTTTTTTAAATCTGGATTACGCACCATTACAAAATTAATCATGACGTCGTCGTCGACCTAATGGCGTAAAATGTCACAAGCATGGAGCTTTGTTGCATCGAGCGGATGACGCAAGTTTGCTTATTTTAAGAATTATATAACTGGCATTGTTATTAAAATGTATATTTAGTACCTTTTGCTATGTTTCGTAATGGGAAAAGTTTGTGAAATTCTCGTGCGACTCATGATAAAGGTCACGTATTTATTAATTTAAGCATCTACTTAAAATTTAGGTTATTACTCGTACAATCTTAAGCGAATGAAAATAATAAAAAGAAATGTTCGAAAAAGAAAATCATGTTTACTGTTAGTTTTAGGGTTCTGAAGATACATTTTAAAATCAGCTTTTCGTCCTGTTTATTCGACCGTTCATTCCTGTAAAGTTTTAACACTCGCTTGTCGCTTACGAATTAAAAAAAAACTAGAATATTTATTTGGAACCTTTAACACATGTAACGCAAAAAACTAGTGAAAACGTTGACAATTGCAAAAAGTTTGAAACTGTGTGGAGAGACAGAGTCAGCGCTCTCCTCTCTAGCAAGGAAGGACAATGTTCCAGGACAAGGTTTGACAAGGACAAGGGCAATAATTTAGAACCTTATAGAATGCTTTATTTTATAATATAATAAAAAAGGAAATATTATAATACATATAAATATTGGTGGAAAATCTTGTCGCCTCAAACTAGGACCTTTAAGACTTAACTTAATGTACTGTCATTTAATTAGTCAGTACATTTCACATGGTCTAGTTTTATTTAAAAAAAAATCCTTTGATTGCAAATGTAGCAAACACTAACTGGAACGTAAGAAATAAAATTGTGTCTGTCAATATTGATACTAAACTTCTTACAGAATCTGTTGTTGCCGAGCTTATTTACAATCAATCATAAAATGTTGAACAGCGCCACTTTATAAGTTCTTTATGTAATTAATTACTTGGCTGAAATGCCAACTTAGTTATAGTGAAGTTTTGAACTGGCTTTTTAATCCTAGTTAATTTTCAGTGTTGTATAATAATTTACTATTTACATATTTAATTAATATCATTTTCCATAGATTGTTTTTACCTGTTTGCAAAAATAAGTTAAGAAATTCAGAGTGTAGTTTTTAAAGCAATAAATTAGAATTGTATATTTATTTATTTTCTCCAAACGTCTCTTTAAAATAATGAATTGCGTATATTATAATCGGCTAATGGCAACAGATATATATTGTTCATTCGTATCCATTTAACCTGCGGATATGATTGTAGCTGTCGATACTTTATCGTTCCCGAAACGATATTTGCCTTTCGTATGAGAGGAAACAGATAACGTATACCCTTTACGCCCTTAACGGATGAATTCTGGTTGTAACGTTATTTATTTCTAGCATTCGCGAAAACGGATAGCTGGGAATATAGAGCCAAAAATAGCTTGCTAAGAGAATAAATTGCTAAAGATGCATTGACAATTCGTGTTTCCTAAAATCACAGTGCAAAACTTTATGCAGGAAAATGGGTTTTTCTATTACATATCTACCGCTGATCTGAACTAGACTATTGCACTGAAGAGTACTTAAATTGATTATTAAGATAATAAATTCACTGTATACTACCTGTCAGCTCAGCTCTGCCCTCTGCGCTGCAGGTTGAGGGTTCGATTACCTCTTAGGATAAACATTTGTGTGAAGAACAAAGGTGTTTGCTCTGTGTCTCGGTGTTATAAAGTATCTCAAGTATGTATTAAAAAATATATAAGTACCTATTTATATACCTACCTAGTAAGTACATAATACCATAGTACCATAATACATTATTACAAAGGTTCTACAGCATATTTTCCTTTTAATTGTTATACTATAGTAACTAGATACTTACATTCGTTTCGCCAAGACATAAGTTTCAATTTATGTTCTGCCCTGAAATAGGTATCGATCGTCGCCTTCGCCTTTAATTGCCTACAGAACTCGTTTCGCGGAACGATAACAATAAAATTGATCCTCAATTTGGAAAGCTCGTTGAAATATTTCTAATTAACACGCGGTATAAAGCTTGCATTACCGTCTGCATAATAAATGGAATTACATCCGCATTTGTACGTAAATAATACAAAAATGCTTTCTTTGGTGCGAATACTTCATGAAGTTTTCCCGTTGCTCATATTTTATTCAAATATACTCGCGGTCTGGGAAATGTAGGTGGAAAGTTTGGGCGTGAGTAATCGTAGAAACCCTCTGAAACAACAATCAATTTTCGACTCTAACAAACTTGCCAATAGCATTTTTATAGTTTAGTAAGCGCAGTGATTTCTTTTTTATTTCTTTTGGAGTTGAGTCATTTCCCCTGTATGAATAGAATTGGTTGCCAAAATGTCTCAACAATTTACCACTACGTGATATGAATTGTGTGCTGCTAAGTAAACACAAAACCAGTAGCTTAAACCTGCTTATTTACTTATTATTTGGTGAACTGTAAAATTATTCTTATGAGATTAAAATCTCGGGGAAAAAAATTTGTTGTTTTGTTGTCTGGGTGTTTCTATGTATATGTAGTATGTGGGTATATACAAAAAAGTACCCATAATACAAGCTCTGCTTACTTTGGGACCAGATGATGCTGCGTGTAATGTCCGACATTATTTATTTTATTGTTATCGTTGGTAAATAGGCACATTACGAAAGAGCACTGCATACCGAAAGGAGAACCGTATTGTGGTTATTTACCACCTGTCTCTTACCATATCTCTGACTTGACGCAGGGTGACCCAGTAACACGACAAATGAACAACATTATTCATTCAAAATGTCTGTAGGTCCTAGTCATGACGACCTCGGCTATGTTACGAGAAATTGCGGGTTCGCGAACCCGGTTCACGGTAGATACGCGGTTCTCGTTGCGGTATTTTTACACGAAGTATTAATATTAGTGCCGAGTTTCGATGTTTTACTCAAACTTTCTTTATACCCACTACAGGTACCACAGAAATGTCAGTTATTTAAACAGGACAAAGCTGTTCTCAAAAATTTAAATGAACTATTCATATTTAAGTTTAAAAGCTAAGCTCTCGTTGGTTAGAAAATGTGGAGTGGTGTGCCAGTCTGCGTCAGCATTTGTTCTAAAGTAGGAAAGTGCAATGGACTGAATTGAAGGCGCAAAGTTACAGACTTACTTAGCTGAACTTTTGCTTTTGGCAACAGGTTCAGAAATATTAAGAGGGTCTTGAGCGATACCCTCATATTTGACGGGCTTTGGTTTAAAGTTTAATTGGGTTATTTGATTTTTCAGGTGTTTTGATTCTTCTATCATGAACCCCAGCTTCAGTAAGTAGTTGGAAATTATAACAGAAAATCTGTTTGCAGATTCTGCTAGGCGGGAACCGAGAACGTTGGTTTACGCGTCATCGCTTACAAGATGCCACATTATGCCGAATCATTCCCCTTCCATGATCAAACTATCGAGATCCATTTAGCCTGGTAGCTTGCTATAATTTATCGACATCATGGCACTGAAACTTATTAAAAGCAAAAAAAACTGATATTACGATTACATTACGCAATCTAACTTATCTAGTCTACTAAATTACTGTAACCACCATCCTGAGTATTATCCTATGCTAAATTACAAATACATAATTTTTTAGCTAAGACGTAAGAAAATAACAACTTTCTAGATCTAAAATGTAAATACCTACTGATTTTTCGCCGATAACCAGGCGTCGGAATCAACTACTGTGGTTATTCCATTGTTTTCTCGCCCCAGTTCCCCTGATTTTTTACGGGCATTTCATTTTGTCTGCGAAATAAATCGTGTAACTCTTTTGTAGGCGAAACAACTTTTTATCGCTTAAAGTCAAAGAAATACGATAAAGAGGTAAAAGAGAAAAGTTTTGGCCATATGCAGTTTGTAGCAAGTTCGGGAGACCATAAAATTATTAGTACGTTATTAGCTTTTTTACTATGGCTTTTTGTTTGTTAAGTTGTCAAGGCTTTTGTTTTACACATTAGAGTGTTTTAAGGTTTTAGATAACTTTTCTGTCCGTCTGTGTGTTGCAACTAAATCGTTCAAGCCAAAGAGTAGCACGTCAATTGAAGAAATTCCAGGTTTTAGAACCAAGTACCAATATCTTCGAAAATTGCACAACTATGGCTAATATTCATAAACATCGCTATGCTAATATGCATTTACGAGTTGAACCGAGACCCGTATTGAAGGGGTAAAGTTTTATAGAGCCATAGAGTATAAAATGGTCGTGGAAGCTAGATTTTCTCGTTAAAGGGAACATCAAATACAATAGTGCCTGTATGTTGCAGCTACAATTTCTCATAGCATAAATGCACTTTTTTAGTGCAAATGACTCGAATATTCTTTTGAAAAACGCTTTAAAAGAGAGTTTGACACCCTTAGCCTTTAGATTTTGTAATGAACGTCATCGAGCAAAGCAACGCGACACGTTCTGGTAATTAGCGAAAAGAGCGAATCTCCGTATAAATAAATCACCTCTTTACCTACGCATAGAGTTCGTACCACACAACTAGCAGGGTTTTATTCCGATCATGCAGTTTTCTTTGTCTCATAATATACAAAGAGTGCTTTTAGAGAATCCAACAAAAAATGTATAGTAAATTTCCTGTACGTTTTATTTGACCTCTGGAATCTCACACTTACAGATTGTAATAAATTTGAATGTGTCACGAGTCGCGACGCAGTGCGGCGCGCCCCGGGTGGAGAGTTATGTACGGCACAACAGCCTGGCGGCACTTTGAAATAGGCCTGCAGCGATCCGAGTAACAAATAACAAAAAATATCAAATATCAGTGCATTTACTTTTAGATCCGCACTAGCTCATGCGTCAAAATACGAAGCGTGTAATTCTTTAACGACTAGCGTAAAAATCTGTTTGCTGCCAACGATGATATATTTTATAGGATATTCATCTATTTGTATCGAACCACAGGCCGAGTTTTGCGTTATATTGATACGAGATAAAGTTAAGTTAGGTACATAAAAATCCAATAAGTCATCTGCCAGCTCATCAGAGTATCAAATAAAGCTAGTACGTAGACAAAAGCTTTGAATCTGTAATAGATTAGCAATAAACTTTGCATGTAAAAGCTATCCAAATCCACCCCGCATTTGAATCCTTATAAACCCAAGGAACTACTGACGTGTAAAGTAACAAAGTACTTTCACTAAACATCGCTTCTTTCTGTTGGATATAGAGAATTATTTCGACGTAATGAGCTACGATGTTGCTCTAGAACTGACAATGTTTGAGTGGCGTTCGTGCGTGAGTTGCTTTTGAGCGATTTTTTTAGACGGAGGTTCTTGAGATGAAAAAAAGGTGTTGGTCTATTGTACTGTAGATCAAAACAGATATATAATAGGCAATCTTTCTTGAAATATTGGATAACTAAAAATATAAAATGTTATAATATATAAAAATACTAATTTCGTTTCATTTTTGAACGAGTTAAAACAGGGCAGTTGATTTATTTGCACTTCCAATATAAATCTGTTAATCCCAGCGGAACTTGGTTTGGCCACAAAATAATAATGCTGATTAATTGACAAACTAAATAAGTCAGTACAAATGCAATCTGAATAAATTAGAGGTCGCATTGTTAAAGTAATTCGTGTAATGGCACGTGATAGCTCATAATTAACAACGCGATTAATCGAACGACGACGTGCTGAGCTTATTCATGAGCGGAGGATGCAGTTTTAATGACTTTTATAGCTGTATTGGACGTAAATCAGATACCAGTGAAAATGCCGATGATAATAAACTTCAAAAGAAAAACAACACAGATAATTAGCAGTACTTACTTTCATTTTGAAATGAAAAACTCACGCCGTAATACGCTCTCGTTTTTTCCATCAAAGTCATTTTTGACGCCGTGTTATTATGTAGTCTAAGAACTAACCATCGGGTTGAATGACTTGGTGCATTCGATTTATGATACGCATCTGTAGCTGCACCTTGTCTTCAATTGGGTTGATTCTCGGTTTCGTAAAAGTATAATGTTTTAGCTTTTGTTTTCTGAACACAAAATTGTGTCTCTCACAGAACTCTCAGACATAATTGGACCACACCGTTACTTAGAGCACGAGCTATTTTGTTCTGTCTAGGAATTCAATTCAACCGATTCCTACACAGTGCATGCGCTGCATGTCTAGTGTGTTCTTACAGCGGTGGTCAATATTGGACATCTTGCTTATACATTGTAGACTGTACCTTTTCATTTGGTCTTCTAATGGATAATATACTGTCCAGCAGACCGTTTGATGGTCTGGGATCAATACAATCAATGCCCGTTCTTGTGCAAGAAGCTGGAGTTACAAGTTCTACATTTATAAATAGGTTTTTTTTACTAAATTGTAATCTTTTCTCTACTAGCGCCACATCTAGTAGTTTAATGCAATTCATTCGAGAATCATCATGAACTACATAAACTGTGAGATTAATAGAACAGTATTAGTTGAGTAAACAAATAAATTCAAATCAAGTTCACGCTTGTAAATATACGAGAACGTCTAAAGCCTATTACTTGAATAAACATGATAAGTAGACGCCAACAAGATTCAACATACCGCACTGCGCAACATAGTATCTACCTACCATTAAAATTTATCAAAACCAGTGTACCCGAAACAATCCACGTACGTTCTATTTACATACAACAATAGCTCGACGTTTCGGTGACGTAGTTCAGTAAGCACTCGTACAACAGTAAGTAGCGATAAATTAATTGCATATTTGCACCCAATTCTGCCGGTCGTTACCACAGCAACGTTAATTACCGGCTGTGGCGGCGCGAGATGGGCCTATTTCTGTATGCCGTTGTTGCGCTACCGCGCCACGCCACCGGGCCATCGGACCGGATTGAATCGAAATTCATTTTATTTTTAGTTCGTTAGTAAGTTCGAAAAGTACGACAGAGTTTTCTTTCGAATCTCGTAATTTGGACCGGAACTTTCGGCGAGTGGGCGCCTCAATGAGCAAAATCGTGGTCGGTGGTTTATAAAAAGAAGGGCCGCAACAATGGACTCATTCGATTTACGCTTTATTCATTTTATTCGTTTCTCAAGATGGTTCCGTTTATTATCATTATTGTTTTCGCTTTTGTTCGGTGACTGGCTGGCCCTTTGATATTGAGAGAAATGAACTTGTAATACTGAAACGTTATCTGCATTTGTGCTTTTATTGTGCAAGCAGCTCTCTTTATATGCGGCAAAGTAATGTTTGCAAAAGCCTCTCGTTCCACGTTTTGTTGTCTTTGATAATAACTATATACCTAATAAGATTTTGCTAAAGCTAAGTTTGCGGATATCAAATAATTTATAGATTTGGTTAAAAGAAAACGAATTAGTTAAATTAGTTAAAAACAAAGATTTGTCGAAAACAAAAAATAATTTATTGTTAATTGATTTAACCGTGACTTTACAAAATAAATTGAAATTGAAAAATTAAAATAAATGAATTACAAAATATTGAACTTAATAGTAATATTTGTTTTTATTCAATAACTTGTTGTAAAAAAGTGAACCTGGGTAACCATTAGTTCATAATAATAGGAGGTACGCCTCCTATTATTATGAAACCTGTAAGTCAAGAGACACTTCCAAACATCATACACCTACCATTATCCTTAGAACATACCCACCGTTCTACTTCATTTTTAGGGTTCCGTACCTCGAAAGGAAAAAACGGAACCCTTATAGGATCACTTTGTTGTCCGTCCGTCCGTCTGTCTGTCAAGACCCTTTTTCTCAGGAACGCGTGGAAGTATCAAGCTGAAATTTATATCGAATACTCAAGTCTACTGTCCCTTAAAGCTGTGAAAAAATCAAACTCCTAAGCTAACGCAATCAAAAGATACAGCCGTTTATGCCGCAAATTTCCTCAAATTTTCGACACTCGCAAAGGAATCAAATATTTAGTTACATCATATAATAAAAATATTTTTAATAATTTTAAACTTTATACCCCTTTCCTGATGAACGCGTAGAGGTATTAAATTGAAATTCATATCAAATACTCAGGTCTATAATACCTTTAAGCTGTAACAAAATAAAACTTCAACGCAAAATGTCAACGCAATCAATAGAAACAGCAATTTAAGTCGCATATTTTCAAACATGCAACTACTCGCAAGAGAATCAAAACCTAAAGGGTACTTCCATTCGACCTAGAATCTTGAAATTTGGCATGAAGCTATTTTTTATAGCACATATGAAAAAAAAAATTACAAAAACCTTAAATTTTTAGTTATATCACATATTTTAGGGTTCTGTACCTCGAAAGGAAAAAATGGAAACCTTATAGGATCACTTTGTTGCCCGTCCGTCTGTCTGTCTGTCAAGACCCTTTTTCTCAAGAACGCGTGGAAGTATTTAAGCTGAAATTTATATCAAATACTCAAGTCTACTGTCCCTTAAAGCTGTGAAAAAAACAAACTTCTAAGCCAACGCAATCAAAAGATACAGCCGTTTATGCCTCAAATTTCCGCAATTTTTAGATATTCGCTATTATATTAGATATTATATAAGGGAATCAAAACCTACAGGGTACTTCCCGTGAACTCTGAATCTTGAAATTTGGTACGAAGCATCTTCTTATAGCACAGATAAAGGAAAAATTGCGAACACGGTAAATTTTTAGATAAATTTCATTTTGCAATAAAAATACCATAACTATGACTCGATTGTCGTGATGGGTGAACTTTTACTTATATACCTACAGGTTTTTCGGAACCCTCGGTGCGCGAGTCCGACTCGCACTTGGCCTCTTTTTTTTATAATATATAATATTCATTTATAAAAATACATATAATTACAGAAATGTACAGAATAATATACAATAATAATATTTATAATCAATAAATTCATTTATAATATACATCTTCTTATCGTTAACCACACCAATTATTTCGAACTAGTGTGGTGAAAGGATTCAAGTGCGCCTCAGAGACAGAGCAGCTAGTATAATATAAGTGCGAAAATTTGATAGCGACAGATATTATTCTGTCCCAATTTCATGAAATTGTACAAAAATCCCATAGAAAAAAGGACGTTCACTTTTTCAGCGATCTAATTGTGATAAAATTTTGCGTGGTAATACGCCCCTACAAAGCTATGAACAAAAAACCTTGACAAAATATTTTTAGGAGTACTTCTACATGTAAAGTAAGGTTGTTTTTTTTATTTGTCTATTGTAAGAAATTTAGTTATTTAGTTATATATTACAAAGATATGACGAAGTTTCATGAATAGTTTCTCGATACAGATATTCGTTTGATAAATATTAAGCTTTAGAGTGGTAATTTTTGATAGAGTACATTGTCCCTCCCCCTCTACCGCCAAAACCACTGTTTATGGATACCTGAAAAGTTTACGAAATCGTAGCATATACTTAATTCTGAAATTATAAGGACAATTATAATGGCTCATAAGATTATAAAGTTTTTTAAACTTACGCGATCTGAACACATTATTATTAATATTTACGGGTATTTATCGCGTTTATTTACCTATTTTTCCCGACGTTTCGACTGGTTTACACTCTGTCATGGTCACGGGATGACTGGAGTACTGGAGCTACCGCCTCTGCGAAGCGGGGGCAGCATTTTTTGCAACTACCCTCACTTGTTATTCCGAAATATAAATGTCCATCTGCACACTCGGACGACACACAGCACTAACCGTGTCCATGACGCATTGAGAAACCGGTCTACGCTGAGTACACTTAGCTATAACTGGATTCCATGAGGCAGAGAGTCTGAAACCGTCTTCACGATTGAAATTAGGATATTTCTTGATTTCAATCGCTTCCCGAACCATTCTCTTGTAGTAATGCCTTTCATTACATATAACTTGAGGTTTATGTAATTCAATCCAGTGATTGGGTCCTGAGTCCACTATGTGCTCTGCTATTGCAGACTTGTTTACTTGTCGATTTTTGACCGCCGCTATATGTTCTTTAACACGTTCCGCGACCGTGCGTTTAGTCTGGCCTATGTAGGAACGCCCGCAGCTGCAATCAATTTTGTAAACCCCAGGAACTTGCAGAGGTACGACGTCTTTTGGTGTTCGTAGATACTTCGTCATCTTGGTGAGTGGAGTGTTGATCGACTTGATTGAAAATTTACTGAGCATGTTACCAATCTTGTCCGTAACTCCTTTCACATAAGGCAAGAACGCAGGCTGCCTTTTCACATCAATGTGTTCCTGTTTGCGCCTCCAGTTAGAACGACATCCGATTCGAGTATTGTAGCCATTCCGTTTCAGAACCCCTTTAACATGATCTAGCTCACCCTGCAGATGTTCAGGATCGCAAAGGTCATGAGCTCTGTTTACTAGTGAGGAGACTACTGACTCCAGGTGTCTTGGATGGTGGTGTGACGCTGCATTCAAGTATCTGTCCGTTTGTGTAGGTTTTCTATACACTGTGTGTGCCAAGGTCCCGTCCTATTTTACCATCACTTTAAGGTCGAGAAAAGCTAACATTCTGTTTTCCTCCATTTCATGGCGGTAGCTCCAGTACTCCAGTCATCCCGTGACCACGACATAGTGTAAACCTGTCGAAACGTCGGGAAAAATAGGTAAATAAACGCGATAAATATCCGTAAATTTTTATAATAATGTCATAAGATTATGCTATACTAGATTATGACTAACAGCCTGCTTTGAAACCTTAATAAAATTATGAAAGCTCCATACTAAATTCTTTAAGTTTAACAAGGTGGTGTTGAATTTATGTTAATCGACCGAGAGAGCGCGAAGCGCTAACGAGTGTCTCCGTTTCAGCTTAGACAAAAATGCTTTCGTATATCTGTCTATCCGGCCGGCGTCTGTCCTGATGTTCCTCTTCAGGTCGTTTCTTAACCAATTCTCGTGAAATTTTGTGAGCAGGTTCTATAACTATATAGAGTTTTTTTGTCGTTTCAGTTTTTGAAAATTTTTCGAGGTGGCGTTATTTGGGGTTGAATACGTAAAAAAAGTTATATTTCAGTCATTTCGAAAAATAATCGCGAGGTCTAAAGCTCACAGAGCCACTAGTTTTAGGATAAATTCGGAAACCATCACTGTACGTGGTCACATACGCTTGGCCAATTTATTATACAGAATCGGCATTAATTATAAAACACTGCCGAAACACTGCTTTAAACCACCGCTATCACTATTTTAGAAGTGATTAACTTTTGACAGAAGTTTATAAGAGAGACGTTTATTACAGTCTAAGATCCGGCTGTAGAATTAGTGCACTCATCGAGTGTTTGCTAAACACAATTATTTTACGCATATCTATGATTAGGAGAATATACATCTACAAGGTTGCCGATCAAAATGTGGCCGCTAGCATTTTTAATTAAATAATTGTTAATTGATTTTTCGGGAAAAAAATCTTTCACTTGTTTAGTAAATAAAATATCGTCCACTTCTCGGCAATATATATAAAGACTGAAAAATCACGGTTGCCGTTGCCATCTTTATCAATTTTATTTTACGTTTATTAATATGATAATTTCGTTTTAAACATTTTAGCAAACACTCGATGAATGCACTAATTCTGCAGCCGGATCGGATACTATAGTATCACTATACAAGTGTAAAGTGTGGTTAGTGTAATTGTGTGTTAATATTATTATTTTGTTTTTGTATAGAAATGATGACATGCCGGCTGGGGTCGCGACGACTTGGCGGTTCACGTGGATCTCTGCAGGGTGGCGCGTGTTCTGCCGCCAGCGAACTAGACCTCTCCTCGCGTTCGCGTCGCGCACACAAAGCTCGGTGAGTCCACATCACCTAATACAGAAGTCCAGGGCAAATACGGTAGTAAATGCTACTCGGAAATAAATTAATAATTATATAAATAATGCCCGACTTTTCACAGAACATCATCTGGCCCCAAAGTAAGCAGAGCTTGTGTTATATATAAGTAGTAAACCACATGACTACTTATATACATTTTTATTTTTTTCATAAATATATACATATTGTACATTATAGAAACACCCGGAGCCGAGATATTACTTGCAGATCATATAAACATTTGTCCCACGGCGGGAATCGAACCCGCAACCTTCTGCGTCTCAGGCGGGCCTTCATCTACTGCGTCACAGAGGTCGTCAATATTATAAAAACAACATTCACATAACATCATCTAGTCCCAAACATAGCATAGCTTTTACTATGAGAACCAGATGACTGATACAATACATATATATTTAAATATATACGTATCATACTTTATAACACCTAGACACACCATGAACAATACTGAGTTCGAGTCCTATTGAGACTTCCTAATTTTAACTATAATCAGTATTTGTTTCTCTTTCTTTCGTTCTCTTTCTTTCTTTAAAAAAAATGTATTAGTTTTCTTTATCTTACTCTGTGTCTGGCTGTTATAATAGTACATGTAATACCTTTAAACGAGCAAATCTTGTATATATATATATATAATCTGAATCTCGGATACGCCTCCAACGATTTTCATGAATTTTAGTATGCAGGGGGTACCGGGGGCGATATATCGATCTAACTAGGTTTCATTTTTAAAAATCGTCGTTTTATCCGTGTTATATACCGAGCAAAGCTCGGTCATCCAGGTACTTATGATATAAGTGTGCTATGTTGGTCATCATTACACTCGAGGCGGTATTATCCGCGCTAGTGACAGACGAGCCCGATAAGGGAGCCGAGTGTGTAATGATTAATGCACACGCGTTTCATACGACGTTTTTCAACACACATTTGCAAGTAAAAAAACAGACATGTATTTTATGAAAGTTTGAAAACCTAAAGGCATTTCTCTCTAGATTTTGGTGGGAACAGGCTATCGCTCGTCTTCGTGCCTCGATTATTTCCGGCGGGGTCAAATCTATGTATTGCTATTCTTCCCTATGTGATGTCGACATAAAACTCTTTGCGGTGAATAAAAGTAAAAAGCACTAGTGCGGTAATGTAAAGTAAAAACAAGAGTTTATTATAAGCACCATTATGAACCTAAAATCGGTGCAATAAGAATCACTTTACGAGCAAGTGTGTTAAAAAGTATTATATGTAATTAAAAGTTTTATAATACACTAGCTGTCCCGTTCACGACTTCTTCCGCGCGAAACACATAGAAATAGGGCGTGATATTTTTATTTATATATATAAAGATAAATATCACGCAAAAAGACCAACATAAAGTACTCGAGATAGTCTAGCTATCTTTCAATGATTTTGTTTTTAAATATATTCTAGCATTTTGCATAGTTTGATGCTGGATGATGTGTGAATTTGACTGGCCATATAACTCAGTTGTTAGTAAGTCTGCCTTTTGCGCTGTAGGTTGTGGGTTCGTTTCTCATAGGACATTTTTGAATTCACCAATAGTTTTTTATTTATTATTACTTGTTAATCAATTAATACGGATTTCAAAGCTCAGTTGGTAGTAGCTTTGCTTTCTGCACCGTAGGTTATAGGTTCAATTTCTCTCTGGACAAATATATTTATAATGAACCCAGCATGAAGATCTTAAACCTAGATTTAGCTCTGCGTATACGAGAACTGAGTTGGGTCCATAATTATATCAAGACCAATAAAATAACTCACTTTATTCAAAAGTGACGAATAATGACAGGCGCGACGAAATCTTTCAATAGAATCTAAGTACGGCGTAGCGTTATCTACGGCGTAGCGGAAGTGCTACGCCATAATAATGTAACAAGATTAACTAGACTTCATTACGTTTTATTCATTCAATAACTTTATGCATTTTTTATTAATCTAGTCTGTTGCGTAATTCTTCATACCAGTAGTTGAATTGAGTTTAAAAACCTTTGAGTTTAATACTGTTAAATAAAATACGCTTCTATTTCAATTTACAAAATACTATTTAACCGGGAAAGTCCGCAACTCTTCAGATTTTTTTACACAGCGGTGACGGTATTTGAACGCCCGAATGGGTGTGAATTTATTTTTATGATTCGATATGGTTTCGTAGTTTGAAAAATTTAATTAACTTATGGAAGGACAGTATAGTCATGCCCATACCCACTATACGAGTGTTATTAACTCGAAAATGTCTCTTTCTGTTTATTAGTTTTTCACGGATAAACAGAAATTTATTATATATAAAAAAATCGGAAGATAGATTCAGATAGATATTCAGATAAATTTTATCTTGAGAAAGGATATAGACTACTCTTTATGTAGGTACCAAGCTTATTTAAACAAATAACTTTTGTATTCTTTCTCTTTCTCTTTTAAGAGGTTCTTCTTCTTATTGTGTCACTAGTTATTTCTAATCAGTGTGGTGAAAGGATTAAAGTTTGCCTCAGAGGCTCCTTTCGTGCACTTAATGTAAGTTCTCGACCTTGCCGATTGGACCCACTGAAAAGACGAATCAGTACATGCGGTGTCGGTTCGGTTGCAGGTATATAACGACTGGCACCGAGCCGGGCTTGTTTCAAGTTTTCTTCACTATTGCTAGCTCTTCTGTTAGGCAGCAGGGGACTAATCCCTAATAATTTGAAGACGCATTCGTCTCCATCATCAGTCTCCAAGTAGCACTCATCTGGGATCAGATCCACGTAGAAATTCTCACTCGAAGTGTTATATAATTCTTTATACAATTATATAATTTTAAGAGGCTATCACAAAATGCTGCAATACTGAGTTCCAGCGGCCGACGCATTTTGTAATTTATGTACCATTTTGTGGTGATGTAATTACTTTTAAATGATTTTTAAATGTAGATTATTAAATGTAGATTGTTTTTAAATAAAAAAGTATTCAATTTCATTTCATGACCTAATTATTAATCTAGTATAAATTGTACTTAGCAATATTAATGTAGTAAGGAGAATTTATAACTAATTCTGAAACGTTTTTAGTAGGTTTTTAATGGATTTTTTTGTATGTATTTGAAATGTATATTTTTAAATTCCAAGTCCGCTTTAAACTCTACCACTCAAATCATATATTTTTCATTACATTTGCTTATTACAGTATTTTAATCTAATCCGTCTCGCATTTTATTAATAATTAAGCTTTAAATAGATAAAAAATGTGCAAAGCGATTCGCTATGAACTATACTAATAACTATTCGCCACCATGTAATAAAAATTGGCGAAGAGTTACAGATTCTCTGAATAAGAACGCCAAAGATAGGCATTTAATTAAAAAAAAACACGGTCATAACGTAATAGGCTCCATAATTTATACTCAGTTAAGTATTTATTTGCCCAAAGCTATCGAGTCTTATCAAAGGCAAGATAAATATTAATATCAGTAACATCAGTAATATCAGTATCAGTACCTGCAACAATACGAAGCAATAAACGATATGATAGTCGTGTGTATACTAGCACTGCTGGGCTTTACCCAGTAGTGCTAGTATCTTGAAAGATCTTGTAGATTTTCCAGAATCAACTGAATATGTCACCTTAAATGTCTACCAAATACGTGTGGCTACTTTCGTAACTTTTCATTAACTATGTCAGAAAAATGTTAAAACTCCTACCCTTAAAATGTAAAGGTTCACGTTGGTATGCGAAAGCCCCTAAAACATTTTGAATATCAACATGGTAGTATAAGTAAAGCCTAAATTACGGAGCATCAGGGTGCGAGTCTTACACACGCTCGTATTTACTTTATTTGGCATGCTTTCGCGGTTTAGGTCGCGTGTCATGTAGATAAAAAATAGCTTTATGGCTATCCAGTTAATAATTTATATTTGTCACAGAACTAGTATATTAAGCCTGAACGGGATGATTCTAACCATGAAAATGATCAGATATGGGGCGTTACATTTTTATGAATTATAAATAATTTAAATTGATAACCCTTGTTTGTCAACAATGTTTCTAATCACGCTACCTACCTACATAAACCCGCACAAGTGCTATAGTCCATTGAAAAGTTACATTTGGGTATGCATTTGTCAGAGGACGCAATTTTATTTTTTTAATGTGTAGGGGGGGTCAGTAGAAGCTTAAGTTCAAGTTTGTGGGGTCGGCACCCTTGTCCCCCGGCCGCCATCTTTGGAGCGCTGTAAAACCTAGAACAAACAAACAAAATTTTCATTTATTTTTGTTTATAACTTTTTTGTTGGTCACTTGACGATAAAAAGTAATAGAAATAAAATTGTAGGAAATTTAATTTGCTACATTTTATGTTTGATTAAATTTTCTGTAAGGTAACTAGTTTACGAGATACAGCGCGAAAACCCTTTGCACCCCCTTTTCCAAGATGGCGGCCGGGGGACAAGGGTGCCGACCCCACAAACTTGAACTTAAGCTTCTACTGACCCCCCCTACACATTAAAAAAATAAAATTGCGTCCTCTGACAAATGCACACTAAGGCCTAAAAAATGTAACATTTTAATGGACTACTAATAAAGTGCTATACGTAGGCACAGATTCCACTATCGTTGGAAGTCATAGAGTCATAGAGTCCACTATAGTTTTAAAGCAAACTTTGCTGCACATTTCTTTAATGAAAATTGTCGAAATCATCAGCTTCATCCAAATTATTTTAACCTCTATTTCATGATTGAGGTCGAGAGACAAACACCCAAACATCTACACTAACTTTCACATTCATAATAAATTCATAAAATAAATATTTACCTTACAAAAGAATACTACTCAATGATTTTGTAAGAAAAATATTTCTTTTAACGATCGTTAAAATCAGGAAATGTATCAAAAAGAGTAATTGACGTTTTACCGGGCCGGAGGCGTATTGTCTCCATCATATCGGTTCAGTAAATATGTCATTCGATATTAAACCGTGATAAAATATTCGGTGGTATAAAGATAACAGAAAAGAAAACTTCCTGCTTCTCAGCTAAATATTAATGTGTTGTTTAAATAAACACACTGAGAGCTTTTTCCGGTTTTCACGTAGTAAAATAAGTAATTCATTGATTCTTAGAAACGATTTTGATCCCCATTTCATAGATTTTTAATCAGAGAAGCGGCATTTCATTTCACAGCAAAAAACGAGGAAACTGTCAAGTGGCAGAAGTTCGAAGACATCTTATATCCGCCTGTCGCTTAGCCTTAGCAGACACTTTGACGTGTGACACACGTACCTACCTATTTTTAATAATAATTTTGCTGTTTTATTAAGAATATAGGACCGATTTACGACTGTTGGTATACATTATGACACGTATATTATGTTTTTAGTACATACACATTGAAAATTCATGTCGTAGTTCCACATTAATTAGGAATTTATGATGCAGTATTTTTTGTTCAAACTGCATATTAATGTGTAATATAATATGCTCGTAAAATATGCACAAAAATAAACACGTGGCTCAGCATAACTTGGCTCTGCATAACGTGGTTATTGCCCGAAGCGCTCAGGCTGAGACAATATTCCCCACTTGATACTTCAAACTGGAATCTGTCAAGCCGCTCACGATAAAGGAAATTTATCGAGATCATAACACTTCCAGCCTCGGTTGGTTAAATATCCATTTTTTAACGTCTTCCGACATTAAAATCATAGCGTCATTTATACTCGTACGAAGTCAATAGGTTCAGGTGCTTACCTTTTATGACGTCGTAATTACTTAGTTTAATAGCAGAGCTGGTGGGCGCACAAATTATAATGCTAAGACAGCAATATTTTATTATACTTGTTTTATATAAACAGGACAGCTTATGTCTATTGGCCATTTGAGAGTTATACTTCGCGTTGCTTGTTGTGAAAGTTCTTAATTTCATGTATTAATTTCATAATAGTAGAGACAAATGTTATACCAAATTCATTCGACGCTATTAAAATATACTGGCTAACGCAAGGGTCGAAATTACTTAGACATAATAATTTACGCGACGGCGCAGCCTTCGGCGTCGATTAAGGCGTCGTCCGACTCGTCAGTAAAGAGGTTCGAGTAGCTGTCTCTTGTTTGTCCAGGCACGAGAGCCCTTCTTGAGTGTCGTTTTAATCACGAGTGTTGACCTCTCGTGTGGGACTAAAAATACTTTCGTCCCTAGATATTATTTTCCACTGAAAGTAATGGTTACTGTCATCTAATATCTCAGTTATTTTAAGTGAGGATTGAAGAAGGTACTTGTGTCAAGCGATTAATTCATTTAAATACTCTATAAGACTTGCGATAGCAAAGTCAGAATAAAGTATATTTCTTGTCAGTTTTATACTCTCCTACTAAACGCTACTAAACCACAGGACATTATGTGGCCTATAAAGTTTCGTTTTAATAGGGCTGTCTTCTAGTACGCGCTAATCAGAATTTATCGGATACCCAATGTCGTAATATCTAGTTTTCGTTTATGTTTCATTCAACGTTGTAAACGAAATTCAGCAATAGTACAATAGTATCAATTTCCGGCAGCATACTTACTCGTAACAATACCCGAAGTAGTGAGAAACACAGAATATCAGTATGCTTAAATTCAATAAATATCTGCGCTTGCCGGTACGTGGCACCCCTGATCGTACAGAGCTATGAGTGAACGTTCAGCGCCACATCGCAATGGAACCGATCGCATTTTTGAGCGTTTTATATCTCATTTTACGGTACGACAGCTCTGTGTGGGAACCTGCCGTTAGCCGTGCTTTCCCGCGAGATCGTATTGGAAAACCGATTTTTACCGGTAGCCGTTCGCGTGCTACTAAGTCGATTGGATTTCAACGATTTTGCCCTTTTCTGAAAAAAAAACTCATATCTACATAACTTTTGCTGATCTGCCGGTATTTGTGTTTCAATTTAGAAATGGAATTCAACGATTTTATTATGCGGTGCGAAATATTTAGATCAAGAATTCATTCCCAATCTGTTTTCACCTACCGATTCTATAAATATACTTGTGGATCATTTATGGAATGAAATTGGATGTATCACAGCCAGCTGCTTGATTACACGGGGCACTTTAGTTTATTTGAAAAGAGATAAAGTAACACTAAAATTACAGTAAACTCTGCGGTTTACTGTTGGTGTCATGGGACAACGTTTGCAGTAAACGAACTGCGTCCGTAGCACTAACAATTTATGTATTTTTCCCGCTAACTAATAAAAAAAAAGATAAGATTCCCAGACCTACCACAAAAATGTTAGTTCTTGTTATATGAATAACTGTAAAATGTGTCTAGATAATGTGTATTCGTATGTTCGTACTGTCAATACCAAATGTACTAATTCTTCGCATTTTTAATACGCTTTATATTAGCATCACTTGTATGATTGTATGTTTGTAACCGACTCCTTAGGACGCGATTTTGACCCACTTGAAACGGCCAGATTTCATTCAAATTTTGCACACCTGTCAAAGACCAATGACAATGCAATAATTCAAAATTAAATTTAAAAAAAAAAAAGATTATCCTAAATAAAACAAAAAAAAAAAAAAAAATATAAATTTTGGTAAGAAAAAAATGTTTTAAGTATTTAAAAAAAAGCGTGGGGTGCATGGTGCCAATAGTTATAAATATTTCATTGACAGATATGAGAAAAAGGATTATCATTTTGATAATATCTTAAAAAGCACCGCACGCTTTTTTTATATAAAACATTTTTTTCTTACCTACATTTATTAAAATTAATTTTCGATTTTTTTAGTTTGGTTTTCTATATAAAGCGTGTTTTTTAGTTTTTTTTAACTATTATTTATTTAGAGTAAACATAGATTGTGTACCTATCCAAAACTATTTAAATTACCTACATTGACTAATACTTCTTCGAATTGTGCTGTTTAAGATTCAGTTCGAATCACACTTAATTTTATCTATGTTTCACTTAAATCAAAATGTAATTTTATTTTTTACGAGAAAAATAATATCTGATATTTTTGTGATATGGTGGTAGGAGAATCAATAATTAAAATAATATAATATATTATCGGAAATATGTACAAATTATTGTACATCACTGAAGACGTTCACTTGGTGTCTTTTGTCAGGGTTCGGTTGAACTGACCACGACACCATTCAGTCAGATCCCGCTTCATGAATGAAGAGACGATTCGTTTGCACTCTCACCATGAATGAATTGAAATTCACATTACGAGATTCCAACTTCACGGCTCTCATGCTTCATGTACACCACGACCCTCTCGGCCTTCACGGCGTAATGGACACGTGACATGGGTTGAGTTGTGGATATTAAAAATAATTCATATTAAAGTAGGTATTTTGTCCAGGTTAAAACTACTGGGTGCGAGTGGAGAAGCTCCTCTGCTCACTGGTTGGCGCAGCACGCCACACACACCGCACGTGCCAGCCACGCCCGCACCGTACCAATCACAGAACCACCTCGCACCTTCGCATTGCAACGGAACTGATAGGTAATCACGTGATTTACTCTTCAACACCTAAATTAAATAAAACTATTATGGTTATTCACATAATTTTCACTATAAACGGGATATTTACCATGATATATAAGGTTTTCTTTTTCCCGATATTGCGGCACAGTTGCATGAGCCATGATCACGACGGAAACATATAAATGAAAATATGGATTGAAATGAATATTTATTTGACACAAAAAGATACAAAGACTACACAAGGTCTATTTTATTATCACTAGTTCTTCTTCTTCTTCGTTAATGGCATGTGTCTGTAAATTTTTCGTTATTGTTTATAGTATTATATCACAAAGTCGTATCTTGTCGTTCATCATTTGTTATTTTATTTAAAACTAGCTGACCCGTTCGCGACTTCGTCCGAGCATTTAAAAAAAAAAAATCTAATTGTTAATCTAAACCATTCTCGAATCCACTTGAACACACACAAAAATTCTCAAAATCGCTCCAGCCGTTTATGTGGAGTTTAATATATACTCGTATTTAATATACTTTCATGTTGCTTTTCATTCATGTTGCTTTTTATATAAAATAACTACGGATTATTTTTGCTCGAATCACAAAGAAACACAAAGCTTTTATTCCAATTATTCACACCCGAGTAATAACTCTACGTTTATTTAAATATAAACACCAAAATTACTAATAAAACCGGAAATAACTTGAGAAAAATAATTAAAATATGAGTGCAATGTTTGCATCGCAAGACCAAAAATAATGCTGTTCATTAGTAAGCCACCGTATCGCACTGTATATGCAGCGGAACTAAGCCTACCAGCAAGTGTTTCAATTTGTGGTCCCCACTGTAGTTTTGCATCAATATTAAGACCTAGGAAGATCGTGGAATTTACAAGATTCATTGCCTCTCCATTTATTTCAATGTTGGTCGGGCTATGAATAACATTTGGCAAAGTGAATTTTGATACATTTAGTTTTTTTTGAATTAAGCAAAAGATTATTTACAGTGAACTAGTTAAGAACTAAGTAAGTATTCATTTACGTTATCGCAAATACTGGTTATACCTCTATCAACTTCAAAAATTAAAGACGATACGTCTGCAAATAAAACTATATCACAAATATTTTTTACAAAAAAAGGTAAATCGTTAACGTATACTAGGAATAAAAAAGGGCCTATTATCGATCCCTGAGGTACCCCTATATAAATAATTGATCCTGAAGACCTCTCAACACCCACGTCTACTTTCTGACTCTATTGGATAGATAAGACTGTATGAGATCAATCGCCCGGTTTTTAATGCCATAATATTTAACTTTGTGATTAGGGTTGCATGACTCACACAATCAAATGCCTTCGATAAATCGCAGAATACCCCAACTGCATCTTGTGACTTCTCCCAGGCCTCAAATATATGCTTTAAGAGCGCTATACCTGCATCAGCTGTTGATCGACCTTTAGTAAATCCGTATTGATTACTATGTAGCAGGCCGTTAACGTTAAAGTGATATAATAACTGATTCAGAATTATTTTTTCAAAGATTTTACTTAAGGCAGGTAATATCGATATCGGTCTATATTTATCGAGATCACTTTCACTTCCAGACTTAAACATAGGAATGAGTTTACTGTGTTCCATGAGATCGGGAAAAACTCCCTCGTCGATACATCTATTAAAAATATAAGCTAAACATGGCGCAATATCTAAGTTAATGACACCCAGCACCTTTGTAGACATTCCCCAAAGATTTTCTGTATTTTTTATATTAATTAACTTGAATGCTTTTACAATACTAGCCTCGTTAATATAGCTAAAACTAAACTCATTCTTACATTTTGCAACACTAGATTCTAATAAAATGGAAGCTCTGGAGGCTGATGATGAGTTTAACGATTTGGTTAAAATTTTTGGTATATCTGAGAAAAAACTATGAAATGCATTCTGAGCATCCTGTTTCTTTGTCAAAATTGTACCATTTATATTTAATTTGAACTGTATATTGCGAGCCCTTGATTTACCTGTTTCATTATTAATTAATTTCCAAGTTGCTTTTATTTTATTTGTTGAATTTCATATTATTTTTCTCAAAAACAGTGACTTAGCTGCATGAAAATTTTTTAAACAAAAATAATTCTTAGCATATTCTTAGAGTAATTCTTAACATGTAAGATAAAAACTGGATCATCTAACATTGTCTCTCTGGAAGCATATCATTCGTACAATGTATTCCTACTTCTATAGATACCCGGTGTAGCCCAGTCGGCAAATCTAGCAAAATTTTTTGCTTTGCATATTTTTACTGTATATATATCAGCATGTTCTTTAATTATTAAATTAGACAATGTGGTAAAAAGTTCATTTGGATCATCAACCCCCATAACTCCGCCATTTTGAATAATTTCCAAAAACTGGATCGATAAAAAATATCTATATACTTATATAACCTGCTCACAAAATCTCACGAGAATCGGTTGAGAAATACGAGCTGTGGAACATGCGGACAGACGGACATACGAAAACATTTTCGCCTAAACTGAAACGGAAACACTCGCTCGCGCTTCGCGTTCGCTCGGCAGAAATAGCTACGTATCAAAACTCAGAGATGACCAGTATTAAATACTGTTTCTTGTTGTCAGCTCTGTTGGTAGTTGCTCTGCCTTCTGCGCTGTAGGTTTCATTCCCTCCCACATTCCTTCAGACACACATTTGTGGGACGAACATAGATTTTTTATCTGTGCCTGGGTGTTATAGAGTATCTTATGTATTGTATGTATTTAAATAATACATATAAGTCATCAGCCATCTAGTCACCAAAGTACAAGCTATGCTTAGTTTGGGGCTAGGTGGTGTTGTGTGCATTGTCCACAAAAAAAAAACTATAATCCTTTAGAATAAATACACATATACAATACAAATATTCAGAATACAACATAATAGGTTTTTACCTATGAAATTGCCGTTCTTCAGTACTGGTCATTTCAAATAGAAAAAAGTTTGGAATGGCTTTGTATTCTAAATTCAAATTAATTTTGTTTTAAAAACATGACACTCTTTTTACAAACTCAGTCTTTTGTTTATTGATTAGCGTTGTATTTTCATTACATTTGAAAATTTTTGTCATAATGGATACTTTAAAAATTCGTGAATTATGGAATATGAGTTCAGTCGTGGCACCAAAGCGACACAAACGGCACGTAACATCAAAAACGTTTACGGAGAGAACTGTACAAACGAACGCACAACCCGTTATTGGTTTTCCCGGTTCCGTTCTGGAAAATTTGACTTGAAAAATGAAGCTCGTGGTCCTGAGACCGTCCGGAGACTGGTCAACAATGATGAATTAAAGGCGATTGTGGAAGCTGACGAAACTCAACCTACAGCTGAGCTAGCAGCAGCTTTTGATGTTAGCATCAAAACAATTTTGATCCATTTGCGACAAATAGGCAAGGTAAAAAAACTTGATAGATGGGTGCCCTTAACTTAACGATCGCCAGCGCAACGTACGCGTCGAGACCTGCCTCGCGCTGCTCAATAGGCAAAGAAATGAAGGAATTTTGAACCGAATTGTTACGTGCGATGAAAAATGGATTCTGTTCGACAATCGAAAGCGCTCAGCAAGTTGGTTAGATCCTAGTTCAGCACCAAAGCAATGCCCTAAACCAAAAATGACCCCTAAAAAGGTGATGGTCACTGTTTGGTGGTCTAGTGCGGGTGTGATTCACCACAGTGTTATAAAAAACGGCATGAGCATTACTGTAGATGTGATAATATGTACACAACATGTACATATAATACAAATATTCAGAATTTCAGATATTCAACTCAACGACGTAAAACTTATAAATAACTTGCGAACATTGGTCGCAAGTTATTTATAAGTTTTCCCTACAGGTATACTGATAATAATGACTGGCATTTAACATTTATTATATACCTTATTGTGCGATACACATAACGGATATAATAGTCGTTATTATCCTATTATTATCTGTTTGAGTAGGTACTGCCACAGCTCAAATTATAATAGCTGGATTACTCTGAAAGAATCAAACTAGGGTTGCATATTCAAAATGCATTTAAAATTAAGATATCACAATAAAAAAGGAAAATATCAAAATTTCGTTTCATCCAAGTGGATGACAGGATGACATATTTTTTTCAGTTTTTTTGATTTTAAAATCTAACTACTCAACCGGTTTTTATGAAATTTATATGGGATCAATCAGGACGTAAATCCTTTCACATGAAATCGGTTTATAAATGACGGAGTTATGAAGTAACAAACTTAAGAAAAACAGTCGAATTGAGAACCTCCTCCTTTTTTGAAGTCGGTTGAAAATTAAAACCACTGCTTGTTTTAAAAAACCATGAACTGCAAAATTCTTAAAACCAAATGACTCGAGCCATTTATACCACACTAGCACACTTGAAAGTACATAAAAGTAAATTGACCAAGCGCGTGTTGAACCACGGTCTGTGGAGGCTTCCAAAGTGAAAGAAAGACCATTGGTGAGGTCCCAAACCAATTTAACACCATCTAATAACTAATAAGCAAAATAAAAAAACTGCATGAAGCTTTTTGAATTTTTTTACAAATCTTACAGAAAGGTTATTATATATAAACAGACTGTTATTCAAAATATATAAATGACTAACCGTAATTTTTTTTTGTAATTTCTTCATGAATCCAACTATTTTAAAAACATTTTAGGTTTCCACAGCTACTTCTATCAAAAATTTCCGATTCAAAGCTAAATATATATCAAAAGAATAACTGTATCGAAAAACGATTCATAACACCTATAAAAGACCTATCCAACGATTGCCACACAATGGGGTAAAAAAATAAAAAAACAACAAGCCGACTTTACATATAGGGGAGATACCGCTACAACATTTTTTGAAAGTTTTTAGTTCATAACTATGTGGGGACTTTAATTTAATTAGGAACGGACAGACAGACATAATTCCTTCCTTGTGGGCAGTTTTCTTATTGAACTTGAGAACCCTTAAATAAGAGGCGAATTGAAACCTACTCTTTTTTCGTCAGTTAAGAATAAATGGTTGTAATTAACTCAAAGCGACGTCCGCTTTGCAAGTAAGTGATGGATGACCCATCTATTGTTCTGCGAAGCTGCGGCATTACCAGTATATTAGTAGGTATTGTACAAAGACGCAGCGAAGCTTCGTTAATTCTGCCTACGTTTCGATTCACATGTAATATTCACGTTACTAAACATAAATGCTAATACAACCACAGACAGAAACATAGTTCTTGGGTTAATATTATGCTGGGTCTGGCAGTTTCGCGATGTAACTGTTTTATTATTGCTTCGTTATATTATCAGCTTTTATAACTACTTGTATATCTGATAAGTACCATCAAGCTCTTCATTGTTGTATGTAAAGTATTCATACTCGTAATATTGTAAATACTTTGACATTTGAGATATGATAGATAGATAGATAAAAGCTTTATTTGACATAACATGATACCTACTTTATCTTTTTTCTTAAAAATGTGTCATTTTCTTTTAAAATTAATCATTACTCTCACTATTCGTAATAATTTAAAACGTAACTCGTAACTTTTAACATATAATAAATAAATAATATCTTTAACACAGCATCATCTAGCCCCAAAGTAAGCAGAGCTTGTGTTGTGAGAACCACATGACAGGCCAGTCATAGTACAGTAGCTAGTAGCTCTGCTTTCTGCGCTATAGGTTGTGGGTTCGGTGTAATGAACACAGGTGTTTGTTCTGTGTCTGGGTATTATAAATTGTCTGGGTATTATAATGTACTTAAAAAATATAGGTAACATATAAGTATCAGTCATCTGGTCACCATAATACAAGCTATGCTTGGTTTGGGGCTAGATGGTGTTGTGTGCATTGTCCAAAACACCCAGACCCAAAACAAATATTTGCAGATCATACAAACTCTTGTTCCTCGTTACAACGTTATAATGTTATAAAAACATAATCTTTAACTTCTATATTATATATATAAAAGAAAGTCGGGTTAGTTACACCACTTATAACTCGAGAACCGCTTGACCGATATGGATGAAACTTAAAATTAATATAGTTAGTAACTTAGATTAGGATATTGGCTATGTTTTATCCCCGAATAATAACGGAAACGGGAACGGCGCGGACGAAGCCGCGGATGGCCGCTAGCGCCAACTATCAATATTTATACGTAACTTTGTTAATCTCTGTAATTGATACAATAATTTAAATAGCTATCTTTTTTTTAATAGCAATATTAGTATTTTAATATTTTTTGTGAAGTTGTAATCGCCTAACGAAGTGGGCACGGGTCAGCTAGTAATAGTAGATTGTTGCACGGAGCGCAAAGTGAGTTATTAATGCACGAGGGTTATGTTGGTGCCCGAGCGCAAGCGAGGGCACTGAATTAACACGAGTGCATTAATTACTCTCCTTAGCAAGGTGCGTAATTTACTTTTCTTTCAACTCCCAATCTACCTACTGTAATATAATATACTTACCTACTCAAATTAAAAGTATGAAGAATCAAAGTTTTACAATGGTACAAAATGCGCGCCATTTGTTTTTTTTCTTTTCACCAAGTTGGTTTTATTCAGCCGATTTTTATTTCCATCCAGTATCTTTCTGATATAGTGCAAACATTTTATATTAAACTTAATGGGAGATATTAAACCCCTGTAGTAAATTAATAACTAAATAAAATTTAAAAAACAGTGCAACAATGAATTATATAATATATAATTTTATATCTACTATATAAAAATAAGTCGGGTTTTCCTTCCTGACGCTATAACTCCAGAACGCACGAACCGATTTCCACGGTTTTGCATTCGTTGCAAAGGTCTCGGGCTCCGTGAGGTTTATAGCAAAGAAAATTCAGGAAAAATTTAAAATTTATTTTTTGTGAAGTTGTAACTGCCCAACGAAGTGGGCACCGGTCAGCTAGTAAATTAATAACTAAATAAAATTTAAAAAACAGTGCAACAATGAATTATATAATATATAATTTTATATATGATATAAAAATATAAAAACTTCTAATACATACAATTGTGGTCATATAATTAAGAAGGATTTAAAGTTATAGAAGTGTTTTTTTCAATCGTGTCATACACAGAAGGTACACCCTTCTGAGAAGCAACTAGTTATGTTATAAAATAGCTACATTAAGAATACACTAGTCAGCGGCTCAAACTCATCAGTGGGGGCAGATAAAAAGTATGCTATTTCACCTAGCACAGTGCGACACAAGGATAGACGTGCACGAAAGAAGACGAAAGCAGTAAGGAAATATTATAATGTGTTATAATGATTTCTAATCATATGATCAGATTAAACAACGATTTGTGTATAAAACGATCGCGTAAAAATCATGAACAGACAAAAGACAAGCAATGAGAGTCCTAGCCTTTTACAATAACCAACTCTTTTGTGCAAAGTCCAAACTCTGCATTTGTTTTTTATGAAACGCAAACTAACACCTACAGACTCGTACATCCCGTTTGCTCCACCGTGTAAATTGCCCGGACGCTCCATCGGTAAAGTTCAATTCAGTATGTGGGTGGGCGCGAAGTTAGCGTCCAAGCTACTAAGCTTACAAAAGAAAACTAGCGATGTATATATTTAGAACTCAATCAATTTTTAATGCCGATGAATGGATTATCTGAATGAACTGAACTGAATACCTATACCTACATATAAAATGCTTTGTCCTGAATGACTGACTGACGGATCAACGCACAGCTAAAACCGATGATCATAGAGCCCTGAAACTTGGGTATGAGTATGGTAGGGTATGTTCTTTGTATGACATAGCCTTCCGATAAGAAAGGATTTTCCGTAATTCTACCCCTATGGGGGTGAAAAGTGGGGGCAAAGTTTGTATGGAACAACGTGAATCATTGGTCCAATCTACTTTAAATTTTGCAATAACATTATTTAACATAATTTATGGAAGGTGTGTTTCGTATTTAATTATGTTTATTTTTAAAAATGGGAGCAGAGTTGGTTAACATTAATTAATAAACATATGGAACCAATAACAGGGATGCGCATGATTTCGTTATAATAAGGTGATATCCCCGTGTCACTTTCACCAGATAAAAGGCCGAGCTTCGTGTTTATAAAATATAATAACATTTTAAATTATTTTCATGTTTATTTAACCTTTAACAGGGGTCTGTAGGGGTTATAATAAATATTGTTATATTTTATAAGTATTCAAACATTTTAACATAATAATTTATATGTTATAACAAAATTAATGACGTAAATAACCAGTTAAAAATCCCATTAGAATCATTTTCGACTTTTACGCGGACCAAGTCGCGGGCGTTTTCGTCACATTTTTTTGTTAAAGCAGAGTATCTGATAAGTAAACCAAATACTTTTTGGTTTGGTTAGGTTTTTAGGGTTGTATACCTTTCTGAATATAGTAACAAGTATCTATGATTATTAGGAAAATTTCAAATGTTTCAAAATACCCTCCGTACTTAGTCAGTTAAGCCTTAAATGTTTACTCTTTTTTAGGTTGAGCTCATCTCTTTCATGTAAGTCATGTTAAATCATGTTAAATTTGTGCACATAAATAGTAGCAATTGACTGTTTCTTGCAGACAATTTTATTTTTACACAGGCTGTATCGATCAAACTGGACCCAATTTCACTAGAGATGTATGTTCACTAGAGTTGTTAGGGCATAAACCCTTTATGGGTTGGTAAGGGTTTACGCCCTAAAAATGTCAATTTTTTATTTTCCCAAAGCTATCTTCCAAGTAAAAAAAACACTTTACTCCACTTTACTTTACTTTACTACTAGGAGTATAGTCACGTATGGTCATTGAATACAATGTTGGCTTACTAGCGTACCTCATATCTACCGTGGATGCTATGTGAAATGTCCTGCATTATTTATTTAAATAATTTTCGGATTAGGGAAAGACTACAGAAATGTAGAGTAATATACATTAATCCATACTTATTAATAAATTCTAAAATGTCTTTGTCTGTCTGCTAATATAAAATACATGTGAGATCGTTGAGCTATCTAAGGAGCGTTTAAATGAGATACAGATAGCTCCTCACAACGGTTAAATGGAACCTTGGTTGACCCGTACTACAGTACGGGTTAAAATTTTCCTAATAAGATGCGGATTCTTAAAAACGACAATATTACGTTATAAATCGATTTCTGCCCCAGGGTTTCGATTGTGTTCGTCGCTAAGTAAGTGAAACTTTAGCATTGTTGCGACTTCAACAAGACCCAACTCCACTAATTGGCTTGTTCCGTTATTGACAGTAGTTTACAAGTTAACACCTCAGGCGGGTCTCATGCCCTCGTTGCATTTGCTTCGGCGGAGACGGCTGCTACTAGGCATTTCAATAAACTATACGAAGTTTATTTGTGTCGACCGTCCAATAGAGCTGCTTTCGTGTTTTGAAAGCACTGCTGGTCTTAACTGCTGCTGCCAGCTTCGCACGCTTGGTACCTACATAGAAAGCCAATACACAATATATCGCCGAACGAAATTTCAGATTCGTTCAGACTGATCATGATTATACTTAGTACTTTTAATTAAGGTAGAACTTAGTATCGATATATTAGGTTGGGGAAAAAGTCTTTTCGCATTATACTATGTATGAACTTGTAATAAAATCTCTTTGGCTATACTATATGTATCTGGCTGGTTTTGGTATCATTAAAAGTTTAAATTTTAAAGAACATAATTCCAAATTCAAATTAGGAAAATGTGTGATTTTTATTTGTTTTTCGTACTGTCAAGATGAGTGAATCTAATGAAGAAATTCGATACATTTTAAAATTTTACTGCAAAAACAGTAAAAACGTAAATAAACTATATTTAAAATGTTTTGAATTTTCTTAAAATATGCGAAGAAACTTATTCCCCAACCTATTAAATCGTTAGACGAGGTTTTTTACTGCTTATAAAATATTAATAATGAATGACATTTCACTCAGCATCATCTAGCCCCAAAGTAAGTGCAGTGCTTTTGTTGACTGATATACTAATAAGATATAAATATATATATTTTCTTTTTAGGTGAAGGTGAAAACTTCTTTAGGCGCGTTGAGCACTTTTTTGGGTGAACAAAAATCACAAAACTCGCGTCATCCTCACGTGCGGTGAGGTGAGGCTTCCCATTAGCTATGGATGAATGTTGATTTTTCTGAAGTGTAAACTTTTTTATGTAACCAAAAATAATTCAAAAATAATAATCTAATAGCTCGACGATACAATTCACAATTTACTTAGTTTTCCCTTCTGCCCCGTATTCTTTTTTGTAAATTCATACATATTACACATAGAAAAACCCAGACCAGAAACAAATTCTTGCAGATCATACAAACATTTGTCCCGTGAATTGCACACTTCTGCGTCCCAGCCGTGCCTTGGCCCACTGCGTCACAGAAGTCGTCAACCCAAATACAAATCAAAACGGTTTTATTATTATTCGAATGGTTACCCACTGGTTACTTTAACCCACGTGGACAAAGTCTTGTGCTACCCACTGGGCACTGGTAACTTCATCGCGTGCAATGTTTCGCACTCTATAGAAGAACGCGCATAGCCGACCGAGCCGACCGCGCTGAACCAAATTCCGCCGAAATTCAGCTGCTGAATTCCAGGCGTGTCCTTAGAAATGTAGTACGTATTCAACTATATTCGCGTTCACTTTATTTCAGGAATTCCTATTCAAGTGCACCTCTAGATCCTTCAAAGATGATAGCTACTTCCCTTTCAGATCTCTAGGGCATACAGCTTAGAAATGCTATGAGGTACCGCCTCTACTTACAAGCCTGAACATACTTAGAACGAGTAACTCGTAACGAGCAAAATGTAAACCAGTAAATGTAATATCATTTTCACACAACAGGATACCTAATTCCTAGGATACCTAATTCCCACTTATTTTTGATTGTAATGTTAACTGTAAACTAAGACTGCAATAAACATTTTAGATGCGAGTTTATTGTCAAACAGACATTAAGAAGACAATCTAAACTAATATTATATAAATAAATAATTATACTAATGCCGGACATTTCACACAACATCACATGACTATAATACTACTGTTTTATACATTTTGATAAACACGGGCTTTACTCACGTATTATGTTGTCGATTATTTTGACAATAGATTATTTTCATCATCAGACCCCTAATGACAGTAACAACCCATCTAGATGTAAAGTTCTAATCAATAAAAATTAATCAAGCCCAAACACCAGGTAATTGCTGTAAATCGTTGAGGAGTTCCCTCGGCTGTCTTTCGGCTCCATCATCAGATCGACTCCAGACCTTCATTAAATAGGAATATTTTAAAATACTTAATGAAAAAGATAACAAACGCACTAGTTGTCACTACGATTTTCGAAGGTTCCCCTTGATTTCTCTGGGATGCTTTCATCAGATCCTGGTTTCCTTGGTACCATCCTTGGTATATCCTTTCCAACAAAAAATAATCATCAAAATCGGTTCATAAACGACGAAGTTATCCGCGCTGGAATTCAGCAGCTGAATTTCGGCGGAATTTGGTTCAGCGCGGTCGGCTCGGTCGGCTATGCGCGTTCTTCTATAGAGTGCGAAACATTGCACGCGATGAAGTTACCAGTGCCCAGTGGGTAGCACAAGACTTTGTCCACGTGGGTTAAAGTAACCAGTGGGTAACCATTCGAATAATAATAAAACCGTTTTGATTTGTATTTGGGTTGACGACTTCTGTGACGCAGTGGGCCAAGGCACGGCTGGGACGCAGAAGTGTGCGATTCACGGGACAAATGTTTGTATGATCTGCAAGAATTTGTTTCTGGTCTGGGTGTTTCTATGTGTAATATGTATGAATTTACAAAAAAGAATACGGGGCAGAAGGGAAAACTAAGTAAATTGTGAATTGTATCGTCGAGCTATTAGATTATTATTTTTGAATTATTTTTGGTTACATAAAAAAGTTTACACTTCAGAAAAATCAACATTCATCCATAGCTAATGGGAAGCCTCACCTCACCGCACGTGAGGATGACGCGAGTTTTGTGATTTTTGTTCACCCAAAAAAGTGCTCAACGCGCCTAAAGAAGTTTTCACCTTCACCTAAAAAGAAAATATATATATTTATATCTAATTAGTATATCAGTCAACAAAAGCACTGCACTTACTTTGGGGCTAGGTGATGCTGAGTGAAATGTCATTCATTATTAATATTTTATATTTATGTTTTATGTTGTCGATTATTTTGACAAAAGAATACGTGAGTAAAGCCCGTGTTTATCATAATGTACAACTCATGAAAGTTTTGATAGTGAAAAAGAGATGTTTTGATTTGATTTGAAACTTATCCAAATAAATAGTTTCATAATCAAGGTTGATTATGTAACTATAACTATAGATAAAAACTATAAATTGCACCAGTGCTTATTGTATATTTTAGATTTTACATATAAAATACCGTAATTTTTGGAACGAAGTTCCTTATCACATGGTACGGACAAGGCCAAAAAAGTGTACATAAAATTTTTCCGTTATAAACTTCCGTCACGACCCTTTCTTTAGTGTAGAAGGTTATCCATAGGGTGACACGAATTAATTAATTTGATGAACGAATTAATTAGATGAATTGAAAGATGTATAATAAAACTATTATTTTCACAATGCGAAAAAGTATATTAATTAAGAACTATCCTACCATTCCTTAAATTCATTAGTTTTTTTGCTTGTTATTGAATTGCTAGTAGTAATTAATTCATTTGTCTGTGTTAATCAATAATATAATACGTTTATCGATAATAATATACTACGATAAGAGCTTCGTTCCAACCGAAGTGTTCCACGACACTCACGTATTTTTTTCCTTTATAGAGTGATTGTAATAGAAATAATAATATAATGTTCTTCAGCTATTTGTGAATACAAACTATTCAAGGTTTATTTGTAACGAGGGACCAATAACGTTGCGCAAACATTGTTGTTGATCTCATGGAATTTGAAAAGGTAATGCTTATTTAGGTAAGGTCGATCGTATTATTCCTGTTGTTTGATTGGGTAAGTTTGCTGAACTTTAGGTACGCCCTGAATGTTCGCACTACACTCTATAACATACTCCTATTATACATATAACAACCATTCTCATATCTTAACTTAACGTGTAACACTCTAGTACCTATGTTAAGACGGTGCCCCCAGCAAATGAACTTTTGAATGAAAAAAAAAATAGTCTTTTTTAACGCTATTTAGTGGTGGCATTCGGTTGGTTCATTTCTAAAATTAGGAACTGTCTAAAATATATTTAGTTAGTCATAGCATTTGTAAAACCTATTCGGTTGGTACCATCTAACTAAATTAGGAACGCTTAATTAAGTTAGATAAAATTAAATTAGGATATGTTGGTAGCAGCAGAATACCAAAGTTTCATTTGACAGTTAAAAACCTAATTTTAGCTAAAATTTGTTAGGTTGGTGCCAACAGAACTAAGGCCAGTGGCTCGTTAATTAAAAGAAGTTATAAAAGATATGAAAAAATGTTTTTTTTATTAACAGCAAAACATAACATTAAAAATAACTTAAACTTAACACATAATCAAAGTTAGATTGCTTTCATAATAATTGTATTATATTGTATTGATTTTCATTATTTAACCGCCTATTTCCTCGTTTCATATTGTTTTTAAAGTAACTGTTACTTTTATAACGTAATTATTAAATAATGTCTGAAATATTCAATAATCCATCTTCTCATAAATTTGACGTCGTTTTAACTTGCAACTTACACTAATAAGCGGAAAGGAAGATAATGAAAACATTACCCGTTAATTTTGTTTCATAATTCCTTATACCTGTTTTCCGATATAAACGTTGCCATTTGAGCGCCGTGAACACGCGTCAAGGTTATAAGGTCATTTGATCAGGGAGTTGCCTTAAGATAATGGCAATAAAGTTTTACGTCATTCTATTGTGCCAATGAGAGATTACATCAGCAACTTTTGATTTTAATATATGTACCTACGCTTTAATTTTGTCAAAGACTAAACTTCCATCAACACACCACCTATAACTAGTTAAATCTCTAAACAAATCTGCCACACAAAAAGCTTTATAATACATGCATAATATAGTAGAGAAACACTTATAATTTTACAGGTTTCTAATGTGATGTCGTAAATAAACACATTTTTTACGCTTACATTGCAAACGCTGCCTGAACCCTACAATGTACAATGTACTACAGTATTGTACACCATAAAAAGGTCTACAAAAGAGTCCGCGATGGTAAAATGTCTATCTCTGTATATAAAGTAAATTGAATGAAATTGAATTGAATGTATGTAAATTGTATGTAAAGACATTCTGTAGTATATTTAGTATCAGCATTGCACCCGTGCGAAGCCGGGCGGGTCGCTAGTAACTAATAAAGCATCATTAACTCATATAATTGATACCAAGCTATAACGTTAGCTTCCTTCCAAGGAGTAGGTAAGTATCAGTTCTGTAAGACGCTCTATCCACGTCAGTCCAACATAATGAATCTGACATTGTTGGAACCGCAATGTGGCTTACCGTTGTATATCTAGTCAGCTGTGGTATGTGTTCTGTGTATATTGTGTATATTGCAATGGGACGAGAACACTATATGCCAGAGAATGCAGCGTAAAAGAAATCTTTAAACAATACGCATAGAATACATTGTCCAAAAACAAAAGCGCGGCGTCTTTCTTATCATCAATTCACACACCATTTCGACGAGATTTATGTACCTTTCACCTTTAGGGTGTTTCTTTATTACAAGTTTTTCTCATATCAAGTTCATCCCACTTTATATACATCGTCCTTTAATTAAATTTACATACAGTGAAATCATTGTGGCCTCTGATCATCTGATTATTCAGGTGGAATCACACACCTTCCAGTTTCCTCGGTCAATCAGTTAACAAACAATCAACTAATGCAAACATCAGCACTACGTTCACCGACGGGTAAAGGCGGTTGCACATAGACCCTTTACCACTTTGCTCTTCCTTCGTATGTGTAAAGACCATTCCGAACGATCTATAGATAGCTGAACTGATCTTGATCGTTGCTAGAGGGCATTATTCCCAAGACGCTGGGCAAGCAATGACAATGCTCAATGCTGATATTTTGACCCAGAAGTCAGCTCTTTTGTCTCGTGATTTTTTCACCACTTGATTTTTCTAATGATGCTTTAAAATAATGTTCAAAACGCGATTCCGTGTCATACTAGAGTTTATACCAGGGGTTTCAAGTCCAAAAAGTTCAAATATGTAGGCCCTATCGTGACCTATTTATACGCTTTATACGCTGAGGTCCTCAAAAAGTATGATGCGTAGATTTTTAATAAAGTTTTACTGAACCAATTTATTGGATTTATGCTGTGCTCTCAGTTTTGACTTGTTTTTCAAAGAATTGCAAAATTAATATTGACATGTAAGCCGCCTCGGTTTGCATGTCAATAAAATATTGGATTTACGTAGGTTCAATTTATCCAATATATGTTCACCAAACGCTGCTCGGAACTCAAAATATTTGGATCCGACTAAGCTGTGTATTGCGTTATTGCTGCACTAGCAAAACGCAAATCGAAATCTACCTCTCGCCACGATCATATTATCTATTCCGCCTACACCTACTGGCTGCAGGATCCGCAAACTGCCCTGAAATAACTACTGTTGTGGTAGTGCTTATTTGCCTCTCCTATTATTTATAAGTATGGCAAATTAGTATCAATATATTTAACAGTTTCTGCACGCGTTGTACCTTCATAAAAAGAGGACAATATCCTTCCTCATTACCGTTTTTCAAACCGTTTAGGCGTGAAAAATTAACAAACAAACGACTCTTTCGAGTTTCGCCCATGTTTCGCCTAAATTCCAGGTATTAAAAGGCGTTGTGTGTATGTATGTTCCCTATAGGCTACGAAACGGCTGGACCGATTTCGATGATTATTTTTAGGAAATCTTCAGATTGGCCTAGTGGGTGATCCTGTGAAGTTTGGTAGCGATCAGAACAACAGAACTTATTTTTTTGCACCAATAACAGTTCTGCTGTCGATCTGCTATTGTTTTCATAACCCGTATGTTGACAAGTACGTCGTATATTTTAATTCAATTAATATATATTTCAAAGTGTCTCTGTGTCTGTCAGTTTTGTTGTTTGTTTGTTTGTTTGTTACCTTTTCACGGCTAAACAGCTGAACGAAATCTTGATGAAATTTGGTATGGATATAGATTGTATCTTAGGAACGGACATAGGCTACTTTTATGTATGTCCTATGCGTGCGAAGCCGCGGGCAGAAGCTAGTATCTACTAAATCTGATAGGGATATGAAAATAATCTCTTATATACAGTAATCGTTTATATATAAAACTCATAATATCCGACACTCTGTAGTTGCACCGCGTGATTTTATTTAAACCCGCCCCTATCCCCGGCGTAAATTCTTATCATGAAAGACCCTTTACAGCATCCAATTTGACCGTGCGTTTGTAAGCTGTGTTTAGCATATGTACCTTATGTAAACGAATCGGCTACCGATAGCCTGTATTGAGTTGGGTATGGATATGCCCGGATTGCACAGTCACTATTCAATTTCAATGGTCTTTATGCGGAATTCCTGAATTAATCCCTGGAGTTGATTGTATTATTGTCCAATCTGTAGGTGGGCATGATTTGTTGATATTTGAAATGACGGTCATCTGTCGTTCAATGACGAATCATTTTAACATTTGTGGGATATACTACAACTGCACAATACATTGATAAACAAAAATACTTAGACTGACGAATATTGTGTTGTGTTTAAGTTTAATAATGAATGTGCGGCTTCTATAAATAAAATAAATAATGCCCGGACCTGAGATAAATCTTTGTAGATCATATAAACATTTAACTCGCGGCGGGAATCGAACCCGCAACCTTCTGCGTCTCAATCGGGCCTTGGCCCACTTTGCTACAAAGGTTGTTATGACCGATCGTCGTACTCCAATGTTTTTCTTTTATGTGCGCTAAACCAGTTCTCTCCAATGGTGAAGGATAATATTGTGAGGAAACCAACATACCGTGAAACCTAAAAAGTTCAAAGACAAGTGCTATGTGCATGAAAGGATAATCTGAGGCGCACTTTAATACTTTCAATAAACTGATTTAAAAAAAAAGCAATGTCAATAAGTGTTAATGACCAATTTAAACTTAAATCCTTGATCATAAACACTTTTTTATAAACCAAAAATAATTCGAAAATAATAATCTAATAGCTCGACGATACAATTCACAAGTTACTTAGTTTTCACTTATAACGGCAGTCCCCATAATGTTTAGGGAATAATTTAGCATGAATTGTTTTATTTATAATTAGAAAGTAATACCATGTATATGGTGAAATACAATTTTCATTTATTGCGCTATCGTACACAAATTTTGCAATTATTCTACATAAAAATGTTTACACTTCAGAAAAATCAACTTTCACCATAGCTCATGGAAAATACTTTATGTTCACCCAAAAAGTGCTCAACGCGCCTGAAGTAGTTTTCACTTCAGTAATTGGTGACACGACTTTGACATTTCAAACTATTTCCTGCAATCAAATTTTGAAACCTTAGTAATACAATCTATACTTATCGACGAAAGCACTATCGCTTTTGATAGACAATATTTCATCCATATTTACAGTCCCAGCATTGTTATTTTGGTAACTTGATCACAAAGTATAGAGCACAATATTTTGCTTTGTAGTAAAATATTTTCAGTATTAAGACAAAACAAAATGTAGCAGTTTCAGAGATAACAAAGTCAGAAAAGAAAACATCTTTTCATTTTTCATACCTAGACTTCGTTTATTGTTTATCTAAACTAGATACATCCACGAGAAACTTGTCTGCTGGTATTTATGTAACGTAAAATAGTTAGAGGTAATACATTATTCACCTCAAGTGCAATAAGTAGGTCTTTTACGGTTAATATGTTAAGCTCTCGGCATTCCAAGCTTTTGCAACATAAGGTTTCAGGGCTTAAAATATTTAGGAGTTGGGTTTATCTTTGAAAACATTAAATCCTTCTGGAAAGATCTTTGTCGAGATTTCAATAGCTCTTCGCTTTGGTTACTTTGATCTTTAAAATTATCTTACTATATAAATTACTTACGAATAGATTATGAGGATGTGGAGCCTGTCTCATTCTACCGTAGTCTCATCCCAATAGCACAAGAGATGCCTATGCTCAGAGGCCTCTCTTGTGTCATATGAATAGATAATACATATAAAATGCCAATTGGCAATTTATGAGATGTGGTTGGCTTTATTTAAATGATAATAAATAAAATATTAATTCCAATTTCATATAATAATATCAATAATATAACAATACAAAATCATCAAAATCATTCAAAATAATTTGATTATTTTGATAAAGATAATTCATTTTCGGCACTTTACCTGCGGTCAGGGAACTGCATTCTGTTTTTTATCTATAAGTAATTGTATATTATTCTGTATATTTCAGTTTTTCTATAAATAAATGAATATATAGTTTTATATTTGATATAAAATTATAATTAAAATGAATACATGAAAAAAATATTTTATTGCCTGCCTAATAGTTTTCGAAATTGTGGTTAAGAAATAAACTTATTCCTTAACCACAATTTCGAAAACTTGATGAATTCCTAGTTCACACAACTCTGGCACTGACGGCTTATAATATGGAATAGATGAATACGAGTTCTTGTAACTCATAAGACCAAGATTCCCATACAAAAGCTTGATGCCTTCTGAAGCACGGAGGCAATTAGATATACGAGGTATTTCATCTTCCGCAGTAGTAGCAGAGGAGGATTGAGAAGACGATCTACGTACGCGAGCGGCCGGCTACGGACCGGGCCAAGGTGGTCCCTTCTTTTCGACCCCGCGGGGAGACTGTGCTACTACTGGTCTATGGTCGTCTCACTGGCCTTCCTCTACAACCTCTGGGTTATAGTTTATAGGTTCGCTTTCCAAGAAATCAATGGTAAGTTACTGTTCATCTATGCAATTTTATAGTGTTATTGAACCAAGATGTTGATTTTAACCTGTGGTGTTTGTAATACCACTTGTATTATGGGCACTTCACTAAGTTTCTTCAGCAGACATAGATCCCATTAAAATGTATACTTGTTCGCCTTTAACTCGATTATAATGGTGCTGAGTTTTTAAGCCGGGTGCTTTGAAGCATAACAACGTTAGTATATATTCAAGGAAATCCAGACACAATCGATTCTACTTCGCCTGCTTCGAATATGAAAGGAGGTGCTTAAAAGGATAAAAATCCAATTTCGACTGTGAGGATTTTGCAAAAGACGTCTCCATTTAGATACCGAGTGAGATTAGCAGCGACGATCGACGTTGCGCCGTCTTAGCTCGCATAGTTTCTGCTAACTTGCACCGACGAGAATTGAATTACTTACACTTTAATAGCACTTCTGGGAATTTCCTAAGACAATGTAATACCTTGTAAGGCAACTTGTTTCAGTGTTCAAATTGCATCAATGTATGTTTGAATCAATTCGCAGGTTTATTTACCTCCTGTAATGTAATTTAATGAAAATGAATTGATTAAGAAAATCGTTAGTAGGTAGATTTTAATATTTTACAGAATTTAATTATATATTCTAATCTTTGTTAGTGAACTTGTTCGTCCTCGTATTATTTGCAATCCGCACTGACATCAATGGCTTCCCGAAATAGCGTTGCTGAGAATCTCTAGCGCCAAAGACAATGTAATTCTTTGCAAAGAAAACTGTTCCAATGTTTCGCCGGATTGGTTTCCAGTAGTTTCGATTCCATTACCTTTCCACAGCTCCGATGAGTTTCACTGTTGGCTACGTAATTGTATTTCCACTTCGTTTCAAGTTCCGCTTGCAATCGTCTTTTTTTTACCGCAACAACTTGGTAAGATCAAATAATTTAATTAGAATTTTAATTAAATGTTGCGGTCGGTCAACCGGATAACTTTCAAACTACTGAAGTTAAATTAATTACTAATACTTTATTTCTATTTTTACTTTGTTTCACCTTACTCAATGTAGGTGCTGTTGGTTTATAGCGAATCCCTCCATTCGCTAAAGTAAAATTAAATGAGCTCCAGACGGGTTTGAAATGATCCTTGTGATTTTAATTTTAAAAGTTCTATCGACAACTCAATATAACTTTTGAGTTTGACATACTGTGAAAGGGAGCGCGAATCGTTCAAGATTATTATAAGAGAATAAATTGAAATGTTAAAGAAATGTCTATTCACTAATATGAGGAATGAAAACGTAAGTAATAAATGTATTTTGTTTCAGGTGATACTTTAATAGTCTGGTTTTGTCTGGACTACTTTTCAGACCTGCTCTACATGCTAGACATAGTGTTTCACTTCCGAACCGGGTACTTAGAAGATGGCGTGCTGCAGACAGATTCAGCAAAACTACGGGCACATTACATGAATTCAACTATTTTCTACATAGACTGCCTCTGTCTGCTTCCACTGGACTTTCTATACCTCTCGATCGGATTCAACTCCATACTGCGATCGTTCCGCCTTGTGAAGATATATCGGTTCTGGGCATTTATGGACCGCACGGAACGGCACACAAACTATCCAAATCTGTTTAGATCAACAAGTTTAATACATTATTTGTTAGTGGTATTCCATTGGAATGGGTGCTTGTACCATATAATTTATAAAAACAATGGGTTCGGTAGTAAAAACTGGGTGTATCATGACACTGAGACTGCTGATGTGGTGAAACAATACTTGCAAAGTTATTATTGGTGTACGTTGGCGCTTACGACGATAGGTGAGTGTTTTTCCATTCATATTATTTGTATGTTATATTGAGATAGACCCACAAAGAGATGTTGATTTCGTCACCTTTGACAGAGCTTGGGTACAAATGACTGGAGAGATCAAGATGAGGCCTTTACCCAGCTGTGGGTCACAACGGACTAATCATAACATATATAAAACTTATATCGGTTAGTTAATCATGAAATTCATTGCTCTCACTTTATCGGCAACTTTCGCGCAGTGTTTTAGGTGCCGTGTAGGAAACATAAAAAAATCTAGGCTGTTGTGAACTCTGGACATATTATATAAAAATAATTTGGTCGCATTTTCATCAAAAGTTACGGTAGTGCCTACAAATGTTTTCATTTATTTATGAGCGTCACGTGTGGCTGTTTAAACTATTTCATTGAACTTCTGTGAGCGTAATAAAATGGAGTCTTTGTGCCAAATTTGTATTTAGTATTCAGTGTTGCACTTCCGTTAGTTCATATATTTTTAAAAGTTATGAAAGAGGTAGTTCTTTGCGGAATACTTATGGAAATTCACACACAAACTTTTATAAAATCAATGCTCCAAACTATTTTAATTACTAGATCCATTTATGATCCAAGTTCAATCAATATAGCGCACGCAAATATTATTCAAGTACAACGCAGAAGTTTTTGGTTCAGGCAAGATAAAAACATAAATAAAGAAATAATGCTGGACATACCACATAGCCCCAAAGTAAGCAGAGCTTGTTATATAGGAACCACATGACTGATATACACATAGAATAAACACCCAGACCCAGAATATTTATAGATCATACAAACATTTATCCCACGGCGGGAATTGGATTCGCAACCATCTGCGTCTCAGGTGGGCTTTTGCCCATTGCGCCTTAGAAGTCGATAGCGGTCATTATCAAGCTTATCGCGATTTAAAAACAAAACTGCGTACTGTTGTGACAAAAATATCACATTATGATGTAGCTTTAATCATTCGTTGCCATGACTACTATATTAAGAAATCGACTTTTAACTAGACAACTCAGTCGGTCGGTAACTTGTAATAAAGAGTGTATCAAGACTATGTATTTTCTAAAACTCTCCATCCCCAAACAAAAGCTCATCGGTGTCCAAGTGACGCAGCGATGTTACGAAACTTCCTCATTCGAGTGGCTATTGTTCTGCTCAAGAAACTCTGCTAACCACTCGGAGCTTCTTATCAACTGAGTGAACCATTGCGAATAGAGTATTCTTAGCCCATGATAGAACGGAACTGGCCGGTATTATGCGCTTGGGGTTACAGACACAGCTGAAGTTTTATAACGATTTAGAAACCTGCATAAACTAACTGAATTAAGACGGTGCCCACAGCAAATAGATTTTTGTACGGTAAAAAATTGTATTTTTAACGCTATTTAGTTATAAAAGTATAATATGTATTTTCAACATTTTGCCTCCTACTTTCTCGTTTTGAATTGGTTTTAAGGTAATTTTTAGTTTTATAATCTTTATATATATAATTATACTGTACGTGTGTATCTCACTGAACTCCTCCTAAACGGCTGGACCGATTTGAATGTTTTTTTTGTATGCGTTTGGGTGGCGCCCTGAATGGTTTAGATTCACAAATCAGCCCGGCAGATGGCGCTGCAGTCGGTACAATTAGATATATTTTTTTCTTTTTAAAACGCGCGGACTAAGTCACGAACGGGACAGCTAGTTTAATTATAAAATAATGTATAAAATATTCCATAATTAGCATCTTCTCCTAAATTTGGCATCGTTTTAACATGCAGCTTATATTAATAGACCAAAAATAAACTAGTTAAAACGCTTTTATTAGAATTTCTTATTTGAATGTTTTTTGATAAAAAAAATCGCGATTCCAGCGCCGTGAATCGCGTCAAAATCATTTGATCAGCGAGTCACCTTAATAGTTGATCTATCAGCTCAGTTAGAAGTAACTCTACCTTCTGCGATGTAGGTTATGGTTTCGATTCTCCCCATCACAAACAATTGATGAAGTTCTGTAAATAATATTGACTAATTTATATATAACGCTATATAAATTGAATAGAATTGTAAAAAAAAATTGTGTGATTGACATAGATGTTTGTTCTGGGTCTGGGTATTATAAAGTATAATATCTTTATATATATAAATTTACTGTGCGTGTGTTTGTAATTAAACTCCTCTTAAACGGCTGGAGCGATATTGATGATTTTTTTGTGTGTTTTCAAGTGAATTCGAGAATAGTTCAAATTTACAATTATATATTTCTTTCTTTTTAAAACGCGCGGATGTCGCTAACGGGACAGCTAGTGAAGTATAATAATATAAAGTTTGTATTTACAAGTAAATATATAAGTATTTACTCAGTCATCTGGTTCTTATAGTACAAGATTTGCTTAGTTTGGAGCTAGAAGGTGCTGTGTGAAATGTCCACCAACATTTATTTATTTATGTTCTCGTAAAAACTCAGGCCACCATTCATCGACATATCCTTTATCTAAAGAATGAATTTACTACAGTTCATGTATTATAATTGTTTTGTAAGTTAATAGTCATTTAATCATTTCGTAAACAGATATATATCAAATAAATATACAATTACTTATAGATAAAAATACAGTTCAGTTCACTGACCGCAGGTAGAGTGCCCAAAAGGCTGGCAACGTTACCTCGTTGAATAGCCATACTAATCCTTTGTCCGAGGTAAACACCAGCTCTTTGATCATTGGTCTTGTCCACCAGCCTCTTTGATAACTCTCTGAATAGGAGCCACGCTTCAGGTCCCCACTTTTGCCAATGGATGCATATTTCCGCCTCTTGAGGTCTTCTGCCGCAGCAGCAGCGGCACCCACGGTCTTAGACGTAGACGATACGTGAGATGCTGCTTTTGTAAGTTACTACAATTGCCATGTAATAAAATGTATAAGTAAAAAATGAGGCGCTTTATCCTCTAAATTTTAAATTGAGATAAACAACCCACTTAAACTTTGATGCGATAAAATCTCAGGTAATATATCTACACTTGAAGCTAACATTATGATATAGTACCTAATTACACACATTTACTCGTGTATTTTGTGGTACATAAATTTTATCCTGGATGTTATCCTGAGATCTCCAATACCCTGATTGTTATAAATGAGAATCGGGGATGAATTCAGTAGTTCCGCAGGGTATTTTCAAATGGTCTGATCAACAGACATTTACCCATAAATCTATTGTCTGTGATTTCCAATACAATGCCCTGATTACGTTAAATGAACTTATTTATTAAAGTGGTATCGGTGGGATCGGGCTTCACGGAACACTAGATAATTCCTCCCCGATATTAATATTTGACTTACAATTGAGATTCCCCCGTCTCAAATATTTAGTAAGTGCTTAGTGATATATTACATAGTTTGACAAAGTTATGTGTAAGTTGTAAAACTAGAGTGTGCTTGCAGGTACGAACCGAGATATTTTTTTTGTTGTAACTCATCTAGGATTTCCACACTTTTTTAACTCACTCGAAAAGGCGTTAAAATGTATTAGAAAAGTATAAACTACTTGAGTAATCCTCTTCTTAATTTTTTTTATTTTGAGCTTTGACAGCTTTGTTTTTTTTCAATTCAAATTATCTTCTTGGCCAAGCCTTTTTATACGGCATGTTTTTCGATCAACCATGATAGTAAAATCCATCTAAGCTTGACATTATACGAAACCTTATTTTGTAACTGTGTTCGTTCGTTTCCTAAATACAAGTAGATATTCGACTTACATATTTTTACATTTTACATTATTTATGACTCATATTACTACTGTACTGTACTGTATCTTTATTTATGTAGGTAGTGGTTTCAAGGTATCCTGTGTGTTTTTTACGCTACTCCATAATTAAGTGAACATTACTCTACGGTTCTGAGTAATGAATTCGCTACATGTCGTCAGCAACATTTCGTCAACTCATAAACAACTTCAAATCGTCTTAAATAGCTGAAATTTATCACTTTAAAGAAATTAAACTACTAAGCATAATGTTCACTTACACGTCATTTTTAAGTACTGTTTTGCATAACGAAGACTTTAGCAGGGGTTTTAATAGATCTACCCTCGTAAACCATCTGTTTATATCTTTGTTTGTCTAAGTCTAGTCTAAGCTAAATTCTTTATGTATATAGTATATTTGAGCCAAAGGTAATGAAGTCACGATTCGACTTTCACTGCCTTTTCACAAAAACAACTTAACCAGCAACGAGCACAAACTCAATTTGTAAACAAACTGTAGCCTTATAATTCTCATGGTCGATATTAAATTGAACATACTCATAAACACCCTCTACTCTACATTAAGTACCGTGTATATAATATACGATGCCAGCCTACCAATTGTACAGTTTGGTGCAATAAATGGTAGTATCTCTCTGAGCTATCTGAGCCATTGTTTGATATACCGTGCACTTACGCGTAGTGTAGCGGTTATACTCACCCAACCTGACGGTATAATCTGACTAAGGTTATTTTATATGTGATATGGATCGATTTCATACTCTTCTATAAAGGAGCAACTTCAATTATTACGTAAGTTTTAAATCATTGCCTAATACTCATTGTTTGACCGAAGTTTCGAATCTCATTTTTTATCCTAAAACCAATCCGCATATGCTGAGTTAAGATCCATTTTGCGGCAACCATTCATTATGTTAGTTGTTGTATACGTTTTTGTGTTATTCGTCTATTGTAATATGTTGTTGAAAATAAAAAGTTATTATATTCTATTTAATGCGTGTCCATAGGGCGATGAGAAAAATATCTTCAAGAAACGGCATTGACAAAAATGACATAAAATGCCATTTGTTCTTTTTCATATATAAAGATACAATCATTTTCGCTCGAGAGTAACCCAGGGAAATATATGGTAATCTATCCAAATATTACCTACCTACTGGGTAAGTATTATCACTCTCTGTAATAATATTTACGCTGAAAGAATCCATAACGTGCCGGAAAGCACGCAAAAATATACCTTTGACGGCTGTGCAGATTATAGTGCTATTATTATGATATAAAGCTATGAATATTATCATGTTACAGATTAGTAATAGGAAGCTCCGAGCAGTTGGTATATTGTAGTCGCTACTAAAAAACATTATTAAACCAGGTGTAAGAACAACAAAAACGGTTTATGTCGTTCTCACACCTGTAGATGCTTTTTTCTGTGACGGTTCATATTGCCATTAGTCTTACTACGAGGGTAATATTATTTCTTTGAAAGCACGATTTAAATTTACCATAATCCCTTGCAAATTGCATGCGCGACAAAATACGCGACTCCCACAAACTCAATTACAGCAGGATTTTGCAAAATAAGGAGGCTGAGTGGCTGTATTTTTTTGCCATTTATTTAATAATTATGTGTCATAATTCGATTTTAATATAGGTTTGTTACCTAATTACTAACAACACGTTATTTAATTTGATTTTTGATACGTATAAATATAACTTGTCACTTGGTTAGTCTTAACTTAATTAACCGTAAGAACTCATTCACAAAATATTGTTAAATATAACCTCCTCACTAAAGTAGACGGGCAAAATGAGAACATAGATAAAAATATTGAGTAGAACTCCCTTGAGTCGAGCGTCATCGAGTTGAAGTATCTACGTGCACTCTGCGAGAGTGGGCTCCGTCTCAAAACACTGATCGGCGATCCTGAAGAAAAGTACAAAATTTGATGTGCCTCAATTGGATAAGTTTCAAAATTATATTGTTATTATTATTATTATACTTATAATGTTTTGGTAGTTAACGGGTGTTTATCGCATTTTATTCACTTTTCATTTATTGTCAACTCATCGGTTATGTTGCAATTAGAAATACAATGCAATTAGGAACTTAATTTTGAAAATATTTCCAGTTTTATACAGAAACTATTTACATTCCATAGCGTACCTATGTATTCAATACAAATGTGTTTAAAAAAACCTCGAATTTAATAGTATTATTCTGTACAATGTCTTTAAAAAGTGTTTTTGTAAAAATAAATCAAGAACCTCTGGTCGATAATCAAATATTAGAAATCGAACTTAGAGATCGGAACTTAGAAATTTAATTTTCCACATTCATGGGCTCTTTTCATAATCCATTTGAAGACCTTAACGTGTACTGTTCCGATGGCATCGCACGTTCCGGAATGTCACTCCCATCGGATCTAAACATAATTATTTGGCAATTATTATGCCAAATAAATCATTATAACTTAAAGAAGATACTCCTTAAATAATAGCATTTACAAAGCCTAAAACGTGTCACAAATAGGTATATGAATTTCACTTTCAAATTTCACATACCAAGGACTCACGAACCAAAATTCGTAATTTCGAATTTGGATCAATTTCGTAATCTGCTTACAGAGATACGGCCGATGGTGCGCTAAACGTCTTCCTTGAGAATTAACTCACACACAACAAAGTCGGAATCAAAATTCAAACGGAAATTCCAGAGTAGGCTGACTGACTTTGAGAATCAAAAACTATTAAAACTAAAGTCAATGTCTCTTAATATATAAAACGACTTGAGAAGCTTCCTCAATTCAAGCGTCCTAGGTTTGAAGTGCCAGGTTGACTACGTGCACTCTGCGCCACAGTGCCAGAGCCACTCTGAACTCTCGAGCGTTGGTGAGATAGTTAAGAGATACTTGAATAAATTAGAAAATCGGTAAAAAGTTTAAAAGGAGGCCGTCTTCGTGATAGGAATTGAATGCATGTGTGCGAGAAAGCTTTTACTGCAATATATTTACAGGTATACTTTACTTATCAATGTAGGTACTTTTATACCCAGATCTTTGAGCAGCATTTCCTTTGTGCCTTTGTTCACTACCAGTGTTCACTCAATTTTGCTATAAAGGTTTCGCCTTCAGGTATCAATCGATGCAATTCAGATGTAGACGCACAGCTCAGATGCAATGTGGTAGGATTTGCTGTTTGTTGGAAGAAACGAATAATCCCGTTAGAAGTTTCTTGGTATGCCAGTGAAAAACTAGATTTCAAGAAAAACACATACAACAACTTTCTTTATTCGATCGTATATTAAATATTATATTAAATATGGAAGTTTGTGTGGATGTTTATATGTCTGTTTGTAGCTCGATTATACCGTAACCGCCGAACAGGTGAAACTTGGTAATAATGTGATCTGTGGAATAACATAGCAACTTTTTGTAAGTACCTGCCACGTGTGTGAAACCGCGCGCCGAATCTAATAAATAAATATAATAGATCAATACAATAGATACAATACACGCACGCGTTATATTATGGCTATACTGTGGTCAAGAAATAGATTCGGTAAATTAATAATAATACTTAAGGCGCCTCCCTGAGCAAATTATTTTAATGCGCTTGGACGGCGATTAAATCAGTTTATTTTTTTCATAACCCATTGCATCCCACTGCAGAACAAAGGTTTCCCCCTTTATCTTCCACTCTTTGCGCACAAGGATACAGTTTGCCAGTTTGGCAGAATGCATCCAGATCGTCTCGCCATCGTTTCCTGGATCTGCGCGTCGTCTTCGACTATCGGGCACCTGCTGAGTGGCTAGCTTCGCCCAACGTTCTGAATGCATTCGAGTAACCTGCCCATGCTGCCATTTCAAACGTGCAGTCCTCGTGCCTACATGCGCTATGCCCGTTTTCAATCACAAGTTTTTATCAGAGAAAAATCATTTAAGGAGTTTTTTTTAATAAGTTGGAACGGGTAATGTTTTAAACTCATTTATTCTCTGCCTATTAGTGTAAGCTACAAGTTATAACAACGCCAATCATAGGAGAAATTAATGATTATTTATTTATTATATAATAATGCTAGCTGTCCCGTTTGCGACTTCGTCCACGCGTTTAAAGAAAAAAAATATCTAATTGTACCGACTGCAGCGCCATCTGCCGGGCTGATTTGTGAATCTAAACCATCCAGGGCGCCACCCAAACACATACAAAAAAAAAACTTTCAAATCGGTCCAGCCGTTTAGTAGGAGTTCAGTGACATACACACGTACAGTAGAATTATATATAAAGATAAACCTTATTTCATAATTAAACAGAAGTAACTTTAAAAACAGTTTCATGAAAAAAAGTCTAAATATGTACTATATTTTTCTACACAAAGGGTAATTCGCAAAGGACTGCCTTTATGGGTTTGTAACCACTAGGCAAGTTAAATAAACTGAGCCAAATATAATGTAAGAAACCATCTTTCAATGCGCAACAGGGACGCATAATAAGTTTTAATTAACCCCTTTCTCTTCAATATATCGTGTTTCCAACTCATAATGATTAGTAGGTTTAATAATACGTTGAAATGAAAACTCTGCTGAAACTAGGGTTGCCAATTTCTAAGCACAGCGATACGCCTTTATTAAATCGTGATTATTATATATTATTTTATGATTGTTTCGTGTTTTGCAAACACGTGTATGTTAGTTGTGGAATTCGATTAGCATTGTGATAAATGTTTGAATATTCTTTTATATTTTTTCCGGTCCGATTGCTGGTGCACTTATACCTGGTAGGTACTATGTCTGAATATTGACGAAGGAAAAATCTTAAGCTACTGCTACTAACTATTATTTCGTATTTGTCAGAGCCAAATCTGGAGATGCGCATATATCATTATAGACGTGTATTACTTTTTGATTTAACTATTATAACAATATGAATTCTGACCGCGAATGTTTAAAAAATACTAGTTCTGTCCTAACATTAGGATGGTTCACCTACAGAGCCAAAATAAGCGTGGACATACGTTTCTGTTTGTCATAATTCAGTGCGTTTTTGATGTACGGAAGATTGAGTTTAAAATGGCGTTTTTGAATCTTAAGCCGACTAAATAAATATTAACATAACCTAGACCGATGCAATTATTTGTCTTTATAACCTTAGCATACAACGTTTATATAGATTTTCAGTAATATAAAGGTATGAGTGGGTGTGGCTTCTTTTAATCCATTTTTTTATTCTGTGTTTAGGATTTTAATCTGGCAACCCTATCTGCAACAGACGCGCAACTTCCCGGGGTTGACACTTTCCGCTCATAAATAGGGAGATAATTGCAGGAAAGATACGCCGGTTTATATTGTTAATACGGTTTACATTATACGAGATTCAACGAATAAATTTACGGAGCAAGTAGGATTAAATCAAAAACGTGATATAATACTTGTATTTGTGCACGAAAGGCACATTAATCCTTTCACCACACTGATTCAAAATAATCAGTAACACGATAAGAAGGAAAACAGTCTTACTAAACCATATTTTTTTGTGTTAACACCAACAGTTCACCATTAATAATTATATTTATAATGCAGGAACTGCAAAAAAATATAAAATCTGATATTTTTAGATAAAGCTTGCTTCGCGCTTGCTTTATTAAAATATATACCCACGTATGGTCGAGTAATAATTCCTCTTATATTATTGGTGAATTTTATTTCGGAGATGTTAATCGTAAAAGGTATGCAGTAATGAGGCATAAAATAATAAGTCTAAAATCGGTGGTGCCCTTTCAAAAAGGTTTCAAATTAACAATTCTAATTAGAATTTAGGTTGGAACGACTTAAACAAAGAAATTTATTTTATCTTTACAACGAAGAGCCCTTATTATCTCGAAAAGCTAAAAATCCCAATTGAAATTCGTCAAAATTATTCGTTTTAATTTATTGTTATCTTTTGAGCATTCAATTAGCGTTCTTGACTGGTGATTAAATTTATTATCATAGCTAATTTTACCTGCTAAAAAGGTAAATATAGGAACCTGGTGTTGATTCAGGATCCAACGATTTTCACTAAATAATCATAATAATACGGATTTCGTACCTTTTATCGAATAGTAAAGAGTAATAAATGTTTATAAATAAAATGGGATATTGCTGGTGATTTTGTTTCTCCGGTCTAGATAAATTATATAAATAGCGAGGTACAGATTATGTATCAAATAAGTACTAAACAAATAAGACAATTGACGACTTCTGTGGCGCAGTGCGCTAAGGTCCAGCTGAGACGCAAAAGGTTGCGGGTTTGATTCCCGCCGCGGGACAAACGTTTGTATGATCTGCAAGAATTTGTCTCGGGTCTGGGTGTTTCTATGTATAATTTGTATGTATTTATAAAAAAAAGTATATAAGTAGTATATCAGTCATGTGTTACCCATAACACAAGCTCTGCTTACTTTGATGATGCTGTGTGAAATGTCCGGGATTATATATTTATTTATTCAATTTTATTTATTTTTAACTAAAGTCCATTTGACAGGTTTAATTAACTGTTTTAAAATATGTTAGAATTGACATTTTGTTCCATTATTAAATTGATTTCTGCAATTTTAATCAACCAAATTACATGGCGTCGAAAGTAAGCTAAAACACGTCAATTTAATAACTTATAGAAATGTAATTTAAAAATGTTATACTAATTCAGACTTTGGTACCAAACAATAAGATCGTTTGCATTTTCGCAGAACATATGTTTGTATGATCTGCATGTTTTTGTCTCGGGTCTTCTATGTAAGGTGTTTCTATGTAAAATATATATGCATTGACATAAAAAAGTATATAAGTAGTATACCAGTCACGTCGTACCCATAACATAAGCTCTGCTTACTCTAGGGCTAGATGATGCTATGTGAAATGTCCGGCATTATTATCATTGGTTTTATAATACGTAGAGCAAAAACTGGGTACCCCTTTTTACAAAAATTGCGCGGACGGAGGAGTATGACATTTCGTACACTTATAGTTTATATAGAGGAGTGCAGAATACTAATACTAAAATTATTTTCAATTATGGATAAAAAATACATTAATTATTATTTAATAACGGTCAAATTTCGACAGTAGTCGCCCACTACTAGTTAACATTATTTTACGATATTTTTGTTAACAACATCAAGGCCACTATTGACTAATTATATTCACAACACATAGTAGTAAAGAATATTAACTACCTATTTAAACAAACGACTTAAAATTCCTCAAGTCGTTCAATAACTTATATAAACCATTTGTAAAAGTCTAGATCGTTATTTTTGCTGAAGCAAATCCGCAGCCGTGTTTAATCTAGCAGAAACCTAGCAAATGTTGCCGCTCAAGCAAAATTCAATTTTGCAGTTGGTAAATTACGTTGACCAGTAATATTATCAAGACCATGCGCTCAATTCAATAACTAAAATATCAGGTTTTACATTATTTATTTTACATTTTGATAAACACGGGTTTTACTCAAGTACTATTTTGTCGATGGAGGCATCAGCACTGTTTCAATTCACTGGCGTATCCTAATCAGGGTGAGGTTTATAATAACTTACAAAATGTATATAGTACAACTCACGAAACTTTTGAATGTGAAATCATTTATTTTCTCATAGGAATAAATACACCTACATGGGAACACAAAAAAAAGATATGAACGTGGGGCACGCGTTTGGAACGAAGTCCCTTTCGTATGCAGGGTTGGCATAATTAATCATTAACGTGCCAGGCTCTCGTTCTCTCTATTCACCCCTCTCTTTAATTTTGATTATTGATGCAATAAATAACTATATTCATAAAATTTGCAATATATACATATATATATATATATATATTTATTTGTTTTTAAAAGTGTTAATCATACAAGACGTTAATTTTGTATTTCATATTTTGATTTCGTAAAATATTTCTCATAGTTACTTTGGTACAAACGGTTATTAACATAACAATGAAACGTAATAAGGTAACATATTTTAGACATAGTCAAGTCAAGTCAAGTCAAAAGATGATTTATTCAATACAATCACAAGGATCACTTTGAAACGTCTTACATGCTAGGTGAATTTAGGTGCCAATTCATCCTAACCCAAGCTCGAGAAGAATTGGCAAGAAACTCGTCTTGGTCTTAGCGCTTTTTTATATGATCCATCTTATAACTACCTTAACTACGAAATACTAATACAAGAGAGTTTATACATTTCAAGTGTGTCGGTTAACTGTCTGACGGCAGAGCGACATGAGGCCATGCATTCTTATCAATAATATAGTCATCTATATTATAATAAGCTTTCTTCAAAAGACTACCTTTAATGTATGCTTTAAATTTCTTAATAGGTAGTTTAGTAGCATTTTCAGGAAGCTTATAGAAGCGCACCGTGTTGCCCATAAATGACTTATTAACTTTTTCTAGTCGAAACCTAGGGATGTGTAATTTATGTTTATTCCTAGTGTTTGAAGGTCACTATTTTGCTGAATCCCATCTCTATTTTTATGTGTGTATAACAAATTTTCATATATATATTGTGAAGCTATTGTGAGAATATTAATTTCTTTGAATATTTCTCTCAAAGATTCTCGTGGTTTCATTTTATAAATGGCACGTGTTGCCCTTTTTTGAATTACAAATATTTTACTAATATCAGTTGCTTTCCCCCAGAGAATGATGCCGTATGACATAACACTATGGAAGTAACTGAAATAAACTAGTCTAGCTGTAGCTTCATCAGTAAGCCACCGTATCGCACGAACTGCATATGCAGCGGAACTAAGCCCACCAGCAAGTGTTTCAATTTGTGGTCCCCACTGTAGTTTTGCATCAATATTAAGACCTAGGAAGATCGTGGAATTTACAAGATTCATTGCCTCTCCATTTATTTCAATGTTGGACGGGCTATGAATAACATTTGGCAAAGTGAATTTGATACATTTAGTTTTTTTTGAATTAAGCAAAAGATTATTTACAGTGAACCAGTTAAGAACTAACGATAAGGATTCATTTACGTTAGCGCAAATACTGGTTTTACCTCTATCAACTTTAAAATTAAAGACGTATAGTCTGCAAATAAAACTGCATACATACTCGTATATCAATGATAATTATTAATTTTCATCAAAATATAATAAGTATCAGAATATATATGGGAGATATATATATATGTGGCAGACTAGTTACCGGTCTCCTTCTTTCTCTCTCTCTCTGTCTCTTACGGTTTCGTAACTCGTTACATTTTTTCTCGGCTAGCTCCCCTCGCCAACCCGCGATTAGGAACTTCTTTCCAATATTAATAAATATGTAAAACTATTAAAAACATAATCGTAGTTACGTAGTACACAGATATTGTGGAACTAAGTAGAAAATATCTAAGTAAATAAACAATCTAATATATGTATAGGTAAGTTGTACTAATTTATTTGACTTTATGCTGAAGCGTCGGGAGTTTCGAAGCGTAAAATTCTCTTTGCAAACATAGCACTTTAATTATTACTTCCGAGAGCGTTTGGTGAAACTCGCAAACAATATTAGTGTTTATAGGAAATATGGTCGGCGTCTGTATTCACTGCCTTGCACAATGCAATTGTATATCTACAAGCGCGGTTACGTGAATTGGGGCGTACCATTCACAAATAAATAAAAGCACTAGCTGAATACACCAACCTTGATTTATGTGTTAACATAATGGCTTTGGAAAACATGCACAATATTGTACGCATATAGGTACGGGTATCGAATCGAATATCATATTGTGGAACGGGGTTGCTGCTGGAAATAATTGATACGTATTCGTATCAATTATTCCTCGTGTAAGTACTTGTAACAAATGTTACCAGAGCATAAAAGGTTTTTTTTTCATTCGTTTGTCGCACAACATTTAAGCCCATTGGAAAACGTGGACTGTAAAAGGTTTTGACACATTTTAAGTTGCAGCTTAGCGCAGTTCCTTCGTTTTTAAGCCGCCTAGGTTATGTCTAGGTACTTTCACAATAATATTTGATATTTTCAGTGACAAATATGTTTTAGTGAGCATGAGGTTAAGCCTTTACGCAGGGTGTTATGTATTTTTGTTAAAGTATAAATACAATTTATTTATTTTTTATTTTTGTATTACTTTTTTTAGCCAGACATTTCACACAGCATCATCTGGCCCCAAAGTAAGCAGAGTTTGTGTTATGGGTACCGTATGACTGATATAAATTTTATAAAAACATACATTAATATAAATAGAAACACCCAGACTCGAGACAAATACTTGCAGATCATACAAACATTTGTCCCGCGGCGGGAATCGAACCCACAACCTTCTGCGTCTCAGCCGGACCTTGGACCACTGCACCACAGAGGTCGTTGACAATGATACAAGTTTTAATTACATAACAAGCTGCTGCCGGTGGGTGCGCGTGGTACTTACATAAAAAGTAGCCAATGTTCGTCCTCAAGACAATATATCTCCTTAGAAATTACATGAAGATCCGTTTAATGCATCAAACAAAGAGACAGACTCTCTCTGTCAATTTATAATATCAGTGTGGATTAGGTTTTAAAACGTAAGTACTTTAGTTAAACGTAAGCTATTGTCAAGCGTGGTAGAAAGGTTTACTTTCTGTGAAAGCTTATGCGTGCCTTTTGTTGTCAAATATTGGGTCAGCTAAGAAAATAACGGGGGAAATACTGGGTCAACCCTTGCCCACAGGCTAGTTCTAAGGGACAAGCCGATAAGCTGAGAAAAATAGTGGCAGTTGCCCATTGAGATACCGCTCATACGTCTCAGTCTGAAAAAGCCTTCAATATAATTACGATTTAAAAACTAAAAAGAAAACCATCTTCATTCAATATTTATACAACCGAATTAAAAACCTCCTCCTTTTTTAACCGACTTAAAAAAAGGAGGTTTCTCAATTCGACCACATATAGGTATATTTTATGTGTGTTCGTGGATAGCTTCGTCGTTTATGAACCGATTTTAATGATTTGTTCTGATAGAATTATTTTAAAGCACTTCTATTTAATTAAGTTATGGAGTCGATCTCATGATGGAGCCGAAAGACAGTCGAGGGAACTTCTCAACGATTTACAGCAACTACCTGGTGTTTGGGCTTGATTAATTTGTATTGATGAGAACTTTACACCTAGATGGGTTGTGACTGTCATTAGGGGTCTGATGATGAAGACGAAGGACAGGCGAGGGAGTTTCTCAACGTTTTACAGTAGCTATCTTGTGAAAGTAACTATGAAGTCGGTTGTCTTTTTAGTTTTTAAAGCGTAATTATTTAATTACATTTAAACGTGCAAAAGTAAGAATATAATTCACGGATTTCAAAAGCTGTTAAATGAGCGTGCAATATACTAAGATATATATCTACACGTAACTCAGGCAATTTCACAGATATCTCGAACGTGTCCAACCGAACTGTAGGCAACTTAAACACTAACGCTACATTGGAAATGTTATCTTGAAGCTCTTTCCCGTGCATAACTAACCATTAACCACGAAAATAATCATTGTAGATTGTCGGTTCATGCATTCCATAATTTCCATGAATAAGAAAATCAATTATTTTTGTAGATTTACTTCCTAGGGCAAAAAATCAAGTTTACGTTTATAAACTTGACTACTTAGTTTAATTTACTTCAATTAAACTTTAAAACAAGGCAGCAGTTGAAGCGTTACTGTTGGTCTTTTAAATTCCTGACCGTAGATGGCCTTTGCATTGTCTTTGATCGCAAGAAGTTAGTAAAATAACACTGGCCTATTATATAAATAATAATAATGCCGGACCTTTCACACAGCATCATCTGGCCCCAAAGTAAGCAGAGATTGTGTTATGGATACCATATGACTCATATACTACTTAAATACGTTTACGTTTAATACATACATATTATACATAGAAACACCCAGACTCGAGACAAATACTTGCAGATATACAAACACTCGACTTTACTCTAACTCCAAAACAGGAAATTATTACAGTGTTTTCTTTAATAAACGCATCTATAGTTTAGGGTTCTGAAGATCAACAAGAAGCCCTTATAGTTTCACCAGTCCGTCTATCTGTCCGCCTGTCTGTCTGTCCGCCGCTTATAAGTGCTCTAATTTAAAGTATTGGTCTTATATTGCTAATAAATTTATGAATATAGTTATTTATTGCAACAATAATCAAAATTAAAGAGAAGGGTGGGTTGAGAGATTGAGAGCCTGGCACGTAATGATTTATTATGCCAACCCTGCATACGAAAGGGACTTCGTTTCAAAAGCGTGTCCCGCGACACGTTCATTTTTTTATTCACTTCAGTATGTATCATCCTCCTAGTTGAGGTAAATCGCACCAAACGGCACGTCCCGCACAAGAGACAGTGAACACGTAGTCGCAATGTAAACCCGCCCTATTTTCGCTATAACGTGCAGTCAGTCATCTCCCTATTAACCCTGTTCATTCTTATCCTTACCGATTTTGTAAGCATTGAGTGCACATGTAGCGCTTCACCAATTTATTATTATTAGGGAAATATAATACCAACACGTACAGATAAACAATAATGTGACCCAAAACGCTTAAAGCCTCATTAGGCTGGCGCAATGCGGTCAGCAATCGAAACGCGACTTGAACACCTATGTAATGTCCACGAATACGCGTAATTACATCTAAATAGGACATTGATGATTCTGATAATGTCTTTTCTAAAACCGCTTAATTAGACGTTTACTTTCCTTTTCATTTTAGTGAAATAAAAAAACAGTTTTGAAAACAGCAACAGATTTAGTTTTTTTCAGCTTAGAAATGCAACTATGATAGTCAGATACGAATCCCGTTTGTATCCATTTCCAGTACAAATGAGACTAAACAAGTCTCATTTACCATTGGGTGCCAATAATAGGTGTACTAAGACTAAAAAAGTCGCATTGGTCTTATGTTCAACTTAAGTCCAACAGCTCTTGCTTGTGCAGGAACTGTCAAGAGATCACCCCACGAGCACTTCTGAGTCGCGGAAAAAGAATAGCTTGTTGAATATCTTTACTATGGTATACCTATTAGTTCAAATATGAATGCGAAAAAGTACTACATATAAAATTTTGTTACATATTTTTTTTTTGCTTCCTTTCTCAGTGAAACAGTTGAGCTATTGAAGGACTGCTTAAAACCCTTTATCTATACCAATAAAAGAGCTTAACCTGACTGACTGACTGACTGATTGACTGATCATCGCCGAGCCAAAACCGCTGAAGCTAGAAAGCTGAAATTTGGAAGGTAGCTGCCTTTTACAGCAAAACCACCCACTAAGGTGGGATTTTTTGAAATTCAACCCCTAAGAGTTGAAAAAGTGAAAAAGGGTGAAAACGAATGTATGAAACTTTTTAACGCGTGATACGATTTACTTGAAACTTGATATGAATAAATAAAATGCAAAATAAATGGACACTTGTTTCAGGATTTTTCAAACTAACTTTAACAAAGGGGTAAAATGGGGTGTCAAAGTTTGTATGGGAACTTTTTAACGGGTGGTGTGATTTCTTAGAAACTTGGTTTGGATACCTGAAATGCAAGATAAACAGACACGTGTTTCAGGATTTTTCAAAATAACTCTCACGAAAGAGTAAAATGAGGTGTGAATATTTGTATGTAAACTTTATAAGGCAAGGCAAGGATTTAAGCTACAATTCCTTTCAAAAAAAAATGCGAACGAAGTTGCTAGCAACAGCTAGTTTATTTATATTTGGAATCAATAGCTTAAATATACAACATAACAACTAGATTTAATATCAGAGAGCCAAATATAGGTTCTTTGGAAGTGTGAAAACCGACACCTGTATTAAGTAAATTAGCCGTTTCATTGATACAGCTTGATACTAACGATGCACTTCACGAGCACAGTAAATGGTGTTCCAATGTCTTTTAAACTCCCTATTATGGGTATCGTTTGCAAGTTGGCCAAGTATCCTCGTGTAACCTCTAATGTTACATGTTATTTTGATTGTTATGTTCTAGTGGGTAAAGTGCCTGCAAACTACTACTACAAACAAACTACTGTGAAACATTGTACTTATAGACAACTCTGTAAATGCTTAAATTAAATCTATATAGTCTTAAAAATCTACCCAAAGCACTGAATAATGTTCAGTCATGAACGTGTTAGTAACAGGCATGAGCACTGTGCCTCTAAAACAAAATGCACTTGCTAAACTGTTCGCGTCTAGGTTCCTTAATAATATAGATTAATCTTTCAAGTACTATTATAGTGTGGTGATTATAATACTTACCATAATGTTATATAATTATTACGACGGCATATAATTACTCTACAACTATTCGTAGAGCTCCGTAGCACATTCTACGAAACGTCTACATGCGAGATGTTTCGTAGAACGTGCTACGTAGTTCTCACACTAACTAATATGGTTGGAGAGATTTCTGAATCCAGGCACATAGCACATAATAGTATTATCATTTAGTAGTGTAAAAATAATGTGAAAAATTTGAAATAAAATAGATTTTTATCTAAAAATTTTCACATAATTTTATGGAAGAATAAATCATTCTAGATAAAAATAGATTCCTTATCCGTTGTCACTGTCATTTGAAGGGCCATTCGTCTTTTATGCTAGCTTATACCTGCTTAATAATATCTTATTGCTCTGTGGCGCGTTTAGTCTACTTTCGAATTATAGTCTGATCCATTTAAAAAATGTGAACAAAAATGATTATGATGATCAATTTTAATATTAATTGAAATTATTAAAGTGACTTAAGTTTCGTACTTCATAGAGAAATCAAACCTATATCTTGATCTTAATGTGGCAGTGGACGTACTCGACTCACTGTCATAATCAGGATCAGGACTGTCAGCATCATGTCATGTCAACAGAATTCTGCCTGAATATTCATAAATGATTTTAATAAAAAAATACCTGTTGTTTTAAAATTAAAACGATGAGTAGGTATTTTTATCGCTACCAAAAACAAAATAAAATTTGAGCCCTAAATTATGAAACTGTGATTTATCGCTAGAAAAATCGCAATAACATATTTCCGAATCCCAATCCCTTCTGTCGCGCGATCTGCTATCGAGCGAGAGATGTGAAAAGACAAGTGATAAATAAACATCTGCGTCAAACGAGCATTAAAACGGTTGTTTTAAAAATAAATTCTGCTTTTATCCGTGGCTTCTCCACACAGGTGGTAGGATAAAGTACTTACACACGGGGCTTAATCTGACATTGACTCGAACGAAGCAGGGATAAAAGTGAAGCCGTCCCTCGCATATATATTTTTTAAATTCATATTTACCGCAGTACGCGACCGGATCGGAGACAAATAAACTTTTAGCTGTAATACTGAATACACATACATTTTGTTGATTCAATTATTGAAAAACAATATAAATGTTAGCCTGAAGGTTCGAGCATTTTGACAACCGTTACGTGAAGCATCGCATCGTTACGCATCGTTATAAATGAAACATTTGTGTTTGCGATTATTTAATCACTTTGACGTTGTACATTTGTAACAGTATCGTTCAGTTGAAAATTTTTGTTTCAATGTATTAAGCTATTCATTATTATTATATAATTAAGGTTCATTAAATTGTTAATACTCTTTAAAAACATTGGGTGCTGGAATTTCCCAATTCGGGAATTTCCCAATAAAAGACAATAAAATGTCATTTATCTTGTATACTAAATAGGGAAATTTTGCTGTTTAGTATACAAGGTAAATGTGGACAGACGATTGGGTCGGACATAATATTACTTCGTAAAGGTAATTATGGTTCGAATGCGCTCGGACAAAGTGCGTTTCTACGAGTTTAGTGTTTACGAGTATAGCAATTGAAATATGGTTGACGCATCACATGGTTTTTACCAAAATGAACGCGAGACTTCCAAGTTTTGTGATACTTTAGATTTTTTATTTGATATCATTTTGTTTTATTTTAATCCAAGACATCGAAATCTTTTCTAGTCCATTCTAATCGAACACTATCGCTCGTGTGTCAGAGTCCAAAAGCACTCGGTAGGGATACCGTGAAAACTCAGCTTATAGTTTTGTTTTATATTTATACGAAAGCAAGCTTTCACAGTGAAGAAAAATATGTATTTATCTACATATGAGTACTATCAAACCTATTTTGATAATACTATCTCCGTAATACTTAGATATTATTTACCTACTTTACATACTATATTGTTTTGCTAAGCCCAGTTTAGCTTAATTTGCATATTTTCAACCTAATTTGTGTGTTCACGCGGTTCAGAAGCTCCGTAGCAACATGCAAGCAATTTATAATTACCAAAATAAAAAACTAAAAGCTCGCATTGCTGCTGTCCCCGGCTGGATTTTCCTACGTAATATAAAACTGCAAAAACTATAAGTATTTTAGTATTTATACACGGCAAATATTTGAAAAAGTTTGATTTACAAAATCTTTTAAATAGTAATATATAATGCTGGATAGTTCATACAGCATCATCTAGCCCCAAAAGTAAGCTAAGCTTGTGTTAGGAATATAAACTGGCCTGTGCTGGATCAAAATGTTTCAGCAGTTAATATGCTCTTTGACACATGTGCGCCTTAGTCAAGTTGTAATACTAAACTCTATCGTTAATAATATAAAACTAGGGGTCTATACCATCCCTTTGTTGGTCAGAAGACGTTTAGTATTGTATATTAGAACTACAAAGTTGTAATTTGCAGGTGACTTGCCGCGGCCGCGGAGCAAAGGAGAGTACGTATACGTGATAGCACAGCTGTTATTTGGGCTGCTGCTTTTTGCGACTGTGCTGGGCCACGTCGCAAACATCGTCACATCTGTTAGCACCGCCAGGAAAGAGTTCCAAGGTAACTAAATAGACATGAGATGAAGCACATACAGCATAAAGTGCCACCTTGACACACTCATCTCTCCACTGTCAGTCATGTGTAGTGTAGCAGCGACCTTGTCTGTCGTCAACTCCCCTTGCTTTCAATGTCACACAATTTCCGTTTTGTCCCGAGGCCTTGGGCTCCATACTCGGCTAAAAATAGACATGAGAATATTTCAAAAATATTACCTCACCTTACATTCTCCGAGTATAATATTAATTATGGTAACGCAAACCGGAGTATAAGAAACGTAGGTACAATCTCCATTATACGAACGGTTAGAACAATAAATCATTGTGAGCATGTAGGAAGGTTCAAAGAGCGCGGTCGGTGGGGTGAGGGCAGCGTGGCTGTCACATTAGCGTACTAAGCAGGTAGACGTGCCGGCACGCGCGCTACGTGAGCGCCTGACTCGGCCAGTTGACGTCATACGCTGCGCCGGTTCTTGAAACAATAAACTTTACTGTAACTAGCTACCACTACTCCCAAAAAAAAAAGGAAATAGAAGAAATTAATTACGACCGCAACAGTCGTCTATAATCAATTCTAAGGATGGGACCAGCATTTAAAATGAGAAGCAGTAAAGTGTCAACAACTCTAATTAGTGCTGCAGCTCGGTTGAAAAGACAATGGCGCCGCGACGGCAGAGAGCAGGCTGAATCCGTGACCTTCCTCGGCGGCGCTGCAGCGAAATAGGTCAGCGGCTTGAATGCTATAAATAGCTCGGCGAAAGTCGGGCGCCGCGCCCCATCCCAGCTGGATAGCGCGTCCCGCGCTCGTCCTCCCGACATCGATCTGCCGCCGCACGTCGCTTGTTCTACGCTCGCTCTCGCCTCCGCTACCGCTGCAACTATGGACGCCGCTTTCACGATATCTCACGCTGTGACCACCGCTGCGCTCTATAGTAATATTATAGTTATGCTGTCTTTGCAGTTTCCTGAGTTCACACCGAAACAACATTTTGTCGAATAGAATTTTCTACTTGTTCATTTATAGGGTTTGACAGCTCCTTCTCCTAGCGTTGCTCTTATTGTTATTCGTTTCCTTATCCATTTGTAACACTTTCTACTAAATTAAATTAGGAACCCTACAGTAACTCTCTACTAAAGAAAGTGTAGAATAAACAAAAACATTAGGCATACAAAATGGCAAAGTTTTAACTTCTCAAAATCCATTATGAACAATCTTATCGCACTCACTTCCCGCTGCAGATTAATATTATTCATAAGTTATATCGTTTGCGCTAACTGCTGCGGAGCTATCTAACTCGTTGCAACTCTAATAAGTACTGGGTTGCTAGTTTAGCAGTCTCGGCTTTACTAATTGCGTACTTAGATTTTCAGCTGCATACATAGGTACGTAGGTAGGTACGTAGGTACATAGAGCCGGAATCTTTGCGCACATAATAAAACGTCGACTCAGCCTACCTAGGCACTCCTCTCGGCGTCTCGGAGCGAAATCTGAAAGGGTTTTCAGACTTCGCTCCGAGACTATCATACAAAACGCAACACGTATTTTCTTTCAGTTCATCTGACTTTGTGTATACTTTACGGTCTTTTGATACGAAAATAACTTATCTGTCTCGTAAAAATCTTGGGATGCTTTTATTGCGATCAAACCTTGCATGAAAAACATTTTCCTAAGGTAAATCTGTTATGTTTTTCTTATCGATAAAAGTCGTAATATATTTTAGTAAACAAGGGATGAGTACTTCCGTTGCCTATACATAAATATTGGCTTGATGTTAATTTATGGATTAGTTATTATTCTGCCGAGCCAAAGTTATAATTATGTATTTAATAATGCGAATTGAACGGCTAAGTAATAAAAGTATTCCAATATTTCCTATAGGCCACCTGAATCGTTTGTGACTTTAATGACTCCTATCAAATGCGCGCCATGTGTTTGGAATTAAATGCAGATTGGGCTGCAGGCACTGCAGCCGGTCGCATTGCAGCTCAAAACTGCGCTGCGTATTCCGTCACCATCATGCAATACTATGCGATACATATTCGTTAGCAAACTAACTAAATAACACTGAGAAAATATATCGCTCCAGACACAAAGGCAGACACAAAGTAGGTACACATTTTTGGGTGTGATCCGGCCTACTACTGCGGTCCACCTTAATCTGCGCGTATCTTTACAGATTGTCGGCAGAACGGACGGGCGATCTACGTGGCTTGGTTTAGTTTAAACAACCCACTGCACTTCCTGGCATTACCTAGTTTATATTCAAATTGCTTTACGCGTTTCTGTCCCAGGATTGTGTACGCAGCCCCGGACTCAAGCTGCCGGCATATTCCGTTTGAGCTTCAGATTTTACATTGATGGCTAGAATTACCATAACAATATTGTCCAAGAGTCGAACGTTCTGGAATTTAAAAATATATTTTCCGTCTTGAAAATAGACTATTTCCCTTCAGGGTGAACAAATGAAATGAACGCTAATGTCGCTCACCCGACAATATCGCGAAAAAATTCCGAGCAATTCAGTCGCATTGTACCTACGCTCGTGCTGCTTGCCGCTGTAAAAGTATTTACGATATGAAATTAATTTAAAATTTATGAAACGAGGGCAATCTCCTTTCCTGTCTAACTTCCTTTGTCAGGATATTTTGGTGGAAATCTCGTTTGTTTATGAAATTTTAAATTATTTACACTCACCATACTTATACCTACATTTTCAATATTCCTTTATTTAATAAATTGCTATGATTAATTTGGTATTTCATCTAAATTTAACCCTATTTCTGGAGACTGTAACCTACAGCAAGGTATCGAAATTAATGTAGCATGGCGCACGTGGGCTAGAGATAGCGGCGGCGGCGGTGGGAGGTGGGTGACCGCACTATACGACCGCACTCCTCTCACTCTATTTGAGGAAGATTAAATTACTCCAAATGTCAGCACACAGTGCATTGTCGAGAAAATTCATATCTCTACCGACAACGCAGAGAAATTTTAAATCCTGGCAACGAAGTGAGAATCAAGCCCAATTCTAGCTGCACTGTAACTGGTCTAAATACTAGAGACATTTTGAGTCTTGCAACTACAGCTAACACGCTAACTTTAGATTACCATTCAAATACATTAGTGTTTCCCAAACAATGCTTCTTATTCTAAACATACCCTAACACTGTAATGCAAAAGCACTGTTGACTCAACGGATTTTTGTACAGAACAAGTATTGTTGGTTGACGTTGGTTCGTAAACAATCGTCTCACGTCCCTTCGCTCCTTGTTTGGATGTCGGACGCGTTGCTCCGGTAGTTTCCCCTTAATTTGGTAAATTAAACAGCGCTTGTACACCCCAAATTGTAGGAAGTGTTTGCAATTGGAAGACTGTCTTTTACCGGCTTTTGCGATCTTTTGCAATCCGGTTCTTTTTAGCTGTATAAGCCATATAAAAATTCGAGCAAACCAAAAAGCAAATTACCTGTCTACTTATCTCTAAATTGTTACTGTGAGAAACGACTTACTTATAAAAGTGTTTGCTTAGTCTCGCAGAAACACGATAAAAAAAATTTAAAGCACACTTTTATTGTTGCATGAAAACGAGCAAAATTTTTGAAAAATTTAAATTACCCTACGCACTATTTTTTCAAATTTCTGGGATCGTTATAGTGTGAGGTGTAGGTATACAACGTTCGTGTAAAAAAATACCTACATATACATATGTTATTAAATAATTGAACAAAAATATATCAATTTAATTGATTATGCCTTTCAAACTAATAGAATTGAGATTAAAATTATGAAAAAACCGGATTATCAAAATAAATATATTTAGTAAAAAGTGCCTAAGAAGCGGTGAACAATTTTAAAACCATGAAAAATTTTCAATTTAGACACATTTCCATAAAAAAATATCTATATAATCGATAGTTTACGTAGCAAATAAATAGAAGCTGAGACGTGTTACTATAATAAAAAATAAAACCCTGCAAAATTTATTATTTCATAAATTTTAGTAAGAGCGCTTGAAAGTACTGACAAGAAATTTGCTGTTCGTGAATCTCGTTTGCGACAGCCACCCGTAAAATTAATAATAAAGTAGGGTGCTAAATAGGATTAGAAATGTAATTTTACTCACACAAAACAGGAAGTTTTTCCAGACTACGTAGTAGTTGCAGTATCTTCGATATAACTGGAGATAATACATGTTAAACAATAATCTATTGCATTTTTTCACAGGGTTTAGTCGTGTGTATTTTTATCCAAAACAATTGGGTTGCCTATTGCTGAATATAAAAAGATAATTGCTAAATATAATAATATAAGACCTCGTAGAACAATATAAAAGTATTAGAGAGGCAATTGAGCGATTGTAGTAGGGTTTGCCACTGTAGAATAACTAATTGGCTGTCGTAAAACGGTTGTATAACGGTCGATTCTCCAATACCTGCGATTAGCGTACGAGGTCGAACTGTGAGCTACTGTTACTTGAGTGATTCGTTTCAGCTCCTTGTCCTAACTCTAATCTAGTGCAGATTTTGTGGTAATACTTCGCTTTAATAATTATTAGATATGGTTGACAACAATATTATAATCATAAATAATACTGACTTACTGACATTAGACAACGCACAGCCTAAACCGCTGCTGGTCGTAGACATTTGGAATTGGTGAGTGTACTAGTGTGTACGCTCTAAAAGGATTTCTAAAACTTATCAATCCATAAATGGTGCAACGGTGGAGATCAAAGTTTGTATGAAAATAACATTGCGCGAACAAAGTTGTGTGATGTTTCACTAGACAGATCTTCTTGTTTTTATTGTGTCATTAGTTCTTTCGAAACAGAAACTAGACAGTAAGATAGATCATTTATATAAGAAATAAATAACATACAGAGACTCGTTAGTAATTTCCTATAACGTACTAGCTGACCCGTGCCCACTTCGCTGGGCAACTTTACAACTTCACAAGAAATATGAAAGTACTAATATCACTATTAAAAAAAAAAGTGTACAACTCACACGTGGTAGATGTGAAACCTTTTTTAGAATTTTAGAACCACGAATATAAGTAACACTATAATGTATCTCATTTTCGCCCACGTTTAATCTTATGAATTTATGTGTCTGTCTCTTTTTACTGTCGCTTTTTCGTTTCATCGACTAGCATTCGATAGCATCGTTGTGATTTGAACACAACGATGCTAAAGATGTTTTCACTTCAAATTATTGTAATAATTACAGAGATTAACATTGTTACGAATAAATATTGATAGATGGCGCTAGCCGCCACCCGCGGCTTCGCCCCGTTCCCATTCCTATTCCCGTTGTTTTTCCGGAATAAAAAATACCCTATATCCTAAAGAGTAGGTAGGCTCACGTTGTTTTAAATTATCATTATAATACCTAAGTAGTAGATAAGTAGAGTCGTTCGATACTGTCATATTTATTAGTACATTATGGTACTAGTGTGTAATGTTGGTGATTACCGCTGAGGCGCCATTGAGACCCGAGGACGGTAATCATCAATACACACGTGTATCATACGACGTTTTTTAACACACTTGTGAATAAAATAACAATAAAAACTCATTTTATTTAGTAGATAAAAAGTTTAATTTCAACAGTGAAAACGAGTTGTGAAAAATGATTCGCTATGGCGGGAAAAATTAATCAGTTTTCCTCTGCGCGCGCATTGCGATCAGCCACAGACTAAAGGGATGAGGTTTTTTTTTGATTTTCCGCGCATAGGGTTTGCGCCTATTCTGCCACGTACAAAATGGGGAATTAAAAGTTTTCTTTTATTACAGAGAAAACAAAATTTATATTTGAGTGATAGTTTTATTTATTAAACACGTACGAGTTAAAATTATCTATTTAAATAAGAAGTTGCATGAAATGAGCAAGCAATAGGAACATTAATTTATTTGTTCTATTAAACACGATCTTCTTTTGAATAAAAACTTTTTTAAGAACAAAGCACCACAACCAATAAAATTTAAAAAAACAACTGCTATAACTCACAGCAATGAAAAAGTCACATTTTGATTATGGGTGTCATTCTGTGCCTAATTGCGGTGACCATAGAGCCACTTTATGAGCAAGTGTGTTGAAAAAAATATTACCAAACTGTTATAATCTGACTAACAATGAAGGTAAACCTACTTACTCTCACTTTACGGGGGTCGAAAGTTTGTCTCATAGTAACTTTGCAGTAACCTTTCCACCGGCTTAACGAACTTGTGTAATATGTTGCAAGTTTCCATTAGTTGAAAGAGGTTAAGTTCACTATTTTGCCTCTTTTGATGAAATGAAACGAAGTCCAAACTAATCACAACATTAAACTATGCGATTTGATTTGACTCGTACCTTGTACTCCGACCTTCAATTAATAATTAGCGACACTTCAGCTAGTTAATAGTTCCATAACTCGAGGTACCCATTCACAACATTATTATTCAAGTTTACATCAAACTCGGGTTGCCACTGCTTTTGTAAGCAAGTGCTCTCAAACTGTTTTGGTTAACTTGAGATTGCAATTATTCGTCGTCAGCTTCAAGTAGGCGAGACACACGAGGCGCCCCACTTAGCCTAACTTAACTTATCCGACGACAGGTGAGATTAAGTGCGACGAAACAGTATAAATTCATTTTGTCGCAAGAAACATCACGGTGAAATGATAAATGTGTAGTTTAACACATCCGAACAAAGGTGTGGACGTTGAAAAATGTAGTTTAATTTCACGTTGGCGTCGATTCAAAAGCAGGTAATATAAAGTTAATATTGAAATACCACTTACTGAATGCTCCGCGGTAAACCAAATAATGCTGACATTCACGTCATCAGACAGCATTATAAATGATTTTGTTTTGAGTGTTTGGAAACCAGCTTTGCACGGTAAACGATGGTTCCTTGCATCAAACTTTTCTGGGGCTTTAACAAAACCTTAAAGTAAGACCATAATAATAATATTAATGCTGGATATTTCACACATCATCTGGCCTCAAAGTAAATAGAGCTTGTGTTATGTGTACCACATGACTGATATACTACTTATATACTTTTATTATTTGCAAATACTCGTACATACATATTATACATAGAAACACCCAGACTCGAGACAAAAATTTGTAGATTATATAAACATTTGTCCCACGGCGGGAATTAAACCCGTAACCTGCGTCTGAGCCTTGGTTCTCTGCGACACAGAGGTCGTCATGGTTATGTTGAGACTGACGTTTTGATCTGACTTCTTATAAAAAGCCGGGTCCGCTTTATGTATCTTTTGTTATAGCGAAACTGGATGGCGTGAAGACATACATGCGTATGAGACGGGTTCCAACGCACTTACAAGTGAAGGTGATCAAGTGGTTCGACTACCTGTGGCTCACGCAGAAGTGTTCAGATGAGGAGAAGGCTGTCTCTTGCCTGCCAGATAAGCTGAAGGCGGAGATTGCTATCAACGTTCACCTGGACACTCTGAAGAGGTAAGTTTTATAGCATGATTTATGTTTCTACATTATTCTTTCTGTGTCTGTCTGTAGGTCAAGACCCTTTTCTCAGAAACGCGTGAAGGTATCAAATTGAGACTAATAAATAATCAAATAGGTTTATGGTCCCTTGAAGCTGTAAAAAATCAAGCATCTAAGTTCACGCAATCAAAATATTCGGCCTTAATACGGTCATTTATGCATCATAAATGTTGACGATCGCAAGTACATCAAAACCAATGGAGTACTTTCTATTGACTTAGTATTATGAAATTTGACTAGAATCAAGGGCTCACAGCACTAGTCAATGTTAAAATCTGAAAACAGTTAATCTATAGTTATTTTACATTAAAAAAAACCTTTGCAATTACATATTTATATGACCGTGACGTATATTGATGTGTTGGAACAGGAAAAAATGTTAATTGTCCTTCAATCCAACTTATCTTTTTGTTAGAGCAATGTTCGTTGCTTTCATAGTTTTTGACGGTGTATATCAATATCATATTCAGTATGATTAAATAACTGAAAAAGGCTGAAAAAGGCAGGTAGGTAGATAGGTACGGTAACCCTCTCAGGCGCGACTTTTGACTTGATCGTTCGATTCATCGGTCTCCTTACGGTTCTTACGGTTTTTCGTAACGCGTTACATTTTTCTCGGCTAGGTCCCCTCGCCAACCCGTGATCAGGATCTTCGTTCCAATATAAATAATGCCCGACATTTCACCCAGCATCATTTAGCCCCAAAGTAAGCGGAGCTTGCGTTATGTTGCCATTAGTATCATTGCAATCGCGATGACATGTATTCGAAGGTACATGTTCTTAGACCCTACGATAAAGAATAAAGCTAGCCGTGCATTACATAATAATGCGTTGATAATAATATAGAAGTTCAATTTACGGGTTCAAGAATATATGTAAATACATTTATAATAACCAGTAGGTATGAATCCTATGGTTCTAGATTTATGTATGACTAAGAAAATGCATTGCTTCCTCGTTGAAAGTATTATGTTCATTCCGCTTTTATGAAGCACATTTCACATTTTATTAAACCTTCATATAAAATATAGCCGAATACACGAAAGCTTACTTAGATAGTCTAGACTTTGCGACAGGATTATTAGTTGAACACCCTTATTTCTGAAATTCAAGCTCTTTAGTGGAAGAGTTATGACCATCTGCACTCCTAAATATCCACGGTGTGATAAATGACAGGCCAAAAATAAAAATAAAGCTGTGTTTGCAAATTATCTTTGACAAATAAAAGTCAGAATTGGCTCGGGTCACACTCAGTACGTTCGACGTTGTTTTTGTGAAAACCTGTGATCGATCACCAGCCGTTCACCGAGTTACGATAGTAACTAATAATATCGATGCTACTGTTTCAATAGTTTTCGTAAAATTTTCGGTACATCCATAACAATTAGTTCTCTTATTTTAATGGGTACTTAGTTAAGTTTCATGAAAACTTAATAGTCTAAAGAAGATAGTCACCAGTAACAAAGACAGATAAAGGACAGACTCGACAAAATTTGGAGGATAATGAACTTGTCAGTGGTTCAGGCGAATTAGGAGGGCACCCGAACATCTGTTGCGAATGTGATTTGCATTTAGTTCAAATTGAAACAAGCTACTAGGTTTGATCAGAAACATCCAACTTTAACAAGGTTTAAATTGCTTATATATGGTGACAATACAGTTATAATAATGTATGGGTGAACCCAAAAACTGTTTTTACTACCCACTTTAGGTTAGGACGAATTGGCAACTAAATTCACCTAGGATGTAAGACGTTTCAAAGTGATCCTTGTCATTGTATTGAATAAAGTATCTTTTGACTCTAACACTATCTCTTACTAATACCCTAAACTGAACGACTCCTTATAACGCAATGTCAAATTACGTAGATCTTTGACAATGTTGTTGAAAAGAATAATCTTTTTATTAAGAGAACCATCTGCCAGCTCTCGTGACTAATTTCCATTAAAAGTTTTCTTGTAAGAGTTTGAGAGTTTGACGAAGCATCTCAATATTTATCAAAACGAAATGCAAATACTAAGATACTTTCCATTGTTTGTTTATACCTAGTCATCCTGCCACATTAATGCAACGTAGCAGTTCAAGCTTAATATCCCGTGTTGTATAATTAAAACGAGAAACATTCGCTTTTTACTTCCATGAATTATGCATAAGTGTTCGTTTATACGATCCGTAAATTTTTGTCGCCAAATGGCTCTTCCGAGTGTTTCTGTTTTTCAGCTGTAGCTCACTTTTAGCGAACATTTTTGAGTCTGTGCAGGTGATATTTAAATGTACTTTTAGAATGACCGCGACCGCTCATTCCTAAGTAATTTATGGTAATATTTTGCAGAGTGGAAATCTTCCAGAACACAGAAGCGGGGTTTTTGTGTGAGTTAGTCCTAAGGCTACGGCCAGTGCTGTTCTCGCCGGGTGACTACATTTGTAGGAAAGGTAATGCTTACTTGTATCTGAACATGCATCAAGTATTTTGAAAAATGCGTGAAATTATATGCATAATGAAAATGTGTATTCCAGGTGAAGTTGGAAAGGAGATGTATATAGTGAATCGAGGGAAACTGCAGGTGGTAGGAGACAACGGCAAGACAGTACTAGCAACATTAAAGGCGGGTTCTTATTTTGGCGAAATTTCAATATTGAACATGGGCACGGCAGGTAAACAACTTGGTAAATATCTCCACGGCCCGAGACGCCACGCCATTATTATTATATATTATTTTTCTTGTAAAAGTTTTGAAAAGCAAACATGTCGAGGCGACGCTGCAATCAGGGCCGAGGGAGTGGCCGCCACGCTACCAACAGGTTTTGGGACATCATCCTGAACGCGCGCGTTACCTTTACTCACTCAGCTCTGACAATGACTCGCTTGTCACAATACCACTCTACTTCCAAATCTAACAGGGTCTGAGTGAGGGACTGGTAATTGGTTTGTGTTGAATATCTTAAGGGAATGCTTGGACATTTCTTTCTGTAATTCTAACAATATTTCGCATTTTAGTCTATTGTTTTACAATTTTCTTCGAAAAATTTTTCCTTTTTAACCGTAACTCGAACCATGATCTTATGGTAAGCTTTACTTTGTTATTTCGAGTTACAATTTCTGTCGCTTGATTTTAGATCCTCCTCCAGGAGCCGTAGCGTCTTGAATGTCATGTTATTTGTTTGCGTTCTGTTTTATCTCCTTTGGTTGTATTGAAGGCAGTGTCCCCGAGCGCTTTGCATCCTCCCCGAGTATTTCTTGTTATTTGGCGTGACCTCTTGGTGCATGTATCCCTTATTTTTAAGCGCCCGCGTACTTACTTTAAGATTATCTTAACTTATTGGTTTTCTGAAACATTTTTCTTTCAAAATCTGACTGAATCCTCGCTACTTTAACTCGTAGAACTGCTTAGTTCTTTTACAGATTTCTTAATAACATTATGATACCTAGATTTAGTATAATTTTATCTACTTTTAGCTTCATCTTAGTAATGGAAACTGAGTTACTCCATAGTCATGGCTTTTTATTATTTGACTGACGTGATGTGACCCCGATTTGATCCCTGCGTGATGTCTCTTCATAGTAGATTCGTATGAGCTTCTCGACCTTCTTTAAAAAGTGCCATGCCGCCGGTGTTTTGGTCTTCCCCGTAGTCGCGCAGTGGTTCATTCCGAGTCCGATTGAGGATCGGGAGTCGGAATGTGCCACGAGGTCAGCTGAGACCGAACGCCGGTTGGCACGGAGTGTGTGGATGACACGTCGACAGGCAACCGGCGGACAGCATCGGTGCGCTCCGTCGGCTACTCGGACCTGTTCGTGCTCAGCAAGACGGACATGTGGGACGTACTGAAGGAGTACCCCGCCGCCAGAGTGCGCCTAGAAGCCATCGCCGTCAAGAGACTTGAGAAGTATAAGAAAGCGCCACTTGAAAAAGGTTAGTAAAACTCGGAAACTCGATGTGTAGAACGCTAAGCATCTAAACAAGTGCTATATTCTAACGATTAGCGTACTAGCTGTGGTCGAGTATAACATACATTATTATATTTTATGTTCGTAGTTTTTGTGATACATAGAGTAATCATAGCCTGCACAGTGCATTAATATTTTGACCCAGTTGGAAGTTCTCCCGGCACTCTCGGAAATCCGGCTATAAAAATGACACAGATACTGGGAGCCGTCGCGCGTCGGATCTAGAGGTTTCGTACACGTACCGCTTGTATGTTTTGTTTATGTTGCTTTTGTTTTGGGTGCAGTGGCAATGGGTCGCTGCCAGTCGACGCCCGGGCTCGTGGAGACGGCCGGGCGCGTTTCCATCGAGGAGATGGAGCTGCTACCCGCGCCGGCGCCGCCGCCGGTGCACCCCTCACACCCGCCTTCCTTCCGGGACCAGCTATATAGGTAATAGGGCGCTGCTACAATACGAGTATCCACAGGGCAGAAGACGGATGAGCCCGGGTCTGGGGACGAGCTGCCGCAGGAGTGTGCGTCGGGCGTACCCTCCCCGCTGCCCCGACGCCCCGCGCGCCCCCCGCGCGCTCCCGCCGCCGCCGCGGAGCGCGTCCCCTCCTCACTGGCCCCGCCGCACCCCACACACCCGCCTCCCTACCACATACATAGGTAACCACATGCATGCACTAGCCCAGCTCAAACTCTTCTCGAAGACACCACGCAGCTGGAATATTTTTACGTCTCCTGCAACGTGGTACCTCGTTTGCCTGGCGGATAGTCTCTCTATCTGTTTTGGTGGGTACTAGCACAGTGCCAGATATTCTGTTCCGAGCAGTAGTGTGTTTAGGTTGGGAAGGCACTGGAGCAAGTGAAATAACAGACAAATAAATGTGTAGCTTTATGAATTACGGAAACCACTTACCATCAGATGAGCTGTATTGTATTGTATTGTATTGTATGCAGATGTATTGCTGTCCTACTCCTAGAGCAATGTTCTTCTGCAACCAACGACTGTCTACTCAGGTTTTCTTATGGGATACCCTCCGTTGATTGAGGCAACTTGTATTCCAGCAACCGCCAAACGTCAAGCTTTAGTTATCTAATTGTTCAAAGTTCTTGTTGGATTATCAGGATTTTCGCTGACAGAGATAAAAAATGGTGCAGCGCGTTACTATTGCAGCTCATCAGTGAAACTGCCCCGCGCGGCATCTCTAGGCACCTCGACTTATTGTTCAAAGACTTATCGAAATCTAAGGATAGTCGCTGACAGAGATAGGAAATGGTGCAGCGAGTGTTCTACTGTTGCAGTTCGTCAGTGAGTCCGCACCGCGTGGCGTCTCCAGTGGCATCACTGGCATCGAGCGCGCGGAGCAGTGCAGCTGGCGGGGGCAGTGGTGGGGGAGGGGGGGTCGCGCGGGGGGGACCTCTCCTCGTAGAACACGACGCGCTCGAGTGTGAGATCAAACGCCTGCGCGAGAGACTCTACACCGTCGAGACAGAGAACGCCGCCATGTCCGCTAAGCTTAGCCAGCAGCAGTGGGAGGTAGACCAGAGGTAAGTGGAACACCTACGGCCCTAGACTGATCTTAACTAACTTACCCATACTTACAACGCGCTAGTGTAAGTGTGGTGCAGACCGAGCTGTTATAAGTTTAACGTGTGTATCTATCTGTATTTGTAAATCTGAGAATCGAATTTTAATCAGTTTTATTATTAGAAGGGTTACTTGATCTTCATCTTTCGTATCGTTGTTACATCCTATTTGACCAGTAGGTTGCCACATCTACAGTATTATCCGAGCAGGACATCAGATCACCCATAGTGCATGAGTTGGGGCAACATGGACATACAAGTACGTGTGACATGGACTGCACCTGGGCACCAGAATGACACCGCGTGTCGTTTTCGTTAATCATGCCCCATTTGCCCCATTTGTCGTTACTTGATCGAAATTGTTTCTTATGATTCAAGAAAATCTGTTTACGTATTTGAATACTCGAAAAAACGGATTCTTTGAAATAAGCTCATGATCCCTTCAGTTCTGAGTAACATCCACAGGTCTAATCGATTCAAAAATGGTATTCTGTTATTTCAATGGTATTGGAAGAACATGGTAACCTTGACTTAATGCTGCAGCATCACCTGGAATGTGCCTGCCGGATACCTGACTCCTCACCAACATCCAGCAGAGGGACCTTGTTTGTGCTCATTAGAATGGTCTCAATGAATAGGATGAAGACTTTATATGGGAGGTTGCTTCATTTTTTTATTTATCCCGTTTTAATAAATGAATTGAGACGCAAGCATTGAATATTTAACAGGTTTTTAAATGTCGAATAATCTGTACTTCTTCTTTATGTTCCTGCCTTTATCCCACTAAGTGAAGTCGGTACACTAGGTTCTTCTCTTCCACTCCTCTCCATAAATCGTCATCTCTTCATGTCACTTCTTTTTTAAACATATCATATTTCATACAATCCATGCATCGTTTCTTAGATCTTCCTCTACCTTTAAATCCATCACCGTTCTTGTAACATGTTTTCTTTTTTCTCAGCATGACATGCCATACCACGCGAACCTATTACTCTTTAACTTATCCGTCACTGGCTCTACTTTGAAACTTCCTCATAAATACTCAATCTTATTGTATCCATTCACGTGACATTCATCTGAACATTTGCATCTTTGTTTTCATCTACTTTCATGCGTTGCTTTGGTTGCCCAACACTCCGATTCATACATTACGACAGGTTCAATGATCGTCTTGTAGATTTCCCCTTAAACTTAAAAGAAATGCACAGATCATACTGAGGTTCTTATGACCTGTCGTCATTTCATCCATCCCGTATTCATTCGCTTTTTCGCGTTCCTGTCTATCTCGCCGTCATTCTGAGATGAAGTTATGATTTTGGAATCGGCAAATGCACATTGTGGATTCATATCACTTCAAGACTGAAACCAAATAGCATCAGATAGAACTTCAATTTTTTCTAGCTTTCTAGACAAAGCCTTCTTGGCTGTGTCCTACAATAATCATATTCAATATTTCGTTATTCTTATCTTGTAACTAGTTAATTAGAACCAATATCCTGAAAGAACAAAATTGCGCCTCATAGGTTCCTTTTGTGCACTGTGTGGTTTTTTACAATGTGTATATAGGAATGTGAACGAGCGTAGATTTGCGACTGATGCTGGTTACTCCAATTCCAACAGGCTTCAAGAGATCGAGATGCAGATCTGCGGCGGCAGTTCATTGAGCTCTCAGGAAGACAACGAGCGCAACCGAGAAAGCATCATCTAGCAGCGCGACCCGCCCGCACTGCCCCGACTCTCCCTCGTCTACTGACAACCCACAAAACAGTGCAATAGATAACACAAGAAAAGACATAAACGAACTACGCTGCCACTGCTGTGCGGTTCGGTGTTGTGCGCGCACGTGACTCTCTGAACTTCGAACGATAATTAGTGTTTTTACAAGTATTAGTATGGTATATTTAAACACGAATTAACTTTATCAAATTTATATATACGTAGTATATACGACTCGCTAGTATTTGACGAGTGTCGTGGAGTGAGATTAAGAAAAGACAATATTATCTTTAAATTATAAAGAAGTTTAGATACGAGTACATCGAGTGTTTAGGAAGAGCGATGACGAGATAATGTAAAAGTTCACCTTTCAGTTTGTGCATTTCGCCCTGAAAGGGCTTTTCGTTAAGTAACTTGTACCTAGGTGTAACCTTATTCGTACTGCCGATTATGTTCATCGATTCTATGAATTGACACTTTGTCTAAGTTTATTTAGTTCTGCTGATGTTTACAGAATGGCGAAGTGTTTGATCTTAGGATGTGTACAAGATGTATCGTTTTGTCGTGTGATCCGCGGGTAGAGTTACTGATAAGATAGTGCCAAAGGGACGGCCAAATTGTACTATTGATAAGATTTTTACGTTGTGACATTTAAAATGAGATGGATATTTCCTTATCCATTAAATTTGAGCTTTAATTATCATAATATCCCGGAAGACTTGAACCATTAATTATAATCCATTTTATGATAATATAATTTACCCAATTTTTGTTGGTTTAAGGACAGTCTAGGGAGTAATAAATTCAAGCATAGCCATTTTCATACAAATTATGATCACAGAAGTACTTGTGTTGGTACATATTTGTAAAAAAGGAATGTGTACGATACCGAAATACTTTTGCTCGGTTCCTGAACGTAATATCAGTCAAAGGAAAACTATTTCGTCATTGTTTTGATTAAGAAATTGAACTTAGGATAAATCGGGTATTGACGTCATTGGAAAATGAAGTTCTCTACTGCCAAATTAAGATATAAGATAATAAGATTGTTCTCATATTAAACGACAATCGTCTAAAATAATGTTTTGTACTTACACCCTTTATATAAAATTATTAATTCTGTGTTCCTTTTCGAAATTTGGTAAAGTATCTCCTTACATTTTATTGTTAAAGCTTCCATAACATTATCTGCCAGCGTTATATTCTTTAAGTGATTCGTATTTAATTTCAATAATATGTAGGTATCTACAGTAGTTATAAGATTGTACCAAATCGTGAGATGTTAAAAGGAGAAGGTTGAGTAAGAGATTTGTAAATATTATATTATCTATGATACGTGTTTATAGGCTGTCATTGGAATTTATTTATTTTGATTAGCCAGGAGACAGAACGTGGCGTACGGAAGGCGGAAAGGGACGGAGATGTAGGCACTTGTATTTCATTTCTATACAAATAGCTAAAAACTGTTCAACGTAAAGAATAACGTGGGACTGTAGCTTGTTACAGCTAATTTTTACTCTCGTATGAGTTATTAATTAGTTAGTTTAATCATGCCGTTTGTTTCCTAAACGCCCAAAGCAAAATAGATAGGCGATAAAAATTTTGAACTGTAAATAAAATATTTATTTATTGTTGTTATAATTCCATAAATTTTCTTCTTACGATTACTCGATTATAAAACATAAGAGAGATGCATTATGCAATTGAATAGTTATATTTATGAAGAGACAAGTGCTTTGTACGATGTAGGTTTGTGTGACAGTCCGCAGCCGCAGTCGGCGACCAAGCGTTGTAAGTCATTCCTTTTGTATCTAACATTCTGTATTAATAAGTGCTGTTTCTTTACGTGTACCTTCACGAGTTTGAGGACGAAAGTGTTGGAATGAGGTTCGTTAGTATACTGAAACAGGCTTGTGCAGAGAATCAAATTGGTAAATCTATTATGTATCGCACACGATTCATTTTATTGTTAATAAAAAGATAATGATAATACGAGAAACTGATTTTTATTTCACTACTCCTTATCTTATTATCACATCATTTTTATATCAAAACTAATATCAATACTTCTAATTGACCGATCGAGCGCGATACGTGAGCGAGTGTCTCCGTTTTAGTTTAGGCAAAAATGCTTTCGTATGGCTGTCCGGCCGGCCGGCGTCTGTTTTCCTCTACAGGTCGCATTTCTCAACCGATTCTCGTGAAATTTTGTAAGTGTGGCGGATTAGGTTGAGACCGCCACAAGCTGCGTAGAATTCTTCCTCTCGACGATCCGGTGCGTCCTACCTAGCCTACCTAGATAGATAGGAATTCTTCTAGCCTGCCTGTTCCGGGTCTTCTTTATTCCTACTTCGCCCAGCCTACTTAGGGTGGTCTTCAAGCAGGTTTCAGTAAAACACTACTTCTTTCTTCAGTTGTCCAGATTCGTGTGCCCTGTGCGACGTCGCTTCGGTGAGTGCCGGTTGCGTGAAAATGCGCGAATATTTATAGAGCGATCGCATGGTGCAACGAAATAGTGGCGCATTAAGCGCTTTTTTAACATAAGTAGATACAAGTTTAAATATAGTAGGTACAAAGCTACATAAAGGCCCGTGTTGTGCCGATGTGATTAACTGATACTATTTGATTGCCGCTTTCCACTTTAGGTGGTTCTATCTGTGGAATCGGGTCACTGTGCAATAGTGTATGATGGCGTCTCGTACAGCCTTCTTTGGTGCAAGGTTTTGCTTTGCAGTTAATGCTACGATGACTGGTCTTAAGACACTTGAAACAGGCTTTGATTGTTTTTACGGTTTCCCAGCGTTCTTTAACAGATGGTGCCTCAAATTGGTTGCATTTCTGGAGTTCATGTTCTTTTTTACATAGAGGACATCGCAAGTTAATAGCTGCGAAGACTGTTTCTTTCTTCTTCGTACTCCGAATCCGACTGGAAGTCGTTTTCTTCTTCATCTTCCGTATCTGAATCGTACCGTGTTGTGTTGACTTTGCGAGGTGGCGGTCTGGTTTTAAAAGGTTCTTTTTTGATGCGAGGTTTACTATCGTCTTCGAATATTTCGAATTGATCCGCGATGGTGTTGAGGAATTTGGAAAGAGATAGCAATATCGGCTCACTTTCATGCGTTGCTCTGTATTCGTGCCATCTGAATGTAACTATCATATTCATTTTGTCTATTATTTTCTCGGATATGTCGTGGGAATATAAATATTCAATTTTGTTCATTTTTTTGATCGTGTTTACACTGTTCGTCACGGCGCTCGCGAATGGTCCGATTCCTTTGATATCATTGCCTATAGGTGGTAATTTCCTTAAGGTAGCGATTTCGCTCTTTATCAGGAATGTTGGTCTTCCAAAACGTCGTTCTAAAGCTTGTCAAATTTCCTCAGGATCTTGGCTTGTGTACATAAGTGATTTCACCGAGTCTCTAGCTTGACCTTTTATGGCTCTTCTTAGCCTAGCTACGTTCTCTATATCGGAAAAGTATGTTGCAGTATCCTTGTAGGTAGCGCGGAAAGAAATCCATTCTCGCGCATTTCCGTCGAAGAAGTGAAGTTCGTTGATGTATTTTGGTGGTGCTTTTGATCGCTTCCATGATTGCGGAGGCGAGATCATCGATGCCGTTTTTCTTGTGTTTTATTTGTTTGTTGTTGGTTTGTTTGACGGATTCGTCGACCCAGTCGGCGACTACATCTTCGTTGTCGATTTCGCTCAAATCCGAAGTGTCATTGTCTTGATCATCTAGCTGTACTAGTTCTATCTTGGTTTTTGCTAGGGCGGCTTCGACTTCTAACCGTTCCTTCTCTTTTTGTTGAAATTCCAGTTTTGCTTGAAGTTCCGCTCTTTTCTTGCTTGAACTCGCAGAGTGTCGTGATCCATCCGTGCTACGATTTACCAACGTACCCTCCGACCTATCCTTGGGGTGTTTTCCCCTTCTTGTCTCTGTGCTCTTTGTACTAGTTTCCGTACTTGTGGTGTATTCCGATGTATTTGAAGATGTCGTCCTTTCAGATTCTTCAGATTCCGCCTGTGTCTTGGCTTGGCTTCTTGTCTTGCTTTGACTCATCCTCTTCTGAGCGGGGACTTGATTGCAGGCCCTACGGTCCCTACTACCCTATCAGTACCACTCGAGGGCCTCGAAAGGCACAACTAGCAGCGATGGATCGTGCAGGATAGGAAAGGTGGGAACCACCCGACAGAGGGTGTTGTGCGCGACTAAAGTGCTCGGGTGCGGGGGGATAGTCCGCACCGTCTGACGTGCCTTCCAGGAGGTCAGTTAGTCCGCACACATCGTATCGACGCCGGTCGGACTGTTCGGTAATGCAGAGCCTTGAAAAAGGCAAATTACCGGTAGCGTCGTCCGTTACGCTACTCCGCCTTTACGACGTTAAACCAAGCACTACCCCGTGTTGACACCGTTAGGGGGCGGTAATGTGGCCACGATTTGATCGTGTAAGAAACAAGACCGTTTGTCGTATTTCTCTTCAAGGAGCTGCGCCTCTTCTGTGATGTTCTGTGGCTGCTCTTCTTCTGTGGCTGCTCCTCTTCTGGGGCTGCTCCTCTTCTGGGATGTTCTATGGCATCTGTGCTGTGCATGGTGCTGTGGGACTGCATGCTTTACGACGACCTAAGGGTAGAGATGCTGGACGCGATTACGCATCCGGGCGCGATCCACGGCTCGATACACTTCGGAACTAGTGAACAGCGTCGAGAACTTCCACGTATTCAAGAGGTTCGCTAGTGGATGGCACCGTAGGAGGAGACTTGAGGAGGTATAATAGGAACGTATATATGTAACGTGTATTAGGTCTATATATAAATAGAATCATACTTTGTGTACTTTTATGTATATTGGAACGTATGTTTATGTATGTATTATAATTATCACGTAGCTTTTGGGAAGGGAGGGAACGGAACGGATCTCGGGCAGCCTGGTGACGAGGTCCGTTTTGTGTATGACTAGCCCCAGAAGGGGGAGAGTGGCGGGACAATGTGCATAGGTAAATTTGTAGAGCGGTGCAGCGTACTTGTGCGGTGCATCGTTCGCAGTTTCGGTCCGTATAACCGCAAGGTTGGTTGGACCATGGGCGGTTGGAGGGTGACCCACGTCAGTGGATGGTTGCACTTCACAGGGACGGCTTCCTGCACGACAGCGCCACCCGACTCCTTCAAATCGGCCGGGATTCCTTCTCCGCAGCAGTGTCTGCTGGCCCCTGCCAGTAGACGGTTGCACTTCACGGTGACGGCCTGGCACGATCTGTGCGACGTTGATGCTCGTCTCCACGTCCAACAACACCCGGCGCCTCCAGCAGCGGTGTTCCAGTAGTCTCCGTACTACTTGAACCAAGATGCGTTCACTGGGGGTGTGCCAACAAAAGTGCGTTGGCTGGTGAGGCACACGAAGTACTAGTTCTGGTGAAATCCTTCTTGAAAATCCGGCTCGAATGGACCATTTACTGTGGCGGATTAGGTTGAGACCGCCACAAGCTGCGTAGAATTCAGCCTCTCGACGATCCGGTGCCTCCTACCTAGCCTACCTAGGTAGATAGGAATTCTTCTAGCCTGCCTGTTCCGGGTCTTCTTTATTCCTACTTCGCCCAGCCTACTCAGGGTGGTCTTCAAGGAGGTTTCAGTGTGCACTGTGCGACGTCGCTTCGGTGAGTGCCTGTTGCGTGAAAATGCGCGAATATTTATAGAGCGATCGCATGGTGCAACGAAATAGTGGCGCATTAAGCGCTTTTTTAACATAAGTAGATACAAGTTTCAATATAGTACAATGCTACATAAATACAAGTGAATACAAATATTATTTCTAGGTAAGTAGGTATAGTATACTAGGTAATTCCTAAGTAGGTACAAATGATTCCTAAATACAAATGTTATTTCAAAGGTAAGTATGATATAGGTCTTTATTAAAATGTAGGGTATTTGTAAAATCTAGACCATCATTTAGATCTCTATAGGTAGCGGTGTTTGGTGTTTATCGACGATTGTCAACAGTGAGCAGGTTCTATAACTATATCGTTTTTTTTTTATCTAACTATATAGATTTATAGATAAATGTTATATTTCAGTCATTTCGAAAAAAAATCGCGAAGTCTATAGCTCACAGAGCCATTAGTTATATAAACATACATAATGGTAACTTCTTTAAGTTGTCGTTAAGTATTTACTTATAGCGTAGCTTGCAAAAGACTAGAAAGAAAACAAGTAATCACTCACCATTCAGATAGGCAGTAAGTACCTGTTTGAGCATATACTTCTTCTTCTTTTTATTATCGTGACACTGGTTATTTCAATCCAGATCGATAGAAAGATCAAAGTTTTTTATCCTTCGTCATTTGAAAGTACTAGATATAAGTACAGAGACTGAATATTCATATACCTACACCACCTTGTATCTTTGTGAGTGTCCCTAACAATTAGAAAAAAGTTGCGAGACTTTTGTGAGGTTATGAGGATATTTTATTTCGCTCTAACACGCTCAATCCGTTTCCGAACTCTGCAACTGTTACTTACCTGCTTAAAAATATGTCTTATACCCATCGAGTTAGGATCCTATAGTCACAATCAGACAAATAAAATGTCCGCTTAACGCTTTTTTAACGTTTAATACTACATTATGGTACTAGTGTGTAATGTTGGTGATTACCGCTGAGGCGTCATTGAGACCCGAGCCGTTAGGTTAGGTTTAAGAGAGCCGAGGACGGTAATCATCAATACACAGGTGTATCATACGACGTTTTTCAACACACTTGTGAATAAAAAAAAAAAAAACTCATTTTATTTAGTAGATAAAAAGTTTAATTTCAACAGTGAAAACGAGTTGGGAAAAATTATTCGCTATGGCGGGAAAAATTAATCAGTTTTCCTATGCGCGCGCATTGCGATCAGCCACAGACTAAAGGGTGAGGTTTTTTTTTTATTTTCCGCGCATAGGGTTTGCGCCTATTCTGCCAGGTACAATATGGGGAATTTAAAGGTTTCTTTTATTACAGAGAAAACAAAATTTATATTTGAGTGATAGTTTTATTAATTAAACACGTACGAGTTACAATTATCTATTTAAATAAGAAGTTGCATGAAATGAGCAAGCAATAGGAACATTAATTTATTTATTTTTTATTAATTTCTATTAAATACGATCTTTTTTTGAATAAAAACTTTTTTAAGGACAAAGCACCTCAACCAATAAAATTAAAAAAAAACTATAACTCATTAGTGAGTTATAGCAATGAAAATGTCACAGTTTGATTATGGGTGTCATTCTGTGCCTAATTGCGGTAACCATAGAGCCACTTTATGAGCAAGTGTGTTGAAAAATGTATTTAACATAACACCAACATAACACTCGTGCATTAATAACTCACTTTGCGCTCCGTGCAACAATCTACTATTGTTTTATTTTTTATTATCTGCGCCCCGCGGAATCATCCGTGTTTTCTGGTATAAAAAGTAGGTAGCATATGTGTTTGTCCAGGGAATACCCCGAGTACCTATTAGCAGATACCTCATAAGCTATCTGCCAATAGGTACCTATAAAGGTAGGTATTAAACTCACATTTCACATTATAATACCTCATTATAATATTTGTTTAAATAGCGTCTCAACTGCTCCCACTGTTACCAGTTCGTACGCATGGCTTTGAGAGAATTGTTATGACATTACGTACAAGCGACATTGAACACTTATTAAACAAGCAGATAACGTCTACATTCGAGCAAATGTCATTGCAAACGATATAATAACAATATATGGGTATGTAGAACGGTGCTCGGACATTTTTTGAGTGTTGTCAGCTATAGGACGACCTCTGTGGCGCAGTGGGCTAAGGTTCGGCTGAGACGCAGAAGGTTGCGGGTTCGATTCCCGCCGCGGGACACATGTTTGTATCATACAAACATGTGTCCCTGCAAGTATTTGTCTTGGGGCTGGGTGTTTCTATGTTTAATTTAATTTTAATTTTTTTAATTTTTAATTTTTTTAATTTTATTCGTTTTAGGAAAACTTACAGCTATGTAGATACATTGTTATGATATACATAATATATGCAAGGCATATATTTTACAGAGAGCCAATTAAAAGTTTCCACTTGTAGTTAAAAAAAAAGAATATAAGTAAGTAGAAATACAGTAGCATACGACGGATTCTAGAAAATCATTGAATGCAAGAGATTTTGAAAAACAAATTAATAAATAAAACAAAACAATTACATAATGAGTAAACTACGATTGATTTACCAAGAAGAATTTATCATTGAGTATGCGCTTTAACTTACTTACTGGAGTGTTGAAAATGTCAATCAAAATGAAATATGAAATATGAAAATAATTCAAAATGAAATATGTATGTATTTACAAAAAAAAGTCTAGAAGTAGTATATCTGTCATGTGGTACCCATAACACTAGCTCTGCTTACTATGGGGCCAGATGATGCTGTGTGAAATGTCTGATTTTACTTATATTTATTTATTAATAGATTGGGACTTTATAGGATTCTAGCTCGATGCTTATACCACACCTACTGAGAAACTTGCCCATTCCTTTCCCAAATATAGTTTAGAATAGTACATTGTACACCTAGGCGAGAAAGTGCCCAATTCATATGGAGTGTGTCATTTGAGGGCTACTAAAATGCGGGACGGAAAAGTCTATGGAATTTCATTTCTAACGCGTTTAGCGGGAGAGAAAAGCGTATGGAAATCCATTTCTAACGTGTTATTTTTTTTAATTTCTTCATAGATCAGCCGGTAGTTATGGTTATTTTCATTATAGGTCAAACGACAAAAAGTTTTTACCCCAAGTCCGCCAAATGATTTATTCCTCTTCCGATTTCCGAACAATGTTTTGATAAACCCAAGTAATAAAGGCATACGCGGGAATTTCTTCAAAATTTTAATTTGGGTTTGGTAATTTTATTAATTTAAATTTCAATTAAAAAACAATTCTCCTTTTTTTGTCCTCGGTGTAGTATAAAGCACTATGTATCACTCGGGAGAAAGTGCGATTCCTACCTCGTGCACACTCGATAGGAATTGGGCACTTTCTCGTCTAGGCGTACAATGTACTATTTCCATGATCTTTTGAATAGATCTGGATGTGAAAAAAACCTGGAACCTTGGAAAATAATTATCGAAAACCTTGGAAAGTATTTATCGTATATGTACCTATTTGCAATGATGAGAACTTTCACTACGCCCGATGCTCTTTCGGTTTTCAGCGACCAACCTGCCCATTGTCCAATATGTATTTTACATTTTTGTACTTTCATTGTGATTTCCGAAGTCTTTTCATGGGTGGCTTTTCCTTACTTTTCTTTTACGCCGTTGTCTTGGTTTATTGTTACCATTCCAATTCCAAGTATGCATAGGGTTTGGTATTTGTATGTATTTCTTTTTCAAATATTAATAGGCCTACATATTTGAGTCTTTTGGAGTTGATACCCTGGCCCGTAGGGAACAGGAGCCCACCGCGTTTTCAAAATTATCTCACGGCGTCTGGTAGATACATTGCGTGACCCAAAAGCAGAGTCCTATCTGGCTCAGCTTATTAGCATTGCCATTCCACGTGGCAACCAGTGTCTTGGGAACGCTGCCCTCTGGCAGTTATCTGGATCAGGTGAGCTATCTATAGATCGTTTTAAACTGTCCTGAGATAGTCAACTGTTTCACATGTATTATATATTACCTATTGTATATCATTCTGTACATTTTTGTAAATAAATGTATTTTTCAAATAAGTATATTATTACCTACCTATGATATGTCTTATAATGTTTATATGCTAGCTATATGTTTAAACTACTTTGTTATTCCTAAAGCTTTGTTCACCTTAATCCCATCTGTAGGTGTATAATATTATTCATCTGCACTCCTCCCGCTCAGTTGCATTTGGTAAATCATTACCGTAGAGGTGTATTGTCGACAACAATTTGTAGAACGTACCTGATAATTAGGTACTTAGTACTCAAGATAGTTATGGTGGTAACGTTTTTAGTAGGTAAATTTGGCTTGCGAAATTGCCAAGTACAGTGCAAATATAACTCAATGGAATTTGCGTTAAGTTTTTCCAATATGTGCAGTTGGTACTAGGTATGTAGGTTGTAATACCTACATACCCATACAATATTACATATGCACCTACGACATATGCGTTAGCATTCTATTAGTTTGTATATCCCTACTATATTATAATATTACTACATTATTTATATGTTATATTATGTTATAATAATAATTATAATAATAAAGTTATTACATTATTATAATAATTAAAATAATTTTATAAATGCGAAAATAACTCTGTCTGTCTGTCAGGTTTTCACGCCTAAACCGCTGAGCCGATTTTGATGAATTTTGGTATACAGATACATGGGACCTTGGAGAAGGACATAGTCTACTTTTTAGGTAAGTACCACGTGTGCGAAGCCGCGGGCAGCAGCTAGTTAGACATATTCGTAAAGATGACATACCAAATAATAATTCTCAAGCAACATCAAACCTTCTTCGTTAATGGCATGTGTCATAATAATGTCAATTTACCATTGCAAGTGTTTACCATATTGTTAGTAGGTATGTCACTAAGTCGTATCTTGTCGTGTGACATTTGTTATTTTATATAAATGGTGTCTTTCATATATTCATATGAAATAATTACACGGATTATTTTTGCTCGAATCACAACGAAACACAAAGTTTTTATTCCAATTATTCACGCCCGAGTTACCTAATAACTCCAGCTCTATTTAAATAAAAACACCAAAATAACTAATAAACCAAAAATAACTTGAGAAAAAATAATAATATAAGAGCACAATGTTTGCTTCGCAAGACGGCCAAAGATAATCTATATCAAATATATTTACTCGAAAAACCTACGCACGTTTCCTGATATGGTTTTTAAAATGGCGCGAAAAGTAAAACATTCTTTATTCACACAATAACAAATATACGATGCAAAACTCGATTCCAAATCCATCAATATCATTTTTATTTGATAGACAAAAGATAATAAAAAGACTGGAGGTTACAGGCGACGTGGGTCGACCCTCTGAGGAAAAGCACTATTTCAAATAGACCGAATTACCTACGTAGGTAATTCGGTCTGTACGTACCTGCCTATTTTTTAGTTAACAAAATAGCACAAAACTTCGCAGTCCGTATAGGTAGAGCTTTTATGCTCTACATATTTAAAAAATTTAAACATCGTGTAACCTCGTAACTCGTTGCTACGAGATGCTACGAGATGCTACGAACTTATAAAAAATCGAACGAAAGTTACCCATCGGAAAATTTCGGGCAGCAAAGAGAAATGATTTTGTTACCTCTATCTAAAGGCTCATTAGCTCAGTGGGACGCGAGGGCTCGACGGACAAATCGACGGTATTTACGCTGTGGTGGCTCACTGCCCGCCACGCCATGAGCCATCCAGTGCCCGTTGGAAATGGACCGGCACCATATCAAATTACTCGCTTGCGTCGCACTTGGATACTTACTAATTGGAAGTACGTAAGGCTGTTATTTACGACTAAAACAATAGTTATAACAGCTCAAATAATATATTCAACCAGTGTTTATCTATTTTAAAAATTGAATGTAAAGTTACTACAATTGGGAACGTTAAAAGTTTTGTTTTTCATGCAGTCGTCCTGCTGTGCGATTATTCCATAAATGAGGTTGGCGCACTGACATGAAATAAGTATTAATGAATTTTTAGCGGATTGGCGATATATTTATTGAATTGAAAGGTTCGAATATAAAAAAAAATTTTTTTACGTTAGCGGTTAAAATGCACTCACTTTTGCACTCGGGTTTCGAATGATAAACAGAATCTTTTCGAGGTTGTGAGAAGAAAATGTATTTAAAACTAGCTTAAATAGTATACAATAACACGACTCTATAGATTAAAATAACTCTGTGTAAAAAAAATCTCTTTTAACATGAATAAAACACGTGAAAAACTATGGTAGGTATGATTTTAAAATTAAATATTTAAATAAACTAACTTTGGCACTAAACCAGACGCTCAAACTCCGCGATGCGTTTATTTTTAATTGCGTTCTTCAAAGTTTTGTCACAACTCTGTTCGGATCGCTACACGAACCAAGTTTTTTATTTATGCCACTTTTTTCGTTCGGGTGCTTAAAAACCTTACAAAACTAGTGTTAGGTATCTAACTATATTTTTCAACCTTGCTACGAGTACATCACAATTTGACCGAGCTTTCACAATTTTCTGTTTATCTAAGTTGTTTTAAATAAATTAGCCAGGTGGATGTCGGACCAAGGTTGACCCTGGAAGGCTTCAACACCAATGAGTTAGCAAAAAAAATATTCGTATGGAGCTTTTATGGTTTTTTGAGGATTTTAAATAAGGCTGTTACTCCTAACCTACTTAAATCCTACCAGCCATGATAGTTCCTTCTAATTTGAATGCTAATATTTTGAAAACTTTGTTGTTTAGCCAAAACTCTAAATCACTTTACATATATGTAAAGTGATTTAGATTTTTTCCCCCTTTTAGGGGAAGTATCCTTAAAAAACGTTTTTTAACGTTTTTGGTTTATAACTTTGTAGAGGCCGCTAATGCATAGTACCGTGCAATTATTTGCTCGATCAGATTTATTGTCTATGAGCAAGAGCTCTGCTTAGGAGTGGATAGGATAGGACAGACAGACGGATAAAGCGAAACTAAAAAGAAAAAGAGAGACAGTGAGGTATCGAAGTACACGAAAACTTCATCGATGTATACAATTTTTAGATTTTCGTTGATTTCATCAGCTCAACCGATTTTGTAAAAATTTAAATGGGACCACCTGTGAAGTATACCTTTTGAAACAAAAAATAATTTTCCAAAGCGGTTCTGGCGTTTTCGAGTAATCGGTGAACATACATAAAAAAAAAAGATTCCGATGAATTGAGAACCTCCTCCTATTTGATGATGTCGGTTAATGAATAAGAATAACACAAATATTACAACTATCAGGGTTCCTTTTAGATTTCGAAAAAAAAAACTCAAAACTATGTTTCCGATTGTTGCTTACATAGAGTAGGTAAGAGGTACATAGAGTAGGCAGAATTATATCGGTAGTACAATTTTGTGTTTTTTATGCCTTTAACTAAAATTACAAACTTATTGATAGGCAGACAATGGTGGCAATTCGGTTGGTTCATTTCTAAAATTAGGAATTGTCTAAAATATATTTTAGTTAGTCATAGCACTTGTAAAAGCTATTGGGTTGGTACCATCTAACTAAATTAGGAACGCTTTTAATTTTATTAGATAAAATAAAATTAGGATAAGTTGGTAACAGCAGAATACTAAAGTTTCATTTGACAGTTCTAAGCCTAATTTTAGCTAAATGTAGTTAGGTTGGTGCCAACAGAATTGAGGCCAATCACCTACTATTTATCCGTAGGCATGCGGTGTATTTTGTTTTACCGCCCAGCATCGCCCAATTTATCTTATTCGCGAACAATTTGAATAAAAGCTTCGCGGCTGTAAACGCTTTTCCGGAGCCTAAAGCCGTGTTTATCATTTATCTTTCGATGTTGAGTCGGGATGTAAGGTATCTATCTACTGCTTTTGCGGATACGTAAGTATTGAATGAACCAATCTGATTAGCGTCTTTTTTCATAAACACTTGCTCTATTCAAACGGCAACCATGTACATACATATGAAAAGCCCATATGTGCAAAAGAATGTGCCCAGGAATTGCATGATCTCATTCCACCATCTCCCTTTCACAACAGGACAAGCAGACGTACCGCTCAATACCATCCAGACCTTGTCAGTCTACCGCCCTTAAGAACAAAGCGCTTTGCTTCCACATTTATAATGCGTACAGCCAATTGGAATGCTTTGCCGTCCTCTGTCCTTAATGAAAACTACAACCTGGGTCTCTTCAGGTCAATAGTAAATAGGTATCTTCTAGACCTACGTGCCCCGTCGGCGGCCACATCGTCGCTTAACATTAGGCGAGTTCGTGGTCAAACGTAGGTCTATCTATAATAAAAATAGCCTTACTGCACCCGACTGCCTGTAGCTGTTCATATAAACAGTAGTTTCCTAAATAAATTTAATCGATTAATGAAAGTGATAGTGAAGCAAGCAGGTAGAGTATATGGATCGTGAGCTAATGGACGGGAATGAAATCCCGATCGTTAGGTAAGCTACCTACCATCCCACATTATTTGTTTGGAAGCTAAAACACCTGGCCCGCTCGCCCGCTGCCGCTGCTTCAATTTATTCCTACTACAGCGATGTACCTACGTCTCCATATTTTTCTTTTTCACAAATAGGTATAAATACTCGTATGTAGTGTAAGTATCTATGGCGAAAACACGTACATACCATACCTACTATGTATGTAGGTAAAATTGATATTTTTAAATAGATGAATAAAAACGTCGCTACGTATTTCCCGCCATGGAAATTTCGAAGTAGCTAAATGTAAACGATCAAACTTATTGATGAAATTATTTTGAGGTAGGTAGGTAAATAAGTAATTTTAACGATCTTCATAGAATTTTGTACGCCTCCATTTTTGTTATTGTTTTATCATCATCAAAATTCTTAAATTGGATATCGTCTGTATTCCACAAACCAATATCAATAAAAGTTTAAACTGAAATTGCCCACATATACCTAAAACGAAATTGTAAATTTCGCTACCTACTTGCTACCGAAATAACATTGTAGTGCTTATTTCGTAGCGTTGCTGACCGCATTGCGCTCGTCATAGGCCTCTATTGACGCTTGTAGGAAGTAACACTGCACCACAAATTAATAATTTTCTGGACGAGAGATTGTTGCTGCGTAAAATAAAGTTTGACTTGACTTTCATCAATGCCTACCTACGTCTACCTAACTCTAAAGAGGTAATTATTAGTAGGCACCTATTTATAGTTATGGAAGCAGCTGTTTTATGCTGAAAGTACATACCGCCGAACCGTCTGCGCCGAAAGAATATTATCGTTGAAACAGCTTTCAGAATCGGCTTTCCCGGTGAAAAAGGTAATAAAAATAATTATAATATAGAAACCTGACATAAAGTCAGGTTTCTATATTATGCCAACATCAGCTAGTACCAAAACAAAACGTAACATACCGATTCTTGTTTTTTTTGTTGTTTGTACTATTTCTTGCTAAATCGTAAGTTTTTCTATGAGAGAAGAATCGGTATTTTCTGATTTTCACAGAGAAATTAGCTGGTGGATTTTATTGGCATTGCTATAGTGGTAAAACGAAAGCTGCCGAAACAGCTCGTTAGAGTCCAGTTTAGATGATTTATAACTGGTGGTGCCATCCTATGATTAATTACTAGCCCGTGAGAAAACTATCGCGCTCTCCCTGATGCTTCATTTATTTGCACGGAAGTTCCTAGTCTATGCTCCTTTCTAGACTGGCTAGTAAATATGTAAAATTTTTGAGCTTTCCTATGAATGATAAAGGTTAAGGCCTACGCATTATTACTTATATGCAATCAATAATATCTCGGCATTTATCCCAAAAGCTACCTACTTCGGAACAGCTAAGTATCTGATAAGTCCCAAATTTAATAGGGATTTTCGTGTGAGCCGCGGGGCCTGCACGAATGGGTCGTGTTATGTAGGTACCTACATCACATAGATCTCGTCAAATGCTGGCTATTGTGCTGAAAGTTTGGGTTCAGTTGGAATCAGAAATGTATGTTCATTTTAATCTCAAGGGAAATCGCACGGCCGCACCGCAGCAGCCTTTCCATATTAACAAAACTTTAATCTAACCGGTGAGCCCCTGTGGGAAGGCTGTAGTAGCGAAGCTAAATTTTTGTGGCTAGTAAATTTTCTTTAAGTCCGTCTCGTGGCAGGCGGCCAAAGCTACCCATGTGTTCTTAAAATTACATTTTATGCCATTGCCGGTACGTAACTTGTTAAAACACATATTATAAGTAATATCACCTTTAGTACATCCCTTGAGCGCGCGAGTCGAGGCACATGTGTTTACCGTTTCTATTTACAAAACAAACGAACTTCACTTGAGAAATAACTCATCTAAAATACGTACAATACATCTTCTGCTAACAACGTAGCTCGTTTCAGCTGCAGACAAAATGACGGAGTATATTTTCAGCCACTATCAATAACGTTCCCTGTATCAAAGTATCGTATTGTTCGCTTGTTTTGCATTTTGTCTTCTCTATTTTCCCTACGAACACAACGCAGTGATGGACTTCGGAGAAACGATCTTTTGACGAATTGCGACGTGTGCACTGACAACGCAGCGCCAGCGACCCGTCTAGTCTAGACGTCACAGAACGTGCCTCCTTCAGGCTCAAATGTGAATGCACTCTCTTCACGTTGGTTGTTGAAATCACAGGGCAAACTAACATAGTTACTGCTACAATTAAGGCGATACCCTGATTAAATGATTTTGACGCGTATTCACGGCGCTCAAATCGCGATTTTTTTTATCTGAAAACATTCAGATAAGGATTTCTGAAAAAAGAAATAGAAATTAAAATATTTATTTATTTATATTTAAATAAACGTTTATGTTGTGACATTAAGATGTTATATATACATTGTTTTAGTCTCAAACAAAATGAGTAATGCTTTAATTAGCTTACTTTTCGCCTATTAATGAAGCTGTAACGTACCTAAAACGACGTAAACTTTGATGATGATTATTGAATATTTAAGACATTATTTCATAATCCCTACTAACATTATAAATGCGAAAGTAACTCTGTCTGACTGTCTGTCACGTTTTCACGCCTAAACCGCAGAACCGATTTAGATGAATTTTGGTATAGAGATAGATCAGACCTTGGGGAAGGACATAGGCTACTTTTTATGTAGGTACCACGCGCGTGAAGCCACTGGCAGCATCTAGTTAAATCATAAAACTAACAGTTACATTAAAAACAATTGAAACAAGGAAGTAAGAGGCAACATATTGAAAATACATACTACATTTCTTTTATTAGTCCTCCTCAATTAATGAGTCACTAAATAGCGGAAAAACAAAGACATTTCTTCCATACCAATGTTAATTTGCTATGGACAGCATCTTAAGCTATCAATTCCTTTATCTGGCACATAAGTACCTACTTACTCTCAGTATTTCGCAAAGTCCGGTGAATTATTGGATTTTGAGTTTTATAAGTACCTACTAATTCTACTCAGGTACTTAGAAACTTATCAATGTCAGTACTTAGAGTGATACATAAACTTTTAAAACTTACTTCAGTAGGTGGTATAAATATTTTTTTCGCTCAAAGATTCCAGCAGCATCAAATTTAGTGCATTTGAATATTCTATATGAATAAGTATGCTTAAATAAATATTTTTTCAATTCATTAGATTTTTTCTTTGTTGGTTTTTTTATTATGATCCTATGTGTAATTCAAACTGCCAAGATATTGCTTATTTAAGTAAGTACCTGTTTCGATCCTGCAAGTTATCTGGCCATTGGTTTTCATTAAATATGTCATTTGTTTTCTGTAAAGAAAAACAATAATTTGAACAAAAATAGAAATGAAACAATAACAGTTACATAAATCAGAAACAAAATTTATAAGTATTTTTCTATTCTTATTTTATTATTAGTTATTTCGAACTAGTATGGTGAAAGGATTAATTATAGTGTGCCTGAGAAACTCCTTTCGTGCAATTTAATATACTTGAACTACTTATCTACAACAAAAATATAAGTACATACCCTAGATATATTTATTTCTAAGGTCACCGATACCTACATCTCTATACATTTTGAAGATATTACAGAGGCCCAAAACCATAAACCTCTACGGTATTTCCAAGAAAATTGAACACAAAAAAGAATATTACGAACCAACCAAAAACACTATCGCAAATAGGTTCACGCTCGTGTGTTCGTGTTATCAGTAGTTCCCACATATGGAAATGTGGGCTTATTTGATTTGCAGGGGTTTCAAAGGCCATGTAATCCTACAAACGCCTGTCGCGGTAGTTCAGAGACAGCACTGTGAGTTGCTTTCGTAACACCAGTAGGTAGGTACTCTTACTTCCCAATTGTTCACGGTAAGCGTGTTTCATCCATCAGCGTGTCGAGCAGCACATTAACTACCGACGTTTGTTACGTTTCTACAATTGCACAAGTTGTTTGGTCGTAAGTTTGTCATGTCTGCTTTGACGGAATAAGCCACTTTGTTTGGCAATGTATTGCAGTATATATCTTTAGGTGTAGCATCGTTATGTGGACTTGAAGGAGTTTTGTCATGAATCCCATTTTGGCTATCATGCAGTAAATGTCTGATTTACTGTCACTAAATATAGAATATTATAATATAGTAATATTATAGTTATTATAGTATAGCAACTAGCTTACATAAGACTGGATATCAACTGTGATTTAATAATAACAACTTAATACAAAATATTTGATAGTCTGTTATAAACAAAGAAAGTGGTTGTCAATAGACAAAGTGTCATTTCACGAACATTATACGATCAATAGTTTTAACAGCAGTTTAAATTATGGAACGAAGTTCCATATCGCACGGTACGGACTTGGCGGATGGAGGGTAGGCGAAAAAAGGGTAAGATTTTTCCGTCACGATTTTCCATCACGACCCCTTTTTTAAGTGTAGACGGTTTTCCATAGGGTGGACGTTATTCATCCACGAATTAATTAATTAGATGACCATTCGTTCATCATTGTACATCATTCTATTTTTCTAATACATTAGATGTACAATAAAATGTTATTTTCCAAAACTCGAAAAAAAATATTCAATACGAAATTTCCTACCATTTCTTTAATTCATTCGTTATTTTTGTGTTTCATTTAATTGTTCTCAGACGTTAGTAATTTATTCATTTGTATATGTTAATCAATAATACAATACGTTTATCAATAATAATATACTACGAACGGAACTTCGTTCCAACCGAGTGTACCACGACACTCAAGCATTTTTTTTTAACTAATAGGTACTATTGTTTTGTGTGTTTTTTTCCTTACATTTTTTTATACATTTTGTATGATCTAGTTATTTAATTAGTATTTTAAATTACATGAAATATCCACTTACTTTTTGTTTAAGTTTGTATACAATAACTGTGAAAAATGACTATGAGTTATAACTTTTTTGTTATGTTTATGTAGAATACTGCCTGTTTACATATAACATATTTTTTTTAAAACCACCGGATTTATATACGTACTATTTTGTCGAAGGAGGCTCCGACATTGTTTTGATTCATAGATAGAACATCTTCATCAGGATGAGTTAGATCCGGTCCGCTCGTTCGCAGTGCGACCCGTGAAGATGAATCGAAACAGTGTCGGAGCAGCCTCCATCGATAAAATTATACGTGAGTAAGACCCGTGTTTTTCAAAATGTATAGTACTCCTCACGAAAGTTTTGAAAGTGAAATAAAATAAAATTAAAAACAATTTTTTTTTGAACATACTATTCCTCTATCCTAGAATCACTTAAGTCATTCTAATGTCAAAGAATAAAGATGGCAACAGATTAAAACAACACCTTTATTAAATACTCTATAACTTTAATTAAATGAACTTGCTTTCTACAAAATACTGCATCTCCAAAATTATAAGATACCTAAATACTAAATACTGCGAGGACCAATCCATAGGTTGAACAAAGTATGTGTAGAAGCATAAAATTTCGTGCAACAAATTATAAACATTTGTTAACTCAGATTTATCAAAAGGTCCCTAAATGTTGAGTTCATTAATGCTGGTGTTTTTTGACATGCTTATTATTCAAACAGGCGCGTCTTGATTGTAATTTATGTAAATACGAAGGAAGGTAGGTACACTTAGCCAACAAGCCCAGCAAGCCCAGGAGGGTATGCTTCAAAGGGCATCAAATATGCCTTTCTAATGTAACTGACAATGACGGTAGTTAATAGGCATTGAATCTATATATGACGCACAGGATTTGACAAATATTGCAGTACGTTTGACCTACGTTTTCCATGCTTATAACTTAAATACTAACTTTAAAAGAAGACGACACGTGACGTGAGACGTAGATGGCTACGCTTGGTGCTAGGTAATTAATTATAATTCATTCATTCATTCATTTTCCAGTAAATTATAATTATAATTAATTATAATTTACGTTGCATTCTGGACTGGATTAAATCATATCTCTCTCTGTCAATCCAGATAAAACGCAGATCATTGTAATAGGCAGCTCCAGCGGGCCTAGCACGGCACGATGAGAAATAGTCTTTCCACCTTTTTATCTACCTGTCAGTGGAAATACACCACCACCTGTCCACCACAGGTGGATAAAAACGGGGGAAAGACTATTTCTCCTCGTGCCGTGCTAGGCCCGCAGAATTATATCTAAAATTGTCTGGTTTCATCTCCCTCAGGTGATCTTCGGCCAAAAATCGATTCAGCTGAGTGAATCGGCAAAAACTTATACTTACACATTGACAAGTAACTTTCGTGGCGACCGCACCTGGGTGAAGACAGTCGGAAGGTGTTTGCTTCTGGTGCCTCTCTCAGAAAGCTTCGGAATTTCTTCCCTACCCTTAATAAAATTGCGCTTGCACAATCCATCCTTCTTTTAATTAATTATGCTGACGCCTGCTATCTTGCACCGAAGAGCAACTTTATAAGCTTGAGCGTCTCCAAAATGACTGTATACGATTCATATTTGGTTTGCGCATATATGACCACATTTCTGAAATTCGCAATAAACTCAAGTTGCCAATCCGTTTCCGCCGGAATGCTCACATTCTCAATTTTCTCCATAAATTCTGTTTTCTCCATCAACATTTTTATCTCAAAGAACGATTTGAATTTCTACATTATGTCTAGCCCTTGCGTTCCTCAGATACCAATCAACTCACAATTCCCGTTCACTCCTCTAGCTTCTATGAAAAGTCGTTTACAGTGTAGGCTGTCCAGTGGTGGAACACATTGCCTGTAGATATAAGAAAGGCCAAGTCTCTTCCCATCTTCAATAACATGGTCATAACATTATTTGTCGTGCTGTTACCTACCTATCCTAATACCTTATTTCTGAATTGTTGATATCTTATATAATACCCACTTTTGTGCTATGATTTTATCTGTTTATTATTATACCTATTGTGTATGTATTTATATCAGTATTATTTACAGATTATGTAAGTATATAATTATAGATAAACACAACACTTTATAGTTTTTATAGACCAGTCCATCCAAAGGTTGCCTGGTAGAGATCGCTGTTAGAGAAAAGACCGCCCATTGTATCGCCTTTTATTATAAAATATTTGTTTTTGTAATTTTCATTATGGTATATCAATAAAGAGTTATTATTCTATCTATCTAGGTATTAAGTTTGATTTTGAAAGTGAATTATCTTTAATTATTTTATTTAACAGAACATAGGAAGATCATTTTTATTGTACTTCTGTACAATAAAAATGATCTTGATCAAAAGTAAACGGAGCTTGTGTTATGGGTACCAGACTGATATACTAAATAAATACTGTTTTTTCTATTGTAAAGGAAAACATTTTATACAAACTTAACTATTTTAAAAAAACACACATCCCCGAGAAAAATACTGACAGAATACAAAATTTTGTCCCGCGGCAGGAATCGAACCAGTAACCTTCTGCGTTTTAGGTGGGCTTTGGCCCACTGCACAGAGAGGTCAACGTTGGTAACTTCTAACGTTTTCTTCATGATTCAGTTAGCTTGTTCTTGAATTTGAAAAAGAGTCTAGAATAGAGGACGTACTCGTATATTGATAAAATATTAATAGGTGATATTTAAAAGCTGAGTTAATAGATCATTGGTTAAAGATGGCAAAGTGGCACAGTAAACGGTAAACTACGGTTAACATTTCATTCCAACTTCCTGGAAAAGTGCCGGCTATTTCGGGATTTGGAGAAGTCTCATTAATTCAAGTGTCCGCACGGGCCGACAACTCGCTAAATCCATTTATAATGGCTGACGTTGTGATTTTTGTTTCCACTTCCAGCCACCACCAATCCAAAACTAATTAACGTCTCAAGTGCAACAGCCGACTTCAACAAGTTTTAATTTCGCTAAAGTTTCGCTAGATCATTCAAAGAATACTCTGGATGTTCATAATTATCATGAACAAGGTTCTACCCGCGGCTCTACCCGTATGCCAAATCAATCTTCTATATAATAAAAATCAATTGCTGCTCGTTAGTCTCGCTAAAACTAGAGAACGGCTGGTCTGATTTGGCTTTTGGTTTTGAATTATTTGTGGAAGTCCAGGGAAGGTTTAAAAGGTGAGTAAATATAAAAAAAATGCTTGCTTTTTTATTTATTGATTCTGAGGCGGTACGAAGTTTGCCGGGTCAGCTAGTATTAGATATTATTAGATAGATAGATTAACACTTTATTGTACACAAAAAGAACACAGAAGAAATAATATAAAAGAAATATAAAATAAAATATAATAAAATAAAAGTGTACAATGGGCAGCCTTATGTCTAAAAGCGGTCTGTTCCAGGCAACTACCATGTAAATCCATAATCTGCCTCCAAACATCTTATACATTTTCTTCTTCATTCTTTTTTTGTTTGAATCATCTGTACAGGTTTAGGAAAAAAAAAATTTGTAAAAACTCATTAGAAAAGCTGAAAAATCTAAAATATCTAAATTGGTAAAACGAAGTTTACTGGGTCAATCAAAACATATTTACCTACCTATGTAGGTACTTCTAAGTATTTTCCCTGATGGAAATGTTAGAACTCGACCAATTTAATTAGCGGAAATGACGCAAAATGCCGTAACTTCAGTATCGCTCGCGAGTGAATTTCCGTGTCCTGTCTAATGACCGCGGGGCTGTGCCGCCATTCCGCACCGAACCATAAAAATGTTAATTCCATGTCAAATAAACGAGAACACTCTTAATGTAAAATCGACCTTGAGAGTCATGCGTAAGACATGATATTTCCTCACAGCTTTTACCCGCGGCTTGGCACGTCATTGTAGGCAAAGGCCTTTATAGGACGCAGAAGGTTGCGGGTGCGATTTTTAACGCGAGACAAATGTTTGTGTGATCTGCTAGTATTTGTCTCGGTTTCGGGTGTTTTCTATGTATAATATGTATGTATTTGCAAGTATCAGTCAGTACCTATAACACAAGCTTTGCTTACTTTGTAGCTCACTGATGCTGAGTGAAATGTCCGGTATTATTTATTTATACAAAGTAACATATTCTTCAAGATATCTTACTTGAATATTAGTTAAATTCAAGTAACATATCACACATCTGAGTATCTTCTTACTAAATTTCTTCAAGATCCGTCAGTCGTTTAGCAATGAAAGCGTAACAAACAAACAAACAGACTTAAGCATTTATATTATTTTATAGTATAGCAAGTATAAATTTTGACTGAACATTTGTAAGCTCGTTAGCGACTCGGTAACGTTGAAAACGTGTGCTAAAATCACGTTTTCAAAGCTGTTACAGCATAAGTTGTTGTAGGTTGTAGCTACAGTTTCAGCCACGGACTGAACTGTTCAGCGGTTAAACGAATTAAAGCTACGAGGTTTACGAAAAATAAGGATAATTAAGCGGTTTCTCTGCCACACGAGGTAACCGCAAACTGTGACATTTACCACATCAATTATTTAATAAAAGGGATATTTTCATTTTAATAACTGCTTCAAACGAGGGATAACATGTTTGATTCAAGAATCCACGTAAGTACACATCATCATCAAAAAAAATACATTAAGTAGTATATCAGTTATGTGGTACCCATAATACAAGCTCTACTTACTTTGGGGCCAGATGGTGCTGTGTGAAATGTCCGGGATTATTTATTATTTATCATCCGGCCATAAAGTTAGCAGAGCCTGTGTTATGTATTTATTTTGTTAATACATATTATGCATACAAACACCCAGACCCGAGACAAATACTTGCAGAATAGACAAACATTGGTCTCGCGGCGGGAAACAAACCCGCAATCTCAGCCTTTTGCGTCTCGGCCAGACCTTGGCCCAATGCGCCATATAACACGCACAATAGCAAAAAACGCAAAATAGCTTTTGCGGTAAACTGTTTAGGGTTCCTACCGTTCTTACAGTATGGCCGCGTCCCGACACGCCCGTCATTCTGTCTGTTCGCCTCTAACAAATTCTATGCCAACAAAAACATAAATAGTAAAAAAAGAACAAGTTGTTGTGAGAAACAAGAAACGTTGTGAGATCCATGTAAAACCAAGTCGGTTAATTTATTCAGTCCCTACATAAGGGGCCTTCTGTTTTATGTTATTTATTACGTAATTAGGTAACCTAACAACACCTTATACTGACCATATCAATATTAAAAATCTTTTATATTTTAAATAAATAGATTGACTTGGCCATCGGATGAAAACACAATGTATCACCGAAATGGTGATAATCAATGATTATCACCATATCGGTGACACTATATTTCCTATCTAATGAGACCCCGTTTTGTATGTATTGTAGTTGTAGTAGTGGTATGAGAGATCACATTATGTTGGTATAGTGTAAAAACGTGCGTTTGACCTGTGTTTTTATAGTGTGATGCGCCCACCCAGCTGTGGATCTCGGAGCTCAGGTTTCTGGTCGCATACATTGTGTACCTACATGCAGGATGTTGTGGTGATTTGATACAGGGTGTTGTGGTTGGATGATAAGGAGGTGGTGTTCTTTATAAAAATACTAGTAATATCTGTTTGTTTGTTTTGTTTGTTTGTCCCAGTTCCCACCTCCTCCTAGCTACCATCTCCCATCTCCCATCTCCCATCTCCCATCTCCCATCTCCCATCTCCCATCTCCCATCTCCCATCTCCCATCTCCCATCTCCCATCTCCCATCTCCCATCTCCCATCTCCCATCTCCCATCTCCCATCTCCCATCTCCCATCTCCCATCTCCCATCTCCCATCTCCCATCTCCCATCTCCCATCTCCCATCTCCCATCTCCCATCTCCCATCTCCCATCTCCCATCTCCCATCTCCCATCTCCCATCTCCCATCTCCCATCTCCCATCTCCCATCTCCCATCTCCCATCTCCCATCTCCCATCTCCCATCTCCCATCTCCCATCTCCCATCTCCCATCTCCCATCTCCCATCTCCCATCTCCCATCTCCCATCTCAAATCTCCCATCTCCCATCTCTCATCTCCCATCTCCCATCTCCCATCTCCCATCTCCCATCTCCCATCTCCCATCTCCCTTCTCCCATCTCCCATCTCCCATCTTCCATTTCCGACCTACAAACTTAAGAAAATATGAGTTACCCAAACAAACTTTCATCCCCTATTTTACCCCCTTCAAGGTTGTTTTTTGAGACAAAAAGTATGTTTTTCCCCCAAATGCAATCTTTTTACCAAATTTCATCAAGATCCGTTTAGCCGTTTAGATGTGAAAACGTAACAAAGAGACACTTTCGCATATACTAGCTGATGCCCGCGACTTCGTAGTAGTACAGGATTAGACAAGACGTAGTACAGGATTAGACAAGACATGGGGATATTACTGCGGTTCCGCTGATTATGGTTTCGCAGCGGAGGTGTGCTACGGACGTTATTATTTAAAATACTAGATTTATACAAATATTTGAAATGAAAAAAATGAAATGAAATCATAGCATTTGTAAAACCTATTCGGTTGGTACCATCTAACTAAATTAGGAACGCTTAATTAAGTTACATAAAATTAAATTAGGATAAGTTGGTAGCAGCAGAATACCAAAGGTTAATTTGACAGTTCAAAACCTAATAGTCCAGGATCCATGGTCCATTTTTGCTTTTGATTACTGTCAAGCTAATTTTCCGTGCGTAGCGTCATTTTGATGAGACGCCCAACAATTTCCTGTACGAAACTCTCGATTGTGGTAGCTAACAGAGGTAGCAAGGATAAAATATGTCGATTTGATGATTCTCAAATATTTATTACTACCTAACAATTTTTTTTTTGTTAAATCTCAAGATAATTATCTAAATTAATTATTCGAAAAAACATTTGTTTTACAAAATCTATGGTTTGATCAAAGAGTTTCCAACATGTATCGATAACGAGGTCATCATAAATGATTACTAACCAGCTGTTTTTTTTTTTACTTAATTAATATGTATACAATTTAACAGTCATATTGTCCTACAAATTGCGTGGTACGTTATCCCGGTCCTACGCTCAGAAATTGGACATCAAGGATCTGTACTATTACTTTTGAGCGTAGGACCGGGATAACGTACCACGCAATTTGTAGGACAATATGACTGTAAAATTGTATACATATTAATTAAGTAAAAAAAAATAAAAAATCGGGTTGCACTCCGGGAGAGCCAACAGAAGTGAAAACTTATTTTGGCGCGTTAGTGTTTAGTAATAAATCACTTCAAAATCAGTAATTATGGCGAGTCCCAATCAAATACTGAACGAACACATATGATGCAGTATTTTTTGTTTAGAATGTAGATAGTATATCAAAGAACCTAACTCAGTAAACTTCTCCATACAAAAGTAGACTGTAAACATGTGAATTAAGGTTTATAATCAAATGGGACTAGCGCGGCAGCCGGCTGCGTCTCGCCCCAGACGGTAACGGTGTCGCGAATCCAGAGGTTTTACCTGATCTAAAAATATGCGTACCGCGCTAAAAGAAGTTTTCACTTCAATAATCAGCTGGTTAGTAATCATTTATGATGACCTCGTCTTCGATACATGTTGGAAGGAGGGGACTCTTTGATCAAACCATAGATTTTGTAGGACAAGAATTTTTTCGAATAATTTAGATAATTATCTTGAGATTTAACAAAAAAAATTCAGTTCAGTTTTTTCATTCATTTAGTTCAGTAATAAAAATTTGAGAATCATCAAATCGACATATTTTATCCTTGCTACCTCTGTTAGCTACCACAATCGAGAGTTTCGTACAGGAAATTGTTCGGCGTCTCATCAAAATGAAGCTACTCACGGAAAATTAGCTTGATAGTAATCAAAAGCAAAAATGGACCATGGATCCTGGACTATAATTTTAGCTAAAATTAGTTAGGTTGGTGCCAACAGAATTGAGGCCAGTACCTGAGAAGAACCTGAGAAGATTTATCTAAGCACTCACATTCGTCGTAAGTCGCTTCGTGATCGCCGCCACGCGTCAAGCTTTACGTAATTAATTAATTCGCTTGTATGGCGACTCAAAATTACTTAAGTATTAGTACATAAGTTTAAGAACTTCGTTATTAAGGTTAAATGAAAAAGGTTTATTATATTTTACTTTTCAGTTTTTTCAGCGGTTTAATTATTTATTAAATAGTTTTATTATTTATAACATCCAAACACAAAACAAAGACCTACGTTTATCACACAAATGTTTATCCTGAGAGTGAATAGAACTCTCAACCTACTTCACTTCAAATATCTATTGCAGGAACCATTCTTAGAATAGGAACAATCGATCTTATCTTCAAGCCAATCACGTAGCCCCGAGTGCAAGACAAGCCGTCCCCGGAATGTCTGAGGAGCCAAATAAAGACAACGTACGTTCTTTTATTTACTTACCTCTTGTGTCCTAACAGGCTTCATCCAAGTAAATAAAGACATAAGTACCTGCATGCTTGGACAACTCAACCGACTACAAGCCGCAAATAAATAACAACAAATAAATAAATAATGCCGGACATTTCATACAGCATCATCTAGCTCCAATGTGAGCAGAGCTTGTCTGGGTACCACATGATTAAAATACTACTTTGTATATATTGTTTTGTTGTAGGTAAATACAAATTATCTTTATAACTGATACGTGAAGCAAAAACGTTGTACCCCTTTTTACGAAAATTGCGTGGACGGATCAGTATGAAATTTCGCACACTTATAGTTTATATAGAGAAGGAGTGCAGAATGCTAATATTTTTTTTATTATGCTTAAAAAATACATTAATTATTTATTAATTATGGTCGAATTTCGACCAGTGGGCGACCACTAGTACCTACATAGAAAAATACCCAGATAGATCTGGGTATTTTTCTGGGATACTCTAGCGTACCTGATTATTGCAATAATTATTGTTAGAACAATTATTAGGTACGCTAGAGTAAAGAAGCAGACGTCGACAGCTACCACCGATCGGTACAGACTATGGTAATAAATAATTATTATGACCTAGCTTCCGTTAGTAAGCTTTGTATGGACCTACACTCTCTGTTTATTTATAGTCCAGTCCATCCAACGGTTGCCTGGTAAAGATCGCTATTAGCGATAAGGTCGCCCATTGTATTGCCTTAAAATACGTTTAGTCAAAGTTATTGTTATATTCCGTGTGGTAGTCAATAAAGTGTTTTCTATCTATCTATCTATCTACATTCATACCAAGTTTCATCTAAATCCGTTTTGCCATTACGGCTTGATTGAGCCACATACAAACATATACATATTACTAGCGATCGCCCCGGCTGCGCACGGATGTAATGCTGATACTAAATATACTACAGAATGTCTAATGTGATTAGAAACCTCTAAAATTATCAGTGTTTCTTTACTATATTATACATGTATTATACATATTAACCTTCTTCTTGAATCACTCTATCTATTAAAAAAAGTGCATCAAAATCGGTTGCGTAGTTTTAAAGATCTAAGCATACATAGGGACAGACAGACAGCGGAAAGCGACTTTATTTTATACTATGTAGTGAAGATGAAGGCGACTCTCTGATAAAATCATTTTAACGCGTTCAATCACGATTTTTTACACTAATATTATAAAGGTGAATGTTTGTGAGTGTGTATGTTTGTTACTTCTTCACGTCTAAACGACTGGAGCGATTTTAATAAAATTTGGTATGGAGTTAGCTGACACCCTGGATTAACACATAGGCTACGTTTTACTGCGAGAAAATATCTTTTTTTTTTGTTTGTTACCGCGGGTAACACCGCGGGGCACAGCTAGTTTAATAATAAAATTATAAAAGTAACGGATACTTGAAAAACAATTTGAAACGAAGTAGGAGGCAAAATATTAAAAATACATACTATATTACATTTATGACATACCATTCCATAGTAAAAATTGACGACCTCTGTGGCGCAGTGGCGCAAAAAGTTGCGGGTACGATTCCCGCCGATGCAAATGTTTGTATGACCTGCAAATATTAACCTCGGGTCTGTGTGTTTTTCTATGTATGTATGTTTTTACAAAAAAGAAGTATTAGTATATCAGTCATGTGATTGCCATTACACCAGCTATGCATACTTTGGGGCTAGATGATGCTCTGTAAATTGTCCAGCATTATTTCTTTATTTATTTTATCTATACAAGCTTATCAGTTAATAGACCTATAGACCTGCTAGGAGGTTGTAGTAGGGTAGGTAATTTCCGATGAATTAGACTATAATGTCGGATCCGCCAATAGACTCTTTCAAAACTACTCACAATAAAAAACTGATAGAAGAATTGTTAAAGAATGCTTGTTATTAAAACAAAAATTAAAGTTTCAGCATAACCAATAGTTGTTTTTAAAGTATTATTTTAACATCCTAACCTCAATAAATTGAATAAAAACATTTTTATTTTTCTTCTCTGTCTATTCATTGGAAATAACATCCCTAGCAGGAATAGGTCGATTCAACCAATAACCCTGTATAAGGACCCTGTATAAGAACCTTGCAAGGGCATACAAATTTAAAAAACAATTACTTTCGCAATATTAGTAGATATGACTATGAAAAACCACGGGAAAGTAATAAATTATAATTCAAAATCAATTATTCGACACTGATATGGGTTTGACTAACGAACGCGAATTGTACGACCTTACTTAGAACGTCTCTTTATATCTGTCAAAAGTTAATCACTGTTTAAATAGTGCTGTCCCTTTTTGTACGATAGTAGCCAATAGTGACAGGGCGAATCTCAAGCAGTGTTAATTTCAGTTCGTTTCAGTTTCAGTTCAAACATTCGTGAGTTGCACATTTTGATCAACACTATTTTTACTCAAGTATTATTTTATCGATGACACTGGAACATTTTTCTAATCTAGAGAATCTAAAAAAACTAAAGCCGTGCGAACCAAAATCGCGATCGGCAACGAGCGGACCGCGGATCAAACTCACCCTCTGAAGATTATTATTTAGTTTAGATGAATCGAAACAGTGTCGGTGCCTTTATCAACAATATAATACGTGAGTAAAATTTGTGTTTATCAAAATGTATATATAATTGATAGTAAACACTCCCAGGCAGATTGGCGTCAGTGGAGAGGAAACTTCACCCACCTCAGCTTGTTGAAGTCGATCCATGAACGAAAGTTTTCAATTACAAACAACTAACTACTCTGTAGCTTGACGCCACCGAAATCATCTTCAACAGATAAACATGATTAATTTTAATATTTAAACTAATGATGACATTCTCTCAGCATGCCTTGAATATGTCTATTCTGAAATCTGAAAATGCCGACGATTTTATACATTTTCAAGTTTCACGCCAACTCCATTTCTCATCTATCGAATATTTTCCTACGTAAGTTTCACCTGCGCCCTGCTAACATGAAAATCCAATTCGAGTTTTACTATCTCCTGTTTTGCAGGATTGACATTTTCAAAACGATGTACCGTAGTTCTTCTTCTTCTTGTCGTGACACTAGTTATTTCGAACCAGTGTGGTGAAAGGTTTAAAGTGTTACTCAAAGAGTCCTTTCCTCCTGTAAAGTAGTTAAGTACAATTATTTGTTAACTTATTTATTTACGCAATATATACACGACCAGCAATCAACAATTATTATGACTTGCTTGTCAGCTCAGTTGGTAGTAACTCTGCTACTCTGTTTGCTATTGGTTCAGGTTTCGGAATTTAGGGAATATAGGGATTTTCTATTATGGAATCGAAACTATAGCATACAGAGCAGCACATTTATCACATTTATAAGAAACATTTTTGTTTCATCTGTGTCTGAGTTTTATAAAATATCATAAGTATGAATTGGGAACGCTGCCCTCTAGCAGTGATCTGGATCAGTTAAGCTATCTATAGATAGTTATAACAGTCCTTAAATAGCTCAACTGTTTCTCGCATATTTTATATTATTGTATGTAATTACTGTAAATAAATTCTGTTGAGTGTGGATTTAAAAATATAAAGTATTATATCAGTCACCAAAATACAAGCTATGCTTAGGTGGTGTTGTGTGCATTGTCCACCAATATTTATTTATATAATCATTATACATAACAATATTTCGCAGTTTCAAAAGTTACTTTTTAGATGTAATGGATTAACATACATATATACTTAGGTCTAGCACGCACTGCGAAATAATCCGCGGCGAATATTTTTGCGAGAAATATATCGAGGCTGGCAAGTGATTGGTTGACATAGACACTCGGCTTTTTAATCCGTCACTCGTGGTTTTCCCGCTGCGCGCCGCTGCTTTTACCGTCCCTCGCAGTTCTTTCCACCAGCCGCGGTAATTTCATCAGCACCCACGGTTATATTCGTAAATTTGCATACCAGCCAGCAGGAAGCCGCGTCCATGTTCCACAGAAAAGTAACGCGGAGTAATCAGTAGTACGCGCTTTCAACGTCATCTAGAATTAAACCGATACTATTATTATCTTCTAGGTATGTCTTTATTCTTAAATCTAAACGATTCCCCATTGAAACATGTTGAAACATCGCAAAATTATTCAATTTAAGGTGAATAAAACCCTCATAAAAATGTCACTCGGCTATTATTCCGGAGCGATAAAATGTTCCAAAGAATTCCTAATCGACAGAATTCGCTTTAACATAAAGGTCTCGCTTGACCAAACCCGCATCAAATTAAACCCACTGCGACCCTTGAATCCAATTTAACTGTACTGTTACTTACCTCTTGTGTGTAAATTAATAATTATTATTTATGCCATCATAAATTATTAAATTAAAAATTTGTTTACATAATTCATGATATTATGTTGCTTTTTATAGGTACATACATAGATACCTAACAATACCGTCGATACCTACCTTTGCTTTTTCCCATCACATAGGTATGAGACACATAATTAAAATATCCCAGTTGGTATATTGATTTTATCTACCTATATAACTTAGAGGATTCAAATTCTTAGGGCTCCAAATATGGAGTTCGTATGAGGACCAAGTTTTGTTGATTCATACCTATGTAGGTTAGGTACTAAGAATATGCATGATATTACATTGCATCTAATTATAGGTTCCTCTAATATCATTCCTAATTTAGCCACGCTAGTGGTAAGCCTGTTTTAAAAATAAATAAATAAAATAATTTGGAAAATGCACACAACACCTTCTAACCCCAAACCAAGTTTAGCTTGTATTATCGGCACCAGAAGAGTGAGATAATACCTATATATTTTTAAATACACATACCTATAAGATACTTTTTAACACCCAGACACAACAAACATCAATGGTCATCTTACAAATGTTTGTCCTGGGAGGGAATCGAACCCGCAGAAGGTACAGCTACTCTGACTAACTGAGGTGAGAGCTCTAGCAACTGTGTTGATATGCCAAAATCATTAGAATTTACCTACCTAATTTAGAATTACTTGTTATCTTGTGTACTCTATGTTATAAATACAACAAGAGCGAGATCTTCTAAAACAAGTAGGTATATTTATACATACTAAAAAGGTATAACCCCTTAACGGAAATTGTTATTATTTCTATTGTATCATCTTGGAGTAACCTGTACGTAAATAACTGTAACACTCTCCTCCCGCGTCCTGCGCCGCTTACGGCATCTGCCTAGCTACGATAACGCTCACGTAAAAAATGTTATAAATTTTGTTTTTTTAGTTTGTGCCCGGACTTAAAACTGTCCAACCCAGTAACCGACCCAAAACCAACGCTACTAGCACGTGCAGTATCACTACCACCACTGCTACAGAGGGAATAGGGATGCCGGCCTTGCACACCTGGAGAATCCCAGGAGGTGAAAACACATTCTGCCTCTCTGCATACTTGGCCAACAGCAGGGTATTCAATCATGACAATTTTTTTCACCTACAGGCAGGACGAGTTGCCCCCCACTATCTGGACACAGCTGATGGACATCGTATAATGAGAAAGTGGGCACACTGGCCTAGAGGCAAAACGCGCGTGAAACCAAGCACGCTGCCGAGCTCAGCTCCGACCTGACCTCTCTTAGTATCTCCAACTTCGGAATCTGAAAATCTATACATGGTCTACATTCGGTCTTGGTCTTGACTCGGCGTGGTACTTTCTACTCTTCGCAACCAACGGGCCCATGATGCAAAGTTCGACACTGCAGATGTCGACGGGAGCAGGTCGATACGTCCGAAACGATTTGATCGCCCACGACGTACAATGAACATGAAGACCGTGGAAGAGTACGTGGTGAACTGCTAACACGCCCACCTGAACGCATTGTCCTCCTGCACGCTCGCCCCCTTGAGCATCCAGGATCGTGGCCGCGGCGCCCACATCAAGAGCACCCTTGGCGCACAGACGCGGAATCCGGAAGCGCATAACCTCACGAAGGTCAACGCTAACACCATGACAGCAGCGTATTGTTCCAGAACGCAACGAGACCAACTGACCTAGGGACAGCCGCCCCTGCGAGGTGAAGCCAAGGTATACCAATACAAAGTGGAAGTAAATAAATACATGTCGAAAGACCTAAATCCAAGATAGGAACATTTTTATGATTCGAGTGGTTGTTTGAAATTTCGGAAACTGCAAAAGGGCTTCAAGTATTAGTTTTTTTTTATATTGAGTGTTTTTTTTACATAAGCCGTGTATATAATGTCACCATTGTAGCTCCATTTTGTTTTCGGCCGTTAGTTACAACATGCTAGTTTACATTAATTCAATTAATTTGTTTTTTTTTATAATTATTTTGTACAGTATAATATTTTTGTATCGGAATAGGACTATAGATTGAATTATTGAATCTTAGGCTCGTATTTCAGAATAAAACTTGATTCAAAATATAATAGGTCGATAATAAAGCATAGATTTTTTAACAGTTCTGAAGAAAATGCTGTCTCTATCTGATTCAGTCTCTACTCGAGTTTTGTTCTTGAAACGGATATTATATAAGTTATAAGAATTAAAATGTTATACAATTTATAATAAGCGGTTGAGTAGGTATAAGTATAAGTACCTTATTTATATACTTAGTCACGTTTTATGAGACCACAAACGATGTACGAACAACATCCACTTGCTTGAGGACGCATGATGCAGCAGTAAAAATGTTATAAATACCTAAGTAATTAGGTACTTAAAATCCTTTTCAAGAATCCTTTGTTGCCAGCCGCAACATTCCGCAGAATCGCGAACAAGAAAAGCATTTGAACGATCTTTTCATTTCCCACACCTTGGCGTGATTCGCCACCTACAATTACGGAATTCCATTGAAAAAACGTTAATCGGGACGAGTGCAAGGCACCATATGGTTGCGACCAGTGGCCGTCAACCATGTCCAAAGACATAAATGGGCACACTGTAGTCGCGTCACTCGGTGCCGTGTTCAAGCAGCCTTGGCGCTGCGCGGGGGACGAGGCTCCTACTCCCGCGCAACCTGCCGCTATCCGCACCTCCGTCACTCACGCGGCCAGTGCCTAGCCGCGCCTGCGCACTCACGCGCCACTCTCAACACACAAATTCACCCAACAATTCCCCGAAAAATAACAGCAACTGTCTGAGAGAAACAGTGAAGTGTTTATAGTGTATTCAAGATAAACAGCGTTATAAAATTAAGTAGACCTGAACTTTATAAGTGAGGAAGTTCACCCGACAAGGGCATTTACGACTCAGTGGATATGCAGTTCGTTTATAATAATGATCGCTTTTGAAGATTATGACAATCTTACGACTGGCAGCGATGGTGAGTAAACTACCAAAGCCCTTGTGTCATTGATTATTAAGATTATTGCTACACAGGTGCAGCTGATTTTGTGAATGATTCTGTTGAAAACGAAGGACCGGTTGTCTTGCGTAACTTAAGTTTATGGAGTAGTGTGTAATTGGAGTCATACCTATTTTGTCTTCTGTGCTTATGGTTATGAGTAAGTGCAAGTCTCAGAGCCGAAAGTGTCAATGATTACGAAGTGTGGTAATGACATCACCTGTTCAGTGTTCGCACCCACGGCACACGTGTCGGTTACTTAATAGATTGATACAGACTTATTTAGGCCTGTATAACAAATCTCAAACTCAGATTGAGATCTGCGTTTCGATTTTCTGACAGTTCTATAAGTTTTACTACAAAAAAACTATGCTTAGTTCTTGACCAGATCAAATTAGCTAGTAAATGTTATCTAAATCCATTTCATTACGCAACATGTTTGACAATAAAACAAGAAAACCTTTTTAAAATCGGACGAAAACGTCTTTAGCAAAAATGTAGCTACAAAAATTCTGTGTTATCAAGTAGGTACAGTCGGCCGCACTGGAATGGAATGTATACATTTCAAAACTTTGTATACGGCGTCAGTGTTCAAAAAACCTCTATTGCTCTACCAAGAGAGAGATTTAATTGATTGATCATTATTTTTATTTAATATAAGTATATATATTTATATCTTATTCCTTATTTTAGTTAAAACTGAATACTTAACTGAATTTTGAATAAAACCATTTCGCTAATTGTTTATCAATATTCATTTTTTTGCGTACGTCATCAGAAATTTCGGATTAATTGCTTTATTCATGGGATAAAGCACCGAGATAAATACATCAATGGAATAAAATAAATTATATTTGGAGTATCAATCAGTTTTAATTTAAGTAGGTAATCAATATGCGACATTATACTCAAAAAGAGTATGTAATACATTTACTACATACATTTCACTTTCAAAACTTTCTTGAGTTGTACTAAACATTTTGATAAACACGGGCTTTACTCACGTATTATTTTGTCGATGGAGGCACCGACATTGTTTCGATTCATCTAGAGAATCTTCATCAGGGTGAGTTTGATCCCCGGTCCGCTCGTTGCCGCTCGAGTTCACGGTTCGCACTGAATCAGTATAAAAAGTATATAAGTAGTGTATCAGTCATGTGGTACCCATAACACAAGCTATACTTAGGGGTCAGGTGATGCTGTGTGAAATGTCCCGGATTATTTATTATATATATTATTATTATTATTATACTTTATAACACCCAGACACAGAACAAACACCTACGTTCATCACATAAATATTTGTCCTGGTACGGAATCGAACCCCCAACCCATAGCGCAGAAGGCAGAGCTACTACCAACTGAGCTGACTGGCCAGTCAATTGACGTGATGTTGGTTATAATTGTCGCAAGAATTCCACTAATTACCATTTCTAATTTTCCTGATACGGCCCCTAGCTGGTGTAACTCGCGACTATTATGCGTAAATTACGCGATCACTGCTGTATAACACACTTTTTAGGGTTCCGAAGTTTCCAAGAACCCTTATAGTTTGACCTTATAGTTCACCTCCAATCAGAGCTCTTACATGAAGACTATTAGTCTTGTCGTAATTAAATTTTGGACGGCATTATATATAAGTTGTCGTAAATATAACCATCTCATCGTACGGGATGTCGAAGGATAGGTTTCTTTTTTGAACTTGGATGTTTTTGAAGAGTTTCTATACAGATATTCGATAGATAAATATTAAACTGATACAGATCACTGTCAGTGGGCAACGTTCCCAAAACACTGGCAGTATCCATTATCTATAGATCATTTTAAACGGTCCTTAAATAGCTCGACTGTTTCACATTGATTTTATATTATTCTGTACAGTTCTGTTTACATATCTTAAAGCTTTGAAGTGGTTAAGATAAAGTTTAGTTTTAATATGTCTGCTATAAGTCTATAAGTCTATTTTGCATATAGGTGGCGACAGACGAGTTACATGCTGCGTAGTATCCATTATAAGAGTTCTTACAGCTTATTTCGATGTCGCTGCCGTTACATTTACGTTATATACGGGTATGGTGAGAAGTTATAAAACCTGTTAACATCATAGACCAAATTCAGTGTGACAAAAAATCACATTTTAAAAAGTTGTAAATTAATCCCCAAGTGGGCTAGGGCGCTCCTACACAGTGTTTAATGTTTTATTGAGTAACGTTTTGCAATGCTCACCGCTATCGGCACGCCTGCTCCGCCACCGAGCCGCCACCATGCATGGGTGCTATCTGCTAACGGCCTAGCCAATTAGTCGTTGCAGTCTATAAACATATTTGCTAGGTACCGTAGCGTAAGAGCCCGGTTATAATTGGCATTATAGCATTTGCTAAATAAATATACAATGATACAAAATAATCACATAAATACTAGCATGGCGTTAAATAATGGTTTGTCCTTGTCATTCTGTGGCGCAATGGGCCAAGGCCCGGCTGAGACGCAGAAGGTTGCGGGTTCGATTCCCGCTGCAGGATAAATATTTGTATGATCTGCAAGTATTTGTCTCGTGGCTGGGTGTTTCTATGTATAATATGAATATATTTACAAAATAAAGTATATAAGTAGTATATCAGTCATGTGGTACCCATAACATAAGCTCTGCTTACTTTGGGGCTAGATGATGCTGTGTGAAATGTCCGGCATTATTTATTTATTATTTATGCTAATGTCAATATATAGACATAATATGTTTTAATTCATAAATATTTTCTTGTAACATATTTATGCACTGGTTTCTCTGTTAGTTTACAATTTTGAAATACGGTTGTCTTACTAATTTACAAACATACAAAACTATTGCATGGAGCTCATAATTATTAACAAGTTACCCAAAATATAAATAAAGTAGCTGTAACCCGCCATTGTCTGCGTAGGTAAGGAGAAAGGGTATTAGAAGATTAAAATATGGCATACTCTCTATTTACGTAGAAATATTTAAGGAATTTTAATCAATAATTATTTTCTCACTGAACATATCTGACGAAGGAAGCGACCTCCGCACCCATATTGTGACAATTAGTAATAGGAGTGTATTGTGAAACCACATTTTGTAAATCTCTGATAGAAGTGTATTTTCCCATATAAGTTAACGACAGACGAGCGATATATGCAGCTTCTGTTTTTTTTAAACAGCTTTAAACTGATTTGACAGATATTACTGTCGATAATGCTACTTTAACGTGATAACCCTACCGACCATCCACAGAGCTTACCTACCTAAAAGTAACTGGCGAGCGAGCGGCATTTTATTTTTTCAATAAGCGTACGAAGAATGAATTCCTTAACATACCAACTTACCAATAGCGAGCGAATTGAGCTTCTTATAATGTTATAAGAGAAAACAAAACAATATTTACCCACTGTGTCCGTTGCATAGGGACCATACATCCGACCATAGGGAGATCGCACATATATTCCTAAAATTTCTACAGCAGAGCTGACCATGTCGTAAGAATCTGCCCCAAGTCGGATGTCGAATTAAAAGCTTGGCTATTTGCGCGATCACTGTATATTTTTTAAATATTCAATGAAGTCGGTTTACTTTTAAGTTTTTAAAACGTAATTATTTAGAACAACCATATATTCGTGATGAATCCTAAAAAGTCTATGGCCTAACATCGCCTAACAACTTTAGAAGACCCAGGCCAGGTAACTTAACTTGCCTTCAGTAGCGCAGAAGCGCTCCTATGAAAATGCCACAGCGGTCATCCATCCAGGTACTAACCGCGCACAAGGTTGCTTAACTTTGTTGATCTGTTGGAAATGATTAAGGTACGGCGCTAAGAGAATGAACGCATGCATCGGTGAGTTGAATTTCTCGGTAGTTTCCGTTGCACAGTAAAAAAAATAGTAAGTACTTAATAAAAACTGGTAGATTTCAACAATTCATTAAAATGCTTACTGTAACACACTAGGTTACAGACGGTTTTTTCTATGTGGATGGCTCGCATTTATTGGAGGCAGCCGGGCACGAAGTACTACGTTAGGTCGGAAAATAAAATCATACAAATTTACATTCCCTCCATTCGTTTTGCTCCTTTATTCGTCGTGTTTATTTAGATGAGATAACTTCGTAGCTAGTAATAATAATAATAATAATAATAATACCAGACATTGCACACAGAATCATCTAGCCCCAAAGTAAGCAGAGCTTGTGTTATGGGTACCAAATGACTGATATACTACTTATATACTTTTATTTTTTTTTGTAAATACATACATATTATACATAGAAACACCCAGACCCGAGGCAAATACTTGCAGATCATACAAACATTTGTCCCGCGGCGGGAATCGAACCCGCAACCTTTTGCGTCTCAGCTGAACCTAAGCCCACTGCGCCACAGAGGTCGTCAATCGCACTTATTTTTTTATTTGAACAGAACCCAGGACAGGATCACTTATTTGTCTGTCTATATCTGCAAGACAACAACTTAGAATAGGTACTCTGTATCAAAATGAAGAAACCGGTTTAATTTTGGCTGCCTGGGACACAAAGCGTCATAAATAATATCTTCCCAAAACATCAGTAAATAACCTTGTTGGATACCTAGAGGACAACGGCGAACTCTTTGGACTTTAAAACTCTACAACAATGAATATCTTTTGCAATAAAATTATATTCATAAATATTACTGATTAAAATATGAAATTGCCGTTTAGTACTGAATATTTACAATTGTTTCTAAATTTATCAAAATATTACCCGCATTAATATCTATCCATTTCTGTCATTTCATAGGAAGATCATTGAAAACTATACGTTAGAATTCAGGACACCTAGACCTAATAAACAGCTGAGTGAAGGCAATCTGCACTGTTTCCTGGGAGTTTTTTTTACATCCAATGAATTGTACAATTCGCAAGTCTTGCAAGTACAGAGGACGACGAATGGTTTCTAACTGCAGGTTCTTTAGTGTAACAGTTTATGGAACAGAATGAGGTTTTGCGTTATTGTGCAGTAATCGCTTAACGAGCCGAGGCTGTTTGTCTGCGAGCTTCGCCGTCATTGTTCGCAGTTCTGAACAGAAGATATCTGCCGTTATTGCTTGACCGGATCTGAGGACGCTGTAGTAAATTACGTCATAAAGTGCCCACCAAACAGTTACCAGATCCTTTCTATTGGTAAGCTTTGATTTAGGGCATTGTTGCGGGGTTTGACCTGGGGTCAGCTATGGCGTTTTTCGCTTACGGTTATCCTTCGCTTACGATGATCGTTAAGTATCCACTTTTCGTCGTACGTTACAATCCGGTCGCAAATCAGATTTGACAAGGTAAGGCAAGCTTGAACGCGCGCTTCTCTCTGCTGACCAGCCAAATCATGAGGCACAAACTTTTAATGTTTCTATTTTCCGATTTGGTGCACATGTGTCAATATTGTTGGTAAGCTAAAGTCAGACCATGCCACTAATTTCTTGGTAGTTTGGTATGAATCGGCTTGCACTATCACTGTCAATTCATTAGGGTTCCGTAGCCAAATGGCAAAAAACGGAACCCTTATGGATTCGTCATGTCTGTGTGTCTGTCTGTCTGTCCGTCCGTATGTCACAGCCACTTTTTTCCGCAACTATAAGAACTATACTGTTGAAACTTGGTAAATAGATGTATTCTGTGAACCGTATTTAGATTTTCACACAAAAATAGAAAAAAATACAATAAATTTTGGGGGTTCCCCATACTTAAAACTGAAACTCACAATTTTTTTTCATCAAACCCATACGTATGGGGTATCTATAGATAGGTCTTCAAAAATGATATTGAGGTTTCTAGGATCATTTTTTTCTAAACTGAATAGTTTGCGCGAGAGACACTTTCAAAGTGGTAAAATGTGTATCCCCCGCCCCTGTAACTTCTAAATTAAGAGAATGATAAAACTAAAAAAAAATATGATGTACACTATCATGCAAACTTCCGCCGAAAATTGGTTTGAACGAGATCTAGTAAGTAGTTTTTTTTTAATACGTCATAAATCGTAAACCGCAATTTACCTTTCATTCAATCAACTCAAATATAACATGTTACTTGCTGCTACGGAACTCTTCATAGGCGAGTCCGACTCGCACTTGCTCGCTTTATTTTTATTTACCTTAGTGGCTGTCCTCCCTCGTGGTTAATTCTGTAAGTCGAAGGTTCCACTACGAAAGCGATTATACCAAAGTCGCTCAAAGCGTTCATTAGCTTTGTTCTCTTCAAACACAGTATTGGTGTTGCGAGCTGGATCTGCTGCGCTAGTTCTAAATCGGAACTCGTATTCTAAAAAATCGTGACTGACGTGTTAGCTCAGTTGGTAGCTCTGCCTTCTGCGCTGTAAATTAAACGATAAGTACACATTAGTACTTATAAGATGCTTTCAACGTTAAGACACGTCGATGAATTGATTTGAAAATTGTAGAACTAAGCAAAAACGTATTGTATCGGTCCATTGTGAGACAAAAACAAAGTGCTCAGGTAGTAATCATAAACCGAACAATGCTCATGCAAAACCAAGTGCTTACGGCATACCTACATAATATCCATCATCAATCTACGTCGAGCGTAGGCGGTGTGAACTTCACACTCAACTAATATCTTCCTGCATTTTGTATTTTATTTCTGTACTATGTTTACTATATATTGGTGGACAATGGACAAAACACAACACCATCAAGTCCCAAATTAATATAATATAATAATAATGCTGAACAGCATCGTCTAGCCTAAAGTAAGCAGTGCTCGCGTTATGGGAAGCAAATAGAGTCATTCTGATATACATATATATATACATATGTTTATACAAGTATGTTTATATGTATATTTATGAATATAGTTCTTTATTGCATCAATAATCAAAATTAAGGAATAAGGAGAGGTGGGTAGAGAGAATGAAAGCCTGGCACGTTAATGATTATTTATGCCAACCCTGCATACGAAAGGGACTTCGTTCCAAACGCGTGTTCCGCGACACGTTCTGTTTTTTTGTAAATAGCGGCTCTGAGGTTCTCTTAGAGTACTGGTGGTCTAGTGATAGTAGCCCCCCTTCCGATCCTAAGGTCCTGGATTCGATACGAATCTAATCGTTTCTGATCGAAAAATGTAGGTATGTGTTATACCAGTACGCTCCACGGTGTAAGAAAACGCCAGGAAGCCGAAATGGAACCTACACATTTACAAGACATGTGCCAAAATGCACGAAATGAGCCGTTGAGGCGCACTTCAATCCTTTCACCACACTGGTTTGAAAGAACTAGTGACACGATAAGAATAAGAAGACTATCCTTATCCTTACTAATATCACGAATGTTTGTATGTGTTTGTTACTCTTTCTCGCAAAAACTGCTGAATGGATTTTAATGAAACTTTACAATAATATAGCTTATACATCAGAATAACACATAGCTTATAATTTATAAAGATATTGTGTGAATTGTCCAAAATATAACGATAAGTGTCAAGTAAGTAGGAAAAATTTCAGCCATCTGCGAGCAGTTCTAGCGTGCGCTGCAAAAACCGTTAGCATTACAAGTATATAATGTATAATAGAAATGTTTATAATAAATACATTTATCGCTTCTGATATTTAAAGTAGATATACTTTGTCTTCCACACTATATCTACTTTTGGACAAATCTATACATATAAAATGCTTTGTCCTGAATGACTGACGGATCAATCAACGGACAGCCTAAACCGCTGATCGTAGAGACCTGAAACTTGCGTTTCTTTGTATGACGCAGGCATCCGATAAGAAAGGATTTTCTGAAATTCTACCCCTCTAAGGGGGTGAAAAACGGGACAAAGTTTGTATGGAACAAAGTGATTACTTGGTCCAATCTTCTTTTTTACTATTTTGAATTTTGCATAAACATTTTTTAACAGAGTTGGAAGATGTATTTCGTATTTTATTAAAACTCATCGCCTTACGGGGTTCAAAAGGGGTAGAAAGTTATTTTGGGGTGATTGGCATCGAAGTTGATCAATACTCCTTAGTGGTTTTGATTTAATTACATTTTATTTTGACACATGTTTGAATACTCAATCCGATTTTATTCAGAAAAGGTTGAATTTACATAAAAGTTTGGTGCAATGGAATAGGTACCTACTCTTTAAAATTGTAATGTCACGCAATGTAATCGAGGCAAATATACTGACAGGAAGTTCTCGAGGAGAGTCTGTGTTTATTCCTAGAATTCCTCTAACACCATTAAATTACCCCTTCGAATTCAAGAGAGTTCCTATCAAAGTCTGCTTCGCCATAACTATAAACAAAGCTCAAGGTCAAACTCTTAAGGTAGCGGGAGTAGACTTGAGAAAAAGCTGCTGCTGCTTTGTTGTAAAAAGATGATACCCCCATGTCACTTGCACCAGATCAAAGGCTGAGCTTCGTGTTCATAAAATATAACAAAATTTTATTTTATTTTCTAGTATTTCAAACATTTTTACATAATAAATTATATGTTATAACAAAATTAATCACGCAATAAACCATTTCAAAATCCTAGTAGTAGTATTTTAATAAAATAGGACCTTGGTGAAGAAAATAAGCTACTCGAAGTACCTGCTAATCCTGGGCAGACGAAGTCGCGGGCACCAGCTAGTGTACGTATATAATTAGGTTGGTAGTGCAGAAGATTTAATCAGACATTACATAAATTTATTATCTACTTACGACTCACTTTGTGAGACAGAAGTAGGTACATAATTTGTACAAATTATCAAAATCTTGTTTGTCTCATCTTGATGTTGCAACATCTTGCAACATCTTCAGGTATATCTCATAATCTTTCGCAAGTTCAACATTTTTCAAAACGCGGGTTTTTACTCACGTATTATTTTGCTAATCAATGTGAAAGTCAAAGTCGAAAGATACTTTATTCAATACAATCACAAGGATCACTTTGAAGCGTCTTACATACTAGGAGAATTTAGATGCCAGTTCGTCCTAACCCAAGCCCGAGAAGAACTGGCAAGAAACTCGTCGTAATGAAGGGACCAACATCGTTTCGATTCATCGATCATCGATCATCGTTCACGATTCGCACACGAATCTTCGCAGTTCGGGTCCACTTCATAAATAATACCAAACATTTCACACGGTATCGCTAGCCCCAAAGTAAGTAGACCTTATGTTATGATGACTGATATACTACATATATAGTTTTTTTTTAAAACACACATATTACGCCGCGGCGGGAATCGAACTTGCAACCTGCGTCTCAGGCAGACCTTCGCAAACTATGCCACAAAAGGCTTCAAACTCTTCTTAGTTCTGAAACTTAAAATACGGCCTCCAGAATATCTAAAGATAATAAATTAATATAATATGATAAACAATTCACACGATACCATCTAGCCACAAACTAAGCTAAAGCGTGTACGGTATGAATATAATTGAAAGCCAGATGACTTATAAAACATTACAATAAATTATAAAATAGATGACCAGTAGGGCGAACGCGATATTTGCCAACGAATTTGCCATTGAACGGATCGGTTTTGGCAAAGGGTTGGATATGGCTACAATTTGTCTAAACTGAATGTCAAAATGGTACCTCGGTTTGATCACCGTATAATCCAAATTATAGCTAAATCGATCCTTTCCGTTCGAGTGATTAGAGCGGTACGAAATATGTTAAAAATAACGTTTTGACTTTGGTTTTGCTTTGGCTTAGCTTTTGTTCATATTTTCAAAATTACCGCGGTTAGACACTCGGTCGACTTCGTATCACCTAAAATTTCATTGTTAACCAAACCAGTATAGAGAAAAAAAAAAACAAAAAAATGGTAATCCATTTTCGAGTTTTTACAACTCAGCAATGGTTTTTAACCGGCTTCATCAAACAGAAGGAGTTTCTCAATTCGTCGCAATCTTTTAAATTTATTTAGATGTTCACTGAGTAATCGGTGAACATCTAAATAAATTTAAAAGATATCAGATACCATTTAAATTTCATCCAAATCGGTCGAGCAGTTTTTAAACTATCATCAAAAATCTAAAAATTGTATACATCGATGATATTATTGTTACGTGCAGTGCAGAGCAGTGCGTTTAGTTGGTGTACCCATATTAAATGTAAACAAAATACATAATTACGTTTTAAAAACTAAAAAGACCACCGACTTCATGTATATACACAAGGTAGCTACTGTAAAACGTTGAGGAGTTCCCTTGACTGTCCTTCGTCTTCATCATCAGACCCCTAATGACAGTTACAACCCATCTAGGTGTACAGAACTCATCAATACAAATGAATCAAGTCCAAACACCAGGTAATTGCTGTAAATCGTTGAGGAGTTACCTCGACTGTCTTTGGGCTCCATCATCAGATCGACTCCAAACCTAATAACCTTCATTAAATAGTAGTGCTTTAAAATACTTTCATAAAAAATAAAGAAACGCACTAGTCGCCACTACGATTTTCAATTTATTCATACAATTTATAACATAACAGTACATTAACCAAAGCGTTATAAATAAATTAGTCAAGATTATTTACAGAATTTCATCAATTGTATAGGTAATGTCAAAAAGTATTTATAAGTCAATAATTATTTATAATTTTAAGAAAATATATCGGCATAAGATTATACGGTAATGTCAATCTATGCTAGGTTAGAAACTTATACTAGACTTCCTAGCCCACACTTCAAACATCCTCTTACACTCGTGCATCAAGCCAGTTATCCCACTCCCGAATAGATCACAGTGTGGAGCCCCGGTGAGGACGGATTCGAGCAGAGAGAGCGCGCGCTCCACGGGGTTCTGGCGGCGGTGGAGAGTGCGTGCCGAGGCGCACGCCAGGGTCCGATTTTCGATAGTTCCCCTCGATTTCTCTGGGTTGCCATTATCAGATCCTGGTTTTCTTATCATGGTACCACCCTTGTAATAACTCCTTTCCAACAAAAAAATAATCATCAAAATCGGTTCATAAACGACGAAGTTATCCGCGAACACACATAAAAAAAATATATATATATACGAATCGAATTGAGTAACTTTCTTTTTTTGAAGTCGGTAAAAAATACAAAATACTTTCCACTAAAAATTTCAAAATAAAATAATTTCAGGATCTCAAATTGTATATTTAATGAAGACGGTTTTCTTTTTAATTTTTAAAACGTAATTATATAAATATAGAATACGGGTTAGGTTCATATGGTCTGGATTGTAAAACGTCTGTGTGAGCAAAATGTCTGGGTAGAACAAAGTCTAATATACACAATGGTTTGATTGTAAAACGACTGAACTTAATTAAAAAACATTAAATATAATAAAATTTTATTTAAACCCGCTGTATAGTCATCGTAAAATCACAGAAAACAGAGTGTTCTGTGAGCTAAATGATTGAAATCACCCGTTAGAATACTTATATTACGGTAACGATGTACGCTCCAAGTCCAACAATTCGCGTGGCTCTGAGCATTAGTATAACACCTACCTACCTAGGTCGGTACATATTAAACAATAAATATTCGTGGGCAATGCACACAACACCATATAGCCCCAAAACTAAGCATAGCTTGTATTATGATGACCAGATTACTGTAGAATACTTATATATTTTTAAATATATACTTATGATACTTTATAACACAAACAGAACAAATCCCTGTGTTTATCACAAAATGTTTATCTTGGGAGAGAAAGGAGAAGGTAGAGCTACAACCAATTGAGCTGACAGGCCATATTGAACGATACGATATCGAATACCTTTAAACAAAGAATTCTTGTTATACACAAGTATGTATTTATATAATCTGTATATATATATATATATATATATATATATATATATATATATATATATATATATATATATATATATATATATATATATATATGTATATATATGTATGTATATGTATGTATATATAATCTGAATGTCGGAAACAGTAGGGCGATTATGGAACTCTAATTACAATCAATGTCTATTAGAAATCTATGAAAACTGATAGAAATTGATTGTAATTAGAATTCCATAATCGCCCTACAGCTCTAACGATTTCATAAAATTTAGTATGCAGGGGGTTTCGGGGGCGATAAATCGATCTAGCTAGGATTCATTTTTAGAAAACGTTGTTTTATCCGTGTGTTATACCGAGTGAAACTCGGTCATCCAGTTACTGTATATTTATTTACAAATGTACAATATAAAGTAGGTATTTACATAATTAGCGTAAGTGCTTATATAATTACGTTTTAAAAACTAAAAAGTCGACCGACTTCATGTATATAAAAATACCATCGATGTATACAATTTTTAGATTTTTGTTGATTATTTAAAAACCGCTCGACCGATCTTGATAAAATTTTACTGGGACCAACTGGGAAGTACAGCCTTTGAAATAAAAAAATAATTTTCTAAATCAGTTCAGGCGTCTTTGAGTAATCGGTGAACATACATTAAAAAAAAATCCGACGAATTGAGAACCTCCTCTATTTTTTGAAGTTGGTTAAAAATAACCCTGGTTAAAAATAATTACGTTTTAAAAACTAAAAAGAAACCGACTTCATTGAATTAAATTTGAGCCTTTAATACATTTTTAGTGGAAAGTAAATGTATTTTGTATATATGTACATATATAATATAGGCCAAATAAACGCACCGCTCCAATGAGACAGCGAGGTATCGAAGTACATGAAAACATCATCGATGTATACAATTATTAGATTTTTGTTGATTTTTCAGCTCGACCGATTTTGATAAAATTTATATTTATATATATATATATATATATATATATATATATATATATATAATATCAATAAATATATATATATATATATATATATATATATATTTATATATATTGATATAGATATAGATGGCAATTAAACAAGGACAAAGTATATCGCCAGCTAAGTCTTTACCTATGTAATTGCCGTTCTGTAGTACTGATTCTGTAGTAAGAGCGGCAACTTCATTATGTACAGTAGAAACTTATTATAAAAAAAAAGAAACTATACCCATTTAACTTTTAAAACTATCATGGATTTGATCACAAGATAACAAGATGACAGTACTTTATTTCGTTATGCAAGTGTGCCGTGCATGCAAGTGTGCCGAAATATTCGGAAACAGAAAAACTCACACAGTAAATATCACGTTTTGAGTGAAAATTATATCCATTTATTTTTACTTACCTAAATTTTAGCAGGGATCAGGATGTATGTCTTTATAGCACACATATCGACTAGAAGCCATAACATGATTCAAATTAGTGCATCGTGGGCGGCGGTACTTCATCGACACTCAATAACAATCAGCCCAAAGTAAGAGTTCCATAATACCATGCCATAGATAAGTACCAAGGTACTATCATCAAGTAGGTATTCATGCCTTCATCCTTGCTTTATACTAATAAATAATTATGCCGGACATTTTACACAGCATCTGCTCCAAAGTTAGCGGAGTTTGTGTCATGGGTACCCTGATATATACTTTTATACTTTTTTTTTGTAAATCTATATACTAATATTATAAGAGGATAGATTTGATTGTACATTTGCTTACACTATCCCCGGGTGACATAGGCTACTTTTTATCCCGGGAAAAATCTTCAACGCGGGCGAAGCTGCGCCCGGACAGCTAGAATAAATTTAATTTCATTAAAAATAGAAACACCCAGACCCAAGAGAAATACTTGCAGATTATACCAACATTTGCCTTGCGGCGGGAATCGAACCTTCACGGGCGTAACCCGCGTAAGAATGTTGCGTGGCAAGATTTTCATATATGTATAATATGTATTAAAAACAAATGTATTTAAGTAGTATATCAGTAGTATATCAGTTGTGGTTTCCACAAGCTCTGCTTACTTTGGGGCTAGATGATGCTGTGTAAAATGTCCGGCATTATTCATCATCATCATAACAGCCTTTATATAGTCCACTGCTGAACATAGGCCTCCCCAATAGATTTCCAGGAAGAACGATTTTGAGCCCTCTCCATCCACCGACTTCCTGCGATCTTTACAATGTCGTCAGTCCATCGGGTGTTCGTTTGCCTGTCCTTGGTCGCCATTCGAGAACTTTTATTCCCCAACGGTTATCAGTTCTGCGAGCTATATAGCCTGCCCATTGCCACTGCAGCTTGCAAATTTTGAGTGCTATGTCGGTGACTTTGGTTCTTCTACGGATTTCCTCGTTGCGGATTTTATCACGTAGTGAAACACCCAACATAGCTCTTTCCATAGCACGTTGCGCGACTCTGAGCTTGTGTATGAGGCCATTAGTTAGCGACCAAGTCTCAGTTCCATATGTCATCACTGGCAACCGCACTGATTATAGACTTTCGTCTTGAGGCTCTGCAATAAAAATATTATTATTATTACAAATTTACACAAAAAATATCTTTGCACGAAAGAATTCAGATGAACTCAAAAAACAGGTAATTAGCGAATTGCATGCTTCAACACTTGCTTCGAATTAAATATGTACGTACATTTTTTACCAGTACTTAGATACACTACATACTTTTAGGGCGAATACAATTTCGTGTAAGTCATTGGTATTTTATGTTTTGTCAACATTTGCTAGGGTCCGTTTTCCGGGACAATTTCCTACGTTTTATCCAATCTTCTCTATGCGCGGATGGTGTTTTTATGTAGATACCTAAGTAGGTATAACAAAATTGTGTTCCTACATCTTCTTGCTCTATATTTTTATAGAAAACCTCTTTTGTATTACTTTAAGAAGCTTCAAAGCTGCGTTTGTTGCTAAATAATTTGAATTAAATGAATACTTAACGTTGTAAATTATACATAAAACAATTATTTTATTAATTATAAAATAAAATAATTTTAATACGTTTTAAAAACTAAAAGAAAACCGACTTCATTGAATGAAATTTGAGCCTATAATAAATTTTTAGTGGAAAGAAGATGTATTTTGTATATATATATATATATTTTGTAAATATTTACAAAGAAACACACCCAGACCCTAACATTTATCTCACGGCAGAAATCGAACCCGTTGTGGGTTTCCTTTTGCGTCTCAGGCGGGCCTTCGCGAACTGTGCCACAGAGCTCGTCTTGCGATTGCGTTTACATACCAGGAGCCTTCAAGATGCCCTTTTGGAGGTCTCTTTGTACCTACGCTGTACATTGGTATCAGACTGGACATTCGATAAAGATATTCGCCCCCCCATCAACCGTCTAAACTGCTGTTTGAAACATAAAATGTTATACAAAAATAGTTGGATATATAATTAAAGTCCTGGAATAATTAATACTGATAGGATTTACTAGGTTTTGAAAGGACTGATTTGTAAAGCCCATACACTTTTTTTTGCTATGCTTATTAGATGATGTTGAATTGGTTTGAGACCTATTTATTCTTAATCTTACTGACTTCGGGAAGCCTTCCCTGTGCGAGTTCAAAAGCGCTGGACCAATTTATTTGTATGAAAAAATATGCTGCAGTATCATAAATTCAGATGTATGGATCAGTCCTTCATACCTACATACTTAGTGACGAGAAATTAGCTCGGCCGCGCAGCCGGGTCACTAGACGGGGCCTCTAATAAACAAGGCCACCAGTAACTTAAATGTGCGGAGGCTGAGAAGATCACAGATGCCAGTTCTAGCCCATTACGCTTAAGTAATTAACTACCTACATGATTCAAACAATGTCGTATATATCGCAGAATAGGTTCTCGCCAAGAATGAGATTCAAAGCCTTAGAAAAGGACACAATATGTAAATAGTAAAATGAATCAACTTACCTAATAAGGAACACAAGTTCACCTCAACAGTTGTACAGTTTTAGCATAAATTCCAATATTTTGCATTTTTGTTTACCTACGTGTTGCGGTAACTGATGGGTCTTCAAGGTTTTGTTTTATACACTTCTTCTTATCGTGTTACTAGTCATTTCGAACCAGTGTGGTGAAAGGATTAAAGTGCGCCCCAGAAGCTCCTTTCGTGCACTTGTCTTTTATATACTTATGGACACCTAAACATTATATATTTATATACATACTATACTAGCTGTCCCTTTCGCGACTTCGTCCTCGTCCGTGATATATTAAGAAAAAAAATGTCTAATTGTAAATTTAAACCATTCTCGAATCTACTTGAACACACACAAAAAATGTCATCGAAATCGGTCCAGCCGTTTAGGAGGAGTTAAATTACAAACACAAGAAGATTTATATATATATATATATATAAAGATTTCAATGTTGTAATGTCGCAGCAATAGTTAAAATAGGAATATTTCCATAGCTGAGTTACAACAAAAAAAAAACAATGGTTTTAAGATTGGCCACTCTGCTTAGCTGTTAGTAGCTCTGCCTTTTGCACTGTAGGTTATGGATTCGTATCCCTCCCATGATAAAAAATTGTGTGATGAACATAGATGTTTGTTCTGTGTCTGAGTGTATGAAAGAATCTTCATCATCATCATTGTACGTATTTAAAAATAGTATTATAAAATACTTTATCAGTCGTCTCGTTCCTATAGTATAAGCTAGCTTAGTTTGAGGCTAGATTAGGTTGTTTGGCTCCAATATGTATTGTTATCTAATCTAATACTACGTACTTACTTAGTTCTTACGTTCTTAGTTCTACGTACTTAGTACGCAACTTCGTCCGCGCGTTTTAAAAAAAAAATTGTGTTCAAATGGATTTATCTAAACCATTCTCGAATCCATTTGAACACACACAAAAAAAAACATTCAAATCGGTCTAGCCGTTTAGGAGGAGGAGTGACATAGATGTTCAGTAGAATTATATATATAAAGATAAATATTATCTGAATCTCTAAAACGGCACTAACGATTTTTATCAAATTTAGTAGTATTCCGGGAGCGATAAATCGATCTACTCGTAGCTAGGTTACATTTTTAGAAAACGTCGATTTATACGTGTTTTATACCGAGCGAAGCTCGGTCACTAGGTACTTAATTATTAAGTAAGTAATTAATGATCGAAGAGATAGATGAAAGAAAAAAACACAACTTCAATTTCAACACAGCCTTCAACTTATCTCAAAGAGTTCTAACTGAAAATCAGTGTTCGCTCTTTGAGCAAAATTATGCGCTGAGCTATGACCTTTTTGTCTGGCTGTAACACACACATATATGAATTAGACAACTATGTGAATGTTTTGTTTTTAATTATAATTTTCCTTGTATTGTTTTTGTATGTCAACCAACTTATCTTTTTTTTGCGGCTTCGGTTCCCGCCTCGGCTCTAATGTATGTATAATCTGCAAATATTTGTCTCGGGTCGGGGTGTTAATATGTATGTATTTACAAAAAAAGTATATAAGTAGTATATCAGTCATGTGGTACCCATAACACAAGCTCTGCTTACATTGGGGCCAGATGACGCTGTGTGAAATGTCTGGTCTTATTTATTTATTGATGTACCGTAAATTCTTTTTTTTTTTTTTATTGTTTTATGTATGTGTGAAAAGATACCTTTATATATATTTATATATATCTATACAAAGAAATGCCTTTATATATCTTCTATTTATATATCTCCCGGCGTGGCTCATACTCGTATGTGTTTACAGCATAAAATAATTAATAATGTATTCTTAACCTGCACAAATTCAACAAATTGGTAGCTAAGTATTTAATTTAGATTACATTATTTAATTAATAATAAATGTCCCAGCCCTAGTAATCTACATTATAATAAACTTTGTTAATAGAAACATCGTGTTAATAATACTACTGGTCGAAATTCGACCATAATTAATTTATAATAAATAAAACATTAAAAAAATATAAGCATTCTACACTCTTCTCTATATAAACTATATGTGTGCGAAATTTCATAGACCTCCGTCCGCGCAATTTTCGTAAAAAAGGGTACAAAATGTTTGCTTCACGTATTAATAATATAGATGTTATCTATTTGAGTAGTATATATGGCATGTGGTTTCCATAACACAAGCTCTGCTTCCTTTAGGGCTAGATGATGCTGTCTTAAATATCCCGTATTACTGATTATTACTATTCTTAGTATTATTATATTATTATTATTAGTAGGTATATTGTATATATAGATATAGCAAAGAAATGAAACATGTAGTGCAACAAACCACCCAATACTCCAATCCCTACTAATTTTATAAATGCGAAAGTAACTCTGTCTGTCGGTCACGTTTTCACGCTAAAACCGCTGAACTGATTTTGATGAATTTTAGAATAGAGATAGCGATCTCTATCTAAAGATGAATTTTAGATAGAGATAGGGACCTTGGAAAAGGACATAGGCTACTTTTTATGGAGGTAACGCGCGTGCGAAGCCGCGGGTAGCAGCTAGTAAGATATATATATTTAAAACGCGCGTAAGAAGTCGCGAGCGGGACAGCTAGTAATAATATATAGATGCCGCGAACAATTAAAATATACAAAATAATATACTAACTTTGATAATAAACTAATAAAACCTATTCTTCATCTTATGGTGTCATCAGTTATTACAAACCAGTGTGGTGAAAGAATTAAAGTGCGCCTCAGAAGTGAAAGGATTAAAACTTATGAACTCTACTTACTATACTGGAAGATATCGTCATATGCGATAAGACCGCAGTTTGCAGGACATATTACATTGTAGCCTTAGTATTATTTTTTGTTTGTTCGTACCTAAAATGTTACGTTCTCAATAAAGTTCATTATTATTATTATACTAAATTTTGTAAAATACGATTGATATTTATTTTGCTTAAATGAAAGTCCAAATTAGAGACATCATCAGCCCGGACACCGACCTCTATCATAAATAGCCACTTCAAAGCTTAACATTTATCAAACGAATATCTGTATCGAAAATTTTATTAATTTCTTAAATAATATATGGAAATTAACTGTCTAACGATATGCGACACGATAGCAAAACTTTTGAAAAATTAAGCCGACTTTACATTTAGGAGAAGTATACCCTAAAGCCGTTCTTGTTTTAGTTTTTAACCGACATCCAAAAAAGGAGGAGATTCTCAATTCGGTTGTATTTTATGGGCTCAAATTTCATTCAATGAAGTCGGTATTGCTTTTAGATTTTAAACAGTGCAAATTTTAATCACGATGCAATTATAAGTCTGCTGGCAAAAACAATATTAGGAACGGAAAGACAGACAGACAGTCAGACGGACATAGGGAAACTATATAAGTTCCTTGTGTACTTCGGAACCCTAAAAATAAGTGATGATTGTGAAATAATATGGTATTACCTACGTGAAATACACCGGACATTTTTTTACGGAAAAGTATTTTCTTTTACCTAAGTAAAAATACCACGGCAGGTAATCAAAACCCTCCTAACGCAGTGATTTAGATCCTCCCAAAATCTTTCTTGCCGAATCTCGAGAGGATTACCAGTGGGATTTAAGTCTCTACTTTCATTTATTGCTCTGCGTTTCTTTTTCAAATAAGTACCCATCCCTTAATTTTCAATTCCTCGGTTTAATATATATGTGATAAGTAGGTAAATAACGGACATTCCAAAACTAGCCGCCCAGGGGGCCGACCACGCTAATTTTGAACGTTCGGACAAAAGCTAAACCAAAGTCAAAACGTTATTTTTGACTTATTTCGTACCACACTAATTACTATAACGGAAACGATTCAGCTCTAATTTGAATTATACGTTGATCAAACGTTGCACACAAACAAAAATAACGCGATCCCGCGTTATTTTTGATAGTGCTTTCAAACGAACGTTTTTGATTTAGTACATTTTCTAGTATTCTGTGCATAGAGTAATACTAGTTAAGTAGTTCTATATATAAATTTGTTCGATTGGTAAATCAACGATTAAATCGTTCTGAAAAAATAGCGCGGTACCATTTTGAACCGACTTTATCAAAGGTTCTCAATTCGTCGAATTTTTTTTTTTTTAATCTATGTTCACCGATTATTTGAAAACGGCTGAACCGATTTAGAAAATTCTTTTTTTGTTTGAAAGGGTATACTTCACAGGTGGTCCCATATAAATTTTATCAAAATCGGTCGAGCTGAAAAATCAACGAAAATCTAAAAATTGTATACGTCGATGTACTTTGATGTATTTCGATACCTCGCTGTCTCATTGGAGCTGTGCGTTTATTTGGCCTACCCATATTATATATATACAAAATACATCTACTTTCCACTAAAAATGTATTATAGGCTCAAATTTCATTCAATGAAGTTGGTTTCTTTTTAGTTTTTAAAACGTAGTTATGACATTCAGATTAGCCATATCCAAACTTTTGCCAAAACCAATCCATTCAACTGCAATTACGTTGACAAATATCGCGATCGCCCCACCCGTTCCCGCTATCTATGGAGTTGAAGTTTGTGTCATAGTTTACGTCGGTTTTACCTACAAAAAGGCTGCAGCCTGCAAGATTGCTTGGTCCTAAAATGATATCCTGAAATTTACAGTTTCATAACATAACCCCTGTCAGGTTTATTTGTGGTCTAAGTTAATAATAATAAGTTCGCCATAAGTTGTACAAAGTTACACATTTAATACTACAAGTTTGTATTAACGAGACCATGAATAAATTTCGATGCTTGAGTTGAGTTTCAAAGCTTCCTTGTTAGAAGGTGTCTGATTACCTACTGAAACTGTTCATGCTTTTGTCTGGTACTTACGTACTTTATTCTTATTATAAGTACGTTTTAAAAACTAAAAAGAAAACCGACTTCATTGGATACAATTTGAGAGCATAATATTATTTATATTATTAATTTAAATTTTTATAGTGGAAAGTAGATGAATTTTGTTTATTTATAATATGGGTAGACTAAATTAACGCACTGCTCTGCACTACAGGTAACGAAAATGTCATCGATGTAAACAATTTTTTGATATTAATAGATTTTTAAAAACCGCTCGGCCGATTTCAATAAAATTTCTATGGGACACCCTTTTAAATAATAATAAAAAATTGAAATCGGTTCAGGCATCTTTGAGTAATCGGTTAACATCATAAACAAAAAATATTCCGACCAATTGAGAACCTACTCCTTTTTGATGAAGTCGGTTAAAAATGAGTCTGCAAAACTGATTAAGAAAAAATCCTTTGCTTTATATGTAAGTTAAACTAATAGAGTGGTCTGAAAACTCATCAGTCATCAGTATCAATCTGCTCTAAGCTGCTAGTTTCACAAGGCTTTTTGTGATTGCCTTAAAAATATTCCACGAGCAGGATTCCGCGTGATATCCAACTCAGTTATGTTTTCTGTATCTTTACAGATGACAACAATGCGTAGCGCTAAAGGAAAAGTGAAAAAACAATTAAGTAATTTAATACGTTTGTGACGAATACACGATGGAAGGTGTGCGGGTGTCGCACCAGGGCCTGAGGGCTCATTCGGCAGAAGGCTCCGCCGGGCGGATCACTCAGGCTGGGCTAGCTGCCAGGAGTACAGCCGGAACTGCAGCTAAAGGCATGGCTATCAAAGGCCACGAAGATCTGTGGGTAGAGATTCAGGCTAACACCTTCAAGAATTGGGTGAACGAGACTTTGAAACCGGTTAATATAAAGGTAATAAATAAATAATAAATAATTGTAGACAATGCACACAACAACATCTAGCTAACTAAGCATAGCTTGTACTATGGGAACCAGATAACAGATAGATTACTTATATATTTTTCAATACATAACATACTTATTAACACCCAGACACAGAACAAACACCTATGTTCATCACACATGTTTATCTTATCTGAGGGAATCGAACCCTCAACCTGCAACGCAGAAAGCAGAGCTTCTACCAACTGAGCTGAAGGGTCAGTCAAAATGTACAATGCATGAACTACTCGGACAATAAACGATCCCCAAATGTAAAGTGTTGAACTTATTTCGAGAAAACTCTGAAGAACACTATGTTTATGCCGCCAAATTACAACAACACTTATCTTGTTGTAAGTCACGAGCAACTTGGACGTGCCATAACTACTCGATACATTGCGCTGTGATGAGTGTAATGCATCAAGTATATAAATGGTTAGAATATTCAAGGAATACACTAACTTTGTGAACTTGTAAACTAGAAGTACATACGTAAGTAAGTACGTACGTCTATCTCGTGTATATTGCTCTACATTGCTTTTTTCAATGCGTCCGTTAACTTTTAGGGTCAATGTTCAAAGTTAAGTTGTCCTTGTTCAGGTAGTGGATCTAGTCGAAGATTTACGAGATGGCACAGTACTCTGTGCACTAGTGGAGGCACTCCAAGGCCGCAGACTCAAGGGATGGAGCCCAAACCCCACCAACCAGCACCATAAGTTAGAAAACGTAACCACCGCTCTCCAAGCAATTGAGGATGATGGTGTCAAACTAGTTAATATTGGTAAGATTTTTGAAGTGAAAACATCTTTTAGCGCGGTACGCATATTTTTAGATGAGGTAATACCTCTGGATTAGTGACACCGTTACCGTCTGGGGCGAGACGCAGCCGGCTGCCGCACTCGCCCCATTTGATTATAAACCTTAATCCACATGTTAACAGTCTACTTTTGTATGGAGTAGTTTACTGAGTTAGGTTCTTTGATATAGACGCAGCCGGCCGGCAGCCATTTTCGAAGGTTCCCCTCGATTTTTCTGGGATTCCATCATCAGATCCTCGTTTCCTTATCATGGTACCAACCTTGGGATATCTCCTTTGCAACAAAAAAAAGAATCATCAAAATCGGTTTAAAAAACGACATAGTTATCCGCGAACACACATAAAAAAAATATATACGGTCGAAACCTAATTTTTTTGAAGTTGGTTAAAAATTAATGTGTTCTCATCAAAGTAACTCATGTAGCGAGAATTACAAAATAGCCTAAATCACAAAATAGAGGTGCAGTAGCATGACGGTCATCATAGCAAAGTCAAAGCTTTTTGCAGACAAGTGATTAATTTTAAAAACCTACGCCGCGCTGTTGACTATTAGCGATAGCGTAACCCAAATGAGATGTGATATATGCAGGTATTGGGTGTAAATAGGTAATACCTATTACATTGTTTCCAAAATTCCAAATGTGTGAATATTTTTTTACTTACTGGGAACAATATAACACGAATTGATTTATTATTTGCTCCGGGCATCAATTATATGTTATTTATGGTTTAAATTAAGTATCAAAGTATAATTACTATAACTTATTTTATTTCCTTTCATATTTGATATTTCCTTTTAGGTAATGTAGACATCGTTAACGGAAACCTGAAACTGATTCTGGGATTGATATGGTCACTTATCGTCCGGTACCAGATTGGACGAAGCAAGTTTCCACCAAGGTAAATGATACTCTGTAGGGCGATTATGGAACTCTTGATACAATCAATGTCCATCAATGTCTATCAATTTCGATTAGCAATAGGCATTATTTCAATCAATCATATACAATGTATTTAAATGCTTAGTACGCTAAACACGGTTCCCACCACAATCGTACTTTGGAAATTGGTCGAGTTATAGTTTGACTTCAACTTCACATTGTAACTAGCGATAGAAGCCGATAGAAATCGCAGCGATCCGTAATACCAATTCATCAATAGTAACTGAAAGCTATTAGTATCAATGTTTTGATAGTATCAAAGTTCCATAATCGCCCCACTGTTATCGCTGTAAAGTAGTTTAACAATATAATATGGATACATTTAGAATATCGTTTTGATTCTGATTTAACTAGTTCACGCGACAACCATGATGTAACAGCGTAGTTCTTCCTACGTAATGTTCTGAGCCTTGAAAGTTAACTGTTTCTAAACAGCTGAAAACATGTATTGAAACATATTATTATTGACCTACTGGAACAGAAGTATTTACTGTTCAACTCAAGGATTTTTGGGTTGTACTTCGAGTATACCTAGTTAACAATATAATACTAGCTTCTGCCCGCGGCTTCGCAAGCATAGTACATACATAAAAAGTAGCCTACGTCCGTTCCTAAGATCCATAACTAATTTGATTGATACAAAAAAAAACTGTGATCCGATCGCTACCAAACTTCACAGGATCATTTGCTAGACCAATCTGAAGATTTCCTAAAAATTTCATCGAAATCGGTCCAGCCGTTTCGGTGTCTATATGCATCATATACACATCGCTTTTTATAAATACATACATAAAAAATAGATACCTAATTTCAAGACTCTATAAAAGAAAATATAAATTTCACACTAGTTTTATTTTCTTTTGCAGTCTTGAAATTAGGCATTTTTATGGACCCTAACAGCTATCGATAATGATGCTACGGAATAGAAATTTTCTATACTAATAGAGCAGCTATATTGTGCCACAGGGAATAAATCATTATACATGATATTTTATAATAATCAATTGGGTTTGTTGTTTCATTTTAACAGTAATTTTAACTAAGGTTCGCTAGGTTACTAGTTATCCTAGCCTCAGAATTTAAAAGGTTATGTTTTGTCACAGAAAGTTAATGCTCTCATGGCTACAATCCGCACTACCGGATTGTCGCGTCGGCAACCTGACAACTGACTGGAATACAGGAGTGCTATTATCGGCTCTGGTTGATTACTGCAAGCCTGGAACCTTCCCCCACTGGCGAGAACTAAGTAAGTAGAATATTCAAGACATTTATCATCAATACATTTTAATAAACACGGGCTTTACTCACGTATTATATTGTCGATGTAGGCACCGACACTGTTTCGATTCATCTAGAGTTTCATCTAGAGTTCGTACTAAGAACCGTGAAGTCGAGCGGCAATGAGCGGACCGCGGATCAAACTCACCCTGATGAAGTTTCTCTTCAGAATCAGAAACAGTGTCGGTTTGAAAAAATAATACGTGACTAAAGCCCGTGTTTATCTAAATTTATCATCAATCTCGAATTCGTTATTCGTTTTCGTTCGTTTGTCTTCTTTTGTTATTCTGTCGGTTACAATAATAACCTTGTCAATTTGTCTTCACCATAATTACGCAAATTCAGACAATTCACACTTTATATAATGTCTATTCTTATCTATTGTTGAAGTATTACCTCTACAATATTCGTCAAAGGTTGTTTTCGTTACTCTCGACTTGTCTAGACAAACAACAATGCTCTCGACATTTTGAAACGCAAACTTTAAAACTAATTTGAAATGTTTTGCAAACGGTGAATGCAGTTCCATTCTTGCACAGGTAAAACTGACAGCGCTTCTTATTAGAAGTTATTTGCAAACATCGCTATCAAACTTCGTTCAGTTAACTTCTGAGAACGAGTCGGTATTAGATATTGTTTGTACCCTTGTTTGCACCCAAGCGTAGTTTATTAAGCCTGATGTTATTGGCTCTAAGATATGAAAAACGTGTATCAAATAACAATGATAAAATGAAATCCTGTGATCTCCATCTTCAACAGTTATTTATTCCCGGATCCAACAAATCATACCAAAATTCAAGATTCAAATTAGATTGCTTTTTTAACGGGTATTAAGACAGATTCTTTTCCTTGAACATGCAACTGTACAAATAACGTTTCTTTTACATCTTAGATCGACATGAAGCCGTCGAAAACTGCCGGCGTGCCATGAAGTTAGCCCATAGAGAGTTGGACGTACCTATGGTACTAGAACCGGAATACCTGGCTTCTCCATGGCTAGATGAGCTATCTGGCATGACCTACTTGTCGTACTTTATGAAATCAGGCTCTTCTGGATTCAAATCTACGTTGGAATGGGTCAATTCAAGGCTGGAGCGTGCTATCACAAATTTTACGGTAAGTCAAAAAATTACAATACGCATATGTTGCACTCAGAACGCTTTGTAGTAAATAATGCACAACCATAAGCCTATAAACGATTGTACTGTTATACTGCAAAGGTGTTGTGTTTCAGACCGATTGGAATGACGGCCGAGTTGGGAATGAGCTGGTCCGGTCCTTAGGCGGCCCGGCACCCCCGGCTAGCCGACTCCGACGAGATCCGGCTCGATGGGAGGAGAACAATCAACAGGCTATCGACGCTGCTAAAAAGATCGGTAACTGAAACTAATACAATTGGTAGTCCACAAAAGCTGGCCTTATTGTAAATAAAAAGAGTAACCCAATTAATGTTATATGATTTTTATTCAATATCGACAATAGCAGAGTAATATTTCACCACACACGTACATTTCACAAAATTCACATTTGTTTTTATAGGAGTTCAACCAGTATTATCAGCAAAGGACATGAGTTCAAGTGATGTTGAGCATCTCGGTGTGATGGCGTGGGCGTCACAGTTTAGAAATGTCCCTCCAAGACCACCTGTCCATGATATGCTGAGACTAGCGTTAGACTCTACTTCTGGTAGAGTTGGAGAATCCGTATGTATCTAAAAGAAAACCTAAGAAAAACCTTAAAGAAATAAACGGGCATGGTTAAAAATAGATCCTAGGAATATATGATAATATCTAGGAATAATTGATTAAGAGTAGGTTCTAAACATTTTTAGGGTTTTGAAGTTCAACAACCTTTATAGTCTTTGTCCGCCACTTCTGTCTGTCTGTTAACCCCCAATCAGAGCTCTAGCTCGCAGTAGTTTTATCGTAATTATTTTTTGCATTACTTGTTGTACTTGTTATGAAATATAAAAGTTTGCAAAAATATTTTGTACCCTACATGAAAAGTGCGTGGTTGTTTTTTTTATTTAAACTCCATCGTGCAGAGTATTGTTATAAAATATCTGGTTTCTGGAACAGTTTTTTTGATTAACATATTCGATAGATAAACATTAGGCTTTGAAGTCGTAATTTTTGATAGTGTCCCCCCTCTACTGGCAAACCTTGAAAAAGACATGAAAGCTCCACAAAATTATTTTATTTTACAACCCAGTTGAATTAGTTTAGGACGTGACGTATCGTATTTGTACATCCGTATTCTTACTGACTTCGAAACTTGGCCAATTTACTTTTATTTTATTATTGTTTTTATGTTAAAAATTACTGTAAGAACTATTAAAATTTTATTCTTATTCGAATTCATCAACTCGTACGATGCTGTACAAGTTGATAAGTACCCACCCTCCATCTAATAGAGGACTAAACTGAAGTGAACTCATCATAGAGTAGGTGCTCTCGTAGAGCAAGTTTCGGAACAGGAAATTAAATTTTATCTAAAGTTTTCCCTGAAACTGACAGGTAGCTTTTAAAAAAAAACTTTACTTTGATACGCTTGCACAAAGAAGTTTTTATCGAATCAGATCGCGTGCACACGACAATGTGTAAATGTGCAGTCGCTTTTAAATTCCCAAGGTTTTTGAATACGTACCTCATTCGATTTCAGACCTACATAAAAGTGGAAAGCATCTCAAATGAGCTATCAGTCTCTGATGTGAAGGTATCCATAGTAAATCCACTGGAGCAGGAGTCAAGACTGAAAGTAGACTCGAGGGGCGCAGGCGAGTTCGTTCCTGAGCACGCTGGCATGCATGAAATCGTGCTCACTGTTGATGATATTCGGTAAGAATCCGTGCGTATGAGTTAGGGACCATTGACTCATACGAAGTACCTATCCATGTACACATAGCCTGATTTTATATTTCAACGTAATCAATCACAAATCAACGACTATGTATCGGAGCGCAGTCTGTGTATTTTACACATATCTTTCATTTACAGAAGAAAGAGCGAGGACGTGAATAATCTTACTTTCAATATATTTGTGTCTGAAACATAAGAACCTCTTGAAATCAACCCCCTTTGAATAGACATTCGTTGAGCAATGTATTATCATAAGTATTATTTTACCGCCCCATTTTTGTAACGAAGCGAAATCAAGCATTTCTCGACGTCACGTAACTTCAAGTTGTTTATAGCCGTTCCCCCTGACCCCATTTCGGAACAGATGTCACATAAATAGTACTCTAAATCCACCATTTATGGGAGGTATATAAATCAGGTAACTAAGCACCTATAATGAAATTATTACCATTGTTATTGCCAGAATAGGTAGCGTAAAATATTACTATTTCATAGCAATAGCAGTGTTCTGTTATCTTTCTACCAGAATCCTTGCCGGAGCGCTATTTATAATAACTACCTTTCCTAAGTAGATAGATAAAAAACTCTTTATTGACTACCACACGGAATATTACAATAACAAAAAACTAAACTTATTTTAGGCAATACAATGGGTGGCCTTATCGCTAAAAGCGATCTCTACCAGGCAACCGTTGGATGGACTGGACTATAAATAAATTGTATTTATAGCCCATGGTTGTATTGTACTAAATAAATCGCTACCTACTTTATGTGCGGAGTTCTTGTGAAAAACATTTTGATAAAATGAAATGGTACGCTCCGTGGAAATCATAAAGGTTCAATGAACTAATATGGCATCTGAGTGAGAGCCGGGCTGATTTTCACAATGGAAATTTTCAAGGATCTGCCTGCTTCGGTGTAAAACTCTGACGGTTTGTTAGACTCAACTTTAGACTTGGCAACGTGTTAATATTTTATATACCTTCTATAATTACAACGTACCCTTAGCCTGGGGGGCAATTATGTTACTCAGTCGAGTCGTAATCAGAGTCGAGCAGGTACCTTTAGGGCAGTATTTTTTTCGATATAGCTTATAATTTCGATTCTTCTCAGACTTGGCTTAAAGGGAATCGGCTCCATTATTCACCTAACATGTAAGGCGATTAAAAGTTGTCCATATAATTGTTTGAATAATACTATTTAGTTTTTTTTATTAGGACCTAGTTACATAATACAGAGTTCTATCTGTTTGGGGCAGTTATTTGAGAACATATTTAAAAGACATGGTATTATACCTAGACCATTAGAAGTTTTGTATCATCAATAAACTTCTTAATTTTATTCAAATGCCCTTTGATTTGGTATAGGTTGTTCTAAACTACTATCAAATCAATTAGGTACTGAAAATTCTATCCAGATTTGAACAAGAGCAATCAAATCACAATCAATCTGCTGAATTACTCAAAAGCTAATCAAATTTCTCGCTGGATAAATTTAACTCGATAGTTTTTTGGCCCTCGGATAATAATTTTTATTATACGCTTTATATTAGCTTCACTTGTATGTATGTTTGTATGTTTGTAATCGACTCGTTAGGACGCGACTTTAAATGGCCAGATTTCATTCAAATTTTGCACACCTGTCAAAGACCGATGACAATGCAATAATTCGAAAAAAAAACAAACCGATTATCCTAAAACTAAAAAGTAGAAAATAAATAATAGTTCAAAAAAACTAAAAAACACGCTTTATATAGAAAACCAAACTAAAAAAATATAAAATAAATTTAAAAAAATGTAGGTAAGAAAAAAATGTTTTATATAAAAAAAAAATGATTTTTTTTTAAATAAATGTATTATTAAAAAAAAATCTATTTTTTAGTTTGGTTTTCTATATAAGGCGTGTTTTTTAGTTTTTTTATAAAACGTGTTTATTAGTTTTTTTTTAACTTGTATTTATTATATTCATACTACTTATATTAGTTATTATATCTAATTGTTCTTTCAATACAGGGTAGATGGTAGGTATTTCTTCAGGGTGCTACCAAGACTGGTGTCGGTACCACCACCGGGAATGGCACCTTGCGCCGCCGGCAGCATCGTTGAAGTACTAGTCAGTGCTACCGGTAAGCTATCGAGAGATATAAATAATTTTATCAAAGTATCCACAGCGTATTCTAGTCTTACAAACCTGAATAAATCACCGTTTCCAGTGCCTCCTCCAGTTGACTGCATTGCAAATAGAGTGGAGCTATTTCTAGCTAAGCATGGATTAGCTCGCTCGGTTCGCAGCTTATTTTCATAGCTCGAGCGCTACCGCGAAAGACGTTAAGCATTGCAAAACGATTGGAAATCGCTGGCTCACAGTTAGCTCATTCTTTTATCTTCGCTTGCTTCAGAGCCCGGCTTATGAAAATCGATGGTTCGGCTTTTCTGCGGAGAAAATTAGGCCTCACCAGAGCATGATAAAGTTAGCAAAATACTTATTCGATGAAACGAGTTAAACGACCACCATCTTACAAGCTTTTTCACATTAATAGACAGAAAAGTCACACAAAGTTTTGCAAGGTATTATAACTACTACCATATTTGCAGGTGCACCTCGAAGGCAAGACATCGACGTAACAGCACACTCCCCCAGTGGACGCGCTGTCCCATTAGAACCTCGGCATCCTCCTCCATCAGCGGCTGGAACTACCGCTTCCAGTGCTACCTTCCAGCCAGATGAAGCTGGCACCTGGACCATTGCTATCACATACAAAGGAGAGCATATCCAAGTGAGCAGACACTCAGCTATTTGGTAGTGTACAGTAGCTCTTTAGAGACTCGTCAGTGAGGACTTTTGCGCTATGAACGTTTTTTAAACTTGACCATTTCTATAAGTAGTTAGTTAGTGAAGTAGCAAAAAAGAAACTGACATTAATTAGCCAGCCAACTACTTTGAAGTTGCTAAATGAAAAAAATCGTTTCCATTTTCATAATATTTTCCAGTTTGGTTTTCGCATTTTTATTTTCAACGTTGATTAATTTGTAAGGTTGTTTTGTCATATTTTTATGGCTATATTTGGCTATTGACTATACCTTGCTTGTAATGATATTATTTTATATTATTACTGTTACCCGCGACTTCGTACGCGTATGCTTAGAACCTTTTTTTTTATTTTTGGAAGGAATGCATTCCGTGCATCTAAAGAACATCTCATAAGTTGAATCCCATATTTTACCCCCTTCGTGAACTATTTTGCAATAACGTTGAAACACATATTTCTTTATTTCTTACCAAAAGCATAAACATGAATTTTTAGATTTCTAGCTAATGGAAATATGAGTTGCCCAAACAAACTTTCATCCCCTATTTTACCCCTTCATGGTCGTTTTTTGAGACAAAAAGTAGCCTATTATCTTACCAAATTTCATCAAGATCGGCTCAGCCGTGAAAACGTAACAAACAGACAGACAGAGACACTTTCGCTTTTATAATATTAGTATAGATTACTACTTGGTCAAAATAATTTAATTACACACCCTTAAAAAGGTGATTGAATTCGTACTTATGTATGTACGTGACAAGTAGACATGGCATTAAGTCTACCTCATAATTAACTAGTATTCCAAATGTACAAAATCAATTCAAATCAAAATTTCTAATTATATACAAATTCGAAGCAAAAATATAAAACTTTGATATCAAAAGTATAACCGCGTTCCGCCTGTCGTCCCACGACGTTGGCGCTGGCTTATTGAAATATTGTTTTAGCAACACAAATTAAAAACTTTGATGAAAGAAAGTTTTAATAGGCGGATGAGAATAAAATAAAGTGTAGATTTTTTTGGGTTATGCTGATTATTGGTATGAGTAATATCCAGCAGTTTCATGAAAACTACTTCTGGAATAAAAGTGTTTATATGTGTTTATAACATTGGAGAATATCTTAATAGATAAATAATATGATAGATATATGGTAATAGAATATCGTAGTAGAATATTGTATAAAAAACTGTGTTATATACTTACAAAAAGTTGAAATTGACTCATTCTGATTTTTCTAGGGTGGCCCTTTTACATGCGAAGTCTTTGACCCCGCTGGAGTCCGTCTTAGCCATGGGGCACTAGATGGCGCTGAACCTCTAAAACCTCACTCCTTCGAGTTGGACACCAGCGGCTGTGGTGTCAAAGGAGATTTGCAGCTAGACATCGTACATGACAAGCGCAGTGTCATGTGTGCACTTGAAAAACTATCCGCCACGAAATACCGCGCTACCTTCATGCCTAAAGCTCCTGGAAAACATAGGGTGGGCAAAATTTTACTTTACAAAATTTCACTACAATTTTTTTTCAAAAGCTTTACCTTTTAAACTCCATATTTTACAACAGGGCTACACAACTAAGTGTTTTTACGAATTTTGGTGTTATTATTATGATGCAGATAGAATGTTATCATCGTAACGTTATGATACATTTTGCAGCTGTACATTTATTTTAATGGGTACGATGTCCACGGTTCGCCGCACATGTTCCGAGTAGGATCGCGCTCTAAGAAACCCAGAGACAGCTCCAGCCCAGCTCCGGCATACGCCAGAATTTCCAGTCCAGGTATTAACATTGAAAAAATCCTCTGTTGTCTACATAACAAAACAAAATGGCGCAGAAAATAATACAACATTTTCTGTTCATTTCAGTTACACGGCTGAGATCCGAGAGTCCGATGAATCAGTACAATTTGTACGATTCAAGCACAACAAAGCACAACACGAGCTCAATCGATCGGCGAGACGAGCGTCGTGACTCGAGTGATTATTACAAATCCTTCGGTCCCGATATCAAAGAGAAAAGCTACGATATCGTTGATTCCGCGTACTCGACCTCGAGAGTCAATAAGAAGGAAACGCTTAATACTAGATACGGCTCTGAAAGCCCTATGAATAGAACGGCGAGCCCGATAACTACCAAACATTTTGGGAACGGGTCTCGTCTAGACGTCAATAGATCTTCAAGTCCGTTTAGAGCTAGCAGCCCGTACAGGGCTACGAGTCCAGTGGGGCGAACAACAAGCCCGCTCACTAGAAAAGACAGTCCTTTGAACAGGACGTCGAGTCCAATTAACAGGTACCTACGTTATTGAACAACTGATTTACTGCTCTGATTATATTTCGTCACAGTATGCTCTATAACTTTGTTAGTCTAGTTAATATTTGCCGGGTGTAAAGAGAAAATGGGCCGTGAACGCTTAAATCAATTTTCAATCAAGCTCTCAATAGGGAGTCTATAGCGGGCTTGTGAATGAGTGCCCATTTTTGTTTTGACGAGGGATTTTATGCTCGCAAAGAGCTTAATGCAGCTTTCTAGTACGCTATTCATATTAATTAGCGTTTGTATTAACTATTTACTTAGGAATATTTTGAGATAATCTAATCAATATTACCTCTGTAAGTGGTTTATGTATGGGGCGTTTGAATCGGTAGCCAAAGAAAAAGTGTTTTATCCCTAACCTATGATCTGCGTACTGAAATGTCTATAACCTCTATTTTTCCTTTTATTATAATATATTAAATATATACATATATTTTTATTATACCTTTTTCATCTTGTAGAGTAAGCAGTCCAATAGAGCGGTATAGTCCCGTGACAACGACCAAGCGAGTGGTTGAGAAACGATCTAACTACAAGTACAGCTCATTCAGTGGCTCTCAGGAAAACCTCGACCAAAGCAGTCCACTGTCCTCTTTGGAAGCTGACAGGGGAAGAAGACTAGGAAGCCCTAGTAAGTTTGTTTGATGGAATAAGACATTATAAAATGAATATTTGCATTGCAAGGTGTAGCTCAAGCGTAAATCCACTTTTTACACAAAACCTTGTGATTCTGATTTTAATGAACATCTTTCAGCTTTTACTATGAACTTTTATTACTTATTTTTAACGCTTTGGAGTTAATATTATTAAGGTACATGTTGCAAAAAGTATAATAAGATAACAATAGTAGATTGTTGCACCGAGCGCAAAGTGAGTTATTAATGAACAAGTGTTATGTTGGTGCCCGAGCGCAAGCGAGGACACTGAATTAACACGATTGCATTAAATACTCTCTTTAGCAAGGTGTGTAATTTACTTTTCTTCCAACTACCAATCTACCTACTGTGATAAAACATACCTATTCAAACTAAAAATATAATGAATCATAGTTTTACAATGGTACAAAATGCGCGCCATTTGTTATATTTTTTAACAAAGTCGGTTTTATTCAGCCGATTTTTATTATCAGCCAGTATCTTTTAGATCTAATGCAAACATTTTATATTAAACTTAATGGGATATATTAAACCTCTGTGGTAAATTTATATATAAATAAAAAGTAAAAAACAGTGCAATAATGAGATTTCATATAACAATACTGCACTGTTTTGGTTCTAAGCAAAAAATACGTCCTTTGTGATAGGTTTTGTAGTGATTAATGATAACATTACTACGTAGTTGAAAGAAATAGTACATTATGGTACTAGTGTGTAATGTTGGTGATTACCGCTGAGGCGCCATTGCGACCCGAGCCGTCAGGTGAGGGTCTTAAGAGAGCCGAGGACGGTAATCATCAATACACACGTGTATCATACGACGTTTTTCAACACACTTGTGAATAAAATAACAATAAAAACTCATTTTATTTAATAGATAAAAAGTTTAATTTCAACAGTGAAAACGAGTTATGAAAAATGATTCGCTATGGCGGGAAAAATTAATCAGTTTTCCTATGCGCGCGCATTGCGATCAGCCACAGACTAAAGGGGTTTTTTTTTTGAGGTTTTTTTTTATTTTCCGCGCATAGGGTTTGCGCCTATTCTGCCACGTACAAAATGGGGAATTTAAAGTTTTCTTTTATTACAGAGAATACAAAATTTATATTTGAGTGAAAGTTTTGTTTATTAAACACGTACGAGTTAAAATTATCTATTTAGATAAGAAGTTGCATGAAATGAGCAAGCAATAGGTACATTAATTTATTTGTTCCATTAAACACGATCTTTTTTTGAATAAAAACTTTTTTAAGAACAAAGCACCTCAACCAATAAAATTTTAAAAAAAAAAACTATAATTCACTAGTGAGTTATAGCAATGAAAAAGTCACATTTTGATTATGGGTGTCATTCTGTGCCTAATTGCGGTGGCCATAGAGCCACTTTATGAGCAAGTGTGTTGAAAAGATTATTATTTGATTTTAATTCAGGCACGGGTGATCCTGGTGGAAAGCCTTATGTTGCCAGAAAAGACTCTTGGGACTCTGTTGAGAAAACCAGGCAGATGATGAGTGCGAACACGTAAGTACACGGTTTTACTTTAGACTATACTGCTTTCTGAGGAAATCTGACAGCATACTATAGAGTGACCCAAAACTTTTCCCTAATAGCACTCGCAATAACTCGTAATCGACAACAGATATCGTCAATTTATCTAATCGCCCCGTATTTTTTTGTTTCAAGATCTTAACATAATACTTATTCACATTAATAACACAATACTTAATGCTACATGTTGGAGGCAGAATTAATCAACCGAACTCCAAATTATATTTTATTTTATTTTATTTCCTTATTATATTTATTATTTACTAGATGAGAATATTAAAATCAAAAAACATTTATTCAGACTTCAATAGGGTAGGTACATCCAAATTAGTAACTTTATAAAATGTTTGGAATGATTATTATTAATATTACTATTATTATTATTATAATCCAAGCAAGTTACAAAATAAAAAAAAATTAAAGTGAACTGAAATACAGGGAATTCCGGAACTAGTATTTTAAGCCTGAACGAGGAGATTCTGACCATGAAAATTAACAGTTGTGGGGGTACAAATCCTAAGAATTAATATTTTCAGATTTCCATACAAAAACATTCAAGAAATAAAATTGACAACCCTTATTATTTTGTCAACAATGTTTCTAAGTGCGTTACCTACCTACCTACATCGTTTCGCGTGAGTTCAAATTGCTTGCTAAGCTAGGTTAGATAGGTACCTAGGCTGGTGTGTGTAGGTATCTCTTGACGTAGGTACTTACATTACATACTGACTGCGGTATTCACACAAGCCATGGTGTTTCGTTTGTACAACCACTTTACCCGATTAGTAGGTACCAATTCTAGGTACTACTTAGCTATCCAACACAAATAAAAATCCTGTATGATAGGTATCAGCGTCCACCCTCAAAATAGGTGCAATTAAGCTAGAGAAATTCTAGATAAGTTAACAAATAGCTTGTGCGGTAAGTACATATTAATAATAAGCACTCAAATGTAGGTAAGTATGATGATATAAACAAATTAAAAAGAATAAAATAAAACTGTTAAGTATGTCTGCGAGTGTGTGTGTGTGTGTGTGTGTGGATGTGTGTGTGTGTGTGTGTGTGTGTGTGTGTGTGTGTGTGTGTGTGTGTGTGTGTGTGTGTGTGTGTGTGTGTGTGTAAGAGAAGTTTGTATGTTTGACATTTGTATGTTTGTATGAATGAATCTTTACAATTATATCCCAATGCGTGGTGAAAGCTTCGCATTAGGATACAATTGCAAAAATATCTTCAGTAGTATCGTAGTTTAATGATAACAGCCATGTTGTAAGTGTACGTTTGCATGTTCGCTTGTTCAATGGGAAAATTAGCGGCTCCTTGTTAATTTTGTTGTAAAGCCAAGCTCCAAGAAACAATGGAAACCTTTGGGCAAATCGAGTGCGGCAACTAGTCAGCGGTAGGATCTGGTGGTTTCTCCTAGTGGCTAGACGTGTAGTATCTGCATCTTGGACCACAGAAGAATGCTGCTTCAGGATGGTATTTAAAATAAAGAGTTGGCGGACTGTCAGTACTTCACATTCTTTGTACAGATCAATTGTACGATAGAGCTTTGGTTTAAAGTAAATTACTTTTAATAAGATTCTTTGGGCTCTTTCTACACATATAAGATTAGTCTTAGCTGCGCCCCCCCAACAGGTTAGACAGTACGAGAGAACTGACTGGCATAGTGAAGTGTAAATTAATTTCATAATACGATTGCCTGCAGAATGACGTAATTGTTTACATATATATATAAGTTTCCTGATTCTATTAGATATATACTCAATATGACTCATAAAGTTTAAGTTGTTATCTATAATTATGCCTAGATATTTAATCGTAGAAGCCGTGGATATTACAGAGCAATTGCAGTTCTGAGAAGAAACATAGTCACAGGTATGTGCAATTATGTTATATGTTTGGGATATCGGATAGGGAGGATTATAAATAGAAAAAGGTATATATTTAGTTTTAGCAGTGTTTAGTGAGAGGTAGTTAGAGACAAGCCAATTGGTTACTATGTTGAAACCAGTTTGAGCATGTTTGTACACTTCAACCCAAGTTTTCCCAAAGAATGTCAAAGTCGTATCATCTGCGTACGATATTATTTTACAGTTCTCGATTTTTAATGATGCGAGGTCAATAATGTAAACTAGAAATAGCGTTGGGCCTAAGATACTCCCTTGAGGGACGCCATGCGTAATAGGCACGTTATGGCTAGTTACATTATCAATTTTAAGTCTTTGAGTTCTTCCAGTCAAATAATCTCTAAAGAGATCCAGTTGAACGCCTCGGATGCCGAGGTTATTTAATTTCTGTATGAGGCTAGGGATAGAAACCGTGTCAAACGCTTTTGCGAGATCTAAGAATATCTAAAGACATTTGTTTTTGCAGTCAATTTTTCTAAAAACAAAATTTATAAATTCACTTACAGCCGTCTCAGTTGATTTTCCATGGCGAAAACCACATTGCCCATTAGAAAGAAGGTTGTTTTTTTCCAAATAACTAATAAGTCTGTCATTTATAATTTTTTCAAAAACCTTAGAGAGTGAGTTTAATATTGAGATAGGACGATAGTTTGTGACATGGTCTCTAACCCCAGCCTTAAAAACAGGACGCACTATAGATCCCTTGAAAGACCTTGGAAAAACTCCCTTACTCAAGGAGAGATTTAGGATATAGGTAAGTGGGGTCAGGATATGGGCTCTAATAACCTTAAGTACATCTGACGAAATGCCATCATCGCCAGGAGAACAATTACTTTTTAGGCCTATAATAAGTTTGTCAACTTCTCGCTCGTCGGTGGTTAAAAGTACAAATTAATTCAGAGGAGGTGAAATATCATGGTTTATTAGGGCTAGATCTGGAAGATTAATTTCACTTGTCAGCTTTTCGCCAACTGTAGCAAAAAAATTGTTTGCATTATTTACTGCAATTTCTGGAGTTGTTGCAGTTGATAACAGCTCATATGAGTATTCCTTTTTGGCGTTTCTATTTGTAATGGAGTTTATTGCTTTCCAAATTTTTTATTGTCTCTGCCAGCTTGCAACAGTTGTTGACGATCGTATTGTCGTTTTAACTTTTAAATTAAATTATTACAAAAGTTGCGATATCTTTTATTAGTTAATATAAGAATGTCATTATAAGGTGTTAGTTTTACTTTTTTATGCATTCTATCTCTGTTTCGTATGCATCTTACTAGTCCCAGTGTCATCCATGGCTTTAGTAATTTATTTAGGAGCGATAGTCAAAAGTTTAGAATTGGATATAATTATATTTTGGAGCCAAGAAACAAAAATATCTGTAGCAAGATTTGGATCGTCTAATTTGTAGATAAAAGAAAAGTCCTTTTTTTGACATGTATTTAGGATTCCATTATAGTCAATTTTAGATGTGATTTTTTTTATTACATATTTTTGAGGGTTTAGTAATTCCATGCAACACAAAACAGCTCTATGGTCGGTTATGGCTGTCTCGAAAATAAAACAGTTTACATGCAGCTTTGTTTTTAGAATGACGTGATCCAAACAGCTTTTGGATCGTGTAGCAATGTTATAAGCAGGGAGTAGTCCGTTATGTGAGAGGAAGTCTAAATATTCTGGTAGGTTTTTGTCTATACTATTAGGAGCAATGTTAATATTAATATCTCCAATTAAAATTAATGTTTGAAATGATGTTAGCTTTGAGATGATAACATTTAAAGAATTTAAAAATGCCTCAATACTTTGAAAGCAAGGAGGTCGATATATTGATATAATGGCTAGGTCCTTACTTATCTTTATTAAAATGCAATTTGCATCCTGTATTGCAGGTTCAGTAATCGTTGCGTTTATATTATTTTTAATGTATACAATGACACCATCATTTTGGTTATAATGTGTAGACGTCGATATACTGCGGTATCCTGTAAGTTCCGGGACATGTTGAACACAAGACATCCAACATTCCGTGAGAATAAGAATATCACATGAAAACTTTAGACGGGAGAGTAGTAGTTGAAACTGTTCAATGTTAGCATTAATACTACGTATATTTTGTGTGACAATTTTAAAAAAACGGTTAGGCTGTGATATAGTTGATGAACATTGTGCAGGATTGCATTGAATAGTATCTGAGATAGAAAAGTTGTCAATGTCGTTTAGCAAATCACTTATGGTACCAAAAACAAGGCCAGGATTTTACATAGTTGATGTTTAAAGTTACAAACTCATTTTTAGAGTACGTTATAGGAAGCGCTTGTTGAGTTCTAGAAGGTAAATACAATATAATAATAGATAGCTGACAGATGTAATAAATGTGCAAATAATTTTGGGTAATGATGTAATAATGTGAAGTTTGGAAAGTATGTGTTTAAATATGGTATAAATGTGTGTGTGTGTGTGTGTGTTTTGTGTAGATGTGTTTTATTTTGTATATGTTGTCTGCGTGAATGTAATAGTGTTTTCGCAAGAATTGTGTTTTCGATGAACTATACTAAATATTATGTGAATTTTTGCGCGTAGATTTAACAGTATTTGAAACCAGAAATACAAAGCAGTAAATTCAGTGCTCGAAAGGAGTCACAAAGGTTTCGACATCATCTCCAGCTGGCCTTCGGTCTTGATGTGTGGTCAATGGTCACATGAATGGTACAATGTGCCAAGCATTGTCCATAGTTCGACGCGCCACCAACACAAAAAACACACACACAACACACACCTCATTACTGTAGGGTAAGAGGAAGTCATGATGATAACTCGAAACGGAACTCTTAACAGGATCTAGGAAGAAGCACGACGAACAACAAATCACTGAGCAAAAATCAATTCAAAGCAAGCAAAATAAAATCCTTTGAAATTGCCGACAATTTTTTAGGGTTCATTTTTGATGTGAAAATTCAAACCTATCACAATGATGACATTCATGTTGGTAAATACTACTTTGGTTCTTAGTGAAGTTATTTTGCTTAGTTTATTCTGTAGTCATGCCACTGCTTCTTTCTTGGTCACTGAATCCTTTAACCACTCTAGTTCTGTCACCATTAATCACTAGACTGTGTTAAGGCTCAATACAGAAAAAAAACCAGTGACAAAACAAATTAATTCAGAACAGAGTGACCAAGAAAAAACTAATGACAGAATAAATAAATAAATTAATTAATAAAATAAATAAAGTCTTAATCGGAACATCGACTAAAAATAAATACCTACGGAACCAATTTCTGACAAAATAATAAATGCCGGCTTATTACAAAGGTAGACTATTTTTGGAATTAGCCGAAATTTATTATTTATTATGTGGATTGAACTCTTCTGATTGGTTGTCGGTTTTGTTTGACAACTTTGATAAAAAGCCGCGAAGTCACAGAGTCGCACAATGAGGTGGACAGATAAAACTATGGTAAAATATGGGATAGACAGGATTTTTCATAGAAATTCAAATTATTAGATACCTAGCCTAGAAATGTTAATAAGAAATCTATTTACCTACCTAGAAAAATGTTGTAGGTTGGGTATCTAATGCTTTGAATTTCTATGAAGATCTACCTACCTATGTATTCTACCTACTTGAAAAATTTTGGTTAGATACCTACCTACCCAATTTAAATTTCTATGAAGATCCAAATCAAGTTGTTTTAATAAAGAGTAGTGAACATGTTATCATCATCATCATCATAAAAAAATCCAGTTTAGTTTCAAATTTTTGTCAGTCAACAAAAATTAAATGCAATAAATCCGAAAATTTGATAGAAGAATAAACAAGATTCTTATAAAATTGCAGCTGATCTCAACAAGAACACAAAAATTTACTTTCTTCTCAGAGGCATCACAATGTAGGCAACTTTTATGTTTGTGTTGCGTGAACTCAAACGATACTTCATTTTGGGGTCACGCTCAGAGTTTAATAAACAGCTGATTTTAGGGACGTTACCATTTGCAGTAAGTGCAGTTTTGAAGCAAACTTTGCTGCTCATTTCTTCAATGAAAAACATTGAACTTATAAAAGAGGTATAACATATGTTGTTCTCGAAAGTATCGAGAATCGGCCCACCTCGGCATAACATACTAGTTCCGGGACACCCTGTATAGAATAGGCAGGCACATCTAGTAAATAAGATTTTAATAACAATAATAATACTTAATTAATATAATAGATTTTTGTGATTTTTGATTCTCTGATCTTGTGACCAAAATTGTATGCGTAGTCTGGAGCCGATCCCTACTGAGCGCTTCGGGAACACCTTAGAGCGTGAGACGAAGAGGAACACGCAGCTAAACAAGTTCAGCGATCTGACGAGAGACTCCTTTAATCGACAGCTGGACCGGTTGGCTGACGATCGAGACTCCGACACGTATACCAGTCGAGTAAGTATCCAATCTATACTTATAATAGAGCTTAACCTGACTGACTGACTGATTTATCATCGCCGAGCTGAAACCGCTGAAGCTAGAAAGCTGAAATTTGGAAGGTCTTTTTATAGCAAAACCACCCACTAAGGCGGGATTTTTTGAAATTCAACCCCTAAATTGGTGAAAAAGAGTGAAAACTAATGTATGAAACTTTTTAAAGCGTAGTGCGATTTACTTTAAACTTGATATGAATAAATAAAATGCAAAATAAATGGACAAGTGTTTCCGGATTTTTCAAAATAACCCAAACAAACGGGTAAAATGGGGTGTGAAAGTTTATATGGGAACTTTTTAACGGGTGGTGTGATTTCTTAGAAACTTGGTTTGGATACATAAAATGCAAAATAAATGAACACGTGTTTCAGGATTTTTCAAAATAACTCTCATAAAGGAGTAAAATGGGGTGTGAATGTTTTTATGGAAACTTTTTAATGGGTGGTGGGAGTGACTGGATTGAAACTTACCAATAAAATTTGGCAAGGAGATAAATTGCATCCTGGGAAAGGATGTAAGCTACTTTCTTTCTTTAAATTATTAAAGAATTTCTTTAAAAAAAAAAATGCGGACGAAGTCGCGAGCAACAGCTAGTAGATTATAAAAACTATACCTGCAAATCAAATTACAATAACCAACTTGGTTATGCTATATATTTTATGTTGAGCAGGTTTGACTTATATCCGTAGCCGTTTCGTAGCACTAAAAATATATTTACCTATACCCAGTCTTGTGTAGTCTTGTAAAATAATATCCAATTAAAATGTATGAGATGATACATAACAGGAGAAAATAATAATTGGAGTAACTACGTCGCATCGGTAACGTAGGTACAGTCAACTCCGTGTTTAGCAGATCGTGTAAAAATCGTGATATAAAAAATCGTATACCTATTTTTAGAGGCGGCTATATACAATATAGTGATTAGGTTAAGTTGATAGTTAAACGTTTGTGAAAAGAACAATAAAAGCTTTAATTATTATATCAATTGAACTATGGGATTTAAAGTATCACTAGGAAATAAATTTAAAAAAACACCAACCAAGTTTTGACTAGGCTATTTTTTTTTATTTTGATACCTACTTCTACCCACAGCATTAACTGTGGTCAGTTAATGCTGTGGGTAGAGGTACCTATGTTACGAGTACTTTTTCAAATGGTTTTTTTTAATGCACAATATTGTTCTTATGCTAAATAATATTACAAGTTAGACAAATAAGCTTATGAGTAATTTTACTTTGACATAGTTTTATAAAATAAATTTTACCTAAGAATGTTTCTAATAGCACTTTTCTTACAGTCTCTAGTTAAGGGGAAGACACTTTTTTCTTGTGTTTTTATGTAGTTACCTTCACTTCACTATTGTTAAACTACACTAACTCAAATGGCTTTTTCCGTTTGAGCCTTCTTCTTCTTTTCAAATCGTACCACTTTTTCCCTGTACATTTTCACGTGCAACAGACGCTACAGTTGCCGGTAACCGGTGCCGTGGGCTCAGTATTGAAATTTGTTGCCGGCTACCCCGATACCAGAACCCGGAACCAGTGAAAGCGTTCATGCTTGCCACAGGATACCCGGCACCGATTATCCCATCACCGCATCATGTGGAGTGGGAAAGCTATAGTCAAAGTTTAACTATGCTTAACCATATTCGATTCATTCAATTATCCGGCAGAGACTTAAGTTCGCATGTTGCAATTACATATTACACGTAATTTGAGTCCCGCGGGCCCTTTCACTGATAACATGCCAAGAACTACGAAGTATGTAAACTGAAGTGCGTGACTTCCGGTTCTACCGTGAACTATGAAAACAAAACGGGCGACAAGCTTTATCTTATAAACATTACGGCCTACTTATACACTGCCTTGCCCTGTCACTATTTGTTACTGCCCTGTCACTATTTGTCAATATCTTACAAAAAGGGATGGCACTATTTTAAACAGTGATTAACTTTCGACAGTTGTTGAGAGATGTTTATAATTAAGGCTGATTATGTTTATAACAGTTCTAAGTGCTGGCTTCTGGTTCTAAGTGCTGGCGTAACTTGAACGTCAATGGCATAGCTTAACAACTATCAATAACGTTATGTTGTGGATATTTCGATTAGCACTAATCATTTTAACTGCGTTATTTTTTGTCCAAACCTAAGACCGTTTTAATCGTAAATACGATGACAAATAGCGTGATTTTCCAGCTGGATTGATAAGCGCAGTCGGTATGGACACAGTATTAAACTTTATTGAAAATCTTAAATTAAAAACAAAGACAACCAAAGAACATACAAAGAACATACAATAATAATTGCATCTCACTAATATTAACTAGCATAGCTAGCATGTAACTAATATGACTATTACATTTTTTGTTTTTCGAGTTTATTTACCATTTAAACAATATCTTTAAATAAAAAATTGTATCCAAAACCACTGTTTCCTGAAACTATTTCGTGTCTACAAACATCTGTCTATACAAATAATTGATGTAGATATTCATCTAGGTAAGCAAATAGGTTGAAACATAAAATTGACCAGATAGGTAGAACTTTTAAATTAACACGGAACTTGAGTACCTAGGTAGGTAGGTAAGCAAGCAAGAATCTGCCTACCCCGGCATTCACCGTTCTTACTAGACATTTATGAAGAAGTTTATTTTTAATTTAATTTTAATAAGTTAGGTTGTTACGTAAGTTCGTTCGCTAAACACATTGTTTGGGGTACGGAGCGAACGATTTCTTGCAATAGAACAAGTGTATACAGGTTGTTCAATAATATTTAATAATGAATCATTGAAAAAATTGCTTCAACTTGAAACCAATGCTGCGAAATATCGCAAAACGGTAGAACATACCGCTCTCTCATGTTTCACGTCTGTTTAAATCATATATTTTTCAAATTTGTGCCGATTACCGTCCGTCACTCTGCCCATTCACGGGATGGGATAGCGGAACTTCCTGAGGACCAACATTGTTTCGCCCATTAGTTTAACGTCCTCGCATATACCTAATATTGTGACCCAAATACTTTCGTTCCTGCGGTTCACTTTCATCCATTAGACAAAATAGTTAATGGCCCTTTTGCCTCTTATCTTTTATGTGGTAGGGATTGAGGGTTTGCCATTATTTCTAACTGAAAACAGTAATTTTTCGATGTTTTCCATTATTACATTTTTTGCTATAGTAAATAGCTAATTGCTTCGTAATTGGGTATAGATGCGCTGCAGAACATAAAAATAATTGTCCCGGAAACAAACAACAGAACCTGCAACCTTCTGCGTGTCAACCAGGCCTTGGCCCACTGCGCCACAGAGGTCGTCAATAATGATTTCAGGGTCTAGATTGTAAAGCATCCAATATATAGCCAATTTAGTTTAGTATTAGTATAGTATAGTATAGATATGTGTCAAAAATTATGGCTCATAATTTGCATAACGCAGAAAATTGTTACCACCCCGTGTTTTGTTACTGTTTAATAAATTCCTTCTGGATTCATCTGAGAGTACTACCATCTAGCTAAACATTGTTTCTTATAACAGTCCAATGTATTTGTGCAATAAAGTATTTTGTATTCTATGTCTGGCCTGTCAGCTCAGTGCAGCTCAGCTCTGCCTTCTGCGCTGTAGGTTGAGGGTTCGATTCCCTCCCAGGATAAACATTTGTGTGAAAGGCATAGGTGTTTGTTCTGTGTCTTGGTTTTATAAAGTATCATAAGTATGTATTTAAAATATATAAGTATTCTATTAGTCATATATTCACCTTAATACAAGCAATGCTTAGTTTGGGACTAGATGATGTTGTGTGCATTGTCCAGCAATATTTATTATTTATTATTATTTATACTACTCTACTATTTTCTTGGTTTGACAGTTCGGTTTAACATTCCTTTTTCAAACAGCATGAAATCAAGCGCGAAGTACGAGAGAGCTCGTACATAGTCCGCGACTCCTCGTATAGCAGTGTGGAGGAGAACAAACAACAACAGCAGTCTTTTTTATCCAATAGGCCCCCCCGCGACCCTACCGGGGGGGCCCGCACTGAGACGGACGCAGCACACGAACGTTTCAGGTATTAAACTTTAGCTTCCACAACATTTATATAAGCTCTTATGAACAGTTCGGGTTCAAGCCGGCTGATGTTTACCGTTATGATTTCATTGCTAAAATAGCGGTAGGTTCGATAATGATTACCCGAAAATTAAATGCTGGGCAGTCTTTGGGGACTGCCGACAGAAGTGAAAACTAAGTAACTTGTGAATTGTATCGTCGAGCTATTAGATTAATATTTTTGATTTATTTTTGGTTTGTAAAGAAGTGTTAATGACCAATTTAAACATTAATCCCTGATCATGATCGCTTTTTGTTCACACAAAAAGTACACATATATACACATTAAACATATAGCTCATGGAAAGCGTTCGGTGACAATGACGTGAGTTCCATGATTTTTGTTCACCCAAAAAGTGCTCAACGCACCTAAAGAAGTTTTCACTTCAAAAATTAGGTATACCAAAGTTATCTATTTACGAGCTCTACATAAACATTAGTTCAATGTAATCTAAACCAACCTTCTAATATAAAATGAGTCAATTCTTATCTATGAGTAGTTTTTCAATAATGTTATTCAAATGTTAGCAGCAACACTTTAGCAGTTTGAATTAATTTATTTCAAAATGAAGTGTAGAATGTTTGGCCGGGAACCGCATAATTTCCTGATAATAAGTGTAAAAGTGTCAGTACTATGTTTAACTGCGCCGTTTCCACTCAAGAATGGAGTTTTATCCCACTATTTTGTTGCAGACCAATGCAAAGGGATAACAATAGAGGTGCCAAAGGAATAATCGTAAAACCAACATACAAAGGAGTAGTTGGGAAACCTGTGGAGTTTATAGGTAAGTTACGATCAGTGCTATCTTCTCGTATTTCTATCTGTGTAATGGTGCTCCTGTGTTTACTGAGGAACATATTTGATGTTGTTACTTACCGCTTTTACTCCTAAGTCTGAATCTTCCGACCTCTCTTTGTGGTGGAGTAACAAAGAGCTATATTTAACCTGTATATAACCTACTTTGATAGCAAGTAACTTAGTTTTATTGACTTGTTGTATTCTCTAGTGTAGGACATTTAATCCAAAAGCTTCCTTCAATGCAATATGTAGTAGGGGGTAAGTCCGTGCTCTTCAAAGCATAGAAAGAGCTCTGCTCTCCCATTAAAACGTTGTTTGTACTGAGTCTTGTTATTTGGCTCTGAACAAATTAGTTTTTATAATCAGTCCGTCAGCTGGTTTCTCTATAAAAACCAGAACGAATCGTTTATATTCTCAATTGAAATTACCAGAAGAATGTTACTAACGGATGTTAGGAAATGATACAGCACGTACGGTTCAGTAAAATTATACTTTTGTTATAGTGGATGGCAGCACAGCTGGCGCTGGACACTTGGAGCTAGAAGTATCTGGAGGTAACGGTGCCTTAGTGCCTAGCTCAGTGCGTGCACTTGGCGGCCACCGCTACGCAGCCTCATTCATTCCGCAGATCGCTCGCCCACACACTGTGCGGGTCACTTTCAACGACGAACATGTTCCAGGTACGTTAATAATGTAACCTGCTTATAATTCGGTATTCAGATTCAGTATGTAATATCACCAAGTCGAGTTCACTCACTTGGGAAATCTCTACGCTGCCAGTCTAGAGGACAACGGAAATTTGTTAACAAAAAAATTGTTTTGTTGTGCATCATTGACACGTTTGAAAATACTTAGTGCAAAATTCAATAACGATGAATCTAGCCCCTGCATGCTATTACGTAAAATTGAAATCGTTTAATTACTCCAGGGCGTGCTTTCGCATGTAGTTACAGGTTCAAAAAGGCTGAACCTAGAACATTATCTAGGCTCTTCCTCAGCACGCCTCGCAGTCGCAAATTGTATGTGATTGCGAGAACAAAGGCAAGCTTACTCCACATCGCGCTACGAACATCCGCGCAAATCAAAATAGTAACTCTGCGATGGAGTATGTGCTCGCTGCACTCTAAAGTAACTTTATAGCTGAAAACATTTCTTGAGCTTTTTGAAGAAGTTATTTTAGCACGGCAAGCATAAATCTTGTTGATTGTTTCATTTTTGCTTCCTAGTTTACTAGTTTTTTGAGACGCAGGGCATAAACAGAAGTAAATAGATACGTAGTTGAGCGATCGAACTGGATTTTTACTTTGTTTCATAAACTCAGTGTCATAATCTTAAAGAATCAATAGCAAAATAAATCGTTAGTAATGCTGTTCAATAGCAACCCTGTGTCAAAAGTTACTTGTTGTAATTTTATGTACCGACAAAGACAAACATCTTCCAAGAAACTATTATGACGGTTAAAATCCTTTTTCTTCCAATTTGAAATCACTGTCTGCTATTCCGTGTTATTTTGTATCTCTCGGGAAATGGCTACAAAAGTTTTATTACGCGACATTTTTACAATTTTAAAGTGGAATCTTCGCATTAATAAAATAAAGGTAAAACTTGCAAATAATTAATGTTTGAAAACATTATATAATATTAAACAATCACATTTTCAGCAGAGTGCTGAAAATTGTTGATTATGCTACCGATTTTTAGAGACTTATCTTCAGTTTTGTTCATACACTTTCTCCTGCAACACCATTACTCGTATGAAATGTGTGATGAAAGTACGAGTAGGTACGTAGCATACATCCTTACCTAAATTATGATTTTATTAACGTGCAGTATTATGCACGTTAATAAATATATGCGTTGGTTAAACAAAAAAGAGTTGGTTTGTCTCTCGTCACAGATACTGGCAGATTTAAAAAAAGCGAGGATCGTTATGTAACAGACAGACATTTACATGACATAAACAATGTAAAATTGTAACCTGCAAAACATCGCAAAATTTTAGAGACACGAAATATTTACTTGAAAAATTTTCGTGAGTTGTTGGTACATTTTGAGAAACACGGGTTTTACTCACGTAATATTTTGTCGATGGAGGCACCAATATTATCCAATATTACCAAGGTATACCAATATTGGTATGTACTAACATACCATATTGCAACACTCTGCAGTCACTCGTCTCTTGAACCAGGGAAATCATACCTATAGGCATAAATGGTAGGAACGTCATTAAGGCGATGAAATCCTGGCTCGATAAAATGTGCATTGTAGTGTAATCATCGTGATGCGTGAAATCCACAGTCATTGTCATTGAAAAGAAAACGCACTGCCTCCGGGTCAGCAGAGCATGCTCATGAAAGTGACAACAGTCTGTATTTACAGTAAAGCACAATCGCTTTCCACTTCTCTAATTATTGACTACGATTTTAAAAGTGTAGAGGAACTGAATGTATTACGTAAATTAAGATCGCTTATATGTAAAATTTCTATGAGAGAACTGAGCAACTAATTACCTGAGTACAACAATTTTCTGGCGACTTGTATCATGTATGAGACGGAGATTGCTTAAAATGTTACTTCCGTTATATTAAGACAGTCACATAACGGGCGTGGCTTACTTAAAATCTTAAAGCTTTAAGCTAGGAATAATAACTTGTTTTTGTAAAGATAAAATGGCTTTTTCTAGGCAATGATTTTAAGTGTGTTTCAACATTCAATTAGAAGTCGTTGGCGTCGCACAAAAAACAGATTTTCTAGAAAATACGCCTTGAGTTATTTACAGTTGACCTAGTTTTGTAATTAAGTTTAATGGGGTGGTACGCCGTGGAAAACATTTTCCGCTCGCTCTCTAACCACAGTCAAACATAATCATAAGTAGTTATCTATAGGCGGTAGGCAAATATTAGCGTTTTTAGTAAGTTACCCTACCTTTTTCACTTTCAAAAGTTGTAATACATTTTGATAGACACTAGTTTTACTTTGTATTAGGTATTATTATGTCGATGATACGTGAGTAAAACCCGGGTTTAAATGTATACGAATTCTCCTCCTTACGAATTTTTCAGTGTGTGTTTTCTTATTAAGACTAAAGTTTAAAATTTTAAGGGTTTTAATAAATATATAAGCAAGTGCCTATCCTATTTTTTAGGTGCTTGCTAGGGTATATTGATATAACCTAATAGATGTAGACAGATTATAATTATTCGCGTTGGTGTAGTTAATGTAGTCGAAACCAACGCAACGTGACTAACCAACCGCTTTTGCTACCTCTAGTAGGCTCTCGAATTCCACGCCGCCATTTTGAATACCTCAGTGACGTCACGCAGGTGGGCGCGAGTGACTGCGCCGCGCCAGCGCAACTCGACTGACATTTGTGTCGCGCCCGCGTCCGGTTGAGGCTCTGCCTCTGAGTTAACAAAAATGCGATTTCGACGCATATTCTTCCGCATAATACATAATAAATGCTGAATTTAAGTGTCTCTCTGGTCTTTGCATCACCAAGAACAGTTGAGCCGCATTACGTTATTGTGTTGTAAAAGATATTATTATCTGAAAGTGTTGTTGTGATTTCTTTCTCCCTCGTCTAGTGAAGTGTCCTAGATAGTTGTCACTTTTGGGACACGAGATTGTCTCCGGAGGCCGTTTTGCCCTCGATAAGTGAGTGTATTTGCATGCATTGTTTCCACATCCGTAAACTGGTCAACAATAAGTATTATAAAGTGGGCGAGACACGTCATTTATGTATGTCTGCGAAGCCTTATAAAGCAATTTGTTTTTCGGAAACTAGAAATCTTGATAAGTACTTACTTACCTACTTATTGACGTTCCTACCTAAATGAGCGAGAAGGTAGGGCCTTATTACCATTTAGATTGATCATAAACAAAATCTTTTCCATGTTAGATTTTGACTATTTTATGGATAACGCAGACCGATGGAGACCGATTCTACTAAATAATGCAGTACCTACTTAGTAACAATGAATTTTACCTCGAAGCTTTACTAATTATGGGAAGAGAGGTCTTTTATGGACATCCTGAATCTAGGGTACGGTTTTGCACGACTGACTGACTATCTACACATACAACCCGTGCGTTGAACTCTTTTGTAAGGGCCGCTTCTCACGCACACACCCTCTTTCACCAACTTGCTTGGCAACCTAAACTGTACTTTAAAACTATGTAGGTTAATGGTTATTATCAAAATGATACCTACAATGAAGATAGCGGATATTGTAAGGTTTTACGGATCTCATCGCACCCAATAGCTCGCCAACAATGCCAAACAAAATAGCGTGACTAGCACAAATTTTAAGAATTGATCATGCAAAAAGTTTGTGCTAATTAGTAAATTATATTTTATAAGTGTTGTTGGACGATTTCATTGAAATAATTAATGCAAATAATACCAAAAGATAATATACGCATTTCCTATGATGCTTGATACACCTGTAAAGTGCTTAGTTAATTAATAATTAGTCGCTGTTAGAAACTAGATGTTTCTCGCATGAAGAAATCTGGATGTAATTTTGTTATCAAATAATTTAATTTAATCCAGTATCTACCAACATAAATTTAAAATATATTCGTTTTAAAATATATTCGTCTAATTATCTGCAAGTTATACAATTGCATAAAAATTATGTAAAACATGACAAATAAAAGATTATGCTGAGCAGGCTCTCAGAGAAAGCACTCAACCGTACCTACCTACATAGTAAATGATATTTGCTTACTTGCATAAGTAAAATAAACCAACGTGATATACGTAAACGTAAACTATCACTTTCTTGTTACGTAACATGTGGCCAGAAGACGGAACGGTGAAATGTTTAACCACCGACGAATTTGTGGGCGCGAACGGAAACGTTACGAAGTTGGACATAAACAAAAGGACAAAACAATACAATAGAAGCGGCACTACATTTTGATTAGAGCTCTTTCAGTGATTCCTGAAACTCTGTAGAGAATTGTTACATTATTAGTATCATTTATACTATCACAGCTGCTGCCTGCGGCTTCGCACGCATGGTGCCTAGATAAAAAGTGGCCTCCATAAATTGCCTTGTCCAAAACGTAACAGACAGACAGTTACTTTCACATTTATAATATTAGTAGTGATCAACAGCCTAGAATGTTATGCTTCTAGTTCTGAAAATGACAATACTTTCATACAAACTTTCATCCCTTTACAACACTTTTTTCCAATTAAAAAGTAGCCTATGTCCTTTCAAAGGCTTTAGACTATCTGTGTACCAAATTTCATTTAAATCGGTTTAGTAGTTTTGGCGTGAAAGCAAGACAGACAGACATAGTTACTTTCGCGTTTATAATATTAGTAAGGATTATTAATAGTATTATAATCATGATTGTCATGGAATTGAGTTATTTACCTACTTTAAACAGAAAATACTTAAGACGGTATCATCAGCAAATGAACTTTTGTATGGTTTTTTTTGACCGCTTTTTAGTAACTATCATCTCGTTAATTAAATAAATAAATAAATAATCCCGGACATTTCACACAGCATCATCTGGCCCCAAAGTGAGCAGAGCTTGTGTTATGGGTATCAACATGACTGATATACTACTTATTATACATTTTTTTTAATACATATTATACATAGAAACACCCAGACCCGAGACAAATACTTGCAGATCATACAAACATTTGTCCCGCGGCGGGAATCGAACCCGCAACCTTCTGCGTCTCAGCCGGACCTAAGCCCACTGCGCTACAGAGGTCGTCAATTAAAAGAATAATAGTCATACTTTTATAATGAAATATTATATTGGAATTACATACTTACAATCTGTCTTTATTGATAGCATGTAATTTCAATATTTTGCCTATTTCCTCTTTTCAAACTGTTTTTAAGTTTTATAATTTATTTATGAACAAAAATAATAGGCGGAAAGTAAGCTAATTAAAACACTCGTTAAAAAGTTTCCTTATTTTAATGTTTTCTGATAAAAAAAAACGCGAGATGAGCGCCGTAAATACACGTCAAAATCATTTGATCAGGGATACGCCTTAAGTTAAAACCAAGTTTTAAAAGTCTGAATATCTCAATTAATTAACTACTTATAAATTTGTTATGAATGGGGCCCCGAAGAATCCGGTTTTAACATCATAGGCATTTATCTGTCGTGAAACAGTCGATTGTGGTGCTATAACTACCTATGATCGTTTTTATGTAGCTATAGCTTGTGGTTTTGAGTAGGTAAAAGTCTTTATACGGGTTTGATGCGTTTTGTTCTGTAAACATTTTTTAACGACCTACCTATAAAATAAAACTTTTTTACGCATCCGCAATGCATTTTTCTTAATTAGAAATCGAAACTTAGCTCTTAATTGGTGATACAGGTTATGTCGAGGTTTTTTTAGAAATATTTTTTTGCGAATTAGGTTTTATGAGTATGATGATGAATAGGTAGAACATTTAAAATAATTCTGTTTCCGCTTGTTATCGTGTTAAGCTAAATTGCTTGTTAAAAAATCAATTGAATTATTTAGATTACATACCGTTTACCATAAGTTATATTTAGTACTAGCGACCCGCCCCGGCTTCGCACGGGTGCAATGCTGATACTAAATATACTACAGAATGTCTTTATATACAACGTTATCTAAGAGAATAAAATAACCAAGAATATACCATCGTGGACTTTTTGTAGACCTATTTAAGGTGTACAATACTGTAGTACATTATGTTGACCTATCTCGTAGGGTTCAGCCAGCGTTTGCAATGTAAGCTCAAAAAAAATGTGTTTATTTACGACATCACATTAGAAACCTTTAAAATTATGAATTTTCTCTTCATTCTTCATTTCATGCATGTATTATACATATAAACCTTCCTCTTGAATCACTCTATCTATTTAAAATCTATCTCTATACTCTATCTATAAAAAAAACCGCATCAAAATCCGTTGCGTAGTTTTAAAGATCTAAGCATAAATAGGGACAGACAGACAGCGGGAAGCGACTTTATTTTATACTATGTAGTGATAGACTAGTGGCTCTGTAAGCTGTAGACCTCGCGAACATATTTTGAAATTACTGAAATATGACTTTTTTTACGTTTTCAACCCCCATATCTCCGCCATTTTGAATTTCCAAAAACTGAATCGACAAAAAAAACTATATAGTTATAAAACCTGCTCACAAAATTTCAATCGGTAAATCGGTTGAGAAGTGCGACCTGTAGAGGAGAACATCCGGGCAGACACCGGACAGACATACGAAAGCATTTTTGCCTAAGCTGAAACGGAGCCACTCGCTCATAAGTAATTTATTAAAAAAAAAAAAATTTTTAATAAAAAAATATTTAAAAAAATACATGTTATACAGGCTTTGTACTGTACAAAATGTATTTTTATTTTAATAATAATTTCCTCATAGCGCACGCATCGTACCTTACCTACCTATTCAACATTGTAAAATAACATGGGGAAGGTTTGGATAGGCAGTGAGGTGCCTCGACCTACTTCGCTTGATCCTCATTGAGCCTTCCGTTTTTGTGAATGACTCTGGTTAAAAATTAATGTACCTACCTACCTTTTAGGATTCTCATACATTAAAAACAAAACACCCTGTAAATAATTAGGTGCACTCGTTAGCAGTGGTGGTACGTAACTGGTCTGTTGGTAGTTGGTAGCAGCTCTGTTTTCTGAGCTGTTAGGTTAGGGGTTCGATTCCCTTCCAGGACAAACATTTCATGTGATGAGCAAATGAGCAAAATAAATAAATGCCGGACATATCACACAGCATCATCTGACATTAAAGTAAGCAAAGCTTGTGTTATGGGTACCAAATGACTGATATACTACTTATATACTTTTGTTTTTGTAAATACATACATATTCTACATAGAAAAACCCAGACCCGAGACAAATAGTTGCAGATCATACAAACATTTGTCCCAAGGCGGGAATCGAACCCGCAACCTTCTGTGTCTCAGGCAGGTCTTCACCCACTGCGCCACAGAGGTCGTCTGAAAATATGATAAGTACTTATTAAAAAATATATAAGTATTCTATCAGTCATCTGGTCATTACAATACAAGATATACTTAGTTTGGGGCTAGATGGTGTTGTGTGCATTGTCCACCAATATTATAAAACATTTTTAACAAAGTGACTTGTCTTTTACCTATAAGGTATATTTATAAGAACGTTTAGAACCAGGTATAAAAATAGTGTGCTACAGTCCGTAAACAAACTTGAAAGTTTTACCAAAAGTAGGCAACGCTACACCTGCAGAAAACAAGTTAAAACTGCATTGCATCAGCTTTCGAAACACATGAGAAGAACCAGTTTTTTATGTGCCTTATTCCCTTGTCGTAATTAAGACGTAACGAGTGTATTAAACGCTCAACGGTTTCTAGTTCCTAATACTGTTGTTTTTGCAAATATCTGGGTAACTATGTAGGTAGTTACTTTAAAATGTGTTGTTAAACTTATCGGCGTAATAGGTAGACAGTCTCTGAATTCCATAACTTTTTTTTACAAAGAAACATCAAAGAGCCGTTAGGACGACCTCTGTGGCCTAGTGGTCTGAGATGCAGAAGGTTTCTGGTTCGATTCCCGCTGTGGGGTAAATGTTTGTATGATCTGCATGTATTTGTCTTGGGTCTGGACGTTTCTATGTATAATATGTCTGTATTTACAAAAAAATAGAACTACCCATTACACAAGCTTTGCTCAGTTTGGGGCTAGACTAGATGATCTCGTACCTATTTGTGATAGTGATTATATTAAATACTTTGACCTCTACCATGTTATGAAATTATGAGATTTGTTGCTTAGTACTCCTCTATTTACCTATACAGGGGGTTGATTTTTTTTTTATATTGCTAACTTCGACTTCGGAAGCCTTCACTGTGCGAGGTCTGGCACGCCCTTGAAAAATGTAGTGTTCATTTGATACCAAAAACGTAACACTATTCTGACTTTATTGTCTGTTACGTTTTCAGAAACTATCTGTAATGCCAGAGGGCTGATTCACAATAGCCAAAGGCTTTATAAAACCCGGACTCGAATTGTGTACAAATAGGTAAAATAATAATCCCGGACATTTCACACAGCGTGATCTGGCCCCAAAGTAAGCAGAGCTTGTGTTATGGGTACCACATGACTAATATATTGGCCTCAATTCTGTTGGCACCAACCTAACTAATTTTAGCCAAAATTAGGTTTAGAACTGTCAAATGAAACTTTGGTATTCTGCTGTAGCCAACTAATCCTAATTTAATTTTATCTAATTTAATTAAGCGTTCCTAATTTAGTGACTTGTATACTTTTTTTTGTATATACTTACATTATTATTCATGAAACACAATAAGACACAAATACTTGCAGATCATACAAACGTTTGTCTCGCGGTGGGTATCCAACCAGCAACTTTCTGCTTCTCAGCCAGACATTAGCCCACTGCGTCACAGAGGCTGTCTTACCAGTCATTGTAAAAACAAGTGCATTTATTTTATAATTTGCCTCTTTATACAAGTACTTATGTATGGAGTCAGTGCATGAAAACCAGTAAAGTAGCTTTATTAGTAAACCACGTTTGTCCCCTTTAAACCTCATTGGTTAAGCAAATAAGTGCCTAGGCATTTAACAGTTAAGGAGTCGTTTAACGTTTCTTCGGAATGGAGTGTCGAGTTTTTCGATAAATGTTTCTTTACGACATGACATTATAACATTTAAAAATGTTTAATATATTATTTTATTTATTATTTTTGCAATGTGAATTCTTTTACAATCTATTTTTAATGTTCTTAATTCAATATTAGTATAATTGACTCTTTATATTTTTATTTAGTAACTCTAATTAATATAAATGAGAATGGACATGTAACTTTTATGTTATTAATAAAAAATCTGAATCTGAATCTGCATCTGTACATTGAGAAAGACACGAACGATGAAGACATGACAATATTTCCACGTTGTGATTTCAATACCCTATCAAATGAATGAGACCTTGTAGTTAACTAGCTATTAATTATAATTAATCATGAGCAATCAAGTTTTAGTTTTATAGACCGAGCGAAGCGAGTGTCTCTGTTTCAGCTTAAACGAAAATGCTTTCGTATGACCGGCGTCTGTCCGGATGTTCTCCTCTACAGGTTGCATTTCTCAACCGATTCTCGTGAAATTTTGTGAGTAGGTTTTATAGCTATGTATATAAATTTTTGTCGATTCAGTTTTTGAAAATTTTTCAAATTAGCCGAGATAATGGGGGTTGAAAACGTAAAAAAGTGATATTACAGTCATTTCGAAAAATGTTCGCGAGGTCTACAGCTCACAGAGTCACTAGTATAATTTAGGTAATCAAATCACTATCAATTTTTGGCTCATAGTTTCTTTTATTACTCTCGCGGGGAGCATGTACACCCGTACATGCAAACATTCAGCATTATTAGCGCAAGCACTTTTAGTTTATATTAAATAGCAATCATACCTCGGCGACGAGCGGTCATTTTAATTATCATCCCGGTCCCATCAGTTAGCATAGCATACGTGGAAATAACTATCTCCCCGTACATTATTCCAACATAGTAAGGAAACTCACCTTTTGGAAAAACCTAAAAAGTTTACGTATGCAAACTTGTGCCAAGTGCACGAAAGGAGCCTCTGAGGCGCACTTCAATCCTTTCAACACACTGGTTCCAAATAAGAAGAAGATAAGAAGACAATTCAAATACTAAGCTCTTTCATAAAGACCCAGGTACAACAGTTCATTGGATCTAACACAAACTTATTTTGAAGGTTATTAAGGAAAAATCAATCCCACAAAAACAAAGCAAATTAGTTTAAACGGCATTATTCACAAGTATTGTTTGTGGAATCAGGTCACCAGACGAGGTGCGGGCGAAACAATACTAAATGTTACAATAGGCGCTTCAAATTTAATGCAATTGAGTAAAGGCAGGGCTTCAAGCCTATTATGGTGTTTGGAGTCGGACAATAGAGGCTTGTCCAAATATAACAAATAATTCTATTCAGTCGTAAAATTTGGTTTTTTATCGCTTCGATGCAGGATATTTAGATTTTGCAAGAAATGTTATAATCTTTCTGTTTTCAATCATAATTTCTTTACAAGATTAGTTCAAAACGAATTAATTCAAATTTGAAATGCGAATCTGGAATTGTCTATAATTTAATATATAACCGGTATGTAATTTGGCTTAACGTGATACAAAGCGGAAACAGAATTATTTAAGTCTTTCTACGTATTCATCATCACACTCGTAAAACCTCGCAAATCAACATTTTAAAAACAATCTCGACTTAACCTGAATCACCAATTAAAAGCTAAATTTCGATTTCTAATTGGCAAAAATGCATTGCGGATGCGTAAAAAACGTTTATAGTTCTACTTTCGCTTGTTGACAGTTGACAGTAGTAAAAACTAAACTATTGGCCCCCTCTCTTTACCGCTCATGGTGAATGGCTAATCTAAACTTTTTTCCTGGCCTGTCTGCCTGTTCCTCCCAGGATAAACATTTGTGTGATGAACATAGTATGTATTGAAAAATATATAAGTTATTATTATATTAGTCATCTGGTCACCATAATATAAGCTATGCTTTATTTCGGTCTTGATTGTGTGCATTGTATTGTGTTTTTGTATGTTAATTTATAATGGATAAACATTCTTAATTTTTTTTTTTCGTTTTTTTTTTTATTTAAACTATTAGTCGCCCACTGGTCAAAATTCTACTATAATTAATTAATAATTATTGTATTTTTATGCATAATTTAAAAAATATTAGCATTCATGTATAAACTGTGCGAAATGTTCATGATTACCTACTCCTCCGTCCGCGCAATTTTCGTAAAAAGGGATACAAAGTTTTTGCTTCACGTATTAATAATATAATATATCTTACCTCAGTCAGCGAGTTATGCAGTATATTATTTTTCAAAATCTACGAAAATTGCAATATTCAAATTCAAAATCATTATTTGTGGCACGCCAAAACTATTGCTGTTACATAAAATAATGTACTAAGTACATGTTTATAGTACTCATTATCTCCACAAAAAAGGTCCGTGAGGCTACTTCTCTTTCTCGTGTCACTAGTTCTCAAACCAGTGTGGTGAAAGGATTAAAGTGATCAGAGGCTCCTTTCGTGCACATTTTTTTGTAATTTATCGAGGCTATGGAACTATCTTATTATACAATAATATAATAATCCCGGACATTTCACACAGCATCATCTGGCCCCAAAGTAAGCAGAGCTTGTGTTATGTGTACCACATGACACTGACACTGTCACTGTACAATGAATAAACAAAATAAATAAAAATTATAGCATAGAGGGTACACCTATGTCTAACTCTCATAAGTGCAGACAAGCACAAACGCACGAACAAATTCGCGTGCGGTTCAGCTATTTTAATATATCTATTGGTGGTGCGAGGTAAGCATACCTAATACCTAGAATTTAGTTCTCAGATGAGCATATTCTTATGTGTCTTTAGAGACCTGAGAGAAGGGTTTTAGGTTCTTGCTTCGACAATCGCATAGATTCCAAGCCACTTATTCTTATTGCCATTGTTTCAAAACGTTATGACTATTACTGTGTTGCAACACGTCAAAGCTATTTTGAACATCTGATGATTACTACCTATTGTTAGTACGTGTATTCACACGCGTCAAGATGATTTGAATGTTCACCTTGAGATAATCATCTTCATCCAAGTCGGTACTGCGTTATTAAGTTTCTAGTAGGCTAGGTACTTACCTAGCTTAGTATTAAAATAGGTGTGATTTTCAATAATGCTTGTAATCTTCACCTTCTTCTTCACAAGTTATTTCAAACAAGTGTGGTGAAAGGATTAAAGTGCGCCTCAGAAGTTCCTTGGCTCTTGGCACATGTCTTCGAACTCTTTAGGTTCTACGCCATACGGATTTCCTCACGATGTTTTCTTTCGCCGTTTTGGAGTTAGGGTATAGCGCATTTACATTTTTTTTAACCGAAAAAAAACAATTATTCACGACTTGATTCGAACCCTCGACCCTACGATCGGAAAGCGGGATCACTACCACTAGACCACCAGTGCTTTCAAGAAGTTTGTAATTAAATCATTTTATAGAAATCTGAAAGCTATTTTGACGCGACTGCCCCAAGAGCATAATATGTTTTGAGTTGGTACAACGAAAGATAGGTGTAACTTAATTTTGTATCTGCGTAACAATTAAGTTATTTATTACATTTAGACAAGAAAAAATGTTTTATTATATCAACAATTTATAATCCACTAGGTAAACCTGGTAATAGTATACTCCGGTCTCGTTTACACCACAAGTAACATATGTTACTTGTGGTGTATTATATAATGTATAATGTGGTAGGTAGCACTTATAACAACGGGACGAGATGGAACAGAACGATTTAATTCTGATAGAAAATAGATCAACCTTATTATCTCCCATTCAACATATTTTACTTTTGGAAAATAGGTTGTAAAAATGACGTAATAACTTAATTTTTTTTAATAGATTTTCTCATATCTTTGTGTTATAAAAATGCCTTGAATCAGTTCATAAGCAGACGATCATACCGCGCTCGTTGTACTAGCTCCCTCGAGCGTTAAGATTCCACGATAGGTAACCAACTCGCAGAATAACTTTCATTTTGATAACTTTCGTAATAATGGTGTAATCGACAAATCGGCTTTCAACTGCTATCGCCGTGTTTGCTTCCGCTGTCTTCCATTTTTAACCGACTTCAAAAAACCTCCTTTTTTGAGGTTCACAATTCGTCGGAATCTATTTGTTTTTATAATATGTTCACTGATTACTCAAAGACGCCTGAACCGATTTCAAAATTTAGAATTCTTTTTTTTTTTCAAATGGTTTACTTTCCAAGTGGTCACATTTAAATTTTATCGAAATCGGTCGAGCGGTTTTTAAAATATCAACAAAAATCTATAAATTGTATACATCGATGATATTATGCATCTGTATTTCTGCCTAATATGCATCCAAGACGCTTTGTTCACATGTCACTTCCAGTTGCGCTCACTCTGTGTATCTTATTTGTTTGCTGGTTGTGTTTATGTTCTACCCTCACATTTTTTATTTTTTTTATAAATGATGTAGTAATTTATTGCGATGTATGGTTTTGTAATAGATATCTGTGTACTAACTATACCTAACAACGATTAAGTGCTTACTAGTTTTAAAATATTTTGTTTACTCTGTACGATTAAGCCTTTATTTACTAATATTATTGTGTTCTCATGTAAGTGAATTTATTCATATGAGAAAATAAATAATATTTAAATTTTCGTTGCGAGCAGTGCAGAGCAGTGCGTTTAGTTGGTCTACCTTATTATATATAAACAATTTTACGGTCTCAAATGTTATCCAATGTAGTCGGTTTTCTTCTTAGTTAACACGTAATTATTTAACAACTGCACGGTGACAACTAGATACTCATGGGATTTAACATAAAAACGATAGATAGAGATGTTTCGTAAAAGTCAAATAGGTTTCGATCACGTAAGTGGTCAAATGGCATGTCTAGTAGGTAAATTACAAGTTGTTGGTCTTCGATCAATATGGATTTAGGTATCCATACTAATATTATAAATAGAAAGTATCTCTGTCTGTCTGTTTGTTACGTTTTCACGGCTAAACGGCTGAACGGATCTTGATGAAATTTGGTAAGAAGATTTATTGCATTCGGGGGAAGAACTTAACACACACATTTTTGTCTCAAAAACTACTTTGAAAGGGGTAAAATAGGGGATGAAAGTTTGTTTGGGCAACTCATATTTCCTTAACTAAGGATCTTAAAATTCATATTCAGGCTTTTGGTAAGAAATCCCTACTAATATTATAAATGCGAAAGTAACTATGTCTATCTGTTACGTTTTCACGCCTACACCGCTGACGCTGACCGCTTGATGTACTTTGGAATAGAGATAGGTGGGATCTTGGAAAAGGACATAGGCTACTTTTTATAGAGGTACTACGCGTGCGAAGCCGCGGGCAGCAGCTAGTATTACATAAATATTCAAATGTTCCAATACGATTACCTAATACAGACAGATTTCCCAGTGCTAAATGATAGTAGTCGTGTTTAGGCGTTCACGCCTGAAATAACAAGATTTAGTTCACATCTATCTATGTGTCACGTTTCGTTGCTCTGCGAACATAATACATGTCGCCTCATTCGCATATAACTGGCGGAAATTATGAGAGCCGGCGTTCCAAAGATTTCTGTAAATAAATATTTCAAAATATTATAAACTAGATAGTGCCCGCGACTTCGTCTGCGCAAGATTAGTACTTCGTGAAATACTAACGGTTTTTGCAGCGCACGCCAGAATAGCTCGCAGATGGCAGATTTTTTTCCTACTTACTTGTCACTTATCGTTATATTTGAACAATTCACACAATATCTTTATAAATTAATGCCTATGTGTTATTCTGATAAATAAGCTATATTATTGTAAAGTTTCATTTAAATCCACTCAGTAGTTTTTACGTGAAAGAGTAACAAACATCCATCCATCCATCCATCCATCCATCCATCCATACTTACAAACATTCGCGTTTATAATATTAGTAGGATGTTTGCAAACATTCTCGAACGAGCGCAGGAAACTTTCGTCTACAGCATGCGGTTTTACTATTTACTTAAATTAAATTGCTTATGCAATTCCTTTTAACTGGGGAGTTAAGATAGCGCGCGCTCACCAAAATTTACCATGTAGTTACCTAAGTGCATAACATACGACCTAGGTAAGTTAGGTACAGATTAAAGACTAATGCAGAGACAAGATCAGTACCATAGGGTCTACGATAGACTTTAACCTTAACATTAGTTTCCTTTTACTCTTAGATTCAGAGACGAGTCTAAGCGTGACCTTACGCGTCCGTTTGTTACATTTTAGTGCATTTTGGCATACGGAGGATTTAAATTACGCTTTGTTTTCGTCTGTAAATCTTAGATACTGATACTGACATTTAATTCTATAATTTTATAAACACTTTAACTATATATGTAATACAAACATAATTTTTTATATTTGCATGCCTAATTTTAAGGTAGAACATAATAGAACCATTCAATATATTTAAGACCTACAACTGTAACCCACATTATGTTGAAGCAAATAAATGTATCTTTACCTTTATCTTTGATATACGTACAGCATTATATTATCATGCAGCTTATATAGTTACTTTTTGAAAACTAAAAAGACAACCGACTTCATGTATATAAAAAATGTCATCGACGTAATACAATTTCTCGATTTTTGTTGATTTTTAAAAACCGCTCGTCCGATTTCGATAAAATTTTAATGGGACCACCTGGGAAGTATAACCATTGAAACAAATAAAATTGAAATCGTCTTCAGGCGTCTTTAAGTAATCGGTGAACATACATAAAAAAAAAGATTCCGACGAATTGAGAACCTCCTCCCTTTTTGAAGTCGGTTAATAAAAGAAATAGAGTCGACGCAGAGTAACATTGTTATGGTGATCACGAGACACTTGCGGTCCATCAAGTCATGCTTGGATAGTTCTAACGTTCTAAGGTAGGTAAGTCATTACTCAAGCTTATCACAGCAAACTGGACTTCAGATGACTAATCTAGGTTAATTAAAAACAAGTTTCAAATTACTTAAGCGGCATAGTTATTTAAGTAAAAACTAATTACCTATACAACCTCTGTGGCGCAGTGGGCGAAGGCCTGCCTGAGAAGCAGGTTGCGGGTACGATTCCCGCCGCAAGACAAAGTTTTCACCCGCCGGTGTTTTCGCGTATATGTATATAAATGTATCTATTTAAAAATAAACACATTTTAATAACTAAAAAGAAAACCGAACTCATTTATAAAAAAATACGAAATTTCGTTTACTTGGATGCATTTTTATCCAACTATTTTGATTTAAAAAACTAAATTACTCAACTACTGAATTTCGTAAAGTATATATTTTTAAATAAAAACATATTTTTTCAAATTGGTTCATAAATGACGTTATGATGTAACTAACATAACATACAAAAAAATATACTACCGAATTGATAACCTCCTCCTTTTTTTAAAAGGCGGTTAAAAAGTACCTTTGTAAGTAGTTTAACAATCATGTGGTTCCTGTAACACTTGTTCTGCTTACTTTGGGGTTGGATGATGAATTTCTAGCATTATTTATTTATACAAATTATGCCAAGTTTTAGTAGGCATTGTTCTAGTCTCTCGGTGTGCATCATATTAAGCTTTGCTAGTCATCGATTAGGACAACCTGTTTTATGTAATAACTCAACCAATGTTCATTATTTCCGCCATCATACCGTTAATGGGCACGGTCGAATGATCACAGCTCACAAAGCAGAGGGTCGACGGAAGCGTTGACTGAACTGAACGCAACTCTGATTAAACCCTTTTGGCATGAAATTCCAATAACGAGCCTGTTTATTGGATATCAACTGGTTTACCACATAGTCTAATGTTTTATCATAGCTCTGTAGGAACATTGACATCATCAATCTTCCGTCATAGCACCTGGAGATTCGACTACTTCTCCTATGTATTGCGGACAGCGGCAATAAATAAACTTGTGCCTCCTGCGCTTCATCTATCGACTGGGATAAATCTATCTACTATAAATTTGTCAAATACCACTCACTCATTGATCACGAAATCTCAGAAACCACCAAACGGATTGGGATGAAATTTGGTATGCAGCTTCCTCTAGGGCCGTAGGTGCTCGCTATGAAATTATTATTTAATATTAAGAGCCCATGACGTCCCACTGCAGGGCAAAGGGATTTCTTCCTTTTCTCCAATCGTCCCTGTCTAAGGCCACTGTGGGCCAATCCTTAAGATGAGCGACTAACTCCATCTTTGCCGCGGTCTGTCCCGAGATCGTTTTCTATTCAGGGGTGTCCACTCTGTGCTGGCTTTAGCCCAGACGTGGCCTGCCCAGTCCGACATCCGCGATTTGAGTTTTGGAGCGCAGTGTACTAAGAAAGGTTTTCAAAAAATTCACTCGGGATTATAGACTAACTGCGAAAGCCGCCGTTATGCTTTGTAATTTTTCGGAAACATTCATTCGTTCAATTATTATCTTGCTACTTTTTATCTACCACGCGGGCATAGCCGCGGGAAACAGCTAGTAAATAAATAAATAATACCGTACATTTCACACAGTCCTATCTAGCCCCAAAGTAAAGTGAACTTGTATTATGGGTACCATCATCATCATCATCTTCCTGCCCTTGTCCCACATTATGTAGGGTCGGCATAACATGTGTTCTTCTTCCATTCTCCTCTATCAGCTGTCATCTCAACACACTCCTTTCTTACTCATGTCATCCTTCACACAATCCATCCATCTTTTCTTTGGCCTACCTCTACTCGTAAATCCATCAACATCCATACCAAGCACTCTCCTAGTTACATGCCATTCTTCCCTTCTCATTACATGCCCATACCATGCTAGCCACATGGTACCACATAACTGATATATTACATACTATTTTTAATCGACTTAAAAAAAGGAGGTATTTTGTATTTAATATACTTTCCGATTGGTGAAAATATTGAAATTTAATCAAAATAGGTTGTTTGGTTTCTAAATTAAAATAGCTGGAAAAAAATAGCTTGTAACAATCCAGATTCAAAAACAATGAATGAATATGATTATGAAAAATATGTCATCCAAGCGAACGAAATTTCGTATTTTTCTTTCCTGTGACTTTCCAATGGTGTTTACGAATTTGGAAAAATTATAAAGTATAAAAAAGCGTAAAATTTAACTTTTTAACCGACTTTAGAAAAAGGAGGAGGTTATCACGTCGGTTGTATTTATTGTATTCAATGAAGTCCGTTTTATATTTAGTTTTCAAAACGTAATTATTTGTAAATCCACACATTAATATACATAGAAAAACCCAGATTCGAGACGAGACTCGAGACTTAAGATGATACAAAGATTTGTCCCGCGGCGGAAATCCAACCTGCAACTTTGTTGCTGGCCTTGGCCCACTGCCCACTTCATCAGAGGATGATAGTATTTAAGCTTGATCAAAAACATACATTATGAATATTGTGTCGCTTTTACAAGATTCAGAAAGTATTAGTCTATCTTAATTCTCTAAATAAATTTGTTTTTTTTTTGTATAATTTGTAGGTAAATTTCCCATGGAACTAAGACCTAAACAGTATATCCCTGTTATCTATGCAGCATTCAACCGTTCGCATACTTGCACAAGCTAATTGATAGTGTAACGTTCCGTTATTCAAGTAGGTAGTTACAGGCTGACCAAGTGGCCAAACCGCCTGTGGAACAGGTGGGCATACCACTGCCTTGATCAGTCTATTTTGTAGAGAAACGGTTTAAGCTGGCGTTCTGAGTTTCTCAATGAAAAACTAGATTTTAATCAAAACTAGTTTTTGAGAAAGACAAGACAAGCCTCATACAAATTATAAATACAATATACGATATAACCTGCTTAGTTATTTGAAAAATACTGTATTGAAAAGCAATAGGTACTTAATAAATAAACATGTGAGTCATCTAACTAGCGCTGTAGGTTAGAGTGAGAGAGGAGGAGCCTACCTACCGCTGCCGTAAAGGGAAGCCAGATAGACTGGCGCCGTAACGCGTTACGTAACGAAGCGGTTTACCCTCCCCTTAGAAGTTATCACTTCAAAGAGTATAAATTCGTACCAAAGCAGTCATTTATTTATTTATACCTACTTTAGGTTGCGAGTTATGCAACCTTACATAACATTTTGATAAACACGGCCTTTGCTCACGTATTATTTTGTCGATGGAGGCACCGTGTCAGTGCGAACCGGGAACCGAGCAACGAGCGGACCGCGGTTCAAACTCACCCTGATGAAGATTCTCTAGATGAATCGAAACAGTGTCGGCGCCTCCATCGACAAATAATAAGTCAGTTAAACCCGTGTTTATCAAAATGTATAGTACAACTCACGAAAGTTTTGAAACTTTAAATTATTGTACTGTTAGTATTGGTATTGTCCCAGTTTATTTTTTTATACATATAAGAAACAATAACAGCAGGTACACAATGAACGGGACAACCTAACTATTATACTAACTACATACTACTAAACATATATTATTTTACCATTATAATTACTTATGAGTACTTACAAGTACGTGTACCCACCCTTTACCAAACCTAGTATAAGTTTGTCAAAATGGTAGTCTCAGCTTTGTGCTATACACAGTGCGAAATAGCCCAGGTTTCGCTAAGTTTTGGCTATTACACCTTATTAGGTATATTAGTAATTAAGTACTTTCCTAGTTTATAATGAACTAGCTGACCCGGCCACGCATTGCTGTAGCTCAGTAGTTCTAATACGTTTAACCAATATACGCTAACCTCTAAAATTATCAGTGTTTCTCTACTATATTATACATGTATTATACATATAAACCTTCCTCTTGAATCACTTTATCTATTAAGAAAAACCGCATCAAAATCCGTTGCGTAGTTTTAAAGATCTAAGCATACATAGGGACAGACAGACAGCGGGAAGCGACTTTGTTTTATACTATGTAGTGACTAGCGACCGGCTTTGCACGAGTGTAATTAAGACCTAAAAGATATGTAATAGAATTTTTTAAATTTGCTATCTAAAAGAAAGTCGTGTTCAAATCAAACAAATGTTGAGTTCAGCAAAGTCAAGCAAAGTATTTTAATGTTTGTGAGTATATTATTTGTTATTTTTAACCGACTTCAAAAAAGGAGGAGGTTCTCAAATCGAATGTATTTTTATGTTGGTTACCTTATAACTTCGCCATTTATATACCGATTTGAAAAAACCTGATATAATATGAAAAGATATACTTCCCGATTGGTCCCATATAAATTTGATAAGTTAAATTTATATATAGTTATAATAATAATAATAATAATAATAATAATAATAATAATAATAATAATAATAAGCCCCTTAAAGCCCAACCCTACGTCCGTGCTGACGATCTAAGCCACGTGAGGGGCGGACACTCGCAATGAAATAACCTAGCGGGTGACAAAAAAGGGAAATGGCAAAACCCATCATGATGGAGAAAAGTAAGAATATACGTATACGGTCGCTTCCCGGGGGTGATCGCCGGGGCACGTCTGGAGCCGATGCTGGACGTCACAGCATGCAAGCCATCGGTGGCGAGGGTAATGGGCGGCCCTCTGCCGGGGAACCCGAACAAAGTGAGCCCAACAGGAGGTACAACCTACGACCGCTGAGAAGATCAAGCCGGAGCACATCTCCAGCCGGCACAGTACGTAGCAGCACCACGAGTGCAGCTAACGTGGGAGTAACACGGCTGGCCCCTATTGAGGAACAGGGCCCGAGCCGTATCGATAGGGCTGAACAGGACCATGAAGCCCAATCATCAAATTCCTCACCTACATCTCTTTTCTCTTCTATTCCTTCTTCATCTCCCTCTTACTTCAACCATAACTCTCAACCATCCCCGCTTTCTTCTCTTTCTCGTAAATCATCGTTTTCATTAGCTGAGGATGTTGTACAGGCGACTACTGTCGATAATCCTGTACCCACCAAAGCTAAACGTGCGCGCAAAAAATGGACTGAAGAAATGAACATCTTTATCCTGCGCACTTATCTCATAATCACCATTCAAGAATCTAAAACCAGAGCATACCTCACAGAACTGCACACTAAATTCATTGAAAAGTACCCAGAAATGCAAGTCAGCAGACAAAGAGTAGGTGACCAACGCCGCGCAATTGTTCGCAATAATTTATTGAGTGCAATTTGTGTAGCCGACATACGAACTGAAGTTGATACTTATTTTAAAGAACAGCAGAACCAAATACAACATCCCATTTCTCAAGCACTACTCTCACAGCGAATGCACTGGACGACAGAGCACAATGAATTCATATTAAGAGCGTATTATAGAATAACTCGATTAGAAACTAATAAAACTGCATATAGGAAACCTCTGCATCAAAACTTTATCAGTGTTTTCCCTCACCTTGCTCATGTAAGTGAACAACGTGTTGCCGACCAAAGACGAGTTATCATAACAAACCAATACATTGATGAGGACAGACTCAAACATATTCGACAGGAGATCGCTGACGAATTAGGTACTCTAGTAACAAACACAAACACGAATTACGAACCACCACAAGAAGACTTTAACACAACAGTTTGGTATGATGCAATGGAAACCACTGACCCAAGTATTTTAAATGACATTCACGAACCGACACCGACACAAACAAATTTCAACATCAGACCCGATGAAGATAGAAACCAAGAAATAGATCATATATTCAATGAAGCTCTACAATACTTTAGCAACACCAATCCAGAAAAAAGACCCTTTATCCCAAAACAAAAAGCGTCAAAAAACCTTGGAAAGATTGTCAGTTATTTTAATAAAGTGATCCTACCCGAAAATGTAACTATCGAAACAGATTTTGAAACTCTCCAAACCATCATCTATTGTGTGGCATGGACCACAGCAAAAGCCAACGGTTCGAAACATCTCAAAATACCACCAGACGAGTTCCAAAATCAAAATAAACGAGACAAGATACCCAACTGGCAGAAACGCCTTGAAAGAAAGATAAGTGATCTTAGAAAAAAGATAGGCAGATTGACACAATATAGACAAGGAAATAGAAGTAGGACACTCACTAAACAAATAAATAAAATAGTAGATCAATATAAAACACACACCATCCATGAAGACCCGAACACAAACTTTAGTCATTACCTGGACACCTTAAAACAAAAACTAATAGTCGTAAGTAGTCGTCTTAGACGCTACAAAGCATGTTATTTCCGTAAAACACAGAACAACCAGTTTAACAATAATGAGAGAACATTTTACCAAACACTGATGAGTAACACTCGCAACCAATCAGCACCGACTGCTATGACTACGAACCAGACGCACAATGCATTAGACCCTACAAAACTGCGCCAGTTTTGGGCTAACATATGGGAAAACCCTGCGGAACTAAATGAGGAAGCCGAATGGATCCAGAAAGAGCATATACATAATTCAGACTTAGTTTCTATGAAATTTGAAAATATACCTATAGAAGTGTACCTCCAAGTACTGAAAACAACACACAATTGGAAGACTCCAGGGTCCGACCATATTCACAGTTATTGGTATAAAAAACTAACATCAATACACCCTTACCTTTATAACCACATCAATAACTTCATTGCCAACCCTGATACACTTCCAACTTACATCACAGAAGGAACCACCTATATGATCCCGAAAGACACGAATGACACATCAAACCCTGCTAAGTATAGGCCCATCACATGTTTACAGACAATTTACAAGATCATTACTGCATGCTTGTCTCACTTGATATATAACCATGTAGACACGAACAAAATACTTGTAGAGCAACAAAAAGGCTGCAGAAAATTTAGTCAAGGGTGTAAAGAACAGCTTACCATAGATTCAATTGTCTTAAACAAGGTACAGAAATCCAAAGAAGACTTACACACTATCTACATAGATTACAAAAAAGCCTTTGATTCTGTCCCACATACGTGGCTTATTAAAATCTTGCAGATATATAAAATACACCCACAACTCGTAGAGTTTTTAACCCATACCATGACTAAGTGGGCAACCAGACTCCACGCACAAACATCCAGTGCAGATATAGAAACAGAGCCAATACGTATTCAGCGTGGTATCTTCCAAGGAGATGCACTCAGTCCTTTGTGGTTCTGCCTTGCATTAAACCCCCTATCCAACATCTTAAATTCAACTAAAATGGGCTATACAATGGACTGCACACGCGACGGACAGATTGACCACACAGAGTATAAACTAAGCCATCTTCTTTATATGGACGACATCAAAATGTATGCCCCTAGTCAAGAAAATTTAGAACACCTTATACATATAACGGAACAGTTTTCAAAAGATATCGCAATGAACTTTGGAATCGATAAATGTAGAATAAATTCAGTCAAAGCAGGGTACACACATCAACACGCATATCAAATGCAAAGCGGCGATATAATAGAGCCTTTATATGAAAATGAAACTTATAAGTATTTAGGTTATCATCAGTCAAAACAAATTCACTCTAAAGAAATAAAACATAAATTAACTCAGAACTTCAAACATAGACTAAATTCCATTCTAAAATCCCAGTTGTACTCCAAAAACGCAACAAAAGCTATTAATTCGTACGCTATCCCAGTCCTTACTTACTCATTTGGTATTATCAACTGGACCAAAACTGAAATAAAAAATCTACAACGGGTTATTAATGTCACTATGTCGAAACACCGAAAGCACCACCCACGTGCATGTATACAACGACAAATTCTTCCTCGAGCTGAAGGTGGTAGAGGTATTATTAACATCCAGAACCTGCACAACAAACAAATAACAACATTAAGATCATATTTTCATACAAAAGCTGAAACATCATCTCTGCACCAATCAGTAGTCCGATTGGATCATAAACTCACACCACTTAATTTAATAGATTCCAATAAACAAAACAATGAAAAACAGACAGATAGACAGACATTAGTGAACGAATGGACCCGTAAGTCTCTCCACGGAAGGCACCACCACGACTTGAGTCAACCCACCGTCGACATACAGGCGTCGAACGAATGGCTCAGCCGAGGTGAACTCTTTCCAGAGACTGAAGGGTTCATGGTTGCCATTCAAGACCAAGTGATAGAGACGCGCAATTATCAGAAATATATCATGAAGCAACGTAGCTTAACAACGGACATGTGTCGAAGATGCAACAGCGCTTCTGAAACAATCCAGCACATAACGGGGGCCTGCAAAGCGATCGCACAAAGTGACTATAAGCACAGACACGATCAAGTGGCCAACATCATCCACCAAAGACTTGCAGGAAAATATAAACTTATAGACACATCCAAAAAACCAACACCTTACTACAAATACACACCCGAAATTGTGCTAGAGAATAGTACTCATAAACTTTACTTTGATAGAGCGATCCTTACTGACAAGACCGTACACTTTAATAGGCCCGATTTAACTCTCCTGGACAAAATCAATCACACAGCCCTCTTAATTGATATCGCTATCCCTAACACACACAACCTACAGAACACCATCTCAGAAAAGCTGTCCAAATACGTTGATTTGAAAAACGAAATCACAAGAATGTGGCGTCTGCAAAAGGTCTCAATGGTCCCGATAGTACTGTCATCAACCGGCGTCATTCCCAAACAACTCTTCCAATCGTTAGAGTACTTAGACCTACCAAAGCACACGTATATTTTATTACAGAAAGCAGCTATTTTAAATACGTGTAGAATAGTGAGAAGGTTTTTACAAACTGAACTTCCTGATGAAGCTCAGCCTAACACTGGGGCGCACTTGGCTTAGGCCCGTGCACTCCAGTTAACCCCGGTGTTCTTTACACCGAGTAAAACAAATGTTTAAACAACAATAATAATAATAATAATAATAATAATGCTGGACATTTCACACAGCATCATCTGGCCCCAAAGTAAGCAGAGCTTGTGTTATGGGTACCACATGACTGATATACTACTTATATACTTTTTTTTTATTAAATACATACATGTTATACATAGAAACACCCAGACCCGAGACAAATAGTTGCAGATCATACAAACATTTGCCCCGCGGCGGGAATCGAACCCGCAACCTTCTGTGTCTCAGGCAGGCCTTTACCCACTGCGCCACAGAGGTCGTCAGTCGCCACAGTTATGTTAGGTATAAGTTAGGTTTTTAAATCAAAAAAACTGAAAAAAATATGTCTTCCACTTGGATGAAACGAAATTTTGATATTTTGATTTTTATACATGAAGTCAGTTGTCTTTTTAGTTTTTAAAACGTAATTATTAAAACGTGCGAACGAAGTCGCGAACAGGACAGCTAGTAGTTACAAATAAACATACAAAAAAAACGAATCTTTTCTTTTTATAATACCTATTTGTTTAGATGATGGATGAAATCATCTCAAAAAGATGCACCTATCTGGCTCAGCGTATTAGCATTGCCATTCAACGCCAGTGTCTTGGGAACGCTACCCTCTGGCTGTGATCTGGATAGTTGACCTATTAAAAGATCGTTTTAAACGGTCCTTAGATAGCTCAACTGTTTCACATGTATTTTATATTATTCTGTACATTTCTGTTATTTATTTTCTCTATTAAAATTCAGAAAGGTAAAAATACCTCTCTGAATTAATTATATGATGGTTGAGATGATTTCCAAGTCAAGTTGAAAAGATGACAAATTACTTCCCTTCAATATGTAAATAGGGCATATTGCTTCTGTCAGGATGGCAAGGCAAGTGGATAAAGTTTCCAAGCGGTGATCAATTACGTAGATACAACGTTCAGTAAAGTGAGATTGAATCGAAAGCTGGATTAACGAAATTGATGAAATTATTTATTGATGAACCAATTCAATTGACAATCTAAATCATCCCTATTCATAACAAATCAATGGGTCTTTATGACTCGAATAGGCTTAGAGTACTAGCTACAAGTACATCCTTATATACGGTATGTAATAGGTACCTACTAGTGCATGCGTTACCATTATAAGAACAGGGAATTTTTGACCGATACTGGCTCCGAATTTATTTACAGTAGCGGCAGCATAATCGGTGTTATTAGGGTTCTGTATGTCAAGACCCTTTTTCTTATGCTACATTTCCATGCTTGCCAAGCGTTGCAAACGTCCACAAGCCGCAAGTGTCCACAAATCTCGCTTTGCATTTTGGAAGTCGTTTACATGCACAAACTATAGGATGCTAACGCATTTTACATGCTTGTGAATGCGTCAGTGTGCTACGTACACCCAAGCATGACGGACACCGAACTTGTATGGGCTATTGCGTTTGGTTTAATGAACTTTTTTTTACCCTTTATTTATTTAGGTATCTATTTATTCTATATTTTATCTATTTTTAACCGACTTCATCAAAAAGGAGGAGGTTCGTCGGTTTTTTTTTTATGTATGTTCACCGATTACTCAAAAACGCCTGGAACCGATTTGGAAAATTATTTTTTTGTTTGAAAGGGTGGTCCCATTTAAATTTAATCAAAATCGGTCGAGCTGAAAAATCAACGAAAATCTAAAAATTGTACACATCGATGATGTTTTCATGTACTTCGATACCTCGCTGTCTCATTGGAGCGGTGCGTTTATTTGGCCTAACCATATTATATATATACAAAATACATCTACTTTCCACTAAAAATGTAATATAGGCTCAAATTTCATTCAATTAGTCGGTTTCTTTTTAGTTTTTAAAACGTAATTATATTTCATCTTTTTTGGCTTTCCCGTAACTCGGCAAGACGACTCCAAGCATCTGCAACTTTATTTTTATCTTAATGATTAAAAGAAATAACAAACGTGCACTCGTCGCGAGATCACGATGGCTACTAAACTCGTACCAACGTGTGAATGCGGCGCAAGCGCTTGCCGCAAGAGCCCTTTGATCTGTGTCAAAAAAGCGACACTAGACCGCATCGGAGACAAGCGTCTACAAGCTCACGCCAGTCAAGCCAAACGCCCTCTTTACACGTTTGTGCTTGTGGACGTTTGTGAAGGCTTGGCAAGCATGGAAATGAAGCATTATAGGAACGCGTGATGGTATATGAAGTTGAAACTAATATCAAATACTCTGTATAATGGAGCTGTAAAAAAACCAGGCTTCTAAGTCAAAACAAACAAAATACGACCTAATTACGGTCATATGACGACCTCCATTACGCAGTGGTGGCCGCAGCCCGGCTGTTTTGTTGTTTGTATGATCTGCAAATGTTTGGGTCTGATCTGGGTGTTTCGATGTATTATATGCAAGTACATATTTACAAAAAAAAGTATATAATTAGTAAATTAGTCATGTAGTAGGTACCCATAACACAAACTCTGATTATTTTGGGGCCAGATGATACTTTATGAAATGTCCGGCATTATTATTATTATTATTATTATTATCCATAAAATGTATACCTTTTGCTAATCGAAACTAATAGACATTGATTGTATCAAGACTTCCATAATCGCCATGCAGATGTCAAATACTGGATACAGGAAATGTTCGAAAGTATCTGGAATTACATATACCTTCGATACCGATTATTACCAAGAACGACTGCTCTTATAATATTATAATATAATATTATGCTCTTATAATATAATATATTTGTGAATATGAAGGTTAATATCTATAGCCATTAAATTAAAGACTTATGGAACTCAAAGGTCAATAGAACAGAATAGCGGTAGCAAAAGATAGCGATATCATAAAAAAATACTCCTAGTACCTACTAGTAAAACGTTTCTACGATTCTGGGACATAACTGGGATCCAAAGACATTATTATTTATTATAAGATTTATAAGCCTGTAACGACTAAAGTTAAAATCAAATATGTACCATAAAACACATTTTGTATGATATCGCTAGCTATTGCTACCGCTATTCTTCTGTTCTATTGACCTTTGAGTTTCATAAGTCTTTAATTTAATGGCTATAGATATTAACCTTCATTGGCCATTGAAAATGTGATGCCCGGCCACCAATTAAAAACTCAAATTAATTTTAGGTAACAGCGATGAATCGATTTATCAATGTAGGTCTGCTATATTTTAATAACTGATGTCGGTTTATCTCGATGGATGTCGGACATAAATCAAAATAAAAACAGGTCGATATGTAAAAATAACAAGATTCAAAAATGACAGTCGCTACGTCTCGAAGTAGGACAAATTCCACAGCTATTTTTCAATACTTTTAAGAAATGTAGATGGCTACATTTACTAACAGTACACTCCATACAGTGTCGCTATCTGTTTGTTTGTTTGTTTGTGTGTTACGTTTTCACGGGTAAACGTCTGAACGGACCTTGATGTGGTAAGGAGATATATTGTATCTTTGGGAAAGACATTGGCTGCTTTCCACGTAGGAACCACACGTGTGAATTCATGGGCAACATATATACCTAATCTTACTAATATTATAAACGCGAAAGTTTGTTTGTTACTCTTTCACGCAAAAACTACTGAATGGATTTTTATGAAACTTTACAATAATATAGCTTATACATCAGAATAACACATAGGCTATAATTTATAAAGATATTGAGTGAATTATCCAAAATATATCGATAAGTGTCAAGAAAGTAGGAAAAAATCTGCCATCTGCGAGCTATTCTGGCGTGCGCTGTCAAAATTAGAATTTAGTTACAATTACACGAAGCACTAATTCTGCGCAGATGAAGTCGCGGGTACCAGCTAGTAATATAGGTATAATACGAGAATACGGGTACGAGTAAGAGATAGATATAATACTAGGTACATATAATACTTCTATATTCTCTGAAAACACTCATGATGTGAACTTCATAAGCTAATTATCAATATCAATATACATATTCAAAATTACCAACACGTGCGTTTCGTAACACGGCATCTCACCACTTGACTGGATTTTATAAATCTAAATGCATTTTACGAGCATCCGCAAAAATTTTAATTAGACCCATTGCGCATTCATTTACCAACTATCTACTCACTATTCTGTGGGCCAGGTATCTTATGATTCCCAGATGTGGCTGTTTTTATAACATGCAAGTGCGTGCGAACATTTATCGTAAACGCATAATTTATCGTAAACGCATAATTTTCATCATTTCTTGCAGTCGATAATGTGTTATCTTGCAAGGAGGTCAATTGCCCATTAGGAATTTTGATAACGTAGAGTTGACTGCATATTTAATTACTATACACTCAAAAAACCAGTTTTAGTGTAATTATTCCAGAAATATAAAAATCTGAGCGATTGATATGAGAGTGTTATAATTTGGCTATTTTTGTTATTCAATCACGACGTAACGACTACCTTTACTAGTTAGCGTGTTTCAAATATACTTACATTACAGAAAAGTAAGAGCTGAATAGGCTTTTTAAACACTGGTACGAAGCAAACGTAGTCGTGAGCCAAACATAATCTAAACTGATTCTGACTGACTGATTTAGTCTAAAAAGATTTAAAAAAATTGTGTTTGTTTATAATGGATAAACCCAAAAACTACTTAACTAATAAAAAAAACACCACATTATAAACGAGTTGTACATTTACACGGGCTGTATAAAAATTAAAGATCCTTACGAAAGTTGCAATAATGTAACACAAGGTATTCAAAATATACCTATAAAAATCATTACTTGGCGTGCGCAAAAACTATACTAAATAAAATAATGTGCTACACATGTTTCTAGTACATTATTATTGGTCGTCTTGTTATGCAAACATTGCGCTCTTTTATTTCTTTTAAACATTTATTTTTCTTGAGATATTTCCGGTTTATTTTGGTGTTTTTATTTATATAGAGCTAGAGTTATTATGACTTGCTAGGGTTTGAATAATTGGAATAAAAGTTTTGTTTCTTTGTGGTTCAAGCAAAAATAATCCGTAGTTATTTAATACCTACTGGCTGGTGCCCGCGACTTGGCTGCGCAGGGTTAGTACTTCGTGTAATTCTAACGGTTTTTGCAGCGCACGCCAGAATAGCTCGCAGATGGCAATTTTTTTTCCTACTTACTTGACACTTATCGTTATTTTTTGAACAAATCACACAATATCTTTATAAATTATAGCCTATATGTGATTATGATTATGATTATGATGTATAAGCTATATTACTGTAAAGTTTCATTAAAATCCATTCAGTAGTTTTTGTGTGAAAGAGTAACAAACATACATACAAACTTTCGCGTTTATAAACACTAGCTGACCCGGCATGACTGACGGCTGACCATGACTGTTTTGCCCATATGGGCAAAACTTTTATTTATTTATTTTATTTATTTATATAAATATCTGTCAAAAAAATATTTTTTTTTCATAAAAAGTATCCTATGTTACTTCTAATACCTCCAAGAATATGTGTATAAAGTTTCATGATGATCGATTAAGTAGTTTTCGCGTGAAAGCATAACAAACTTACATTCACATTTATAATATTATATTAAGTAGGATATATACAATATAGTAAGGAAAGGATGAAAGGCACCATTTTATATAAAATAACAAATGACGAACGACAAGATACGACTTTGTGATACTATTAACAATATAAACACTTGACACTGGCAAAATTTACATTATTATGACACATGCCATTAACGAAGAAGAAGAAGAAGAATGTTTATGGTACTCCTCATAGTCCTCATTACCCACAAATCTTCGGGGCTATATGTCTACTTATAGTTAAGTAACAATAACCGCTTTTTGTACAAATTAGTCAATCAAAACACGGGTACAATCGAAAGATGATGACATAGGTATCTTGATATTATTCCTTTTCCAACTAAATAGAGTCATAATTAAGGTTAATTATGTACATTTAAATTACAACTTTAAATTGCACCCGAGCGAGACCGGACCGGGTCACTAGTAAACAATAAAAATACACTCCGGTATTGGGTTAATGGAAATGGCATAGCGATTATGCAACCCTTGATACAATTTATGTCTATCAGTTTCGAATAGCAATAGGCATTATTTGATGTATTATATAATAACGTACGTTCGCTTTCTATATCAGCTTCTATTGACACTGTCTATAGTACCATTGATTTGTACCATCAATGTTTCTAGTGATACTACTGTGTGTCCTTTGTACCATCAATGGTACTAGTGATACTACTATGTGTCCTTAGTGCCATTTAAATAGATACTAGTTTATACCGTGTATTTACTTTTTACTTAAATCAGATCGAAACCAGTTGGTTAGGTTATGTTAGAGTATAGAAAACAACGCGCAAGGGGAGCGAGTAAAGCGAGCGTTCCGCGGCAGCGGCCGCCGAAGCGCTAGAAGAAAGCTCGTCTGTCTAGATACATAACTCCTCCAGTTGCTAACCTGTCCAGCTGAGAATATGTCCAGATGTTACGAAGGCATTTAGGTTAGGTTAGGTTTGTTTTTAGAAAAATTGTGTCGTTAATTTTTTTGGTAAAAAAGGTAAAGACACGGTATAAACTAGTATCTATTTTAATGATACTAATGATACAAAGTTGTGTCACTTGTACCATCAATGGTACTTACAAATCAATGGTACTACTGACACAAAGGCCTATTCATATGACAGCATGTCGTACAATCAACATAAACCTTCCGTAATACCAACTCATCAAGCTGTTAGTACCAATGTTCTGATAATATCAGAATTACATAGCCGCCCGGCATGTCTCTGAATATAAATGCATCACCCGCGCCATCGTCAATGCTCACTTCACTAAGTATCTAACATAATAATGCAGAAAAGTTTGTTCCTGGTGATTGAAATTTGGTTTCCTTGCTCCAGGATCCCCGTGGAAGGTTGAGGTGATGGCAGGGCCGGCGGGCGGCGGCGGTGGAGAGCCCACCAGGCTGATACCTGCGCGAGTGCCGGCCGCCTTTGAGATCTCCACCTCGCCTGGTGGTGACAGCTTCACCAAAACCGATGTAAGCCATTACTTTTCACTAAAAAGTACTAATAACTGCAAAACTATTATCATAGGTACTTCTGCTTCTTAAGAAGAAAAGTTCGTAAGAGTCACTGGCAAATTCTGGTGATAGTGAACAAAAAAAAGTATATTTGTAGTATATCAGTCTATTAGCGACAAGGCTGCCCATTGTTTAGCCTTAAGAGTGAACAAGTCGATTTCCATACAAACGTCGAAGGGTGATCACACCACCGTCTGATGATGAACAACCAAAACTAAAAGTGATATAAATTCGTATTGTCATAATCTATGCTTGTATCAATACATAGTTGTAAAAATAATATGAGGTTGAAAGATAGAAGACTCAAAAAAAATCGTTTTTCATCACTGATTTAAGTGCAACTTCAGGTGTGAATAAATAACAAACGGAGTACGCAAACTAAAAAATATTCCAATACAAGCATAGATTATTTCTATTCATTATTTTTACGCAATCGTTTTATTTAGAAATCATAGATTAATCTGATCATATGACTCGAAATTATAATCACGCTATCTCCTTACTGCTCTATTCTTGGTGCACGTCTATCCTTTTAGCAGGGAAGTGCCCAGATGATAATGCTACTGCGGTCACCCATGTAACTGACCTCGCTGATTGTTGTTTAACTTCGTTGATCTGATAGGAACTACTAATTGAACTATGCTACGAGCACCTTTAATAGGTATGCCGCAAATATTACCACGCGAGCGAAACAGCAAGCAGTAGGTACTAGAATGAAATCAGCGCAGGACCGCGTTGGATGAAACATACCTATAGGTCTTATGTAAGTGAGGCCGGATGACGATTGTGATGCCCTTTATACGGAGTACGTTTTTATTTCGTGAAAAATGCATCAACGTTTTAACGAATTGAGGTGACACTAAAATGTTTTTCAGGTAAAATTGTATTTTAAACCGATACCTCGCAGCGAACTATCCGTGGCACTCAATATTTTACACTTTGAAGCATCCTATCAATTTGTTTCGATTAATTAAACTGTTCATTCTAACATTGTTTTGTAGCATACCCTAGTTTTGTGATAACTGTATATTTTGATGGCTATTGGTTGATATATAACATTTGTGTTTTACATTATGTACCTGTACAACGTGGAGCTACAATTACTTATTACTAAGTATTTACAGAAATGTTCAGAATTATATGCAATGCTATAAAAACAAATTAATCAAAGTATTAAATTTAGCTTTCACCGTTTCGTATCTGGTCTCTGTTTTCTTTACACACTATGCTTCTTAAAATCACAGCCCTATAGGCTTTGGCCTTTTGGCCCTTTGGTCTGTGATTGTAAGAAAACTAGTGTGTTGAATATATTCAGTTCGCCTCGCAGAAACTAGATACGCAACGGTGATAGCTGGAATTGAATACTTTGTTTTATTTGTGCTCATAGCATTGCGTATAATTCTGATCATTTCTGTAAATGAACTTCTACAGTGCCTATTGAAAAGCGTAATGATCAATGTCACGCACGACGATCGTATAATTCTCTTTTGAATCTGTGAATTAAATTCTTTCCTACAGGTTGGCGTTACGGTGACGGCGCCTTCTCGCAGACCACTGACCGCTCGCGTCCTAGACGTGGCGGAGCGGCCTGGCGCATACCGCATTGAGTTCACGCCTGACGAAGTGGGAACACACCTGATCGATGTAAGTTAATTTGCATCTAGTAAATGAACGGTCGTAGTTTCGAATAGATCAATCGCAAATGTGATAAAACTCTAGTGCTGCATAATTGCATTGAGTTTTCGCCCGACAAAGTGCACACTCACTCGCCTGATTGATGCTCGCAATTGGTTCACTTTGAGGAAAAATCACACTCGCTCGCTAAACGATACGGCTTTGACGATTACAGCACAACAACTAAACTGCATTTGATGAAATGTTTGGGATTTTTCGGTAACCCTCGTAGCAGTTAGTTAGCAGTGCTACGAGGTACTACAACAGTTTCGTGTTTTTTCCTGTGACTACCGTAGCTGCATCGTAGCTGCCTACGCACTAAGTATCTACATGAAGCTAAAAACGAATGTCATAAATATACATTTGACCTTCACCCTACAGCTCGGTGCTGTCGTAAAGTAACCTTTCCTACCGAACTTTATCTGATGACACAAATATCTCGAAGGTAGTAAAATCTACACGAGACGTGAGGCTCGGTCCGTACAGAATATAATATACTATGACGCACTGTATCTGTACCCATAGCCAAGAATCTAAAGGGGTTGTGTATTTATTTTTCTTTTATTCCGCAAAAAACTTAGTACGTACTTCACCAACATACTAAAAATGTAAGTTATTTGTAAAGATTAGTGTAGTGTAGGTGAAAAGATCGAGGATTGCTGCAATATTTTACTGACTATTTTTATCACTTACTGCGACCCTGCTTGATGTATAAGCAGATAGCCAGACCTATAGGCCGCCCACTGCCTAACATTGAAACTATGATGTGGCACCTTGTACGCTAATGTACATTACAAAGCGTTTAAAAAATCAATTGCAAAGTTCAAGGGCATGCCCTCCCTCGCTATATTATCGAATCCTAGTGGGTGGAGTCACTACGAAATTTGCATTACGGTGCGTCATAATCAAAGAAGCGAAGACGTCGCTAATGGGCGCTGCATGACTCGTATTTTCCATAAAGCGTTCGTTCGCCTTCATATACCTACCGAGCAGTCTGCCTTTGTTGCAGCATGATCACAAATTACGTATGTGTTCGTATCGTTTGCGTCTAACTATAAATTTACATGGCATTTCTTAGAGTGCCTTTATATTACGGTTAAAGATTATTTATTTCTCATAAGATTTACAAAATAAATCACTTACTGAGAAACCTTAAATATACTAAACAAGTATTTACTATGTTTTATAATACAGTGAGCGTTCTATACGATATTCTTATATAATAATAAATTTAATTCAATTTGCATTAAAAAAGAAACAAGGTTAAAATTAAATAACAAAAAAAAGTTAGGTAGTTTGTCGATCATGCAGACAAATACGTAAAACAGAAGCAAAACTTTTGTGCGCGGAACCACTTGCACCGAGAAAGTGTGTGAAGTAACGCTCTGAGATATCTCCGCTTACATTTGTCCCTACCTAATACGCATCAGTCACTATAGAAACAAATTTAGATTAGATTATATATTATAAATTAGATTATATATTATAAATGATGTGTATTATTTTCATAGTAATATTTAGTTGTTGGTTTATTATTATTATTATTATATCTTGTTATTTATGTTTTATGATTTACTATTTGCTTTACATATAATAGTAAACAGTACCTAATACACAGGAAAACTTAACAAGTTGTAGTAAGTCATGACTATATGTATAGGTAATATAAATTATCTTTATATTAGTAAGTAATATAGAAAGAAATAAATCTGAGGCTACTGTAGTTAGTGTATTCTTAGGGACGGATTGGTGTAAATGTAGTGTTTAAGTGTTTTCTTGAATAATAACATAGACTTTGAGTCCTTAATATTATTTGGTAGGTTATTATATATTTTTACTCCCGCGTACATGATGTTATTTTTACCATAGTTTGTTCTTTGGCTTGTCTTGTAATTCTTTTTTGTATTTGTGCTCTTTTTGTAAAGGTAGTATGGCAGTGCATGTCTTTATTTACTATTTTTCGAATTAAGATGCATGTGTTGTAGGTATAATTTTGTTTAATATTTAATTTCCTTGTATATTGTTTTTGTTGGTGTTTGGAACTTGTAGTTAAATAATAATTTCACTATTCGATTTTGAGCAGTTTGTAGTTTAGCTATGTTACTTTTGGGAGAAGATCCCCAGATCTCGATTAGATAATCTAGATGGGGTTTAATAAGTGAATTATAGATCGTATAACGAACCTTAACCGGTAAACACCCGATAATACCCTTCAGAGCTCCGGTTAGCCTGCCAATTTTACCAACCAATCTTGCAATATGCGGTTTCCATGTAAGCCTATTGTCAACTATCAAACCAAGATATTTTTCTTCATGAGAAATTTCAAGAGTTACTCCATTGATCGTTAGCGGTTGATGTTCGCCTAGTTTTTTATTTATGGCTGAAAATATGATTACTGTTGTTTTAGACCAATTTATTGTAAGTAGGTTACATAGAAACCAGTTTTGGAGAATATTGATGTCAGTTTGTGCTTGTTGGGTGATGGTGTTCATAGTCGCTCCAAAATAGAACAGGCAGGTATCATCAGCATAAAGTGTTATATGACCTTGTAGCCCTATTTCGTGGATGTTATTTATGTAAATTAAAAACAGAAGAGGTCCCAAAATTGAGCCCTGCGGGACACCACAAGTCACCTGTTTTTCTCTACATGTATATTGCCCAATCTTCACAATTTGCTTACGATTGTTGAGATATGACCGAAACATTTCATGTGCATTCCCCGTGATATTGCGTTTTGTGTGGGATTTTGATATCGATACGGGTACAACAAGGACTTGTGGCAAATTTTCCTTGGTGTTATGCATTAGTTTCAGCCAGTTTTGACTATATTAAAATATATTTATATATAAAAAGGATACCTACACAACAGAGTTCGAACACATCAACACATTGATCGACGCAATATGCCATTTTAAATTACATAGGATAAGCATTTTAATGACACAGTTAGTTGATATCAAAGCAACGTAATACTACGTAGGAAAGCCATCACAATAATAATTGTATTAGTTACCTAACTCCCTAAAGGATGTACTTCAGCTGCTAGGTAAGTAAACATAGGTAATGAAACGGATTGCTTTGATTGACGACCTCTGTGGCGCAGTGGTCTTAGGTCCGGCTGAGACGCAACAGGTTGCGGGTTCGATTCCCGCCGCGGGACAAATGTGTGTATGATCTGCAAGTATTTGTCACGGGTCTGGGTGTTTCTATGTATAATATGTATGTATTTACAAAAAGATATATACATAAGTAGTATATCAGTCATGTGGTTGCCATAACACAAGCTCTGCTTACTTTGGGGCCAGATGATGCTGTGTGAAATGTCCGGTATTATTATTATTAGTCAATTCTTCAACTCTCGAGTAAATAGGTGTCTTCTAGACCTGCGTGCCCCATCGTCGGCCATATCGTCGTTTTAACATCAGGCGAGATCGTGGTCAAACGTAGATTTATTGATGATAAAAAAAAATGTTTTTTATTATTGGATAGGGACATTTCTAAGCTAAATTGTTGAATTATCGTTTGCTTGTTTTCAGATTACAATCGCTGGTGACAAACTAGGCAGCCTATCATCAGCTCCACTAGTTGCCAAAGTTTACGACGCGAGCCTCATCAAAGTAGCAGATGTTGGCAACGCTGTGGTAGGACAACAATGCCAATTCAAAGGTATTGAAACTGACATTTTATCAACAGCATTTTCCAATTGGTTGCCTTGGTGTTGACTTGGGTGTATTTTTTCGCTTGTAGGATACAAAAACAAACTAAGTGATTGGGTTCACCACCTGCTACGCACGAACTCGCTAGGTACCTACCTACCGGTTTTAGAGACGGCTCGTGATCAATTATTGTTTTCTTTCAGTCGATGCTAGTGCAGCCGGTGAAGGCCAGTTGGAGATTTCTATAAACGAAGGAGAAGTTCCCAATCATGTTCAGGTAATTACCTACTTAAGTACCTAATTAAAACTACCACCTACCAAGGTCTGGTTGAGTTATAGGTACCTACATATAACGTATTACAAGTATGTTCATGTAATACACTGGTAACTCGGATCTGTAAACATGCAAGCCAAGTTTAGTATGAATGGATATCTCAATTTTAGTTGTTTTTGTCTAGGTGGTTGGAGGAGGGCGATGCTTGGTCTTCTGGCGTCCGGAGACGGCAGAGCCTCATCGTGTCGATATCAAGTTTAATGGGGAGCCAGTTCCGTCTTCACCTTTTGTGTTCCACGTAGCACCAGCACAGAGGGTCACCATTGATACCGCTCAGATAGGTTTGTAGCTTTCATCTAAATTAAAAAGCAGTTATTTTTAAATTAAGCCGCCATGTTTTTTGAAACATCACGCAGCTGTACGTAAATCGGATACACGTATATTTTTTCATACAAATGTCAAAAACGATTCAGGCCGTGTCAGTGTCAGTGTTGTTTTTGACATTTTAGTTGAAAGTCAGTCAGCCGTCACGCCATCAGTCAATCAAAATCAATTTGCTGATTAGAGCTAATGCCGATGCCGGCCGGACTGGCGGACCAGGCGGCGGACGGACCGGACCGGAAAATAATGAAAATATTGAGTATTGATTGACCTATTACATACAGTAGCGACCGACACCAGGATATAGGATATTGCATACTCTTTGAGCGACACCGTACTAAAGTTACTAAAAAAAATTCAAAAGCTTGAAATATTTCGATTATATTCCTAGGTATGAAAATATTAGATCTGACAAACTAAAATTACATATATCATTACTTATAGGTACCTATTTACTTTTCTAACAGAACTCATACCGGTCGGTGAAACTGCATCATGTTCAGTGAGAGTAGAGGGTTCCGCGGGTGGAGAGCTCACTGTGACCGTCAGAGGACCGCGGGGCGAAGTCCCCGTAAGGCTGACCGGTGATGCGGTTACCGGCTTGGTGGCCAGTTTCACACCAAAGAACGTCGGACCACACACACTGACTGCACAGTACAACAACCAGCCTGTACCGGTGAGCTCTTAATCTGTTTCCATCTTGTGGTGCAGTGCATTCATAATGCCAGATTCTTAATAAAATTTATTCATCTGTTACCAGTACTTTAGTTAATAGCTATCTACTATCCATCACCTGACTTCCCCATGATTATCAGAATGTCATTTTGCTAAAGAGTAACTGATGGATATTTGCTTAAAAAACCTGCGGTCCATATCTATGAGATACTTTGCTGAAAAACTACAGTAATATATTATCATTTGAGCATTTACATGTATTAGAGGTCCGGTTGTTCTAGTTAATAGGCTTGTTGTGAACCTAATTCAATGTTTAGTTTAAACTTAGTATGTATTAAAGTAGGTAAGTAATAAACTAATATCATGCATTCTATTCCAGGGCACTCCATTTGTCTGCAAAGCCTATGATGGCAAGCTAGTCAGTGTCAATGGAGGCTCATCAGCCCGTGTTGGAGTGCCTGTTCAATTGGCAGTGGATGCTGCTCAAGCTGGTGAGGGGAATCTTGAAATCACCGTATCTGCACAAGGACTGAATATTCCCACACAAGTTCACCCACTGGTAAGAATTTTATATAATTAAAATTGCTGGACATTCGACATCCAGCCCCAAACTAAGCAAAGCTTGTTCTAGAGGAACCTCATGACTGATAGAATACTTAAATGCTTGAAAATTCATACATCATACTTTATAACACCTAGACAGATACAGAATATTTGTTCTGGGACAGAATCATACCCACAACCTCACACAGGAGGCAGAGTTACTACCAACTGAGATGTGAGAGAGTAAGATTTGTCACATTCTTTGCTAGACCATTTTTAAAAATAGTATAATCTTCATACTCATAGGTATATGTTTCTTATAACTAATAGGCAATTCTCTAAATATTTATGTATATACCTAAACCTTTTGAGGATGTCTACAGGGGTGTAGGGCGATTGGTGATTGTTTTGACTGTATTAAGTCTTATTATAAAATTAATGAGTTTTCTTTCAGGGAAATGCAAGATTTACAGTCTCTTTTACACCAACTGAGGCCTGCAACCACATTGTCAATGTCTCATTCAATAAGGTAAGTTACAAAAAGCTGATCATTTAAATACAACAACAAAGTCTATAGAAATCACCATACTATGAGCAGACTAACAGATGAGATTACTAACAATCAGAATTGTATTTGGAGATTTGTTCAGCCTTGTTATTTGTTAATTTGGAGTGTAGGCTCAATATGTGAATAAACTATCAATAATGATAGTGGTCCTATTTAAGCAAACCTATTTGCACTGTTTTATTATATTACTAGTTGCTGTCCACCGCTGCTTCATATGTGTTGTTCATTCATCTATGCCTGCCCTCAAGATACAATATATCTTACTAAATTTAATTGTTTAGCTGTGAAAAGTAACAAACAAACATATTCTATCAAATTTCACTTTCAAATATTAGTATGGATAATCCAAATTCCACCTGTAATGTGATTGCATTCCTTCAGATGCGAGTACCTGGCTGTCCACTAGTCATAGAAGTGGCAGAAGGCAGCGGTGGCGGAGCCCGGGTCGTAGTCCCAGGTCCGGCACCCTTGCACCAATCAGCAGCTCTCACTCTGCACCATGCCACCGCCACGCTTGACCAAATCGAAGTCAATGTTGAGGGTAAGTTGAATTTGAAATTTTAATCAGTTAAGTTTTCCTTCTCCACAAGACAGAGTCTAAACATGGAAATAAATACATTTTAGCAAAATATTTCACATTAAAAACTTGTAAAGGTTTATCTAGATGTTCACATTCATTGTAACGCCTATGTAAGGCAGGCCTAGCAAAACTCATGATGAAATATACACATATGGTTGCACTGCCTTGATGAGTGATACACTACATCTTTTATAGCTTGGCTGCGTTTAATCCATTATGAACCATGCTGCTATAAGAATAAAAGCAAAGATTCTGCTGTTAGAATTATGCATGTTTTCGATATACGTCATAAATAAGCCCAAATAAATCCGAAATCCACATGCATCCCGACATTTGTCTATTAATGGGGCTAATAATAATCAGTATTTATTCTACAATTCCTTTTACAGGGTGGTATAGATGAACAAATTGCAATACAAAAGGGTGACTAATCAAGACTCATTATTACTGAATAAAGTTGTAGGGGGTTACAAAGACAAAGGAAAAAAACAAAAAAAAAACAAATTAACAGTAGCTATAGCACATGCTTCGCTGTACTAACTTTAATTCATGTTTTTGTGTACCTAAACAATATATAAGGTCAAGGTATAACGCCATTTTTATGTTGTAATTGTAATCATACTTTGTAGTTCAAAAATCATAATTTTATTATAAATTAGTGCATAAGTAAAGTTACGAGTATTTTGAATAGATTAAGTGATTAATAACTCAATTTCAGATCAAAGAAAATACTCAAATAACATGACGATATGTAACAATCATTTATTTTTTAAAGCTCATCCGCTTCGCCCTAACTTCTAACATACAAGTAGGTATAAATGAGATATTAGTTAGGACAGTTTCTTATTGGTATTTTAATGGAAAAGTCAAGAGATATATGTTGAATATGTACAATTTGTGGTGCAGTTTTGAGTCCAGGGGACAAATTACCTAGTAATAATGTTAGATTAGAATTTGGGGTATAAGTTTGAAGTCAATATGACGAATGATCCAGCTATAAATAAATGCTAGAAGAGAAGTTGGGGGTAGAAGTTAGGGCGTGGCGGTGAGCTGAGTGATCTGCGGACGCAGGTCCAAATGGTGCGTCTGTTCCGGCGGCTGTTTCTTCGGCGAGTGCTGGCGTCTTCCGCGCTGAGTTCGTACCTAGAGCCGTCGGGGAGCATCGTCTGAACGTGCTGATCGACTCGCAGCCGATACCTGCTAGCCCGTTTCATCTCAAGGTCAGTCTGAGGTTCGGAGGAACCGGCACTTAGATCCACCTAGCATGTAAGGCGATTCAAAATAGTCTTTGTCATTTAATTGAATAAATCATGTTTTATTTTGAGTAAATTATTATCTTGTTATTATGCAGATGGTTTAAGGAAGTTTCCTCAATGACTTTGACGTGTTTTGAAGGCGCTCAAATCGTGATTTTTTTTATCCGATAAAAATCTAAAACTAAAACCAACTTAAACTCGATTTTTTTTTTCTTTTTTACTGTTTCTGTTTAACTTTATCCATAATGTAATTTTTGTCGTGTTTAGAGTTTTGTGTTCCATGTGTAATGTATGTCAAATAAACAATTACTATACTATTCTATAAAAAATAACTTTTAAACTTGTCTGATTATTTTATACATTTTATACCATTTAACGTACGCTGCAAGTTATAAAGACGTCAACTTTTTCCTAATTAAATTGATGAACTTTTAAGTTCAAATGAGGCGCAAACTATTGAAAATACATACCCAAATAGACCTAATACCATACAAAAGATTTTGACTTAGGTACATAATTCTGCCGTCTTTACAGGTGTATGACGTCACCGCTATTAGAGTCAAAGACGTTGCGCACGGGACAGTCGGCAAACCTGTAACCTTCTTGGGTAAGTGTAACAAAGATCTCTGACATTGTAAAATGACATCTATATCCTGAACACATGGATCTTTATTCTAAGAGTTCTTCTTCCAATGGCATCGGTTTTGGTGACAACTTTGTAAATGTCAAGTGATTTTATTTTGATATAGTTCGTCACCAAGTCGCAGTCGATCGTCATTTGTTTATTATAAACGTCATCGCGGGAAGACGTGTCTATAATTTTCTTAAAATCCTCGTACAAATCACAAAAGCACATAATACTCTAATAGTTCAAAATTGTCCTCAAAATATCTCAATTATTTACTGAAATGTCTAATAAAATATGAAATCATGAGAAAAACCAATTTATAAGACATATTATTGTTACTTCATAAATGGATAATTGAAGAATAATTCTAAAAGTTGATTTGTTTCACAGTGGAGACGATGGCAGCTGGTCCAGGTAACCTAGAAGTCACAGTAAATGGTGGAAGAGTGCCCACAGCGGCCGCGGCGCAAGGGGCTCATACATATGCAATCAGCTTCACGCCACGAGATCCAAGACCGCATACTGTTGAACTCAGATTCAATGGAGACCATGTTCCAGGTAAAAGAACATGTTTTATAATCGAAAAGTTAAGACACATTCTTCAGCAACCGATTTGTTGGTCAGGTGGTCCTTCGACATAAGCCTCCCCTAATTTATTCCACTCCTCTCAGTCACTAGTTAATCTTCTGCTGCCTTTTGGTAAGTCATCTTCCCATCTCTTGATTTGACGTCCCTTTTGTCTATTTGTTTTTTATTACCAATGAAACCTAATTTACTTGTGTTATTTTTCTTATTGTATATCATCATCATTTAGCTCCATTGCAGCCACTGCTGGGTATAGGCCTCCTCTTTATTACGCCACTCTTCCGGAAAGAGTGGCGTAATAATCCCTAGCAAGTCTCATCCAGTGTTTCTCGACACCGCTGACTATATCGTTCTTGGCCATTGAGCATCCCTTGGCCACCACTCCGTTACCGCCTTTGTCCATCTCACTTTATCCATTCTTGCCAAGTTATTGTATATACTTATCAATTTATGAATAACTAGCTGCTTTCTGCGGATGCACGCGTAGTTCCTATAAAAAGTACATTGCCCGCCCCCAAGGTTCAGTCTATATTTTGATTTATTCCGTTCTAATACCAACAGCTAATACCACTGGTATTTGTTTGAACTCATATTTATTTTCTTTTCCGAACGGATACCATTATTTAAATGAATACCAAAACAAGTTTAAAGATATACCTAAGGTACAGTCAGAAAAATGCGTTGTATGAAAAAAAAACAGTTAAATCCATAATAAAATTTAGCAAACGTATAGTTCAATAATAAAATGTGACTAATAATCAACTTTATTATAATTTTAATGCCTCTTTGCAAAAACATCAAACAAGAACAATTTACTTACAAATAATGCAAAATATCTCAGAAAATCAACTCTTCATTTGCATATATTACTCGTAAAATTTACCTGACATAAATTTTTACAAGGTAAATTTTTGTCAGGTAATTTTTTCACAAAATCAAATCACTTTTAATCTAACAATATCACAGAAAATCAAATTTTTGTATAATAAAATCAGTCATTCATCACCTACAATATCAAAAAATCAGCAATTTATTTGTTTTGCTAAAACATCAAATATTAATAATTCACTTATAAACAAAAACACTAAAAATCTACTTTTTGTAAAATCAGCTAAATGATATGTAATTATTTTTTTAAATATTTCAATAGTTAGTATAAAACGGAGATTTTGTTAGCGAAATGGAATTATAATTATAAAATCATCAAGAAGCGAACCTTATTCTATTGACTTACGTATGTATTTGACCAAGACAATATTGGTTGGTGGACCATATCTGATTGGTTGTTTCGAATTTTGGAACAATAGAACTCACCCTTTCTCGCAGGTAAAAAATTAGCAATGATTCACTTAAACTACTCTTACTTATACCTCTTTGTAAAAATATTGGACTGAAGTAAATTTGGAAAGTTTAAAGCTTATAACTTTACTTAATTCTTTACAATTTATAATCACAGATATATTAGAGATCAAATTTAATTTGACTAGGTTTTACTGAGCTGACAGTACCAAATTCAAGTTGTTGGTATTCGTTCGCACATAAAATTAATGATTTAAAGAGTGGTATCCGTTTGGAATAGAAAATAAATATGAGTTCAAACAAATACCAGTGGTATTAATTGTTGGTATTAGAACGGAATAAATCTATCTTTGGGTTTAATTTCATCAAGATTTCTGCTGTTTAGATAAAAAAGCCCAGAAAAGATAACAATCAGTATCTGTATCTAAGTCTGCTTGACTGTTTCAAGCAGACTTAGATACTTTTGAATAATATTAGTATAGATTATCATATAACACTCAGTACATATCTGTCAATAAACTATTAAATTCTATATTAAACTGGCACTAATAATAATAATAATAATAATAATAATAATATAATAATAATGCCGGACATTTCACACAACATCATCTGGCCCCAAAGTAAGCAGAGCTTGTGTTATAGGTACCACATGACTGATATACTACTTAAATACATACATATTATACATAGAAACACCCAGACCCGAGACAAATACTTGCAGAACATACAAACATTTGTCCTGTGGCGGGGATCGAACCCGCAACCTTCTGCGTCTCTGCCAGACCTTAGCCCACTGCGCCACAGAGGTCGTCAAATAAGAATCTGCAATAGCAAGAAATAGCACTGTAGCTATTTGTGGATGCCGGTCGTATCTTGACGAATCAAGCAAAGCCCATCCGAGAAAATGTTGGGTGTACAAACTCATTTTAGTAAATCCATTACAAAACATTAAACAGATGGACGAATATTTAGTACTATTCCGCCAATCTATTTAGTTAGACACGATGAAGACGCACTGTAACGAAATAACTCTGTACACTTGTTGCTTCGCCGAGCGCTTCATTTCCATTACAGTGCGGAGCCAGTCAATTATTCCTGAATATGCCTAGTGAAGACGCGAAACACGTGTCGAATTTCTTTTTAGGTTGGATGGTCTGCGCTAACTTTTTAAGCTTTGCACACTTCCTAATAAGTTAAACAGTTAACTTATTAGGAATAGATAAGCAGAATAGTACAACGGCCTTAGGACCGGAAGGCGGGGCCACTACCACTACACCACCAGTACTCTATTTAATAAAGTACTTATGATAGACTCTATTATACCAGCACTTGATAGTGTCTCGATAAATCTTGAAAAGTCCACTAAATAACCATACAAATCTATTGATGTTTTTTGTACTAACTCGTTTGAGTAGGAATACCAAATTACCAATATTCTTGCTATTGCAGATTCTTACTATGTATAATATATATGCATTTAAAAAAAAAAGTATATAAGTCATGTGGTACCCATATAAAACAAGCTCTGCTTACTTTGGGGCCAGATGATGCTATTGAAAATGTCCGGCCTTATTATTATTAGTTATGGTTTCTTCACAGGCAGTCCATTTGTGTGCCACGTCTCAGCACCGGCGCGTGTTATTGGCGCTGGTTCAGGAGAGTCTCCCGATAAGGTGTCAGTGGGCGATGCTTACACATTTAGCGTCGACTCGCCCGCATCACCTCATGTCGAGGTTTTGGGACCGGCGAGACGACCAGTACCTGTACAGGTAAAAAAAAGAAAGAAAAGAAGAAAAAACATTTATTTAGCACACACACCACGTAAAAGAGAAAACATGAGCGGAATAAGACTAAAAAAGACTAAAAATAGGCCTCAACGGAAAATCTATATAAACACAAAATGTGGTCAAAAAGGTAATCTCATGTGCTACTTCCAGGCACGGAAGAAGCGCTTGTGTTTAGATTGAACCCTTTATGTAAAACACTATTTAAAAACCAAGTTGTATAATTGACGACCTTTGTGGTGCAGTGGGCCAAAGTCCGACTAAGACGCAGAAGGTTGCGGGTTCGATTCCCGCCGCGAGACAAATGTTTGTATGATCTGCAAGTATATGCCTCGGGGTCAGGTGTTTCTATATATAATATGAATGTATTTAAAAAAAATAGGATATCAGACATCAGTCATGTGGTACCATTAACACAAGCTCTGCTTACTTTGGGGATAGATGTTATGTGAAAGGTCCGTCATTATTTATTTATTTAATACTAGCTGACCCGGCAAACTTTGTTTTGCCATAAAAGTATCTTTTGTATTAAAAGTGTCCTATGTTACTTATAATACCTCCAAGAATATGTGTACAAAGTTTCATGATGATCGGTTAAGTAGTTTTCGCGTAAAAGCATAACAAACAAACTTACATTCACATTTATAATATTAGTAGGATTACATGTGGAACTTTCTCGTACGAACTTTGACGTCCTATTTCATTCCCATAATATAGTTTATAGTTTAAAATCCTGTCCTATACAAGGCCATAGCTTTGCCCGCGTGTTACATACATAGAAAGTAGCCTCTATATTTATACGATCTTTGCGTAATTGAGTACAAACATCCACACATAGATTAATAATCTTATTATTAGTAGGATAGAAGTAACTTTTATTAACTAAATTTGTTTGTGTTTTTTTATTTTAGTAACTTAATTTGTTACAGGTTTCTGCTGAAGAGACGATCGGAGAAAATGAACCGAGCAAAAGATACACGATTTCTTTTGTACCGGTTGATGTTGGTGATCACAGTATTGAGGTAAATTCGAATGTTTCTAATTCTCAAGCCTCATTTGATTTTTTCTAGGCACGACAACTTACATAGACCTAAAACTAAAATTCATTGAGTCGTGTATATCTGATACTACAACAATGTGTACCTGCTAACTGCTGCCCGCAGCTTTGTGCGCGTGGTACCTTCATAATCGCCTATGCCCTTTACCAAGATAAAATCAAAGAAGTTTTATCAAGATCCGAACAGACATTCAGCTGTAAAAAAGTAACAAGCAAACCGACAGACGGGGACACTTTCAAATTTATAATAGAAGTATATATTAGTATGGATAAGAAAATACAAAAATAGACTCTACCGATTGCAAATATTTGTATCGTCGTGGTAATCAAACCCTTGAGTCATACATACGCCCCCAAGAAATCTCTCTAGCCACAAACACGTCGCATTATTTGCAAGAAAGTTGCATCTACACTCTAAACTAAACGTAGTAAACGTCATTTTGCTATTGCCCACTATATCGATGTTGCCCCCAGGTTCGTGCGGGAACGATGGGTGGACACGTAGAAGGCAGCCCGTTTCTAGTGAAGGCATACAGTGCAGCTCGAGTGAATGTCACGGATATTTCACCAGGTGTTGTTGGACGTCCGGTCTCGTTCACTATCAACGCTTCACATGCAGGTGAGATATATTTACAACTAGCTGCATCCTGCTCACATAAAAATAGGCTGTCCTTTTCCCAAGACACAATCTATCGCCCTACCAAATTTCATCAAGCGGTGACACCCAGCGAGACAGAGACAGTATTCGAATTTATAATATTAGTATAGATGGATTAACTTATAGGTTTTTAATGCCATCACATCACAGCATGAACTTAATATAAACCGAATTGAATATTAATTGTGTTTTCCAGGTGCCGGTAACTTAGAGATAATCGTAGCAGTGAATGGAAAAAATGTGCCAAATTATGTACAGAGCGAAGGAAATGCGAGATTCAAGGTACATTGAGCAACTTTTTTCTAAAACTGGCCTGTCAGCTCAGTTGGTAGTAGCTCTGCCTTCTGCGCTGTAGGTTGAGAATTCGAATCCCTCCCAGGATAAATATTTGTGTGACGAACATAGGTGTTTGTTCTATGTCCAGGTGTTATAAAGTATTTAAAAATATTATAAGTATTATATCAGCCATCTAGTCACTATAATACAAACTATGCTTAGTTTGGGGCTAGACGGTGTAGCGTTGTCCACCAATGTTTATTTATTTAATTGTAGTCTTAAAAATAAATAAAAAATGAATATTGGTGGACAATACACACAACACCATCTATCCCTAAACTAAGCATAGCTTGTATTATGGTGGCTAGATGGCTGATAGAATACTTGTATATTAATCTTATTAAAGATAGATTAATTGCTGGTGAAAGAATGCGAACTTAATTTATCATCATCAGAAAGCATGTATTTAAACTATTACATTAATATAAACTTTTATATAACCAAAAAAAGATTATTCGAATTTACGATGTCTGACGAAATAACAGATTCACCACCATAAGCTACATAGGTATCATTAGTCTTCATTACTCGTGATAACACAATTTATACATGTCTCCAGGTGAACTTCAAGCCAGTAGAAGCAGCGCCGCATAACTTGTCGGTACGGTTTAACGGACATGCCGTGCCGGGGTCTCCGTTCACGTGTGCCGTGTCGGCGCCGGCCGCAGCTGCTGACGCGAGAGCTGCTGGTCCTGGACTGACGTCCACACCGAGAGGAGAGCCGGCTGAGATACATCTCACTGGATTCCATAGTGAGTAGTTCTACTGTTACTGACCCTGGGATTACGTATCTTGATTCAAGCGTGACTCTGCTGCAATTTGCGGCATTTTGACCTCTGTGGCGCAGTGTGACAATGCTCGCCTGATACGCAGAAGGGTGAGGGCTCAATTCCTGCCGCGGGTCTAATGTTTGTATCATCATCATATCAGCCCTTAGAAGTCCACTGCTGAACATAGGCCTCCCCACTTGATTTCCAGGAAGAACGATTTTGAGCCATTTCCATCTCCATCGACCGACTTCTCGCGATCTACAATGTCGTCAGTCTATCGAGTGGGGGGTCGTCCTACTTTTAATGTTTGTATGATTGATGTATGTACGTTTTCACAAATATAAAAATACATAAGTTGTATATCAGTGATGTGGTTTCCATAACACGAGCTGTGCTTACTTTGGGGCTAGATGATGCTGTGTAAAATGTCCGAAGAAAAAAAAGCATTACAAAATATTGAATATGTAGTCCAAAGAAATTCTAAACGTGTTTTGCCACGATATAAGCGTACAAAATAGTGTGTTTGACCGGAATGATCGCGCAATTCGCGACTGTTGCTCTGCTGCAACCGTTGGCAAGCAATCGGAAATACCAGAATAACGTACATACTACGGTTCGATTATTACCCGCATCACCTAATCCAAGACAGTAATCTCATAGTTTAGAGGTGTAGACGACCCGAATTGTTGTTGACGTCTACTGCTACATGTCGTGAGTTACGTGTTATGGGGTGGTTCAGAATTCAAAACTCTGTTGGCTACACCATATTCGTATCAAGATGTTCTGATATGAATAAGTACTGGGGTCCTATTCCTTTACTTACAACGGCTATCGTTCTTTTCCAATCCATCAACGTTATGCCCAATAGATAGAAAACATATATAGATTGATAACACTTTATTGTACACATGAGAACACAGAGGAATTCATAGAATTAAAATTGTACAACGGGTGGCCTTATCGCTAAAAGCGATCTCTTCCAGACAACCTTTGGATGGTCAGCATAAACAGAATGACGTTAAAAGCTATAGCTCAATTGCGGTTCGATTCCAATCGAGCTAGTAGAATTGCCCTTCTTTTATTCTTCTTCTGTAAATATTTACACAACTCAGTCATAATCTTTTGTTAAAGTTGTTTACAAACATTGCCTATACATTAGATCATTGTCTAATATACATTGCTTGCATTCACACGTGTTGTTTAAAATTAAAATGTCATTTTACAGTACAATGTACAAACTTGCTTGTAAACTCAAAACTGATATTAGTTTAGACTTCTTTTTCTATGAAAGTAAGTTAATTAGATTGTTAAAATCTAGTCTCAGAATGCGTGATTTTATTAACATGCGGAAATGTCATATTTTGTGTTTTTATAATTCAGTATAATTCGAGTTATTAACGATAAATTATGTTCGCTTGTACTTGTAACACTAATATTTTGTGCTTATTGTACGCCTACAATTTTTTGCGTAATTATTACTAGGCAATGTGGAGCAAAAAGTTTTCCTAAACTGCTCTATATCGTAAGGTATGGTGTGACGGTATATCTATACAATTCCTTAATGTTTTCGTTGCCGTAAATGGCTTAATGTTGTTGTGACGTCATATTTTCAAATCCAAATTCATTTTTTTTGATTCAGAACAAAATACACAGGACAAGTTACTAAAACTTGTGTGAAAAAGTTTAGCAAGTATTGCCAAGAATTAAGCATAGACTTCTAAGATTAAAAGTGAGATGGACTGTGTGTAAGATAATATGGGTAAGAAATGAGTGACGACCACTGAGATGACGAATATTAGGGAAGAGTGGAAGAAATTAACCAGTTATACGGCCCTCTGTGGGATAAGGTCTGGGACATGACGATGTAGCCCAAGTTTAAGCAACAACCAACCTCATAATAGAGCAACCTCCTTGTACTTGCAGTGCTATAGAACACTTCTAGTTCTTTCTATCAAGCAAATATGTTTTTGAGTGTTTAAAATATGATACGTTTGAATTTAATGTAATTTATTTGGAAAAAACAAACAGAACAATAAAGCTTATAAACAAAATCACTAAAATATAAAATAATGCAGTAAAGTTTCCACTAATAAGTAAAGCTTAAAAATGCGAAGATAAAGTGAACATAATGATAGGAAATAGGTTTTATAAAAAAATTGGTTGTCTGTAAAATCAGTTTACGGACTATAATTTTACGTGATAACGTCATAAGAAAACGTTGATAAAAAATAGCATACTTTTTTTTAAACTTACGCGATCAAAACACATTATTATAAATATTAACGGGTATTTATCAATAAATACCCGTAAATATTTATAATAAAGCATACTTTTTACCTATTAAGATGGGTCACAAGCCGAACGCTTAGGCCGATAGTGCCTCTCTATCGCTTGCACGCTCGGCTCAGGCGGAACGTCACAATTTTTCGTGCGTGCAACCGGCGCGGCGTTTATCGATTTTTAGGATATTAACACATCAAAAAAATATTTTAACATTAGACAAGTTATTTAAAGATAGCAGTTGATCGCTGATGGCGTGTTTAAATTTGGAAAGAGGCTAGATGGTGTTTTTGAAACGTCCACCAATATTTGTTTATTTATTTGTTTCAGCTGGCGAACCAACAGTGTTCGTGTCAGGTCCCGGCGGCAGCAACGTCCGGGCTCGCGTTACACCGACCGGCGAAGGCCGATACACGGCTACATACACCCCCGAAGCTGTCGGTCGTCACAGTGTTCAAGTGAACTGCGCCGGACGTCACGTTCCCGGCTCTCCGTTCACTTGCAACGTTTATGACGTGCACCGTGTTAGAGTCACCGGACTGGGCCCTGGAGGTTACTATTGTTACTTCTCCTTTACACAACACTCTATAAAAATATATCACAGGGTCTTTTGGCTGTAGGTTTCAATACCAGCGTCTAGCTACCTCTAAGTTGCGAGGCATATTATGTTGAGTCGAGGCATTTTTGTAACTGTGGTACACATGACATACTCTCTGTTATCTCTCTTTTTATTTATTCTGAAATATTTCTTTCTGTTTGTACTGATTGTGTGTGCTTGAATAACAAACAAATCAGCGTCTATGTCTGTCTTCTGTGCAAAAGGGCACGTGCCTCGACTATTTTCCTTAAACATATTCTTTGAAGTTTTTTTGAGGTGTTTTGTAGAAACATCGGGTGACCCAATAGCTGGCTTCTATTTGGCCCGGCGTATTAGCATTGTCTTTCAACGTGTGTTTGGGGCTCTGCCTACTTAAATTGGTTTGAATCAGTGGAGTTTTACGTAGATATATATTATGTGTAAATTTCTGTAAATAAAAACATTACATGCCTTGGGATTACTATTGTCGGCATTTGTTTTTTGGTTTTAAAAGATATTGTGATTTCGCTAGGGGTCTTTCCTGGCTTTAAATAATTTGTAAAGCCATGATGGCAGCCTATTGACTTCGACACATACGAAGGTAATAGTAGGAAATTAGTACTAAATAATATATATTATCTTTCAATATTTTGCAATGAATTTCAGCAAATACAACCCCCTTGTTTCAGAGTTGGAAGGTACTTTAGAAGGACTGAGTCTAGATGATGGATTGGATGAGGAACGCGGTGTAGAAGTAGGCAAAGCTGTGACGTTCAGCGTAGACGCGGCCGGCGCTGGAGAAGGAACCCTCGAATTAGTCGTATCTACTCCGTCCACTACTGTCAAAGCTGAGGTATGTATATCCTGTGAACTTTATGTTATTGGTGTAAGGTACATAATACAATGATTTACACGATCTACGGTTCTCACTACTATTAAAGCTCCAGTGAATCTGATGTCGTTGGTGTACGGTACAAAATGTAATGATTCACTCAATATAAGTTTCCCACTCGTTTTAAAGCTAAGTTATGTATAGATTTTTTCAGTGAATTTGATGTCACTGGTGTAAGATACAAAATGCTATGATTTACACGCAAGCTCAAGCTCTGGCTCTGATTACTTTGGGGCCAGATAAATGCTGTGTAAAATGACCGGCATCATTTATATTTATTTGTTTATTAATAAAACAAGCGAGCCATGTAGTCACATTATGATGTGTAACATCTGACATCTCACCTTGTTAATAATTATTAAGCGCACTCGTTACATACACACTCATGCACACACTGTTCGCTAACAGTACCAACCTCTCGGAAAATGGGTTGTTACCATCTAACGGCCAACTCAACTACCGCGCGCGCTCATTGGTCAAATCAAATAGCGCGCGCTTCCCTGAAAAGAAAAGGATTTCGTGAAAAGGAAGCTAGTCCTTTTCACGAAATCATTCCCACAGAGTGCAGGAAAGCGAGACGTAAATGTTACACATAAAAATAAACTGTTTCAGGTCGTGGCAGTCGCTCGTGGTTTGTACGACGTGACGTTTATCCCGGTGTCTCGCGAACCGCATCGAGTTTCCGTCACCTTCAACGAACAACCGGTACCGGGCAGCCCTTTCATCTGTCGCGTCAGCGAGCCTCATACATACGTGCAGATTGGTATGTTACACAAACACTCCTGACATAGCTACCTTGTTCTTGACAGATCATCGAAGCAACGTTATGCACTGTCAGTACCTGGATGATCGTAGTGGCATTTTTCTGTGCAACCGAGAGCACATTAATCAAAATCACATTAAGAGCTTTTCATAATGTTGCGGGTTCGATTCCAGCCGCGAGACAAATGTTTGTATGATCTGCTCGTATTTGTCTCGTTATTATTTTATATATTTGTATTTATTTATGTAAAAAAAATACGGCTATTGTACACTATTGTACTTTACTCGAATAGAGACAAATATATAAGCTTTTTATACTTTGTTGTAAGTACTCACTTACTTATGGAGTTTACACACCAAAGGCGCTGACTCACCGACACAGCCCAACGAGGCTAGTAGGCTACTTCAATACATAGCATACCTTTCTTTACAGGTGGCGTTGCTACTGTAGAAATAGACGAAAGCATAACAGACATCGAAGTTATATCACCGAACGGCAACAGAATATCGGAAGCACAACTCGAAGATACCGGTCTACTCACATTCCCTGCCACTCAAATCGGAAGATACGTCGTGAGAAGCTCGCGGGGTCCGGTGGCCGAGGTGGAAGCTAATGACGCGTCAGCCGTCAAAGTGCTGTCCATAGGCAATGCTGTGGCGCATCGACCTGCTATCCTAACTGGTATGTTCACTGTGACATTAGAAATTGCATTTTTAAACACAGGCCTACTTATAAATGTGCATGGATGATTAGGAATGTTAATTAAAGTAAATTTGCATCTTTTCTAGATTTATACAGTCAATCGAAACCATCTTATTTGCAAGTCAAAAGACAAAAAGTATATAAAATAAAATAAATAAAATAAACAAAATAAATAAAATAAGTAAAATGAATAAATATAATTAGTATATCAGTCATGTGGTACCTATAACACACGCTCTGCTTATTTTGGGGCCCGATGATGCTGTATGAAATGTCCGGCATTATTTATTAATATTTATTGTTTTTATTTATTACTTTTACTAATAAAGTGAGATTAATATCTACCGCAGATTATGTTATTGACTCAACCGAAATGTACTATTATCTCACTCGAAAACGGTACATTGCAAGCAAAATGGTGATGTCATCTGCGTGATGTATTCATCTCACTTTCTGAACATCAGTTTCCGGGACGCTATAGTGATTAGGACATGTCTAGAATAGGCTTGCGCAGCACCTATACCATTATAGGTGCTGCGCGCTGGTGAAAAATTGATAGCCTGTAATCACCCTAATTACATTTGATCTGTATTATAATAGCTTGCAAGCATTGCCATATAAATTATAAAGTTACCTCTGCATAAAGTAAGTTCATTTAGGCACAGTATTTACTTGCAAAAGCTTTTTAGAGTGGGTGTAAAACACCTAAGCGGAGCGGAGTGGAGGTATGTAAAATCTGACAGACTCAAGCATGACGTCATCGTTGCGCAATTTTAACATTACTCTATTGGTACATAAGAAATGACGACGACGTCCTCGACGTCACGGACATTGTAAGAAGGCTCAAACGGAAAAAGCCATTTGAGTTAGTGTAGTTTAACAAAAGGGAAGTGCTAAGTAACTACATAAACACAAGAAAAAAGTGTCTTCGCCTTAACTAGAGACTATAAGATAAGTGGTATTGGACACATTCTTAATATAATTTATTTTATAAAACTATATCAAAACAAAATTACTCATTAGTTTATTTGACTAATTGTAATATTATTTAGTGCATGATCAATATTGTGCACTAATATAACAAAAAAAAACCATTGGTTCTATTAATACATCTCCTCACCGCTCTGTTCCGTTTTGCCCGTTCCCGCTGACTGTACTTTTTTTCAAAAACTGTGATCGTCATGTCAAAATATCGTCAAAAGTTAAGACCAGAAGATCATTTTCCTGTAGCAACTCTTAAGGTAGGCCTTCACTGCCCCATCTCAGAAATCCACCCCATATATTTAAATGTATGCTTATGATTTACTTTATTAACATCTAGACACAGAACAAATGTTGATCACACAAATGTTTGTCATGCGAGGGAATCGAAACCCACAACCTACAATATAGAAGGCAAAGCTACTACCCAACTTAAATGCGAGGCCAGCCGTTTCGCTTAGCTGTATACTCTATAACTCTTGTACTTGTTCAGTAAGCACAACAAACGCGGGGGCTGGTAGACTATCGGGCCGCGTGACATGCGGCGGCAGCACTGTCGCACACTCAGTGCGCAGACGCGGCGGTGGTCGCCAGGAGCTTGTATGGCATCCTGCGCGCTCAGCTCCGCATCGCCTCACTCTGCTGTGGAGCGCCACGCCGATAGCCAGGGAACCCTTCTTAGTGGACGTACTACCTGTACATCACGGACAAGAGGTTAGTACACATAACAAGGCCGCGTGACATGAGACTGCAGCACTGTTGTCTCACTCTGCTGTGAGCCACGCCGATAGCCAGGGAACCCTTCTTAGTGGACGTACTACCTGTACATCACGGACAAGAGGTGAGTACACATAACAAGGCCGCGTGACATGAGACTGCAGCACTGTTGTCTCACTCTGCTGTGAGCCACGCCGATAGCCAGGGAACCCTTCTTAGTGGACGTACTACCTGTACATCACGGACAAGAGGTGAGTACACATAACAAGGCCGCGTGACATGAGACTGCAGCACTGTTGTCTCACTCTGCTGTGTGCCACGCCGATAGCCAGGGAACCCTTCTTAGTGGACCTTTTATAATTTCATAATTAGCTAGCGCGGCGGTAAAGTATGGTCGATCGTTGTCATTCTAATATCAGATGGCAACAGATTTTAGCGCTATTATAGCTTTGTAAAAGCTTAGTAAGCAAAGTAAGCATAGCTTGTGTTATGGGTACCACAAGACAGATATACTACTTATATATAGATTTTTTTGTAAATACATACATATTACACATAGAAACACCCAGACCCGAGACAAAAACTTGCAGATCACACAAACATTTGTTCGCGGCAGGAATCGAACCCGCAACATTTTGCGTCTCAGGCGGTTGTTCGCCTACTGCGCAACAAAGGTCAATAAGGTAAAGAGGTAAATAAAACCGTTGGATGACTGAACTGGAATTATGTTTTTCTTTCTATTAGCCCAAAAAAACTGTACTGTTTCCAGAAATTCAACCTCATGAATTCCGTTGATATTTCATACACTAGCTTCTGTCCGCGGCTTCTTACGCATAGTACATACATAAAAATTTGTCTATGTCTGTTCCTAAGATACAATCTATATCCATAATAAATTTGATTGATGCAAAAAAAAAAGTTCTGTTGTTCCGATCGCTACCAAACTTCACAAGATCACTCGCTAGGCCAATCTGAAGATTTCCTAAAAAAATCATCGAAATCGGTCCACCCGTTTCGGAGTCTATAGGGAACATACATACACACATCGCCTTTTATTGATATAGATAGATCAATACTTAATTATATCATACATAAAATGATTATAAACCGATTACCAAATAACTCTCAAAAACGTCCTTCAAGTCAACTCTGAATCACTACATAGTATAAAACAAAGTCGTTTCCCGCTGTCTGTCTGTCCCTATGTATACTTAGATCTTCAAAACTACGCAACGGATTTTGATGCGGTTTTTTTTAAATAGATAGTGAATCAAGAGGAAGGTTTTTATGTATAATACATGCATAATATAGTAGAGATACACTGATAATTTTAGAGGTTAACGTATATTGGTTCAACGTATTAGAACTACTGAGTTACAGCAACGCGTGGCCGGGTCAGCTAGTCTTCTAATAAATTCATTTCTGTTCACAGGTGTCGGCGTCAGGCCTCGGTCTGTATCAAGCGCAAGTAAATCGAGTGGCGTCATTCAGTATCGACACACTAGGGCGGCCGGCGAGAGAGTTCGATGTCGTCGTATCAGGACCTGGTTCTAGAGCGTTGCCTGTGCGATGCTACCAAACTAAATCGGGACTGTTGCAAGCTGAATATACAATCACAGAAGTCGGACAGAGCACTATAGGTAAATATAAACACAAGAACGTTGGCCCGAGTACTATTATAATGTAGTTAGAAGGATTGAAGTGCGCATCAGAGGCTTCGTTCATGCTCTTGGCACATGTCTTCGAACTTTTTGGGTTCTACGATATCCCGGTTCTTTCATGATTTAGATCTTTATAGTTTGAGAGTCCTGTTATAGATAGAACTGGTACTCGAGAGTACTGGTACTGGTATAGCGCACGTAATTTTTTCGAATTCGAACCCACGACCTAAGTATCGGAAGAAATTTAAATCACCAGTGCCATCAAACTGGACAAACTGACTTACTATCAATTTACTAAACATCAGGTCCTAGACAATTCAATTTGATGGATACCTTTTAGATAAAGAGTCTATCGTCTCAGGGTCTCAGGGTTTAGAGGGTCACTATAAAGATTCAACTCTTAAAGAAGCGGAGCGTGGAGTTTGTTTACAAACAAAATTGAAGTTCATAGTACTTAAATAAAATCAAATCATATATTTTGATAAACGGGTTTTACTGACGTATTATAATGTATATAATATAATATAGGCTTCTATCGTGCACAAAGTCGCTGATATACTACTGATATATATTTTTTTGTAAATACATACATATTAAACATAGAAACACCCAGACAAAAGAGCAAGCCCTACGGGTGTAATAAAACATTATAAATACTGTTGAGTTTTACAAAATCATCTATCTAAAGCCAATACTTAATTTTGCATATTTGTATTTTATGAATATGTACCAACTAGAAGGCGTAGAAGTACTAACTTAGGCGCCAATTATGAGTTATAATGAATACTACTAAAGCGTCTTGTCCAATGAAAATACACTAAATTACATAATTTACGTCGCCGTTTTTGAACTTTGTGACCTTAGAATTTCGAGGCGATGGAGAAACGTTATTTTCGTGCTCTTGTCCATGGGCCATGATAAACTGAGTTTATCTCGTGGTAAATATCCCGTTTTGAGTAAAAATTTTGATCAAAACCATTATAGTTCTAAAAGTTACTGGTTTATCTGTTCCCATACAACAGCAAGTACTGTTTGTTGGTCCCAGATTTCACAGTCTTTGAACCTTTGAGCCATGACGAACATCTTGCATTTCGCTATCAGAGTTGGAGAATAAACAAACTTTTTGTTTTCAGAGGTACTACATCTCTCAAAGGCGATAGCTGGAAGTCCATACACATGCGAATCATTTGATCCAAACAGAGTCATCCTGGCTGGACTGCCCACCGGGAACATTGTTGCACAGACGCCTATCAACTTTACAGGTAAGGTTATTGACGTTGGCATAAATCCATTAGAGCTGCAATTCTCAAGAATCTTAGCCTATTCACATTTAAATACGAAACTTGCCTTGTCTGGGGATCGTCAGATATTCAAATGTATTTAAACCATATGTATTGTAATATTTCTAATATTAATAACATTGAATGTCACTATAAATACATGAATATTTTAATATAAAACATGCTAAAAATCTGTTATTTTTCAGTGGACACCAAAGAAGCCGGTGTTGGCGAACTAGAAGTGGTGTGTGAAGCAATGGACGAACAACGAGTCCACCTACCAGTTGACATCAGGGAGGATGGTCACACGTTTAGAGTGCGCCTACGACCAGCTATTCCTGCCCATTACAGAATCTACGTCACTTACGGAGGTCAGATACTGTTCAATGCTTTTAGGTACATTTCATAATGTACCTAAATCTTAGCTCAATTTATTTATTTGGAAAAACAAACAGAACAATTAAATTTATAAACAAAATCACTAAAATATCACATAATCCAGTAAAGTTTACACTAATAAGTAAGGCTTAAACAATGCGAATATAAAGTGGACATTCTGAAAAAAGATAGGTTTAAAAAAATATACTGGTAACATTAAAAAATATTAAATAGATGGACAAATATTTAGTACTATTCCGCCTATCTATTCCCAATGAGTTAGACACGATTCAGAAGCATGCATCTTCTCCCTCCCGCCCGCAGTTGTAAAGCCATGCAAAGCGTTAGTAAAAGGTCACACAATCCACACATGCAACCTCGAAAAGAAATTCGACATGAGTTTCGCCACTCCACGAGGCATCTTCAGGAACACTTGACTCGAATAATGTTTTGTAATGGATTTCCGCAATGTCACGCCTGCATCAATTATCTATCTGATAACATTAGACAAATTATTGAAACATAGCAGTTGTTAGCTGATGGCGTGCTTAAATTTCAAAAAAGAGAGGTCAATAATATCTGACATAGAAAACAAATTATTATTAAAGTTCATGGAATGGTTATTATAAGTGTTTAATACGTTAGTTTTGTTTAACAGGTGCGCCGGTACCAGGCAGTCCAATATCGCTCGGTATTCTGAGCGTGCGTAGTGGAGGGGCGCGTTGCGTAGGAACTGGCCTCGCGCATGCTCACGTCGGAAAAGAGGCTGCATTCACCATACACTGCGCTGAAGATAAACCCCCGGTCGTTGAGGTAAAGTAGAAATGTCTTGGAGCTGCTGCCGTTTGGCACTGATGTGGATCAGTTGAGCTATAGATCTGTTTAAACGGTCCTTAGATAGCTCAACCTGTTTCAAATGTCTTAATAATAAAAACACCTGTAAGTTTCCGTTAGTGCTGGTGCGGCGGCTGAATGTGCCGAGGATCTCCAAAGGCGCAAATATGCCGATCTAGATAAGGCCTACATATTTGAGCCTTTTGTAGTTGGACCCTGGGCCCGTGGGGAACAGGAGCCCACCGCGTTTTCAAAATTATCTCACGGCGTCTGGTAGATACATTGCGTGACCCAAGAGCTGGCTCCTATCTGGCTCAGCGTATTAGCATTGCCATTCAATGTGGCAACGCCGCCAATATCTTGGGAACGCTGCCCTCTGTCAGTGATCAGTTGAGCTATCTATAGATCGTTTTAAAAGGTCCTTAGATAGCTTAACTGTTTCACATGTATTTTATATTATTGTATATTATTATGTACATTTCTGTAATGATCTTTATTAAAAAGTTTATTCGTTTTTTTGCAAATCGACATGTCAGCAGGAACGACAGAAATAACATCAAACCAATACACTGAGTTGCCCAAATAATAATAATAATAATGCCAGATATTTAACACAGCATCATGTAGCCCCAAAGTAAGCTTAGCTTGTGTTATAGGTACCTCATGACTGATATACTACCTCTATACTTTTATTATTCATAGTTTCGTGTCTTGATTAAACAAACTTAAAAGCGTTGGCGTGATCGCTGTCATGCATCATTATGGGTTTTATCGATCGCATAACTCGTCGAGTTTTCACAAATAAAAAAAAATGGTAAGCAATGCACACAATTATACAATCTAGCCCAAAACTAAGCATAGCTTGTATTATGGTGGATAGATGAAATATTTTCTAACACCTAGACACAGGACACAGCTTTGTGTGTCCTGGAAGGAAAACAAACCCTCAACATCCAGCACAGAAGGCAGAGCAACTACCAACTGAGCTGATAGGCTAGTCAATCGAGATATTATTCTGTGAAGTGGCTCGTGACCCAAAGTCCATTGATGTCATTGATCATAAACATGCAATATTCCAGGTGGAAAGGCTGACAGAAGACAACGACGGCACAATAGACTCTGGTCTACTAGAATGTCGGGTGTCAGCGGGGGCACCACGGGAATGGCTTTGCGCTTACATTCCGCTAAATGTCGGCTTATACGAAGTCAGGATATTCACCGCCAGTGGACCGTTACCTGGCAGCCCCTTCTCTGTCAAAGTAAGTGTTGAACATCCAAGATTCCTTTAAAATCAAAGTCCCTAATTTTTGAAAAGTGTGAGACGCCTATATTTGTTCAACTCACACAAGTTGAACAAATATAGGTCCACGAAGATAGTGTTATGACTTGATTTTGTTTACATGTCTATCAGTTCTAGATTGACGACATTGGTTTGATGAAACAGTAGGCGGATGGTACAGTCGAAAATGAGGTCTATTACTACGATCTGATCGTAGACGGAGACGTTATATGTCTGGATTCTTTAATACGCCAACATCTTTTATTAACCTTCATTGATTTTTCTAAGAAATGATACTGATTCAGCTGATGTATGCTACTAAGAGATGATTTATTTTTATAGGTCTAGCCAGGAGTTACCTAAATCGATGTGCATGTATATAAAGCAAAAGATGTACAATACAAATATAAGTTAATTTCTGTAACTTAATCTAAGATACATTTCATAAACGGTTCGTCATGTTCTACATGTTTGTTTTTTTCTCCTGCTTAAAGTTTCCAAATAAATAAATAAAAATGACGCGCATTTCACGCAGCCTCATCTGACCCCAAAGTAAGCAGAGCTTTTGTTATGAGTACTACATAATTTATATACAACTTATTTCCTTTTTTTTTTGTAAATACATACATAGAAACACCTAGACCCATGACCAATACTTGGAAACCATAAAAAGATTTGTCCAGAAGGTTTCCTTCTGTATCTTATCTTGTTTATATCTTGTTTTTTTTTGCCAGGTGATAGATACATCGTCTATTATGCCTGTTGGGGGATGGGGGGCTGATAACTCCGGGCGTGTAAGAGCGCCTTCCAAACTAGTGTTGGACACTAGCAGCGCTGGGCCGGGCACACTCGAATGCTTACTCGCTGGGAGGCATCAACGTAAGTTACTTCGGTTAACCAAAACAATTGACCTTTATTAAGATACTAGCTTATGCCTGCGGTTTTGCTAGGTTCCTGCATAAAAAGTAGCCTATATGTTATCAGTTACACACTACATCTATAACAAGTTTCATACGAATCCGTTCAGCTGGTACGAAATAATTGAGCCACATTGCAACGTGCAAACATTCACGAATTTCTTGAGGTTAAGGTACCGTTTTTTTTCTAAATAAAAGAGAACGTGGCTTTGGCTGAAACGATCGACCCAAACGAATACAGTTTTAGAGTGTTCGACTGGTTCTACTCGTTCGGTGATGTTAAACAATACTCAAAATCTTAAACTACCCTATTATTATGGCGAATGCTAAGTTTGCGTAGATTGTTATATATTTATTGAAGACTTAATCACATCGTAACGGCTGAACGGATTTAGATGAAATAATAAATATTGGTGGCCAATAATATTTAGATATTTTTAACTAACTTATGATACTTTATAACTCCCAAACACAAAACAAACACCTATGCTCATCACACAAATGCTTGTTCTGGGAGGGAATCGAACCCTCAACCTACAACACAGAAGGCAGAGCTACTACCAACTGGGCTGACAGGTCAGTCTGAACGGATTTGAATAACACTTGGCATACATGTAGTCTGGAGTAGCATAAAAGCTTTTTTCAACACACTTGCTCATAAAGTGGCTCTATGGTCACCGCAATGTGGCACAGAATGACACCCATAATCAAACTGTGACTTTTTCATTGCTATAACTCACTAGTGAGTTATAGTTTTTTGTTAAAATTTTATTAGTTGAAGTGCTTTGTTATTTTTTTGAATAAAAAAGTTTTTATTAGTTTTTTTTAATAGAACAAATAAATTAATGTTCCTAATGCTTGATCATTTCATGCAACTTCTTATTTAAATAGATAATTTTAACTCGTACGTGTTTAATAAATAAAACTTTCACTCAAATATAAATTTTGTTTTCTCTGTAATAAAAGAAAACTTTAAATTCCCCATTTTGTACGTGGCAGAATAGGCGCAAACCCTATGCGCGGAAAATAAAAAAAAAACCTCATCCCTTTAGTCTGTGGCTGATCGCAATGCGCGCGCATAGGAAAACTGATTAATTTTTCCCGCCATAGCGAATAATTTTTCACAAATCGTTTTCACTGTTGAAATTAAACTTTTTATCTACTAAATAAAATGAGTTTTTATTGTTATTTTATTCACAAGTGTGTTGAAAAACGTCGTATGATACACGTGTGTATTGATGATTACCGTCCTCGGCTCTCTTAAGACCCTCACCTAACGGCTCGGGTCTCAATGGCGCCTCAGCGGTAATCACCAACATTACACACTAGTACCATAATGTACTATTATATCGATACCACGCATACGAAACTGCGGGCAGCAGTTCCGAGAGGTTGTAGATTAATTTTATAACATATCTTGCAGGTGTAGAGACAGTATCGGGCCGCGCGGTGGTCACACTGGCCGCCACTGAAGGCGTCAGCGGGGAACAAGAACTGGAACTAACGTACAACGGGGCGTTAGTTGCCGGCGCGCCACGGAAGGCTTCAGTAGCGTCGGGGAACACCGCCGATCGAGTCACTTTAGCGGGGCGAGGTTTAGCTCATGCTGCGCCTCATACACCCGCTGTGTTTACCATTGGTGAGTAGTAAATTCGTACTTGATACTTGGCACTGGCCGCCATTGAAGGCGTCAGCTGGAATTAACGTACAACAGGGCGTTATGCCGGCGCGCCTCGGAAGGCTCGAAAGGCACGTGCCGGGCCGATAACACCCGCTGTCTTTACCCTTGGTGAGTAGGTACTTCGTACTTAATACTTGGTACTGGCCGCGGCGGAAGCCGTCAGCGGATACAAGAGCTAGAACTAACGTACAACAGGGCGTTATTTGCCGGGGCGCCTCGGCACATACCGGGCCGAATACATCCGCTGTGCCATTGGTAGATAGAGGGACTATAACCTTAACTAGCGGTTAAACCTGAGCAAGAGTCTTGGTAGATACCTTAGTGCAAGATATTCTGCCTCCAAGCAGTAGTGTGTAAGCATTGCTGTGTTAGGCGGACCATTGGCGCACCCAACCTGTTGTCGGCAACCTTTTGATTGCAAACTTATAGAGTTACGCGATAGAAAGAGAGGCACTATGTAGTTAAATATAATGTTAGGCACTAAGCGCTTGTGCGAGCGGAATTGCACTTTGTCCTGTCGATCAAGAGTTGCTATTTATATAAATGTTTTAGTGGAGTCCATAATGTGGGCGGACCGTATGCTGTTGGCTCTGTGGTATATAAAAAATCGCACAATTCATCTTACACTAATTAAAAATATTAAATAGTGTAAATTTCACTTTTTTTAAATATTCATTTCGCCATTTCGTGTATAAGCGATATCAAGAGGACTGTGTATTGACTTTGTCCAGAAGAGTCATTTTAGTTAAGTCATTTTTTTCTTTTAATAAAAACATATTGGCACACAACACCATCTAGCTCCAAAGTAACCATAGCTTGTAATTTGTACTCTTGTGATAGGTAATCACGGTTTTGCTTGACCGATCACCCGCGATATTGGCCTGGCCTATTGCAGTGATCACCACCATCACCAGTAACTTGAATATGTGTATGAAATTAATTTTGGTAAATAAATATTATATTATATTGTTGTGATGTTATATTTCTTATTAAAACGCACGGACTAAGCCGCGAGCGGGACAGCTAGTACTTTATATTTTAATAAACATGATATTTGATATTTGACCCAGGCACAGAACAAACACCTATCCTCATATTACTATAATATCCCGACAGATGGCAGTGCAGCTGGGCCTGGTGCTCCCGAAGCTTCTCTCAACTCTCCGGACGGAGACAGCGTGCCTGTAGCACTGGCAGCAGCCGGCCCAGGACTGTGGCGCGCCACTTACACGCCGAGACGCGCAGGAGATCACCAGCTACGAGTGCTATGGGCTGCCAGACTTGTTAAAGGTATGTGGCAAATCAAATCTAACCCCTTACCGCTGACTCCTATAGGAGTGGCATCAAAGCTGAGACTGGACCTGTTTGGCACCATAAGCTAAAAATATAAACTCTAAAGTCAAAGTAATTTTTATTGAATACAATAGCAATGATGAACGCTTTGAAACGTCTTACATATTAAGTCAATTTAGGTGCCAAATCCTCCAAACCTAAGTCTGAGAAGAACTGGCAAGAAACGCGTCCTGGTCCTAGCGCTTTTTTGTAGGACCCATCTTATAACTAGCATAACTACAAAATACTTCTACAAGATTACAGTAGTTTTTACATTTCAAATCTGTCAGTTAACTGACTGAGGACATAACAACATGAGACCATGCATTCTTATCAATAATAAACATGTTTAAGTATGATTAATTTCATTGATACCTAATCTCTGCCTACCTACTCTGATCATTAACTTGTTTGTTTCTCCCTGTCTGTATTTTTTTGTGATGCGTGTCAAATAAACCTTATTTCTTCGTCTACTTTTGATTTGTAATTTTTATCTCAAGGTTTTTTTAATTTTTAATTTATACTTTTTACAGGATGCCCATTGACTGTGAATGTGAACGCTGCCACAGAAAGTGGAGATGCTTCCAGAGTCGTGTGTTCTGGAGCGGGCTTGCAGAGCGGAGTAGTGGGCAGAGAGATCAGGTCCTGGATCGATACCCGTCGCGCCGGCCCGGGCGAGCTTACTGCCCACTGCACTGGCCCTAACAAGGTAATGTACTGCTTTATTTATTTTTGTATTTGGAAAAACACAAAAACATATAAACAAAATTACAAAAATATAACATAATCCAGTAAATTTTCCACTAATAAAGTGAATAAAAGGAAACAGGTTTTAAAAAAAATGTTACTGATTTAACATCTTTCATGTTAATAAATTAATATTTTAACACAAACAGTTGGCCATAACACTGAGCTACCTTGATTATACAACTCTTACTTCCGTAGGTGGCATACTGCGAGTTATACGAACACGGCGACGGCACTTTCACGTTGAACGTAAAACCGGCGGAGGCGGGACGTCACGTGCTCAGCGTACAGTTCGCTGGAGAACACGTGCCAGGCTCGCCGTTCGTGCTCAAAGTCGCTGGAGCCCCCGACCCTTCCAAGGTTAGATATAATTCGTCATTTTTTTCATTTGACGACCTCTGACGCAGTGGGCCAAGGCCCGGTAGAGACGCAAAAGGTTGCGGGTCCGATTCCCGCCGCGGGACAAATGTTTGTATGATCTGCAAGTATTTTTCTCGGGGTCTGGGTGTTTCTATGCATAATATGTATGTTTGTATTTACAAAAAAAAGCAAAACAGTCATGTGATACCCATAATACAAGCTCTGCTTACTTTGGGGCCAGATGATGTTGTGTGAAATGTCCGGCATTATTATTATTACTAATGTATTTTTTATGCATAATTTAAAAAAACAAATACAATCATTCTGCACTCCTTCTCTATATAAACTATAAGTGTGAAAATTTCATACTACTCCGTCCGCGCAATTTTCGTAAAAAAGGGTACCTACAAAGTCTTTCCTTAATGTATTAATATATAGATTTGTTTCTTTGTTACCTTAATGATATTGCAAGAACATGGTACCCTTGACCTGATGCTGTAGCACCAGCTTACAGCATATAGGCGAGGTATCGTGTTTGGGCTGATAGATATAATCTTATTGAATAAGTTATATATACCTACGAGTAGATTAATTATTGTGTTATTATTGGCCAATTTACTATATAAGTAAAATAATGCATCTATCTACAGCTATATGTTGTTGTCTTTTAAACAAAATTATTCTCCAGGTCAGAGTGTACGGTCCGGGATTAGAACCTGGCGTACTCGCAACGTTCCAGTCGCGTTTTCTTTGCGACACGCGCGGGGCTGGCGCGGGTCAGCTGACAGTCCGCGTGCGAGGGCCGAAAGGCGCCTTCAGAGTTGAGATGCAACGGGAAAGTCAAAAGGACCGCACGATACTATGCAAGGTAATCTTACTGTGCAACTATCATTGAAATTGCGACTGACTACAAATGGCGAAGATCATTTTATTTGTATCTCGGTTTGAAAGCCTACTCTGAAATATCCGAACAGATTTCGGAGCTTATGCTCAGAAATTTGATGAATATCTGTCTTCGTGTATTAGAAATTCTGATAGTGGCTTTGGTTCCCTGGAGCAGAGAAGACAGTAGCAGAATAACTCAAGCAGTTGACGTCATCATGCACCGTTTTCAGTTGAGATGATGGCATCACCTGCGTGATATTAATCTTACATTTTGAGTGTAAGTTCGCTGATTATGGAGTTTATAGACGCATCACGTCTTTGAAAATAGACCACGAAATTGATCCTGTGAAATTACGTTTGAGTTCGTGAGCGGCTAACATTTCATTAATGACTTGCGTCGCTCGCGTGATATCTACATAAAAACTAGCCAATAGTTGGAACTTTTTGGCACCACAATGCAAAATGTAATATGTGTAATTTGGCCTACCTATTCTAATCATTTACCTATTTGTTTCTCTATGTCTGTAACCTTTTTCGTGTTGTGTGTCAAATAAACCATTATTCTATTTTACTCTATTCTATTCCAATATTCGTAATAAATATATGTAGCCTTCGGAGACCTTGACTCCATTCGTCTGGGTCAAACAAACCCAGGTCAAACTTGTCAAACCAAACCAAACCAAAGAAACGCAGAGAGATTCATACTACAAGTTTACTAGGTGATCCGGCAACATGATCTTATCACAATAAGGAGAGACCTTGCATTTGGACACATGTCATTTTCCATTAATCCAAGATAATTTTACTCCTTGGAAATACTCTCTTCTTCTTTATTCTCCTAAAAATGGCACCTACCCGAATGTGCAAACAGGCAAAGCCCTGACGGCTCACGTTGACGTTGACATAATTATGCTGGTCAAATAATTGTTTCTAAATCCCATGAAGAGGATTCTTCGTTTGTCATTTCACAAGTAACATAGCATTTCTAAATTCTTTTTTTCTCGTATTATTGCATGTTTTATTTAGTAATCTTAGCTTAATTTGAATTTTAATAAATACATTGTGACGTCATGGCACAAGTATGAATAATATAATTAAAAGTATATTATGGTTCAATGTGATTTGAACGACAAGGAATCCCGAGAAAGTAATTTAGACCGTTCACCGTAAGATTTCCCCTGCCTTGGGAATTGGCTGCATTGCCTACGGTGTTGCCAACAATATATATGTAGTATTTACCCCACATCGTGATTGGTGGTTGCCGGCAACATTATCTAAACTTGTATGTACCCACCACAGACTAAAATATTTTACTTGCATATTTTTAAATAATATACAGTTATAAGACTAGTAAGGTTGTAAATGATGAAACAATTTATATTTTACATTTTTTTTTTTTCTGACAGTACTTATGGTCGAAATTAACGATTCCAGACATATCACTGTCACTTGCATAAACGTTATCATCATCTGTTCCGAATCTGTACTGCTGTTATTTCCCAGTTTAATTATAAATTTATCCGTAATATTATCCATGCAGTCATCGCGTTTATATTTTAATTAGTTCTGTAAATTCTAATTACCCATACTAAAGGCATTGTGTCGGAAGCTGGTATCCCTATTTTACTAACTTGTCATGGCGGCGACGCGAGATCGCACTTGATTGGGTGGAATTAGACAACAGATTGACAATCAATAGTGCCAACATCACGGCAGAGGAAAACTTACGGTGAACGGTCTGTAGATGTCCATTCCGCGATGACGTTTAGAATAGACTTTATTATGAAACAATCACTTGATACTGACAACAAGACAGATTATAGGAAGAAAAGAAGAAGAAAAAATCTCATGGATATTCCATAACACACGGCAAATAATCTAATCATATAATCGAGTTTCAGTTCGTTCAGTCGTTTAGCCGTGAAAACAAACAGGCAGACACTTTCAAATTTGTAATACTAGTATGGATTATATGGATAGTATGTATATTTTCAAATAAATAATTTCGTTTTTAACCGACTTTATCAAAAAGGAGGAGGTTCTCAATTCGTCGGAATCTTTTTTTTTTTTCTATGTTCACCGATTACTCGAAAACGCCTGAACCAATTTGGAAAATTCTTTTTTTTGTTTGAAAGGGTTTGAAAGTGTTAATACTTCTCAGCTGGTCCCATTTAAATTTTATCAAAATCGGTTGAAAAATCAACGAAAATCAAAAAATTGTATACATCAATGATGTTTTCGTGTATTTCGATACCTCGCTGTCTCATTGGAGCGGTGCGTTTATTTGGCCTACCCATATTATATATATACAAAATACATCTACTTTCCACTAAAAAATTATAGGCTCAAATTTCATTCAATGAAGTCAGTTTCTTTTAGTTTTAAAACGTAATTATAAAAACTAGAGACAACCGACTGCATGTATAAAAAAAGCTAAATATCAACATTTCGTTTCATCCCAGTGGATGACTTATTTTTTCAGTTTTTTTATTTAACCTAAACCTAACAACTACTGTATCGATTTTTATGATATTTATATGGGATTTTTTCAAATCGGTTCATAAATGACGGAGTTATGAGGCAACAAACTTTTATAAAAATACAGTCGAATTGAGAATTTCCTCCTTTTTTGAAGTCGGTTGAAAAGACTGGAGTCACTTACATGACAATTAATCTAACTTAAAATATTAAACAGTAAATGTAAAAGTCACGTCGTCCGAGTTAGTAGATTTAGAATAACAGTATAGGATGCTTCCTGATCATGAAGTCTAATTTCCAAAATGCCTAAAATGTAAAATGACTATTTTGCAGAAAACCTATACAGAAAAATTATTAAAGTCCCATTGTGCCTAAAATATAAAAGGTCTAACATGTGTGTTGCCTTAACTGTCAAAGGTCTAAGAAGGTGAATACCTAAAAAGATTTTCGCCAAACTTATAATACCTATGCGATAAGACAGCCCATTGTACCACCGTGTAGCTAAACACTGTTTCTTATAAAGGTCTAATGTATTTGTGGAGTGCAATAAAATATCTTCTATCTATCTACCTAAGAAGCAAATTGCCTAAACTGTTAAAGCTCTCTATAACGAGTATGTTGAAGAAGTATAATAACGCCTACAATTTTTCTTCCACGAGTTGTACATAATACTTACTTTGGGGCCAGATGATGTGGTGTGAAATGTCCGGAATTATTATTATTATATAATAACGGGTTAAAACTGTAGTAACACTATCCTACTAATATTATTATAAATATAGATTGTGAGGATGTTTTTTACTCTTTCACGGATAAACGGTTGAATCGATTTGCATGAAACTTAGAATATACATAGTTAGTGACTCACTACAACATATAGGCTACTTTTTATCCGGGTACCACGTGAGAAAAGTCGCTGGCGGACGCTTGTAAATACAATAAAACAATGCAATTATTTTTAAAATTTTATACAAAGTTCTTAATCATATCCTTCTTCTTCTTCTTCTTCGCGAAACATACGCTTCTTTAAATTAAGAACATTGTTTAGAAGTTGTGATGGCGTAATAATATAGTTATTCAGTTTGTCTGATTGCAGTCTCTTATTGAACAATATGTCACTATCGTAAGATTTAGTCATCTTCCTATGTAGGTGTATTGCATTTTAGACTATTTGCTTCTTAGGAAGTTTCACATTTATTTAATTTGCATTTTAGGCTTACTACCGTTTTAGGTATTCTGAATCTTAGGCATTTTGTTTTTTAGACATGGCATTTAGGCATTTTACTTCTTAGGCAACTTAAAAATTAGACCTTCTGATCAGGAAGCTATAGGATGACATGACAGTAGGTAATTATAAAAGAATGTAATCCTACCGATTACATTTGGAAACATTTTAAGTAGGTAAGACAGTATGTGCATCCTGCATAAAAATTTACTAGCTGATTTTTTTTAAATGTATTTAAAAATAGATTTTGAAATACCCATTGATATCTTATTCCATGTTCGAATCAATATAATCTAAGAAAATTGCGCATAATATTAATTAATGAACAACAGGGGATTCTCTGATAAAGCTAGAATCGATACATCATTGATAGTGTTCTGATTTACTACTAATCACTATAATTTGGTATTTTTATTGATTAATATCTTGATATAGCAACCACTGATAATGAAATATGATTAACTTGTTGTTACATGCTAAAACATTTAGATTGTAATATTAATCTTTATAATGAAATTACTGTTTATAAAAAACAAGCATTCCCATGATGAATTATAAAATAAGGTTTACACTAATTCTTGGGGAAAAAAAGTTATGTAACTATTAACTTGTCAATCACTAGCGCAGTGTATAAAGTAGAATATAAATTGTTTATTTGACAAACAAAACACAGAGAACACAAAAATAACATTATAGATAAAGTAAAGCAGATCAAAAAAAAATGCGGGGCAGTCTTTGGGGACTGGCGATAGAAGTGAAAACTGAGTAACTTGTGAATTGTATCGTCGAGATATTAGATTATTATTTTTGGTTTGTAAAGAAGTGTTAATGACCAATTTAAACTTTAATGCTTGATCATAAACACTTTATTATAAACCAAAAATTATTCGAAAATAATAATCTAATAGCTCGACGATACAATTCACAAGTTACTTAGTTTTCACTTCTATCGGTATTCCCCAAAGATAGTTTAAGGAACGTTCGCATGAATTGATTTATTTATCAGTAGAAAGTACTGTCATGTATATAGAGATATTCATTTTCATTTATTGCGCTATCGTACACAATTATTGCAATAATTTTACATAAAAAGTTTACACTTCAGAAAAATCAATTTTCATCCATAGCTCATGGGGAAGCGTGCGGTGACGATGACGCGAGTTTCACGCTTTTTGTTCACCCTAAATACACATATATACACAGTTAACATATATCTCATGGAAAGCGTTCGGTGACGATGACGCGAGTTTCACGCTTTCTGTTTACCCAAAAAGTGCTCAACGCGCCTAAAGAAGTTTTCACTTCAAAAAAACAGTTGGTAATTAATTGGTATAGTTTTGTGCTAATTAGTCCCCTCTGTGCCGTGTGGGCAAAACAGGTCCAGTCTCAGCATAATTGCAGCTTCACACATTCGTGGGAAGCAACTCTGGTTTTCAGACTGTGGGCCAAGGTCGATTTCCGCCGCGGGACAAATGGTTGTATGATCTGAAAGTATATCTGCAATGGTGTTTCTATTTATAATATGTATGTATTCACAAAAAAAATACTATACAAGTAGTATATCATTCATGTGGTACTCATAACACAAGCTCTGCTTACTTTGGGACCAGATGATGCTGTGTGAAACGTCCGGCAATATTTATTTTAACTTTAAAATTGACGTCGCAGCTCTGCTTGTAGTAACTCACCCTTCTGCGTTGTAGGACCAACATTTCCGTGATGAGCATCGATGGTTCAGTGTCTGGGTATTATAAATTATCATAAGTATGTAGGTATTTACAAATATATAAGTATTCTAACAAGCATCTTGTCTCCCTATTACAAGCTTTGCTTAGTTTGGGACATAGTGTTGTGTGAATGGTTCAGCAATATTGACTATAGCAATATTGACGTGCAATGGAGAGAGCTATGTTGGGTGATTCACTACGTGATAAAATCCGCAACGAGGAAATCCGTAGAAGAACCAAAGTCGCCGACGTAGCGCTCAAAATATTCAAGTTGAAGTGGCAATGGGCAGGCCATATAGCTCGCAGGGAGCTATATGGCCTGCCCATTGCCATATTACTCCCTGCGAGCTATATGGCAATATGCTATATGGCAATTTTGAGCGCTACGTCGTTGGCGACTTTGGTTCTTCTACGGATTTCCTTCCACTTCAACCCGTTGGGGAGTAAAAGTTTTTGAATGGCGACCAAGGACAGGAAAACGAAGCGTAGGACGACCCCCCATCCGATGGACTGACGACATTGTAAAGATCTCAGGAAGTCGGTGGATGGAGAGGGCTCAAAATCGTTCTTCCTGGAAATCTATTGGGGAGGCCTACGTTCAGCAGTGGACTTCATAAAGGCTGATATGATTGACTAGCTTGTCAGCTCAGTTCAAAGATGCTCTGTCTTATGCGCTTTAGGTTGAGGGTCCGATTCCCTCCCAAGACACACATTGTGTGACGAACATAGTTGTTTGTTCTGTGTCTGGGTGTTATAAAGTATATTATGTATGTATTTAAAAATATATAAGTGTCATATTTGTCATCTAGTCACCATATTACAAGCTATGTTTAGTTTGGTGCTAGATGGTATTGTGTGCATTGTCCTCCGATATTTATATTAATATTAAATGTGTTTGTTCGTAGTTTTCTCCCACCGAGCCCGGCGACTACAGAGTAGAAGTGAGATGGGCAGGCCGACACGTACCCGGCTCTCCGTTCCCCGTCATGATATTCGACACGCAGGAGGAATTACGTCGCTACATGCAAGCCAATGCTGCTTAAAAACATTGGTCCACTTTTTGATAACCTTTAGCTCTTTTAATGCCCCTCATTCAGTTCTGTAAAATACAAACAATCTTATTTTATTTGCACCAAAGTATAATTTACAGTCACGTTTTTAAATGACATCATTTACCAAATAATTAATAATAATCCCCTGTTTTAAAAAGTGCCATCCCTTTTTGTAAGATAGTCTCAAATAGTGACAGGGCGAATCTAAAAGCAGTGTTTAGGAGAGTTGAGAGACCTTTAAATTTAAAGTTATCTTGTAATTTGGTGTTGAATAAAACCTCGGAAATCAATTCAATAAAACTGTCATTTAAAAATGGACTTTGGTTTAAGCAAAATAAGATCGTTAATACTTTACGAAACTTTAGCTAGTCCGATGAAACAAAAGAATCTCCACTAATAACTAATCACAGCCAAAGTGATAATTATCGATATTAATCGCTATTACTGTTGTGAAATCGATACTATGTGGTCCTAATCGGTTCTACCTATCCAAGGTCTTTAACATTTTGAAAAACACGGGGTTCTACTAAGGGTATTGTTTTGTCGATAAAATAACCGATACTGTTTCGATTCATATAGATAATCTTCATCAGAATGAGTTATATCCGCCGTTTGCGTTCGCGCTTTGCATCCTGTTGAAAATTCTCTAGATGAATCGAAACAGTGTCAGTGCCTCCATTGACAAAATAATATAACCCGTGTTCCTGACAAGACTATTTTTATTATATAATTATAAGAATTTTACGATTATTTAATTATCATTTTTATCTCTTTGGCTGTGTAGATAAACCGTGTATAGAAGTGCCCCATTGTCCAGATTCATATTTTTTTTAAATCACCCTTATTCAATCTATTTTGTGCTAAATGATGATTGACATTTATTTAATGAATTTAATTAAAGATATTTTCAATTTCTCTTTCCAATCTACTGTAATATACTTGAATCTCATTTTGGCGTAGTATAAACGTAGTTTTATAAGACTGTAACAATCTATACATAGTATGTAAACAAAGACAGTTATATAAATAAAATTTATTTCAATGGCAACTATTGAATACTTAGTCATATTTATGGCAACTCTACTGGCAGATACAACGCGGTTTTCACATGACCGCGGTATTCCAAAACTATACTCAAGCTCGAGTCTCGGTTATTGAGATTAGTTCTAAAATTTAGAGCCAACATCAATAATTACATATATTAAAGTGTAGGAACACATGTTATTAAATACACTTTTACCTTAAGTACTAACTACTGACATACTCAGTTACATGGTTATCTAAGTCGCATCTTAGTTTACATTTTCAAATCTATAGCAAAGAGAGACTTAAGTAACCATTTAATAACTCTTGAGTGTGACAGTTTTAAAACTATGTTTTAGGAGTCTAATCTAATCTCTGAAGGATTTTATCTAGCAATCTCATAATATTGTTGACTATTAAAGCTCAAATGTTGTATACGATTTTAATAAATTTTTATTAAATCTAAAGGGAGTTCTTTAAACAGCAATCAAATAAATAAACGTAGCATTCCATCCAAGACTTTAGTTTAGGAAAATGTACCGATAAATTTCCTAACACGTACATGTTTTAAAATTTATAAAAAGCATAATAACTTGTTAATATTTATTAATAACAGTGTTTAGAATTAAATGAATTAACCCTTGTAACTAACGTTAGTTTGTTTATTGTTATTGCATGGTCAAATTCTGATGATACAAAATGGCAGATAGAACTTGACGATGTAAACTAGTGTTGATTTATTCAACGAAGTACTAATTTGTTAATAATAAATTGAACTTTTATTATATGCATTGTTTTATTTACATGGGATGTACACAAAACATTTAATAAATTATGCCGGACATTTCACTCAACTTTATCTGGCTCTAAAGTAAGCAGAGCTTGTATTATGGGTACCACATGACTGATATACTACTTATGTACTTGGATTTTTTTGGAAGTATGTATGTACCTACATACATATAAACACTTGAGACAAAATTATGAGGATCAGTAAAGTTATAGCAAATTCAATAGAATTAGTATCCACGTTATTCTTTTTGACATAAGAATGATATATCTTTTGAAATTATCCAAATCTGACCATTACTTACAAAGTAATAGACATTATGCCGTTCCTGCCGGTAAAATCAATGTTGGACGGTCGGAGCGCAGCCGGCCCTCTTCACAATTCGATAACTGGCGACGACCGTCCCTATGACGTCACAGCTACCTCGGCGGCCACCCAGTGAGCGCTAGTAATTTCGTCATAACTGCGTCAATTTTTGTCGTAGAACAAAAATGTTTGCACTGTATGTTATGGATTTCTTAGCTCTATAAATCTGCATTCTCAACTAAAAACGTCGTTCCATTTTTTTCTAGACTGAAAGGGAATAGAAGTAGAAGTAGAGGTAGGCAAAAGAAAAGATGGATGTATTGTGTGTAAGATAATATGACTAAGAAGCGCATGAGAACTAATATGAAAGGTAAATGGAAGAAATAAACATGTAAAGACGATTCAGCGTGAGATGAGAGCAGGAAGAAGAAGAAGAAGGAGACAAATGAAAAGGATCGCGGTAGTCTAATTTAATGATTTTTTTAAATCTTTTTAAATGCAGCAACAGTAATTTCTAACGGATACGGGTTGTATGTACCTACAGATGTAAACTTCAATGCAATGTACATAATATTGTAATAAGATCATCATACCCACAGTAATAACATAAACAGAATGCAAGTATGTAAAGTAAATATTAACACATAATCACAGGTAGGTATAACCTACACCATTTTGAAATATTGAAGAAATAATCGTAATCCTTTGATAAAAGTAGTTTATCGCAATAGTTTATATTGATTAAAAAATACATGGTAAATGATATCTATGCACGGAGGTTTTTTTTTAATATTTAATGTAAGATGAGTACGTAAAGTTCAGTTCAGTTGGCTCCAGGGTTATATCTGAAGGTCATAGTGCGTCTATCAGGGAACGCTGCGTGGTTTGTGCGTTCACCGGACAGTTGCACGCGCATCGCGTCTAAACTCTGCCACAGCTGCTGCATCTGACCAAAGATTATGAGCTCGAGCCGCTGAATTGATGAATGAAGTTCTCCTGAAAATAAATCAAGGGAATAGGTTAGTAAAATAGATAGATGTGAATCAATGGCTCTATAAGACGTATGTAGGGTGGAGTGGTTACCATTGAACCACTAAAATTTTGCAGGACTCTAGAATTGAGTCTGTGGCAAATCTTACCTATTGTTTTAGCTGAACACATAGGAAAATTCACTGACTTCAATTTTGCATTATTACTTGAGGTGTATAATTAATAAAAACGTCGCAATAATTTTATTTTTCAAATATGGGAATTGGTTCACTATGTACCACTAGTGGTACTCAATAAACCTAGCGGTACCTGATGAATCACTGAATTGTTTATTGTGCATTTTGGATATTTCGCTGATAAATCAAAAATATTTTTAGTATTTTTTACATTTATTGTACATAATAAACTTGAAAACAATTTGTACTTCAATCTAAAAAGGAACTTTATTACTAAAGTACCTACAAAACAACTGACAAGTATTTTTTGCATAGTATTTATATAAAAAAAATCTTTTTTTATACGAGCAGAGCCTCAAGACGAAAGTCCATAATCAGTGCGTGTTGCCAGTGATGACATAATATGAAACTGAGATTTGGTTGCTAACTATTGGCCTCTTTCTTACACAAGCTTAGAGTCGCACAACGTGCTATGGAGAGAGCTATGTTGGGTGTTTAACATCGTGATAAAATCCGCAACGAGGAAATCCGTGGAAGAACTAAAGTCAAAATTTTGCAAGTTGAAGTGGCAATGGGCAGGCCATATAACTCGCAGATGTGATAACCGTTGGGGAATCAAAAGTTCTCGAATGGTGACCATGGACATAAATGCGTAGGACGACCCCCACCCGATGGACTGATGACATTGTTAAGATGGCGGGAATTCTTCCTGGAAATCTATTGCGGAGGCCTTTGTTCAGCAGTGGTCTTTTAGGGGCTGATATGATGATGATGATGAATAAACGTCAGTTTTCTTCGATTTAAACGCTACAATGACGTAGTCTTTCTACAAAGGGTTGCGTGCCATTGAAGGAAAGTTACCATCCAACATTATTTCTTAGTCTTCAGATGCACTTAGGAAATTTTCTCTACCAGAAGACGAAGCGCTATAAAAAAGACATACTTCCCCTTCGTCTGATGAGTAGGTTTTTTTCCTTCCTGCATTTGAAAATGTCCTTTTTGGCCACCCCCTTCAGAGATTATTTTTGAGATAAAATCTGTTAAGCGTTTAGGCGTGAAGAGGTATGTGATACGAGTAGATAGACAGTTACATTCACATTTATAATAGGTACTCATAGTATGGATAGATGACTCAACGCTGATAGCTTAAATCTATGTACAAAAATATGAGGAAGTACGACATGACTACAGGTACCCAGTGAACCATGGTTCATTAGGTACTCTTAGCAAGTGATTCAATGGCTACCACCCCCTCTTTCAAAACTTTAAAAATTAACTGCCGCCAACAAAAGCAAATTTTGAATGCAAATATCATTCTCAGACATGCCCAAAACATCAATAATTTCGATGAAACAATATACACAATTTTTTTTTTGATCTAAAAATCAAGTAATGTAAACCCACATTTTTTACGCCGTTTTCGATGCCTATGTCACAAATACGTTTCTCCAACGTGCGTTTGCGGCGACTTATGGCCGGTGACCACGTACAAAGAACTGGCACAGGCTGAAGGTTTGAATATGTAATTTACACGAACTTACAACTTCGCGTTTGGTAATTATGAAGGTGGTTAATAGCGTACCACTGGTTCATTGGCTACCATACCACCCTAGTAGTACCACCACCACCCTACCTAACTATTGTGAACAAATGTTTTATGATCTGCTTATAAGTATTTGTTTCCGGTCTGGGTGTTTCTCTATGTACCTGCCTATGTATTAAAAAAAAGTTTATAAGTTTAACAGTCATGTGGTTCCCATAACGCAAGCTCAGCTTACTTTGGGCCAGATAATGCTGTGTGAAATGTCCGGTATTATTTATTATTTTATTCCATGACCTGCAGCCGCCTATAACACCCTTCAAAGGAAAGTTTACCCGATGTCCCGGTGCCCGATGAAAAGTATTTGAGACCAACCTAAACGGGATTAACGTTATCCTTCAAAAATGTATACGGAACCATCATCTGAGGCGTAGAGCAGAGCGCATTACAGATTATTAGGTACGCGAATTTTCTCGCGTTATGCGTTATACGAGTACATATTCCTTTTTTTCTCATATTACTTCAGAATAACGCCGTTTAACCGCGTGGATTATTTCACAAGCTCGTGCTAGGCCTAGGTAGCCTTCAAATATAAGTGGCGTCTATGAGTTCGGGCAATTAGTACCTACCTAATCTGGTGGCACGGCAGTGCCCCCGCCAATTCGAGCAAAAAAGCGGCAGGGGGGAACCATCTTTTTCTCGAAACAGTTCAGGCCATATTCGACCCCCCTATAACTTCGTTGTGGATAAACCTAGAAGCCTGAATTTTCAGTAATCAAGCAGGCATTGTATAAATACGGTATATATCAAATTTCATTCAATTTCAACTAGTAGTTTAAGAATCATAACTAGTCAAAGTTTCATAATTTTGTCACCCACTCACTCACTCACTGTCTGACTGACCGATCATCAAAACTCTAGCAGAGACTCTAGCAAAGGCACGTCTAGCAGACATAGAGCTTCAACTTTAGAAAACAATTAGTGTTTAGTGTATAAATCAAGAAAAAACTAAAATATTTTGCAATTTCGGTCCAGTTTTCTAGATACACCAACTGCATAAATAACTTTGTAATCTCATATAATTACCTATATAGGATTACAAAGTTACATTTGCAGTGAATTAATCAGTGTACCTGTATATCTTCTTTATCTTTACATAGCTGCTAGCTGCTAGCTTAGATCTTTTAAACTACTCAACGGATATAGTGCAATAGTGTAATAGATAGAGTGATTCAAGAGGAAGGTACATATGTACATAATAAAGTAGGTACAGAAAAGCCGAAAAATTCAAAGATATGTAATGTGATGTCGTAACAAACTTATTTCTGTGCGCTACAATCGCAAACGCTGTGTAAACATTACGAGATAGATCAAATTAATGTACTACGGAATTGTATATCTTAAAAAGATCGATACAAAAATCCGCAATGGTATTTATTTGTCTCCTAAGGATAACCCACAGTAACCATTTTTATCTTTAACATAATTACAAAAAAAATGTGTTATTTACCAATTCAATACAACATACGTTGTACATTTCATGTAGATCAAAACTGCTCTTATTATTTTTATTAAAATGGATACCTTATTTAATTTTACCTTATTTATTGGATTTAAATGGATATCAGAGATTTAAAAGTATAGATGGCGGGCCGTACGTTTCGTCACGGGTGGCAGCGGTCGGCGGGCGCGGGATGCATGCACCATCCCTACTAATATTATCAATGTGAAAATAACTCTATCTGTCAGTCTGTCTGTTTGTTACGCTTTCACGCCTTAAACCGCTGCACCGATTTTGATGAATTTTGGTATACCTAGATATTGATGGGACCTTGGAGAAGGTCATGGGCTACTTTTAATGTAGGTACCACGCGTGCGAAGCTGCGGGCAGCCGCTAGTTATAAAATAAAATATATATAACTTTTCGTTCAAGAATAACCAGTTTTATTGGGAGATGAGAAATGGGAGCTGGGAGGTGGAAGATGGGAACTGAAAGCTGGGAGGTGGGAGATGGGAGATGGGAGGTGAGAGGTGGAAGATGGGAACTGAAAGCTGGGAGGTGGGAGATGAAAGATGGGAGATGGGAGATGGGAGATGGGAGATGGGGAGATGGGAGATGGGAGATGGGAGATGGGAGATGGGAGATGGGAGATGGGAGATGGGAGATGGGAGATGGGAGATGGGAGATGGGAGATGGGAGATGGGAGGTGGAGGTGAGGTAATCTTTGCTGATAAATAGGTGTACTAGTGAGCGTTTCATTCCAGTCGTCTTAACGACTGCTCTAAATAGTGATTCGTTTCAAACAATATGAAATATCAGGGGTAAATTAAAACAAACAAACAGATGCCTATGTATTGAATATGTATTACTTGTGAGATACTTTGTGTTTTCATGTAGGTACTTAAGTTTAACTTAAGACAGGATAAATTAACCGACTTGGTATTACATGGATTTCACAAATTTTTACGATAGAAGAACTGAGTTGCGAGACTTGTTTTTTTTACAAGTTATGTTTTTGATGGCATCTGTTTGTTTGTTTTACATTATCCCTGATATATCATATTTCACACAAATTTATTGTTTGAAACGAATCACTATTTACAGCAGTCGTCTTATCTGGAATGAAATCACAACCTTTTATGGTAGAAGAAGTGAGTTGCGAGACTTGTTTTTTTTTACAAGTTATGTTTTAAATGACCTGATAAGATTCAGATACTTGTCTTATCTAAAACGCCACTTAAATTTTAAGGGTACTTAGGTCTAGCTAATTCATCTGTTCGGTTTAACAGCACAAGTCTTACTCGAGGTAACAACTCCATGCAGTCTCCTAGTGATAGTAGCATTGGCAGTTGCGTTGACTTCCGCCGTCTTCACGGAGCACATGGCTCGAGCTTCCTCTCGCGGCCCGCTGCCGTGGTATGTAGAGTTCCGAACTTCAATGTACGCCTTTCGATGATCTGCAGGGACAGCGTTGATGGAGTATGAAGGACCTCGTGCTACGGAATTAAAAAATATTTACCAACTTTAGAAATTACAGGCCCTGGCACCTAGCAACACTTTTCCACCTTTTTATATATTTTCTAGGGAACACGAAAGACATACTTACCTATAGACTAAATAAAAAGAGAAAACATGTACAAAAACGAGCTTAACCCCGATAAGAGTTTTCTTCCAGCAAACCATTCAGGAAAGATAACATTCAGAAAGGATCTCATAATTATTTTCATAAGTCATTTTTTTAAACGTTTATTTTTAGAGGAACCCTGAAGATTGAAGCAAGATTTATGCAATTAGCATAAACCTTACCTCCATCGAGTAGAATCTTACCTGACTTATCGCTCTGTTCTTGTATCTTATGTAGCGTTATAGTAGGTACGATCAGTCCATGTAATTCTAATGTCAACTAATAAAGATAGCAACGGGTTTTAACGACACCTATTATTATGAGATAAGGCCAAGGCCTCTATTGGAATATGAATTTCAAGTATGGAACCATTACGTCTAAGAAGACCTTGATCTGAGAAGAGTTCAAGAAGAGTGGCCAAAATCCCATAGGCTCTAAAAAGCTAATCTTATGAATAACGGACGCATTGCGCCTCAGTTATAATAAACAAATCTCAATAAGTTGAGATACGATCTGTTTATATTTAAGAATAAATATAAGATCTGTTTATATTTATTCTTAAATATAAACAGACCTTATCTCAACTTATTTCAACTAATAATTATTATAAAGAGCAAAGCTTGAATGTTTGTGTTTGTAACGGATAAACACAAAAACTACACTAATTTTGAAAACTCTTTCCCTATTAAACGAAAACGATCCCGAAACAATTTTTTTTACGTTACAAAGAATTACGTTTTTTTCTAAATAGAAAGCTACATAAAAGCGAATAACATGGGCAGTGTTGTAGATAGGTATTTAAAAATAGAGATCACTACGAAAATTGCAATAAAGTGACCCGAGTAATCAAAAGATTGCCTTTGAAAGTTATTATTTGGCGTGAGCTACGAAAGCTATTGATGATAGGTACATAAAATAATGTTGTACATGTTTATAGTACCTGCTCATCATACTCACATAAAAGTTTTCGAGGCCAGGTATATGTCTAACTACATTACATTACACTACATGTCTCTGTCCATGAGTGCACAAACAATTTTATTATAAATAGGTAATAATACCTTAATAATAATACTTAACCACACTTACAATTTCACGCCACACATCCAAAACCTTACTTTCATGCGGGTTTCCGCAGCAAAAACCAAACTCTTTTTGTTTCTTTAGAGAACTTCGAACTTAATTACACACACAGATACGAACACACACACACACACACCCACAGACACACACACACACACCCACATCCACAGACACACACACACAGACACACAAACACACCAACTGACTCATACTGTTAGTTGGAACTGGAACACCTAATTCGCTGTAAACGGATGCGGGCGTTGGTGTCTGCGACACAGTTGTTCTAACTTCTGCAGATACCATTGTTTTTGTAATTGTTTATAAGCAAATGTTATTTATTCCTAAACTTTTTTATTATATATATATATTATACATAGTTAGCTCACAATAACCGCTTTTTGTTTTGTATTAGTCAATCAAAACACGGGTAGAATCGAAAGATGATGATAGATGATTCGCTCTTCCGAAGCCGAGGCGGGTCGCTGGTATGAATAAAAACATGTTTAATTAGCTATCTAATAAATTTGCTCAGCCAACTCATTTGCTACGCACCACTACTTCAGCAATAGAATTGTTCACAAATAATGGAACATACTATACCTAAATTTAGCTTAAGAAGAGGATCAACTAAGTAAACAAAACGATTCAATTTCAACTCTGAGATACCTACCTACAACATGGACATATTACAGAAAAATGCTAGTCTATAATCAGTTCAAAAAATAAATTTGAGATCCTCTGAATCAGTTGTTAAATTACAACAATGTGCTTCCATTGTACAATTTTATAACCAAACCATCGACAGACGCGATTTTCGTTAATTGATTAACTTATTTACGGCTAGATGGAACGCCTGCGTTACTGTACTTAAGACGAAAGGGTACCGGCTCTTTCTCGATACAAACGTAGTCGACTGTTTCCTCCCTGGATAATGACACTAGAGCAAATATATTTGTACCATACAACCTTTACCTATATCATGACCATGCCCCTATGTCAATGATATTTTTATATTCGAATTATCATAGGAAGTAGGAGTCTTCAGAAACTAGAAATATTGTCATTTTTAGACACTCAAAAATTAAGCATATTTACAAAAAAATTAGAAATTAAGGACACTTGAGTGCGAACCGTGAACTCGAGCGGCAACGAGCGGACCGCGGATCAAACTCACCCTGATGAAGATTCTCTAGATGAATCGAAACAATGTCGGTGCCTTCATCGACAAAATAATACGTGAGTAAAGCCCGTGTTTATTAAAATGTAAAAATAGGAACACACCAAATAATAACTTTTGTGAGCAATTTTTTTTAGATTGTGTTTGGGTTACATTGTTGTAATTTTCGCAGAGTTCTATTTTTTTTTCAAAATTAATTCAGACCATGTTACTCGCGGATAATGTTGCTTTTAAATGTGAAAGTATTTTATAAATTGGTCCTAAAGTTTTTGAGTTTATACATTACAAAAAACATACAAAAATTGTAATCTTTTCATTTTTAAATATACTTTGCCTACCTACACGGCTTTTTAACATCATCAATGCATACACCCGGATTTAAACGCCCAGTATGAGCGATAGCACTTTGGACTACAATCCGAGTGCCTAGTAGTTTTTTCGAACGCTTCTGATCATAGAAAAGTTAAAAGTTTTGATAAGTATTTTAAATTTCAACTGTTCTGTGCTTCTGCTAATGCACCGACTGAACACAGGCCAACATTATTAATACTTGTTAACTTCTATCAAGTCAAAATCAAATCTACATGTAGGTAACCACCACAAACATCGTTTAGAGACAAGTAAATAAGACGTAGCTAAGAAATCTACAAATCCAAGAAATCCACTTACTATGATGATAAACAGGAGCTGTTACAACATTCGTCACGATCACATAAAATGCAAAAAATCCTGCTGCAGACAGCCACATTTTTTAAAACTAACGTTTCACAAAAGTATCCACATAACTCTTGTAAGATCTTTTAAATTGTTTACTTTTTCATAAACTCTTTCATGAAACGTGCGCGTATCGAGGTAGGGTACTTTTGACGCAGGTCAACGTATACTGAACCATATGGTGCCGAACAGCGAATAAATAGTAGGTACCTACCTACCTAGACCAGAGATGACCCGCCGAAATTGGAGTACAGTCGCAGAAAAAACTTCTTCAATTTACAATTAACAGTATGTAGGTACAAGTACTTAGATATAAATTGTCTAAAACGCGTTTTTAGACAATTTCTCAATCGAAGTGAGTCGCTTAGGCTTATTAAAACCGACTCAACTCAATTGAAAACTCGTAATGAGCCCACAGATGAAATAGCCACGTATCCACAGAATTGGTTGAGGTAATTAGTCACGTATTTCACTTCATATCTACTTATTATAAATGTGAAGATGTAAACATGTTTGTGACACATTATACGCTGTTATAACCACTGAACGGATCGGGATGATTTTTTCTAGTATGTAGTTAATAGCCTGGAATAACATTACAGAATGCAAACACGGATTCATGGGTTACCCCATGAATCCGTGTTCATGTGCTGCATCTGGAGTGGCACAGTTTCCACGCGTGCCAAGCCGCGGGCGGAAGCTCGCAGAAATAGCGCCAAAGCAGAAAATTATAGATGCGGCCCCAGATGTATCTCGTTTCAACTAGCAAAAGTCGTTGAATTGCGCAATCATTGCTGTCAAATACATTTTGTACGATATCTAACAGTCCGGTCAAATTAGACCAAATAACACCCAGCTCAAAATTGGTAGGGTTATTCCAAACACTATCATTAATGAAAACTAAAAAATCCTCATCGATCCGATACCTGGAAAAAAATGTAGGTATTTGGGGTCACAAAAACGGGTTTTTTGCGATTTTCAGCAAAACGGTAAGTTTTATCATAAAATTAGTGTAGACAATAATTGTAGATCAGATAATTATCTATAAAAAGGCCAAAGTCTTTTTTTTTTCCTAAGAGCCACCGTTTCTGAGATATAACGATTCAAAAACGAACTAGATTTATTCTATACTAGCGTAATAGAGCGTGGGTGGGCGACAAGCGAGTTATAGCGAATAGCTTCTGTAACAACAGTTTTTTTTACGACTTGAGACTGATTTTGCGGATTTTGTTGTTGTTACTCTTACATAATGCCCCGGAGGATCGCTGTTGCTAGACAATTGTTAAGTTACGTAGATTTGTCTGCGACTGTACCGTACCTACATAAATCGTTTGATTATGTCTAGGGCTCCATCTACTGAAAGTAATAATTGGTTTCTACAATGAATAGGTACAACTAGAAATAAACGGGCGTGTGTGTGGAAGTAAAACCAAAAGGGCCATCAAGGCCTCGTTAAAAATAGATATTAAGCACCATTTTACAATGGAGGCCGAGGCAAGGCAACAAAACGATTATCTAGGTAAAAATAAACGACTGATCATAAGAACGTACGACTTGTAGAAAATGTCTATCCATACACTGGATCTGGGTGCGCTTAAAATCTACCTAGGGCTAAGTTGTCTACAAAAATGAGAAACAAAGATAAATAAGCCCAGACTACATGACTATCTCTGACTTATGAAGCCTGCAAAGATGTCAATCAATTTGGATTTTTTTCTTCCTTCCGTCATGCTCCACTTGGACGAGCAGTCACTGACCTACTAATAGCACGAGATCATATCCCAGTCTATGGTTTCGTCGGTCAAACAAAATATAGGTTAGTTACCTACCTATTAATTGATTTACGACGCATCTCGGGCTTTCAATTTACTATTACTTAGATAACTAGTAGGTACTCGTATACTGCTGATGTGCCGATCATCGATGTGCTCATTCAAAATGTAGATATAAGATATGACGGTAGGTATGTAGGTATAAATAAATATATAAACAAATATTGCTGGACAATGCACACAACACCATCTAGTCCCAAACTAAGCATAGCTTGTATTATGGTGACTAGATGACTGATAGAATACCTATATTTTTTTAAATACATACGCATGATACTCTATAACACCCAGACACAGAACTAACACCTATGTTCTCACGAAAATGTTTATCTTGGGAGGGAATTCAATATTTATTTATTCAATAAAATTCTATAAAATCACAAGGACCACTTTGAATCGTCTTCTTACATGCTAGTGAATCTAGGTGCCGGTTCCTCCTAAACCCAGTTCAAGAAGAATCCGGCAAGAAACTTGTCTGGTCTTAACACTTTTTTGTATGATCCTTGACAATTTTGTTACGGATGTCGAGTCGAGTTGGAGCTGATTCATCCCAAGCTTTTTTGTTATCTAAATAATCAGATATTTTATAATATGCTTTTATAGACAGTTTTTGTTTAATTACGTTTTTAAATTTGCCAATCGACAAATCTAACACGTCGCTTGGGACCTTGTTATAGAAGCGTACACATTGCCCCAGCGAGCATTAACAGCGAGTTTATCTTTATTTCTAGTGTTAATACTATGATTATCGCAATTTTTTTTAAATAAATGAATATTTATGTATATTTTTAATCGAACCCTCAACCTGCAGTGCAGAAGGTAGAGCTACTACCAACTGAGCTGGCAGGCCAGGCATACAGATACATCATCACAGAAGATTAACCAGGCTTTAGCTGGCTAGGTGTTAAACCAACTAATTACTTAAAGGTAGGAGAGAACCAGGTTACGAAATGAGTGCCTTATGCTGTGATTCCTATTCAGTGTACACAATCGTATGTCTCGCCTTAGGTACCGTACATTATGCAATGTCACACGCCACAATGGTGTAATAAATTAAAGTCGTAACTAAGATGGGAGCGCCCATGGTGGAACTCGAGCCTCAGGGCTGAATCTAGGGACTAGATTTTAATATACATGTATTGGTGGACAGCGCACAGAACACCATATATACTCAAACTAAGCATAGCTTGTACTATGATGACGAGATAACTGACATAATACTTATAAACATAATAATTATTGATACATATATAAGACTAGCTGTTGCTCGCGACTTCGTCCGCATTATTTTTAAAAGGAATTGTAGCTTAAATCTTTACCCAGGATGCTATTTAACTTTTTTTCCAAATTTAATTAATAAGTTTCAAACCAATCACACCCACCACCCATTAAAAACTTTTCATACAAACATTCACACCCTATTTTACTCCTTTATGAGAGTTATTTTGAAAAATTCTAAAACACGTGTCCATTTATTTTGGATTTTAAGTATCTGAACAAAATTTCTAAGAAATCACACCACCCGTTAAAAAGTTCCCATACAAACTTTGACACCCATTTACCCCTTTGTTAGGGTTATTTTGAAAAATCATGAAAAACGTGTCCATATATTTTGCATTTTATTTATTCATATCAAGTTTCAAGCAAATTGCACAATGCGTTAAAAAGTTTAATACATTCGTTTTTACCCCTTTTCACCCTATTAGGGTGGTTCAAAAAATCCCGCCTTAGTCGGTGTGTTTGCTGTAAAAGGAAGCTACCTTCCAAATTTCAGCTTTCTGGCTTCAGCGGTTTCGGCTCGGCGATTATGAATCAGTCAGTCAGTCAGGTTAAGCTCTTTTATAGGTATAGATAGAAAAATAATGCGGCTGCATGGTAGTAGCCCTCTTTGCTTTCTGCGCACTAAGTTGAGGGTTCGATTCCCTCCTAGGTCATACAATTGTGTGATGAATACAAATGTTTCTTCTGTGTCTGGGTATAATAATAATAAGATAACAGGTTTTATCAGTCATCTGGTCACCATAATACAACCTTGGCATAGTTTGGGGCTAGATGGTGTTGTGTGATTTGTCCACCATTTTATTAAGGTTCTAAGGTTCATAGGTTCCTTAATAATAATAACTAGCGACCAGCCCCGGCTTCGCACGGGTGCAATGTTGATACTAAATATACTACTGATACTAAATAGAATGTCTTTATATACAACGTTAGAAGATAACATAAAAAAAAAGAAAATAACATAACCTTATACCATCACGGACTTTTTTGTAGCCCTTTTTAAGGTGTACAATACTGTAGTATATTATTTTGATCTATCTCGCAGGGTTCAGCCAGCAGCGTTTGCAATGTAAGCGCAAAAAAATGAGTTTATATACGACATCACATTAGAAAACTCTAAAATGATCAGTGTTTCTCTTCTATATTATGCATATATTATACATATAAACCTTCCGCTTGAATCACTCTATCTATTAAAAAAACCGCATCAAAATCTGTTACGTAGTTTTAAAGATCTAAGCATACATAGGGACAGACAGAGAGCGGTAAGCGACTTTGTTTTATACTAGATAGATAGATAGATACAACATTTATTTGATAAACCAGCACACACGTACAATCGATGGTACCATTGTACATAATGGTAAATACATAAAACTTTAGGTTAGATACTAGGTACTTAAAACTAAAAGTGCATGTGTGTTGCAATATCAAAACGGTCATAGCTCAGCGATAATATTGCTTAAGAAGCAAACACTGATTTTCAGCTTTTACCCTCGAGATGACGAGTCGAAAACTATGTAGTAACTATGTACTATGTAGTGATAATACCGGACATTTCATCCGTCAAATTTCAAGTTATCAATTTTAATGTGCTTAATTTTTTTAGGCTGAATTTTAAAAGGAAAGTAATCAAAGCTAGAAAGGTTTACTAGATTGTTTTAAGAGCTATATGAACTGATTTATAAATCTTAAATCCTATATTATAATAAATGTGAAAGTAACTCTGTCTGTCTGTCTGTTTGTTACGTTTTCACGCCTAAACCGCTGAACCAATTTCGATGAATTTTGGAATCTCTATTCCAAAATTCATCGAAATTGGTTCAGATGGGATCTTTGAGAATGACATAAGCTACTTTTTATGGAGGTACCATGCGTGCGAAGCCGCGGGCAGCAGCAAGTAAAATTATAAAAGCTCTATACTAAATTGTTTTATTTTACAAACTAGCTGAGCGCCCGCGATTTCTTCTGAGCAGTCTGAACTTATCTTTAATAGTTAGACATACAAGTATATAGTCTCGCAGATTTGTAATGAGTATTCTAAACATTTCGTACCTACATTATTTTAAAACTAGTGGCTCTGTGAGCTGTAGACCTCGCGAACATTTTTAGAAATAAGTGAAATATAACTTTTTTTACGTTACTCCCATATCTCCGCCATGTTGAAAAATTTTAAAAACTGAATTGACACAAAAATTCTATATAGTTATAGTTATTAACCTGCTCACATAATTTCACGAGAATCGGTTGAGAAATGCGACCTGTAGAGGAGAACATCCGGACAGACATACGAAAGCATTTTTGCCTAAGCTGAAACGGAGACACTCGCTCGGTCAATAATTACGTTTATAGGTAGGTAAACTTTAGATACCTTGAGTTATATTATAACGATTTTCGTAGGGTTTACTATTAAAAAAAATACAGCTTATGTTACCGTAGATAAAGTACCTTCATTACATAGTATAAAACAAAGTCGTTTCCCGCTGTCTGTCTGTCTCTATGTATGCTTGGATCTTCAAAACTAAGGAACGGATTTTGATGCGGCTTTTTAAATAGATAGAGTGATTCAAGAGGAAGGTTTATATGTATAAAACATGCATAATATAGTAGAGAAACACTGATAATTTTAGAGGTTAACGTATATGGGTTCAACGTATTAGAAATACTGAGCTACAGCAACGCGTGGCCGGGTCAGCTAGTTCTATAATATGTGACTGAATATTTAAAATCGGCTAAGTAGTTTATGAGTTTATCCATTACAAACATTTATTTTTTTAATTATTTTCCACTTAAGTTTTTATTTTGATCTACGTGCCTTAGACCGGCTCTGACTAGGTACGATCTAGTCTTTGATATGCATTTAAATCCATTTTATCTTCCGAATTAGGCCAAGGACGGCTGATGTTCACTGGCCCATATGGGAATTCATTCAATTACAAGTTTGGACATTGCATTGAATAATTCAATCGTAATAAAACGGCAATTTGACTGTATCTATTATTACCTATGCACTTTGCAGTCAACTATTCTGTCAGTAGATACAATTGAAAGGAGGTTGAGTTAATTTCGATACATTGTATAAATAGCTACCTATACGATCTTTTTCAGTTGGTGTATTGCACCATGGAACAAGTACCTACTTTTGAGTGTTTTGTCTAAGTATTTTTTAAACTTTCGCGATCAGAATGCATAATGTTTTAGTAGTTCACGGGTTTCCGCGTATTATGCGGTCTATTACCGAAACGTCGTGAACGGGAGTCGTTCGTCAACTCGCACCGAAAAACTCGTACCACGTGGTACCAGTTGACGAATTTCAAAAATAATATTGTTTTCGCTGTTCAACTCGTACACCTTTTTTTTGTATTAAGTTTATTCGTCAAGGGACACTCAGCAAAGCACCTTCTTCTAACCATCATTCTACTCCCAATGAACGGTTTTTGCGGCTACGGTTTTTGCAATATATTCGAAATATCGAACCGAATAAATTAAAACGTTAAACAAGATACCTATATACCCGTTAACTACTAACCCTGTATATTATAATCACATAATGTTCAACGACTGAATCATTAACTTCACTTAAGAAGGGTTGATCGTGATCAAGTGTTTTTGTATAAAATTGTTAATGGCTACAGTGGCCTCAATTCTGTTGGCACCAACCTAACTAAATTTAGCTAAAATAAGATTTAGAATGTCAAATGAAACTTTGGTATTCTGCTATTACCACTTATCCTAATTTAATGTTATCTAATTTAATTAAGCGTTCCTAATTAAGTTAGATGGTACCAACCGAATAGGCTTCACAAATGCTATGACTAACTAAAATATATTTTAGATAATTCCTAATTTTAGAAACGAACCAACCGAATTGCCACCATTAACAGTATTTATTTATTAGGTGAATTTTTATCGCTAACAGCGATCTCTGCCAGGCAACCTTTGGATGGACTGGACTATAAATAAACAGAGAAGGGGCATGTTGGCGTGGTGTTTATTTATAATTATATACTTCCGTAATATGAAAATAAACTTTAAAATATACTGATATTAATAAATACATACACAATAGGTATAATAATAAACAGATAAAATCATAGCACAAAAGTGGGTATTATGTATGATCAACATCAACAATACAGAAATAATTAGGTATAACAGCACGACAAATTGTTTCATGACCATGTTCTTGAAATTAGGGAGAGACTTGGCCTTTCTAAACAGTCTAATAAATCGAATACTGAAATTATCAATTAACATCCCGAACCTATCTGATCAGAGCATTAAATCTCGACAGCCCAGGTAAGGTGTTAATAATAATATATTTATTTATTCAGTCAATAATAGTCCATGGTGTTAGTATGCACTTAAAACTAGGAGAACGTGGTATTTAAAAAATACCAGTGATTTAGTCCTCTGTATGAGTTTCACCAAAAAAACTCAAATGGAAATGGACAGGTCACTTATTGAGAAAGCACAAGGAAAAATGGACAAAAGATGTAATGGAATGGTATCCTAGAAATGGGAAAAGACAAAAGGGACGTCAAATCAAGAGATGGGAAGATGATTTACCGAAAGGATGGAGAAGATTAGCACGTGACAGAGAGGAGTGGAAAAAATTATGGGAGGCCTATGTCGTAGAGACAACCTGACCAACAAAACGGTTGCTGAAGAATGTTTTTATTTATTTTTATTTTCTTTATCTTTAAATCTAGTTTATTAGATTAAAAAATTAGATTAGTCAAAAAAATTACTGGAAATTGGTCAGCGAATAAAGGCTTTTATTATTTTTAACCGACTTCATCAAAAAGGAGGAGGTTCTCAATTTGTCGGAATATATATATATATATTTTTTATGTATGTTCACCAATTACTCGAAAACGCCAGAACCGATTTGAAAATTTTTTTTTTTTTTTAATGGGTATACTTGATAGGTGGTCTCATTTAAATTTTATCAAAATCGGTCTAGCTGAAAAATCAACAAAAATCTAAAAATTGTATACATGAACTTCGATACCACGCTGTCTCATTGGAGCAGTGCGTTAATCTGGCCTACCCATATTATATATATACAAAATACATCTACTTTCCACTAAAAATGTATTATAGGCTCAAATTGCATTCAATGAAGTCGGTTTCTTTTTAGTTTTTAAAACGTAATTATATTATTATGAGTTTCCCCACCAGAGGACAATTATAATAATTAGCAATCGCGGCAGGATGATGCGCTATAGCAGCAACAAAAAAACGGGTTTGCGTGCAAACAACGTCATAAAAGATAGCCGAGTCTAGCTGCATGTTTATTTTATTTTTTTATAAGGTCTTTAGATAGGCGGTACTTACTCTGGTTTCAATCCATTTTTGTTATGATTGTACTTTATATGGACCCGCGAATTAACGACAAAAAAAATAGGTTAAATCGGATGGTGCCAACTCGCGGGTTTACGCGAGTTTCATATCCGCGAGTTGACGAATAAGTCAGCTGTACCACAGACTTCCAGAATACAGAGATGTTCAGTACGCTTTGAATATGGTAACTTTCACAGGTACACCGAGCAAATCTGCGGGCCAGCATGTTAATACCCACGTTTGGTAGGTAGGTAGCTACTTAGCTGCGAGTAGGTATCATGTAAGTTTAGCTCTTAACAAATCCCTGATAGCGAGTTCAAAACATTTCAGATAGTGTTTTTTATCATGTGATTATTAAAAATCAGTGTTGATTGGTAGCTTTATATTAAGTTATTTAGCGGAAGGTAGTCATCAGTCGCGAGTCAACATTAAAACTACAAGGTACGTTACGTGATAGCCAGCTTTTTTATGATTAAAATACATTGTTACCTATTTTAACCGACGTCAAAAACGGAGGAGGTTCTCAATTCGACTGTATTTTTTATGTTTGTTACGTGATAACACCGTCATTTATGAACTGATTAAAAAAAAACAGATTTCATGTGAAAGGATATACTTTCCGATTGGTCCCATATAAATTTCATAAAAATCGGTTCAGTAGTTAGGTTTTTAAATAAAAAACTGTAAAACGTACGTCATCCACTCGGATGAAATGAAATTTTGATATTTTGCTTGTTTTATATATGATGTCGGTTGTCTTTTTAGTTTTAAAACGAAATTATATATTTGATATGGCGGCAATTCGGCAATTATTGATTTAACTTACAAAATATGATGCGTCCTTTGAGGCGCAGTAGGCGAAGGCCTTCGCCCACTGCGCCTCAAAGGACGTCTATAATTTAATAAAAGGCTTTCTACTAGCATACCATTACCAGCATACCTACCTATTAATAAGTAGATATTAAAAAAAATACCAAAAGCGTAGGTATAGCGTATTCGCTATTCGTTTATCGAAATACCAATCGTCCCAAACAATTCAACAACATCTAGATGGTTCTTACCAAAACAAAAGTAACAAGGTAAATGTTTTTTTTAAGATTAGTTATAAATCAGTAGGGTGAACTCATCTAACTTCGTGACAAAGGCATTTGAGTAATAAAATACCTAGAAATTATTAATTACTTTAATTCAGACTTAGCATGAGTTTTAATCAGTCTTTTATGAGAAATATAGGCACAATTAATCACATTTTTTTCTAGAAACCTAAGAGTTATACCAAATTTACTAAAGCAAGTCAACTTGCCTAATTCCGTGGTGACCTCGTTAAGTCCGTGATAGCTACTACTTTAATTCTGATATAACGGAATTAGGCAAGTTAACTTTATTTAAGTTGTACAAAATTAATATCATAAAATTAACAGAAACATAAAAAACAAGATAAACATTTAAGTAATATCATCTAGAATTATTCTTCGGCGTAACACAAATCACACTTAAAAATCGTCGCATTAGCCTCAAATTCTTGACTTCGGCAATGTACATTCTTGCATCTCAATAATGTAGGCCAGTATCTTTTGTTCTATTTTAACAGGTTACGCAAACGCATCTTGATTACCCTCTCGTAGAGTTTTGTACTTCGTTAGGTACATTTTCTTTTAACGTCGACCATGGAATCTTGAACTCCTTAGAAGCTCGGTAAACTGTCATTGTTGAATTCAAAACATTTTCAACGGCGGTTTTGAGATCGACCTCCGAGTACTTTCTGTTCTTCTTGGGGTCATCCATGATATCTGAAAGTAAACAAGCAAATTGTAATAATAAATACATACCTGCTTAGATTTTAGTGTCTGTTTAAATTTACAGCTTGTAATAATAAAACAAATGCTGCGAAATTTGGTAATAAAACTACTCACGTAATTGGGTGACAAGTCCAAAAAAATTACACTCAATTCCGTGATAGCAAAATATATAAAATTGGCCCAAAGTCGTCATTTTAATTAAGCCAAGATAAAACTAATAAAATAATTTATATATCTTATATCTTGTCTACTAAACTCAAAATAAGACAATACTTTCAGTTAAAACCAGAAATAATTGTACATAACTACTATAATTCTGTGATAGCACAAAAACCACTCAACCGCTAAAACGCTAATATATTTGACGAACAAAATAAGCTCTAACACTAAAACGACACAGAACTATGCCGAATTTTTTACTACCACATCAAGGAAATATCAATTACAATGCACTTTATTAGAAAAAAGCTAAGAAATCGGTTAAATACTTACATAAATACAGCAAAGTTCGCCACCAATTCACAAACACTGCCGAAACCGGCGAGATTTGCGCGCGAACTTACAAAACCGTTAATTGTTGCTCACTCGCTCACTAGAGCGTCCCCAAACTTTTCAGACGAATTTGAACTTTATTACTGAGGCATAAGGTTGTAATTAAAGTCATTCATTTCACTCGTACTGCCCTATGATAGCGCTCAAACCAAATATCACCGAATAAGGCGAGTCACAGAATTAGATGAGTTCACCCTATGATAATCCTATTCGAAGTTGCTGTGATATTTTTTTCTTATGCTTACTCACCTATAAGATTCCATCAAAATGCATGTATTTTGAAAACTTTTCTCAAACAGCGGTCTAGCCGGTTAGGTGGCGACACTGGCCTAGATCAAAAATGATCACTTCAACGTCTAAGATAAGAACCTTTATGCTTGCAGACACTAAGTATTGTATGTAAATATTGTATAATAAAAATATAATAGTGACGAATCACTGTATCAAAAAACTGTTGACGGAACATCGTATATTTATTGTTTTACATTATAATAGTGTCTGCAAGTAATAATGCCCTCAGATTGAGTCTGACTACAAGGGTTCCTCGTTGTACTTCAGAATCCTAAAAACAAATCCTAAAGAGACAACAACCATTATTACCCTATCATTACTTCTGATTCCTATCAAACGATTCTCCAACTCAATCAACAAGTGATCAGTGAACATGAGCTGACAACGACCTAGGTACCTAGGTACGTCCACCAACCAACTCCGGAAGAGCATTATTACGAGCCGAATTGTATTTTCAGTATGAAATTGTTACTCGTGCTGATGGTATGCGCTGTGGCCGCCGCGGCGCCCAAGGTCCATAAAGTGGAGTCTCTCCAACGAACAGGTAAGTTCTACTTCCAACTGTTTACATTTTATTTTCGTAAATACTTTTTTTACATTGCAGTACATTAATTAGTATTTGTAAACGGATTACGAGTTTTTTGACAATCTCTGACTGAATTGAGGTGAACTTTTCAATCAATCGAGGTTTCGACTGGCCAATAACGTCCCCAGCGATTCAAAAGTCAAAAGTCAAAAGATACTTTATTCAATACAATCACAAGGATCACTTTGAAACGTCTTACATACTAGGTGAATTTAGGTGCCAATTCATCCTAACCCAAGCCCGAGAAGAATTGTTAAGAAACTCGTCCTTATCCTAGCGCTTTTTTATATGATCCATCTTATAACTACCTTAACTACGAAATAAGTACTAATACAAGAGAGTTTATACATTTCAAGTGTGTCGGTAGCTGTCTGACGGCAGAGCGACATGAGGCCATGCATTCTTATCAATAATATAGTCATTTATATTATAATTGTGGATGTATGATTCGTTGAATTAACTTTTTTTTTTGTCGATACTCTAGCACAAAGTCAGCTGATTTTGAGCTCGATTGAGAGACTGTCAAAAAACTCATAACTAAATCGTTAACTTTACCTTTTTCAAGTCTGACAAAAAGAAGCTCTATGTTATTGCAAAATGCATTCTTATCCCCAGATCTACAAAATGATTCGGAGAACTTTAACATCCTGGTTAACGCATTGATCCGCCAACTGTTTGCGTACATGCGCCGCATCATCAATAACGGATCCGATATCTTCGGCATCCCCCCTCTTGACCCCCTCGAGCTGGATCACTTCCATCTGGTTATCCCTGCTGGACTTATCAAGTAAGGGTCCTGGTGTTGCCGGAGACATCCTCACATTAAATTTTAGATAGACTAATTACCTATGGAGAGGAACAAAATATGTGGTAAAAATGGCCGTTATTTTATTGATTTGACTTAGATAGATTTTAGATAGAACTACTTAGATGCTTGGTTTTTTTACAGCTCCAAAGGACAGTAGACATTAGTATTAATTTATTGATACCTATACAAGTGATCCTATCAGTATAAAAACCAAAAAAAAAACGAGTTAACCTTTCATTCTTGCTATGCTTAAAATAAAAGGCGTTTACAGTTTACTTTATTTGTAATTTTTTTATTGTTTCACAAACACATTTCGTAAACCTAGAATACATGTAAAAAATAGCGAATAATTCTGTGTATTTTCTCAGATATTATTGTATTTTATGGGGAAAGTGTAGGTACCTTGAATTTCACCTACGTAGGTACATGGGGGGACCTACCCATGGTACCTACGTATACTTATGTAAGTTCTTTCCCAATCTTTCAGCTTGGATTTGAACCTGAAGGATATCCATGTCTCCGGAATCGGCGGCTTCGTAGTTCACAACAGCGACTTGAACCTGTCTTCAATGACTTTTGACCTCGACATCTCCGTTCCCACTCTTAACATTCGCGCTGGTGAGTGCGTTTACCGATTTTTACTATTTTATTTACCTACCTGGCCATGAACAAATGTAACTTACTGGTGAAAGAATTTTGAGTTTAAAAAAACGCTTTTTTTTTTCAAATAACTCATTCAAAAATTCAAAACACGGTTAGCATCAAACGATGTCGACATTCGTATCATGATATTAATCCTTATCCAAGTATCCAACTAAATAGTTCTCTTAATATTGTTATCATCACCCTTTTTTAAGCTACATTCTGTTCAATCCGTCCTAAGGTTGTCTGGCAGAGATCGCTACATAGCGATAAGACCGCCCATTGTACTACCGACTAGCAAAACATTGTTATTTTTGTTTCTACTTGTATATTTGGTGTGCAATAAAGTATTATCTATCTATCTAGTTTCATAATCAAGATAAATTTTCTATTATAAATTATTCGTTCAGAAGTTACGAAGACCATAAATACTATAAATAAAAATGCCGATTTCTTTCTTTAGATTTAGTTTTTTTCCGAATTCTTATAAATAGTTATCTACACATTATATTTATGTATTGAATAGTAGTTATGTAGTCATTTTATTTATATTTATTATAATTATTTAAAACTTCAAAACAATCTATAAATACTTAACACAACAACCGTGGTGTTTCTCAAACGCTGCGCCGCTGCCGCGTGACCAAACAACTAAAAATAGGTACCGAAATCTGTAATCCGTGGACTTGAACTATGTTTCACGATAATTACAAAAATTACAACTCTGTGATTACAACTCCTTTTAATTTAGTGGTACCTAAATATCGTTAGGAAATAAGAGCCTCTTGCCATTGGTCGCGTAAACTTTTTCACTCCCGACTCAAGCTGATTTTGAGCGGGCACCTAAACCGATCGAAGTGCTCAAAAGCTCCTACGTCCCAAGGCTCCCAGATGTACTTTGATCACACATGATCGATACCTAACGTATTCAGTTGGTTTTCAGTTTTTTGTAAGCAAATATTAATTTCGTTTCAGGTGAATACGACTTAATTGGTGACATGTTCACTGCTATTCCTCTGTACGGGAAAGGAAGGGCTATGTAAGTTACCTACCTAAGTGTTTTTTCAGTAAATCAAAAATATGGTAGTACCTACCTACCTAAAACTTTATGAAGCTTTTTGAACGCGTTACGGCGCCAGTCTGTCTTCCGTTTCTCTCGCGCATACGGCAGCGGTAGGCAGGCTCCTCCTCTCTCACTCTAACCCACAGCGCTAGTTAGATTAGTTTATGTTATCACTTCTGTCGCCCGAGAAGCACACGTTTTTTTTTTATTTGTAAAATCCGCCCTCTCGGTTTCTTGCAATCAGTGAGAGTGATAAGGGATGGAAGTGGAAGCCTAGAATGGGCACGCCATTTGATTTGACCAATAGCGCGCGAAGTGGTAGAGTGGCAAGGTGGCCTTCCGATCGTACCAACCCATTTTCCTGAGATATCCGGGAGCTGATTACGAGTTTTTTGACAGTTAAAAATGAACATTTCGATGTTCAACACTATGACTCGCCTGTCGGGATTTTCGTTTGTCATTTCATGAATTTTATTCAGTAATCTTAGCGGAATAAATTGTGACTACAGGACAAGTATAGACAATTGAATTATTTGATGAGGCAAATGTTTGTACCTATGATCTGCAAGTATTTGTCTCGGGTCTGGGTGTTTCTATGTATGATATGAATACATTTACAAAAAAAGTATATAAGTAGTAGGTATATCAGTTATGTCGTACCCATAATCGAAGCTCTGCTTACTTTGCAGCCAGATTATGCTGTGTGAAATGTCCGGGATTATTTATTTATTTATTTATTATATTTGTATTATGGTGCAATGTGATTGGAACGACGAGGAATCCCGAGAAAGTTCAAGACGGCCATTCCGCAATGACGTCCATCGACTAAGACTTTTTTGACAAATAAACACTTGACACTGGAAAAATTGTTGACAAGACAGATGCCATTATAGGTAGAAAAGAAGAAGAAGAAGAAGACTTGCAGAGTTCGATTCCTTCGCAGGGCACACATTACATATTCTGTGTTTGGGTGGCAAACACTGCTTAGTACCATAGGCATGTATTTAAATATATAGTACTCTATCAGTCATCTGGTCACCATAATACAAGCTATGATGCTAAGTTTGGGGCTAGATGGTGTTGTGTGCGTTGTCCACCAATATTTATTATTATTTTTAAAGACAATTACAAAATACTCGTAATCCACTTACTGCCACTCTCATACTAAATTGTCGACAGGTAAGTAGATACAATAAAAACTTACAATGCTATGCACGGTAATGATACTTTCACTAGAACCTATTAATTATGTACATAACATATATCTACCTATAGCGCCCTTAAAGTATCTAATAACTACCTACGCACTTTTTAACAGACTGCTCATTCTGACTGTATTTTTTGTTGTCCAGATTCATTGCAGAGGGATTCCGGTTCCAAGCTAGGCTTAAACTGAAGCAGTCCGTTGATGGACAATCTGTTCTCATCGATACAGTTGAAAATCCATCCTTCGTTATTCCTTCTTTCAAGGTAACATGACATTTTTTTACATCTCAAAATAGAAAAAACCAAATTTAAGTGTCAACAACAAAATTACAAAATGAGTTTTTGAACGCATTTCCTTTCAGCAAAAATCAAAAATTATCATTAAATTCGTTTGAAATAATTACATTTCAATCACAGAATATCTTAAAATGTATATATTTTAAACTAAGTATTTTCTAGCCGGAATTAGACAATTACATTATAAAACCTTACCTATTAATACCTACTTACATAATTACGTTTTAAAAACTAAAAAGACAACCAACTTCATGTATAAAAAAGGAAAATATTAAAATCTAGTATCATCCAAGTGAATGACATATATATATTTTTTTTTTTTAAAACCTAACTACTGAACCGATTTTTATGTAGGTAATTTATATAGGACCAATCGGGAAGTATATCCTTTCACATGAAATCAGATTTTTTCAAATCGGTTCATAAATTACGGAGTTATGAGGTAACAAACTCCTTTTGTCGGTTAAAAACAGAGTTCAGCTGGGCGATTATGTAATTTTGATGCTATCAAAACATTGATACTAACGGCTTTCATTTATTTATGTGTTAATAATAATACTAACTACCTAACTCATTTAATAATTCAGGTAACATAGATTCATAGATATTAAGTAAAATCTTAGGGCTAAGATAGTCGATAGGCAGATTCAGTTTAATTTATATATGTAGATGTAATTTATTATAGGTAGATTGGCTGACTATACCAGAGGTAATGCAAGGCAACAACTAGACCTTGAAAATAACATTTTTAATTCTAGTCCGACCTGACTGGAGCCATTGGAGGTGGAGACATCGACGGTATCGTCAACGCTATGATAGAAGAAGTGGTATTTGATTATGTGAATCGCTTTTCGGGAGCGATATCTCTGATCGCCGGAGCCGTCGTACCAACCGCGCTGAACCCTATCTTATCCCAGCTTGACACTTGGAAGTACCTCGCCCCTCTCATGCCTAGAGCATAAACTACGCTACCTACCCACATCCAAGAAGACCTACCTACGTAGGTACACCTTACCTATAGTAAGGTGTTATTTTTGGAAAATCAACTATATGTAAATATTCTTCCCTGTATCTAAGTAAATAAAAACTGAATACTTATCTAAATTTTTTTGCGCTAAATAATTGTAAATCTAGCCAAATAAGCTAATGAGTAATTTTGTTTTGACATAATTTTATAAAATAAATTATACTAAGAATGTGTCCAATAGCACTTTTCTTACAGTCTCTAGTTAAGGGGAATACACTTTTTTCTTGTGTTTTTATGTAGTTACTTAGCACTTCACTTTTGTTAAACTACACTTACTCAAATGGCTTGTTCCGTTTGACCCTTCTTACAACTTATCTACATGACTATTAATTGAATACCTCCTTATCCATTTCAAAAAATACCTACAGTACTTACTCGTATATTATATGTGTTAGTTTATACATAAAAATATTAGTGGACAGTGCACACAACGCCATCTAGCCTCAAACTAAGCATAGCTCGCATTTTAGATCATATCGTATTAAACGAAATTTTAGTGGTATCTGCTTCAATAACTACTTATTAGCATGTAGATTCAGAAACCCTCACAATAAGTACCTACATTTAAATATAACTTTTGCAGAGGCTCTCTCCATTTAGCCATCTTTAAACTCTTAGGTTTCCGTTATCGACCAATAACTAAGGTTTAGCATATTACATACAAAAAAAACAGGAAAATGATAGAAATACGAGATATTTTATTAGTTAGATCATTATTTAATTCCTCCAGTCCAGTAGGTACCTAAGAATACCCCTATAGGTACCTAATAATTAAATAAAACAACATTAATCCTCAGTCCTCGTCCCAGTCATCAAACCAAACTTCTCTGCAAGCTCCCGAGATATCCCTCTGGAATCCATCAGCGCAAATTTCATATTCAAACACTACCGGAGAATCTTCAGAAATGGAACTCTTAATAACAATTTCTCCAGGTTCTTCTAGATTTTTATTCCCAGGTATGATACCTTGCTGTGACATCACAATCAAAGTAATGAAGAATATTACTGAATACATGACGTTAGGGATGGGTACACACAAGTCCGCTGTTGTAGGAGCACTGGGATTCGCAGCAGAAAATACGATTAAGGACTTCCTTTCCACACCCACGTATCTGGCCAATTTGTTCATGATAGCGTTTGATAGGTATTAAGATAATTGGGGCATTCTAGGAGCATTTAGTGAACTGAGATCCCACGGGTAGCTACGTAGTACTTATCATTGTGTGTACCGCTCTACAATAGTTAACCAGCATAGCTACGAAATAATTGTGATCCAAAGAAAATGCTTATTTTTTTACTTTTTTCTAGGGTTTTTTGTTTTTGGGATATGCATATAGTTACCCTATATCTATATGGCAAAATAAAAATAAAACATTTTAATAAACACATTTTGTTACTCATTTTGTTGTTCTTTTGATTGCCGTGACTTGATTTTGTGACGCCCCCTCTACCTAGTACTACTCCTCGATACACCTAACTTTTTTTTTCGCCTTCTCTACTAATTAAAAGTACCTAACTTAATCCCAAATAACTACATGTTATTATATAATATAATTTAAATCCCTAAACATACTTTGATCTATTATTAATTTGGCCAACGATTCGTCTAGTGTTTGTGATTAAAATCCTACGTTGTGTTTCGAATATAGTAACTCTGATTCTTTAGGAGAATTATGTTGAGATATGTATTTAAAATATTATAAACTTTATTATAAAAAGAAACAAAAAAACAAAGTAAAAAAATGAGCCTCTATAATGAAGAATATCTTTGATTTGCCTACGCTGTGTCTCGATATTAACGTTAATAATTATATTAATTATTGTCCTTTAGTGATATTTTAAAACTGCATAAAGTAAATAAATATTATATATCCAATCTAGTATTACTGTGAAACCTTATTATAACGGTTTAAGTTATTTCAATATTTTAATACGATATTAGTTCTTGTCATTAATTGTTACTTTGTATATCAAGCTCCGCACGCGTGATATCTACACAAACAGCAGCCTATATCATTCCCCAAAGTCGATCTATCTTTTTATCAAAATCCATCAAAATCAATTCAGCCGCGACAGACAGACAGACAGACAAACATATTCACTTTCTCGATAATATAATATAGATAACAATTTCGGTAATTTCAGTAGTTAAGCAAGGTAATCATTTTTGTTCTATATTACTACTTGCTAATAGCAGCTTATGTCGAATTTGTCCCACATTGATATATTTTATTGCGGCTTAGATCACTAGCCCCTCCTCGCTAGCGATAGTAGGTTTCTTTCCATGTGACCTGGACAGCCTTCCTCCGCAATGGACAATTTCATGTCCCAAGGGAACTCTAATTTTAATTTTGACAACCAAACAAAACAGTTACTTCAGTAATTAGTATGTCTGTCATGGTTCAGCAAAGGGGTATCAGAGGGCTTAATCTTTTATCAAAACGTCCATGTAGTAGGTCGGTCCAACACATTCAAGGGCATTTACTTTACTTTTGTCTGCAAGCAACTCACATACCATCCATCCACTGGTTAACCTTCTAGTATCGCATCTTAGAATGCAACTGAATACATAGAAGAGCCCTGCCTAACTCCTATCCTACTTGGCGAAGTTCCCTAATCCTACAACACAAGAATCTTACCCTACTCGACCCTAATACAGATTATTATCTAATACAATATGTTGTGATTTTATTTGTTAGGTCCGTAGAGTAAAGAAGATTTATAATGTGTGCTAGATATACCAATTATATGAATAGTTTAACTTTAATTTCATGAATAATATCAAATTTGGATAGCTTAATTCTGAGCCTTGAGAGATATTTCTCTATACTATTACTAGGTATAAGTCTGAATTAGATAAAATTATATCAACAGTAATATTCATACTGACTCTTCGTCGATAGCAGCTTTAGTCTTTCCATAGATTCAAGCAAGCTAGAAGGTCTTTCGCCTCAAGAGTGTGATAGAACTTATCTAATATGATTATTAATTATCCATCCATTAAATATGTACCACAATGTACAAATAATGAACATTTGAATCCAAGGTATAGGAAATCATTATTCCATTTCATAAGAATTTATAATTGCTTTCAACTAGACATTTATTATCTAGTGCAATGTTTCAGCTAAACCTTTAGTAAATAATTGGTATTACTATCTCATTGGATAATTGAGTTTATAAGTTTAATAACTTTTAATCAATGATAGTTTTCCCCACTGATTCGCGCACCGATTTAGTATACAGATAAACTACGTAGTCCTACGAGAACCATAAGTAGATTTATACTACTGTATAAGTATAGATAATAGTAATTCGACAACCTTGGCAAACTGGTCAAATTGTGTTGTGTACCTGATGTCCTACCTAACCTAATCTGGTGTGTGAAACAGCAATACTGGAAGCAAGCTTCGTACATTTAATTGTGTATGTCACTCATCAGGGTGCAATGATGAGCTACCTAGCTGCTAATTGGGGGACAGCGAGTTGTAAACCTTGACTTTGTACCTACCCCTAGTACGTCCCTACTATCTACTTCCGACAGACCGAAGTCCTGGGATGTCTTCCATAGATTAAAGGCAATATAATGTGCAAGTATATAAATAGATAAAGATAGACTATGCCGATTGCTTCTGTTAAGTCCGGTTCTGCCTTCATTACACAGAATGCAACCAATCATAGGGAACCATTAAACCGATCCTCAGGAGCGGTAAAATCTGGCTCTAGGCTCGTTCCGAGAGGTCCTGGGGGAACTCCTAACAGGGTGGGAAAGCCAGACTTGAGTATAACACCGCTAGGTTTCCATCTGACCCACAGACCATGCCGTGTAAGAGCCTCATACTATCACTTTGGCGAATCTTGTCTTCTTTCCGACTTACCGACCGGATAAACTATTACGTAACTCACACAATAAAATTATCACAGAAACAACGCACGACAAGACACCATGTAATTGTAGGAAACCATGAGAGAAAATTCTACCGAAAACGTTCAGCTCGACCAGCCTCACGCGTCCCCTCCTATTCAGAATGTCAAAATCCGCCATCTTCTTTTTCATCTTTTTTTTCTCTTTTCTTTCTATTTTCAAACACATTCGAAATTTCGATTCCATTTCAATTTACGTCCCAACCTCCGTGGTATAGCTAAAAACCTCTTTACTAAATCAAGCCCTAAATTAATTAAAATTTCAATTTATTCCCAACTTTATGTAGTTATTTCATGATTTATATATTATATCGTTAACATAAATCGATTTTAATTTATCTATTCTAGTTTTAATATAGCTATTTAATTGTTTACCCTTTCGAATTCAACCTCCTTAGAGATCTTCCCGTCCCAAATAATTCTATCAATAATATATTAATAGAAGGATAGATTATTCTATCTTATAGAATCAAATTCTATTTTATCTTACTAATTCAAATCCAGTATTATTTATTATTATACTCTATGGGTCGTAAGATATTTCTAAACCATAGTCTATAATCTTAGTATTAATTACTTTTTGCTAGCTTTCACTCACGGACCTTGACAATTGCATACATCAGCCATAATCCGTCTATGGTATAGTCTGCCATGACAGATGCTTTGTTTATTTACATTGTAATGAATTACGCACTATTTTATTCAATAATTAAAGATCTGAGATAGAATTGCTGGTAAATCTGTTCTGATAAGAATGACCCATGTATGCCTACGTGATATTAATAAGGTTTGTACCCAAGCATACTATAATAATTGTGAACCGTAACGGAATTACCTACGTTCCGTTACAATTTGCCTTTTTCAGTTTACCTTTGAAGAATTCAATGCTTTGTAGAAAGCGCGCCGTCGACCGAAGCCAACGTGTCCAAGACGGGAACCGTAGCGGGTCCGGAATAAGTGGTGCTACGCGACGAAGCGGTGTCGTAGCGGTTGCTACGGTTTTTCGTTCTTCTGTGATCTCGGTTGGTAATTTGCGATGGTTTGTGTTTATAGGACATTTCTCTTCATTTTGTAAAAGAAATTCTGGGCTGATGAACCATCGATGTGACGCGATTGCAAACACTGCCTCAGGGTATTTTTCAATGAAATTGTTTGCGTTTGCGTTCTTTGCGTGGATAGCTGAACATTTTGATGAAGCTGCGCCAAATATCAGTGACTTCATGATATTCTTGCGGTTGTTCGCTGTTTTTCTCTTTCCATAGAAATAGTAGGCTGTCTCTGTCTTTTTTCGTTATTTGAATCCTAAGGAACATTTCCTTTATATCGGCGGTTACAGCGATTTAGCCTTGTCGGAATCTTATAAGAACGCCGAATAGTGACTGTGGTGAGACGGGTCCAGTGAGTAGCGCGTCATTTAAACCTTTTTCTACGGTTCGTTCAGTAGCGTCGAAAACCTGTCTCATTTTTCCTTTCTGTGGATGTATGACGGCGAAGTGGGGTAGGTACCACGTTCGCGAAGAAGTTGGTTTTGCTAATGCTTTCTCTGCGTAGCAGCTTCGTAGCAAGTTTTGTATTTGTTCTGTGTATTTTGTTTTGTGAGTCTCGTCTTTTTTCATTTTTTTTTCTATACTCGTTTAGTCGTTTTACAGCACTTTCTCGGTTTGACGGCATTGTTTCGTTATCGGTTTTCCATAGTAGCCCGCATTTGAATCGGCCCTCCGGCAGGCGCTTCGTTGTGTTTTTTAAAATAGCTAGGGCTCTTTCCTCGAGATCGTTGGCAGGTTTTCTTCGAGATATGTCGATTGAGTCTACGTCGAAGTGACTTTTTATCAAGGCTTCGATGCTATCTTGTGGCTTGCAGGTGATGTGGTTGGAGAACATTATTGGTTTCACAGCGTCCGTTTTAAATCCGTGAAGTATCCATCCGAGCTTCGTAAGTGATGCTAATGGCTGATTTGCGCTGCCAGTCTTTAGCTCTCGTGTTACAATTAAATGTCAGTTGTCTTGCCCGATAAGTAACGAAGGTTGAATTCGTTTGTACGTTAATTGGTCACTGACCTCGGTCAGGTGTCGACAATCCTCTATTTCTTCGCTTTTCACTTGTTGAGAAGAGAGATTCAACTCTTGAATCGTATGTGTGGTTATATTTTCATAGCCTCTTTCCAGTAATCCTTTGATGCGTAAGTTAACTTTCTTAGATTTTTCGGCTTTCATTAGGTGACCGGTGACGCCCTCTAACGTGATTTCTCTCGTCGGTCCGTTTGCACCAATTTTTTCCTCAGTTTCGTCTAATAATAATGTTACTGTGGATCCCTCGTCAAGTAACGCTCCGACTGTTACAGTTCTATTTGGTCCTGATAATTCTACTGGTGTTATTTTTAGATAGGCTCGTGTTGTGCCGATGTGATTGACTGATACTATTTTATTGTCACTTTCAGTTTTGGGTGATTCTGCCTGTGGAACCGGGTCACTGTGCAATAGTGTATGATGTAGCGTCTTGTACATCCTTCTTTGGTGCAAGGTTTCGCTTTGCAGTAGATGCTACGATGACTTGTCTACAGACACTTGAAGCAGGCTTTGATTGTTTTTACGGTTTCCCAGCGTTCTTTAACAGATTGTGCCTCAAATTGGTTGCATTTCTGGAGTTCATGTTCTTTTTTACATAAAGGACATCGCATGTTCATAGCTGCGAAGACTATGTTCCTTTCTTCTTCGTATTCAGAATCTGATATGAATCGTAACGTGTCGTGTTGACTTTGCGAGGTGGCGGTCTGGTTTTAAAAGGTTATTTTTTGATGCGAGATTTGCTATCGTCTTCGAATATTTCGAATTGATCCGCGTTAGTGTTGAGAAATTTGGAAAGGGATAGCAATATCGGTTCACTTTCATGCGTTGATCTATATTCGTGCCATTCATGAATCTGACTATTATATTCATTTTTAACCGACTTTATCAAAAAGGAGGAGGTTCTCAATTCGTCGGAATCTTTTTTTTTTTTTTATTTATGTTCACCGATTACTCGAAAACGGCTGAACCGATTTGGAAAATTCTTTTTTTGTTTGAAAGGGCCCTCGAACAAAAAAAGAAAGAAAAGAAGAAAGAAAAAAACAAAGAAAGAAGACTTCACAGATGGTCCCATATAAATTTTATCAAAATCGGTCGAGCTGAAAAATAAACGAATATCTAAAACTTGTATACATCGATGATGTTTTCATGTATTTTGCATGAATATTTTATTTTGTATATTTAGCGTTGCGTTTATTTGGCCTACCAATATTAAAATATACAAAATACATTTACTTTCCACTAAAATTGTATTATAGGCTCAAATTTCATTTAATGAAGTCGGTTTCTTTTTAGTTTTTAAAACGTAATTATGTCTATTATTTTCTCGGATACGTCGTGGGAATATAAATATTCGATTTTGTTCATTTGTTTGATCGTGTTTACACTGTTCGCCACGGCGCTCGCGAATGGTCCGATTCCTTTGATATCATTGCCCATAGGTGGTAATCTCTCTAAGGTAGCGATTTCGATTTTTATCAGGAATGTTGGTCTTCCAAAACGTCGTTCTAAAGCTTGTAAAATTTCCTCAGGGTCTTGGCTCGTGTACATAAGTGATTTCACCGAGTCTCTAGCTTGACCTTTTATGGCTCTTCTTAGCCTAGCTACGTTCTCTATATCGGAAAAGTAAGTTGCGGTATCCTTGTATGTAGCGCGGAAAGAAATCCATTCTCGCGGATTTCCGTCGAAGAAGTGAAGTTCGTTGATATATTTTGGTGGTGCTTTTGGTGGTTTTGTGCTTTTGATCGCGTCCATGATTGCGGAGGCGAGATCGTCGATGCCGTTTTTCTTTCTTTGTTGTTGGTTTGTTTGACGGATTCGTCGACCCAGTCGGCGACTACATCTTCGTTGTCGATTTCGCTCAAATCCGAACTATCGTTGTCTTGATCATCAGTTGTACTAGCTAGCAGCTTTGTTTTTGCTAAGGCTGCTTCGACTTCTAACCGTTCTTTCTTCTTTTGTTGAAATTCCAGTTTTGCTAGAAGTTCCGCTCTTTTCTTGCTTGAACTCGCAGAGTGTCGTGATCCATCCGTACTACGATTTACCAACGTACCCTCCTATCTATCCTTGGGGTGTTTGCCCCTTCTTGTCTCTGTGCTCATTGTACTAGTTTCCGTACTTGTGGTGTATTCCGATGTATTTGAATTCTTCAGATTCCGCTTGTGTCTTGGTTTGGCTTCTTGTCTTGCGACTCATCCTCTTCTGAGCGGGGACTTGATTGCAGGCCCTACGGTCCCTACTACCCTAACAGTACCACTTGAGGGCCTCGAAAGGCACAACGAGCAGCGATGGATCGTGTAGGATAGGAAAGGTGGGAACCGCCCGACAGAGGGTGTTGTGAGCGGCTAAAGTGCTCGGCTGCGGGGGGATAGTCCCCACCGTCCGACGTGCCTTCCAGGAGGTCAGTTAGTTCGCACACACCGTATCGACGCCGGTCGAACTGAACGGTAATGCAGAGCCTTGAAAAAGGCAAATTACCGGTAACGTCGTCCGTTCCGCTACTCCCGCTTTACGGCGTTAAACCAAGCATTACCCCGTGTTGACACCGTTAGTGGCACCGTATTTCTCTTCAGGGAGCTCCGCCTCTTCTGTGATGTTCTGTGGCTGCTCCTCTTCTGGGATGTTCTGTGGCTGCTCCTCTTCTGTGTGGCTTTGCCGGCCGGGCTCCTTCTCCGCAGCAGTGTCTGCTGGCTGCTGCCAGTAGACGGTTGCACTTCACGGTGACGGCCTGCCACGACCTGTGCGACGTTGGTGCGCGTCTCCACGTCCAACAACACCCGGCGCCTCCAGCAGCGGTGTTCCAGTAGTCTCCGTACTACTTGAACCAAGATGCGTTCACTGGGGGTGTGCCAACAAAGGTGCGTTTGCTGGTGGGGCACACGAAGTACTGGTTCTGGTGAAATCCTCCTTGAAAATCCGGCTTGAATGGACCATTTACTGTGGCAGAATAGGTTGAGACTGCCACAAGCTGCGTAGAATTCTTCCTCTCGACGATCCGGTGCCTCCTATCTAGCCTACCTAGGTAGATAGGAATTCTTCTGGCCTGCCTGTTCCGGGTCTTCTTTATTCCTACTTCGCCCAGCCTACTCAGGGTGGTCTTCAAGGTTTCAGTAAAACACTTTTTCAATTTCTTCAGTTGTCCAGACTCGTGTGCACTGCGCGGCTTCGGTAAGTGACGGTTACGCCAAAATGCGCGAATATTTATAGAGCGTCGGTTCAGTGCGACGATGTAATGGCGCATTAAGCGTTTTATTAATACAAGTAGGTACAAAGTTACGTAAGTATAAGTTTTCATTATAACCTAAGAGTAAGTACTAGGTGATTCCTAAGTACAAGTGATTCCTAAGTATAAATGTTGTTGTTTTTTCTAAGGTAAGTATGGTATAGTTATAGGTCTTTATTAAAATATAGGCTATTTATAAGATCTAGAAAATAGGTAGGTAGAACGTTTGAATTTCTATAGGTCACGGCGTTTGGTGTTATCGACGATTGCCAACACTAGTGATACTACTATGTGTCCTTTGTACCATCAATGGTACTATTGATAGTACTAAGTGACCTTAGTACCATTAAAATAGAGTTCATACCGTGTATTTACTTTTTAGTTAAATCAGATCGAAACCAGTTGGTTAGGTTATAGAATAGAGTATAGAAAACAACGCGCATGACGAGCGAGCAAAGCGAGCGTGCCGCGGCAGCGGCCACCGGATCGCCAGAAGAATGTAGTTCGTCTGTCTAGATACATAACTCTGTCCAGTTGCTAACCTGTCCAGCTGAGAATATGTCCAGATGCTACGAAGGCATATAGGTTAGGTTAGGTTTGTTTTTAGAAAAATTGCGTCGTTAATTTTTTTGGTAAAAAAAAGTGAATACATGGTATAAACTAGTATCTATTTTAATGGTACTAAGGACACAAAGTTGTGTCATTTGTACCATCAATGGTACAAATCAATGCTACTACTGTACTGAACAAAGGCCTAGTTTTATATAAGCACTTAAATTTACCTAGTATGTAAAACGATTCAAAGTGATTCTTCTTCTTCTTCTTCTTTGTTTATGGCATGTGACATAATAATGCCAATTTTGCCAGTGTCAAGTGTTTATGTTTGTTTATGGTCAATGGCCCGCCAGCTAATGCCGGTCACATTGACCGGCACTAGCCGCAAGTCACGAATTGCCTCACTTTTCAGAAAAGCTTTCCAAAAGATTGCCACCATAACAAAGGCTGAAGCAAGATTCTCTGCTACCGGCATATATCCCCTGAACCCAGACATATTCACTGAAGAAGAGTTTCTTATAAAGAAGCTTTGATAGAAAAAGAAAAAAAGAGCAACAAGGAAAAATAAGAAAGACCACCTAAAGCTCTAAATATAAAAATGGTCAAAAAAAGAAGAAGTGATACTTCATCGAACTCTGATATTAATATGCCGGACGTACGTGATGATGACGATATAGAACACTGATATAGAAGATCAGAAAAATAAGTGTTTGTTGTGCAATGATTATGGTCGGCACAACGAACTGTGGTTCAGGTGCGTTCGGTGTGGGCATTGAGCTCACGCTTAATGCTCGGGATACGAATCCCTCAAAGACTATATTTGCGATTTATGCCTTTAAAATAACTGACCGGTATTCTCAGACTGCTGACCGGCATTGCCGCTATTTCGGGCAATATCGGTTCTATTGTGCCATGTGTTTTGAGAAAACTTATCTCATAGTTCTTAAGTATGATAGAATAATAGTTGAATTTAAGTTTTCCAAATAGATTTTATATAATAAGTTGTTTTTTTATATTTGTGTATAATTGTGCTTAGGTGACCGGTATTACCCGACATTACCCTAAAGCCCGTGTTTATCAAACTGAATGGGGATGACATTCTGTCTCTTTACAACACCATCACACAAATGTTTGTCCTGGGAGGGAATCCAACCCCCAACCTACAGCGCAGAAGGCAGAGTTACTACCAACTGAGCCGACTAATTATCAAACGAATAGGTATCTACTTATCAATCTTATCAATCGTCACAACCTGTGACACGATCAGAAGATTGACAGTTTCTCACAAGTTATTTCGAACCGGTGGTGCAGTGAAAAGTATTAAACCTGAAAGAATATTTAACGATATTATAAACGATGGGATAGTAAAATAAATAAAAAAACAACCTCATTAGAAATGCAATAAGTATATGTATAAAAATAATGCTACATAACCTATACATAAGCACGTTTTTATTAAAAAGTAAAACAATTTTAGTCTATATACTAAATAATTATAATCCTTAAAAACTTTTTGATCTTACCATTTTTAGTAGCTGATCACTTATTTAATTTTATAATAATTTTATATTTAATTATATATATATATATATATATATATTAACATTTGATTTGACATCTCACTTTGGTAATAAGCAACCCTCTTACAGAATGCAGGAAAGCGAGAGAAAAGAATAGAATAGAATAGAATAGAAAATATTTATTAAACGTTACATATCGAATACAGTGCGAATATAAAGATGTTACACATCAAAAGTTGTGTTTGACAGCAATGGTTGCGCAATTTTTATTTAGCGCCTATTGGAAATAATTGAGAGTTACTAAAAGGGGGTCGTATTTCTTCTGATGATTACATCATTCATTACATTACATTCTGTTACATCTCTACTGATTACATACTGGGTCTTAGGGTTTTGGTTGTGGTGGTGGTTGTCGCTCGCGGGGGGGTGGAGGCGCCACGCGTTCGCGAGGCGGTGGCGGGGGCTGCGCGGTGGCATTGCGGGGAGGTGGGGGGGGCTGCCGGCTGCGAGGCCCCGGCGGCGCTTGTCTCTCGCGAGGCGCAGGAGGAGCCTGGCGCTCACGTTTTGCTTCCCGATCTGAGGCTTCCATACTGAAACGGTTATAATGTCTATAAAATTATAATATTATAGATTATTCTAGGGTCACGGCAGTGCCCCCGCCATTTCAAGCGAAAAAGCGGCACGGCCGTACCATACTTTTCTAGAAACAGTTCAGGACGTTGTGGATAAACCTAGAAGCCTGAATTTTTTTCAGTAACCAAGTAGGCATTGTATAAACACGGTATATTTCAAATTTCATTCAATTTGAACTAGTAGTTAGCCTATGTGTTATTCTGATGTATAAACTATATTATTATTGTAAAGTTTCATTAAAATGCATTCAGTAGGTACCTACCTAGTTTTTGCGTGAGAGAGTTAAGAATTATAACTAGTCAAAGTATCTTAATTTTGTCACTCACTCACTGACTGACCGATCATCAGGCACTTCTAGCAGATAGAAGCTTCAAATTTAGAATGCAATTAGTGTTTAGTGTACTTATAAATCAAGGAAAAACTAAATTGTTTTGCAAATTCCGTCCAGTTTTCTAGATACACCAACTGCATAAATAACTTTGTAATCCCATATAAATATATAGGATTACAAAGTTACATTTGCAGTGAATAAATCAGTGTATAATTTAATGGAATAATAGGTCTAGATAGGTACCTAGATATAATTATGTTTAAAGGTAACTTGCAAAATGGTCAATCAACGGAATTAAAAAGCAAGAATGGGACATGTCTTATGAAAAGTTGGAAGTATTGCTGTGGAAAGTGAAGAGTCACATGAAATTGTAGAGTACGAGGTCATACATAAACATAAGGCTACGTTTAAATCTACAAAAAGAAATGAGATGCCATCAAAAACATAATTAGTGAAATCAAACAAGTCTCACAACTTAATTCTTCTACCGTAAAAAAATGTGAGATCCATGTAATACAAATACAACACAATACCTAGGTATTGTGTTGTGTTGTGTACAATAAAATATTATTATTTTATATTAATATAAATTATTTTTAAAATTTTATTCACGTTCTTATTCATTTCCATATACTTCTTCTTCTTCGCGAAACATACGCTTCTTTAATTAAAAAATATTGTTAAGAAGCTGTAATGGCGTAATACTATTGCTGTTAAGATTCTCTAATTGTTTTCGGTAATTATTTTACTAAAGTAAAATAACTGTATATTCAGACATTCAGCCACAGAATTACATTAATAAGACTCAAACTCAAGTGGCCGGTATCAGATTAAAAACTCTATACGTAGCCGCAAGATTTAGTTATCTTCCTATGTAGGTGTATTGCATTTCAGACTATTTGCTTCTTAGGCAATTTCACATTTATACAATTAGCATTTTAGGCTTACTACCGTTTTAGGTTTTCTGAATCTTAGGCATTTTGTTTTTAGACATTTTACTTCTTAGGCAACATAAAAGTTAGACTCTTTGATCAGGAAGCTTTAATTTTTGTTTTGACATTTCCCCAAGAGCGCGCACAGCATGAGTGCGCATTCATACTCTTGGAGATACTGCGCACTCTTGTGAGCTGTTTTTTTTTTAATTTCAGATGCGTTCAGGCGTTGAACAAACGGAAAACAAAGAGAACTAATTGGTCACAAGAGACATTAGATCTAGCTAAAAAGATGGTGTTTGAAGAGGGAAAAAGTAAAAGAAAAGTAGCTGAGCTTTTAGAAGTGCCGGAGTCTACATTGAGAAAAAGACTAAAGCGAGATGATGTCGCAACATCTTTAGGTAGATATAAAGCCACCTTCACACCGGAAGTAGAAGAAACTTGATGGAGCACATAAAGAAGTTAGATGAAATGTTTTATGGAATGACAATGAAAAAGATGAGGTCTACTGTTTACGAATACGCGGAAAGAAATAATTATACTCACCAATTCAATCGCGAAACAAAGATGGCTGGAAAACGTTGGGTACAAGATTTTATGAAGTGACATGCTAATAGAATTTCCCTACGGCAACCTACATCGACAAGTATTGCCAGTGCTATGGGTTTTAACAGGCCACAAGTAAATAGATTTTATGATCAACTAGAAACTCTGCAAGAAAAGTATAAATTTGAGCCATGTCACATCTATAATATGGACGAATCCGGATTTACAACTGTTCCAAATAAAGCTCTTTTGGAGCTTTATTTGGAACAGTTGTGTTAAGCTCTAAAGGAAAACGTTGTGTAAAATAAGTAGCGCAGAGAGAGGCATCAATGTTACAGTTGTATGCGCAATGAGTGCATCAGGAAATTATGTACCACCTGCTTTTATATTCCCGCGAAAAAGAATGAAGGCCGAACTATTAGATGGAGCTCGAGCCAACTCAATAGGCCTCGTAACAGAGAGTGGTAGAATGAATTCAGATTTATATTTGGATTGGCTAAATCATTTTAAATATCATGTCAAGCCCACTGAGGCATACCCAGTTCTTTTAGCATTACTTTACTAATTACTTAGCACATACATCTGTGGCAGCTGTGAACTTTTGTAGACAAAATAATATCCATGTACTGACTATCCCTCCTCACAGCACGCATAAAATGCAGCTCCTTGATAGGTGTTTCTTTTCACCGTTGAAAAAATATTATGCCAATGAGTGTGAAAAGTGGATGTTAAACCACCCGGCAAGGGCTATAACTATTTATCAGGTAGCTACTTTATTCAATGCTGCTTATATGAGGACAACCAATATTTCAAATGCTGTAGAAGGGTTCAAAGTAGGAGGAATAAGCCCCTTCAATCGAGACTTATTTACCGACGGTGATTTTCTGGCCATTTTAGTAACTGATAGACCCGTGGAATGTGCTAATGTTTTAATTGATGAGCAGAATGAGGCAAGTACTTCCACACAAGGCCCGTCGTGTCCTATTGCCGTACCTGAACAAGTAGCGTATATTTCTGCTTCTAGTGATCATCTACCTGAAGAAGTATCACTGAATGTTGATGTACCTGATCAAGTTACTCCTTCTCCTACCCACATTGTACTGCAAGAAGAACCATTGCTCAGTTACATGTCATTAGATCAGGTGGTGAGTGTCCACAATCCCGTCTACATGCTTCTGCCAGATGAGGATACACACAATAATCTTATGACTGACCCAGAGCAGACTTCTATAACTAGTACACCTGTAAACTTAAACATTGCAAAAGAACCATCTCCTAATGACAATAGTGGAAGCCCTTCAATTTTATCCGATATTACACATAGTTTGAATATTAAAGAAAGATCCAATCCACCAAATGTTACTTTTGCTGACATTTCACCGCTTCCAAAGGCTTCGGTTTTACGAAAACCACACTCTCCTTATAAGAGAAAACTAGAGGAGGAAGAAGAAAAAACTAAAACGAAAAACACTAAAAGTAAATCAACACAGAAGAAGAAAAAACTAAAACGAAAAACACTAAAAGTAAACCAACACAGAAGAAACCAAAGAAGACAGAAAACCTAAAGAGAAAAAAAAGATTTGGAAATGTCCTGTGGAGAGAATTTTAGGGAGCCAATAACGGAAGATTGGATCCAATGTGTCGACTGTACTGAATGGTGGCACGACGAATGTACATCATACACCGGGAACGGAGCGTACAAGTGCGATTTATGCGAATAGGTTTTGGGCGCACTCTTGGATCCCCTGCGTACTCTTAAGGGCTACTCTGCGTACTCTTGCGTGATTGCATCCACAAGAGTGCGCATATGAGTATGATCTCATTTTCTATTTCAAATTAAAAACTCACAAGACTTTGTTGATTATTCGTATAGTATATTAAAGTTGTTTAGTTTGTTCTTCTAATAAATATATTTTGATTTAATGATGACGCTTTTTATTCGAATTATTTCACTGTGATCGTTAACCGCGCACTCCTAAGGCACCTTACCTATTACATAATAACATCTTATAGTGGCTATATCAATATTAAAAATCTTGAATGTTTTAAATAAATAGATAGGTATTACATCCATGATTTGGTATTACATGGATCTCACAACTTTTTACGGTAGAAGAACGTAGTTGCGAGACTTTATTTTTTTTACAAGTTATGTTTTTGATGGCATAGTTTTAACAGATGATATTTAGTCTTTACCAAATCTAATCAAGATCTCCTTATATATACAGGGTGGCCAGGAACTAGTATTTTAAGCCTGAACGAGCAGATTCCGACCATGAAAATTAACAGTTGTGGGGGTACAACTCCTAAGAATTATTATTTTCAGATTTCCATACAAAAACATTCAAGACATCAAATTGACGATTTTTTCAACAATGTTTCTAAGTGCGTTACCTACCTACACGGTTTCGCGTGAGTTCAAATTGCTTGCTAAGCTAGACTAGATAGGTACCTAGGTTGGTGTGTGTAGGTATCTATTGACGTACCTAACTTACATTACATACTGACTGCGGTATTCACACAAGCCATGGTGTTTCGTTTGTAGCACAAAACTAAGTAGATATTTATTTAGTAACTAGGTACCTATTTATCTAGCAGCGGCTAATCCAATTACCTATTCGTCTCTTGCAAAACAATGTTTTTAATTTTAAAATAAAAGAAGCAACAACTTAGGTAGATTGCATACCGTTTAATGTCTTGTCTGAGTTGAGTAGGCGGATCCGTAAAATTTTGAAAATTGACGATAACAAACACCACTTTACCCGATTAGTTGGTACATATTCTAGGTACCTACTACTTAGCTATCCAACACAAATTATTTATGGTTGTGTTAAAAAAACACATGGTTACTCGTAAAAATCACACACAATGGTCACAAGAATGGTTCAATGTGTCAAGCATTGTCCATAGTTTGACGCGGCACCAACACACAAAAATCATATCGTCGGTCGTATTCCTCATTAGTAATGAGGAATACGACCGACGATATGTTTTTTGTGATGATGTAATGAGTCATTACTGTAGGGTAGGAGGACGTCATGATGATAACTCGAAACGAAACTCTTAACAGGAACTAAGAAGTTGACAGCACGACGTTCAACAAATCACTGAGCAAAATTCAATTCAATCAAAGCAAAATAAAATCCTTTGAAATTGCCGACAATTTTGTAGGGTTCATTTTTGATGTGAAAATTTAAACCTATCACAATGATGACAATCATGTTGGTAAATACTACTTTGGTTCTAAGTGAAGTTATTTTGCTTAGTTTATTCTGTAGTCAGTTCACTGCTTCTTTCTTGGTCAATTAATCCTTTAACCACTCTAGTTCTGTCTAGACTAGACTCAGGTTAAGGCTACATACAGAAAAAAAACCAGTGACAAAACAAATTAATTCAGCACATTGACCAAGAAAAAACCAATGACAGAATGAATAAATAAATTAATGAATAAAATAAATAAAGTCTTAATCGGAACAACGACTAAAAATAAATACCTACGGAACCAATTTCTGACAAAATAATAAATGTCGGCTAATTACAAAGGTACCTTTGGAATTAGTCGAAATTTATTATTTATTATGTGGATTGAACTCGTCTGATTGGTTGTCGGTTTTGTTTGACACCTTTAATAAAAAGCCGCGAAGTCACAGAGTCGCACAATAAGGTGGACAAATAAAACTATGAGAAAATATGGGATAGACAAGATTTTTCATAGAAATTCAAATTATTAGATACCTAGCCTAGAAATGTTAACCTAACCTAACCTAACCTAAGAAAAATGTTGTAGGTTGGGTGCCTAATGCTTTGAATTTCTATGAAGTTCTACCTACCTATGTAATCTACCTACTTACGAAAAATGTTGGTTAGATACCTACCTACCCAATGCTTTAATTTTCTATGAAGATCCAAATCAAGTTGTTTTAATAAAGAGTTGTGAACATGTTATCATCAACATCATCATCATAAAAAAATCCTGTTTAGTTGCAAATTTTTGTTTACCAACAAAAATTAAATGCAATAAATCCGAAAATTTGTTAGAAGAATAAACAAGCTTCTTATAAAAATTGCAGCTGATCTCAATAAGAACACAAAAGTTTACTTTCTTCTCAGAGGTAGGCAACTTTTATGTTTGTGTTGCGTGAACTCAAACGATACTTCATTTTGGGGTCGCGCTCAGAGTTTAATAAACAGCTGATTTTAGGGACGTTACCATTTGTGGTAAGTGCAGTTTTGAAGCAAACTTTGCTGCTCATTTCTTCAATGAAAAACATTGAACTTATAAAAGAGGTAAAACATATGTTGTTCACGTAAGTATCGAGAATCGGCGCACCCCGGCATAACATACTAGTTCTGGGACACGCGGTATGTAGATTGTCGTGGGTAAGGTCGCATAGGCTACTTTTTATGTAGGTACTACGCGAAGCCGCATGCGGAAGATAGTTACCTAGTACCTACTACATTCTTGAAACCGTAATGAAGCATTTTTTTTTTAATAAGTTCTAAAATTCACTCTAAAATTATAGGACAACTGTTCAATCAAGCAGCAAGTTGTACTCAGACAAACCAAACAAATTTACTCCAGACCTCTATTATGATTCATAGTTAAAGGCGTTTTTTGTAAACAAACAATTGTCACTGATTGTCATCGTCACTGTCAAAGACACAAGCCAGTGGTAAAAAACATTTTATAGCAGGTACTATAAATTTACTTTACATAAAATAAGTTAAAATTTTAATTCAACTTTTCAGTGTTATAAAACCATTTATTGACCATTTATTGATGCACCAGACCTAAGTCTCATAACTAATCGATTGTGGACTATTCCCAGATTTAATTTAATATTTTAACTCTTTACCATTTTAACCTTACATAGTAAACTTCAATGGGACCCATAGATAAATTGTCAAAGAGACTCAGCTCTGCGGCCTATGCTCTCAAAAAGATCATTCACTTTACCGACGTAGATACCGCTAGACTCGTTTACTTCAGCTACTTTCATAGCACTATGTCTTACGATATTCTGTTGTCGAGGAGTGCTGAAAATATTAACAACATCTTTGTGTTGCAGAAGAGGGCTGTTCGTGGATTAAAATCCAACATGGTCCCTAGAGAATCGATTATCATATATATCATGCTGTCAGTATATATACTCGTATATAAAAATCGAATGTATGTTAACAAAAATGTTAATTCGTTTAAAAAAAATTCGATACTTACATATTATGATAATTAATATTACAAAAAAAAATAAACTCTGTTCCTACAGTTATGCACGTTAAAGTCAGTAAATGTTTTAAAGGCAATGTATACGCTTCTATAACAAGACTCCAACCAACGTGCCAGATTTGTCGATTAGCAAATTTGAAAACGTAATAAAACAGAATTTAGATAAATTTAGATAAATAAATAATGCTGTTTTACACAGCATCATTTAGCCCTTAAGTAAGCAGAGCTTGTGTTATGGGTACCTACCATATAACTGATGTACTAGGTACTTATATGCTGTTTTTAGGGTTCAGTAGTCAAGTAGCAAAAAACTGAACCCGTATGGATTCGTCATGTCTGTCTGTCTGTCCGTCCGTATGTCACAGCCACTTTACTGTTGAAACTTGGTAAGTAGATGTATTCTGTGAACCGCATTAAGATTTTCACACAAAAATAGCAAAAAAAACAATAAATTTTGGGGGTTCCCCATACTTAAAACTGGGGCCAACACTTATTGGTTTTTTTTCATAAAAACCATACGTGTTGGCTATCTATGGATAGGTCTTCAAAAATGATATTGAGGTTCTAATATCATTTTTTTCTAAACTGAATAGTTTGCGCGAGAGACACTTCCAAAGTGGTAAAATGTGTCCCCCCCCCCTGTAACTTCTAAAATAAGAGAATGATAAAACAAAAAAATATATATGATGTATATTACCATGCAAACTTCCACCGAAAATTGGTTTGAACGAGATCTAGTAAGTAGTTTTTTTTAATACGTCATAAATCGTAAACCGCAAAATTTACCTTTCATTCAATCAACTCAAATATAAAATGTAACTTGCTGCTACGGAACCCTTCATGGGCGAGTCCGACTCGCACTTGGTCGCTTTATTTTTTGTAAATATTATGCATGAAACACCCAGACCAGGCGGAGGCTACATTTTACATAATAGGTAGGTACGGCATTAAATGTTTGAGTTTGATAATTATAAAACTTAACAAAAACCACAGCAATAAGAAAGGTATCAAAAACTTTAAAAACTCGCGAAACAGCGAAAGAAAAGCACATTCAAATTATTGGGCATTCAATAAATAATAAATATTAGTTGCAAGCACTATGGGAACCAGATGACTGATATTATTGAATTTATTAATACTTTAAAACAACCAGACATAGAACAAACATCTCACATATATGTGTCATGAACATAGACATATTATGTTTGTCTTGTGCAGGAATCGAACCCACAATCCTACACACCAGTGGCGTAGCTTGAGGGGGCGGTAGGGGCCATGGCCCCAGGCGGCATACGAAAGGGGCGGCAGGAAGCGCCAATTTATTAATTTGGAAAATGTAAAAAATATTTAGATAATTACAAAGAAACTTTGACTGCTTTGGAAAACCTAATTGAGCCAAATGAAAGTTTGAACACACGTACAGATGCAGGAAGTGTATTAGTCGCTATGCAGTCATTTTAATTTTTAAGTTACTTCGGCTGCTGGTATCCGGTACTGCGTGAGGTTAATGATACTCATAAGTATTTGCAAACCGAGGGTCTGAATATACACTAATGTTCTCAGAAAATAAATGCTTTAAAGACCTTATTACTAGAAAATCGAGAGGAATCGGTAAACGGAGCTCTCTAATATTCTAAAAGTTTATGCGAACAACTTGGAATTTCTTTCGAACCCCCAAGACGAATCAGGAGGAAGCATTTTTTTGGCGTCGGAGATGTAGATGCTGGGTTATCGTACGAGAATGAACTGAGGCGAACAATGTTCACTTCAGTAGCCTTCGTAGGAACAGACCCAGATTGCAAAAAGGAACTCATTAAATCTGGCTCCCTGGGCTTATTAAAATATATTATTCAGTGTAAACTAGAGGAAGGCTTACCCAACATCGTCATAACGTTAAGATTTTTTTAACCTCTGCCATAAGCAATGCTAGTTGTGAAAGAAGTTTTTAAAAGCTTAAATTAATTAAAAATTACTTAAGATCTACGATGTCCACCTTGAGATTAACAAATTTAGCTATTCTTGCCATAGAAAACGATATAAATAATGATATAGATGGTTGTGTAAAGGACGCGTTAATATATTTTTAATAAAAAATTTTTGCTTATTATTAATTCAAGTTCATCTCAATTGCTGTTATAAAAATCGTTTAATTCTGGCTAAAGATTTAACATTTAGATTTAACATATATTTGGCGGTAATCAACGATTCTCTTAAGGCAAAGTTAATTTACTAGTAAAGTTTTTTGTTAGTTCTAGTTGGCTCTTGTCTGCCACTTAAGTATAACGCGTTATTTCTTTTAATTTTATTGAGTTAAGCTCTGTACTCTAGGTGTACGTAGTATGCAATACAAGATTGATAACAATAAGTGATGAGCACTATACCTATATAATTTAATATAATCACTCTATTGGCAATATATACTTTAATAGGTTCTTGTTTGTTTTTATTATGTAGGTATGTACCTAGTGTTAAGTTAATTATTTTAATAGATAAACTTCCAGGGAATTTATGATGTATGATATATATTATGTATGTATATGTACATAATAATGTTCCTTCTGAAGAAGTGGTATAAGTATCTTGACTGAAATAAGTTGTACGAACTACTTACGGGCTTTAAATAACTTAGCAATATATATATATATATATATATAAAATATACATATACATTTTACTATAAGTAATGATGAAAACAAGGGGCGGCGTATTTCAGGTCGGCCCCAAGCGGCGAAAACCCACGCTACGTCACTGCTATAAAATGAAGTCTTGTGAAGGAATCGAACCCACAATCCTACACACAATGGAAAGAATGGCAGAGCTACTGCCAACAGTACCAACTGAGCTGAGACGCCAGAAAGAAACGAAAGGACAAAATGGCGACTGGCTTCCTAAAACGAAACAATTATTTAATACTTTTTAAAACAATTGTTTCGTCGCGATTTTTTTTCTTTATTTTTTTAACGCTTGCTATCCACACAAACATAAGTTTGTGGAAGTTTGTGTGGATAGGAAGTATTCATTAATATTAAATACTTATACTAGATATTGTTTATTCATATCACTACATAGTATAAAACAAAGTCGCCTCCCGCTGTCTGTCTGTCCCGTTGTATGCTTAGATCTTTGAAACTATGCAACCGATTTTGATGCTGTTTTTTTTAATGGTAATTCAAGAGGAAGGTTTATATATAAAACATGCATAATATAGTAGAAAAACACTGAACATTTTACAGGTTTCTTATGTGGTGTCGTAAATACACACATTTTTTTGCGCTTACATTGCAAACGCTGGCTGAACCCTACGAGATAGATCAAAATAATGTACTACAGTATTGTACACCCATATAAGGTCTACAAAAAAGTCTGCGATGGTATATGGCTATCTTTTATCTTACCATTCTGTAGTATAATTATTATAAGTATAATTAGTATCAGCATTGCACCCGTGCGAAGCCGGGGCGGGTCGCTAGTTTTTTAATAAACCACCCAAAGGTAACGCCATAATATTTATTACTTTATAGTTTATCAAATCTGAGTGAAATAATTACATTTTGATAAACAAGGGCTTTACTCACGTATTATTTTGTCGATGGAGGCACCGACATTGTTTCGATTCATCTAGAGAATCTTCATCAGGGTGAGTTTGATCCGCGGTCCGCTCGTTGCCCTCGAGTTCAAGGTTCGCACTGCGGGTGAGGTATCTTGCGGCGGAGCGAGGTATCTGGAGGCACCGACATTAAATCGAAACAATGTCGGTGCCTCCATCGACAAAATAATACGTGAGTAAAGCCCGTGTTTATCAAAATGTATAGTACAACTCACGAAAGTTTTGTAAGTGAAATAATTACGTTTTAAAAACTAAAAAGACAACCGACTTCATGTATATACACAAGGTACTGTAAAACGTTGAGGAGTTCCCTCGACTGTCCTTCGTCTTCATCTTCAGATCCCTAATGACAGTCACAACCCATCTAGGTGTACAGTTCTCATCAATACAAATTAATCAAGCCCCAAACACCAGGTATTTGCGGTAAATCGTTGAAGAGTTCCCTTGACTGTCTTTCGGCTCCAACATCAGTTCGGCTCCAGACCTTCATTAAATAGTAGTGCTTTAAAATACTTTCGTCAAAATAAACAAACGCAATAGTCGCCACTACGATTTTCCCCTCGATTTCTCTGGGATGCCATCATCAGATCCTGGTTTCCTTATCATGGTACCACCCTTGGGATAACTCCTTTCCAACAAAAAAAGTATCATCAAAATCGGTTCATAAACGATGGAAGTTATCCGCGAAATAAATAAAAAAAACGAATCGAATTGAGTAACCTCCTTTTTTTGAAGTCGGTTAATAAAAAACAATCCTAGCCTTTACATTGGCTTACCATAGAGAACCTATTTTTTTACTCTAGTATTCCCTTTGTTTACAAAAAAATATCTCGAATTATGAACCAAATTAAAGAAGCAGCAAGCAAAAGACGAAAACAGACAATAATATTTAGCAATGTCATGCCTCCGACCGTGTAAATATATAGACGCCTCGCTGCTATGAATCATATTGAAGCCAAAAAACCGTGCTAATTTATGTAAATACAGGAACGCACGCACATTCATACACCCAAACCGAGCACCTTGCTCTTAGTACACGTCACATCGCCATACAGTAAACATCGTAAAAAAAAAATACGGCTTGACTTTAGTTTCTGGATACACGAATTGGAGGGTGAAAATGCTCAAATCTGGTAGGGTTTTGCTTCCTGATTACATATTTACCACTTTTAACTTGAGGAAATCTTTAGTTTTCGAGAAAAGAAAAGGACCAATATGTCCTTATGCTCCTACCGTGACCTTGCATTATTCTTCTGGCGCTTCGGCGGCCGCTGCCGCGGCACGCTCGCTTCGCTCGCTCGCCTTGCGCGTTGTTTCGTAATACGTGATAAATACCCGTTAACTACTAAAGCAATATGAATTGTGATCGTGAAAGTTACAAAAAAGAACGCCATTGCACAACTAATTAGAGTAGTGCACAACAGAATAATTGATTTGTTTATGAATTAACCACCACAATATTTTACCCATTCATACAAATTTACCCAATTTGTACTGGAACTGTTTAACAACCCTTCGAAATGCGCACATACATAATGTGGTGGCTTCACTTTGGTTGATAGGGGCGAGGCGTCTACATATTTATCTCGATCTAAGAATCATGCAGACAGAACTTCCTTTGCAAAAAAACTCTAGATTGATGTCGGCATAATATCTAATAAAGCAATAATAATAATAAGCATTAAGTGATTTTCAGATGTAAGCGTTTCAAATAAATTTTCGACGAAACAGCAATTTCATGAACTTTTTTCCATAAATACGGCAAATTCAAATGCTAGGTAGATACGGCGGAAACTCAATTTTTACCATAACAACACTATAGATTATCGTAGTGTAGGTAGCAGTAGGTAGCATAGCATTACCGTTCATTCAGATTCGTTCATTCATTCGCACTCGTTTCAGTAAGTTCCGGTTGATCTATCTAATTCTGCTCAAATCCATCAACCAGTAGGTTAGGTTAGTACTTATATAGTACTTAGATAAAAACGAGCCAGAAAAATGTAGCCCTTTCAGTTTATTGCTGTATTATATAGATGGCTACGAAAAACTTAATTAGAGAAAAAAATTAGGTTAGAATCACAAACTTTCTTCACAGATTTTATCTAAAACTATTGAGGGGGGCTTCCCCTCGAACCCCTTTGTCACTTTTTTAAAGCAATCGTAAAAAAGTTTTCACTCACCTCCACTCCAGTTATGTACTTATTGGTATTTCAATTTGCAACTACAATAATAAATATAAATATGTATGTGTAACTATAAATCAAAACAAGTTATAAAATAAACAAACGACGAAGGGAATACGTATTATCAATCCATGATTATTTTATTTACTGTACTGGCAAAAAATGGGTAAACATTTTTTTTTTATCTTCGTGTAACTATTGGCATCTGTCTTCATAAAATGACAATTTTGCCAATGTCAAGTTGCTAGCAAACAGGTTGTCTTATACTCAATAATTAATGCTGTACATCAGAGAATAACATGATGCTAACGCATCTGTACTGTACAACTTCCTAGGTTTGTTCCATAAATTCTACAGTTTGTAATATAATATGAAATAATTATGTCCTTATCCCCTATTCTAGCTCCGCGTTATTGTTTTGTAAATAACGCTACCTATTTTTAGAGTTTAAGTATAACAAAAAATATAGCAAATAATATTCAATAGTGCGACGATAAAAAAAACAGATTCATAAACCACGCACCCATTTTGAGAAGAAATATTTAGAGTCAAGTCAAAAGATATTTTATACAATACAATTACAAGGATCACTTAGTGACTCTGTGAGCTGTAGACACAAAGTACTCTGTGCTGTAGACCTCGCGAACATTTTTCGAAATGACTGAAATAGGTATAACTTTTTTTGCGTTTTCAACCACAATATTACCGCAATTTTGAAAAATGAATGAAATGAAAAAATTAATTGATCTAAATTCTATAAAGTTATAGAACCTGCTCACAAAATTTCACGAGAATCGGATGAGAAATGCGACCTGTAGAGGAGAAGATCCGTAGAGACACCGGACATACGAAAGCATTTTTGCCTAAGCTGAAACGGAGACACTCGCTTCGCACGGTCAACAAGAGAGTTTAACAATTCAAATATTTATAATTTTGAAGTAAACATATAACTTATATCTTTTATTCTTTTATACTTTTATCGTAATGAAGAACTTTAAAAATACTTCGAGCTACCTATTTAGAAAATTACCCCAAATGAACAATAACGAACGAATGTTGTGCTGTAAATTAATTTTTAGGTTATCTAAAGCATTATAATAGCAGGAGGTAGCAGTGAGACACATAATTAGTAGGTACTTATCGAAAGCAGAATTTAGTAAGTACTTATCTAAGATATATTACCTACCCACTTAAGATATATGTATTGTTAAACGTATACACAGATACACTTTATAAACTTATAACACTCATATGTTTACGTCGGGAGTTAAAATTTAGGAAAAAATGTAAGCCTGGAAATCTTTCCCACAGTGTACCTATGCTGCAATTTGTCGACGGCAATGTGAGCTTATCGTATATATTTTTTGTGTCTGGAACTTAGCATACCTATCTACTCAATGGGTTTAGGACAAAAAGCAAAAACAAAAAGCACCTTCCAGCGCTTAAGAATGGAAGACAGAACTATGGTATCCTCAGTCATATCCTCAAACCGCCATTTATGATTCGTTTTATTTAAACAATGATCACGATCTCGCCTGATGTTAAGCAAAGATGTGGCCGACGATGGGGCACGCACGCAGGTCTAGAAGTCACCTATTTACTCTTGACTTGAAGAGACCCAGATTGTAGTTTCAGGAAAGACAGACGGTAAAGCATTCAAATCCTTGACTGTACGTATTATTAATGTGGAAGCAAAGCGCTTTGTTCGTAAGGGTGGTAGACTGACAAGGTATGGATGGTACTGAGCGTTACGTGTGCTTGTTCTGTTGTGAAAAGGATATGGTGGCATTAGATCATGCAATTCCTGGGCACATTCTCTGAAATGTATTCTATAAAAGATCGGAAAGTAAGCCACTTAACGGCGCGGCGGTGCTCGAGACTCTGAAACCTTAGTCTTAGCGGTTAGCTGCTTACCTATCATCATCAATGGCCAGCTGGTCTTTGGCTAAACCATCCCATAGATGGCAGCAATACTCCATACCCGACCGGACTTAAGCATTATATAAAGTGGAAAGCTGCTCAGGTGTCAGGTGTAAAGTATTGCCTCACCTTGTTGAGGATGCCAAGCTTCATGGCAACAGTTTTGGCCTTAGACTCGATATAGGAGCCAATATTGAGAGTCTGTGTAAGTGAAACTCCCAAGAGTTCGAGATGATCTTCTACAGTCTCCGGTACATTTCGGAAAACGGGGACATGGAAAAACTCACTTTTTTTCACCAAAAAGAGACAAGCCTGCGTTTTGGATGCGTTATACAACATAACTAGATTGACAGCGCTCCAATCGGACACGACCTGAAGAATCAAATACAGATGCATAAGCACCTCGTCTCTGTATTTCTGAATGTCAGTTTTACTGGTTCGTACATTAGCAAAGTAGGTATCTCTTCACAACTGTACCGTGTTCGTGTGGGTTCGTGTTGTCTGCATACCCAATGATTCCGAGCATAAGCAGATCGTTTATGTGCAGTAAAAACAGTGTGGCAGAGAGCACTAACCCTTGAGGTACCCCGGCTTTAATTGCCAATCGATCAGACGAGCAGCCGTCAACAACTACCTAATCGAATGCATCTTTCCCTCAAGAAGTCAGCAAGCCATGTGCAGAACTGAACTAGCAATTCGTAAGCTGGAAGTATCCCAATAAGGCTGGCGTGCCAGGAACTAGTCCAGGATTATTAAGATGGGGTACATTATTGCTGCTACATTATTAATACAGACAACAATCGTCTGCACAATTGTATAGATTATTTATTTAGGTACCTATAGGTTAACATGAATGAATAATGAAAGGAGTTGGCAGCTTTGATATAAATAAATCCTATTACCTAATAACTTACTTTTTTAAATACTATTTGACAAAAGATTCCACGTCCTTCTATCCTTTTTACAGCATAATTTATGAAAACCTACAAAACACATATAAACACATATTCTATTCGAATAAAATAATAGATTATGTGAAATGATAGCGCGCGATGATGATACTTGTATTTGAAAAAAGATTACCGTTTAGTTGTTAGCAGTTGTTTGTTAAATTGCAATAAAATCAGAAAATATTAAAGCATCACAATCACAAGTTTTTTCGAAAGAGTGATGTTATAAAAAGTTTAAAGTTATCCTTTGCATCTACTTAAAGTTATCCCCTTTGCATCTACTTTCGTGCGCCTAATAATGTAGCCTAATAAGTAAGATAAAAGTATGTGTTCGGATCCCTATTTATACTCTACGCCACAGTGAAGTCGAGCTGAGCTGAGTGAAGTGTGAGCCTCTGAGCTACATAGTCTGTGGGCAGAATAGATAGTAGAATAAGATAGACAGAGACAGACAGAACAAGACAAGACAGAATAAAAACTGCGAATGAAAAGTGATTTCGGAGAGTAAAATTGAAGGCTTTTCATGTGATTTTGTGAATTTGTGTGTGGATAAAATTCATTGTAGACTGTGTTTTTATAATATTTTTTGAGAAAAGTTCCCAAAAAAACGTACCGCTTGGTAGTAATATGAGTAATGTTACCAACCAAAATGGAACAGGTCTAGAGCAGCAGGTCAGTACATACCTCATGTAGTACATGCACTTTGTATCGATTTTTCCGTTGTTTCATGGAGTATTAGCTGTAGTACATGGTGCAGAAAGATTTTGTATGACGCGAGGGTAAAAATCTAATTCATAAAATGGCACCAATTCTTAGGATTTAGCTAATATTAGAAGCTCAATGCTTTACGTGTCTTGAACTAACCAACATGGCGACTAAATCTTTTCATTTTTACGGTATTTATTTCAACGAAATTGTTGAATATGAAATTTGTGAAGTCTATAAACCCTGACTGATGGTGTGGGCGCTCACAGTAGGCACGTTTCAAGCATGTTCGATGTGAGGTCATTGTCACGATATACTTGCGTGTCATGGCGGGAGGAAATTATTCTACTGTTTCATAGATAAAACTATACCTAATAACTTGTTATTTATCTCTTTGTGCTGTATGTTTATATGAGATCTATAATATTCCGAAGACACAACCATCCTGATATACCGTATTCGCTAAACTTTAGTGGCTGTATTTGTCACGGTTTATAGTCATGCTTACATACATACCTGATTTGTCATAGATTAATCTACAGATTTGATATAAATGTGAGGGATCTAAAAAACTCAGAAGTAAATAGGTAGGTATATCCCTGGCTAGAATAGGTCTGTACTTATTGTTATGACTATTTATTAGTGTGTATGTTGCCATTTCCAGCTTGCTGGTCTGGACTTGCAGCCTCAGGCTCCCAAGAGTGCTGGTGCTGGCCGCTACATCCCCCCGCACCTGCGTAGGCAGTTGCAGGGCGGCCCTGGTCAAAGTAAGATATTGCTTAGTTACTTGTTTAACTTCCCGCACAAAATTATTGCAAGTATTTCTATTCAACTGGCATTACAGTTCAGTTGATATTAACTCTGCCTTCTGCGCTATATATTTCGCTGGATGAATGTGTCTGGGTGTTATAAAGTATCTTATGTTTGTATTCAGAAATATTTATATATTCTATCAGTCATCTGGCTCCCACAAGCTATGATAAGTTTGACGATAACGGACGATAGTTTAACGTGACAACGTCATGCGCATGCGCTCTCGCTCTGATCGTAACGTTACAATGAGCGTAACGGAACAACGAGTCATTATTTTTTGTGCGCGCAGCCGGCATTCATTGATTTATTAGACGTTGTCACATCAAAACAGAATTTAAATTTCATTATGTTTATCTTAGCAGCAGTTTTTTCCAGTTCTCTATGTAGGTTAATGCATATTTGTTTCTCTGTAGGTAATATCTTATGAGACAACTAACTATAATATTTTGAGAAATAGGTATGTGCTTTCTCACCTTCTCTTTGTATGAGTCAAGCTTACCCTGGTGACCAAGTTAGGCTGCCTGAAGACATCCGTCATTCTTAGCCTAACAACTTTAGAAAAGCCAGGACCAACATCTTATCATTCCTACTCAAGCTCCAATGAATATTTCCAATGCCTGTCTATGTTCTGACACCGCACAATATGGTGTTGAACTGTTACAAATGACCAGATCAGCCATAGGGTTTGTAGTAAATCCTGAAGATAAAAAATTATTGTAAAGGACTCCATGATGACCTTACACTGTTAATAGTTGATCCAATTGCTTTACAATTTAAAGATTAATATAATCTGCATACTTGTACCTTAGAAGCACCGGCACATTGAAATAATAAGTTTAACAATGTTCTAAATTAGGACTTAAAATGTTAGAATAGCCAAGGCTCTCATATAATTAAAGTTTATTGATCAATTACTTATTTCATGTTTACAGTTTTCATTTTTATACGCTTTATATTAGCTTCACTTGTATGTATGTTTGTATGTTTGTAACCGACTCCTTAGGGCGCGATTTTGACCCGCTTTAAACGGCCAGATTTCATTAAAATTTTGCACACCTGTCAAAGACCAATGACAATGCAATAATTAGAAAAAAAAAAAAAACCTTCGATTATCCTAAAACTAAAAAGTAGAAAATAAATAATAGTTTAAAAAACTAAAAAACACGCTTTATATACTATATAATAAGGAATAGTTTTTTTAAACTTTTCTTTATATAAATTAAATCCAAATGGTTGTAATATTAAAGTCCTACATTTTTTTAAACTGACATTGATTGTGTGGATCGGGAAACTCTAGATAGTATTTTCCCAGTCCTTCTTGGAAACCTTAAATATGCTACTTTAATCCAGGTACAACACAAGCAAATCACGGACAAAAGCTAATATCGAAGTGGTCAAAATACATGTAATATTCCCTGCTAGAAATATTTTCCAAGTTGCCTTGCATCCGGTGTTCAGAGCTATTTATAAAACTAACGTACAACGGAATGTAGGTCAAACCTGGCTGCATAATACATAGGTACCATACCATACATAGGCAATGTATTTGCTTGCCTATAAGAAAACTATAGAGAAAGCTCGGGACTTGGGAGTCATTCGTGCTGTAAGAATATCAATGATGCATATCAGGGTTGCATTATTCATTCTTGTTACTGTATAATGTTCCGTATTTCTATATTTTATCTGAATATTGTGTATTTAAATCGCTCGCCTAACAGTTGTTCATGTAAGTAAATTAGTTGGTATCTGTCTACAATATGTATTTATATCCAATTTCTTTATAAGGGTTTCTATCTACACGACGATGTTTCGTGAAACGTAATTATTTACATACTGTCTTATTTCGTCCTGATCGGTTCCAGTTCACCCAAATAATGTCCAGAAAAATTCGCTCTCAGCGATTAAAATGAAATTACCTACTTATTAAATTATGAACTTTTATCTGTGTGGTTGTACACCAATTAAGAGTGACTAACATTTTTAGAGACACGGTTTCTCACGGATTCATTGTCGATGGCACCGATGTTGTTTCGACTCAACACTACGATGCGAATCGCGAGACCCGCTCGCACCACGCACGAATCAAATCACCCCACCTACTCATGTATCCTAAATAAATAAATGAATACAAGAATGCATAAAAATGTAACCTACTGCACGACAAGGGACAATCGAAAATAGTTACAAATATTTTCTCTATTGCTAAAGGAGTTTTTAGTTTGTTTTTCTGAGACAGCAATCAGTCATACAGGCCTTTGCTGGGCCTAGACATAAGACTAATCAGTATTTAGTCTATTTGCCCAGTAATTTCACTTGCAATTACGCTGGCTGAAGTTGGCCCTTACCGGCCCTAGACATAGTCTTCAGTCAGTATTTTGTCTATTTGCCCAGTAATTTCACTTGCTCCAGTGCTTTTCAAATCTAGACACAGTAGGAGCAGAATATCTAGCACTGTTGTGGTAGGCTACCTAGACGGACTTGACGTAGAGTAGTACCACCAGTTTAAATGATGGATGAGATGAGATGGGTGCTCTTCGCACTATTCAAAGCATTTTTATTTAATTTTAAACTAAATGAACGACCCGCGAATTCATACGCAAACTTTGACGTTCATTTTATTCCTATAAAAGTATTTAACGTGATGAAAAGCTCAGCTGTTACATCGCGATTGAGTAACAAGTTTGATTTCAGGGGAAGAGTCTAAGCCTCCAAGCTTAGACGCTCGTCCTAACGAGTCACGCGACGTTCGATCATCATTCGGCAATAACAGCCGAGGTTCCGAGCGCGGAGGTCGCCGCGACGAGCGCGACCGCGACCGGGACTATGATCGCGGTTACGACTCACGTAACACTCGAAGAGACACTCGCGGTAAGAAAATCTCACTGCTAAATCCACAGGCTTACGTATTATGACCCTGCTACTATTGCTACGTACCTCGAATGCGTCAGAAACCAACGGTGACAAAGTCAAAAACTAAAGGCATCCTTCATAGCCTAACTAGTCCATTGAAAAGTTACATTTGGGTATGCATTTGTCAGAGAACGCAATTTTATTTTTTTAATGTGTAGGGGGGGTCAGTAGAGGCTTAAGTTCAAGTTTGTGGGGTCGGCACCCTTGTCCCCCGGCCGCCATCTTGGAAAAGGGGGTGCAAAGGGTTTTCGCGCTGTATCTCGTAAACTAGTTACCTTACAGAAAATTTAATCAAACATAAAATGTAGCAAATTAAATTTCCTACAATTTTATTTCTATTACTTTTTATCGTCAAGTGACCAACAAAAAAGTTATAAACAAAAATAAATGAAAATTTTGTAACAAATTTCCTTTTGGAGGTTATAACTTTTTTTCAGTTCATTTTACAATAAAATGACATCACAGCAATTTTGTAGAGGGTTTTTCAACGAACAATTTCCTCTATATAATTGTTTCATTTTATTTATTTATCTAGGTTTTACAGCGCTCCAAACTTTTTTTCAAAAAAAAAAAAAAAAAAAAAATGACTTAGACAATGAGCAATTTTTACAAACTGTTTCAGAGATTAGTGTACATATAGCGTGTTATCAATATTATAGTGACAGTCGAACAGATAATGCTGTTCGTCGTCTGAGCAGCAGTAGTTCATCATCTGCAGTATCAGAACTTGTAGAGACAGATTTTGATTTTGTGCACAATTGTTTTATTTGTGGTGAAGCATTTCAGGACGAGAGTCACTTGCGACAAAATCGGCAGAGAAGGATTTGTGAAGTACGTAATGAAGGTACTAAAAAAAGTATTATGGACCTTATCCATAAACGTACTGACCACGAGGCAAAGGTGATTGCTGATCGCATAGCCAATGTTCCCTGTTTAGTAAATGTTAAAGCCAGGTATCACAACGATTGTAGCAAGCAATTGTATTCAAAAAAATGGTGGGACAAGAAGAAATCTGACGTGCGTAAAAATGACATCGACAATGCCATGGAGTATGTTTTCACTTATTTGAATGAGGACAGTGAAGAGTGCCAATTTCTACTGGCGGATTTAATGCAATCTATTAAAGGAGATTACATTCCAGAGAGGCGTACCATCATAGAACGATTGAAGGTGAAGTATGGAGAGGAAATTTTATTTTTTAATGAAACTGGTCAAGACTGTATTGTCTGCTTTAAAGGTTTCATATACAAAGTAATTACGAAAAGACCATCTCATAAAAAAAACGATCACCATGAGCAGAGGTTGCAGAAAATTAGAGATGCAGCTGCAATTATTTTAGAGGACATCCGTTCACAGCCATATGAAACAAAGCAGTATCCGCCTTCTGATGATTTTTTAAGGGACGTTCATACGTCAGTTCCTGAAACTTTGTCAGTTTTACTATCTGGAATTATATGTCAATCAAAGCGTAAGTCGTTGCTTGCAGCACAAAGGAAATGTACATCGATTGCTCACTCCATAATTTCAGCAACTCGACCTGCTTCATTTATTTCTTCCCTCCTACTTGGGGTTGGATCGTTTCTATTTAAAAAATATGGTTCCAGTAATCTTATCAATGTTCTGTCGTCATTAGGGTTCTCCGCATCTTACAATTCTATTGCATTGTTTGAAGATTCCTGTGCATTTCGCCCAGCGCGTAATATTTTACCTCATGCCTTTTCACAATTTGTTTTTGACAATGCCGATTTTAATAGTAATACAATTGATGGTAAAAATACTTTTCATGCCATGGGTGGTATTCAATGTGTTACACCTTATGATAGTATCGAGGCTGATAGAAGTTTACCACGTGTCTCGAAGCGAATACCAACTGCCGCTAAATCTACTTTAGGATTAATTCCTCTTGCATCCTACGGTAAAGGTAAAACGACTGGATTGAGTAAGATTAATGTTTCATTAATTGAAAGTATAACATCGCCGACCAAAATTATCCCTAGACCTTGTGACTTGATGTGGCTGTATGGTAAATGGTCATGTACTTTGAATATTTCTGGATGGAACAGCTTTATGATTGAAGCAACTGCTGAAAAACCTTTTCAGAGAAGTAGGATTTTATGTTTGCCTTTTATAAACGCTCCTCCAACAGATTATAACACTATTTTAACATCTCTTTTGCTTGCGATTGAAAAATGTAAAGCTTGTAATCAAAAAACATGTATTGTAACATTTGATCAACCGCTATACTGGAAAGCACGAGACATAACTGCAGCTGCCGATGCAACTTCAGATCTATCGAAAGTTGTAGTTCGATTGGGTGGGTTCCATTTACTAATGTCATTCATTGGTGGAATTGGATACATCATGTCTGGTAGTGGACTCGAAGACATATTCAAACTTATTTATGCGGAAAACTGTGTTCAACACATAATATCTGGACATGCATATGGTAGGGCTGTGCGTGCTCATTTATTAGTGCATTTATCAATAACAAAAATAATTATGGACTCAATGGAATTTACAGAAGATGAACGCGATTTCCTCGATGACTCTGTTACTGATTTTGATCGAACAAACGTTTTAGAAGCGATTAATAATCCTTTATTAAAGCAAATATCAAACAAATTTGAAGAAACTTTGAGCATGCTGGAGAGTAAAGGACCAACAGCGACTCTGTGGGTACAATACTATAGATTAGTCACTCTCTTAAAACATTTCATCGAAGCAGAACGCTCTGGAAATTGGTCTCTTCATTTGGAAACCATCAGAAAAATGCTCCCAATATTTCATGCAAGTGGTCATTTTTTGTATGCTAAGTCAAGTCAACTTTACTTGCAAGACATGCTGGATCTTCATAAAATAATGCCTCCTGGTGAATACCATTCATTCACTACTAACGGTTGTTTTACTATAAGACGGACCGATAAATTTTGGAGCGGGATTATGTCAGATCAAACCATTGAGCAAACTCTCATGAGAATGTTTAAATCATCTGGAGGTTTAACCCATGGTCGTGGTATTACCGAAAGTACGTTGGCATCATGGACCCTTGGAATGATACGTTTACAAGATGTTTGCGAGCAGATAACGGAATATTGTAACATCTCAATGGATACTTCCGAACAGCACGTTGATTACAGGGATTCCCGTATCCAACGTGACAACGAGGACCTTGAGAAAATTAATAATTGGCTTTCGTCTCATGATTTCACCGTAGATCGCTCTGAATTGATTTGTATTTCAAACGGAATCGTTGCATCGGAAATTATTAACTGTCATCGCGCCATTGAGATAGGAGAAGGATTGATAAGTAACATCATAGGATCGGATTTTCAAAGTCTGTCATTCCAGCGCAAATCTAAAGTTTTGCCCTTTACTGCAATGACAAGTACTATCGAAGTCGAAAAATCTCGTGTCGTCATTAACCCCTTACTTCTATTTCAACGAATGTGCATTTCGAGAGAAACAGTCGGTGATATTAAACAGTATCTGGCATACGAGCTTGCACCTTTTCCATTGGCATTATTCGCTGAGGATGGAATGAGAAAAGGTACCAAATCATCTTTATTTAATGCATTTACACCTATAGAACAACCCAGTAATGACGGTCACAGAAGCCATTTTGTTATCGATGGTGGTTTTCTGATACATAAAGTAGTTTGGGATCGAAATTGCTCTTTTGACAACATTCTCGATAAGTATGTTCGGTATGTGCAAAAACATTATGGTTTGTCTGCAAGTATAGTATTTGATGGCTACTCCGAAAATCCTGATATCGCAGGAACAAAGTCATGGGAGCGCTTGCGTCGCACTAAAAAGCACCAATCGACAGAGGTACAGTTTGATAAGAGCACCGTACCAAAATTATCTCAAGAAAAATTTCTTGGTAATGAAACTAACAAAGCTAACTTCATATGCCTCCTGAAGACTGCTCTATCAGAGGTGGATTTTACTGTCGACCAGGCTGAATCGGATGCAGATGCGGTCATCGTCCGTTGTGCGCTTGCTGCATCACAGTCATATGATTCGGTGACAATCATAGCAGAAGACATCGACATCCTTGTATTGCTGACGGCATTAGGAAGGAATCAAACTAATGTATTTTTTTTAAAACCTTCAAAAGGGCGTACGTCCGAACAATTGTACTGTCCTTCAGGTTTTAAATATGACGACGTAATAGCTGAGAATTTACTGTTTCTCCATGCCTTCTCAGGATGCGACACAACGTCAGCAGCGTATAACATGGGCAAAGTCAAATTTATAAAAATTTTGCAGAAGCATCCAGAGTTAGCAAGTGGAACTAAATTATTTATGAGTGAGAAAGTCGAGTCATCGTTACTCAGTGTTGTTGGCGAACGTTTTTTCGTCTTTTTATATGGCGGAAATAAAGACGATACTCTAGACACTCTGCGATACAAACGATTTGCTAAGACAGTGACAAAAAATGCATTTAATCTCTCTTCACTTCCTCCAACACAAGATGCAGCCCGTTTCCACAGTTTCCGAGTGTATCACCAGATTCAGTTATGGCTCGGTAAATATTGTGATCCAGAAGAATGGGGCTGGAAAAAGCATGGAAAATTTTGGATGCCAATCCAAGCTTCCAAGCCTCCAGCACCCCCCGAGCTTATGAAATTAATCTTTTGTAGATGCAAAGGAAATTGTGGAAGTGCGTGCGGTTGCCGAAAAGCAGGCCTTAAATGTTCACCAGTTTGCCTCCATTGTGGTGGTGAAAGCTGCAGCAACATCGTGGACATATCAACATTACTTGAAGAAAATGAATTAGAAGATGAATTACCGACAATGACGCCAATACCAACTCCCATTATACTACAAAAATTCACCTCGGATACTGATTCAGATTTTTTCTCGCAGCCTGGACCATCGAAGAGAATGAAAAAATAATAACTGATAGACATTTTTTAATATATAATAATAAATAACATTATTTTGTCTAGAAATTGCCCGTGGATTACCTCATAGGTGGTGGGTAAAAGGGTCAAACATAGTTCAATAATAGCATAGGAATGTTAAGATCATAATAAATTGTATGAATAAAAAAAATATAGATAGAAAAGTAAGCCTAATTTTTAGTTTTTATTGCATCCCTATGAGCATTCGAGAATCCGTTTAAGTTTGGAGCGCTGTAAAACCTAGATAAATAAATAAAATGAAACAAATATATAGAGGAAATTGTTTGTTGAAAAACCCTCTACAAAATTGCTGTGATGTCATTTTATTGTAAAATGAACTGAAAAAAAGTTATAACCTCCAAAAGGAAATTTGTTACAAAATTTTCATTTATTTTTGTTTATAACTTTTTTGTTGGTCACTTGACGATAAAAAGTAATAGAAATAAAATTGTAGGAAATTTAATTTGCTACATTTTATGTTTGATTAAATTTTCTGTAAGGTAACTAGTTTACGAGATACAGCGCGAAAACCCTTTGCACCCCCTTTTCCAAGATGGCGGCCGGGGGACAAGGGTGCCGACCCCACAAACTTGAACTTAAGCTTCTACTGACCCCCCCTACACATTAAAAAAATAAAATTGCGTCCTCTGACAAATGCACACTAAGGCCTAAAAAATGTAACATTTTAATGGACTAAACTTTAGAGAGCCGGGACTTTTGTAATGAAGCTCAGAGGAAAATTCAAATGCTGTTACCTGTTTAGGTAATGGTACTTCTTTGGTCTGTTAGGGATGATTAGGTCAGCCATAGGGTTAGTTGTAAATCTTGTAAAACATCTCACTATTAAACTCACAGGTTTACTTACTAATATAATTTCCTGCTACTGCTGCTAGATGCTAGGTAGATACGAAGTATCGTATGCGTCTAACCAACTCTGCTGTTGGAGGTAATAGGTAAAGGTAATAGCCATAACCATTTTGCCATGACTGGCAGATTGACGTGTTCCGTGGCACGAAAGCGTTCATATGAAAACACCACCGGATTCAAAAACTGATTTCGCAGATTGTTGGTTAAATTGTTATCTGTCAAAGGAGTCTCTCAGGCTTTCATTACAATGGTTCGAAAGATCTAGTAACACGTTAAGAAGTGTTACTAATTAATCGCCAGTAAGTTAGTGTGAGGCGTAAGCTACATGGTAGTGCATTTGTCATAAATATGATTAACGCATCGCGTGAACGCTAACTTACAGCTTGGTTTGGACTGAGCAAATATATATGTGCGTGTCAAAACCGCTAATAAATAAAATAATAAATACGTCAGTTAGCTTATATTAGAAAAAAGCATTGCATCTTTGGACAATCTAGGCACATAAGTTTACATCTGCGGGTCATAAAACCAGTAGGGCGATTATGGAACTCTAATTACAATCAATGTCTATCAGAAATCTATAAAAACTGATAGAAATTGATTGTAATTAGAGTTCCATAATCGCCCTACTGGAATGGAAATAATCCTCTTTACATGGTCTAAGGATTAACTAACTGTAAAGGTATTTTCGAAAACATTGAATGTGCAGAATAAAAACAACAAATAAAAGCACAATTTTAACAATAAATGTAAACTGAATTAATTCTTGTTAGTTGTATGTACAAATAATGAGGACATTTCACACAGTAAGTAAGTATAATTTATTTTTACTTGATCATGGCAAAGCTAAAAGAGAATGAGTTATAATTTCTAGTCTCATAGTATTTGTTTAGTCATAGTTCAAATTAATAATACTTGCTCTCTCTCAAGTGTTCTAACTCCATAACTAAAGGTTTAATAGACTGTTTTTTCTTTTGTCATTTAGCGGACGACACCCGTGGTGGAGCTGGTGAGTTACTAGCTGCTATGGGACGCCGGATTTTTTATTTTTATAATGGTTTAGGGCAACTTGTTCGGATAATCGGTATTGTTCCGAGTCTTGGGTTGTACGACGTCCTTGTGCTCTCTAATTCTCTACAGAACATTCTTTGGTGGCAGGACTTTATGGAGTCGTAACATAATAAGGCTTTCTATAATCTTCTATCATCGCATTGCGCGGTTGCAATGAAACGTTTGAAATATGATTCTGACTTCTTGATTCGATTGTGCGTGCGATTACGCTCGTGGTGCTATCATTTCGATTTCACATAAAATCTGCTATTAGTGTAGTCTCGGTGTGGTAACATATCCCACGATGATAAAAGGCCTTCAAAGTAGCTAATATGGTATAATAATGTTATGCATGGCTTTTTTTTAACATCGTAAATTACTTATCTTCATTGATTTAAACACTGATCAGTTTTCAAGTTCAATCAAAAATGTATGTACTTGAATGAATGAAATATTTAATTATTAGTAAGATTACATTCATAAAAATGTATACAGCTTTGGTTAAAGGGTTATTTGTAATATATATTTAAAAAAAACACGGGTATTTTTACTCTTATTATCGATGAAGGCATCGACATTGCCTACAATGTTATTGCAAAGGATCACATAATACACATAATTCCCCATGCACATATAATACACATAATAACTTGGGACACTTGCACTTCAATCAAAGACGAAGTCAGTCATACGAAAGTTTTGAAAGTGAAATTGTAATATCGTCTAGCACACGCATCTCGAAAGAATGTAATGACCTTTTGTTTATCCCACATACTCTGAAGCGGGTCGCGAGAGCGCTAGCGGCGGCGCAGAGGGCGGCTCTCAGAACGGCGAGTCTGAGCGCTGGCCCGAGCCCGAGCGATGGAGCGAGCGCGAGAGGGAAAGGGAGCGCCCGCGCGCCACGCAACCCTCGAGGGACATCCGTCGCGATGAGGACTTCGAGCCGCCGGCGCCGCGCAACGACCGCTGGAAGGTACAGTACAACTCGACAGTCGTCCTTAATTACGCCAAACTAAAAAAACCAGCGAACAGTAGTCGCTTGATGTATAGAAATAACCTTTGTAATAAGCAACATTAACATCCTGAATAAGTTTATATGACAGCACACTACAAGACACTGTATGCGTTCTCTTTCTCGTCACACACACACGCACACAATGTTGGCTGACAGTACCAAACTCTCGGCAAATTGGTTGGTACCATATGACGGCCAATTCTACCAATGTGCGCGCTCATTAGTCTAATCACATAGCGCGCTCATCCCCGGCTTCTTGCTACACACTTCCGTCATTTTTCACGAAATTTATCCCACAGATTGGAAGAAAGCGAGATGTTTCATACCAAAAACATGACAGTATTCGTCAGCCTCCCTAGCATCTATTGCAATAACTTTTGTACTCTAACATAAACAGTTAAACGAGAAATTTACCTATAGAATAGAGTCAAATACTAATATTGAAATAAAATACCAATATTGAAATTCGCAAGCAGATTACATTTTAAGATTTTAGACAAACGAATTTTAGGCTTTTGGGTAGGACACGTGGTTGAAGGTAAACCCAGAGAAGTTAGAAGAATCGTAGGTCGTCCACGGGTAATTAAGTTGAACTAATTTATAAATAAATAAATATTGGTGGACAATGCACACAACGCCATATAGCCCCACATAGCTTGTATTATGGTGATCTGTTGGGCGATTATGGAACTTTGATACTATCAAAACATTGATACTAATAGCTTTTAGTTACTGTTGGTGAATTGGTATTACGGATCGCTGCGATTTCTATCGGCTTCTACTGCTAGTTACAATGTAAAGTTGGTGTCAAACTATAACTCGACCAATTTAGAAAGTATGATTGTGGTAGTACGTGTTTAGCGTACTAAGCATTTAAATACATTGTATATGATTGATTGAAATTATGCCTATTGCTAATCGAAACTGATAGACATCGATAAAAAAAATTAAAAAAAAAATGGTTATTGACAGCAAAAACTTAACATAAAACAAAGGAAAATAAAACAGCTTAAAACTATTAAAATTATGACTAGAAGAATTCTAAATATGGAATTTAAATATAAAAGAAAATTAATGGGTACTTCTATAATACCATATTATAAATAAACAAATAAATAAATCAAATCAAATATTATAAATAAATAAATACATACAATTATATTTGTTAAATGTCTGTTTTGCTGATAAAATCTATTATGAATTACGTTTGATACCCACACTAGATGTAATCTGTATCGCAGGTATCTGATACGAATCAACATAAAATAAAATAGCTTCGGTTTATCAACTAATTATTTAACTACATTATATGTAATAGGTAAGTGTGTTTTGTTAAAAATATGTAAAAGATAATAAATAATAAATTAAATGTTAGCAATATAACGTACTTAAATACTAGTAACATATTTATTTATTGATTGTATCAAGAGTTCCATAATCGCCCTACTGATGACTGATAGAAATATTTTAAAGTACATACTTATGATACTTTATCGATGTGTCGACGACATAGTTATAGTCGCATGTCGTACATAATAATGTCGAATATTTCGCACAGCATCATCTGGCCCCCAAAGTAAGAAGAGCTTGTGTTATGGGTACAATACAACTTACTTATATACTTTTTTTTTAAATACGTTACGTACGTGTTATACATAGAAACACCCAGACCAGAGACAAATATTGCAGATCATACAAACATTTGTCCCGCGGCAGGAATCGAACCCGCAACCTTCTACGTCTCAGCTGGGCCTTGACCTACTAGGTCACAAGTGTCTAAAATTATTCTATCAGTCATTCGGTTCCCACAAGCCTTCCTTAGTTAGAGGCTAGGTGGTTTGGTGTGAATTGTTTACCAATAAGTATATTCTTTTACTTTCTATTTTGAGTTTTGTTGTCTGATATTTCGGCACAGTTGTATTCGTTTTGAAAACACAAAAAACTAAAGCCAGTCTTGGTAAGAAGATCGTGAATGCAAAGATAGATAAATAGATAGAAGATAGAAAATACTTTATTGCACACCACAGATACATTAGACTATTATAAGAAACAGTGTTTAGCTACACGGTAGTACAATGGGCTGTCTTATCGCTAGATAGCGATCTCTGCCAGACAACCTTATGATGGATAGAAATCATATCATGCATAGATGGTTTATAGGCATAAAAGAACAACGCACTTAACTAAACGGGACTATTATTACCACTGTACATTTTTACCTATCGTTTCAGCACTATTTGTATTGATCGATCTCTTGCAGAATGCTAACTGGGTTATTTTGTTATAGGAGCCAGAGCCACGACAGGATGAACGCAGCAACTCGCGTTGGGCGTCTGATGATGTGCGCCGTACGTCCAACCGCAGGGACGAGGTATCGAATGTTTGTTCAAAATTCTACCAATCCTCATCACACGCGATTTGCGAACGTATTTCCACGTTTACAGCTTCTATTATCGCAGTTACGCAAAAAGCTAGCCCCGTTAGAGAAACGTTCGCAAATCGCCAGTGTGATAAGGCTTTTCACGATTCTTTGTTAACTATTCTATAGATAAGATTGATTGGAAAGTAGGGTATCAAATTTTGGTTTACACCGAACACAGCAATTATGCGTTTTTGCCTTACAAGCAAATATATACAAACCAAGCCTAAGCAAATCAGTGCGGCTATAATCTGCCGACCCAGCACTGCGTTAATCACCATACCTTATACCAGTTAAACTTTAACCATTAATTTTTACTAGATTAATCTATGCTATAGATAATATTCATTTATTACCGGACATTTCTCATAACATCATCTAGCCCCAAAGTAAGCACAGCTTGTGTTATGGGTACCACATGGCTGATGTAATACTTATATACTTTTTTTTAATGAATACATACATATAAATAGAAACACCCCAACACTAGACAAATACTGCAGATTGAGGACTTCCCTTGACTGTCCTTCGCTCTTCATCATCAGACCCCTAATGACAATCACAACCCATCTAGGTGTAAAGTTCTCATCAATACAAATTAATCAAGCCCAAACATCAGGTAATTGCTGTAAATTGTTGAGGAGTTCCCTCGACTATCTTTCGGCTCCATTATCAGATCAACTCCAGACCTTACTAAATAGTAATGCTATAAAATGCTCAATAAAAAAAATAACAAACGCACTAGTCGCCACTACGATTTTCGAAGGTTCCCCTCGATTTCTCTGGGATACCATCATCAGATCATAGTTTCCTTATCGTGGTACCACCCTTATGATATCTCCTTTCCAATTAAAAATAATCATCAAAATCGGTTCATAAACGACGAAATTATCCGCGAACACACATAAAATATATACGGTCGTCTATACGGTCGAATTGCGAAACCTAATTTTTTGTAATGAAGGAGAAGAGGGCAAGACAAATCCATTTGGAGAAGTCCAAAGTTTACTAGATAGTTGTATATATTAGACTTCATACAGGTACATAGGTACCCTCTAGGCTAGGTAACACAATCTTAGCCTCAGAACCGTCATTAGAAACTATATCACTATACTATTTGCTCACAACTTTACCTGGACTCTAAAGCAAGAGTCTGTCTTGGTGTTTATCACCACAGCGCCAGATATTGGTTTGTAGGACGAGATAGTGCCAAAGGTTTTAGGTTTGTAGCACACTGATAAAAGAATAGACAAAAGAACTTATATCACCGGCCGGCACGCGTGGTACTTTCTGGTATTGCAAGAGTCATAAGTTTCAGTAACCTATAACCATCAGGTGAAACGAATGCATGTTTGCTGGCTAGTATATAAAAAGTATTAAACTAAAGTCCTAGCAGTTATAAAGGAGGAGCATCGTGATTTACAATGGAAAGTTACGACTGTTACTACCCTGAATGTTTTTCTCATGACCAAAGATTTCAATATAAACATTGTAATAGGTATATAAATTAATCTACCGACTTGTACGATTTGAATCCATGCCAGAAAGTGCGTGCGCTACTGTTCACCAATACAGTAACCAGTCGTTAAACAGGTGTATAGTCTTAGCGAATCTTCTTCACGACATGTTTTCTATTAGGCTCCCTATTTGAATTTAACAGATAATTTAAGATACTAGTGTGTGTTGGTGAATACTAACCTATGAGCCATGCGCTCAGACAGAATGTATATATCAGTGTGTTGATTTAGTTCAGTGCGTGTGCTTACGGTGCGTGACCCTGAAGTTGATTACGCTAAAAATAGAGTAGGTATTGGTAGATAAGCGCTATTAGACTTTACATTTGCAATATTTATAAAGAATTATAATCAGGAAGTGTTTTTGTTCTAAATTCTACACATTATCTTTGTGTAAATAATATCTGCTAGTACATTTAGAGAAAATAGTTTGTCTTTTACGGATTCCTGACGAATTTAATTCATCCTACAAATATTATAAATGTTGGATTAGGTAAATAGTCGCAAAATGTTTGTAAGAAATATTTCTATGACTTTTCCAGTGGCGCCATCTAGGTTGTGGATGTTTGGTTGTGTATATGTTTGTTTGTGGCTAAAACATGTAACGGCTGAACAGATTTGAAACTTGGTATATATCTTGGTGGAACCTTGATATAGTCTGTGTACTTTTTATGCAGGCACCACGTGTGCGAAGCTGCGGGCATAAGCTACTGATAGAAATACGACTCATAATAGCTTTTATATCTCTGATTAGGTTGAACTAATTTATAAATAAATAAATATTGGTGGACAATGCACACAATGCCATATATCCCCACATAGCTTGTATTATGGTGACCTGATGACTGATAGAAATATTTTAAAGTACATACTTATGATACTTTATAACACCCAGACACAGAACAAACACCTGTGTTCATCACACAAATGTTTGTCTTGGGAGGGAAACGAACCCTCAACCTACAGCGCAGAAGGTACAGGTACTACCAGCTGAGCTGACAGGCTAGCCGCCAGTTATGAATTCTTAATTACATCGCTATAATGTTCCTTGCAGAATGATTGGACGATCCCGTTACCTCGCGACGAGCGGCAGGAGTTGGAGCTGTTTGGCACTGGCAACACCGGCATCAACTTCTCCAAGTATGAGGACATACCAGTGGAGGCGAGCGGTGACCGCGTGCCAGATTTCATCACTAGCGTAAGTAACCTTAAAACGCAATCTTCATCTTCTATTGTTTCTTAATGACTCAGCAGAAGAAAGGTTCATAAATTGATCATTAATCGACTGTAGGGTCTAGCTGTTCTGAGAAATGGTCGCTCCGAAACGTTGAGGTTGGCTGGCTGTCGCTTTTCGTCAATTCGCGTAAAACACTGGAGAGGGGTTGTGCTTAGCCCAAGCAAATAAATAATAAAAAAAAATTACGAAACGTGCTGTAAATGTATGATCAATTGATCAATGACTTACCCTGCCGTAACACAGTGTCACTAAAACGGAGGGTATTGATCCGCATAACTTTATGTTTTGCCTATAGTTTCATAGTTGATGTATCACATATCTTGTTACACATACTCATATCTTGTCGATTATTTATTGTTCTCTGATTAATTTTAAGGTATTATATTTAAGGCATTGTACTTTTGTTGTGAATAAACATTATTATTATTATGATAGTTTTATTGCAGTTACAAATACGAGCCAATAAATCTGACTCTTATCGGCACGATCCGATATCCGAAACTTATTCCTAATGCGAACTTATAAGCTCTAAAAATGAAAATGCTGATTATATTTTTCGTATTGTTGGATCACATAATCTCTGTAAACAGAAGAGGACGTTTATGTCTGCGACGCAGTTTTTCTAACTTCTGCATATACCATCATTTTCTAAATTGGATATCAGTTTCATATTTCCGCAGGCATGAACGCTGAAAATTGTTCTTGTTTAGTCTAGACACACTTTTTGTTTTCTTTATTTTGAGATGTACTTCGTTTTTCAGTTTGAGGATGTTAACCTGACGGAAATAATGCGCACGAACATAGCCGCCGCTCGCTACGACAAGCCGACGCCTGTGCAGAAATACGCGATTCCGATAGTGCTCGGGCGGCGCGACGTGATGGCGTGCGCTCAGACCGGCTCCGGCAAGACGGCTGCCTTCCTCGTGCCCATTCTTAACCAGATATACGAGGCGGGACCCGTCAAGCACATGGGGTAATCGTCCTTCACTTTTTCCTACGTTACACGGATGCTTATGCTCGGCACATGTTTTATACTTCGTCACCTCAGATTGTAGAGCTAAGTACGTTGAATTACCCTTAATAGAAGATACTGGACATAGAAAGCACTGGTGATCTAGTGGTAGTGGCCCCGGCTTCCGATCTTGTGGGTTCAAATGCACCAATGGATTTTTCTGTTCAATACATGTATGTGTGCTATACTAGTAATCTCAAGTGCTGAAGGGAAACATCGTGAGGAAATCAGCATGTCGTAGAACTTAAAATGTTCGAAGACATGTGGCAAGTGCATGAAAGAGACTTATTTACTAGTCTAAAGATTTCCCACTAAAATAACTATGAAAACCAAATCAGTATGTCTGTATGTATGTACCAATGTCTTATCAGTTTCCAAACTTGTCAAACTGCTTTGCCTTGTATTTGCGTTTATCTTGACACGTATTTTTGATTACAGGCCATACAACAGACGCAAACAGTATCCTCTGGGATTGGTGCTCGCTCCGACTCGTGAGCTCGCCACCCAGATCTTTGACGAGTCTAGAAAATTCGCCTACCGTTCGCGTGTACGTCCTTGTGTCGTGTAAGTACTTACTTGCACAACTACAGTCAATACTAAAGTATAAAAGTGATTGACTGTGTTAGACAACACACCTAGAGCAAGACAGCTAGCGTAGCGCTAGCTGTATGGCACAGATTAGTAACCAATGTGCGCTGGACATAGTTACATTGTGCTAGTTTTTTTTTTTACTTGGTCAGTCAAAACGGACGTATCTCATTCTGTTGTTACCTTATTTATCTGCATGATTTATGAAAAGGGGCATTCAACTTTGGAAAACTAAAATAACGTGGTTCGACAACACGCATTGCCCGGTTTCTTCCCAAGCTCAAACACAACCAAATAGCATTCTATGAAAAAGAACCACCAGGGTTGAAGGGTTTCAAGTCATTGACGATGATGGTGCCAATATGATCCTATTTTGAACCCTCTAAGCAAATATTATGTAAGGGGTGTATTAGTATAACGTATTCCTAACAGATAAACCAATTCGCTTTAGTTTTATTTGAAACATAGCCTGATCAAGAGTATTCTTAGATATAATCAATAAAATTTGATTCTAATTGATTAATAGTCTGAGCAACTTCCGAACTTCAGGTCTGATTGATTAGAAATGTGGTATACTATTGCTTCAATAATATTGCAAAAACATGGTGGTAACCTTGATGTGATGCTGCAGTACCACCTGGTATCTGCAGGATACCCAACTCCTCACCAACTTACACAGCAGAGCAATAACTTAACCTCATTGAATAGTTTATAGGTAGGCTGAGGGTTTGATTACCTCCCAGGATAAACGTTTGTGTGATAAACATAGGTGTTTGTTCTGTGTCTGGGTGTTTTAAAGTAACTTATGTATTTAAAAATATAAAGTGTTCTATCAGTCATCTGGTCACCATAGTACAAGCTATGCTTTGTTTGGGGCTAGATGGTGTTGTGTGCATTGTCTACCAAAATTTGTTATTATTATTATAATATAGATACATACTTTTTTGTCTACTATATGTGCCCCACATTCTTCTGTCAAAGTTTTATGATACATTTATTTTTAAAATTTTATTTGTACAACAATCTTTCACAGATACGGTGGATCCCCGATCCACGACCAATTTCGCGAGTTAGAACGCGGCTGCCATTTACTGGTGGCAACTCCCGGACGTCTTGTGGATATGTTGGCTCGAGGCCGCGTGGCTCTCGACCACTGCCGCCACTTGGTCCTCGACGAGGCCGATCGCATGTTGGACATGGGTTTCGAACCCCAGATCCGCAAGATCGTCGAATGCCACACGATGCCGAAAACCGGCGAACGACAAACCCTTATGTTCTCTGCCACCTTCCCCAAGCAGATTCAAGTGTTGGCGCAAGATTTCTTGTACAATTATGTGTTTTTGGCTGTTGGACGCGTTGGCTCCACGTCTGAGAATATCACTCAGAAGGTAGGTAATGCTATTCATGAATCATTTCTCATATCATTCATAAAACTATTTTCTAAAATCTGATGGTTGAAATTTTGACTATTGTTTATCAAGGCTTTACTGTAGAATCTATATCATCTATTTAATAAAAGGGAAATCTTGTTTGTTGGTTTGAGCATCACTTGAAAATGACCCATTTGGCTATTTTTCTTATTATATTTTCGTCATTGTCCAAATTAGATTTTAAATTCGTAAAAACTAATAGTCCGGTCAATTTAGACATAAAAATAGTGGTCAAATAACCAAAATTCCCGGAAAGCCAAATATTGGTGGAGAGCTGGGGTTTACCATTACAAATAAAGTTTTAAAAGTCCCCAACGATCCTATGTGTGCTTCATAAGTTATTCGGGGTCAAAGGTCAAAATTTGAGGTTTTTTGGATTTTTTTCGAAAACGGTAGGTCTATCAAAAAAAAAACCTCAAACCAAAGTTGTAGATCTTAAAATTCTCTACAAAAATAGTCCATATAATTTTTTTCCTTAGAGTTACCATTCGTGAGATATCGCGATTCTAAGAGTCACACTATACATGATATGCACATATAAGCCACGTATATACATATCAGGCACTTAAGATTTATTATTAATATTATTATTAATAATTAGAACGGCACAACCAATTACTCTAATTAAGCACATAGATAACAAATCGAAATAAATGTCACAGTAAGAAATAGTAAAAATCAGAAGTAAATAATTAGTAAAATGTTGTATACATGTCGATATTAATAATATAATGTCAGATTCCAAAGATATGTATATATACCTATCTGTGTCTCTTTTATATATACTATACTATCCTGAAAACATTTATTGAAAAGACAGTCAGTCCCTAACTGAATCCCCTCTAACCACGTGGACATGAAAAACATCTGGCTATTCTCTGTCTCTTTCTATTGTCCGTATTCGAAAAAAAAGATTTGACTGACGGCGCTAAAGTATTTACAGAAATTGATTCCAGGCCTCAAACAATAATTACAGAAGGAATTCGCTTTCTTCTTGCGGTTTATGGAGCTCCAAAAAAAATTACTTGCATTGATAAATACCGATACTTAACTTTTGTAAAAAATACGCGAAACAAGAAACAAGTACAACTATCATGTCTTCCTCCAACATCGGCATCTGCTATTCAATATTTGTATCGAGTATACCATCAAGTTCAAACATGGCTAGGCAATCAACTGAACCCAGAAGACTGGGGTTGGAAATTGATAGATAATACTCTGGAACCGATTAAAACTTTACTCCCACCACCTGCTCCAGAAAAACTCCTCAACACTATTTTTTGCAATTGCAAAAAAGGTTGTAGTGCCAAATGTGGCTGTAAAAAATTCGGGTTGCTGTGTTCTCCAGCGTGTAACAATTGCCAAGGTCAGTCTTGCTCAAATGTCCAGTTGAGTACAATTGAGGAAGATTCCTGTGATTCTAATGAAGAGACTAATGACTCAGCCACATTTGAACAATTTATGAACATCCAGCAAGAGGAAGAGGAAGAAGAAGACAATATCAATAATAAAGTAATATCTAGAACTTGACGGGTATTTTTCCCTTAAATAATCCTAAAATTGTCATGACAGTTAGTGGAGTAGGCCTACAGGGGAAACCACGGTAAAAAAAACGCGTCGAGTACACTACCTCACAGGTGGATGGGATTCAGCAAAATAGTGACCTTCATAAAATCAACACTAGGAATAAACATAAATTATACATCTCTAGGTTTCGACTAGAAAAAGTTAATAAGTCATTTATGGGGAACACGGTGCGCTTCTATAATAAGCTTCCTGAAAATGCTAATAAACTACCTATTAAGAAATTTAAAGCATACATTAAAGGTAGTCTGTTGAAGAAAGCTTATTATAATATAAATGACTATATTATTGATAAGAATGCATGGCCTCATGTCGCTCTGCCGTCAGACAGATAACCGAAACACTTGAAATGTATAAACTCTCTTGTATTAGTATTTCGTAGTGAAGGTAGTTATAAGATGGATCATATAAAAAAGCGCTAGGACCAAGACGAGTTTCTTGCCAATTCTTCTCGAGCTTGGGTTAGGATGAATTGGCACCTAAATTCACCTAGTATGTAAGACGTTTCAAAGTGATCCTTGTGATTGTATTGAATAAATCATCTTTTGACTTTGTGACGTGGAAATGTGTGCATTATCATGTATAATGTGACTCTTAAAATCGCGATATCTCACGAATGGTAACTCTTAGGAAAAAAATCATATGGACCATTTTTGTAGAGAATTTTAAAGTCTACAACTTTGGTTTGAGGTTTTTTTTTGATAAAACTTACCGTTTTCGAAAAAAATCCAAAAAACCTCAAATTTTGACCTTTGACCCCGAATAACTTTTGAAGCACACATAGGATCGATGGGGACTTTTAAAACTTTATTTGTAATGGTAAGCCCCAGCTCTCCACCAATATTTGGCTTTCCGGGAATTTTTGTTATTTTAAATGTCTATATTGACCGGACTATAAACATTAATTTTGTTTTGTATAATTTATTGAAATTTGAGCAGGGCATCGTCTGTTGCCATGTCCATGTTTTAATTTAGTTGTAACTTACAACTAAATCTAAACTTTGTTTAGTATTGAGGTTCTGACTTATAAATACCTTATCTATCATAATTTCTTGGCTTTGGGTCTGCTTAGAATCTTCACGATTATTTTTCTGTCAATAGGTGGTGTGGGTAGAAGAGTGCAACAAGCGCTCCTACCTATTAGACTTGCTGAACGCATCCAACCTGCTACAGCACACGCCACCCGAGGAAGACCAGTTGGTTCTTGTCTTTGTTGAGACCAAGAAAGGTATTTTCAAATCTATATTATACTAGCAACCCGCCCCGGCTTCCCTCGGCTGAATTATACACTCCATCCATTGATGAAACCACATGAAAATCTGTTCAGACGAACGCGGCGTGAGGACTTGGTTTTATAATAGTGCTGATTCCATACACTTATATCTGAGATTTCGTGATGTATTGGATGGGTAAATACTAATCCTACTTACCTATACAGTAACCACCCAGGTGGTTACTGTATACTCAAACGACCTACTTATTACAAGTTATATCTACTTTATGTTAAAGTTTTTCTCGTGTATGCGACAATACTTGTTATTTTGAGAATAAATTTCTTTAAACCCATACACTTGTAACCATAATGATGATTGTAGTGAATTATAGTGCATTATGGTACCAGTGTGTAATGTTCGTGATTACCGCTGAGGCGCCATTGAGACCCGAACCGTTAGGTGAGGGTCTTAAGAGAGCCGAGGACGGTAATCATCAATACACACGTGTATCATACGACGTTTTTCAACACACTTGTGAATAAAATAACAATAAAAACTCATTTTATTTAGTAGAAAAAAGTTTATTTAGAGAAACAATTAGTAAATGTGCAGTTAGGGTTTTTTTTTAATTTTCCGCGCATAGGGTTTGCGCCTATTCTGCCACGTACAAAATGGGGAATTTAAAGTTTTCTTTTATTACAGAGAAAACAAAATTTATATTTGAGTGAAAGTTTTATTTATTAAACACGTACGAGTTAAAATTATCTATTTAAATAAGAAGTTGCATGAAATGAGCAAGCAATAGGATCATTAATTTATTTGTTTTATTAAACACGATCTTTTTTTGAATAAAAACTTTTTTAAGAACAAAGCACCTCAACCAATAAAATTAAAAAAAAAAACTATAACTCACTAGTGAGTTATAGCAATGAAAAAGTCACAGTTTGATTATGGGTGTCATTCTGTGCCTAATTGCGGTGACCATAGAGCCACTTTATGAGCAAGTGTGTTGAAAAAATATTTATTGTTCTCAACTTTTATTAACGATATAATAATTGTTTGTTTTAATAAAGGTGCGGATCAATTGGAAGAGTATCTAGATCACCAGGGTTACCCGGTGACGTCCATTCACGGTGATCGCTCACAGCGCGAGCGTGAAGAGGCTTTGCGTCGATTCCGCACTGGACAGACGCCCGTTTTGGTGGCTACAGCCGTAGCAGCTAGAGGTAAAGTATACATATTTTTGATTTAGTCGCCGATCCGTTTTACTTCAATTATATTTCAAGAACATGGTAACCTTGGCCTGATGCTGCATCACTTGGCATCTGCAGCATACCCAACTCCTTACCATCTTACAGCAGAGGTGTTGTGTTCGAGCTCACTGGAATAGTCTCAATTTGTTTTAAATCAGATGTTTTTAAATTAAATTTTATACCTGTTCTATTAACAATTTATTAACCTCTCAGCTATTTATAATCTCGAAGGGTCTTGAGTCTGTTATTGTTATGCTGTTATTGTACTGAGTTGGTGCTAATTTGCTGTTTAGTACACATAAATACATATCTTAGCCTAAAAAAGATAGATAAATGTTGAATTGTACACAAAAATAACACACCAAGTATTGGCAATAAAGTTGCACAATAAGCTGCCTTATCGCTAAAAGCGAATTCTTTCAGGCAACCTTTAGAATGACAGGATAGATAAAAAACAAAGGTGAGGGTGTACAAAAAGGTACATAACATATCTAATAATATAATCCTATTGTTATTATCAAGGCACATAGGTGGGTGCCTTGTTCCTTTCCTGTATTTTGTGTGTTGTGTGCTAAGAAAGCAAATAAATTTCTATCTATGTCTAGTTCCTGTCTGAAGAAAGCGGAGCTGCAAGTAGAATAAACTACCTTTATTCTCTACAATATTTGATCTTTCGTCAGGTCTGGATATCCCTCACGTGCGTCATGTGATCAACTTCGACCTGCCCTCTGATGTGGAAGAGTACGTGCACCGCATCGGTCGTACCGGCCGCATGGGGAACTTGGGCGTGGCGACGTCATTCTTCAACGACACTAACCGCGGCCTTGCTAGAGACCTCATCGAGTTGCTCGTTGAGGCTAAACAGGACGTGCCCAGGTACAGTACGCTTTTTACACTACCACTGGTTAATATAACCAGTCACACGATAAGAACGGTGAGTCCGGCAATGAACAAAAACATGACGTCATCGTCGCGCAATTTATATACGACTCTATTGGTTGATTCTCTTTGGTTCCATGGTACATACAGAAATAGAAGCCTATATCTGTCCCCAAGATACAATATATAATGTTACCAAATATCATTAAGATCCATGCGTTTTCCTGTAAAAAGGTGACAAATAAACTGACAGATATACAGAGACACTCTTGAACTTATAATACTAAAATAACAAATCAATCGAGCTCACAACTGTTATCCCCGGGCTCAAAAGACCACTTGTTACAATAATACCGAACATTTCACACAGCCCCAAAGTAAGCAGAGCTTGTGTTCTGGGTGACATGATTGATATACTACTTATATATTTTTTTTTAAATAACTAACTAAGTACAGAAGGCGAACTCCACGAAAACATTTATAAAATAGCTACTTTTGCTACGACGCAACAACGTGCATTTCAGATCGAACAAGCGCCTAGTGCCTAACATTATGTTTACCTACATAGTGCCTCATTTGCCGCGGCACGACTTTGCCCAGCTGGCTGAGTGTGCCAATCCAGATCACTGATAAATAAAAATAAAGTAAAATTATAAATAAATAATCCTGGACATTTCACACAGCATCATCTGGCCCCAAAGTAAGCAGAGCTTGTGTTATCGGTACCACATGAGTGTTATAATACTTATATAGTATTTTTTAATATACATACATATTATACATAGAAACACCCAGACCCGAGACATGGTGACGGCCTCTGGGGCGCAGTGGGCTAAGGTCTGGCTCGAACGCAGAAGATCGCGGGTTCGATTCCCGCTACGAGACAAATGTTTGGATGATCTGCAAGTTTTTGTCTCGGGTCTAGGGGTTTCTATGTATAATATAAATGTATTTACAAAAAAAAAGTATTTAAGTAGTATATCAGGCAGGCCAGATGATACTGTGTGAAATGTATATTTTTTTGGTTTGTAGTAATATGAAGTTGTTTTTGCGCAGTTGGTTGACAAGCACAGCGGCGGACGGACGTATCGGCGGCGGGGGCAGTCGGCGCACGGGCAGTCGCTCGGGCGGCGGCCGCTTCGGCGGCGGCACGGGCGCTCCGCCCGCTAGCGGCAGTGCGTTCGGCGCGAGGGACTTCCGTACGCAGTCTCGCCAACCGGCGCGCTCGGCGGGCGCCGGCTCTGGTCAGTTAATAATAATAATAACAATAATAAAAAAACTTTATTTCCCAAAGATTTACAATTGCGTAAGACAAGTACAAGTATGTAGGAAGTATTTAATGCTTTCTTATAACTAATATAGGCACTCAATAAATTTTGAAGTACTGACTAATATATTATTTTTTAATTGCAAGGTCAAAACATTGACTCTTTGCTCTAACTAAGTTAAAAACTTGCATGTAGACGCAAGGAATCTCTGCTTCGGCTATTTCAATGAAAAGTGGATCGGGTACAGTATTAAATTTTTTGTTTGTTATAACTCGCTTGTCAATCCAAATTATTCCACAAGAAGAATCATCCAAAAAAGCGCTAGAACGTAAACGAGTTACTTGCTAATTCATCTTTAACCTAGGTTAGGAGGAATCGGCACTTAAATTCGACATAATAAAAGACGATGCAGAGTGATCCTTGTATTGAATATATAAATATATATATACATATATAGATATAATTTTATCAAATTTGAATCCACAAAGTCTTTGTTTGAGATTATACGAGTTTAACGTTCATTAATTCGACGGTCGCCGTGAAATAGATAATAACAGCGCATCAGTGAGTCTTTCGATGCCTTACTACACGACAGATACGTTGGATATTTAGTAATTCTAGCCATCCAAGCCAAACTATCTTGGCTCTTGGCAGGCGCTTGTCGACGCCTATGTCCCTCTTTGCTGGTTTGGGCGAAGGGTTCGTTGTCGCGAAGTGTTCACAAGGCAGTTTTTTAATTTCGTTCCACAAATGGTAGTTCTTACAGTACCACAAGCTTAAGGAGCTAATGATGTAGTCGTTAAAGGTGTAGTGTGTAAAAGCAGTACATTTTGACGGAACATTTTTCTGAACCATTCCCGCTCTGTTATGATGCCGATACTGATATGCAGTAATGCTAAACTACCAACAGCGAGAAACGTTGCGCTCAAAATACGCACACCACACTGGGATGACGACCTCGCTGGGTTATAGGTTTTTTACTGATCAGGTACACCTTAATTTGTTAGCTGCTATTTAGTGTTCTCTTTGAAAGGTTTGAATATCATTTGATTTGGTTTTAAAGAGTTTTTGTTTTGTCAGGATTCGGATATGGCGGCGGCAACTACGGCGGCAACTATGGCGGGTCGTACAGCGGAGGCGGCGGCGGCGGCGGCGGCAGCGGCGGGCCCGACTGGTGGGACTCCTAAGCAGTCTCCAGTCTTCACCCTTCGCACCGCCACCGAACATCCGACACACAACTCAACATTGACGTATCTTATTTTATACAGTGCGTCCGGAACTTTGCGATTTACGGGTATTCGATACACATATTGAAAATGAATTTGGGTAATATGAGATCTACATGTGAACAACCTTAATTATTAAAGGTTTTGTAGGTAATGGGATTTCTGGATTCCATAAAAATATGCTTTATCGATATTCGTAAACCGCATGACTGACGTATTGGTCAATCATTTCCGGAGACACTGTATCGTTTACTCGACTTGGACTGAAATTTCCCTGTGACTATTTAATGTATTTGTACAATAGATAAGAGCGGTGCGAGTGAGACGCGAGTGGCGCGGACGTCGCGGCGCTGAATCTCAAGCGTCCGCCCGCGACTTTCGCGCGGTGTTTCTTTAAATAAAATATAAAATAGATACTACAAGCGTTGACAAGCGCCTCTAAATATTCGCGAGATAGGTAGTGCGATTCACTAATGGATTAATCGATTAGCAGTAAATAATAACGATATCATACGTTCCGTTGCGCCGAAGTCTTTCATTCCCCGACTCGCCGCGTTTTATCATTTTCTAGTTACGAGTATGTGAAAGTAGACGTCTAACATAGAAATATTTTTGATGTTCAATCTGTATCGTGATTTCGTAAATGGACGATGTAATTGTGTATTTTCTATTTTCTGATGGTCTCATTACTGGCTCACTCCTGTCACTGAAATTTTGAAGCATTTATGCACCCGTAAAATCGATGTAGCTATTGATGTAGATTTAGAAATTGAGAAGTACCGATACAGTATCATAGTGAATACATAAAATAATTATCTAAATTTTGTCTGTAGAAAACCCATCTGTCATCAACATGGTCTATAATTTTAATGTGAATTTACCAATAAAAATAAAGAAACAGATAAAATCTTTCTTTTCATTTAGTTCCAACTTTTTTTATCGCAGATTTTACCATAAACGCCCAATACTACCTTACCAACCAGCAGACACACCAAATACACTTACCCACATTTTCAAATAAAACAGGAGAAAGAGGTACCTATTGTGTATTTATCATAGTGTAGTTTTATTAGCTAACGTATGATGACTATAAGATAGTAGTAAAAACGGTTATGATCAATACTATCAATAGGCTATAAAATTTGTGTCTGAAGGTGTAGGCGAGAGCAGGCGCGGCAATCGCGTTTTTCCTTATTTCCAAATTTGGTGTAGACTAAGGGCTGATTTATCAATTATTCAAAAAATTATATAGACGATATCTGTGGCGCAGTGGGCGAAGGCCCGTCTGAGACGCAGAAGGTTGCGGGTCCAGTTTCCGACGCCATCTAAATGTTTAGATGATGGAGTCTGGGTGTTTTTCTATGTGTAATATGTATGTATTTACAAAATATATTAGTCATATAGCACAACACCATCTAGGGCTAAACTAAGCATAGCTTGTATTATGGTGACCAGGCATGTGAACCTGTCATACCTTATGACACCCAGACAGAACAAACACCCATGTTTATCCTAGGAGGGAATCGAATCCCTAACAATCAGCGTAGAAGGCTACTACCAACTGAGCTGACAGGCCAGTTAAGTTTTAGCTAGGTACTCTCTGTTACTTTATCAGGTGGGCGATTATAGAATTCTGATTCCATCAAAAAATTGATACTAATAGTTTTCAGTTACTATTCATGAATTGGTATTATGGAAGGTGCTGTTGATTGTCAGACATGCTGTTATATGAATAGAAACCTCAGACCAAATTAATATAGAGACAGAGCGCTGCGATCAATCAAAGTGAAGCCTCATAACAGGAGCACCCTCTGTATAAATACGCACATAATATATACACCTAAAATTATGCTCCTTGCTGTTAGGTACATGTCACGTCATCGCCCAGTATGGTTCCAGTTACAATCAAACTAATGATTGAAATTATGCCGATTGCTTATTAAAACTGACATATTCGCCATGCAGCATGGCGATTATAGAACTTTTGATATAAATAAACAAGGGTGTTAAAGCAATGTTCACATCTCATTTTAGATTCACTCGTATTTTAAAACGACCAAACATAACGTCAATACTAATGTCATTGTCATACACAATGTTTTCATGTCATAATGACCTGTTAGGGATTGGTGGAATAAGTATTCAATAACCGTGAAAACGTCATTCCATTTTCAAGTACATAAAGACCGTTCACCGTAAGATGTCCCCTGTCTTGGGAATTGGCTGCATTGCCTACGGTGCTGCCAACAATATATGTAGTATTTACCCCACTTCGTGATTGGTGGTTGCCGGCACCATTATCTAATTTTGTATGTACCCACCACAGATTAAAATGTTTTATTTGTATATTTTTAAATAATATACGACTATATTATTTAAAAATATACCAATAAAACATTTATATAAGACTAGTAAAGTTGTAAATGATGACACAATTTAAATTTTAAAATATTTATTGATTAAAATTTTTCTGACAGTAATAATGGTCTAAAGGAACGATTCCAGATTTATCATTGTCACTTGCATAAACGTCATCATCATGTCGTATCCGAATCTGTGCTGCTGTCATTTCCTAGTTTAATTATGAATTTCTCAGTAATATTATCCATGCAGTCATCGCGTTTATATTTTAATTATTTATGTCAGTAAATTCTAATTACCCATACTAAAAGCATTGTGTCGGAAGCTGGTATCCCTATTTTACTAACCTGTCATGGCGGCGACGCGAGATCGCACTTGATTGGGTGGAAATTAGACAACAGATTGACAATCAATAGTACCAACATCAACATCACATCACGGCAGGGGACATCTTACTACGGTGTACGATCTGTTGTAGGTAACAGTGTTGCCAGATTAGGCGACTTATCGCCCTTTAGGCTATCTCGACAGGTGGCGGGGCGACCAAAAAATGCGATCGGCGACTGGTCGCCGTTTAGGCTATTTAAGAAATTAAAAATTACGATGTTACATCCATCATATTTTTTTTACAATTACAATAATAAGTAGGTACAAAATGGATAAACCGGAATGTTTATTTCATTCAGTCAATGTTAGTTGATGAGAATCATTTATTTTTTAATTGTGGTAAGTTGGATGCATATTTCGCGGCATTTAATCAATCAATAAATGGAGGAATCCTTGATGATGTTATTTTGTTAGCAGTCGACGAGTCGAGGTTTTTTTATAGTAAAAGCTTTAACCCTACATAATATATCCATTAATGGTAAAACAGTTAACAAGTCTAGCCGTTTTTACTATGTTGCTTTATTGTTGTTGAAGTGAAAACTTCTTTTAGCGCGGTACGCATATTTTTAGATGAGGTTAAACCTCTGGATTCGCGACACCGTTACCGAAACGCAGCCGGCTGCCGCGCTCGCCCTATTTGATTATAAACCTTAATTCACATGTTTACAGTCTACTTTTGTATGGAGAAGTTTACTGAGTTAGGTTCTTTGATATATTATCTACATTCTGAACAAAAACATAAAAGAATATTAAATGCATTTTAAAGTTTCTAAAAACTAATAAAATTCAATTCATAAATAAAATGCAATTCATAACCCAATAACCCTAGTACCCATCTAAATGTCTAACGCGTTTAAATAGGTTTTCACTTCTGTCGGCACTCCCGGAGTGTAACCCCTTTTTTTATTTTATTACTGAGACTACAGGAAAAATAACATTACATGCTTACAGTATTCACTTTCAATATTTTAATTATCAAGGATTAGTTATGTATGTTTTATTTCCTGTTGAGTCTAAGCAAAAAATAGGTTATCATAGTATTATTACCCGTATTAGGCGTATATTACGTATCTTTGAATTAAGCAATGTAGTCTAATTTATGAAATAAACCTACATTTTGGTATAAAAAAAATTGGGCGATTTTAGGCTACTTTTTGTATTTTTTTTGGCGATTTGGACCGAGCTCCATCTGGCAACACTGGTAGGTAATTCAGCATTGGCGAATTTTGCCTGACATGGTTAAAATATTATTGGTTCCTTCCATGTCTCTGGGTTTAATTTGGAAACTTATCAAATATGCCTGGCGCCTGAGTCTATCCGTTTTGTCTATACAGATTTCATTATTATTAATTTATCTCATCGATTACGTCCGGTAATGGCCAACGGCTTATTGAATGCGTCTTTTTGTGGCGCCTTTTTATTCGGAGATCGCGTCTAGAGCGGCCGGGACCCCGTCGCGAAGGCATCCACGGAATGCCTAAAAGGTGACTCGTGGATAAATTACGTACATTTCATCCATTTTAACGATTCCCTTTATTATTTAATTTATTTTTATAGTATGTTACACATTTGGCTTGTAACAATGTTTGTTTTTGGGTCTCATTAGCATAATGCTCACGCTGAGATCACAAAAAACGTTGAAGCGCAGCCATTTTGATTTCTCGATAGATAGTATTTTATTTTATCTGACGACGGCAGATATATTTTGTAAAAGGGCTCCACGTGTCTAATGAAGGGGATAGCGGGATGTCTCAATTCTGTAGTCATTTGTCGGTTTTATCGCGTCTTGCTTGTGACATAATAAAATAATTAATTTATTATAGCTTGCGGAGACGATTTCGATCAGTTTGATCTGCGGCGCGCGGCGGGACGCTAATAGTTTTATGTAGGTACCTAAGATGTAATTTTTATTAATTGTGGTTTGATAGAGTATATAAAAGCTGTTGCAGTAATTATTACCCATTGTCGCATGCGGGATCTGTCATTACCCGCAGCAAATTAATACAACACGTGTAAAAAAACATTTCCTTATACTTAGGTAGGACCTAACTAACAGAAAACGCACTACACCCATGGGCACGGCAGGCTTCTATGGGTAAAATGTTTTTATTTACAGAAATGTACAGAAACGATCTATAGACAGCTCAACTGATCCAGATCCCTGCCAGAGGGTAGCGTTCCCAAGATACTGGCGGCATTGCCATGTTAAATGGCAATACACTGAGCCAGATAGGAGCCAGCTTTTGGGTTATATTAAGTAACCTTATCCACAGTTTGCGAGATGCAGCAGCATAGCCAATAAGTAGATTGGTAAGTACATATTTAAGATAGACTTCAGAATAGTAGTGTACAAGTAAGATAGGTAATAGGTTTTTTAAATTAAAAGCAGTAGTGAACGTTTTCTAAACACTACTGGCCTTGTTTATCTCATATATTTTGGCCTCTCATTTTGAACACTACCTGAACACGGCTTAAGATTTCCCCTGTCACTATTTCTCACAATTTTACAAAAAGGAATGGATATTTTATACTGTAACTAGCTGTTGCTCGCGACTTAGTCTCGCATTTTTTTAAATAAATTGTAGCTTTAATCCTTCCCCCAGGATGCTTTTTATCTCATTGCCAAATTTTATTGATAAGTTTCAAACCAATCACACCCACCATCTATAAAAAGTTACCATTTAAACATTCACACCCCATTTTACTCCTTAATGGTAGTTATTTTGAAAAATCCTGAAAAACGTGTCCAATTATTTTGCATTTAAAGTATCAAAACCAAGTTTCTAAAAATCACTCCACCCGTTAAAAAGTTTCCATACAAACTATGACACCCATTTTATACCTTTTTAGGGTTATTTTGAATAACCCTGAAACACGTGTCCATTTATTTTGCATTTTTTTTATTAATATTAAGTTTCAAGCAAATCGCACCACGCGTAAAAAAGTTTCATACATTCGTTTTCACCCCTTTTCACCCTCTTAGGGGATCAATTTCAAAAATCCCGCCTTAGTGGGTGGTTTTACTGTAAAAGGAAGCTACCTTCCAAATTTCAGCTTTCTAGCTTAAGCGGTTTCGGCTCGGCGATGATGCATCAGTCAGTCAGATTAAGCTCTTTTATAGGTATAGATTAACTTTTCACAGAAATTGAGAGACTTTTTTAAGTTTTCATGTTTGTAGATACCTAATACTCAACGCACAGAAACCCCACCATTAAAAACCTAGTTATTTAAATTTCAAAAACGTGGGCGATTAGTAGAAAATATCGTCCGGCCATATTATGTTTTAACACGGAAATACTAGAACTCAAGACATTGTTTCCTCGGTGTAGGAACAATACGATATCCTTTTTGTGCGCCATTTGTAACGGCCGTAAATCATTTGACAATGATTTACAATACATAAACCGTTTGTCTCGTTTTTACTTAGGATCATTAAATTAAACAAAATAACAGGAATGAAATGATACATACCTTCTTGATATTTTTACAATTTAATAACTGTCATTGGTAATGATTCTGTTGCTATTCTAAACAAAAACGAACTAAAATATTTGCTGTCTAAAATTTAGTTAGTTTTCGAGAATGTAAGCAAAGCTTGGGTTATGTTAATACACTAAAAGAAAACGAATGTTTTGTATCGTAGACTTACGAATGTATTTCACTTAAATAAAAAAATAAAAATATTCCAGAGGCGATATGTAGTAAATCAATTGTTAACTTAAAGTTACTTATATATAATAGTATAATAAAAGTGCGATGGAGCTGATTTTAATAGAGCCGAAACACAGAATTTTGTCTACCAATAGTTTTCATCGCTCCTTCATCAGACCAGCTCGCTGGTCACCCTATTGAATAATCAGTAGAAATACGGTTATTCAACAGGGCTTCTGCTCAATCGGATAAGTGCCAGGTATTTAAAGGCTATCAATTCTACTCGCTAACTAGTTAGATGCCTGTTATAAAATATTTTTGATAACAACTTGGATAACATAACATATCTTTACCGATAGGAATTTGGTATCTGTTGTTATTTAATGTGAAACTATAGATAAATTAGCCTAATTGACTTGCATACATTTTTGCATAGGTAATGTACCCTACTAAACTAATGCATACACTCATCGGAATCTTAACTGAAATCCAACAATGCTCACATACTTTCATGACCGTTACTTATATATATAATGTATCAGTAAGTACCTCCGAAAATTCACGGTTCCTTAAAAATTACAAAATGAATGCTCATAACGTCGCCATTTTTAACATTTCTAAAATTTTCATAGAATTTTATCTCGAGGCCGTGAAAAGTGTAGTATAATATAATATTTTGTAACATTTTTACTTATTTTATGTTATTACATTCTGGCGTGACAAGGTTATACTGAGGCCTACAATCAGTTTAGTTAGTAAAACCTACGTAGACAAAGGTCCTGTGAAATTAAGTAGGTAGCCCGCTAAAATGGCAGCCGCTACAAAGGTTTGGCTTTTAAACTACCTACCTATAATGGCACCTGTCTTGATGTAAATTTTGCCAATGTCATGTGATTTTGTTTTGATAAAACATCAGCACAAAGACGCAGTCGATCGTAATTTGTCTATTGTAAATGTCATCGCGGAATGATCGTCTAGAATTTTCTTGGATTTCTCGTCGTACAAATCCCAAAGCAACACACTTATAATTCAGTTGTCTACACTTGTGCTGAATTCACAATTGATTGATTGAAATTCCGCAAAAATTACCCAATCTTAAAAATTACAAACGAAAAATTCTAGGTTTTCTCGACTTCTTTGTAGAAAAACCTGACATTAGCCGATACTAATGTCCATTTTGACGTTTCTTCGTAGATATAATCTTTGTCGCAGATGCCCTGTTAGTGCGGCTAGAACCAATAGAAAGCATTACATAAAAGCATTAAGCATACTATCGCTATTCGTTGTGGTTTCATTATACATAATTTACATGGTTTTTTTTTCTGAAGTTGATTACGAGTAGCCCCGTCTGTTTAAGTTGTAGTAAATGCCCTTGAGGTCCATTAGTTCTGCGTGTGTGCCTTGCTCGGCGACGCGTCCGTCACTAACCACACATATGGCGTCTGCATCGCGCACTGTGCTGAGCCTATGCGCTATCATAACACACGTGCGACCGGCTTTAGCAGCGTCTAACGCTTCTTGCACCACCTGAAAAATGTACTGCGTGAGAATGTTTTCATTATACCACCGTAGTTTTATGATAGAATGAAGATCTGTATAGTTATTATAGATTTCTTCATACAGTCAATGACCCTAGCTTCTGTTGTTTCGCAGGACTAACAAAAATTTCATTAAACACAAACAAACTTAACTTGCACCAAAGTCTAAAATGGAGTAGGTAACATTTTTAAATGACACTTCATATAATTTTAAAGTGATGTATGATTGACGTGATTTAACTCATTTTAGTCTCCATGAAATTTTTGTGTAGAATAAAACCGTTGATTTATTTAACACTAATTCACATGCGATTATAATAAGATAAAACATGTCAGTCATACGTCAATTTAGTCAGATCAGTCAATTTAGTCAGTCACGTCAAATAGTAAGAAAGTTTCAATAAATTAATATGTCTATTTTACTTATTTTAAAACTTTCATTATGTTATTTTAATTTGAACTTTAGTGCAAGCAAAAAAGATCTTTCGTATATTACCAAATCCGGAAATATAGACCGGTGAAACAGAATCACCACCATTGTCTGTCAGTTTTGTCGTTTGATTTTATCTGTTACCAGTTTTGATATAATATTACCATTAGTACTATGTATTTCGATGGGTATTACGTACAAAAGCATTACATATTCAATTCATATGCCAGCACATGTTACCATCAACAAACCTTTCTTAATAAATACCAATTAATCAATAGTAACTGAAAGCTGTTATTATCAATATTTTAATTAGTAGGTATCAGGGATAATATGATAATAAGTACCTAGCATGATAATAAGTACCTAGCATTATATATGTTTAAGTTAATCCAAGTTATTTGATACATAATCGGTAACTCCTGCCTTTAATCTCAATGTAATAACCTACGGTGTGAAGAGGTAACAAACTGAATTTACACAAACGAAGTATTAATAATAATTTATTAATAGTTTTTGCCTGCGGCTTCGCACACGTGGTAACTACATAGAAAGATCTGAAAATCGAGCAGATTGGCGTGCCATAGGGGGCCTGTGTCCAGCAGTGGACTCACACAGGCTGATGATAATGATGATGATGAATATCCACACTAATATTTCCAATTTGATAGTTTCTCCATCTGTCTGTTTGTTACCTTTCCACAGCTAAATGTTTGACTGATCTTCATGAACTTTGAATAATGAAATAAGGAGTTATATTGTATCTTGGGGATGGAAATAGTCTACTTTCAACGCAGGTACCACGCGTGCAAAGCCACAGCCAGACGATAGTAATAAATAAGTTGGTATCTAACCTTCTCGCTTTCTGTATCCAGTGCACTTGTGGCTTCATCAAGCAGCAGCATTTTAGGTCGTCTGATTAAGGCTCTAGCGATGGCTACCCTCTGCTTCTGACCTCCAGACAACTGGGTGCCTTTAGAGCCAATGTTGGTATCGTATCCCTAAAATAAAACAAGCGTTGAGGGGTTCTTTGAGTAATACAATTTTTATTGCAATCATCTGTAGAAATCCACTTTTCAGGGACAATAGTTTTTCTATAGTTCCTGGCTCCTAGGCGAGACTTGGATGGGCAGCGTTTGGAAAATTACGGCACATCTTCTCGTCACAGATACTGGAGAGCCTCAAGACGAAAGTCTATTATCAGTGCGTGTTGCCAGTGATGTCTCATACATAAGCTTAGAGTCGCGCAACGTGCTATGGAGAGAGCTGTGTTGGGTGTGATAAAATCCGCAACGAGGAAATCCGTAGAAGAACCAAAGTCACCGACATAGCACTCAAAATTTGCAAGTTGAAGTGGCAATGGGCAGGCCATATTGCTCGCAGAACCGATAACCGTTGGGGAATAAAAGTTCTCGAATGGCGACCAAGGACAGGAAAACGAAGCGTAGGACGACCTCCTCCCACCTATTGGACTGACGACATTGTAAAGATCGCAGGATGTCGGTGGATGGAGAGGGCTCAAAATCGTTCTTCATAGAAATCTATTGGGGAGGTCTATGTTCAGCAGTAGTCCACTGCTTATAGGCTGATATGATGATATGGCGAGCCAGTGGAAAAACAAGGGTTCATCTACCCTTCATGAGGTGCTAAGTCAGCTATTAGTCAGCAATCAGTTGAGCTACGAGTATCTATAAATCGTTTAAAAACTGTCCTTAGATATTAAAAAACATATTTACACAAAAACAGTGAAGACGTGCGTTGACAACTGCAAAAGATAGAAATTGTGTAGCAGCGTCACCACCTCTAGCAAAAAGCAAAAAGTTAATTTTCCTGGACAGCTAAATGGTTTCACATGTAATTTACATGCTTGATATTTAATTTCTGTAAATACAAGTTTATGGAATAGGAACATACCAATGGTAAACTTGTGACAAAGTTGTGAATATTCGCCTGTCTGGCCGCTTCGATGACCTCATCCATGCCAGGCTTCGTCACATTGTTCCCGTAGGCGATGTTCTCCGCTATAGTCCTGTCGAAGAGGATTGGCTCCTGTTGCACGAACCCAATCGACTGACGAGCGTCTACCAACCGGAGTTTAACCAGGGGGATGCTGTCTTGAGCCTGGAAAAACATTATTTTAAGACATCTTCCCATGTACCAGTGACAGATATTCAGCCTCGAAGCAGTGCTTGCAGTGGGCATTACACCTTCATCCCTAAATACAGTAGTGTTGTAAAGTGAAAAAAATTGAGCAAACAGAGTCGGCAACGTGCGTGTGATACCTCCTGGTATTGTGCAAGGATATGGTATATGGGATATATATCATAGGATATGGCAACCACTTATATAGGTACCATCAGCTGGGCCGATTGCGGCAAATTCGTGACCGGCATAAGTGGTGTCGTTTCTCGGTTTTGAAACCAAATAGTTTAAAAAACTAGTTAACTAGTAGTAGTAAACTAATAACGGATAGAAAAACTAGTTTTTCTTTTTTCTTGAAGCACGTTTTAGATTATAACTTAAAAATTGGTAAAATGGTTCTAGGTTTAAGGTTTCCAACACAAAATATGAATCGTTCTGAACCGGCTCTGCGGTTGATAGCATTCTTTACAAGAGCTGCGTGGACTCCTAATTAACAACGTAGAGGCACATACCCTGACTAGCTTTTTAGCTCTGACGTGAGAAACAGAATTAATGCGGGATGGATGAAATGACGACAGGTCTCAGGAACTACGTATGATCTGCGGATGCCCCTTAAGCCTAAGGATCTGAAGACTTGTCGTAATCTATGGATCGGTGTAATGAGCAACAAAAGTTGAAAGAGTGCATGCGACGGAGATGCGAATGTTGAGATGGATGTTTGACGCTAATGGATAAAATAAGGAATATAAATAGAAGCCTGAAAGTGGCGCCAGTGATAGATAGTTCCAGAAGTAATAGGTTAACGTGGTAAGGGCATGTTATTGAGGAGGAATGAATGTCTTGTGAAGAGAAGAGTGTTAGATATAAATGCAGATGGACACAAAAGTAGAAGTAGGCCAAAGAAACGATGGATGACTTGTGTGAACAACTTTATGGGTTTGAAAAGTGTGAGTCCTGAGATAACAGCTGAAAGAGGGAAATAGAAGAAGGAAATGTTGTGCCAGCGTGGGATAAGGGCAGGGAGATGATGATTGTTTGTGTGTTTCCAAACATGACTTACCACGATGCCCTCGTCAGGGTCATAATATCTCTCCAGCAGCTGTATGACGGTACTCTTGCCGCAGCCGCTAGCTCCGACCAGAGCGATGGTTTTCCCTTTCTCCACCTCCAAGTCGAGACTTTTGAGGACTTGAATGTTAGGCCGCGTCGGATACTTGAATTGTACCGATTGCAAACTAGCTTGACCTGTTCCTCTCTGAAACAATAACATGTGAATAAATTTATGGTCGCAATGCCAGTGCTCTCGGTGATGTAAAACATCGTGAGGAAACCGGCACATCTTAGAACGTAAAAAACGTGTTTACCTAAAGAAGGTATGTGTCATTGGTTAGCATAGCATTCATATAAGTGGCGATTGGCTTGCAACCTATTACGTACGGATTAATTACTACAGTGAAAACATGGGTTGTATCTATGTATAGGTACCTATAAAAGAGCTTAACCTGACTGACTGTCTGATTCATCATCGCAGAGCCGAAACCGCTGAAGCTAAAAAGCTGAAATTTGGAAGGTAGCTTCCTTTTACAACAAAACCACCCACTAAGGCGGGATATTTTGAAATTAAACCCCTAAGAGGGTGAAAAGGGGTAAAAACTAAATTAATTATGAAACTTTTTAACGCGTGGTGCGATTTGCTTGAAACTTGGTTTGAATAAAAAAGTTGCAAAACAAATGAACACGTGGTTCAGGATTTTTCAAAATAACCCTAACAAAGGGGTTAAATAGGGTGTCAAAGTTTGAATGGGAACTTTTTAACGGGTGGTGTGATTTCTTAGAAACATGGTTTGGATACTTAAAATGCAAAATAAATGGACACGTGCTTCAGGATTTTTCATAACAACCCTCATAAAGGAGTAAAATGGGGTGTGAATGTTTGTATGGAAATTTTTTAATGGGTTATTTTAATGGGTGGGTTTGAAATTTATCAATACAATTTGGCAAGGTGATAAAAAGCATCCTGGGGAAGGATTTAAGCTACAATTCCTTTCAAAAAATTAGGACGAAGTCGCGAGGAACAGCTAGTCAATAATATTTGGACATGCTTCTAACCACTTACCTCCCTTAGATATCCTCAAAAGAGATTCTCTAGTTTCGTTGGATTAACAAAAACTTCTTAAAATATGAATTAAGTAGGTACTTAACTCATTTTGTTTACACCAAAGTTTAAATTAGAGTAGGTAGCAATTTTAAATGACTCAGAATCACCGCCAATGGTGATAAGATTGTAATCGTTGCAAAAATTACAGTATAATTTATGTAGGTAAGTATGTAGGTAAAAGGTAGGTGTGTTTTATCTGATTTCTATATTAAATGACGTAAAAAATTACTCGCGATAATTTATACGTATTAAATATTTTTTTCCGTAATTTGTGACCGTTTCGGATCTTACAAAGTTCTCGACAGCTGGTTTGTCAGGGTCTGTGATCTTGGATTGTTTGTTGAGCAGCATGATCACTCGGCCTGCCGCTTTGATACCCTTCTGGAAGTTAGGTGCAAACGAAAGCGCCTGCGCCGCTGAGGACGCACCCATTAACAGTACCTGCGCAGACCTGCAAAATGTAGATATTTCGTTAAACTTTTGATCTCATCCAGAAAAGATTTACAGAAATGTACCTAATAATATACGATAATACAAAAAAAAATACAATCAGTTGAGCAAACAGATTCAAAGTTCGAAGACGTGTACCCGAAAGAAGCCTCTCAAGCGCACTTGCACCCTTTCAACACACTGGTTCGAAAGAACTAGTGTGGTACAAAAACATTTATATTGCTGAATAAATATAAACCTAGGTATAGAAAAACATAGATAAGTAACTACATACATTTTGAGTAATAAGAAGACAGCACTATATCAACGCAAATATGTTTTTTTATCTATACAATTGAGCCAGCAAAAAAACATAGGGCCATGATGGTAAATGGCCGTACCATTTACCATCAGGACCGTAATGTATAAATCTATAATCTATTTATTGCAACAAGGAACTATCACTGACACGTTGCATAAATATAGGTTCTTATCTTTTCTCTTTTCTCTTTTCTTATTTAACTTCCAGTGCCTTTCAAACCAAAACACAGAAATAATTGTACATTACTGCTTGGAGACAGAATATCAGGCACTATGGTAGACTCTACAGCAAGCCAGACTCTTGCTGTTGAGTCCTACCACCAAGTAAAGTGTGTATAATAAGTACGATGCATACCCACGATGATAACGTAACCCAATAAGTGTACCTACAAATACCTATACTAATACAAAAACTTTTATTGCAAAAAAATATATCTACCTAATAACCACCATACAGCTACATTACCTAATAAAGATAACAATACCTACCTAACCGATATAAAACATTTTAACATTATAAAGGGTATTTTTAGTAATAGGAATACACGCACTATATCTGCTCAAACATGGTTATACGCAGCCCTGGTTTTCAGCCTCTCCTACTTAGAACTTACATTAACTCAGTCTGAAATAAAAGAAACACTTACTTGAAAACATCAGCATAAGGAACACTGTCGTTAACAATAAGCGTGCCTCCGTAGTACATAGCCGCAGCGATGATGAAGTTGAAGATACTTCTCGAAAGGCCGTAGACAACGCCGCGCCAGTGGGTGCCTTTCTTGGCGACTATCACAGCTGGTTCTAGCTGGTTGGCGTAGTCTTTAACGAAAGTCTCCTCTCGGCCCAGTGATGCTACGGTACGCACGTTCGCTACGGCTTCTACTGCGATCTAAAAAGGTTTATTTGAATAGTAGTCAAATAAAATAAGCCAATTAATATTGATGGGATACTCCACGCAACACCATCTAGCCCTAAACTCAGCATAGCTTGTACTATGGGAACCAGATGACTGATAGATTACTTACATATTTTTAAACAGATATCTAGGTACTTATAGTACTTTATGAAACCCAGAAACAGAAGAAACATATACCTATGTTTATTTTGAGAGACGGGTTTTACTCCCGTTTTATTTATTCACGTACTATTGTCGGTCCATTCATCGGTTAAATAATACGCGTGGAAAAACCCGTGTTTATCAAAAGTTTTGAAAGAGCAATGTTCTTCATACAAATTACTCCTGGGAGGGAATCGAGTCAAAAATGAAGACTTTTTTGGTAAAAACAAATGATTAGACAGTCAGACAGACATGAACACTTTCGAATTTATAATACTACCTACTCGTATGTTCGATTTTTTTTTAACCTATATTTTTTCTTTTCTACGAACCCTGCTGCGGATGCGTGCTACATTTGTATACATAATATTCCAGAAAATAGTATATTCAGTGTAAATCTCTCTTAAGTAGGTAGTAAATTATGATAATAATAACACGTATTGAAGACGTCGCAGATTTCGTAGGAAATAAATATGTTTCAGTAAATACAATAAGATTAGACACAGACATGACATTCTAGAACCTCCTAAGTCATAGGTTTTCCGTGAATTTCCTAGGTTAAGTTCTCACCTTTGAGCTGGATTCCATAGTCTTAGCTGTTCCAAAAGATTCCATCTGTGCCATTTTGTTTTGTTTGTACAGTACGAAAGTGAGGATCGGGACAAACGTCAAGGCGACCAAACCGACACGCCACTCGTACACTAAGGAGAGAACCAAAGCAAATCCAAAAGTGCCCATCGCTTGCAGAACAGAACCGATCCTTTGACCTGTGGCCTGGAAGTTAAGAAAATGGTGAGATAAAATAATATAATAATATAATGGTTTATTTGACACACAAGGTATATGATTAGAGTAGGTAGAACAAGTTGTACATGTTTGGAGTTTATATTTCTCGCTTGTGGTGACAAACAGGAAAAAAAAAACTAAATCTCTCGTTTTGATATACATCTACCGCTGATGTTTTTGTTATCGCGTCACTAGTTATTTTGAACTAGTGTGGTGAATAGATTAAAGTGCGCCTCAGATGTTCCTTTCGTGCATTTGGCACTTGTTTCGAATTTTTAGGTTCTACGACATGACGTTTCTTTACGATGTTTTTCTTCTTTGACAGTAGGTACTGGTATAGCGCACATACATTTTTAGAACAGATAAATCCATTGGTGCACTACGTTTTCGATCCCACGACCCACACGAACCCAGTGCTGTGATATGTAGGTATCGTAAGTAAAGCTGTGCTCTATGAAAGATCTATGCGAAAGGTTCATGTAAAGTACCTATTTAAATTACTGCACAAGAATAAATCTTTTTTTTTATTTTTTTTTAAATTAGTGTACAATTCTTAAGAAAATATACTCTAATATTATTACAATCTAGCCAAGTAGGCCAATGAGTAATTTAACTATGACTTATTTTTATAACGTAAACTATGCCTAAGAATGTGTCCAATAGCACTTTTCTTATTGTCTCTAGAAGACACTGGGGAGACACTTTGTTAATGTGTTCTTTATGAATATATTGTATTGTCATTTTCACTTTCTTTCACTGTTACACTACACTAACTCAAACGGCTTGGTTCATTTGAGTCTTCTCACTATGTCCGTGTTGTCGAGGAGCTGGATTGCCTCGACGTTCACATGATGATGAAGTCTTTCCTCATGAGCTTCTGCGTACTTTGTAATAACTGTGTCGACGAAGTCTATGCCAAGGTCCCGATGGAGGTCTTCGTTTCTTACGTACCAGGGTGCATTCACGATGTTCCTTAGTACTTTGTTTTGAAATCGTTGTATTATTTGGATGTTATTTTTTTTGGTGCAGCCCCACAGCTGAATACCATAAGTCCATACTGGCTTCAAGACTTGTTTGTAGATTGTTATTTTGTTATGTAAGTACCGACAAGGCTGCTTGTTTTCCAAGCAACCAGTACATCTTTTTATAGCGGAGCTCTAATTCATCTTTTTTCTTCTTGACGTGAGCCTTCCAGCGTAGCTTTGCGTCAAGCGTCATTCCTAGATACTTGGCCGTATTTTCACATGGTATGCGCTTAGTGTTGATATATACTGGGTGGTACTGCTGCTTTTTGTTCGTAAAGTTTATATGAATGGATTTTGATTAATTAAACTTTTTTCTCCATTTTTTGGTCCAGTCATGGATTTGGTTAACAGCCACTTGAACCTTTTCTGCTGCTTCTGCAAAAGTGCTTCCAACAGCCATTATGGCTGTATCGTCAGGAAAGGTTGCGATTGTGTTATCATCTAAATGGGGTATGTCACTGGTGTATAAAAGGTACAGGACTGGTCCTAATACACTTCCCTGTGGTATCCCTGCTTTTATTTCTTTGATATCAGAATAGGCATCTTCTTGTCTAATTCTGAAAGTTCTCTCCGTTATGTAGGATTTTAAGATGTCTGTATAGGGTTGAGGTAGCATTTTTTTTAGTTTCAGTAAAAGGCCTCTGTGCCAAACTTTATCAAAAGCCTGCGTAACATCTAAGAATATGGTAGAGCATATGGTATGCATGCGCCATGATCACGAGATAAACTGAACTGTTTATCTCGTGATCATGGCGCATGCAACTGTGCCGAAATATCGAGAAGCAGAAAAACTCATATATCATGGTAAATATCCCGTTTTGAGTGAAAATTATGATGTACTGGTATTATGTTCTCGGCTTCTATTATAGGTTTAAGTCTTTTTAATAATATTTTTTTAAATAGTTTTGACATGATTGGTAGCAGGGAAATAGGTCTGTATGACGTTACGTCATGAGGTGGTTTGCCTGGTTTTGCTATCATTATTATCTCGGCTACTTTCCATAGGTCTGGCACATATTTCAGTCTTAAAGCAGCGTTTATAAGATTTGTTAGCTTAACCAAAGCTTTTCTTGGTTAGTTATGTAATATTTCGCCGGAAATAAGGTCAAATCCTGGTGATTTCTTAGGATTTATGTTTTTGAGGATTTCTTTTAAAACTTCTCTGGGTGTGACAGATAGTATTCTAAATTCTTCGTCTGAAATATTATCATGATTGGTCGCGGGTTCTATGTTTATGTGAACTTCATTTGGTTTGAATGTGTTTTCTAAATGCTCTGCAAACATTTTAGCTTTTTGTTCATTACTGACAACCCATTTCCCATTATCCTCTTTTAGTGGAGGAATCTGAGTCATGGACTGTTTCATGCTCTTAGTAGCCTTCCATAGAGAGTAGTTAGTATTGCGACTGTTGGTGAGGTTTTGGAGGTATGAGTTAGTTTGGCTATCGTTAAATGATTGTATTTGTCTTTTCAACCGTTTTGTAAGGTTGTTAAGCGTTTTTTTATCATACGGTGACCTAGTTAAATGCCATTGGTTCCTTTGTTTTCTTTTTTTAGCTATGAGCAGTGTAATCTCTTCAGGGTAATTATTTCTGGAGATCCTCTTTTTGATTTGGGGTGTGTTTGTCCAAGCGGTCTGTTGTATAAGTTTTATAAATGTTTCTACTTCTACGTTTAGCTGCTCTGGAGTTTTTAATGGCACCCTAAGGTTTATATTTATATCTAAGTATATTTTAAAACTTTCCCAGTCTGTGTATTTATTTACAAGGGTCAAAGTTTCCATAAGTGTCTCTCTTATTTCTAGATATATTGCTGAATGGTCAGAGTTCATATCGTAGCTCTGTTCTGTTTTTAGATAGTTAGGTAATATGTTTTTATATATAAAAAAGTCTATTAGATCAGGTACTTTTAGTGGATCTGTTGGCCAATAAGTTGGTGATCTGGTTGATGCAACATCGGATTTTACTTCTTTTAGAGCTGTTAAGAGTTGTTTTCCTTTTGTGTTCGTTAGTCTCGAACCCCAATACTTGTTTTTGGCATTAAAGTCACCACCTAGAATAAACCTTTCTCCAAGTGGGTGTAAGAGACACCTGAGTCTCTTTTGGTGTCTTTTCGAATTGTATATCGCGGTGGACAGTATATGGCAGCTACCGTAAGCGGATATAGCTTGGTGTTGATACAAATGGCCACTGATTGGATATCTGGCGCTTCATATTTAAATTTTTCGTGATGTTTGATGTCTGTCCTTTACAATAACAGCACTGCCACCCCTTCATTTACACACATTTACATCCATTTGATGTATGATTGTTTTGTAAAATGTGTTTCAGATACGAGGCACACATCTACATTTTCTATATCTAAGACTACTTGCAACTCATTTTGATATTTTTGTAGCCCATTACAGTTCCATGCCATTATTTTAATTTTTCCAATCATTTTTGGCCTTAGGTATAGCAGCTTTAGTGCTATGTTCTATTTTTTTCAATCGCTCATCAACAACGACATACATTTTAGGATTTCGTCTAACTTATTGTCATTTATGTGGTTTGGTTGTTTGTTGCGTTGAATTACTGTTAAATCTTTGGCAGCCGCTTGAGCATAGGACACTTTACTGTTAATAGCACTTATAGGCCTCGCACTAGTTATATGCTGGTTAGTTAAAGGCAATTTCTCACTTACCAATGTTTCAGCTACCTGGTGTTGCCGCCCGACCAATGGCTTCTTGACAGCTTTGTTTCTAATTTTCTGCATTTCCTTGGCTATCAGACAGCCTCTATAGTTGGCCGGGTGAGCTTCTCCACAGTAAACACATTTTGGTTTTTCTTCTGTTGGTTTTTTACAGTCTTTGGTTAGATGCTTACCTGTACATTTAACACATCTAGGCTCTTTGGCGCAGTATTTGTGTGTATGCCCGTATACCTGACATCTCTTACACTGTGGAATAAGTTTTGTCGATCGAAGGGGTATATTCTTGGGTGTATAGTTGAAATCCACTATACACCCAAGAATATATTTAATTTCGTATACCTTACTTATATCTTCTTGATTGCTGAAGGTCAGCATAAACATGTTGAGTGGTTCCTTGGTCTTCCAGCTCAATTTGTTTACTGCGTCTTCAACCTTGTAACCTTTAATTATAAGGTCTTCAATGATCTTCTCGGGTTTGCACGTAGAGGGTAATCTTTTGACCATTACTCTAATTGGTCTCTCTTGTTTGTTTTCGTATGAGTGCCTCTTTAAGTCATCTACAAGGCTTTGCAGTTTTTCGCGCTCTTGCCTTTCTTCGTTAAAACGGTTATATAACAGAAATTCATTTTCTGTTCGCAGTTTTATTCTGCCTTCTTTAGTCGGTGAATCCATTGTTCAGTCAAGTAACAGCGTCGCCTTAACAAAATGTATCATCGTACGCAAACATGCCTTACGCAATGAAAAACTGAGTCATCATCGCTGTCCGGCCGTGTCGCGACGGCTTTGTTGTGATGCGTTAGCACTTTGCACTGTAGGTACGCGCGATCGCGGGTGACACTACTGTTCTTAGCGAAAATCGAACAATCACTGACAAGAATAAATATAAAAATATTTTTAATAATTTGAATTAAATCCCGGCACAAATTAATTGAGAACATTCCGATTAGCCCAAACAACCTTTGCTGTAAGGTTCTTGCAATATCAAGTTAAGTTACAGGATACAACATTTCTAATCGATCATATCTGTGGAAGTTGCTCAGATCCCTTCTAGAAAAGAGCAAATGATCTACAATGCCGTTTCCAGTCTACAGTTTTTCTTGAATGTAAAAATCTGTTCGACCAAGTGACCTTTCTAAACATATAAAATCCGTTCATCTAGAACTAAGATATAGATAAGATATACACGTCACACTTATAAGACTTCTCTGTTTGCGTCGGGTGTTAAAACATTGAGTTTTCTCTTTCTCAACCAAATCTGGTAAATCTTTTTGAATTGAATGAATCCCGGACATTTCACACAACATCATCTAGCCCCAAAGTAAGCAGAGCTTGTGTTATGGGTACCACATGACTGATATACTACTTATAAACTTTTTTTTTTGTAAATACATACATATTATACATAGAAACACCCAGACCCGAGACAAATACTTGCAGATCGTACAAACATTTGTCCCGCGGCGGGAATCAAACCCGCAACCTTCTGCGTCTAAGCCGGGTCTTAGCCCACTGCGCTACAGAGGTCGTCAAAGATTCATTTAGATTTATCAGATTAGGTTAAAATCTATCACGTTTTGTTAAGAAACATATTGTATTATCGAACAGTTTTGTTTCATGGATTCATTTTCGCGGAGGATCAATAATTAATATATCAGACAGATGCTAAAATACTCCTCGCAAAGACTTACACCCTGTACAGCAGCTGCTTCTCCAGAGAGCTTGGCACACAGCGCACCGGTAGAGTTCTCTTTGTCATCGAAAAAGGCGACTTCTTGTTGTAGCAGCGTTTGAAACATAAGTTTCCTCAATCGCTCAGTCAAATGCTCTCCTGCTACAGCGTAGAAAAATACCTAATAAAGTAGAAAAATTACTTTTATTTCTAGAAATTACGTTTTAAAATAAACCTAAATGTAGTAACTTTTATAACTATCATAGATATTTACATAATTTTCACTATAAACGGAATATTTACCATAAGTAATCTCAACAGAGCGCAATTACATACCAAGAATGGTTCAATTGGCAATTGAGATTTCTAAACACGGGATTTACAATAGAGAAGATGGTTTAAAATTTTCAGCAGTCTGGAATAGTAGTGAGAATGGGCAAAACCCATTTAAACAACGCTCTGATACCGTTAGCATTGTGTGTCATTATTGAGTTATAGAAGACAATGAAACCGCTAGTAATATAATTCGTAGTAAAAGAGTGCGAAAGAGGGTAGATAATCCATTTATAAACAGTTATCTTATCTGCCAATTAACAATATTTTGCAATCTACTCACACAAACTTTAGTTTCTTCCGTGCACATGCAACTTTGCCGAAATATCGGGAACAGTAAAAACTACACAAATCATTGTAAATATCCCGTTTATAGTGAAAAGTAGATAATAAGAACGCGAAAAGGGAAATTTAACAGAAATCCAAGCCACATCGGTGTAAAAATAATTAGTATGCAAAATACTCATTGAGAGAAGTATATTTACTTTAAAAAGTACCTAGGTAGTATTGAGAAAGAGGCTTTTTGGACTCACCGATATGGACTCACCGACTATTATAGTTGGAAACAGTAGTCTCTCAAACATTGAAGAACATGTGAGTTTCAGCTCACGATGCTTACCATTATAAAGTTAGTAAATCCAGAAAATACTCCGACTCCGACGAAAATCAATGAGTAATTTGTAATTTGTCTCCAAACTTCGTCCTGGTCCTGGTTTGAGAGGACCTGAAATAATTTTCATGATTATTTCATATGTACCTCTTTGGCACTAAACGAAACAAGAATTTATCAGACACTTATTAATAGTTCTAAGATAATGTTAAAATAAACACATTGATGTAAAGCAAACGTGCACCTGCTATTACCGACACTCTAAAAATAGTGCGAAATCATGGTTAAGGTGTGTGCTAACTTTTGCGAGGCCATTCATAAAATCAAAGTCAACAAAGCTATTAAGTAGACGTATTTTTAAAAAATCTACCTTGACTTGTCACTTCATTAACATCTTATCAATCAATGATTCATTGTAGTAACTCCCCTAATTCTAAACGGGTAATTGCTAAAAACAGCTTGTAACATTTTGGCCGTTTGAACTCCTCCACATGCGTTTTACCGACAACGTTCTGTTGTTAACAACACGAGTTCCCAATAAATTGCCTAAGCTCGTATCGTACTACGCACAGTGAAGGCTTCCAAAATCAATAAAGATAAGAATGGGTCTAGACAATGTCTTCCTCTCGCTTCGTTTTCCTTAAGGGTAACGCCTTTTCGGACGATCAATATGTATAGAAATGACAGCAGCAGTCCCGCTTTAGCAACATATCCTTAAATAGTATCCTTATTAGTAGGTATGGAACGTACATCAACAAAATCTCCTAAGATAACAGCAAACAGTGGCATGGCGAAGCCGCTGGATAGGGCGCTGATGCTGGCTACAGTGATGGACTTCCATTCAGGTGAGTTCAGTTTTATTACTCGGAAGAACGAGAACTCTGTGTCTTGGCTGGTGGTTTCTTCTTCCTGTGAATATACCAAGGTAGGTAAACAAATAAGATGAAAAAAGTTACCTAAACTAAATATTGAGTGAGGTCTGTTTAAAACTGGTTATAAGTATACAGGGTGACGGAAATCAATTAAAAGGTAATACGCGATAAATACCTGTTAACAACTAAAACAATATGAGTAAATAGAGTCATGTTTAAAAGAAACGATTATGATTACTAAAATGACCGACTTCAATAGTTCGATTTCTACTGTTGAATGTGGGTAGTTTGGGAAATCATTACTGAACTCATTCGACGGAGCGACATTCGTAGCGGGAGAAAGCTTGTGCACGTTGATCTAGTCGGACGTTTCTAAACGATAGTGTTATAATTTACGTTTTAAAAACTAAAAAGAAACCGATTTCATTGAATGAAATTTTAGCCTATAATACATTTTTTGTGGAAACAAGATGTATTTTGTATATATATAATATGGGTAGGCCAAATAAACGCACCGCTCCAATGAGACAGCGAGGTATCGAAGTACATGAAAACATCATCGATGTATACAATTTTTAGATTTTCGTTGATTTTTCAGCTCGACCGATTTTGATAAAATTTATATAGGACTACCTGTGAAGTATAAGATTTTTCCAAATCGGTTCAGCCGTTTTCGAGTAATCAGTGAAAATAAATTAAAAAAAAAAACCGACGAATTGAGAACCTCCTCCTTTTTGATAAAGTCAGTTAAAAATAGCACAGCAGGTGCTATAAATATGTACGTATGATGTGTACACTTACTTTTATTATGACTAATTCTTCATCATCTTCATCTTTTTCACTCCTTATAGACATTTCTCGGGTTAATTTATCCTTTGAATAATCTGTAAAATAACATACGCGTTTGTAGCAATGTATGCGCCTTCTACTTAGTAATTCAACACAGTAGAACGATTGAAAATTATTACAATTGAAAAATATTCTGCGAAAGTATGAACAATTTGAACCGAAATTTGTTCCGGATTTGAAATAAGTTATTATTACATGGATCAAATAGAACTATCGATCAAAATGCACCAAAGAGTTTGCAAACCTTTTTCCTCGTCGCCATTCGACTGCATTTTGACCATTTCATAGTAATGTCCCTTCTTCTTTATCAGCTCATCGTGATTCCCACTTTCGACCACCTTGCCGTCTTTGAACACGTAGATGACGTCCACATTCCTTATTGTCGAGAGTCTATGTGCAACGATGATAGTGGTGCGTCCTTCTTGAGCCTATAAACGATCACTCCAGTTTTGTAGTAGGTTATAGTATATTCTAAGCTTTATCAGAGCTTAGAAATTGAATTAAGTGTGAAGAGTGAAGTGAGCTTAGAAAGTTAGAATTAAGGCGCTGCGCCAACGAAGACACTTTTAGTTGCCGACACGGCACACCATCACAGGGAACCGTAGTTGCTGTGTCTTGTGGCGGTGATCGGACACAGTCGCCTGTTGCTACTACTGGTCACTGGTACAATTCGTTGCTAGTTTTCCGTCAGTACAATTGTAAGGAAATTTGTTAATGTTGCTTGTGTCTTGAATTGACAACTTTTAGTTTCCAGTTGCCGATACCGAACATTTTTTGATCGTGAATGAGAATGTGTTAAGTGGAAGCAACTGGACACAAAACATATTTACGTGTGCGCAGGGAGTGGATGATTTCATGCTAGTTCTATAGAAATTAAATATTCATCGGTAGCTTGTATCCGACACAAGACACAAGAGTGTCCACGTTTGCGACGAACACGATTTCTTTCTTCTATCAAAACAGAAAATGAAAATACTACACGTAATTCATTCGGACGGATATGAATATAAATTTCTTACATCGTTAATTATTTTCGTAGAACTCGTAAAACCGAAGCACGTCTACAACTATCTTACAATTTCATAAAAAAGAAACATAGACTTGTATTCACAAAATAAGCTTTTTATAGCAAAATTGCGTAAACTGTCTCACAAATACAAATAAATAGGGTATAAAGATCTACCTTATCAAGGGCCCTCTGCACTTTAGCTTCGGAGTTATTGTCTAGCGCGCTCGTGGCTTCATCCAACAGCAGTATTCCTGGATTGCGGATCAGCGCTCTCGCTATGGCTATCCGCTGTTTCTGTCCCCCAGAGAGTGAAGCACCTCTTTCTCCGACAAGCGTGCTATAGCCCTAATAAAAGGCAAACATCGATTGTGTTGAGAATATTTTGTTGGTTTTCGGATAGCCGTGCAGTGGAGTAAACTCTGACGACGACTATGTAACTCTGGCTTCTAATGTGGCAAATGGCACCAGTGTTTTGGGTACGCTGCCCTCTGGCAGTGATCTGGATCAGTTGAGCTATGTATAGATAATTTTAAACTGTCCTTAGATTGCTCAACTGTTTCACATGTATGTTTTATTTATGTTTTATTTTATTTAAGTTTTCTATTTATATAACAGCATGTTATATCAGCATGTAGTCAAAATCAACAATCAAAATCTATAGTAACTGAAAGCTGTTAGTATCAATGTTTTGATAGTACCACAATTCCATAATCACCCGTATGCTTCAATGCGGAAACGACAAGATATAATTAGTATTTTATGGAGAGATTATTTTACTTATTTTTCTGAAAATCGGTTCTGAAAGGAAAACACTTTTGAACTAACGGAGGAAGGTTTTTGCACTTCGCATTTGGTACTCACATTCGGTAGCTTCATAATAAATTGGTGGGCATTTGCCTGCCTAGCTGCGGACTCTATCTCTTCGTCTGTAGATCCTTCTCGTCCGTATCGGATGTTTTCCTTGACTGTGGTGTTGAACAGCACCGGTTCCTGGCCCACCAGACCGATTTGAGCCCGCAGCCAGCGCACAGATAGCTCGCGAACATCGTTGTTGTCCACTGAGACCTTTTGGAAAGTGTTCGTTTCAATTTGCGTTCTAATAATAATAATGCTGGACAATTCACACGGCATCGTCTACCCCCAAAATAAGTAGAGCTTGAGTTATGGGAACCCCATGAGTGATATACTACTTATATAGTTTTTATATAAATACGTACATATTATACATAGAAAAACACCCAGATTTAAGATAAATATTTGCAGATCATACAAACATTAGAGCTGCGGCAGAAATCAATCCCTAATCAAGCAACCTTTTGTGGCTTTCTCAGGCTGGTCTTCACCCCACAGCGCCACAGATGTCATCATTTTATAATACACACGTATTGCTATTATGATTATATTTTGACCTTATGGTACAAAAAAATGTTGCAGTCAGTTTCAGTCAGACTTAAAAATAAAGGCGATTCATTAACAACTTTGCTGATTAGATATCCGAATTTAAACGGCAATTACGTCGTCCTGTTGATAAAAAGAGCACTATTGGCCCCGCCTTCCGACCCTAAGGTTGTGGCTCAAATCAAATTATCTCCAAAAGATTTTTCTGTTCGAAAAATGTATACTCTCAAACGGAAAAAGAAAAACATCCTGAGGAAACCAGCAATTCTTAGACTGTAAAAACAAAGTTTGAAGGCATGTTCAAAGTATATTAAAGGAGCCTTTGAGGTGCACATTAATCCTTTCACCACACCGGTTCGAAAGAACGAGTCACTCGATAAGAAATGTTGATAAATTCTTATCACTGTAGATAAGAATGGGGAAACCCCGTTCTGTCCCTATTAGATTCTGGGCAGTTTACTAGATTTGAATTTCCCCATACTTATAAGGTCCTTAGATTAATTATGTGAATACTTACACTTCCTTCGATAACGTCATAGTATCTTGATATAAGTTGAATGATAGTGGACTTCCCGCAGCCGGAGTGGCCAACTAAAGCAGCAGATTGACCTCGCTTTACTGACAAACTGACACCTTTAAGCACCTGTAAAGAATAATGTGGGTTACAGAGAACCTCAATATAACGATTCTTATAACCGTACCAAACTAGTAAACTGTGGAATTGCTTATGTTTAAAGGAAGTGGAAAATTTATTATTTTGAATCAAACGGTCTAGGCTTAATAAGATGGCGCTCTAATCGGAATAGTATCAGCAAGTTACAGTCAATAGAATATTATCATTATATAATATTATAACAAGTATTTCGATATAACATTTATAAATATTATGTATAGAACACGAAAGTAAAACAGATTATCACGCTCTGTGCTAAGCATTAGCACGCATTGTACTATAATTTGTCACAAGTACTAGATAACTGTGAGTACCTAATCAAATCACCTTGATAAGGTACCTAATGACAAAAAAAGTACGAATTTGGATAAGATAAGTAAATATGTATGACATAAATTGGCATATTGAGGCCTAACCCTTGAAATGCGGATTTCTGTTATACCTAACGAGTCGCAAGCGTATAGGTACTCTAGATACACCATTTTTAAATGTGAAAAGAGACCCGCTTGCACTTGGCTTATGAGCAATACCGATTATGGAAGTATTTTGTATGATAACAGTAAAGAATTCATTGATAGTGGAGCTTCCAGACATATCTACTGATAGTCTAATTTAGCGATACCTTACTCGTAGCTCTGACGTAATAACTCCTATCTTTCCTAAGACGACTGCATACATTTGGGAGGACATAGATTCCCAATTCTTGATTATTTTTAATTCCAGCATAGTCGCAGATTTAACTGTTTTATTCTTACAGGAACATCAGGTCTGGATGGATAATGAAACTCGACGTTTTTCAGCTCAATGTTTCCATCTATTGATGTAGGAGTCACTCCTAGGTTCAGAAGAGGATTGATTACAGGTACGTTGTCTATCAGATTGAAGATCTGAGCTCCAGCGCCACGTGCCACACCGAACACCTCCATCAGAGTTGAAGAAATACCAAAGTTCGCGGATGCTGTCATCACTCCGAAGAAAACCTTAAAAATAAAACAACATGCGTTAATTCCTTTACTGTTTCGAGCTATGCTTATTAAGCTACTATTTGGTTATATATTTATTTGAAGATATTCTAGATACCGCAATCATTGTAGACACGTCGTAGTTTTCTGGTTCATCAACCATGAGCTTGTAACCAAAGTAAATGGACAACCCGTAAGCGCTGAATATGCAGAAAAACAGTGTTCCCATTGCCAAACCAGTGAAGACTCCTGTAATAAAAGATAATGTAATGAAACACCGTTTAAATTGTTTCATGTTAATTGACGAAGTTAATTGACGTCACTATGGCATGTAAATGAAAGCCTGTGGCTTTTGAACTCACTCATGTTACACATTTGCACAATTAGTGCTATATCGACGGAAGTCACTAGCAAACTTTCCTTCTGTTCATAAATGAGTTTAGTGAATTTGAAGTTATGAATTTGTTTTACCTTTTAGGGTGTTGATTTTCCGAGCCTCTTTCAAGTGTACTTGATATCTTTCTATCTCTTTCTGTTGTCCACTAAATGCGTACACGGTTCTAATGGCAGATAAAACTTCTTCTGCAATTGACCCTGCTTTTCCAGATGCCTCTGATTCTTTTTTAGACAATCTAGCGGCTACCTGTAGGTAATAAATATCTCTTGATTTAGGCTACTTTACTGGCAGATTTTAATTGATTCATTTGCTTAAATTTCTTACCAATCCTGCAAGCCCGACTAGGGTCAGAGTAATAGGAAAGGAGACTAAACAAAGCAGAGCCAGTTTCCAACCTTTGACCAGCGCCATGATAAGAGAACTTAAAAATGCTGCTTGGTAAAATATGAAGATTACCAACTTCTCACCGATGCCGTCTTCTAATTTGATCACGTCACTACAAAGGGAAAATACCTATGGTTACAAAAAATACTAGAGCTAACCATGAGCTCGTGGTGTTTACATGTAAGGTGCAATTCTTTATATACAAATCATTTTTTTTTCTCACCTGTTTATTTTTGAAGCAACATCTGCGTTCTTTTTGAGGTCGAAATATCCAAAGTCTTGATTTAGAGACGCTTTTAAGTATTCTTGTCTTATTTTAAAAGCCTGAAAAATATTACTTAGATCGTTACGTCAGTTATATTATACTAGCTGGTGCCCGCGACTTCGTCTGCCCAGGATTAGTACTTCGAGTAACTTATTAACTTCTCCAAGGTCCTATCTTATTAAAATATGTGTCCAAATGATGTAGCGTGAAAGACAAAGTTTATCTACTTTGAATACCAGAAGCGATAAAAGTATTTATTTTGATATAAGGATCAATTTGTTACTACTAAATGTTCATTAGAAATAAATTATAAAGTATATATGGTTCACTATTTTGGTTATAGTGGCATACACATAAAATATAATATATCCTGTAGCGGGCTTTTTTGTAGGACTATTAAAGATAAACATTTCCATTATACATTATATACGTGTAATTTTAACGGTTTTTGCAGCGTACGCCAGAGTAGCTCGCAGATGGCAGAATTTTTTACCTACTTACTTGACACTTATCGTTATATTTTAAACAATTCACCCAATATCTTTATAAATTATAGCCTATGTGTTATTCTGATGTATAAGCTATATTATTGTAAAGTTTCATAAAAATCCATTCAGTAGTTTTTGCGTAAATGAGTTACAAACATCCATACATTCAAACTTTCGCGTTTATAATATTATAATACTAGCTGACCCGGCAAACGTTGTTTTGCCATATAAATATCTTTCGTAAAATATTTTTTTTTTTTTCAAAAAAGTATCCTATGTTACTTCTAATACCTCCAAGAATATGTGTACAAAGTTGTTTCATGATGATAGGTAAAGTAGTTTTCGCGTGAAAGCGTAACAAACAACCTTACATTCACATTTATAATATTAAGTAAGGAAGTAATCAAAACTACTTGAGTGGGTGGTTACATTGTTATCAGACAAATATTCAAAGGTACCTTTAAGTATGTGAACCACTTACCTGATTGTACGCAGCCATATTCATCAAAACAGTTGAAATATACGAAAGGACGATAATGAATACACCAATTAAAACATTGTATATTGCAAAGTACAGTAGATCAGCCAAAAACTGGTCGCCATCAGGTGTTCCCATCTCTATAGAAATACCATAATTGACCATAGCCTCTAGTAAGAATGCTAGTAGCAGTGTGTTAAGGGGTTGTGACACTGCACTTATTATTGAAAAAATAATCGCTACAGTTATGTACAATTTATCCAAAGCGGAGGCGAATCGGAACTGAAATCACAAATATATTTCGTAATTATTACACTATTGTATTAAATTAACAATAATTGTTTAGATACCAATGTTACTTACGAGTGTGAAAAAGTTTATGCTTGGAATTTCATCATTTTCGGGCTCTACATCTGAATCACTAAAATAATAATACTCAATTAGTATGTTATAAATTGTCTTGCGTTAGTGAATTCTAGTACATTCTAGCTTATTCACGAATCTAATAAATGACAATCTTAACTACTAAAGTAAATAATAACAAACCTCTCTGAAGTCTTCTTCTTTGTACCTCCATTAGTAACATCCTCGATTCTGTATGAATTCTTCGATCCACGAAACGGTGGGTTCCACTCGGTCTCAGAGCCCTTCATTTTAAAATAAAAAAACAATCACTAACTATATACCTACTAAAGTTTTGCTTCACATGACAAATAATACCGTGAAACTAAACCGAAATCGATATTGTGACTGAAACATGATATTATCAGTAGTTATCTTTATCAGGGAGATAAACAAATTAGCAAAACGTGGAAGCAGAACATTTTTGCGGGTTATGTATGACGGGATTAATCTCTTGTGCGAGCTACAGTTCGCGTTCAGAGGATATTTTTAGAATATAAACGTAAACAGAGATTTTTTTGGTTGCACAACAGTTTCAATTCAAGGATTGATTAGTGTGACCAGGCGCAATCCTATTTTATCTTGTGTGTTCTGTTTGACGCAATATTATAGATAGCAGACGAAAAGTACTTACCAGTACAATATGTAATTTACTGTAATAAACTTGGCTCTGTTACACATGGTTGTGTAATTACTACAACTTGGCAGCAGTTCAACCCAGCGAGGGTCAATCTGACCCCGCAATTTTTTTTGGTGCAAAGTTTTTTTCTACTGTCGCACACTGTTGAACTTCTAAGTAGCTTAGTAGGAGAAACTCCCCTTCCTTCTGCGAGCCACAAATCAGTCTGTCGCCGGCGCAAGAGTGTAGAATTGCGCGAACGCAACCAAATTTAATTAATGAAAAAATAAAGTTCTGTTGATCTGATCGCTACGAAACTTCACAAGATCAGCCGCTAGGCCAATCTTAAGATTTCCTAAAAAATTCATTAAAATCAGTCCAGCCGTTTCGGAGTTCTGCTTAAAAAATATTATAATTAGAGTTTTCGAAGAAATATTTGTAAGCATTACTGATGTTTTAACCGACTTCAAAAAAAGGAGAAGGTTCTCAAATCGGTTGTATTTTTTTTGTTACCACTGAACTCGGTCATTGGTAACAAAAAAAAGTTATGAACCGATTTGTAAAATTAAAATATACTTCCCGATTAGTCCCATAGAAGTTTTGTCAAAAACGCTGTCGTGGTTTGATTTTTAAATTAAAATAGCTAGAAAAAATATGTCATTCAGGACAACGAAATTTCTATATTTTGCTTTCCTGTAACTTCCCAGTGGTGTTTACGAATATCGAAAAATGATAAGGTACTAAAAAGCGTAAAAAAAAACTTTAAATATGTTCAAAAAATAGGGACGACTCAATTCGGTTGTATTTTTAGGGGCTCAAATTACATTAAATTAAGTCGGTTTTCTTTTTAGTTTTTTAAACGTAATTATTTTAAGTAAATCCTATAATTAATACTAATACTAATACTAACTAAATAATTACTTCCAATCATTTAATAAAAAATGCAAATAAATATTTGAAAAAAAAAGGGTCATCTGTACCCATATCCGCAACATAACCTTTATGTACCACATCCTCGTTAAAATAAAACCAAAACATACGTTTTTTTAATTTTTATGCAGTTTTGTTGGTAACTGTAGATGTATGATGTATGATTCTCGTTTCACGTTCCTTGAATTAAAACATCATTCCAATTTCTAAACCATAAAGTATTGATTTATGACAACAGCCCCAAGACCCTGTCACGGTGGGCAGTGATTCTCACTCTTTTATTCAACACAAAGTGATGTTTCCTAAACAAGTCGTTGGGCGCAGACATTGTCCTTTTCAATGCAGCACAGTGGATATTCATTGTCGATTTCCGAAAGTTTATACAAAAGTTTCACATTATTTATAGGCGCGACTAATTTTAAGTGACAGATCTTTAGATCATGCTTTCAATTGATTCAATTGTTTTGTTTTTCAATATAATGGACGTATTGTTTTTAGGCTTTTGTTTTTGTTTGGGTACATTTTTAAATTACGCTTGTGTTATTGATTTATGTGTTTGAGGAGTATTGATTTTATATTTATTTCTTGGTTAAGCATCTGCTCAGGTAGCTTAATTCTTTATTGTTATAAAAATAAACAGATATTCAGGCTCACCTTTTCTCTTATTAATATTCCATTTTCAGTGACTAATTTCAGTAGAGCACAATTTTCGTCGAACGTATTATCTCTTTCTCGTTTCACATAAACAGGCGCATGTATCACTTTTAACATTTTTTTACTAGAAATCTCAAAAATACATAAGACACGCTCCTTTGTCACCAATTGCCGTCAATTGAAGCTTGTGAATCAATTTAAAGTTTGCCTTGTAGATTCATCAGTGTGTTACTATTTAGCAGTGAATTGTATTGATCAAATAATTGAGCGTACCCAGCAATAGACAGCCGAGACACGCCAGTATGAGCAACATATTTCGCACCTTTTGAGGACGACTAGTTTTACAAAGAAATGAAGGACATCCGTATGGTTATCGGTATTTGACTGTGACACGCTATTTGCGTATGACGCATACGGAGTCGTTATAAAGATGACCACAGCTTAACCGAGATTGGATACCAAATAACGACGTCCTCTTTCCTGTTTTCACTATATAATAACAACCGGAACCCATTAGTAATAAGGAATTCTTATAATTTCGTTGTATTTTCGCTATGAGTGGAGGCACGGTCTGCGGGACGCCACGGCGTGTGGCAGGCCACCGCAGTGATCTTCAACAACAACAATGCTAGTTTTCTGCAGCTGCTCATATTATGTAGTTTCTTTGAATTTGTTTGCTTTTGATTGTTAATTACGCTAATAGAGTTTGAGAAGAGTGCTGGTGTGACAGTTATGTCTGTGATATAAGATACAAAATGCAATGATTTATGACGCTATTATAATATAACTGTTTCTAGTTAGTAAGTAGATGGTACTATAAATAAATAAGCTAATCGCATGTGACCACGCACAGTGAAGAGTTCAAACGTCAGTAAGGATAAGAATGACTAGGGGTCAGGTTGCAAACCAATTCAACAAATAAAAGTAAGCAATACAAAAAAATATTTTACAATTTTTTTTTTTTTTTAAGGCTTACAAATTAGGATGTTACTCAAAATCTAGTAAAGTCTTACTCGCCGTAATAATTGCCCTTAATTTTAACCATTTTTTAAAACTTTATTTGATTACCGTGCAAAATTACAATAAAACAAATAGTCTGCGAGCTAGAGCTTTGATTAGGGGCGGACAGACAGACAGACAGACGAATATAACAAAACTAAAGGGTTCCTTGTGCATTTCCGAACCCTAAAAACTCAGAACTACCATAAACAGTCATCGACGTAATACCTCGGTATCTCTTTTCTTACCCACGCGCGCCAAATCGTAAGCAATTATATCTCGGCAATTCTAAAATATCTAAAGATAGTGTCAGAGTTTCACAGCGCTTTTTTAACCGACTTCAAATAAAGGAGGAGGTTCTCAAATCGTTTGTTTTATTTTTTATGTTTGTTACCTCTCTCATTTATGAACTGATTTGAAAAATTCTATTTTTATGTGAAAGGTCCCGATCAGTTCCATAGAAATTTCATTAAAATCGGTTTGGTAAAAAATATGTCATCCAAGTAATGGAACTTTCGATATTTCACTTTCAAATCCATCCCAATCAAATCAAATCTTTCAAAGGTGCCTCCATCGACAAAATAATACGTGAGTAAAGCCCGGGTTTATCAAAATGTATGAACTTTCGATATTTTGCGTTCCTGTGTCATTCATTGTGCAATTTGAAAGAGAACCTCTTCCTTTTTTTTAGAAACGGAAACCAGTGGTGTTTCCGAATTAAACAAAAATATAAAGTACCTACTAAAATGTGTAAATATTTTTTTAACGGCTTAAAAAAAAAGGAAGAGGTTCTCTTTCAAATTTTATTCAATAAAGTCGGTTTTCTTTTTAAAACGCAATTGTGTTCTTACTGGTACTAATTTCCTTAAAATCATCTCTCAAATATATTGATGAAAAGAATGACGTGACTTGCAATGAAGCTTCTTCATATTAAACAATAGCTTATTAAGCTTGTTAGAAGGTACCTGATATATTTGCAAACCAGTTTGAAGTGGGAGTGTCAGAGAAGGAGGGAAATCAGGCCGCCACGCCCTCATAAACGCCCACCAAGATGTGCATTGCCATAATTATTTTACATAACACAGTTCATAAAACAATAATAATTATATACCTATGTATATTATATATATCGATGTGTTTAAATGAAGATGTATCCTAACTGGAGCCACAGCACACTTAATTCCTTTCACCACACTTGTTCGAAATAACTAGTGGCACGGTAAGATGAAAAAGAAGAACAATGATACTGATGTGATATCATTCTAGTTGTATTGAGAAGCTGCGTGAAAATATTGCAAGCAAAAGTTTCTTTATGGCTCCCGCCCGATCGCAACAGTCTAGGGAGATAATTGATTTAGGCGTGACTTTGCTAAAATCAATTGCAAACCATTAAACAGACAGACAGGCAGACAAAACCAGAATTGTTGCTTCGCCGAGCTCTGGAGTGAAAGTGATCTCTCTTTCATTCCAGCGCTCGGCGAAGCCACATATCGGCAGTCTTTGTGTTTTTTCGTTACAGTGCGGAGCGAGTCAATTGTTCCGGCAGATGCTTCGTGGAGAGGCGAAACACGTTTCGAGTTTCTTTACGGGGTTGCAAGTGTGGATGGTGTTCGATACCTATCTATTAACGCTTTGCATGGCTTTTCCAGTGCGGGCGGGAAGGAAGTGCATGCATCTGCATCGTGTATAAGTATAACTCATTAGGTACCTGGATGACTGAGCTTTGCTCTGTATAAAACACAGATAAAACGACGTATTCTAAAATTCAAACCTATCTAGATCGATTTATCGCCCCCAAAACCCCTGCATACTAAATTTCATTAAATTATTGGAGCCGTTTCCGAGATTCAGATTATCCCTACTAATATTATACATGCGAAAGTAACTCTGTCTGTCTATTTGTTTGTTACGTTTTCAAGCCTAAACCGCTAAATCGATTTTGATAAATTTTGGTTCAGAAATATATGAGACCTTGGAGAAGGACATAGGCTATTTTTTATGTAGGTGCCACGCGTGCGAAACCGCGGGCAGCAGCTAGTATACATATATACAAGAAATGCTCGTTTAAAGGTAGGTATTAGATATTGGCGGAATAATACTAAATATTTGTCTATCTGGTTAATGTTTAGGGAGTTTACTTTTCAGTTACCATTGGAAAGTATTAAGTAAAGTACATTCAATCTTTTTCAATTTTTTTTGTTCGGGAGATTCATACATAATAGTAGTTGGTAGGTCTACAGCAAGAGTACCTCTTGGTATCAACACAGTGCCAGATATTCTGATGGGATACTCCAAGCAGTAGTGTGCAAGCATTAATATGTTTAATATAAAATTATGTTTTTTATTTCCAAAAGGTATTTGACAAGATGTTTACCTCCATATTTGCTTATAGATGGGATCGTGCCTCGATTAAGGTTCTATTATGTTTCCTTATATATCTCTCTTATATTTATATAAAATTCTCGTGTCACAGTATTTTGTAACAAAACTCCTCCGGAACGGCTTGACCGATTCTTATGAAATTTTGTGTGTATATTCAGTAGGTCTGAGAATAGGACGCAAGCTATTTTTCATACACCAAAGTAATAAGGGTGGTCCACCCCAAAATTTTATTTTTATTTTTATGGTCATTTTTTATTTTTATTGAAGTGAAAACTTCTTTTAGCTCGGTACGCATATATTTAGATGAGGTAAAACCTCTGGATTCGCGACACCGTTACCGTCTGGGGCGAGACGCAGCCGGCTGCCGCGCTCGCCCCATTTGATTATAAACCTTAATTCACATGTTTACAGTCTACTTTTGTATGGAGAAGTTTACTGAGTTAGGTTCTTTGATATAAACGCAGCCGGCTGCCGCTCTCGCCATTTTGATTATAAACCTTAATTTACATGTTTACAGTCTACTTTTGTATGGAGAAGTTTACTGAGTTAGGTTCTTTAAAATATGACCTACATTCTGAACAAAAAATTTTGCATCATCTGTGTTCGTTCAGTATTTGATTGGCAGTCGCCATAATTACTGATTTTGAAGTGATTTATTACTAAACTCTAACGCGCCAAAATAAGTTTTTACTTCTGTCGGCACTCCTGTATAACCCGATTTTCACCCTTCTACCACCAACCCCTATTTTTACCAATGTCACTTCATACCCCGTAAACAGCATCATTTTCAATTAAAAGAGAAATATATACTAATAAATAATTTTTATGGCAAAACAACGTTTGCTAAGTCAAAATATATATATATTTAATAAAGCTTTATTTAACTCTTACTAAACATAATAACAAAAAACTTCAATGTTAGGCTTAATCTAATTCTTATGTAGGTATCTAAGTTTAATGTGTTTGACTTATTTTTTTTTATAAATGTACATATATTTTTTTCAAGTAAGGGCCGCTTCTATCTGCGGTAAATGCCTCCTCTAGCTCTTTCCACCTCTCTTTGCCTCTAGCAGTTCTACTCCATGCTTTGCCGGCTATTCTGGCTATGTCATCATTCAAACTTTTAACCGGTCTGCCTGGTTTGCGCTTTTTATATACGTTATAGATCTATCTTTCGTCCGACAACGTGTGATACCTACTTGTATTGCAAGCGTCTTATGTTATGGTATCTTATCTTATGGTAACTGTACCGTACCATAAGGAGGGTCAGATGCTTGATTGTTTATTTTGTATATAATTAATAAATAATATCCTTTGTAAAACTTATCGCCAGCTCAGTTAACTTATTTCCAAGGGAATTCAGTCGTGAGCGCATTTCATTTAATATTTCGTTTAATTGTAAACAATTCTTTCTACAAAGCTCATCGCAGAATCTTTAGAACCTATCCGAAACGATAACTCCCTCTTTCAAATAAGGCATAGGATATCAATTACATGGTGAGGATAGCAACAGAAAGCTGGATGATAAATTAGCTTGGTGTATGCTCTTCTAAATAGCGGTGCTGCAACATTTATATAAGCTTTATTTACCTCCATATTTGTCTATAGATGGGATCGTGCCTCGATTAAATTTCTATTATGTTTCCTGTATAAAATAAACAAAGTACATTAGTTACATAACGTGGTATTAGGCAGCTGCGCGCTGACTGGAATGTATTTCTTCTTCGTTAATGGCATGTGTTATATGATGAAAATTTTGCCAGTTTCAAGTGTTAATATTGTTTATGGTATGTCACAAAGTTCTATCTTGTCGTTCGTCATTTGTTATTTTATAATGGTGCCTTTCATATAAAATAAGTACCTACGGATTATTGAATTACAAAAAAAGACAAAGCATTTATTCCAATTATTCTATTCACTAAATCACTGAAACACAATGAATAAAAAAAAAAGATTCTGACGAATTGAGAACCTCCTCCTTTTTGATAAAGTCGGTTAATAAGAGATTAACGTTTGCTTCGCAAGATGGCCAAAAAGATTCCCGACTGGAATGTATTTAGACATAGATATAAACAGATGATTTTTGACAGAACTATTAGCACACTTGGTAGTATCATTGTCACTCAAAACGGGATATATGTAATAATAATATATGAGTTTTACTGAGCCATGATTAAAAGATTAACTGTTCATCTCATGAACTGTGCCGAAATATATAAAGAAGTAAAATCCACAAAACATAGAGTACATACGCCGTTTTGAGTGAAAATTATACTCAAAACCATGATTGTTTCAAACAGTTGGTAGTAGCTCTGCCTTGTACGCTATAGGTTGGGGATTCCATTCCTTCTGAGGACAAACATTTGTACGATGAACAAAGGTGTTTATTCTGTGCCTGTGTGTTATAAAGTTAATACTTTATAACTTATACTTAATACTCATATATTTTATATACATACATAAGTATGTATATAAAAATATATAAGTATTCTATCAGTTATCAGATCAGCATAAAATAAATAAATAAATAATTCCGGACATTTCACAGAGCATCATCTGTCCCCAAAGTAAGCAGAGCTTGTGTTATATAGTTTTATTTTGTATTTTTTTGTAAATAACATACATATTATACATAGAAGCACTCAGACCAGAGACACATACTTGCAAATCACTGCACCACAGAGGCCGTCATAATGGTTCTTAATTCATAGCATAATTCATGCTTTGCATAGTTTGGGGCTCGATGCTGTTGTGTGCATTATGTGCAATGTTTATTATCTGCTTCTTAGTACACAAAACACAAAATACAGGAAATGAACAAGGCACATGGAAATAGCAATACAATTATTCTTAGTATGTAATGTATGTGTGTATGCAACAGAAGCAAATAATAATAATGCCGGACATTTCACACAGCATCATCTGGCCCCAAAGCAAGCAGAGCTTGTATTATATGACCACATGACTGATATACTAACTTAAATACGTTTTTTTTTGTAAATACATATCTACATATTATACATAGAAACACCCAGACCTGAGACAACTACTTGAAGATCATACAAACATTTGTCCCGCGGCGGGAATCGAACCCGCAACCTTCTGCGTCTCAGCCGGACCTTAACCCACTGCGCAAATAGGCCTCGACTCAGCGTAACGCCTACTGTTTGACAGTAGACGCTGTTATTCTGTCGAAACCATAACAAGACCCTGTGAGAATATATGAATAGCTGATATTAAACTGGGTAAGCTACTACCGTCTGTTTTATAATCAGACAATAACTAATGTATCGTTAAAGTATGGTTGTTGAATGATATGCCATTTTAAATAAATATAGCAGCAGATTTTAACGCAACATTAACTAATATGTGATTATGTTAATGACTAAATTACTAAATGACTATATTATTGATAAGAATGCATGGCCTCATGTCGATCTGCCCTCAGACAGTTAACCGACACATTTGAAATGTATAAACTCTCTTGTATTCGTTTTTCGTAGTTAAGGTGGTTATAAAATGGATCATGCAAAAAAGCGCTAGGACCAGGACGAGCTTCTTGCCGGTTCTTCTCGGGCTAGGGTTAGAAGGAATTGGCACCTAGTATAGTATAGTCACATAGTATGTAAGACTTTTCAAAGTGATCCTTGTGATTGTATTGAATAAAGTATCTTTTGACTTTGAATTTGACTTTATGAATTAGACCATGAGTTTTTATGTTCCAACAAAGCTTTATGTGAGCCTTAATTGATTGTACTCAGTGGCAAAATGGATTTAACTCTGTTTGTTTGATTTACAATAACATGCGAACCAATCTCAAAAAAAAAATAGTAAGTATACAAGTAGTATATCAGTCATGTGGTACCCATAACACAAGCTCTGCATACTTTGACGCCAGATGATGCTGTGTGAAAAAAAATATGTATAATAAATATACCTATATCAATTATCAATCTGATCTGCACGAAATTTGACAAAGTCAAAGTCAAATAATTTTATTCAATACAATCATAAGGATCACTTTGTTGAAACGTTTCAAATATTAGGTGAATTTAGGTGCCAATTCCTCCTAACCCTAAACCTAACCTAACCCTAACACCCTCCGAGAAGAACTGACAAGAAACTCGTCCTGGTCCTTGCGCATTTTTGTATGATCCATCTTATAACTAGCTTAACTACGAAAAACTAATACAAGATTACAGCATTTATACATTTCGAATCTGTCAGTTAAATGTATGTGGTTTACAGGTATAAACTTAGAAATAAGCTGGTAATTTATCGATCCAAATTAGACAAGAGGTTATTTATAAATGCCGCGGGACAAATGTTTGTATGATCTGCAAGTATTTGTCTCGGGTCTGGGTGTTTCTATGTATAATATGTATGTATTTACAAAAAGAAAATACATATATAAATAATATATCAGTCGTGTGGTACCCATAAGACAAACTCTGCTTATTTTGGGGCCAGATGATGTTGTGTGAAATGTCCGGCATTATTATTAATATTATTATTTAAATATGGATTTAAGAAAAATGAAGTTAAACATATGTGTTAAGATTGGTATCATAAATGAGAGTGCTTTATTTGTATATTCCAAAACGTTTTAAATTTTTATTCTAGGATGTTTAGTTTTTAAGATACAATGTCAAAACTAATCATCTTAACTTGGGCTCCATTCGATAGAGTTACGTTGACTTCATTGATAGAGTTACGTTGACTTCATTGATAGAGTTACGTTGACTTCATTGGTCTGAACATAAAACGAGACTGGACGATTTCTGATTTAATGTAAAATATTTTTGTTTCTGAAGCTTATTTTGTATTTCCTTGATTAAAATATTGTAGTGTAAGTAGTCGGTAGGTATATAATTATAAATGCAGCGAGCTGATCTCCATGGCGATTATGGAACTTTACGTTTCTTTCAGACATCAGCTGGCATGTCTATCTGTTTTGAGTAGCAATCGGCATTATTTAAATCATTAGTTTGATTGTAAATGGAACCAGTTTTGGCAAGGCGGAGGATTAGTATTGCGTTTAGTTTCTATCTGAGACCAAATAAATATAAAGATGAAGTGCCGCGAACCACCAAAGGCTTCGCTTTGGTTCTTCGCGTGATTTAGGTGATTCAGGAGTATGTGTTTGCGTGGATGCGTGAATTCACACAGAGGAGCATGGTTAGAATGGCTTCACTTTTGTTAATCACGGCGCTCTGTTTTTATATTTATATGACAGCATGTCTGACAATCAACATCAACCTTCGATAATACTAATTCAACAATGGACATCAACCTTCTTTGCGGGGCTGTACAATGCAACTCCTCAACAAATAGACCGATTGATCTGGTATAACTGTCAAGAACTACAGTGTTCAACTAAGGAAAAGCCAGCTGATCTTATGATGAAGTAAGGACCTGTTCTATGGATTCTTCCTGTTATCCTGTTATCTAATCTGTAATCTCCTGTTATCTATTCCTGTTATACTGCTTAGTGAGTAAGAGTAGGTAAAATACCAATGTTTGGGCTCATTTATAAATACTTTTTGTCTTTTATATAGATAAGGTACCTAACCTTACCCAGGCTCTAACTTATCGATCAACGACATGATAAGATACGGTCATCGCGCGATCTCAGTTCGAAATGAACAATTCGAATTACCTACACGAGAAAATAAAATTTCCTCAAGGTTGCAAGAATAGTTATAAAAACAATAATAAATTAGATTAATTGCCTACTTTGTCTCAGTATATGCCATGGAACTGCGGAAACTCAACATTAGTTTACCCATAAATAAGACAGGAACTCTCACATAATCCACACAAGGATTTCATGTGCCGCAGTACAAAAAAAACATACACGGAGCAAATAGGTATACAGGTATCTGCAGATCATGGAAACAATTTTCCGGCATCGGGAATCAAAGGCACGTCTCTCTATTAGCTAGCCTGGTCGATTGTATTTTTTTTTATTTATTCAATACAAATACAAGGATCACTGTCTGTGAAATGAAAAGTGGAGTTTACTTTTTCATGATCGCGATTGAACAAACGTTGATTTATCTAGTCTGAATATCTCTTTTTAGGGTGTCCAAATTCAACAAGGAAGTAAGGAATACGTCTCTCTGTCTGTCAGTCTGTTTGTCTGTCCGCCCCTAATCAGAGCTCAAACTCGCAGATTAGTCCTGACGTAACACAATTTTGCTTGGTAATACCTACATATTAGTGGTCTCTACAATGCTAAGAAATTAAAAATTTTAGGTTTCCTTAAAAGTTTTTCGATACAGATTTTTATATACCTATATGTTTAAACAACTTCGAAGCATAACTTCGAAGCCGTCTTTTTTTCAGTCCAGTGTCCTCCACCCTATCAGCTGAACTGCTGTTTGGGGGTATCTAAAATATTATAAAAACTGCACCATATATGCTGAGAATAAGGCAAATTATCAAAGCAAAGCTTTACTGGATAATGATTAACAGTCTGATTTGTAAACCTTAAAAATATTCATGAAAGCTCCATTCTAAATTATTTTATATTGCTTAAGATCCTGTTGAATTGGTTTGAGACCTGATCACTAGTTGTTCTGAAGCCTTCACTGTGCGTCACTTGGTTTCGTACAGTGTATTCATGCAGCATGTATGAAGTTAGTTATTAAAAAAATCAGTAAATACAGCGTTTGTATGTAGGTATTTGTGTATATTTTATATGCAGGGAACCGTTGCTGGCGCCCCGCTGGTGCCTGCTGCGTCTGCGCATTTGTCGGGACCACTTTTATAACCACCTAAAAACTTAAATAATTTACTACAACAACGCGATATTTAGAAATGCTTTTGACAAAATGTTTGTTTCTGTGATTTTGTTGTTTTTTGTCGGGCACTTCATTATTTTAGGTAGGTACATATTTACAAAGAGATCTCGAGTATTTGATAGCACACTAAGTATTCATATGTTCCTAAGTACACTGCTAAAACATTATTTCTGCTCAGGTAAATCTTTGGTAGGTAAGTACTATAATAAAATAACATCGAAATTTTTAACGATTCTTTGATGAATATTCAGGACATGCCTTAATTCAGTTTAAAATGATTGCCGATAGGAGAATACGTAATTTGTTGCTTATTATTGTGATTATGTTATAAACTTTTCATAAGACTCAGCTGAGTCGCAGATAGTTGCGAGTTCGATTCCCGCTACGGGACAAATGTCAGTATGATCTGCACGTATTTGTTTCGGGTCTGGGTGTTTCAAAAAACAAAAAGAATTATATAAGTAGTATATCAGTCATAACACCAGCTCTGCTTACTTTGGGACCAAATGATGCTGTGTGAAATGTTCGGCATTATTGTTATTAAATATACCAGCTGCCGCTTTCAGTCTTTGAATTTCAACATCATGAAAATATTTGATTCAATGAACGAGCAACAGTTGCTAACGAGGGAAGGTGCGTGACCTTGACACGACATCGTGTCAGACGTAGCTACGTAGTTCATCGATTTTACGATCAATGTTTGCTTCGCCTAGTTACCCCTACACAAACATAGAGTTTTTTATCATGTTTTAAAATTAATAAAGAACTTCTAGGACACCACGTTGTTGAGGTTGAAACATCCACAGTTACTTGTTTTACTTACCAATTTAACAGTATTAGGTAAATCCACCTCCATTTTTGTAACTTATTTTATGCCATCAATCACGTTTTTTTCAGTGCAAAATAGTAGAGCACGTAAAGCAAATTTTGTTCTGTCTATGAATTCTAATCAAAAGCTTTCAGCTGGTAAGGTCTCACTAAAAACATACTTACTTCTTTAATTTATTCATCAGGCACTATCCTACGCGCGCTTCGGATTCCCGCACATTGACAAAGTCTCGTCTATAAATGCGCAACCGTATCGGCGCGACAACCATATTTTTACGAAGTGCGTGGTGATGACGCACATCGCACTTCAAACGAGCTAAATAATACAGTAGGTTCAAGAAAGTAACCTGGTTCCAGAAAGATATCTTACCATTGGAATACCTTTGCCACACTTACTAATATTCAATTCAATTCAATTTCATTTATTTCAGCCTTCATAAGTATATGTACAAATTTGAGCCATATTTATCATAATAATAATTTAAAACATACAGAACATAAATATAACAAAGAAATTAAAAAATGTAGACTGCATGCACCACATCATTACATCACCGGTGCGAATGGTGCACCTCTGTGCAGTGCTTCATGAAGATGCAGTCAGTATCCAGCCTTCCTGGTATAAGTTGCAGGTATCTGTTGGTGCTGACCCTCACGTGACGCATCAGGGACGACGTTCTCTTGCGGATGATCGCATAAAAGTCATCGACGCGTGCGTTCGCGAACATCCCCGATGCGCTACAGAAGTATGGCAGCCTCAACAGCACCCTGAAGTTATTATTGTACTGGACTCGAAGGGCATTCCAGCAGCACTTAGTAAAGTTAACACATAGACTGCACGTGTAAAAAGACTGGCAGTACGCCTTAAACAAACAAATATACCCCTGAGTCTAAGATTGCTCTGCAGTAAGTAGTTCTATGCTACATTTATTAATCTGACAGCACTACAATTTACATTATCCTATCCATTTTTTAAATCGGAAATAAATGAACACCCTCTTAATTCTACTCCCATTTTATGCATTTCAGAGTCGAATAATAATGAGTAATGACGTTCAAAGGGCAAGAGCCTATTCTTCGTCGACAGTTAAACGGACCATTTGGTGACTCTAGAACGAGAATTGACATGGTGAGTCTTTAGCGGAGCCCTGCGGAGAAAATGGCGGGGTACCGTGGACACCCGCGAGCCACAAACAATACCTCGCCGCGTCGAGTGACGAGCGAACGCACGACGCGCAGCCATTCACTCTTTACAAATCAAACAAATTATATTTGTTGAAAAAAGGTGACTGCTAAATTTGGTTTGGTTACTTGGGTGGGTAGTGGTAATTTATATGCAACTGGTGTTATACAATGCCTGTCGTACAATTCTGTGTGCGGCTTTTAATATTTTGTTATGGTGAAGTATAATATTAAAAAACTGTAACAACATTCTTAATCTTTGGAGCTTCTTAATCTGCTTACTCAAAATGAACTTTGCTTATTTGCAATAAAATGAAATATTATTTATTTGCTTGAACATATGTAATATAATTAGGTCTTATAATAGTTGGTCCATTGTGTGTCCTACCATATTCTTTGGCAAGCAAATTTTATCTAGTGTCATTAACCTAGTTCTTAGCTTTACTTAATTTTCTTAGGAGATATATTATTAGAATGTATTCATAAATTAGGTAATTATAAACAATGTCATTTCTTATAAATTAATAATACCCAGTTAATAGGTAAAGAAAATGTTAATAAGTTAATAATAATGATACAGTTTAGATGTTTAATTAAAATAGTCACTAATTGTATAAAATACTTGTCTAAAATGTTGCTTAAGATATAAATAAAATGTGATATAAACCTTCTAGAAAGAAAAGTTCTTTCTATAATGGCATCTGTCATGGTTACAATTTTGCCAATGTCAAGTGATTGTTTTGAAATAATATCGCCACAAAGTTGTAGTCGATCGTCATTTGTCTATTCCAAACGTCATCGCGGAATATTCGTCTTGGGATTACTCATTGTACAAGTCATATAACACACATAATCTACACCCGTGTTAAGAAGTCACAATTTATTGAATGAAATTCCGCTAAGATTACTCAATAAAACATGAATTAACACGAGAAAGGTTAATAAACTTGTAACAGCTATTTCATGAAGTAACATTGGTGAAGTTAAACAAAGAATCTCGTGTTTTAAAGGTACCTACCACAAAGTATTCAAACGTCAAAAAGTATCTTCCGTAATGTCAAATAATAACACATGATCGTCACGTGCACTCTGCCTCAACCTCCTAAGAAACTCCATAGAAACTCCTTAGAAACTCATACTTCCATTTTTTTATGATTATTATACCAACCGTTGGTATGCATAAATTCATTTGCGTTGGTATGCAAGCGTAATGTAACCTAACTCTTTTATTTCCTTTGCTAGTATCAAAAACTGCGCACGCGACAATACCATCGCTGTTTCAAGAACTCTTGAATCTGGGCATGTAAGTACCCACTTCATCCGATTAGTGATTGTAAAGATGAATGATCACACGAGGAGACATTACGAGCCAGTTCTTATGCGCACGTGACGTCACTTGTAGGGGGTCGACTTGATAGAGGGATGTAATAGGTACTTGGAATGCATATGGAACGCGCTTTTTGACTTTCTAAGTGGTACTGATGTTCATCATAGGTGACTGGCACACCTGGGCCATTTAGGTAGTTGGAGGTAGTGGGGACGATAAATTAAATTCTTGGACAAATAGGTGCTGTCTTAGGTATTTTTCAGATTTAAAAACTTTGAGTCAGCTATATATGATTCCTTTCCTAGAAGTTCTGTATTTTTTTTTCTTTTTTCTTTTTACATTTTACGCAGCATCATCTGGCCCCAAAGTAAGCAGAGCTTGTGTTATGGGTACCACATGACTGATATACTACTTATATACTTTTTTGTTTTTTTTTAATACATACATATTTTACATAGAAACACCCAGACCCGAGACAAATACTTGCAGATCGTACAAACATTTGTCCCGCGGCGGGAATCAAACCCGCAACCTTCTGCGTCTCAGCCGGGCCTTAGCCCACTGCGCCACAGAGGTCGCCAAATATATTTTTATTTAGAGTAGCAAGGTCAATGAGTGTCTTCTGGGTGTCTTCTTATGATATTGCACGTATTCTACACGCGAGCAATGAAACTAGAAAGTGAACAGACCTCATTTATATTTTTATACTAAAACTGTAAGCTGCTAGGCTTAATATAGTTTTAATATAAAAGTTTAAATACCAACTTATAAACGCAGTAGCCCGTGAGAAGAATTAACCGTCTTCCATTGAATTCGCTCAATACGTTCCAAGTCAAAAGTCAGGGGAAAATGAATAACATATTCTTTGATTTTGCGCAACAATGAAGAATACGTGGATAATTATACGCTTGAACAATGAATCGCGACTTGACTTCAATGCGTCGCCGATAACAAAAATGTGCCCATTAGCCCTCTTTGCGCGCATTCACTTGAGTTTTTACTTTTTAAATAAGTGTAGAGCAGCGCGAGCGCAAGAAAATCGTCGCATCCCGGGGGTCCACGGACTTCCGTTTGGTTTCTTATTTCGAACAGCGTCATTGTTTTGCGCGTCAAGGGTGGTAGCATTGGAACGAACAGTACACCTAGCGCACATGGCTTTGCTCATAATTTGACCACTTCTTACAACACTTCTTTCCATTAAGCTCAGTGTTACTGTGCACATACCTAAGTGAATTGATACTTTTCCAGTAATTACTTAAATATTTCTTGTTGGTAATTCTTGTAACTGGAACGAACAGTATACCCTCGCACATGGCTTTACTCCTAATTTGACAACTTCTTGCCATTAAGTTCAATGTTAATGTACCTATATAAAAGTGAATGGACATTTTTCAATAATGATTAAAAGGTTTTTCTCTGTAATTCTTCCAGTTCAGTTCAGGCTATTAAAACGCCAGGATTCTGTAGATTATTATGTAGAGTATTGTCGTTGTTTGAAATAGCCATCAAGTTACTGTAAAGTATTCAACTCAACGTGAATTTTCCGAGACGACTTTTTGTGCAATATTGCAATAGAAACATTAATTGATCAAGAGTAAAGGAGAATGGGTAAATTACTAAGAGCTGTGGACTCGTATTTCTTTTATCAATCTCGATCTCGCATTATGCGGTCCCCTCATCAGTGCTATTGTGCTATAATAACAGTGATTTGGGGATAATCGCCATTCTCTTAGCGCCGCCGTGCAGATTGGGGTCACGGCACGACGCGTCGAAAGCACATTGTATAAACACGATACCTGTGGGAAAAGACGTTAAATATTACAGGTGTTTTTGGTATTTATGACTGTGGATGTAAAGAAAGTACATAAAAAGATGAATCACAACACTTCTTTCCAATTTGTCACATTTTATGGATGAGTTTTAATCGAATTATGCACTTAGAAATGTAAATGTTTACTGGAAACAGCCGAGCAAAGTTTATATCTCAAGTAAAACATAATATTGTTTTAATATCCATAGGTTTTATAGGTGAATACTTATTAAATTACCTTCAAAAATTATATAGAATTATTTCGGGCTGGCGCGGAGGCGGCTCTACGGGGGGCTGCACTTTTAATTAAACCCTAAATTATTGTTCACCTTCATTAATTCTTGTGCTCCCGGTCGGGCTTACTAATGAGTTTGTACTTTTTGTACTCCCTATATCAGGACTCGGGATAAACTATTGTTTGTGTCTACCCTGGAATTATGAATTTGGAATTCAAGATTGGCAAATATCTTCTACCTGTTTCCTATCTACTTGTTCTAAAATGCTCAAAGTTATAGGTATTCTTCTTTTTGTGTCAATAATAATTTCAAACTAATGTGGAGAAAGGCTTGAATGTCTCAAAGGCTCCTTTCGTGCACTTGGCACATGTCGTCGAACTTTTTACATTTACACACATACATTTATTGAACAGAAAAATTCATTGGTGCACGACCGGGCTTGAACCCAAGGTCTTAGGAACGTCTAAGCGCCTTAGAATATGCAATATATCGCAGATAGCTTGGCTAATCCTAGGTACATTTTTAGCACTTTAAGTAAGTACCTACCGTACTAAAGTAATTTATAAGTAAATAAACATAGCAGAACATTGCACACAACACCATCTATCCCTAAACTAAGCGTAGCTTGTATTATGGTGACTAGGTGATAGAATACATACCTATATATTATTAAATATATATGTATGTATGATATTTTATAATACCTAGACACAAAACAAACACCTATGTTCATCACACAAGTGTTTATCTTGGGATGGAATCGAACGATCAACCTACAGGCCAGAAGGCACAGCTACTAACTGAGCTGACAGGACAGCCAGTGTAAGTGAGGTACTTTAAATCTATATATATAAAAGAAAGTCGTGTTAGTTACACCACTTATAACTCAAAAACCGCTGGACCGATTCGGATGAAACTTAAAATGAATATAGTTAGTAACTGGGATTAGGATATAGGCTATTTTTTATTCCGGAAAAACAACGGGAACGGGCCGCTAGCGCCATCTATCAATACTTATCTGTAACTTTGTTAATCTCTGTAATTATTACAATAGTTTGAATAGCTATCTATTTTTTAATAGTGATATTAGTACCTTAAAATTTTTGAGAAGTTGTAACCGCCTAACGAAGTAGGCACGGGTCAGCTAGTAAAGCATAAATCATTTTTATATTTACTTATTAAGTATATTTTTTCAACGCCTACGTCTTCGTTTTTCCACCGTCCAGGTAAGTAAATAATATATCAAGAACCATTCTTATTTATGAAGCAATATCACATACTTAATCCAATATTTCATCAATATAACAAAGAAAAGCCCTTGTAACTTTCCCTGTATTTCCGAAAATTAAGGCAATTTTTCACTACACGATGGGAAAACTCAGCGCAGCACGCGTCGTGGTTGTATATCATTGAATTTTCTTCGGTTATTCATTTATTTATTAAAGGGTCGTGCAATAAATTGCGTTAAGTGGGGGCGGCTGGAATCCCGCGGAGCTCGGCGGGGAATCCCATAACGCCGGGAAAAACGCACCAGAGCCATAAGTGCCTTTCTACAACACCAAGGCTATATTACCTAGCTAAGACGATAAGGCTCCAGAAAGCCGAAGACATTTCTAAATACTCTCATAAAATGCGAAAATTAAATATGGCAGTTAATTGACACGAGATAAAACAGATACCAAGTACTTCGCCGTCGCAGATCCTGTAAAATTACTTAAGTGGTAAGTTTCGACTAAATTCAGGTTTTTATTAGAAGATAAATAAATCAATATTGTTGGACTATGCACACAACACCCCCAAACTAAGCATATCTTGTAATAATAATAGTAATTTGGTCACCATAATGGTGACCAAATTACTAATAGAATACTTATAAAGATTCCTGAATATCATTCTAAATTTAAGCTCGCAGTTAGGAACCAACTGCAAGCTTCGCATTCTTTTTCAGTCACTTAGTGAAAAAAATATTTTTATTTTTTGTATTAAACATACTTACATGTTTAATTTCATGTTTTATTTTCATTTTATATAAATTAATGGAGACTTCATTGGATTGAGCAATATCATTTAATTATTTAGTAATATTATAATTTAGTTCTGTTTGTTCTTCCTAATAAAACCTTACTAATATTATAAACGCGAAAGTTTGTATGTATGTTTGTTACTCTTTCACGCAAAAACTACTGAATGGATTTTAATTAAACTTTACGATAATATAGCTTATACATTAGAATAACACATAGGCTATAATTTATAAAGATATTGTGTGAATTGTCCAAAATATAACGATATGTGTCAAGTAAGTAAGAAAAAATCTGCCATCTGCGAGTTATTCTGGCGTGCGCTGCAAAAACCGTTAGAATTACGCGAAGTACTAACCCTGCGCAGACGAAGTCGCGGGCAGCAGCTAGTAAAATATATATTTCACTGACAGCTCAGTTGGTAGTAGCTCTACCTTCTGCACTGTAGGTTGGGGAATTCTCTCCCAGAACAAATATTTGTTTGATGAACAAAGATGTACCTACCTATGTTCTGTTGTTCTGTGTCTTGATTTTAGAAATATATACATTTTCCATAAATATAATATAAATATAAAATCCATATATTTATGTATTATATGAGTCAAATAGTGTGTAAGCAATCACATTATTTTTTAATTTGATTTACAACAAGCAATAACTACTTGTTTACTTGGCTAATTTTAACTAAATATGTAAGTAATTTATACGATTACTACTCTAACCATCTTAGGGGTAGGCCTTTTTTCAATTATTATTGAACAAACAAGGTAAGGACTTTATGGACCTTTGCGTAGGCGGTTAAGGGGCGTGCGCAGGCGTGGTCCCTATTAACGCTTCCACGCTTATCAAAAACATATTTTTCTTAATAAAGAGAAGAACATTAATTAATTGAAATTAGTCGGCAGCGGATGTTGTGGGAAACAATATAGTAGAATGAACATTGAACATCGTAAAATTAGAAACGATAAAGGTTATAAAGTTGATAAGAATCTTTTATGACACTATCAAGCACTATACCTACCTACTCCTTGTTATCGTTTACGTAATTTTCATACAAGCTTATAACTCCCGCAGCACACTTTTGAGGGTTGAGTTCCAGGAGTTATTTTCTTAGGGCTCGTTCTACACGCTGAAATAAACCAACCTCCAACTTTTAAGTCTCTACAACCAGTGATAAACCATAACATATATAGACATGTCGATGAGTCAGTATTTTGATTCTTATATACTGTTAATTTACTAGTGGCTCTGTGAGCTGTAGAACGCCAACATTTTTCGAAATGACTGAAATATTTATTTTTTTACGTTTTTAACCACCGTATTTCCGCCATTTTGAAAAATTTCCAGAAACGGAATCGACAATTCTATATAGTTATAGAACCTGCTCACAAAATTTTAGAAATGCGAAAGCATTTTCGCATAAGCTGAAACGGAGACACTCGATCGCGCTTCGCGATCGCTCGTTCAATAATAGAGTAATATATTATTAGATATACAATTTGACTTTTGACTTGACTCCCGACTCCATCATCAAATCAGCTCGCTATCACCATAATTACATATTTTAAGTTCAAAAAAATAAAAATAAAAATACTAGAGAAACTTTGAACTGAAATATTTCAAATTAAATCAGAAGTCGACCAGCTCCGGTTTACGTTCAGACATATAAAATTGATTTAGAATGTACAAACAAAGCACTCGCATACGACATCCCACTTGAAACATTTACGTTCTTTATTTATTTGGAACCCCATATTTTAACAACTTCTTGTCCAATTTGGATCAATAAGTTACCAGCTCTTAGTTTAAATCTTTCGACTAAGCAAATTTGATGCAGATCGGATCAACGGTTCGGAAGTTATCATCGAACAAAGAAACATACAAAACGAAATCGCTCAATTTGCTTCTGATGTCTCCGCTCGCTCCATCATTAATTAAAAATAAAGTCTAGAACTAATTTACGTTTTTAGTCGTTTCTCAGCTCAGTTGGTAGTAGCTCTGCCTTCTGCGCTGTAGGTTGAGAGTTTGATTCTCTCCCAAGACAATCATTTGTGTGGTGAACACATGTGTTTTCTGTGCCTGGGTGTTATAAAGTATCATAAATATGTATTTATAAGTGTACTATCAATTATCTGGCCACCATAATACAAGCTATGCTTACTTTGGGGCTAAGTGGTGTTGTGTGCATTGTCCATCAATTTTGATTAATTTTTTATTCCTCTTAGGGTTTTGAAATCCAACAAGCAACTCTAATACATATAGCTTCACTATGCCCGTCTGTATGTTTGTATGTTTGTCTTGCCGCCCCTAATCAGAGAAGAGATATCAGAGAATCTCTTGCTCGCAACTAAACTACCTATAAATTTAGAGCGTAGGTATATAAAGGGTAGTCATTTCAAGAAAGAGTATTATAATATTAATGACGATATTATTGATAAGACAGCATGGCCTCATGTCGCTCTGCCCTCAGACAGTTAACCGACACGTTTGAAATGTATTAACTCTCTTGTACTAGTTTTTCGTAGATAAAATGGATCATGCAAAATAGTGTTAGGACCTGGACGAGTTTCTTTCCGGTTCTTCTCGTGCTTGGGTTAAGAGGAACTGGCACCTAAATTCACCTAGTAAGTAATACGTTTTAAAGTGATCCTTGTGATTGTATTGAATAAAGTATCTTTTGACTTTTTGAGACTATCAGTCTTCATCATCGTCATCAACCCGTGTCAGTCCACTGCTGGACGTAGGGCTCTACCATGGCAAGCCATTGAACTCGATCTTTAGCTCTCCTCCTCCAATCCCTGCTGCCTTACGAATATCATCGCCCCACCTAACTACAGGGGCTACACTACGTTTGCCGTCTTATCATATTTCAAAATTTACACGGTTGTATGAGTGGTTTCTTGAACCGTTTTTCGATACCGATATTCGTTAGATAAACTTTGAAGTGACAATTATCGAAAAGGGGAAGTAATTTGCACCCATATGGTAAAATAGTAGCATTCATATGATGAAATTATAAGGAAAACTATCACGGATGTTAATCCGTGTGAGTTTAGGCATTATTATACAATGAGTAATAGCCTGATTTCTAACACATAAAAAAATTACGATACTATTCAAGCTCATACTAAATTATACATTAAGATAAACACGGATTTTACTCATGTATTATTTGTTCGATGGCAGTGACACTTTCATTTAATTTAATTTGTAATCTATATAATAAAAATCAATTGCTGTTCGTTAGTCTCGCTAAAACTCGAGAACGGCTGGACTGATTTAGCTGATATTGGTGTTTCATTGGTGTGTGTGAGAAATGTTTGTCGTAGTCCAGGGAAGGTTTAAACAGCGTGAAAATTTGTAGCATTGCAACGCATGCCGGGTACAGCTAGTTTATAATATAAATTACTATATTATTGAACAATGCATGGCCTCGTGTTGCTCTGGCATCAGACAGCTAACCGTCACATTTGAAATGTATAAACTCTCTTGTTTAGTTTCTTGCTAGTTTTTCTCGGGCTTAGGAGGAATTGACATCTAAATTCACCTAGTATGTAGGACGTTTCGAAGTGATCCTTGTGATTGTATTGAATATAATTACGTTTTAAAAACTAAAAAGAAACCGACTTCATTGAATGAAATTTGAGCCTATAATAAATTTTTAGTGGAAAGTAGATGTATTTTGTATATATATAATATGGGTAGGCCAAAAAAACGCAACGCTCCAATGAGACAGCGAGGTATGAAAGTACATGAAAACATCATCGATATATACAATTTTTAGATTTTCGTTTATTTTCCAGCTCGACCGATTTTGATAAAATTTATATGGGACCACTTGTGAAGTATCCCTTTCAATACCCTTTCAAACAAAAAACTAATTTTCCAAATCGGTTCAGCCGTTTTCGAGTAATCGGTGAACATACATTAAAAAAAAAAATATTCCGACGAATTGAGAACCTCCTCCTTTTTGATAAAGTCGGTTAAAAATATCTTTTGACTTTGACTTGACTTGACTGTTTCGATTCATCTAGAATATCTGCATAAGGATGAGTTTCTTCTAAATTATTACTACATAGTAACTAATTTTAAATTATTTTATTTTCTCACTAGATGGCGTTGAATTGGTTTGGTTTACTCATTCTTATACTTACTGGCTTTGAAAACCTTCACTTTGCACGATCCTACACGCGATTCATCGATTCCATTATGAAAGAAAATTAAGTGACTATATACTATTTTTGTACCTTAACTTATAACAAAAGATGTAATTTCAATTGATTTTCGGAGATATGAAAATCTAAGTAGGTAATGTAATGTAAGTAAGTCTCTGATTTTATTCACAATCTCTCAATGGCACTGATTGGCCAAATCTAGATAAGCACCCTAACCGCGGGCATTTGCGAGATTGAATAGATTGCTTTTACTCGTTAACTCACCTTTGTGACTGATTACTCCATTTGTTCCAAACATATATAATCACAACTTGCCCGATCACAAATCTATCTTCTATTTATATGTATATAAATCAATTTGTCGTGCGTTAGTCACGCAAGAACCCTTTTATTTTGTTTTGTTTGTCTTAATTCTGGGGTTTAAAATTAAATCAATCTTAGGTCGTACGAAATTCACGGGGTCGTATCCATACTAATATTATAAATGCGAAAGTGTCTCTATATGTCTGTTTGTTACATTTTCACGGCTAAACGGCTCAACGGATCTTGATGAAATTTGGTAAGAAGATGTATTGCATTTGGGAGAAGAACATAGGCTACTTTTTGCCTCAAAAAACAACTTTAAGGGAGTAAAATAGGGGATAAAAGTTTGTTTGGGCAACTCCTATTTCCTTAAGTGAGGGATCTGAAAATTCATATTTTGGCTTTTGTTAAGAAATAAAGAAATATGTGTTTCAACGTTTTTGCAAAATCATCCCCGAAGGGGGTAAAATAGGGGCATTAAACTTATGAGATGTTCTTTTGATGCACAAAAAAATATCTCATAAGTTTAATCCCCAATTTTGAATGCAAGAATGCATTCCTTACAAAAATATAAATAAAAGTTCTAAGCATATGCGTACGAAGTCGCGGGTAACACCTAGTTTCTTATAAGACTATTTTGTTTTAGATGTATCGACCCAAGTAGTTGGAGGTCGGGGGTTCAATTCCTTCCTAGGACAACATCTGTGAGATTAATTTTGGTGTTTGTTCTGTGTTTGGGAGAAAGAATCATCTAAAAATAAAGTATTCGATCTTAGCGGAATTTTAATTAATAAATTATGACTTCATAGGACAAGTATGGACAGTTGAATTATAAGTATATTGTGCAATGTGATTTGAACGACGACGAATCCCGAGAATATTCTAGACGGCCATTCCGCGATGACGTTTAGAATTGACAATTGACCATCGACTAAGACTTTATTTTCAAACAATCACTTGACACTGCCAAAATTGTCGACAAGACAGATGCCATTATAAGAAAAAAAGAAGAAGACTAGCGCGGTACGAAATGTGCATAACATTAGTACGTTATTGGTGATAGTTTATCTTTATCATTGACGTTCAAATTATCACGAGCGGCTTTCTGGTCACCATTATACAAGCTATTTTTAGTTTGGGGTTAGTGTAGTTATGGCATAGTGTGCATTTTTCACCAATATATATTTATTTAAAAATAAAAAACGTGTGCGTCTTGGGACGCCTGACAGAAGTGATAACTTAAACTAATATGGTAGTGGGTTAGAGTGAGAGATGAGGAGAACCGCCTACCGCTGCCGTATGCGTGAGAGAAAGGGAAGCCAGACAGACTTGCACCGTAACGCGTTACGTAACGAAGCGGTTTACCCTCCCATAAGAAGTTATCACTTCAAAAACATGAATAAATTATAATCGTAAAATATAACTGAACGAAAATGCTACAGGATTATTTCGTTTTGCATAATCTCGAACCATCTAAATACATTATGAAGACTATCAATTTAACGCTAATTACAGTGATAAACACACTCAAATTACGATCATCAAAGTGGAACAGAAATCTCATTTATTTTAAACGAATTTATTGATCTATTGATTGATCATAAAAAGTGAGATAATGGCATTATTTGTATTTCATTATTTAACAGTTATCCAATGCATAATTCGGTCGATACATTTGAGTGAAATGTGTTAAGTTATGATTATGCTAATACACGTAACACTCGTGTTTTACATGGCTTCTAAACGATGAACTATAAAGCCCATAACACACTCGCACATTAAACCACGCGGTATAATCGACTCTATTCAGATGTCTGATTATCTGTAGTAGGTATGTAATTTTCAACGCTGTTTATCGGCAAGTGCGTGCGCCTACGTTTGCCTCCATGTTCCAAAGAATAGCGTAAACAAATTCATCGCGAATTAATCCGCGATGCGCACTAGACCTTACTGTGTACTTTAACTTGAAGATTTGCAATATATTGACGAGATTTAAAACCACGTAGTTTTAACGGAACGGTTTTATAGAGGACACTGGCGATATTTTTAAGCAATCAGAATATAAAAATACTAAATAAACAGCTCCAAATTATAATAGCGCCCACGCTATACCATAGAGCAGCATGATATTTGTAGGTAATGTTTTATGCAACAGTGATGATCATATGAAATTTTAATGTTTTATTAAATGCCAAGTTAAAACGAATGTCAACAGTAAGTAGTCCTTTTACTGATCAAGCCCTCAAACATTTACTCCACAACACTTAAAAACTAAATCCCACCACAAAACGACCAATTAGTCGTGGATTGCTTTCCCGTGATCAGTCTTTTTTGGAACGTTTAGACTATTTTGGTGAGGCAATTTGTCGCGATGGATCGTGGCCGGTGACTTTGATCGGTTTTTGTTATGACACAGAATAAAATATAACATGACTACAAAGACGATTGGATGCAGTGAAATAGTTGCTGGCCAGGAGGTTGTACTTACGTTTGTACCTATTTCTACATCTACACCTCACTAGTTAGTTACTAGTGAGATGACCTCGCGAACATTTTTCGAAATGACTGAAATGTCTTTTTTTAAAGTTTTTATTTCCGCCATTTTGAAAATTTTCCAAAAACGAAATCGACAAAAAATCTATATAATTATAGACCCTGCTCACAATTTCACGAGAATCGGTTGAGAAATGCGACCTGTAGAGAACATCCAGCCGGACGCCTGGACGCCGAAAGCATTTTTGCCTAAGCTGAAGCCTAAGCCTAAGGCATGTTTTTTTTTGCGTGTCAATGATACACATATATTAATCTAAATTTTAAAAGCTTAACCTTAACAAATATGCTGGCCCGCAGATTCGCACGATGTACAGATACGGTGAAGGTTACCTTATTCAGAGCATACTGTACTTCATTCTACTCGAGTCGAGCTTCACCCAAAACGGTTTCAACGCTTTACGGGTCCAATGTAACAACACGTTTGGGTTGCTGTTGCGGGATTCTGTAGTGCCTCTACCACGTTCGTCCAGGCACGCACCGACACCTTCGAGACCATCTGGCGAAGCAGATCCCGACGGAGCAGTAACAGCATCCTAACCGCGATGGCTGATTGGATTGTTCTGTTATTTATAATTTGGTTCAAAGGATAAAATCATTGCTTAATTTTAAGTACTAACCCCTAGTTATAAGCCGACTAACACAATGGTCTATGTAATTATCTGAATAAATAAATAAATTATTAATAACCTGACTTATTGGCTTATTGACTTATTGATTCATCCTCGAGCCGAAACCGCTAAAGGTAGAAAGCTGAAATTAGCAATATAGCTTCCTTTCGTGGCAAAACCCACGCAAACGGGATTATTCAAAACGAGAATTTCTTACCCTCACAGATTAAAAAGGGTCAAAACGTGAGTATGGAACTTTTAATCGCAATATGCATTTTAGTGATACACGTATTGGATTCTGGATTTCTTAGGTATACTTACATTAGTTTAAGATCTTAGTTATTAAGGTTAAATAAAAAAGGTTTATTATTTTTTGCTTCTCAGTTTTTTCGGTGGTAATTTTTTTGTTAAAAAATTTATTTCATATTTTTTTATGGCTATAATCTACTAACTACTACATGCTTAATCTTTGATAACTATTAAAATAGCTACCTACCTTACTTTAGCTATCATGCATTACAATCAGTGAGTGAACCACCAACCATCCCCTGTTTTCCTACCCTTAGGGTTGTTTTTTTTTCAAATTTATATGGGACCACCTTCGGGGTATACCCTTTCCATTAAAAAAAGAATTATCAAAATCGGACTACTCTAAAAAGTTATGCGTGGTCATACATAAAAAAAATATATATACGCGTTGACTTGTAAACCTCCTTTTCGTCGGTTAAAAATCTATCTATATATAATAAAAGTCTATTGCTGTTCGTTAGTCTGGCTAAACTCGAGAACGGCTGGACTGATTTAGCTGATTTTGGTGTTGAAATGTTTGTCGTAGTCCAGGGAAGGATTAAAAGGTGAAAAATATAAAAAAAAAAAATTAATGATTTATTGAGGCGGTACGAAGTTTGCCGGGTCAGCTAGTACATAATAATTTTGAATAAATAAATGCTTCATTCTCCATCGTCCATCTGTGGCGTTAGGTCATCCCTTGTCCGTTTAGGGCATAAGGGGCAGGCGAGTGAGTGTGACACCGTTTGGATGGGAGCCCTGCAGTCACTTTGGGCACGAGTATCTCTCTACAGCTGACGACTTGGGTCAGGAGCTTGGTTGTTAGGCTTCCAAACTGGCTATGGAAGATCACATCCGGACAGGTGTACCTGGGATTTGGAGAGATTGGTAGGTACTAGGTTGGTATCCACCAACATTTTGACACCTGGTTTTTGATCCTGGCTAAAGTTTTACTCGCTAGGTGAAGGTGATCCCTGAACTATGGTGATCTGATGATTGATGGTGTCATGTTGCTCTGCCCTCTGACAGATTTGCAATATATAACCCACCATTACCATGTATTAGTTTTTTGTTGATAAGCTAGTTATATCCACAACCTCTGTGGCGCAGTGGGCGAAGGCGTGCCTAAGACGGGTTGCTGGTTTGATTCCCGTCACGGGACAAATGTTTGTATGGTGAGCAAGTATTTGTCTCGAGTCTAGGTGTTTTTCTATGTATAATAAGTAAGTATTTACAAAAAAATGGATATAAGTAGTATTTAAGTCATGTGGTACCCATAACACAAGCTCTTCTTACTTTGGGGCCAGATGATGGTGTATGAAAATTTCCGGCATTATTTATTTATTTATTTATTAGTCTCTCAGCTGAATTGACAGTTCTGCCTTCTGTGCTGTAGGTAGAGGGTTCGATTCCATCCCAGGACAAACATTTGTGTGATGAATAAAGGTGTTTGTTCTGTGTCTAAGCGTTATAAAATTTCATGGTATTTAAAAATATATAAGCATTGTTTCAGTCATCTGGTCACCATAATAAAAGCTTAGTTTAGGGCTAGATGGTGTTGTGTGCATTGTCCACCAATATTCCACTAATATTTATATTTATTTATTTATAAGACAAAAAAGTCTTTAACAATATAAAATTTATTGCCAGATAACCTAACTATATATATGAAAATTTATTTACAGAAATAATTACAGAACTTTACAGAATACTATACAATAATATAAAATACACGTAGAACAGTTGAGCTATCTAAGGACCGTTTAAAATGATCTATAGATAGCTCAACTGATCCAGATCACTGCCAGAGAACAGCGTTCCCAAGATACTGGCGGCATTACCACGTTGAATGAAATATTAGAAATTGATGTGTAAATGCGTACGACACGTGTTCCTTATCAGATGCGATAGTGAAAACACTATACGAAACGTTGACTCGCTCTCTCTTGAAGCAGTAATACATTTATCAATCGTTCTTTCACACCACTACGCAAGAATAAAACAATAATGTTTAAAAAAGGTCATGGTATCTACGAATCGAAGTAATGTGAAATGAAATAAAACAACCTTGAAACAAAACGTTCCTGAAACATGATGGTTTGGTTTCGTCCGGCAGGAAGAGTTTTGGAATGTATAAATACTGTAATATTTAATTAGTTTTTCGTAGTTATGCTAGTTATAAGATGGATCATACAAAAATGCGCTAGGATCAGGACGAGTTTCATATCAATTCTTCTTAGATTTGGGTTAGGAGGAATTGGCACCTAAATTAACATAATATGCAAGACGTTCCAAAGTGATTCTTATATATTGAATTAAAATTATGACTTTGACTATGACTACGTCATTGTTTAACGTTTAAGGATCAAAATTCAAATGAAGAAGAAAATTTAAAAGTAGAGTTCCGTTATTTCTCTTAGACGTTGTGTGTGGTTAATAAAGCTAACGAGATCGATATGAGAAAAACACTTCAATAAATTAAGGACATTCCGTATCAATATTTATGCCAATCATTGCTTATTGATGAATCAAGAAATAAAAAGTCGATTTGGGGATATCTGGGGACTTGTTTATTTGATCTCATATTTTTTGCCGTTATCGGCGTTTGAAACCGCAAATAATCAAAAATACAATTCGAAAAGCAAAAAGGGCTTACGGACAAAACTCATCGTTTTACATCGAGTCCGTTTCAAATCGTTCCATTTCATTTCCATTTGTGTTTTTTTTGCGGCATGTGGCAACACCGGCGCGGGCGCGCTCTGTCGATCTCTTATTATTAATTACCTTCTTTTATACCAAAGTGTAACAATCGATCGTCTTGATTAAAAAATCTACCTAAATAATAGATGAACACAATGACTAGTGGGTAGTTTAGGTGTAAATTTCTTTAGTCGGTATCGTGTTCGGTATCGATACATCGCGTCGATATAACCAACTCACCAGATAAGGACGCAGATATCTGAGACGCAGAAGGTTACGGGTTCGGGTTCCCGGATCAGGACCAAAGTTTGTATGATCTGCAAATATTTGACACGGATCTGGGTGTGTTTTTATGTATAACTAACTGTTCCGGCAACGACCGCGCGTTTTAAAACAAAATATGAAAGTCTAATAGTAAACCTAAACTATTCTCGAATCCACTTGAACAAAATAAATAATCAAATCGGTCCAGCCGTTTAGGAGGAGTTTAATTACACACACACGCATAAAATATTTATATATAAAGATATTTATCTTTACAAAAAAATATATGAGTAGGTAGTATATCAGTCATATGGTACACGTAACACTAGCTCTGCTTACTATGGGGCTATTAGATGCTGTGTGAAATGTCCAGCATTATTTATTTATATTTCACGCTTTTTGAGAGATGGTAGATGCTACTAAAACCCATATATTTTCCCTCTATCCTGTGATTATTCATATTATTAGCTAGCGCGAAGTTTCAGAATAAATATAAATAAAATATTACCGGACATTTCACACAGCATAATCTGGCCCCAAAGTAAGCAGAGCTTGTGTTATGGGTACCACATGACTGATGACCACATGACATACTACTTAAATACTTTTTTTGTAAATACATACATATTATAGATATAAAAACCCAGACCCGAGACAAATACTTAAATCATAGAAACATTTGTGCCGAGGCGGAACCCGCAACCTTCTGCGTCTCAACTGGACCTTGGCCCAATGCACCACAGAGGTTGTCAAAAAATGCTCTGTTCTTGTAATTTAAATTTCAATCACTAGAGATAACAACAGGATTCCTCGTTTGTCATTTCATGAAGTAACATACACTTCTATATTAATTATTTTGTCTAGTGCATGTTTTATTCAGTAATCTTAACGGAGTTTAATTCAATAATTTGTGATTTCATTGCTCAAATACGGACGTTTGTATTATAAGTGTATTGTGGTGCAATGTGATTGGAACGACGAGGAATCCCTGGAAAAATCTAGACGGCCATTTCGCGATGACGTTTAGAATAGATAAATGACGATCGACATTCGACTAAGACTTTATAATCAAACAATCACTTGACACTGGCACAATTGTCAAAAACACATGCCATTAACGAAGAAAAAGAAGAGATAACAACAGATTTAAACAACACATTAGTTAATGTATAATAATAATAATAATAATAAACTTATTTATTTCTCCTTACAAATTATAATGCTACAAATTATTTGGATATTATATTAATGTACCTGAATACATGTTCATAGGTACCCAAATTGCAAGAAGCTGGTGCCTGTAATAGGTTCTGCAGAACCTGTAATACAAGTCACCAGGGTCTTCCGCAATGATTGGGTGTTATAAATGTTCTCAGTAAGGCAACACAATTGATTGAGATTTACACAGTTTCCATTCTCCATCGACAAAATAATACGTGAGTATAGCCCGTGTTTATCAAAATGTGTAGTACAACTTACGAAAGTTTTGAAAGTTTTACCTACCAGCGATCTAACTTTTGATAAGGGAAATGATATAAGAAAAAAACTACTTTAATCTCATCAAATAAATAATATAATTAATATGTATAAACCATCTTACAGTAAGTCGTAAAAAGCAGTAGTTCTTCGGTTTCTTAATTCTTAACGCTACTTACCTATTAAGAAATTTAGCGCCACATAGGTCTTCTTGGATATGCAATGTATAATATAAAAATATGGTTTTCGAATATGCAAAATATAAGAAGAAATGCCTGGAATATAACATTCTCTTAGATTCTCAGAAATAATGCTTAAAAAATATCAAAGTTTCCATAAAGGGTTAGTCTTGTGAAGAAAGCGTATTATATTATAAATGACTATATTGTTGATAAGAATGCATGACCTCATGTTGCTTTTCCTTCAGACAGTTAACTGTGAACTTTGCAATGCATAAACTACCGCTATAACTATATTTGATTTTCCTATAAAGCTAGATAAAAGAAGGATCACACAAAAAAAGCGAGTTTTTTTCATGACGTGTCAGGGTTAGGAGGAGTTAGCTCCTAAATTCACCTAGAATGTATGCGTTTCAAAGTGATCCTTGTGATTACAATGAATAAAATAATTATTGATTTTGACATTGACCGTTATAACCATTATAATGTAGTACTCGTACAATTCAATATAAATTAATAACCGGACCATTACCTCGTATTAATGACTAGCGATCGCCGTTGTCTTTGTCCATTTTTGGACTCATTGTTTATCTCGTAGTTACTTTATGTAGTTATCCATTGCGTTAAATTTTCAAAAACTTCAAACATTTCTTTGCAACCTAATCAAAAGCAAACAAATTTGTGTGATAAACATTGATGTTTGTTCTGTGTATGGTTTTTATAAAAGTATCATATATATGTATTTTAAACTATTCGAGTATTCAATCAGTCGTCTGTCTCCCATAATAATAATAATAATAATGACGGACATTATTTCACACAGCATCATATGGCCCCAAAGTAAGCAGAGTTTGTGTTATGGCTGGTACCCATAACACAATGACTCATATACTACTTACATTTTTTTTTAAATACATACATTTTATACATAGAAACACCCAGACCCGAGACAAATACTTGCAGATCATACAAACATTTGTCTCGCGGCGGGAATCGAACCCGCGACCTTCTGCGTCTCAGCCGGACCTTAGTCCACTGCGCCACAGAGGTCGTCTAATAATACAAAATATACTTAGTTTGGAGCTAGATGATTTTGTGTTGATAGTCTACAAATATTTATTTATTTATTTATACAATGCATTGATTGTTTTGAAATATGTTACAGACAGTATGTTCACGATGGTATTTATAATAACATTCGTACCTATATAAATTATATTCGGTTAATAATATATTTTAGTGCGCACACGCACGGTCGAACTCGCGAGTCATGGACGAGACGCGTATAAATTGCTCAATTTGGTCCGGAGCGAATGGTATAATATTAAATTATTATTTCTCGTTTATGAACTCAGAAAACGGTTTGTCTGTTTGTCAAAGTTTATTATACTGGTAGCATCTTCTTCTTCTTCTTCTTTGTTAATGGCCTGTGACATACTAATGTAAGCTTTGCCAGTGTCAAGTGTTTATAGTCAGTTGTTTGTTATTAGAGTCTTAATCGATGGTCAATTGTCAATTCTAGACGTCACGCGGAATGGCGTCTAGAATTTTCTTGGGATTCCTCGTCGTTCAAATCACATTGCACCACAATACACATATAATTCAATTTTGAAGTCACAATTTATTCATTAAAATTCCGCCATGATTACTGAATAAAACATACAATAAAACGGTTAAAAAATATTAAATTAGCAGAGCTATGTTACTCCATGAAATGACAGACGAAGAATCCTGGTACCATCTTATTATCTATTTTAATGAAATACATCTGATATCAAGTTACAGCTAGCTAGGTATACATTTTGACTGATAGATAAAAAAAATTGTGCGTCTCGGGACGCCCGACAGAAGTGATAAACTAATCTAACTAGCGCAGTGGGTTAGAGTGAGAGTAAGAGCCGGCCTACCGCTGCTGAATGTGTGAGTAAAAGGGAAGCTAGACAGACTGGCGCCGTAACGCGTTACGTAACGAAGCGGTCTACCTACATGAGAAGTTATCACTTCAATAAATAAATATTAGTGGACAATCCACACAACACCTAGCCCCAAACTAAGCATTGCTAGTATTATGGTGGCCAGATTACTGATAGAATACTTATATATTTTTAAATACATACCTGTGAAACTTTATTAAACAAAGACACAGAACAAATACCTATGTTTATCACGCAAATGTTTATCTTGAGAGGGAATCGAAGGAAGATAACCGGATAGATCTACTTAATTGCACGAAAGGTGTACTTAATCCTGTCACCTCACTGGTTCGAAATATCTAGTGACACGAAAAGAAGACGAAAATAAAATATAATGTGGACAGTATAGTATTATTGGATACAGTCAGCTGCACTGGAAACTATTCATTTTAAAGCTTTTAAAACAGTGCCACAGTGTACCAACAAAGAAATATTCAACAATAACATTAAAATCATGAATTTAGGTGATAGTTACAAATATTTTAGAGTATCTGTCCTGTAACTTTAATTTTATGAATGTAGCTTTAATTAAACGAACAATCCTTGTATATATGTATATATATAATCTGAATCTCGGAAACGACTCCAACAATTTTCATGAAATTTAGTATGCAGGGGGTTTCGGGGGCGATAAATCGATCTAGCTAGGTTTCATTTTCGTTTTATCCGTGTTTTATACCGAGCAAAGCTCGTTTATCCAGGTACTTATATTAATGTAACACCATTTAAAAAAAATGATATGGATAAATTCCAGTGCAGCTGACTGTACATTTGTGCTACGTAAAAGCAATTAAGAAAATCCGCATGCAGAAGCCAGTATGGTTTGTATTTACGAGTGTGTAGCCATTTAGCTTCCTCAGTACGCTTTCATGATAACTCCGCAGGGGTTGACTAGATTTTGTGTGCATGCGAATTAATTTATTTAAAACGGCTACCAACCTTACATCAAGGTCGTTGGATGCATACAGTTGCAAACCGATTGAACTAATGTGAAAAATATTTAGGTTATGAAGTTACTATCGGTCACTGAACTTTACGTAATAAATACCTATTAGAAAGAGTTGCTAGCAATGAGTTACATAAAACGGCAATCAGCCCCTGAGCAGTACTTTTTTAACTTTCTTAGGTAACTGTTCGTAGAGAGTCTAGTGGTAATGGTCCCGCTTAAGGTCGTGGGATCAAATCCAGTCATACAAAAATGGATTTATCTGATCGAAAAATTCAAGTGCGCATTACTCTCAAACGAAGAAGAAAACATCGTGAGGAAGCCTGGATGTTGCAGAACCAAAAAAGTTCAAAGACGAAAGTGCACGAAAGGTGCATTTGAGGCATACTTTAATCTATCCACCACACTGGTCCGAACCAACAGTCAGTAAAGAAGAAAAAGACGTCGTCCGAAAATCAGCGCTGCCCGATCCTCCATTGGTTCGGTACAGCATCATGCTGAGACGGGGACCTATTTGCCCTACATTACAATCTAGCTACATAGAATTTAAGTTATTATATATATTATACTAGCTGCTGCCCGCGGTTTCGCACGCGTGGTACCTACATAAAATGTAGCCTATGTCCTTCTCCAAGGTCCCATCCTATCTCGTTAATCAAATTCATCAAAATCGGTTCAGCGGTTTAGGCGTGAAATCGTAACAAACAGACCGACAGACAGAGTTACTTTCGGATTTATAATATTATATAGATATATTTTTATGTGTATATATATGTATATATATTTTAACTATGTAAGTGCCTTAGGTGCTTGGTCAAATAAAAACAGTTAAACAGTTTCTTTCCTTCTTACTACATAGCTGTAGTATTTTTAACAAGGACAACAAGGACAACTCGTAGGTACCAGAGATAATTTTAAAGCCTAAGCAATGTTTTTATGACAGTTCGGAATGATTTAAAAAAAATAGATGTGTAGTTCTCGATCCGATGTATAGTTTTGTACTGAAATACGGGCCTAAAATCATTAAGTCCGAATCAAATTCGATTCGAATGATCGTGACAAAAAGTCGATAGCATTCGATTGTGTCGGCGAAGTAAAGGCGAGATATCAATAGTCATCGGCCGACGGATTTCTGCCGCAATTCGAATTAATTACTGTACGGTTAGGGGCAAGAGGTGAACAGTTATTTTTTAATATTTTGACTAATGAAGTTTATTGTCTAGGTTTCCTTCAACGCTCTGGAAGGTAGGTAGATACTTAGATTCAATTATGTGTTATAATGTCTATTGAATTTTAGATGTGTAGGTATCAATCCATCAACACTTATATTATAAATTAGTGTACTGCCTGTATGTCTCTCTGTTACCTCGTCACGGCTATATGGCTGAATAGATCTTGATAAAATTTGGCAAGGTTCAGTCTATCAGACTGTGTCTTGGGGATGAACATTTATGAAGATAAATAATAATAATAACAAATAATCCTGGACATTTCACACAGCATTATCTGGCTGGTACGCAGAGCTAGTGTTATAGATATCACATGACTGGTACAGCCTTTTTTTTGTGAATACATACATATTATGACGTGACGGCCTCTGTGACGCAGTGGGCTAAAGGCCGACTGAGACGCAAAAGGTTGCGGGTTTGATTCCCGCCTCGAGACAAATGTTTGTATGATCTGCAAGTATTTGTCTCGGTCTGGGTGTTTCTAAATATAATATGTATGTATTTAAAAAAAAAGAGTATATAAGTAGTATATCAGTCATGTGGTACCCATAACACAAGCTCTGCTTACTTTGGGGCCAGATGCTGCTGTGTGAAATGTTCGGCATTATTTTATTTATTCAGCATTATTATTATATATAGAAACCACGCGTGCGAAGCCACGGACCGCTAGTATGAACCTATTATAACAATTGTTGGTAGATTTTGAGCAATTATTATTACAGAGTAATTTATTATTGATACTCGTATCTACAAGACCAATTATAATGTATAAAAATGAATGAACTAACATTTTAGAAAACTCGCACGTGTTTATTCAAAACAAAGCTTAAACTCAAATCGAGTACAATATTGTTTTTGTCAGTTGAGTACTGTCAAAATATACTTAGTTTGAATTTCGTTCTAGAATATGGGCCTTCTGGAATAACCCTGACAAATCTAATTTTTCATAATTTTGGTTTTACGAGTAAAGAAGGAGATTTGTGCTACGCCGTAGACTCCGCGGAGCTTGCTTGCCCTAGTATTAGACATCAACGAGCTAACGCAAAAAGGTTTCATTTTTAATTTGCTTTTAAACTCAAAAGAGGTCGTTTAACATGCGTGAGTTTCCATACCGTCATTCTTGAGCCTATTTCTGTTTTTGTATGTGTCATAAATAGTAGCATTTTAAAAACTAAAAAGAAAACCGACTTCATTTAGGTATATTCAAATATGAAATTTCGTTTACGAGGATGACATATTATTTTCAGCTATTTTATTTAAAAACCAATCTACTAAACAGATTTTGATAAAAAAAAATATGGGAGCAATCGGAAGGTATATCCTTTCTCATAAAAAACAATCAAATCAAAGATTTTATTAAATTGGTTCATAATTGACAGAATTATGAGGTAACAAACAAAAACAAACTGAATTAAAAATCTCCTCCTTTTCTCTAAGTCGGTTAAAAACAAAAACATACAACAAAACAAAACAACACACAAACAATTTGTGAGTTTTTCGGTAGCAGAAAAACTCACAAATTATATAGTTCGTTCTTTCGTTCGGGTTCGATTTCCGCCAAGGACAAATGTTTGTATGATCTGCAAGTATTTTTCTCGGGTCCGTATAATACGTATGAATTTACAAAAAAAAAAAAAATAAGTAGGATATCAGTCATGTGGTACCAATAACACAAGTTCTGCTTACTTTGGGTGATGCTGTGTGAAATGTCCGGGATTATTTATTTATTGTAAATATTCCGATTATAATGAGAATTATAGACATAGACATAAAATCAATGAAATAAATATAATGACAGTACCATGTCAGTATAAATAGGAATATATGTTCACAATACTATTAATTTGTTGAAAAAAATATAACACTAGAAATACAGATAAAATCGCTGTTACCACAGTTAGGCTCGCTACCTGTTAATATTTACCAAATCTTTTATAGGGCAATGTGAACGCATATATATATAACAAGGTCCAAAGCGAAGTGAAGCGAAGTATCGATTGGCTAATTTAATAACGCAGTTAAGCAAAACCTGCCTCATAAAGCATATTTTAATATATCAGATTATATAAATGCCAAAAAAGCTTGAGACGAAGCTGCTCCAACTGGACTCGTCAACCGTAATAAAATTAGTAAGGGTCATACATGTTTTGTATAATCCTAGCTATAAAGTTTTTTAAACTTACGCGATCAGAACACATTATTATAAATATATATACGGGTATTTATCGCGTTTATTTACCTATTTTTCCCGACGTTTCGACAGGTTTACACTCTGTCGTGGTCACGGGATGACTGATCCCGTGTCATCCCGTCATCCCGTGAACACGACAGAGTGTAAACCTGTCGAAACGTCGGGAAAAATAGGTAAATAAACGCGATAAATACCCGTATATATATATTTATAATAATGATACTAGCAAATTTAAAAAAAAAAAAATTAACGAAATATCAGACTTGTTTCTTTTCAGACGGATTCTTTTTGAACTAGGGAAAAATGGATCCGGAACCTACATTCACCTAGTTTATAAGAAGACGATTCAAAATCATCCTTGTGATTTTATTTTATAAAAAAACTGTCTTTTTTTCATGAAAGATATCGTCGTCTGCCGGTGGATTAAATAGAGCGTAAACAAACTCCCATGATCACAATTTTCCGCATTGATGATTTATGAAATAAGATTGTTTCTTATTGTTTTTAAAGTATAACAATCATATCGAGAAATTAACTTTTAATCTAGTTAAAAAAAACTTTTTTATTCGTAAATGCTTACTTTTTCAATTTGGCCATAATTACAAACAATTTTTTTAATTTATTTTGTTTTGTCGTTCTACCCTCAACCCACCATCTGCTGAGCTGCACTCAATAATAGCGGTGTCCCGTGGAGGCATTGTCCATGGTAATTTGTAGCTGGCATCACTCCCGAAACACACCCGTATAAATAATAATGTTTTAATGAAATACCTACCTATCTACCTCGCTACATGCTGTCAGGAGTCCTATTGTGGTACTGCTTAACCTGGTTACCTACTGTGCGATTCTATTATTGTTGCTATTTGATTATTTAGTATCAAATAGCATTGACAAGTTTAGAAAAAACCGTACGGTTTCACATTTCCGTTTTGTATTGGTTTAACATGCATTGTAAGGAATTTGCATGGTCAATGAATGTAAAGTATAGTTTGTTTTTTAGTCCGAAGTCCGCATTGATATGTCTTTCTGTCTGTCCGCTCAGAGCTCTCGCTCACTATTTGTATCCTAATGTCATTTTGTACATACTAAGGTCCCTAAAAGTAATAAAATATTCACTAAATATATGGTTTTAGGGTTTGGATCAATCCAAACTCTAAAACCATATATTTAGTTGTTTATTATTAATATTATTATTTATATGTTTATTATTATTTTACTACCTCATCGTATGGCATATCGTTAGGTAGATTTTCAAGGTATTAAGAGGTTTCTTGATCAGATTTCAATTCGATTGATAAATATTAAGTTTTCAAGTGGTCATTTTTAGAGTTGAGTTTCGTCGCCCCCTTTTACCGGCAAAATCCTTACTAATATTATAAACGTGAAAGTTTGTATGTATGTTTGTTACTCTTTCACGCGAAAACTACTGAATATATTTTAATGAAACTTTACAATAATATAGCTTTATACATCAGAATAACACATAGGCTATAATTTAAAGATAATGTGTGAATTGTCTGAAATATAACGATAAGTGTATTTTGGACAATTCACACAATATCTTTATAAATTAGGTACAAGTAGGTAGGAAAAAAATCTGCCATCTGCGAGTTATTCTGGCGTGCGCTGTAAAAACCGCTAGAATTACACGAAGTACTAATCGTGCGCAGACGAAATCGCGGGCACCAGCTAGTATTATATATATATTGGTGGACAATGCCCTCAACACAATCTAACCCTAAACCAAGCATAGCCTATATTATGGTGACTAAATTACTGGTAGAATACTAATACATTTTAAAAAACTTAATCAATCAATAGTCGGATTTATGATGAAATTACAAGGAAACATATCAAGCCTGTGAGAGGCTTTACTAGTTTTTGAGTAACACCCTGATTTGTAAACCTTAAAAACATCAAAAATGCCCATTTTTGTTTTTGTTTGCTAAGTATTGAGTATTAGCGGTATTTAGTTTGGGACCTGACCACAAGTTATTGTTATAGTAATTGTTGACCTCACTGACTTTAGACGCCTGTCACTGTGCGTGCTCACATATGTTCGGCCAATTTACTTTATTGACATTGTAACGTTTCCCTTCGGTTAAAACTTCACCACTGCCAGTACACTTTTCATAGATCGAACCTTATATAGTCATCATCGCAAAAAGTAAGTTGGTACATTGCGTGAGAGGAGTATCGATAAAAATATATTAAATTAATCATGAACGTTCGTGCAACGGCTGATAATAATGTTTATAAAATAAAATAAATAAAAAAACAAAGCGTGCGGCCCCCACCCCCGTAAGTTGAAAGCACCGGTGACCAATCGGTCGGCCCACTATTACGGGGCGTGCCGATTCGACTTTGGTTACAGATTATATAATAGTGACGCTGTTTTAAAGTTTCACTCCAGTGTCACCGAAACGACACATTAATTCTTCTGCTACCTGTTTTTTTCTAGTTCAAACCATCCAGCCCCAAACTAAGCATAACTTGTATTTATGGTGACTTTTTATTTTTTAAAAAAACATACTTATGATACTTTATAACACCAAACACCTATGTTAATCTCACACTATTGTCCTAATAAGGAACCGACCCCCAACTTACAGCGCAGAAGGCAGAGCTACTACTAACTGAGCTGACAGGGCGATAAACAATTACAAATAAAATACAAATCTATCACCGTATCTAATTGCATCAAGATCTGTTACTGTTTATCCGTGAAAAGGTAACAAGCAAACAGACAGACAGATAGATGGACACATTCGACACATTTGTAATATTGATATGGATTTTCTAGTATTCCAAAACAAATCTCTCAACTTAGACCGAGAACTTATATCCGTACCTTAGTGTCCTTATACGTTACTTAAAGACACTACATAAGTAACCATTAAGGAGTCCATAGTTCTTAAAATTACATGGCAGCATTATGTTCAGGACAGCGTTATGTTCTTATGTTCAGAAAACTGTTTATTTTCATATTTATTTTCATATTCTAATTTTAAGTTGTGTTCTGGAATACGGGCGAAGTTTTTTGTTTTAAATAGCTGACAGAAAAATTGTCAGCGCCTTCTTATGTACTTTATGGGTACATAAGAAATATGAAAAAAAATGAGGCATATTTTAAATTAATAAATAAGAAATAATAATAATTTTATTGTCCAGTAAATTCATGTGGTACATCAACTTAACCAATATAAACACAGATATTATAAAAAAGTCGTACCACATCAGCACAGATCCTGTTTATAATGAAAGAAATTTTAAAGTGACACAGGTTTCATTTTGTTAAGAGCTTTAATAGTGCGTGAGACTATGCACTTTTTATCAAAATAATTCCAAAGCTAACATGGAATTTACAATTAATTAACTTAATTAGTTAAATCACGTCACTTATGTATGCTTCCAGAATCTTAATTAGAGACGTGTACTTGCGTGAAATAGTTTGGAGTAATTAAAGAGTAATATGCTTAATATTAATTTTGAAAAATTCTAATTCGTAGCAGTAAGGCCTTTTCTAAAAGAAATACACCTACTTATACCTAATTTCATTATAATTTTTTTGTTATAACAAATAATTAATAAGTTTAATAACAAGAAAAATACGACTCTATATTTTTACTGCATTACTACTTAAATAAATTTTTTAACACTAAAATTTAGTCAGAAAATAAAACATACTAAATTAACATTATACTAATTATACAGTCTACGTTGTTTAAAATTAGATATGTAAATAGGTAATTGATCAAGCTATCTATGTACTTATGACTGCCATAATTACCTACATCATACCTACCTAAAAATATTACTTAAATAATTTAATAACAATAAATTATATTAGTGGACACTGCACACAAACTAAGCATAGCTTGTATTAGGTATGGTGATAAGATGACTGATATAATACTCGTGATTATATATTTTGAAATACATACTTAATATGATATTTTTAAACACCACGAGACAGAACAACTTAAGTGACTACACCTACTTACGTATAATTTCCAATAAAATTTATCGGAAAGAATTTCTCGTAGAGCATGTAAGCGCGACATGGCTCGCAGCGTGACGCGTATTAAATTAAAAGCGACAACATGTGTTTTTCTTCCCACAGGAAAATACATTAGCAGAAACATTTCCCGGCGATCTGGCATCCCTTTCACACCTACACGAATAACTGTACGCTAGAAAAGAAGCCTTGATGCGCCCTCGAAAGCTAACAGTGAGCTTTCAACGTAGATGATAAAGTGAACACTTACGACACCCATACAAAGAAGTTTTTAGTATTCTTTCAGCTGACTTTACTAAAATCATCTTACTCTTTCTTTCGTTCTCCTAAAACTAAAGTTAGAGAGAGATAGTCTGATGTTGTTTGTTGAACAAAGCGGCCGATTGGGTGAAAAAGTTTCGTCCCGCCCTTGCGTCGCGTGTAGGGCTGCGTTCGCGCCTTCTCGCGGGGTTCAGAACATTTTCTAAGAAGCAGTATGTCGGCTGTGGCGAGGGGCGGCGACGCGGGAGCTCGCAGTCATGCTGAGAGTCTCAGCAGAGTCGGAGGACACACGTCGCGAAGCCTTCGGGAAAAAATCTGTGACATTTATCCCAAAAAACAATCTAAACTGTGAATCTGAAACGTTATAACGACGTGCCTATCTGTGATAATAAATCATTGCTCTATTTTCATGAGGATACTGAATATATTTTCGATACTACTCACCATTTAAAGTTCAGTGAAGTGTTTTGATATTCTGTGCTAGTTAGAACTGTGAATTCTTGTGTTTATACAATTTCATCAAGATATCCACGAAGGCTTAGTTGGCCTCTAGTTTTAGGTAAGTCTTCAACATACCAGTCTAAGTAGATATCTGTTATAACAGATATAGACGACGGTTATCAAGTTATAAATTACTGATGTTTGTTTAGACTTTTAAATCAAAATATGATTGACCAAGCCTTATCTATTTTATAATATATTAGGTCAATAATATTATGATACTGTTGTTATGCAGTTACTTAGCTTACTTATACAAAAACATCCAAATACTCAATTAGATCATAAACAAACAGAAATATTTACCTGTAGTCAATTTAAGCTACTTTAAATATTTGAAAATTATTACAAACATATTTGGCAAGGGATGAAAATACAGTCCATGCATGGCCTGTTCCACAAAAGACCAAAATCTATTATCTGACGCTTCGTATGATCTATTTCTTCTATTAGAACATTAATTCGTTATTCAATACCTTCAAGGTTTTTTTATTTTGAACTCTGATGAAGAATACATTTTCGAAAATTTCTGTTTCCTATTATTTACTTATTTGGTTTACCAACGGTTGCTACTTGCTACAACCGTCAAAGCTTAGAAAACATTTTAATACGTAATACTAATTGAACAACCAATTACAGGTGAATACTGCATGCATAAGTAACATTTTAATAATTATTAAGAAACAATAACTTATTAAAACTAGATGAAAGTAGTTAATTTAACTTAACTTAGGAGGAAACTTACATACATTTTAGCAATTTTAACAAATATAAACAAGTGAGCTAGAAACCTAAAAAATATTACTGCGACCTTCTGAAGGTCTTTACACGTTATTTTATGAAATAGTATTTAGAAAATTCTCAGTCAAGAACTTGCGGATTTTGTTGAGTTTTATCAAAAATATTTCCATCGAATCACAATATTTATTAATAGCTTTGCTGATTCTGGGGATGGACGAATTACTACCAAGGTCTGAAGTGCTGACAGCTGTCAAATTCTATGCTTAATTTTCTATCTAAGTTTGATTTTTGTTTTGGAATATGGGCTTAGAAACCTTTCGGCGGCCGTCGCGCCTAACTCAACTGTTAATGACAGTTTCTTTTAAAACTGTACACTGTAATTTTAATGGCAATATCTGTTGATAGTTGAGTTTACTTACAAGGATTATACAGTATCGTATTCACATAAAGGGAATTGATGTAAAAATATACATTTGTAGTAGCGAGGAACGGTGGTCCGTGAAGCGCCGCCGTCGGGGCGTCGCCGCCGCCGCACGACGGCTTTTTTTTAGTATTCCGATGTCCACAAGGTAGCCTTATAGTTTCGCAATGTCCGTATTTGTATTTCCTCTTTTTATCAGTAATCTTGCTTTGTTAAAACTATTAGTCCTATCGTAATTATTTTTTTCACGATAGCATGCGTAGTAGGCCCTTCAAGGTTATGAATGTACTGTATGAATGTATGAAACCTTCAAGGTTATCAAGGTAATGAAAAATGGATTTTAACGGTATAGGTACTTATATGGTAAAAGGGGTTAATTTTTTTAATACCATTACTCAATCCTTTGCCATACCAATGCATACGATTTTCAAAGATATGAAAAAGATTCTTGAACAGTTTATTGATATGATTTGTTTGATAAGTATTAAGCTTTGAAACGGAAATTTGTTAGAGCATAGTATCGTCTAAACTCGCTAAACCGTTGTTTTTAAGGTTTTCCCAATGAAGAATAGTAGCATATAATGTTAAAATTATAAGGAAAATGAACACAGCTAGTAAGTGCTTAACTAGATTATTATAATAGCCTGAATTGTAAACTTAGAAATCATGAAAGTTCTATACTAAATTCTTGTAGTTAGCTAAGCGGTGTTGAATTGGTTTGGGATCTGACCACTGGTCTTTACTGACTTCGGAAGCTTTCACTGTGCATGTCAGTATATATACGAACATTTTATGTATGTGCACAAAAAAAATTGCGATAATCATAGTATTAACACTAGAAATAAAGATAAACTCGCTGTTCCCACTGTTAGACTCGCTTAAGTTAATAAGTCTAACAGGGCAAAGTGTACGATTCTATCACAAGGTCCCCAGTGACGTGTTAGATTTGTCAATTGGCAATTAAAGCAAATTATAAAATATCTGATTATTTAGATGACAAAAAAGCTTGGGATGAATCACCATTGGGATGCACCAACTCGACTCGGCATCCGTAACAAAATTGGCATGGATCATACAAAAAAGTGATAAGACCAGACGAGTTTCTGGCCGGATTCTTCTTGAACTGGGGTTAAGAGGAACCGGCACCTAGATTCACTAGCATGTATGAAGACGATTCAAAGTGGTCCTTGTGATTTTATTGAATAAAGAAAGTTTTGTATTTGTATTTGTACATGGTCACATGTGCTTGGCCAATTTATTGTTCAATGTTTTGATATTGTCAATAGAATCTCGTAGACCCCATAATTTGGGTTTATCTCTTTCAACCTGGAGCCTCAACTAGTTGAACAGCAAACAAAACCTTGCAGTAATAGCTAGTAAGTATTGTTTTCACGACCTCTGTGGCACTGTGGGCTAAGACAGGCTCAGACGCAGACGGTTGTGGGTTCGATTCCAAATTATTAAAAAAAAAAATGTATAAGCATCAGTCATCTGGTACCCATAACACAAGCTCTGCTTACTTTGGGGCCAAATGATGCTGTGTCAAATGTCCGGCATTGTATTTATTTATTTTAACCAAAGATTTCGCATATATATGATATTTATTAAATTGAGCAATGCGACTAACTTCATATTAATTCTTTGAATACTAGGTAGTAACATTTAAAAATAAGTTACACTAATCCTTTAATATTTTAAAAGGAAACCTTACTACGATTACGATTAGACCATTGTGCCCCACTGCTGGGCAAATACCTCCCCTTGATATCTCCAGTCATCTCGGTTTTGAGCTGTTTGGACCCAAGCTCTATCAAAGGTGTCGAGATCATCTCGCCATCTCTCGAAACCTTATTAAAATAAAATAAATATAATTTCCCTTACTAAAAGCATATCACTTATTGAATTAAAATGTATACAATTTTTTTACACAGTAGGTACTTAAAGTTAAATAATTATTATTCATGGTATGCAGGTATTTGGCAAGTGAATATAAAAAACATTACGACGCAAATATATGGCCAAAATGTTAATTGATTAAATACATTTTGATGGTCAATGCACACAACACCATCTAGCTCTAAACAAAGCATCGTTTTTAAGGTGACCAGATGACTGATAGAATACTTACATATTTTTAAATACATACTTACGATACTTTATACACAGAATAAACAAAAAACCTCTAAACACCAAATACTGACTGGCATTTAAATTAGCCCTTAGGGTACCCTTATTTTTAGTACAAAACTATTATAGGGTTGTTTGTGATGATTTAAAAGTATAGGATGGCATGCTAGACTAGCTTAAGTAACCTATAACATGTTACTAAATATGGAAGAGATACTTACGTCATATTACGTTAATGTAAGTATTTTTCCCATCATAATAGTTACCCAATGACTGTACAAAAGTACAGTCATTCTAATAAAGTCCTAATCGAATTTTCTACGGATGAATACATTTTAATACCTAAGTATTTATTATAATTATTTTGTGGTAACATCGGTATATATCAAGCGGTCTTGAACCGTGTATTTTGGACTTGATCGTTCTTAGGTAACCTATGCACTTAATCGATAGTCAAAAACAAACAGTCCTAATATAGTAGGTATACCAGATTGTGGGCATTGATTTAGTGTACAGTCACTCCTTAGATTTGGACAAACCGTATAATTAAATATCTATAGAGTTCTTCTTTGCGTTCATAAGCTTAACAACAATTTTTTTAACAACAATGACTGAAAAACAGCTCAATAAGTTGATATTGAGTTCGCTGTGGTGTGACTTTTCTCAATAGAATCGTCTAACGAGATTACAACTAATTCCCTAAAACTGTAGAAAATGTTTATATGACAGCTGCGAACGTTTTACCAATATAGTGCAGATGTTTAAAACGATGATGTGCATTTTCGCAATCAAATAAGGTTGAGAATGCTCCGAGTTTTAATTTGAAAAAATCTGATTTTCGTAATCCTATTGACCGATGACTGTCTGTACAGATCTGTCAACCCGTTGCTTTGTGATGCAGCGGCCGCGCTGCGGGGAGCCCGTAGATAATGTACAGATTAGATGGAAATCTGAAAAGAGACATTGTTTCACCCAGGTAGAGCCTTCGCTCCACGGCACGATGAAGTGTTTTAAACAATATATAAACAACATTATTCGAAAATAATGCGATTATATAGACGCCTACAAAAAATGTACAGTTGTCTTGATTGACAGTTGTTAAAGATTTGCAATGGATGCGGGTGTGATTAAAAAAAATGTTTACAGGGTTGCTCGACAATATAGAGGACTAAAATTGTTTTCTTTTTATTTTCAGTATAAACTAGCCTAATTCTAATTTACTGAAATATAAAATCAAGGATGTAGAATGTAGAGAGTATTTCAAGTAGTAACTTTGCACGAAGATATTCCGAATTCTAGGGAATTTATGTAATTAAAGATTGAAATACTCAGTTTATTTTTGCCAGGTAGAGACTGGGTTTAATAATTATACAGGGATGCGAAGTAGCTATAAAGCCCTCGTCCTTCTGTCGCATGAGTTCTACTCTTAAACAGGTTTTATCATTCATAAAACTATTTTAATAAATTATCGATGCTAAACCTCAGCCATAAAAGAGATTGGAACCAGCCTAACAAATAAACTAAAATTAAATATACACGAATACAATCGAAATTTTTGTCTCAGCCGTATAAAAGTGTCCTATAAATTTACCCACACTTTAATTTAATGTCCAAAAGTACCTGGCTCACAATTTTTTTTTTCGTATATAAATAAACGTTCACCGTCGGTTATGGCTGCACGAATGTATGTTATTATTTTGAGAAATGTTTATGAATTTGTCTGGAAAACATTCAGCTAAGGTTTTGAATCAGGTGCAGGAGTAAAATATTGCCTGTATCCCATATTCATATTCTTTATTTTTTACAGATTGTGAAGCTGCCGATTGGATTAAAAAGACGGAAATTACAGTAGACGTGGACCATAAGTTGAAATAGCCCGGCAACATTGATATTCGTCGGTGACAGCACCATTGGCAACGACGCTTTCTGCGGGCCGCGCCCGCCGCGTGGATGGTGGCGGGCGAATGGGGCTATGCGCCGGCGTCGGCCACCCCCGCCATGAATGCGTTTCTCGAGACGAACCACGCTCACCTCGCCTCGTATGGGCTGAAGATGTCACCGCAGCCAGGGTGCGGCGTCAGGCCGCAACACGGAGCTGCCGCGCCGCACCCACCTCCTCCTCCGCCGCACCACCCGTCACACTACCAGCCATATCCGCTGCACTCCTACCAGCCAGGTTACCTGCGCGAGTATGGAGGCTGCGGCGAGCTGTTCCCGCAGCAGCCCATCGAGCAGAGCTGGGACTGGCGCGGTGACATGCACTACCAGGGTGCGCCGCCGCTGGTGCCCCACAGTCACGCGCACGCGCCTCATGCCTTCTTACGCTACGTTCGCGCGCCGCCTCGTCGCGATATGCGCTGTCAGTGGCAGGACCCCGAGCAGCCACCACCGAGGAAGCTCTGCAACAAACTGTTCTCGAGCATGCACGAGATAGTGACGCACCTCACGGTGGAGCACGTTGGCGGGCCGGAGTGCACGACGCACGCGTGCTTCTGGCAAGGCTGCTCGAGGAACGGACGTCCCTTCAAGGCGAAATACAAACTAGTGAACCACATCCGCGTGCACACTGGAGAGAAGCCGTTCCCGTGCCCTTTCCCCGGATGCGGCAAAGTATTTGCAAGATCGGAAAACCTCAAGATACACAAAAGAACGCATACCGGTAAGTCTATTTAATACCCTGTCTGACTTTTTTTCTATCTGCTAACTCCATATTTCCGAACAAAACTCAAACTTAGATCAAATCTGACCGTTCTGATTGAAATGCTGTCAAACCTATGCTTAGTTATTGGTATGAGTTCTAGTTTGGTACTGGAATAAGACACGTAAAATTGATTCATATCAATCAAAGAGAATAGTACTCGCCGTCATTCAGACTGTTCACGATCTGGTGAAACATTTTAATTCTCATTAATGTATGATGAGGCACCCCCCACAGGGGGCGCCAGCGAGCCTGCTACGGACACGGATACCCACTGTTGCGACATATCCGAGCACGCCTCGACAATAGCCCATCTGACACAATGACACGAGACAACAAACTGATATCAAAGAATATCCTTGTAACACGATCCGCAGCATAAACAAGAGCTAACGGGTATCCTATAAATGTCCACATCGACTTGTGAAGTCCGTTTCTCAGTAGGCACAGACAAAAACGCTTCCAGTCAGAACTCCATATTTCAATTCATTACAAAAGACGAAGATTCATCTTAAACGCTAGAAAAAAATGATCGTAAATTAAAATGTCCAGTTCCGTCGTCTCGGTTCCTTAGCCTTGTCTCTCTCGCACGCAAAGGCATTGTTATAGGTAAAGTATTGGTACTTAACTTTAAATATCGATTTTTGGGACTGATCTGAGAATTTCTATAGTCTGAGAGTACAGCCAGATGGTTTTATTATATTTTTTTCTGACCATCACTGTTTGGTGTGTTGCGTTGGGACTTTTGTCCTGTGCCCCCGTCTGCTATTATCTCATTCGAGCTTTGAATAGAGAAGACCTTTTTTGCGGGCAAGTTTGAAGAATTGTTTTATTGCAGGCTATAAATTAACTTCGGAGTTTTTGTTAAGAAATACAGAACGAAATCCACTGTCAGTCATTATGACATTAATTGGTTAAATGCAAAAATCTGAAGTTAAAGAAACTGCTGCGACGGTTAATTTAGTTAAGTTAGTTAGACGTTGTCGAGGTGTTTTCTGTAGGTCAAGGTATCGTGAATTCTGATGTTTTATGGCATATTATTATTAATTATTATCTTCAGTTTTTATAGATACTAATCCTCAGTAGTCTTGAAGTGTTTACTATGGCCCGGCCTTACGGAGCCACCGTGTTATTGATATTTTTATTATCCATGTGTAAACTGATACTTTCCACGTCGGTAGCGTGCCTTATTATATTTTATTGGTAACTTTTTGAATGAGTAGGTATCAAACAATTATTCATAATTGTAAAAAAAATATTTCAAAGTTATTTTGGGTCCGTGTCTCCTTATTTTGATTGAGTATTGTTAGTATCCGATTTACTAAGAGATCATTTATGAGCTTAATTCCGAACAAAACTAGTTTCCAATTTGAGCTTGAGTTTAGCTCTGAACGAAATGCTGTTTCCAATCGGAGTTTGAGTTAAGCTCTGCACGAAATGTTATATAAATAAGCACATTTTGTTTTGGAATAGTAGTAAGGTTAGTCATTGATTTCTCTGCAGTTTTTTTCAAATAACGCGTGCAGTCCTATAGGGAATGCTGTTTAGATTTATTTTTTGTTAAATATATTCTCCATCTTTATAGATTTGATATCATATGGAATAGAGTTGAGTAAGATAGCGTAGGTCTGGTTGTTTTTCTAAAAGTTATAAGTTTATATTGGTTTAAGTGTATCATGTGTTTATGGGCTTTGATCATTTTTTATGGCATTTATGTTGCACGTTTGACACCACCGCTCATTTAAAGGAAATAATCACTGTTTTACCACATGCGCTCGCGGCGATTTCAATAAAACTGAATAAATTGCCCGACCTGTCCAATACATTATAAATTATGTCGCGGTCAAATCTTTTATTAGCTATTAAAGATGATTGCGAAATAAACAAGACAATAACCAAATACCCCGAGGGAGGGCTTAGCGCGCGTCGCGTCAGACCCGCAGGCGAATCCGCCCACAACACAACAATTACTTTATTCCCACTTATGAACTTATAAAAATATGACACGTTATCTCTATTAATGTAGAATATAGAAAAACACTACAAACCTAATTAAATAATTATTTTTAATCAAAAAGTTGAAGAAACGGGTTTTTGCCTGACGCTTGACTTATTTATGCGTTAATAAAATATACTTTATACGCATTAATTAAAAGCATGTATATAATAATAATAAGATAATAAAGAACCTGCCAATCCAATCACACTTATAATATAAATATATTTATAAATAATGATAAACGGAAATTAATTACTTTTAAGCAGATTTTAGATAACAAAGGGTTTATTACAATTTTCGTACCCACCTTTAACTTTTTTGAAAAAAATACTATCCATGGTACTTGCTGGAAATGTAGTTTTCTTTAAGTGAATGAATTTCAAATCGGTTGAATAGGTTTGTGAGTTTATTTAGGAATAAACATACAAAAAATCTAATTAAATTACTAACCGAATATGTATATAACATTACCTACCTATGGGTTTGGTAAACGTTTCCACGTTTCAAAGCCTGGCACGGTAAGATCACGTACTAGACCACAACAGTACTAACTGCCCCTCAAACCGTCACAACACAATATAAATATTGAATATTCAGTGGTCTCATTGTAAACACTTCAACGCTAGAAGCGTTGGGGCGGCGAACTATCCAGGGGTGAACAGTGAACACAATACCCTAATAATGATACGATTCCACCGGTGAAGACGGGCCCCGGCTATCAAACGCACTGCTTGGCTAATATGCCGTATAAAATGACGCTTTCAAAATATTTTGCAAACAATGCGGAACCCTTCTTGACTGGCCCGGACCCCGAGGTATTGTGCCGTCGAGTGCAGGCCGACCACAGGTTAGATATTAGTACACTTTCATACAGAAGTTTCACTTCAACAAATACATCTGTGACACGACATGCAAGAAAACTCTATCTTTATATATATATAATTCTACTGTACGTGTGTATGTCACTGAACTCCTCCTAAACGGCTGGACCGATTTGAATGATTTTTTTTCGTATGCGTTTGGGTGGCGCCCTGGATGGTTTAGATTCACAAATCAGCCCGGCAGATGGGGCTGCAGTCGGTACAATTAGATACATTTTTTTCTTTTTAAAACGCGCGAACGAAGTCGCGAGTGGGACAGCTAGTATAATATAAAAATCTATGGTCGTGCGTTAGTCTCGCTAAAATTCGAAAACGGCTCTACCGATTTGAATATTTTTTTGTTTTGTTTGTCTTAATACTGGGTTGGATTACAATCAAATCAAATTTAGTCGGTACGGAGTTCACAGATTCATCTAGTAAATAATTAAATATTAGTGGACAATTTATGCAGCAACATATAACCCATATAACATATGTTCAACACATAAATGTTTATCCTGAATGCGAATCGAACCCAGAAGTCAGTCAACTCAGTTGTGAGACCAGTCTAAAAAACGGTATGTTTAGTTAATTTCTCTAAGACCGTCGTAGTGTATTAATAAACTCTCAGAGTAATGTTGGCCTTCCATCCAGTGTTACCAGACACTTATGCAAGTAAAGAGTAGTTACACATATATATAAGAAACTGCACCTCAATACCCAAATTCTTTGCACTGTAGGAACCGTACTGAAAGAAAGATACACTTTTAATTAAATAAAACCACTAGGTCCATTAAGAATCGCCTTCGTATATGCTATGTGAATCTAGATGCCGGTTCCTTCTAATCATTTCAAACAGATTCCGGCAATTAGTGGACAATGTACAAAAGTATAGCTTGTCTTATGGTGACCAGATGACCAGATGGTGACCAGATGATAGAATTCTTTTATATTTTTAAATAAATGCTTATGATACTTTATGAAACTCAGACACAGTACAAACACCAATGTTCATCGCACAAATGTTTGTCCTAGGAAGGAATCGAACCCTCAACATATAGCGCAGAAGGCAGAACAACTCAACTGAGAGGCCAGTCAAAGTCAAAGTAATGACTGAATGGACTGACGGTTGAATGGCATATCGGTTGTATCAGCTTTCCTGTACTGCATAAAATTTAGGAATTGGGATGTAATACTGACATTACGTGCGAACGGCCTAATACACTAATAAAGTATTAAGTAATTCGGTTAAGTTATTATAAAAAAAACCTCAGATGTTTCAAAATATTTTATTCACATGCAAGCTAATCCCCAGATTGCGTAACACGCGACGAATAAGCGATTGCCGTGAATCGTGTGATCACTGCTGTCAATCATACTTTTTGTACACTAATGTCTCTGCTATTTGCTTACTTTCTGGATATAAGCTGGTGGGTAGACGTAATAGGAATTTTATTACAACTTGGACTTATTTCGTAGATATTGCTCCCGCATTGCTAGTACTCTCTACTGCTGCCTTTACGTAATCACCCTGAGGTCAAAAAAATCAGCATTCGAAAATACCTAAGAATAAAAGTCAATTGTACTGTGGAAGTGACCTAGGCCTAACAAAAAGCGGTTCTTTTCATTCCTGTAGCTTGCGCGTGATGTGCACTCATACAGACTGCATAGAGTTTGATAACATTGAACTATCATCAATCAGAGAAAGTGCTACGCTTTCGTAGCAGTTTTCGTAGCACTCGTAGATAATACTATCACGCTATGATTAGGACTTTCTTCTATCATCGGAAGGAAGGAACTATTCTAAAATCATATTCAAATGCAAATCAAGACGTATGGCAGTTCTGAATTAATAACTGTAATATTATTAATGCTTGATTTGCGTTTAAGCATGGTTCTACCTTAGTTGAACAGTTTTTCAATATTTAGTTAACCTAAATAATGGTTAAACGTTTTTAAAAACCGCCATGCCTATATAATATTCAGCCATTTTATCTTCTCATATGATAATGTTGTAACCCTATAATAGTCGGGTGCATTTCAAAAGGTGTTTATAAGCGAGCGACCATCTGCCTGAATTGATAAATTGTATAAAAAATATAGTCGACGACACAAAACTATGAATGTGTGCGTTTTATTCAAAAGGGGATACGGTCCTGCGTTTTTTAAATTAAAATTATTATTAATAAGATTAAAAACGATACATAACGGCGATACCGCCATTACCAACGATTTTATGGAAAACTTGTTTCAAATATCAGGATAAATAATTGTACGAGCAATATAAGATCTCGTTGTTGCAGTGGGCGAGTGTTCGGTAAAAAAACAGATCGCTGCGGGTTCGTTTCTAGCAAGTATTGGTACCATTGTACTCATAGTTTCTGATACCCACAATACTAGAAATCCTAGACTAGGATGATGTATATGACTGTTCAGCTTTCAAAATTATTTCATGTCGTCTAGTTGAAACATCGAACCAAGAGCCTATCTTGCCTAGTGTATCAGCGTTGCCATTCACATGTCTTAGGGACGCTGACCTCTGGCAGTGACCTGGATTAGTTGAGTTATATATAGATCGTTTTAAACGGTCCTTAGATAGCTTAACCGTTTCACACATATTTTATATTATTCTTTAGGAATTATTGTAAAATAAATGTTTCAATTTTTAATGGCTAAAAATAAAAACAAACTTAATCACGACCGTAATCACTGCAAAGTTATTACGTAAAAGTAGCAGTAATAGCGAGAACAATAACTGCGAATTCAGTCGCGAGATGTAAACACTATTTTTCATAAGTCTACCGCAGCTTATTTCTTTTAATTTATTCTGCAACAATTATTACATATATTACATATAGTATTTGAATGTACTCTATGAATTAATTACAACTCATAAACACAAAATATTATATTAAGAATTAGGTACTACTAAAAATCGGTAAACAATCAACAAAATTACATATAATAATAATACTAATGAAGTCAGAATATTTAATAGTTTTAGATGTCAGGTCCTATGTTATGTCATAAATACGTTAACAGAATAGAAACACTTCTCCAACAGAATGTTTTTATCTTTTGTTTAAATGTGATAGAACTGCTAATATCCTTCATATCAGTGGGTAGAGCATTATAAAGACTGAAACCGACAGCCATGCCACATCATATATTAGTCGCCCATTTACAGACGAATGTTCGCTATTGCATGTTATCGCGAGCTACATAATAAGAGACACTCGATGGCCATTTCAGATCTCTAGATACTTAATTCTTTGCGTTTGTTTATTGAGGGTAGTCAGAGACACGTCTTAACAGCACAAAAGCCCATACTATAGTTAGTATCTCTGTGGGGCTGTGGCCTTAGGACCAGCTGAGACGCAGAAGGTTACGGGTTCGATTCCCACCGCGGGACAAATGTTTGTATGATCTGCAAGTATTTGTTTCGGGTCTGGGTATTTCTTTGTATAATATGTATGTATTTACTACAAAAAAACTGTATGTGAGTAGTATATCAGTCCTGTGGTATAACAGCATCATTTGGCCCCAAAGTAAGCAGAGCTTGGCTTACATTGGGGCCAGATGATGCTAAGTGATGTCCATTATTTATGTATTTGATATTTTTTTATGTCTGGTATTATTTATTTATTTATTCCGTACGTGACAGGTATCAAAACCATCGCCGTTTTAGCAGTTGCAATGTATTATTAATTCCTTTCGAAACTTTAGAAAAGCCTCAATCAAAATCACGTAAAATACACATAATTACTTTCATTTCAAACATCAAAGATAGCAAGTGTAAAAACAAACAATTATTAGATGGGCGTGGTCGTTCCGTCACCCGTCAGTGCCAACATACTGCGGGCTACCCTAGCAAGTCAATCTACCCCACACATGCACAAAATAATCGTACCAACACATGCACACTTGCCACCCTATACACGTCGTTAGATATTGTCGCAACATAGACAATGAGGACGATAAGCGCTTTATTTTTTATGCTCTTTGTGAACATCCTTCAACACTGTGAGGCGTTGATACTCAACTCACATATGCTTACATTCTGCAGGATATTTCTCGTACAATAATGTCTCATAATTCCGGATCACTGCAATAATATGAAAATAATAAAGAAATATTGGTGCACAATGCACACAACACCATCTAGCATAAACTAATTCAAATTAAAATTCAGTTTATTTACACCTTATTTAAACATTACAGATACTATCTAATGCGTAAAAATAGGAAAACAGAATAGCAGGAGAAAAAAATTAAAGTTAGGGTAAAGTACTTACAGAGAAAAATAAAAGTAGGTAAATATTACTTCTATAAAATTAAAACAATCTAATAATAAAAGGAACATACCTACACTAAATCATATTATGAGTATAGCTATAATAATACAAAACGTTCTCACAGTAGGTAAGACACAGTCTCTCTATCGTCTTCCAGTCATCCGCAAACAGATTCGCCTGAGGATGTTCGAAGCATATTTAAATGTCTCTGTACGCGGCAGATGAGCGACTGTTGCCGTGAAACAGTGCGTGCAGGTGTTGATGAAACAAACTAAGCATAGCTTGTATTATAGAGTTTAGATGACTAATAGAATATTCTATATATACATAAAAGGCGATGTGTGTATGTATGTTCCCTATAGACTCCGAAACGGCTAGACCGATTTCAATGTAATTTTTAGGAAATCTTCAGATTAGCCTAGCGGATGATCCTGTGAAGTTTAGTAGCGATCAAATTTGGTATGGATATAGATGGTAACTTAGGAACGGACATAAAATATTTGCGTGCGAAGACGCGGGGAGAAGCTAATATTTATATATTTTGAAATACAAACCTATGATAACACTCAGACACAGAACAAGCACCTATGTTCATCACTTAAATATTTCTGGAAGGGAATTGAAAATATCCGATCATTGTTGATCACTATCGTAATTTAAGTGTTTTGAAACTTATACAATGATCCTGATTATATTGTTTCGTTGGACTAACTAAAAATACGAGTACAATACAACGATCTTAGTACCAAAGTCTGAATTTCTATATACCACTTGATATACACGGGCTTTACTCATATATTATTTTGTCAATGAAGGCATTGACACTGTTTCGATCCATCTAGAGAATCTTCAGGGGGAGTTTAATCAGCGGTCCGCTCGTTGCCGCTCAAGTTCACGGTTTGCACAGTACAAAATAATAGGTGAATAAGGCCCGTGTTTATCAAAATGTATAGAACAGAACTCACGAAATTTCTGAAACATTTCTTAATCTCATTTTGTTTGTACTAAAGCCTAATTTGAATAACATTTTTATTTGACACTAAAACATTACTAAAATGACGTGTTTCCGCTCATTAGTCACCTTGTAAATTGGTGTTGACTAAAACAGCCTAAGAAAATCAATTCGATAAAGAAATAAAATGACAATTCTTTCGTATTTTAAAATTGTCATGTCTGAAGGAACTTAGACGATATCTGTGGCGAAGTGGGCCAAGGTCCGGCTGATACGCAGAAGTTTGCTGGTTCGATTCCCGCCGCGAGACAATGTATGATCTGCAAGTATTTGTCTCGGGTCTTCTAGGTCGGGTGTTTCTAGGTATAAATGTATTTATTTGTAAAAAAAGTATATGAATAGTATATCAGTCATGTAGCACCAATAATTCAAGATCTACTTACTTTGGGGCCAGATGATGGTGTGTGATGTCCATTATTTATTTATTTGGTATTTTTTTCTCCTCTTTATCAGCTATCGGCTCGTAGGCCATGATCAGATGTGTTCTGGGAGGAGGAGATTTAGGAGCAGTTCCATTGTTTTGCCCTAGTTACTGTTGATGAACTTCTTAGTTCCTTTGGTTAAGCGACAGGACATCCCATCTCTTAAGGCGTTTTATTGTGCTCTGGTCGTTCTGTAAACTTTTAGCCAAAACGTTAGTGTGCTTGTTGAGTCTTTCCTTATATTTTGTGCAGTAGTTGTTTACTTCTTCTTTGACTGGTGGCATCTCGAGGTACAAGTGGATTTCCATGTTTCTCACAAACCAATGTGCACTGGAAACTATTCTCAAAGCAATGTTCTGAAATCTTTGGAGGATCTCAAGTTTGGAGTTGCTAGCTGATCCCCAGAGCTCTATGCCATAGGTCCATAGGTGGTTTTATGATTGCCTTGTAGACCAGCAGTATGTTGCTGAGTGAGAGACGGGATTGTCGTCCTAGTAGCCAGGAGAGACCTCTGAGTTGCAAGTTTGCTTCTGTTCTTTTAGCCTTGATGTGGTTTGCCCAGGTGAGTCTTCTGACCAGATGCAGTCCAAGATATTTTACGGTCTTGCTGGTTGGTAATGTATTGCCACCCATGCTGGTTCGCAGTCTCCTTTTTGGAGAGTGAATGTTACTTGCGTTGATTTGGTTACGTTTATTTATTTGGTATAAAAATAATAATTTAGTCCGTATTGTACGAAGCTAGTCTGGTAGGACTACAGAATATTAACCAATGTAAAACTAAAAAGACAACGACAATGCCATGACACGTACCAAAATGAGATAAACATTTAAAGGAAATGCGATAATGTTTTTTGCGCATTGCTTCAGAATTTCGCTACAGAGTGGAGGAGTGCGCACAAAAACAGACCGTGTTCAATTTTAAACGCATCGGATTTCGTTAAAAATATTTGAGTCGAATTGCGTACCTACTCAAAATGGTAATAACCGTGATGGAAATCAGTTTAACTATTTTATTGAAATCTTCATTATATTTTAGAAGAAAAGGTTTTAAGGCAAGAGAGACATTCTTTGTTGTGTTTTGGATACATTTTTGTTTTGGTGTTTTGGTCATCGCTTATATTTTAATGATTCTAAATCCACGAGGATCTTTGCTTTTTTAGTAGTAGCTTTAACATTCATAAAACGACAATAAAAAACATATCTGATAAAACTATAATACAATGATACAAGCTACTACCAACTGAGCTGACAGTCCAGCTCAGTTGGTAGTAGCTCTGCCTTCTGCGCTGTAGGTTGAGGGTTCGATTTCCACCCAGGACAAACATTTGTGTGATGAAAATATGTGTATACTTAAATATATATAAGTATTCTATCAGTGATCTGCTCACCATAATACAAGCTATGCTTAGTTTGGAGCTAGATGGAGTTGTCTACATTGTCCACCAATTTTTATGTTTATATTTAATTTATGTATTGACATAAATAAAATATATCAATAATCCCGGTCATTCCACACAGCATCATCTGGCCCCAAAGTAAGCAGAGCTTGTGTTATGGGTACCACAAGACTGATATAATACTTATATACTTATATTTTTTGTAAATACATACATAAGAAACACCTAGACCTGAGACAAATACTCGATATCCTCATAAACTTTAGGCCGTTTCTAGTGTCACATTAAATTATATAGATGAACATGCAGATTTACCATCACAAAAATCATAAAGCAAGCGTGCGTCTAACAAATTAGTTAATTACAAAGCCGAGAGATAAAATCACTGCTATAATTCATTAGAGTTGATGACAACCGGTCATGATATATCACGTAATGTTGTGCTATAACCATTATAACGGACCTAGGACTAGCTCCATGTTCTATAAGGCTGTTATTTATTTTTTACTGAACATACCCTGAAGCCAGCTTGCCACCCGCGTCGTGGAGTTTACATGTGAATAAAACATGTGTATGACATGATTCAATTATGTATATCTTTTCCTATTTTTACTTTCCCATTTTCCTGTGTTGATGTTTGTAGTTTAATCAAGTTGCAACGGCTGGCCAGATTTGAATGAAATTTAGTAGAGATATAATGTGATAGCATAGCATGGGATTTCTATATGGGATAGCATGTAAGCTACTTTTTATATAACATTAGCGTGAACCCGCGGGCAGAAGCTAGTTTAGGTGGATTTCTTGCTGTTTGCAAAACTGATTATATGTACGGAATAATAAGCAATAATACACGTGAAACAGTTAAGCTATTTAAGGACCGTTAAAAACAATCTATGGATAGCTCAGCTGATCCAGATCACTGCCAGTGCGCAGTGTTCCGAAGTCTATTTGTGATTCAATCGTGGTTTGATAAAACTTACTATAGATATAGTCTGTAACCGGCTTTTTATTACTTTTTATGTAGATGCAACGTGTATAAAGCTACGGGCATATACTAATGTTTCATAAAACAGAAAAAGTTTAATCGTTTGTGCAAAAATATCAAGATAATAAAATCCTTAGATGATTGACTGTCAACGCACAGCTAAAACCAAAGAGAATTGTAATTTTGAGGGAATGCACTTTTGGGGGTATAGAGGCACAGTAAGAAATTCAACCCCTAAAATACAACAAGAGGTTAAAGTTGTTATGAAAATAGTACCAACTACGAAACAAACGAAGTCTTCTTAAAACGTCTTCTTCTAGATATGTCCTTTTCTTGCTTTATCTTCTTCCGACCATTTCAGCATTTGTCCGTTTCTGCTTTCGTCGACTTTGTGGTCTTTGTGATCGTTTAAGGATCTTATAAGTAATTTTTGCTGCATGATCACGAATAAAGGTTTACACGATTCTTTCATCACATCGATTTGAACTTTTAATTATTTCAATGAAAGGAAATTATGAATTCAATCATAAGATGTTTTGTCCGGAGATAAAGATCGCGGGCGTTCAATCAATCAAATAGATTAGTTCAGTGCCGTCCCACCTGGTTTCGTTCAATCGACCGACTAATCGAGAACATCCCTACTTCTACTAACAAATAATTCGTTATGCTTATTTGTGATATATATATTGATCAATTATGAAAACATCACCTTTTTAACCAACTTCAGAAAAGGAGGAGGTTCTCAATTAGAAGGATCTTTTATGTATGTACACCGATTTATCAAAGACGCCTGAACTGATTCGGAAAATTCTTTTTTCGTTTCCCAGGTTGTCCCATTTAAATTTAATCGAAATCGGTCGAGCGGTTCTAAAAAAATCCACAGAAACCTAAAAATTGAACTTCGATGATATTTTCGTTTACTCCGAAACCTCGCTGTCTTATTTATCAATGCGTTTAGTTGGCCTACCCAAATTATATATATATACAAAATACATCTACTTCCGCAATTTTTTTTTATATTTAATGAAGTCGGTTTTCTTTTTAGTTTTAAAAAACAAATTTACAATAATTATACTTATTGCAATCTTATACGCTCGTAATAAAAACACTTCTTGTAGAATGATGTATTTAAGTAGGTAGTTATTACCATTCAATGTAACCAGTCTTCGTATCTTCGTAACTTTGTTCTCGCTATGTAGATTTTTTAAAAACTATAAGCAGGAATTTCTGAATTATTTTTATTTTATGCAAATGTAAGCTTAATAAAACATGAAAATAGACTCATATTTTTTCTTTCTATCAGCGTGTGAGTCTGTGACTATAGGTCAGCCCGTCTATAAGTAAAATAATTAAGTTCTATACAAAAATATGACATTTCATTTCTCGTTTACTTAGGAGGCATATTTTTTAGCTATTTTGATTTAAAAACTAAACTTCTAATACGATTTTGATGAAATTTCTATGGAACTAATCGGAAAGTACACCCTTTCACATATTTTTTTTTTCAAATCTGTTCATAATTAGCGGAGTTATGTGGTTAACAGGCAACAAAAATACAAATTGAGAACTACCTCCTTTTTTTGAAGTCATTTAATAAAACAATTGCGTACAATCCCAGCTAATATTATAAATGCGAAAGTAACTATGTCTCTCTGTTACGTTTTCACGCCTAAACCGCTCAACCGATTTTGATGAATTCTGGTATAGAGATAGATGGGACCTTGGAGAAGGACCTAGGCTACTTTTTATGTAGCTGCCACGCACGCGAAGCCGCGGGCAGCAGCTAGTTATAATACGTACTCCTTAATAAGGTCTTCTTAGTACAGGTATGTAATACTATTATTTTTTTCTGTGGTACGGGGCAGGGGCAGACTAGCACATAGCAAAGTGCTCGCTACATGTACCTTCTGTCTGTCCATAAATTGCACAGATGCAATGTAACAATGGTAGATACCCACAACTATTCTGTGACTGTTAGTCCTCAAATAAAAACCCGTAGGATGCGCGTGCGCCGGTGTGGACTCTACCTACGCTTTGCCTTCCTATCTTATGACCATCATTTCTCCTGGCACTTTATATAACTTCTATTTTATAACGACACTCGCTTTTGTCTGAAAACTAAGCATTATTATTTGAAGTAAGTTATGTTGCTATTAAGGCTATTGAAAGTACTAAAGTTGGTATGAAATTGCAGCGTAGCATTGGTTGAATTTTAGTGAGTTTCAGTTCTATGTTTCCGTGTTGTTGATAGAGTGAGCGAAGCGAGCGAAGATCTTAGTGGTAACTTAAGTGATTTGGCTTTGTATGTTGGAATGTTTGACGATATTTATCGTACTGATGATTCGATCTGTAAAAAAATTGTCATATCGTCAGATTGGAATAAAAAATGAGCTGGTAACTTATTGAACCAAATGAAGAGTTGTTAAGGTACCAAAATTTAAAAAAAAAATAAGTATTTCAAATGAGTTAAGATAGATATAAAGTAAGGTGTTAAAGTGTTTTCTTTGTTTGACAATCTAAAACAATTTTTATTTTTATTCTAGGATGTTAAAGTTTTCAAGATTTAACGTAAAATAAAAATACAACCATTTTAACTTGAGCTCCCATTTCCTACAGTTTCGTTGACTTTATAGGTCTGTTATTATATCGAGACTTGTCTATATTTAACCAACATTAAAACAAGAAGAGATTCTCAATTCAGTTGAATTTTCATTTTTATGTTTGTAACCTCATAACTCCGTCATTTATGAACCGATTAAAAATATTTTTCGTGTGAAAGTATATAATTTCCATTTGGTTCCTGTTCAATTTGATCAAAATCAGTTCAGCAGTTTCATTTTATTTTAACTGGAAAAAATATGTCATCCAAGTAAACAAAATTTCGAGATTTTGCTTTCCTGTGACTGAAGTACTGAAAATCGTAAAAATAAACTTTTTAACCGACTTCAAAAAAAGGAGGGGTTCTCAATTCGGTTGTTACGAGCTCAAATTTCATTCAATGAAGTCGGTTTTCTTTTTAGTTTTTAAAACGTAATTATTGATTAAATAAAGTTTTTTAAACTTACGCGATCAGAACACATTATTATAAATATTTACGGGTATTGGTCACGGGAAGACTCATCCCGTGACCACGACAGAGTGTAAACCTGTCGAAACGTCGGGAAAAATAGGTAGATAAACGCGATAAATACCCGTAAGTATTTATAATAATATTGATTAAATGTTTCAGTTTCAGAAGTTTATTCAGTATATTTTTGATTAAAACATTGTACACAAACTACTGTATGTAATTATGGGGACAGCGAGCTGATCTGATGATCTGATGACTTGAATTTGGTAGACTAGGTATATCTGTATTGGTGTTAAGTGAAGTATTAAGAAGGTTTGTGTACGATAAAACGTTTGTATGAAAAACGTAATCCTGGAACATATATGTTTAAAACTTGGAATTTATATTGTTCAATACATTAAGTAAGACTAAAAAAATGAAAAAAAACACCTTAATAAAGGGCTTTCAATAGGATGTTTAAATATGTATTTGGCATTAGATCGCGTGGTGGACATCGCTTGTAAATTTGCATAAATATTCGCCTTAATATCTATATTTCCATTTATTACCTTTTATTTGCCATAACAAGTCTATGTGTCGGAAATACTATGTTATTTTTATTGGCGTTGTATTGTAATTATGTATGTTACTATAAAATTGTATAATTGTCCAGTAGGGCGATCGCGCTATTAGTCAACGTAATTTCCATTGAACGGATTGGTTTTGACAAAGGTTTGGATATGGCTAGGATTTGGCTAATCTGAATATCAAAGTGGTTACTATATTACTCTATGAACAGATTTCTAGGATGCACTAAATCCAAAACGTTCGTTTGAAAGCTATGTCAAAAACAACGAGATCCCGCAACGTTTGATCAACGTATAATCCAATTTAGAGCTAAATCGTTTTCATCGTCGTACGAAATATCTCAAAAATAACATTTTCACTTTGGTTTAGCCGCGGTTGGCCACCAGAAGTATTTTAGCACAAAGTAGATTTCAAAATGTATTCGCCTGTAAATGGCATGATATCTAATTCGTTTAATTTATAAAGTTAAAGTTAATTGAAAAGTTGGTTGATCGTGTTGAATGGCTGAATTTTGAGAAAACATTGGACAATAATCAGTAGGTAGCCAATTATACTCTATTTACTTACAGTCGTTATGTAATATAATAACATTATGCATGTAATATCTCTTGTATATAATACGGTCATACGGCGCAAACTAAGTGTTATAATAATGACCTCGCTGGCGCAGTGGACATAGGCCCGCCCTAGACGCAAAAGGTTGCGTGTTCGATTCCTGTCGTGGAACAAATGATTGTATGAACTGCAAATATTTATCTCGAGTCTGGGTGTTATGTAATTACAAAAATAAAACAATATATAAACAATAACATCAATCATGTGGGTCTCATAACATAAGCTTTGCTTACTTTAGGGCTAGATGATGCTGTGAAATTTCCAGAATTATTTATGTATGTGTGTGCGAAAGCACCATAAAACTATTTTAAAATTATTTTATGTTAAAATTAGCCTTATACAGTTCCTATGTAATGATATAAGTGTATGTATGTTTATGTTTCAATGTTTTTTATAATCATTAGTGGCCATTGATAAGTTATAGATCATGTTTTTTCAGTAGTTTTCAATTCATTTGCTCCTGCATTAGATACAAGTAAAAACTAGCACCTAGCTTTAATCTTCGTATCATTAGGGCGCAGCATGCACACCATTTTGAATGCGTATGTACATGAAATAAGTAGCTCATTAAATTAAATGAGCTATCAGCCGTTTTCAATGCGTCAAGAAAAACTTTGCGCTTTGAGGTTCGTAACTGTGCGAAATTCCATCGTCTTGTAGGGCGACTGTGGTGGGTCTCACTGCATCATTCATACGTTTTTTCGCCGACACCTTGTCGGTATCAATATGTATGAAAGTGTGTGATATTGCCGACATCGGACTACAAAGCTGCGAGCTTGCCTAAGGTGTCGGTTAATACATATTTTTAGTGATACCACAGAAAGGTGTGATGGTAAAAATGATTTTAATTTAGTATAATTAATTATCTACCTAGGTGTTCGTGTTTTAATTAAGTACTAGATGGCGCCACAGGAACATTTAAAACGCGCTATCGATGTTTCACTTTCAAGTTTCGTGAGTTGTACTGTACATTTTGATAAACACGGGCTTTACTCACGTATTATTTTGTCGATGGCGACACCGACCCTATTTCGAGTGCGAACCGTAAACTCGAGCGGCAACGAGCGGACCACGGATCAAACTCACCTTGATGTAGATTCTCTAGACGAATCGAAGAAGTGTCGGCGCCTCCATCGACAAAATAATACGTGAATAAAACCCGTGTTTATAAAAAAGCGCTTTGTGTTTTAGATTTTCTTTAAATATTTCGCAATACGTAACCAGATTAAGAAATTTATAATATTATTAGGATTCATGCCAGGTATTACGTTCATCGCATCATGGTATCATCGTATAATGATATTATGTTTATGTATGTTATGTATCAGATCATCGCGAATGATCTTAACAATGGGCATTCTCGTTCTGCCACCTGCCACTTGATTCTGTACAACCAGCTTGCTTACAAACCTGTACACAATCTTCTTGACTCTTCGTTAATTCTCTTCTACAGTTCGGTAAGGATAAGTAGATACATAAATTAAAAAATAATAATGTTGGAAATTTCACACAGCATAACCTGGCCCATAAGCCATATTATATGTTATGAAAACCAAATGACTGATATTACAACTTATATATATATTTTTTTCAATACATACATAAATATAAAAACATCCAGACCCGAGACCAATATTTACAGATCATACAAACCTTTCTCTTACGGCGGGAATCGAACCCGCAGCTTTTTGCGTCTCAGGCGAGCCTTCGCCCACTGCACCACAGAGACAGATCGTCATGTGTCGTCGATTAGTGAAAATACACGTATAAGTTATCCCAGTCTCGAGGTGAATCAGGGGCGTATCAGTATGTGAACACAGTGGACAAGTTCCTTCGCGTGCCTTCTTTGGTTTTCAGTGTTAATGGCAATTTCCTAACAGAGAAAGTAATAAAAACGTGCATCCTAATACACCATTGTGTTAACAGCGTTCGAATCAGCATTCCGCACACCCGTTGCCTAAAAAATGTCAGTGTAAAGCATCTTGGAATCGGAGAACAATCGAAATTTTAACACGAATTCAACGACTTGCTTGACCCAATAACAATTTTCGTTCGTCATATTTTATCTCTTTTAGGCTGTTTGAAAAGAAAGCTACTTCAAAGTTGTAGATTTTTGATTTTTGATCTCTTATCATTATCATCATCATTTTTCTACCCTTACTAAGTAGGGTCGACATAACTAGCTCTTTTCTTTCAGTTTTCCATAAAGTCAAGTCAAGACGAAAGATACTTTATTCAATACAATCACACACTTTGTAACGTCTTACATACTAGGTAAATTTAGGTGCCAATTCATCATAACCCAAGCCCGAGAAGAACTGGCAAGATACTCCTGGTCCTAGCGCCTTTTTGCATGATCCATCTTATAACTACGAAAAACGAATTCAAGAGAGTTGACATTTCAAGTGTGTCGGTTAACTGTCTGAGGGTAGAGCGACATAAGGCCATGCGTTCTTATCAATAATATAGTCATCTCTACATAATATAAAACAAAGTCGCTTCCCGCTGTCTGTCTGTCCCTATGTATGCTTAGATCTTTAAAACTACGCAACGGATTTTGATGCCGTTTTTAATAGGTAGAGTGATTCAAGAGGAAGGTTTATATATATATTACATTCATAATATGGTAAAGAAACACTAATATTTTTTGAGGTTTCTAATGTGATGTCGTAAATAAACACATTTTTTGCGCTTACGTTGCAAACGCTGGCTGAAGCCTACAGGATAGATCAACATAATGTACTACAGTATTGTACCCGTGCGAAGCCGGGGCGGGTCGCTAGTTTATATTATAATACGCTTTCTTCAAGACTACTATTTATGTGTGCTTTAAATTTCTTAATCGGTAGTTTAGTTCGTAGTGACTCCTTTAAGCATCATCTTCCATACAGCCCACTCATATTTTCTTAGGACTACAACTACTATTTTATCTATTCATTTAGATGTCTTTCTTTACCTTTTTACGCAGCTTTCATGACATTTCAAGGGTCTGATTTCAAGGGTCATAAAACCCGTGTTTATCAAAAAGCGCTTTGTGTTTTAGATTTTCTTTAAATATTTCGCAATACGTAACCAGATTAAGAAATTTATAATATTATTAGGATTCATGCCAGGTATTATGTTCATCGCATCATGGTATCATCGCATCATGGTATCATCGTATTATGATATTATGTTTATGTATGTTATTTATCAGATCATCGCAAATGATCTTAACAATGGGCGTTCTCGTTCTGCCACCTGCCACTTGATTCTGTACAACCAGCTGGCTTACAAACCTGTACACAATCTTCTTGACTCTTCGTTAATTCTCTTCTACAGTTCGATAAGGATAAGTAGATACATAAATTAAAAAATAATAATGTTGGAAATTTCACACAGCATAACCTGGCCCATAAGCCATATTATATGTTATGAAAACCAAATGACTGATCTTACAACTTATATATATTTTTTTTTCAATACATACATAAATACATAAAGGTCTGAAATGTATCTGCTGGATTATATGATTTTCACATCGTGAGATCGTTCATGAGTCTTATAAACCAGGATCTCAGTTCCGAAAAGAATGTCCGGTATTCGTACAATGTGGGCGCGCCTCACAAGTTAAATTAAAGACGTAAAATAAAAACAAAAAAGGCTATTAATATTCGTTAGAAATATTGGTTTGTCCTAAAATTGTGCCCGGGGGCTGAAACACGATCCAACGCGTGGGTGTTGAGTGGACACGGCCGACGATCCAAATACATAATATAGATAATTTATGGTTATATTTGTGCGACAGACCGCAAAATTATAATACTTATGGGAATATTGATATCATTAATATCCGTTTTATAATTATGTAGATTAAAAATTGGTATCGTATTTTTTTGAATGTGCAAATATTATTGCGTTTGCGGCGTTAGATCATAAGGTTTTTTTTTAATGATCGACAGACAGTTCATAAAACACCATTTAGCCTCAAACTAAGCATAGCTTGTACTATGGGAACCAGATTACTGATGGAATTCTTATATATTTTAATAATAAAATTTTATAACACCCAGTCACAGAATATACATTAATGGTCATCACACAAATGTAGGTCTTGGGAGAGACTCGAACCCACAACCTACAGCGCAGAAGGCAGAGCTGTAGTAGCTCTGTAGTAGCAAGCTCTGCTTACTTTGGCCCCAAAGTAAGCAGAGCTTGTGTTATTGGTACCACATGACTGATATACTACTTAAGTATATACTTTATTCTTTTTGTAAATACATACATAATATACATAGAAACACCCAGACCCAAGACACTGGCAGATCATACAAACATTTTTCCCGCAGCGGGAATCGAACCCGCAACCTTTTGCGTCTCAGCCGGATCTAAGCCCACTGCGCCACAGAGGTCGTCATGCAAAGCCACTTATTCCAAATATATCTCTATCATAGCACCGCTTACGATCTGTTTCTCTTTTTACCAGTACTCTCAAACAAAACTTTAAACAAAAAAATTTGTCGTCACGAAAAAAGCCTCTCAGGCGCACTTTAATCCTTTCACTGGTTCCCACTGGCTAGAAATAACTAGTGTTACAATAAGAAGAAGAAGATATAAGTTTCATAAATTGTGTTAAAAGTGCTTCGTTCAACATTTTGCGTAATAAAATTGAACGCTAAGTAATATTTAGTCAAAGTTATATCCATACCTTTCTTACACAACAATGGTTTAAGGTGGGTCAATATCTGTTCTGGTGAACTCTAATACCGAGAATATGATACCAGACAATGCATAAAACTATTTTGAATTATATTAAAGTAAGTATTAACTAATTTGACAAAACATGACACATAGATAACTAAAATAATGGCAACAATGTGTTATGCCTGCAATTATTGTAATGCATAATTATATAAGTAGATACTCAATGGCCGTAGGTATGCGATTATGTAGATATTAAGATAAAATAATCATTTGTGTTTTCGAACTATTGAACAAGTATTTATGATGTCTTGTAAAAAAAGATTTCTGTAAATTAGGTAGGTATATTTTTTTGTTGATGCGGGCGATGATGCCGGTTAGGGCTGTCAAAACGCCTGACGTTAGGATTGACGAGCGTGCCCTGCCTGGTTACGTCTTTTTGTACCTTTTCCATACACCTGCCTGTACAATATTGTTTATTCACAATGTTGTGGGAACGCTTTGCTCTCGGATCTTTATTTTAACAAAAACAGCCTCTATTTAGGAGTGAATCCTGAAAACCCACTTACAAAACCTGTTGCATTTAAAACAAAAGCGTTTTTTCATAGAACATGTTTATTGCACGTACTAGACAGATAGCAATTGGAGGTAGACAGAAAGTATTTTCACAATATTATCTTGAAATATGCCACAGACACATTTAATTTACTAAAGTATGGCTGTATGGCTAGACAGGAAAATGTTATTATTTCAACGCGTGCACGGGAAATTGCATCGTTTGTTAAGTTTAGACGTAGCTATTATAGTACGGTAGGTATACCTGCATACACAACCAGCATTCGTCTGATTTTAATAATAATATAATAATAATAATAACGGACATTTCACACAGCATCATCTGGCCCCAAAGTAAGCAGAGCTTGTGTTTCTTGTGATATACTACTTATATACTTTTTTTAGGATTACGCTGATATGACGTAGTTTTCATTTTTGCAGCTTAAGTTTAAGTTAAGATTGCAGCTGGATTTTAAATCAATATGACCAGGCAAACGTCAGTTGTGAAATATGGTCACCTACGGCATTAAGAGAAGAGCTCTACCTACACTGTAGAGTCTACAGTTTAAAGGTTTAAATTCAAAATTCATATATATACATACAATCAATTTAAAACGTCTTACATACTAGGTGAATTTAGGTGCCAATTCCTCCTAACCAAAGTCCGAGAAGAATTTGCAAGAAACTCGTCCTAGCGTTTTGTATGATACTTCTTATAATTAACCTAAATACGAAAAACAAGATAACAGTAGTTCATACATTGCAAATTTGTCAGTTCACTGTCTGAGGGCAGAGCAACATGAGATCATGTTATCAGCAATATAGTCATTTATATACGCTTTCTTAGATTATCCTGTATGTAAGCTTGAAATTTCTTAATTTGTGGTTTAAGTGCATTTCAGGAAGCTTATTATAGAAGCGCACTGTATTTCCCATAAAGGTCTTATTTACTTTTAAGTCGAAACTTAGGTAGGTACCCATGTCTATTTTTATGAGTGTATAATAACTTTTTATGCATGTATATTGTAAAGCTATCGTGAGAATATTAATTTCTTTGAATATTTCTCTCAAGGACTCTCGCAATTTCATTTCACTGAAAATGTCCTCAAACGTCTGCAACGCGAAACGTCCTCAAACGTCTACATGGCGTGCTAGATAAGTATATGTTTGATTATTCACGAGCCAGCCTGAGCCTGAGAATAAAGTAATACAAGTTTTAATTTGTTACTGTTCTCAGCCATCTTTCTCTCGCACACTGTTTCCATTTTAAGTTGTATTTATCAGCGAGATATGACTGTGCAGTTCGTGGCCCGTGTTGCTACATTTACTATTATATTTTTATTGGGATGCTTTTGTATGAGTTGGCAGATATTTATCGGTTATCGGAACATTATTCGGTGCTCATAATCGTCCGCATAAAGCACCTTGTCACACGGTCGTTGGGCGCCGAATGCGCTCGACCCTGGGTATTCTTTTTGTGCCCCGGCCTGTATTCTTGGAGAAGTGGAAAAAATTGATATATTAATATATCTTTCTAATTCGAAATACGTTACGGATAAAGGTAGATCATAAATCATTATGGAAGGTACAGGATATCTTTTAAATATGCGAGAGAAAATCGATTTTCGGGGAAGTGTCGTCATTGTCGTCAATCAGTCTTTGTATCATGTGCATGTATTGACAATTTTGAGAGGGTTTTTACTCTTTTTCTATTCATACATTTGATCAAATACAAAAGCATAGATTTGTGGGATGAACATAGGTGTTTGTTCTGTGTCTGGGTTTTATAAGTATCATTATGTATGTATTTAAAAATATATAAGTATTCTATTAGTCATCTGATTGCTTTGTTTGGGGCTAGATGGTGTTGTGTGCATTTTCCGCCGTTAGCGCTTTATCGAAACAGTTCTTGTTATATTAAGGTTCTATAATGTTTTTGTTTTGAATTCTCTGGTGTTACATTTTGTAGGTCTACAATATTGATTCTGTTGTTCACTATCTGTAGTGAATCAGATGGAACATGGTCTGTGGTCATGTTTGCCCTAATAGCGGCTGCAACAAACCACAAGTCATTCGTCGCTTATTAAAGCATCGCTAGTACAGATTGAATTAACTTATTGTGTTATGACCTTTTAATTGTGCTCAACTAGCGACCGCCTGGTTTCTGATTTCATAATATTTTGTTACTCGGAAATCATAATTTATCTGCTGATGAAAATCTAAATTTTTGCGAATTGCCCGTTTAATTTTGCTATCGACCTGGCTAGAAATGTTAAACCTGTATTTTATCACATTATTAGCTAGCGCTTTAGTATGTTTTATCCTTGTCATTCAAATGTCAAAGAATAGAGAGGGCAACAGATTTAAACAGTTCAATAACGAGTGTATGTTTATAAGTTAGACATAAAATCAACAACGGGATATTTACTTGTCTTACTTCTCTAGGATTTATTATACTAACTGACATTGCCGTAATGATCTGTTTAAATAGAAAAATGTTTATTTGAAAAGCATTTACTCGTAGTTATAGTAAGAACATTTGTATTCAACGGATCATAAGTGTGTGCAGATATCAAATATCCGCTAATGATTATATCATATTTTATTCATATTACGATATTTTCCCTTGTGATGTGAGACCTTGCTTTTTGCCAAATTTCATGATTATAGGTCAACGGGAAATACCCCATAAGTTTTGATTTACTGATTGTGTCGAAATATGCGGCATGCATGGCCGTATTTTTTAATGCGTAGACTTAGAAGATTGTTTTTTTTAAAGCTTTTCAAGAGATCGTACTCTAGTATTAAATGTTAATTTTAACATGATACCATACAGACATACAGATGGACATCGAAAAAGACACAAGGGTATTTTTTTTTAAGATAAGGAACATTAAAACATACTTAGAACATACTATTAGGTTATTCTGTGTCTTAGGTATTGTTTTTAAATCTCTGAGACGTACAAATTGTTGGTTTACATACATCAAAGAACTTGGTGTTTGTTAGACGACCTCCTGCTTCGTTTGTTTTCTCTCAAAACTCACCTAAAGCCATTTAACACAATTTAAGTGCAAAGGCCGAATCTCTCAGGTTTCACGTGGACTGCGCTATTTCTAAAAAGCTTATTTTTACAGGGAGCACTTAAGAGTAGTAACTTGAGACTGTTTTGCACTAGGCGATGTGCCAACTGTTGCTTTTTTACAATATAATTAAGAAGGTTGATCACGAGAAAACTTAATCTTTGTTTGAACACCTTACTAAACAGCTGAACTCAAAGAGTCCTTTATATCGTTCCTAGGTCTACTAAATACGATAAGAAAACTTTAGGAGTCACTTAACTAACCATTAAAGACTCTAAATATGCGGCTATACATTTTTTACGTCAAACCGTGCTTTATCATAACCCACATGAAAAAATGTTTGAGTTTACAGTGAAGATTCAGAACTTAACTCTTTATCTCTTCCTTTACAGTCATCTGTGTTGATGACATGTTTGCCAATGTCAAATGATTGTTTTGTTTTATAATCGTCATAAAGTTGTAGTTGATCGTCATTCAATTTAATTCAATTCAGTATATCTTTATTCAATTAAATCACAAGGACCACTTTGAATCGTCTTCTTACATTCTAGTGAATCTAGGTGCCGGTTCCTCCTAACCCCAGTTCAAGAAGAATCCGGCAAGAAACTCGTCTGGTCTTAACACTTTTTTGTATGATCCTTGACAATTTTGTTACGGATGCCGAGTCGAGTTGGAGCAGATTCATCCGAAGCTTTTTTGTCATCTAAATAATCTGATATTTTATAATATGCTTTAATAGTTTACTATTTAGTTTTTACTTTAACAGTTTCTGTTTAATTACGTTTTTAAATTTGCCAATCGACAAATCTAACACGTCGCTTGGGACCTTGTTATAGAAGCGTACACGTTGCCCTATAAAAGACTTATTAACTTTAATAATAATAATACTATAATAATAATGCAAACATAATACAATACATAATTAAATTGTCTACACTTGTGTTAAGAAGTCACAATAAAATGTATAGTTTTAAATTCCAAAAAGATTACCCAAACAAAAATGAATTAACACGAAAAAAACTGTAAAAGATGTAGATATGTTACTTCAGAAAATGTCAAACAAAAAATTCTAAACTCAAACATTTTCTGAGATTTACAGTATAAATATTTTGACATATAAACTGTTATAAAACGAATGCCCAATTTTTGGTATTGTTCTACACCACTTCTAGCTGGTAACACTACTTCTATTTTTAAGTCATTTTAACCTAATTAGAGATTCAAAAGTGCTACTATCCTATTTTATAAACAAACACCGATAAAAATACCATTCGATTCGTCAATACGTGAAAAAGCAGAAGATCATGTTTCACATCGATAATAACGTTACAAAAAAGTGTCTCCCGTGGGTGATACAGCCGTTTAAGATAACCATCTGACCCTGGCGTCCTGCACGCAAGGATTCCAAGCATTCCCCGCTCATATTTTCTTTTCTTGGTGAACTGGGTTCCGCAAAATAATGTGGCAAGAAACTTTTTATGAGACGATGTTGAAGAACAAGAATTGAGTAGATACATAAAGATTGCATGCAACGAACAGCACTTGTAGTTACAGTGTAGTTAATATAATTTATTATGTAAAAAACAATAAAAAAAGCATTGACTAATGCACGAAAGTATTTGTGTTATAACTAAAAATCTAGCATGTTTTAAACAAAACCATTCAAAATGTGTGTAATAAAAGGTCAAGTCAATTAGGTTCTTTAATTAATAAAACAAATTCAGCGTCTACCAACGCAATAGGCGCGTGCGCAGAGAACGCGTCAAACTCTAATAGAGGTTGTCGTTCCTTTTTTGTGACATCCACCGAGATGAGACGCCCGATTAGTAATTAGACAGGCGACACATGTTTTGGACTCTTTTATCTCGTAAGCTCGTTTAGGACCGAGACGTTTTTATCGTTATGCCACACCGAATCTAATCATGATACGTTATTACCTCGCTATCATTTTTATTTGTATTTGTAAGAGAATCACTGAACCAATTTCTATAGTTTGCGATCGTACCAAACCATGAATGATCGGGATAATGTACATTCTGAGATGACGCTGAATGAGAAAGGAAGTACCACTGAATGAAGTGTAAGCTGTAATTGTTAAGGTACTTTCGATACAAATATTGTAGTAAGGGAACGCCTCAAAGGTCCTATTATAGGCACGTTAACAGACACTTGAGATTAGCATCTGTGCTTCCAAATCTTCAGGTTTCAAACACAATGCGGGATTACAACCGAAGTGGTTTATTTGTAAACAGTACAATGAATACATTGTCGGGGGTTGCGGTCACACCATCCGATGAGCCTACTCGTGATACATCTTATTGAATGTTATTCTCATCTCATACGTTTCGGTGAACTCGAGGAGAATTTATCAATACGCTTTTAGGTAGTGTCAATACAAAAAATATAGTTGCAAAAAATGGGGTGTTTCGCTATTGAATATTCCGATAAGTACGAGAAAAAATATCGAGTTTATTGAAATATTAAACTGTTATATACTGGGTATTCCTATTCTTTGATTTCGTTTCTCTATCAAATAATTTAGCAAAGAGTAAAAAATATATTGTAAATGATAATGAAGAGCAAATCTAATACAAATGACGCGATACCATTTCGATTAAGATATTAAGATTCAATCCATGACTGTCTTTCAAAATATTGTTCTATTACATTTTTAACTTTAAATGTTCTAGTTTACAATAAATGTTACTGTGTGGATCGGATCGGGATGTAGCCTACCTATCTACTCATTTTTATAACCTGCTAGATGGGAGCAGAAGGATTTCAATGTTTTAAAAATTGCGTTACATATTTCTAATTGCAAGTACAGTGAAACAAAGCAGACAATTTTATTGAAAGAATGACCACGAATCTCCTAAACTATATAGCTCCGCTCTTCATTTAAATCATCTATCAGAAGCAGCCGTTTTTTTGCCACAGATCCTCAGAACTTATTGAAACATCAAAACGAAAATGTATCATTTGTCAGGTCGTTAGAGTTGAATATCGCTTGGGTATTGTGAACAAGCTTTGTTACGGCGATGTGACAAAGTCGACTTATAAATATGATTTATGGCCGTGTTAAGTATCCGTTGCAATTGTTGTGAATATTTATTTATACTCGTAAACTATAAACAACAAGCAAATCTGGTTATTTATTACGTGATTGGACTTTCGCGTTCCAGGACTTTGAGCTTTGAAAACAACTTGGGTAATAATGTTGAGTTTCTCTACATTGGCATGTAATAGCATCGGGATATTTTATTGAGACAAGTTAGGTCCAGCATTCACTTTATTCAAATGACCGTGACTGTATGTAACTATGTAACAATTTATACTTAGATAAAATGATAATTAAACCATCAATACGTCAAATCTCAACAGCTATCGCATACTAAGCAGTATAAAAGATTACGTTCTCTAACCTTGATTTTTGGTCCACAGGGGAAAAACCCTTCAAATGCGAGTACGCCGGCTGCGATCGACGTTTCGCGAACTCCTCGGATCGAAAGAAGCATTCCCACGTGCACACCTCCGACAAGCCTTACAACTGTCGCGTCCACGGATGTGATAAGTCATACACCCATCCTTCTTCGCTACGTAAGCATATGAAAGTACACGGTGCGGCGGGAGAGTCACCGAGATACGATAGCGATGGAGATGATTCCTCTTCAGCTGGCAGTGTCAGCGTCACTGCTGGAGCTGCAAGCCCAGCTGCACCAATACCTCCCCCACCGCACCATCCACATCATCATCCATCAATAACGGACAAACTAGAAAGCCTCAACGACAAATACCTCAACCCTCACGACCCTAAGCCTTACGATAGACCTATTCCGCCTCATCACAACCAACCTCCTCCGCCGCACCTGACCAATCTAAGCGGTAACGGAGTAATGGACAATAAGACAGGATTCGGAGGACATTGGACGCAGTTCCATCAGCCAGCGCCGACCATGCCACACGGGGTGCCAGACTGGTGGTGTCCGTCACAAGAGTCCTATCACCATCATCACTTGATGCATCACTCCGGAGCTGCCGCCGCCTACTGACCGCATCGCGCTTAGGGAACTCTTCATTCGACTGATGTATGGCTCATTATCTGCATATTCCGTATATACAAAGGATTTGATTTAAACCAATATGAATATGCAAAAATAAAATACTTAAACACGTCATTTAAAATGGAATCGTATTAAAACAGAAAGTAATAAAAACTATTTCTATATTAGTCAACAGATTTTAGTTTATTTACATAAACTTAAAAAATAATGACATAACATACATTGGAAACATGTTGAGCTATCTAAGGATCGCTTAAAACTATCTATAGATAGCTCAACTGATCCAGATCACTGCGAGAGGACAGCGTCCCCAAGACTCTGTCGGGATTGCCATTGAAAGGCTATGCTAATACACTGGGCCATAAGAGTCAAACTTAAACTTATAACTATAGAATAGAATTACGGAGCAGAAGATGAGCCTAAACGAGGAGTGTAAGGGATTTTGATAACAGAAAATTATCAATATAGTGATTTCATGGACGTCCAATTTAGTGCGCGTATTAAACTGGTTCTCCTGCTGTGGAATGAAAAGTTCGCTAATGCGCTGTCGGGTAATTTTAAGTGTGTTACGCTTATTAATATTCTAATTAGCATAGCCAGTCCTATTTCTAAAATTCATTGCCAGAGCTTGCCGTCCGAATTGTTGTCTTACCTACTGTACCTACCTAAGTGAAATGTATTTGACAATGAAGTAATAGACCAAATCTGTTGTAATTGAAAACAACAGGGTAGTACAAAGCTTTATTGATCAACACCAATTGAATGCTTTTTACAGCATGCCATATATTTTCTGTAAACATTTGAAGAACGTGTTCCATTATTTTTTGGCGAAAATTCTTTACAATATTGTCCGTTATGAGCAGTTGTATTGCTTGGGGACACTCGCATTCAGCAGAGATTTTGTCAACTGCATTGTTGACAGTGATTTATGACAGCCTTTATAGAATAAGAATTGCAAACGAATCTATTGTAAGATTGATTTCTGGCATATGTTCGAATCTCTATATGGCACTTTTAAATGCACTTACCTTACTTATTTTTGCTAGTTCTAAGTACAGTCTGCATTGTCAAATCAGCATGGCCAAAGCATCGAAGTCTTATTAAATGATATAGGTTGTAAAGTGTGTAAGTTGTAAAGTTGTATTATATAAAATAGCTTTAAGAAAAATGCCCAGTGATAGTAGAGATAAGAATTTGATTTTAATGTACTTATGAATTATGTATCGCTATATGATTTGATTTGTCGATTTCTATTACTTTACTACTACGAGCAAATGTATATTTATAAAAAAAAACATAGTTTTATTTTTTCACGGATATTGTAGATAGGAGAGGATTAAATTTGTACCTAAACTAAATGACTGAGGGCATGAAAGTATCTTCGATTTTAAGTTATTTCTTTAAGAGATCGTTGTCTTTTCTACAGGCCTGTAAATAAAATGCAAAAATAAAAATATGTCAACATCGACTCTGCCTTATATCATTCTACTAACCGTTCTCATTAAATACCTTATCTCACAACCGTATAAATAACATTCATATAGCTCAGGTAAAACATGTACTTGACAGTAGGTACCTACTTAAAAATAAAATGGTTAGCAAATTCATGACCCAACAAACACAAAAGATTGATTGTTCAAGTCAAGAAATCTAAAATGGAAATCCAATTCTCGCGATTATTTCGATCGGATTCCGATCAAAAACCCAAGCTCCGTGACGATACCCACAATAAAACACCACAACAACAAAACGAAAAACAATCATATTCGAACAGAGAATTGAATTTATCATTGGGAAGGAACGAGAGAAAGAAATGATAAATGATCTCCGAAGCATACGACCGTGCGAGAGCGAGCGGGATGGTAGACAACGATCGTATTCGATTCAAATTGTCCAAAGGGATGATTTATCGTTTCTCAACAGGGATTGGCCGATGCAGTACTTAAAAGATTTATAGATCCTTACGGTGCATGCGCGGTAGGAGCGTTTTCTTATTATAAATCCTCACTCCTGCGCATGCTCTTGCGATTGCCTCTTTATCTGTCTGGTGGAGAAATTAAAAGTACAATGTTAACATATTGCTTTAGGAGAGGAACGACCGGGGCTGGCAGAACACTGCGGGTACCATAATTGGCAAAGTTAATGCGCTTGTGCACGGACGCAGTAGGTAGCTATGGTACCTACTCTCGGTAGTATCCAGTATCATAATTGATTATGGTATCATGCTTTTTATCCTTGTCTAACATCATAAATTCATAAATCAGGCTTTTGTAAACTATATTACGTATGAAGTATGACTATTGTTACCTATAGATGTTACTTTTGAAAAATGATATTCTTTCAAGCACTCGATAATCAAACACTTAGTTTGGATGGTCTAGGAAGAAACTCTGACACAAAAGACTAACTTATTATTGGCATTATCAAAATGCCAAAGCCTGTTCGTGACAATATTTTGTCAGCATAAACGAACATTTTATATTAGAAAAGTTTAGACGAACTCAGATTCAACGAGTTTTATTTAATTATTCTCACCTTTAGACTTGCTCGGTCCTTTTCATTCTGATTTGAAGGAATAGAGAAGGCAACATATCATATCTAAGCAATTAATTAGCTAGTGTGTGTTCATACTCCACAATTTAATTTAACTATGCTAGCTACTTACTTATCCTAAAATAAACTATTAAAAATCTATTAACTTTTCTAGCCATGATTAGACAATTACCTAGACTGATATAAAACAGAGTTCAGATCGCTAACCGAAGATAAAGGTGTCCAAAAGGTTTGTAAAGTCGTTGGGTTAAAATTTTATTATGATAAATATTTTTTGTGTTAGAAAACATCAAATTACCTAACAGTTTGAATCAACTTTATAAATATATATAAAATAACTAGGCATAAATTGTAATATGGGAACCGGATGACTGATATAATCCCTACTAAAATTATAAGTGTGAACCCGCGGGCAGCAGCTAGTATTTATATATTTTTAAATACATACTTTATTAACACAAACACGTCTATGTTCATCATACCAGGTATACAGCCCAGAAGGCATAGCTAATACCAATTGCGCTGAGAGGCCAGTCATGTCAGTTTATCGAATAAAACCTCGAGTTAAACTCTGACTAAACCCCGACACAAAAAAAAAACAAAAATGTAATAACTTGTACAGGGCGCCAACATCGATCTACTGCTATTGATTCTGTGGCGGTGAGTAAGCTGCGCGCGGACGTGCATCCCCATTTCAGATAAGATCCGGAGCCTGGGACTGACACCTGGCCCCGCCTCCCGCATCCCCCATCATCCCTTTTACATACCAGCGACATAGACATGAATAATACTTCAATCGATAAAATACAAAAACAAGCTAGTTAGTGGATACATGTCGTAGAAACTAAACAGATCGAATACAAGTGCACGAATGAAACTTCTGAGGCGTACTTTACGCTTTCACGATACTCGTTCGAAATAAAAAGTGACAAAATAGGTAGAGGAAGAATTGGATACATGGACGTTACTGCTAAAGTTCATCGGGACATATAGGACATCAGGATTCCAATTTATGGTTTAAAGGATAAATTAATGATCCTATCCTTTGGTTTTATACAAAAAGAACTTATTAACTAATAACTTCGCTCAATGTAGTTTGCTAAAGCATTCTTGCAAGGTGCAAAAAATAATTTATGTTAAAATTCTATATAGTTAGAATTCAAATTCATGCAACCCGGGCGGTCTTTTTTACCTTCTTTCTGTATGGTCTGAAAGAAATCTTTATTTATTAGTATATATAGGTAATGTTTTAAAAACACTCTTATTTTATATTGGCTGAACTACTACAACTGGTTTTTGTGGGTAGAAACATGAGCGTCCAATCGAAACGTCTTAAAAATAGGAAAATAGGTTTTTATTAAGGTCCCGTACATCAAAAGAAAAAATAATCCTTGTCCTTGTCACTTTATGGCTGTCTGTCTGTCCGTTGGTCTGTATGTCAAGACACCTATTTTCAGGAACGTGTAGAGGTATCGAGTTGAAATTCATATAAAAAACAAAGGTTTACTGGCTCTTGAAGCTGTAAAAAAATCAATGCTATGCTTAGCAATTCAAAAAATACGGTCTAAATATGGCCATTTATGCAGCATATTTCGACTCTCGCCAGTAAATAAAAACCTATGGGGTGCTTTCCGTTGACATACAAGCATGAACTTTTGCAAGAAGTAACACACAACACAACATACACATATTTTGCGATTAAAACATAAATGACCGTGACATATATCGATGTACGAGTATATATTGACGTATATATATATCGGAACATCACTACAAAGTTTAGTTTGTCATTCATTAGACTTCTTTTCTAGACTATCTTTTGGTTGGGGCAATGTTCGGAGCTTTCAAAGTTTACGAGGATACAGTGGCCTTGAACTGGACCAGTAATTGTAACCGGTGGTAAAATGAAGATGGTATGATGGTAATAGAAGTAGGTACGTAGATACGGTACCTCACGTAGGTACGGTACTGTACGCTCTCTGGCGCGAATTGCACACTTAACCTTTTTTGTTAGATAGTGAGACTATTTATTGCCAAAACTTTTGAATAGTTCTGTCATAATATAATTGTGACTGGCCACTAAGAAAAATATTAATTTTTTTTTCTGTCTGAAAGAAAAAGCACTAAAAAGATCGAATCTCGACTCGTGTTCTGAATATAAATTGGGCATTCCGGAAGCGTGATTCAGGCAAACAGTGGGATAGCATTGTTCTGGTGGTATGAACAAGTGTTTCGACGACCGCCTATCGCGATGGTAAATCGCTCACACCGTTTCACTACACGAAAACTCAATCCAAAAAGCATTTGGTGACAAGTTATTTGCATACTTAAACATAATTTTCTACTCTCCAAAATGAAACGTTTTGGTCTGGCGACGTGGGCTGTATTTAAAATTACTTACGGTTTTACTTACGAAACCATCCAACGAACGCACAATAAAATCAATAATGATTTTTAAGATTCACAATAGCAATTTATTGTGCGTGTAGCACAACTTGGAAGTTCGTTGGCACACTGATTTAAATACTTATGTATAATGGTAGAGAACTTATGTTTTTAATTAAGAAAACGGATTTCTTACAAAATCAGATACCACATTCGTTCTTTAGGTTTAGGTACTCTCAACAAAAATCTATTTTGTCCATAATTTAAAAAATAGTGTCTAGATGTTTTTCTCTCCCCTTTTGCTTACACACTGTGTATAATTCACACAAATCTTTGTGTTTCTTTGTGCTGGGGTCGCGGGCCCCCGTCGCGCCCTGATGATGAGTTACGGGAGAGCAGGCCGGAAGGAAGTCGCCCCTCCTATCCCGAGCATCCCCCCACTTCCGATACCAATCGTGGGCTTTAGCTCATTGCTGCCCGTATTTCATGATTTATTGTGGAGTTGGCATTCTACGAGTACAAAGTCTACGGCCTCCGATTGCATAGCGCCTACGCGGTGCCATCGATATGTACATTTTCAATTTTAAATATTTTATTTTGATACATTTTGTACATTACGAAAAGAAACATTTTTACACACTAAATTGTTAAGTATGTTAAGTCTATCTTCTATCTAATAGGTAGGTAGATATGCTTAAATTTAACCTTAGAAGCAAATTTTGATCCACATACCGATTTCCATACCAAGACAATTTCGTCATCATCGTCTAGCTAGAAGATCTCATCAGGTTACTATTTGGCTGTCAAACACGGTTTAATACAGACGGTAAACAGTGTCATAAAGACAAATCCACCATCAGTGGGTGTATACCAATATGCGCAAATAATTCGTTGTGGCGTTGAAGTCATACGCACGCGGCCGGTCGTCGTCGGGACACGTGTCGCCTGGGCCCATATCCTATTGTAATATGAGTTATTTATGAATATTGTTTTTCGCACTATGCACAAGCTATGCCACGCGTCTCTCGATGTTACACGCACTTATGAACACCAGTAAGCTGCGGTTTAGATTAAGTGGAGCTCGTGATTTTCTAAATGTGTTTGTTGAATGAGGGAATGAGTTTAAGGAGTGCCGGGTCAAAATACAAAAGGATCAGCGCACAAGCTACGCTCTATGATTGGTTAATTAAGTAGAGATTGATCTGCGCTATTTTGAATTTCGAAAACCAAATGACACATTTAACTTTTGACAGGTCTTTAACACAACTGTCAACAAAGCCGTAGTGGCAAAGATCATATGATATTAAAAACAATTTTAGGTTATGGTCACCGCCGATAATGCGTTGTGAATAATATTCGCAGCAGACTGTGAGGTTTTAAATAGCAAATTATCTAATCAAATTAATATCTATCACAATAAGTATCGAAGCTTCTCTTCTATGTCGTGATAAGTGTCTCATCTTCTATCAACACTTGTTGAGTTATGGGTATTTTTCATAGTTTGAATCTTGTTGGTAAGGTCTTGTTAATGAGATTCGTTTCTAGTTAAGTAAGCAATATTATCTTATAAGATTTGATATAACACATCCTAATACATAGCTATTTAGGTAATTGATATTTTGTTTATTCAAAACGTTATCGCGGAATAGAATTTTATTGGATTCCGAAAAATAAAAAAAAATAAAAAAAATACACTAATCTATAATTTCACTACTTGTGATCAGAAGTCACATCTAATTTTATTGATTTAAAAGTCCTATTTAAACATGAAATGGTACAAGAAAAACTAATTCATTTAAAAGAGCTTCTTTTCAGATCAATATTTCAAACTTTGATAAGAAAATCAAAGTCGTTTGATGAGATTTTAAACACCGGGTGTCATGTGACGCTCTCTCTATGTTAGTTATCGCTGATAACTGGCATCGCCACTGATATATCTTTATACATTAAAGTGTAGGTATAATAAATAGTCAAAGCGAAATAAATAAAGCGTAAATTATTCACATTGCACTAAATTAAATACGCCACTAAACAACACTTACGACACAAACAATAAAAAATACAAAAAGATACGACGAGGATGGGATTCGAACCCACGCGTGCAGAGCACATTGGATTAGCAGTCCAACGCCTTAACCACTCGGCCACCTCGTCTTGCATGTCGGCGTCGAAATTACTAAACTTTTACTATGAGAAGATGTTCAAGGTTAACTCGCATTATAAAAGTTAAATGACGTCATTGTTGTTAACGAACGAAGTCGAATAGCCCCACCACGACAGTTCATAGAACTTTGAAGGCCACAACTCGCTCCAAATGTAGGTATTTACTTAAATTGATAGACCTATTGTGAATACCCCATCTTCTCTTTAAATAAAAATCAATTGACGTGCGTTAGTCTCGCAAAAACTCAAAAAATGGCTCGACGAATATCTTTTTTTTTGGTTTCCACCGAGTCATTTAGTTAATTTAAAAAAATCATGTCTTCATAAAATCTTTCGGTTCTTAAAATAAAAGCAAGTATGTCAACTACTTTGTTAGGGAACTAGGAATATAAATCCACACGTACATATGGAAAAAAGGACGGAAGTACTTAACCTTTCTTCCTAACATTTGCCGGATTTCTATAACATGCAAATATCCGTTAGTAGAACCTGTCAGTATTTTTTTCTTTGATAAAGGAAACGGTCCGTTCTGATTTTCTGATAGAGAAATTAACTGACAGATTCACAAACAATAACAGATGATATTATTATTAACGACATCTGTAGCGCAGTTGACCAAGGTCCGGCTGAGACACAGAAGGTTACGGGTTCGATTCCCGCCGCATGACAAATGTTTGTATGATCTGCAAGTGTTTGTCTCGGGTGGGTGTTTCTATGTATAATATGTATGTATTTAAAATAAATGTTAATAAGTATAATCAGTCATGTGGTATCCATAACACATCAAGCTCTGCTTACTTTGAGGCCAGATGATGCTGTGTGAAATGTCCGGCATTATTTATTGTCCGACTTTAATAGTATCCATAGACGGTTTTCATTATTTTATGACAATTTCATTAGTTTGTATAGATAGGTAGGTACTGTATTATACGTAATCTTGATCCAAAAAAATACTATTTGTCCCTAAACATACTTCTAGGCCCTTAAACTCTTATTGTCAATAATTTCTAACTTAATGGTGGTCGAAGGCGCCAGTCCCAGTCGCAGTCTCCTGAATATGACAAATAACGTTAAAAATGAAACTACACGAATACCAACATAAAATAAAAATGTCAAAAATTTAAATTAAGGATTAAAATATTTAAATTTAGTGCGGGCGTCCCGATCGCGCCTGTCTGAGCGAGCGAGCGTGTGCTCTACCACTTGGAGGCTACAGTACTGTGGAGACCGACTTAGTTTTAGACATCAATGATTAATGAGCCTTGCCTGATACATGAATCCTGGTCCTTGAATGATCATAAATCCATGAACATCAGTCTCATTGTGACAAAGATTTGTGTGACATATAATTGCCTGTAAGTGATCGCTTTTAGCTTTACTTTTTTTAAGACAAACGCTTTATGTTATAAAATGTTCGGCATTTTATAAAATTATTTTTTGTTTTCTTTTTATGTACAAAAAAGCGTTCATCTTTTTATCTATCTATCTATGAACTAGAACATATCACGTATCACAAAAAACTATCAGTCATCTGTTTCCCGTAGATGATGTTGAGCAAGATCATTCACCAATATTTATTTATTATAACCAAAAATCGAATATAGTAGTAGGCCGAAAATTTTACCTAAATAAGTATTGGGTAACTTTAAATTTCTTTGTGGTACGTATTAAATGTGTTGCACGGTTTTATTTGAACGCCATCATCATCATTATCATCAAATATCTTGTTTCACACACTGCTTATTTTATATTTTATTTTATATAATTATATAGGCTTCTCTTAGTTCAAACCACCAACCTCAATCCTGAACTTATAAACCGTACTGTTATAATTATTATTTATCTTAAAATAATAAAAATAGAATATATTGCTGAACAATGCACACAACACCATCTAGCCCCAAACTAAGCATAGCTCGTATTATGGTTACCCGATGACTGATAGAATATTTATATATTTTACAATACAAACTTATGATACTTTATAACACCAAGACACAGAACAAACACTTATGGATCGTATTAAATGTTCCATAGATAAATTCAACTGTTAAACATGTATTAAATGTTATTGTTTATTAACCTGTAAATTTATATAATTCAATAAAGAGTTAATAATCAATATTGGTTTACAATTCACACAACATCATATAGCCCCAAAATAAGCATAGCCTGTACTATGGCAACAATATGGCTGATAGAATACATATCTATTTTAAATACATACACAATATAATACTTAGTAACACTCAGACACAACAAACATCTTCGTTCATAACGCTGTAAATAAATATAAATATTTATAATAAAAACTTATAAACCGTAATTTATTTGTACCTACTTTAAAACTTCCATAACCAAAAAAAGCCGTCTCCACACTAGCTGAACCGCAACAGAATACTATAAATTAATGGAGTGTTCTGTGCCAGAGAATTTTAAATATTTGAAGGCACAGTTTAGAAAAAATCGAAATATCCAACGCAGGATAATATATTACTCAAAATAAATAATACAATCATGAAGTAGTTATAAATGTAGTGTTTATAAAACGTAATCGAGGTTTTATGGACCATATATTTGGGAGACAGACCATCACAGGATCTCTAGGACTATTTCGTATTAATTGCTGTGACGAGACGAGATGATCTTTGAAATTATGATTTGAGGATTGTTTGTTTAGTTTAATGACTTCATTTACTTATCGTATTTATGTAATGTCGCGTACTATGAGTCCTTGTATTTATTCATTAATTTTAGGTTTTTTTATTGAACCAAGCGAAGGGAGTGTCTCCTTTACAGCTTAGGCAAAATGCTTTCGTATGTCCGTCTGTCCAGCTGGCGTCTGTCCGGATGTTCTCCTCTACAGGGTGCCATTTCTCAACCGATTCTCGTGAAATTTTGTGAGCAGGTTCTATAACTACATATATAGTTTTTTTTGTCCATTCAGTTTTTATAATTTTTTCAAAATGACGGATATAGGGGGGTTGAATAACTAAAAAATGTTATATTTCAGTCATTTCAAAAATGTTGGCGCCGTCTACAGCTCACAGAGCCACTAGTGTAAAATATGTATGTATTTAAGAAATATAAATTAAGTAATATAAATAAATAATGCCGGGTATTTCACACAACATCATCTGACCCCAAAGTAAGCAGAGCTAGTGTTTTGAGTACCTAATGACTGATAAACTACTTACATACATGTTTTTTTGTTTGTAAATACAAACAAAAACTGTATGTATATAGAAATACACAGAACCGAGATAAATACTTTCAGTTTATACAAACATTTGTCCTGTTGTGGGAATCGAACACGCAACCTTCTGCATCTCAGCAACACCACAGAGGTAGTCAAATAATATAATATAAGTAGTTTATCATTATCAATCATGTGGTACCCATAACACAAGCTCTGCTTACTTTGGGGCTAGATGATTATTATTCAGGCTCGTATTTCACATAAAAAAGACGAAAACATAGCATTGATTTCACAGTTTTGCATGAAATTTGTCAAAAAATCAATCAAATCAAATATTTGTTTTTTTATTTCAAAAAATAACTAACGATCAAAGCGTATGCCTCGATTAATAAAACGCAACCTTAAAATTAGAATCTCTTGTGAAAATTGTGTTTTTATTTAAAATCAACCACAAATTTGAATGCCTAGAAAAACCTTCTCAGGTTACCAAGGTCTTTTTATAGTTTTACTGTTTTAAATTTAAAAGAAGTGTAGTTTCAGTATTATAATGTTTTGAAATTTAGTTTCAAATGAAACCTTGTAATCCTCAAAATTAGTAGAAGGAATACCAATTTATACCTTATATAAGTTTTGTTTAAGAATATGATCGTCTCTTTAGGAAATAATCAAACCAAGAAAGACCTTGATGGCCATTCCACGATGACGTTTAGACAATAGACAATCGACTGCAACTTTGTGATGATATAATAGCAAATAATTCCGTTTTAAAAACGAATAAAGAAAACCGACTTCATTGTATAAAATCAATTGTTATACCAATTCATTTTTTCAAATGTATTTATTTATTTATTTGATAGATAGCTATCTAAAACCTTAAACGAGCAATTCTTGTATAATATGTATATATATAATCTGAATCTCAAAAACGACTGCAATGATTTTCATGAAATTTAGTATGCAGGGGTTTTCGCTGGCGATAAATCGATCTAGCTATGTTTCATTTTTAGAAAACGTCCTTTTATCCGTGTTTTATACTGAATAAAGCTCGGTCATCATCTATAATTCCTCATTAATACATTACTCAATTAAAAGTCCAAAACAAAATTTCTTACCCTATTTTATCTTACTAAGATTTATCAAATTTAAATTGGACCAAATGGGAAGTATACCTTCCCCAAACAAAAATGTTTTTCCAAATAGGTTCATTAATGACGAAGATTGAAAAATACATGAGTAAGAACCTCCTCTGATTTTAAAGTCAGTTACAATTCACTTGACAATGGCCTCAATTCTGTTGGCACTAACCTAACAAATTATAGGAAAAAATGGGCTTTGAACTGTCAAATTAGCCTTTGGTATTCTGCTGTAACCAACTTATCCTAATTTAATTTTATCTAACTTAATTAAGCGTTCCTAATTTAGTTAGATGGTACCAACCGAATAGGTTTTACAAATGCTATGACTAACTAAATATATTTTAGACAATTCCTAATTTTAGAAAGGAACCAACCGAATTGCCACCATTAGCAACATTGTCAAGTCAGAAGCTATTACAAGAGGAAAAAAAGAAATACAGCTATCAGCATATATTTTTTCTACAAATCTACAAACCATTGGAGTAACATATTAATTAACATGCTTCAAAGAATAACAACGAAATTAGTCTCAGGTATAATCATAGAGCAACAGTTCTGCACTTGGCAGGGTATAATTCACCCTCCATCCCTCTTGACTGTTTGCGACTACAAACCTTTGTGCACCAATAAGTATAGCCCCATAGTATGACATAGACTTTATATACACAACAACAGAGTTTAAAATACAACAGCTTCCTCGCTGGCAGTGATGAAACCTGTCCTCAACATAAGGAAGAAACGCAATTTCTTTTTGACAGCAATATTAAAAGATCTGATGAATAGAGAAAATTGAAAGCAAATTGGATATTTTTATTAATCGATCATAACAAAATTGGTTTGCAATCTCTGTTATTAAAATGACACATGAAACTTCTTCTTTTTCTTCTTAATGGCATGTGTTATAATAATGTAAATTTTGTCAGTGTCAAGTGTTTATATTGTTTATAGTTTGTTACAAATTCGTATCTTGACGTTCGTCATTTGATGTCTTTATATATATAATTTTACTGTACGTGTGTAGGTCACTGAACTCCTCCTAAACGGCTGGACCTATTTGAATGTTTTTTTTGTGTGTGTTCAAATGGATTCGAAAATGGTTTAGATTTACAATTAAATAACTTTTTAAAAAAAATCGCGCTGATGAAGTCGCGAACGGGACAGCTAGTTTTATATCAAATGGTGCCTTTCATATAAAATAACAGGATTATTTTTGCATTATCATATCAAAATGCCTACCTAAGTGCATCGCATATAGTTTACACCGTGGAGGTCGTAGCTCCGTTTGACATACAGGGTGATGGGTAGATGGGTGCAAAGCTGTAAGGCGATGGTAGAATAGACCATTTAGAATCATTTGGGCCATGGGTGTCTTAGACGAAATGTGACTATTTTTTTTTAACATATTTTTTTATGGTTTTTGTTAAAATCCCCGAAATTTTACAGTTAATTACAAATAATCAAACTTTTTTTTTTGTCTTCAAACTTTTTAGGTTTATAATTAACTTAGTATTTGTCGCGCTTGTTTTTACGTTAACAGAGGTAGCAGTTACAATATCTTCCAATCGGGAGCAACTGCCCTGACAGTTGACTTGTTAATAGCTCTACCTTCTGCACTGTAGGTTCAGTGTTCGATTCCCTCCCAGGACAAACATTTGTCTGATGAGCATAGGTGTTTACTTTGTGTTTGGGTGTTATAAAGTATCACGGGTAAGTATTTAAAAATATATAAGTATTCTTTCAGTCATCTGGTCACCATAATACAAGCTATACTTAGTTTGGGGGTAGATGGTGTTGCGTGCATCGTCCACTCAATATATTTATTATTAATTTTTAATATTTATTTATTTATTTATAACTCCATTGCTGGAGAAGTGTTGTGTAACGAGTAAAACTTACCTACATTTAAAAAATGGGTCTCTGCTAACGTTATACAGTCCTATTATCACGTCAATAATTAGTTTCGAGACAGTGTTGTGAAAAGATTTAAGTGCACCTCAGAGGCTCTTTTCATGCACTAGGCACATATTATTCAGTCAGAGTATGTCTCTTTAATCCCATGTCTTGAAAAAACGGAAGGATTCCCGGGGGTGACGCGGTTGCCAGGCGACGAGAAGGTGGGCGGATTGGGGGATGGATCGATCGGCCCTCGTAACCCTCACGTACGCACATGGTGATGGCCAGTCAAGGTAAAGTAATATAAATTTGTTAGTTTATGCAAAGTTTCACGGATCTTCAATAATGAAATCCATGATGTAGACATCAGGAGACTTTCTTTTGGAGAGGTGTGTTTTTTTAATGTTTTGTAATTATAACTACGTTTTAAAAACTAAAAAGAAAATCGATTTCATTGGATACAATTTGAGAGCATAACATTATTTTATTCAGAAATGTTTAGTGGAAAGTAGATGTATTTTGTTTATATATAATATGGGTAGACCAACTAAACGCACTGCTTTGCATAGCAGGTAACGAAAATATCATCGATGTATACAATTTTTAGATTTTTGTTGATTTTTAAAACCGCTCGACCGATTTCTATAAAATTTAAACGGACCTGGAAAGTAAAACAAAACAAAAAAAATGAAATCAGTTAAGGCGTATTTAAGTAATCGGTGAACATACATAAAATAAAATCCGACAAATTGAGAACTTCCTCCTTTTTCGGTCGGTCGGTGTCGCTTAAAAATTGTTCTATATGACATAAAACATTGTTTTTTAGAAATAATGGTTTTATTTTGATATATTACTTTTCCATGGAAAACTAGGTAACCAGATAGAAAACGGCTCCGTCAATTTTTTACTTAAAATTAACCCTATCCCTAGTTCAACCATTCTTGAAGACAGTTGGCGCAGTAGGCGATGGCCCGCTTGAGTCGCTGAAGGTTGCGGAATCGATTCCGCGGGACAAATTTTTGTATTATCTGCAAGTATTTGTCTCGGTCTAGGTGTTTTTCTATATTAAATAAATATGTATTTACAAATATATATACAACAAAATAAACAAAAATAAATTGATGGTCATAATAAAATGTTACAGATCCATAATTAATCCATAGGGTGTTTATATAAATAATATGTATGTATTTACAAAAAAAAGTATATAAGTATTATATCAGTCATGTGGTACCTATAACACAAGCTCAGCTTACTTTGGGGCCAGATGATCCTGTGTGAAATGACCGGGATTATTTTTAATATTATTTGAAAATTTAATTTCAAATAATAATAATACACAGCATTACTGGCCCCAAATTTATATACTTTTTTTTATGAATACATACATATTATACATAGAACCAATGTTAAGTTTGTCTTGCTTGTTATGCTTCCATAGTGCATGACGGTATAGTTGCACTGGGTTGGACCACACAATAAATAAATAAATAATGCCGGACATTTCACACAACATCATCTAGCCCCAAACTAAGCAGCTGTGTTATAGAAATCACTTGACTAATATACAACTTGCATACCTTATTTCGTAAATACATTGCATATCTATCTATGTATCTATATAAAATATGAAACTCTATTTCCCTTGGTCACGCTATACATGAGAACAACTTTACCAATTTCAATTATCCTGTGTAGACCTACTACAACTTAAGAAAAAAAAACGGGCAGCAGCTATCTATATTTGCAGATCATACAAACATTGCTCCCGCGGCAGGAATCAAATCCTCAACCTTTTGCGTTTCAGGCGGGCCTTTGCCCATTGCAATACAATCACAAGTATCACTTTGAAACGTCTTACATACTTGGTGAATTTAGCTGCCCATTCCTTCTAACCCAAGTCCGAGAATAACAGGCAAGAAACTCGTCCTTGTCCTAGCGCTTTTTTGCATGATCCATCTTATAACTACCATAATACGAAAAGCGAATATAAGAAAATTTATACATTTGAAATGGGTCGGTTAACTGTCTGAGGGCAGAGTAATGTGAGGCATTCTTATGAATAGTATAGTTATTCATATTACAATACGCTTTCTTCAAAAGACTACCCTTTATGTAAGCTTTCAATTTCTTAATAGGTAGATTAGTTGCACTTTCAGGAAGCTTATTATAGAAGCGCACCGTGTTCTCCATAAAGGACTTTTTTACTTTTTCTAGTCGAAACCTAGGGATGTATAATTTGTTTCTGTTCCTAGTATTGATTCTATGAAGATCACGGTTTTGCTGAAACCCATCTCTATTTTTATGTGTGTTTTACACATTTTACAATTTTATGTGCGTTTTACACATTTTCACATATTTGTGAAGCTATTGTGAGAATATTAATTTCTTTGAATATTTCTCTCGTATCGTAATAATTGTAACTCCAAAAGTATGATAAAAACTTTTGTTTTTTAAAGATGACGCACACATAGTAAGTCTAAACAAAGCTGTACCCCAACGCATTTTATTCATTACAATCTTATTGATAAATCTTATTAGATCTTTAAAATTAAATAAACAACCGGCTTACAACAACGCGAAGTTAAAAGTTAGGGTGCGAAACTTAATTTAGCAACAGACCATAATGAATTCTATGGAAGATTTAATAAACTTTCCCGGCAGGAGCTCGTCATAGGGGTTGCTACCACAATTTTGTCAAACACTTTTTCACCCCATCTAATAATGACAGATTAATACTAGTTTTATTTGTGTGGTATCTTGTTACGCTGACCTTTGTGGCGCAGTGGGCGAACGACCGCCTGAGACGGAGAAGGTCACGGGTTCGATTTCCGCGCGGTACAAATGTTTGTAATGATCTGTTAGTATCTGTGTCGGGTCTGGGTGTTTTTCTATTATATGTAGGTTTTCACTCAACATGAAACGAAAACATTGTGAAGAAAGCGGCATGTTGTAGAACCTAAAACGCTTGAAGACATGTTCCAAGTGCACGAAAGGAGCCTCTGTGACGCACTTTAATCCTTTCACCACATTGGTTCCAAATAACTAGAGACGCGATAATAAAAATAAAAAGTCATGAGTCATTTAAGTACTCAAGTACCCATTGAGTTTTTATTTTATATATAAATTCCATATTTAGTTTTCTTTTAGTCATAATTTTAATAGTTTTAAGCTGTTTTACTTTCCTTTGTTTTATGTTAAGTTTTTGCTGTCAATAAAATAATTTTAATTTTATATTTTTAATATTTCATTTCTCTGTAAAAAACAGATAGTTTTTTTTTCTTATATAATTTTACACAGGACATTTAACACAGCGTCATCTGGCCCCAAGGTAAGCAGAGCATGTGTTATGGGTACCATATGACTGATATACTACTTACCTACATACTTTTTTTTCTGTAAATACATACATACGAGTATTATACATAGAAACACCCAGACCCGAGACAAATACTTTCAGATCATACAAACATTTGTCTCGCGACGGGAATCGAACCCGCAACCTTCTGCGTCTCAGCCGGACCTACTGAGCCACAAAGGTTGCCAAAATATCTTCTACTAGTTTCGCATGAGTCAGTAGCTAACTGGCCAAAGGTCTATTTTATAACTTAAGAAAAGCCGGGGCTGATAGTTTAATGTACTTCCGTAGCAACGACGAGACACGAAAAAAAACCCGGGTTATCAAGTAAATGTTTTATCTATATATCCATCTATCTTATTACAGTAGTAAACTTCTATCCTAATAATTATATGAATCAAGAGATTTATATAATTATTAGGATAGATTAAGAAATCAGGTTACGTATCGCGGAACATATATACAAAATCCAAAACGCTACGATAGCGCGTTCTAATTTTTCCTCTATTCTAATTGGGCACCACAGGCACCATCTAGTATACAAATAAAATTAAATGTAAAAAAAACAATTTTTACTCTAATCATAAAACCCAAACACCAAAAAACTAGTGTTATTTATCGTTTCTTTATCTGCAAAGATGATCTCTGTCTTTTGTCGCGGTCGGCACTTTTTTATGGTCAAAAAACAGGTCGTTACATCCATTCGATCGGGATAGTTTAGTTAAGTTGAATCTCTGCCGATTTCCCTGTAGATGCTAATCTTTATGGGTTCCTATTCTTTTGTTTTTGCCGCTTGCTCCCTATATTTCTGCGTGGAATAGCGCAACGCGAAACATTGTAAACTTGGAACTCAAGTCAATAATTATAACTTTAATTAGAAAGATAAAGAATTAGAATTAGAAAGATAAACTTCAATAACTTATCTTTCAGTAGGTAGTATAAAAACTCCGTATGTAGCGTAGAATTAACTTAGGATTTAGTAAAAAAAAATTGATGCCTGTTTGTAACTGATAAATTTTTCTCTCTGCTATTTTTATCTAAAAAGTGATGTAGACAAGTATTTAAAAAATATAGCTATTTTATTATTACGTTAATGTTACTCACCTTAATAAACCAAAAAACAAACGGATGAGTTATTTATTAACCTACCTTATGAAATTACTCCAAAATAAAATAAACAAATATGTTGATAAAAACTTTAATTCCCTAAAATATATTACACACCTATCGTATTAATATTATAATATAACCTATAATTTAATTTTGTAGTCGTCCATAAAAACGAATGCTGGGTGTTGTCAGTGAAATAGGGGGTCATTTGTTTTTTGTATTAACCCGGAGTTTAGTGGCCTGGAAAAGAAAGGTTGGAGTGTTTTCGTAGAAGAACTATCATAACTCATAACATAACTCATATTATTGTCCAACCAATCGGCTTCCTACTGCTAAAGAAACTAATGAAGGTAGGCTTTTAAGTTACATAAAACTTTTTTATACCAATGACAATGATTAAAATAACCTGAAGGATAAAAATGATAAAAAGGAAATTGTTCTAAGCACGTAAATTAAATTTAAATGGGACCTAAGTTAAAGCATTCTTTAATAAAAGTCTACAAAACCATCGAAATTGAAAGCCGTTGAGAAGCAAGCACCATACAAACATAAATACATAAGAGGAGGTTTTAAAGTTAACCTCCTCCTCTGGTTGAAGTCGGTCAAACAGTATAAAATGGATAAAATGTATACGATTTTCCCACGAGTCGATCACAAAGATGGGCGCCTGCCTCGGCGTGACGGATCGCTCCACGACAGACGCGCTATCTGTCAGCCAGGATTGATTTGATAGACGCAGGTAGGTACGAACCTGATGACGCATTATGGCCAGTTAGTAAAATTCTAATTCTGAACTGATACGATTGGTATTAAATATCGCTTGGTAGAGGTTGGACTTGCACTTTATCTCGTATGCTTCTTTAGGATTCTCTGTAGGCTTCTTTCCTTGATCCTCTCCTCGCTGAAGGTACATCAGGCTGTCGCGATCCGCTTCTCTGATGCAGATATGATATTTATTTAATATCAGCGACAACAGCCACGGGTACTTTTCGGAAGCTTGGAAGTGGCCAAGGAGGGATTGGTGTAGATCGGGTTCCGGAAGCAGGACGTCGTTGATAACCATGAATTATCATCGTCATGTCACAATATGCAAAAGTTTTACCTAAGTACACAATCGGCAGTCTTCACTCTACATTGGGTAGAACACTGTACAGTACCTACGAAAGATGGTTATTATTGATTGCAGCAATATGAGGATGAATATTCTTCTAGAGTTATCTAATTATTAAGATCACGATTGCTAAATGATTTCAATAATACAAAATCATTATTATAAAGTCCAAATTGTGAATTATAATTTGATATATTTTTTTATGTTTCTACTTAAGTATTTCTTTTTCTGTGAATAGAATATAAACCCGGCCTGGTTTAGCGCACAGGTGGCGCGATCGCTGTATTTTTTCAGTTATCAAAAGGAAGGTCCTATGCAACAATAGCCAATTCGAGATCTACAAGCCGACACGACAGATGCAACAATGCACCAAGAATGATTAATCTACTAACGTTTTACATGCTTAAAATAAAAAATAAAAAAAATGAAACAAAACTTTTTGCCTTTTGTTTAAGCGACGACGCCAACATGTCTGCACCAGACCGATTCGAATTTCGAAGGAATGATCATTAATTATATTTTTGTCTTACTCACGCATTCCATTTTCGAAGTCGATTATGATCTATAGATTCGATCTATGAGTCTATCGATCACGCGCATTGGAGTCCATATTTATTCGTTTAGTGGCATCTTTTTTGCAGATGATGTTTGACGTGTGCACCTTTTGATAAATTGTTTTTGCTTAAATCTCAGATATAATTTTAATTTTAATTTTAATCAGCGTATCCAATTATAATAAAGTCTTGTTCTTTGTTATAAAACACTGGTTATTGTAACAAAAATGACATCTTTGCATCTTTGAAATGCTACTTTACGGTTATCAATCAACCACATTATTATATGGGCAAATATCCGTATGTAGTAAAACGCAGTTTTACTATGAAAAATAACATAAATCATTAAAAGAAAAATGTTAAGCAAATATCTTTTAAGTTTAGACCAATAAATCTACTTATAATAGATCTTTAAGTTGCCTAACAGGTATTACATTCAGTCCATTACAGTAAATTGCAAATGATTTTGTAGTTAGAGTTCTATTTTAAAATTAATGAAATTTTAAAAGCATGGACTCCTATTTTCGAATTCATTCATAGGTTTATTGATAAGTGTTTTGTTTTCATCTTATTTTATTTATTTTTATCAGAATGCGTGTTCTAAATGGACACGCATTCTTAATTCAAAATTATTGGTAATCATGTATTACGAGTTCTGTCGCGTTAGCAGTGCTGCACAAATGGCACGTAACATCAACGACATATACGAAGCGAACACTACAAACGAACGCACGGCCCAGTATTGATTTGAACTCTCTGGAGTTTTGGATTACTTTATCTGAAAAATGAACCACCTGGTCAGTTAACATCAAAACAACATTACGAACGAGCGCCATACGACGTACGCGTTAAGGCATGTCTTACGTAGCTCAACAGACACAGAAGTTTGAACAAGAACAAACAGGACAATGAACCGCATTGTCACTTGCAACGAAAAACGACTTCTTTTTGACCATTCTAAACGCTTATCATGTAGGCTGGACTCTGGTTTAGGACCTACTACTCGTAAAAATTTGATGGTCACTATTCGGTAGTCTGGTCTGGTACAATTCATCTCAGCTTCTTACCAATGGCAGGAACATTACAGCTAATGTGTACTGTGAAGGACTGAACACAATAAAGAGAATCTCGCAAATCTCCAGCCAACATTGATCAATAGCTCGCCCCGTGACTCCTGCACGAAAACGCACAACCAAACACTGGACAACAGACGATCTCCAAGCTACCAAAGCTTAGGTTGGAAGGTTGGTCACAGGCATCTTTTTGTAGAAAAATGTTGTTGAAAAAAAATCAATACTCGAGAGGCAGTACAAAACGCATTTGAAGAGTTATTCAGCTCCTGTTCAACTGAGTTCTTCAAGAAAGTACTTCTTCCTATTGCAATGGCAAAGGTGCATCAATATCATAGATTAATCGAAATAAACTTCAACAAAACGGCAACTTCATAGGTACCTAATGACCTAAAATTATATTGATAGTTTTGCTAGACCATTTTACGTGCACGCGCCGGATTGGTTTTGTCACATAAAATATCCGAATTCCACCTGTAGATTTAGTTAGTTAAAAATTGTTTTAGCGTAGTTAGCTTCCTCATATGCGCGTTCTCCTTTAGGAACTAGCTAAGGGCACTTCCGATAAAAAATATAATGTAATTTTATCTTGATAGTTTCATAGAAGTCTTTATCAACAGATAACTAATTAACTCTTAAACAATATTTCATCTTCGAGATAGCATGACGTGAGACAAAAAACGAAAGGTCGGAATGACCGCGCCAAAACCAAAATGCTCTGTCCAAAACAAATAAAACTCAAACAAAAACATGAAGCCGGTTAATAAGCTGGATGACATTTGGGAATTCGAAAAATTCATTCAAAGCATTATTAATAGCGCTCTTGAAGCAGGCCTCTCCAAATGATTATTAAAATGAGAAGACAGCATTACTTATCCTTAGACAAAATCCTCTCGGACCATTAATCCATCGGCTGTTTCGGCCATGTTATTGTTTTATTGCCGAACAGGCTTCGTAAGCGCACGCGTAAGTACCTACTGCCTCGTACTCTTGTTCGCTTCTTCGTAACATGCCTCGGATGGCGTGATAGCAAATAATTTTATAAGGACCCTTAACAATATGTCAAGCCAATCGTATTCATTTTTTTCTCGTTTTCGATAAATAAATACGTTGCTCATAAGTTTACATTGTTCGGTTCGGTCGGTCGGTCGCAACCTTACGACGATATTTCTTAAAATTATTTTAACAAAAAAAGTTACAAAGCGGTTCTTTATGCATTTCGGGCCTACATTTGTTATTATGGGAGAATGATAATGTGATTATTGTTTTGCGAGCTTTTGATGATTGATAGTCGATTGTCACGGATAATGAAGTGCTCTGATGCATACGATTTTATGCCTTATTCGAGGTAGAAATTGAGTTGCTCTTAATGGGTGGTATTGGAATAGAATTAATGTTGACCGACAATATTAATTGTTTACATCGAATATTAGTATATCTCCAATATTTTACAGACATCGACTTGATAGACAGGCAATAAGTTCATGTACATTATACAGATTGAGTTTTTTCTACTTAACTGAGGGTAAATCTCAACTGAGATTACTTACCTTTAAAGGGAAAATAAGTGGAGTCACAGGTTATAATTTAAACAATATTAAAATAAAACAAGAGCACTGGCATTCAATGTGGCAATGCCGCCAGTATCTTGGGAACGCTGCCCTCTGACAGTGATCTGGATCAGTTGAGCTTATTATAGATTGTTCTTAGTCCTTAGATAGCTCAACTGTATCACGCGTATTTTATATTATTTTTTACATTTGTATAATTATTAGAGCACTGGTGGTCTAGTGGTAGTGGCCCGGTTTTCCAATCGTAGGGACGTAGGTTCGAATACAGTCGTGTATTTTTTAGGATTTTTCAAATCAAAACATCGCGCAAAACATCGATGGAAACTGGCATGTCGTAGAACCTAATAAGTTCAAAGACATTTGCCAAGTGCACGAAAGGAGCCTTTGAGGCGCGTTTTAATACTTTCACCACACTGGTTTTAAAATAACTGGCGACACGATAAGAAAAAGAAGAAGAAATTAAAACAGTCAACAGCGAAGGTTTCTGTGGCGCAGTGGGCCAAGGTCCTGGAACACAGAAGGTTGCGAGTTCGATTCTCGCCGCGGTACGAATATTTGTATGATCTACAAGTATTTGTCTCGGGTAAATATATATATATATATATATATATATATGTATATGTAGTAGGTATATCTGACATGTGGTACACATAACACAAGCTCTGCTTACATTGGCTAACTGGCTATAATTTATTTTATATATTTATAAGCTCACATCTGAGAGGCTACAGTACCTACCTACCTACTTGTATCACCGTCGTAGACAAACAAACAAAAACAGGCTACAGGTACCTATATCTATATACGTCACTGTCAATTCTCCAACTAGAAATGTAGGTACCTACCTCTAGACGAACAATAGAATTACAAAAATCACATTCCAAATATCTAACATCAGTGGAAACAAAATGATATTAAATACAGAAGTGATGTGGATAATTGGATAATAAGCAGGTTGGCGATCCAGGGCGGGGCGACCACGCCTACAGTCCAAGACCCGGTTTTATTTTACAAAAATACACAAATGGCCATTAATATTTGAATAATACAAACATTGAATAATGACAGTTTAATTATTTCTTATTTATTACAAAACTTCGCTTATAGTTTTCGTGTGAGAGACGAATAATCGATGTCTAATTTCGAAGCGCACACTCCGTCCTCTCTTCCATTTCCTCACCAATCCCTTTTTTGGTTTTACTATTTTGATTGCGTAGATTCGGTGTGTAGATTATTTATTTCTAGTAATAAAGTATATATAGATGTCGTTCTTGCTAGGTAAATCTTAATTGTAAATGTGGATAAGCAAGTAGGTTACCATTGAAACTGATAATAAACTAGGGGCTCTGTGAGCTGTAGATCTCGCGAAAATTTTTCAAAATGACTGAAATATAACTTTTTTACGTTTTAAATCCCCATATCTCATTTTAAAAATTTCCAAGATCTGAATCTATAAAAAATTCTATACAATTATAGAACCTGCTCACAAAATTTCACGAGAATCTGTTGAGAAATGCGACCTGTAGAGGAGAAACTCCGGACAGTCGCCCGCCGGCCGGACGCCGTTCGGATCGGACAGACATACCTACGAAAGCATTTTTGCCTAAGCTGAAACGGAGAATAATACCGGACATATTATACATAGAAACATACAGACCCGATACAAATACTTGCAAATCATACAAACATTTCATCCAACCAACGGTTGCCTGGTAGAGATCGCTATTAGCGATAAGGACGCCCATTGTATTGCTTTAAATAAATTTAGTTTTTTGTTATTGTATTCCGTGTGGTAGTCAATAAAGTGTTTTCTATCTATTCTATCTAAGCCGTCGCCAAACTCAAGTAGACCGGTAGATTAAATAACAAATAAATAAAAATCGTGGACAATCAACACAACGCCATCTAGCCTTCAAACTAAGAATAGCTTGTACCAGGAGGAACCAGACGATTCATATATTAATTACATATTTATAAATACATATATATTATACTATATAACACTCAGACAAAACAAACATATATGTACATATAGCGCAGAAATCAAAGTTAATACCAACAGAGCTTTGAGGCCAGACATTTTTAAACATTACCAAAAATCTATTTAGGATATCGTAGAAATAGGCTACTAAAATATCAGACAAATCTAAAGTACAGTTCGGGTCATAGGTTACAGTGTTAAATTGATACTGTCAGTCATCATTCGAATATGAACCAAAACCGGTACCGTGTAGAGTTGATTAAACAATATCTTCAATGACGTCTGTTCTATAGTATTCAATCTATTGAGCCAACAATGACCAATCGACAGAAGGTATTGACGTAATAAACAGAAATAAGTACTCGGAAGTTGGTATGTATCTACATTGAATAAAACATTTGAAGAAATTAATTGTCGTGGATATTGTGATCAATTTATAATAATTTTAATATTCAAATCAATTTGGGATATCGTTCGGATGAGTTAGGTATTGTAAAATAACTAGTTGGTGCCCGCGACTTCGTCTGCGCAGGATTAGTACTTCGTGTAATTCTAAAGATTTTTGCAGCGCATGCCAGAATACTCGTAGCTTGCAGATTGAAGATTTTTTTTCCTACTTACTTACCCACTTATCGTTATATTTTGGACAATTCACACAATTTCTTTATAAATTATAACCTATGTGTTATTCTGATGTATAAGCTATATTATTGTAAAGATTCATTAAAATCCATTTAGTAGTTTTTGCGTGAAAGAGTAACAAACATACATACAAACTTTCGCGTTAATAATATAATATTAGTAAGGAGTTGCGTACTTTGAAGTTTTTGTGTTTTTAGGATTTCGTACTTCAATAAGAAAATGGAAATCCTTATTTCATTTCTTTCATCATTTCCTTGTTTCTTTCGTCTCTTTGTCTGTTTGTCAGTTTGTCTGTATGTCTGTCTGTCAAGACCCTTTTTCTCAGAAATGTGGAGGTATTGAGTCGAGATTGATATCAAATTCTAAGGACTACGGTCTCTTGGAGCTGCAAAAATCAAGATACTAGAATTTTTAAATCAAAATACGCAATCAAAATACGGCCATTTTTGCCGCATATTTCGACACTCTCTTGTAAATTTAAACCTAGGGAGTACTTTCCGTTGCCCTCATAAAATTTAGCAAGAAGTCACAGCACAAATAAATGAAAAATCCGGAAACCGTTAATTTATTGTTACATAAGAATAGGTACAGCAATTTAGGATAACAAATGAATGTTGGATCGAGAGACGAGAAAAGTATACTTATCTGTTCAGGTGGCCAAAGAACGAACTAAAAAACTCTCATAGAAAATCGAATTTAAATGACATTGCCAATAGACAGAGGCGCCACCCTTACCGGAACAAATACCTTGGCAGCACTATAACATCGAGATTGCTAGTTTTTGTTCGCTGACATGTCCTTATTTTTCATTTATATATAGAACTGATACATTATTTTCAGCTTGAATTTCAATTTTCGAACCACACATATACAGTGCACATTATCGGGTTTATTATTGAATTAATGAATTGGTCAAGTGCATGTCGGACAGCGTTCACAGTAAAGGCTTCCAAAGTCAATTAGGACAAGAATGACCAGTGGTCAGGTCCCAATTGAATAACAGTTAGCCAACGACAAGAATTTAAAAGAGCTTTGAAAAATCAGGCTAATACTCATAATCTAATAATTCATTCAAATAATTTCCTTACATGTACGGGAGGTACACCTTAAAACATTTCTTTTCAACGTTATTTTAATATATTTAAATAACAACACAATGGTGGCAATTCGGTTGGTTCATTTCTAAAATTAGGAATTGTCTAAAATATATTTAGTTAGTCATAGCATTTGTAAAACCTATTCGGTTGGTACCATCTAACTAAATTAGGAACGCTTAATTAAATTAGATAAAATTAAATAAGGATTAGTTGGTAGCAGCCTAGCAGCAGGATACCAAAGTTTCATTTGACAGTTCTAAACCTAATTTAGCTAAAATTTGTTAGGTCGGTGCCAACAGAATTGAGGCCAATATCAAGTAATTGGATTAAATAGTCATGCATCTTGCATTGTTACCGGTATAAGAGAGCGCTGCTGTCTCTGCTGTGCCCTCTGCTGTCTAGGTACATCTAGTACCTAGCAAGTTACACTCCAGTTTTGTCCAGTTTTATAACTTTGTAGGTGCACATACGTATTACAGTGCAGCGAGCAAGGACGAGCTAAATCTTTGATTAGGAGCGGACAAACAGACAAACAGACACAGTGAAACTATAAGGGTTTCTTGTGGACTTCGATTCCTTAAAAACAGATAAGATCTTTATTTATAGTCAAGGCCAAGGTCCGGCTGAAACGCAGATAGTTGCGGGTTCGATTTCCGACGCGGGAAAAATGATTGTATAATTTGCAAGTATTTGACTAGGGTCTGGGTGTTTCTATGTACGATATGTATGTATTTACAAAAAAAACGTACATAAGTAGTATATCACCCATAACACAAGCTCTGCTTACTTTGGGGCCAGTTGATGCTGTCTGAAATGTCCGGCGTTATTTATTTAATTATTTAATTTCTAAAATCACTTACGAGAATTATTAATATTCTAATAAGGTAAACAATTTTGTTCGTTGCAGGCATAACATAACAGATAAGGCTTTGGAAATGGTTTCGTTAGACGTTAGAAAATGTTTGATTGAACAAAAACTCAACAGTCTTCTTGTAAACAAACAAAGAGTCTTCTGAAAGGGTTTGATACTATTAGATACAAATAACACCAAACAAGATTACCGAGTGATATGATGAGAGTCCCGGGAATGCTCTACAAGCTACTAGGGAGTTTCACCGCATGCATAAATTGAATCAATGTGCTCAACATCATCCCTAGGGAGCTTTTACGTATTGCCTCTCTTCATGTACGCGGTTGCCGTTTAGACGGCGTAGCCTTACCAACATAACTGCAAACTCGCAAAACTGCAAACCATATTTATTAACTTATGTATCAAACAGAATCCCAGGCAGAGTGGCGTCAGTGGAGAGGAAACTTCACCCACCTCAGCTTGCTGTAGTGGATCCATGAACGAATGTTTTCAATTACAAATAACTGTTCTGTAACTTGACTGACGCCACCTAAATCATTTTCAACAAATAAACTAAGGCCAATGATGATGATGATGATCTTAAGTATGTTTGTTTAGTGGGACAAATGTTTGTATGATCTGCAAGTATTTGTTCTTCGGGTCTCGGTGTTTCTATGTATAATATGTATGTATTTACAAAAAAAACGTATTTAAGTAGTATATCAGTCATGTGGTACCTATAACACAAGCTCTGCTTACTTTGGGGCCAGATGATGCTGTGTGAAATGTCCGGCATTATTATTTTTATTATTATATATATAAAAATATATAGGTATTCTATCAGTCATCTGGTTATCATAATACAAGCTAAACTTAGTTTGGGGCTAGATGGTGTTGTGTGCATTTGTACACAAATGCACACAACACCATTATTTATTTGTTTATTTATTATCATCGTAAGTTCCACATTGCTGAGGGTCGTGACCTCCGCGAATCAGTCCTTGGACGATAGTATCCACTTGCTTCGGTCTTCGGCAGTGTGTAGGCTTTCGTGGACGATCTTGTTGGTGTTGTCCCGGATCTGGTATGTCCACCGCATCGGACTCCTTCCCCTTGGTCGCCTTACCTGTATCTTTCCTGTCACCAGGAGCGTTTCTAGGCTGTCGTTATTCCTTCTGGCAATCTGCCCGAAGTCGAAAATCCTTCGGAGGCAGATCGTTGATAGCCTTTTGCCTTTTGCCTTATGTCTATTTTTTTTTTTATGTTTGTCTAAGAAGACACATCTTAAAACGCTAAACTTAATAAAGTTGGCTTAGCATCGCCCGGCAATCAATGTCTAATTCTGTATTCCAGCTTACGATAATGATTAACGACGCTGTTTATTAATTCGATCGGGATTAGAGGTCCGGGGGTAGGTGGAAAAAACAAACGAATAAAGGGATATCTCCGGGAGTAAAAAGGGATCTGTTTTGATAGGGCTGGCATTTTTCCCTTGGAGAATAACAGTATTTTTAAATAACATACGGTTCCTTGATTTAGTGTCATCAATAACTAATATTATAAGAAGAAAAGATTATTATTATTTTTTTAATAATTATACGGTTTATTTATACAGTAAATTCGATTTTAATAACTATTTCACGCATAGGGAGATACGTTATTAAAGCAAGAAATAGCAATTGCAGTGTTGGACCGATGGTATCAAAATATTGCGTATAAAAGTCAATATTTGACGACCTCTGTGGCGCTATGAGCTAAGGTCCGACTGAGACGCAGAAGGTTGCGGGTTCGATTCCCGCCGCGGCACAAATGTTTGTATGATCTGCAAGTATTTGTCTCGGGTCTGGGTGTTTCTATGAAAAAATAATATATTTATATTAGTAGTATATCAGTCATGTGGTACCCATAACACAAGCTCTGTTTACTTTGGGGCCAACTGATGCTGTGTGAATGAATGTCCGGTATTATTATTATTATTATATTATTTATTACCTTGGATTAAATAGGATGTAAATTCCCGAGTTTTTGATGTCATTCAGCCGTTTTTTATTTATCTTCGTTTCTCAACACACAACAAATTGTGTTTCTGACACAATCAAATTTTCAGCAGCATTCATCCGTTTCCCAAGGTTTTATCAATTTCCAACTAAATAAGCGTGGTACTCGTCACACCTATCACACGTGAAATGAGCAAAAACACTCTTAAATCATGCTATTGACAGCAACAGTCACAATCTTTAAATTGTAGTCATAAAATTATATTAAGGTATCAGCATAATAAAACATATCTAACATCACTATGCCACTATGCTGATACCTTATCTGAACATATTTTGCATGTCAAAGAGTCATCGTCACCTAGAATTTCATCGCATCTGAAAAACGATTTTATTGTCAACGTTTTTGACAACCCTAGTCTAAGTCTTTATGTCAACATGGGGAGAAAAGAATATGCTAGGGGATGCTTGTTTTTATTAAATCTTTTTATTTAGATGCTTAGTAATAATTGTTTTGTTTTCTTCAGCTATTGAACCATGAATCACAATCAAAATTACGTACTTATGTAGCGTAAAAGCGCTAGGACCAGGACGAGTTTCTTGTCGGTTCTTCCCTAGGTTGGGTTAGGAGGAATAGGCACCAAAATTCGCCTAGTATGTAAGAGGTTTCAAAGTGATCCTTGTATTGAATAAAGTATCTTTTGACTTTGACTTTGTACTTCTATGGAAAGAACATTTTGAATAACATTATTTGCATGTTTATACACAGTAGCCCGCACTGCGAAATTTTTTCAACCAATCTTATTTTCTAACAAACATAGAATCAGACGTAGGAGGCGCACTAACTATACTTCGGTATAGACTTAGAATAGCGCTGTTTAAACTGCGCGGATTAATTCGCTAGTGCGTGCTATGTCTAATTATTTATGATATATGCAATATGTCCCATTTAAAGTGAAGTGTACTCATACCGAATATTTGATTTTGTTTTTCTTTGTGTCATGGTATTAAAACATATGTTTTTTCGTAAACCTACCTAGGTTAAGGTAAGTACAGTACCTTTGATACTTGTGTACTTTGATACTTATGTTTCCCTACACATAAGTGTTTTGTAAGTTTATTATGACCACATAAACAGGATATAAGGCGTAACCAAAATATTTTATTATATTTTACATATATTTTACTACAAGTAATTATTTTCCTGTAAGGTTTACCTACTTCGTCTTTCATAACACTAGCTTATTATTATATTATTTATTAATTAAAAAGATATAGTAGCCGCCAAAAGGCATACAACATCAAAGGCTTTATATATAGCTAATATCAAAGGTTTTGAATGGATTAATATAAGGGTTGGAATGGAGCCTTAAAGCTAATTTGATTCTTCGTTATCTTCGTTTCCGCCGTCAATAAATGGAATCTTATCAAACTAATCCACAAGTATTAATAAGTTATAAGACAGTATAGGTAGAGTTGGTAAGCTATGTACTATTATGTTTTCAGTAAGTATTTATAATTTGGTCGAGTGAACAAGTTCGAAAAAATAATAATAAGGTAAACAGTCTTTTCACTTTCAAAACTTTCGTGAGTTGTACTATGTGAGCATACATTTCGATAAACACCCCTTTTATTTATGCACTCGTATTATTTTGTCGTTGAAAGCACCGACATTGTTTCGATTTGAGTTCACGGTTCGCACTGAATGTGCAAACCGTGAACTCGAGCGGCAACTAGCGGACCGCGGATCAAACTCACCCTGATGAAGATTCTCTAGATGAATCGAAACAATGTCGGTGCTTCCATCGACAAAATAATACGTGAGTAAAGTTTGTTTATCAAAATGTATAGTACAACTCACGAAAGTTTTGAAAGTGAAATGTTTTTTTATTGAAAAAAGCACTAAAGTTTTCTGAATAAAATGTTTCAGAAAGATCCATAACCATGAAAACCTGCAGTCCCATAGTATGGGTGCTGGCAGTTGCTTGCATTGGCGGCATCAGTGGGGTAATCGCTTTCGTTGTCATTCGAAACACAGGCACCGCGGATACTATAGATTATGATGCTCAGTTCTGCCAGCCAATAGTCATCGCGCATAGAGGATCCAGTGGATACGTGCCGGAGCATACGCTCGGTGCATACGCTCTGGCTATTACCATGGGGTCCGACTATATCGAGCCAGATGTAGTCATAACCAGCGATGGACACATAATAGCCAGACATGACAACGAGCTAGGACTCACGACAAATGTCGCTCAACACCCAGAGTTTGCATCCCGCTACAGGAATCAAACCGTTGATGGGTGGAGAGTATCAGGATGGTTCACCGAGGATTTCACATTACAAGAGATCAAAACTCTGCGATCTATCGAACGTATTCCACAGTTGAGGCCAGGAAATGCTCGCATGGATGTTGCTTTCGAAGTGCCTACGATGCAAGAAATCATTGACTTAGCAAAAGGTATGGAGATCAGCGAGCGACGGCGGATTGGAATCTACCCCGAAATAAAACACCCTACGCACTTTCAACAATTAGGTTTGGCAATGGAAAGGCCGCTTGTAGACATCCTTAATCGCAACGGCTACCGTGGACCTGAAGCCCCGATCTACATCCAGTCCTTTGAGGTTAGTAACTTGAAAGAGCTCAAGAATTTGACTGATCTCCGTCTCATCCAGCTGTTTGGAGGTCGTCAATCACAGCCGGTTGACCAGGCTGTTCTCGGTACTGCCGTCACCTACGGTGATATGGCCTCTGTGGAAGGGTTACTGGAGATAGCAACCTATGCCTATTCAGTTGGACGACCAAAAAACTACATAATACCTCTTGATGAGAACAACAGTCTCGGAACCCCCACAAGCTTCGTAGCAGACGCCCACGCCGCTGGCTTGAAGGTGCATCCATACACGTTCAGAGCTGAGAATATGTTTCTGCCAACCGAGTTCCGTAGCGAAGATCCGTCTCCAGCTGCGATTGGAAACTTAACAGGAGAGCTGAGAGCTTTTTATGATGCAGGGATCGATGGTGCTTTTTCGGATCAACCAGATGTATCTGTGCGCGCCCGGGGAACTTGTCGAGTAGGGCATAATAATTAATATAAGTAGGTTTACTTGCCTACCTACAAGAAGTGAGATAACTACCCTGCCCTAAGGCAGTGATATAGATCAGTTCAACTACCTGGATCCTGGATACCTAGATCTATAGATCGAGCGGCCCTTAGATAGCTCAACTGTTTCACATGTATTTGATATTATTGTATATAATTCTGTAAATTTCTGTAATTATTTTAATATAAATAATAAATTAAGTTAATTAATTTATTAAGTGAATTATTAAGTGTATAAAGGACATAGTAAAACGACTGAAGGTTCTATGATTGTTTTTTTTCTATACAAAAGACCCAGCGACAAGCTTGCGGCCAACCTGATGATATGTGGTTACCTATGATGCTTGCAATACCAGGAGGTATCACATGCATCTTGAATATGATGTGTTTGCGGACGAATGGAAGGTGATTCTATCTGAATGCCTGAGGTTCTGTTTGAGTGTTTAGATGCTTACTTTACTAAGAGTTATTATTTTTTAATTTTTCTTACTTTCTTTCAATGTTTTTATCTTGACTATTTTTGTATTGTTATAGAACCTACATTACATTTATATAATCTTGACTTTTTAACTTTGACAATCTTCTAAACTTGTACTAACTTGTATTATCATTTAAGGTTTTTATTATTGTTCTTTTTTTATTAGTGTTATTGACATGTTCGTACTAGTTAATAAATAAATAAATATATAAATCTTACCCTCATAAACATGTAAGTTCTTTTGTTTATTTGTCCAGTCATATCACTTGCTAGTGCTTTTGTAGTTAATGCTTGCATACTACAGTTTGCTGCCACTGTGCTGGTATCCACCGACACGGACTCTTGCTAAAGAGTCCTACCACCAGTTATCCATCGACACGGACTCTTGCTAAAGAGTCCTACCACCAGTTATCCATCGACACGGACCCTTGCTAAAGAGTCCTACCACCAGTTATCCATCGACACGGACTCTTGCTAAAGAGTCCTACCACCAGTTATCCATCGACACGGACTCTTGCTAAAGAGTCCTACCACCAGTTATCCATCGACACGGACTCTTGCTAAAGAGTCCTACCACCAGTTATCCACCGACACGGACTCTTGCTAAAGAGTCCTACCACCAGTTATCCATCGACACGGACTCTTGCTAAAGAGTCCTACCACCAGTTATCCATCGACACGGACTCTTGCTAAAGAGTCCTACCACCAGTTATCCACCGACACGGACTCTTGCTAAAGAGTCCTACCACCAGTTATCCACCGACACGGACTCTTGCTAAAGAGTCCTACCACCAGTTATCCACCGACACGGACTCTTGCTAAAGAGTCCTACCACCAGTTATCCATCGACACGGACTCTTGCTAAAGAGTCCTACCACCAGTTATCCATCGACACGGACTCTTGCTAAAGAGTCCTACCACCAGTTATCCATCGACACGGACTCTTGCTAAAGAGTCCTACCACCAGTTATCCACCGACACGGACTCTTGCTAAAGAGTCCTACCACCAGTTATCCATCGACACGGACTCTTGCTAAAGAGTCCTACCACCAGTTATCCACCGACACGGACTCTTGCTAAAGAGTCCTACCACCAGTTATCCACCGACACGGACTCTTGCTAAAGAGTCCTACCACCAGTTATCCATCGACACGGACTCTTGCTAAAGAGTCCTACCACCAGTTATCCATCGACACGGACTCTTGCTAAAGAGTCCTACCACCAGTTAAACCAAATGACCAGTTAAATCATCATATTTTAATGATTAAGATGTGTGTAGACAGGCACCTACTTATCTACTATTTTATATATTTGTATTCTAAACAAACCAATCACGCTTACTTACACTCTCTAAATAGTTGACCCCAATGTTACATTATCTCATAGTACAATCGTATAGACAATAATTTACGAGTAAACCCTTTAAGAAATACATTTATAAGGACAATTTAATTTACAGAAAACAGTCACACGTATTTAGCATATAATTTCAATTTGACTGTCCAAAATGCTTGATATAAATTATTCAGCTGACTCCCACCAGTCTTGTAAACATACCGATCCCCTTTAATGATTTTTATTAACAACAGTACCTACCTACTTGCGTTCATCAGTATCTTTTCAGTGGTCCCAATACAAGCACATCTGTACCTACAAACGCACCTAACGTAATTAATGTTAACAAACAATTAATAAAGAATTAAATAATAAAAAAATAAAGTGTTTTTAACACAAATAACCTACTAGCACAGAAGACAAAATGGTAAATAGAGTTCTTATTATAATATTCATAAATGCTATATCTGTAGCATTTCCTGCACCAATAAGTGATGTTGTTGAGAATGCTACACAAAGACAGCAGGATCTGTGCAAGCAAGTGGTGATAGCTCACCGTGGCGCCAGCGGATACATCCCAGAGCACACCCTGGCAGCATATGCCCTCGCCGTGTTCATGGGAGCCGACTACATAGAACCAGATCTAGTGATAACCAAAGATGGAGAACTAGTCACACGGCATGACAACGAGCTTGGGCTGACTACTGATGTTGCAAAACGACCGGAGTATGCTTCACGCCACCGAAATCAAACTGTAGATGGAAAAGAAATAACAGGCTGGTTTTCAGAAGACTTTACTCTTGATGAAATTAAAACACTACGGGCAATTGAAAGGATCCCGAAAGTCAGACCTGGAAATGCTCGCATGGATGGCATATTCACAATACCAACATTCCAAGAAGTAATCGACCTCGCTAAGAGTCTGGAGCTAAGTCAAAAGCGAGTTATTGGGATATATCCAGAAATCAAGCACAGCACGCATTTCTCTCGCCTGAAATTACCGATGGAGCAGCTTATAATAGAGACCTTCAATAAAAATGGTTACAACAAGTCTACAGACCCTGTCTACATCCAATCGTTTGAGGTTAACAATTTGGTGGAGCTCAAGAAATATACTGATTTGAAATTACTGCAGCTGTATGAGAGTGACAAGTCTCTACAGCCATTCGATCAAGCACTGATAAATTCGTCTCTCACCTATGGGGAAATGGCCACAGCTGAAGGACTTCGAAACGTAGCGCAATACGCGTCGGCTGTTGGCCCTGATAAAAGCTACATCATTCCTCGAGATAGAAACAATAGACTAGGAGAGATTACTAGTTTTGTGAACGATGCCCATACAGCAGGACTTAAGGTGCATCCTTATACATTTCGGGCAGAGAACTCTTTCCTTCCAGCTGAGTTCCGTAGCAATGGCTCGCTTGCAGACATAGGAGACTTCAGCAGCGAGATGAGAACGTACCTCGCTACAGGCATTGACGGAGTCTTCTCTGAACAACCTGATATTTCCGTTCGTGTTCGAGGACCATGTTAATTAAACTTGAAATTGTATACTGAGTGAGTAAGATTTTCAGCGTCAACCTTAAACTTTTAAGATAAGACTCGAAGGTTCGTTATCAATACCACAGAATTTGTTAGTAGGTTCTTTGTTGTTATCATTTACCTGTAACTTTATCTGAATACTGGTACAGATATGAAGATAATTTATTATATTTTTTTTTAACTTATGAGTACTACATCCTTACGTTATGTTTTTTTACTCACAACCTTAATAAGAAAACTGAGTGACGATAATGTATAAGGAATGAGTATATCAGAGAAAGTTTGTAAGTAGCGCAAGTGACGGAAAAGTATAAGACTATAGGTAAGCGTGATACGGACGGAAGAAAGTCTTGGAAGATATTTTTGAAAATGGATGTAGGTCATATGAAAATGGATGTAGAATAAAGGGTAGAGAGGTATAAAAAATGATAAAGTGTAAACCCATTTTTAACCCCAAGTTGCAATGTTTACTCGAGTTTGTTATAAAGATTTTTTCATGAGTGAAATAATAATAATAATGCTGGATATTTCACGCAACATCATCTGGCCCCAAACAAACAAACCAATATTTGTATTATCTGCAAACAAATATTTGCAGATAACACAAATATTGTGCTGAGGCAGGAATCGAATCCGCAACCTGTGATGGATAGACTGTGTGAAAAACGATACATGAGAGAAGGATTCTACTAATATGACGAGTGATAAAGGGGAGTGGAAAAGATGAACCTGTTCTGCTGACCGTAGTAGTATAAGGGCAGGAAGATAATGAACCTACGATAGCGAAAAAATTTACACAAAACCATTTTAATGAATTAATTTTAAACAAACAAAGAGTAAAATCAAGGTCAATCAGCAATAAATACTAGCACAACGCAACACGACGACTATCAATAAACTTCTAGATAGGTAATATGTCTTACGAGGTACATAATTTAACGAAGAGTGATGTAATTACTTAAGTACTAAATGTCTGCTGAAAATAATTATTTTGTAACGAATGTTATAGAAACAATTAAATTAATAATAAGTACATAATTTGCTTAAATATTCCACTCAACTATTTCCTCAAGTAACCTTGCTACCGCTGGTTTCATTTTAGTTTAATCGATGACTGTACTTATATAGTCTCAAGGTACTTAAGTGTCTATAGCAGGGATGGGCAATTTTTTTCAAATAAAACCGATTAAATGTAAAAAGGACCAGATTTTTTGACCAATGGCTTTTGTAATTTAGGAACCCTACAAGTTTCGGAGTCCACAAGGAACCTCTATAGTTTCCTAGTCCGTCTCTCTGTCTGTTCACCCGCCCCTAGTCAGAGCTTTTTGGCTCATAGATTATTAGTATCATCCCCCCTCCTCCTTCCTAAAACTGTAAAGTTTTCAAAATAGTTCATATTATGACCAAATTAAAAGAAAATTACTACTTCTGATTCAAACCTGATAATAAACCTTTAAATGGAAGTCATAATTATTTTTTTTATTTTGCTATGTAGATTGTTTTACTGGGTTCGGAAGCCTTTATTGTGCGTGGTTCGATACGCGCTTGGCAAATTAATTTGTTGATTTGTATTGAAGCGGAAATTATGAGGATGTCTACATGATATATGATACATAACAAACCTTCTCAGGTTTAAAGGCACAATACCTACTCAAATATATGTATAGTTTAAATAAAAAAAATATAAGTTATAATATAATTATTATATCTCATATCATGTGGACATAATAGAGTGATTATGTAATAATAGAGTTATTACGAATATTTGAGTACTGTTGGCTTTGCGGGCCGGATCAAAACGGTTGGCGGGCTGGAAATGACCCGCGGGCCGCACATTGACCATCACTGGTCTATAGTAAAGACACTTGAGCTGAATACTATATCTATACTAAACACTGTCAATGTAGATTCGTTATTCGAATGTAGTGTAGTAGATACACGAATACGTAATGTAATATATTCATCATTTATCTATAAAATATTCCGTAGTTAAGTACCTACATACTTAGGTAATTTATTTTCTTAAAGCATTGGTTCGAGCAAATTTAAGTGAGACTGCTGTTTAAATAAGAAGTGTTATGTAAGTTCAAACGAATAAAAATATATTTTTATATTCACAAAATGTTTATGCCCCTGACTACGCCCTTAGAATTTAGAAATATCTGAGTAGGCAAGTTGCTCAGTTTTTTAACCCCCGAAGCAAACAGAGGGGTTTCATGTGTGTATCTGTGTATCTGTGGGAGTGTCGCTATCTAGCGATAAGACCTCCCATTGTATTATCGATTAGCTAAACATTATTCCTTATATCAGTCTAATGCTTTTAAAGTGTGTATAAATAATTGACGACCTCTATGGCGCAGTAGGCGAAATCCCACCTGAAACGCAAAAGGTTGCGGGTGCGATTCCCGCCGCGGGACCAATTTTTGTAATTTTTATTATCCAATCCAATTTTTATTATCTGCCAGTATTTGTCTCGGTTCTGGGTGTTTCTATGTATTTACAAAAATAAATAAGTATAAAAGTAGTATATCAGTCATGTGGCACCCATAACACAAGCTCTGCTTACTTTGGGTCCAGATGATGTTGTGTGAAATGTCCGGGATTATTTATTTATTTAATTTTTCTTTATGTATGTCTGTGTACCTATCTGTTTATTTGTCTGTCTGTGACATCGTAGCTCCCAAACGGATGAGCCAATTTTGATTTAGTTTTTTTTTTAATGTTAACTTAATTGAGCGTATTATTATCTAATATTCAATAAAATCCGTTCAGCCGTTTGAAGATCTTCAGCTCCTTTCAAGTTAATGAGCAACTTCCACAAGTCTAATCGATTGAAACTTTAGTAGTGTTACTTCAATAATATTGCAGAAACAATGGTATACCTTGACCTGATGCTACATCATCTGTAAGATACCCAACCCCTCACCAACTCTTACAGCAAAGGTATCGTGTTTGAGATCATAGATAGAAGTATTTTTAATATCGGGCGTTTTGAAATTTCTAATTTATACTTGTATGATTTAATTTGCACGTAAGGAGCCTCTGAGCTTTTTAATCCTTCCATCACACTGGTTCGAAATACCTAGTGATACTATTAAACGTAGAGAGTTGTTAACGTAGAGAGAGTATGCACCTTGTAGGTAAGACGTTATCTCGATGCTAGAGATAAGTTATTATAGTAGATACAGATAGATCAAGGCCACTGAGATAGAGGTTGGTTATGATTTTCATTATTTTAAAAATGAGGATCAGACACGTTTTTTGCTAAGTATGCAGTTATAAAAAAATATAATAAATAAAAAAAAAATTTACGAAATAAAAACAAGGCCTTAGTAAACGAAAATATCTTTTCAGAATGAATAATAAATAAATATAAATAAATAAATAATACCGGACATTTAACACAGCGTCATCTGGCCTCAAAGTAAACAGAGCTTGTGTTATGGGTACCATATGACTGATATACTATTTACATACTTTTTTTTTGTAAATACATACATATTATATATAGAAACACCCAGACCCGAGACAAATACTTGCAGGTCATACAAACATTTGTCTCGCGGCGGGAATTGAACCCGCAACCATCTGAGTCTCAGCCGGACCTTAGCCCACTGCGCCACAGCGGTTATCAATGAAGAATGGTTTGAAGAAACGAGGCTTTTATTGATGACAGTATTTTACGGTTGATACAGATCAGAATATCCTGTAACTAAGGTCGTAGTTCCGCAGGGAAGTGTTTTAGGCTTTTTATAATTTATATAAATGACCTTCCTTAAGTAGTTTCTGTTTGGATGATTTTATTTGCTGACGATAGTACTGTGATGTTCACTGTTACCTGTAGATCTCGTTTAGTGAGCACGATTAACACTACCTGAGAAACAATAATCAAATGGCTTGAATGTAATAATTTATTGAATTTAGATAAAACTCATATTATGACATTCTCAAATTATAATAATCCTAAAAAACTGACATAAATGTTAATTATTCAGGAATTAATATTAGTAAAGTTGATGTAACCAAATTTTTAGGACTAAATTTACACAAAAAATTGAATTGGAAAACACACGTTAGTTATTTATGTAAAAAATTAAATCAATTCTCTTATGCAATGTATATGCTCCGCAAAGTAGTAAATGAGGCAGCTGCAATTACAGCTTACCATGGATTTGTTGAATCTGCTTTACGATATGGCATTATATTTTGGGGTATTCTACTTTAAAAGAGCAAATATTTTTAAGTCAAAAGAAATGTGTCAGAGCCATAAATGCAAACTAAAAAAAACTGAGAACTGGAAACCTTACTACACTCAACTGAACATTTTAACATTGCCTTGTCTGTATATTATTTGAATTGACTGTTTTTGTAAAAAGTAATATGGACCTTTTTATTAACTTTAGATCCAGACGACATAATAAGAAACTCAGACTACACCCAATTACAACTGCGTTATACAACAAAAGCGTGTTAGTTATGGCTATTCGTGTCTGCGATCGTCTACCTTCATTTTTATTAGAGACTTCAAGCCCAGTGGTGTTTAAAGCAAGGCTGAAAAAAATATTATTAGAAAAAGCTTATTATTCTACATATGATTATTTAAATGATAAAAGTATTGACATTTCACATTATTAATTCAGAACTTGACTCATATTAATTAAATTCAATTGAAAGCGTGTTTGTACCTACCTAATTCATTTGAATATAATGTATTATATAAACATTGCATGCGAACCACGCTGATTATGGCTGTTCTAAAATGTATCACCAAACAACTGTTACAAACCTATATTACGCAATAAATGACTTTGATTTGATTCAGTTTTTAAGCTTTTAACCTTAAAAGCAAAAACGTCAAAACGGGTATGAAAATAATATTTATTTTGAACTCTCCACCTTGGCTCAAGCCATGGGCCTAATCGGGAATGACTCCTTTAAATAATCCAGAAAAATGACCGTCTTCAAAGCACATAGCTAACGTTAGGTAGTAAAGTACCTACTAATTATTATAAACAAAGTAAGAGTAGGACCTAAAACAAAAGGTACCGGATCTAAACTGGGAAAAAACTGACAGCATAGGATCCTATAATCAAAAAATTGAGTCGAATATATTACAAAGCTTAAATAATGTAAGTGCCACTACAAAAACAAAATGTATAATATCAAAAGAAACAAAAGAACTGATAAAAAGACGCGCGGAATTACGAAACAAACACCCCAGAAGCAAAGAAGAGAAGAAGACACTTACCTACCTATACAAAACTACAAACAATCATCTAAAAAAAGACTATGAAAGACACAGGATGAAAACTATAGAGGAAAACCTAAGGAAAAAAGGAAGTCTAAAAAAAGCATACAAACTACTAGACACAAACAAAACCTGGATACCTAAACTCAAACCACAAGGATCATCGGCATCCTACTCAGAAAACAAGATAGACATAGTAAAAACTGCTACAGATTTCTATAGAGATCTATATAGCTACAACAACTGCGACGCTCATAAACAAACATGTACGGAACTGGCACAAACCTCTACAACAACGGCAGTCTCGATGGTAGAGCCCTTCAAAGAAATTGAAATATTAAAAAAGATAGAGACATTGAAAACAGAAAAAAGTCCTGGCCTAGATAGAATACCGAACGAAGCGATCAAATTGGGAAAAGCAATTTTGCTCGCCCCCCTTACAACACTCCTTAATAAAATATTAGAGGAACAAAAGACACCAAAAACATGGGCAGAATCAAGAATAACACTATTATACAAAAAAGGAGATCCGACTGATGTAAGCAATTATCGCTCTATTAGTCTACTTCCAGCCATCTACAAACTCTTTGCATCCTGCTTAAACAAGAGGTTAGAGCCGTATATAGAAAAGAGCCCACCTGTAGAGCAAGCTGGATTTAGGAAAGGATATAGCACTATCGATCACATCCACACTCTGAACCAAGTTATAGAGAAACACCAAGAGCTGCAACAACCACTATACCTCGCCTTCATCGATTACGCGAAAGCATTCGACACAATATCTCATGAAAGCATTTGGGAAGCACTAGAGCAACAAAATATACCTAAAACCTACATAAACATCATAAAACATACCTATAGTAATAGCGTCAGTAGAGTAAAGCTAGATAGACTCGGCCCAGAAATAAATATATGTAGAGGAGCGAAGCAAGGCGACCCACTCTTGCCAAAGATTTTTATAGCTGTACTACAACATCAAATGAAGAGGTTAGACTGGGAAAAGAAAGGTATTTACATAAAAGGCAAATTTTTGAGTAACCTAAGATTTGCAGACGACATAGTACTTTTCTCTAGAACTTCCAAACAGCTAGAAAAAATGATATCTGAACTATGTATCGTCACTGAGAATATAGGGCTCAAACTCAACACATCAAAGACAAAAGTAACGTCAAACAGCACCAAAAATCCTATTGTAATAATACAGAACACGCTAGATTATGCAGAGAGCTACACTTATCTTGGCAAAGAAATATCTTTCAACAAATCGAGACACGTAGAAGAAGTTGAGAGAAGAATAAAAATGACGTGGAATAAGTTCTGGAGCCAGAAAGAAATCTTAAATTCTAAATTGCCCATCAAATTAAAAAAAAATGTTATGGACTCTAGCTTACTACCATGTCTAAGTTACGGCTCACAAACATGGATTTTTAATGAACACACCTGACACAAAATCCAAACAATACAACGCTCAATGGAACGAAGCATATTAAAGATCAAGCTAAAGGACAAACAAAAAAGTAACTCTATACGAATGAAAACCAAAGTTATAGATGCGGTATCATATACACAGAGCCTCAAGTGGAAATGGGCGGGCCACATAGCACGTTTACAGGACAAGAGATGGACCCAAAGACTTATGACATGGGCAGGCCCAGTGGGAAAGAGACCTAGAGGGCGTCCACAAGAACGCTGGGTGGACGATATAAAAAAAGCAGCCGGACCAGAATGGATGAAAAGAGCACAAGACCGGGACACATGGAAGATCTTGGAGGAGGCCTATACTCGAAAGGGGCCTTAGACTATATTAATTTAAAAATTTACCTACCAAAAAATGTGTTACACTGAACTGTTATTATTAGTCAAGGAAAATAAAAAGGCTTTATTATTATTATTATTATAAGAGTAGGATAACTTACTTACCTTTTCATTTTAAACTCATACTAACAATATTTTTTGTTAGTGTAATGTTTATCACTGAGTGCGTAACAACGAAATAAAGTAAAACTAAACAAACCCAAATAATAAAAGCAACGACATAAGCAAATCGGTGCATGATCTGAACCTAACCAGCGATTTTGCACGGGTAGAGCGCGGTAAGCGATGTGTGACGTCATCATCCCAAGCGAAGCTCCAAACGCGTTTCGAAATTGACTAAATAAAAACTTTAATAACTTCGTCATTTATTGTTGGATTTAAATAATTTAAAAAACAAATGGCTCAGAATGTTGTAGAGCGTACGTCATCATAATTAGAAATCAAATCGAGTTATGTGAATGATTCTCATTGCAATATATCTATCTGTTTATGCATTTTAAAACATTTTTAAAGCCTTTGGAAAACTGGGAAGGAAAACATTGTGAAAATCAGTAGGTATTTATGACAACAATTACAAGTACACCACATAATCACGTAGGTAAGAAAGTAGTCTCAGCGCTGAATACATTCGGCACACTGCTTCTTTTACTATCGTAAAAAGGTTTTTTTAGGGTTCTTAAGTCCAACAAGGAATCCTTATTGTTTCGCCATGTTCGTCTGTCTGTTAGCCCCTAATCAGAGCTCTTGCTCGCAGATAATTATTTTTATCAGTATAAACATTTAATTTTGCATTATAATACGTTAAACATTAAAACATAAAAAAAATATTAAGGTCAAATTCCCTACATGTAAAGTGAATGTTTTGAGTTATAACTAACTGTATTTTATGTATGTATGTATTGTATGTATGTATTTTACTAACGGTATTTCTAAATTATAGAACATATATGAAATATATAAGGTAAATTATCACATAGCCGTGATAATTTTTGGCAAGATTCGCAAGGCAAGACTTTAATAGATTACGAGTAACAGTCTGATATGTAAAACATTGAAAAAAATTACAGCTCCTTAGGTACTCAATTATTTTATGTTGTTAACTGTATATGGTATTGAATGGGTTAAAGGCCTGAACACTAGTTACTGACTTCGGGAGCCATCACTGTACGTGGTCCGACACGTTCTCGGCTGATAAATAAAAAAGAACACAACAAACTGGTTTAAAACTAACTAACAATCTTGGAAGACAACTAGATAGGCACATGTTACTTAAAATAGGAAATAGAAATAAATCAGGAACAATTTAGAGGGAGAAATGGTGTAACAATAGTGTAAACAATGATAGCTATTAGTGTAGCTAAACCTGTTTTGAAAAAGACTAATGTCTGAAAATAGGTGAAGTACCTCTGCTACAGGAAAAAAGCGCTACGGGGTCTACGGCGTAGACAGATCTACGGAAAAATACACAATAAAACAAACTAGGTACAATAATTTTGTTAGTTTTCGTATATAGGCACCGCATAGATAAATACTCGTATTATCTATAAGTAGGTATCTATATTATGTATTTATTTGTATTCCAGATACTTAGTCAAAGATGATTACACTGACTTCGTGTACACTACTAATTACTCTCCTATTATCTTCGGAGGTGATCGGAATCCGAGGATCCCTTATAAAATTGGATAATGCCGACCCTAAGGTATCGAATCAAGACTTATGCAATCAAGTTGTGATCGGGCATCGCGGCGCTAGTGGATATACTCCTGAGCACACCCTGGGATCATACGCACTCGCTATAACAATGGGCGCTGACTATGTGGAGCCAGATCTCGTCATGACCAAAGATGGATATCTGGTAGCCCGGCACGAGAACGAAATCAGTATGACCACCGATGTCGCGCAACACCCCGAATTTGAATCACGCCTCCGCACCCAAGCTATCGACGGTCACGAGCTGACTGGCTGGTTCACAGAGGACTTCACACTGAAAGAGCTGAAGACTCTTCGTGCTGTAGAGCGTATTCCTGAAATAAGACCAGGCAATGCACGGATGAACGGCTCGTTCCAAATACCCACATTCCAAGAAATTATAAAACTCGTCAAAAGCATGCAAAGGAGTCAAGGTCGAGTGATTGGTATCTATCCTGAAATCAAACACAGCACCCACTTCCAACGTTTAGGTCTATCCATGGAGGGGCCTGTGGTAGCAACCTTAATGATGAACGGTTACTGGAGTTCCAGGGATCCCGTTTACATCCAATCGTTTGAAGTTAGTAATCTCAAAAAACTTAGTCAGATCACGAACTTGAAGCTGATCCAGCTTTTTGATGAGAAGTCGATGCAACCATATGACCAGGAAGTTCTCGGCACGAACCTGACTTACGGCGATATGGCTACAGCTGAGGGTCTGAAAGAGGTAGCAATGTATGCATCAGCAGTTGGGCCGGATAAAACCTACATTATTCCTCGTGATGAGAACAACAGACTGGGTGCTGTTACTAGCTTTGTGGAAGACGCCCACGCAGCAGACCTGAAAGTACACCCCTACACATTCCGTGCTGAGAATACCTTCCTTCCGGTTGAGTTTCAGAGCGAGGATCCTTCACCGACCGCGATCGGAGACTTTGACAAAGAGCTACAAGCGTATTTCGCTGCTGGAGTGGATGGACTTTTCTCTGACCAACCGGATAGAGCAGTTCGAGCTCGAGGAAAGTGTCGAAACTAAGTACCTAGGTAGTATTAATTGATTTATTCTGTTGTTGTTGTTGTTGTATTATTCGGTAAGTACAATCGTTTTGCAAGTTGCTACATAGGTAGGTAATAGGTAAGTAAAAGGATGTCTTCGATCTACAATAAACAGGATTTTAAAGAAAGATACACAGAGGTTTTCTTCATTCACATTACCCTCAACACACACGAAAGAAGTGTCTAGCCAGCGCACTGTGTTTCGATTAGAACAAGCTAGCTGGACAAAAGTCATTGTTGAATTTCCCGGAATTTATTACATGAGCCCAGAACCCTAATTAACCCAATTCTAAGAATTGTTTTGCACTAATGTCAACAACTGATAAGGTAATGAGGGCAGTTTATTAAGAAAGGGTTAAAAATTTACCTACTTATTGCATTTTTGCGCCTACCGAAGTAACGTTATATGTCAGTGAGTTTAAGTTTTTTGAAAAATATTAGTGATGGATTTTCAAGTTCAAGGTATATGTACTTTTTAATTATAATTAGTTAGTTGATATAATTTAACCTTTTAAAGCACTTTTTCTTAATACAGCGAGAAAATATTGTGAAAATATATTATTGTATTCTTATAGAAATTATATATATTATAGCTATATGTATTGACTTTTGACTTTTTGTCATTTTAGCCTGCGCTCTTGAGTACAACTTTGATTTATTATCTAATTTCAGAATTATCAATCAGAATACGAATTCTCAGTATCAAAAATTTAGTTTTTTGATGAATGGCAGAAACATCCCAAAGAGCATAAAAATAGTAAACTTTATGGTTTTCTATCGATGAAAAATGGTTTTTCAAATATTGGAAGATTATCATCTAAAATAAAAGAAAAATGGGAAAGTTCTGGCAAGCACCGCGATCGCTTCCTGACTAAGAACTCTGATTGGTTGGCTGGGTATTTCACGTTGAAAGTATTCGTCCACCACTCAGCACCATCATCATCAGGAAACCCTTCCATTCCTGGGCGTCCATCAGTGGATTTCACTGAAGCCAGTGAAAAAACGAAAAGGAGGCGTGTGGAAAGAAGAGGCTTTGGCTTACTACGTAGATGCCAAATCTACAAGCCACGCATACAAACAAACCAGAAAATGGAGTATCAAAGCAGCATTTCCATCATTCTATAGTGTTAGGCAGGCAAAAATTGAGTGTTACCCTCCCGAGGAACAGATGATGGATGGATGGATGGATGGATACATACCTACTGCTCGTCGGTTTTTTGAGAATCCGGAACTGGCTTCAGATATAACAGGTGTAGATGCGACTCTTATTAAGAACTTTGGCACTATCTTTAGAACCTTGGCTTTGGGTTATAATATTGATGTTGATATATTTAATTCATTCACTCAGGACACAAAAAAATGTTATCTTAGTGTCATATAATAAAGATTGTAGAAGATACCGAGAGCACAATACTAGAAACAAATCACGTATTGCCACGAATAGGGATTTACTTAATGTTACTAATTACATCTGATCCTGTAATGAATGGTCCTAGAGAAATTCCCAAAAAACCGACAAGTAAACTGCCTTCTGAGGTTTTAGAATTGATAATACCACCCACTATTAATATAAGTCCTAGTATTAGTATTAGTATGGCAGATTATAATGTACAAGATTCTTCAGAAGCAGAATTTAGTGATGTAGAATAGACATCAAAATATATAATGTACTATTGTAGGTAGGTACTAACATATTTCTAAGTTGTATATCCTACTAATGTTATTATTAGTTGAAAACATATTTTTTTAAATAATAAGTTGATTATATATTTTATATTTATACTTTTAGCATTATATTTATATCAAAAAATATTGTTAACCAGTAGTACTGACCTCCCTTCATGTGCTATTGTATAATTAGTAGCTAAGTTATTAGTAGTTGAGTATTTTATGACTGTTGCTAATCATTTTTTTATTGTTATTTTTCTACCTGTCTCAATATACGAAATATCTATTGTTATTTTTTGTTTTGTTGGTACACGTGACCCTACCTACTTTTATTTGGGTGTTTTGTGCTGAACCCGGATTAAAACATCATAAGAAAGCCGTACGAGGTACGAGGCAAAATACCATAAATAATTGTGTCCAGCTAGCTTGTTCTAATCGAAACACTGTGCAGCCGCATAAAGCGGAACTAAGATATTTATGATACTTTGTATATACTCAAAAATAGATGGCGGTGTTAAAACTGCTACTTTGACATTATCTGACAACTACATGTTGCACAAATGACAGTAGACATTGACAAATAAATATTTACAAGAACAAAAAAGATCCGTCACCCGTCTGTCAGCCAGCTTCAGATCTTCAGTCAACTTTTGATCGTTGTTATTTTCACATTATTAGTAAAATTTGATATAAAATGAGATAGCAATGTGAGCAATATTACAAGTAATAATCCCCGCAATGATAAGACAATCTCTTAAATATAGGAAGACATTAACTGTCGTTGGCGGCTTATCTCTAGGTGAGTACGTTTGATGTTGTTTATAGGTTTCACAACTCGGTATTTTACTGCAATTTATAACATTACTTGAATAACAAATGCTGTTTATGCTTTGAAATTTTGTTATCATAATGTTGGTTGTGAGTCTTATTCAATCATACATATTAGTTGTGATAAGTTTACTAAATGTAACAGGTTATACCAACTGAAACCTTGTCGGTTTTCCTTACACATACTGTTACATTCGCCTCTTTTGAAATTCTACTTTAACCGTCAACTTGCTTTAATAACCTGAATCGTCACTCGTGGTACATATTACTTATTAGTTGACAACCTACCTCTGGACTCTAAATACTTATTGCATTCTGAAATCTTATTCCCTTTAGTAATAGAAAATGGATTAAACCATTAATGAAACATCCAACCTTTTATATATGTGTGCATACACACCTTGTATGTAGTTTTAAAATAATGTATTGACTAACTTGCTTATAATATAATTAAAATTAATATGAATTACATTTTTCCAGTCCTTATTGTGTTTTTGGTTCTCTCAAGAGAAAACAATGACACCAAAAAGTACCCTCTAAAAATATCTGATGACTACAGAGATCTGACATACAGAGATAATTTAAAAGAAGAAAATTACGCTCATTTAATCAAGATGGCCAATCATGACAGTTCTAACCATGACAGTACTAAGAAAGAGTTGCAAGAAACTAAGGCAAAATTGGAAGCATTGGAAAAAAAGATTGCTATATTAGAGGGACGCATACCAGAAAAATATCCAAATGTTAAGTTTTTAGGTGTTAAGGAGAGGAAAAGGATATTAGTAAGTATTCACAAATACTAATTCATATTAAATAAAGAAAATCTACTATATTATATTTCAGTTAGAAATTAAACTTAGTGTTTGTTCAAAATCAATAAAAGGAAAAATGTCACAGTTCAAAATCTATACATAGAATGAAAAGATACCATTGTTATGTAGGTCACCCAGGCTTTATAAAAAATAAGTAAATAATGCGGGACATTTGTCACTGCATCATCTGGCTCCAAGGTAAACCAGAGCTTGTGTTATGGGTACCGCATGACTGATATACTACTTATATACTTTTTTTGTAAATACATATTATCACCCATACCCGAGATAAATAATTGCAGCAGGAATTGAACCCACAACCTTCAGCATCTCAGCCAGATGTTATCGGACAGAGGGATTACCGGACATAGTTACCTAAAAAAAGAGAACATGATTTTTCAATGACATAAATATTAATTAATCATTGTTCTATTTTTAGGTGACTGGAGGAGCAGGATTTGTCGGTTCCCACTTGGTGGACATCCTCATGATGCAAGGCCATGAAGTCATTGTAGTTGACAATTTCTTTACTGGGCGCAAACGCAATGTTGAACACTGGTTTGGCCATCGTAACTTTGAAATGATACATCATGATATTGTAAACCCACTTTATGTAGAGGTATGTAATTATTCAACTTGTAATGAAAGAAAGAAAGAATTAAAGAATAGAGTTTATTTGACAGCACAGAGCAAAACGGTAGACAGGTACAATGATAACATAAATCGTTTACAGTGAAGAAAGGTATACTTAAAACACATTACCTATCCCCAACTACTTAGGGAAGGCCATTCATTGGCTCAACTAGTACCGTTGTAGTAACATATACATTTCATATCACTAGTTTAAAATCTTAAATGGCGGTTTTTTCATTTACACATGTTCATATTTTTCATCTTAGACACTACTATTATATATATATAGATTTATAGTGTGAGTTTTATCGAGTTATTTATAGAGTGTATAGTTTTAGTATTACTTATTTTATTAGTTTCTGAAACAGGTGCTGTTGGTAACACAGTCTCTGTATTGAATAGTTAAATGCTTAGTACCTACTATCCCACTAATCTAATGAGTTAGACTTGAAAGAAATTCAATAGAAATTCAAATTCAAAATTCAATTCACACTCGCTCTGCACAGGAATGAAAAAACCCCAACACTGCAAACAGGAACATTTGTATCGAACTTCTCTGCACACTTGTTGCTTCATTGAGTGCTGAAATTTATATTTGTGATGTAATAGGTTTGACTTTGCAGAAATTCATTACAAAATATTGAATAGGTAGATTTTGATGGTAGATTAATGGATTTCTGCAAAGTCAGAATGATCTAACACAGATTATGGGTTTTTTTATTTTTCCCTTTTGATATCTGCAATCGGCTGTATAGCCATAATCAGATCCTTTTGTTGGAGTCATCATTGTTTTGGGGCGCCCTTCCATTGAGTGGCACCACACTGGCTTTTAGATAGTCAGCTTCTCATGTCCAGGTTTAGTACCTGCCATCTCTTTAGGCGATTTACGCTCTCTCCGTTATTTAGGAGGTTCTGGGCTAGTGTGTTTGTGTGTATTCTTAGTCTTTCCTTGTATTTTATTGCATATTTCCAGACTTCTTCCTTGACGGTTGCTATTTCCAGGTATTCATGTATTTCGGTGTTTCTTACAAACCAGTGTGCTTTGGAGATGGTTCTTAGAGCTAGGTTTTGGAACCTTTGGAGGATCTCGATGTTTGAGTTACTGGCTGTTCCCCAGAGTTCAATGCCATACGTCCATATTGGCTTTATTATAGCCTTGTAGACTATCTGTTTGTTGCTGATTGATAGTTGGGATTGGCGGCCAAGTAGCCAGGAGAATCCCTTGAATTACATATTGGCTTCGGTTCTTTTGGCTTTTATGTGGTTGGCCCAAGTTAATCTTCTGTCCAAGTGTAATCCCAGGTATTTGACGGTGTTGTTACTTGGTAGCGTTTTGTTTTCCATACAAACTGGTGGACAGTCCCCTTTCCGGAGCGTGTATGTAACTTGTGTTGATTTTGCCACATTAGGTTTGATTCTCCACTTTTTTAGCCACAAGTCTATTTTGTGAAGCTGTTCCTGCAGTCTCTGCGAGGCTTTATTTGGGTCCTTGTCACTAGCGAGACATGCGGTATCGTCTGCATATGTTGCCGTTACAACGTTGTCTGTTTCTGGTAGGTCTGCAGTGAATATAGAGTAAAGTACCGGGCCGAGTACCGATCCCTGCGGGACTGAGGCCGTTACATATCGTACAGGTTCGAATAGTCTTCCTCATACTTGACCTGGAATTTTCTCTGGGTCAAGTAAGATTTTATGATCATGTAAAATGAGTTCGGTACTAAAGTTTTTACTTTGTAAATGAGTACTTTATGCCAGACTTTATCAAACGCCTGTTAGATGTCTAAGAACACCGCCGAGCAGTACTCTTTCTTCTCTAATGTCTGCCTGATTTTGTGAACCACTCGGTGTACCTGTTCTACAGTTGCATGTTTTTCTCTAAATCCAAAATGATGATCAGGTATGATTTTAGATTCCTCCAGTACTGGTTTAAGCCTGGTCAGTAATAATTTTTCAAATACTTTTGACAGTAATGGTAGGAGACTGATAGGTCTATATGAGCCGGGTTCTGTAGGTGGTTTCCCAGGCTTAGAAATCATGCAAATTTGGGATATTTTCCAGAGTTTTGGGAAATAGTGTGTTTTAAGGATGGCGTTAAACAGCATAGTCAAGAAAACTATGACTTTTCTTGGTAGTTGTTTGAGGACTTCAGCTGTTATTAGATCAAAACCTGGGGCTTTTTTGTTTTTGAGATTTCGTATGATCTATGCAAGTTCCTTAGGGGTGACAAGTGTCAACTATGGAGATAGCTGTTGGTCACTGTTGATAACTCGATCCACTTCTTCTTCGAACTCTACCATTGTGGACTGATTAGGAGTGAAGACGTCGCTTAGGTGTTTGGCAAATAGTTCTGCTTTTTCACTTCCTGTTCAAGCTAACGATCTTCGGGCGACTTCCTAATAGGTGGAACGTGGAGATTTGGCCTTTTGAAGTTCTTAGTTATTTTCCATAACGAGTAGTCATCTCTTTTATATGTTGATAATGTTGATAATTTCTGCTAGAACGATGTGTTATTGTTCTCTGCAATCATTTCTTTAAGCTCGCTAGATATTTTGTTGTACTCCGTCCTATCAGCGTCAGACCTACTTTCATGCAATCGTCTTCGTGTTTTACGTTTTTCTTCTAGCTTGTAGCGTATGTCCATTGGTATATTATTATTTTGTGTTAAGCAGCCTATCGAGGGAGTAGAGCGCCACGCAGCAACTTGTATAAGGTTTGTGATGTAGAAGGTTGCTTCATCTATATCTTCTTCTGTCTCGAGTTTAATCTTCAGGTTTGTTTCTTCCTCTAGGTATTCAGCAAAGGATTCCCAGCCTGTTTTTCGGTTATATAGTGTAGCTCTTTGAGTTCGGTGTATTGCAGTCACGCTAAATGTAGCTATGACCGGTGTGTGGTCGGAGACACTGTCGAGTGATGATTCGATATCAAAGTATATCTCGGATAAGCCTTTTATAATGAAAAAATCTAGGAGATCGGGTATTCTGTTAGCATCGGTTGGCCAATAAGTTGGTTTGTTAGTTCCTAGAGTAGTGAGTTTAAATTTGTCAACGCTTTTCTTCAGTTCCCTTCCTTCAGTAGTGGTCAGTCGTGATCCCCACTAAGTATGTTTGCAGTTCCAGTCGCCACCACTTATAAATCTGTTTCCCAGGTTGTGGAAGTAGCTATCGAGCATGTGTTGCTTCAGGTTAGGTTTTGGTGGGCAATAAATGGCGCTTTTGTTAATAGGCCCCATATTGTGCTCGTTTATGGTGATAGTGCTGGCCTGCATCCAGTCCTCCTGGAGCACGCTATGTATGTGATGTTTAATATTGTTCTTAATTATTATCGCAGACCCTCCATGTGATGTGCTGTCTGGGTGGTTGGCATTATAAAAGCAATAGTTATCAAATCTAATACCAGTTCGATCGTTGAGGTGAGTTTCCGAAATTAGTGCAATCCACTCCACTCCACTTTGTTTGCTTTTAGTAGTACTTCAAGTTCTTGTTTATTTGGCGTAAAGCCATTGATATTCCAGGTAGCGATACGTAACGACATCATTGTAGTAGTTTGCCTCATCATGAACCTCATCATGACACTCATCAGTGTCATGATGAGGTTCATCATTGTACTGAACTGAGAAATAAGTTGGTCCATTCTTTCATTCTGTTTTTTTATAAGTTCTTCTAGGTAGTAGTACCGATGTTCTTGTGTCTGGCTATAAATTCTATCATTTCTCAAATGATATGTTCTTGCTGACTCTCGGTCAGCGTGATCTTTTGTATTTGTTCTTTGTGACTCGGTATCGTCAGCGTGTCTTTTTGGTAAAGGTCTTTGTGTTTCTATCGGTTTATTTCTCGGGTATTTACCTTGTGGTTTTTCGATGTACTCAGTGTTTTCTGAGTAGTTATAAGGCTTTGGCCTGTTTTTAACTACTTCACTGTATTGTTGTAGGCTTTCCATCACAGTTAAGTGTTTTCTTTTTGGTTGGGTAGCCCCAGTTTTCTTTACCTTTTCTTCAGAAGTATTTGTCTGCTCTTTTTCGGCACCAGATCCTTTTTCTCTTTCTCTAGAGGCGGTTCTTGGCTTGGACTGTGATGGTCTGTGTCCTGCCAGCTTTCTGGCCATAACCTCTTTGTATACTTGGCATCCCTTATAACTAGCAGGATGGCTTCCTGAGCATACAGAGCAAACTGCCGGTGTGTTTACATCCATTGTGCACTGGGTTGTCTTATGTGCGCCAGCACATTTCACACATCTGTATGGCCGCATACAGTTATTTTTACTGTGCCCATATTGCTGGCATCTTTTGCATTGTACCACTGAGTTTTTTCTAACTGGGTCTTCTATTATAACTTTTTGGTTGAATATACTAATTTAATATACTTTTATATCTTTCACCAGTTTATTTTTATCGCCAGGTACAATATTAACAAAGAAGGTGTTTAGAGGTTCCTTGGTTCCTCGCCTGCGGGCTGTTATTATTTCACCTTGGACCGCATTACCTGTTTGCTTTATTGCTTCTATAATAGCTTCTTTAGGAGTGCTAAAATGCAGATGTTTGATAACAATTCTCATACATTTCTGGTCTTTTCAGGTAAAGGTGTAGCCTATTAATCCCTTAGTTCTTATATGTTCTATTAAAGTCTTGTATTTATCGACTGAATTAGAGGAAATAATCAATAGATTTTTTGAAATTATTTTAATAGTGTAGTCGTCCTTTTCTATGACTTCTTATACAAGTTGTGCTAATTTCGCCAGTTCATCGACTCCATATAGGATTATTGGTGGTGGTTTATTTGTCTTTTTGCTTGTTTTTTGTTCCTCTTCTACTTCTAGTAGTGAGAAGCTGTTGCTTGTTTGTATATCTGGGGCGTTATAATGATCAGTGTTATGTATTCCTCTGTGTTCGTTTACGTTTCTTTCTCTTCGTTGTGTTCTTTTGGCTTGGCTCAGTTTTTGTTCTTTGTCATCCTCAGGTGATCGGTTTCTTTTTTGGTGCGGTACTCGTTGCCATGGTACACTTGTATTGTACTGGTTTGTTTGGTCTTTTCCTGCTGATTCAGTGCTATCTTTTCTTTGGCTTCTGTCCGTGGCATCGCTAAGAGAAGCTGATCTTTGCCGGTTGAACAGTCCTGGGTGGAAAAGCTGTTGCGTTAATACTTTAGGCCTGTGTGGCCCTACTCCTTCGACCGTCTGGTTAAGCAATCCTTTGCCCCCCCCCCCCCTCCCCAGAATACGTGGGGCAGCCCGAGCTAGGCTCTTGTAAGTTTTGCTTCCATCTTCGGTGTAATATTTCCATTCGGTGTTGTCTTCCCCTAGTCTGTTTGTCCGGTTATAGCGCCAGATACTCGCTTTCGCTCTATATACTTAGCTACTGCAGTCCCGAGGTAGATGTTATGTGCGGGACTCGTATTAGACTGCAGCATTGCCCAGGGAGGACGACCCACAGAGGTGTAGCTTGTGGGCCCATCAGTATACCGCGGCGGCAGTATAAGGATGGCGTGGACGTGTATATAGAGCTTTTGGTGCGCGCCTGATAGCCTAGCCTGCACTCGTAGACGTACGCTACGGCATTCTTTTTAAGAACATGTTCCTGACAAGAGTATGTTCCACTAAGGCCTACACCAACCCCCCCCCCCCCCTGATTATTATGATTATGGGTAACAATTATTTGATTATATCTTTTTATCTTTTCAGGCTGATGAAATTTACCACTTAGCTAGTCCAGCAAGTCCACCACATTACATGCTAAATCCTGTAAAAACGATTAAAACAAATACTCTAGGAACTATTAATATGTTAGGTAAGTAAAGATCAAGTGCCAATTACAATAATTGCAGTGTTGTGCATGTCAAATGAATACTATAATGTTTATCTACACTTGCAAATTTTTTAAGAGTTATTTGTCTGATTATAGGTACTTACTTTAAATATAAGCCCGAAATGGTTGGTCGGTTGGAACCGATTGTGTGTTTCATAGACGACTTTAACTTCAGGTTTAGCTCGCAGAGTTGGTGCGAAAATATTAATAGCGAGCACGTCTGAGGTATACGGCGACCCAATGGTCCACCCGCAGCCTGAATCTTACTGGGGACATGTAAATCCTATAGGTAAGTCATCATCTTCCCTTATCCCACTATATGGTGCGGCCACAACAGGTTCCTCTACCTACTACCTACTTGTTTCATACATATACCATCTTTTATTAGGCTTACCTCTACCCAATATATTCATTACCTTTCTTGTGACATGTCTTTCTTCCCCCTTTTACTCTTCAACTTTTCTGTCACTGACGATACTTTGAAACTTCCTCTGATATTCTCATTCTTTATTTTGATCCATCCTCGTCACTCCGCACATCCATCATAACAATTGCATCGCCGTCGCATGCACTTTTCTTACATCCGTCACTTTAGTTTCCCAACACTCCGATCCATACAACAGGTCTAATAATCGTCTATTAGAATTTTCCCCTTAGAAGTTGGTTTTCAAATTATACTCTCTGTCAATAACGTTTCATACGCTATCCATACTTTATACTAAAACTAGCTGTTGCTCGCGACTTCGTCCGCATTTTTTTTGAAAGGAATTGTAGCTAAATCCTTCCCCAGGATGCAATTTATCTCCTTGCCAAATTTTATTAATAAGTTTTCAACCAATCACTCCCATTAAAAAGTTTTGTACAAATATTGACACCACTTTTACTCCTTTATGAGAGTTATTATGAAAAATCCTGAAAAACGTGTCCATTTTTTTTATGCATTTTAAGTATCCAAACCAAGTTTCTAAGAAATCCCACCACCTGTTAAAAAGATTTCATACAAACTTTGACACCCTAATTTACCCCTTTGTTAGAAAAATTCTGAAGTACGTGTCCATTTATTTTGCATTTTATTTATTCATATCAAATTTCAAGCAAATCGCATTACGCGTTAAAAAGTTTCATACATTAATTTTCACCCCTTTTCACCCTCTTAGGGTTGAATTTCAAAAAATCCCGCCCTAGTGGGTGGTTTTGCTGTAAAAGAAAGCTACCTTCTAAATTTCAGCTCTCTAGCTTGAGCGGTTTCGGCTCGGCGATGATGAATCAGTCAGTCAGGTTAAGCTCTTTTATAGGTACCTATCACTACATAGTATAAAACAAAGTCGCTTCCTGTTGCTGTCTGTCCCTATGTATGCTTAGATCTTTAAAACTACGCAACGGATTTTGATGTGTTTTTTTTAATAGATAGATTGATTCAAAAGGAAGGTTTATGTATGATACATGCATAATATAGTAGAGAAACACTGATAATTTTAAAGGTTTCTAATGTGATGTCGTAAATAAACACATTTTTTTGCTCTTACATTGCAAACGCTGGCTGAACCCTACGAGATATATCAAAATAATGTACTACAGTATTGTACACCTTAAAAAGGTCTACAAAAAAGTCCGCGATGGTATATGTCTATCTCTTAGATAACGTTTTACATAAAGATATTCTGTAGTATATTTAGTATTAGCATTGCACCCGTGCGAAGCCAGGGCACGTCGCTTGTAGATTATAAAATCGAAAATGTCTGTCTTACCTTGAACGGCTTAACGGCTAACAGCTTAACGGATCTTGATGAAATTCGGTAGATAAGTTGTGAATCTTGGAAAAGGACATAGGCTTCATTTTATGTAGCTGCTGTTAGAAGCTGGTTGTTAACGGCGGACAGCGTGTAAGGTTCCGTGATACGATTTCTTGTCTGGTTCCACAGATATATTGCTTCTGCATCTCTTAGTAACCGCGCTATTTCATATTCAATCGCTTTGGTTACTATATACGACCTCTGTGGAGCAGTGGGCGAAGGCCTGCCTGAGATGCAGAAGGTTGCGGGTCCGATACCGCCGCGTGACAAATGTTTGTATGATCTGCAAGTATTTGTCTCGGGTCTGTGTATTTTTCTATGTATAAAATGTATGTATTTACAAAAAAAAGTATATAAGTAGTATATCAGTCATGTGGTACATAATACAAGCTCTGCTTACTTTGGGGCTAGATGGCGCTGTGTTAAATGTCCGGCATTATTTATTTATTTATACATGTACTTAAGTCTGCTATTATAATAGACAAAGCTTTTTTTATAACTACATACAATGATTAATTTCAGGTCCAAGAGCGTGCTACGACGAAGGGAAGCGAGTAGCGGAAACCTTAGCGTACTCTTACGCGAAACAAGAGAATGTATCCGTAAGAGTAGCCCGAATCTTCAACACGTACGGACCGCGGATGCACGTGTCTGACGGACGTGTTGTATCAAATTTTGTTCTCCAGGCCTTGCAGAACTTGACCATAACTGTGAGTTATCGGAATTAGTACATTATTTAGTTCTGTAGTCATGTGATCCCGTCCTTTTTACAATAATGTATGGTAGATACTTAACTACTTCAAAGATTACACTCTTAGTGTCAAGTAGTTTTGTGCAATTGTTTGTTTCCCTTTATCTAGCTACCTACAGCATATCACTTAGGTTATTGTGATCTCAATAAGAGCCGCATTATACTTCTACGACCTCTGTGGCGCAGTAGACAAAGGTCTACCTGAGACGCATAATGTTGCGAGTTCGACAAATGTTTGTAAGGTCTGCAAATAGTTGCTTAGGGTCTGTGTGTTTTTCTATGTATAATATTTATGTATTTACAAAAAACACAAGCTCAGCTTACTTTGGCGCTGGATGTAAAATATCCAGGATTATTTATATATTTATTTATACGTTTAATATTATGCTAACTTAAATTTTGTATGTGAAAGGAAATGGTCAGTTTTGTCACGAAGATTTAACGTATGCTACAAACCGATGATTTATTAAATCGGGCTTAGAACTACATTTTAAATTAGACATAGAACTACATAGCTTTTGTCTGTTTTCGGCTACGGCTGGTTTTATTTACAGGGCCTTGGGTGCCCCAATATGACTAATGTACCCAACTTCTGCGGTGAACTAATCTATTGAATTGTTTCTCTGGTTGTTTCAGGTGTATGGTAATGGAAAGCAGACGCGTTCGTTCTGCTACGTGTCAGATCTCGTGGATGGACTGCTAGCTCTTATGTCTTCTAGTTATACGTTACCCGTAAATATTGGGAATCCTGTAGAGCACACTATAGAAGGTAAGTGTTTGTTTTCAACTATTATTTTGATGAATGATAAATAATGTCGGACATTTGACACAGCATCATCTGGCCCAAAGTAAGCAGAGCTTGTGTTATGGGTGCCACATGACTGATATACAACTTATATACTTTTTTTGTGTTAATACATACATATTATACATAGAATTACCCAGACCAGAGACAAATATTTGCAGATCATACAAACATTTGTGCCGCGGCGGGAATCGAACCCGCAACCTTCTACGTCTGAGCCGGACCTTAGCCCCTCTGCGCCAGGTCAAATTGCGGTGAATTGAAATTATATCGTACTAAACAAGTACAGTGGAAGACAGTAAATAATGTTTTTAACGACAGAGTGTAAACCTGTCGAAACGTCGGGAAAAATAGGTAAATAAACGCGATAAATACCCGTAAATATTTATAATAATCGAAGACAGTAATTTGATACTTGATCGAGGTCGAGGTGGGCGATTAGGTATTTATCCACTCGGCCGTGGGCGCATTCTTTCCACTGTACTGGATACGATCAAAGTGTTTATTATACGTAACGAGTACATGGAGGTACATAGTGCCCTCGGCCAAGTACATAAACACACCTACTCAACTCTCGAGACAGTAATGCGATTGGCCGTGGCGTGGGCACTGTCTCACCACTGTACTTGATACGCGTAAGGTGTTAACTACACGTAACAAGTGCCTACAATGACGAGACAGTAAAATGTAGAGTAGGCGTGTTTATGCACTCGACCGAGAGCACGCTTTCTCTCCATGTACTTGTTACGTGTAATCCACCCAATTACATCTTTTATCATCTGAAATAGGTTTTTTAAAAAAATTCACTGCTATAACATTAGAAAAGTTATTTAATGAAAGTGTTGTTCGCTGATGTCATATTTAAATTTGGAAAGAGAGGTCAAAAATATGTATGTAACATAAAAAACAAATAATTATTAAATTTCATGGAACGGTTAATAAAAGTGTTTGAGGCGTAATTTGTAAGAATTTGTTGTTGGATTTGGTGTTGGTTGGAATGTGTTGTTCTTTCTAGAATTAAGTCTGGGACATCGAAAGCTTAATTTACCTAATAAATAATTTACGTTAACTTGTGTTTTCAGAATTTGCTGTGATAATAAAAAATCTAGTCCCCGGGTGCCGCAGTACTGTGGCGACCGGCGCGGCGGTGGAAGACGACCCGCAGCGCAGACGGCCAGATATCGCTCTAGCCAAGTCGCAACTACACTGGGAACCAAAAGTTAGTACACTACCACTTTGCGGATCCTTACCTGTTTTTTTTTTTCTTTTCTTTTTATAATGGCATTTGTCTTGTCGACAATTCTGCTTGTGTCAAGTGATTGTTTGATAATAAAGTCTTAGTCGATGGTAATTTGTCAATAATTCTAAACGGCATCGCGGAATGGCCGTCTAGATTTTTCTCGGGATTCTTCGTCGTTCAAATCACATTGCACCATAATACACTTATAATTTAATTTTCCATACTTGTTCTATGTAGTCACAATTTATTCATTAACACATTCACTGCCACTGACACGCCTCGCGTGTTCAGGCTAATCTAAGTCTCTACGCCAAGAACACGCCAGGCGTGTTTTGAATGTTTCGGTTATATTTCCAAAACTAGGCCAGATTTTCTGTTCAAATTTTTAGTGAATCATTTTTAAAGGATAGGCTATGGCATATTGAAGCGGTTCCCTAAAAAAACTAGTTAGATTTTTTTACGAAAAATAGGTATTTTGTAGTGCTCTCGGCACGCACACGCTAGGTGTGTTCACTTACTGAAGCTACCCTTAGGATCCCAAACTTTTTTATTCTATTAAACGCTTCGCTAATTTCAGAGTTATAAGCTTGCGATATGAGATTTTTAACCAGTATTTGATGACAAAACGGAATGTCATAATTTATCGGACCGTTGTTTTTACCGTATACAGTACTGTGTCATGTATGAATAAATAATAAATAAATAAATAATGCCGGACATTTCACACAGCACCTATCCGATGTATATCTTTATATAGTTATACATACACACACAGTGACATACACACGTACAGTAAAATTATCTCTATTATATAAAAATCAATTGCTGTTCGTTTGTCTCGCTAAAAATTTTGTCATCTTTAATATCTTCCGTTTCCGGTACAAATTTAACTTTTCCTGAAAAAAAGATAAGAAATCAATTTATTAAATTTGAATATTTTGAATTTAATTTATTCTTATGTAATTAGGTAAGGCCAATCAACCAACATTACGATAATACGACATAAATAACGTAAACAAACTTTCTGCAGTTCAAAGCTTTTTATCGGTTTAATAATTTAGATGAATTCACTCATATAAGACTGAAAATATGTTTAAATATGATTGTCACTCAATATATTATTAAAACAAATGTACTTGCACTGTTAACAATGCCAATGTTACAGTTCACAATAAAACTTTATTCTTTTATGCATGGGAATTTTAGTAAAAAAAGTTTGAGAACCTTAAATTACGTTATAATAAATTTACTTACTAAAATCTATTTTCCAAGCTATGCCGCGAGCACGCCTAGCGTGTCCGCGGTTTTATACGGCGACATCTCGATAAACTTCAAGAAAATCGTGGTGGCAGTGAATGAGTTAAAATTCCACTAAGATTACTGAACAAAACATGCAATAAAACGAGAACAAATATTAAGTAGTCAAAAGTCAAAACATTTTTTATTCAATAAAATCACAAGGACCACTTTGAGCCGTCTTCTTACTAGCTAATGAATCTAGGTGCCGGTTCCTCCTAACGTAGAGTGACGTCGCAGACGCGGAACAGTTCGTTTGTGTTCGTAACAATAAATTTATTGCGATTTATTTACCGAATTAAATACACCATAGTTTCGTGCATTGGAAGGCTTGTTGCTTGGAGCGTGCGTTTGAATGTGGACATAACACCGGAGGCCCTAGAACACTTCCTAAATTGTTAAAAAGTTAAGTTTCATTCTGTTTCATTCTGTTTTTTTTTTTATGTACTGAGTGGGTAGAAATGTGTTTATAGTGTATTTGTTCTACACGGCGTTACCATTGTGTAGTCTATCTGCCGTCGAGTTGCAGCATAAATATACGTCAAAATATTGACATTGACGTCTATGTTGGACTTTTCCCGGGCTTTTGACTCTATAAGCATTCCCCTTCTTATCTCAAAGCTAGCTTACTATGGCATGGACACTGTTTCTGTGAACTGGTTCTCAAGCTATTTAAAATGAGGCAACAATGTGTAGAGCTGAATTTGTGTAATGGAAAAACGCTTAGATCCACATTTCAGCCAGTCTCTAGGGGTGTGCCACAAGGATCCATACTTGGACCTATTCTCTTTATCTTGTATAGTGCCGATATAATTGAAGCTTTTACTGTTGAGGAATGTTGAGGAGACTAAAAGTCTTGGACTTATCTTGGATAAGCACCTACATTTCGAAAGTCACATAGCGGAGTGTGCCTGTAATTGCTTCTATCGGCTAAAAACGTTATATAATATTCGTCCGTTTCTGAGTGAAGAAGTGCGTATTGCGCTGTGTGAATCCTTAATCTTATCCAAGCTTAATTATTGTGATGTGGTGTATGGCTCTTGCTTGTTGGCTAAGACTGAGCGGTTGGTTCAGCGTGTGCAAAACGCTTGCGCACGCTTCTGTTTTTCTATTCCCCCAAGAACGCATATCACCCCATATTTAAACTCCTCAAAGTTATTAAAAATGAAAGCGCGTAGAAGCCTTCACCTTGCATCCATACTTTTTGGTGTTATTGCCTACAGGTTTCCCCCTTATCTTTTTACCAAGTTGAATTGGGCCCAAGAACAATTTCGTTATAATAGGAGAGCTTGTGCTAGTGTGTTTGTTACGCCGAGGCACAAATCTGTAGAATTTCGCGGATCCTTTAGATTTGCTGCCTCAAGATGCTGGAATGACCTTCCGCGGCCGATTCGAGCCTTAAAAACATTATATACATTTAAGAATACACTCAAAGAAAAACTACTATCTTTCCAAAAAAGCTCATAATTTATTTTACTCACGTCTATCGGTGCCATTGACTGTCCCGGCATACGCAGTAAATTGTCCTTTTCTTTCTTTTTTGTATAAAGTGAAACGAGCACATAAATAAGTCATCCGTCTCTATTAGTTGGTTTTTTCTCCATCGGCCTTTATTTTTCACTAGACATTAACTTTTTAAACGAGTAACATAATGTACCTAATTACTTTATTTTATTTATTACATTTTCCAACAAAATTAAATCATGACCTTATTTGAACTACTCAATTAATTTGTTGATAATTATTTGATTCGTTCGGTTATATATCACATAGGGATTGTTTTGCGTTTCTGCTGTCATTCTTTTTTAGGCCCTGTTTGAAAACCAGCGCTGCTTCTCACAAGTGTGTGAAGCTGCAATTATGCTGAGACTGGACCTGTTTGGCCCCACACGACACAGAGGGGACTAATTAGCACAAAACTATAGCAATTTATTACTTACTGTTTTATTATTATTATTTTTTATATTTTTTATTTTCTCTTGTTTTGTTTCTGTTGTCTGTTATTTCTTTATCTACAATGTTAGCTTTGTTATGTCTAGTGTTTTGTGTTCTCTGTGTATTGTGTGTCAAATAAACAATTTCTATTCTATTCTATTCTAACCCTAAATAAATTCTAAATAATCTGTTATTTTATTGTCTCGACGGGATCTGCTTTCCGGCATATCGAAGGTTAAGACAAGGATTACTTTGGCCTTGATTCTGTTGCTTCGCCGGGCTAACTCGAGTTTTGTAAAATACGAACGATGTTATTTTTGTTGGCACCACAATCAGAATTTGAGTAACATTTTTAACTCTTCAAGTCCCGAAGTCCCGATATCGTGTCAAGAACAATAGAAAAATAGTTGTCTGCAAAGAGTTAATTAACGCATTTTGAATTCAGTAAATTGACGTGTTTTAGCTCATTGTAGTTAGCACGTAAATTGGTGCTGAATAAAACCGCGGAATATTAATCAAATAAAAGAATAATGTAAATTTAAACTTATTTTTACTTTAGTGTGAGCACAGATAACATAATACTATACTAGTACAGATGCATCATCCCATACAACGAAACGACCTCAACGAAGTACTAACAATTGCCACCAAAGAATCGACGAAATCATAGAATTTTGTAAATATAAGAAAACTTGTTATAAAAAGCTTGTATTTCATTTTCCCATCCTTATAGTATTTAATCAAATTGGAAAATACTTTTATCAGGACCTAATTTAGATTTTTCATAAACATCAATAACAAATCGATACATGTAATGCCATCTATTGGTATTTATTTGAACCATTTTTCTTTTGTTAGGGATTTTTCTCTTGCCCCATAGTGTGAGCAAATAAATCTTTTGTATTTTACGAAATGTTATCTAGTCCGGCGTAAAACCGTAACCGTATTATCTAAATTCGTAAAGCCGATCATTGCTACTAATTTTACTTGTTTGCAATTCGTCAAAATTATAATGCTTCGCACTGTCATATCAAACTAATTAAAGAATTTAAAGAACTAATAGCGCATATCAATAACGCGCAAAATCTAGATTGTGTTTGGATAATCAGTTTAAATCAGTCAATCAGATAGGTCGGTTCGTTTTGAGAGTTGAGTCGTTGCGACCTTTTAGACGAGTTACCCTGTAGGTACCTCCTTTTAATTAACAAAAATAATACATCCAAATGTAGAAGTAACCCGCTTTCTGCATAAATCTTGCTCACTGCAGCGAATGGACGAGGGTAGACGATTTTTCTATTAGTACTGGTATAGCATCAAGACACAGCCGTTAGAGATATCATTATTCACATTTGAGATCTTCATTATAGAGATTATATTACGCTTATTATTAGCTGAAACTGTTGACAACATAATTTTCACTAAAAACGAGATATTTATTATATGAGTTTATATTTCTCTTGACAAGAACTTGACAGGTGGCCCCTTGTTTCAGATATCCTTACAAGAAGGACTTCAGAGAACTATTGACTATTTCAAAGAGGAACTATCAAGGACTACTTTTTACAACAATCAGACATACATGGATGTGAAAACTAAAAATCACAATTAGTTTCATTTTAAGACTGATGTGATTGATAACAGATAAGAGTGCCAGTGACCGTGAATAGCAATAGGACGCTTCGATGCACTAAAAAAACGTTTTAGGTATTGCGTTTGCATCATTTGCTACTGGTCTAGGATGCCTGAAGAGTAATATATTTAATTATTCGAATGCCATTTATTTTATGATTTATATTTTTGTGTTTTATTTGTACTCTAGGGACATTGTATTGAATGTTTTCTAATTTGTTTTTTGAAAGTCTATTGTAATAAATAATCATGCACTGTTTATTCAATGTTTTATTTATTAAGGGCTTTACTTATATGAGGTCCTTACATATTAAATTGGCGTTTTGTATGGGAGGAATACAAAGTAGTTTTTTGTAAAACATATTTAATTATTCAAAGTATGCCATTGTTACCATTGTTATCTATGCACTTTTGCCATCTCATAGGTAGTTCATTGATCCCTTTACTAAAAAAACCACGGGGGTGAGAATCAATAAACTCTCTGAAGGCGGTTTGGACTGCCAAATCGGATATTAATTTTTTTTCTTGTAAGAAGTTAACCAAATTCCGGAAAAAATGGTAATCTGTTGGAGCAAGGTCCGGGGAGTCCGGTGGATGTCGCAGAAATTCCAATTGCTGCTCCTCTAGTTTAGCAGCCGTCTGTTGTGCAGTGTGTGGTCTAGCGTTGTCCTGAAGCAGCAGTGACCTAGAGCGATTGATCAGCCTCGGTTGTTTAGCAGCTAGTTCTTTCATCATGGTTTGCAGTTGCTGACGATAGATATCTGCCGTAATCGTTTGACCAGATTTTAAAAAGCTGTAGTAAACGACACCGGCTCTAGTCCACCAAACACTCACAAGTAACTTTTTCTGAGTATGTTTTCGCTTGGGGCACGATTTGGTTAGTTCACCAGGATTCAGCCATTGCGACGAGCGCTTCTGATTATCGTACCGGATCCACTTTTCATCACAGGTAAATGACCCGATTTAAAATCCCTTCATTATCGTGCCGGTTGAGCAATGTAACGCAGCAGTCGACGTGTGTTTGCTGGTTTACTTCACTCAATTCATGAGTTACCCACCGTTCAAGCTATTTTACTTTCCCTGTTTGCTTCAAGTTGATTAAACAAGTTTTATCACTCACAGCGAAGCCTGCACTTTGACTTCCACTTGGGACTTTGTCGTGGATAGACGTGTTGAGCTTGTTTCCCTACTTATCATTATCAAACGTGTTGTGTTGTGATTACTACAGCTATATTGTGATACCTAATACCATCATGAACCCGCATAGTGCACCACCGCAAGAAGTAACAAGCCGGCAAGTTGAAGAAAATCCAACTGACTCGGATTCGACTGCACGCAGTGAACCGGGTAAGAATAACCGACCGACTATGACTCTGTACCAAAAAAGAAAAGTGTTTGATGATCCGGACAACGAGTCCTTGTGTTTACTAAAAAAATATCTAATGGATTTGATTAACAGCAAGTTTGATGAACTGCATGTAGACATAACTAAAAGATAGGAACGAGGAAGTGTGAATAAACATAGAATTTATGTCATATAGGTATGAAGAGTTGGAGGTGAAACTGGATATGTTTGACAGAGAGAAAGCCTCTACTAAAAAACATATCTTGGAGCTGGAAGAAAAAATCGAAACTCTAGAGAAAAATAGCCGTGCTTGCTCGATAGAAATAAAAAACAAGGCGAAACTAAATTTGATTTGCCGGGATTAACCAGATGCATCGGAAAAGCTCTCGATCTAGCTAGAGATACATCAATCTGAGGTCCAGGATGCTTACAGGGTCAATGTTAAATCGAATGGAAACCCTCCTGTGGTAGTGAAGTTTACCACCGTTTTCGGCAAAGAAGAGTTCATTCGAAAAGCTAAAAAAATAATGAAGGATAACCCTTCAAAACTAAGTGCTCAAATCCGAAGCATCGGTTATCCTGCGACACAAGTATTGATTGCTGAGCACCTTACTTCTAAAACAAGAAGATTGTTCCTGTTGGCGAGAGAGTTTGCGAAAAACAACAATTTTCGTTTCTGTTGGTGCTCGTATGGAAGGATCTTTCTACGTTAAAGTGAAGGGGCTCCACACCTCTTTATCAAAGAGGTAAAACAACTGCAAGATCTTAAGCCGGAGTAAGCAGCTAACTGTAATATTTCGTTCCATTCCCCAAACCCTTAAAAAAGTTACCTACACTTAATACTAACTTTTCTATTTCATTTTTTATGTGTTATTTTATAGATTAGGTACATAGCTTATTTAGATTTATCTCTACTAACATTAATAGACCGTAGGTCGACAGTAAGTAATTATGCTCTGATTTGGTATTCTGTTATACTCGTATATAGAATACGATTTATTAAAATATATGATAGCTCCAAAAATTTTAAAAAATTTAAAAATGCAAGGTTTGTAAAGGTTTTAGTTGCTGAACCAGGCACAAATTTCTCTGATCCTTTAAAGCTCAAGCATGTCTCACCAACCTTTCTGCATTATGGGTATTGACGACCTAATGAATGAATTGGACAATTATTCTGTTTCACAAGCTTTTCAGTGTGACGCTGATAATACACATACGAGGTTATCTAAATGTCTCCAACCGTAAACTAACCGTAGTATGCCAAAACATTCGAAGCATTGGATGTAACTTACCTCCAATCCAAATTCTATTAGCTCGACTACAAGTTGATATTGATATAATAATACTTACAGAATGTTGGCTTAACAAAATTGTCTCCTTGCCTAAATTGGCTAACTTCAGAGAATACGGTACCAAAAACAATAAAACTCAAAATGAAGGAGTCGTGGTGTACATAAGAGCTGATATTGCTGCTACAGTTACTGAACCCCCCTTATTAGAATGTAATTGTTTAACAGTCATTGTGGGAAAGGATACTGCAATTATATCTATCTATCGTCCCCCTGCTTATGATGACCTTAGACCTTTTTTTAATTCAATTAACGATATAATGAACTCTCTCAAACAGTATCGTAATCTTATTTTTACCGGAGACATAAACATTGGAAATACCCAAACTGAAAATGATCGTCATGAATACTTGAACCTATTGTCATTCAATGGTCTTCTATCGGCCCATTCGTTCCCTACTCGAAAAGATAATTGCATAGACCATGTGTTTCTAAAAACAACCCTAGTAATATCTACTACTATGACGGATCATTATACACTTTTAGTAAGTCTGCACAACAGCATTATCCCTATAAATAAATTTAATACCTTTAAATAAGGTCATTAACTATAATAACCTCGCTGCTGATTTAGATGATAAGAATCTGAATTCATTACTGACTACTGAAAAAATCAATGAAGCTACTAATAAATTGATAACCTTATTTAAAAAATCTATAGATAATAATACTTCAATAAGACATGTCCCTTGCCGCAAAAGAATAAAAGAGCCCTGGCTCACCCCGGGGTTATTAAAATGCATAAAACACCGAGACAAATTGCATAAAGAACTTACAAAAGACCCATCTAATACCATACTGGGTACAACATACAAGCGCTATAGAAACTACTGTGGTGATATTCTTTGTAAAGTTAAGACTGATTACGAAAGAGCCGAAATAAACAGAGCAGGAAATGATAGTAGAAAAACGTGGTTGGTTATTAAGAACATAGCAGGACTAAAATCTAAAAGAGAAACTGTAGCGAATAATGACCTCTTTCTTATGTCTCAAACCATCTCCTGTTGAATCGATAAATTATGTCAATGAGTACTTTGCTAGTATCGGAAAGACATTAGCTGATATAATTGATTAAAATATGAATGCGGACTCATATCATACTAAATTTAAATCAAATATATCTTTGCAGTCTTTTGAACTTTTAGATACGGATCCAAATGAAATAGACAATATTCTCTCTAGTCTTAAATCTAACTGCGCTCTTGGCTTTGATGGAATCTCTGCACAAGCTTTGAAGAAATTCAAAGATAGTATAATTCCATCCATAGTTCATATATCCAACCTATGCTTCAAATTCGGTGAGTTTCCGGCCCAACTCAAAACAGCCTTAATTAAGCCAATCCACAAGGGTGGAAACAGAGACAGTATAACTAAGTACCGCCCTATATCTATTCTATCATCATTATCTAAAATTCTGGAACGTCTTATTAATAAAAGGTTAAAAGATTACCTAATCAAATTTAAATTAATTTCTGAAAACCAATTCGGTTTTGTGTCAGGGAAATCAACAGAGCATGCTGTATCCTCACTCTCTGACTACATAGTTCGTCAAGTCGATAAAAATAATAAATACGTTGGTATTTTCCTAGACCTCGCTAAAGCGTTTGATACTGTCTCTATCCCGATCCTGCTTACTAAAATGAAAAAACTGGGAATCCGGGATACTGCACTGAAGCTTTTTAAGAGCTATCTTACAGATAGAGTGCAAAGAGTTAAAATAGATGATTCATTAAGCGATGAAGCCTCTATCACATACGGCGTGCCGACGTTGTTTTTAATATATGTAAATGACCTCTGTCACTATAATATTGGCTGTGGGAAACTTGTTGCTTACGCTGATGATACCGTCCTTATCTTTAGTGCTTCTTCTTGGAATCTGACTTTGGCAAGTGCTGAGATTGGGCTCAAAGAGGTAATGTCCTGGCTAAGAGATAACCTTTTAACACTCAACATAAACAAAACAAAATATCTTACCTTTTCTTAATCTACGTCAGGTCAGCCGGTATTAAATGCTCCTGAATTAATAGCGCATGTCTGTAGCCAAGATCCCTTATCAACCACTTGCACATGTCTTCCACTGCATAAAGTCTCTTCTATTAAATACCTCGGAGTAGTGGTTGACGAATTATTAAATTGGCATGAACATATTAAGAATCTAACGAGTAGAATACGAAAACTCATCCCGGTCTTCAGGAATATTAGACATCTCCCTATAAAATTATTAAAATCTATCTACTATGCACTATGTAATTCACTATTGACATATTGTGTAACCATCTGGGGTGGTACGTTTACATCGTATCTAATCAGGGTCGAAAGATCTCAGAGGGCTGTTTTGAAGGTGATGCTATGTAAGCCTTACCGTTTCCCAACGACACAGCTTTATTCCGAAAGTCAAGTTCTGACTGTACGACAGTCGTTTATACAGAAAGCCATACTAAAAACCCATTCTGAAACTGTTTTTGATAATGATCGTTTTTCAAAACTGAGACGCAAAGAATTGATCATCCTTCCAACAAGATTCTCGTCGGCCTATGCGCATCGTCAAGTGTGCTTTTTGGGGCCTCATTTGTATCACAAAATAAGCAAACACATAACAATATATCCACTAATACGAGCAAAATGCAAACATATTCTACACACCTTTCTGCTGTCACTAGACTACAAAAGTACAGAAGAGCTGCTGCTCGTCGATCAGTAAACAATATTCCTCTCTTTAAAAAATAATAATAATAATTAAGTAGAGTATTTATTTATATACTGATTAGGGGAGGAGGGGGTAATGGGAGCCAGCGGGTAATGGGAGCGGTGCGACTAGAGACAAAACTATAGCTCGTAGTCACTCGGTTGCCAATAAGGCTTCTTCGTCATACTGTGGCAGTGTTCCCCTGCCGTACTAAGCTCAACAGTGCCACGCGTCATGTGACTACAGACGCTTGTCGATTTTTTGCTCCGCGCTTACAAAAAATACGAAATTTCAACGGCCGGGTAAGTGTGAAGTTATATATTTATTACAATCAAACCTGTTTTATTTTATAGCTAATGTTATCAATTTTGAGTGTCTGTGCGTATGATTTAATTACAAGCTAGATTTAGAATATCATTTTATTCAATTTGAAGATGTTGGTGTTCGGGTAATCAGAGCTTATTAGGCTCTGATTACCCCTTGTAGCTCTAATTACCCCATAAGCATTTTAATGTTTTTTTTTTCATATGCCAAAATCCCAAGAAAAAGAGAACGCACCACTACGGAAGCTATTTGGACTGTTGAAACCTTAGAAAAAGCTGTCAAAAAACTTCGGCGTGACGATACATCGGTATACGAGGTCAATCAAAAGAGATTGGAATACCCTACAGCAGCATGAATAAGAGGTTTAGATAAGCTCAATCTAGCAATGCTACCTACAAATGTCCTCCAAAAAGCTAGAAAGGCCCTCTGTGTTCACTGAGAAACAAGAAGCCATTCTGGCTGATCATCTTCATAAGATGTCAAATATTTTTTACGGACTGACGAGGGCTCAGTTTTGTAAGACATGTTACGCCATGGCTGAAAAAATGGTTTCGCAGATCGATTTAACGAAGCGAAGAAGAAACGTTTAGAGAAAAAAATTAAAACTAAGACTAACCAATCCATAGAAGAAGGGATAAACCAGCAATAAAGAAAGAAAATGTACTGTAGAAATAAATAAAAAAACAAAAGAAGACAACCAACAAAAAAGAAAAGTAAAAAGAATAAAAAATAAACTTTTCAGAGGTGAAACTGACACGTCTGAAGAAGAAGGCGTTGAGAATCTTTGCGACGATGAGTCAGAACATTCAGAAGAAGAGACATTGTGTGCTATTTGTTGTGACACAGGAAAAAGTAACGAAATTTGATACCGTTGCAGACGTTGCGGTAAATGGGCTCATACAGAATGCTCTGGTTCTGACAGCCCGGTTACATTGCGTGTTTTGCGTTGATCCTTAAAGTTAATTAATATACGGTTAAGTTTATGTTAATAAGTGACATTTCAGACTGACTTATAGATTTTTTTGAGACAAACTTAATAATCAACTAGCTCCCATTACACATATGGGAATTTATAGGCTCTCATTTCCCGCAAAGTCGGGTAATGGGAGCGATTCTGTTTTTTTGTAAAAAGTTTATTTGTGACCAAATGCCTAATAAGGTAACGTTGACGCTGTGATTAAATGATAGCCAATTAAATAAGGATTTAGTTTCTAATATAAAAATCCTAAAGTATTAATAAATTTGCCTTTTATTGAACTTTTTCCTTAGTAGGCTCCAATTCCCCCCTGCTCCCCTATATTTATATTGTTCTTAATGAAAGAAACCCACTTACGTACTTTTGTAGGTATTTATTTATTTATTTATTTACTTGTTTTCTTTCTTTTATCAGTGTAAAGGAAGAAACCCACTTTACGTACCTAAATAACTAGAGAGAAAAAACAAAGTACAAGTAAAGTAAGTACACAAAAACAGAGAACCGAAGTAATTATTAGGAACTTAAGAACATTCCAACATACGTTAATAGAGTTTCAATTGTTCTTGTTTATTTATGAATGCCTACTTTCTCAACTTATCGAATAGGTCCCCACAATTTTTGTACCGCGTCATAAGCACTTCTCAACTAGACCAAGCGTACCTACTACCTACGCACGTTAGGGCTGGCTGTCGATAATTGTTATAACAAGTTAAAACACATTTTATTAGTCAATCTCATTCCTGGCCGGATCTTATTATTATAACTTAAATTATACCTAATCTAAGCTCAGGTCGGCTGATCAGCAGTCACTGCTTACTGATAAAGATGTAAAATCCTAATCAAAATGTAAGTAGGTACTAGTGTAGGTATTTATTAAGGTTTAAAGAAATCTATTCTCTAAGAAACAAGTATTGTCGCTTACGTGAGAAAAAGTTTAACATAAAGTGCTTAGATATAATTTAGAAAATAAGTAGGATGCATCACGAAATCATAGAAATAAGTATCATTTCATTTAACTATTTTTAGCATGTTTGTAAACTAGTTATGTAGTATAATAATGTGGGTTTGTCTTAAATGTATACATACCTTCCCATACAACACCAACATTTTGAAATACATTGATTATCAGGCAAATCACTAATGTACTGCGACACGTAAGTGCGGGGGTACCCGCAATTAATCGCACTTTTTTCGCTACGATTGGCTGTATCTAATAAACATAAGCTATATTTTGTACTTGCCTTAGAGTCTTGTTATTGTACTAATATTGTCAATGATATTTAAATTAATCAATGTTTGAGTAATTGCATTATTATATTCTGTAGTTTATAGTTAAGTAAATGTTACATTAAGGAAGTATTAGCAGCTGTAACACATGTGCAACCTAGCACGGCTGCTAAATGATATTGCTATTTGACACTGTTTCTTGCTCATAATGATTTATGTTTATATATTGTAATATGATAACTGTAGGTACTGAATAAATACTGAATACTGCAGCTAACTGAAGTGGTTTGCGATGGATCCGCTTCCACAATAGCCTTTCATTCTTTATTACTTTGGTCCACTTTGGTCTCTGGCCGTCCACGGGTCTTATTCTGAAGGTAGAAATTTCCAGAACGAAAACGTCGGAACCAAAAACGTACCGTGTTTTCTTTTGCGACACCAGCGCCATACACATCGTTAATCCTTCGAGCGGTTTCTGCAGCACTGGTGCCACGACAGAACTCGTACTCGTAAATAAATCGATATTTGATGTTTTCCATTGTGCGAGATGAGCGACGCTAAAGAAAAAACTAATGAGGAAAAAAACAAAAGAATGACTGTTTCCGAAACTCAAATATACTTACCAGCTAAATGGATTTATAAATTTTAATTTGGAATTCTTAACCAAAGAGGCTATATTTCAGATCAAAGTGGCCAGTACGACAATACGCCAATTTCATATGTAAGGACCTAATCACAGATAACATAATACTATACTATTACAGATACCTCATCCCATACAACGAAACGCGACTAGGCTAACTCGGGCTATTTTTAATTCGCCTACATAGGCGCTAGATGCCGTTTCGCCCGGTGGATATTTAGAGCCACCTAGCGTCTGGAAGTGGATTTGTTACCTACTAGTAAAACGCGCAACCAATAGATGGCGATAATTATTCATCGAATAGCCAAGCGATCGATCTGTATAATATGGATAGTATCTAAGTACCTACCGTTGCAGCTTTGACGCTACGACGCGCGACGTTGTCAGCCAGCCGCGCTGCGGATCACGTGCGAGCATGATCGAATGAGGCACAAGATTCCTACTAATGGCAAAGTGCTCGATATCTACACAAAATAGGTAGATAGTGTACGTGCAAGTAAGTACTTAGTAGGTAGGTACCCATTTGTCAAATTAGAACGTCTGTCTTACATATTATGTAGGTAGACACGAAATTACCTAGGTATATTGTTTAGTCGTGCGGCTGTGGGACGCGAAACACTACCTACCTAGGTTTTGTTTATTTAAAAACCGGCTAGGTTTGTAAGTAAAGGAAAATGAAGAGAAATAAACCACATGATTCGATAACGTATGAACTTAGGTAGGTAGGTACCTACTTATTATTAATAATCAATGTACCTTACTCACTCATTGTCTTGTTAAGCAACAATTTGCCAAAAACAAACTGATGCGTAGGTAGGTATCTGACCATCCAAAAACCTTAAGTTCCTACCTACATTATGACTTACCTATGGTACCTACCTTTGCTGTATTATTAAATCAAAATAAAGTTGGTACCTATCGACCTACGTACAGTCAGCAATGGAATTAGAATTAGAATTACAATTAAGTATTTATTTATTTCAGAACAACAGAAAACTTAAGTTCACATGTTTTTCTCTTCCCGTTACGAGTAGGTAGGTAGGTATGTAGATACCTAAATGATAATTGTGTTTTTTAAATTGTTGAGTCAAGACAGAACTTCAAATAGGTATTTGACAAAATTTTGGTCATGCAGCAATGGGTTCCTGAATTACTTATAATAAAATACAAGCTGTTAACTGCGACTTCGTGCGCGTATGCTCAGACAGAACCTTTATTTTTATTTCTGTAAAACAATTAGGTACTTACTTATTTTTGTTTCTTTTTGAGACAAGAAGTAGCTTACGTTCTTCCCCCGAATGCAATACATCATAACACATTTTATCAAGAGCTGTTCAGCCGTTAAGCCGTGAAAACGTAACAAACAGACAAACACTTTCGCATTTATACGAGTAATAAGTAGGTAGGTAATTATAGATTTTATTTAAATCATCAAATTAATGTCAAACAACTTACGTTGCAGACTGTAAAAAGGTACCTACCTAATCGTAATTTTCACTTAAAACAAGATAATTACCTACCATGATAATGAGTTTTACTGCTTCCCGTTATTTCGGGCACAGTTGCATGCGTGATCATCACGAGACAAACTGAATTCTTTGCGAGTGTGGATGTTGGTCGCATTCAAAACGATCTAACCTCCTCAGTCTTTCACTGCGATCATTACCCGATATGTCGCTCATATCATGGTAGATATCCCGTTTTAAATTAAAATCATGTTCAAAACCTTGATAGCTTCATAAGTTATACATAAGTACCAAATCCAGCATAAGTTATCCTTAAACTTCTTTTTGGGGGGATAGCCAATGGTCAATCGCAACAAAAATTTCAAAATTCAAAATTTAATATTTATTTATTCAATAAAATCACAAGGACTACTTTGAATCGTCTTCTTACATGCTAGTGAATCTAGGTGCCGGTTCCTCCTAACCCCAGTTCTAGAAGAATCCGGCAAGAAACTTGTCTGGTCTTAACACTTTTTTGTATGATCCTTGACAATTTTGTTACGGATGCCGGTCGAGTTGGAGCTGATTCATCCCAAGCTTTTTTTTCATCTAAATAATCAGATATTTTATAATATGCTTTATTAGACAGTTTCTGTTTAATTACGTTTTTAAATTTGCCAATCGACAAATCTAACACGTCGCTTGGGACCTTGTTATAGAAGCGTACACATTGCCCTATTAAAGACTTATTAACTTTAGCGAGCCTAACAGTGGGAAAAGCGAGTTTATCTTTATTTCCAGTGTTAATACTATGATTATCGCAATTTTTTTAAAATAAATGAACATTTTTGTGCACATACATAAAATTTTCGTATATATACTGACAAGGCACTGTCATAATATTAATTTCTTTATACTTATTTCTAAGTGATTCTCTAGGGCCCATGTTATAAATTGCACGAACAGCCCTCTTCTGCAACACAAATATGGTGTTAATATCAGCAGCACTCCCCCACAACAGAATGCCATACGACATAATGCTATGAAAGTAGCTGAAGTAAACGAGTCTAGCGGTATCTACGTCGGTAAAATGACGAATCTTTTTAACAGCGTATACCGCAGAGCTGAGTCTCTTCGACAATTTATCTATGTGCGGGCCCCATTGCAGCTTATTATCTAAAGTAATGCCTAAGAACACTGGTGTCGAGAAGATCTATCTTTTCGTTTTTAATTTTTACATTAGCTTTCACCTGTTTAACGTTGAGCAGTATAAAACGAATGCATTTAGTTTTTTTCTCGTTAAGTAATAAGTTGTTTACATTAAACCATGTTACAACTTTAGAGATTGCATTGTTTACATCGTCAAGATTAGTAAGTCGTCGCTTTAATTTAAATAAAAGTGACGTGTCATCAGCAAACAGTACAATCTCGTGATCATCCTTTACAAGTTTAGGTAGATCATTTATATAAATTAAAAACAAGAATGGCCCGAGTATTGATCTTTGTAGTACACCCATTTTTACCATTGAACCCGGAGAACGCCTTCCATTTACATCTACTCGTTGTGTTCGGTCACTTAAGTAGGATGTAAGAAGCTTAAGTGAAACTCCCTAACACCGTAGTGATGTAGTTTGCTGATTAGAGTTTCATGATGAACGCAATCAAAAGCTTTCGACAGATCACAAATTACGCTTTTCCCACTGTTAGGCTCGCTAAAGTTAATAAGTCTTTAATAGGGCAATGTGTACGCTTCTATAACAAGGTCCCAAGCGACGTGTTAGATTTGTCGATTGGCAAATTTAAAAACGTAATTAAACAGAAACTGTCTAATAAAGCATATTATAAAATATCTGATTATTTAGATGAAAAAAAAGCTTGGGATGAATCAGCTCCAACTCGACCGGCATCCGTAACAAAATTGTCAAGGATCATACAAAAAAGTGTTAAGACCAGACAAGTTTCTTGCCGGATTCTTCTAGAACTGGGGTTAGGAGGAACCGGCACCTAGATTCACTAGCATGTAAGAAGACGATTCAAAGTAGTCCTTGTGATTTTATTGAATAAATAAATATTAAATTTTGAATTTTGAAATTTTTGTTGCGATTGACCATTGGCTATCCCCCCAAAAAGAAGTTTAAGGATAACTTATGCTGGATTTGGTACTTATGTATAACTTATGAAGCTATCAAGGTTTTGAACATGATTTTAATTTAAAACGGGATATCTACCATGATATGAGCGACATATCGGGTAATGATCGCAGTGAAAGACTGAGGAGGTTAGATCGTTTTGAATGCGACCAACATCCACACTCGCAAAGAATTCAGTTTGTCTCGTGATGATCACGCATGCAACTGTGCCCGAAATAACGGGAAGCAGTAAAACTCATTATCATGGTAGGTAATTATCTTGTTTTAAGTGAAAATTACGATTAGGTAGGTACCTTTTTACAGTCTGCAACGTAAGTTGTTTGACATTAATTTGATGATTTAAATAAAATCTATAATTACCTACCTACTTATTACTCGTATAAATGCGAAAGTGTTTGTCTGTTTGTTACGTTTTCACGGCTTAACGGCTGAACAGCTCTTGATAAAATGTGTTATGATGTATTGCATTCGGGGGAAGAACGTAAGCTACTTCTTGTCTCAAAAAGAAACAAAAATAAGTAAGTACCTAATTGTTTTACAGAAATAAAAATAAAGGTTCTGTCTGAGCATACGCGCACGAAGTCGCAGTTAACAGCTTGTATTTTATTATAAGTAATTCAGGAACCCATTGCTGCATGACCAAAATTTTGTCAAATACCTATTTGAAGTTCTGTCTTGACTCAACAATTTAAAAAACACAATTATCATTTAGGTATCTACATACCTACCTACCTACTCGTAACGGGAAGAGAAAAACATGTGAACTTAAGTTTTCTGTTGTTCTGAAATAAATAAATACTTAATTGTAATTCTAATTCTAATTCCATTGCTGACTGTACGTAGGTCGATAGGTACCAACTTTATTTTGATTTAATAATACAGCAAAGGTAGGTACCATAGGTAAGTCATAATGTAGGTAGGAACTTAAGGTTTTTGGATGGTCAGATACCTACCTACGCATCAGTTTGTTTTTGGCAAATTGTTGCTTAACAAGACAATGAGTGAGTAAGGTACATTGATTATTAATAATAAGTAGGTACCTACCTACCTAAGTTCATACGTTATCGAATCATGTGGTTTATTTCTCTTCATTTTCCTTTACTTACAAACCTAGCCGGTTTTTAAATAAACAAAACCTAGGTAGGTAGTGTTTCGCGTCCCACAGCCGCACGACTAAACAATATACCTAGGTAATTTCGTGTCTACCTACATAATATGTAAGACAGACGTTCTAATTTGACAAATGGGTACCTACCTACTAAGTACTTACTTGCACGTACACTATCTACCTATTTTGTGTAGATATCGAGCACTTTGCCATTAGTAGGAATCTTGTGCCTCATTCGATCATGCTCGCACGTGATCCGCAGCGCGGCTGGCTGACAACGTCGCGCGTCGTAGCGTCAAAGCTGCAACGGTAGGTACTTAGATACTATCCATATTATACAGATCGATCGCTTGGCTATTCGATGAATAATTATCGCCATCTATTGGTTGCGCGTTTTACTAGTAGGTAACAAATCCACTTCCAGACGCTAGGTGGCTCTAAATATCCACCGGGCGAAACGGCATCTAGCGCCTATGTAGGCGAATTAAAAATAGCCCGAGTTAGCCTAGTCGCGTTTCGTTGTATGGGATGAGGTATCTGTAATAGTATAGTATTATGTTATCTGTGATTAGGTCCTTACATATGAAATTGGCGTATTGTCGTACTGGCCACTTTGATCTGAAATATAGCCTCTTTGGTTAAGAATTCCAAATTAAAATTTATAAATCCATTTAGCTGGTAAGTATATTTGAGTTTCGGAAACAGTCATTCTTTTGTTTTTTTCCTCATTAGTTTTTTCTTTAGCGTCGCTCATCTCGCACAATGGAAAACCTAAAATATCGATTTATTTACGAGTACGAGTTCTGTCGTGGCACCAGTGCTGCAGAAACCGCTCGAAGGATTAACGATGTGTATGGCGCTGGTGTCGCAAAAGAAAACACGGTACGTTTTTGGTTCCGACGTTTTCGTTCTGGAAATTTCTACCTTCAGAATAAGACCCGTGGACGGCCAGAGACCAAAGTGGACCAAAGTAATGAAGAATGAAAGGCTATTGTGGAAGCGGATCCATCGCAAACCACTTCAGTTAGCTGCAGTATTCAGTATTTATTCAGTACCTACAGTTATCATATTACAATATATAAACATAAATCATTATGAGCAAGAAACAGTTTCAAATAGCAATATCATTTAGCAGCCGTGCTAGGTTGCACATGTGTTACAGCTGCTAATACTTCCTTAATGTAACATTTACTTAACTATAAACTACACAATATAATAATGCAATTACTCAAACATTGATTAATTTAAATATCATTGACAATATTAGTACAATAACAAGACTCTAAGACAAGTACAAAATATAGCTTATATTTATTAGATACAGCCAATCGTAGCGAAAAAAGTGCGATTAATTGCGGGTACCCCCGCACTTACGTGTCGCAGTACATTAGTGATTTGCCTGATAATCAATGTATTTCAAAATGTTGGTGTTGTATGGGAAGGTATGTATACATTTAAGACAAACCCACATTATTATACTACATAATAACTAGTTTACAAACATGCTAAAAATAGTTAAATGAAATGATACTTATTTCTATGATTTCGTGATGCATCCTACTTATTTTCTAAATTATATCTAAGCACTTTATGTTATACTTTTTCTCACGTAAGCGACAAATCTTGTTTCTTAGAGAATAGATTTCTTTAAACCTTAATAAATACCTACACTAGTACCTACTTACATTTTGATTAGGATTTTACATCTTTATCAGTAAGCAGTGACTGCTGATCAGCCGACCTGAGCTTAGATTAGATCTATTGATTTTTTAAATAAGGTTATCAATTTATTAGTAGCTTCATTGATTTTTTCAGTAGTCAGTAATGAATTCAGATTGTTATCATCTAAATCAGCAGCGAGGTTATTATAGTTAATGACCTTATTTATAGGTATTAAATTTATTTATAAGGATAATGCTGTTGTGCAGACTTACTAAAAGTGTATAATGATCCGTTATAGTAGTAGAGATTACTAGGGTTGTTTTTAGAAACACATGGTCTATGCAATTATCTTTTCGAGTAGGGAACGAATGGGCCGATAGAAGACCATTGAATGACAATAGGTTCAAGTATTCATCACTATCATTTTCAGTTTGGGTATTTCCAATGTTTATGTCTCCGTTAAAAATAAGATTACGATACTGTTTGAGAGAGTTCATCATATCGTTAATTGAATTAAATAAAGGTCTAAGGTCATCATAAGCAGGGGGACGATAGATAGATATAATTGCAGTATCCTTTCCCACAATGACTGTTTAAACAATTACATTCTAATGAAGGGGGTTCAGTAACTGTAGCAGCAATATCAGCTCTTATGTACACCACGACTCCTTCATTTTGAGTTTTATTGTTTTTGGTACCGTATTCTTTGAAATTAGCCAATTTAGGCAAGGAGACAATTTTGTTAAGCCAACATTCTGTAAGTATAATTATATCAATATTAACTTGTAGTCGAGCTAATAGAATTTGGATTTGAGGTAAGTTACATCCTACATCCAGCTAGTATCTGTTGTAGTCAATCGACAGTAATTATAAAAAAATATCGGCATAGTTTTATGGCTCTGTCCATTGTGATCATTGGTCTGAGCTACTTTGTATATCATAAAAAAATGCTTGGGTTTTGAGAACTTGGTGGAAAGTCATACTTGTATAAGCGCGACAAAAGCATACCTTTTGTCTCTTTCACACTTATTTTTTTAAATTATGATTTTTACTTTATATACCACAAACGTAAACGACTAATATAGTGTAAAGATTTAAAAATTAAAGATTTTGAAGATTTTAAATTAAGTTAGCACGCCTACTTTTTACTTTCTCAACCTTGCAGGTTGGCTGGTAGTAAATGCTCTAAGCATTAAGCCCACCTATTGTACATTTATATTATTTTTTTTGTGCAATGCATGATTAAATAAATAAAATAAATAAATAAAGGAAACTTGAGTGAATATTATTTTATAATCCTTATAATTATAAACATACCTCTGTACCTCTGTGTCGCTTAACTTTAAACTCGGATAAATCCAATTTTGAATATTTTTAAGATATTGGTATAAAAAAAAGGTAAAAAAAACCTTAGGAACAGTTTTATCAGTTGTGTCTAAATCCGCATGGCTCGTGAGAAATAAATCGTCGAAATCATAATATTTTATCAAAGTCAAATAGAGACAGAGTTTTTCATATGTAGCTAAGTCCTTATGAGCCAATCAGCGAGTTGCGTTTGTGCAACATGGCCGTCAGTTGAGGAAAACTCTGCGACACTAGCACCGTACACTCCCGCTTTTTATTGTTTCTTTTTATTATTTAGAAAGTTCCCATGGATAATTCAATTAAAATTGTGTCGCCAAGTAGAGCCCGCAAGCGTCCTAATATAAAACTTCGCCGTAAGAAAGAAGAAAGAGCAAAAATTCGGTAAGTTTGAAATACCTAACCTTGTGCGTGAGCCGTTTGGAATCCTGAATTGGCACTACTAGTGTTGTGGTATGTAACCATTATCGATTATTATTATTTTAAAATGTGAAAATTTAAGTCCAGGGAGACTACCAATTGGAGTTCCACTCAATGAAGCAAAACTTGTAGATATTCGCAAATTACTGGAAACGCAATTTGGCCAAGACTGGGCATCGTTGGTGCAGTTAAGTTATTACAAAAAAGTGCTTAACAGTGAGAATGTAATAGGGCGACCAATGCACGAAGAAGATGACTCAGAAGAAGTGTTAAATTTTGTTTAAATTAATTAATTAGGTACTCTTTTTGTAAAATAAAAGTAGATTTCCTTATTTTGATTGTACTATTTTTAGTTTAATTTGACCTCAAATTTGACTGTCGATAGTACCTATACCGTGATTCCACCACTACCACATCCCTAGTTCTAATCGTATTATTTCAAATCCAGATAAATCCCGATGTGTTAAATCAAAATTCTATAAATCCACACTGAGTTTTTTCAATGATAGATAAATTGCATCCCACTTTATCAAATGAAGGTAAATCCAATCTAAATATTTAATTTTTGCAAAAATGAATGGTTTTAATACGGAATTTGTTGAACAGGATTGTTTTCTTCAATACAGTGTTGCCATAACAAAAACAACTGCCTTTTAAATCATCGAATCAAGATTATTATCACTTTTTTGTAAATATCTCCTAAGAAGGTAGAGTGGATTTATCCGAGTTTGAAGTTAAGCGACACCTCTGTACCTCTTCAACATTTCATGGAGTAAAATGAAACTAAAATATTAAAATAATAATATTTCAATGTTTTCAATTGAGTAGTTTGGTAATTATTGATGAATAATTACTGGATTACTTTGAGAATAATTTCAACTACCTGCGGAGTAGGATGCAACTTAAATGCAATATTTTTATATAAAAAAAATATAAGATATATATATTTTTGGAGTAGTTTGAGAATTAATGTATGGGATATTTTATACTTAGAAACAAAAGAATGAAGTAGTTTGGGAATAACCCTCGAAACATCCTGACACGTGAACAGACTCCGACTCTGCTTTTGGTGGATCATTAATATTAAAATAAACAAATAAAATTCACAAACGCAAAGACATCGTCGCCCACTCTGTAGAAACACATTGAGATAGCCTGCATAGAGTTGGAGCGGTTCCTTGTTATAAGCACTTATAGCCCACCAACCGCCTCATATGATATTTTTGAGAAAACTCGACGTTCCCACCGAATAAACGTGTAAAGTCTTTTGCCGTAAATATATTTTTTTTAGATTTTTGGATTTTTACGCTTGAAGTACACCTCCTATTTTTTTCAGAAACATTTATCAATTAAATCTATATTTACGTTACTGTGAATGTTAATTCTGCGGAAAATAAAAACACCAATCTCGCACGAATATTGCAAGTATGTATTTTGTACACCGTCTACTCTCACTCGTTTATTGCAAACTAAGTTTGTAATATTATTCGTGGTATTTTGGAAACAAAATAATAATCGTAAAAGTGTTTACCTACTGAATTTTGGTGTTTGCCTACCTATAGTAGGTAACTTTCTGTATAATTTTATTCATTTGTACTTTTTGATCTTGATTTTTCTAAAGAATTTTACCAAACTTTACCATATCATAATGAATACCCTAAAACTGTGTATAGTTTGTTAACAATTCTAAAATTTATTATAAAAATGTGTAATTTTTATTGCACACATTTTCTGGTTGTTTCTTTTACATAGGTATCGATTTAGTAAAAGATTAAGCGTATTAGTTAATAGTACTAACTAATACGCTTATTCTTCTACCAAATTTTTAGCCTATTACTGAATTAAATTTGGCACATGTTTGAACGCCACAATCCTTTATAATCATTCCGTTACAATGATGTTGATTGATACATAATTATATTTATTTACAGAAGGAAAAATTCTGGTTCGGGTCCGGGTAATATGATTGTGTGTAATAAGTTGTGTAGGTAATATGTTGATAATGTTCTTAGCTGAGACAGAGGGTTAGAAAAGGCGGATTGTGACTTTTTTTCATTAGATAAGGCCTTATAGGTACCTATATGATTTTTTTGTTTTAGCTATCATGTTCAAATTTATTCATGTCATTTTTAAAGTTTATAAGTATGTTATTTAATTTATTTATATATCTATTTTATCAGCACGGTTAAGCACCAGTTACACTAATTAATAATAACAATTAAAAACAAAAAGAAAGCAAACAAAAAACAAAATATAAAAATTAGAAATAGTAAAATGTAGATAATATTATTATAATGTATAAATAGTAATTAATCATTGAATACAATTGCATGTTCATTCATCAGTCTCACAAAATCTCAGGCATACCAACATAAGCTTCTTCCACTCATCGGTGAAGATATCACAGTCCGAGTTTTGGGCAAGCAGTCTATTGAGCGCGGTGAGGGTGCGAGGGAGTGGAGAATTGGCGCGAGCAACTGTTCGACTAAAAAGCACAGAGAAAAGTTTATGACTTATATTTCGAGTGTAACTGTTAGGAAGATGGAGTCGAACGAGGATGTTGTGCAAGTCAGGAGCGTCAATCGTACCACGGAGCACCTTGCATGCCGTTGCAATCTGATCATACGCTCTTCTGGTTTGCAAAGAGTTGTAGCCAAGACATCCTTGGAGAAACCTGGTTGGATACATAAATGTATAATTTCCAAACGCTCTTTGGTAAAGAAACCTGAGAAATGCCTTTTGTACCTTCTCCAGTAACAGAGCGTACGTACTTTCATAGGGACTCCAGATACAGCTACTTGCCTCAAGCTTGCTACGCACCAGAGCCCTATACAAAAGCCGCACAACCCCGTCAAAGCGAAAGTCTCGGGAGTTTCTCAGAACGAAGCCAAGTCTCTGAAAGGACTCCTTGGCGACCGTAGATATGTGATCGTGAAACGTGAGGTCAAAAGTAACTCCTAAATCCTTAACTACCGTGGCTCTGGGGACCTTGTTACCATTGATTGTGTAATCAAAGGATACCGGCTGCTTCTTTCGAGCGAAAGTCATCACGGAGCATTTGGAGGGATTAAACTCCATTTTATTATCGAGGCTCCAACGACAAACCGCATCACACTCCCCCTGAAGCAACTTACAATCCGCTACGGAGTGTATGACCCTGCCAGAGCTTCAGGTCATCCGCATACAGTAAACACTCCGCATGCTTTACAACATCCGGCAGATCATTAACCATCAAAATGAAAAGTAAAGGCCCTAGGATAGAGCCTTGGCTCACTCCCGACCGCGTATGATAAGGTGCCGACTCATAGATCCCGAGTCTGACATACTGTTGGCGATCTCGCAGATAGTCGGCGAGTAACCGAAGAAGATTTGGCGCAAAGCCTATGGCGCTTAGTTTCACCAGCAGTATGTCATTATTGACCCTGTCAAACGCTTTTTGAAAATCGAAGTAGAGCACATCCACTTGACAGCCAAGGTAGATATGTATATGATATGTTTTGTAGATATGTAATCTACAAGAGTCAAAAGGTTTGAGTTGACCGATCTTTTAACTCTGAAACCTTCTGAAACCTTTACCTCTGAAATCTCTTGAGTTAGAATATTAAAAGATTAATATGTCAAACACAATGAGAAGATTTTTTTTGAAGTGATAACATCTTTTAGGAGGCTAAACCGCTTCGTTGAGTAACGCGTTATGGCGCCAGTCTGTCTGGCTTCCCTTTCTCTCACGCATACGGCAGCGGTAGGCAGACTCTTCCTCTCTCACTCTAACCCACAGCGCTAGTTAGATTAGTTTAACTTATCACTTCTATCGAGCATCGCGAGACGCACACGTGTTTAGTTTTTTTTTAATACATAGTTTGTAATTCGAATAAAAAAATTCTTACAATAGATTTAAAACTAAAATTACAACCGACTTCATGTATAAAATATACACGCGGCAGCTACTTTAAAACGTTGTGGAGTTCCCTGGACTGTCCCTCGACTTCAACATCAGACCCCTAATGACAGTCACAAGTCCATATAGGTGTAAAGTCTTGATCAATACAAATTAATCAAGCTCAAATACCAGGTAATTGCTGTAAATCGTTGAGGAGTTCCTTTGACTGTTTTTTGGCTCAATCATCAGATCGACTCAAGACCTTCATTAAATAGTGGTGCTTTAAAATACTCAATAAAAAAAATTAACAAACGCACTAGCCGCACTACGATTTTCAAAGGTTCCCCTCGATTTCTCTGGGATGCCATCATCAGATCCTGGTTTCCTTATCATGGTACCACCCTTGGGATATCTTCTTTCCAACAAAAAAAAAACATCAAAATCGGTTCATAAACGACGAAGTTATCCGCGAACACACATACAAAATATACATACGGTCGAATTGAGTAACCTCCTTTTTTTTGAAGTCGGTTAAAAATGCAAAACCAAAATGCAACAATACAGTAATTGAAAATACCGCCACCTATTATTAGTTAATAGGTACCTCCAACAATAAAACCGTGTCAACCTCAACGAAGTACAAATAATTGCCACCAAAGGAACGACGACATCATTTAATTTTGTAAAAATAAAAATACATGTTTAAAAAACTTTTAATTGAATTTCCCGTCCTATTTGATATTTTATGAAATGAAATTGATATATGAATTGATATTAATGAAATTGGAAAATGCTTTTATCAGGACCTAATTTAGATTTTTAATATACTTGAATAACAAATCGAAACCTGTAATGCCATCTATTGCTATTTATTTGAATTAATTTTCTTTTCTTAGGGATGAGTGAGACATTGGCAGTGTTCAAGTTGAGAGGCATTTTTAACAAAGGTTGAAAATGTTTCGATTTCTAATCAGTTATTAACTACATAGAGATCAGCTAAAATGCAAGTGTGGGGTTCAGTCCAAAATGATGCAACCATGTTTGGAGTCTGTTATAATAATATTTTTGACAGTGTTTCTGAGTTTTAGAACTATGTATACAATTGACTAGAAAAAAGTATGTAATTACTATACTTATGTACTTAAAAACAGTATACCAAAAAATAATAATAATAGGTAAGTATTACAAATCAACTTTTGTTCTACTACATAGATTACAACTAATAAACCATGATTTGGATATATTAAGGAATAACCTTTTAAACACACATAAAATCTTAGATGTGGCTGATCTTTAATGGTCTTCATCATTCATAATATTGAGCAAAAAAATACTCTGTATTGGACTCAGACCAATGAAATATAAAGACGTGCCTCAAACAACCAATGTGAAGCCTCAAAATCGTGCTCCTGTATACACAAACTCACACGCACACATCACACAAACCGTGCTTGCTCTTAGTACGTGTCATGTCGTCTAATAAATATCGTAATAATAAAAACATTATTTCTTTCTAACATTTAAACATAACAGTACCTACGACTAAAAAATGTGTCACGGAATCACTTTTCACTTAAAATAATACCATTATATTAGATATAAATCATAAGTTTTTAGGTAAGTGAAACACGAAACCTCAGCAGAAACGAGATCGAACGCACTTGTCATAAAGCGCATGAGTTACCAGAATATAATTTGAAATTTCCCCAGTCAATGATATTAGGTAACATCATTATACTCATAATGAAATAGCACTTTAAATGGCATTTGGACAGTCGTGCAATACAATATCATACTAATTTACACATTTATTGCAACGCAAACATTTAACAAAAAGCAAATCTTCGACATTCACACATAGGTACATAAAACGGTGACTTCACTATGGTTGATAGCGGCATAATTTTTTTATATATATTTGGTCTGAGGTTTTGGATAAAAGTCTCATATCAATATTATCAATGCCTATAGATTTCTAATAAAGCTGGCTATTCAATTTAATTAACAACACATACTAGGCATGACAGTCCAATTATAAACATAATAATTGTTAACTCTTTCAATTCTACAAAGTCTCTTTCCATAAGACAGTTTGACAATTTGATAAATCCCTAACATGGCAGTTGCAGATACTTTGTGCCTGACCAACATGTCGTCTGAGCACCCCCTCGACGTTGCAGATGTATCAAACCTAAGGTCATGAACTCTGTTTATTCCCTCAAGCGATGATGTCCACACCCCCATAGAAACATCTTCAGAGTTGTACTGGCTGAAAAAAATCATGTATAATTAATGTTTTAACATTTTTATCTTTGCAGCAATAGGTTCAGAGTTTTACAAGCTGCTCTCACCTCAAATCATCAGCATTTCTTGCAATAAAGTCAACTATATTGCGGGATATAACATAGGCTCCTCCTAAAGCATAAGGCAGATAGTGGTCACACAAGAACCAGTTTTTTTCTTCCCACTTCCCACTCTTAAATACACTTGCTCTGCCATTGAAGTAGCCCCAGTATAATCCACTATAGTGAGGACGTTCCTGAAAAAATATATATTTTTACTTCATACTACACTTACAGAAAAACACTTATTTAATAATAAATAATACCAGACATTTAACACAGCATCAGTTGGCCCCAAAGTAAGGGGACCACAAGCTAAGGGAAAGTAAGCTTGTGATAAGGGACCACATGACTGATATCAAAGTGATCCTTGTGATTGTATTGAATAAATCATCTTTTGACTTTGATATACTTGTCTTTTGTAAAAACATACACATGAAACACCCAGACCCCGAGACAAATACTTGCAGATCATACAAACATTTGTTTCACAGGAATCAAACATGCAACCTTCTGCTTCCCAGCCTGGGCTTGGCCCACTGTGTCACAGAGGTTGTCAATTATTATTTATTGATATTTATTAATAGTTAATTTTAAATATTTTATCATCAAGTATCTTACTGAAAGATGTATAAGAGCCCAAGTTAATTTTAGACTGATCTGATTATCTTATTCCCGATTAATATTTTAAAATGTGTGGATGTTTGCTTGTTACAAAATTATACAATAATGGCTAATTTGGATGAATTATTAAGTTCATTTGTAGGTTGGTCCTGGAATAACATAAATGCTGGACGAGGCTAGATAAAAGGTAGTATTACCTGACGGCTAATATATCTGCGTATTTCAGGAGCAGCCATAGCAGGTGCATATGTATCAAGATTATGAACTAACAGGTCAATTCTTAAGAATGAGTCATCATCACATTTTATAAGGTACTTCAGTCTTCTCATATTACTACTTATCCATTTAAGAGATAACAACATCTTTGGTGTCAAAGCCTTATAGCTATCAACAAATGAATCCAATAATAACATATCATTGCTACTTCTGTTTTCACTATGTAGTAGCATCTTGTCATTTCTTCTCAAACCTTGTGTGCCAACAACGAAAAAGAACTTAATGTGTTTAGTATGTTTTTGATGGCCAGTCCAGTTATTTTCATTTGCTGTGATTGTATCTGTGGCTAGTTTCATCCAGCTATTCCTTATGGAGGTCCGCCTTTCATAATTGGCTGGGGCACTGGCTATTAACACTGCATACTCGTATTTATCATATTCAGATGGAACTTCTTCCTTTACTATATGCATGGTAGTTTCCCAAGTATCTACACATTGCTGGCTAGATGCAATATTGTAGCAAATATATAGCATTAATAAACATATGATCAATATTTTTTTGTCACGCTTTAAGACAAAAATAATGTATGAGTTCCGCATATCTAAATTTTAAATATTATTGTCTAGGTTGCATACATTAACACGTGCATTCGCGCTACAATGTTAATTCGATTTTCTAACTCACTTACAGGCAGTCAGTTGCTGTAGTGCCTGCCCGCGACATGTTTTAATGGACTATGCTTGTTCAGCACCTTTCTTCAAAGAGAAATGCCTTTCCTTTCAGCTTTAGTAAACTTTTCATAGCACTACACAGGTAAGAGAAGATCCATACGTGCGGGGCTGGCTGCCGCGATTCTGCTAGTTCCTCACGATGCGCAGTGGTCTAGAAATTATATGTATGCATTTAGGTACGTACTTACAGTTATTACAGATAAAAATTACATCACAGAAATATAAATAAACACCAGAAGGACCTGATGAACAGACACAGCTGCAACGTGATGTCAGCTAACAGAATAGTTTAATGTATTTTATTGTACAGGGTAGAGCAGAACCAAAGAATTAATAAACAAGGAACCTACTAACGTGCCCACCAAAAACTATTTGTTTATTTTATTGCAATTAAATTCTTGTGTACGGCATTTGTGGAAGAACAGAAAGGACCACTTACATTACATATGTACAATGATTATATTAAATTTACGTGTTCCACAGTATTGTACTAGTTTCCCGTAGACTCTGAATGTTATAATTTTGATACCTTACATCAGTTAAGTTGCATTGTAAAAGAATAACTCTATCCTATAATCACATAGTTAGCTAGCGTGGTGCATAATGCATATGCTTAATTTTGCATCCTTTTGTTGTGAGTTCGTGATTGTGGTCCAGCCACAGCCAGCCAGTTTGTGTTGTGACTTTGTGTTTAGTTCGGCTTGTGGTGGTGGGTGCAGTGTTGCCAGCCGGTCTTTGTCAAAAGTTACCTAAACTAGACCTAAAAGTAACCTTTCAGTCCGAAATGTAACCTTTCATATTTTTCTACCGACTTCCAAAAAAAAGAGGAGGTTCTCAATGCGGTTGTAAATTTTATATATTTGTTACCTCATAGCTTCGTCATTTATGAATTGAAAACAAAAAACACGTACCTATAGGGTATACCTACCTACTTTCCGATTGGTCACATGGAAATTTCATGAAAATCAGTTCAGTAGTTTGGTTTTTAAATCAAAATAGCTGGAAAAAATATATCATCGAAGTAAACGAATTTCGATATTTATTATTATTGAGATTCTCAATTCGGTGGTATTTTTATGGGTTCAAATTTAATTCAATGAAGTTGGTTTTGTTTTTAGTTCTAAAAACGTACAAATTATTTTAGTTATTAGTTATAAAAGGTAGTTTTTTTTTATTTTAATGTTGTATTCAGCTACTAACTTCACTACTAAACACTTTTAGAATGTTTTAATATAATATACGTTATAATTCTAAACACACACGACCTTATGAATTGTCTAAATTTGTTGCCATCAAACGAACTCGAAGAAGACAGTTCCGATTGATCGTGCGAGTAAGCGAGAAGCTTTGGTCATCTGAGGTTTGGTATATAATGAGAGAGAGAAAGACGTGTTTTTAGTAGTCACACTTACTATGTTTCAAACAAAATTAGCTTAATTTTGCTTAATACAATATAAAAGAGCGTTTCTTTTCATGTTGGTTTCGTTTAGGAAAAAAAAACTACAAATTCAAAAAAATCACCTATAAGTAACCTTTTGAGTCGAGTAACCTAGAAGTAACCTGACAGAGTTAAAAATCACCTAAAAGGTTACAAAAGTAACCTTCTGGCAAGACTGGGTGGGTGTCATTCATACGTGTGTCATACATGTCAGTCCAGTCAGTCAGAGTGTGTGTGCAAAGATTGTGTACAAAAGTACCACAGAGTAAAAGTAATATTACTCTGTGGAGTAATACAATAAAGTAACTACAGAATAATAAGCCATCCAGCTCGCTTGCGTCACGCACGTCACGTCAGTTGCGTCTGTGCCGATGTGCGTAAAGCATGCGTTACACGGTTTGAAACCACAGTTTCTACCAAGGTGACCTTGGCAGAACGTTCTGTCTACATGGTTTAAAACAAACCCCGAACTTCAGTGTGTTTAAAACGCTCGTGCTGAATAGACGTGTGCTTGAGAATGCTTGTAATGCACTTTTACAATTTACAAAGACGCCATGGCTCCTTATTTATCAAAACTTTTTTTTACTTTTACTTTTTTTATCAAGACGTTAAGTCCCAGAGACAGGGTAGGTATCTAAATAACTCGATGAATTCAGTGATAAACTCACGTTCTTTCTCCATAATACCGTGCGTGCGTGCAATACGTCCGCGCTCGATGCGTGCAGCGGCGCGACTGTGGTACGCGTGGTTTTAAACAAGCGGCTAGATTGTTTGAAACAAGTTTTAAACCACCGCTTCTGCCAGTGGTTTGCTGGGCAAGCCTGTCTACCAAGGGAGTTTAAAGGTCATGCGAAGTTTGGTTTGAAACCACTATCTACACGGTTTGAAACATGTTTTTACCAAAGTCACCTTGGTAGAAACTGTGGTTTCAAACCGTTAGCGCATGCTTTAGGATCCTATAGTTTGTGCGTGTACAAGGCTACAAGCAACCTCCTCCACTATTGCCTGATTGAGTGTTATTTTTCCGAAAAAATGAAGTAAATGCATATTCTGATGCACACGCACGGTAAACTAATAAATCTATCTATCTATATTTAACATGTAAGCGGTTTTCAGGGTTAATTTACCGTTAGCCGTTACCGTGACCGCCACCTATGCCAGGAATAGTGGAACTGCCGGAAACTGGGGGCCTTCTTCTAGTTGTGTGTGTCTATCTTTTGGCGTTTTTGGGTTTTGCATAACATCAATGATTATCATAAAATAGTGACAATTAAGTACTCTAAATTTCTCATAGCTCTTACTCATCACTCGCCGATATTTTAACTCATGTGTTTTTGTTGTCACATACACTTTTCTGGCAGGACGTGGAAGGATCAAACCTGGTTGTTGATCTCTCCACGTCCACATTCGTCTGATTATTATTTATTTCGTGTTTTTAACCTGTTTGCCTTATTTCTCAGGCACGAGGTATGGAGGTATCGAGTTTAGTTGAGTTTAGTTTAGTTTAGCTAAGTCTAAGTCAACGCAATGCAAAATTACGGCTTATATACAGTAATTTACGTCGCATCTACAATAAATGTAAACCTATGGAGTACTTGCCATTGACCTAGAACCATGAAATTTGACAAGAAACAAGGTCTCACAGCACAAGTAGGTTAGGAGGAGGAGGAGGTTACTAGGAGTAGGTAGTTAATTGGTATTATATTCACATCAACAATTTGAATGGTGTTACAAACTTACGTTTGGATGTGTTGTGGATGTTACGTTTATCAATTTAAGGGAAAATATTTTCCAAAAACTATAGTGGAAAACGAGAAATGGTATCAACTTTATTATCATTCAGATATCGGTAAAATTTCGAAAGTCGTAACTGGCAACAGTGCTTATCCCCTCTACACTCTTACTGCACTTCACTTCACTCATCCATCACTCACCCATCTCCCTCACTCCTTCCCTTCCTTACCCACGAAAACGAAACGAACGGACAAAGGACAGCGTGCTCTGCGATTTTTCCGTCAGCTGCTCCACAGACACAGAGGAATGGTAGTCAGCTGCTCACTGAGCTCAGCCATCATTTTTAATTTACCGGCTGTTTAAGTCCTAGTGAGCGCCATAGCGTAGTTTGAATTTCTCAATCGCTCGAAACATTTACAAAAATAACTCAACTAATCTCTGCAGTCTGCACTTTCTAAGCAAATCAGCAAACTATATAGCAGTGTAAACTTACGTAAATTTTTTGCATTGTCGGATGTCACGCTCGAATTCTAAATAAAAATATTTATTTAGCCTTCGCATTCAACGAAGTTTTTACCTGATTATTACAACCAACCCGTGTATATGTTGGGTATGGCGAAGATCATTCAGTACTCCAGAGTTTAATGAAAAGGTCCATTTTTGCGAGGAAGCAGGTAGTTGCAATACGGTTTTTGTAATTTTTTTGTGGTGAATTTGGAGTTGGCACATCTGTTGCCATGACAGTGATAATCCTAGACCTTTAAACAAAGAGGTACCGTCCAAGAAAAGACTGCTTCTGTGTAGTGTTGGTAAGTAGGTCCTATTCTATTGTAGGTAGGTATTGAAGATACCTTTAGTACCAATATTAACTAATGCGAAATTTTATCTGATTTGCTATGGTATATTCCTTGGTTAATGATAGGTACCTAATAGTATTATTTTCTTGTCAGATAGAAACCATGGAATCACTCAAGAAGAAAAATCGACCTTCCCACCCGAGGGCTAGGGCCAATCCTCTGTCTGCATTAACATTTGCGTAAGTACCCACCTAGTTTTTAATTTTTAACTTGCTGTTTTTTTGTTATGAAGTCCTTAACTATCTATTAACTTACCTATTCCGGAAGGTCTCAACAGAAGATCAATGCAGGTTATTACAACCTGCATTATAGTTGAGACATTTTGCAACCACATGCTGTTTTATTTGTATGTGGCTACCTTAAATATTGTATGCTTTCAGTTATAAATAAACTAATTGAACAATTGTCTCTAATTTCTGTCCTAAGGAGGTGAGCCTGTAGATATTTAGCTCTTACAAAGTCACATAAGTACTTAAAATTAATTTTTAAACAGTATACCTGTACCTGTAGTGCATTTTTTTATCAAGTTCTTTTTATAGATGGACACTGCCTATATTCTGGGGTGGAATAAAAAAAGAAATGGAGGAGCAGGATCTCTACGAACCCCTTGAAGAACACTCTTCTGGTAAGTACCTACAAATTATTCATGGACTCCCAACTTGCCATAGAATAAACACTAGTGTTACAAAGAGAGTTGCACTTAATCTTTTGATAATTAGTGACATGATAAGAAGAAAAAAAAGTGTCCTAAAATATTTGCTGGGTGTACCTTATCTTACTTGCCATCAATTTTTTTCAGTTATTGACACTTCAGAACTGATATACTGATTTCATAAAATATAACATAAGAACTTTATTTAGAAATATCTGAAAAATAAATATAAATAAATATTATAATAAATAAATAAATAAAATAAATAAAAATTCCACTCAATCACTTAATTCATTTTGACATTTTATTTCAATAAATTTTTGACAAAACATAGTGTGGTAAACATCTGTTGGTATACATTAACATTTGTAACAATGAATAATATCTGAACCATGCCTCAATATTAATTTAATTAAGTACTACAAACTGCTGCGCGCGGCTTTTCCCGTGTGCTTATATCTACATACAGATAAAAACCTTTAAGTAAATCTGGCCTGGCTAACATGCCAGCTACAATGTAATTAAGTCGTGTTCTTGCAGCATACGAGACGAGATAATGAGTAGACAAAGTTATATCGCGACTGTCATGTTAGCCCGGCATGTCCACATCATTATAATATAGTTACTATGTTTCATCCAACACCTGTTTAGCCAGTATTGAGTTCAAACAAACACCCATACATCTAGACATCCAGCATTTATAATTTTAGTATGATAAACTTAACAGTAATATTGTTGCATCTATGGTAGGTCCCCTTGGCGACAAGTTTGCGCGGTTATGGGAAGAGGAGGTAACCATGGCAGGCATCAGAAAACGGACACCAAGTCTACTCCGCGTGATCATGAAAGCATACGCAGCACGTTGTATGCTGTACGGATTTGTACTACTAGTCATGGAGTGTGGAATACGGTAAGAATTTTGTAACCTCTCATACTCCTGCTAGGCTAAAATCTCCCCAAAAGTCTCTCATAGGTTTGCAGATCATAGTTATTTGGGCCATCTGCCTTCACCAAAAAGGTAGCTGGCAACAAAACGAAGTACATGTAAATACTACCTAACGTTTCCAGACATTAGGTTTATAGTCATATGAAAGAAGGTCCGTTAAATAATAACAAGACAGGGCTTTGTGCTTCAGATGCTATTTACTAGGTTTGCATGAGTTAGTTGTCTCCTTGTGACGAAGTAACTGGATAAACAACAAGTAAGACAATAGATATGTATGTTTTAGGACACATCCGCCAGATTCCACATTCGTCAGATCAATTATTTCTTCCGCATTCGTCAGATTTTTTCAACCTCTGACGAAACTATATTATTCATGATTCCTCATTCGACAAATTTCGCGTTTGTCATAAAGAAATTAATCAGATCAAAACCAGTTGGTTTGCTTATGTTAGAGTATAGAAAACAACGCGCAAGGCGAGCGAGCAAAGCGAGCATGCCGCGGCAGCGGCCGCCGAAGCGCCAGAAGAATATAGTTCGTCTGTCTAGATACATAACTCTGGCGACTGTTTCTTCATTCGTTTTCCTTATTCGCCATCAATGACCAAACTGAACTAAAATGTGGCACGAAATTGAAAATAAATGTGGAATCTGGCGGATGTGTCCTAAATAATATGTATACGTAAAGATTTAACTTTGTAAAACTACGGTGTAAAGACATTAATAATGCTACAATTTTGTAAAGCTAAAAATGACTTTAAATCTTATCAAACGATTATCTGTATCGGGAAATTGTTCATGAAACCTCCTTACAACTTTGAAATACTAAAGGTGTCATGTCGTCCGGCTCTAGTCAATCTCACGTCAGTTTCACGGGTAATTGAAACTACTGGTTTCGAAGTACTCAGATAATTTTAGGTACGGAAGTAGATCGGAGCGTAATTTTTATTATTTCACAGTTCATTGATACCTGGCACCTCAAAATAATGGCACAGGCTAATAGCGAAGCGACTGCGACATTTGTTATAAATTATAATGTACCGCCGCAAATACTTGATCATCACCAGGAACTTGATTGAGCGCAACATAGTAGAAATGCGTTTTTTTTAATAAAATCTTGTGACCAGTCCTTAGGTACCTGGTTTTTTGGTTATTGTGATTTTAAAGTAGGTCCTCTACCTCAGTAAACCGGATTAATATGTAATGTTGTTACTCGCCAAAAGTTAGAGAGGCATAAAACGGACACACCGGCTGCCACAGGTATGAAGTGCCACAGAAGTATTCTACTTCCAAATAATTTGATTTGATTTGATTTGATTTAATGCTTCCAATTAATTTGGAAAAATGTATATTCCTTATCCTTTGTGGTGCTTAGATTATGTGACATTGTGATATTCGAGTTCTGTTTAGTTTGTCACTTGTGGTATTCAGTTGGGGTATTTCCACTGTAAGCTTGACCGATGACTGTTCTCTTATCGTGTACCTACATAAGTACCTAGTTCTTAGACATGGGCTAAACTGGTCATTCATCTTTCGACCGTTCTGTACCCATCGGGAGCTGATGAACTGTAATCAGCGTGTTATTGCGAAAACTTGCACAATCAGACGCAATATAACAACATTATTATTTTTGTTATTACCTAGCACTAAAATGATAGGTACCTAGTTTATTGCATTAAAAACTATCTTTCGTACGCCACATAACAAATATGTCGATCTATTTAGCATTATTATGTTTTATGGAAGGAAACGGTTCGAGTGAATCAGAATGAATGTAGGTCTTTACCTAACCTTTGTACTACCTACCAGCCATACCACAATCAGACGGCCTTCCTGTTGCATTCTATTCGCGATTCTCAGAATGTTTGTTATAGCAGAGCATTATAACGTGAGATCCCATGGCAAACGCTATTCTACATTGGCTGTTAATAATATCCTAAGATACACAGAACAATGCGTGAGAATATAGGTTACGTAGGCCCTCTACTACCTAACTTATTCTGTGATAAACTGCATAGTTCAATTAGACCAAAACTACGGAATTTTAGGCATGTGGAAAGAAATTCTATTTTTAGGCAATAATCATAAACAATGCCGGAAATTTCACATCTGGACCCAAAGTAAGCAGAGCTTGTGTCATGGGTACCACATGACTGCTATACTACTTATGTATATGCTTTTATTCTCTTGTAAATACATACATGCTATACATAGAAACACCGAGACCCAAGACAAATACTTGCAGATCATGCAAACATATGCCCCGCGGCGTTAGTCGAACTAGCAATCTTCTGCGTCTTAGGCAGGCCTTCGCCTACTGCTTTACAGACGTCGTAAAACAAACATTGATATTTGGGTACCTTTTAGTGGTCAACTGATTCGACAATGAACTTTGAAGATACCCTACAGAACAATTCAACGACAAACAGCTCATCTGTCACGATTAATGCACTAATCGTGATTAATCGATTAATCTGTGTTGTGGATTGAGGGCAATAACTTCATGCATACTTGTCAGTTGATCAGATAATGGGCTTTGAAAATACCCTTTGGAACCAATCAACGACAAGCAGATTATGTTAGCAATGAAGGTAGTGTATTGGTGATTCCAGGCAATAGCTTAATAGGAACTTGTCAGTAGATCAGACCATGAGCGTTAAAGGTACCCTACGGAGCGGTTATTCCCGTTGAATCACACCTTTCAGACACACTGTAACACGAAAACTCCCCGTTTACCTGTTACACATTGTGACTTTTATTTTCCCACTCGGTCAAAAAGTAGCGTTGTATCACAGGGGTGACAGAATGGGATAAATAATAAAATAAATAAATTATTTCGCGCTAGATCACACTAATTAATTAATGTTAAACAATAAATTATAAGAACATTATTACCTAAATTTTAATGAATTTGTTAATTCTTGAAACATTATATTAGTGAAGAGACTTATCATTTTATTTTCATGATTATGTGTTTATAATTTTTATTATTTATATAATTAAGTTTTTTATTATTAGGTTAGGTTAGCTAGGTTAACTAATTGGGAAAAAAAGTTTCGTTGAGTTACAGCAGGGGTCGGCAACCTTATGCTATAGCCGGGCCACATATGTTGCCAGAGTATCAGTGCGGGCCGCACTTATATTTATATGTTCGGGCATGTATTTTTAATATTTGAAATAAAACGCATATATATTCATACAATTATGTCTTTTTTAATTGAACTACTATACTAACATAAAAGTAAGAACTAGTGAGATTTTTGAGGCTGCATTTGACTTGCAAGTTTTTTAACGTCTGCTTTCATTTTAGTAGTAGACACGCGCAGTATCGCGTCTAAATGTTCATCCGTTAACCGCGAACAATTCTTATTTTTGCGGTAGTTGAGAATTGAAAAAGTCTGCTCACACAAATATGTACTACCAAACATAGTTATTATCTGCTGAGCAAACTTTTTCAATTCTTTGAAGTTTTCAGAACTCTAACCTCCGTAGAACTGTATCAAGTCAGTGCTTTCCTTAAATGCCGTTTTAAGTGTGCTATTACTTTGCAAATCTACTATGTTCATTTGCAAATTGCTTGGTATCTCACTAATATCAATTGCAAAAGGGTTTTGGAATATTTCCATGTTAAGGGAGCTCTTTTTAAAGTCGGTGAATCGATTTACAAACTCAGTTTGTAGTTGTGTTAACACGTTTCTCATTGTAATATTTTGCCACACAAAATTATCTCCAGCTTCTTCCACGGCTTTCTTGCAATTAGGAAAATGGTCAAGCTTTTTTTCATCAATATGCTTGATAAACAGTTTCAGTTTCATTTCAAATGACTTTACATCTGTATACATATCGCAAATCAATTTATTTTTTCCCTGCAAGCGTTTGTTGAGCTGATTCAGTTCCTTAGTCAAATCAGTCAAAAAACCAAGATCGATAATCCACTGTTTGTTAGTAAGCTCTTCTACTGGCTTTCCTTTCATCTCCATGAAGTTGCCAATTTCTTTCCTCAAATCAAAAAACCGTTCCAAAACGGCACCTCGACTGAGCCACCTCACTTCACAGTAGTAAACCACGTCACCATGTTCAGCTTCCAGATCTTCCAAAAACTTTTGGAACTGACGGTGTGTGAGCCCATTTCTTCTTATAAAATTAACAGTGGATGTTACAGTATCCATTATTTCTTTCCAGGATATAACTTTGGAGCACAATGCCTCTTGATGGACAATACAGTGAAAAATCAATGGCACAGTAGATCCAGAATCTTTCACTTTGCTGATGATTCTCCCAACAACACCTTTGTTTTGACCGCTCATGTTCTTGCCTCCATCGGTAGTGACACTTGTTAACTTTTCCCAGCTTAATTGCAATGAATCCAGAGCTTGTTCCACATGGTGAAATAAATCTTCTCCCGTAGTTGTACCTTTCAAACTGCACATTTTCACAAGCTCTTCGTAAACAGTAAAGTTTTCGTCAATGCCGCGTACAAATATGAGTAACTGTGCTGTATCCGACACGTCCGTACTTTCATCCATCGCTAAAGAGAAGCAGTCGAAAGACTGCGCCTTATCCCTGAGTTGTTCACACAAATTAGCACCCAAGTCTTCAGTACGTCGGGTGCAAGTTCTTGCAGAGAGACTAAGACTTTCAAACATTTTTTTCTGCTCTGGGCATATTTCTTCTGCGATAGCTAAGACACACTCTTTTACTAATTCACTATCGGTAAACGGACGTCCACTTTTTGCAAGAATCTCTGCTACCCTGTAACTGGCCCGAACATTCGATTCGCTGTTGTCTGCCACAACCTTAAATATGTTTTGTTGATTTTGTAATGACGATTTCAAAGTGGAAATTTTCCTTTTCCGTATTTCTCCTTCAAGACAGTCAAATTTAGCTTTGTGCTCGGTGTCGTAATGTCGCTTCAGGTTATATTCCTTTACTACAGAAATACTCTTTTGACAAATCAAGCATAACGGTTTTCCTTTAAACTCGATAAAAAAGTATAATTCTGTCCATAATTCGTTAAAAACTCTTTTTTCTTCTTCTATCTTCCTTTTTCTTGAAGCCATGTTTATATAATTATTCTGTAACAATAATGAAAAAAATTAAATTCGTTGTAAAATTATATGTTCCAGTTAGCACCTACAAATTCAACTCCACATTCAAATAATAATTAAAACATGACACACTCGTAACTAACTTCATGTCATGTAACTACTATCCCCGTCCTTATAACATTTACCCATCAATCTGAAGGTTCACATTAACAAGCAGTAAATAAAATAAAACAAAATGCTCGCGAGTGCATACAACTTACCTCATACGTCGTGCGTGAGAAGCTATCAGCGAAGGGAAGAAAGGTGAAACGAAACGCGTAGCTAGCAACCAGATGAGACGTGAGTTTCCGGCGAATTTCCACAACCGAATGTGGCGAGAGCTGCGCGCGGCTGTGATTTTAACTAAAACCGGTCGCTTTGAATTTTTTCGCCGCCGCACACCTGCGTCTAATCAAAGACTGCCGCCCCGCCTATTGTCTCAAAGGAGCCGCCCGCCGCCGCACGTGCGGCGGATAAACGCAAAAGAAATTGCCAAGAATTGAATAAGTACAGCAAATATTTATTTTCGGTAGAAACAATACATAACATCACAGTCTTGATAAACAGTTCTTAAGAAATGAAATAGAGGTACATTTTTATCACCCCGCGTGGGAGCGAGCTTTCAAGAATACTCTCATGGCCCAGCAGCATGGCCGTATAAATTCTAGTGAATTTATATGGCCTTTTTATTTTCTTACGGACCTCAGGGTTGCGGGCCGCACCGAGATAGTCTACGGGCCGCATGCGGCCCGCGGGCCGCCGGTTGCCGACCCCTGAGTTACAGTGTTACCCAAGGGGATTTTGTTTATTCCCTTTCAGTCACACTGATACCGTAGGGTGTGACCGAATGGGAAAAAAAAGTTTCGTTGAGTTACAGTGTTACCCAAGGGGATTTTGTTTATTCCCTTTCAGTTACACTGATACCGTAGGGTGTGACCGAATGGGAAAAAAAAGTTTCGTCGAGTTACAGTGTTACCCAAGGGGATATTGTTATTCCCATTCAGTTACACTGATACCGTAGGGTGTGACCGAATGGAAAAAAAAGTTTACCCAGTTTGGGTTACAGTGTTACCCAAAGGGAAGTTATCGTCCCATTGTGTCACAGTGTGGCTGAAAGGTGTGGCTCAACGGGAATAACCCCTAAGGAACACCTCGATGTCAAAAATATCACTTATCGCTATTAAAGTAGGTATTGTATTGGATATTTGATATTCAGGGTTAAAAAGCCGGTTTTCAGTTTTTTCTAAAAATATATTATAATTTATAATCAATGTCACTGATAATGGCCCTGATTCTATAGTTTCACCAGACTAGCTAAAAGTTCCTAAAATACGAACGACCTTATTTTGCTCACACCAATGTTCAAATTAGAGTAACGATTTTAAATGTCTGTTGTTAAAATAAGTTAAAATTGACATTTAATTCCTTTATTGAACTGATGTTCATAGGATTTTGCGCAGTTTTAATCAACACCTCTTTACATGATGACTAAATTGAGCTAAAACACGTCCGTCATACGTCAGTTTAGTACATTTAAAAAATGTCATTAAAAATGTTACTCTGATTCAGACTTAGATTCAAACAAAACGAGATCGTTCGTGGAAGAATTTTTGTCGTCTTGCTAAGCAAACGTTTCGCTCTTACATAATTAGTTTTCCTAGTTATTTCCGGTTTTATAAGTAATTTTAGGTGTGAATAAGTGGTATAAAAGTTTTGTGTCTTTTTTGTAATTTGAGCAACAAAATCCCTAGTTATTTTATATGAAAGGCACCATTTAATATAAAATAACAAATTATGACGAACGACAAGATACGACTCTGTGACATACTATAAACAATATAAACACTTGACACTGACAAAATTGACATTATTATAACGACTCCATTAACGAAGGAGAAGAAGATGTTCGTGTTTTACGCATGTTGGTTAGTCCGGCGAAACTAACAGAATCAGGGCCAATGTCAGTGACCTAGCCCAACATTAAATGGACACGCAAACCGGTTCATAAAAATATCTAAGTAGGTACTTAAGATGTTTATTGATACACACCGATAAAAATGATAATCTGACTTTTACAACCCATTAAATAAACTTGATTTTTGCTTTGTAAGTAAGCGATAAGATAATAGTAGTATCACGGTAGCTTAGATTTATCTTGGCACGAGCCAGAACGCAATATCTGATAAGTAGGTACTTCACTCTTATAAGGTACTCGTAGGTTATCTGTAATGAAGTCTAGTCAATGCTAATTTGCTGCTCCAATGGTCTGAAGAAAGATTAATCGATTGTAAAAAAGATGTGTATATTGCGCTGCAAGAATATCAATTATATAACTACTCAACTAATTGTCTACATTCTACTCTGAGCATGACGTATTTGTCTAAACGTCTTGAAGCTTTTGTACGGGAAATAAAGGTCTCGAGCGAGAGATATTTCAGGGGAGTTTATCAAAAATTTTTCCATTTTCTGAGACGAACAAAACCATTTCAAAACATACTTATTTAACGTAAAATGTTGTATTTAGTTTTTCTTATTCTTCTATAACCCGCTTAGGATTCAACAGTCTCGAATGTTGGGATCTTTCGTCGGCTACTTCAGTCAAAGAGATCACGTTTATATACACAGCCGGTTGGTCGAATTACGCGACCAAGCCGAGGCCCGGAGCATCGCGTTTCGAAACTCCGGTCAACAAAACACTACTAAGATGTAAGCAAATATTGCTTACCATCCTGTAGTGTATGACGCATGTAGTAAGCCTCTAGGTACCTCGAATTATGCTGAAATTTTCTTGCAGCTGTTCTTTGTTGTGTGAAAGTCTGTTAAATCCATACCTACGTACGGTAGAAATAATTTGAGAATTAGAGGCTTAATTTTATATGATTTACACTCAAAACGGTATATTTACCGGTATATATTTATGTGAGTTTTCATGCTTCCCGATATTTCGGCATGCATGCGCTATGATCGCGAGATAAGATTTGATGATCAAGTTAATCTCGTGAACATGGCGCATGCAACTGTGCCGAAATATCAGGAAGCAGTAAAACTCGCAGATCATGGTGAAATATCCTGGTTTTGAGTGAAATTATGTTCAAAAGCATAATAGTTTTGAAAGTTTAATTTTCTAGCAAGTATAGCTGGTTTAGAAATTGGTTTACCACTGGAATCTAATTCACTAAACCAGTCAATAAGATTGAGATTGAGTATCGAGCGCAGTAGGAGTTATAAAAATAAATACGAAAAGTAGGTAATCCAATGTCCAAGCCTGATGTACCCTCATCGTAATAATTATACTCGTAGTAACGAGTCTCATTCATTCATTCTGTAGCCACATAGAATGTAAAATAGCATCGCATTTTAAAACCCAATGCACTATTTATATCGTCATATATCATATGTTACTTGTTATCATTCGTCTATGATTTAAGATGTTTGATTGTCTTATACAAACCATAATAATAACAGTGTTATCAGTAGCGATTATTTATACAAAACATTGTGAATGAAATCATAATTTATGTAGATGAATGCTATCATGATTATCATTTATTTAGTTTTGTATTATATCGATTTACATAAGCGTAACTATTACATAATACTTAAATTTTATCTTTAGGGAGTGTAGAAAAAGGTTTAGATCGTTCACGTTTTTCGTACTATATTTTTTATAGTATTTTATCTAAATTAATACCTATTCCTGGAATATTTTGACTAAGTAACTACTTATAGCTGTAGTTGATTTTAGGCTCGCCCACAGGTCAATCAATGCGACACACAAGTTGCACATATTAATAATCTTTTACCTATGGTTGCCACCGAAATGTTGAAAAAATGTAGTTTGTTTTTGCCGAGAGTGGCCTGTGCACGCATTAAGAGTGCACTACCTATGATATTAAAAGGTCCCGCAAGTGGCACTTTCAGATAGCGCATAGAAACACTCCACGGGTGTGTCCATCGATGTTATTTCAATTCAAAATGTTTTCTCAGGATAGCACAGCCAGTGTTCCTAGGCAAGCTAGTGGAATACTATAGTCCGGACCACCAAAATATCAATCAGAATGAGGCTTACATGTACGCTGGAGCCGTGGTGCTGTGCTCAGCGCTCAATGTCTTTGTCGTGCATCCTTACATGATGGCCATCTTACACATGGGAATGAAGTTCAGGGTGGCTTGCTGTTCGTTGATTTACAGAAAGGTGAGTCTATTCTATGGAACATAATAATCCTTCCATATTTAAATTGTATGTATCTCTTTTTCCAGCGAATCGTATGGTTGCAAATTAAAGGCCAGGCAATACACCATTTTATAGGTTTTCATGCTTCCTGCTCTAGATTAATCGATCATGAACTTCTCGCATGTGTTGAGTGTTAGATAAAATATTTTCGTACTGACGCTCGCGTTATCTTCATGTACTATTTATCGTAATTTAAGTTTTTATTCTAGCTGATGCACGTTCGTCCTACGTCCGCAGATTTTCTCATTTCTGGTAGAGATAAGATTTGTCAGATTAGATTGACCATTGCTTCCTCCGGGTTTTATTAAATCTATTCCTTTAATTAAGTACTATGTAGGTATAGTAAATCTCTGAATTCTACCGATTCTACAGAATTGTGATTAAAAGCCTCTAAAACATAAGCAGCAACAGCCATCATCATATCAAATAAAAAAAAAACTCTGAAGTGTAGAAAACATGTTCAGAGTATGACGTCAATGTAAAATTATTTAGTTATACCTAACATCGAACTAATGAACAAAGTAAAGAGCACTGTTGTTGTGGGCTGTGATGTTCTGCTTTCCGTCCGGTTCAAAGGTCTTGTTCACTGTTCAAACTCCAATGGATTTTCCTGTTGAAAATATAAAGAAATCTGGCAAGTCGCGTTACCAACTTAATGCAGAAGATCTTTCCGCCGTACCACAAAATCGTACCCGACCTAGTCTTGACCGTAGCCAGCACTAATAATTATTATACCACACCTGAGAATTTTTCCCATTCCTTTTCCAAATATAGCTGAAAGAGCGGAGCGGGAGAGAAAAGTGAATGGAAATCCATTTCTAACGTGTTATTTTTTTTTATTTCTTCATAGATCAGCCGGTAGCTATGATTATTTTCATTATAGGTCAAACGACAAAGTTTTTACTCCCAGTCCGCCAAATGATTTATTCCTCTTCCGATATCCGAACAATATGTATTTTGAAAAAAGAACCCAAGTAATAAAGGCATGCGCGGGAAATTCTTCGAAATTTTAATTTGGGTTTGGTAATACTATTAATTCTACAGAATGTCGTCAAGTGATAGTAAAGATTTTATTACAGGGATTTTATTATTTTCCTCGTAGGTGTAGTATAAAGCACTATATATCACTCGGGGAAAAAGTGCGATTCCTACCTCGTGACACATTCGATAGGAATTGGGCACTTTCTCGTCTAGGTGTACAATGCATTAAAATTCTGTCTTGTCTTGACGTTATACTCTTATTTCCAATACACGATAGACAATCTAATAAAATATTTTTTTCAGTCCTTACGTCTTTCCAAAACGGCTCTCGGCGAGACCACTGTCGGGCAAGTGGTGAACCTTCTCTCAAATGACGTGAATCGTTTTGATGTGGCTATTATATTCCTGCACTACCTATGGATCGGACCACTGGCTACTGTCATTATTACTTACTTTATGTGGGTAGAAATCAGCTGGGCAGCTGTGGTCGGCGTCGGGTTTATGTTGGCCTTCATACCTTTACAAGGTGAGTGAATCTATATAGGTACTATTGAATGAGTACTATAAAATATTACACACTTGCCTTAATCGGCGATTGTAAATTCATTGACCGATTGTAATTAATATTATTCATTCGAAAGTTTCTCTGTCTGTCTGTTTCTGTTTGTTTGTTTGTTTGTTTGTTTGTTTGTTTATTACCTTTTCACAGCTTAACGGCTGAACGGATCTTGAGGAAATTGGTAAGGATATAGATAGATAGTGGTGGCAATTCGGTTGGTTCATTTCTAAAATTAGGTATTCTCTAAAATATATTTAGTTAGTCATAGCTTCATAGCATTTGTAAAACCTATTCGGTTGGTACCATCTAACTAAATTAGGAACGCTTAATTAAGTTAGATAAAATTAAATTAGGATAAGTTGGTAGCAGCAGAATACCTTGACAGTTCAAAACCTAATTTTAGCTGAAATTAGTTTGGTTGGTGCCAACAGAATTGAGGCCACTATCTGAGGTCCATCCCCATAGGTTACATTTCATGTAGGTACCTACATAAAAAGGACAGCATACGGGCTGCAGCTAATATGTAATGTGTAATGAACTGAAATGTGTAATGTGTATGGGTTCAGTACTGAACCTTTCGTAAGGTAGGCAATATTGATAAATGACGAACATAACGACATAACAAATAAATATAGGTTTTTTGTTCTGTGACCATAACCTTGTGCTTCGGAGATAACAATTCAGCTATAGTTACGTAAGTACTCGTAGTTAGAACTACATCGGTGCTCTCTGGTAGAATATAAATTCTTAAAATGACAAATATACGATACGGTAAGCAGCGCTCTGTCACGCTAAACGTCGTCATTGACCTATTTGTATGCAACGTTATATTTATTTCGCTTGTTTTAGGGTTATACATAATACTAGCTGTCCCGTTCGCGAGTTCACGCCGCGGCTTTTATAGAGAAAAAAAAAACTAAACCATTCTCGAATCAATTTAACACACGAAAAAATTCATTAAAATTGGTCCAGCCGTTTAGGAGTAGGTTAATTACAAACACACGCACAGAATATTTATATATATAAAGATATGTATTGTAAGTTCAATAATTTGATTACTCAGATGAATAATTAAATATCAAACTAAAGGGATGATTTTTCAATGGTCCGGTAACTTTATTTTAATTAGAAATTGAAATGACGATATTTTTATACATATTTGGTTATATATGACAAATAACCATCGGACTATAGTTAAATCGGCTCTAAAAATAGTTATCTTCAATTTAACAAGGTCGTGTCACACGTAATGAAATAGGACTTCGAATGTTTTGTAAAGCAACAGTAAATATATGAATTTACACAGTTATCTCTTTAAAAGAATTATGGATATATTCGTCGTTCTAGCCGAGTAGAAACAGATCAAAAATAGTACTTAACATTAATATCTGTCGTACAATTTAATTAGTGGTTAAAAATAATAGTCCAGGATCCATGGTCCATTTTTGCTTTTGATTACTAACAAGTTAATTTTCCGTGAGTAGCTTCATTTTGATGAGACGCCCAACAATTTCCTGTGCGAAACTCTCGATTGTGGTAGCTAACAGAGGTAGCAAGGATAAAATATGTCGATTTGATGATTCTCAAATATTTATTACTAACTGTTTTTTTTTGTTAAATCTTAAGATAATTATCTAAATTATTCGAAAAAATATTTGTCCTACAAAATCTTTGGTTTGATCAAAGAGACCCCTCCTTCCAACATGTATCGATAACGAGGTCATCGTAAATGAATATTAACCAGCAGATTTTTAATATTTATTTAATTTTACAGTCATATTATCCTACAAATTGCGTGGTAGGTACGTTATCCCGGTCCTACGCTCAAAAGTAGTAGTACAAATCCTTGATGTTAAATTTCTGAGCGTAGGACCGGGACAGAACAGAGACAGAGATAGAACAGTTTTTCGATACAGATGTTCGTTTGATAAATATTAACCTCTCAGTCTCGAATTCAAAATTGTATGTTCATGTGGGTGGGCATTTTTGATAAAGGACGATGTGGGTGGGCATTTTTGATAAAGGTCAATTTCTTTCCCTACCGGCTAAACTGCTTTTTGGAGTAACTTGAAATGTTTGACTTATTATATATATTAATAGTTGGATATATAATGAAATTACAAGGAAAATTATCACCGATAATAAGGCTTCACTAGATATTGATTAACAGCCTGATTTGTAAACCTTCAAAAATACAAAAAGGCGCCTATAGTTATTTTGTTATGCTAATTAGGTGGAGTTGAATTGGTTTAGGACCTGGGCGGTTATGGAACTCTTGATACAATCAATGTCTATCAGTTTCAATTAGCAATCGGCATCAATGTCTATCAATTTCGATTAGCAATAGGCATTACATATTTCAATCAATCATATACGATGTATTTAAATGCTTAGTACGCTAAACACGGTTCCTACCACAATCGTACTTTGTAAATTGGTCGAGTTATAGTTTGACACATTGTAACTAGCGATAGAAGCCGATAGAAATCGCAGCGATCCGTAATACCAATTCATCAATAGTATCTGAAAGCTATTAGTATCAATGTTTTGATAGTATCAAAGTTCCATAATTGCCCCACTGAGCATTGTCATTCTTAACTTTACTGGATTTGGAAGCCTTCACTGTGCGTGGTGACATGGGCTTAGGTAAAATTATTACGAATAATTTGTTGTTCCTATTTGTATAATTAATCAATTAATTTAGCTTTCGCTTTGTTTTTATTTTCCTGTTATAAATTAGTTGAACTGATTGTAATTTTTTTTTAAAACAGATTTATGTCCGTAACATTATATTTTAAATACTATAATCAATGTTTGATTGTTTCTTTGGTCCTACCTCACAATAATAACACAACTATATAAAGTCTCACTAATATAATATAAAAATTGCCAGGTGCCAGGAGTTACAAACTCCAAGTAAGACTAGCTGATAAATAAACAAACATACGTAACCTACTTTGCTTAAATTGATTTACGAATTCGAATTGAAACAATTAAGAATACAATAGTCAGCTGCACAAACTCGTCAGTGGGCGCATGCATGCTATTTCACCCATCATATCGTGAGAAAAGGATAGACGTGCATCGTGCAGGAAGGATAGTGATGAGCAGTAAGGAGATAGTATGATTATGATTTCTAATCATATGATGATATTAGACTACTATTTCTACATAAAACGAATGCGTGAAAATCATGAACAGACTTTTGGCTCATGGATTCTCATGAAAAAACTACTGAATGTAACTAACTATTCAAAATAAAGTTTTATGAGCTCTTGAATAAATAAACGATGCTTGTATCGGAATCATTTTGGAGTTTGCGTACTCCGTATACTATTTATTCACGCCCAAATTGTGGTAAAATCATTGTTGAAACTCGTTTTCCGAGGTTAGTATCTTTCAAATCCATAACAAAAAAAAACGGGTTGGTACCATCTGACATGAAAATGGGTTGGTACCATCTGACGGCCAACTCTACCACCGCGGACGCATATTGGTCAAATCAAATACTTACTTCCTCTGCTTCATGTTACGTACTTCCGTCTCTTTTCACGAAATCACTTCCACACATACCAGGAAAGCGAGAGGAAAGATGTTACAGATCAAAAATCATAAAGCGATAAATCTTTACCGCTTATTTATATTCTTTCGTAAATAGACAGCTCCCGAATATACTTACCTAAACCTGATTAAATATAATTGGTATGTACGTACTTCTTCTTATCGAACCATTGTGATGAATGGATGAAAATACGCCACAAGACAAGAGCTTCTTTCGTGGACTTAGCGCATGGCTTCTAAGTACTGAAGATGTCTTAAACATAATATATCTCCCCAGCATACCTTGGCAAGCGGACCTCTGTGCTGCGACTGAAGACCGCCTTGAGGACGGACGAACGAGTGCGACTCATGAACGAGATCCTATCCGGCATCCAAGTCATCAAGATGTACACGTGGGAGAAACCATTCGCTGATCTCGTTGCAAAGGCCAGAAAGTAAGCGCTTCTCTCTCTTTAAATGTTTTAGACCATGTTTTAAATCTTCAATTGAATACTGATTAGCAACCATGAAGCACATTACGATGCACATAAGTGGTCGTTAACACCATGACCTGCGTCCGCGTCTACTTTATGTGTATAGTACAAATTGTTCATCGTTTTGCCTGTTGACTAGTGAGTAACACGTTGATTTTAAACTTGCAATTTCAAATACAAATACAAAAAGATTTATACGGTTCTGGGAGTCATTTAGCAATTGGAGTAGACTCGGCACTATATCTGCGCAAACATGGTTTACGCAGGGCTGGTTATCGGTCTTACCCCTTAGCCTCGAACTTAGGGGACAGTCGAGCAATAAAAATAATATGTAACAGTAATATGTAATATCAAATTCGTAACTACAACAAAAAAGATAAAAAATAGAATACATGAAAAATGAAATACAGAATAACTCAAGATACCTATGCCAGAGAGCAATGGAAAGGAGCATTCTCGGATTCAAACGCACCGACAGAGTGCGAAACAGTATCATGCGATCTATAACTGGAATTAATGATGCGGGTAATAAAACAGCCAGGCTTAAGTGGGACTGGGCAAGTCACGTGAGTCGCATGCATTCAGACAGATGGGCGAACATGGTAACACCCTGGCAGCCCGATCTTGACAACTTTGAGAGAGGGTGGTGGGCGATCTCGAAAGATAGAACTAGTTGGTAGGACTTGGGGTAGAACTTTGGTCAGCAGTGGTACGATATAGGTTAAATAAAGTTTTTTAAGCTTACGCGATCAGAACACATTATTATAAATACTTACGGGTATTTATCGCGTTTATTTACCTATTTTTCCCGACGTTTCGACAGGTTTACACTCTGTCGTGGTCACGGGATGACCCAATCCCTACCTATTTATTAACCTATTTATAATAATAGGTAAAATAAATAGACATAAACTATTATTTGAATCAGATATGAAAAAATCTACTTTCTGCATAGTTTTTTTGCGTAGTTTTTTTTGCTCCGTGTGAGTGAGCGTATGCTAGGTATTTTGGGAAATGAGTTTTATAGTATTGTGTTTATGAAAATGCATTTTCATACCTCCATTCTCGAAAGAGCCTGGGTGGCGAAGCTGACTCTTCGTGTGTAGCATGTATGTATGCGACTATTATTTAATTCTGAAGGTTGCTTCAAACATCTTATTTCGGATCAATTATTACATCTTTATACTTAGATGCATTTAGCATTGATATAATTATAGGATTTTGAATAAACTATGAAATAATAATAAAATATAAAATAATATTACAGTATTATTTTATAAAAACATACATTATGTACACATAATAACATATTTTTTTTTACATTTTTATTTTTGCATTTTATTAATTTACTTAGACATAATAACTGATGGGAGAAGCCACTGGCTCCTAAAACACAGTTTTTACTAGTTTGGAGCCAATGCATTCATTATAGATCTATTACATTGTATTATGTCAATAAATTTATTTTTGTTGTTTTTGGTGTTATCAGGTTAAAATGTTTCCCTTATTTGCGATCATCATTATCGTCCACTTATAAAATAAAGTGCTCGCCCACATAACATGACGCGTACATTAATGTAATGATGGAGTGAAACGATAAAAAATCGCGAATCCACGACACACGACACACGACGTGTGTCACCGAGTATAATATATATAGCTTACCACTAGTATAATGCTAAGTAATCGTGTAGAGGTCGAAGTGCCTCGAGTGCGGAAATGACGGCACTCCGCAATAACGTTTACTTTATAAGGCACTGGCTGCTAGCTTAGAAAAGGAAATATTAACATGATTCATTTTTAATAAAAATAAAGGTCTGATTTTCGCGTTGCAAAAGTCTAATGAAAGATGTCAGATTCGTATTCATTTAGCTGCTGTCTCATAATTCATAGTAATTTATTCATAACAGTAAAGTTACAGGTTGAACAAATCTAAACAAATCGATACAATAAGTAATTATATAATATAATAATTATTAACATTTTACAATATGATTACAATATGATTACAATAAGACAATGAAATAAAATAAAATAATTATAATCATAAATTTTTCGATCGATTAGCCACTTCCTAAGCCGGTACTTTAAAGATAGCGTCGAGGGAGCGTCCGAAATGTTAGTCGGAATACGGTTGTATACCTTCTGGTCCTATTACATGTATCAACTTCGACGTTTTGGCGTGTCATCGTGGGAGCGCTCTTTACCTGTTTGCATGCCTTGCACCATATCTGTTACCGTCGCAGTTTTTTGCGTATTTATCTAAGTTATTTTTCACATTTATTGCAGCCTGAAATATTGGTTATCCTATTGTCTATGTACACCTAATGACTGACAAACGAAAATAACGAAACATACAAAAAACAACCAACAACATAGGTTAAAAAAAATTGTTACTAAAATACGATCTATCTTATCTTACGTATCATTTAGCGATAAGGTCGCCAATTGTACAACTTTATTGCTATTTGCTATTCTCTCGTGTCAAAGCGTTTATCTACATTATGTATGTATCTTATTATGCTTACAAAAAAGTACAAACTAGATTAACATTTTTAAATGACAGTTTCCAATTTATTTATAATTTATTGACATTTCCTTATTGATTTTCTTAGGATTTTCCGCAATTTTGTTCAACATCACTTTAAATAGCGTCTAGATTGAGCTCTAACACATGTCTTATACACGCCAATTATGTCAAGTTAGTCAACTTAAGAAGTTATTTATTTACTTATTTAATTCACAAAACATCACAATCAACACAGCGTTTTAACTAAAATTTGTTGTAAACTATTCATTGATCTAGATTCGTTATCTATACCTATAAAAGAGCTTAACCTGACTGACTGACTGACTGATTCATCATCGCCGAGCCAAAACCGCTGAAGCTAGAAAGCTGAAATTCGGAAGTAGCAAAACTACCCACTAAGGCGAGATTTTTAGAAATTCAACCCCTAAGAGTGTGAAAAGGGGTGAAAACGAATGTATGAAACTTTTTAAAGCGTGGTGCGACTTGCCTGAAACTTGATTTTAATGAATAAAATGCAAAATAAATGGACACGTGTTTCAGGATTTTCCAAAATAATCCTAACAAAGGGGTAAAATGGGATGTCATAGTTTGTATGGGAACTTTTTAACGGGTGGTGTTATTTCTTAGAAACTTAGTTTGGATACTTAAAATGCAAAAAAAATAACCCTCAAGAAGGAGTAAAATGGGGTGTGAATGTTTGTATGGAAACTGTTTAATGGGTATTGGGAGTGATTGGTTTGAAACCTATCAATACAATTTGGCAAGAAGATGAAAAACATCCTGGGGAAAGAAAATAAGCTACAATTCCTTTCAAAAAAAATGCGCACGAAGTCGCGAGCTACAGCTAGTCAAATATATGAATACTCGTATGACAAAATTACAGTGTTACATGCATAAAAGTTATACCCTACCCTAAACAGAATACCCTAATTACCCTAAACTAAGAACCAACTATGAAAATTATACATTATTAGCATCGATACTTTATAAAGTAAGATTTTATAAGCGCACCGCTTAAACCTATTGATACAGTTATTTATTACAGACATCTAGATTATGAGAAGTAGGCAACTCGTTACAAAAACCACACATATTTGGGAGGGGACTGTGGAATGAAATATTGTTTCTGTATATTTATATAAATATATTCTTCAGTCCAAAAAAAGACCGTTCGTATTTTACGATATTTTAGTTAGTCCAACGTAACAACAGAATCAAGATGAAGTATTGTTTCGTTTAAATATTTACTTACCTGCTCTTCATTTATAGAGACACATCGTACTTATTTTTACTGTCATATCCTAAATATCGAAGGACTTACGCACATAATATATGCTAATTTACTGGAATGTTTTATGACTTCCTTTATATTTTTTTGAAGTTATTACCTATTGTACAGTTTTGAGACGGTTTTTAAATACAAAGACACGATTTGTTATATTTCTTACATATCTTATGTAACCATCGTTTTTGTAATCTGCAAAATACTTTATTATGAATGTTTTAAATGTGCTTAGTTATGTGATGAAGATGTAATGAATGACAATTTGGAACTTTCAATTTGTTTACTCATTAGCTTAGTTTCAATTGTGGTACTAGGTTATTTACGCCAATTAGTATAACTACTGCTCTACTCCAGCTATGGGTCCATCATTGCGGAATTATGGAACTCTTGATACCAATCAAGGTCTATCAGTTTCGATTAGTAATTGGCATTATTAATTTCATGATTTGGTATTACGTTTCACTTTCAAATTTTTTGTGAATTGTACTATACATTTTTATAAACACGGGCTTTACTCACGTATTATTTTGTCGATGGAAGCACCGACACTGTTTCGATTCATCTTGAGAATCTTCATCAGGGTGAGTTTGATCCGCGGTCCGCTCGTTGCCGCTCGAGTTCACGGTTCGCAATGCGATGAACCGAAACCGCATGTACTGATTCGTCTTTCCTGCGGGTCCTGTCGGCAAGGTCAAGAGCTTACATCAAGGCTTACTTACCTAAGTGCACGAAAGGAGCCTCTGAGGCGCACTTTAATCCTTTCACTGCACTGGTTAGAAATAACTAATGACACGATAAGAAGTGCGATGAAGATTCTCTAGATGAATCGAATCAGTATCGGTGCCTCCATCGACAAAATAATACGTGAGTAAAGCCCGTGTTTATCAAAATGTTTGGTATTACGTATTTGGTTTCTATCTTAGACATGTGTTACAATCAACATCAGCCTACTGTAATACTAATTAATCAATAGTACCTAACTAAAAGTTACTATCATTGTTTTAATAGTATCAGAATTACATAATCGCCCGGCTGAACACTTAATAATCTATAGGTATATAGGTAGGATATCAGGAGTCGATCTTCGTGCAAGCATTACTGTTTAACGTTTGAATTGAAGGGAAATGGAGCAGTGTTTTTATTGTGCGAATAGACGAAAGGTCTTATGTCTAGGGCCGGTAACTTGCGATACCTTTCGGCATTGCATACGTCATTGGTTTTACCTACCTACCTTGAGTAGGCCGTAAGCTTTTTGCTGGCTTAATTTAATAAGTTAAAAACTACTGTAATGTGACTGTATTACGTAGTCTGGTTTCATAGTAAACAGGATAAACATTTGTGTGGGGAATTTGATGTTTGTTCTAAGTCTGGGTGTTATAATAACATATCATGTATGTATTTAAAAATACACTCGAGAGCATAGAAATCGCACATAGGGGAATTTTCCTGCATTTTTAATTCGACACTTTTTTTTTTTAAATTAAAGGTTGGTTACAAATATAACTTAAATTAAATTAAAGTACACACTGTTAGCTTCCTAAAAAACCCATAATGTTTGGCCTTGACCTCCCAAATAATAGCAGTGGCGGCTTAACAATGGATGGGCCTAAATTCGCTCGTTTCAGGTAGCGTGGTTTGTGGGACTTTGAGCAGGTATAAAACGATAAGGGATGATTGAAATGACATCATTTGCATACCAACTCCCAGTCAGAAAGGTCCTTTAACGAATACGTCATCTCTCTAAACAAGAAAATGGATACCACACCAGAAGCAGCGTCTCAAGTGGTTGTACTAATCGAAGCTGGACAGAACCAAAGTCAAGTAGCTCCTCAATTAAATTTGAGCAGATATGCTGTTCGACGTGTATTCCAGCAATATCAGCAAACTGGTGGCTATACCAGGCGACCAGGAACAGGCCCAAAACGTGCGACAAGTCGACAATACAGCGCGATGACCGTTTTCTTGTGAATACATCACTACGAAATCGCCGGTTGAATGCAGTTCAACTCGGACAGCAGCTCCAAGAAGTTAGAGAAGTGGAAGTCAGTCGGTGGACGGTGAGAAGAAGACTAGCCGAAGGAGGTCTGAAAGCGCACAGACCAGCAACTGGCCCAAAATTGACCCCAGCGCACAGACAAGCACGCCTTCAGTTTGCTCGAAATCACGTTAATTGGACTATGGATCAATGGCAGGCAGTCCTCTTCTCCGACGAGTGCAGGATGTGTCTCCATGGTAACGACGGACGGGGTAGAGTCTACCGATGATCCGGTGAGCGTTTTGCTCAATGCTGCATCTCCGAACGGGTCGCATACGACGGTGGTTCGTGTATGTTCTGGGGAGGCATTTCACTGGAAGCGAAAACCAATTTTGTCTTCATCACAGGGTACCGATACCGACCGTCGAGACCGACCCGATACCGACCGTCGATCGCGTGGATGGACTTCCCAACGTTACGTCGAGGAGATCCTGCAAGAACATGTTGTGCCCTTTTCGGGATTTATCGGCGAAAACTTCGTTTTTATGCAGGACAACGCTAGACCACACACCGCTGCTATAGTACGCCAGTACTTGGAGGAGGTTGAAGTAATCGTTATGGAGTGGCATGCTCGAAGCCCAGATCTCAATCCCATTGAGCACTTATGGGACGAACTAAAGAAACCAGTAAGAGCCAGAAACGCAGTGCCTACGAGTCTCAGAGAGCTCCAAACCGCGATCAAGGAAGAATGGGACAGCATACCGTAGGATTTCGTAAAAAAAATGATTTCTTCAATGAAACATCGAATGGAAGCTGTTATTCAGGCTAGGGGAGGCAATACCTCGTATTAATAAATCGTTACATTCACAAATTTATTGTTTTTTTAACCTTTTATACCTGCTCAAAGTCCCACAAACCGCCCTACCTGAAACGAGCGAATTTAGGCCATTTCATTGTTAAGCCGCCACTGCTATGATTTGGAAAGTCAAGGCCAGACATTATGGGTTTTTAGGAAGCTAAAGGTGTGTACTTTAATTTAATTTAATTTAAATTAGCAACCAACCTTTAATTTAAAAAAAAAAACAAGTGTCGAACTCAAAATGCAGGAAAATTCCCCTATGTGCGATATCTATGCTCTCGAGTGTATGATGTATCTATCAGTCATCTCGTCAATTTGTTACTTAGATGGTGTTGTGTGCATTTATTTATTTATTCTTTTATTGCACAAAAAAATATATAAATAAATAAAATAAATAATGGTGGACAATGCATACAACACCATCTAGTCCCAAACTAAGCATACCTTGTATAATGGTGACCAGATGACTGATAGAACACTTATATATATTTAAATACTTACTTTATAACACCTAGACACAGAACAAATACCTGTTCATTACACAAATGTTTATCCTGGGAGGGAATCAAACCCAAATGTGCAATAGGTGGGCTTAATGCTTATAGCATTTTCTGCCAGCCTGCACGGTAGAAAAAGTAAAAAGTAGGCGTGCTAACATTATCTGAGAGAATAAGGAAATAGAACAGCACTACTACACTACACTATATACACATATATATAATATATATATATATATATATATATATATATATATATATATATATATATATATTATGTATATATATATAAATAATATAATTTAATCTGAAAATGTATGAAATAATAATAATAAATTATTATTTATTTATTATGTAATATAATATAACTAGCTTAACTACAAGATGAGATTTTTATTTATTTAATAATAATCTGAATTGATCGTAAACCATATTCTTATAGAAATGTACTTATGGTAGTTATGATTATGGTTTTGGTCATAGATAATACCATATAGGTAAGTACTTATTTGATGGCCTCTGTGGCGCAGTTGGTGAAAACTCGTCTGAGATGCAAAAGGTTGCGGGTTGGATTCCCGGCACGGTACAAAGATTTATATGATATGCAAATATTTGTCTCGGGTCTTGGTATTTTTCTATATATAATTATGTATTTACAAAAAAGTATATAAGTAGTATATCAGTCATGTTGTTCCCATAACACAAGCTCTGCTTACTTTGGGGCTAGATGATGCCGTGTGAAATGTGCAGCATTATTTATTTATTAAAAATAGTTGCTTATTATGGTACTTATTATAGTAATGATGCTTTAAAAGATAAGTTGGCTGTAACCCAATATTATGCTCATCGCGCGTCAGTTACACGAACCCGAGTTGAGTTGTAAGAGTTCCGAGGTCAGTTAGATTAATTATACATAATATATTATGAGTAGTTTAATGTCATCAATGTCACGAGGTAAAAGACCGTTCAGTTTGTCAAAGCGTGTGACTCGCAGCGAAGATAATTTTGTGGCTAGAAAGTAGGTTCGAGTAGTCATAATAAACGTGACTAAGCTATTGTTTGGTATCTCTGAGTTGTGTCATTTTTATGGCACAAATCTACTTTGTCACGGTTTTGTGATAATCATGATTCTGTTTTTATACTGGACTAGTTAAAATTTCGTAAAATTAGTACGATCTTATTTTAACAGACTTCAAAAAAAGAAAAGTGGCTCTCAATTTTTTTTGTTTGTTATCTCATTACTCCGTCATTTATGAACAGATTTGAAAAAATGATTTCTTATGTGACTTCCAGTGTTTACGTATTTCGAAAAATTATAAATTACTAAAAAGTGTAAAATAAAAACCAAAGAACAAAGTGCTAATTAGTTTTTTAAATGACAATTTCAGTTAGTATTAGCATTTTGTTTCTTTATTGAGTTGGTTTTCGTTGGATTGACTGCAGTTTTATTGCACACCAATCGAACCCCGAATCAAACACCAATAAAATTACGTAATTCTAGCTTTTTACATGTGAAACCTAAATCACTCGTGTAATGTAGTAAATTTGTCTTGTCTGTCTATCTGTTACGTTTTCACGCCTAAACTGTTAAACCGACTTTGATGAATTTAGGTATAGAGATAGATTTGACCTTGGAGAAGTACATACGCTACTTTTTATGTAGGTACCACGCGTGCGAAGCCGCAGGCAGCAGCTAGTATATAGGTCGTATTTTACGAAATTTGAAATCCGGCAAAACAATAAGAGTAATAAATAGTAACCTCTACTTGAAACTAACGGCCTTCTACTTTTCTTTAACTCGAACTCATATTCGGATGAGCTACTGCTGCTGCTTGTTTAAATTAATGATTATTTAATGACGCACAGTTATGGTTCTACATAATTATACTACATTAAGTTATATATGACGTATAGTAATCCATAATACCCATACGTCCATACTAATAGTATACATGTTAAAGTGCCTGTTTGTCTATTTGTTACCTTTTCCCGGCCTTTTCCGTTTCCGATTGAACGGAACATTATGAAATTCGTTAAGGAGATATATTACATCCCTAATTTTCGACTAGAAAAAGTAAATAAGTCCTTTATGTCCTTTATGGAACACGGTGCAGTTCCATAATATTCGTAGAAAACACTACCCTTTATGTAAGCTTTAAATTTCTTAATAGGTCGTTTTAAGAAAGATGGTCCTATTATGAAATTTAAAGCTAACATAAAGGGTAGTCTTGTAATGAAAGCGTATTAACACATTCACTGCCACTGACACGCCTCGCGTGTTCAGGCTAATCTAAGTCTCTACGCCAAGAACACGCCAGGCGTGTTTTGAATGTTTAGGTTATATTTCCAAAACTAGGCCAGATTTTCTGTTCAAATTTTTAGTGCATCATTTTTAAAGGATAGGCTATGGCATATTGAAGCGGTTCCCTAAAAAAACTAGTTAGATTTTTTTACGAAAAATAGATATTTTGTAGTGCCGAGAACACGCTAGGTGTGTTCACTTACTGAAGCTACCCTTAGATTCCCAAACTTTTTTATTCTATTAAACGCTTCGCTAATTTTAGAGTTATAAGCTTGCGATATGAGATTTTTAACCAGTATTTGATGACAAAACGGAATGTCATAATTTATCGGACCGTTGTTTTTACCGTATACAGTACTGTGTCATGTATGAATAAATAATAAATAAATAAATAATGCCGGACATTTCACACAGCACCATCTGGCCCCAAAGTAAGCAGAGCTTGTGTTATGGGTACCACATGACTGATTATACTACTTATATGAAGTCGCTTATACAACTCCATACGCCATCAATGAAAAAAAACGTACCTATCCGATGTATATCTTTATATAATTATACATACACACACAGTGACATACACACGTACAGTAAAATTATCTCTATTATATAAAAATCAATTGCTGTTCGTTTGTCTCGCTAAAAATTTTGTCATCATTAATATCTTCCGTTTCCGGTACAAATTTAACTTTTCCTGAAAAAAAGATAAGAAATCAATTTATTTCATTTGAATATTCTAAATTTAATTCATACTTATGTAATTAGGTAAGGCCAATCAACCAACATTACGATAATACGAGATAAATAACGTAAACAAACTTTCTGCAGTTCAAAGCTTTTTATCGGTTATAATTTAGATGAATTCACTCATATATGACTGAAAATTTGTTTATATATGATTGTCACTCAATATATTATTAAAACAAATGTACTTGCACTGTTAACAATGCCAATGTTACAGTTCACAAAGAACTTTATTCATTTATGCATGGGAATTTTAGTAAAAAAAGTTTGAGAACCTTAGATTACGTTATAATAAATTGACTTACTAAAATCTATTTTTCCAAACAATGCCGCGAGCACGCCTAGCGTGTCCGCGGTTTTATACGGCGGCATCTCGATAAACTTCAAGAAAATCGTGGTGGCAGTGAATGAGTTAAATAAATGACTATATTGTTGACTAACTGGTGCCCGTGACTTCGTCTGCGCAGGATTAGCACTTCGATTTTCCATTATACATTACTAGCGACACGCCCCGGCTTCGGACGGGTGCAATTCTGATACTAAGTATACTATAGAATGTCTAATGTGATTAGAAACCTCTAAAATTAGCAGTGTTCTGTACTATATTAAACATGTATCATTACATAGTATAAAACAAAGTCGCCTTCCGCTGTCTGTCTGTCCCGTTGTATGCCTAAATCTTTAAAACTACGCAACGGATGATGCGTTTTTTTTAATAGATAGAGTAATTCAAGAGGAAGTTTTATATGTATAATACATGCATAATATAGTAGAGAAATACTGATAATTTTAGAGGTTTCTAATGTGATGTCGTAAATAAACTCATTTTTCTGCGCTTTCATTGCAAACGCTGGCTGAACCCTACGAGATAGATCAAAATAGTGTACTACAGTATTGTACACCTTTAAAAGTTCTACAAAAAAGTCCGCGATGGTATATGTCTATCTCTTAGATAACGTTGTATATAAAGACATTCTGTAGTACATTTAGTATCAGCATTGCAACCGTGCGAAACCGCATCAAAATCCGTTGCGTAGTTTTATAGATCTAAGCATATATATGGACAGACAGACAGCGGGAAGCGACTTTGTATTTTACTATGTATTGATAATATTTAATATACGTGTAATTCTAACGGTTTTTGCAGCGCACTCTAAAATAGCTCGCAGATGGCAGAATTTTTTCCTACTTGACACTTATCGTTATATTTTAGACAATTCACACAATATCTTTATAAATTATAGCCTATATGTTATTCTGATGTATAACTATAAGGTATATTATTGTAAAGTTTTATTAAAATCCATTCAGTAGTTTTTGCGTGAAAGAGTAACAAACATACATACAAACATTCGAGTTCAAATATTACTATTGTTGATAATATGCATGGCCTCATGTTGCTTTGCCCACAGACAGTTAACTGACTGGTTTGCAATGTATAAACTGCTGTGGTGCAGTTATAGAATGTCGCTAAAAAATAAATTAAAATTGAATTGAAAGTGTCATTTCGGTCAAAGTGTCGGTCAAAAATATTTTGTCCGAAATGTCACCTAGCCGAAGAATCATACAAAAAAGCGCTAGGACAAGGCCGAGTTTCTTTTCGAACTAGGGTTAGGAAGAATTGACACCTAAATTCACCTAGTATGCAAAGACGTTTCAAAGTGATCCTTGTGATTGTATTGAATACAAATATTTTTGAATTTGAATTGTAGATGACCTCAATTCTGTTGGCACCAACCTAATTAATTTTAGTTAAACTTAGGTTTAGAACTGTCAAATGAAACTTTGGTATTCTACTGTTACCAACTTATCCTAATTTAATTTTATCTAATTAGATAAAATTAAGCGTTATTCATTAAGCGTTAGTTAGATGGTACCAACCGAATAGGTTTAACAAATGCTATGACTAACTAAAATATATATTAGTTTAGACAATTCCTAATTTTAGAAATGAACCAACCGAATTGCCACTATTGTATCTATGGGACATAGGCTACTTTTTAAGTTAGTACTACCCGTGCAAAGCCACGGGCAGCAGTAAGATTCTAAATAAATATAAACTTCACGTAGTTGTGTCAACAACTGTTGTTATTATGAAACTGGGGGAAGTTATTAATGGCATTCGTTTTTTCCTTTAAATAATACAATATTTATTAACAGGCATGAAATAAAGCAGATCCGCGCGACATCGTACATTCGAGGAGTGCTGACGTCATTCATCATGTTCACCACCCGAATTTGCCTGTTCTGCTCAATTCTGGCTTACATTCTGGTGAACAACGTGATCACTGCCAAGCAGGTTTTCGTTGTAACCAGCTTCTACAATATACTGAGGCAGACTATGACTGTTTTCTTCCCTCAAGGTATGTTTTCACTTCTATATTGGTCCATTTTATGGAACTTATCAGTTACCAGTTAGACGACCTCTGTGGCGCAATGTGCTAAGGCCCGACAGAGACGCAGAGGGTTGCGGGTTTGATTCCCGCTGCGGGGAAAATGTTTGTATGATCTGCAAGTATTTGTCTTGGGTGTTTCTATGTATAATATGTAGGTATTTCAAAAAAAAAAAATATAAGTAGTATATCAGTCCTGTGCCCATAACACAAGCTCTGCGTACTTTGGGGCCAGGTGATGATGTGTGAAATCTCCGGTATTATTTATTTATTTATTAAACACAACATGAATTATAGAAAATATGACATTACATTTTTGCATCGGTTTGTACCAAAAATGTAAATAAGCAATGAAAAATAAAAATGAACGGTTTTATAATGAACTTTCAAATGATCAATGATCATTAAAAGTGCACCGAAAATCGAATTATATTCTCTGCATATTCCAAGCTTATCTTGAAATAACGAAAATACTGACCTGTTTGATCTTGGCTGACTACCTCATTAACATATTAAACGTTTCATTTAAATAAAATACTCCTTTTCACAAAACCAGGTATCGCGCAGGTAGCCGAAGCTACGATTTCAATAAAACGCCTGCAAAACTTTATGCTTTACGAAGACACAAGCAAACCAGTTCCTGGTCTGGCCGAAATACAGACCTCTACTAAATCTAAAGTAAAAAAAGAAGAGACTAGAGAATCCTTGTTATCTATTAAAGAAGATTTTGGACTACCTAAGGATTCTAAAGAGTCCGTATTGTCCGCTGTGCCTATTACTAGAGAAACCAAATTAACTGAGGAGTCAAAAGGAAATGGTAAGTTGTATATCTTACTCTGTTGGTTTATTTTATTCTTACATTTTGATACACACGGGTATCAACCGTGAACTTGAGCGGCAAGATTCTCTAGATGAATCGAAACAGTGTCGGCGCCTCCATCGACAAATAATACGTGAGTAAAGCCCGTGTTTATCAAAATGTATAGTACAACTCACGAAAGCTTGGAAAGTGAAATATTTCATTCTTATCCATTATGACTTTACGCTATCTTGAACCTATCCAAGTAAAATGTATAATGCTACCTGAACTTGAATGTTCCGTTATGTTCATTCAAGGCAGTCGACATAAGAACTTGCTTCACAAGTCAATAAAATATAATTCAATTCTAATACTACGAGTACATGTACGATTGGGATTCTATGGGAAATAGATGGCTGAAAGAGTACACTTAAATACATACCTATGATAACACTCGAAAAAATCTTTTGTTGATTTTTGTTCTGTGGTTCTGTTCCACAGAACAAAAATCTATGTGCATCACATAAAGATAGGTAGATTGCGGTTGCGTGTTCGTTATTTTTCCCAAGGTTCTTGTACGGTAATCTCACTGCCCTTAACCTCTCGCGTATTTACCTCAAATAATAGAGGTCGAAATCGCTTCGAGGGTAACCAGATAAGAAGGTAACAATGTAACGTCTTATCTAATCCCTTCAATAAGGGCTAATCGTTCCATATTTTTATAATATTTATTACTAGCTGACCCGTACCTACTCCGTTGGGCGGTTACAACTTCACAAAACAATATTAAACTACTAATATAGCTATAAAAAAAAGATAGCTATTCAAATTATTGTACTAATTACAGAGATTAACAAACTTACGGATCAATATTGATAGATGGCGCTAGCGGCTACCCACGGTTTCGCCCGCCCCGTTCTCGTTTCCAGGATAAAAAATAGCCCAAATCCTAATCCAAGTTACAAAGTATATTCATTTTAAGTTTCATCCAAATCAGTCCAGCGGTTCTAAAGTTATAAGTGGTTTAACTAACACCACTTTCTTTTATACGAATAAATATTATATAGATTTTGGTGCTCATCTTTTGTTATACATAAGTACACTACATTTTGTATAATTGAGCAAACACGACAAACATATTTGAATAGTTTGAATATAGACGTATACAAGGGTATATGAACGATTAATTTATAGTAAAAATTATAGTTTAAGTTGGACTGGCCTTTCAGCTTAGTGGGTAGTAGCTCTGCCTTCTATAGGTTTATATTTATAGGTTAGATGGTTCGGTTACCTTTCAGAATAAACATTTGTGTGAAGAACATAGGTGTTAGTTCTGTGTCTGGGTGTTATAAAGTATCATAAGTATGTATTTAAAAATACTAGTGGTCGCCCACTGGTCGAAATTGAACCATAATTAAATGTATTTTGAATGCATAATTTAAAAAAAATATTAGCATTCTGCACTCCACTTTATAAACTATAAGTGTGCGAAATTTCATACTCGTCCGCGCAATTTTCGTAAAAAGGGGTTTCGTACAAAGTTTTTGCTTCACGTATTAATATATAGATAAGAATTCTATAAATCTTCTTGTCACTATAGTCTAAGCTAAGCTTAGTTTGGAGCTAGATACTGTAATATACATTGTTTCCTACTTATACAGATCACGTATGTAATCGAAATAACGCGTGCTGATTCTACATAAGTCTCACTGACTAACCTATAGGGCCTTGAGTGTCACGTTCTGTTATTCATGCAATTGTAACCTTTATCCCTATACAGGAAATACTAATATTGCGCCACTCGAGTCAGGCGAGGAAGATGACCAAGAGTTATCTGCGAGGGTTGAGGAAGACGCGAGAGGTGTGCGTTTAAAGCATGCCACTGCCAAATGGATTGAATCACACTCTGAAAATACTCTTACAGATCTTTCGCTTACTATAAAACCTGGCAAGTAAGTAATTCTTCCTTTTTATTTGCACACGTACTTATAATATTATCTCTTCTGAATAATAAAGTTTAAACGCGCTGACCCTGAAGAAGCGTAAAATTAGGTTAAATCATAAAAAACACAGTATGTAGAATAGAATAGAATAGGTCGTTGTTTGTTTGACACACAATACGAATTACAGATAGAGAGAAACACACAAGTAAATGATCAGAGTAGGTAGGCAGCAGTGTATATTTCGCTTCATTTTTGTCTCCTATGGGAGACAGCGCTTGTTTTCTGACCAGGCCTTACAGGGTGACATCAAGGGCGGGACATGTATAAAAACATACTGAATGTAATACTTAAAACATCTGAAAATGGTAAATAGTGTAAAGTAAATAACGAATTGGTAAACAAAGAAAAATATAATAATTATATTGCTTAACAAATAGCTCTTCGATAACTTAGACTCTTATGTCAATGTTAAAACAAAAACCTAGAAATGTACTAGACACGGCAGGTAAAAATAAAATAAAATGGCTCTGTAAATTTTGAGTTCATATACCTACCCTGATTTTTTACAGCCTGGATAATATGTGCATTTTATGCATTATAAAATTAAATATTTTAATTATACGAGCGAATGTCCTAAAGTAACTTTGTACCTGGCGTAAATAATTTATAACTGAACTATTTAGCATATTGATTGCACTTGGATTAATTAAAACATTTAAATTTCTATGTGTGTGTGAGTGTGTGAGAAACAAAAGTACCTACCTCACAAGTCAGGAAAACACAGTAAAGTTCTTAAATTATCAGACGGGTACAAGAAATTTTTTTTGACACGTAAACATTATTAAAAAAGGATTGCGAGGTAATTCAGCTTCAATTTTTCTACAGCTATAATATACAGGGTCAACAAACAAAGTTTTGAACACTAAATATTATTACTACTATCAACTGAATTGTAAGGTCAGTGAAATAAGTTCTACTTGGTTAAGTTGACTGGCCTGTCAGCTCAGCTGGTAGAAGTAGTAGCCTTCTGCGCTGTAGGTTGAGGGTTCGAGTTTCTCCCAGGATAAACATTTGTGTGAACATATAGGTGTTGGTATATGTAGGTATTCTATCAGTCATCTAGTCACCATAATACAAGCTATGCCTTGTTTGGAGCTAGATGGTGTTTGTGCATTGTCCGCCAATATTTATTTATTTCAATATATTTATACTATATATTTAATGTTTTAATTTTGCTTTATAGGTTGATAGCCGTTATAGGCCCTGTGGGGGCCGGCAAGTCATCACTACTTCATGTGTTACTGAAGGAACTACCGCTACAGTCTGGAAGCGTTTATTTAGGTGGGACTGTATCATACGCCAGTCAAGAACCATGGCTATTTGCAGGTAAGCAAAAACATTTTACTTGAGGGTAAAATGTCTCCAATGTAGCAGTAGTGTGCAAGCATTAGTGTGCTTAGGTTTCAATGGCACTGTTGAATGAAAAATAAAAATTGCACGTTACACTATCTAGCCCCAAACTAAGCATAGCCTGATTAGAACCAGATGCCTGATAGAATGCTTATATAACACCTAGACACAGCACAAATACCTATGTTCATCACACAAATGTTTATCCTGGGAGGGAATCGAACCCTCGACCTACAGCGCAGAAGCCAGAGCTACTACCAATTGAGCTGACAGGCCTGTACCGGCTTGTGATACTTACCTCCTGATATTGCAAGCGTTATAGGTTACGGTAACCACCACAGTGCCATATATTCTGCCTTTCAACAGTGTTCTTCAAGCAGTGCCTACACACACTAATGCTTGCATACTGTGTTTGGATTTGAAGGGTATTGAAGCAAGTGAAATTACAGACGGAAACACAAAATAAATTATCTCTAGGTCCGACAAAGTGTGATGGCTGCCGTGCGATTATCTAATTCCGATACTATCAAAACATTGATACCAACAGCTTCCAGTTACTATTGATGAATGGGTGTTACACATGTATACGAGTATGAATGGACACTGAACACGTAGTACTCTAAACTATAAAATAATGCTTTTTACTAATCGAAACTGATAGACATTGATTGTATAAAGACTTATACATATAAAAAAAACCCTAATAATGCATGTCTCCATCATACAAATTGTCGTTCTTATTTAAAACCACTTACCATTTTAAAACGAACGATGTGTATAGTTTGTCCTTGTCATTCAAATATCAATGAATATCGATGGTAACAGATTTCACAGCTATAATTGTAATTTTGTTGAAGTTTGATATCTTGACAGCGTTTTATGAGTAAAGATTGTTGTTTGAGTTGGTCAACTCATCTGATCCAGCTCATATAATTGATTCTTAAACTTGTAGTAATAACGTTTAATTTACGATGACAATTCTTTATTCTTTATTACACAAAAAAATACATAATCTAAACTAAATCAATAATGGCATGTATACAGGAGTAATGCACATGCACATGTGCGTACATGCACATGTCTGTACACAGACAATGTCGATGTTATTTCAAAATACTTACAACTTACAACTTACTTGCAACATATTTCATATTCACACAATTCACAATTATTACTGAAGCTATAATCGGTTATTATGAACATTTCCCACGTTTACTTCTGCTCAATAAAATATTATATTTTCTGAGACTGTTAAAAATTAACTAAAGAATACTGTTAGACCGGTCGCACTTTGGGTATGAATTTCGTACACTATACGTACGACTCTTGGTATCTGAAAGTTCGTACGTATTAGGACAACTCATTTTCGTACAAAAACGTAACGTGCGGCTTGCTTTACAATAGCATAGCGCATTACATAACCTCTTCTTGCAGGAAGCGTCCGTCAAAACATATTGTTCGGACAAGCGATGGACCGACCTCGGTATAACGCAGTTGTTCGTCGATGCGCACTGGACCGAGACTTCTCATTGTTCCCACACGGAGATAAGACTATAGTGGGAGAGAGAGGAGTCAGTCTTAGCGGAGGTACGATTTATTTTGAGTAATTTGTCTATCTACTTGCTTCCGCCCGCGGCTTCGCAAGCGTGTTTCCTACAAAAAAGTATATTATGCTGATCCAAATTACACAGATTACATGTATACAAGTTTCATCTAAATCGGACGGTGCCTGTGGCTCTGAACCAACGGCCGACTGAGACGCAGAAGGTTGCGGGTTCAATTCCCGCTGCGACACAAATTATTGCATGATCTGCAAGTATTTGTCTCTGGTCCAAGTGCTTCTAGGTATAATGTGTAATTGTATAATCTATGTAAGTAGTATATCAGTCATGTGGTACCCATAACACACGTTCTGCTTACTTTAGGGCCAGATGATTCTGTATGAAATGTCGGGCATTATTTATTTAATTAATCTTGTTATTAACAGGTCAACGAGCCCGTATCTCCTTAGCCCGATCAGTGTACAAGCGCGCAGACATATACCTACTAGATGACCCCTTGTCAGCTGTCGACGCTCACGTCGGAAGGCATTTATTCGAGTCGTGTGTCGTCGGGTACCTGAGAAACACAACACGTATTCTCGTCACCCATCAACTGCAGTTCTTGCGAGACGTAGAACAGGTACCTTATTGTGTTTATATATTTCAAGTTGTCCATCTATAATCTTTGAAAACATTGTTATTTTCTTTTATAACTATCTCCACTACTGACTGACAATCAACGCACAGTATCATCTACATACCTGCACTTATTCCACTAAGTGGGGTTGGGAATACAGGTTCTTCTCCACTCCTATATCATCCGTCATATCGGTAGTAACTCTTTTCTTATAGTAACATATCCTTCATACTATCCATCTATCTTTTTTTTTACAAATAAAGCACTGCCTAAACCGTATATTCTTAAGACTGTAATTTGGTGGTATTTTTTTCTTGAGATCTAAAAGTAGACAAAAAATATTTATTTCCAGTTAAAAACAGTAATCCTATCGTTATTACTGAAATTCTTGAATCAATAAAGAGGCGCATCAATTAATTATTTTTATATATAAAAAGGCGGCCAATATCAGATCTAGAATATGATTGTTGGTTCGTGAATAAGTTAGAATTTTATCTATTTGGATTGTTGTTTCAGATAATAATCCTAAAGAATGGTGCAATAGCAGCTGCAGGTAATTTCGACACTCTCAGCGCGTCTGGTCTCGATTTCGCCACGTTACTGTCGCGGGAAGAACAGGACGATGAGAAGAAGCCAGTGTATGAGACTTCAGCGCAGGACGCAGAGGAATCTTTGCATGGCAGCTTCCGCAAACGGCAGATGAGCATCCACTCGGTAAGTAATTTCATTTTATATATTAATTCCGAACTAAATTAATTATATTTGAAATTGCTGAGTTCGAAAAGTGTATTTGCCGATGCACGTGAGGAAATGAGTTTTACGTAGCGCTAGTTTTAGCCGAACATGTCTATCATTACAACCTGAAGAGAAATGATCTAGTCCTTCTGCCCAGTTACGTTATCCATTTGTTGACTGTAAACCATGTTTGTAGGTGAGTTCTGTTGACAACCTGACAGCCACGGCGCCGCCAGATGGCGGGCGCGAGGAGGCTGAAATCCGTTCAGCCGGCGCGGTCTCTTCTAGAGTGTACGGCGCTTATCTAGGAGCCAGTGGACACGCGATACTCGTCGCTCTCATGGTGTTTATAGCCGTGTTGGCTCAACTACTCGGATCCGGCTCTGATTGGTGGACCAGTTACTGGTAAGTGATGTTAATATTACACAAGACACTAATACTACTAACTCATTTGAGTTAGTAGTATTTCTGCTTTCTGCGTGTTGCGTATGGGTTTGATGCGGAATAAAATGTGTTGAACATAGATTTTTGTTTTGTAGAGCGTTGTGGAGTGAAAAAAGACGTAGTGATGTAGATTGAAAAAGGTGTTAACGTAACAAAGGTAACATGGACACACCTTGACATACTTTGGACATGTTGATAGGATAGATGAAAAAGATGACGAAATTTACAGTTGACAATCCCCATTCCCATTCGCTTCATGTATCTGATGAGGCGAGTTCGAATAGGGATGCTGGAAAGAGACTTCGGCGAACTCATAAACCAAATTAGGGATGTGTAAGAGAAAGGCCAGGTCAAGAGTACCCTATATCGTTGCATATGTATGAGGAATGTGATGAGAGTGAATGAAGCATAAGTATGTCAGGATTGTATCAAGTGGACATCCGTATTTCCTACCTCGTCGGGAAACAAGCGTTATGTATTATGTGGACTTCAAAGCAAAGTAGGTAATAAGCTAAGGTTTTTAAGGTTCAAGTTATCGTGAATTATTTTGGATGAAATTACCATTAGTTTTTTGCAGACGAAAAGTGCACGCGATCGCATTGTTTAACTCTGGATAGCAGAATATATTCGTTATCTATTATAACAATCATTTTTTTCAGGGTGAATTTGGAAGAGATGAATCCAGCCCGCAAGATGACTGCTATAGATAGATGGAACATTTCCGATCCGGTCTCGTACTCCTCCAACTACACTAGCTCTCTCATCGACAACGCATCCTTCAACAACGGACTGAGTCGGTACGACTGCATTTACATATACAGTGGTGAGTGCTGATGAACCCTCTTTTATAATTGATTTACTTGCATTTAGATAAAAACGGGTTTAACTGACTTATTATTTTGTCGATGGAGGCATCGACACTGTTTCGATTCATCTGGAGAATCTTTATCACGGTGAGATTAATCCGCGGTCTGCTCGTTGCCGCTCGCGTTCACGGATCGCACTCATCTTTTGAAAGTAAAATTATTCATTTGCTGCTTGAATTTTCTTGAGGACAGATAATATTCATATTAGCCCCACTTTCATTCCATTTCATGTTTATGATTGACAGTGATCCTTGAAGTTTTATTGATTTGATTTGAGCTTTTGGTACTCTTACCTACATAACAAGTAGCCTCAATAATTCTCAATACTCATTGTTACTTAAAAACGAGCAAAGGTTGAAAACAAGAAGAAGCAAACCATTTTATTTATAGAATTGTTTTAATTTTCGCGATACAATTTATATTGTTTTAGTTATTAACGGGTATTTCGTTTTTCTCCACGTTTTGATTGTGTTGCACTTAAATTCAAAATATTAAAAATACTGAAGAAATAACTTGCCATACTCACTCTTACACTGCAATTCATAGTCGAGCAAGGAGTTCCCCCAGGAGACCATTCACGCCATGGATCTCTTTCTTAGTCAAAATAGCCCCTTAGTTTGACAGGAGATTAGAGCTAAATGCTGGTTCAACGTCCGAAATCTCTTCAGTTCGGGGATTGTTAGTGGTTGATGAATTAAATGAATTCTATTGTTTTATTGTTTATTGAGCACCTTAGCTAACAATAAGTAGATACAAGTTAGAGATATACATAATTTCTTAACCTAAGGAAGTTACAAGGTACATAATGTGATACAACTGACACCTAAACTAAGATAATAAAAATCCTGTATGATAGGTATTTTATGAATTATGACAAAACAAAAGATCCAACATCCATTCCTTGGAATTAAAACAAATTAGCGGAAGATATGGCACGTCCTTATATTCCTCAAGTGAAATTATAGAAATGATGCACAACCACATGCACAAACACTCACACAGCTGTAATTTCATTTTACGTTGAACACTACTGAACGACAGAGACAAATCGATTTGTTTCGACAGTAGCGCGAGCGAGACAACTGTCGTGCTACACCGGCATACTTCGGGTCGAGTCGTGTCCGTGACAATGACTACCAAGGAGCTTCAGCAGACAAATGATATAGAGCAAAATAATATAGCATTTACCTGAATATCTACGATTTTAGATAAAAACAATGCGGTTTGGCTTTGGGATAACTAAAAAACATAAACACATAAATGTTTATTAATTTTAATTACAATCTCAATTAGGTATATATTAAATCTTAGGCCAACCTAAAGATATATAGTACCTATAATAAGAACCTGGATAATCGGTATTTTTTTTCTAAAGATCTCGACTTTTTCTAAAAATGAACTTACTAGATCGATTAATCGCCCCCGAAACCCCTTGCATACTATATTTCATGAAAACCGTTGGAGCCGTTTCTAAGATTCAGAAATATATAATATATATAATATATATATATATATACATATATACATATCTATAATCTATATCTATCTATGTATAAGAATTGCTCGTTTAAATGTATTAGATGATGTTTGTAGGTACAGTCAACAGCAGGTAAAGCGTAACAGATGCACTACGAAATCTGCTCGTATTTCGTGAGAGAAAAAGGCACTAACTACACGAAGCCATTTATGTTTCACTAGTACATCCCCAGGAAACCTAGAAAACAAACAAACACGGAACGTTATAACATAATAAAATCAAATGTTGTAACAAACACACTAGTGCTTGTACTAACATAAATTGTTTATTTTTACATATACTCGTAAAATGACAAGTATTTTATTTGTCTTCATTAAAGAAATAAATGACTAACAAAAAATTTTTTTTAGGAAGGTAATAATTTTTTTATATAAAAGCCTTTACATGTTTTGATATTCTTGTGCTGACGCTGTTGCGAAAACAATTTGCGGAATGCGGGCGCTTTCGCTCGGTACCACGTGCGTGATCATGATCATGCTTAACTTGTCGCACAAAAATGTATCGTATATTTCTATCTCGCTCTGCAAAACGGCGATTAAAACAATAAGCTAATTTACAAATTTCAAGTTTTCGTGTACTTATGAGTGGAAAAGTGATTCCATGAGATTTGTTTTTTCTTTTTGAATGATTGGTACAACGCATAAAAGCACACGGAGGTATTTTAATAACGTTTATCCCGCTTAAAATAATAAAAGAGTATCTTCACGTCTCACGCGAGCGATGTCTTGCGATTGAGAGCAATTAGGCGACGGGGACCTAATTTAAGCGGTCCATGCGCTAGAGGCGAGTCACCTATCTTGCGCTAATTTGTTTTAATCAAAGGTGAATACTAAAAAACTGATTTTGTGGGACAGTTCAGCTCCTGACTATGAATTGCACTGTTCTTTGCGCTGCGCTTATGTTCTTATAGGATAAGACCGTTTCCCACAGTTGAGTTGAGGGTTGAGCAGTTGCAAAACATAATTTAAAGTATAACAATTTTAATAGAGTGACTAACTCTTCGTACTTGCATTACACTTACTTATGGACCGTTTTTTCCACAGCTATGGTGATCGCGTTAGTGGTAGTCTCTCTGCTACGTTCGTTCATGTTCTTCTCAATGGCGATGCGTGCGTCAACTAAGCTCCACAACACGATGTTCGCGGCGATAACGCGCGCGCCGATGCGTTTCTTCCACCTGAACCCCTCGGGACGGATCCTGAACAGGTTCTCTAAGGACATGGGCGCTGTTGATGAGGTGCTGCCGTCGGCTTTACTTGACGTTTTACAGGTAAATCTATACTAATATTATAAATATGAAAGTAAATGTCTGCCTGTCTGGCTGTTTGTCACGGTTTCACGCCTAAACCTCTGAGCCGATTTAAATGAATTTTGGTATAGAGATAGATGGAACCTTGGAGAAGGACATAGGATACTTTTGATGTAGGTACCATGCGTGCGAAGCCGCGGGCAGCAGCTAGTACTACATACATATGACGTCTATCATATAAACATTACTTGCAAATTTGTTGTTTAATTAGAATAAAATGTATATATTTTTTAATTTTAAACTATTATGTTATTCTACAAAACAAAACATGGTCTTTTGTATTTGAGGAAATTTCAGCTAAATTGGAGAAACAACAGAATCACCAGCATTATGGTGTTAAAATCTCTAGCCACCTTTGTTCATTGACATTAGACATCAAGTGTTTATCTGGTAAAGAACTATGAATAAAAAAGAAGTTTAGTCTAACTGACAACCTCTGTGGCGCAATGGGCCATAGCCCGGCTGAGACGCAAAGGTCGCGGGTTCGATTCCCGCCGCTGGACAAATATTAGTATGATTTGCAAGTATTGGTTTCGGGTCTGGGTGTTTCTATATATAATATGAATGTATTTACAAAAAATATAAAAAAAGGTATATAAGTAGCATATCTGTCATGTGGTACTCATAACACAAGCTTACTTTGGGCCTAGATGCTGATGCTGGGTAAAATAATCAACATTATCCATGTATTTTATTTATTTAACGAGTCTAAGAACGTTATCGAACATTCTTGTGTCGATTATTACGCTGTAAATAAATATTACTCAGATGTCTTATATCGCTCTTGGTTTTCAGATCGGACTCTCCCTTATCGGTATCGTTGTTGTCGTGGCGATTGTGAACTACTGGCTGTTAATTCCGACTCTGGCCATTGGCGTTGTGTTCTACGGCCTAAGGATCTTCTATTTGTCCTCTTCCCGCAGCATCAAGCGGCTCGAGGGTGTGAGTGAGTCATCCTACGCGCACTGCGCTTCGTTTACAGTTCCGTCGGTATAAATAGGCCGAGCGAAGTGAGATTGTCTTCGCTATATCACAGAATACCTATTAGTATATTCACAGAAGACTGTCTTCACAAAAACATTTATATAATTAGCGACTCTGGCTACGGCGCAATAAGGTACAGTTCAGCCCGCACAAGTGCTTAGTGCCTATCATTATATTTACCTACATAGTGCCTCTCTTTTTATCGTGCAACTCTGTCTCATCTCGCTGCATTTCTCTACGAATTTTTACAACAGGTTGAGTGAGCCTAATGTAAAACCGCTATCCGATGCTTTTTATGCGTGTCTGAATTTGATAATCTTGATACTGTTTATACAGGGTTATAATAGGAATAAATAATAGTTAAAAAATCTAAAAAAACACGCTTTTGTAGAACCCAAACTACAAAAAAAGAAAATAAATTTTAATAAAATATAATTTAATAATAGTGCCACGCGGTTTTTTTACAATAAAATATTTTTAAGGCTCCGTACCTCGAAAGGATAAAACGGAACCCTTATAGGATCACTTTGTTGTCCGTCCGTCCGTCCGTCCGTCCTGTCTGTCTGTCTGTCTGTCTGTCAGTCAAGACCCTTTTTCTCAGAAACGCGTGGAGGTACCAAGCTGAAATTTATATCTAATACTCAGGTCTACTGTCCCTTAAAGCTGTGTAAAAATCAAACTTCTAAGCCAACGCAATCAAAAGATACAGCCGTTTATGCCGCAAACTTACGCAAGTTTTCGACATTCGCAAGGGAATCAAAACCTACAGGGTACTTCCCGTGAACTCAGAATCTTGTAATTTGGTACGAAGCAACGTCTTATAGCACAGATAAAGGAAAAATTGCGAAAACCGTAAATTTTTAGTTACATAATATAATAAAAATATTATTAATTTTAAACTTACTACCCCTTTCTTGAGATCTAGAAGAAACCTTTTTTGCAATAAAAATACCATAACAATGACTCGATTGTCGCGGTGGGTGAAATTTTACTTATAATACCTACAGGTTTGTACGGAACCCTCGGTGCGCGAGTCCGACTCGCACTTGGCTGTTTTTTTTTTATTTACACTATTAATAAGCGTGTTTTTTAGTTTTTTAAACTATTGTTTTTATTAGAGCAAAATTAATCAGTAGCTCGATCACCATTCATTACAATAGTGAACAAGGCTCTTTCCTTGAAATATAAAATTTAAATTCTTGCTTATTTTCTTAAATTAAAAATTCTCTTTGGTTTTCGTAAATTTGTTAATATAAAATAAATCGGTTAAAGATGATTGGAAATTAATATTAACATCAATTCCTGCCTTATCGGCTATAGGTGGAAGTTAAATAAATTAACAAATCTTATTTTTCAAATTTAATAATGGAATAATCTTATCAAATAAGTGTATTGTCATCGGTCCTCGATAAATCAACACAGTTTGAAAGAAATCTGACCGTTTGAAGTGGCTCAAAATCAAGTCCAAAGGAGTTGGTTACAAACATACAAGTGAAGTTAATAAAATACGTGTAAAAAAAAAGCGGCCAAGTGCGAGTCGGACTCGCCCATGAAGGGTTCCATAGCATCAAGTAACATAATTTAAAAGTTCTTGTAGTTCGTTGTAACTTTGATCGATGTTTTAATAATAGTGTATTTTTTTTAATTAAGTTATTGATAAGTAAACATTATAATTAGGTACCTAAATGATGGGATTTAGATCTAACTATATGCGAGCCCTTATAGGCTTGTGATAACTTTACAAGCTAATATTGCAGTTTGACAAGAAATATTTTCAAAAATATTATCAATTTGTGTGCCTCCTCGCGTAGTTGGACAAGGTGGTAATAACGTCCTGTATCCAGCGTTCTGCATGAATTTTAGTTGTCTCCAAAAAGTAATGTTGGCATATTATTGTTGTTGCAAAAATCATTTTTTTTATGAATTCCATGAAAGTTTTGTTTGTACATCTGGGCGATACCGATCAAGCCACGCCCCGCGCGAATTATAATTAATATTTACTTGTATTACACCTATTACAGATTTATTATTAGAAAATAATGGTTCACGGTTTGGGCATAAGGTTTGTTTATGAAATTATATGTTTTATTTTATTTTTATATTTGAGTTGATTGAATTAAAGGTAAATTGTGGTTTACGATTTATGACGTATTAATAAAAAACTACTTACTAGATCTCGTTCAAACCAATTTTCGGTGGAAGTTTGCACATGATATATTTTTTTTAGTATTATCATTCTCTTATTTTAGAAGTTACAGGGACACACATTTTACCACTTTGGAAGTGTCTATCGCGCAAACTATTCAGTTTAGAAAAAATGATATTATTAAGAAACCTCAATATCATTTTTAGAGACATATCCATAGATAGACCCCACACGTATGGGTTTGAAGAAAAAAAATTTTTGAGTTTCAGTTCTAAGTATGGGGAACCCCCAAAATGTATTGTTTTTTTTCTATTTTTGTGTGAAAATCTTAATGCGGTTCACAGAATACATCTACTTACCAAGTTTCAACAGTGTAGTTCTTATAGTTTCGGAAAAAAAGTGGCTGTGACATACGGACGGACAGACAGACAGACAGACATGACGAATCCATAACGGTTCCGTTTTTTGCCATTTGGCTACGGAACCCTAAAAAGGTGCTGTGGAAAAATAGGTGAGCTCGGAAATAGTAGCGTTAAATTGCACACGTTATGGTTAACAATTGAAGGCGTGCAAGTTTCGTTGCCACCATATTTCGTGGCGAAAAAAACGAATAAGTTATAGGAAGAAGCAGAGCGCTTTATTGTAATATAAGATTGGAATAACTTTTTCATAAATGTTTAATCGTAATCGTCACATTCTGAGCGTTTATGTGCTTTATTTTAATTAGAAACATAATATGATCGCTATGAATCGCGATACATACATTTTATAATGGATTATTCAAATAATGCAAATAGTATCTGCGTTTCTAAACTTCAGCTCGGCCTGGTTATATCGGCCAACTTACTTTGGCTATGGCACTGCATGCGCATGAAGTAATTTATATACGAGGCAGATAAGTAACACACACACACACACACACAGCGCTACCTGAAAGGTGTCATAAATCGCCAAATCCTATCGTCTTATAACGAATTATCGAGGCTAACCTTAGAATGTTATTCGCTCAACGTGTTTTGTTAAATGTCTGATTTCATAAATGGATCTAGTCCCCCAATTTAAGTGATTTTAAAATAAGGAGGGGGTTCTCAATTCGGTTGTATTTTTTATGTTTGTTGCTTCATAACTATGTTATATATAGATATACTCTCCGATTGATCCCATAGATAGATCAAAATAGTTGAAAAAAATATGTCATCCAAGTAAAGGATTTTTTTTATTCGTTTCGCTTTCCTGTGCCTTTCCAGTAGCTTTTTATATAATTATAAATAAATACATTTGTAAAAGAAAACAGTATTCGTAAAGGTGGCAAAACAGGAGATATTTGACAAGCTCAAATTTTATTCAATGAAGTCGTGTTTCTTTTTCGTTTATAAAACGTAATTAACGCATAATAAACCGTTGTCACATTCGTCACATGTAAATGAGTCCTTACGGGTCCCTCAGACCAAAGAAACATAAAAACGGAGCGTCGCGATTAACCAAAGTGACACCATTATTATGTACGAGTATGTGTGAATATTGAAATGTAGCTATTTGTTAAATGTTCCCCTTTCATTGAGTAATTTTGTATGAATAATAATAAATAATATTGCTGGACAATGCACACAACACCATCTAGTCCCAAACTAAGCATAGCTTGTATTATGGTGACTAGACTGACTGATAGAATACTTATATGTTTTTAAATACATACTCATGATACTTTATAACACCCAGACACAGAGCAAACACCTATGTTCTTTACTCAAATGTTTATCCTGGGAGGGAATCGAACCCTCAACCTACAGCGCAGAAGGCAGAGCTACTATCAACTGAGTTGACAGGCCAGTCAGATAAGAATGAGTAAGATATTGCATTGGTTGATTCATAAACAAACCAATAAAATATACCAGTCACTACCGTGATAAGTGTACGTATTTATTGCACGTGCTATTACAATTAAAATAATATTATTACCTAATATTATATAATTAATTATATTATGTCAACCCTCGCGGTTTAGGTCAAATACGTTCGATGACGTTTCGTGTTCCAAAGGACCCAAAAACTTACTATTTATATTTAAAAAAAAGATGCGATTTCTAGGGAAACGTTATTCCAAACGCTTTTTTTAGTTTAGCTACAAAGTTTACACATTTTCATCACACTGAAAGGCATACCTGTATTACTGTATTCTGTACCTTGACGTGACATCTAAGAGCAAGGAGCGTGGTTTGGGCGTGTGTACGTATGTGCGTGTAACAGGAGCACGGTTTTGTGGCTTCACTTTGAATTTTCTCGACACTCTGTCTTTATATTTTTATTTTCTAGATTATGTGTATAGTTAATGGTTGTCTAGAAGATATCGCCATATGCGATTAGACCGCCGTTAGCAAGACATATTACATTGTAGCCGTAGCATACATTTTCGTTTTATGTTCATTATTATTATATTTGGTCTGAGTTTTGAATATTATAATAAGAATCATGCTGGCCTCACCAGCTAATGTGTTACATTAGTACAGTGGTTGCGTCCCCACAGCTCGCAGTCCGGTGTTCTCTCACCTGAACGCGTCGCTGCAAGGGATCACCACGATCCGAGCGTTCGGCGCGCAGGAAGCGCTCATACGAGAGTTCGATAACCATCAGGATCTACACAGCTCAGCTTGGTAAGCATTACGATACTCTTTATTAACCCTTTGATTTTATAAACCCAATACTATTATTAATAACTGTGTAATTTGGTAATACTCAAAAGATAGGAAGGTATTTATCTCGATTATTGACCTCAATATTTTTTACGTTAGTTCCATAAGTTTATAACAGATGGCAGTGTAAGTTAACTTCAACACCTTTTGCTATGTAGGTTGGGAAGGCGTATTATTATTATATTATTCGTTCAACGAATTAGAAGTAAGAAGTAGTAAATTTATAAAAACTGAAAATGTTTTGGTCATAAATCATTCGCAGTGGGCTACGTTCCGGCAGAGACGCACAAGGTTGCGGGTTTGATTCTCGCCACGGGACAAATGTTTGTATGATCTGCCAGTATTTGTCTGAGGTCTGGGTGTTTCTATGCATAATATGTATGTAACGTAATGTAGAAAATTCAACAAATAAAATAAAAGCAACTTGGAAATTAATTAATAATGAAACAGGTAAATCAAGGGCTCGCAATATACAGTTCAAATTAAATATAAATGGTACAATTTTGACAAAGGAACAGGATGTTGCGAATGCATTTGATAGTTTTTTCTCAGATATACCAAAAATAGTGACCAAATCGTTAAACTCTTCAGCCTCCAGAGCTTCCGTTCTATTAGAATCTAGTGTTGCAAAATGTAAGAATGAGTTTAGTTTTAGCTACATTAACGAGGCTAGTATTGTAAAAGCATTCAAGTTAATTAATATAAAAAATACAGAAGATCTTTGGGGAATGTCTACAAAGGTGCTGGGTGTCATTATCTTAGATATTGCACCATGTTTAGCTTATATTTTTAATAGATGTATCGACGAGGGAGTTTTTCCCGATCTCATGAAACACAGTAAACTCATTCCTATGTTTAAGTCTGGAAGTGAAAGTGATCTCGCTAATTATAGACCGATATCGATATTACCTGTTTTAAGTAAAATCTTTGAAAAAATAATTCTTAATCAGTTATTATACCACTTTAACGTTAACGGCCTGCTACATAGTAATCAATACGGATTTACTAAATTAAAGCATATATTTGAGGCCTGGGAGAAGTCACAGGATGCAGTTGGGGTATTCTGCGATCTATCTAAGGCCTTTGACTGTGTGAGTCATGCAACCCTAATCACAAAGTTAAAATATTATGGCATTAAAAACCGGGCGATTGACCTCATACAGTCTTATCTATCCAATAGAGTCCAGAAAGTAGACGTGGGTGGTGAGAGGTCTTTGGGATCAATTATTGATATAGGGGTACCTCAGGGATCGATACTAGGCCCTTTTTTATTCCTAGTATACGTTAATGATTTACCTTTTTTTGTAAAAAATATTTGTGATATAGTTTTATTTGCAGACGATACGTCTTTAATTTTTAAAGTTGATAGAGGTATAACCAGTATATGCGATAACGTAAATGAATCCTTATCGTTAGTTCTTAACTGGTTCACTGTAAATAATCTTTTGCTTAATTCCAAAAAAACTAAATGTATCAAATTCACTTTGCCAAATGTTATTCATAGCCCGTCCAACATTGAAATAAATGGAGAGGCAATGAATCTTGTAAATTCCACGATCTTCCTAGGTCTTAATATTGATTCAAAACTACAGTGGGGACCACAAATTGAAACGCTTGCTGGTAGGCTTAGTTCCGCTGCATATGCAGTTCGTGCGATACGGTGGCTTACTGATGAAGCTACAGCTAGACTAGTTTATTTCAGTTACTTCCATAGTGTTATGTCATACGGCATCATTCTCTGGGGGAAAGCAGCTGATATTGGTAAAATATTTGTAATTCAAAAAAGGGCAATACGTGCCATTTATAAAATGAAACCACGAGAATCTTTGAGAGAAATATTCAAAGAAATTAATATTCTCACAATAGCTTCACAATATATATATGAAAATTTGTTATATACACATAAAATCAACACTAGGAATAAACATAAATTATACATCCCTAGGTTTCGACTAGAAAAAGTTAATAAGTCATTTATGGGGAACACGGTGCGCTTCTATAATAAGCTTCCTGAAAATGCTACTAAACTACCTATTAAGAAATTTAAAGCATACATTAAAGGTAGTCTTTTGAAGAAAGCTTATTATAATATAGATGACTATATTATTGATAAGAATGCATGGCCTCATGTCGCTCTGCCGTCAGACAGTTAACCGACACACTTGAAATGTATAAACTCTCTTGTATTTGTATTTCGTAGTTAAGGTAGTTATAAGATGGATCATATAAAAAAGCGCTAGGACCAAGACGTGTTTCTTGCCAATTCTTCTCGAGCTTGGGTTAGGATGAATTGGCACCTAAATTCACCTAGTATGTAAGACGTTTCAAAGTGATCCTTGTGATTGTATTGAATAAATCATCTTTTGACTTTGACTTTGACTTTGTATTTACAAAAAAAAGTATATAAGTAGTATATCAGTCATGTGGTACCTATAACACAAGATCTGCTTACTTTGAGGCATGCTGTTTGAAATGTCCGGCATTATTATTATTATGGTAATATGTATAATATTTAAAACTTTAATAGCTGACCCGACCACGCGTTGCTGTGGTTTATTAAAAAATAACTTACACTGCCATGTGTTAGAAACTTATAGAACTTATTGAAGGGAAACATTTAATTTGCAATAAAAAAATATTGAGGTCAATAATGGAAATATAAACTATCCTATCTCTTAAGTTTGACCAAATTACACATAGTCTATGATCTTACCATAGAACGACCTTCACCAAGCTAGTTAATGGACGAAAAGTATTTTATACTAAATTAAATATGTCAACAAATATATTGCAAATGAGTTGGCAAAAAAATTTCAGTCCAGAATATGATTAATTAACAATATTTTTTTTTTATTTTTTAAACATTTCACTGGTTTGGTTAAAAGAGAGTGCGCATGCTATTTGTCCTTAACCTTTCAAGCGGGTGAACTTTATAGGGTTCGGCTGTTTTGTTATCTATTATCTATGTCTATTAACCAAACCAGTGAAATGTTTAAAAATCATTTTTTTTACTGTTAATTAATCATATTCTGGACTGAAAATGTTTTGCAAACCCATTTAATAAATAATATATTGTAATACATTTATTGACATATTTAATTTAATATAAAATATTTTTCATCCATTAACCAGCTCGGTGAAGGTCGTTCTATGGTGGGATCCTATACTAACACATTTGTATGAAATTTGACTCACTGTCAAGTTCCTGAGTTTATCCCGGACAAACATCGTCACGCAAGATTTGTATATGCAAATATCAAGAATGAGATGAAGACCTGAAGATGAGGATGAAATTGTTATTAGTGCCACTTGGTCCATTCAAATAATGACCATCGTTTCTCATAGATGCTCATACTCATAACTGCACTCGAGTCCTTGGTTACTGAAGTCGCTCCTTGTGTAGTTTTCTTTTTGAAATCATTACATAGTATAAAACAAAGTCGCCTCCCGCTGTCTGTCTGTCCCGATGTGTCCCGAAAACTATGCAACAGATTTTGATGCGGTTTTTTTTAATAGATAGAGTAATTCAAGAGAAAGGTTTATATGTATAAAACATGCATAATATAGTAGAGAAACACTGATAATTTTGGAGGTTTCTAATGTGGTGTCGTAAATAAACACATTTTTTGCGCTTACATTGCAAACGCTGGCTGAACCCTACGAGATAGATCAAAATAATGTACTACAGTATTGTACACCTTAAAAAGGTCTACACAAAAGTCCGCAATAGTATATGTCTTCTTTTAGTCTATGTTATTCTCTTAGATAACGTTGTATATAAAGACATTCTGTAGTATATTTAGTATCAGCATTGCACCCGTGCGAAGCCGGGGCGGGTCGCTAGTCTATAATAAAGTGTGACTTTGTGGTGCTATAAGTTAAAGCATAAATAACTTAATAATTAACGTTGTATTTCAGGTACTTGTTCATAGCGAGTTCTCGCGCATTCGGGTTCTGGCTGGATCTTGTGTGCGTCGTCTACATCGCTGTCGTCACACTCAGCTTCCTTGTCTTTAGAAATGGTAATTACTTGTATCTTACAATTATATTTTGAACTAGCTGGTGCCCGCAACTTTGTCTGAGCAGGATTAGTACTTCGTGTAATTCTAACGGGTTTTGCAGAACACGCCACAATAGCTCGCAGATGGCAGATTTTTGAAGTGAAAACTTCTCTTAGCGCGGTACGCATATTTTTAGATGAGGTAACCTCTGGATTCGCGACACCGTTACCGAGACGCAGTGCTGCCGAGCTCGCCCCATTTGATTATAAACCTTAATTCACATGTTTACAGTCTACTTTTGTATGGACAAGTTTACTGAGTTAGGTTCTTTGATATATTATCTACATTCTGAACAAAAAATATTGCATCATCTGTGTTCGTTCAGTATTTGATTGACAGTCGCCATAATTACTGATTTTGAAGTGATTTATTACTAAACACTAACGCGCCAAAATAAGTTTTCACTTCTGTCGGCACTCCCGGAGTGCAACCTGATTTTTTTTCCTACTTACTTGACATTTATCATTTATTTTAACCAGATATTGTGTTATGGCTACCACATATCTGATATATTACTTATATATACTTTTTTTTTTGCAAATACATAAATAAATAAATAATGCCCGATATTTCACACATCATCATCTGGTCGCAAAGTAAGCAGATCTTGTGTTATGGGAACGACTGATATACTACTTATATTCTTTTTTGTAAATACACACATATCATACATGGAAATATTTGTGTACATTTCACACACATCTAGCCACGGATTGAGCCAGAAACATAATCTGTGGTGTTATATTTCAGAGGAATACGGCGGTAACGTGGGTTTGGCCATCACGCAAGCCATGGGTCTCACTGGCATGTTCCAATGGGGCATGCGCCAGTCTACCGAACTAGAGAACCAAATGACCAGTGTCGAAAGGTTAGTCACATATATGAAGTATATTTAAAATATATATTTTTACTACGACTAAATTGAGCTTGAGGATTGATTTATATGATTCAAATTCTAACTCGTGACGTTGTTTAGTGATCTAAATATTCATAGATAGAAATCACTTTATTGCATACCTTAAAACCTCTTTAGCGCAGTGGGCCAAGGTCCGGCTGAGACGTAGATGGTTGCGGGTTCGATTCCCGCCGCGGGATATATGTTTGTATGATCTGCAAGTATTTGTCTCAGATCTGGGTGTTTCTATGTATAATATGTATGTATTAACAAGAAAAAAAGTATATCAGTCATGTGGTACCCATAACACAAGCTCTGCTTACTTTGGGGCCAGATGATGCTGTGGTCCGGCATTATTATTATTATTATTAAACATAGATATAAAAACAGAAAATATCTAATTGGGTATATGGAATGCATACATAATGTAAACCACCATTTTTTTATCCCTCTTGCAGTTATGACTTTTATCGGTTTAAGTTAAATACGTGGGACACTCTGAAAGTTTTGAGAAACTCAAAAACCAATTTATATGGATAAAATGTTTTTAAAGAACTCTCCACTAGCCTCTATACCAAGTTTCATGCGTCTGAATTTCCGAAACACTTTCCTCTTGTGCTTAAATTCGTTAAGCCAACGGTAGATGGTTGCTTTGAAAGGGCATTCATCCATATTTATGCCATTCAAACGGCATAAATATGGATTTTTTTTGCCCTGATGGTTGGTTGGATGGTTTTAGCCACAAAATGATCCCGTTGCAAATCCATTTTTCAATGAAACAAGACAATTCAATTTAGCTCTCATATTTGTATTTGTATTTGTTTTTGATTGTATTGAACAAAATAGCTTTTGACTTTGACCTATTGCTATTTCAAACCTCCTGTTATACTCATTCCGTATATTTTCCATACAATCTTCTTTCATCCGTCGCTTTGGTTGTCCACAAACAACCAACTACAGGTAGGTTATGTGATTGTTACATATTCTGTCAAACAGTGATAATGATTAAAAAACAATGGATTTGTTATAATGTCAGTAATCGATTTGTTCCTCAGAATCCAAGAATACTCAAACATAGAGTCGGAACCACCTCTACAGTCCGAGCCGGCAAAGAAACCTCCTCCGTCGTGGCCGGAAGCCGGGCGCATCGAGTTCCGTCACCTGTTCCTATACTACTCGCCGGACGAGCCCGCAGTGCTGAAGGATTTGTCTCTGGTGGTGGAGCCAAAGGAGAAAGTTGGCATTGTTGGACGGACAGGTGCTGGGAAATCTTCGCTCATCAATGCTCTATTCAGGTATTTAAAAAAACAACAAACGTGGTTATGGCTGCAAATCCCGGCTCGGTAGACAGTCGGACACCTCCTTAAATCTCTTAATAATTTTATAGTCGATGACACGATATTATTATAATTTTCACTCAAAACGGGATATTTTCTGCTTCCTGATCGAGTGAAAATTATGTTTAAATGTGATGAACATCATTTTCATTAAATATCGGGAAGCAGATTATTGATGTTCAATGATGACATGTGATGTTCCGTATGTAGGTATATATGTAGGTATATGTACTTTAATAGCTTGGAAAGAAACCGCGGGACACGTCTTTCGCATTGAAGTTTTCTACCGGTATTCAACTAATTTTATCGGACGATAAGGACGTGTCCCGTGTCCACCCTGGCCTTTGATCTTATGGTTGTGGTTGTCCAGCCGTCTGGCTAGTTATGTACTCTGACCCAACATATTAAGACTTGATCTTTCTTCTTTCAGACTGGCCACTATCGAAGGAGATATCATTATAGACGGACGTGAGACCTCAACCCTGGGTCTACACGAGCTCCGAAGCCAGGTGTCCATCATTCCCCAGGAACCGGTGCTGTTCTCTGGCACTATGAGGCATAATCTGGATCCATTTGATGAGTACCCCGATCAAGTGCTCTGGAGGGCTTTAGAAGAGGTTTGCAAAGATTATGTTAGAGTAACCAATGATATCAACGTGTCATTTTGAAGTAGCTGATTTTAGTGTATGTTCTTTCTATTTCTAAATACAATAAATTAAATAATAAATAAATATTGGTACACAATTCACACATCACCGTTTAGTCCGGAACTAAGCCAAGCTTGTACTATGGTAACGAGATAACCGAAAAATAATACTTATATTTGTATATCGTAATAATTCGGTTGGTGTATAAAGTAAAATCACATATCATCATCATCGTCATATCAGCCTTTATGAAGTCCACTGCTGGACATAGGCCTTCCCAATAGATTTCCAGGAAGAACGATTTTGAGCCCTCTCCATCCACCGACTTCCTGCGATCTTTACAATGTCGTCAGTCCATCGGGTGGGGGGTCGTCCTACGCTTCATTTTCCTGTCCTTTCCTGTCCTAAAAATACATATAAATATAAATAAATCGAGGTCATACGTAAACTTGCTAGATTTTCTTCCGTGTTACCATTTTCAATGTTTTTACGGAATAAAAATTTTCTTTGCAGTCGGTCATAGCTCATTTAGATGAGCGGGCGACCACTAATAGCATATACATTTATTGAGCGCTTCCGTGCCTTGGAAGGCGTCCGAAGAACTACATAGATTTTGTTACAGTTTTTCATCTATGCTTTATAACTCGAGAGTCTGAATATCAGTTTTGTTCGTACGGACCTTAATTTTATCTATGAATCATAATCTTACTGGCCTGTCAGCTCAGTCGGTAGTAGCTCTGCTTTCTGCGCTGTATGTTGAAGGTTCGATTCCCTGTTTTGTTGTTATAAAGTATCATTATGTATGTATTTAAAATATAAGTATTCTATCAGACATCTGGTCACCATAATACAAGCTATGCTTAGTTTGGGTCTGGAATGGTTTTGAATTCATTGTCCACCAATATTTATTTAATAATTATTTTGATAGGTGGAACTAAAGGAGGCAGTGATGGAGCTACCGGCTGGTCTCAGTTCTCGCATGTCCGAGGGCGGCGGCAACTTCTCAGTGGGACAGCGACAGTTGGTGTGTCTCGCGCGAGCCATCGTGCGACGTAACCGACTGCTCGTACTCGACGAGGCCACGGCCAACGTAGACCCGCAGTGAGTAACTCCCGAAGATCGGTTTGAGTCACCACGCATCACCATCCGCCATTTGCTAGCTCACTCCAGTCGGTTCTAAACTTCCTTATTCAAACTTAAAACTTCTTTATTTACTGGTCGAAATTCCACCATAATTAATTAATAATGTATGTATTTTTAATCATAATTTAGAAAAAAAATAGCATTCTGCACTCTCTCTATATAAGCTATATGTATCCGAAATTTCATACTCCTCCGTCCGCGCAAGTTTCGTAAAAAGGGGTACAAAGCTTTTGCTTCATGTATAGATAGACATAGAGTATAGATAGACAAATATTCCCAACTTGCAGAGCGATGACTCTCATGAAAGGCTCATCAAAACCCAACAGTCCTACTCTTATTCCTTTCTTCAAATGGCTAATATTTAATTTTTTTGTATAGAATCATGATATCATTTTATGATTTGTACATTTTAACATGCTGATTTTGTTCTGACCTTTATGATATTGTTTTATCTTTATGATAACTCATCTAACAATTCTCATATATTTTTTTACACCGTGAAATAGTTGAACAAACATTTATAAACAAAAAATTACACGTAATATCTGGGCTCGGTACTTTGTTGATGTCTTATGTGGGTACTCAGAGACACGACCAAAGATATAATATAACATTTTATTTAATTTTTTTAGGACTGATGCCTTGATTCAAACCACTATTAGAAGCAAATTCGCTGATTGCACCGTACTTACAATCGCTCATCGGCTCCATACTGTTATGGACTCGGATAAGGTAAAGTGGGTGTCATACTATCATAAATAATATTTATGTCTGGATTACTGCGGGATATACTATTAGTATTATAAACATATCAGATTTTTTGATGTTTACTGTATAGTAAGTAGTTTAAGCTGCTGCTCGTGGCTTCGCACGTCTGGTACCTACTTAAAAAGTAGCTTATGTCCACCCCTAAGATACAATCTATCATCTCTTTACCAAGTTTCATCAATATTCATTTAGCCGTAAAAAGGGTCTCTTATAGGTCACTAGTTTTACAAATCCGTGCAGTGAATGCATATACCAGTACTCTCACACAACTAAGAAAAATCGTGACGAAACCGATATGTCGTAGAACCTACAAGTTCGAAGACATGTCCCAAGTGCACACAAGGAGCTTCTGTGGCACACTTTAATTCTTTCATCACTTAAGTTTAAAATAACTACGACTTTATAATATTAGTATGGATATAGTTAGGATATATTATTTAACTCTCCAGGTATTGGTAATGGATGCCGGCACGATGGTAGAGTTCGACCATCCTCATATACTGCTGCAGAAGCCAGACGGGTTCCTGCGGGGTATGGTCGACCAGACCGGCCGCTCCATGACTGAAACCCTCATCAGAGTTGCACAACAGGTAAATAATATTAACTTCATTCTTACTGCTTTGCTGCTGTTCCCGTGGGTGTAAAGTCAATTCGTGGTTTCGAGCTCAAGACGATCGAGAAATCCGATGGTAACTTGACTTGCGCCGACTCAAAATTACTTTAAGATTTACTTTACACCTTAAGATCTTAGTTATTAAGGTTAAATGAAAAAGGTTTATTATTTTTTGCTTTTCAGTTTTTTCGGCGGTTTAATTTTTTGTTAAAAAGTTTTTTTTTTGCGGCTATAATCTACTAATTACTACATGCTTAATTTTGGATTACTATTAAAATAGCTACCTACCTTACTATAGCTATCATAAAATACAATAAGTGAGTGAACAATCAATCATCCCCTGTTTTCCTACCCTTAGGGTTGTTTTTTTTTTCAAATTTGTATGGAACCAACTTCGGGGTATACCCTTTCCATTAAAAATAGCATTATCAAAATCGGACTACTCTGTAAAAAGTCATGCATGGTCATAAAAAAAATATATATATATACGCGTTGACTTGAGAACCTCCCATCTTTTCATCAGTTTAAAATGCCATCTCTTCGAGAGTTAAGTTTCTATGATATTTCAAACGCCTAAGTAAACTATTTATTGTTTTCATGTTTGATTTCAGGCTTATGAGAAAAAACATAAACCGGCGACAGACATCCCCGGCCCTACGGAACCCTCCGTTTGATTACAATTGTAGTATAATTTTAGGCTATGAATTATTAGTGTAATGTTCCTACTGAAATATGTACAAAATATCTGGAATTTAATTTAGTTAATGCATGGCGTGCGTGCACACATCACATAATTTGTCCAATAAGTGAAGTACGTATCAATTATTGAATTATCACGGTACATGTATGTCACAAATGTATTAGTTTAATTATTAACTATTTTTAAGAATAGTTTATGAATGTAGATTATTATGCAGTTTGATTTCGTAAACAACAAGTGAGATTTTCTTTTTTTTTATTTAATTCTGAATTATGTCATTTCGCTAATTTATTATTATTCCAATAATAATGTTAAATGTTTCTGTTTATTCTTATTCTTATAGTTATGTGTAAACAAATTGAAAAAAAAAATCTTGGTCCAAGAATGTGCTTGAAGCTTTAAAAGTACTTAATAAAGTAACTAACTACAAGGTGCCTAATATTTAATAAATATTACTTAAAGCGTAAGTAAATTGCAGGTAATAAAAAACAGACTTTAGTTTGTACTTAACTATGTTTATATTTCAACAGTGAACAGCAATTATACCATTTTACAGGCACTGAGTGCGTAATTTTGATAAGTACTTATATTTTCGAATATTTTTATTATTTTATTATTTTGTAATGTGTAATTCCTAGTTATTTATAATACCTATAATTCAATCAATGACAATGTGATAAGAATATGAAAATATTGTTTAGTGGCTTCAATGATAGCACTAAGTCAGCCTTGTTGTTGATGTGTCAAGAATAAATGTTTGTCAAATTACTTGGTAGTTTTAAATTAGTTAGACAAAAATAATAACAGGGTTTAGATATGCATTTATTTTATTTCGCATCTTTCACAAAGAACTTAATCTGTAATTATTTAGCCATTTCTATGGAATGTAATACGATAACATAATACTAGGTACAAATGTTTATAAGACTGTTCAGCTTTTTGAAGACTTACATAAAACTAATACAATATGTTGCGAAATACTTTCAAAAATTTCATATTTAATATTTACATCCTCTTACAGTAACATAAACACGCTTATTTTTATTAAAGGTAAAAATATAAGTTTAAAGATCTAGCAGTACACAAAAGTTCCCTAAAACGTATAGAGTTAATAACTTAACAGATTCGCCCGATTCTGTGGTGGTACAATGAACATTCATATACTGCCATATCTTGTCAATCCACATATCAATTTATCACAGAACCCTGATCATTCACTATACTTCTTCACTCACCGCTGCTCAAAAATAAAATACAATCAGAACATAAATAATTACATCACTAACATAGAAAATCATGACACCTAAACATGCCCATGTGCGATAAAAAACTTATGCCCGACATAAGTTTAGCACGCAGCTGCAAACATTTCACAAACGAAATATTTGCAACGAAAAATAATTCTAAGTACAAAATTAAAAGATAAATAAAATAAATAAATGGATACAACCGTAACATACTAAGAAACTGTCATGTTGAAATAGAGAAAAATAGACCTTCTCTTCGTTTGGCACAAGAGAAATGGAAATACAGATTATTAGTCAGACCAAGAAAAGATACTGAGATCTTAGGAAACTTGCATACAGATTTGTCTTACAACTAAGGTTACGTAATGTGATAATCGGGTATTATAAGTAAACTACATCTATTCACAGTCTTGGAACATATTGGCAGCAGAGGCTCGTAGAATAAAGTTCGATCGCCCTGCAGAAAGTCCAACAGATCAATTAGTTCAGTACCGGCGCTCAGTGTCACACACTTCACAACCACTATTATAATATAATACACACTAACAAACACAATAGCTGCACGATTGCTTAGCTCGAGAAACGTTTGGCGAGTAGAGCGCTAAACCAGCGCAGTGAGACTCCCTGAGCGAGAGTTCTTGTTTTCATCCACTTCAGTCGGGTTTGGTTTTTCCTGAACAAAAGTCGCGATAAAATATACAATGAAATTAATTATTACAATAAATAAATTGCAATAAAATGAAGGTGAAATTTAGTAAAATACGAACGACTTTATTTTGCTTGCACCAAAGTGCATATTAGAGTAAAACTTTGACTAGACATTTGATTCCTTTATTGAATTAATTTTCTGCAGATTTAATCAACACCTCGTTACACGATTACTGAAATGAGCTAAAACACGTTATTTAAAAGTAATTTGTGCAAGCAAAATAAGGTCGTTCGAACTTTAAAGTATTTTTGCTTGTCTGGTGAAACTACAAAACCAAGGCCACTATCTTTTGTGGAAACTGTATCTTGTGTACCTATGGTTAGACGTACCTGTGTATGAGACGCAGGGTGCGGTGGAGGCGGGGGCAGAGGCAGTGCCAGTCTCAGTGCGGTCCAGAAAGCACGTTCGTGCACATGTCGCCACGCAACCAGTCGAGTGCCGCGAAGCATCGTCACCAGCGGACAACCGGACTCCTTCGCAGAACGTTTCAACTTCGGCAGGTCCTGTAACGTACAATAATCATATATAAAAATCTCTCAATGTTTGTCTTAGCTACTTAACCAATTTTTATGAAATTTGGCTTACTGTGTAATTTCAACTTACAAGATAGGATAGTTTTCATCTCGATTATTGAGCTCAATATTTTTAATATTAAAAAATATTGAGTTAATAAGAAGTTCTATAAGTTTCTAACAGATGGCAGTGTATGTTAACTTCAACATCTTTTGCTATCTATGTTTTTAATTTTGGCGTTAAGTACCATTCTCATTCTCGTAGGTCTTTAGGTCGGCTAAAACGTTTTTATTATTATTAGCTCAGGTCGGGTCAGCTAGTTAAATATTAATATTGGTGGACAATGCACACAACACCATCTAGTCCCAAACTAAGCTTAGCTTGTATTATTATGACCAGGATGACTGATAGAATAGTTATATATTTGAACACATTTGAAGAAGGAATCGAACCCCCAGCGCAGAAGGCAGAGCTACTATTAACTCAGCTGACAGGCCAGTGACCTTTTTACTACTCTAACTGGCCATTAGGATACCTATCTAATAACCCGTAGCATCTGTCGGTTGATTTATATGAAAATCAGAATCGACAGATTTATTTTTCATAAAAATTATTTGACGGTTGCTACTAGGTTGGTGTTGTACATACTTGCAGTAAGACGACAACGGGCGGCAGTGGCAAGGCTCGCAGCTGATGCAGAGCCGTGAGCAACTGTTGCGACGAGTACTGTGCTGGCGACAGCAGTGCTACCAGCGACCGACAACGCGACGCCTCACTTATCAACTCATTGTACCCTGCGTAACATAACATGATTCATATTACCCTGCACAACATATCATAAGACTCATATTACCCGGCAATAATAACAGGATTCATTTGACACGTCATAATACAAAACTCATTTTACCCTGGATAACATAGGATCCTTTTATCCTGCATAACATAAGACACATTTTACCCTGCACAATATAACATAAGATGATTGGTTTTATCGCTCATAACAGACATAAGACATATTGACGACCTCTGTGGCGCAGTTGGCTAAGACCCGGCTGAGACGCAGAAGGTTGCGGGTTCGATTCCCGCCGCGGGACAAATGCTTGTACGATCTGCAAGTATTTGTCTCGGGGTCTTAGTGTTTCTATGTACAAAAAAAATTATATAAGTAGTATTTCAGTCATGTGGTACCCATAACACAAGCTCTGCTTACTTTGGGGCCAGATGATGTTGTGTGAAATGTCCGGGATTATTTATTTTATTTATTTATATTTTACCTTGCATAACATAAAAGGATTCAATTTACCCTGCACAACATGACATAAGATGATTGGTTTTATGCTGCATAACATAACATAAGACTTATTTTACCCTGCACAATAATAACAGAATTTATTTTACAACTGGTTTGTTATGTTATTACTGAAAAACTTTGATTTGATTTGAACAACAGTATTTTTTAAGGTTTATGTCAACGAGCTCAACCACATTGGGAATGTGGCCGCTGGCGCAATGAGAAAGTGAAGTAAACAAATCAAGTTCGCATGACGTCTCACAGCGTAAGTTAAATTATTGGATTTGAAGCTCGTCCGATGATGACTTATCTTATAGCAGGGCTTGAAAGCCACGGGCAGAATTTATCATACGCGTGGCGCGTACGCGTTCTAAAAGTTACATCTAAAAAGTTTTCATTTATATACGTCGTAAAAGCTAGAAACCTCTTAAAATGCACATTCGCCGATGAGTTCATTACATCAAAAGGTACTATGTAATCAGGGTAACATCTTATTTCTCTTAGTTCTCTTTTGTTTTTGTGTGTTAAATAAATGTTTTTCTTTCTTTCTTTCTTTCTTATTTTTAAACACGCCTGCAATATGTATTTACCTTAGCGAACAATAAATATGAATATATAATTAAACACATACTAACAATAACGCTGATCTCGAATAATATCTACCCAACCTATCCCGAGTGACATGTGTATGATTTGAATACCTAACTGAACGAACGAAACGAATTATTTCGACATTATTATACTGTGAGGTAGAATAATGTTTTCACCTAGGATTACGTCACGTCGCAGCCCGGGAAAATTGTAAGTAGATTACTCGGAAACTTTATTCTCTTTCGGAACTTTATTTTCTTGTGTCAAAGGAAAATCGTTTTTCTCCGCTACTCGGAAAAGTCTTATTGTTACTTCCTGCACAGGGCGCGTAGTTTTAAGTTCGAGAAAGATATTCAACATAGCAACAGTAAATTGGAAGTAAGTATTTTATACATTTTTTTTTAATTATTTCACGGCGTCTTGTAGAAACATTGCGTGACCCGAGCTAGCTCCTATCTGGGTCAGCGTATTAGCGTTGCCATTCAACGTGACAATCGTGGCAATTCGGTTGGTTCATTACTAAAATTAGGAATTGTCTAAAATATATTTTAGTTAGTCATAGCATTTGTAAAACCTATTCGGTTGGTACCATCTAACTAAATTAGGAACGCTTAATTAAATTTGGATAAGTTGGTAACAGCAGAATACCAAAGTTTCATTTGACAGTTCTAAACCTAATTTTAGCTAAAATTAGTTAGGTTGGTGCCAACAGAATTGAGGCCACCGTCAGTGTCTTGGGAACGGTGCCCTCTGGAAGTGATCTGGATAAGTTGAGCTATCTAAAGATCGTTTGAAATGGTCATTAGATAGCTCAACTGCTTCCCATGTATTTTATGTTATTGTATATTATTCTGTACATTTCTGTAAAATAAGTATTTTTTGTACATACAAAATATCTGATAAATGTATGAAATGTACAAGTACCTTCTAGTAATTTCGAACCAGTGTTGTGAAAGGAATAATGTGCGCAGCAGAGCACTTAGTACCTTGTTTTTCATGTTTTTAGGTTCTAAGAAATGTCGGTTTTCTAAAGATGATTTCATACACCGTTAGAGAATAGGTACTTACAGTGAATATACATTTTTCTGCTAACAAGAAACCTTTTAATATCATGAAAGACCTAGCGATATGCCACACAACACGGTAGCCATGAGAAAAATATTTTTTAAAGATTTAGTATTATAACTTTAATTTTAATAACGACGGACAGACAGATAAACTAGGCCTCAATTCTGTTGTTTCGCTAGAGTAACTAAAATTTCCTATAACAAAAACAATCTTATTGTGTTTGCATTAAAGTCTGAATTAGAATAACATTTTTAATGACACTTCCTAAATTAACGTAACACTGAAGTGTTTTAGCTCAATTTAGTCATCATGTAAGGAGGTGTTGATTAAAACTGCGGTTATTTTCCGCAGTTTTTATCAAAACCTCTATACATTATTTAAATCAAGTTCAATAAAGGAATTAATTGGAATACAAATTATAGCAATAAAACAAAAAATAATTTTAACTTATTTTAGAACTGTGATTTAAAATTGGTACTCTAATTTGAACTTTATTGATAGCAAAATAAGGTCGTCCATATTTTAGAAAATTATAGCTAGTCCGGCGAAACAACAGAATTGCCAGCATAGCGAAACTAACAGGGTTCTAACTAAAAACGAACCAAATTCGCAGAAAATCGAACTCAACTTTCAACAGCGAAACCCCTCGAGTTCTGAGAAATTAGTTTTCTGTTTAATATTGAATGAATACTCTAGTATTCTAAGTAAAACTAATTTCTTTTAAGGCTTCCTTTTTAATAAATAAATTATTCAATCATCGATAATCCGTGAAACCTAAGAAACTGTTTCACTATGTTATGATAAAAATTCAATCTGTTATATTTAACGTATTTTTTACCTTTCGCAATCAGAATTCATATTAATTTACTCAATAACTTTGTAAAAACTCAAAACTCATAAACGGTCTAAAGAGGTTAGCATACAACAAGCAATGCATTCTGCATACAGAAAGAACCTCCTTACAGTTATGGCGCGAAGCGTGTAAGTATTTTAATATAACAGATCATTAATGCATTATTGCATTTACCTAGGCAAAAAGTCATAATAATATAACCGTAATATAAATAAAATACTTATGTATTTATTGCTGTTTGCTACATACATATAAGTTAATAAAATAGAAAATGCCTAACTGATACTATACTAACTTATACTAAATTTGTATATTCCTAATATTATGTATCGGCAAGCGGTTCTTCTGCAACAGCTTGTCCTTTGACAAAGGCCCATCTAAAGATTTCCACCGTGTCCTATCTCTTGCTACCCGATTCCATGCTGGGCCAGCTGTCTATATCACTTAATATAAATACTACCGTCCAATTTCTAAGATACCTAAAATATCATATTAGATAAAATTTTCTGATTATTGAGGAACAAAACGGCTTTTGAATAAAAATCTACAGAGACCAATCATTGTGAATTTATTGACTTCATAAACAAGGCTATGGAAAACAACCTACAAGTGGATGTCGTGTATACTGATAACTCTAAATGTTTTGATGAAATCACGTTGTCTTATTAAATTACCAAATGTTGGTATACACGGTGATCTTTTGAGATGGCTTGAATCATATTTAAGGGCTTTCACAGTAAAAGGTTTCTGTTCTACATTCGTTCTCTATGGGGTTCCTCAGGGATCGCATCTGAGTCCAGTGCTCTTTAACATTTTTATTAACGAAGTGTCTTCAGTTTTTACTAATGCATCAATCTTATTATATGCGGATGATAATACAATTTCTAAAATAATTCAAAATCGTGAAGCTACAAGCCGATCTTAACAAATTATTGTCATATTACACGAGCAGTTTACTCGTTCTTAATACAAAAAAGTGTAATGTTATTTCTTATTCCCGAAAGATATCAAATATTTAAGTAATCAAGTATTCATATGCTATTGACTCACAAGTATTGACTCACAGAGTGGGACCTGGGCGTTTACTAGGATTCTAAGCTAATGTTTGACGTACATAATGACTATATTATTGATAAGGATGCATGGCCTCATGTTGCTCTGCCTTCAGACAGTTAATCGACACACTTGAAATGTATAAACTCTCTTGTATTAGTATTTCGTAGTAAAGGTGTAAATAATAATAAGATGGATCATGTAAAAAAGCGCTAGGACCAAGACGAGTTTCTTGCCAGTTCTTCTAGGGCTAGGGTTAGGATGAATTGGCACCTAAATTCACCTAGTATGTAAGACGCTTCAAAGTGATCCTTGTGATGGTATTGAATAAAGTATCTTTTGACTTGTATTGACTTGGTATTAAGCGTGTTGTTGAAAGGGCCAATCGAATGTTAGGATTTATTTTTAGGGTTGGTGCAGATTAAAGAAAAATATCCGCTCTCTGTTTGCTTTTTAACTGATTTGAAGAATCACCCTATTAGCTCAGTAAGCTTTTATTTAAATGTCTACGAGCCAATTCAAGAAGAAAGTCTTCGACCCCGCACATTGGTACAGCCCGTACCAATTACGGGTCTAATGTTTTTAAACGCAGATCTTGCAATGATTACAACGAACATTTCTCAGACAATTTAATTTCAATCAATAGTTCTAAATATTTTCTTTGATTATTAATAAAGTATTTTTATTTTCATTTCGTTGTTTTCTTTTAATTTTGTACGTGAGCTAGATAATCAATCATTATTTTGTGATTAATTTTCAATATATATATAAATTGAGGAAACTCTTCGTGTCCCATATAAGTATAATACTATCTTTTTGTTTCTAAACAAACAAACAAATAGACTAAAACAAAATAAATAACTTATGTTTTTACGTCTAGGTACTCTTTTCATTTATTCTTGACGTTTTGGTTGTTTTACCTGATAAAGATGCGTTAACTACTTTATATAATCTTAATCTACACCTATAAAAGAGCTTAACCTGACTGACTGACTGACTGATTCATCATCGCCGAGCCGAAACCGCTGAAGCTAGAAAGTTGAAATTTGGAAGGTAGCTTTCTTTTACAGCAAAACCACCCACTAAGGCGGGATTTTTTGAAATTCAACGAGGGTTAAAAGGGGTGAAAACGAATGTATGAAACTGTTTAAACGCGTGGTGCGATTTGCTTGAAACTTGATATGAATAAATAAAATGCAAAATAAATGAACACGTGTTTCAGAGTTTTTCAAAATAACCCTCATAAAGGAGTAAAATGGGTTGTGAATGTTTGTATAGAAACTTTTTAATGCGTGGTGCTAAATTTTATTGATAAGTTTCAAAACCAATCACACCGATTGGTTTGAAACTTATCAATAAAATTTGGCAAGGAGATAAATTGCATCCTGGGAAAGGATTTAAACTACAATTCCTTTCAAAAAAATGCGGACGAAGTCGAGAGCTACAGCTAGTATAATATAATACACAAGTTAATGTGTTGTTTAAATATGTTGCCATCTATATTGATTGAAATTACAATTGATGGCATTACATTAATTGAACGACAAGGATAGAACATACATTATAGGATAGGATAGAGGGTAACACGATGTAAATAAATAAGAGTGGTACTTACATGTGTCAGGCTGTGTGGAAAGCTGCACCGAGTGGACCCGGTATTTGTATTTGAGTGCTAGGGTCGGTAGGAGAGCGCCTCGTGCCAACTCGCTATCCACTGCCGTCCAACAGACCAGAACATCGAACTCCTTTTCCAAAACTGCGAGATAGAGAACGAATTAAGTAATCGCTTATTTTAAAATGTTCAAAAAATAATGTGTGTTTTCAAAATATGAGATAATTGTAGTGTCACTAGTTATTTCAAACCGTCTCAGAAGCACTTGGAACATGTCTTCGAACTTATAAGATAAATACTTTGTTAAAAATATCTCTCAAGTAACCAATCTCAACAATATCCATCCGACTGATAGTGTAGTAAAATCACTTACAAATAATATTAAAGATAGATAAATAGAAAACTCTTTATGGAAAGATATAAAACTCGGAATATCACAATAACAATAACTAAACTTATTTATGGCAATACAATGGGCGGCCTTATCGCTAATAGCGATCTCTACCAGGCAACCGTTAGATGAAAGAAAAAACATGGAGTCTAGACAGTACACATTTACACATATTCTTTTCAGGCTAGAGTTAGGAGGAATTGACACTTTAATTCACCTAGTATGTAAGACTTTTTAAAGAGATTATTGAATAAAAACATATTTGAATTAAGAATCTCCAACAGGGTTATTTTCCGCACATGTGCGAACCGTGAACTCGAGCGGCAACGAGCGGACTGCGGATCAAACGCACCCACCCTGTTGAAGATTCCCTAGATGAAAACAGTGTCGATGTCTCCATCGACAAAATAATACGCGAGTAAAACCCGTGTTAGTCAACATGTATAGTACAACTCTTAAAAGTTTTGAAAGAGAAGTATCTGAATTGAATTTTAATTTAATCGAATAAAATTTTAATTTAATTGAATTGAATTTTAATTTAATTAAATTGCATTTTAATTAAATTAAATTGAATTTTAATTAAATTAAATTGAATTTTAATTAAATTAAGTTAAATTTCAATTTAATTCGAGTTGAACTCTAATTGAATTGAAATTGGAATTCGTAACTATATCGTAAAACTAAAACGCGTTTTCAAAATAATTATACCTCTAGCTCGATGCGCAGGTGTGGCGGCCCTGGCTCTCGCCTGCCTGGCAGCCAACATCAGCCTCGGCACACATCGCCTTCGGAACACAGCCGCTGAGACAAGCAGTAAGGCACCACCGGCTGCTCCCAGAATCAGCGCCCGCCACGGCACTTGTTCTCCACCGCACCACGCCGTGTTACTCGATCCACCACCATCTATATAATCACACAAGTTGTCAATAAAATAACCATACGGATTATTGGTTTAGTTATTAAATAAATAATAGTTAAAAAACATAAAAAAACACGCTTTAATAAAAAAGCAAACTAAAAAGTAGAACATAATTCTCAATAAATTTAAATTAAGAATAGTGTAATTAGCAAAAAAATATTTCATTGTAGAAATGCGTTTACGGTTGGGTTCGTAAGGCCACGGTACCAAGAGATTTAATATTATCTTAATGTCACTTGCATTTTCCTAAACCTAGCAATTTAATTTCAGTCAATGGCCTCAATTCTGTTGGCACCAACCTAACTAATTTTAGCTAAAATTAGGTTTTCAACTGTCAAATAACCTTTGGTATTCTGCTGCTACCAACTTATCCTAATTTAATTTTATCTAACTTAATTAAGCGTTCCTAATTTAGTTAGATGGTACCAACCGAATAGGTTTTCAAATGCTATGACTAACTAAATATATTTTAGACAATTCCTAATTTTAGAAATGAACCAACCGAATTGCCACCAATGAATTTTCGTTTCTGTATATATTATATACAGATTAGCAAGTTATTTTTTTGTTGAATCTGCATATTCGAGAATAATTAGACATTGTCTTCTTCTTCTTTCGTGTCGATGCTGCAGTTGTTATAATGGTTTTAGAGTATTAGGTGGTGATATCAATCGAACTATCTGGAACTTTGTAATGCCTTAGTTACCTTTACTTGCCTTCATAAAGTTACGTTTTTTGAAATAATTACCGTTGGAGACGATTTACTACGATACGAACTATAATAGTTCGTATCGTAGTAAATCGTCTCCAACGGTTATTATTTCAAAAACTCGTACCTACGACAGGCCAGGCGTACTCTGGATTTTAGGTACGAAGTTACAAGTTACATTGGCGCACCCATTCTGCTGGGAAAATACGTGGAGAAGTACCGCACCGATGGGGATAGTTACACGATAGAAAGAGAGGCACTATGTAGGTATATATAAAGTTAGGCTGATTATGGCTGTTCTAAAATGTATCACCAAACAACTATTACAAACCCATATTACGCAATAAATTACTTTGATTTGATTGATTTGATAGGCACTTAGCGCTAACGGAAGCTGAATTTAACTTTGTTGCGTCGCGTCGTAGCAAGTCGCTATTTATATAAATGTTTTCATGGAGGCCGCCTTTAGTACTTGTAGGTACTTATAAGTATTCTGTACTAACGAGAAATATATATCTATAAAAGTCGATGTGTGTATGTATGTATGTTTCCTATAGACTCCGAAACGGCTGGACCGATTTCAATTATTTTTTTAGTAAATCTTCAGATTGGCCTAGCGAGTGATCCTGTGAAGTTTTGTAGCGATCGGAACAACAGAACTTATTTTTTTTTTTTCATCAATCAAATTTGGTATGGATACAGATTGTATCTTAGGAACGGACATAGGCTACTTTTTATGTATGTACTATGCGTGTGAAGCCGCGGGCATAAGCTAGTTTACTATATTACATGTAATTTAACTCATATATGCCTCCGAGTTCGAAAAAGACCCTTGGTATGTTACAGTGAATTTATTGTTTGTTCTATAAATATTTTAACATATTACAAAATATTTCACAAGTTTATATAACTAGTTATCAATTTCATTGTTCAATCACTAAAATAAAGAGATTGCATGCTGATTTGTTGATTGAAAAAGTTGAACATTTATAGAGGGTATCTGTAAATGTTTAGCTTTTGTAAAAAAATGTTCTGTGGATTTTTATGCATACATTCAATAATCCTACTGATACGGTTTTATTTTCATCCATTTTATACCGACTGAATATAAGATCTTATATGTTCAAAGGGGTCGTTAACGGCCTATTGAAAAATAGTACTTTCGGTTACATTAATCAGAACATATATGTATAATATGTTGGGGAAAAAGTTTCTTCGCATTTATTAAGAAAATTCAAAACATTTTTTAATATAGTTTATTTACATTTAACTAAAGTATGTAGGTACCATTTTGTTCGATAACTTTTTGCCATCTTGTAGGTAGGTACATGATCCCTTTGCTATAGAAATTTTGGGACTTCTGATCAAAATATCGCGACAAGTGGTTTTGGCAGTCCTCTCGTGAAGTTAACCTGACACCGCCTAAAGAATTCTGAAGAGACCGAAACAGGTGGAAATCTGAAGGTGCAAGGTCAGGACTATACGGCGGATGCATTAACACCTCCCAGCCAAACTCTCTTCATTTTTGCTGAGTGGCTAAAGATGTGTGAGGTCTAGCGTTATCATGATGAAAAACCACACCCCTTCTGTTGATTAATTCCGACCGCTCTCTCTCAACTTCTTACTTTAATCTTATCAGTTGTTCGCAGTAGAGTTCAGAATCGATGGTCCTGCCTGGTGGTAACAGCTCATAATGAATAATGCCCTTCCAATCCCACCACACACACAGCATCACCTTGTTGCGAGTTAATCCGGGTTTCGCCACAGTCTGTGAAGCCTGACCGGCCTTTGACCACGACCTTTTTCGCACGTTCTTGTCGTACGTGATCCACTTTTCATCACCAGTTATCAGCTTCTTCAAAAATGGTTCGGTTTTATTACGTCGTAATAAAGAATCACAAATGAGTACACGGTTCATTAGGTTTCTTTCAGTGAGCTCGTGAGGTACCCAAATATCGAGCTTTTTTGTGTACCCAGTTTTTTTCAAATGCGCCAAAACTGTTTTGTGGTCAATTCCCAGTTCTTCAGCTACGTCGTAACTACTGATATGCCGATCTTGCTCCACTTTTTCAAAAATGGCATCCATTTTATCCGTAATAGGGCGACCAGAGTGCATCTTTGACATCAAAATTTCCGGATTGAAAACGCTTAAACCAAATTTGTGCTAATCTCACAAACTTTTTTCGAGGCTTGCGTTGCATTTTTACCTTTTTTGTAGTAAAATTTTAAAATGTATCGAATTTCTTCAACAGATTCACTCATCTTGACAGTACGAAAAACAAATAAAAATCACACATTTTCCTAATTTGAATTTGGAATCATGTTCTTTAAAATTAAAACTTTTAATGATACCAAAACCAGCCAGATACAAATAGTATAGCCAATGAGATTTTATTACAAGTTCATACATACTATCATGCGAAATAACTTTTTCCCCAACCTAATATATTATATGGTAATATATATGTGTCTAATAAATAACGTACAACAGGGTTACAAATAGCTTTGGCCATATAGAGTTAAACAAACTACAGATTTATTTAGTCATTTATTTATTCACACAATGTTTAACAACAATACATCAACCAAAACGTTTTATCACAATAAAATATTAGATTTCTAAGGAGTCCAACTGAAGTTTATATACTAAGTTTGTCCACTATAGTATGTCCGTCTAATCGCAAGAAATATAGCTTTACTAGTAACCCACAAACCGTTGGGCGTATTCCTCCGAAGTTTGAAACGAAGTCCATTACTCGTTACTCAAAACCTATCGACAAAAACATCGCACTTCAAAGGTTCCTGCCACTCACCGTGTCAGGTTAGGAATCGGCCTCGAAGCTTGCGATAAAAAAGTCCCACGCGACAGTCTTCAAAATTAACGTTTTTCTACAATAAGTGTAGTAAGAGCATTGTTATGTTCTAGACTTTTTCCACTTTCACGCCTCACTCCCTTAGTCGATGTGCATGAAATTTACACATATGTACTTTTTGTCGCGGAAATGTCGCGCTCGGGAAGAGCTGAGCCGCAGGCAATCTACATATTGTGACCAGACATCAAAAAAAGGAGGAGGTGCTCAATTCGGTTTTTATGTTTGTTACCTCATACTTAACTCGCATCATTTATGAACCGATTTCAAAGGTTATTATTTTATGACAAAGGCCCCATATAAATTCAGATTAATATTCAATTCATATAATTCAGGTTTGTTAGTTTGGTTTTAAAAAATATGTTATCCAAGTAAATTATAAATTATGTTATCCAAGCCTCTTCGACTTTTGAAATATATATATATTTTTTTTTATAAATTATATGTGATCAGCCAACATCCTGGTTGCTTGGTACGGATGCCTCTTCTATTCCACATGTTAGCATTCATTCATTTTATGTACCTAAGTCTTTTATTTATTCTATTTATATCTTATAATTATATTTTATTACATTTTTAGTATTAAGTATTACTCTGGCCACTTATTTTGAATTTATATTTATATATTTTAACAGTGTCTTGGGACAGCTATGTTCTCGGCAGAATAACAGCGTCTACTGCAAATACAGTAGGCATCATGCTGAGTCGGGGCCAATTCGCTGCTGTAGCATACACATACCCATACCAAGCATAATTGTATTATTTATAGTACCATGTATCTTGTTTTTTTCTTGTATTTCATATGTTATGTGCTAAGAAGCAAATAAATGTGTCTATGTCTGTCTAAATTTCGAATTTTTATACAAATGAAGTCAGTTTTCCTTTTAGTTTTTTAAAACGTAATTATGTGGTTCATGGTGAAATGTATTTTGAAATCCACTTAATTTTAAGTAACATGATTCACATACATGTTTTTCGTGTTATTTTATCTCCAGGGATTTTTTTAACCGCAATCATATTTTCCTTGTGATAAGATGTCTCCTAGTGCAGGTAAAAATATAAAGTATATTAAAAACGCTCATATTTCTATAAATATCTTTCACAGTGCCCCAAATTAAGCTAAGCTTGAAATATGAGCACGATACGACTTATATACATCTAAATACATACATTACATAGTTGAGATAACTCTAATACAAGTATACAACAACTGTTATTATAATAATTAATAAAAATTAACCATCTAGTCGTTTTAAGTGAAAATTATGTGCAAAACCATGATAGTTTTAAAAGTTACATCTAGTCCTGGTTTCTATGGCAACCAGCACGGTTCGGTTCGGTTTCTATCAGAGTTTCTATTCATACGACAGCATGTCTTACAATCGACATCAACATTCCGTAATACTAATTAATTAATATAATTTTCAAGTTATTGGGGATTAGTCCCCCTGCTGACTAACAGAAGAGCTAGCAATAGAGAAGGAAAACTTGAAACAAGGCCGTATAAATCGCCCGGCTCGGTGCCAGCCTTTACATTAAGGCTTACCTAAGTGCACGAAAGGAGCCTCTGAGACGCACTTTAATCCTTTCACCACACTAGTTAGAAATAACACGATAAGAAGAAGAGTATAATTTTCACTCAAAACGGGATATTTACCATGATATATGATTTTTTCTGCTTTCCGATATTTCATTAAATAATTAATCTATCTAGTTTATATATCGGGGAGCAGAAAAACTCATATATCATGGTAAATATCCCGTTTTGAGGGATAATTATGTTCAAAACCATGATAGTTTTAGAAGTTAATTCATTAATAGTTATTAAATTTGTTAGTATCAATGTTTTGATAGTATCAGAAGACCATAATCGCCCTGCTGATGGCTGATAGAAAAATATACCTGTAAGATACATACTTATTATACTCTATAACTGTTTATAACTAAGTGTGTATAGTTTATCGAAGTTTACTAAAAATTTTACTTTACTTTCATCACTCAAATGTTTGCCCTGAATGTGGATCGAACCCAGAATCTACAGCGCAGAAGGCAGAGCTCGTACTAATAACTGTGAGGCCATTCATTTAGGTTCAAAAATGTAATACATTCATAACTATTTAGGAGATTAAAAATACAATTTCGTATTGTTATAAATATTATTCTCATAAATAATTCAATATGGACTACAGATCATCGTATTCGATGAAATCCAATTAATCGGTCGGGCTGTTTCCACGAAATCGCCCACTGGATTATCCACGCTTCCCATGACTGAGCACTAACAAGTGTATACCTAGAATTATCGTAGATAGCCCGTTTATGATTGCCGCATACTAACTTTAGAAAAGTAAGCTAACTTTGCAGGGAGCTTTAGGAACTCTAGTATCTACCTAGTATGTAGCGTCAGAAAAAACAATGTATTATATTAAACTGTTTTTGTATTCGACATCATTGCGTTAAAAGTTTTTTTTGCAGACTGTAAATTTTAAGGCTCGTACAGTTTTAATGACGTAAATAGGATGTTCTCAATCTGATGTATGTTTTAAAAAAAAACCTGTGCGTCCCCGGACGCCCGACAGAAGTGATAACTTAGATTAATCTTACTAGCACTGTGGGTTAGAATGAGAGAAAAGGAACCTGCCTACCGCTGCCGTATGCGTTAGAGAAAGGAAAGCCAGACAGACTTGCGCCATAACGCGTTACGTAACGAAGCGGTTTACCCTCCCATAAGAAGTTGTCACTTCAAAACTGAATAGACAGAGTTGACATAATTGGCCATACTTAAAAACGTCTCTCAACTTCTGTCAAAATTAATCACTGTATAAATGACATACCTTTTTGAAAGCTAGTGATTATTTTTGGGCGTTTTGCAAAGCAAACATTGCGCTCTTATATTATTAATTTTATTTCTAGTTTTATTTGAAATTTCGGTGATTTTATTCAAATAAAGCTAAAGATAAAGAAAAATTTATTTGCTTCAACATAATGTGGGTTACAGTTGTAGGTCTTAAATATATTGAATGGTTCTATTTTGTTCTACCTTAAAATTAGGCATGCAAATATTGAAAATTATGTTTGTATTACATATATAGTTAGTGTTTATAAAATTATAGAATCAAATGTCAATGTTTCAAATCGTCAGCTAAGAAGTCATTAATATTATAGTAGCACTTACTTACTAATAATTGTTTTAATTTTGCTTTAAACATAATCTCACTAACATTTGAAAAATGACTTAGGTATCTTATTATATATTTTAGGTGCCATACGGACTAAGCTTTTATAATATAACAGTGCAGTTTTGCAACTATGCGTACAGAGTCTGTTGTTATCTCGTCTGTTACGCACAGCAACGTCAGCCATTTTTAAAAACAGATGACTGTTTTTTCTTACAAATAATGCAACTTCAAAAATGTATAGTGACGGAAGTGCAAGAATTTTATGCTTAATAAATAATGGTTTGCAACTGTCAGTCATAGGTATAGAGACGCTAGAGACGCGCATGTGAATAATTGGAATTAAGTTTTATGTTTCATTGAGATTCGAGCAAAGATAATCCGTATAATTATTTTATATGTCTTCTTTTTTTTTATAAAATGACAACATACGACTTTTTGACGTCCATGCACAATAGTCAAAATTTTCACCATTATGATACGAGTGTATCATCATCATTTAAGAAGAAGGCAGTGTTCAAATTGAGAGGCGTTTATAAGTAAGGGCGTACATTGTTAAAATTCGAAATCCTGATTGTCAGTACATGGAATTGGTATGCACACTCGTCCCGTTTTCGAAAAAACGTATAGTTTAACTAGTTTAACACACTGAAACACATTTGTTCCCGCTTTGGTTGCATCACGACACAAAAGCTCTGCGCGTATATTTTACCTAAAAATAAATAATTAACCAGCCAGCTACAAAACTTCAGTATAAATTGTTTTAAGATAATTATTTACTGGATAATTACACCACCAAGATGTTTTTCTCGCTGACATTCGAACAACCGGCGACAAAAACGCTATTAATCGGTAGTAAGGTATCTGACGATATAATTATGGTCGTCTCTGAATCCTGCGTTTTTGCGCTTCGTTTATGTGCCGGATTCTTCAGATTGTCTGACATCTTTTTAATATCTGTAATTTGGTACGGAATATCTGTGAACCGAAAAAACTCGAGCGCTGTATCGAAACTAGACATGTTTTTTTTATCAGGCGTAGTAATGACTCATAAAATCTTTATACCACACCTACTGAGAAGCATGCCCATTTCTTTTCCAATTATAACATAGAAAGTACATCATTTCAGGCCTACTAAAATGCGGGACAGAAAAGTCTATGGAATTTCATTTCTAGCGCGTTTTGCGGGAGAGAAAAGTGTATGGAAATCATCATTTCTAATGTGTTATTTTTTTTTATTTATTCATGGATCATGAATAGATAATGAGGTCAAACGACAATAGTAGATTGTTGCACCGAGCGCAAAGTGAGTTATTAATGCACGAGTGTTATGTTGGTGCCCGAGCGCAAGCGAGGGCAGTGAATTAACACGAGTGCATTAATTACTCTCTTTAGCAAGGTGCGTAATTTACTTTTCTTTCAACTACCAATCTACCTACTGTGATAAAATATACCTACCCTAACTAAAAATAAAAAGAATCAAAGTTTTACAATGGTACAAAATGCACGCCATTTTTTTTTTCACCAAGTCGGTTTTATTCAGCCGATTTTTATTATCAGACAGTATCTTTTTGATCGAATGCAAACATTTTATATTAAACTTAATAGGAGATATTAAACCTCTGTGGTAAATTTATATCTAAATAAGAGTAAAAACAAGTAAGAGTTTTGGTTATAAGCAAAAAATACGTCCTTTGTGATCGGTTTTGCATTAATAATAACATTACAACGTAGTTGAAAGAAAAAAGTTTTTACTCCTAGTCCGCCAAATGATTTATTCCTTTTCCGATTGCCACGAACAGTAACGAGCTCGTACAAAATGTTTCAAGTTTTTATCAAAGGGTTTCAACTTTGTGCTACTTGTTACTTTGAAATAATTGTCTTTTAATTATGCCTGTCGAAAATTTTTAATTATTTAGGTACTTATTATAATGTAAAATACACCTAGGCATATGTAATTACAATCCGTTTAACTGGTCTGGTTTCTCACGACAAAGCAGAGCTGTAACAATCCAGTTCTCAGGGTTTTTTGATGATAATAATTATAGAACTTAAACGCCTAGTACTGGAAAATGGATAGATAAAGACATTATGAAGAGTACTTACGCATATAGTGGACGGTGACGTAGCTCCGCGAGACGACATCGTTGGTGTAGACAAGGCATACGTAGGTTCCGTAATCCTGGGCTGAAACTCGTTCTATAGTCAGGTACGAGCCGATGATGTCTTCCACGTCCTCACTGCAACGACCATCTCAGTATTAGTCGAAGTACCTATAGTTAAAGTCAAAGTCAAAGACAAAAGATACTTTATTCAATACAATCACAAGGATCACTTTGAAACGTCTAACATACTAGGTGAATTTAGATGCCAATTCCTCCAAACCCAAGCCCGAGAAGAAACGGCAAGAAAGTTTAAGTATATATATACACACATAAAAATAGAGATGGGATTCTGCAATATAGTGACCTTCATAGAATCAACACTAGGAATAGACATAAATTATACCTCTCTAGGTTTGACTAGAAAAAGTAAATAAGTCCTTTATGGGGAACACGGTGCGATTCTATAATAAGCTTCCTGAAAATGCTACTACCTATTAAGCAATTTAAAGCATATATAAAAGGTAGTCTTTTGAAGAAAGCTTATTATAATATAGATGACTATATATTATTGATAAGAATGCATGGCCTCATGTCGCTCTGCCGTCAGACAGTTAACCGACACACTTGAAATGTATAAACTCTCTTGTTGATATTTCGTAGTTAAGGTAGTTATAAGATGGATCATGTAAAAAAGCGCTAGGACCAAGACGAGTATTTTGCCAGTTCTTCTCGGGCTTGGGTTAGAATGAATTGGCACCTAAATTATCATAGTATGTAAGACGTTTCAAAGTGATCCTTGTGATTGTATTGAATAAAGTATCTTTTGACTTTTACTTTTAACATATCGTACAAAATCTCGAATTATGTGTAGATAATGCTTAAATTTATGGAGTGTTTCCATTTAAAATGTAAGAATATTGATGCTTGAGGCGCACTCAGCATTTTAGATACGAAGGTAGAACATCGGCGGGCCCATCTTAGCGGGCAAATTCAACATCCTTTTTTTTTAAGCTAAAAAAGGAAAATATGAATTTACATTATTACATTATTGCAATATTACATTATTATTTATGCATTAAACTAAATTTGCGTCACCAAAACTTTACAAACAACAGAAGCCAATCAACCGATTCGGGGAAGTTATACTGAGTTTCATAAATAGCCAATGCTACGAATAAGGTAAATGGTAAGGTTATACTAGCGAAACCTTACACAAACCAATTCCTAGAGATATTTGATCGGTACAATTTTCCTTTTCATTAAATTATTTTCCATATCAAGAGATCAAAGGTTTCCACCTACACTCCACTGCAAATACGCAATTTCTACGATTCAACAACTAAATTTCAAGTGATTAATATGATTTGTTGTTGCTAGAGGAGTCCGTAGCAGGCGTATCATAAGCACACATTTAAGGGTATAGTGGTGGAGTTATTTTATACTAATAATAATAAATAATGCTGGACCTTTCACACAGTATCATCAAGCAAACCATGGTAAGCAGAGCCTGTGTTAGTAATGGGAACTATAAGTCTGATATACAACATAGATACTTTTTTTGTAAATACATACATATTATGCATAGAAAAATATTTGCAGACCACACAACCATTTCTCCCGTGGCGGGAATCGAACCCACAACCTTCCCAGGCGGATGTTCACCCACAGCGCTAATCCCTGGGCTCGGTAGACACCATAAATCTCTAGTTACTTAGTTCTTTGATGATATCTAGTGGGGTAGTCAGAGGCACGTCCAAATATTATATTTGGCATACCACGCTTTGTACAATAGTAAATATTCCGTAAGTGACAGGTTGCAAGCCTATCGCCGCTCTTTTCAATATACTCGTACATTCAGGATGAGGTGACTATTGACGGCATTATCCGTTTCCGACGCGAGTTTCCGTAACAAGATTGCTTGTGATCCGTAGACATAATTAAATAATATTACGTAAAAATAAATATTGGGTTATTTATATATTTATAAACAATAGTTGCTTTGGATTGGATGGAAATCCAATCCAAAGCAACTATTGTTTCAAACTAGTGGAAGCCCTGACTTTGTGTGCGTTGTACACATTATATTTTCGAAGGTACACATAATAAATGTTTTGAACACCTTGTTTTAGATTTGGGGGGTTTGAACCTAGTACATCCATAATAAAATAAAATAAATTTATATTGACTATATTGACAAGTAAACATATTATGTAGCTATCTTAAGGATACACAAGTCAGCGGCACAAACTCGTTAGTGGGCGCAGCTAAAATGCATGCTATTTCACCTAGCTTAGTGTGAGAAAAGGATAGACGTGCACCAAGGATAGAGATGAGCAGTAAGGAGATAGCGTGATTATAATTCCGAGTCATATATGATCAGATTAATCTATTATTTCTAAATAAAACGATTGCGTAAAAATAATGAATTGACCTTTGGCTCAAGGGTTCTCATGAAAAAACTATTGAATGTATTTATAAAAAAAAAAAATTTGAGCTCTTGAATAAATAATCTATGCTTGTATCGGAATATTTTTTTAGTTTGCGTACTCCGTTTGTTATTTATTCACACCTAAAGTTGCGCTAAAATCAGTGATGAAAAACGTTTTTTTTTGAGTCTTGTATCTTTCAAACCCATATTATTTTTACAATTCTGTATTGATACAAGCATAAATTATGACAAGACAAATTTATATCACTTTTAGTTTTGATTGTTCATCATCAGACGGTGGTGTGATCACCCTTCGACGTTTGCATGGAAAGATAATCGACTTGTTCACTCTTAAGACGGTGCACACACCAAATTAACTTTTGTCTGGAAAAAGTGGTCTTTATTATTTACCGCTATTTATGAATTAAATGAATGAATGAATGAAAGAAACGTTTATTTAGCACGCACACAAAAAAATACATCTTAACTAAAACACTTCTAAATTAAATAAAAATACGTATACAAATCAGTTAATAATAGTATAAGTGCCAAAAAGGCGTCCAGCTCAGCATGTGTTGGATGAAAGCAACGAATGCTTACACTCAACGCTGATTTTCAGTTGTTACCTAAGTTTAGGAGAGTAGTGCAGCAGCGACAACAGAACAATTAAGATAAGATATAGGATACATAAGGTGGAACAATTAACATAAAATATAAGTTAATATTATCATAAGTATAATAAGATATCATAAATATAAATAGGCTTTAAAATAAAAAAAAAGATAAATTAGTTAGGTTGTTAGTAGTTAATTTTTTTTTAACAAAGGTACTATTACAAAGACTGCGAAATCTGCTTTATATAAACGAAACGTTCATATTTATATTGCCATGCCGTATTTGAGCTTCCCATAGAAAAGCCTTGAGTTTGAATCTAAAATTGTTGGGACTTTTAACATTTATTATTGGTGGTGGCAGGTTATTTCAACACTTAGAAGCGGCATATCGAAAACTACCTCTGAAGGCCTGTGATTTAGTGGCTACCTTCTCGTTAATTAAAGAAATTGTATATAATAATATAATAATACCTAAGTATTTTCAACATTTTGCCTTCTACTTTTTCGTATTTTTTTTAAAGTGACTGTTATTTCTATAATTTAGTTATGAAGTCATATCTAAAATATTCGATAATCATCATCAATAAATTTGACGTCGTGTTTACTTGCAGCTTACACTAATAGGCGGGAAGCAAGTTAATTAAATCATTAACCGATAAACTTAAATTTGCGAATTCCTTATTGAGAATGTTTTCTGAGAAAAAAATCGCGTCGTGAATACCTACGCGTCAAGATAATTTGATCACGGCGTCGCCTTAATCTAAACTAATATTAAAAATAACTTTATTTCATATTATTTTTAATATTTGACTAGCTAAACTAATTTGACTAAGGTCCCTTCTATCTAAATATTTTGATCTTTAGTAAGTACATCTAAAAATATTATTTCGACAGTTTGTCACCTATTCATGACTAAACGGCTGAACGGATCATGTGAAATTTGATAAGGAGATAGATTGTATTTTGAAGACATAGGCTACTTTCTTTTTGTAACACGCGTGCGAAGCCGTGGGCAGCAGCTAGCAATTTATAATTACACCATTTATACAGTGATGGCAACTTACCGTGAGGTCTTCACTTCAGTCTGTGTGGGGAGTAGGTCACCCTCGGTGCCATTGGACCAAACTTTGCGCCATCGCAAGTCACTTCGGGCGTCGGCTAGGTATGAGCGACCTGTCAAATAATAATAATAATAATAAGTACCTGGATGACCGAGCTTTACTCGTAGTAAAACACGGATAGAACGACGTTTTCTAAAAATGAAAACTAGCTAGATCGATTTATCGCCCCCGAAACTACTTACATTTCATACTTACTAAATTTCATGAAAATCGTTAGAGCCGTTTCCGAGATTCATATTATATAAATATGTATATACAAGAATTGCTCGTTTAATGGTATGAGATAGATAAATAATGTACGAGGGCAGGTCAATAAGTTCGCGGAATGGAAGGGTTAAGAAGTGGGGTTATTTTTTTTTACCTGGTAATGTGCAGGTACTCAATACAGGAATAAATTCCAAAATTTAGGCAAATCGGTCATTAACATATTAGTTATCACATTAGCAGTACAATTGGAAAAAATCGTTAAACATGGATAAAATTTAGTTTCGTGCCGTTATAAAGTTCCTTACCAAGCAACGAAAAACACCTCAAATTATTTTAAAAGAAATGTGATCTGTTTATGGGGACTCTTGCCCTGGAAAAACAATGATTTATAATTGGAATAGCTTATTCATGCAAGACAGGGAATCAATTGAAGATGACAACCACCCGGGCTGGCCGATCGAGGCCACCACCTCAGACATCGAAAAAGTCGAAGAACTTGATCTTGAAGATACCCAATTAAATAAGAAACAACTTGCAGAAATGGTTGGAGTATCGTCTACAACCATTTTGAACATCCTCTACGACCATCTTGACATGTCTAAGGTCAGCAAAAGATGGGTGCCGAGAATGATCTCAGCGGTTCAGAAAAAGCAGCGCGTCGAGTCTTCACGCGAGTTTTTGGAATTCTGTAGCGACAACAAGGAGGACATTTTGAATCGCATTGTTACTGGAGATAAAACTTGGGTTCAGCTCTATGAGTCTGAACCAAAATAGAAATCTATGAAGTGGCAGAAAAAGGCGCAGCACCCCCTAAGAAATTCATGGCATTCAAGATCATGGCCACTGTTTTTTGGGATTCGGAGGTGATTTTGTTAATAGACTACAACGAAAAAGGATAGAATATCACAGGTATCCCTATGCCACTCTACTGGAAAAATTAAAAGATGCCACCAAGGAAAAATGACGAGGAAAATGGACTCGAGGTGTGCTGCTTTTGCACGACAATGCACCCGTACACAAGAGCCATGTTGCAATGGCTGCCTTACGAACTTGTGGCTAGGAAACATTAAATCACCCTCCCTATAGTCCAGATCTAGCCCCTTCTGATTATTATTTGTTTCTAAAATTTAAAAAGAACTTTGTGGAAAAAATATCTGAAGATTAAGAAGTTAATTCAGCAATTTCGGCATATTTTGAAGGCCTTGACTTAACATTTTTTTACGAAGGTAAGCTTTTTAAAATATCTGAAAAGTTTATAAGCAATAGGGAAAATATATTAAAAAAGGAAAAATTATCATTTGTTTTATTTTGACCCCCTTCCCTGCGATTCCTCGAACTTTTTGACCTCCCCTCGTAGGACACACAGCATCATCCAAACTAAGCAGAGCTAGTGTTACGTGTACCAGATGACTGATATACTACTTATATACTTACATTTTTATGTAAATACATACATATTATATATTACATGTATATAAAAGGTTGCGGGTTCGATTCCCGCCGCGGGAAAAATGTTTGTATAATCTTTGTAAGTATTTATCTCGGGTTTGGGTGTTTCTATGTATAATATGTATGTATTTACAAAAAAAAGTATATAAGTAGTATATCAGTCATATCAGTCATACCCATAACAGAAGCTCTGCTTACTTTGGGGCCAGATGATGTTGTTTGAAATGTCCGGCATTATTATTATTATTATACATAGAAACACTCAGACCCGAGACAAATCCCGAGAGAAACCCGCAATTTTCTGCGTATCAGGCGTGCCTTCGCCCACTGCGCCACAGAGGTTGTTAAATTAATGAAACTTTCACATTATTCATAGCTTTAAGTCTAAAAGCTCTTTCATCAGATCATACGTACACAATTAGACGATGTACATAAATTATGATATACGAAGAATTAAACATCCGTTTCGTCCGTTCATTTTCATTTAAGAAATTCTGAACCAACACTCACTGGCACAGAAACTTGACCACAATAATTTTGCAATCAATAAATAGGTACATAATGATTACTTTGAATAATATACGGATATATACTGGCCTGTATTTCAAAACAAAGCAATTCAAGGAATCAAATAAGAAATTAAGAGTATAAAGGTCTGGCAGTTTCAGGAAATCCGTTAATGATCTTATATATACATATATATATAAATAATCCCAGACAATTCACACAGCATCATCTAGCCCCAAGGTAAGCAGAGCTTGTATTATAAGTACCACATGAGTAAGAAAGTAAGTAAGTAAAAGTTTATTTCGACAAACTATACACAGATTAAAATATGACAATAAACAAGTTTGCATACCTAACTAGCATAAATAGCACTCACTGTGTATAGCAAGTCAAAAAAGGTTCTGTGTTCAGCTTAATGCTGCAGTAAACTGCAACGCTGCTTTTCAATTTCAACACAGACCGTGGTTGTCGCACATGACTGATATACTACTTATATACATTTTTTTGTAAGTGCATATATATTATACATAGAAACACCCAGACCCGAGACAAGAACTTGTAGATCATACAAACATTTGTCCCGCGGCGGGAAATGAACCCGCAACCTTCTGCGTCTCAGCCGGATCTTAGCCCAATGCGCCACAGAGGTCATATATCCATTATTTGTGAGTTTCCCAATAGTGTAGGCGTGTAACTTACCTATGAGAGCTTCACAGTATAGCCGTACTGCGGCCCCCTCCTCGACCCACTGATCCTTCGCTATGAACATTGTTCTCGGAGCATCCGTCGGTTTTTCTGTGAAACGATACGGCAGTATTGTAACAATAAGTTTCTTCCTCGAAATGGGACGTATTAAGAATCTATATGTGATACACAATATGTCTTACAATAAGTAGAAAAACGAATCATATGAGTAAATCCTGTATGAGTATGCTGGAAGAGAAATGTTGTTTTAATTAAAAATATATTGTGTTCATAAATATACGGGTAGAAAACAAAGGATTTAATTTGCTGTACATTTGTGGTAAATGAGTTATTTATTGCCTTACTCACCTAATATGTCAAGCCGAACAGTATGTGTCTCCGTGCTGGTCTCATTGCTTAGTCGACAGGTGTAGTTGCCTGAGTCAGCGCGTGCTGCTCTTCTGGTGTACAGAGTCTGATTGGCGGCCTCCGGATACAAAATCAGGTTTGAAACTCCAGCAGACCACGGATACGCGACACCATCTTTGAACCTAAAACAAAAGAATTAACTGCTATTAATAAGCCCTATTCGAATATATATCAAGACGATGTCACTATGTGGGCGTTGGTTGTGCCGTATACGAAGAATTATACGACGAATTTCATATTTCCATTGTTCTAAGTAATTATAATAATTATAATTATAATAATATTATTCTAAGTAAAGATATATACTGCTCCTAGATATTAGAATACTTGCCTACCAATTCATTTGACATTTTGAATTGCGTTTCTATTAAACTTGAAGTGCGTTTCCAATGAAGCGGGGAGAAGAAGAGAACTACTAGAAAATAAAATTAATATTGATGGACAATGCACACGACACCATCTAGACCCAAACTAAGCAAAACTTGTGTTATGGTGACCAGATGTCTGATATTATAAATGCGAAAGTAACTCTTGTCTGTCTGTCTCTTACGTTTTCACGCCTAAACCGCTGATCCCATTTTGATGAATTTTGGTATAGAGATAAATAGGACCTTGGAGGAGGACATAGGCTACTTTTTATGGAGGTACGCTACTTTTTAAGCCTCGGGCAGCAGCAACTTATGATACTTTTTAACACCCAGACTCAGAACAAACATCTAGGTATGTTCATCACACAAACGTTTGTCCTGGGAGGGAATCGAATCTACAGAGACCCCCAACCCACGGCACCCATAGGAGACTACTACTAGAGCTGACTGGCCTATCAATCCTAGTAGAACCCTATCAAAATCTCAAAAGGTAAATTTCGTGTTGATTGATAGTAGTTGATTGTTTTTACACATTATTCGCTCTGCTCATTGGAAACGCACCCTAAGATAAGCGCTAAGATCATTATATGATATGAAATTGTCATGTCCGCATAAGATCTTGTGTCATTATTTGTCGGAATATAGCCATAGCCATGCGTGTCTATGAGCAGGAAATAATTCCCGGTACAGAGTAATGGAACGTCATTCCGGGAGGGAGCGGGCGATGCGGAGCAGTAAGTAATGCAGCTGCTGATGACAACCGCGCTTCCAAGAAACACCGGATTGCATTCGCCGCTGAATGAGGAAATTGTCGCTAACTACGCGACGGGTTAAATCGACGGTTTCGCAATCATACATTTCACGTATAAAAATACGTCATCTCTCTCTCTCTCATCTCAATTTCAAATATTTGGATACGCATTTTTCGTCCGAAAACTATCAGCTGTTATTTATTCGGCTAAACGCGGTTATACAAACAGAACGTCGCGCAAAGTAATCGATTCCCGGTAACAGTAAAATTTTGCGGGAGCCGTTTTTGAATAGAACGTATTAAGGAAAACAAACACAGGGATGAGGTTATGCAAGGCTATCCTGAGATTGTTTCCTAGAATTTTGTTCTAAACATGTTATCTGGAGAACATCCTCAGTTGAAACTTGAAAAGGTTAATGTATACCTACAGCGAATATAATATCGAACAATATTTTATAACTAAAAAAAAAATTCAGTCAGTAGGCGTAAGAATGTCCAGGTCCTTTAAAATTATAACTTCAAAGCATTCCTGCTATATTTCTATCGAAAAACCGATATCTTGAAAATACCCTAAAATATGCCACATGATGGGGAAGAACAAATCATTGTTATTATAAAATAAGTATATACAGGGGTTGCAAGGATGATTTGGATGATAATTTACCTAAACACTTACTCGTACATACAATATTAATAAGTATCTAAGTACTTGATAATCATATGTAAAGAACGATTTTGTTATGACGAAGCTGTATATTGTTTTCAAAATAAAAAACATTTGCCATCCTACAATAGTTTAACATACCTATTGTACCTACGTATGTACCAAGTACCTAACTAAGTACTTATTATATTCTGTTATGGGCTCATGTATTAACATCAGCCCATAACGAAATGTTTCCTGTGGAGAGCTCTCTATAATTAGTATCTAGCTTTTTGTGTTACACGTGAGTAAGACAAGTACGTATACCCTTATCCTCGCATACAAGTTTGTTCATACTCATAAAAACTAGTGCTATTTATTTGCACGGACTAATCTTACGGCCATTTCCGAGAAATCGTATCATACGCGAGTGTTTACCAGCCATCATTCTACTTTCCAGTGGCCCTGGGAGAACAGTACGAATCGAATATTTTTATCTTTTTCGTGTGAGCAATGGCTCACGCAGTGTTCGCATTATTTGCATTAAAATCACTGCTTACGAGTTGAATCAGTTTTAGAGATCTGAGATACAATAACCAGAATTAGAGCTTTCCGTTTCCACCCAGTTAATATATTTTTGGTATCTACCTAGTCTTATTTTAATTTAAATGACGACCTCTGTGGTGATGTGGGCGAAGACCTTGAGATGCAGAAGGCTGCAGGTTCGATTCCCGTCGCGGGACAAATGTTTGATTGATCTGAAAATATTTATCTCAATTCTGGATGTATTTTTATGTATAATGTATGTAAGTAAAAAAAAAATGTGGTTTATTTATCAGTTACTTATGTGGTTATGTGGGAGTATATCATGCTGTGTGAAATGTCCATCAGTAAGCATTGGTATATAATTTGATAGATAGTAAAGTATGAATTAGCAGCTTTGCTGCCAGAGTACATAAGTTGCTCAAAGACCTCTACCACATAACATAACGATTAACCAGGACCGCAACATAAATTAAAAATAAAATTGATCCTTAAGAAAGCTACATACCAACCAATTATATTTATCTATAACCAATACAAAACAAGAACAGGGAAAAAAAATTGAAGTAAGAAAATTACACTTAACTTACTCGTGCTAACAAAAAGCTAACGTGATACATAATGGTAGAATAAAACATTAACAAGTATCTTTGAAATTACTTAAATACATCGAGAGATTCTCATAAAGTTCTCATAGGATGCACCTTCAACGCTTCTCCCGATGCAGATCTCTGTTTGAAAAGAGGACTAATAGTCCGATGCCAAGAAATTAATACATTATATTTCTTTTACAACGAAGTTCTTGAAGAATTTATACAAAAACTGGTAACCAGTCGACTGTATCATAGCGGATAATTACCGACAAGACAAAAATGCAATTTAATGAGCATCATGAACATCAAGAGCGCAAAAACTCCCTCCTGCAAGCAATTCTTTCCATGATTTATTAATATTATAAACGCTAAGTGATGTTTGTTTGATCATCAAACTGCAGCTGATTAACCGTAACTTTTATTTTATTTTAGAAAAGATGACCCGGTGAACTTTGTATCACCTAAAATTGATGTAAATGAAAACGACACCAGTATTGAGGTGAGGAGATACCATTTCGCGTTTATGCGAGACTAACGCAAATTATAATTATAATAATAATGTTTACTTCTACAAAACCACAATCTAATACTTTTTTAACAGTTTCAACAGTGGGCTCCGCACTAGGTCAAGCCTGTATCGCGAAAACTCAAACTACATATATTTGTTCAAAAAAAAACAGTTTATTTTGTACAGTGAGTAATTGATTTTTATTAATTTTTATTGGTGTTAAGTCTAATCGGAAAGTATATCCTTTCACATAAAAAACGATGTTTACAAATCGGTTCATAAACGACGGAATTTAAATGTTACAAACAACAAAAAATACAACCGACTTGAGAACCTCCTCCTTTTTTTGAAGTCGGTAAAAATGGGCCTCTTCGGTGAACAAAACTTTGAAATTCAAAATGAAGATCAAGCTGAATATTGATTTCGTCACATCATTCACATTTTATTTCAACCGTAAAATGGAGGTAGATACCACTTTGAATCGTCTTCTTACATGCTAGTGAATCTAGGGTGCCGGTTCCTCCTAACCCCAGTTCAAGAAGAATCCGGCAAGAAACTTGTCTGGTCTTATCACTAAAGAAGAAGATAACAAAAACACATACATACTTTCATAGAAGATAGATCTTTAGCACCTACTAGGATAATCTAGGATGTGCATGTTTTTTTTTTTTTTTTTTTATATAACAAAAATTAAAATGTACATTACACTTAAATAATAAACACCTTAAAAACCTAAATGTGGTTTGTCTAAGGTGTAGTATTCCTCTATGACATAATAGTATAATATATATGTAAAAGAAATATGCCGTAAACAAGTTACAAATTACGAAAGTATACAAAAATAATGCATATCTATTACACGAGTAAAGAATAGTAACTATAGTATGGCGAGAATGTCAGCTGAGCCGATTCATTTCTAAAAAACAAAAATAAAATAAAGTCGGACATAATTACGTTACGTTAAATCATGTAACTATTGTATGACTAGTTATTTAGAACCAGGTAGTGTGGTGAATGGATTAAAGTGCGCTACAAAGACACAATCAATTAGGTATTTAAACAATATTAGAAGTTACATTCATACGTCTTTTAAACGAGCGATGATTCATTAAAATAGCAAAGGTATAAAATAAGAAGAATTTCTCGATGAGGTCATCAGAGGCTCGGCGCGGTTTATCCCATGTGGACTGTAAAAACCAACGAATATTTCCGAATTAACCTGAACCGGTCTTTGACCGTGTCGGGTTGCATGCAACTCCTTGGCCACAAATCATTCGCGTGCAGCCTCCACTGTCAGACAATATTGCGGGAATCGCAATACAGCGAAACGTCTCATTATTACAAGAGGCGGACTACGGAGAATTTCGCTTTTGTCTACAAAAGAAAAATATTTTATAGATTTCTTTTTATATACCTGGCTCAATAAGTTTTAAAATTTAACAAGGTGCTTAATTAGTTATTTCATTAACCGTAAAAGTATTAAGTATTTTATGATTTAACCTAACTGTTCCATGCTCTGCGGAAAGCGCACAAACAATCAACGAGTATTCAATAAAATAGTTTTAATTATAAAAGTGTGTCAGTTCTGATGCCGATGTGCATCGGCGCATGTACCGGTAATGTCCATTTACCGTACACTCTGGAACAATGTATAATTGAAAGCCAGGGGTAACTTTCTCTTGGACATGCTCTCCAAAAACATTTATCCTGTCCAAGTTGATGGATGGTTCCTTAATTTGTAAATACATTTCTTTAGCCACCGAAATCCTAACATTTACATATAAAGTAAATATAATACACGCCCGCGACTTCGCACGCCATACCTACTTACAATCTATCTGCTTACCAATTCCATCAAGATCCGTTCAGCCGTTTAGCCATGAAAAAGTAACACAGACAGATAGACCAAGACACTTTTATAATATTTTTTTTGAATTTATATATTAGAACCTGCGCAAAAAGAGAACCGTCGTGGCGTTAAGATGAACTAACATTAAGATTTTTAAATGGCAACCCAATCTTCTATCTCATCACGCAACTGACAAGTGTTAACTTCGACTCGATAAATTATTGTTGATAAAATAAGAAGAAGAAGAAGAACTTATTGTTGATCTTGATTTTGTGATAAATAATTGCATAATTATGTCGAAATGAGAAAAAACGATACGCAGCTCAGAAAGACAAATAATATATATTTTGATACAGTTTTGTCAACGCGAAAGAGCATAAAAAAGCCCAAATTTTGTAGTACGACTAACACATATTGATACTTTGCGTTTTCAGATGTTAAACTAATTCTGTACATTTAGGCCAGTCAAAATAGACGTTTTTTTTTGGTCAACTATGCACTAAATTACCGATCCGAATTTTGTTTTTTATAAGGTTTAGGATCACTTACTGAGCATAAAATCATAAAATGCTGACAGATCCAGGTGACGCTTCAAGCGCCATCTTGAAAAAACGTTTTTGGCCGATATCTCGGAAACTATGCACTTTAGGGCAAAAGTTATGGATTAAATTATTGTAGAGAATAAAATTTCGCATCTTTTGTTTCTAGTAAACTTTTTTGTAAAACTTACCGTTTTCGATTTATGGCCCATTTAATGAACCGGTTTTTCTATCGCGGCCGATAACTTTTGAAATATTAGATTAATCAATAAAATGCATCAATCCATTGATTGGTTGATTGATGGATTGATGCATTTTATTGATAGTTCTGAGATATCGACCAGAAACGTTTTTCAAGATGGCGCTTGAAGCGTCACCTGGATCTGTCAGCATTTTGTGATTTTATGCTCAGTAAGTGATCCTAAACCTTATAAAAAACTTAATTTGGATCGGAAATTTAGTGCAAAGTTAAATGCTATTTTGACTGGCCTAATTTTATGTTTCATGTCTTTAGTAAAGACACTGTGTATAGAATTAAAAAAAAGGTGCTGTAAATAGAGACGTGTGGTGAAATTCAGGGAAAAACGCAAAGGCCGGCCCAAGACAATAATTCTGGATGATTTTGACAAATGTGCCATACGGAGCAAAATACGTCAATTTTATTCTGTTCGAAAAGTCGGTACCTCCGACTCTGAGGAAGCAGTATAGAGTACTAAAAGAAGATATATATTTTGTTGGTGGAATTTCTGCAGTGTTTAATTAAACGTGATGTTGCAGCAAAGAATTTTAATGTATCAGCCAAGGAATTGCTGCCCATAGTAAATGAATGCATCAATAATATTACTACTGATCAGTGGCAAAGAGAATGTGAATATGTGATACATGTTGGAGAAAAATATTGGGAACAGGACCATGTCATCAACAATTTACAAGAATTTATCATAAATATAACAGTATCAGAATCCGAAGATGAAACAGATGTGACCGAGAGTCAATGCTCCAAGGCTAACTCAGACAAAACCGGCATTGATTATTGATTAAATTATTTTCTATAATTGTCATTTTTTACTGTATAGGTATTAAGATAATGTTAATATAATTTTATAAAATGTCTCCATGTTTAATTTTGTATCATAAAGTCCGGGTGCGCAGTCCAGTGCACCTTATCAGTAGGTGCTAGAAGAGTATTACAACATAGCTAGTCACTATCCTATATAAATAATGTTGATTAAAGCCAGCAATTAAACCTGAGTAGAATCATGCATATCCATTATTTTTGGCTATCACATAACACCTGTGCTGTGCTGTCTATGATGTCTACCAAGTATCAAACACTTTTAGTCGTATTGGCAATGACAGAGCAGTGTTGTCAACGCAATAAAAGTAGTAAATTGGCACACGCGCGCCCTCAATTCCTAAGACGCTTCTCAATTTGCACAGACTCTAGTATGGATTAAATTACAAGATTAAAAGTAATAGAAAGGGAGCCCCTGAGGCGCACTTTAATCTTTTCACCAGACCGGTTCAATATAACAAGTACCACAATAAAAATATAAAACATAGTAGAAATCAGCGAAGTTAAATCTAGATGACTGACCTCATAGCTCAACTGGTAGTTACTCTGCCTTCTAAGCTGTAGGTAGAAGGTTCGATTCTCTTCCAGACAAAGTTTTGTGTGATGATCATAGATTTTAGTTCTTTCTCTGTATCATGTTATACAATGTTGATAATAGTAACGCCGCATTTCACACAGCATTATCTATCCCCAAAGTAAGCAGTGCTTGTTTTATTGATACCAAATGACTACACTATTTAAATACTTTTCTTCTTTAAATTCATACATATTATACATAGAAAACATTCAGACACGAGACAAATACTTGCAAAGTATCATATGTATTTATTTTAAATATTATATCAATCATCTGGTTCCCATACAAGCTAAGCTTAATCGCCACGGCTAACACCATCTAGATCCAAATCTAGATGGTGTTGTATTGATTGTCCAACAATATTTATTTATTTATTTAAAACTTAAGTATACTCGTACATATTTCAGGAGTAAACGAAATCATTGTAACTTATGAAACTATGTCAATATTTAATCGCTGCACTCTGGCAGTGATCTGGATCAGTTGAGCTATCTATAGAACGTTTCAAACGGTTATCAAAGAACCGTTTGACTCAACTGTTACACATGTTTTTTATATTATTGTATATTTTTCTGTACATTTGTGTTAATAAACTTATTAAGTAAATAAAATTAGTACCTACATATTAAAAAAACGTGTTTGTCTCGGGACGCCCGACAGAAGTGATAACTTAAACTAATCTAACTAGCGCTGTGGTTTAGAGTGAGAGAGGAGGAGCCTGCCTACCGCTGCCGCATGCAGAGAAAGGGAAGCCAGACAGACTGTCACCGTAACGCGTTACGTAACGAAGCGGTTTACCCTCCCATAAGAAGATATCACTTCAAAACAGATAGGTACTCTATAGATGAATGTGGTTTTTCCTCAGAACGCCTCGCCGCGCCCAGTATGATATTGAATAGTTCTAAGAATTTATTGGAGAGAAATATCGGGAGAAACCATATAGCATCGAAGGTAGGAACAATCGTTTTTAATTAGAGCTCATCCAAGATTTAATTATAAACAGTCCCCATTCTCTTTGTTGGTTTAGTAGGTATGCAACGTGTCCGGGTTTTTGTGAGACACTGATCACGTCATTTCAGTGGAAGTGCGACCGCGCAAAAACTCGCAATTATCGCAAATCATCTAAAAAGTTACAGCTTGTGCTTGTTACATGCACCTTTTATCTACTTAAAAAGCTTTTGGCGACTTAGGTCTATCAGGAATAATGACTAGGTATAAAAATGTCGAATTTATAAATTTAAATTGTCATAGGCTATTTATGCCGAGATATAGAAATTATGATATAGTAAAAATGACCAATAATAAAAATGTCAAGTAGTCAAAATGTGCAATCATTCTGGCGCTTCGCCGGCCGCTGCCGCGGCACGCTCGCTTTGCTCGCTCGCCTTGCGCGTTGTTTTCTAAACTCAAACTTAACCTAACTAACTGGTTTTGATCTGATTAATTTGCTGACGCAAGCGTTGATTAGTTAGAATGTCAAAGGTTTCTAATTCCGAGTGTTATCTAAATTGGACAATTTTATGAATGGTAATTCTTATGAATGCACATTATTATGAATGGATATTTTTATAAACAGGTAACAACATATGTCTCCAATTTTCTTTCTTGACAATATCACGTTCTAGTAATTTTTTATACCTAGTAATTTTTCCTGATATACGTCGCCTATAGCCTTAAAAAACTACGACTTACTCGTATACTCTAATCATTCGCTTTTCTTAATATTAAAAATACTTGTCTTAATATTTACTGCAAAGTTTTCTTAGAACGGAAGAAATGTGCTACGAAGTAAAACCATATCGGTGTGTCACAGTTCTCGAGCAATAGTTATTTGTAGCGCAGCGTGATGCTGCGGCATGCTCCATTGTTTTTTGACTCTAGCCAACAAGAGGCTACTTACAAACAATCGTTTCTGTGAAATCACTACAATTACTCCAATGCGAGCAGTTGTCTGTCACACACGCACTAATAATGACTGCACATTATTATAACAACAGAACGTCTATATACTGCGACAATAGATCGCACGCTTGCCCGTCACGCACTGGTGATGACAGTCATTTTCTCTAGAAGTAATATGTTGTCGGAAATGGAAAGGTAAATAAAAACAAGCCTACCTACAAAGCAACATACGCTAAACTAAAAAGTTAATATCACTGGCGTATCTAAGTTTTAGCTTAATAGGAAATGTTTTGCGCTTCTGTCGCTGTAATGCGAAATAAGCTCATTCTATGAAAATTCAACCGCCGGTCTACAGGATTCAAAGCGGTGCGCATTTATTAAACATTTCATTTTAAAAATAACACGATGTGAGAATTATGGAGTATGATCGTGCAAATATTATACTTTATTCTTTTAAAACTTTGAACGCGTTATTTCATCATTATATGATTTACTAGCTGTTGCTCGCGACTTCGTTCGCATTTTTTTTTAAATGGAATTGTAGCTTAAATCCTGCCCCAGGGTGCAATTTATCTATTTACCAAAATTTATTGATAAGTTTTCAACCAATCACCTTACCACCCATTAAAAGTTTCAATACAAACATTCACACCCCATTTTCCTCTTTTATGGGGGTTATTTTGAAATCCTGAAACACGTGTCCATTTATTTTGCATTTTATTTATTCATATCAAGTTTTAAGCAAATCGCACTACGCGTTAAAAAGTTTCATACATTCGTTTTCACCCCTTTTCACCCTCTTAGGGTTTTTAGGTAATTTCAAAAAATCCCGCCTTAGTGGGTAGTTTTGCTGTAAAGCTACCTTCCAAATTTCAGCTTTCTAGCTTCAGCAGTTTCGGCTCGGCGATGATGAATCAGTCAGTCAGGTTAAGCTCTTTTATAGGTATAGATTTATTATTGGAAAACTAACAGCATATTAAAACGGAATATAACAATACCATAGAACAAAGGCAATTACAGATTTTCACGTATATAAGGGTCCTTGATTCTTGCATATTTTTCGGTTTGGTTCTTACCTAAAAGAGCAACAGGTAGTGAATATTGTAGCATATAGATTGAAGCATCTGTTGCATCCTGTACTTATAAGCGCCATGATTAATTTCGCCAGCAGCCATAGCGGTATCCAAAGTACAGCGAAGACATCGTAATAACGTAACGTACCGGGACCTACAATAATTATATCTTGAAACGTAACTACATGTTTGCCTTTGAATTCATAGCCGTTACTAAGCATTCCGACGGCAACCAGTGTAGCAATTTCATACAGTTATTGTGGTTTAGGGATGCGCGTTGAGAACAGTTGCGCGGTGCGATTAGAAAAACCGCAAGGTATCGGGTGCGGTGCAAAAACTTGACCACATAACAGGTGAGCGGGAAACCGCGAGACAGCCACCTCCCGTCCTGTAAACAGCGACAGTTCTTTCTCGTGTGTCGTGTTACATTATGCAGAGAGCTTATACTCCGAAAAGAGAAGAACATTTTCAAGTTACGCATCTCATTCAGAGCATGGTTGCGATAGTACTCGTAAAGTACGATTTGTGGTTGTACGATAACGATCATTATCAGCGTGGCTTCGAGTTTCGCGAACGAATTAGGTCGAGTTAGGTAAATCTACATTTGGTCATATCAGTAAGATAATTAAAAAATACAAACTAATTAAAGCTAAGTAAATTTCGCAACTACTCGAATGCTCATGTTGGTTGAAAATACCGATGTGCTGGTTTAATATATTTATAATACCAGTGATACACGGTTTCCGGCTACCTAATGTTCTGCAGGCAGATGTAACAAAGGGTGATGTATGGTTAACAGTTAGTATCGTAATTGCTGTTCTAATTTGAAGAGGAAACAGATTTTTATTCTTGAAATGCATTGTCTACACGATCAGTTATATTAACAAAAGGAATTTTAATAATACCTATAGCATTCATTACATTTTTAGAATCTTCAAAAAGATATAGGGCTGTTAGAATATTAACAGCAATTTATTCTTTGATGAGCTGAACAGATGAGGAAACGCGGACGCTTCAATCGTAAAAAGTGAGACACGATCTTGTTCTGTACTGCTTTAAGTGTTTCGAGAGATCCTTTCTTTAAATCATTTCAATGGAATAAGCACGTAAAAAACTCACTCGTAACTGAATTATTTCATAATTACTGAGAATGTTTGTCAAGCCTGTATGTTTATTATTTATACATAGTGTCTTGCTAGTAACGCGGTAAAAACCTTAGAGAGGAAGGCGGCAGTTTGCATTTGCGTTCCCGATGTTCAGGGAATGTAGTCCCAGGCTGGTAATGACACGTCCGGGAACAGCCAGGTGGCTCGTCCGCCTGCATAAGGGCAAGGAATGCTGCCGCTGCTGGACATTGCCTGGGAACATGACAGCGTACATACTGCGACGACGTCCTAGTCTGCTGTTGCGGTCAGCGCAGCTACCGACGACTAACTGTTATCATAAGGGCATCAGATTTACAATAATAATGAATCGCAACTCCAATCGGCTAATTGAAACCCCATATGTTCGGCGACAGAAAAACAATTTCATCGAAAAACCGATGAAAAACACTCGATGTGATTGGAATACGTAAGTACTCGTACAACGCAAACCTAACTTACACCAAACGGCATACGACTTTGTGTACTAGTATACTTTTATAGCCAGTGACACCATATTCGGACTGTTTTGGGCGGACGTAAAATTGAGCTACCGGGCATAGAGATAGAATAGATCCCGCCTTTGTATTTAAATGAGTGTGTCGCACTATCGGAAACAGGTACCTTCTAACCATTCTGCTAAAGTACAATGTGATAGACATTATATTTAATTATATAGAGATATGCATACCAGTCAGATGTATCAGATTAAATGCTAAAAACAAGCCAACACTAAGTAGCATCATTCGTTGAAGTTATTTACAAGTCCGTGTAATATTACCATACAAAAGTATCAAAGTTCATAACCCTTCATAAGTAGATACACGATTGTCTACTCATCGAACAATACCCATTTAACATTCGGTAGCTGATCGCGGTTTCTTGGCACTACGTGAAACTGCAAGTGCACAAGAATGTATTATTACCTTAGGTCACGCGACGAATACTAATAAGGGTTGCGTCTGTGCGTGTTCTGATGTTTAAGAGTTCAATTTAGCGAAATATTAAATTATTAGATTCCGCGTATTCGCCGGAAATGACTGGTTCATTATGCGCGGCGGGTACGTTAACTGATCGACTCGAATGGCATGTCTATCTATACGAGCTGCTCCATGGTGCTTCCTTTCTTGTTCAACTTCAACACGTGCTTACGGATTGGCAAATCAGATGTATCCCCTCAAGTTATCAACTTCTTACAGTAAAGATACACCTCTTATTACATCAGCAATTTTATTTTAATTTCTTCTGCCACAGATCAAAACACGCTAGTGGTATATGCTGTGGCAGTTCGCGAAATAACCCACTCTATTACGACATAATGAGCCCACTCTGTACGAGCTGCGTAATGTATGTAGGCCACCGCAGTGGACGGCGACGGACAACACTCACGGGCGGCTGCAATAGCATAACAAGTCTCAACTAGCTATGCGCTGTCAAGATGCACGTGCGATAACGTATACCCGATTCACGACATAATTTCCATTTTATTTAGACTTAAAAGGCGATTTAAACATGTAAGCGATGCGAGGAACTTTTCCCGTGATTGCTTACTTATTGTATGGGTAGCTAGAAAGCTTGTCTGTATGCGATTGCGTGCGGACACAGTGGCCTGCAGCCGCCGACGCCGCCGGGCCATTCGTCGATGTCGGCAATTCTGATGCACGCAAGAATCTTCTAGCTAATCAGGCCATATATCGACGGAGTCGTTCGTGCAATTAGGCTTCTTGGGAGCGGCCTGTACCTACTAATGCGCGAAAACAAGATGCTGATTTCCGATGATATTCATAACGATGCCGAATTAAAAATCCACTAATTACAAACAATATACGTACTTATTTATTAATAAAACACAATAAAAGACAATAGAGGGCGACTAGGTAATACCAATCTCAAGTAATTGACACTATTGGGTTTTCTAAACAATCAATTTAACAACTTGGGTTTTTGCTAGCGGACAAAGGTATTCCTAGTAGACACTTACTCTAAATGACAATGGAAGTAAATAAAGTATTAGATTATTCAAGTAAATTATAACTCAACTTGAATATAATACTCCAATTTAAAATAAATAGACTTACTCCGAATAAGCGAAATAACTCGCGTGCAACGCGTAGCCTTGAATTAGGATAATTCTCGTGTAAGTCAGGACCGGCTAGCGACTGACACTTATTATACTGGCTGGACAATTACAGCGCAAGCAAAAAGCTTTATGTAAATTGTAACATGACATTGTTCGCGATTATTATAAGATAACTGGATAGCAATCATAATATCGTGGTATCGTGGTTATGGTAAGCAATCACCAACCTCAATTTATAAAGTGACGTGAAATAAGTTTTTTCGACATTGACATTGGCAAAATTATGGAAAACACAACCATAGAAGCCATAAGCATTAAGAAGACGAAGAAGATGAACGTTAGGTTCTCTTTGTCCTTTAGAACATAATATCGATTCTTAAAATCGATTTATGCAAAACAAAATAATGTCTAAAGTTAACTAAACAAGTTCCCCAAATGACGACACGAGGTGACTCATTTCACGTGGTAAAACCGCGCGCGTATAGACAAGTTTGATATGTATAAACCCAAATCGATGGTATTTATCCTACGAGTTGTTCTATCTATCAAGATTTAGTAAGAACTTGTCAATTTGATATCCCAAAGTTAACAAAATCATTTAAAACTAAATAATAACAAGATCTCGACATCACCATAAAACAAATACAACAGAATGAATGAATTTCAAATTAGAATTCAGGCATTCTCAGAGACAAAACTATGAACGAGTTTATTTACACTTAGTGAGAATGCGACACCTCAGAGGAGGTCCATGGCGACGGACAGCGAACACAAATCAATATTTGCTCATGAGGTGACGAGTCGAGGGGCAGGGTCCGAAGCGGCGCGCCATGCGGGATGCTGGCCGAATGTTAATTTTCACGATGAAGCCATTTGTCGGACGTGCACCGGTGCTATAACGAGCCAGCACAACAATTCTCGAAACCCATTCGATTGACGACGACTATGCAATATATATTGATGCATGAATTATGCGAAAGATTACGTATTAATGCTCCGAGCAGTCAGCTCAGTGCTTTGAAATCATAAATCCTGCTAATACTCGAGTAATGCGAAAGTGATATATGGATGTTTGTTTGATTGAAAATTAGTATACATAAATGTGGTATATACGAGTAAGTATCTATATACGTGAAGCAAAAACTTTGTAGTCCTTTTTACGATAATTGCGCGGATGTATGAAATTTCGCACACGTATAGTTTATATAGAGAAGGAGTGCAGAAAGTTTATTTTTTTTAATTAAATTAATTATGCTCGAATTTCGACCACTGAGCGCCCACTAGTATAGTTTAATAGCTGAAATAACTTATAGGTTACTTTAAATGTAGCTGACACGCGATCAAAGTCCCGGGCAGAAGCTAGTTTATAATAGTTTTGATCGCGTACGGGAGGCAATAAAACAATATTATAACGCAGTGATAATAATTTCCGCGAAACATTTTTATACAAGTGGCATTCATTTTTATTCTGACATCGTGTTCACAATAAAACAGTTTAACATGCATCTCACCACTGCTCCTGAAGCTTAATATAACGTATCAGGTTTCTCATGCGACATTCCTCGCCAACGTCTGACATGGTGGTCTCTATACTTGGCATTGTGTTATGATTGTGATTTTGTCGATGATTTTTCAATGTTCAAAGAATTGAGAGCGATTATTATTGTAGACAGTCTATGCCAAGTCAATATTTATATTCCAATAGAAATGTACGAGTTCGTAACGACACCAGCGTGTGAACCGGTGAATGATGGTCAGCGGTCCACAAGCGGAGCAGCCAGGCCGCGGCTCAAATCTCAACAAACTGACATTTCCGCTTGGAATCATTAGCGATCACAGCTTTCCAAAGAATGGTCGTTTGCATTACGCATACTGTTAAAGTCACGCTTGTGTGGACGATGCGCTCTTTGGTTATTTGTTCCAAGAAAATAGACACAGCCGTGATTAATACATGAGAACCTCGATCATATTACAATTTTAAATTTGATGAATGTTATAATGTTTTAAATGATAAGATATCAGAGGTAGGTAGTAATCATCTGATTGGGAGGAGGACGAAATTTGACATTCAGTGACACGCATGACATCAGTCGAGAGGAGAAATTTATTGATCGTGAGATTGAAGAAGCCCAGGTAGCAACCTGAATATAACAACGAAGTTGAAAGGCATTCGACCAACTTCTCGGAATGGGAAAAAGTTTAACCATAGATATTAACGGAAGTTCAGATCAGACTCCGGCTTACGGTTTAAATTACTAATTGTTCTCTCTATCTATTAAGGATCGTAAAATACTTCTTGGACTTGGCTTAGGAGAAATCGGCCCTTACATTGACTAAGCATGTAGAACGATTCAAAGTTGTGATTGTATTGAATAAAACTGAATTGAATTTGAAAGTAGGTAAGTAACAATACGAAGCGAAAACGAAGCATAGGACGACCCCCCACCCGGTGGACTGATGACATCGTAAAGATCGCGGGAAATTGGTAGATGGAGAGGGCTCAAAATCGTTCTTCCTGGGAATCTATTGGGGAGGCCTATGTTCAGCAGTGGACTTCTAGAGGCTGATATGATGATGATGATGATGATGAAGTAAGAATAAATAAATAAATATAAATATTGGTGGACAACGAACACGACACCATCTAACCTAAAACTAAGCATAGCCTGTATTATGGTGACCAGATGACTAATGGAATACTTATATGTTTTTAAATACTTATGATACTTTATAACGTCCAGTAGGACGATTATGGAACTCTAATTACAATCAATGTCTATCAGAAATCTATGAAAACTGATAGAAATTGATTGTAATTAGAGTTCCATAATCGCCCTACAGATACAGAACAAACATCTATATTTACTAGTGGTCGCCAATTGGTCGAAATTCGACCATAATTAATTAATAATTAATATATTTTTTACGCATAACTTAAAAAAATATTAGCATTCTGCACTCTTTCTCTATATAAACTATAAGTGTGCAAAATGTCATACTCCGCCATCCGCGCAATTTTCGTAAAAAGGGGTACAAAGTTTTTGCTTCACGTATTAATATTTAGATAACACAAATAGAACCTAGAACCTATAGCGCACAAGGCAGAGCTACTACCAGCTGACAGGTCAATCGTGTGTAGTATTAATTTTTGGTGTAAATAATCTTGTATAATAGACATAAATTAACCACATTAGCATTAAATTAAGTAAATACGTGCTAAAATAGTTTTTTCACGCTTTTGATTTAAGTACATAATACCATATGAATTTTTCAACATAGTGCGCCTATGAATTACCTAGAAACGTTGTTTGTATATGTCGTTATACCTAGTATGATGACTCAACAAGATATGCAGCTAGGTCATAGGTAAAATAGGTAAATTAATAATACATAGATATTTAAAAGTCAAGAAGTTTTAATGTAGCGTAGTGAAATGTTGTACAAACACTTTTTGAATAGCTTTTGGCATAGGGTGAGCAGTCCTTGAATACAATACAAAATAATTGAGAGTGCTATTCACGTTGTCTCACCGTAACAACTGCAATGAAATATGTGAACAAAAAACGTTTACAAAAGAATTATATTCTTCACTAAATCCAGGAAAAAAATATAATAGTAAGGCGTCGAGGGAGATCAATATGGTAGATAAATAAACGGTTCATTGTGGAGGCTGCGCTGCCGTGTGCACGCATCTTGAGCGTTCATTGTACCAGTAAATCGAATTCAAACTTATTGAATTATTAACTTCCTGCTTCAGTTTCATATTATCTTACGATTTAATTAGGTACTTGCTTAGTACTTTATTATATCTTAGATCAATAAAAGTTATGTTTTAATACGCAACACGTGACTCTCAAGTTTAATTAGTAAAAGTAGATCTAGAGACAAAAACAATAATTGCATAAGAAACGCAAACGTTACTGACAATTATTATCAGTGCCTATATGATATAAATCAATATATAGTAAAAATATCGAATATGATCTTCGTTAATTATTAGGCTCATTAGATTGGATTAATCTAATAATTTAATAATAGGTATCCGAGTGAAAGGTCAAACATAAAGGACGACACCTACTACGTCATCTGATACGACGTCGCAATACGTTGCAAGACCCTTAACGTTAAAAAAGCATTAGTAAGTTCAAAACTAAAGTTTATTGATATCAAAGGCAGCATTTTATTATAGCAACCATAAACGATGCTACACGATAAGCTAATCAACGAATTTGTAAGACAAAGTGAACTTTTCTACCTGAACAAGGGCAGTGGGCCTTTGAATATAATCAGCTCAACAAATCGAGTCGTTTGAACGTGTCAGGACATGCTGTCGGTTTTTATTTAGTCCCAGTGGGATGCCTATGGTTGTTTTGTGTATTTTATGGCCACTTCATTAGGAGTATCGGAACGGTCACTTTTCAATGCCTCTCTATTGACACATCAGGATCAACACAGCCTATCTACTCGTCGTAAAAACATTCATTGAAGTATCCTTTAAGAGTTCCTACTGTTTTATTTTGTTTCTCTACGAATTTAGAAACATGATTTAGGTATTAATCTACTTGTACTTAGGTAGTACGTAGGAGAAAAATATATATTTTAATTTCATATTTCTATTCTGATTATGATAGTTATTATGTATCCTGATTTACGATAGGATAAACGAGAATTTACAAAATAGAACATACCTACCAGTCATTGAATAAATTAGTATAAGTAATAAACAACAACTTGTAAATAAAACAAATATTGGAGTCAATTAAAGGTAATGAACTTCTTCTTATCGTGTCACTTAGTTATTTCGAACAAGTGTGGTGAAAAGAGCAAAGTATTCAAATTATATCTGGTAAAGTAACATAAGGAAAATGAAAAGAATACATAAACTTCGTGCTTTTGTACATATGCTCGTTAAATAAAAAAGACAACGAAGAAGAAAAAGGAACGAAATTCTCACGCTAGATTCGGGCGAAATCTCGAAATAAATCTCAACCAAATGGTGTAGTTATGTAGGCGAACGATGGATATATCAGCTCGTCGAGACTGTAGGAAAGGGAACGTTCCCATAGCAGCAATGCAGTGGAAACGAACGATGCCGGGCGTGGGGACTGCGGCGCGCAACAAAGAGCCTTCCGGGAACTGCCACAATACAGGTTTGCGGCGACCGACGTGCGATACCTTCGCAGATATCCGCCGCGACCAGCCAGGTACACCCGCGCCCGCCATGCACCGCTAGCGACATCCAGCTTGCACCATGCACCGGGCCCTTTGTCAAAACGAATGCACAACGGTAAATGTAGCTCCTGTCTGAAACTGTTTAGACGGTTCTTTCTGCACGAAAGCAATGAGATTTTTATAGATGACTAAGCATTCCACTCTAAACCATATTTACATCCCAAATAACTATCAAACTCTTTTATTATCATGCATGACAATGCTCAAGGATTCGACTTCGTTATCTTGTAATAAATTAAACAAGTTTTCAGATCGATATCAAACACCTCAATTAAGCACCGTATTGATTGATTATAAATGATCCCGCATCATGCCATGTTGAGACACGAATCACAGAATCGATCAAACAGAGTTACTTCATCCTCGATTCTCACTAATCATTATCGAGCTAGGTAAGCCCTGTCTGATAACGATGAAACGTGACAAAAAATTGCCAACATCGAGTTCGCACGACAGGCCCTTACAAGGAATTCAAGACGTAGGTATGACACGAATACCGATAAGATTCATCAATTTACTCTTTATCGAAAAAACATTTTGAGAGGGCGATCACCTTTCAAGTAAGTAAACGAGATTTGCACGGCTTGTTTGATGTGGATAAAAAAAAGATAAGTTTGGGAATTGGAATTGGTTCTGAAGTGGTGTAGCATAAAAGTAAAAGTGGGGTGATAAAATAAAGTTCCCAGGCGGTGGGCAGGCACTACAACCCGTTCCGGCGTGTGCGCCGTTGGCGCTGCCTTAATTCACCGAATATGACTATAGGTCGTAGTTTTTTTACCTTCGCCAATGGATGACCACTATCGTTTCTACTTAATTTAATCACATAACCCCACGTAATAAAACCCTTCAAACTATAAAATCAAAAAAAAAATTGAACAGGTGAACTGTTACCCGTAACAAGTTGTTCCTTTCGAGCTTTAAAACTAATAGTTAAGGCGAGCACCGATACATAACGAGACGTTTTTAGAACTGGCGATTATTATTTAAATGTATGCAATAGGGTCGTTGAAAAATACAACGAACATTTTACATAATTATCCATTTGTAAGTAAATAATAAAATTGCGTAATAAACTCTATTTACCTTCAAGTTTCTTGGAAATGACTGTATAACATTATAACATTACTATAGCTCTGTGTGCGTTGTTAAATTATTATAATGATTACAATAAAAGCAAAAAAAACTCTGGTAGGTAACTCTATGACAAAACAATGCAGAAGACCTGAAGTAAATAAATAGATAAAAATACTTAAATATTCTGAAAACACAATAAATAAATCGCACGTGCAAAATCTGGATTTCTGGCAATTTCAACATAAGTAAAGTTGGTTTAAACTTAGGAATTCTAAGTATACAGTGATATCATGCACGCCAGTTTCAACTTATCGGGAGTATTCGAATCGTGAGATAACAATATTGAATCATTATTTCACAACGCCCGATAAAGCTTGCAATAAAATAATGAGAAGAACAATCAATTGCTTGGTGCAGTTGTAACGCATTCTGTGGACACGGCGATCTTAAAAACGAGAAGATGTAAAGGGATGCTTAAAAATGTTAAGATAACATTGAAGGTATAGTCAGGTTGCTTGCTACATTCGATAGGGCATTGACTCCGTCCAAGGTTTAGCAAAAAGTTAGCAGACCACTTTCACGTAACAAAAATCAGCAATTACAGTGGCTGCTGCCTTATTTTCTTGGAACTGTTTTCTGTGCGTGATGATTGTTAGGATTTGCAATATAACAAGTTGAAACAAGTGGATAATGACATAATCCTTATGACGGAACGGCCTAGAGTTTCATATCAACGGGCTGAGTCACGCAAATGAATTTAGTACATTGATTATTGTATCTATAATAATTTTAATTCACCAGCTCGTTAAGTAGCCGTTTTATGTTTGTTTAGCTAAAGCTATTCTTTTTCAGTTTTTTTTTTTGACAATTTATACAGCATCGTCTAACGCCAAAAGTAAGCAGAGCTTGTGTCATGGGAACCACATGACTGATATACTAGCTACATTTTTTTTTGTAAATACATAGAAGAACATCGAGACCCGAGTCAAATATTTGCAGATCATACAAACATTTGTCCCGGAATTGAACCCGCAATCTTCTGCGCCTCAGACGGACCTTCGCTCACTGCGCAACAGAGGTCGGCAATTAGATCCGAAAGTAGGTTAGAAAACAGATGTGCATCAATAGATTTTTCTGATTGAGCGCTATGTCAGCAATGTAATTCATATTAGAATCATATGATTCATACAATGTGGCCTTTTTAGTCCTCCAGTACTCTCAAACGGCGATCGTAAGGAAACCAGCATTTCGTAGAACTTAGAAAGTTTGAAGACATGTGCCAAGTGCACTATAGGAGCCTCTAAGACGAAGCGTCAAACTAAGCCAAGTTATGGACAAATACATAATGTATATAGTTACATAGTACATTTTTGAACTGTATTTTGGTGAATACAAATTTCATATCGTTCCACTAGTTATTTCAAACCAGTGTGGTGAAAGAATTAAAGTGCGCCACAAAGGCTAATTTCGTGTTTGAGACATGTCTTCGAATATTTTAGATTCTATATGTTGGATTCCTCACGAAGGAGATGTAGTATTATGGTGAACGCAAGCTGATAATATTCGACTGCGTTCAGCCTTATCGATTAAAATAACTTCATAAGCGTATTTACATACCTACTGATAATAATTGGTATTCTAGAATTAATTGAATGAGCTTTGTACTATATTGATAAATAGATAATTGAATGGTGAGTGATGATGACACAATGTGAAATAAGTAGGTCATACTAGAACAAATCAAATCAAACCACGAGTCATGTAAAATTAAGGTACAATTATTATTTATACTGATGAAGAAAGCACGTTCATGTTAGTAAGATAATAACTTATATAGAGTAAATAAATATAGAGACAAACTGTAGGTAAAGGAAAATTGTCGGTGACTGTAGCGCCGAAGCGATGTGCAATCACCACTTCTAAGAATCACTCTTGGAGTCACACCAGGTGCTCTCATTCTATACACTGTACTAAATTATATTTATCTTTGTTTTACTCTCTGGAAATTATAATATTAAAACAAATACAACCGAAAAACAGCTAATATAAACTGCACTGATGAATGACGAACTCTATGCGCAGTGGGCTCCGCTGTGACGCTGAAGGTTGTGAGCTCGTTTCCCTACGCGGGACAAATGTTTCTATGGTCTGCAAGTATTTGTCTCGGGTCTTGGTGTTTCTATGTATGTAATTATGTATTTAAAAAATAAATATATAAATAGTTTATCAGTCACACCATAACACAAGCTTTAAAAGCTAGATGATGTGATGCTGTGTGTAATTTCCGGTATTATTTATTAATTTATTTGAATACAAATCGTTAACGTACATATAAAAATCAAATGATATGCGTTGGTCTCGCAAAAAATCGAAAATGGCTCGACTGATTTTTTTTGTTTTGTTCGGTAGTTGAGGTAAAATACATTACAGGAAAAACTCAAAATAATCAAATCATTTCTAAGTGGTACGAAGTTCATCTAAAACTATATTTTTTATTATTGCACAATATTGATCATACGCTAATAATTTTACAATCTAGCCAAATAAGCAATGAGTAATGTTGCTTTGACATTGTTTTAAAAAATAAATTATACCAAAGAATGTGTCCAATAGCACTCGTCCTTAGTTAAGGGGAAGTCACTTTATAATAATGACTGGTTCTACAACTAAAACCCATAATTACGAGTAGGTTTATCGCATAAGATACTAGCGACCCGCCCCGGCTTCGCACGGGTGCAATGCTGATACTATTGTGAGGTATCCCTAAAACATATACCGTCGCAGACATTTTTGTAGACCTTTATAAGGTATACAATACTGTAGTACATTATTTTTATCTATCTCGTAGGGTTCAGCCATCTTTTGCAATGTAAGCGCAAAAAATGTGTTTATTTACGACACCACATTAGAAACCTCTAAAATTGACAGTGTTTCTCTACTATATTATGCATGCATTATACGTATAAACATTCCTCTTGAATCACTCTATCTATTAAAAAATCCGCATCAAAATCCGTTGCGTATTTTTCGAGATCTAAGCATACATAGGGACAGACAGACAGCGGGAAGCGACTTTGTTTTATATTATGTAGTGAAGAAGTAATAGGTTAGGTTGGTATGAGCATGATATAAGGGATGAAAGTCGTTTTTAATGTTGGGATTGGTTGGTACTTCCGAAGGTAAAGACAAAGTATGGGTAAACCAATTTACAAAGGCTCACAGCTGTATAACAAACTCCCTCAATTTAAAAGCAATTATTTTTAAATGTTTAAATGTAAATTAGCTCAATATGTTGGCGAAAACTATTTTTAGATGTATTGCGTTGAGTACCTTTATCATGTCTAACCTCTGTCTACCTACTGGTCTACTTGAGTTTAAATGGTATCCATATTTAGAATTAAGATTATCTAGCTTATCTAACAAGAACGATACCTATACTTTATTACTACCTCTCTCTAATGATAATTTCTCAAGTGACTATTATCTTTTTGAGAAATAAATCTACTATATATTTGTCAAATACCACTCACTCATTCATCACGAAATCTTAGAAACCACCAAACGGACTGGATTGGAATGAAATTTGGTATGCAGCTTCCTCTAGGGCCGTAGGTGCTTGAGTTTCAAAAAAATCACTCGGGATCATGGTCAAACCGCGAAAACCGCGCAAACAGCTTTGTAATTTTTTCAAAACATTCATTCGATCAATTATTATCATGCTACTTTTTATCTACCACGCGCGCCAAGCTGCTACAGCTGAATAAACTGAAATGTCAAGTACGAGAAGTGTTAGATATTAATGTAGATGGATAAAAAAAACAGAGGTAGATTACGGAAAAGATGGATGCATTGTGTGAAAGACCATGAGTACATGATACCATGAAAGATTGTATGAGTAAGCTGGTTTAATAGCCAGGAGGAGGAATATCGGTGATTTCGTTCCCAAGCACAAAGTGCTGATTTAATACTACAAGATACTCGTAATCAGGATCAAATAATAGATCTCATCGCTTGAATGCTGTACAGTTTAAAATGAAGCTCTAAATCTATCATGTAACCATATATACCTATACAGTAAAATATATCGTGTGATGGATTAAGTAATGGACAGTCAGATGGGAGTGATAACCAATCAACAACAGCTACTGTAGAACCCATTAATACTCTTTGAATCCTTACTAATATTATAAATGCGAAAGTAACTCTGTCTGTCTGTCTGTCTCGCTTTCACGCCAAATCTACTGAACCGGTTTAAATGAAATTTGGTACACAGATAGTCTAAAGCCTGAGAAAGGACATAGGCTAGAACTAGAAGCATTAAATTTTAGGTTGTTGTTTCCTACTAATATTATAAATGTGAAAGTAACTATGTCTGTCTGTCTGCTACGTTTTCCCGTCTAAACCGCTGAACCGATTTTGATGAATTTTGGTATAGAGATAGATTGGACCTTGGAGAAGGACATAGGCTACTTTTTATGTAGGTAGCATGCGTGCGAAGCCGCGGGCAGCAGATATATACTCGTAAATAATATTTTATTTAAGTATTATATCAGTCATATTGTTCCAATAGTAGAAGTACAAATATGATTATTTGGGGTTGTATGGTCCTGTATATTCTGTCCAGGATACATTTTGACAAACACGGGTTTTACTCACGTATTATTTTGTCAATTGAGGCACGGACGCTGTTACGATTCATTTAGAGAATTTTCATTAGAGAGAGTTTGATCCACGAAAGTTTTGAAACCTTGCAGGATATTTATATATAATATGTATGTAGGTAGGTACTATATATTTTTTTGAATGCAATAAATAATCCTACTACTTATTTCTTTTTGTTTGTGGCTCGGCTTAGTATAGATGTAGACCTGGCATAGCATTTTTATGCAACTTTTTATGTTACGCGTGTGAAGCGGCGGGCAGCAACTAGTGTCGAATAAAGGGCAATGCTACGATGCGAGATCTCGAACTCAAAGAATGTACAGGATAAGCGCGAGTCAATAGGTATACCTACCTACATAGGTACTTACTACACATGTTTTTTTTACAAGTACGTGAAGATTTGTTTTTTTTTTCAATCCATAAAAACCGAAACATTTTTGTTTCCAACGTACATACGTAGGTGCATTATACCCGAACAATCATTCAGCAACTACAAATTTTATTTTCTCTTACAGGGCACGAGGTTCAGCTATCAATACTGGCAGTCAGTACGCTACAGAGCGCGCACAAATCATTATTTCTGTGCGAATGCCGAGCGCGATTTCCACGAAGCCAGTGCTTATCGCGCCACACCTGTCCATCGCTCATCGAAAGCTGCAGATTCATTTTTTGCTAACATTTATAATACGAGTACCTTCCTTACCTACAGATCGTCCATCACTAACATGAGAAATACACTTCTAGCTAGTCTAAATAAATATCGAAATATAGTCTAAATATCTCCTTTTCGCCATTTCGAAAAATCCGAGATATCGGAACGATAAATTGAACATGATAAATATTAGCAGATACAAGAGTGGGAATAGACATAGTAGTCCCTGTTTTGTTAGTAGACTTGGCCATGTTTACTTATTCTGATCAATTAAAAAATCTGATTGTTGATGTTATTTAACAAAACACAAAAGTGATCACAGAAAACACTCACCACTCAATGCTCCTATACCCTTTCACGCAGCAGTGGATGCTCTTGAACTTATCGTCGAATCCAAACTCAAAAGGGACGGGTTCTTTGGTAAACTGCATCCACGTGTTGTTCGTCGTGAAGGTGTTCATGGAACAGTAGCCAGCAGAAAGGGCACTACTAGCGCACGCCAGCAAGAGCGCCGCTTGCAACCACATCTTGCTATCGCATCCTGAGAAAGATAAAGTTGAATATAATACCAACTATATAATCATCAGCCGAATAATGCTCGTTAAGCTGTTAAAGTATAATTACGTTTTAAAAACTAAAAGAACCAACTTTATGTATATACACAAGGTAGCTACTGTAAAACGTTGAGGAGTTCCACTGACTGTCCTTCGTCTTCATCATTAGACTCCTAATGACAGTCACAACCCATTTAGGTGTAAAATTCTCATCAATACAAATTAATCAAGCCTAAACACTGTCTTTCGGCTCCATCATCAGATCGATTCCAGACCCTTATTAACTAGTAGTGCTTTAAAATATTTAATGAAAAAATTTCTTAATTCCCCCTTAATTCCCCTTAATTTCTCTGGGTAGCCATCATCAGATCCTGGTACACCCTTGATCCTGGTTTTCTTATCATAGTTCACCCTTTCCAATAAAAAAAAAGAATCATCAAAATCGTTTCATAAACGACGCAGTTATCCACGAACACACATCAAAAAAAGTAGGTATACGGTTGAATTGAGACACCTCCTTTTTTTTAAGTCGGTTAAAAAGTGGCCATGACGAAGGCTTTTGGATGGCCTGATAACCCGGTTATAAGAGTTGGTCACTGACTGATACAATGAAGTAGAAGTGGTGCATGTAGAAATCTATTGCTGGACAGTGGACATCAGCCGTTCAATAACGTACAGTGTAAATTCCGACACATTTAGTTTAGCCAAATAAAATTGGCAACCGAATTTGCGAAAGGAGTTTTATCAGAGTTCCTAGTAGATATGGGAGAGTTTTGCAAAATTTGGCAGAAAATGGCAAACACCGATAACGACCCTAGCAACCACTATTGAGAATAACCGTGCATATTTGTCATATTTCTCCAGCTCGAACATGGTTATGGAATACTTATTCCAAAATTGTCTAGAACCATGAATAACCATGAATAACCAGAATAAGTATTCACTTTGGTGGTTCTAAACAATTTTGGAATAAGTATTTCAAAAATTTCGATTTTGGAAATTGCGAACAAAATAATTATTGCGGTTCTCTTCATGTGGTAAAAAATGTAAAGAAGCGCAAAGTTTATATAACAGTTCTCGGTAGAACTCTTGTGCGGTTTTTAAATATTCACCACATGAAGCGCGCATTCTTATTTTTCGGACAACCTCCAAATGTTTGCTTTCTCATGAAAATTTAATTTTCCGAATAACTTGCTTAATAATAACTTAATATAATATGCGTATAATAAGTATAAAAGTATAGTAACTAAATTTGCGTTGTTCAATTTTCCGAATAACTTTTGAATTTTTGATATTATTATTCATAAATTTTATAAAGATTATAGAATTCTTGTAGTTCTACCATAAACCGCAATAAATATTTTTCGAAAACTTATTGCCAAATTCTCTAAAACTATATTGAAGGTGGAGAAATATGCACGGTTTTTCTCAAAAGTGGTTGCTGATGTCATTATGGGTGTTTACCACTTTTACTACGAACTCCTATGAAACTCATCATTTTCGCAAATTCGGTTACCAACTTCATAGGACTCTTTCAGTAAACCAAAAACCAAAAGTCTGAGTAATTATATGTCGACCTTTGTGGCGCAGTGGGCCAAGTCCCGGCTGAGACGCGGAAGGTTGCGGGTTGGATTCCCGCCGCTAGACAAATGTTTGTATGATCCGCAACTATTTGTTTCGGGGCTGGGTGTTTCTATGTATAATATGTGTGTATTTACAAAACAAGTTGTATATCAGGTACCCATAACACAAGCTCTGATTACTTTGGGGCAAGATGATGCTGCGTGAAAATGTCCGGCAAAAAGGACTTATTATAACGCATCAGACAAATTAATGACTAAAACTGAATTTCACTGTAACACACATACGTTTAATAAAATACACGACTGTTGTTATTCGTATGAAACTCTGTAATTGTGGAGGAAGCGGCGTCAATAACGATGAAAAAGCCATTGGACTGTGAAATTTTTACAGTAGACCTAGGAAATGCACTGCGCAGCTGGTGTTGCAGGCTGTTTCTAGGTATGATTTCCATTACAAACCCATCATAACATAAGGAATGGCATTCAATGTAATAATTAACTTGATGCTGTCCAGGAACTACGCCAGCATGTAAGCATTTGCATTGAAAACAATTCTGGGATATCAGAATTACTTACTTCTTCAAGTGCTTGTAACAATTAACGTTGTTTTAATGAGGCTAATACATCGAATACCTGATACACCTTTTATAACGGTTGTCCTGGTTCGACTTATCTATAATTCGGAGTAAATAGTTGTGTTCGTTACATGATTTTGAGAAAGTGACTGTTATAAATTATCATGCTCTTTTTAATGTAAACAGAAAGCGAAATAAATTAATGGAAAATAAAAATGAAAAAATGTTTTATACTTTTGCAACATAATATCCGATTTTGTCATACACAATCTGCTGTTAACAAGTATTACAGTTCGTGACAAACAGGTAAGTACTAAATCGCCCGTAACAAAGTGGTCGGACTATTGTTTTATGAACGTAAAGTACACAAAAACCGGTTAACAGAACACAATAAAATTGGTGTGACGTTATAGAAAGAGCAAAGTATCTGAGGATCGTAAAAAAATGCCTAATGCCTAGACTGAACTGACGGCGGCGTAGCATAAAACTTATAAACGATTTCTCCGGATCGTTTATACTTACTACCGTAAAGTATCCTCAATGGTAAGGATTTATAAAAATGACATTTGCGTATAGAAAGTTATCTTTTTGAAAAAGGAGATATTTATTTTCTCGGAAGAGAAAAAAGAGAGTTTTATAATGAGTTTTATAGGCATTCTCAACTTAAATAAAAGTGGTAACATTAAGATTCTCAGATGTATGCAACATATATCGAAATCGAAGATCACCTATTGAAAGAATATTATCACGTGACAAACAGGGCATCGGTGCGAGATTATATCTTATATGCTTGATAATAAGGATAACTTGCTTTCCAGCAAGACCAACTCTACCAGCAAAAGCAATCCAACTTTTGATACAGCACTAAATGAGACAACTTTTGCTTCAATAATGGAGCATAGCTTTTGAGTAAATCCGAGCTTTTTTGTGTTCGAGAGTTGCAAAACGGGTATGATACACTTCTCATGTTGGCAGCGGTCTTACACACGAGTCGTACTTGTAATACAAGGACTACAAGCTCGTTCCGCGGCTGGCGAGTGATTTTTGCAATTACGGACAGGGCGGCACACATATCTGCCGGCAATTTGCCGCTCCTCCCGAGCCCCGGTGATCGGTTTCTCGGAAACCGAGTTGCATCAACCGTGCACGGAGCTAGTGTGATTAACGCACTAATTACTGCGCAGTACTGACACTGCTGTGCAGCTTCTCGGATGATTATTGTCGTCATGCGAGCGACAACGCTAATACGAGTTTCTATTTGATGTTCTAGTTACTCTAGTATCGATCAGTTGTCTTTATATTTTTATTGACATTACATTCGTTATCTTGCTATGTTGTATTATAGTATGTAAGTTTATTGAATTCTTAGCATGTGGCGTGCCCATTTATAGCACCCGGGCCGACAAGCTGGCGCTCAAAATATCGATATATAGAACTTACTCATACTCGTAACTACATTATATTTTTATTTTATGATAGGGTGACTAGCTATGGTCAATGGCCATACTTGGCTACCCATGCTCCAACCTTCATTTCCGCTCGTACACAAAGACGCCCGTTACTACCTCCGTTTGCGGAGATTGGTAGGAATAAATGTCGCGAAATATTTTGTTTTTTTTTATTCTATTCTTAGAAGGATTAAAACTTTTGTTTATTATAATGATACTTCCAGTAAAATTTGTACAGCTACTTATCGCAAAGCTTCATTGAATAAGTTTGTATGAAGTGACCAACGCTCGTCATAAAGTTAAGGTAGCTGTAGTACAGTCTATTATAAGACCCCAGTCAAGGACCCACGCTCAACTGTTATAGGCAGAGCTGCGTCTTCTTAAGCTGCTTAAGAAGATAAGACCGACGAAGAGAATAATAATTCTTTGTTCTATGGTGACGACGACACCGAAGGCTTTCGTTATTTGGTATGTATGGCATAGGTAATAGGTACCTGTCGTAATCTCGTATACCTATAGTAGGTACAGATTTACCTACTAGTTTATACTAGTACTTACCTATCATACCATACTTACCTATCAGTACAAGTACCTAGCTCAGCTATTCGAAGGGATTGACGCAACGCAAATTACTTGAATATGTAGACAACCTTGGATTTGCTTTCTTGGAAATGTTTTTAGGTGCTTACTTGATGTGTGGGCATACTGTTGAGTAATAGTCGAATGTGCTGGGATTATTGGAAGTAAGTAGGTAGGTATATACAAAGAAAATGGGTACATTTAGGAAAAGTTAAGGAGGTAGGTATGTATTCATTTGACGACCTCTAAGGCGCAGCGCGCATAGGCCCGCCTTGCGGGTTTGATTCCCGTCGCGGGATAAATGATTGTATGAATAGAATTTTTTTTTCTCGGTTCTGGATGTTTTTCTACGTAGGTAGGTAACTAAGTGGTAGGTTCCTATATCAGTCAAGTAGTTGCCATAACACAAGATCTGCTTACATTCAGGCTAGATGATAGTGAGTGAAATATGTTTGTTGGTTATTCTGTGTAGAATGTAGGATCTAGCGCGCATTGCAAATTAATCCGCGGCTAATTTCTTCGCGCTATTCTATGAAACATGGAATGGAATCAGAACGTAGGCTAGTGCACGCACCCACGGAAAAACCGCGTTGAAAATTATAACTTTATGGGTAATTAGCGCGGTTTATTCGCTAGTGCGTGCTAGGCCTTAGAGGTGGATATGGTACTTGTAGGTACCTCATGATGAAGTGTCAGGGAGCGGTCCTGTCTGCCTTGCGTTTCCAAAGGTTATATTATGGAAACCGGTTGGTTATTTCTCTCAAATTAAAATCTAGTTAGGTATGTAAGCACTTACATGGTAGGTACTACTGCTTTAACTCGTTTACGTAATACGAGTACATGAATATGTCAACCTGAATTAACCGTAGTAAGTATCAACTTGCTTTATTTAAAACAATTAGGATTACTTAGGTACCTAAGTATCTAATTCAACTGTTAGCACAAAAGTATTAGTGTTAAAAGTTTAGACTTGATTTCTGATTATTAGCGAAAAAGTAATAAAGTAAATACCTACTTACCAACCTTTATGGTGATGAGGTTGGTAAGTAAAACAACGAAGATGTGTTAACTAGATTATACGCAGGTAAAAATGACCCGGCACGTGAACCGGCGCCAAAAATAAAAATTATGAAAGGCAAATTACATTCAGTCTTAGTTTAATTACATATGCTTTCTAATGCGCAGATTTGAATACAATTCATTTATAAGAACTCAATACGTATAAATACATAGGTAACAGTAAGTATTACTCACCGAATCTTGTGAACGACAATCCAAATTTCCGAGAATTGGAATTTTCAAAAAACTCAATCTTTTACTAAACAGCCACAGTTCAATAAATGCACACTTTGCTAATGTTATTAGTCCTTATATTTATCGATTTGTATATTACAATAATTTGCTTCGGAGAAAACTTTCTATCGAAAGCAATAGTAAAACAAACAATAAGCCACCAACTACGACCGCAACGAGCGAAAGCGTGCGTGCAACTAAAACCATAGATAAACGCGATGATGATACTACTGACTGCAGCCATACGTCTGACTGTGACATTGACATTTGACAGGTCTCGAGCATGGCAAGTCAGTATTGCCACCTCACACTTTAACACACTTCGCTCTTTTTTGTTTTTTATATGTTATACATTGCTTTAAAACTTTACAATAACCTGCCAAAAATACAGTTTATTTTCAGTTAATAATAATAGCGTATACCCACGTATTTCGAATGTAGTGTCTTGTAGTACCGAATTAGAACGATTATGCAACCAATGTCTAGCTGACCCACGGTTCGTGATTGCTTGTTCGTCAGTTGTCAGCGAGCTATATAGGGTGGAAACGCTAATATGTGCGATTTCAGAAATTGGATGTACTTTAGATCGCTATTTACACCTCCAGTGGTCACATTTAATAGCATACATAGTTGTTACATTAACTTGGGGTGATTGTGTTTTCAGAATGGGTTTCAATGATTAAATAGTTTTTTTATTTTTTATTTATTTTTATTCATTGCACTTAAACTATACAGATAATTCAGTAGGTATTGTACCCTTAAACTGATAAGGTAGGCACTCACATTCGTCGTAAATATTAAATAACAATAGTAATTATTGTAGCAGAAACTAGTACACTATTATGTACCTATACAGTAATAAACGGCAGTCACAGGGACATACCGTATTCACAATATGAATCGATCAATTTTAGCACACACTATGCAATGTATATGAATGAGTGCGATAACAGCGTAGCGATTTGCGTATGTGTACGAGTAGCCTGTTACTTACTGCTGATCTAGCAGAAAACAAGTCAAACCAGTGAGATACAGAATGATTCAATTTCTCAATGTTTATAATTTATGTTTTATGTTTATATTATTCAGAGTTGATGAAAAGTAGTTATGTAAGTATAATTACAATTTGTTTAATAAATAGTATTTTTTTGTATATGTCTTTATAATTTTTCTTATTTATTTCGTTTAGAATACTATGTGGAATGGTATTTACTATAGTGGGGATGAGAAAGTTAGTAGTGCGTCGCCCGTAAAGTTTTTCATTTTAGGTATACATAATTTCTGTTGTGTTATTTGTCTTGTTAATATTTTATGTTCTACTGGTTTACGTAAAACATGATTATGGTATTGTTCAGTCAGTAAGGTCAATTCTACTTTCTCACCGGTATTATTTTACAGTATTTAAATTCTTCTAGATGTTGTAATTTATTTTTAATATGTTTAGGCAATATAAGTTTTAATAGTCTTATCTGGAAAGCAAATATTTAATCCAGGTATGTCTTAAATTAAAAGTTCGCCCCTAACTACTTAGACCATACGCTATTATTGATTCTGCTAAGTCGATATATATATTAAGTAATATATTCCACGGTACTTTCTGCTTAATTATATAAAATTTTGCGAGAATGGCACGTAGTTTGACACAAACAACGTTTATATGGGGCTGCCAATTGAACCTCTACTTAACTGAATACTTGATGATTGAATCCACTACTTAACCTAAATGCGTATGTTGCGTGACTTGTTCAATTTCAGGGCAAGAGCTTTGTCTGACCCTATGAAGACATTCATGAGTATGTGCAAATATAGAAAATGTATCCGCACGAGGTAGATGAGAGGAACACACATGAATGATTTTGGTTTTGCTGGAGTTTAAGACGAGACCGGCGTCATGTGCCCACTTATCCACCCGCGTGAAGTCACTTTGCATAATCTGCGAAGCTACATGTAAGTCATGATGGAAGGCAAGCAGACACGTATCGTCTGCATATTGATAAACAGAGCAGTCTTTTATTACATTTTCCATGTCGTTAACATATGCCAAGTAGTGCAATGGGCCCAAGACTGATCCTTGCGCAGTTCCTTCTGTGACCAATTGAGGGTAACTGAAGTGCTCACCTATTTTCACATGAAATATTCTTTGATTAAGGTAGTCCCTACACCAATTTAGAAGTGGCCCTCTAATTCCTGAATTATTGAGCTTTTGTAATAGTGTATCATGTCTCAGTGTGTCAAACGCTTTGCTGAAGTCAATAAATAAAAGGATAATATGTTTCTTAGCATTAAGTTGATTATTTATTTCATCAGTAAATTTTGAAAGTAATATAGTGGTTGATTTAAAAGGCTGAAATCCGAATTGAGAGTCTGAGATAATATTATGTTTTCCATAGAATTTGTGAATTTGATTACAAATAAATGTACTTTTCGGCGAGTTTGTCGATAACTGGAAGAATGGTAATTTGGTCTGTAATTAATATACTCACTATGTTTACCTTTTTTTGTAAATTGGTCTAACCACACCTGTTTTGAGTTCTGTAGGATATTTTGCATGTTTTATACTTTGGTTAATAAGTCGAGCTATAGTTGACGCTATTTTATCGCTAAGTTTTTTAATATCAATGCTACGTATTGCGTCACACCCAGCAGCTTTCTTAGGTTCTAGATTTTTGATAAAACCCTGAATACTGGTATTCGTTGCCTTTATAAAACGCATTGATTTATTTTCTGGGAACATGTAGTTTGATTCAGCTAATAGGCGTTTGTCACAGTGAGGCATAATATCATTAAAAGTTTTCTTAAATTTACATGCAAAATTATCGGCTATTTGTTTTAGATTGTCTTTATTTTGCTTAAATGACTTAACAATGGAGCGTCTATGGAGCGTGACGTCCTACCCGCTAAACAGTTTATTATCTCCCATATTTTTCTTGGGTTCTTTTTACTTTCATTTATTTTATGCTTAAAATAGCTGTTCTTACATTTATCTATTAGTTTATGGGTTTTATTTCTTTGTTTATTATCTATTTTTAATTCCTTATTAAATGGATCTTTTATCCATATACTAAACAATTTATCTATTTTTAAGCACATGTTATTTATTTTATTATTACTCCAAGGATATTTGTTTCTTTTACTTTTATTGTTTATGGTTTTAGTATATGTAGCATATTCATAATATTTATCAAAGTTATCTTTTATAAATTTGTATATTTCTATAGGACACTCCATGTATAAAGTGGCATCCCAGTTAATTTCATTTAAAGACTGTTGTAATTTATTTTCGTCTAAAAGTTTTAAGTAAATTGGATCATCTAACTCAAACCTATACAGGGTTTGAGTCCAACACAGGATAATGCGACCATACGATGGTCAGCCATTACTGTGCAGACCGCTGACGAGTAAAGGTCTAACGCCCGTGATTTCGCAAAGATGTGATCAATACAGCTACGTGTAGTTATATTATTTCTAATCTCGATTCTAGTATAATCCGTGATCGCCGGCGATAGACCACACTCGGACATGCAGTTTACATAGTATTCTCGAATGGAATTATTGCTTTTCAGGTCAATATTTATATCACCTAGTAAGTACACGTCGTGTTTTTTATAAGGTAATGATGAGAACAAGTCCCTTCCACCTGTAATAAATAGGTGTTTACTTAGATCTGGTGGTCGGTATACAGCACCTAAGTATGCTTCATAAGGGTGGGGTGACGATATTTTGCCGAAAATACTTTCACAGTGTGGTATTGATTATCAGTTACGTCAAAAACAAGCTCATTAATTATATAGACTAAAATCCCCCCTATAAGGGGGGCCTTACGACTTTTTCTTAATTTAATGAACATGTTATACCCAGAAATGTTAAAGAACGATGCTAGGCCGGTTTTATTCCCACCTCTGTGAGAACTATATTATCTAACTGAGCCCTTGAACTGTTGATCAGTTGTTTAACTAAGTAAAAGTTTTTAATTAGAGACCGTATGTTTATATGAACCATAGTTAGCTTATTATTGTCGTTAGGTATTTTAGATGAGAACTCATTAATGTTGATACAGTTGGTTAATTCCGATATTGCACTTAAGGACATTATGAAAATGAAATTGATATTATAGCACCTTTTGGTAGAATAAACTTAAAATACAGGTAGGTATATAGATAAGTAGTAAAATAAAATAAAATTACACTAAGATGCAATTTGTGCGATGTCCTCCTTGCACCAGATTGCAATTGATTTATCTTCGTCTCCTTTTCTCGCTAATACTTTTCCTGCCTGGAACCACACGTACTTAAATCCAGGGCGTAGCTTTTGTTGAGCATTCCACAGAAGTGATTTGTTTGACTTGGATAGGGCAAGCCTTACTAACACCTTTGACTTCGCTGCTTCCTGTAGAACGCACGGGACTACGTGCTCAGCAAGGATGGGCGCAGTCTCCTTCCTTGATGCTTGCACCCACGATGTCGCCAGCCGCATTGCCTAGTTCTACCAGCAGCTGTCCATCAGACCCGGGTCTACCTTCAATACGCTTAACGCTTTTTATTTCTTTATCATCCACAGTTAACATCTTTGCAACATTGCAGGCAATTGTCTTAATGTCTTCTTTATTAGTTTTGGGGATTCCAGAGATTTCCACCATCTTATCTAATGCACTTTGTTCAATTTTCCTTATTTGTATTTCAAATGAGGAGACTGTGGTCTCAAGGTGTTTATTTTGGTTTACAAGGTACATTTGCTTTTTTCTATATCTGAGATTCTTGCTGCAAGCACTTCAATCTTGTTTCCAACTTCTTCTATTTCTGTTCCAAAGAAGTTTAATGATTCTTCCAGAGATTCATTCTCCTTCCTCACAATCTTTTTAACTTCGGAAGTAATATCTCGAACAAGTTTTTTCACATCAATGTCGTCATCTTCATCTTCATCCGGGACTATGAAGGATGACTTTCTCCTGGTGGAAAGGCTGCATTCATTACAAGTCCACTCAAGGCTCTCAGAATTACGAAGCGCGGCAAGCTGTTTGGCTGGGAGACCGCTACATGCTTGGTTGCCATGAACGGTCTTGCCACACTTTCTCCATTCCAGTCCAGGGTTCCTTTTAGTGATACCTTTATCACACAAATCACACTTCACCATTTTTTATAATCTTTTGCGGGTAGTTATAAGTATGCTACAGTTGAACGCGCACGGGCTTACGCAGCGAGCGACTAACCAGAGCGACAGCTCTGAGACGAATGAATGCTTAAAAAATAGTACTGCACAAGCTATGCTTAGTTCTGTGTAAATTGTCCACAAAATTTATATTTTAATATTATATTTATAAAGAATTATACTCATAAGAAAATTGCTCCTAAAAAGAAAAGTAGAATATTATTTAATAGTTTTCAAAATAGCTTGATCACCCGTACTGACACCTAAATTGACGGGAATATAATTTAACATGGCAGCACTAAGATGACTAAAACTGATAGTGACAGTTTGGACATTGACATTCTGTAACACAAACACAAAATATGTTCTGGCTGCTAAATGAAACTGCTTGCTACCTGTTGCTGCGAGTGCTCTGTTTGAGAAATAGCAAAACAATATCTTCACACGAGCCTACATTAAAATACCTGCTTAAACTAGCCTATGGCCTTCTCCTCTAAGATACGATTTATCTCTTAGCCTTGTTTAATCAGGATGCAAGACGCTTAACCGTTAAAACGTAACAAACAAACCAACACGACACTCGAATTTGTTTTATTGGTAGTATAGTTAGGTACGGATGGAGTAAGGATGCACTTCCTTCCTCCGAATCCTTACTCCGAATAATAAATATACAAAATAAAATTATTTCGATTATCATAAACGGTCTCCTCACCAAAACTGCCGACACAGTGGTCGGCATTGTTGTCGTTGTCGGCAGCAATGACTTTAGATCTCGACAATTTAAACTTTATCGGCGACTTTTGTGTGTCGACTCCATTAGTCTCTTGTGAAATAATCCTAGTTTGTTACTCTTTCACGCAAAAACAACCAAGTGGATTTTAATGAAACTTTACAATAATTTAACTTATACATCAGAATAACTCATAGGCTATAATTTATAAATATATTGTGTGAATTGTCCAAAATATAAAGGTAAGTGTCAGTAAGTAGGAAAAAAATCTGCGAGCTATTCTAGCGTGCGTTGCAAAAACAGAATTACACGTAAGTATATAATGTATAATGGAAATGTTTATACTATCCTTTTTAAATAGTCCTACAAAAAAGCCCGCGACAGCATAGGTACCTAGGTATATCTATATTTTATGTGTAAGCGGTTATCGCCAAAATAGTGAACCATAAATACAATAAATATTGATAATATATTTCTAATGCACATTTGGCACTGACAAATTGATCCTTATGCTTATCAAAATAAATGCTTTTTTTATATATAGGTCAAGGGTCTCTCAAAGTAACTCTGTCTGTCTGTTACGCCTTCACGACTAAAACGCAGAACCAATTTTGAGGAATTTGCGTATAAAGATAGATAGGACCTTGGAGAAGAAAATAAGCTATTCGAAGTTACTATTCCTACGCAGACGAAGTCGCGGGCACCAGCTAGTAGAATATAAATGGACTCACAATCATACAATTTGCAAAACATTTATTTTTTCTTATGTTTAGGAGTTTTCTTTAGATTGCGCATGAATCGGAATGCGCCTAGCCCCCGCCGCACCATACTGCCGCGCCACCACGCTTGGATGCGTGTCGCAGATGCTCTCACACGCTCCTCCCTGGCCAAGCGCGCTGCTCGCTCGCTTTTGAACGTTAGCCACGAGCGCATCTCGCCTTCGTGCAAATCGAACTGAAATATATATAGAAACACTTTTAGCTGGCTTGTATCTGACCCAGCTTATTGCCCTTCAACGTGGCAATGCCGGCAGTGTCTGCTTCTGCGATGTTCCAGGTTATAGTTTTTTATAGTAGCGCTTTTACAACAATCCTCCACTTAATTAAAGTGGAAATACCACTGGAAACATTTCAATAGGACTTTGGAAAGTAACTTACCAACTTCTGCAATTCTTCGTGTCTTATGGTAGCCAAACGAAGTTGCTCGCATTTGGCAGCTAGCCTGGTCTTAATGTTGACGGTGTCGCTGGCATACCGCTTTTCCCAATAAACTAGTGAGTCCTCACGCTCCTAATAGATCACAGTAAACATTAGGAAACTTACCTACCTAGTTATTTTTGAAAACTGCATATCTTTGGGTTTATGGCCAATGAAAGTTTCGTTAATAGTAAAAATAGAGTTAATAGAGACTGAATATATAAAAGAACAAACTAGATTATCTTTTACCTTAATTTTCATCTCGTAGGCCTTCATTAGTTCTACATACACGCGATGTTCATGGTCAATGTTCGGTAGAGGGGCTCGCGGCTGCTGGCATTGAAGTTCCAGAGATTCTGCGCGAGCTACAACCCACTTTTCAGCGTAAACGAGACGCATATTTGCGTTGACTTGATCGTCCTGCAGAAAGTAAGTTCGTAGGATCAGTGGCCAAATGGGAAAGGCTGCTCAAAACCTCTATGCCATTTTGAAGGTATCTATACAGAGCCAAGTCTACAAGCAAAACTCACAAACCTTCACCAAAAGGAGGTTCAGTCACCTAGGTGGTTTGGTTGGTGTACAGAGATCAAAAAATAAACTCACATTTATCTTATCTCTGATTATAGCAGTTTTGTAATCGGTATCGCGAAGCTGCGTAGCCCACTGGACTCTTTTTTCCTCCAATTCCTGGGCTATTTCATCCCGTGACCTTAAAAACTTATTACTTTTTTTCATCTCAGGTCAAAAATAAATGAATGCAAACAAACGATCGTGACTAAATATATGAGGCAACTACCTACACAGGCAATCTTAAGCAAAGTCGCGTCTGTCGGTCTTAGCAAAGCATCATCTTCATTCGAGAGTGTTTTTGGATAGGCTCTAAGCAAAAAAAACCCTATTAAGTAGAGCTGCTTGACTTTTTCTGGAATCAACTGTGCGTACTTTGCCTATATCAGAACTGAGCATAATAAATATAAAAGCCTATCGTAGAAACTTACGACAGTAGCTGTTCATATTGCAGCCGCTTGGACGCCGCAGACGAAGCCCGTTGTCTCAGAAGGTCCACTGCTTTCAGCAGCGTATGGCACTCTCCGTTATCCGCTACCTCAATGAGAGTTCTACTTAAGACATCTTTAACTGTATTCCTAGATGGAAGAAAGATTATAAGTAGGTTTGGAAGCTATTTGGAAAAACTAGATGTGTATTTCGACCGCGTAGGCAGGCCGTAGCGCATCGTAGACTTTATTTACACAATAACAAATACAGCATCCGAATCATTTTAATAATTATTTTGATAAGATAGATATGTAAATAGAAGTTACATTAACCTAGATGACTATCACATCAGCCCATGGCCACATTGAGAAGGTACGTAAGCGCCTTGTTTAGCTCTTAAGTATGCTCTTGTTCCACTAGTTTTAATGCCAAGTCATAGATATGGCAACAGATTAAAACGATCCATTTAGTTAGTGTGTGTTTCTAAGATAGACCCTAACTATATAAGAGGCACGAATCTAGTCTCTTGGCGTCTGGGTATGGTCCCTAAAAAGCTTCCTGATCAGAAAGTCTAACTTTTAAGTTGCCTAAGAAGTAAAATGCCTAAATGCCATGTCTAAAAAGCAAAATGCTTCAAAAAACCTAAAACGGCAGTAGGTAAGCCTAAAATGCTAATTGTATAAATGTGAAACTGCCTAAAAAGCAAATAGTCTGAAATGCAATACACCTACATAGGAAGATAACTAAATCTTACAAAAATTGAAAAAGGAGGCTACCGGGTAGGCCCGTCGTTTGAAAAACCATTTATTTGATAAAAATAACAGGACCAAAGGGGACATATTGTTCAATAAGCGGCACTGAAAACAATTAGAGAATCTTAACAACAATATTATTACTCCATTAGAGCTTTTTAACAATATTCGTTTTTTTAAGACGCGTATGTTTCGCGAAAAAGAAGAAGAAGGATATGAATAAGAACTGTGAATAAAATTTTAAAAATAACTGCAGTATTTTATTGTACTTACAAGCGTCCGCCCGCGACTTTTTTCACGTGGTACCCGGATAAAAAGTTGTAGCTTATATGTTGTAGTGGGTCACTAACTATGTATATTCCAAGTTTCATGCAAATCGGTTCAACCGTTTAGCCGTAAAAGAGTAACCATCATCCTCACAAATTATTTATAATATTAGTAGAATAGTGTTACTACAGTTTTAACCCGTTATTATCTATAACTAGTGGAAGAAAAATTGTGGGCGTTATTATACTTCTTAAACATACTCGTTATAGAGAGCTTTAACAGTTTCGGCAATTTCCTTCTTAGGTAGGTATTCTAAGTTTGGCGAAAATCTTTTTAGGTATAGGTACTCCTTCTTAGACCTTTGACATTTCAGGCATCACACATGTTAGACCTTTTATATTTTAGGCACAATGGGACTTTAGTCATTTTTCTGTTTAGGTTTTCTGCAAAATATTCATTTTACATGTTAGGCATTTTACTTCTTAAAAGATAGACTTTCTGATCAGGAAGCCCTAAAAAGCTCGTCTTGAAACTTTAAAGCAAAAAGCGACATCTATAAATTAAAGGTAGAACTTACCGGTCTCTTGATAATTTTTCGCGCTGAAGCTTTTCGCTTTTGGTGTTGATATTCCAACACTGAGCCCGGAGCTCAGTGCTGCCCTCTGTAAACAGTTTCGTATGAAATTCACAGAGGGCGCTAAAAACGTTATTTTTAGAAAAAGTGTGATAGGCAGGTAATGATAACTTATTTAAATATAAAAACTAGCTGTACCCCCCACGCTTCGCTGTGGTACAGAAAAAAATAGATAAAAACAATCCTTGATGCGGATTATATATCATGCTAAAATTTCAGCTCGATCGGTGCAGAATTTTTTGAGTTTTTGAAGCGTACACAAACCAACATAACATTTTTATATATATAGATAATCTTATATGGCGTTTCAGTCATTAGGCGGACTAAATCAGCGTTGAATTTATTATTCAATATATTAGTGAAACAAGTAATATCTGTAGCAAGTTCCTAAAACAATGCACGTATAGCCTTTATTTTTTGGCCAGAGCATTCGGAGCCGGTATATTCATAACTATAGCCACCTTAATCATATTCTATTATGTTTCTATTCTACGATATTCTATATAATATAGGTAGGTATTTTATCTGGAATTAAAAAATAATAATGACATTGTAATATCTTTCCAACATGATTTTAGCGATAGGGTTCACTGAAATAACTGTATATTGATATATCAGCAAGTATTTATACTTCACCTAGGATTCGAATTTGCAGTAGCGCTACTTCCAGAACTAATGCGAATAACAAGGCGTCCATGTTACTAATCCTGAAAAAAATATACTATTATGTTGTCTTCAGGCCACTTTGAGCAAATAACTAAACCGCTTCGTCCCGCCAAAATCTCTACGGGCACTCTAAAATTAACAGTCGTAGTCTTACAACCTCAAAACAGTTGGTTGAATAACACTGTCTTGCGTAGGTACACACTAAATAGAATGGCTTTGTTGTACGTGTTAATTAATAACCAAGTCCTTTAGATTCTACTACAAATAATTGACACAAAGCCAGCTTACCTCTCTGTATCCATTCTTATTTTGTCAAAATCTCTCTCCTCTCATTTGTAACGTTAAATAGACTTTGCAAACTACTTGAATGGGCTTTCGTTTCTTCCAATTACTCTATAACATTTGATCTCTGTAGTAATGTGGTTTCGTCGATAAAATATAAGGTATCGTAGCAACAAGACGTAGATACCTTCTATCTACCTTAACTATGCCAAGGTATTTATTTATCAATAGGTACTTATTAGTCGATATTTGGCGTGGTATTTTAGTAACATTTTACGTAGAACCTTACTCTACCCACATACGACTGACCTGTCATCTCAGTTGGTAGTAGCTCTACCTGCACTGTACTGCACTGTTATGCACTGTAGGTTGAGGGTTCGATTCTCTCCCAGGATAAAACATTTGTGTGAAGAACATAGGTGTTTGTTCTGTGTCTGGGTGTTATAAAGTATCATAAGTATGTATTTAAAAATATATAAGTATTCTATTAGTCATCTCGTCACCACAATACAAGCTTTGCTTAGTTTGGGACTAGATGGTGTTGTGTGCATTGTCCAGCAATATTTATTATTATTATTATCTACTCTAGATGGAACTAATATATTATTCAAATAAAGGTTTATTGCGTTGTCAAAATTATTTCACGTTGGCTGGTAGAAAGATAAAGTGACCCAAGAGCTGGCTCCTAGCCATTGCCATTCAAATTGAAATGCCGCCAATGCTTTGAGGACGCTGGTCTCTGGCAGTCATCTGAATCAGATGAGCTATCTATAGTTCATTTAAACGGTTCTTTGATAGTACAACTGTTTCACATGTTTTTTATATTATGTACATTTCTATGAATAAATATAGCTTATTAATGTATTTAAAAATATTACATTAAAAATATTTAAAATACACAGAATCAGTGGCTAAGAAACCTACTGTTCGTAATGATAGGGAACCACATCATACGTTAGTTAGTTCCATTAGTTGACTGGATGAATTCTAAATGATTCAGTTATTAGAATTGGCAAAAGAAATTAAAGTACATTCATAAAATACAAGTAAACTAAAGCATCGTTTCAATTTGCCGCAGGACAATCTTGACTTTCATGGACTTTCATAAAAATCTTCTGTTGAATTAAAAACACTTTCAATTCTCAATAATAAACTACGTCGTTCGTAGCTATGTAGTAGGTATTTAATTGAAATCCTTTAAAATCTAACTAGTTACCTAAGTACCTATGTTATATAAATAATGGCAAAGTACCTAAGTACCTACATAAAAGGAATACCATAATACAATATACAATACTTACTTATAGGCGCAGTCGGTTCTTAAAGTTACAAATGTTGTTTGTATGATCTGCAAGTATTTGTCTTGGGTCTGGGTGTTTTTCTATGTATAATTATGTATCTATCTATTTCCAAAAAAACGAGCTTATAAGTAGTATATCAGACATGTGGTCCCCATAACACAAGCTCTTCTTACTTTAGGGTTAGATGCTACGTCAAATGTCTAGCATTATTTATTTATTAGTTCCTAAGATCGCTCCTTAGTATAGATTATCTAAATCTATACTAAGACGCATCTTAAGGACGGAGGCTTTGAGGTACCTACTAAATACACCCTAAGTAAAGGTAATTGAATGTAGTTATGTATTTACTTAGGTACTGTGCATATAATACGCCTGCGGAGAACTACCGTTCTATGGTCTCTACCGGTTCCACCATCAAGTATCTGACTAGAAGAAGCCACACGAAAAATATTTCATAGTCAGTAAATATAATATGAAGCCAAAATATCTAACAGTTCTGCGCGGTCATCTTCTGTGTTGGTTAGTGCCAGTAGCGTTAAGTTTTAGTGTTACCTAATTACCTTAATTACTTACCTGGACAGCTTTCCACTTTAAGTCTGGTCGGGTTCGGAGTATTGCTGCCACCTACAGCCAAACACCAGCTGTCTGCTTTGGACATGATCGAGCAGCGTAGAGAATTGAGCCTGATAGGTGAGCAGCTAAACGCTGAGACTAAGTTCCAGAGTCTCGAGCACCGCTGTAAAGTTGCTTGCTTGTCTTTTGATCTTTTAAAGAATATATTTCGGAAAATGTCCCACCGGAATACCTTTTCACAACATGACAAGTAGTCGTACCGCTCAGTACCATCCATACCTTTGTCAGTACCACCCTTATAATCACAGAATGCGATGTGATTGCAACTACATTTTGTGGATAATCATCATAATTCATGGACGTCGAAACCGTAGCTGCTGCCGCTATTTATTTATTTAGTGTATATAATCATTATATAAATGCTCACTGTAAGAGTCTCGAAAAAAAAATGGAGACGACGATAGTGGTGGATGTTGACTAATATACATCGAAATAGAACAAGGTATAATATAATAGTATACCTAAATGATGGTATTTATTTATATATTATTTATGGCACATTATTTTGTAGTACAAGAGGGTTCAGTTTGTCTTTTTTTTTTCAGCCAAAGTATGAACAATCAGCTCGCTGAGCTTCTAGCGGAGCTATCTGGAGAATTGGATAACTTTGTTTGCATGGTAGTACCGACTTCGAATATCTTGTACAAAATATATCTCCACTCGGTGCAAAACAGAATACTGATTAGAGATATTCAATACCAGTAAAAATACGACTTGCAACAACACTACGATATTTAACTACTGGAGATAACTACAGTACCCCTAGTACAGAAGTTTGCATTATACGTTCGAAGTATCTTCTCAGAGTATATCTATCTATCTATACCTATAAAAGAGCTTAACCTGACTGACTGACTGATTCCTCATCGCCGAGCCGAAAGCGCTGTAGCTAGAAAGCTGAAACTTGGAAGCTTCCTTTTACAGCAAAACCACCCACTAAGGCGGGATTTTTTGAAATTCAACCCCTAAGAGGGTGAAAAGGGGTGAAAATGAATGTATGATACTCTTTAACGTGTGGTGCGATTTGCTTAAAACTAGATATGAATAAATAAAAATGCAAAATAAATGTACACGTGTTTCAGGATTTTTCTAAATAAACTTAACAAAGGAGTAAAATGGGGTGTCAAAGTTTGTATATGAACTTTTTAACGGTTGGTGTGATTTTTTAGAAACTTGGTTTAGATACTTAAAATGCAAAATAAATGGACACGTGTTTCAGGATTTTTCAAAATAACCCTCATAAAGGAGTAAAATGTGGTGTGAATGTTTGAATGGAAACTTTTTAATGGGTGGTGGGTGTGATTGGTATGAAACTTATCAATAAAATTTGGCAAGGAGGTAAATTGAATCCTGGGGAAGGATTTATGCTACAATTTCTTTAAAAAAAAATGCAGGCGAAGTCGCGAACAACAGCTAGTCCAAAATAATTATTGAAGTTTGCATAGCTCTAAGCTTGGTTTTAAAGAATTTGATTAAGGTAAGAAAATAAAACTCATGGAAATGTGTTAGAATTATTATTGAGTATAAGGTACTGATCGCTTAGGTTAGTAATCAGGTAGTTTTTAGGTAATTAGGTTATTGCTAATTTTTGAACAATTTCCGATCATAACACACTTGGAATAGAACGTTCTGAGACTGCGTCTCAAAGTAAGTTGGTATAGGTTGGAGGGATTGTTGAGTTAAGAATATCTGATCGCTCAGAACTAGATAACAGGTGCCAGCTTCATTTATAGTAAACTAGCTGCTACCCGCGGCTTCTCACGCATGGTACCTACATAAAAAGTAGCCTATGTCCTTCTCCAAGGTCCCTTCTATACCTATACCAAAATTCATCAAAATCGGTTCAGCGGTTTAGAAGTGAAAACGTAACAGACAGACAGACAGACGGACAGAGTTACTTTCACGTACGTATTAGTAGGGATTAACAACCTAAAATTTTGTGCTTTTAGTTCTGAAAATAATAATACTTACATACAACCATTCGTCCTCCTTTTCAACCCTATACAACACTTTTGTCAATTAAAAAGTAGCCTATGTCTTTTCTCAGGCTTTAGACTATCTGTGTACCAAATTTCATTTAAATCGGATCAGTAGTTTTGGTGTGAAAGCGAGACAGACAGACAGACAGAGTTACTTTCGCATTTATAATATTAGTAAGGATTGTAGAGATGAATTTACGGAATCGATAGACACCGCATATGGAGAAGTGGAATACTACTTTCTATCAAATAAATCAAATATATTTTTATTTTAGTTACATACACATAAATGCTAGGATTGGAATCTCTTCATTAATCTCTGTTGATCTGAGTCCCTTCTAACTAAAGCATACATAAAAGGTAGTCTTTTGAAGAAAGCTTATTATAATATAAATGACTATATTATTGATAAGAATGCATGGCCTCACGTCGTTCTGCCCTCAGACTGTTAACCAACACACTGAACATGTATACACGCTCTTGTATTAGTATTTCGTAGTTAAGGTAGTTATAAGATGGATCATGTAAAAAAGCGCTAGGACCAAGACGAGTTTCTTGCCAGTTCTTCTCGGGCTTGGGTTAGGTTGAATTGGCACCTAAATTCACCTAGTATGTAAGACGTTTCAAAGTGATCCTTGTGATTGTATTGAATAAAGTATCTTTTGACTTTTGACTAGTGTGCATAGTTCGTAAAGATGATGGAGGAGAAAGTATGATTTGGGATAGTGATCCTGAAGACATCATCACATTACGCTTTCGTTTTTTTAAAAGCAAACCTTCGATTTCATACATGAGCTCTTGTCAAACAACGAACAAAGCGCTTTGCTTTCACATTTATAATGCGACCAAGGATTGGAATACTTTGCCGTCGTCTGTCTTTCCTGAAAACTACAACCTGGGTCTCTTCAAGTCAAGAGTAAATAGGTGTCTTCTAGACCTGCGTGCCCCATAGTCGGCCGCAATGTCGCTTACCATCAGGCGAGATCGTGGTCAAACGTAGGTCTATAAAATAATATAAAACCCAATGCGTTTTACATAGATATCATTCAATATATGTAAATATGTATGTATTTAGAAAAAAAAAGTATATAAGTAGTATATCAGTCATGTGGTACCCATAACACAAGCTCTGCTTACTTTGGGGCCAGATGATGTTGTGTGAAATGTTCGGGATTATTTTATTTATTAAAATATATATATATATATAAAATAATCAAATATTAGAAAAATGCTAACACTACATATGTGCAAAAAACATAACAATTATAAAAATCTGTATATAACCACTGCCGCTAGCCGCTGGCAATTTCGTAGAACACGAACGATCTTATTTTTTTTATATTACAGTCTAAATTAGAATAACATTATAAAATGATTTATTAAATTTACTAAATTGACCTGTGTTTGACGTGTTTTAGATCTTTTAGTCATCATGTAATGAGGTGTTGATTAAAACTGCGGAAAATCCTAGGAAAATCAATCCAATGAAGGCATCAATTTTAAATAATTTTAGCTGGTCTGGTGGAACTACGCAATCAGGGCCACTGTGGCACTCTATCCTCAGTCAGATAACTCACGATTTAACCATTGTGCTCTTATATTATTTATTTTTTCCGAGTTATTTTGGGTTTTATTTGTAATTTTGGTGATTTTTTTTCAAATAAAGCTAGAGTCCAAATCGACCCTATAAATAAATAAAATAAAATAAATACATTTTCGTAGACGTGACTCGGGTGTGAATAATTGGATTGAAATTTTTGTGATTCGAGCAAAAATAATCCCTATAATCTATACTAATATTGTAAAGCTGAAAAGTTTGTTTGTTTGTTTGAACGCGCTAATCTCAGAAACGACTAGTTTGAATTGTTTTTTTTTTTGTGTTGGATAGTTCATTTAATGCGGAAGGCTTTAGGCTATATAACATCACGCTCTGACCAATAGGAGTGAAGCATCAACGGAAAATGTTGCAAAAACGGGAAAAAAGATTCCTTTTTGAGAGCTTCCGTTGCGTGCGCTGCGTAAACGGTATAAGTTACGCAAAAATTATATACGATGGAATTGTTCCTCTTTAAAAGTTCTAAAAAAAGTCTTATTCTCAACCTCAACCTTTTTTATGGTAATTAAATTAGTTTAAAATTAATGCATTATTTGTGAAGGAGTTTTATCAACATTATATTAATCCTTATCCAAATAAATTATTTAATTGTGAACAAAATTTCACTTGACATCACTTGATTTCAATCAATATCTTAGGAGATATCATAATTTTAAAATAACTCCGCAACAAAATAGGTAGGTAGGTATGTTTGGGTTCACGCGTGCAGTAACTCTGCCTGAATCGACTTTGACGAAATATAGTATAGAGTAAGTTTCAAGAAAGGACATAGTAATAATATTTATCCAACCGCGATAAGTTATATTCACGCGGACGAAGTCGCGAGCAACAGCTAGTTATTTTATAAAGAGACACTAATTTTTATAAAATAAATACGACTTTGTGACGTCTTACTATAAACAATCTAAACACTTGACATTGTCAAAATTGTCATCATAATGACACATTATGCTATTTGCGAAGAAGCAGAAGAGTTAACTGACACATTTAAAATGTATTAACTCTCTTGTATTCGTTTTTCGTAGTTAAGGTAGGTATATGATGGTATAAGATGGATCATGCAAAAAAGCGCTAGGACGAGGATGAGTTTCTTGCCGGTTCATCTCGGGCTAGGGTTAGGAGGAATTGGCACCTAAATTCACCTAGTATAGGTATAAGACGTTTCAAAGTGAACCTTGTTGGAATATAATGGAATAAAATATCGTAGTAAAATTTTTGTTTTATTATAAATTTTTGTCTAGTCAACATTTTTAACTTGACTTTGACTTTACTTGACTCACATGAAGTCCTGTGATACGGTCAAGAAGCACAAAAGTCGTATAATAATGATACCAAAATCAAAACCTGATAGCTTAACAGTTTGCTCGTACACTGACTGAGGCAAGAGTAATTAAATCACGTGGCTCTCCAGGCATATCGCTTAAATTATATCACTCTAATTATCACTCTTGAGTGTCCCTCGGGCGAAGTGGCTCCGTAACCGCAACACGTCTATCACCCTCGTAGGTCGATAACTTAAGTGTCTGTTACTTTCTAATGTAACTAAACTATATATGTACATACCTACATATTTTTTAAGATATGACTGATTGGGTAAAAATAATAATGCCGGACATTTCACACAGCATCAAAGCTTGTGTTATGGGTACCACATGACTGATATAATACTTATATAACTTTTTGTAAGTACATAGAATCACCTATACCCGAGACAAATACTTGCAGATCATATAAACATTTGTTGCGGCGGGCATCGAACCCGCAGTCTTCTGCGAGGCATAGGCCCATAATAAAGAAAATAAATAGACCGATAGGCATTCATTGAGCTGACTGTCTATTGACAAATCGACCCTATAAATAAATAAAATAAAATAAATACATTTTCGTAGACGTTTCAAACAACAACAAAGCCCAAAACTAAGCTTGTACGATGGAAACCAAACAATATATATATTACTAATATACCTTTATATACATAACATACTTTATAATAGACAAAAATAACATCTATGAAAATCACACAAATATTTGTCCTCGGTGGGGACCGAACCCACAACCTTCAGCGCAGAAGCCAGAGTTACTATCAAATATCAGTACTCATGTTAGTAATCAATAAAAAACATTAATATTAGACATAGACATAGAGATTTTTTTATTTACTACATAAGCACACATAGACATCAATAATATAAACAAAATGAAATATTGAGTTAAAAAGGAAGTAACACATTAAAAAGCAAAAAGTATAAATACATTTAAAAAGGTTAAATTTATTCTGCGTAGGTACTTACCTAACAGTGCTTTGTGCTGCAGCAGCAAAAAGATCTCGACTCAGCGTTATGCTTCCCTATCAGATGACAGGTCAGCGCTGTTATTCTGCCAATACTTTCGTTCTAGCCACTTGCCTTACAAAACGCAGTAATAAGGTAAAATATATAAATAAACCAGTATATACATAGACAAAATGATTATTATACCCATCGACAAATACAAATAAACAATGATACTAAATATATACGTAATATTAGCGCATCACATAATGAATGGCCTTGTAGTTATTAGAATTGACCACTGTGAGTGGTAATCCCTTAAAAAGAACTAGCGCGAGAGCGTACCCTAGTAGTAAAATTGGCGTTAAACTCTCTAAAGTGTAAATGAAATGTTTATTTTTAAATACTTAAAAGAAAACCGATTTAATTGATAAGAATTACGGAAAAAGTTTCATTCCCTTAAAAATCAAAATTATATAGGATCACCCTTAGACAATACTCTACACACCAGAGAAAGACTCAACAAAATAAACACATAATAAAAATAATAATCGCTTAACGGTTGGCTGAGATATCGAGTAACATACACACAACATTAATTAAGATAATAAAATTTCAGACCATAAAAATTGCACTCCTGTTTACCACTCTATGGGATTATGGGATACGGATATTCATTTAAATTTAAGCCTCAGTCAAAAAAATACAAAATTTCTTTCCCATTTATTTCACTCAGGGGTTGTAATTTTTCATAAAATTTTTCCGAATCGGTTATTAAATGACGGAGTTATGAGATACAACCAAAAAAAACACCGAACTGTGAACCTCCTTGTTTGGAAGTCAGTTAAAAAGGATTGCTAGCCCGTGCATATATTTATCTAGAACTTGTGAAAATGCAACTACCTACCAATCATAAATCACATTCAAAATTTCGTGAGCTGTTCTATACATTTTGATAATCACGGGTTATACTTACGTGAGTAAAACCTGTGTTTATCAAAATTTACAATCTTACGTCCTTCTACCTTCCTTTTACCTATTAAGAAATTTAAAGCTTACATAAAGGGTAGTCTTTTGAAGAAAGCGTATCATAATATAAATGACTATATTATTGATAAGAATGCATGGCCTCATGTTGCTCTGTCATCGGACAATTAACCGACACATTTGAAATGGATATATAAACTCTCATTAGTTGTTCGTAGTTAAGGTAGTTATAGATGGATCATGTAAAAAAGCGCTAGGACCTGACCGAGTTTCTTTTCAGTTCTTCTCGGGCTTAGGATCATATAGCCCTAATTCGGGCTCAGGACGAATTGGCACCTAGTCTGTAAGACGTTTCAAATTGATCCTTGTGATTGTATTGAATAAAGTATCTTTTGACTTTGACTTGACTTTGACTTCGGCCCCAACGTGTGACTTCGTCGACTACCACAGGGACTTGTTGTTTGAAAGACCAGTGTTAAACCAAACCTGTCATGATGAGTAAATTGTGAGGACCTCCTAACCTTACAAAAGTACCTGTCAGTCTTGTCGCCGCAAAGCGAAAAAAACAGAAAATTCATAACCAACGAAATGGAGTTATAGTCCAAGTGCTTTCCTTATTTTGGTGGTTAAAATAAAAAACTAATTAATGCCCGTCAAAGGGGGACCTACGTTGTGGAAGTTGATTGGGTGCTTTATTTAGGGGCAGGTTTATTTATTTTGCTACGGGCCGGGAACGATACGGGCAAGGTTAGCTTTCAAAAAGTAGCTTCGTAGGAATTTGAATTAAAACAGCGGCTTTTCGAAACTTTCTATGTATTTTTGTAAGTAATAAATTACGTTTCTGTCTCATGATTACTCTCTAATTAGCTAATCCTAATCTAATGCTCAAACTTATTCGCTGTACTTCCTTTCATCGGTTTGTATTTGTAACAGACTTAAAAAAGGGGGTTCTGAATTCGGTTTTTTTTTGTGTATTATACATGATTATAAAATGATAATCAATCATTTTATAATCATGTATTTGTATATGTCATGTCATGTATTTATGACATGATTTTTCATGTGAACGGAAAGGTATACTTCCCGATTGGTCTCATAGAAATTTCATGAAAATCGGTTCAGTAGTTTAGTTTTAAAATCAAAATAGCTAGAAAAATATGTCCTGCAAGTAAACGAAATTTCGAAATTTAAAGAAAGCAAGCAAAGAAAAAACAATAAAGCACTAGTGATTATGTGGTGTTAACCGACTTCAAAAAAAGGAGGAGGTTCTCAATTGATTTTATTTTTATGTTCCATGAAGTCGGTTTTCTTTTTAGTTTTTAAAACGTAATTATGAGTGAAACACTTGTATAGTACAAAACTTATATAACTTGGTAAGTAAGCATATGGTTTGGTTATGAAATTGTTTGAGAAACATATTATGCAGGGAAGCTAGTAGATACTGTTGCCGGGTATCCTGTGGCAAAATGTATGGTTAAAAAAAAAATGCAGGTCAGTCTTTGGGGACTGCCGACAGAAGTGAAAACTAAGTAACTTGTGAATTGTATCGTCGAGCTATTAGATTATTATTTGTGTATTATTTTTGGTTTGTAAAGAAGTGTTAATGACCAATTTAAACTTTAATCCTTGATCATAAACACTTCTTTATAAACCAAAAATAATTCGAAAATAATAATCTAATATTGTTATATTGTAGCGTGCGGTGACGATGACGCGAGATTCACGCTTTTTGTTCACCCAAAAAGTACACATATATACACAGTATACATATAGCTCATGGAAAGCGTTCGGTGACGATGACGCGAGTTCCATGATTTTTGTTCACTCAAAAAGTGCTCAACGCACCTAAAGAAATTTTTATTTAAAAAAACCCTTAATAAATAAAACACATATAAATAAGTAACGTTTTATTGAACGTATTCATATTTACTGCATCTGCTCTACTTTCACTAGATAATAGAGGTCGATATGATAACATAAAATATCCCATAATTAAATACTTAGCATAAATCTATCTGTACAGTGAAATGACAAACGACTATAACTATTAGGCGTAGTTTATGTATAATTAATTAACATGAAGAAAATAAATTATATAATCTAGTACAGTGAAGAAGGACGTCAACTCTATTATAAAGGCTAATATCTTGTGTCCACACAGCCGCAGACGACTCTGTACGCAAGTCGCAATGGATTACGGTTAAACAACCTGTCTGCATAATCACAAGGATAAGCCAAAGATCTTGCATGGCTTACCTACCTCATTCATTTTTTCCCTCGAAATTTAAACAATGAAAATATACAAACATTCCGGCCGCAGCTATGAGGACCCAAGGCTTTATTATTTTGGCACAAAGATACCTACAAAGTAATTTATACTATTAACTACTGTAGTAAGTCCAAACATCGACGACAAATGTTTTTATACGAATATAGATTTCTAAAGAAACAGCGATTCATCTACGTAACAGTTTAACAAGCATAGAAAAATACGATTAGGAAATTCAGTGGGTAAATAGTTATAAATGTAGTGTCCACCACATGACAAGGTGTTACGTCAAAATGAAGGGTATGTTGAGCTGGGTAACATACCGCTAAGCTAATGCATAAAATATTCTACGACGGTAAAAAAAGCAACCCGCGTCTATCGCGAAGCACAACGTAAGTTTGACTGATATATAAAGAAAGTCACAATATATGCATCTACTTTGCGTACTACAGTAATATACATTAGATTGATTAAAATTAATTCTATAAAACTTGCCGAGTGCCTATTACTTATTTTATGAATATTTCAAAAACTACGCGCACATCCACAGTTCCTACTGCGTATCATTTATATCGATTTAGAGTACCTACTTGTACAAGAACTACATTTTTTAAACACTAAATATAACACGAATTCATTAGATTAGTTAAAGGAAACCCAGGTAGCTATTACCTCATCAAAGTTTAAAACTTTACAGTAGTTTGTAAAATGTTCATAATTTATTATCATAAAAGATTTAAAGTTACGTAAAAACAACCGTAAATAATGATTATTTCTTGACGTAACACCTTGTATCTATATAGCCAGCAATGATGACAGTTCACAGGAACAGAAAATAAGTAGCCAGGATCAGACTCTAGTTGTCGTAGCGAGCTGGAGCGGAGTTAGCCCAGAAACCTTTAACAAAAGAACAATTATATAAACTTTAGATATCTAGATAATTTCGATGACATCTGTGTCGCAGTGGGCATGAGACGCAGAAGGTTCGCTTCAAGCCGCGGGACAAATGATTATGTGATCTGCAAGTATTTGTTTTAATATGTATTTATTTACAAAAAAGTTATATATCAGTCATGTGGTAAGTACCCATATCACAAGCTCTGCTTACTTCGGGGCTAGGTTACGCTGTGTGAAATGTCCAGTTATTACTACAATTATTTTAATTAATTCTGTTTTATCCATTAAATAAGCTTTAGGTATATAATTCTATTTTATCCTCGAAATAATAAAAATACGGGGTTCTTATTGAAAAGATGAACGATTAATGGCTTTGGGGTATTTTTTCTCACCCGTTAATTGCAGAGTAATGGGTGGAAAGATTAATTACTCAATGTCTGTCTTGTTTTGCCTATAGCCTATTTGAATTTGAGATGGAAGCGAGGGCTGCATAAATTTAACTGAAGGTTTAATCAATTGTGTAAGTTATGGGAATCAAGTAGGTAGGTACAAGGACATCAAATACTTTTTTAACCGACTTCAAAAAAAGGAAGTTTCTTAATTCTAAACTTCAAGGGACCGAATATATATATTTTTATGTGCGTTCGCGGATAACTTCGTCGTTAATGAACCGATTTTGATTATTCATTTTTTGTTGGAAAGGAGAAATTCCAAAGGCGGTACCAATATAAGGAATCCAGGATCTGATGATGGAATTCCAAAGAAATCGAGGAGAACCTCGAAAATCGTATTGGAGACTAGTGTGTTTGTTAATTTTTTTCAATCAGTATTTTAAAACACTACTATTTAATGAAGGTCTGGAGTCGATCTGATGATTGGAGTCGAAAGACAGTCGAGGGAACTCCTCAACGATTTACAGCAATTACCTGGTGTTTGGGCTTGATTCATTAGATGTGTTGTGACTGTCATTGATGATGATGATGATGAAGACGAAGGACAGTCAAGGGAACTCCTCAACGTTTTACAGTAGCTACCTTGTGTATATACATGAAGTCGGTTGTCTTTTTAGTTTTTAAACGTAATTATTATTTGTTCTGTAATGTCTGTAAAACTTGTGGGAATACATCATCGACATCGGAGATAGGAATGTGCATTGTATTGTATGTATGTAAAGGCAGTCCAGTGTTATGGCCAACAAAGTGTTATGCATTTACTTAAAATAAGATCTGTTGCATGGGATGGGAGATGGGAGATGGGAGATGGGAGATGGGATATGGGAGATGGGAGATGGGAGATGGGAGATGGGAGATGGGAGATGGGAGATGGGAGATGGGAGATGGGAGATGGGAGATGGGAGATGGGAGATGGGAGATGGGAGATGGGAGATGGGAGATGGGAGATGGGAGATGGGAGATGGGAGATGGGAGATGGGAGATGGGAGATGGGAGATGGGAGATGGGAGATGGGAGATGGGAGATGGGAGATGGGAGATGGGAGATGGGAGATGGGAGATTGGACTTACGCTTTGCTGTAGATATTGAATTAAATAATAATAATAAATAAATAATGCTGGACATTTCAAGCAGCATCATCTAGCCCCAAAGTAAACAGAGCTTGTCTTATGGGAACCACATGACTGATATACTACTTATATCCATTTTTTTTGTAAATACCATAGGTATTATAAATAAAAAAATACCAAGACGAGACGAATATGTGCAGATCATACAACTATTTGTCTCGGGGCAGGAATCGAATTCGCAACCTTAAAACGGTCAAATGCGAAAGTGCCTGAAAGAGTAGTGTATCTACCAATTTATTTCAGCATGCTGTTTCTTTTATCATCGGTTACTATTACTTGTTTAATTAGTCATAAACTATGCGAGCACCGATCATTGTTTATTATGTTTATAATCACAAAAAAATGTGTCAAACTACAAATTCAAGGTTTTCAGATTTTTTACTTTTACTTTTACTGTGAGACCTTCCTTCTTTCTAAATTTCTTCGTTCTTCGTTCATGATTCTAAGTCAACGAAAAGTATCTCATAGATTTAGACGTACTGGCGAGTTCGAAATAGCGGATTAATCGTATTTAAGACGTATTTTTTGAATGCGTTTACAGATGCTAGATTTTTCACAACTTCAAGGGACCGAAGACTTGATTATTTGATATTTATTTCAGCTTGATATATCAACGCATCCCTTAGAAAAAGGGTCTTGACATACAGACAGACAGACGGATAATGTAGTGATCCTATAAAGGTTCCTTTTTTCCATATGAGGTTTGGAACCCTAAAAATTACTATAATTGGAATTAAGATTTCATATATTTTTTTAAATGATAAGTTCTTCAGATGGTTTCAATTTACTTAAAGCTATCACTGATTTATCAGACTAACTGTACACACTCAATCATCAATTGTAAGTTAAGTCGCTCCTTAGAATAGATTTGGCAAAACAAATATATACCTTAATGAATCTGAATGTAACAGTTAAATATTGATAAATAGAATAGAATAGACATTTGGTTGGTGCACACACAAAGACAAGAAAGTGTAAAAACAGTAAAAATACATAAAACGAAATAGTATAAGTATAGGCACCTAGACAGTATGTCCTCAAACACTTTACCTACTAACATACACCCACGATCAACAGTCCCACCCTGTGTGTGCCCAAAATGGTCCAGTCTCAGCTTTACACCACTCCCATACAAAGTATGAAAGCTGCGCTATTTATCAAACTAAATAAATAAATAATAAATAAATAATAAATAATGCCAGACATTTCACACACCATCATCTGGCCCCAAAGTAAGCAGAGCTTGTGTTATGGGTACCAACATGACTGATATACTACTTATATACATTTTTTTTTGTAAATACATACATATGATACATAGAAACACCCAGACCCGAGACAAATAGTTGCAGATCATACAAATATTTGCCCCGCGGCGGGAATCGAACCCGCAACCTTCTGCGTCTCAGCCGGACCATAGCCCACTGCGCCTCAGAGGTAACTAAACCTCGGGGCTGGTAAAATAAATCGTAATTTTCACTCAAAACTTAAGTTTTACTTCTTATTGGTAAAGTATGATGATGCGATAAATTATATAAAAGAAAAACTCACATAACATGAAATAAGTATCCCGATTGAAAATTATTATCAAACAATAAATCAATTTTACGACCTCTGTGGGCCAATGCGCGGCTGAGACGCAGAAGGTTGCGGGTTCGATTCCCGCCTCGGGTCAAATGTTTGTATAATCTGCAAGTATTTGTCTCGGGTCTAAGTGTTTCTATGTATAATATGTATGTATTTACAAAAAAAAGTATATAAGTAGTATATCATGTGGTACCCATAACACAAGCTCTGCTTACTTTGGAGCCAGATGATGCTGTGTGAAATGTCCGGTTTAGTTATTGATAAATCGGCCCTTATATTCCTGAAGCAATACCTTGAGCAGAATAGAGAAGAGCAAACCATGCGTGGGCGATTTCGTTATCGCAATAATGTATTCTGCTTGTAGACTGAGGGTAGATGGGTCTAACCTCAGTCTCCAAGCTTAATGCCGCGTGTTACTTTCGCAGCGACCCATATACATTTGCAGTATCTACCCTCTTCTCTATCGTTTTACTGTGTCGTATACTGCAATAAACTTTATATTTATTTCATTGATATATCCTGCTATATAATGTTGTGCTGCAATATGTAACATGGCTTTATATTTCCATAAATATTTGCCCCATATTAAACATAATCGGACAAAGAAACATACAAATTTTACAACCATATTTTATGCAACGCTAGATTGTTGGTTTCGGATAGTTGGAGAAAAAATGTCATACCATTAAATAAATAAATAATCCCGCACATTTCACACATCATCATCTAGCTCCAAAGTAAGCAGAGCTTGCAGTAACAGATGATTGATACACTATTTATGTACTTTTTTTGTATATACGTACATATTATACACCCAGACTCGAGACAAATACTAGCAGATCATACAAGCATTTGTCTCGGGGCGGGAATCGAACTCGCAACCTTCTGCGTCTGAGCCGGGCCTAGGCCCACTGCGCCACAGAGGTCCAATAGGTACTAATACTGACTTTGGGTGTTGCATCCAGGTTGTGAGTCCTAACAATATATTAGGGGTTACAAGCATGAAATTGCCATTATGTAAGTGCAAAAAATGTAAACATTCGTTTTTTTAAGATTGAGTTTATTTATTTAATCAAAGTTTTTACCTCCATTATCTATACATTACTGGCATCACATAAGAAGATCATTTAAACCTTTGCGATATAACTCAAGGGATCTGGACTCAACAAACAGTGTGCAGGCATTCTGCTTCCTTGGAAGAATTTTTATTTTTACCATGTAAACGAATTGTCCAAATCGCTGGGAATATGGTAGTTGGTTGGGGCCAAGTCCAGCGAGTGCGAAGAATAGCGGATAATTTACAACTTCAGGTCCTGTAAAATTAAAACGGTTTCTCGAACAGTATGAGGTCTTGCCTTATAATGTTGAAGATCCGATGACGAGTCGGGGCCGTTTCTCTGCGGGCTTCGCCATCATTGTTCGCAGTTCTGCACAGTGAAATCTGTTATTGCTTGACGGGATCTGAGGAAGCTGTAGTCAATTACGCTATGAAATTACCAAACAGTAATCATAACCTTTCTATAAAGCTTCGTTTAATGGCACTGTTGAGGCGTTTGACCTGAGGTCAGCCGTTGGGTTGTTTGATTACTATTCATCTATTTTTCGTCGCACGTTAAAATTTTTTGTATCTGTTAAATTTGTGTGCTTCTCTGTAAATAAGCCAAATTATGAGGCACCCATTTTTCATGTTTTTTACTTTACCGTTTTGGTGTAAATGGGTCAATATTGTGGATAAACTGACTTCAAACAATGCCGCTAATTCTTTGATAGTTTGGTATGGATTGGCTTCCACTATCACTTTCAATTCTTGAATTAATCGTTATTTATCTTAGTGATTTGCCTTCCTCGTAGTACAATTTTATAATCGAAGTACCGCACTACCGCACATACGCAAATAGTAGATGTCTGTCGTTATTGCTTGGAAAGAAAGCTGTAGAAAATAACGCCATGGAGCGAACACCAAACCGTTACCATACAATAATCTTTATATGGATAAGTTTAGCTTAAAGACATTGTTGCGGCGTTTCACCTGAGATCAGTCGTTGCGTCTTTGTTTACGATTATTGTAAAGCACCCACTTTTCAACGCACGTCAGAAACTTGTACAAAATCTCTTCTGTGCCGATTTAACAAGCTAACACAAGCTTCAACGCGCGCTTGTCTCTGCAGAATAGTCAAATCATACGGCACTCATTTTTCAAGATCATTTATTTTACTAATTTGGTGCAAATTAGTCAATATTGTGGGTATACTAACGTTAAACCAATGTCTTGGTAATTTGGTATGATCACTATCACTTTCAATTCATCGTTATTTAACTTAGTGATCTTCTTTATGGTGCATTCTTCAACTCACAGTTTCCACTACAAAAACGACTAAATCAAAAACGGACAGCGCGTTCATTGTCCGTGTCTTCTACTCAGCGTTGATGTGACAAGCTGAATCTTCTGCGTTAGTTACAAATTTGTCTAATTATTATTACTTATTTTTGTTAGTTTCATTTACGATCGTATCCATTCTTGACCATTAAAATTGAATTTAAAAACAATCGAAAGCCCATCAATCAAATGTCATATTTTTTTAATTTAGTATATTATAATTATCGTGTGAATAAAATGTCCCACTCTAAAATTCCACACCATGCAGGCCTAATTTTTCTTCCAAGTACATTAAAACGGCAATTTCATATTTAAGCCCCATTAAAAATCCTTTGAACGACCAATTAACTCATACGAAGAAAGTTTGAACTGATTTTGAAAACAAAATACGGCTATTTATTGAAAGTACGGCTTCACACATATATTCACCGAGCTACGCGGTATTCAAACGCGGTCACTGCCCATTCTCATCAAGAGTTTCTGGAGAGCTCAAAACGTCAGCGTATCGTAAACGACGATTTATCAATAGCGGTATTTTAAAATTTCATTTGCTTGCCGCCAGAGCAGCATTACATGTAACATGTTACTCGTAAACTAACCTCGCTTGCCCACGTTCTGCAGGAATACCCGGTTAGCCATGGCTTGCCGCTGGTTTGCCTCGCGCATCTGCTTGCGGGCCACCTCCAGCATGAGTCGTTGTCGCAGTACTTCCATCGGGTTGCTGATTGACAGCGACGGCATCTTGCGCTTCGAGCGAGCGCGCCCGTCGCGAAGCTCCACCATTCTCTGCGGAAATCCCAAAACATAAAACCTACGTTTTTCACCATCAAAGAATTAGGAGTTCTGGCTCTTATGTCTCCTTAAGAAACGCGCGAATCGTATCCTTTGTGATGTATAAATTGTCCACTAATAGAATATATAATTATAAAAAAAATATTGGTGGACAATGCACACAACACCATCTAGCCCCAAAGTAATCACAGCTTGTATAGGGTCTTTCATTAAGCGTGTCCTATCTTTAAATTTAAATAAAACAAAGTGTGTGTGATATATTATCGAAATTCTTTATTTATTTGAAAGATGTAGTGATGCCATTATGTGTGGAATATGACATCATTCAAATGTCCGCCACGGCTTCTCTGGGTGGAGCGCATGCGAGATATCCAATTTTCCATGACTTTTGCGCATATATCAGGCTGAATTTGACTTATGGCATAGGTTATGTTGGCTTGAGGGCCGCTGTGATTTGTGGTTTATTCACATAGACCTGCGACTTAAGAAAACCCCACAAGAAAAAGTCTAGCGGGGTTAAGTCACAAGATCTCGGTGGCCAGTTCACATCAGCTCCACGTGAGATGACCATGCCCTCAAATCTCTCATGCAGAATATTCAATGTGGCATGAGCTGTGTGGCACGTAGCGCCGTCTTGTTGAAACCACATGTCGTTGGTGTTCAGATGATCCAGTTCATGCCAAAAAAAGTTGGTAATCATCGACCTATAGCGCTCGCCGTTGACAGTGATGGCCTGGCCAATGTTGTTCTCAAAGAAATATGGCCCGATGACGCCGCCAGCCCAAAACCCATACCAAACTGTAACTTTTTCGGGATGCATTGGACGCTCTTGGATTTCATGTGGATTGGTATCGTCCCAAATTCGAAAATTTTGTTTGTTTACGTACCCATTCATCCAGAAATGGGCCTCATCGCTGAAGATAATTTTTCTGTGAAAATTACGGTCAGTTGCTAACTGCCCCAGTGCCCATTCAGCGAACACACGTCGTTGTCTATGGTCGTTTACCTTCAATTCCTGGGTGAGTTGAATTTTATACGGGTGCAGGCCCAAGTCACGACGCAAAATTCGCCAAGTTGTGGTCTGTGAAAGGCCGAGTTCTTGTGAGCGACGCGAAATCGACTGCCTCGGATTCTCCTGCACACTCTCACGGACAGCGGCGATGTTTTCGGCAGACCTTGCGTTTCGTTGACGTACGGGTGTTGGTCGATCATTTACCGAACCAGTGGACTCAAATTTATCCACCACACGACAAATAGTCCTCTCGGTAGGACGATTATGGCGACCGTAAAATGGGCGAAGCGCGCGGTGCGTTGCCCAAACAGAACACTCATTTTGATAAAACAATTATTATAATTTGCACGTGTTGTTGAATGCTATAGCTATCCATGATGATTTGGCAAAACAGAATGAATAAATTACAACCAATTTGACAGATGTAGCTTCAACAAGATGGCCGCTACCAACTGTCAAAGTTCGGACGTGCCTATTGGAAGACCCTATATTATGGTGATGACTGATAGAATACTTAAATACTTTTAAATACATACTTATGATAATTTATAATACCCAGATATAGAACAAACACCTGTGTTCATCACACAAATGTATATTCTGGGAGGGAATCGAACCCTCAACTTACAGCGCAGAAGGTAGAGCTACTACCAACTGAGCTGACAGGTCAGTCCAACAATTACCGTGATTATGTTGCTACGCCGGACTAACTAACATTTCGTAAAATACAATCTTATTATGTTTACACCAAAGTTTTAATTTGAGTAAGTTATAAATGACAGTTAAAATTGTACCATTATTGAATTGATAAGATTTTCCGCAGTTTTAATCCAATCCACACCAAATAACACGGCATCTAAAATGAGCTATAATACGTCACGTCGATTTAGTACATTTAAGCCGTGTCATTTAAAAATTCAGACTAATTCAGACTGTGGTGAAACAAACAAAACAAACAAAATAAGAACGATCATATATTACGAAACAACAGAATCAATGTGAATTACTTCTTTTGACAAAATGAACGACGCTTTAATCTCTACTAGACCATTAGAAAGGAAGGCTTACTAATGCTCTAGTAGTATAAATGTCTTGGCTAATTGTAATTGTAAAATCGGTAACCTACGTCATTGAAATCGATATGGCTAATTAACAAAATGTTGCGTGGTGGCTATCTATACATTATTTATTGAAAACATCAAATCATTGTCCAGCACAATTTGTTCACACTTCGATCACCCACGGAAAGTTTGTCCATTGAAATGATGAATACAAAGGTGACTCCGCGCTGTAGAGGCTCTCATCTTATGGAAACGCTATTATACCTATTGAATTACTCTACCCTCTTCGTAACTGATAGAAATGGGTGCGATTCATACTTGAACTTGAAAGGGGTAAAATGTTTGTACGGACTATCGACTTTATAAGAGACATCCCACTAAACATCAACGTCGTCATCAATAGAGACGTTATTAGGTAGAGTTTCCTAGAAATTACGAAATAGGAGATTTTAGATTTTAGATTTAGGAGATTGCAAAGTTGTATGGATACTTATTTGTTATTTATGTTTAAATTAACAAACAAATGTAGAGATCATTGATTTTACGTTTAATATTTGTATCTAATAGTTTTTGACTATATGTAGACTAATCATAATAAAATTCGAATTGCCCAAAGCTACAATTATAATGATCTATTCGTAATTCGCAACCAACAATGTCAAAACAACAAATATTAAATGGTTTAAACATCGCGTGACCAAACAGCTGGCTCCTATCTGGCTCAGTGTATTAGCATTGCCATTCAATGGGTAATGCCGCTAGTGTCTTGGGGACACTGCCCTCTGGATCAGATGGGCTATCTATAAATAGTTTTAAGCAGTCCTTAGATAACTGAACTATTTCACATGTATTTTATATTATTCTGTACATATCTGTAATTAATGTATGTACTAATAAAATCACCTAAAACTACGTCTATGTGTATCATTTCTTTGATTATGATCTCTATGATTTCTATGATCATTTTTTGTGTATTTTTTTTTCCGTTAGGTCTGAATCTAATTCTACAACTATTTTATTTTAACCATCTAATATCACAAATTCGTTAACCTATCACTCAAAATAAGCCTTCAAACAAGCCACATTTGAAGGTTTTTATCTGTTAAAGATAAAGTAAGTACCTACCAAGAGGGTTTAAAACGTGATGTAGATGAATAATTAAACCAAACTTAATTTATTGAACCTTTATTATGTGCTTTATGCATAAAGTATATTTGAAACCATCTTAAATAATATAAACTATAAATTACGTACATTAATCACTTGATACATTTATTGAGTATTCGTTTTTAATGGCAAACAAATCAAATTAAATATATAAATTAAATATTTAAAACAAACCATGATGTTTTAAATATTTAACTGTATCTAGATATATTAATTAACATTAGGTAGCTACTTACAAGAACAAATTATTTACTATAGAAGTTGTACTAATTAATTTCTTAGTACCTAATCTAATAATAAAACATGTTTAGGTAGCTATTTTTCTATAAATATTAGAGTGTATTTTACATGTATGACTGAGGTTCATTTTTGCTGTTTTAAGTCTATTTTATTAATTTATTTCTTTAGTATTACTTGTCTGGATGGAACTCCGGACCACTGCTGGTATCCTGTAAATAGAAAACTTTATTAAATAAAATGTACTAACTTCATATGTTTAATGCTTTCAACAATTAATGTATATTATTTTCACTTTTAGTAGACTAGCCAAGTATATTTTAATAATTACGTAAGAACACATTTTTTTTACAAAAACATTGTCTGCACAAATTATTTGCCAGGAAGGAGTAAGAAAGTTACGCACGGAAGTACCCCAAAAATTACTTCACAGTTTAATTTGTGAAGAGCATAGTTTTATCTTTTGTTTAATTAATCTATAAGGTACATAAACAGTACCTAATCTAAGTCTAAGTTGGTTACTACAAGCAGTAAGCGATACTGCCTTTATAATATTATGAATGACTAGCTGTCTCGTTCGAGACTTCCTTCGCGCATTTATAAAAAAAAAGTTATCTCATTGTAAATCTGAACCATTCTCGAATCCATTTGAACACATCCAAAAAAAACATTCAAATCGGTCCAGCCGTTTAGGAGGAGCTCAGTGAAATACACACGTACAGCAGAATCATATATAAAAAGATATAAAAATAGCATGGATCAAATACAAACATTGATCTAAACTGTCAACCTCTTTGGCATTTAGACGGGTTTAATAAATACCTCGTTTGCCAATGTTGTCCAAGAAGTTCCTGTTGGCTGCATACCCAAGCGCCTGTGCCTGCCTCTCCTTCTCCAGGCTGAGCTTCTGACGTAGGACTGACATGGGCAGGTCGATAGACAGGGAAGGCATGCGTCGCTTTGAACGTCCACTGATTGTCTTCGCATCAAGCCACTTACGAATATACGGTTAAGGTTACGAACTCTGAACTCTAATATAAAACCAATACCTCCGGAAAGATATTTGATTATTTACCCTTTACCTACAAACATTATTTCTGTGCTAAAAAAGGTAATGTAAAAAAATCTCAATGGTTGTAGAACCAGCCGCTAGGCGACAAATATTTACATTGTGCATTTATTAAAATTTTTATTTCTAAGAAAATCGCTTTGTCAAAATGAAAACTTGACCCTCTGACTTGAACTACGGAGATTATATTCCTTTAACATTCACACCCGGCATCAAATTATAAGTCCATTGTTAAGGTTAATTCCGGAAACAATCTTTTGGGTCTTAACAGCATTTTTTTTTGCTGAATCAAGAATTACATTTTTAATTTTCGTCACTACTAACTTTAGTTGTGTGACACCGGGTTTAACTTACTGTTAGAAAAGGGCTTTAGTAGTACTAATAAGTAATTCTTGTAAGGTCATATAAAATAAAACAAAATTATTATTACGTTTATTAGATAGAAGCTGAACGAAAAGGGGAAAAACAACGTTTTAATATTCTCAAAAAGCTTTAACAACTTATATTTACAACCTAGCAATAATAATATCTACAATCTTCTAATTTTATATTTAATGAGTTTCAAGTAGGTTGGTACTTAGTTATTAATATATTTTGTTGGATACGCTCTGCTAACATTGTAGAGAATTTTGTTTTTCAGTTGCCGTCGAGGTCACTCCAACTCGCTAAAAAAAGCAATTCATAATCAGTCCAATATCTAGTCAGCATTAATATTCTGCAAGTTTCATGCATAATAAAATAAGCCAACAGTTATCTAGGAGCTTTATATTGAAGTTAAATATATTCATAATAAGTGCAGTCTATTATAAATGAGCTGGCAACTTAATTATTACGCGATGTCTATAAGCTGGCTTAGAATATCATAACGCATGCAGACTAATTATATCAAAAATAACCTATAACTTGGATAAAAATATCAATTTAAGTTACCTACAATAAGTAAGATTAAGAAGAACTTTTAAGATGAATAATTAATCAATTGTTGTCATGCAGTATTAGCACTATTTGCATGTACTAATCCAATGTGTTGAAGACATTAAAGCTACGTCAAAATAGGCTTCACAAAAAAACGATTTGAGCAAGAAAACAACTAAATAGCTCTACATTTATATGTAATTAAATATGTGTTAATCGTAATCGTATTTTCTCCAGAATTTCCTAGTACTGACCTCCTTAACCGATGTGGATTAAATAGTTTCTGTTCTCCCGTGCGACACGTTTTAAATAGTTGAGGTAGACGTTTGATGTTCCACTGCAGCGTTAAAGGAATACGTCCGTCGATCCCCGGTCTATTTGCAACTGAGGTATATTTTTTGACTGTCCTCTCTTCAATGTTTTCGGATATCACCTTCGTGGGTACGCGGGTTTACACACTGTACTGCACACTGTACATTGTATGTACTGTACACTGTATTGCAAACGGTAAACAATCTCGTGACAACAAGTAAACTAGTCTCTAGTTTGACCATTACAATACATCTTTTAAGATGTAGCTGTAACCATTTGCCACAAATTATTAGTGAAACAAAACAGTTATTATTATTTTTATGATGTTCTGGGACGGTCATCAAATGCGAATAACTACCAAAAGAAAGCAGGATAGTATCTTCAATTTATAGGTACCTATATAATATTTACGGACCATACTTCACCGGTTTCTAATCTCTGAGAAACAAAACTCTCAAACTCTCAAATTGAATCAGTAATTTAACTAATTACAGAGGCCTTTTAACTTTGCCTAAAACAAAAAGGTCTCTGAAAATCACAGGTAAATAATAGGCCCGTCAACAAAACTTCCCGAGTAGTCTCGCAGTCTACAAATGATTCGTTCAATTTAATTCAAATTGTATCAGTCAGTCACTGGGAATAATTTACGGCAAACCTATTTCGTTGTACCTATCAATATTATTTTGCGATCTCTTAGGCCTAGCCCGCACTGCTATTTATTCTGCTGCGATTTTTTTCGCACTTTTTTGTGGATCAAGACGTAAGCGGAAAATTCGCATTAACAATTATACACTACAGAATAAACTTCACAATAACGTGGTTTAAGCCGCGCGTATGTTTTTTAGTACGTGCTAAGCCTTAAGTATACAGACGGCTACATACCACTGATAATACAACCCGGGGTTAAAAAGCGATATGATACTTACACATACGGTGTAAGTGTATTCTAAGAAATTATCGGAAACTACAAACGTCTGATTTTGCTACGACGCGTAGCTAGTAGAACAATGCTACGTGCTACACACGTAGCATTGTTCTACTGCTTAGTTTGCGTAGTTCTCCTTTAATTTAGTGTTTGTAAAAATGATATACCGGGCAATTTATAGTCGAGGGGGTTGCCCCAGGGGCCTATTCAGACCCTGGGTGTTAAATCCAACGCATTTTATCATCGAGATAAATAAGAAAAATCTATGCATTTCATAGTCAAAGAGTACCCCTGTTTTACAAAATCTAGGAGCTGGATACAGGTTGCTCGATTTCCGTCCCCCAAACAGTCCTTTACGTAAAGTTTTTGCATGTTGGTAAGTGAAAATTGTAAAAAAAAATGCTGCGAAAATGAGCTGGAACTATTTATTAACCTGTGCAGCTCTTTAAGAAGTTCGTGTAATATCTAATAATCAATGTTAAAGCGTTATATTCGTCACTTTAACCAGTTCTAGAGCGATTTGCAAGTTCGTCATCTAGGGGACTGTTCAGCCACTGACTATGAATTACACTGTTTCTTACTTGTGAGTCACGTGGCATGTCGGAAAGAAGGTAGAACCAGGGAGCTGCGGCGTAGCGTCCTCCCATCGGTTGAACAGCGTACATGCTCTCCTACAGAACAAACACAAATTTATAACGATTATTTTAAAAGGTCTCCAATTGACCCCAACGGGGCTTACCTTGTTAATTAGAACAGTTAACTACGGCTTAAAACTGATGAGTCAGGTCATTTGTCCCAACCCGATTGTAAAACATATATGTATGTACATATACACTTTTGTTGGATCCCATCCATAAACAAGATTTAGTTAAAGTTATTTCGATAAAAATAGTATTTTTTTGTATAAAATTTAGATTAAATAAATAACTAAATAAATATTGATGGACAATGCACACGTCTAGCCTTCTAGCCACCATCTAGCCCCAAACTAAGCATAGCTTTTATGGTGACCAGATGGCTGATAGAATATATATAGATTTTTAAATACATACATAAGATACATTATAGTTATAACACCCAGACACAGAACAAACATCTATGTTCGTCACACAAATGTGTGTCCTGGGCGGGAATCGAACCCTCAACCTACAGCGCAGAAGGCAGAGCAACTACCAACTGAGCTGACAGGGCAGTCAAGATTTTGATTCAGTCAGATTGCGTTATTCATTCCTGGAACTTCCTGCAGATTGTGTTCAAACATATTTAATGCACCTAATAAAAATAGTAAATATCCCTAAGAAACTAGTTTTTAAGTACTGCAGAAAATTTTGAACTGTAGTCTGGCTCTAAGCAATCTGACAGAGTGGCGCTTCTTCTTCTTCTCCGGTAATGGCATGTGTCATAATGATTTGAATTGGCTTTTGAAAATATTAGCCAATATCGAGTGTTTAGATTGTTTATAGTAAAATGTCACGTATGTTGTCTCGTCATTTGTTATTTTATATAAAACTAGCTGACCCGGCAAACGTTTTTTTGCCTTATTGAACATAAAAAAAAAATTTGGGGTGAGCCACACTTAACACTTAATTGTATAAAAATTTGTTATAAACCTATTCTCAGACCTACATATAAAATTTCATCAAAATCGGTCAAGCCGTTTCGGAAGAGTATAAACACGAAAACTGTGATAACAACATCCCTATATATATAAAAATCTTGTTTTATATATAAGGATGGTGGCTTTTCATATAAAATAATTATGCGGATTATTTTTTGTCGAATCACTAAAAAACAAAACATTTATTCCAATTATTCACACCCCGGTGAACACTAGAATTACTCAATAAAATCTCCAAAATAACGAATAAAACCTGAAATAGATCTAGAAACTTAAATAACATAAGAGCGCAATGTTTGCTTCGTATGACCGCCAAAATAATCTCCCGAAATGGCGCTGAGTTGCCTCTCTAGCAATGGCTTACGCTCTGTAGTGTCATTATAATCCACCATCAGCGTATCTGAAAATTATTTCTGGTTTATAAAAATACTCACGTCATCTGGCACCGATGGATCCATCTGAACCATATCCATGTTGATAGAATCGGGTGCGGGCGCGGCTACCACCACCGAGCTGCCGACTACTACCACAGCGCACCACATAGCCCACCACATCTGTAACAAAACAAATAAATATTAAAATCACAATACGCATATGTATATGTATATGTGCTAACTAACCTTCTCTATGGATCTTAGTTATCCGAAATAAAAAGATTTAATTTTGAATTTAAAATTTGAATTTGAATACATAATAATGGTACGTCTTCAGTTAACTAAAAATAAGTCTTAAAAAATCTCATTTGTTTCATTGTTTGGCATTACTGGAACAAATGAAACTATACAAGTCTCATTTATCCCATTACCAAGCTACGTGCGCTTGCTTGTTTAGCAACTTGTACTACTAGGTAAGCAGACTCGCCAAAAGGTTACATAAACATAATACATAATATGCATTTTTTTCGCTTGAATTGCTATGCTTTTTATAGGAATATGTACTAGGTGCACAGAGCCGCCAAGATGTCATTTAAGGCTTGGATTTATTATGTTGACTTTGAACGTAGGGCTATCTATGATAAAAAAGGGCATCTAAATGCCCTTTTTTTATCATAGATATCATAGATAGCCCTACGTTTGACCACGAACTCGCCTGATGTTAAGCGACGATGTGGCCGATGACGGAGCACGCAGGTCTAGAAGATACCTATTTACTCTTGACTTGAAGAGACCCAAATTGGAGTTTTCAGGAAAGACAGACGATGGCAAAGCATTCCAATCCTTGATTCGCGTGAATTTGATTTTACTTAGCTTTTATAGGAATATGTACTAGGATCGCAGAATCGTTAGGAGGTCACCTAAGGTAGGTATATCCTGTACGGCTAAAGTACCAGATAAGCAAGAGCTAACAAAATATTGTTATCCATACTAATATTATAAATTCAAATTCGATTGTTCCAGTAGTGGCAGAATAAATAAGTTTTTTTAGTCTTAATCGTTCAATTAATTGTTTTAAAAATGGGACAAATGGGAATTATCGATTTAAGTGGGTAAGGCAGGTAAGGTAATTTAAATGAAACCCTCTTTCACGAGATAATGTGTTCGAATGTTAAACTTATGTAATTACATCTTAAATCATTAGAAACGCGTAGGTAAAGCGAGGTCAGCTAAACGAAGACTAGGTGACAAGGGTAAAATGTTTTCACCTACAAAATAATGTTGCCATCGAATGCATGAATATTAATATTCTTTGCGGAAACATTTTCTGTGTACGGTGCTCCATATCGGCATGCTCATAGGAGTTTCCTGATTGTGGAATATTTAAATTTTCACTCGCTGTTTATTTTGAACGTTAGAATAAAAAATATATTCAGGCTGTAGAATCGCTTTAGAGATGCTAGCGAGCAGCTTAATTCGACGACAGTTTGATAAGTCAGTGACCGTTATATGAAAATAATAACTATCCTTCCTTCTAAAAAATAAGTTTTCTGATACTCTGAAAAATAGGTGTCTGTTTCAGATATGACCTATTTATTTGACGACCAAAGCCTCAAGACGACCTCTGTGGCGCAGAAGTTGCAGGTCCGATTATTCCGTTCCGATTATACAAACATTTGTCCGCGGGACAAATGTTTGTATAATCTGCAATAATTTGTCTCGGGGCCGTTTGTTTCTATGTATAATATGTATGTATTTACAAAAAAGTTAATACATATAATACATATTATATTATTATATATCATTCATGTGGTACCCATAACACAAGCTCTGCTTACTTTGGGCCAGACGATAGGTACTGTATGAAATGTACGGCATTATTTATTTATTTATTGGATTGGCGTAGCTCAAGAGGACCTAGTAGAATTTTAATTAAGAAAATGCTAATATGTACATTTAACACCGGATGTACGGAAAATATACATATTATCCGTACTCCGTATTTCAATATTGTTTTTGTTTTGATTTTATGTACCTAAAATTTATTTAGTTGTTTTTTTTTAATTATTAGCGCACTCTGTGGTGTCCTATAATAAGAAATACGCATAGACATTTAAACCTCTTTTATAAAATTACCCTCTATCACATTAAACGTGGCGCATTAGTTTTGTATTATTTACGCGCTTTGTCCTTGTCATTCTAAAGTCAAATAATAGAGATAGCAACAGACAATTATGCCTTAGTAATCACGTGTGTGACAACTGTTGGATGCCCTCAAATATCGGTGCCATTATTTATTTATTTATATATTTTTCCTACTACTCATTCGTTGTTCTGTTCCGTGTATTTTTTCTGTTTTAATGGTATTTAGTTTTTATGAACTGGCCACCCGCGATAAAGGCTAGCCGTAGTGCGAGAACCACGAGAAATATTGTATATATGTATTGTATTGTATATATGTATATATTGTATATATGTTCTAAATCCAAGTTTTGGTAAATAATAATAATGCTGGACATTTCACACAGCATCATCTGGCCCCAAAGTAATCAGAGCTTGTGTTATGGGTACCACATGACTGATATACTACTTAAATACGTTTATTTTCTATTTTTTATAAATACATATTATACATAGAAACACCCAGACCCGAGACAAATACTTGCAGATCATACAAACATTTGTCCCGCAGCGAGAATCAAACCCGCAACCTTCTGCGTTTCAGCCGGACCTTAGCCCACTTAAATGTACAGTACCTGGATGAAGGAGCTTTGCTCGGTATAAAACACGTATTAAACGACATTTTCTAAAAATGAATCCTAGCTAGGTCGATTTTGAAAATCTTTGGAGCCGTTTCCGAGATTCAGATTATACATATGTATATTTACATATATACAAGAATTGCTCGTAAGAACATACAATATATTGTGGTCCGCGTAATAGTGCTAGCCTGTATCGCGTGTGGCTAGTTGACAAAAACGAATATAATAAAACCAATTCTATAAAATTTTCGGTTTAGTGATAATTTTTACCTAATTTAATATCAGCGAAAGGTATTTCGTCTCGTCCGTATTTACATAGTGTTTGTAAATAAGTAAGACTTTAATCCATGGCTTTTAAGCCTGGCATAATGTCTTTAAACTAATGAGTAAATCTTCTCATACAGATCCTAGCTTCTCGTTGTTTAAACTAAAATATTAGAGCGTATGTTCGAGTCTATTATTATGCGGTAAATTATACGAAGAACAAATCTGAACAAAATTTACAACTGATACCAATCGCTTCTCATAAATAGAATGTCAAGTATTACAAAGAACAAACTCGAACGTGCGTGTCAAACATTTAAATACGTAGGACGAGACGAAATACCTTTCGCTGATATTCAAATAGGTATTTAATAAATTCTCTAAAATTTTGAGCATGCAAACGAAATAAAGCTGATTACAAAATTTCAGAGGTTAAAAAACAAATGACGGACATTTCACATATCATCTAGTCCGAAAGTAAGCAGAACTTCGTGTAATGGGTTTGATGATTGATTTACCACATGATTGATTGATACTGCTTATACATTTTTTCTTTTCTTTTGTAAATACAAGTACATAGAAAAACACCCAAACCCGAAACAAATACTTAAGACAATACAATTGCTTATGCTTATGATGGCTTATGACCCACTAGCTTCTGCCCGCGGCTTCGCACGCCGTTCTTAAGTTCTGTTGATCCGATCGCTACCAAACATCACGCTAGGCCAATCGGAAGATTTCCTAAAACAAACATCGAAATCGGTCCAGCCGTTTCGGAGTCTATAGGGAACATAAATATAATAATAATAATAATCCCGGACATTTCACACAACGTCATTTGGCCCCAAAGTAAGCAGAGCTTGTGTTATGGGTACCACATGACTGATATACTTATATACCTTTTTTTTTGTAAATACATACATATTATACATAGAAACACCCAGACCCGAGACAAATACTTGCAGATCATACAAACATTGGTCCCGTGGCGGGAATCGAACCCGCAACCATCTGCGTCTCAGCCAGACCTTAGCCCACTGCACCACAGAGGTTGTCAAATACGCACATCATACATCATACATACGCACATCGCCTTTTATAGATCTATATATGTACATTATTTTTCTTGAAGTCAAAAGGTAAACGCACTTGCAAAGAAAATTTGGTACTCGCACTACGTTATCACTAATTCGAATTAAATCTTATTCGGAGACATTTGTATGTTCCATATTTGCGCGTTACTTTTAAATTATTCAATAAAATCCATTAGCGAGTACCTGTAAAAATATTTGACTTCCGCTTCACGATCGAGCTTTCACGATCGGAAGTGCTTAAACTGTTTTAACTAAAGAGCCTAACTTTAGCCGCTACTGAAAACTGACGTAGAACTTAGTTTAAACATTTTAGGTAACTTGAGAAGGCTAGGAACATACCTAAAAGCATGAACATACTTAGGTTAGTTAGATACCCAATACACTCAGTTGAAACTGGAGAATATAACAACCACTTTCCAAAAAACAAGAGTACAAATTGAAGTTTGTTCAGGTTGAGGTAACATTATGAGGGAATCGGCAGCGAATGCCTACATTTCTTCTGTCTGGAATCGATCCCAAAAACACCTCATTTTAAGTCACTTATCCCGCCACGGAGTGCCATTAGCCAAGCTCATTTATCCGTGTATCTGCTCGCTCGTACAACGTAATAACTATCGACTGGCTGAGATACATTTGAGGATTATCCGGCGATTGCGTAAAAGTCTTTGGTTTCGTTTTAAAATATATTTGATAATATCCATCAAAGCATAGCAGGGCCGAGCGCGATGTATTAAAATATAATTACGTTTTAAAAACAAAAAAGACAACCAACTTCATTGAATATTAAAAAAATAACAATAATACAGTTGTATTGAGAACCTCCTCCTTTTTTCAAAGTCGGTTAAATAAGAATCATCGAAATCGGTCGGCGTGATATTGAGTTATTCGTCCATTTGTCCATTTGTCCATTCATACATGATGCAAATTTAAGACATATGGTATTCTCATAGATGCCATTGTCAGAAATTAAAATGGGACCACACGAGAAGCACCAGCTTTCAAATAAAATCAAAATCGGTTCACCCAGTCGAATGTTCTGAGGTAACATACATAAAAAAACAGTCTAATTGAGAACCTCTCCCTTTTTTGAAGTCGGTCAATTAGTAAAATGAATAAAGAACGAGACATGGTGGCAATTCGGTTGGTTCATTTCTAAAATTAGGAATTGTCTAAACTATATTTAGTTAGTCATAGCATTTGTAGAACCTATTCGGTTGGTACCATCTAACTAAATTAGGAACGCTTAATTAAGTTAGGTAAAATTAAATTAGGATAAGTTGGTAGCAGCAGAATACCAAAGGTTAATGTGACAGTTCAAAACCTAATTTTAGCTAAAATTAGTTAGGTTGCCAACAGAATTGAGGTCACTGTAAACTTTACCACAAAATTCAAATTAACTTGCCAAACGATATAAATAAAGTATCTATCTTTGTATATAAAGTGTTTCCAATTTGTCAATGGTTTTGTAGAGACATTTGTCTTACGCTGAAGGGCTTCAACTAGGGTGCTCGCTATTTGTATAGGTTGGCCAACATCTCAACAAACTTTGTTTATGCCCCACCTGTCTTCGAGTGATAAACACTCCACTAAAGACCGCACCTAGAATATAATTACGGTGTATATGTCCGTTCACAATAGCACCGACAACGTACGTGACGCTGCAAAAAATACGAGGTTTTGTACCAGTCTCAACGTAATCGTTGTGTAGTATGGTAATACTTATAATATAAAGTATGTAAATTTAGAGAAACATGAAATTGAAATGCGATGATAATGGATTTTAATCTTAAAATGAATGATTCCTTCAACTATTGAAGTTCGAAGACGTGCTAAGTGCACGAAAGGAGCCTCTGAGGCGCACTTTAAACTTTTCAGCACACTGTTTCGAAAGAACTAGTGACAAAATCAGAAGAACTCGAACACATATACCACACAACAGAATACTTATAAGTACAATTACAGATGGCGGACTCCGCGAAAATATTTATATATTTAGCGACTCTTGCTACGACGCAATAATGTACAATTCAGCTCATACCAACCTAACATAGTATTTACCTACACCGTACCTCTCTTTTTATTACGTAACTATATATCATCTGGCGTGGCACTTCTCTACGAACAATTTAGGTACTTGTAAATAGTTTGGGGTAAAACTTCTGAAACTATCATGGTTTTGAACATAATTTTCACTCAAACGGCGTATTTACCATGATACGTATTACCGTGCGTATTTCCATGTTTTTTTTTCTGCTTCCCGATATTTCGGGAAAAAACTCATATATCAAAATCAAAGTCAAAAGATACTTTATTCAATACAATCACACGGATCACTTTGAAACGTCTTACATACTAGGTGAATTTAGGTGCCAATTCTTTCTAATCCAAGCCCGAGAAGAACTGGCAAGAAACTCGTCTTGGTCCTAGCGCTTTTTTACATGATCCATCTTATAACTACCTTACTACGAAATACTAATACAAGAGAGTTTATACATTTCAAGTGTGTCGGTTAACTGTATGAGGGCAGAGCGATATAAGGCCACGCATTCTTATCAATAATATAGTCATTTAATACTTCGACAGCATCACGACGCTCGGCATTTTTTGAACCGAGTTAAACATTATAAAGGTGCTGTAAAGAAACAGAATACATTGCACGCAACGATGAACGACAGGAGTTTATAAAACGTTTAGCTTTGTAAGACTATTATTGTTAAGCCCAGGTTCCATCAATTCGAAAATGAAAGTTTGCAGTACTACAGGGCACTCAATATCTGGCCGCGGAAGCGTGCGGCCCAACTGGTGCCTACAATAGACCCCGTGGAACGAGCACGCATTGTTCCTAATTCATCCCGTTTTGTTACCAGTATTGCCACTAACTAGCGAGGTAGGTCGATTGTTTTTAAACAGGCAAACAAATGGAAGTTCGACGACGCTATGCAGTCGATAAGTCAATACAATATCTATACTTAATATTATAAAGAGAGAAGATTTCATTGTATGTTTGTTTGTATTTAATAGGCTCCGAAACTACTGGACCGTTTTGAAAAAAAAATTTTACCGTTGGAATGCTACACTATCACCGGGTGGCATAGGCTACTTTTTATCCCGGGAAAATTGGTTTGTCCCGGGAAAAATCTTCAACGATGGCGAAGCGCGGACAGCTAGTAAATTATAAATGTGAAAGTAACTGTGTCTGTCTGTCTGTTTGTTACGTTTTCACGCTAAAACTGCTGAACTGATTTTGATGAATTTTGGTATAGAGATACATTGGAGCTTGGAGACGGACATGGGCTACTTTTTATGTAGGTACCATGCGTGCGAAGCCGCGGGCAGCAGCTAGTAAAATATAAATTGAAACTGGCACCTGTTATCTAGTTTTGGGCGGTAGGTAATACTCGCGTATGTGCAAAACAATGGTTTTACTTCCATGATGAATGTGGATCTATTTTAAGATTCTATTGACATTTACCTATTTAATAGCTTAGTTTAATAGTAGTTAAAAGCTTTATTGTATACTAGCTGACCCGGCAAACGTTGTTTTGCCATGTATGTTATTTTTAGGAAACATTTTTATAGGTAAATATGATGTTTAAAAAATAAGGGTTGATCGTAGAGGGGTGAAAATTTAGGGTTGCATGTATTTTTGTATGATGTATCATAAAAAAATAAAAACAAAAAATTTTGTCTGAAAAATACAAATAAAAAATTAAGGGGTGGACCACCCTTAACATTTAGGGGGATGAAAAATAGATGTTGTTCGATTCTCCCCCCTGACTAATATCCTCGCTAAGGATCACGAAAATCGGTCGAGCCGTTTCGGAGGAGTTCGATTACGCACCCCGTGACAGAAGAATTTTATATATTAGATTTATAACGAACAAGCATCATTCTTCACAATTGAGTTTCATTTCTAGAGGCGTGACGTGTTTCGATATCATAAACATTTTAAAATACGCGGTTGAGTGAATTACATGGCAACGACACGGGCCTCGTAGTCAGTGTTTCCATATTATTAAATTATCGTGTTGGAAGCTCATATTATCGTGTATTTGTCTAAATTAACCATGCAAACACTAAGGGTACCTATATCTTCTAAACAACACACTAGTGTTGTTTAAATCTGTGGCCATCTCTTTTGTTTGACATTATAATGACAAGGACAGAGCTTATTTAGGTGCCACGTTACCTAATAAAGTGATTATAAGAATAAGAGAGTAATCTATCTAGCTATATATATAAAAGGCGATGTGTGTATGTATCTTCCCTATAGTCTCCTAAACGGATGGACCTATTTCTATTATTTTTTTAGGAAATCTTCAGATTGGCCTAGCGGGTGATCCTGTGAAGTTTAGTAGCGATCGGAACAACAGAACTTTTTTTTTATTTTGCATCAATCAAATTTATTATGGATATAGATTGTATATTAGGAACGGACATAGGCTATTTTTTATGTGTGTTATGCGTGCGAAGCCGCGGGCAGAAGCTAGTTTGCTAAAAAAACTCGAATGGATTACTAAAATACACATCAGTTAATGGTGGTAAATATTGGTTTGAAAAATTAAACACTTACCTTCAATTACAACAGACACAAATATTAATTACCGTAAACCGTGTCTTAGCTATAAATAACGTGGTAAGTAGTCTACGTTACTACTTTGGTATAAATGTTCACTTCGCCTCTATAGATGAGAAAATGTAGATGTTTTCAATTGTAGAAACACAGCGAGCTTGTGAAAGGCTTACTGCCAAACTCAGAATCATATCACAATCTGACACTTAATCGTCGGTATCGGTGACAAGGCATGGCTGGCCTTCCTACCTGTCACGGAAGGCTGAGGTATTCGCAAAATTCTTTGTAAGATTCTAGTAAGATTTTTCTTTCAAGTGTTGCAAAATTACAAATGATGCCCTATCAACGTTCTTGTTCCAATTTATTTCTTTTATTATACCATAATGTCCCATATACATAAGTTTGGTGAGGATCTGATGATGGAATATATAATAGAAATCTGAGACTTCGAAACAGATGAAAGCAAACGATTTGGTTTTTATTTAGGAAAACTTAAGGTAATATTTATTTCACTATCTCTCTGTGGTCAAATTGGATCCAAATTCAAATTCCTAAATTCAATCGATCAAAGTGGAATCACTTTGATAACCACTTTTCGTCTTACATGCTTTGAATAGTTTTAAAGATCCCTACAGAACTATCAACGACTCAGAGCTCATGTATTACTATTGCGTTATTGTATTCAAGATCAGTATGGCGATTATGGAACTTTTGACACAACCAATGTCTATTAGATTCGATTAACAATTGGCATAATTTCAATCATAAGTTTGATTGTAATTGGAACCAGTTTTGACAAGATGGATTACTATTATGTACGTTCTATCTCTTCCTTAGACCAATTAAATATATAGACGGAGACATAACTTTTAAAACTATCATGGTTTTGCACATAATTTTCACTCAAAACGGGATATTTACCATGATATATGAGTTTTTCCACCCGCAAAGACTTCAGTTTATCTCGTGATCATGGCGCATGCAACTGTGCCGAAATATCGAGAAGCAGAAAAACTCATATATCATGGTAAATATCCCGTTTTGAGTGAAAATTATAGACGGAGACGTCTAAGAATAACTAAAGTGAAGTCTCAAAACCATGCTCCTCTGTGTAAATACACGCACCCAAACCATGCTCATTGCTCTTAGTATATGCATACATACATGTACTATTAAGTATTATGTCATGTCGTGGTCTGTAAAACATATTACAAAAAAAAAACATTCCAAAAAATGTGGCAAAAAAGTGGCAAAAAAGTGTCACAGAATCACTGAAAATAACACCATTTATTTCATATAAATATAAAAGCAAAGAGCACGATTTCGGTGTATGTGTGTGCGTGGGTGCGGGTATTTTACACACAGGAGCACGGTTTTGAGACTTTATTTTGGTTGATTGTGGCGCTCCGTCTACATATTTATTTGATCTGAGGATTCTATTCATATGACAGCATGTGTTACAATCAACATCAACCTTGCGTAATACCAATTCATCAATAATAACTGAAAGCGATTAGTATCAAAGTTTTGATAGTATCAGAATTCCATAATCGCCCACAGATCACCGGCTTTAAAGATACCCCAACTCTTCGCCGAAAAATATGCAATCGAGGTTGTAAATTTTTGATAAATTTGAAATAAGTTTTCAGTTGTTTGTTCAAATTACGATTACAATCGGTTGGATAAACGAGTACTTTACCCAAATCATGCTATCAATATTCATAAATGCAATAGAACGTTTTCAAAATTATTACACGGCGTCTGGTAGACGTCGCGTAACCCAAGAGCTGGCATCTATCTGACCCTGCTGCCAGTGAATGTAATAGCTGACAGTCAGTGTTCTTAGCCAATATTATCGCTAAGCTAATGTCTAATCTAGAGTTTTATGCTGTTACCATTAACATTATACAGTGTACGTGTGATTGTACGTGTGTTCAGGTTTATTAAATAAATGCTATATCTATCTATCAGTATCTTGGGAACGCTGGCATGGATGGATGGCAGTTGGATCAGTTGGGCTATCTATAAGTCATATCCTTAGATCAGTGGTTCCCAAAGTTAACTTGACCGCGGCTCACAAAAAGTACCAAAGTGCTGAGCAGTTGGAACTGTGCTTTTCATGATGGAAAAAGGGGCATAACTATTTGAACTACTGGTCGCCCACTTGTCAAAATTCCATAATTAATGAAAATAAAAAATTAAAATAGCATTCTGCACTCCTTCCCTATATAATAAACTATAAGTGTGCGAAATTTCATACTCCTCCGTCCGGGCAATTTTCGTAAAAAGGGGTACAAAATTTTTGCTTCACGTATGAATGTTTTCCAACACGAAAAAACAACATTCAGTTTCGATAAAAAGTGTAAATATTTAAATGCAAGATGTGCTATTTTTTACTGAGAAGGATACATTTGTTTCCTATTTTTAGGGTTCCGTACCTCGAAAGGAAAAAAACGGAACCCTTATAGGATCACTTTGTTGTCCGTCCGTCCGTCTGTCCGTTCGTCCGTCCGTCCGTCCGTTCGTCTGTCTGTCAAGACCCTTTTTCTCAAGAACGCGTAAAGGTATCAAACTGAAATTTATATCAAATACTCAGGTCTACTGTCCCTTAAAGCTGTGAAAAAATCAAACTTCTAAGCCAACGCAATCAAAAGATACAGCCGTTTATGCCGCAAACTTCCGCAAATTTTCGACACTCGCAAGGGAATCAAAACCTACAGGGTACTTCCCGTGAACTCAGAATCTTGAAATTTGTACGAAGCAACGTCTTATAGCACAGATAAAGGAAAAATTGCGAAACCCATAAATTTTAAATTACATCATATAAAAAATATTTTTAATAATTTTAAACTTACTACCCCTTTCTTGATCTAGCATAACTATGACTCGATTGTCGTGATGGGTGAACTTTAACTTATATACCTACAGGTTTAATACCTACGGAACCCACGGTGCGCGAGTCCGACTCGCACATGGCCGGTTTTTTTTTGTCTTAGCATCAATTTAAATTTTAGTTACTTTTAGTGTTTGATACTTCCACATTATTTCGGTATTTAATTTTATTATCAACCATAGCTGAAAATTCCGCCTTACATAGGCATGAGGTATTGAAGGGAAGGAGGACTTTCATAGCATCATCAATGTTTGAACATTTTCAAGGCCCACCCAATATTCGCTCGCGAATCACAAGTGGGTCGCGAGCCACACTTTGTGTACCACTGCCTTAGATAGCTCAACTGTTTTGTTCAACATCGTTTCCTTAGATAGCTCAACTGTTTTGTTCAACATCGTTTCCTTAGATAACTCAACTGTTTTGTTCTACATCGTTTCCTTAGATAACTCAACTGTTTTGTTCAACATCGTTTCCTTAGATAGCTCAACTGTTTTGTTCAACATCGTTTCCTTAGATAACTCAACTGTTTTGTTCAACATCGTTTCCTTAGATAACTCAACTGTTTTGTTCAACATCGTTTCCTTCGATAACTCAACTGTTTCACATGAATTTTTAACCGACTTAAAAAACGGTTTCAATTTTTATTGGATATTTGTTACCTCATATCTGCGTCATTTATGAACTGATTAAGAAAAATATTTTTTATGTGAATGAATATATAAAAATGTATATATTAGCCCGATTGGCCCATAAAAATGTCATCAAAATAGTAGTTAAAGTTAAAAGTAAATATAGTAATAGTTTGGTAGTTAGACAAAATATGTATTTCATCTAAGTAAACGAAATTTCGTATTTTTAGTTTTTAAAACGTTTTAATATTATTCTGTTCATTTCTGTAAGTAACGATGTATAAGAAGTTAGCGAGTAGGTACGTGTACGGATATCGTGTGAGAAGTCATTATGAGGAAATTGAAACTATTTGAACACGCCGGCAAACAATGACCAGTGCATAATGATCTCAGCGATTGCAACAAGTGCCAGTGGATCGGATATGTGCTATGTGGTCGTGTGGGCTGACCACATCATACAGGAAGTGCGCTTTGTTACTTCCGCTCTAAACTGTGCGATGTGGTATAGCTACTTGATAGTTTTCTTCATACTTCACCATAGACCATGCACGTATCGATCAGCTGAGCGGGTGAATGGACGATTCCAATCACCCATGTTTATTATTGCTTGAGTGACCAATAAATTAGTCCCCTTGATTTATTTGACCCACATCATACCTCGTTTGGTGCTTAGCTAACTAATAACTAACTTACTTTTACTTAATAAAAGGAAAAACCCGTAGTAGTAGTCCTGCTTACCATTTTTGTATTGGGATTGTATGCAATTGACCTGTAACAAACAAATATTCAAATTAACCGTGATGTTAAACTCTACATATCACTCACATACCTATATAACAACATTTAGGTACATAAACTAACTGGCCTACCAGCTCAGTTGGTAGTAGCTCTGCCTTCTATGTACAATGAGGGTTCGATTCTCTCCCAAAATAAACATTTGTGTGATGAACACAGGCGTCTGTTCTGTGTCTGGGTATTATAAAGTATCATAAGTATGTATTTAAAAATATTTAAGTAGTCTATCAGTCATCTGGTCACCATAATACAAGCTATGCATAGTTTGGGGCTAGATGGTCTTCTGTACATTGTCCACCAATATTTATTTAATAATAAACTATGATCAATAACAGTTGTGCCTCAGTCTTAGCCTTCTTTTTCTTTTATGTCACTAGTTCTTTCGAACCAGTGTGGTTTTCATTCAACGTTTGAGAGTTCTGAGTTCTGACCCTTAAAGTAATTGAACGATACAACACTTTTATTTAAAACATCACGATTTTAGACTGCTAGATATAGAGATTTTGCTGATTCACTCTAACTAAATCTTTATCCACCGAAAAAACATAGGTATCTAAACAGCAAAACCTGTCAAATGAAATACAATTAAAATGCAGAAACTTATCGACCTTTACCCATGGCCCTTTAAAATAAAATGGAAGCCGTTCATTCTCCATTTCATTAATGCCAGAATTCGTAGGTTGAATAAGTTACATTTTATTCGCTAGCCGAAACCAAATTCGTGCAAGAGCAAACATTCACATGACCAAAGTAAATAGACGAGTAATATTTTCAAAAGGCTTTCGTGCAAATTCGGGGAGCTTGTTTATGTTTCTAAAGATTTCCGCTGTAAGATTACAATGTGAGTGTGGTTGGAGCAGGCCTTTTGAGATACCTATAAAAGATACTTCGCTACGGTTTGTAAGAGTTCGAAAAACCTAGAGTGTGTCGGTGATACTCGTAATGTGGTATAAGTTTGTTTAATTCAAGCTACATTACCGAAAGATATACGAACTGGATGCTTTCAGAGTGGTTTTGATCTATCTATACTATATATCTATCATATACTTTCCTATGAAATCTTATGATACATAAAACTCGTACCTACAATTTATGCGTCCTTATATCAGAGACGCAGATTCTGGTGCTACCTCATTACATAAATTCCATATGAGAACTAAAAATGTATTTCCACGTAGATAGGATACGTATTTTGTTTCCGAAACACGCAGGCACTTTCCCTTTGATGAGAGAGAGCCAGAAATAGTTTACTGAAGTTTATTACTGCGAGAATTTGTTTGTTCAAATATGCTTTGTGAATGAATTGTAATAATTCATATTTAATTTCAAAGGATAAAATTAATCTTTGTGGTCTAAACTTTTTAAACTAGACACTTTTATTCAATTTAACTTGTTTGTTGATACTGTATTGTTTTTCACCGTTAAGACTTATGATGTGTAACATCATTCCGCGCGCTTTCCAACAATATGGGAGTGATTTCGTAAAACGGGACGGAAGTGTGTAACAGGAAGCCGGGAAATCGTGCGTTTTTTTTGACCAATGAGCGTGCGCGGTGGTAGAGATGGCAGTCAAATTGTACCAACCCATTTCCGAGAGGTTGGTACTGTCAGCCTACAGTATGTGCGTGTGTGTGACGAGTAAGAGAAAGGAAAGTAGAGAAGGAGAACGCATCGGCTGCGCGCTTAACCTACAGTGTTCTTTGTGTGTTATTATATAATCTAATTCAGGATATAATGTTAATGTTGCTTATCACCAAGGTAAGATGTCGGGTGTTACATTATTATAATGCGAATACAGTAAGGATCGCTCGTTTTTTTTTAATGGAATATCTTTACCAAAATTGGGAGTCCTCTGAAGGTCTCTACCAAGTGCTCTTTTTTTAATTATCATAACGTCTGATTAATTGTAATATAAGATAGTAAATTAGTAGCTGTACTCGTAGCACAACGCCGATAAGTCAAAGTAATTCAATATTCTGAAGCACCATTGTTCCTATAATCATGTTCTGATGGAGCTCACTCGAGCTGATTGCATTTACACATGACACTTCAATAATTATGCGTGCACGTAATTGACATACGCGATGACGTATTTATGATAATTGAGGTTCTCCGCGCATAACTATGACAAGTATATGATTATATGACAGTGACAGTGACAGCAGGAGTCGGGACCAAAGTATACACAAATCCTAATAGCTTAACCCATGTCAAGGAGTGGAGACACGAGCACTCCTAAAACCTCTTGGAACCATTAGTGAAAAGCAGTGGAGACCGAAACCAATAAATAAACAAACAAAAATTAATAATAAGTCTAATGAACGAATACAATGTCCAGTGTGTACTAAAGCTCAACTTTACTATCTATGCGGACATTTATAACTAAACACGATCATAATGTAAATAAGGCATGAAGATACACTGTGTTTATGTTCGGAACGATAAAAAAGTTAAATTGTATATGTAAATGCACAGAAAACCGCTTTAGAAGTAAAAACTCATCTAACTCCGAGCCAAGGTAGTAAAGGGCAAACTTTAGCATTGACATTGGTTAATTTTGGTTGTAAAAAATGGAGATGATACGGCGAATACAGTTTCTGGAAGTGATCTAGCAGTAAGTTGACCATAGCGCTGGTCGCTATATCATGGTTGAACAAAGTCCGAAAATAGTTTCCTAATGTAAAATTTAGTCTAATCAAGCACAGTGTATTAATTTTTGTTTATTTATTGCTTTACGGGAAAACAATAGCACAAAAACAGTTATTATAAAATTTGTTGAAAACTTAAAGGCTCTATCATCATCATTTCAGCCCGATTGCACCCACTGCTAGGTATAGGCCTCCTCTTTATTATGCCACTCTTTCCGATCCCTAGCAAGTTTCATCCAATGGTTCCCGACAACGCTGACTATATCGTTCAACCATCGACGAAAGGCTATATATTAAATTTATTCAAAGGCTATATATTAAATTTATTTTATACCAGCGACCCGCCCCAGCTTTGCACGGGTACAATACTGTAGTACATTATTTAGATCTATTTCGTAGGGTTCAGCCAGCGTTTACAATGTAATCGCAAAAAAATGTTTATCAGTGATTCTCTACTATAATATGCATGTATTATACATATAAACCTCTATATATTAAAAAAACCACATCAAAATCCGTCGCGTAGAAGATCTAAGCATACATAGGGCCAGACAAACTTTGTTTTATACTATGTAGTGACAATAGTCGCAAAAACCTTAGCTTTATTCAATAAGTAACAATACAGTATCATCCCAAGTAATCAGTAATAATTAATTGCTGACGTGCTTAGACTCAAGTAGGAGTACAATAGACTCTCCTAATTTGCGGTACGTGCCTATCTACTATAGATAGACCATCTGTACAATTATTATAGTTCAAACCAATTAAATAAATACAGCTACTACATCTACACTATATTATAAAGAGGTAAAGGCTGAGTTCAGTTAGTATGTATGTTGTATGTTTGTTGGAGCATAACTTTCGAACTACCGATCCGATCTGCACGAAATTTGGTTGGTCAATAGGTTGTACTTGAGATATTGCTTTATAATAATAATAATAATAATAATAATAATGCCGGACATTTCACACAGCATCAAAGGGTCTCAAAGTAAGCTGAGCTTGTGTTATGGGAACCACATGACTGATATACTACTTATATATTTTTTCTGTAAATACATACATATTCTACATAGAAACACCAATAAACATATAAGACTGATATTTAGATAATAATATTTCGTAAACCACCATTTTTCCTAAATAAATAAATTCAATCAAATAACTACCAAATATTATAATGTTAACTAACCAATTTCTTGTATTATGTATCAGGATAATATTTGAAAAAAATACATTTAGACTAAATAATATGATACTATTTTGTAAACATAAAAGTATATTCATCCTCTTTAGAATAATCTATCCGGCCGGTTTTTCTCGGGCTTGGGTTAGGAGGAGTTGGCACCTAAATGCTCCTAGTATGTAAGACGTTTCAAAGTGATCCCTGTGATTGTTTTGAATAAAGTATCTTTTAACTTTGACTTTGACTACTACGGGTTCTTCCTATCACTACATAGTAGAAAACAAAGTCGCTTTCCGCTGTCTGTCTGTCCCTATGTATGCTTAGATTTTTAAAACTACGCAACGGATTTTGATGCGGTTTTTTTTAATAAATAGAATGATTTAAGAGGAAGGTTTATATATGTATAAAACGTGCATAATATAGTAGAGAAACACTGATAATTTTAGAGGTTTCTAATGTGATGTCGTAAATAAACTCATTTTTTTGCGCTTACATTGCAAACACTGGCTGAACCCGACGAGATAGATCAAAATAATTTACTACAGTATTGCACACCTTAAAAAGGTCTACAAAAAAGTCCGCATTGGTATATGTCTATCTCTTAGGTTATGTTATTCTCTTAGATAACGTTGTACATTCTGTAGTATATTTAGTATCAGCATTGAACCCGTGCGAAGCCGGGGCGGGTCGCTAGTTCTTAATAAAAGAAAGTTAGTTACTAGTTAGCTAAGTAACAAACTAGGTACGATGTGGGTCAATTAAATCTGTCTGACTTTCACTAATCTGGGGCAAGCAAAATTATACAAATTTCACCTATCTAGTAACCCATACTAACTATAGTCAGCGCGGGCTATGTGCAGTAACTAATTAATAGTACAAGTATCCCCAAAATTAGCTCGTTGATCCAAAATAGATAACAAATTCTGTAGTTAATATGTCAAAGGTGGCCTAAATTGGGAAAGCACGAAGCGCCGCTTTTGTGAAGCATTGACTTTGTCGCTCACAAATTCCGGACTATTATAACACATACGCAACATTATTTGCGCTGCAAATTATGAAATATTTACGTTGAACTTCAAAAAGCAGATTTTCGCTAAATAATGTTTATCTAAAGATACTTTTAGTTAGTAGCTTACTCGTGCGTAGTTACGTCCTACGTATATGTATATTATTTGCATAAAACATAGGAACGATAGATATAATAATGTGTGTGATGCGTTGGCTAACGACTACGCCTACAAAGCTACATAAATGTCGACATCCGCTAATCATATATGTCTGTTGCATTACTCTACCAATATTGGTACCACTCGTATAACATTCATTCATGCATGTTTTTGCTCATCAAATGCATCGTATATATGATACCTTCCTACCTATGATTACATCTCTTTACAGCTTATTTCATTTTCCAATACTGCCATCAACATTTTGAAGTGAATTGGTAATTACATTCATTCATGCGTGTTTTGCTCATCAAATGTTTCGTTGGCATATATCACACCTGATTATTTCTCTCTACAGCTTATTCCAATTTCAAATACTTATGCTTATTGTTAACGGACTTGAAAAGAGGTTTTTTATTTTTTATGTTTGTTACCTAATAACTCCGTCATTTATGCACCGATTTGAAATTTCATCAAAATCGGTTGGGTTGTTTGGTATTTAAATCAAAATATCTGGAAATAATATGTCATCCTAGGAAACGAAATTCCGTATTTTGCTTTCCTGTGACTTTCGAAAAATGATAATTTACTAAAAAGCTAAAAATAAAAACTTTTTTAACGGATCAAAGACCTAAGAAACTAGATATCTGTCTACCAAGCCTGGGGATTGCAGTCGTGAGCTTTTTTTGTGTTTTTTTATTATTTCCACTGATTCTACCGATTCTATCGATAATGTTGCTCACGCTCATATTTGATTTGGATGGTGGCAGCAATGAAGAAGAACGAGAAACTCAGAACTTCTAAACAATACGAGGGTATACCGGTTGCTTGGTTTAAGTAATTGAGGCTTCTCTGCAGATTAATTCGGTAGACAATAATAGAACCAAAGTTTTACCAAAGATAGGGAACTTCTTCAACAATCGATTTCTGAGTATGTACGAGTCAGTTGAGATAACACAGTAGAATAACAAAGGCAGCAAAAAGCAGTACTATTATTTATGTGGTAGTATGTAAGACCTACGCAATAATAGGTACCTATTTATTATTTATATTTTTATCGTTTACAAAATTCAAATGCGGCAAGAAAATCAAAGGAATTTCTTGAACTATTGTAACCACGTTAATCTCGATTTTTTATTTCTATCAAATTTCTAAATTTATACTCAATATTTTACCTTTTTGTAATATCTTTACTAAATTGTTATGATAAGGTAAGTATTATAATATATTTGGCGCAAAATTTTGAATGATGATAAAAACCGATGGCCGATACCCGCGTGAAAACAGTTAAAATTTATTTATTTACTAGCTGGAACGCCGGTGACTTTGTCCGCACTTTTACACGCCTGTACTTAACTATAATAGTTAGACTTATAACCTTTTTTGTAATAATGAGTACTAAAAATATGTGGAATATTATTTGATGTATCATCAATACTTTTCACTGCGCACGCCAAATAATGTCTTTTATAGGAAAAGTTTTGATATCTTGGGTTACATTATTGCAATTTTCGTAAGGATGTCTAAATGTTTTGAAAATAATATACAGCTAATATTACTAGCTGAACAGAATGTTTAAAATCAGTTAAGCAGTTTTTGAATTTATCCATTAAATTAAGTCTCCGTTTCAGCTTAGGCAAAAATGCTTTCGAATGTCCGGATGTTCGGATGAAATTTTGTGTGTAGGTTCTATAACTATATAGATTTTTTTTGTCGATTCAGTTTTTGGAATTTTTTCAAAATGGCGAAGATATGGGGGTTGAAAACGTAAAAAAATCTAAAAATGTTCGCGAGCTCTACAGCTCACAGAGACACTAGTATAAAAATGTTTAGGTGTATAAAATAGGTTGATAGGCCAAACTATGATGAATGCCCAGTAAAGATAGCATCAAGAAAATTAACGGTACCTTCTTCATACCCATCTTCTTACCTAAGCAACTACCAAATGTTTGTTAATTAATTAGTTGAGTAAACATTTTCCATAACAAGTTTGGGGTCGCATAGTTTTGGGTTTACGTTGAAGGATACTTTGGCTAAAGTATTTCCATTTTAATATGATGTAACATGACTTAGGACAACCAGTAGTTGACCAAGTAGCTAAAATTTCCATATACCACACTTCAATGTCCGTGCGTGCGTACGGACGCGTTTTAATCGTGATTTAAACTGCACTATTCTAAAGTATACTCAGAAGTTTTTAATTTACAACGCGGCTTTTTCTGCTAAAGCGTGCGCCTAGGTCTGAATCCATGTTTCACAGAATAGCACAAAAAAAATGCGGGTTAGACTTAAAGGTACCTCAAAGGGGTCACCATTATCAAAGATACATCCAAACATATACTTATAATATACACATAAATATAAATAAATAAATAAATAAATATTGCTGGACAATGCACACAACACCATCTACACCCAAACTAAGCATAGCTTGTATTATGGTGACTAGATGACTGATAGAATACTTATATATTTTTAAATGCATACTTATGATACTTTATAACACCCAGACACAGAACAAACACCTATTCACATATACACATATATGTTTATCCTGGGAGGGAATCGAACCCTCAACTAACAGTGCAGAAGGCAGAGCTACAACCAACTGAGCTGACAGGCCAGTCAATATGCTACTTAACTTTACGATTTCGGATGTGAAATTATGAAAAGCAGTCACTTGGAACTCTTTGATAGTTAAAAACCTATTTCGTGCGAGTGCTTGAATGTATTTTTATCGCAAATGAGTTTTCAAAATTGGGATCACGGATTGATCGGAAAACATTTCCAACATCGCTCTTTACAGAAAGTGTGATATTGGTATTGAAGCAAGCGAGCCGAGTCAAATGCAAAGATAAGTAAGTATTTACTACGTAAATATGCGTCATTGTGCTACCGTCTCTGTATTCACTAATCTCTGTCCGGGCTGTACCTGACATCCCAAGGGGAAAAAATGCGATGCAAGGTTATTACGTAGTTCATGGTATTCTTGGAACACTGCTTACATAGGCACAGCTCAATACGGCTGTATAAATATATATACATATTTTTATATCTACATATTTTTATATCTACATTGAAACGTACAAAATACAGCAATATACTTACAGATAATTCCCAGTAAAACAAAATACATGGGAACCAGTTGAGCTGATCTATGGACTGTTCAAAACGATCTATAGATAGCTCAACTAATCCAGTTCTCTCCCTAATTTCTGCGGCCAGAGTTTTGGTAGTGATCTGGATTAGTTGCCACGTTGAATGGCAACTCTAATATGCTGGGTCAGATTGGAGCCAGCTCTTGAGTCACCAGATGTTACCAGACGCCTTAAAATAATATTAAAAATTGCATTGCATCATTGATAAATGATTACCCTGAATTTATAATCTCGATCGAAATATTACTATCAATTATTAATCCTCATAGAGTTTAAATCGAGCCAATAATCAAAAATACAATGTACTAATTGTAACATATGAGCTGTTTGTCGTTGAGAAATTTTGTAGAGTATCTTCATTGACCACTGAGTGATACCTAAATAGATATCCCGTTACGATTTCCAATGCGTCTGCTTTCATCAGTTTCGAAGTTTCAGATTTCTATTGTGTATTTCATCATCAGATCATCATCAAACTTATATATGACTTATGGAAGATGCGCATAATAGAACAAAATATATACAAAATATTAAATAGATTTTTTATAAAAAAAAATCTCGATTTTATTGTTGAAGATTGTTAAAAAAAGCATTGAGCATGGTTGAAAGACGTACGTTTATCTCATAAATTTTAATATTAAGCTATTCTCATGTAAGTATATTATGTAATTCTTAATGAGAAAATAATGATTCTTAGACCAGATTGAAACGCTGACGTAGCAAGTGGATGCATATTCAAACGTAGAGTAGAAAATAGAAGAAAGCGTGATTTCAGAGCTGATGTGGCTGATGTACAGTGTATGGTACTTATCGCGTACTACTCAACTGTCAAGCGCGATAACAAAATGTTCGTTGTCCGTGTTTTATTCTCGTCGCTGCATTTTTGTGTACAAAGCGAATTTCATTACACTGGTCTCGTAGCAAAGTCGTAGCTCATGTCGTAGCGCTATCTCGTAGCTCGTAGCAAACTAACTTCCCGTGTGGCGAACGCTTACACATCAGCGCACTCTTTAGTTCTACGTAGCTGTCACCTTACACATGGAGCGTGTTGCTTGTGTGTGCATGTAGCTAGAACGTAACATCCATCAGCTCCGAAAATACTCAATTTCAGTGTTCAAGAAATACTAGGGAAATAGATAGGTGCCGCTAAACAGTTTGTCCTGCTCGTAAAATGCTGTAGAAAAAAGAAACATTAGCGTTTAAAGCTTCATCAAAATGCTTATAATCGTTTCCTGGTTGCGAGATTTTTGTATTCCTTTAACTCTACGTAATATAATATGCTACTTTCAAAAATATATAAGGGCTTGATTAGACGGTTTAAGATTTACGTTCAAACTCGCTTAGAAAGCTTTTATCAAACATAATACATATTTCTACGTATTATTCTATAGTAGTTTTTTCTAAAAATAAAGGCTCGTTTAGACTGTTCAAACTCGTGGGCGTATGACGCGATAATCCCTTTGACAATCGCGTCATAGAAGCGAGCTCAAATGCTATTTTCAAGCCATCAACTTATTTCATGTCAATTGCGTATCACTGTCCTCCGCATTTTCAATTTATTTTTCGAACACGAATTAATGAAAAATAGATTTTGAAGATACAGAGCTTTCCGAACCGAATATGTTTTCAATCAAGTCTCCATTGTACTCTATCATATCATTGGATTCACAGCCAGCCAGCGTGTTGTTTACGTGTTAGTATAATTTTCTTTTTGACTGTAGGTTGTGTGTGCTGCCCGGGTTACACTGAATTCAGTGAGTTGCGTAAATTTTGACAATCAAAGGTTGCTACTAAGGTTGCCAAAATTAACTAGCATGTTGGCTTAACTAATGATCAAACACGGGACCTACGACACGCTCCGTACACAATCGGTTGATTAATCAAGAGTTCGGAAAGTTTCTTAGATAGTTCGCCATGAATCACATTAATATTATCATTTTCACACAGAGGTAGTCAAAACATATAGTCTAATTTTAATCAACATACCACACGCGCAAAGCTGCAGGCAGCAGTTATTACTAAACTTCAGTCAAAAATTTAATGCTCGTTAAAAAGCTTTCAACTTCATACCTATCTCTCAATGTACATATTTACTAATGACTAACCCAAAATGTACTTCACAAAAAATCTCTTACCTCTGTTAAAAAGTTTAAATTCATCGGATTCTTTTTTTTTATCCATGTTCACCGATTTGGAATTTTTTTTTTGTTCGCCTTTAAAACTTTCGTGAGTTGTACTTTGCATTTTGATAAACACGGGCTTACTCACGTATTATTTGGTCGATGGAGGCACCGACACTGTTTCGATTCATCTAGAGAATCTTCATCAAGAATTCTAGATGAAATTCTAGACGAATCGAAACAGTGTCGGTGCCTCCATCGACAAAATAATACGTGAGTAAAGCCCTCGTTTATCAAAATGTAATTCTTTTTTTGTTTCAAAGACTTATACTATACTTCCCAACTGTCTATACTAGAAATTGTACTTATGTATTATGTGTTACGAAATAAAGAAGTTATGATATTGAGGCAGAAGTTTATAGAATCATAATCGTTTTGCGCTATCGTTAAATACAGTCGCATTTTTCATGTGGCAGTAAAACTTGTACCTTATAGTCATTAATTGGAAATGACGCGTACTTTGTTTAGGCGTGAACAAGTTAAAGCTAAGCGATATCGTAATTAATCCTCAATTAATCACCTGAAGCCATTTGTTCAATAACTCCTAACGAGGAACAGAATACCAAAGAGTTAGTGCGGAGGCTTTAATGGAAGATATGGAGCAGGAGGGATACCGATTGGCTTCTTTGTCTTTCCCACTGGTACTTGACTTACTGAGAAATCATTGTATCTATATTTCAATGAGTCACTTCTATATTTTTAACCGACTTAAAAAAATGAGAAGGTTCTCAATTCGACTGTATTTTTTTATGTTTGTTAACGCATAACTCCGTCATTTATGAAACGATTTGAAAAAAATCGGATTTTATGTGAAAGGTTCCCGATTAGTCCCATGGAAATTTCATAAAAATCGGTTCAGTAGTTACGTTTTTAAATAAAACAAACTGAAAAAAATATGTCATTCACTTGGATGAAACGAAGTTTTGATATTTTGCTTTTAAGTTTTTTTAACCGATTTCATCAAAAAGGAGGAGGTTCTCAATTCGACGGAATCTTTTTTTTTATGTATGTTTACCGAAACGCCGATTTGGAAAATTCTTTTTTTGTTTAAAAGGGTGGTGGTGGTCTTCACAGGTGGTCCCATTTAAATTTTATCGAAATCGGTCGAGCTGAAAAATCAACAAAAATTTAAAAATTGTTTACATCGATGATACAATTTTAATTTACTCCGATACCTCGCTGTCTCAGTGCGTTTATTTGGCCTACCCATATTATATATGTATATACAAAATACGTCTACTTTCCACTAAAAATGTATTATAAGCTCATTCAATGAAGTCGGTTTTCTTTTTAGTTTTTAAAACGTAATTATCTACTAGAAAATATAGAAGTGCAGTACCTTAGTTTGTTATGTTTTTTTTATAAACACGCTTTACCAACGTAAAGAAAATGGTAGATACCTATTAGTGCTTTCTTTGTATACCTCGTATTGTTACCTTACTTATTTTCGGTACATTTTATTCTAAGTACACTTACATTCGCTTCATTTCAGTTTCTTGTAAACAAAAATGAAGCTGGAGCCACGGGAGCCTGTATGGAATTGCTTTGGTACTTTATCCGGGCATTTAACTTTTCGGGTGGTTTCGAATAAATCAGCCCCGGACTTGGATTGATTAAAGTCTGATGACTAGCTGAAGGGTGATTAATAGGGTTCTATGTTCGACTTCTGGATAAAAGCATTATGATTCATATACAAGTTTACCATAATATATAACCAAGTGAGATAAAACTCACTCTACACTCTCTACACATGTTATAATTGTTTGATATCTTGGGTTACATTATTCAAATCTTCGTAGGGATCTTTGATATTTTTGAAAAAAAGTACTACCCATGTTAATCGCTGATTAACCTATAGAAAAACCCAGCATTCTATAGGTGAAAGAGTTTTTAAAATCAGTTTAGTCGTTTTTTGGGTTTATCCATTACAATCAAACATACAAAACATAAAACTTAAAAATTTAATCTTTTCTCATTATACTCGTAAAGTTTAAAAATATTTAATATTCGTTTTTCAGCGTATTAGCATTGTCATTCAACGTGGCAATGCCGCCAGTGTCTTGGGAGCGTTGCCCTGGGGCAGTGATCTGGATCAGTTGAGCTATCTATAGATCGTTTTAAACGGTCCTTAGATAGCTCAACTGTTTCACATGTATTTTAAATTATTGAATATCATTCTGTACATTTCTGTAATTATATATATAAATTAAAAAAAACGATTTTACGAGGTTTTTTACGTGCGCTATGGCGTTGTAATGAATTACAGTATAAATAATCCTAGCTTAATTAAATGAGATTCTAATTAATGAAAACTAAATAACATGAACCTTAAAAGAACGGTTACCTATTATAGTACCTACACTCAAAATATTGTCTAATTTATCTCTAGAGATAGACTTCGCCGTGTGCTAAACTAAACTTACGTACCTAAATAATACGTCATATGTTGTAGAGGAGGGTATAACGAGACCCTTGTCTTTTACCATTTCCATATGTTTACATGCTGTTGTCACAGCAGCAGCATTACTATGTTAATTTTATAGTAACGTTCAAAAAGACGGGTAAAAGTACAAATTATCCGAGCTAGGGTCTCGATTATGGTGTCGATGTCGTCATGTTTATTAAACCCACAGAAACGCGTTTGTATAATTCTGGCGTTTTGTTCACATTCAGCGAGAGCCCGTACGAACGAGTTCGGGTGAATGACAACTTGTTGCTGGGAAGATAAAATGATATATTGGAAACTGTTGCTAAGTAGGTATCCAATGAATTGAAAAACAATGGAACAATTGAACCACCAGGCTCTGCGAGCTGTAGACCTCGCGAACCATTTTCGAAACGACTGATATAACTTTTTTAAGTTTTTAACCCCCATATCTCCACCATTTGGAAACATTTCCAAAAACTGAATCGACAAAAAAAATCTATATAGTTATAGAACCTGCTCACAAAATTTCACAAGAATCGGTTGAGAAATGCGATCTGTTGAGGAGAACATCCGGACAGACGCCGGCCGGACAGACATACGAAAGCATTATTGCGTTTCTAAGCTGAAACGGAGACACTCGCTTCGTTCGGTCTATAATATCACTTCAGCACTCGGCTTTGATTGGACAAAATTGAGCCATTAGAGCGCGTAAATGCCCAGATTACTTGTATCACAACAAAGTTCAACTGTTCTACTGCTTAGAATCAATCATATCAATAACAGGGGAACAGTCAAAGCCTGACGCTTATCGATACTGTAATTAGCAGACATATTCAATCTATAATCTATCGGAACTATCAAGACCGTTTCAAAACAGATCAAACGGCTGACAACAGGAAATAAACATGTTTGACCCAGTTGTCATCTCAGGCCTGTAAGCTCATTTTACTGCGAGAAAGCAATATGAGCCTTGTTTAAGCAATTTGCACGGAGCTCGATAGAGGCTGATAGATTTGTGCCGACTGAGCCAGGGGCTTGGACTAGTGTGTCCAATATCAAGGCTAAAAAAAACGATTATTAGTAAGTAGAAACCATTCCAAGTTTGCTATTTTTTACTTATGAAAATCATTCAAGTTATCCATGAAATAAGTGCAGCAAAACAAGTAACTTAGCAATTCAGTTTGTTGACTTGAAACTTTGTCGTGAGATTTGTATTACAATAGCGCCTACGTAGGAAGTAGAATTCAAACAATAACAATAATGTATTTAAGATTTTATTGTTTGTAACGGAGTAAAATCGAGCACAATGTGACTTCATCATTAATTCAAAACAGTTGAGAACGATGTTTTAGTTACAACTAATCATTTTACGGCGTGTGGTAGATACATTGCGTGACCCAAGAGCTGACTCCTATCTGGCTCAGCGTATTAGCATTGCCATTCAACGTGGCAATGCCGCCAGTATCTTGTGAACACTGCCCTCTGGCAGTGATCTGGAGCAGTTAAGCTATCTATAGATCGTTTTAAACGGTCCTTAGATAGCTTAACTGTTTCACGTGTATTTTATATTATTGTATATTATTCTGTACATTTCTGTAATTATTTCTGTAAATAAATGTAATCCACTTAGTAGGTGTACTTCGCATTTAACAAAGTTAAAAGTGCATTGGTGCACCCAACCTGATGGGTAAATTCGCAGAGAAGTGCCGCGCCAAACGAGACAGAATTACGGGATAGAAAGGGAGCCTGTGCCACTTATATAATGTTATGCACTAAGAGCTTATGCAAGCTGATTTGCACTTTGTTCCATCGTAGCAAGAGTTGCTATTAATATAAATGTTTGATAACATCTTCGTACTAGTACTTTCTACTTTCGTATGAGTCAGGCAGATTGGTAACTTCTTTCGTATTATCGATACTTTTTAAACTACTTTTTAAAGCAAACGTCTAAATTTTAGCTGCTTTTAGGTAAGACAGAGTTTTTTATGTGCTGGTTTATCATTAATTGAAGGATAAGAGTCAGTACTACTAGGTACGAATACATCTCGTGGAATCTCAGAATAATAATCAAATAAATATAATAATAATCATATATAGTAAATAAATTAAGATTTGTGTACACCATAGTCGCTTTAGTCGCGCGACCACGGAAGACCTACGTAGGCACCTCACACTGCCATGCGAGTAGTGGCCGTTTCCGCTGACATTTTACCTTCTTTGATTTTGTTAGGTTTAACTAATTATATTATAATGTGGTTAAAATAAATGCATTTTATTCTTATTCTTATGAATGAGAATAAAATTCGTTTATTTAAATACAGTTAGACAATCAGTAGACAGGTACACTTTAACAGCAATACTAGCATAATTCAAGAAAATGGCCCTATTCAGGTAATAGACCATCATGTTTGATACTTTTCGTTCGAAATGCTGTAATAAAATCGTAACGTTAAACAACACAATGTTATTCTTAGTACTTAGAGACGGTTTTATCACGAACACTTAAGTTCGAATATTTATTGCATAAGTATGTATTTTTATGGCTTTAAAACGTGACTGTTTATAAAAACAGCTGATTGATGCTACAAAGATTTGATGCCTATTCCTAGCTACATAGATTGACTGGCAACTAGCCAACATGACTCGTTCGTCCTCAATGATCTTGACCATACTTATCTCAAAGTCATGTGGTTTCCATAATTTGGGGCTAGATGATGTTGTGCTATTATTATTAATATATAGTGCCGTTTTATATAACTACATATTACAGGGAGCAGTGACTTTATTTAAAACAAAATTAAAGTGTTTTCAGTATAAAGATGTGTTGAAATCTACTTAGAGAATGAAGCTTTTCAATGTGTACAAAAATCCCAAAGAGCTTTTCTGAGCCGTCTTGGTTATTATCCTAAGACAGCACTAGACATTTATCACTCGACTCAAAGACACTGATCCCATAATACTCTAAGGGCCGCTCAAAGCGTTTAGAAGAACGATATTAACGTTTAACTTCGCGACATGATGTTGTGTCGTCTGAAAAATTAATGGCGGGTAATGTCGCTCGACGATTTCACAGGCAAATTGCGATCTGTGATTAACTCCACCCTCATTACAAAATAGGTGTCTTTTAGGTACTTATTTATCTATTGTTCAAATTTTTACACGACTTGTTTGAAGTTTTTTTTAGCTCGGAAGTCTTTTAGCTTAGCTTCGTTATTAGCTCAGATGTCAAAATATACGTATTGTACTTTTTACTTATACTTTGTATTGTATCGAAATATTAGTAATGTTACGTTGTTTTTTAAACGGTCCTTGGATAGCTCAATCGTTTCACATGTATTTTATATTATTGTAATTTTCTATTTCAATTGAAATACGATATTTTGACTGCCTTAAAAATGAGAATCTTCTAAATAATGTGATACTAGAAAGACACTTTGTTAAATGAGCTGTTCATGTGTATATTTGTAGAATGAATATAGATTTACAAAAAAAGTAGGACAGTTCCAGCATAAAGTTAATGTATAGATTGTATTCTTACTCCTGTTCATTGTATTTCACAAAGTCTTATAATTCTACCTCAACATCGGTGTTTCTGCACTTGACAGAAATTATCAATTGGAAGACTGAACTGCGTTCATCGGTTATTTTAGTGCTATGCTTTTGTTATGACTCGTTAAGTTTTAAAATGAAAGGTACTTTTACACGCTTTTTATTAGCTTAACTTGTGTATTTTGTAACCGACTCCTTTGGACTTGATTTTGAGCCACTTCAAACGGTCAGATTTCTTTCAAACTGTGTTGATTTATCGAGGACCGATGACAATACACTTATTTGATAATATTATTCTATTATTCAATTTGCAAAATAAATTTGTTAATTTATTTAATTTTCATTTATAGTCGATAAGGCAGGAATTGAAGTTATTTTTTTTTTTCTATTTTTTAGTTTGGTTTTCTTTAAAAGCGTGTTTTTAGTTTTTTTAAACTATTTTACTATTATTATTTATTTGTTTATTTTAGAAATTGAACCCTTAAATCTCAATTACCTGCAAAAATACAACCTGGGTAAAAAAACCATCTCATTTAAACACTAGCGTATAATTGTCTTTCGAATGAGTGTCTGAGTTATGAGTGTAAATATCTGATATCAGAAATAGAGAATGCTTAACAGATATGCAAAGTCATTTCAGCTACGACAATAACATTTTAATTAATAAAAACTACCCTTTAGATGTAGAGTCCTAGTTTAAGACGACTTTTAATTATATTCACAAAGAGTTAGCTAAGAACAAGAACTGATCTTGATTGCGATGGAAATGGACGTCCAAACTTTTAAGAGGGTTTTTAAATAACGAAACTGAGATGAAGAAACGATAACGATGACAATTACACTAATAAAAAAAATCTGGAATACTTCTCCAACTAAGATAGATTAGTAATTATATATACTTACGGAAAAGAATAAAATAAATAAATATTGGTGGAGGACAGCTCACACAACATCATTTAGCACCAAACTAAGAATAGTTTTATGTTGACCAGATAACTCCTAGAATACTTATATATTTTTAAATACATACATATGATACTTTATAACACCAAGACACAGAACAAACACTACATAAATGTTTGTTCTGGGAGGGAATCGAACCCTTAACCTACAGCGCAGAAGGCAGAGTTACAACTAAAAGAGATGACAGGCCAGTCAAAAAATTAAATGATTTATTACCTTCAGTTATCTGCGAGGGAGAGACATAATACGAACGATATGCTAACAAGCGGTTCCGGACATAGTACTTTACATATTGAGATTTCACACTCAATTAGAATCAGATGGGCGCACTTTACCAAGAGGATAAAACGACTTAGTCACTGTGTCTTCGCGAAGTTTATATTTTCATTGCATACCTACTTGTAATACATTTCTTGGTAATGCGCAAATTGCTAGAAAATTGTGTTATCTTATAAATGATCAATTTACAGATTTAGATCTATTTATTGACCAAGCGAGCGCGAATTGCGAACGTGTGTCTCCGTTTCAGCTTAGGCAAAACTGCTTTTGTATGTTTGTCTGTTCGGCCGGCGTCTGTCCGGATGTTCACCTCTACAGATCGCATTTCTCAACCGATTCTCGAGAAATTTTGTGAGCAGGTTTTATAACTATATTCTTTGTGAATTAAATACTTGGAAATTTTTCATAATGACGCAGATATGGGGGTTGAAAACGTAAAAAAAGTTATATTTCAATTATTTCGAAAAATGCCCACAATTTCTACAGCTCACAGAGCCACTAGTTTATTTATTTGGGTAAATTAAAAAACACAACATACCAATCAGGTTCTGACATCAATTGCACAAAATTTTGGCCATAAAAACAGTTTTTTTTATATAATTGTTTTATTCAATTTCTAATATAAATTCAATCGCTTTAAAAGCAAATAAATGGACTTAAGTGACCGATAGTGAGTGTCCTGCAGCTCGATGAAACACTGACCCAGATCCGAACCGCTCAACAAGTGGGGAGACAGATTGTAAAACATATTATTATTTACGAACTCCTTCAAAAACTCATCTGTGCTTTAAGGGCACATTTTAAATTGGATTACTGTTAAATATCCACACATAAAAAACAACAGAACTACTTAACGGCGAGCTCTGTGACGCAGTGGGCCAAAGTCCACCTGAGACGCAGAAGGTTGCGGGTTCGATTCCCGCTGTGGAAGATGATATCCGCAAATCATAGAAATGTTTGTATAATCTGCAAGTGTTTTTAGTTTAGTAGTCATATGATACCCATAATACAAGCTCTGTTTACTTTAAGGTGATGCTTTGTGAAATGTCGGGCATTATTTATTTATGGTATATTTATTTTGTTCCATACCTACAAGTTAGTAGATTCATATAGGTGCTATACTAATAGTGATAGCCAATATAACCTTGTTCTGATTATGCCAGTCAGAAAATAAAGGTAGCATAAAAGATTAACAATGAAGTCTAACTGTGCCAAAGTCATAAAAGGCGGTGCCAAGCCGCTTTGCACGTAAAAAAGATCAGCCAAATAGACCCCCAATGCCCAATGGTTTGATAAAAAACATATCAGAACATAATGTGCTCTATTGGTAAGTATATATATACCTAGATTTGAGACACTTGACTTGTGAAACTCAATAAAAGTTTAATTTTATACAACGAAAACATTTGTCATTTCATCTTTGTGAAAGAATAATCTATACGTACGTGAAGCAAAACTTTGTCCACTTTTTACGAAAATTGCGCGGACGGAGAAGTATGAAATTTCGCACACTGATAGTTTATATAGAGAAAGAGTGCAGAATGCTAATATTTTTTTTAATTATGCATAAAAATACATTAATTGATAATTACATTTTTCGAATTTGGTTGAATTTGGTCGAATTTCGACCAGTGGGCGACCACTAGTAATAATAACATTTCACACATCATCTAACCCCAAAGTACCACATGTACCACATGACTAATATACTACTTAAATAGATACATTTTTCTTTCTGTAAATACATAGGTACGTATTGTACACTGAAAAACACCCAGCCCTTAGACAAATATTCGCAGATCATACAAACATTTGTCTAGCGGCGGGAATCGAAGCAGCATCTTTCTGCGTCTCAGGCTGGCCTTCGCCCACAGCGCCACAGAAATCGTCAAATAGATCGTAATTCAAACATAATATATTAAGTACCTGGATGACTGAGCTTTGCTCGGTATAAAACACGGATAATATATAGATCGATTTATCGCCCCCGAAACCCCCTGCATACAAAATTTAATGAAAATCGTTGGAGCCGTTTCCGAGATTCAGATTATATATATATATATATATATATATATATATATACTTACAAGAATTGCTCGTATAATATTATTATAATATTAATAATTTATTTTTTTATTTTTGAAAAAACAACCAAAATTCGAGCAGATATCTTTTAAGATTCTTACTTATGTATCAATAATTCACGTGAATGATATGAAAGTTAGTTTTTGCAGGTGCCAAGGTTTTTCTGAAGGATTTTCACAGAACGGAAAACATGTTATTATATCTAAGGTAGAAAGTACACGTAATTATAGACCTAGTTACCATCAGAAGCAAAAGAAATGAACCACCCAAAGGAATTCTTTGTGCGCTCAAACAAAACATTCACTTTTATGGTTGTAATGATTTCATTAAAGTTCATTGCAAAAGAAACTTCAGATCTTTAGGTAATGGTGAATAACGACAAGAAAATTACGGAACACGAAAATAAAGGTAGCGGAAACATTTACGGGTAAGTTTAGTTCGTGGATAAATTAAAATACTTTTTGAAACAATAAAGGTGCATTCTTTCAGTAGGTAAGTTAATATCAAATATTTTTTTATAATTTTTATTGGCAATGCCACCAGTATCTTGGAAACGCAGTGATCTGGATCAGTTGAGCTATCTATAAATCGTTTTAAACGTTCCTTAGATAGCTCAACTGTCGCACGTGTTTTTAAAATTATTGTATATTATTCTGTACATTTCTGTATTTTTTTTATAAAAATAATAATTTTGTAATATAAAAATTTTGCTAAAAATTAAGCTAAAATTTTGGCAAAATTTTACATGATAGAAAAAATTCTGTGTATGCGTAGCTTTATATACAAAAAGCTATGCATATACGGCAAATTTTAAGACAATAATTGCTCGGCCACAACTATTGATATCATCTAGTCAACCAGTTTTCTTAAATTGCTACATGTTGACGTAGTCGAAAAATGCTTAATGTTGTGACGTCATAAGAGGTCATGACGACCTCTGTGACACAGTGGACGAAGGCCTATCTGAGACGCAGAAGGTTGGGGGTTCGATTCCCGCCGCGGGATCAAATATATCTCTGGTCTGGGTGTTTTTCTGTGTATAATATGTACCTATGTATTTACAAAAAAGTATATAAGTAGTATATCAGTCATGTGGTTCCCATAACACAAGCTCTGCTTACTTTAGGGCTAAATAATGATGTGTGTAATGTCCGGCATCATTAATTATTATTATTATTATTTATAATTCGCAAGTATTGGCTAGGATTAATTAACTTCAACTACCTATGTCGTACTTTAAGATCAGCACATTGATGTTTCAAATGTTTTTGCTCTCTACCGGTACAAATAAAATTTTAGAGTTATTATATACTATCCCACAACTAATCAAAATTATTTTGGCTGTGGTTCGGCTCGACAAGCTTACCTATTTAATTAAATATTTTATTTGATTTTGCTTTACTAAACATTAACCATTATGTCTGCATCGAGAATTATAATGAATCTCATTGTGAATTTGTGAATAAAAACCTAACAGTTCAAAAAATGTGAAATGCAAAAGCCGAATAAAAATAAAACAGAAACGCGTGAGAATGAAGCAGAAAAACTGCCTACTGCAGAACCGCCCACTCTCCATCCGACAGGTCAGTGTCATTGCTATTGTTCGAATATAAAATAAAAAGAAAATCTTCTTATAATGTGCTTATATACGATCCTTTAAAGTATACCTACTTAGTTACTTACCTAAGGTCCTGTCACTCAAATTACATCTATCGGCAGACGTTTGTCGCAATCTTAAAAACATTTTGAAATAAGTTGATTATAAACTGCAAGTAAATCCTACAAATTAAAGTTATATCGAACAAGTCACCCGGGGATCCTCAGTAATTACTTCCCAGGAGCTAGCGTAAATGTCCACAAACAAGGCTCAACTATCAATTAAAACTGGCATTGGATCCGAAGCTGGTATAAAGCAATACAAGTCTGATTTATCGTAGAGCAAACAGCTACATAACTCTTACTGCCACCATAACTTCTCTAACAACCCTTTGACGTAAAGCAATACACGTTAGTTACCTCCTTTTTTTATGAGAAGATCTAACTCTTATTATACGAAGACTAGATCTATACTTTATCTACGTAGCTACCACATTTGCAAGCTGAAATAATGATCAGAAAAGCTATCATATTACTTTTCTTCTTCTTTGTTAATGGCATGGGACATAATAATGTCAATTTTGCCATTTTTATTTGTTTATAGTCTATTTGTTTGTTAATAAAGTCTTAGTCGATTGTCAATTGTCAATTCTTAACATCATCGCGGAATGGCAATCTAGAATTTTCTTGGGATTCCTCGTAGTTCAAATCACATTGGACCATAATACACATATAATTCAATTGTCTATACTTGTCCTACGTAGTCACAATTTATTAATTAAAATTCCGTTAAGATTACTAAATAAAACATGCTTTATAACGACTAAAAATTATTAAATTAGCAGATCTATGTTACTTAATGAAATGACAAACGAAGAAATCCATATTACTCTCTTCTTCCCTTCCTAAAGTGGCATCTGTCTTGATAATAATTTTGCCAATGTCAAGTAATTGTTTAGTTATAATATCGTCACAAAGTGGTAGAGCCGTTATTTGTGTATTCAAAACGGTCTTACAAACGGTCAAAGCAGCCCAAGTGTTGACAATTGTATAAGTGTAATACGCTTCACAATTCCGCTGAGATTACCCAATAAAATAAGTAATAACAAAAGAAAACCAACTTAAGACGGTGTCCACAAATGATCGTTTGAATGGAATAAAATAGTATTTTTTTGCGCTATTTAGTGGCTTCCTGGTAGTTAATTGATAAAATAATAATTATTAAAGATATTTATATGGTATGTTTTCCAGTATTTTCCCTCCTACTTCCACGTTTCAAGTTATTTTAAAAGTAATTTTTAGTTTTATAATTTAACTAGCTGTTGCCCACAACTTAGTCCGCATTTTTTTGGATGGAATTGAGCTTAAATCTTTCCCCAGGATGCAGTTTATCTCCTTGCCAAATTTTATTGATATGTTTCAAACCAATCACACCCACCACCCATTAAAAAGTTTCCATACAAACATTCACACCCCATTTTACTTCTTTAAGAGGGTCATTTTAAAAAAATCCTGAAGCACGTGTCCATTTATTTTGCATATTAAGTATCCAAACCAAGTTTCTAAGAAATCACACCACCCGTTAAAAAGTTCCCATACAAACTTTGACATCCCATTTTAACCCTTTGTAAAGGTTATTTTGTAAAATCCTGAAACACGTGTGCATTTATTTTGGATTTTAATTATTCAAATCAAGTTTCAAGTAAATCGCACCACGCGTTAAAAAGTTTCATACATTAGTTTTCACCCCTTTTCACCCTCTTAGGGATTGAATTTCATAATAACACCGCCTTAGTGGGTGGTTTTGCTATAAAAGGAAGCTACACCTTCTAAATTTCAGCTTTCTAGATTCAGCTGTTTCGGCTCGGCGATGATGAATCAGTCAGTCAGGTTAAGCTCTTTTATAGGTATAGATTATGAAATAATGTCTAAAATATTTAATGATCTTCTCCTAACATTGACATCATTTTATCTTACAGCTTACACTATAATAGGCGGAAAGTAAGTTAAATAAAACATTTCTATTTATACTTTTTTCTTTTTGACTTTTTTAATTTATAATAACTATAAAAAACGCCAAACTAAGAATTCATTGTAATTCGCATTCATGATCGTAATCATGTATACTTGTCAGTTTTCAACATATTTGACGGTTCTCAATCGAAAAAATTGGTTAAATTTATGTATATTCAATCATGATTACGAACGCTTTGCTTTTTAAGAAGCATTTTCCAGTAGTTTTGTAATGTACGATGAACTAACTCTTAGCAGGTATTCAAAAAACGTTATGTGGAACATGGAGACTGAACGATAATTTGGTTGTCGAAAATAAGGTATTTTCGTGTATTAGAGGTGGAAGGCACTGCATCCGAGGTAATTGCAGACCAGCCCTTAACTTCATTCTCGTAATCTTATCAGCCGCGGGCTGAGAGCACCTTCGTGGGCGATGCTTGCCAAGATTTATATTTAAGTTTAAGAATGACAAGTTTTAAAAATAAAAACATACCATGAATTGAATTGGATTGAGGATAATTTTTGGACGTCTTGCAAAGCAAACATTGCGCTCTTATTTTATTACTTTTTCCCTAATAAAAGTTTTGTGTTTCTTTGTGATTTGAGCAAAAATAATTCGTAGTTTACTTTACTATTTTATATAAAACTAGCTGTCCCGTTCGCGAGTTCATCCGAGCGTTTTAAAAAGAAAAAAATATATCTTATTGTACCGACTGCAGCGCCATCTGCCGGGATGATTTGTGAATCTAAACCATCCAGTGCGCCACCCAAACGTATACAAAAAAATCGTTCAAATCGGTCCAGCCGCTTAGGAGGATTTCAGTGACATACACACGTACAGTAGAATTATATATATATAAAGATAACAAATGACGAACGACAAGATACGACTCTGTGAAAGTATGTCACAAAGTCTTGTCGTAACAATATAAACTGGTATATTTTAATTATTTTTTGTTTTATTGGATTTATTAGATTCAGAAATGACGGATAGCATAAATTGGTCAAGCATCGAAGTGCGTTTTATAACGTGGTATCAAATAGGTTGCATTAATAGGTGAAAATAAGTTTTACATACTTATTTAGTCAACCAGAGTTACACACGACTACATTATGTGATATTTTGTGTTTATGAGTTTATGGATACAATTCTTTGTTTTTCTATACTCCTGATACTGAAAATGTTAATTATCGATTATTTTTCTCATAATCTTTCATGACTTGTCTTACCTGCGGGTTCTGTCGGCAAGGTCGAGAGGTTAGTGTGGATACCTGGGAAGGCATGCGCTATCAAACAGAATGTCGTCAGTGGAAAGGAAACTTCACCCACCTCAGCTTGCTGGAGATAACTGCACTGTAACTTGACTGGCGCCACCTAAATCATCTTCAACAGATGAACTTAGGCCAATGATGATGAATCTTTCATCCATAACTCACAATATCATTCAGCTGTTTTTAGGCTTCCCATTGTGTAGTGGGTAATTTTTCTCTTGTACACATACTAACGTGAAAATAATATAGAAAAGTATCTAACCCTCCGGTAAGGTGCTTCGAAACCTCTCTAATCTCCTACAAACCAAATAATAGCAACGTCAAGCTATGAAGGTAGGTATAGGATACGAATAAGTAATACCCATTGTCCACTAAACTAATCAGAACGAGTTGCGCGGACGAGACTAATAATAGAACTATAGAAAATAATAAATAAACAATTCACATAGCAGCATCTAGCTCCAAACTATGCAAAGCATAGCAACCAGGCTATGGAAACCACTCTATGGACAACTTTGTGAGGAATAAATATATCTTTATACTTAATGAAAAAGCCAGAGATTTACAAATAACATTTCATGCGTAAGCATTCAACTGCTGCCGGTTCGCAGTATGCTATTGCTTTTCAATGTAGATATCCAGTATTTCACAGTCTGGCACTGCAGGCAGGGTGTATGTTAATTAAAATTCGCTATAAAATGAGTGATTTATTTATGTGTGCCGTCTAGCGCGCATTTCGGATTTATACTCCTCGAATTATTTCTCGCTATTCTGTGGAACATGGAATAACACACACTATACAAGCGGAAACGACTGCTTTGAAAATGTTTTTTTTTATACTTCAGAATTGATTTCTGAATGGTCTTGTTTGAACCGGGTGGATTGATCCGCTAGTCCTGCTAGATGTTATGAGTCATAGTATAAGCTCTGATTATGCATCGGGTGATAAATTTTACTGTGATACCTACGACACTGATTATAACATTTTATTTTTTTAATTTACAATTTTTTTTAGGGAACACAGTATCTAGTTTTGTTGTTCACAGTAAGTTACTACCATAATGTGTAGATATTGTGTTCCCTAAATAAAATATCATATTTATTATCATTGCAGGGTCGTAGGTATACTTACACAACCTTCATGATGTAAGGGGGGACTTCTAACTACGCAATAACGAAACTTATACACACACGGTTAAAACGAAAATCCAGAAATGCCTTCCTACTCACCATCAAACGAGGTTAAACAAACCTGCGAAAAACGTGTCTACTTTAAAAACATTTGTGTTTTTTTCGACTATCGATCCAGTCTGTAATCGGTAAAAACTTTTTTTTGCGGGGCTTTGGGGACTGTCGATAGAAGTGAAAACTAACTAACTTGTGATTTGTATCGTCGAGCTATTAGATTATTATTTTTGAATATATTTGGTTTGTAAAGAAGTTTTAATGACCAATTTAAACATTAATCCTTGATCAAAAATCAAAACACTTCTTTATAAAGCGTGCGGTGACGATGACGCGAGTTTCACGCTTTTGTCACCCAAAAATAACACAAATATAAACAGTATACATATAGCTCATGGAAAGCGTTCGGTGACGATGACGCGAGTTCCATGATTTTTGTTCACCCAAAAAATACACATATATAGGTACATTTACAGTTAATAAATTTTAAAGAAATAAAGAAATTAATATTATGGCAGTGCCTTGTCAGTATATAAACGAACATTTAATGTAGGTATGTGCACAAAAATGTTCATTTATTGAAAAAAAATGCAGGAATCATAGTATTAACACTAGAAATAAAGATAAACTTGCTGTTCCCACTGTTAGGCTCGCTCAAGTTAATAAGTCTTTTATAGGGCAATGTGTACGCTTCTTGTAACAAGGTCCCAAGCGACGTGTTAGATTTGTCGATTGGCAAATTTAAAAACGTAATTAAACAGAAACTGTCTATTAAAGCATATTATAAAATATCTGATTATTTAGATGACAAAAAAGCTTGGGATGAATCTGCTCCAACTCGACTCGGCATTCGCAACAAAATTGTCAAGGCTCTTACAAAAAAGTGTTAAGACCAGACAACTTCCTTGCCGGATTCTTCTTGAACTGGGGTTAGGGGGAACCAGCACCTAGATTCACTAGCATGTAACAAGGCGATTCAAAGTGGTCCTTGTGATTATATTGAATAAGGTTACATAGAATTTTGAATTTTGAGTTAACATATAGCTCATGGAAAGCGTTCGGTGACGATGACGCGAGTTCAATGATTTTTGTTCACCCAAAAAGTGCTCAACGCGGCTAAAGAAGTTTTCACTTCAAAAATTATGTGCGGTATACCAGTACTTTCAAACGGTGAGATAATAAAACCGTGAGGCAACCGGTATAACATAGCACATAAAAATTTCGAAAATATGTGCAACTTTAATTCACACTGGTTTTAAATAACTAGTGACACGGTAAAAAGAAGATCTAGTCTAAAATGTGCCTTTATGTCGACAGTAACTATGGGGGTGGGAACGTCAACTGTTGTATCCATAAAATCAGCAATGGTACCTACGTATTATACCAGTCAATTTTGCCATAACCCCTGATATATTTTTCGTGAAGACCACAAACTAGTCTATTAGATTTCAAGCAAATATTTCCTTCTGGGTTAGTAAATAAATACCCGATTCCAGTGAACCAGTTTAATTGGCAATTTGTGTAACTCATTCGAGATACAGATTTGTGTTACCATGATTTGAATGATAGGTAGGTATAATAATGGTAAATTGATTGGACCGTTACAACATTTACGGTAACGGTTTCGGTTTACTCTTTAATATTCAATATTCAGGATATTTTCACAAAAGACATGGTACAATATACAATAGGAGCCGTTGAGGCGCACTTTAATCCTTTCACCACACTGGTTAGAAATATCTAGTGACACGATAAGAAAAATATACATTACATATAATTATTAATAGCAGAGCTGCATATCTCGGCCGAGCATGCGAATATGCTATTTTATACTAATTAATTGAAATTATAATATATTATTATAATAAAAACAAAGTTAATGTCATTATAAATACCTATTTCAAATAACTTGTAATAAAAGGAAATAGTGAACTCATGTACTTAGAGAACACATTTATTATTGTTTTTTTTTTCGACTTTTTAGTCTTTGATATTGATTGCATTGTCATTCAGCTCTGATATATATGTTTTAATTTTAAAGTCTCTAGCTCACCGGGAAGTTATTTTAAAATCCAAAACATTAAAATTCCAATAATCATGTTATATCGCTATAGTTCTTATAATTTCATTTATCTAGACATCTTTCCAAAATATAATAAATAAAAAATGCCGGACAACAACATCTGGCCCCAAAGTAACATAGCTTGTGTTATGGATAACACATGACTGATACTTACATACTTACATACTACATACTACTTACATACTTTTTTTTTGTTAATACGCACATTTTATACATAGAAACACTTAGGCCCTTGGTATCGAACCCTTGGCCCACTGCGCCACAAGGGTTGTAAAGTTATAGTTATAGTAAAATTTTAGTTGATCAGTACGGCAATCGCGCTATTTGTCAACGTAATTGCCATTGAACGGATTGGTTTTGGCAAAGATTTGGATATGGCTAGGATTTGGTTAATCTTAATGTCAAAATTGTACCGCGCTACTCTTCCTGAATTATTTAATCGTTGATTTTACCTGAAAATGTTAATTATCGATTATTTTTCCTTTAATTTTTCATGGCTTTTCTTTCCTGCGGGTCCTGTCGGCAAGGTCGAGAGATTAGTGTAGTACCTGGGAAGGCTTGCGCTATCAAACAGAATCCCAGGCAGAGTGACGTCAGTGGAGAGGAAACTTCACCCACCTCAGCTAGCTGGAGTGGATCCATGAACGAATGTTTTCAATTACAAATAACTGCTTTGTAACTTGACTGACTCTACCTAAATCATCTTCAACAGATTAACGAAGGCCAATGATGATGGTTTTACCATTCGAACAAATTTATATAAAGAAATACCTACTATTTATATATTACTCTATGCACAGACTACTAGGATGTACTAAATCAAAAACGTTCGTTTGAAAGCACTGTCAATAAACTATAATTACGTTTCAAAAACTATAAAGAAACCGACTTCATTGAATGAAATTTGAGCCTATCATACATTTTTAGTGGAAAGTAAATGTATTTTGTATATATATAATAAGGGTAGGCCAAATAAACGCACCGCTCCAATGAGACAGCGAGGTATCGAAGTACATGAAAACATCATCGATGTATACAATTTAAGATTTTCGTAGATTTTTCAGCTCGGCCGATTTTGATAACATTTATATGGGACCACCTGTGAAGTATACCCTTTCAAACAAAAAAAGAATTTTCCAAATCGGTTCAGCCGTTTTTGAGTATATATATTATAATACTATACTATATACTATACTATATTCTAATACTATATTATAATAAAAAAAAAAAAAAAAAAAAAAAAACTGCGAATTGAGAACCTCTTCTTTTTTGATAAAGTCGGTTAAAAATAACGCAATCCCGCAACGATTGATCAACGTATAATACAAACTAGAGCTAAATCGTTTCCGTTATAGTGAAATAATATGAAAAATAATTATTGAAATAATACGAGTAGGTTGGGGAAAAAGTTTCTTCGCATTTTTTAAGAAAATTCAAAACATTTTTTAATATAGTTTATTTACATTTAACTAAAGTACGTAGGTACCATTTTGTTCGATAACTTTTTGCCATCTTGTAGGTAGGGACATGGTCCCATTGCTATAGAAATTTTGGGACTTCTGATCAAAATACCGCGACAAGTGGTTTTGGCAGTCCTCTTGTGATGTTAACCTGACACTGCCTAAAGAATTCTGAAGAGACCGAAACAGGTGGAAATCTGAAGGTGCAAGGTCAGGACTATACGGCGGACGCATTAACATCTCCCAGCCAACCTCTCTTTAATGCCCTTCCAATTCCACCACACCCACAGCATCACCTTGTTGCGAGTTAACCCGGGTTTCGCCACAGTCTGTGAAGCCTGACCGGCCTTTGACCACGACCTTTTTCGCAAATTCTTGTCGTACGTGATCCACTTTTCATCATCAGTTATCAGCTTCTTCAAAAATTGTTCGGTTTCATTACGTCGTAATAAAAAATCACAAATGAGTACATGGTTCATTAGGTTTCTTTCAGTGAGCTCGTGAGGTACCCATATATCGAGCTTTTTTGTATACCCAGTTTTTTTCAAATGCGCCAAAACTGTTTTGTGGTCAATTCCCAGTTCTTCAGCTACGTCGTAACTACTAATATGCCGATCTTGCTCCACTTTTTCAAAAATAGCATCCATTTTATCCGTAATAGGGCGACCAGAGCGACGTGTATCTTTGACATCAAAATTTTCGGACTGAAAACGCTTAAACCAAATTTGCACTACCTTCACAGACACTGCACTAGGTCCATAAACAACGCAATTTTTTTTCAAGGCTTGCGTTGCATTTTTACCTTTTTTGTAGTAAAATTTTAAAATGTATCGAATTTCTTCATTAGATTCACTCATCTTGACAGTACGAAAAACAAATAAAATCACACATTTTCCTAATTTGAATTTGGAGTTATGTTCTTTAAAATTTAAACTTTTAATGATACCAAAATCAGCCAGATACGAATAGTATAGCCAAAGAGATTTTATTACAAGTTCATACATACTATAATGCGAAAAGACTTTTTCCCCAACCTAATATGTCAAAAATAACGTTTTGACTTTGGTTCAGACGTTCAAAACTACAGCGGTCGGCCCCCTGTTGAACGATTTTTAACCGACTTTATCAAAAAGGAGGAGGATCTCAACTCGTCGGAATCTTTTTTTTTTATGTATGTTCACCGATTACTCGAAAACGGCTAAACCTATTTGGAAAATTCTTTTTTTTGTTTGAAAGGGTATACTTCACAGGTGGTCTCATATAAATTTTATCAAAATCGTTTGAGTTGAAAAATCTACGAAAATCTAAAAATTGTATACATCGATGATGTTTTCATGTACTTCGGTACCTCGCTGTCTCATTGGAGCTGTACGTTTATTTGGGCTACCCATATTATATATATACAAAATACACCTACTTTCCACGAAAAATTTATTATAGGCTCAAATTTCATTCAATGAAGTCGGTTTCTTATTAGTTTTTAAAACGTAATTATGTCTTATTATTACGATTATTTATGTTATATGTTCGACTGAATTATATTAAATTAACTTTATTTGAACTAGTAGGTACTAGTAGATATAATTTATAACTGCGAAGATTAGAAAATCGTTACTTAATCCCGATTATACGTAAAAGTCACGACAAATCTTCGCGTGATCCTAGCCGTTGCGATAATCCTTTATACGACAAAATAAAGAGTTTTAAGACAATGCTAACTTCTTCGTAGAACCTCGAGATATATTTGATGATAGCGGCAGCTATTTTTATTTTCATTAAAATGTTATTTAAATATAAGGTAAATCACGTTTCAGCTATGCTATAAGAAATACACAAAAGCCGACATTTTTTTAAATTCTTCATGAAAATAAATGTCATTTATTTTGAAGAAGAATTTCACCGAACCCAAAATTAGACATCAAAAACTTAAATTAGATGTTAAACCTTGAAAAGCTCTAATATCAGCACTCAGAGTCCACAATGGTTACTTAAGTCGCTCCTTACATAGAGAGTTACCTATTTTCTTTGTCAAATCTATCCTAAGGAGGGACTTAGTAACCGTTAAGGACTCTGAGTGCGGATATAGGAGTTTTTGTAAGACATGATTAAGATAGATAATTGATTCAGGCGTGACTTTGCGGAAATCCAAAAGAAATTCGACACGTGTTTCGCCTCTCCACGAGGCATCCTCAGGAACACTTGACTCACTCCGCACCCCGACGAAAAAACACTCTGCTCTGCAGACTTGTTGCTTCGACCAAAGTCTTATTCTGACGTTGGTCGAAGCAACAAGTCTGCAGAGCAGAGTGTTTTTTCGTCGGGGTGCGGAGTGAGTCAAGTGTTCCTGAGGATGCCTCGTGGAGAGGCGAAACACGTGTCGAATTTCTTTTGGAGGTAACTCTTTAGGAATAGATTAGCGGAATTGTACTAAATATTTGTCCATCTGTTTAATGTTTTTTAGACATGATTAAAATTTTCAGGTAAGCTATTTTCTGCAGGAACGAGAAACCCCAGCCACAAAGCAATTTTGGCAAAAGGCTAAGCTCACACAACAACATCATTGTCATTCTAAATAAACGTTCTTACCTACTTACCTAATGAAAAAAAAACTTAAACTAATCCAACTAGCGCTGTGGGTTAGAGTGAGAGAGTAGGAGGCTGCTTACCGCTGCCGTATTCGTGAGAAAAAGGGAAGCCAGCCAGACTGGCGACGTAACGCGTTACGTAACGAAGCGGTTTACCCTCCCATAAGAAGTTATCGCTTCAAAAATAATGATAAGACACTGCTGGAAATTACTAAAAAGAGAGTTGATCCTATCTAAGGTTTTGAATTGTAGGTAGGTATGTAGGTACTTATTATATAAAGTCTTTTCCTATACTTACTTCTTTTTTAAATCTTACGAGTATAAATAAATAAATAAATATTGGCGGACAATGTACACAACACCATCTATCCCCAAACTAAGCATATCTTGTATTATGGTGACTAGATGACTGATATAATCCCTACTATAATATATATAATATTATAAATGTGAAAGTAACTCTGTTTGTCTGTCTGTTTGTTACATTTTCACGTCTAAACCGCTGAACCGATTTTGGTGAATTTTGTTATAGAGATATATGGGACCTTGGATACGGACATAGGCTAGTCATTATGCAGGTTCCACGAGTGCGAAGCCGCGGGCAGCAGCTAGTACATATATATTTCAAATATATACTTTATGTTCTTCACACAAAGGTTTGAATCGAACTCCCAACCTACATCGCTAAGCACAGCTACTACCAACTAAGCTGACACTGTTGCGGCTGTTGGTTCGAATCTTTGGATATTCTACTTGTTGAAGTAAGCAATAAAATAATAATACAAATTTCCCTTAATTACAATTCTATTGTTCCCTTTTTAGTCCAATTATAAGTCAATCAGATAAAAGCTGTTGATAACAAGTTTGTACTACAAGAGATTGTGATAACGAGAGAATAGTCAAGCCGTGTCCCGAGTAACTTGCACGTTATTATTCAGAACCCGGCAAAAGTCCAGCCATTGTTCCATCCGATCCCACTTACCGGGCGTTTGTTTCACCGCATTTGTGCTCCACTTTACACAGTTTTGGTTATTGTTTTAGAATGCGAATTTCCTTTGCACGAGAACAGTACACTCAGATAAACACCTAAATAAACACCGTATGAAAGCAGTTTTCAAGCACTTTGTGCGACCTAATTTAATAGTTACAATAATAGCATCTAAAAACAAAACTAACAAAGGCGCTACTGATTTTTGTAACAATTTTCTTGCACGGCTTTCAATGAAAAATAAAAGCAGTACCTATTACTTTGTAGATCCTAATTTAAGAGCCTAGGGTATAATGATAACCGACCTAGTTTAATTGTTACAATAATATCATCTAACAACAAAACTAACAACGGCGCAACTGCCTTTTTGAAACAGTTTTCCTGCACAGCTATCAACGGCAAAGCAGAACCTAACTTTGTAGATCGTAATTTGTGAGCCAAGAATATAATGATACACTTTGATAGTGTATATTCACCAACAGTGAACGTCGCTTCGTCAAGTCTGATGGAACAGACGCAACAAACATGTCCTTTGCTCAGTAAATTTTGATGCATATATTTGTATTCTGCTGTTCCTAATAAATACCTTTTTATCTTTATCTTATCTTTTATTGGGGATTAGTCCCCCTGCTGATCAACAGAAGAGCTAGCAATAGAGAAGGAAAACTTGAAATAAGCCCGGCTCGGTGCCAGCCGTTACATTAAGGCTTACCTAAGTGCACGACAGGAGCCTCTGGGGCGCACTTTTATCCATTCACCACACTAGTTAGAAATAACTAGTGACACGATAAGAAACAGAAGAATCTTATCTTTAGCAAACCTAGTGATCATGTTATAATGGCTCTCTTGAAATTGCAGCACATTGAGGTACACTCAGTTAAGTTGACTTTATTATTATAAATAATGCCGGACAATTCACACAGCGTCATTTAGCCCCAAAAAAAGCAGAGCTTGTGTTATGGGTACCACATTAACTGACATTACATTTTTTTTAATATATACATACATTTTAGAGATAGAAACACCCAGACCCGAGACAAATTCTTGGAGATCATACAAATATTTACAACCCGCGACGGGTTGATACAATAATTGAGTAAACAAAGTTTTGTTAAATGAGTTAAATATATTTTTTTCTAAACTTCTGGATAAGTATCATTGTAGGTACATACCTACTTACTATGTTATGTATCGAAAGAAATTAGTAAAAGCATCAACGTAAATTATATTTTCTCTTTGAATTAATATGTGCCTACTTAGACAGCTTTGTGATGATAATTTATATAAGTCCAGCAAAAAAATTGGTCTTTAAATTTTAAGGCTTTTATAAGTATATTTTGATGAATTTGTGCTTTGATCCGCCCGGCTGCGCACGTCAATACCAAATAGGTACTTAGCATACTAGCTTAGTATACCATAAACTAGCTGCTACCCACGACTTCATACGCGTTAGATTACTTTGTAAGTACTTACGCATTGCAGTAGGTAATTTTTAGTCAACAAACTTTGATAACCAATTTTACCTCTTCGTAAGATATGTATTTTAGGGTTTTTCAAAATAAAGAAAAACCCTAAAATACATATCTTTTTATTTTCTGTTTATTTAAAACCAAGTTTAAAGCCAATCGCATCACCCGTTAAAAAGATCCCATACAAACTTTGACACCCCATTTTACCCTTTTTTGAGGGTTGTTTTGAAAAACCCGGAACTCGTGGCCAATTATTTGGATTTTAAATATGTAAGTAGACGAAGTTTCAACCAAATTGCACTATGCGTATAGTATCCTACTTTCCATTTATTTTGTACTAAAACATGCTTGATGTTATAAAGTAGAAAGCTATCCTACCTTTCTTAATTAACTAATATAGATATTGGGTATAATTTGTCGTTCGAAGCGTTCTTAGGAAGGTCTGATCTTTTTAATTATCATATCATTCACGATTAATACCATCAAAGACGTCTTCAGCAACCTTAAATATTAATATCTAAATGTCTCTCTCAAGATAGATAATGAAACAAGACAACTACCTAGCTACGAGTATCTTAAAATTGATAGACGCTTTCTTCATTTTGTGTGTGGAAAATAGGCAGCAAGCAATTTAATATTAATAATGAAGACGAATTAAGATGAATTGTTTGAAATTGGTATTTTGGACATAGCTCTGTGGGACGATACAATAAAGGTAGCTTATACTTATGTCCACGATAATAAATATTAGTACATAATTGCCAAACCGAGTGACCGAGTTCTAGATCTTTCATAGATCTTTTACTTTTAGCTGTCAACCATCCAAATCACGAACGGACGAAATGTTGCTTAACTAGTACAAGTCGTGCCTACAGGTATTTTAACGAACGCAAAAATATGTAGGCTTTATAAAAAATATCTAGGTTTTTTATTGTATTACCAAAATCATTTTAACTAAGCCTTTTCCCAGTATATATGGCAGTAACAAGGAAAGTTATCAAATTGCGTCGGAATCGTTGGATCTACCTAGGTACAATCTACACGTTGTTTCATAACACGCCTAACCCAATTTGCTGATTCGTATTTTGCACGCTGGAATAGGCAAATACGATAACACCTATTGATGCTAGCTTAGGTACCATATAGTACTTGATATATTTCACTTTTCATAATTTTATGGTAATTAATGCATGTGATATATAATATCTGTCTAAATAATGTGTTTCTAAAAAATATTACCAGAAAAAAAATTGCTGGTCCTCAATAATAATCCGCAATTTACATGATTTCATGCAAAGTTTTACATGCAAACCTTTACATGAAAGCATGAAAATTGAAAGGATATTCCTTTAAGGAAAAAATAATCATATCTTTGGGAGTTATCTATAGGAGAGCAGCTGGAGATTGGATTTTGTATGATCATTTTCAGGCTGTAGATGAACTCATGGGAGCTCTAGGATAAATAAAATACTATTTCCCATTTTTGTTGAAGTGACTTACAAATCATTCCCTAATTTGTTTGCATAACTATTATACTAGTATATCGAAATCAGAGATTTACTTCAAGATTAATCAGGATATGAATTAGTATAATTTTTTATTAATTTATAGCATTTTACTGATTATAACTCTTACGTTGTCTACATTACTACGGATTGTATGTCTTTAGACACAATATTTACCTAATTAGTAGGTATTTACATACTGAATCATCATTTTAAACTACATAAGGTAACATAGTAACGTGATTTTTTCTGCCTATTATTTAGAAAATTTTACGTAAGTTTGTACAACTAATGTTAGATCTTTATAATAAGCTAGTAGATACGCAATACTCTACAGTTGGCATGTTTAACATACACGTGGTAACGTGTAGTGTAACTATGGTAATAAATTAGAATAAAATGTCACTCACCTTGGAGCCCCAAGTTGTGCGTCGCCGCCAAAAACTTCCCAACAACTAACAGAAAGTTCGCGGAGAAACGTTCTAGGGGGGCTAAATACGCGTACACTTCAGACAACTTAGTCACAACTCACTTCTAAACTTACTATTGGTATTTATGTGAATTTAACTATGTATTGTTTGATATAGAAGTGGTGTATGGTGCTCGATCGCCTTCTCTCGGATGGTTTAGGCGCGCCAAAGTTGTGTGGCTATGGGTTCCGACTCCGTGCTTATATCTTGCTGAGAGCTGGCTCTGCACGCATGCGCGAACACCATTCATGTCACTCTTTGAATGACTGCCCCCGCAACCGTCATCATCTTCAATTTTTTCAGATTATTTCATTAATTTTCAACCCATCAACATTATAATCGAGCGCCCTGCGACTTTGTTCATAAAAGCGCTAGGACCAGGACGAGTTTCTTGTCAATTCTTTTCGGACTTGGGTAAGAAAGAATTAAATAATCAGATAACATTGGCATGTCAAAGAATATTGCTGGAAAATTCACACAACACCATCTAGTTCAAACTGAGTATAGCTTGTAATATCATATCCAGATGAATGATAGAATACTTATATATTTTAAATACATACTTAATTTTTTTTTTTAATTGACACCTAAATTCACCGTCTTAGTATAGACGTTTCAGAGTGATCCTTGTGTTAGTATTAAATAAAAAAATTACTTTGTCTTTGAAATTTGTTCACGTACATACTTTAACATCTGAAGTCACTCCTTTGAAAGTCGTTTTGTCATCATCATCATTTCACGTCCCCCGTTCCAGGTAACCAAATACCATAACTGTATACCAAATTTAATCGAAATAATGGACGCTGCTCTCTGGCATCATCCCCCTGATCTGGATCAGTTGATATCTATAGATCATTTTAAACGTTCCATAGATAGCTCAAATGTATCACGTGTATTTTATATTACAGTATATTATGCTCTACAGTTCTTTAAAATATTAGTGTTATAGTGTATTTGTATTTGTCTATTGAGACCATAGATTGAATTAAATAAATAAATAATTCCGGACGTTCCACACAGCATCATCTAGCTCCAAAGTAAGCAGAGCTTGTGTAATGTGAACCATGTGACTGAAACTACTTACATAGTTTATTTTCTTTTGTAAAAACATACATATACAAAAACACCCAGACCCGAGACATTTGTCTCGCGACGAGAATCGAACCCGCAACCTTCTGCGTCTCAGACCGGTCTTGCCCACTGCGCTACAGAGGCTGTCTATCTCTATTTCTATATCTAGTTTATCTCGATGATTAAGACAAATCAATTATGTGCCTTAAAATTCCGATATCCTGTTATAACAAGAGCTTCTACTAAACCAATCGTTTAACATTTTTTAGGCAAAATATAAAACGAAATCTAGCTGACCCGTGCCCACTGCGTTGGGCGGTACAACTTCACAAAAAATCTCACTAATATCACTATTATAAAAAGATAGCTATTCAAATTATTGTAATAATTACAGAGATTAACAAAGTTTAAATATATAGATAGATGACGTTAGCGGCCACCCGCGGCTTCACTTGCCCTGTTCCCGTAGTTTTTCCGGGATAAAAAATAGCCTATATTCTAATCCAAAATACTAATTATATCATTTTAAGTTTCTAGCAATTCGGTCCAACAGCTCTTGATTTATAAGTGGTGTAACTAACACGACTTGCTTCTATATAAATATATAGATTTATAACAAAAAAAAAACAAAAACTCAAAATCTCTTTATTTAATAAAATCACAAGGACCACTTTGAATCGTCTTCTTAGATGCTAGTGAATCTAGGTGCCGGTTCCTCCTAACCCCAGTTCAAGAAGAATCCGGCAAGAAACTTGTCTGGTCTCAACACTTTTTTGTATGATCCTTGACAATTTTGTTACGGATGCCGAGTCGAGTTGGAGCAGATTCATCCCAAGCTTTTTTGTCATCTAAATAATCAGATATTTTATAATATGCTTTAATAGACAGTTTCTGTTTAATTACGTTTTTAAATTTGCCAATCGATAAATCTAACACGTCGCTTGGGACCTTGTTATAGAAGCGTAACAGACTTCAAAATAAAAAACCAAAATAGGAGGTTCAATTCGGTTGTATTTTTTATGTTTGTTACCTCGGAAAAATCTTTTTTTGTTTGGGTGGTTTGGATTCCATTTAAATTTGAAGAATAAATACCACCCCTAATGGGTAGAAAAGCTAAAAATATAGGTTTTGTGTTAAACTTATAATTGCGTAATGTATTTATCAGTAAATAATTACTCATAAATACATTACTCAATTATAAGTGTATATAAAGACGTAAATAAATGCATTCGAAAAAAATTGCATTCCTAAGGGCGGTAAAACTGTTTTATTGGCTCAAATGTTAATCAGTGAAGTCGGTTTTCTCTTTAAGTTTTTCAAACATAATTATTATATTACGCCATTGTTTATTTACACGAATATTTAAAAGCATTATTCGAGTGGTCTAAGTAGACTTGGGTCTGGTTCTTCGCAGCAAGGAACAAGGTGTAATAAATAATCCCATTTCATCTGGTGTAGTGAGTATCAATCACGGTCAATGTGGTGGAGTTTATCAACCACTAACATTGTTGTAGATTATTTCACTTTCAGAACATTCGTGAGTTGTACATTTTGATAAACACAGGTTTTACTCACGTATTATTTTGTCGTTGGAAGAATTTTCGTTTGTGAGTGGTGAGTTTGATCCGCGGACCGCTCGTTGCCGCTCGAGTTCACGGTTCGCAGATCGCTCGAGATTCTCTAGATGAATCGAACAGGGTCAGTGCCTCCATTTACAAAATTATACGTGAGTAAAACCCGTGTTTATCAAAATGTCTTGTTATACATGTCACTTTACTACGAGTATATCATCGCTAAATCCAGTGCATCCAGAATTTTCTAAACAAAGCTACGTAACCAAACCCGTTAACCTCTTGAAATATTTGTCCAAATGCGTAGTAAATATTTATAATACTCTTTCAAGATATAAAACTACACCATCTATGTATGTTATACCAATTCCTTAGTTTTTTAGGGTTCCGAGGTCCGCAAGGAACCCATGAAGGTTCCTTGTTGACCTTGTTCCTTGAAACAAATAGACGGAGATGGCGAAACCATAAAGTTTTGCCTTGTCCGTTTGTCTGTCTACCGCTAATCAGAGCTCTTATTACCAAACGTATTGGTCTTATTGTGACCAAAATGAAATTAGCAAGGTTAAACCGTGCTAATTTCATTGCAAAAAAAAAAGTGCAAATAAATTCATAGCCCTTAAAAAGTTGTGAACTAAAAACATTAAAAAGCTGTTTAAGGGTACCTCCCCTACATCTAAAGTTTTTTTTATGTTACTAATGCATATCCGTATGCATATCATCGGATAGGTGTTTTGAATATATTAAGGAGTTTCTCAAACAGTTTTTCAATAGAGATATCTATAAGTAAATGCCAAATTGTTATCCTCCTTCTTCTTCTTCGTTCATGGTATGTGCCATAATGATGACAATTTTTAATAATAATAATATTGGTGGACAATGCACCCTTTGCCAGTGCCAAGTGTTTATATAGTTTTCTAGCTGTTGCTCGTGACTTCGTACGCATTTTGTTTAAAGGAATTGTGGCTTAAATCCTTCCCCAGGATGCAATTTATCTCCTTGCCAAATTTTATAGATAAGTTTCAATCCTATCACACCCACATTTACCATTTTACTCCTTTATGAGACTTATTTTGTTATTTTGTTATTATGCCATTTATTTTACATTCTAAGTATCCAAACCAAGTTTGCAAGAAATCACACCACCACCCGTTAAAAAGTTTCCATACAAACTTTGGCACCTTAGTTTACCTCTTTATTAGAGTTATTTTGAAAAATCTTGAAACAAGTGTCCATTTATTTTGCATTTTATTTATTCATTTCAAGTTTCAAACAAATCGCACCACGCGTTAAAAAAATTTACTTATTTACATTTTCACCCCTTTTCACGCTCTTTGAATTTCATAAAACCCCGCCTTAGTGGGTGGTTTTGCTGTAAAAGGAAGCTACCTTCCAAATTTCAGATTTCTTGAGCTTCAGCGAAAAGCCGAAAGCTTCAGCGGTTTCGGCTCGGCAATGATGAATCAGTCAGTCAGTCAGGTTAAGCTCTTTTATAGGTATAGATAGTATGTCACAAAGTCGTATCTTGCCGTTCGTTATTTGTTATTTTATATAAAACGGTGCCTTTCTATAAAATAACTACACAAGACAAGAACGTGCGAAAAAGGTCGTGGTCAAAGGCCGGTCAGGCTTCACAGACTGTGGCGAAACCCGGGTTAACTCGCAACATGGTAATGCTGTGTGTGTGGTGGGATTGGAAGGGCATTATTCATTATGAGCTGTTACCACCAGGCAGGACCATCGATTCTGAACTCTACTGCGAACAACAGATGAGGTTAAAGCAAGAAGTTGAGAGAAAGCGGCCGGAATTAATCAACAGAAGGGGTGTGGTTTTTCATCATGATAACGCTAGACCTCACACATCTTTAGCCACTCAGCAAAAATTAAGAGAGTTTGGCTGGGAGGTGTTAATGCATCCGCCGTATAGTCCTGACCTTGCACCTTCAGATTTCGACCTGTTTCGGTCTCTTCAGAATTCTTTAGCCAGTGTCAGGTTAACATCACGAGAGGACTGCCAAAACCACTTGTCGCGGTATTTTGATCAGAAGACCCAAAATTTCTGTAGCAATGGGATCATGTTATCGAACATAATGGTACCTAAATACTTCAGTTAAATGTAAATAAACTATATCTTACCAATAAAGGAGGAAGGAGATTGCGCCCGTCTTCAACAAGACGTTGATAGGGTAGTGGAATGGGGCCGAGGAAACAAGTTGCAGTTTAATGTGAACAAATGTTCCATAATAACATTTAGTAGAGCAACAGCCCCACTTCACTACAACTACCAGATTGAGGAAGCGCAGTTGAAGCGAGTGGAATCAGTAAGAGATCTTGGGGTTCGTCTGGACATCGAGTTGAGGTTTAGAGTCCATGTTGTGACCGTTTGTAAAAAGGCGTACAGAATTTTAGGATTCATTTTACGCCGAGCAAACGGTTTCAAAAACATAAGGGCTCTCACGGCTATGTATAATGCCTTGGTTAGAAGCCAGATGGAAAGTGCAGCTTCTGTATGGGCTCCACATGAAGCTAAATATAGCCTCATGTTGGAGCGCATACAGAACAAGTTTACAAGATATCTGTATTGGAAGACATACGGCGTTTATCCGTTCTATCCCCTGATGTATCCAACCTTATTCGTCTTAGGTATGGTTGGATACAACAAGCTGGAAACTAGGAGGGATATGGCGCTAGCACTGTATGTGGTTCGGGTGTTCCGAGGGATGATATCCAATCCGACCATCTTGGAGATGATGACACTGTGCGTACCGGACGAATATGTTGGGCGTCGCAGGCGGCCTCCTCTGTTCGCAGTGCCTCGAGGAAGGACTAACCTGGTAGGCATGGCGCCACTGACGCGGACCTTACAAGTGCTAAATCTGATGGCGGTGACCGTTGACATATTTCACTGTTCAAAGAGCGAGTTCGTAGAAGCGACATTATTTAATGTGAGTTATTGTTTATAGGTAGTTATTATTATTTTATTTTTTATTTTAATTATTTATGATTATAATTTTGACATTATTAAGATTTGAATTTTATTATTTAGTTATTGTTGGCATTGTATATTCTTATTATTATTTGTTATTATTGTGTGATTTAATTTTTATTTTATTTTTTGCCCTAGGTATGACATGTATTAATTATATTGTACTACTCTATTGTATTAGGTCTAACCTGTAATGATAGATGTAATGTTTGAAATAAATAAAATAAATAAATATTAAAAAATGTTTTGAATTTTCTTAAAAAATGCGAAGAAACTTTTTCCCCAACCTATTATGTCTATAAATTCATTCAAATGTCGGCACTTAAATAAATACAGACCCATCTCGAAAGAAAAGATTGAAATATAAAGTGTTCTTCACGCACTAGATAACAGACTATAAGGCAAGCGCCACCCAACCCATGTCCAGTGGATAAGTCCATAAAAGTATCGGGAACAATTGCGATAAAAAGTGATTTACACCACAAGTTAAAAGCGTACCTTCGACACAGAAGTGGAGATTAAAGTATCCCTGGTTTTGAGTTCAAGGGTGTACGATCGCGAAATACATCATAGTTTAGCTTGATATAACTGCTACTCGACCATTTCTATGTTGCTGAGAAATTAATCTTGGCGGTTCTGCGTACCTAGTACTGACATATTCCTATAAAAAGACAAATGCAAGCATAGAGCCGTTAAGAGCATGTAACCTCTTGACGGCTCTGCGTTCCTAGTACATATTCCCATAAAATCTAACCTCTACACATGCGGCGGTCGCATCCACAGATGACGTTTGCAGATACATCTGTTGACGTGTAGAGGTGGCTTAAGAAACATTTATTCTCGCGAATCAAGTAAAGTAATCAAAGTAAATAAGGTAAATTCAAGTAAGTGTAATATCTTAACTGTTCTGCGTTCCTAGTACATCCAAGAGCACATAAGTTGGTAATGGCACTTTTTTTAGTTTCCTTTGTTCCCGTAATGGCGGCCATAGAAACAAATTATACTTTTTAAGTCTCACTTTTACTTTACTTTATTTATTTGTTGTTTTTTACCATTTTAGTTATTTTCTAGTTTTTGGTTTGTTGTTCAATGGAACTGGAAATATGACTAGTGGGAATTATCTAAACCTATACTATAGTAGAGTAGATAGAACAAATGTTTGTAAAGATATTTGGATGTTTGGTTTTTGCCCCATCACATAGGTAATTGCGAAAACCCTATCTCATAAAAAAACATTTCATAAAGCCAAAGATGACCTTTGCATTGAAGACGATGTTTAATTAAATAAAATAAAATATAATATCCCTGCTAAAGTCCAGGTACAGATCGTGCTCCTCGCATAAAATAAATACTGCTCTTTAACTTTACTTACAGCTATGAACTCGACGCTTGTGCAAATGAAAACGTTCATAAACATAAACATCGGAATAAAATGAGTTTATCTAACTTATTTAATGATTATTACAGTTTTAAAATACAAACATGTACGAGTTAATGTGATGTTCAATAGTCTGTGGAAATTTTGCATGAATCAGCAATTTGGACCGCACAGTGCAACACAATATAAACCCATTGAACGCAACGGAGAATACCGAAGTCAGTGACACTCTATTACCAACATACTACCTACCTACTCAGTAAACGTTTGTGCTCTACATAGTGTGATACCTTCCATGCATGGTGTTTTTACAAGGTAATGATTATCGATCATCAGTCGACAATGACCTCTCAAGGACAGTGTGTCGGAGCACGTGAGGTTAGGTACCTAATAGAAGTTCCATTCCTGCGAGCCTAGCGCGCACTGAGAATTATTTCGGCGCGATTTTTTTCGCGCTATGCTGTCTATTCTAAAGTATGTCATTTTTGACGAAGATTTTCCGTTATTGCGTGCGCCTACGTCTGATTCAATGTTCCACAGAATAGCATGAAAAAATTCGCAATGCGCGCTAGGTCTTAAGCGCGTTGTACACTCGTGTGCAGACTTCGAGAAAAGTATTTTTTCTACTAATTTTGTCCATACAAAACTCATTAATATAGATACTGGAAGCTTCAGTGTAACACGACTTATTTTGTCCAGCTAAAATCCAGTGCTATTTTGATTTAGTAGTCGATTTTCCTTCATTTTAAGATTTCAACGCATTTCAAAATATAAAAAATTCAAAAATGTGTTTACTGATACTCACTCACGAGTATAATAATAGGGTGGCACATGGGTGGCACACGCACAGCTTTTTGCAGATGGCAGCACGAGCGTTATTACCTTGTTTACCTTTTTTACATTTTGTTGTTAACGTGTTATTTGCAATTTCTAGTGTTTGCATCATGTTAGCGCACTTTAATCTTTTCATCACACTGATTCGAAAAAACACGATAAGAAGTAGAAGTGTTTTCTACTGAGAAAATATACTCTCCATTTACGGGAGTTACCTAAATGTTATTTACAGTTACTAAAGTTGAGTTTCATCTATGGATGAAATCCTATGAAAAAATATCGATTTGTTAGATAGGTAAGCTTTCAAATATTTGAGGTTAGTCTTTCTAGAAGTTGGTTAGTTAGTCTAGTATCTTTCTGAGCGTGCTTTTATATTTATTTTAGAATAGAATAGAACAGAATATTTTGTCTAAAAACATTAATGTAAAACAATATTATTACAATCTATTGTTAAGAACTAATTCAGACACAAAACAGGACATTACTCGGCTAAACCTGTTATTTCTTCACTGATTGCGTATTGTAGGTATGCTCAAAACTGAAACTTTCTTAAAGACATAAATACCTTGTTAAATTGATTTATTGGTAGATATTACTTACACATTTCTATCACAATTTCGAATGACTATCTCATTGGAAACTGTGAAACATGTTGCAAGCAAAGTTTTCTGCACGGAAAACATGAACGCAGCTGTTACTGATCAATTTTCTTTATGTAGCTGCCACCCAACTCTTTTGTTAATTGTACCTTTGGAGAACTATTAATTTTGATTGCCGCATCAAAATTATAATTTGAAAATAAAAGGTTTGATTACAAAACACAAGGAAATGCATGCTACTTTACAGCTAATAGGTAATACCTATGCTGGCGACATCTATCGGGATAAAAAGGCAGTGTACAACCATGACAACTATTTAAACAACCATCGACCAGAATAATTGTTTGCAAAATTGTTATGCTTAAAACCTACGAAATGTTAAATATAGAAAAAATGCGATGAAGCTCATTGTACTTTGCAAGCTGATTTGAAGCGACAAACTTAAGTAGGTAATGTAGGTAGGTACCTACTGGTGGTGAATCTGTTGTTTTGCCGGACTAGCTAACTTTCCATTTTGTTAAATACGAACAAATTATAATAACTATTTAATATACTAATAATTTTCACTCAAACCGGATTTTTATATAAAACTCACATATCATGAATATCCCGATTTAAGATAAAACTATTTTCGAAACCATCACCAAAATTATACTTTTGTTATTTTACTAAAGTCATTTTCGGGGATTTTCCACGGATTTATTTAACCCCATTTGACATCGTAGAACGTTTGTATTTTACTGAATTTAATCCAGCGAATCAACAGAATCTGGATTACTGTAGGCTTATCAGGTCAAAACTCTTAGACCTCTTAGACCAATGGAGGTTTAAGTAATTGAATTCTAGATTCAGCTCGCGGTTTTAAGTCATAACATTCCTAAACAATATTTCATCAAAATTGTTTTTGCCGAAACTACGGGCGACAGTGGCCCTTTGTGTAACCAATAAGATCCTAATATGATATACTCGAACTTACTATCTTACGAATAAAGACTATTATATAGTTGCACTTTACGTGCAGATGTTCAATTAAACTCCATTATACTGTTGTAAAAGATCATCTTGTTTCTTTGAATGGATAATATCTTTCTGAGTAACTATACCTAAGTGCCTTTCGTATTACTTTATGCAAATTCATGTAAGCATTTAATATTAATATACTAGGTACTTTCGTATGATATAGTGTCCAATTTTGATAGTTTTGAAAAGCCGGAATTGACAGCTGGATTTGCCCTCCGAGCCATGGAAGCGATCTGATGAATATGTTACTGTCACCCATCCAGATACAGACTTCGCAGTGTTCTTCTTCTTCTTCTTCTTGTTCTTTAATAGTATGTGTCATAATAATGTCAATTTTGCCAGTGTCAAGTGTTTATATTGTTTATATGTCACAAAGTCGTATCTTGTCGTTCATAATGTGTTATTTTAATATATATAAAACTAGCTGCTGCCCGCGCGTTTCGCACGCGTGGTACCTACATAAATAGTAGCCTATGTCCTTCTCCAACGTCCCATCTATCTCTATACCAAAATACATGAAAACCGGTTCAGCGGTTTTGACAGAGTTACTTTCACATTTATATTAGTAGTATAGATGGTGCCTTTCATATAAAATAACTACGGATTATTTTTGCTCGAATCACAAAGCTTTTATTATAGGTATTCATACCAGAGTCAATAATTATAAAATTAATAAAACCGCAAATTATTAATAAAACCGGAAATAACTCGAGAAAAACGGCCAAAGATAATCGGACGTGTCCTCCGAACCATGGAAGCAATCTGATGAAAATGTCTTTTTCATCCATCCAGATACAGACTTCTCTGTGTTGATTTACTTCGTGGATCTGTCAGGAACGACTAGGTAAATTATAGTAGTGCGTGCCATAAGCGCTTAATATTAATAATAAAGTGTGATTTGACGACCTCTGTGGCGAAGTGCGCCAAGGCCCGCCTGAGACGCAGAAAGTTGAGGGTCCGATTCCCGCCGCGGGACAAATATTTGTATGATCTGCAAGTATTGGTTTTGGGTCTGGATGTTTGTATGTATCAACAAAAAAGTCCCTACTTTTACATTATAATATATACTATAATATATACTAACGTCACATGACTAATATAGTATATATTAGTACGAAAATAAAAATTTATTTCACTTTTATCATCTGTAACAAATGTTTCAAATATGTAACACTTGTAGTTTTGGAGATTTAGTTATGAGTGAGTGAGTCAGTGGATGTACTTACTTTATATAATATAATATAATATATAATATAGATAATCATAATAATAAATAATCCCGGACATTTCACACAGCATCATCTGGCCCCAAAGTAAGCAGAGCTTGTGTTTGAGTACCACATGACTGATATACTACTTATACATGTTTCTGTAAATACATAAATATTATACATAGAAACACCCAGACCCGAGACAAATGCAGATCATTTAAACATTTGTAATTTTGTCCCGCAGCGGGATCGAACCCGCAACACCTTCGGTGTCTCAGCCAGACCTTAGCCCACTGCGCCACAGAGGTATTGTATTGTACATATATATTAGACAATTGGTATATAGGTCGAGTAATTTCTTATTGTCATGCGGATTGTTTACGAGGTAAGACATCAATTAATATTTTTATAGGGGCCCGTCTCATCAATATTAAATGGCTGGATTGATCTTTCTTTAGGCCATTATTATCCGGTGATCGTCTATAATCCCTGCGGAAATTTCCTTCCCGTTTGAGCAGTTACGTGCTCTTTGAGAATAAGCGCTCAAAAGATATCGCAGGATTAAAGTATCATCAAACACCAATCTTAAAATTTTCTGCAGCAATAAGTCGAAGGGGAGTCGAAGATCCTTTTGGTTGGACCGTGCATGTAGTGTTAAACTAATGCTTCTTCTTATCGTGTCATTAGTTACTTTGAACCAGTGTGGTGAAAGGATTAAAAGTACGCCTCAGAGGCTCCTTTCGTATAGTTGGCACATGTCTTCGAACTTTATGAGGTTCTACAACATGCCGGTTACCTCACGATGTTATCTCCATTTGAGAGCATATACATTTTTAGACCAGAATTAGTGAAGCATTAGTGTTTTAAGTTGACGAACAGTCTCGAATTTACTCTTCCTAAATAAATAAATAATGCCGGACATTTCACACAACAGCATCTGGCCCCAAAGTAAGCAGAGCTTGTGTTATGGGTACCACATGACCGATATACTAGGTACTTATGTATATACTTTTTGTTTGACCCGAGACAAATACTTGCAGATCATACAAACATCTGTCCTGAAATTTCATCAAAATCAGTAGGTTTAGTAGTTCGGTATTTAAATCGAAATAGCTGGAAAAAATATGTCATGCAAATATATAAAATTTAGTATTTTTATAAAGGTACCTTGGAGATACTATATGAAGTCGGTTTTCGTTTTAAAACGTAATTATTTAACAAATAGTGAAATAATTATTAGCTTCAACTACGTGATAACAATAATTTAAGTACAATGTCTCTATATTGTCATCATTATGCTAAACCTTCAATAGCGTATCTACCGTAGGTACCTAGTACGTACCTACGCACGTACGTACTTACACACCGTAAGTATGTGCTATTGATGGTACAAATTCAATAATCAAGGTAAGTAAGTATCTGTACTTAACGTATATTGTGATGTGCTACAATAAAAAGAAAATTGTACTGAAAATAACAAAGGAATGACGATCGTTATGAATTAGGTGTTTCACATTAGGCTTGTTTCGGAGATAAGATAATTCTTTTATTCATCTTGTGAAGTTTGTAAAGAATATTAATATCGAGGCCCTTCGCCGGTGAATGGGCACTTTACCTAAAGTATAACAGTGTTACCTACACCTATGCAACAAAGAGTTTATGAATACATAATTTTGCGTAGCATAAGTAGATATTTATTTAATCCAGTCGGTTCACAGGCTGTTGTATAAAGGCTTCTGACTTTGAGGTTGTAAATACATAATTTAGTACATGGGAAGTGATTATGTAATACCTAGTTTGTGTTGATAATAGAGCTCGCAGAATCTAAGAGAATACAAAACACAGAGTTTAATAATAATAACACATGATATTATAGGTACGAAATAATTACGTTTTAAAAACTAAAAGAAACCCGACATCATTTTTATAAAAATACGAAATTTCGTTTACTTGAATGTCATATTTTTTTCAGCTATTTTGATTTCAAAACCAAACTACTGAACAGATTTTGATGAAATTTCTATGTGACGGAAATTTCATCAAAAGAATGAAGTTATGAGGTAAGAAACATAAATAAAACTAATTGTGAACATCCTCCTCTTTTTTAAGTCGGTTAAAAGTTACTATATTAACCGGGTTTTTTTAGGGTTCTGAAGTCCACAGTCCATAGTCCACGTCCCTTGTAGTTTCGCCATCTCTGTCTATCTGTCTGCCTGTCTGTTCGCCCCTTATCAGAGCTCCTATTAGCAGACTAATTGTCTTATCATGATGAAAATTTGCACGTTAATACAGCACGTTAGTACCTGGATGACCGAGCTTTGCTCGTTATAAAACACGGATAAAACGACGTTTTCTAAAAATGAAACCTAGCTAGATCGATATATCGCCCCCGGTACCCCCTGCATACTAAATTTCATGAAAATCGTTGGAGCCGTTTCCGAGATTCAGATTATATATATACATATATAATTTTTTGACTGGCCTGTCAGCTCAGTTAGTAGGTCTGTGTCTGGGTGTTATGAAGTATCTTATGTATGTATTTAATAATATATAAGTATTATATCGGCAATCTGTGGGGCGATTATGGAACTTTGAGACTATCAAAACATTGATACTCATAGCTTTCAGTTACTATTGATGAATTGGTATTACGGATCGCTGCGATTTCTATCGGCTTCTATCGCTATTTACAATGTGAAGTTGGTGTCAAACTATAACTCGTTCCTACCACAATCGATTTACAAAGTACGATTGTGGTAGGAACCGTGTTTAGCCTACTAAGCATTTAAATACATCTTATATGATTGATTGAAATAATGCCTATTGCTAATCGAAATTGATAGACATTGATGCCGATTGCGAATCGAAACTGATAGACATTGATTGTATCAAGAGTTCCATAATCGCCCTACTGGTCAGCATAATACAAGTTATGCTTAGTTAGGGCCTAGATGGTGTTCGGTGCATTGTCCACCAATTATTATTATTATTATACATATAATAATTTCTTGTTTAAAGGTATTAGATAGATAGATTATTAACCCTACTAGAAACAAATAAAAACACCTATTGTTTGGTCGGACTGCCTAACCGTAATTTCTAATGTTTACGCTAGTAGGGCGTTGTGAGTACTTGTACTTATAAGTATTCTGTGCTCTGAGTGAACAAAATTAATCCATCGTATTCTACCATTTTAGTTAGTCCAGCAAAACAACAGAATCACCATCAATATCCTATTTTTAGATTTAAAAAAGACCAAAGGTTGACCCTTACAAATCTAATAAAACCTTTTTATATTCACTTGAGGTTTTTATAGGTTACTTTACTCATTGAGTTTTAATTTGTCAAGGTCAAAAATAAGATGAAAAACTAAAAAATATCATGTAAAGATAAAATAATTAAATCAAAATCATTCAACACATATAAACACAAACAATAACCAATAAATACAAACAATATCTACTAATTACAGAAAACCCCCTCAGAGTTTGGCAAATAGGTTAAAATAGGCAATTGCAGAAAATCTAGTAAATATCTTTCTCAATATCACCATAATCTCAGTGATCATTAATTATGCTCAATGTTTTAGAGTGAGTAGATGTAAGTACCTACAAACCACTCACATTTAATGATTTAACAACATTTTATCTCTAGGTATTCATAGATATTTGGTTCAAATGTATTACCTATGTAGATATTTACGTGCTCCTGTAGACTCTGAATTTGAGTGTAGTTCATAAGTGCTTTCATTATCCATCCATTATCGTTAGAGATGAGGTTGGTATGTCGTAGGCTAGGCAATAAGCATCCTGAATACATAGAAGAACACTATATAAGTCTACATATACCACAGAGGGTCGTAACCAGGATTGAGAAGGGGTTAAATGAGTATCTCATTGCCCACTACGAAAACATATAGCAGCATAATCTGCGACCCTACACGACAGTGTGCTACGCAACAGTGCTACGCCTTGCTACGTGATGCAGTACCACGCGTTTGAGTGCTACGACGCACTACTTGTGTAATATTGCATCTCCACAATATTCCCATCTTGCTACAGACCTGGAAAAACTATGACGCGCAGCCCTTTGATAGAGACCACGTAAATTAACATTTTAATTGTGAACGCCACAGCCTTTTTGATACATCAATGTTGTAGTCGCGGTGACAGCACCCAACTCCGTGGAAAATCGCAGTTCGACGTTTGACATCCAATCGTCCGTGTGACGAGACCTTAATGGGTTATTATAATTTTCCACGAGCACATCGAATAGGAACTTGCGTTAAATTGAACGCATGTTCTTCATTGAAACTGTGAAGGCATGACCTCCCTAAAAATTACGTAGGCAGTCGCCGTCCATTAAAAGTTGTCGCAGTACCTACTCTAACAATAGCTAACAACTTCAACTATAGACTATGAATAGACGAGTATATGAATGATTATATTGATTAAGTTATGAGTTTGTGTGCAGGTTCTTAATATACAAAAACTATTATTTCACTACAGTTAGTACCTACCTACCACTACAATCTAAGTACAAGAATGTCATTCCAAAATTTACCCGATGAAGGGTTTAAGGTTCCCACTGGCATGGCACTGTGCACAGTGCTGGCTTTAGCAATCTTACTGACTCTGTACATCTACAGTGGAAACTGGAAGCAGTTCACTGGACCCGAGGAGTTGGACCTCGGGTCACTACATGTGATCTCGAGGAACCATCGCCGGAAATATTTTCATTCACGCACTATTTAAAAAGGTACTAAAGGTAGGTTGATAAATAATACTTACAAGTAGGATGTAATTCACGCCTTTAATGTAGGATCAAGGTTTTTTAGTAGACTCAGAACAATATTCAAATCAGCAAAGCATGCCACTTTATTTCTTCCGGAGGAATGCACACTCGTTGCAGCCAAGCCGTACAGCGCTCCATTCTGCACCAGAAGATCTCCGACTCTCACCGGACACTGGGTTAAGACCTTCACACAAATCATATCATCAATATTAACGTTCTTATTTCCAGCCATGGATATAAAGTCTTTACCCGCCAATGTTACCAGCTGACGCGATAAAGTCCTGCCGATGCTCAATGGCCTTCCAATAACATAAGCATTCGAGTTCCAATGTAAAGCAGTGCCAATATGAACAATGTGCATGCATGGATTCATGTTTTCGTAGCTTGATAAGAGTACGAGTTTTCCAGAAACCGCGCCATCGTGGTTTATTGGATCGATGACGTCGACTGTGAACCCTTTCTTGCAGTACGGACTGAAATCAAAAGTTAGTAGCCTATTTAGGTCTACTGTAAACGTTTGTAGCTGCTAAACATTGTCAGTACCATAATACAATAACTGTGCTTACTCTGTAGGACTTCCTATGAGAACTCGAATGGGTCCTGACTTTGCACAGACCTCACTAGCTAAAATAAAAGTCGGGCTGACTGCCGCGCCCACGCAAAGGAGCTGCTTTGAAGACACTGATTGAATTCTTGCCACATAACGATGTTCCTCTATTTTTACACTGAAGCAGCTAATTTCACTGAGGCTTGCGTTCTTACTTGAGTGGAACCCTCTGTAATGTAATACGAAATTGTTGGCAACGCATGCCATCATTGCAATGAAGATAGCTATTAGCAAACCTACAATCCCAACTTTACTCCTATCGGAGCGGTCATCCCAAGGAGTGGTGATGAAATTGTATTTGAAGTCGAAATCCTCTGTATTGTCGTGGCTCTCTGGGATTTTATTAATGTCAATATTATCCATCATATTTTTTGTAAATAAATGCCTACTTGACTACTATGTACATACCTATCCTAAATCGAGTAGGACTATTAAGCTCGTTTACCCTGTATCGTGTTTTTTATTCGTCTAGTCGGTGTAGGCCGCAGCCTAGAGGTACATAGGTAAATATATTACCTATTATTAACATGCGTTAAAAGTAAGTAGGTACTTACTTACCAAGCTCTTTATACTTAGGACAACGTGATCACTCGGAACAGACTTTAGGATTGGACTCTACATCGCTAGGTTATAAGTACCTAGGTACCAACTATCTACTTAAAATTCAGAAACTTGAGGGTCCTTATAACACCTATACGAATTGAGTAGGTCCAATTAATGGTCCTTAAATATATAGAATTAGGTATTTATTGCAATTAGCGATATTATATAATTAATTATATAACATCGCAAGGGTAATATCGTTAGAATGTTTGTAGAGTTCATTCGAATTGAACAATTGTTTCGTTATCAAATTCAAATGTTTTTTTTTTAAAGTAATGTCAAAACGAGTGGAAACAATGTAATGAGTAGGTACCTAGGGTTTAAAGGGATTTCAAAAGTAGACCCCCACAACCTACCCACAAGAGTAAGAGTATACATTCTCATTATTTCAACGACGTTTCGGAGAGTGCTCCGCTGAACAACCTGATTCTGCGCCCAGTGTTACTACAGATAAATTCGAATTCGTTGTGGTCCTCTAGTTATTCAGTGGGGGAATTTGTGATTTATCTGTCGTGCTCCTTTTAAGTTTGGGACACACTGAAGGGACTACTTGAAAATAAATTAAATAATTATTGTTATAAATTTATAATAATATACACTCGCGAGCTTTAAACTGAAATCGGTTCATCGCGAGTTGATCAAGACAATATTTTTTTTACAATTTCTGTCCTATTTCTGTTTTCTGTCTGTTCTGTTCTGTTAGCTATCAAAATCAAAGGTGCATCGCCGTTGTCCAGATCCTTGTCTCCGTACTAAGTTTCCATTCTCCCTGAATATATTGTACACCTTAGACACAGGACTGGCTTATGAAGCTGTAGAGCGATACTACGCTGAAACAACCCTTGCTGAATTAAGCTGAAGATTAGAGCGGCTTCTGTGGCTGTCTTCTGTGCGTCTTCTGTGGCTGAACAACCTGATTCTGTGCCCAGTGTTACTACAGATAAATTCGAATACGTTGTCGAATTAGTTATTCAGTGGGGAAATTTGTGATTTATCTGTCGTGCTCCTTTTAAGTTTGGGACACACTGAAGGGACTACTTGAAAATAAATTAAATAATTATTGTTATAAATTTATAATAATATACACTCGCGAGCTTTAAACTGAAATCGGTTCATCGCGAGTTGATCAAGACAATATTTTTTTTACAAGTTCTTTCCTATTTCTGTTTTCTGTCTGTTCTGTTCTGTTAGCTATCAAAATCAAAGGTGCATCGCCGTTGTCCAGATCCTTGTCTCCGTACTAAGTTTCCATTCTCCCTGAATATCTTGTACACCTTAGACACAGGACTGGCTTATGAAGCTGTAAAGCGATACTACGCTGAGACAACCCTTGCTGAATTAAGCTGAAGATTAGAGCGGCTTCTGTGGCTGTTGTTTTCATTTTTCTTAAGTTCAAATGTTCCCAGTAAAGTAAAACATTGGACTGATGACCAATTTTCATTAACGCCCACTTTTTATAGGATTTCAGGACTTTCAAACAATTGGTGTTTTGTTTGAAAAAATATGTTTTTTTCTTTTTATATCAAAAGAGTTTGATGGCTAATAAAATTACCTTTCAAATGATATACCACAATCCCTAGTTCATTGGACAGAAATTGTTAAAATAAGTCTTGATCAACCCGCGATGAAGCGATTCCAGTTTAAAGCTCGCGAGTGTATATAATTTCAAGTGCTCTTAAGTCAGAAGTGCTTTGTATGCAAGTAGAACATTTCTAATCAGTAATTAGAAATATATATATTTTTTTATCATCAATAAACCTACGTTTGACCACGATCTCGCCTGATGTTAAACGACGATGGGGCACGCAGGTCTAGAAGACACCTGATTTGACTTGAAGAGACCTAGATTGTAGTTTTCAGGAATCACAGACGACGGCAAAGCATTCCTTTCCAGCATTCCAATCCTTGGCTGTACGCATTATAAATGTGGAAGCAAAGCGCTTTGTTCGTAAGGGTGGTAGGTTGACAAGGTATGGATGGTATTGAGCGGTACGTCTGCTTGTCCTGTTGTGAAAAGGAGATGGTGGAATCAGATCATGTAATTCCTGGGACATTCTCCGAAATGTATCCTATAAAAGATCGAAAGGCAAGCAACTTTACGACGGTGCTCGAGACACTGGAATTTAGTCTCAGCGTTAAGCTGTTCACCCATCATCCTCAATGCTCTACGCTCGATCGAGTCCAAGGCAGCCAGCTGGTGTTTGGCTGAACCATCCCATAGATGACAGCAATACTCCATACCCGACCGGACTTGAGCTTTGTATAAAGTAGAAAGCTGTCCAGGTGTGAAGTATCGCCTCACCTTGTTGAGGAAGCCAAGCTTCATGGCAGCAGTTTTCTCGATATAGGAGCCAAAATTGAGAGTCCGTGTAAGTGAAACTCGAAAATAAAAATAATCTTCATGTGTTCCAACCAAAGCAGTGGTAAAATGGTGCCAATAATATAATTATAGAAGAAAAGTACATCACCTAACCACCAGAGGAGCACTATTGATAATGAAAAAATTACCCGTTCTCCCACCAGGGGCATAGGTAGATACATAGTTCGGCTTCTTTTCTTAGGCACTACCGCTTGGCACTACTAGTAGAGTGAAGGAAAATTTTAATTTCCCGTGCCACTACTATTCTTATTGGCTAATTAATCGCTAATTAAATATTATAAATCTCCCGTGGATTACCTCATTAAATATGGCACTACTAATACTAGTTTAGGTCTGTCAGGAGCATTTCAAAAGATTCCCAGCTGGACAAATTAGTGACTGGACAGAGTAGAGTCAGGAGTTAATCAGATCGAAACCAGTTGGTTAGGTTATGTTAGAGTATAGAAAACAGCACTACCAGTAGTGTTACGGGAAAGTAAAATTTCCCTTCACTCTACTAGTAGTGCCAAGCGGTAGTGCCTAGGAAAACAAACGCCCAGTTCGGGTGTTCAGCGGAGCACTCGCCGACGTTTCGCTACGCCAAGACTCGGTGCCAATGTGAATTGATCCTTACTATAGCATTAGTTTGCTCGTTTGCGGACCACGCTCTTAATAGGTTTCCGAAGTCAAAAGGCATACCTAAGAATGACTATTTTTCAACCGGGTGGTTATGGAATTCTGATTCTATCAAAACATTGATACCATATTTTCAGTTAGGTACTTATCTACTATGGATGAACTGCCGGGCGATTATGTTATTCTGTAACTATCAAAACATTGATACTAATTAAATAACTTCCAGCTACTATTGATGAATTGGTATTAGGTACGCAAGGTTGATGTTGATTGTCAGGATGCTGTCATAGGTATGTATAGAAACCTCAGATCAAATAAATATAAGGACGAAGCTCCACAATCAACCAAAATGAAGCCTCAAAACTGTGCTTCTCTGTGTATACTCCACAAACTATAGGATGCTATACTCTTGATGGTATGATGGTATACTCTTAGGTATATGCGCACCCATGCACACACAAACACCCAAATCATGCTTCTTTCTCTTAGTACATATCACGGTGTCCCTGCGACTGATTCTCCCACTGTTTCCATTGCAGGCGGCGGCGGCAAAAAAAACATTGCATCACCTCTTATGACAGCGTGCAAATTTCCGTGTTAAAGTTGACCGCTCCAAGAAACAATTTTTTGCTGCCCGGGCAACCGAACCATGGAAAATAGTAGCTATATTCTTCTGGCGCTTCGGCGATCGCAGCCGCGGCACGCTCGCTTTGTGCGCTCGCCTGGTGCGTTGTTTTCTATAGTCTAACATAACCTAACCAACTGGTTCCGATCTGATTTTACTTTTTCAATACTTTACAGATTGTCGAATAACACAACTGCTTTTTTTGCCACAATAGAAATAATGGGATATAATTTGGAAGAAACTCTTTTCTATTTTGTATTTCCATGGAAATAGTGGAATACAACCGTAACTCTAAAGATTAATTAAGCTACCTCCTACTTCCTGCTGCTTGTAGACCCCATCACTGTATTACGGCTTTGCTTTGCACTATTGCTTGACCGTTAGATCGCCGCCATTGCTGCTTGATGGTTTTACTGTCATGTTACTGTCAAAGTCATGGTGTTGTCTTGTCTGTAATGTAAGTCACAGTCAGTAAATCTTTGCTGTGTCAACTTCGTATATTGTTTGTTTTGTAAAATAAACGTTTTGCTTACATTTACATACATTTAGACTAGATAAAGATAGATCTACCAGAGAGAACCGTGGAACAAATGAATTAAAAGCCCAGGCTGTATCAAAGAAAATGCCTACATTACTATTACTCGATGTGTCGCTGTCCATGTTGCGGCCGGTACCCTTGGCCGATGCTACTGAAAGTCATACGAGGCACACGATTGCATCCACCGCAATAAACGCGTTTCTGGACCACTTGAATGTACATGCTAAGTTAGAGTATGTTGCTCTGGTTTCATTTTCATCTAGTTATGAAGGTAAGGTAAATAAGGCCCAGATCACTTGATAACTGGCCTAAGATTCTCAATACTAGACTTTTCAAAATTGCTAGTCACAAAATTGGCATGGGTACGACTATTATTATTATACTGAATTCTGCACAATTCTAACTCCTCATTGAAAACACAAAGAATTTGATAATTTTTTATTATGTTTGTATCATTTACCACCTTACCCTTCTTCTTTTCTTCCTATAATGGCATCTATCTTGTCGACAATTATGCCAGTGTCAAGTGTTTATTTGTTAATAACGTTTTAGTGGATGGTCAATAGTCAATCCTAAACGTAATGGTCATCTAAAACTATCTCGGGACTCCTTATCGTTTGCACCATAATTACACTCGTAATTCAGTTGTACATACTTGTTCTATGAGGCCACAATTTAATAATTAAAATTCCGCTAAGATTACTGAATTAAACATGCAATAAAACAAGAAAAGAATGTTAAATCAGAAGTGCTATTTTACTTCATGAAATGAAAAATGAAGAATATCCTTAACCTTAACCTTAAAGTCTATTTTGTCTTTTTCATGTCAAATATATATTTTTTTTTATTTTTTTTTTCAGTCATTGTTCCATTCACTAGGGATTATGATGTCATAAGAAATAAACTGCCAACCTTGGAAGAAGGTGATAAGACATGCATTGAAAATGCATTACTTGGAATCAATCAAGTGATCCTGAATGAATGGGGATATCAAACACCAGTGCAGATTATATTGGTAAGATATCAACTTCAATGCCTTGAAGTGCATGTTGACCATTGGTGTGATTACTATCAAAACATTGACTCAAAACATTGATCTATTACTATCAAAACAGTTTTATTTAATAGATTACAGACGGCAGCACTGGTGTTGGTCCAATAGGGAGGAGTCGCATCATTCAAGCTCTGCCTCTCCCACCATCATATCCTGCCAAAATACACATTCTGCCAATAGTTTCACCACATGATTCATGTTTGCAACAGGGTGAGAGTTCAGATTTTTAAGATTTTCAATTTAGTTTAATTATCTGTCTTACTAAACCAAGAAAACTTTGCATATACATTATACATTATTATATTATAGGATTGTATTATTATAATTTGGGATGACCTATGTGGCACAGTGGGCGAAAGCCTGCATGAGATGCAGAAGGTCACGGATTCGATTCGCGGGAGTGATGTTTGTATGATCTGCAAATATTCATCTTGGGTCTGGTTGTATAAATAATATGTATGTACTTACAATACAAACTAGTTAATCTCAAGACGAAAGTCTACAATCAGTGTGTGTTGCCAGTGATGACATATGGAACTGAGACTTGGTCCCTGACTATTGGCCTCATACAAAAGCTCAGAGTCGCACAACGTGCAATGGAGAGAGCTGTGTTGGGTGTTTCCTACGTGATAAAATCCGCAACGAGGAAATCCGTAGAAGAACCAAAGTCGCCGACGTAGCACTCAAAATTGCCAAGTTGAAGTGGCAATGGGCAGGCCATATAGCTAGCAGAACTGATAACTGTTGGGATAGTAAAAGTTCTCGAATGGCGATCAAGGACAGGAAAACGAAGCGTAGGACGACCCCCGATGGACTGACGACATTGTAAAGATCGCAGGAAGTCGGTGGATGGAGAGGGCTCAAAATCGTTCTTCCTGGAAATCTATTGGGGAGGATTATGTCCAGCAGTGGACTTCATAAATGCTGATATGATGAAGGAGTTCTGTGAATACATGCTAAACCGATTTCAAACTGAACACATATTGGGTTTTGTGACTAAACACATTTCCATTTAAACGGCTATGTCAATAAGCATAACTGCCGGTATTGGGCACAAAGAGTACTAAAACCTTTAAATAAAGCACCAACAAACTTTGAACACCAAACTAAATTCCGCATTATGTAAACTTTGATTTGGTACGAAATACAGTTTTTTTTTCACATTTAAGACATCTAATCTTAAAGTCTAGAATTGACAGAAGATATTCGATAAAGTTAGGAAGTTTTTTGAGTTTTCGAAAAACTTCCTTAACTTCATCGAATCTAACAATGAACTAAAAGCTGTTATTATATAAATAATATTTAACTTACAAGATTATAGAAGTAAAAGTGGCATTAAAACTCTTAACATGTACAATTTGACCTACTTAATCTTATCATTTGACCTCCGTGGCGCAGTGGGCTAAGGTACGGCTGAGACGCAGACAGTTGCGGGTTCGATTCCCACCGCGGGACAAATGTTTATATGATCTGCAAATATTTGTCTCAGGTCTGGGTGTTTCTATGTGTAATATGTGTGTATTTAGAAAAAAATAAAACATTATAAGTTCTGCTTACTTTGGGGATGATGATTATGTGAAATACGTAGGCCGCTGCCTAGGGTAGCTTTTAAAAAAACTGAGTTTAAATTTAATCTAATTTATTTCATAAAACAAAATGACAATATAATTATTTTAAACATGAATCTCGTTCGAAGTATGAAGCAAGAGTGCAATCTTAAGTCTAGGTAGTTCCCATGAAAAGTACAGCGTCGGATTTCAGGCGGCCCACGTTCCGCCTCGCATGCGCCTCGTGGCATGTCGATGTCTTGTACCGGTCGAGCCAACGCAGCGCTCTACATATATTAGCATTGCGTAACATCTGAAATGTTTGGGATTATTTATTTATTTATTTACTTACTTGTTTGATTCTCTGTCTGTAACTTTTTTCGTGATGTGTGTCAAATAAACCATTATTCTATTCTATTCTATTCTTACATAATAATAACTCTTTTTGCCAGCTATGCCTCTGTACCAGAAGATTATTGACATGTCCACAAATTCAAACGGAAACACTAGCACAGCAGCCATGAGAGGAACTATCTACTGCCCAGATCAGCTCTCTGTTCCTGGTGTGAGTATATCTAATACCTTTAAACGAGCAATTCTTGTGTTTATATATATATATACTAGCTGACCCGGCCACGCGTTGCTGTAGCTCAGTAGTTCTAATACGTTGAACCCGCTAACCTCTAAAACTATCAGTGTTTCTCTACTATATTCTGCATGTTTTATACATAAAAATCTTCCGCTTGAATTACTCTACCTATTAAAAAAAACCGCATCAAAATCCGTTGCATAGTTTAAAAGTTCTAATCATACATCGGGACAGACAGACAGCGGGAGGCGACTTTGTTTTATGCTATGTAATGATAATCTGAATCTTGGAAACAGCTCCAACGATTTTCATGAAATTTAGTATGCAGGGGGTTTCAGTGGCGATAAATCGATCTAGCTAGGTTTCATTTTTAGAAAACGTCATTTATACGTGTTTTATACCAAGCAAAGCTTGGTCATCCAGATATTACTGTTATATACGCACACTAATATTAGTGTAAAGTTGTATAGGTAATAAATAATAATAAACATTGCTGGACAAAGCACACAACACCATCTAGCCCTAAACTAAGCATAGGTTGTATTATGGTGACTATTTGACTGATAGAATATTTATGATATTTTATAACGCCCAGACATGTTCTTCACACAAAAGTTTATCCTGGGAGGGAATCAAACCCTCAACCTAGAGCGCAGAAGGCAGAGCTACTACCAACTAAGCTGACAAGCCAGTCTATGCCAGTTTTAAGTAATACAACGAAGTGTCTCCTAACATTACAGGCTACAGCAGCGATGACAAGGCTTTGCGAGCAGCAGTACCAAGAGTTCTGGTGCTCCCTCAAATGCGGGCAGCTAGAGAGCCGTGTGCAATTGTTTCCCCCACCTTTGCCGATCCCGGACGAGAGTCGTACAGAATCGCATTCTCTCGCCAGCCAAATACATGTCGTTGGATTTGTAACCCAACAAGAATTAGGTGTGTATGTTAGATTACTAAAGATGTAACGCATTTTTAACCGACTTCAAGAAGGAGGAGGTTATCAATTCTTTTTTTTATCTCTTTTACCTCATAAATCCGTCATTTATGAACAGTTTTGAAAAGTATTTTTTTCATGTGAAAGGGCAAACTTTCCGATTCTATTTTGATGAAATTCCGAAATTTTCTTAAAATCGGTTGAGTAGTTTGGTTTTTAAATGGCTGCAAAATTGCTAGAAATATGTCATCCAAGCAAACGAAATTTCAATATTTTGCTTTCCTGTGACTTTTCGTGTTTACGAATTCAGAAAAATTATGAAAAGCGTAAAATTTTTTTTTTTTAACCGGCTTCAAAATATAGAGCGTCGATATATGGAATTGGACTTTATGGGCTCAAATTTCATTCAATAAAGTCCTTTTTTTAGTTTTGAAAACGTACTTATTTACCAAGTTGATGGCTCATCAATTGATCAACTTGGTAACAAAGTTAGCAGGCTACCTGAGGGTCCAGACAAGATCCACTTTCCGTTGGAGTTCAGGTCTGCAGAAAGTTTGTATAGGTATGTCCCTAGCTTATAATAAATCCTTAATTAATTGATGCTGTCATTTTCATATGATTTGAAGTTTTCGATGAATTAGGTGTATAGATTAGGTACTAAAGATGTAACGAATGTCGATATTCGATATTTCTTTAGAACATTCGCAAAAGCCAAGCAAAAACATTCGCAAGCAAAAATATATCCTGCTCGTAATGGGTAAAACGCGCACACGCCCACTTCTAAGTAGAGCTTAAAATTGGCCTCATTTTAATTTTGGCTTTAGAGTAGTACCTACTCGTAAGTGGCCCATCTGTAGGTGTGTTGAAGTCTTTTGCATGTGTTTAGACATTTTTGACGGATAACGACTTATAAATCGATGAACGCTGGCTGCACGCACGAAAAAGCATGACTCATTGTCACGTTCCGCCGGACGGAGCGTGCAAGCGAGAGCGCGGAACAAGCGATAGAGAGGCACGATCGGTTCATCAATGTTTTCTTATGACGTTATCACGTAAAATTATCGTCCGTAAACCGAATTTACAGACAACCATTTTTTCAAAACAATAATTACCTAATTAGATAATACAATGCACTATTATTTTACAGGCACGCCCATAGCAGTAAGCAAACACCTCATCATACCTCATATCCAAGTAGGCAATTCTTCAAACAGAGACAATTTCGAACCAAAAACTCCTACTAAGGTAAACTCAACTGAATAGCTCTATAAACAAGGTGAATTATCTAACGTCCCTGGACTTGTAACTTTACGGAACATTAATTCTTCAGCAGGATGGTTCCAGTAATGATGGATCCACAATTGAAGAAGATGTCACAGATCCAACTAAAGTGCCAAACTTCACTGTGCTTCTCCATGCAGCGCTCAAAGTAAAGCATTTTAAAATTTTTAACAAGTTTTCTTCTTATTGTGTCTTTTTACTAGTTATTTCGAACCAGTCTGGGTGTTTCTATGTATAATATATACAAATATGTTTAAAAAAAAAAGTATGTAGGTAAGTAGTATAATCTTAATCAGTCATCTGGTATACTACGCACACTGGATCTTTATACCTCGTAAGTTGGCTGCAAATAGCTGCGCAGAAGTCATTTTTAGGGTCAAATTGGCGGTAAGTGAGGGCTGCGGAGGCAGTTTTACAACAACGTTGTATTATGCCTCGCTCTTGCACTTAAGTTTGTCGTATCGTCTTATCTCGCTTACTCTCGCAGTACATTCGTTAACAACTCGCAAATTATAATTTCGAGCCTTGTTAAAGATTTTGTTGTTATTCATTTTAAGCGTTTTTGTTGAGTATTTGTTATTATTTTTATACTTATCTGTTTTCTGTTATTATTGCGTTTCACGTTTATTGACTTACATCATAAAATAATCATTTATGAAATGAAAATATAATAAGTATTTTAATTGTGAGTAGTTTATATAAAAAGTAGGTAGACACATTTGAGAAACTATCCTTTGTGATCTCTATCGGGCTTCAAACACCTGTAGCCAACATTTATCTGCACAACACTACATGCGCAAAATTGCTTTGCGCCTAACTTCAGAGGGAGAAAGATCCAGTGTGAGTATTATACCCATAACACAAGCTCAGCTTACTTTATAGCCAGATAATGATGTGTGAAATGTCCGGCATTATTTATTTAACAAAAAATTCAAAAGTGCGCCTTAGAGGCTCCTTTCGTGCACTTGGCACATGCTCTTTGAACTTCATAGATTCTACGACATGCCGGCTTCCTCACAATGTTGTTCTCAACAGTAGCAGTGTGACTATCTATAATTTAAATGATGAAATTGGAATAGAAGAGAAAACATAGTTCTGGCATTTGTACAAAAAAATTTACAATTTGTACAAAAAAAATTACAATTTGTACAAGAGCATTGTACAATTTGTACAATTGTGTCTATTTCCGATTAGGTTGTGTTCGTGCTTTCGGCACAAAGTATACTTGGGCTTTTGTTAAGGTGGAAAGTATTACGCGGCAAATACCTAAGTATATTAAAAATTAGTTACTGCTTGCGGCTCCGCACGCGGGGTACCTACATGAAATGTAACCTATGTTTCTTACATAGGACATAGTATCTTGGGGAAGGTCCCAAGGTAATCTGCTTACCAAATTTAATCAAGAGCGGTTCAGCCGTTTAGTCGTAAAAAGGTAACAAACAGATATGTACTCGTTCAAAGACACTTTCGAAAATATAATATTAGTATGCAATTCTATAAATTTAGGTGGAAGGAATGTCAGCGACACGCTGTAGTCTATAGAAGCTAGTGGTTTAAAATTAGTTTTTGTTCAGGTGGAAGTAATGTGTAATTTGAATTTGTTTAGGTGGAAGGAATGTCAGCGATAGTGCTATTAGGGTCTGAGTGGTGGGGCACGCTGTCAGCGTGGTGTGAGCCGGCAGCGCGCGCGCGACGCTCTTGCTTGCTGCTAAGTGTTATGCGACCCGGCGCCGACGCAGCGCCCTGGCTCGGCCCGCTCGACCAGCTCGGGCCCGCAGACGAAGCCAACTCTGAGGGTAACAATCATACTTACATTATATAATTACGTTTTAAAAACTAAAAAGAAAACCGACTTCATTAAATATAAAAAAGGTTTCGGAGTAAGCGAAAATATCATAGATGTTTAGAATTTTTAGGTTATTATAGGGTATACTGCCCATACCCTTAAAAACAAAAAAAAATCTTCCAAATCGGTTCAGGCGTCTTTGAGTAAACGGTGAACATACCTACATAAAAAAAAAGATTCCGACGAATTGAGAACCTCCTCCTTTTTTGAAATCGGTTAAAAATAAACGACTAACGGGCACGTAATCTAGTTTTGAGCGAAGACTTTTGCCTTTGAGAAGGTTCTGATAATTAATAAATATATTGGTGGCAATCACACAACACCATCTAGTCCCAAATTAAGCAAATCTATGGAAACCAAATAACTAATAGAATACTTTTAAAAAAAATACATACTTATAAAACGTTTTAACACCCAGCCAAACGTAGAACAAACGCCTCTGTTCATCACAAAAATGTTGATCCTGGGATCGGACCCACAAACAGTTTATTTAACTGAAAATAATTACATTGTAGCTATCTTTAAATAATATACTATTTGTAATGTACTGTAAATAAAGGTTTTTATTATTATAATAGTGCTTGTCCCAAGGGAAGACTTTGCCTGGGGAAAGTCTTCCAGTAGTTGCTAGTTTAGAAGCCACTTATTGTTTTTTTTCAGTATTTTCTCGGTAACATCAATTAGGTGCTACTTCCCGCGACTATTTCTTGTGTGACAGTCGTTACGAGTAAGTTTGTGTTATCGGGCCAGCCTTTACTATTAGCTTTCACCGATTTCACCGCTCTCAGTTGGTAGTAGCTCTACCTTCTGCACTGTAGGTTAAGGGTGCGATTCCCTCCTAAGATAAACATTTGTGTGAAGAACAAAGGTGTTTGTTCTGTGTATGGGTGTAATAAAGTATCATAAGTATGTATTTAAAAATATATAAGTATTCTACCAGTCATATATTCACCATAATACAAGCTGTGCTTAGTTTGGGACTAGATGGTGTGTGCATTGTCCAGCAATATTTATGTATTATTATTATTACTTAAGGTAGGAAGTTACTTACAAGTACATTAGCGCACCCATTCTACTAGGCGAATTCGTCACGCGATGGAAAGAGAGGCACTATGTATTAGGTTGGGGAAAAAGTCTTTTCGCATTATAGTATGTATGAACTTGTAATAAAATCTCTTTGGCTATATTATTTGTATCTGGCTTGTTTTGGTATCATTAAAAGTTTAAATTTTAATGAACATAATTCCAAATTCAAAATAGGAATATGTGTGATTTTTATTTGTTCTTCGTACTGTCAAGATGAGTGAATCTAATGAAGAAATCAGATACATTTTAAAATTTTACTACAAAAAAGGTAAAAATGCAACGCAAGCCTCGAAAAAAATTTGCGATGTTTATGGACCTAGTGCAGTGTCTGTGAGAGTAGCACAAATTTGGTTTAAACGTTTTCAATCCGGAAATTTTGATGTCAAAGATGCACGTCTCTCTGGTCGCCCTATTACGGATAAAATGGATGCCATTTTTGAAAAAGTAGAGCAAGATCGGCATATCAGTAGTTACGACGTAGCTGAAGAACTGGGAATTGACCACAAAACAGTTTTGGCGCATTTGAGAAAAACGATATTTGGGTACCTCACGAGCTCACTGAAAGAAACCTAATGAACCGTGTACTCATTTGTGATTCTTTATTACGACGTAATGAATCCGAACCATTTTTGAAGAAGCTGATAACTGGTGATGAAAAGTGGACCACGTACGACAAGAACGTGCGAAAAAGGTCGTGGTCAAAGGCCGGTCAGGCTTCACAGACTGTGGCGAAACCCGGATTAACTTGCAACAAGGTGATGCTGTGTGTGTGGTGGGATTATAAGGGCATTATTCATTATGAGCTGTTACCACCACCAGGCATAATGAATAATGCCCTTCCTTACTAATATTAATAAATTCGAAAGTAACTCCGTCTGTCTTTGTGTCTCGTTTTCACGCCTAAACCGCTAAACCGATTTTGATTAATTTTAGTATAGAGATAGATGGGACCTTGAAGAAGGACATAGGCTACTTTTTATGTAGGTACCCGCGTGCGAAGCCGCGGGCAGCGACTAGTATAAACATAAAATACACCAAATTATGTTATAGTGAGTGAGTAATAGGTAATCTTAGGTAAGCAATTAGAAGTTCAACCTAATTTCTTACCCACCTTCGGAGGGATGTCGTACTTGCACTAAGTATTTTATGAGGCTTCTGGCTTATATTATACTATGATATTTGTTTTTAGCGGAGACATTCCCAGTGCGTTCATGGAGGTCGTATAGCGGCGGCAGTGGATCATGCGCGTGGGCGCACACACACGCTCTTCTCGCCGATGTACAGAAAGTACTGCGACATGCGCGTAAGCTGCCAGACAAGACGCAGCATCTATACAAGGTACAACTACCATTTTATTTTTTATTTATACCACGATTGTGGCAAACATGCTTACGGCCCGCCTGATAGTAAGCGGTCAAGCCTATGGACGCCTGCAACATCGGAAGCATCACATGCGCGTTGCCGACTATTGAGAAACCTTTTTACTCCCCTCTTGAAGTGTTTCATACTGTGTTCCCCCCTGAAAATCTCAGCAGGGAGCTCATTCCTCATCCGGAGCGTTCGCGGAAGGAAATTCCTGTGAAACCGCACTGTGCGCGACTATTTAGGTTCCAGTGTGTGCGGATGAATACCCTGCCGATAGCGTGCGGTTATTTATACCTTGTTATTTTAATGCCAATTAATAAGGATGGTAACAGATTTTAACGCCACTTGGCTAATATGTGACTACAAGGTCAACCTTTACGCCCGAATACCGAAACGGCCCGCTTAAATTTCAAGACTATACTATTTCGTCACTTGAAGGATAACGTCTCACAAATGGTAATGTGGCGTTTCAGAATTCGGCTACAAGCCTCATTGAGCAGACTACAGTAAGCTCTGGCGTCGCGCACGTATCTTGCGAGTTACTTGTGTATCAGTGAAAACATACGAACTATGTTTACGAACACACACACATACACTAGATACACGCAAATACACGCGCGCACACACACACACACACACACACACACACACACACACACACACACACACACACACACTACTTTACCTAACTACATGTATAAGTTGTCAATATATAATGTTAAGGTACTTTGTTTTGAGGGTCCGGGTGTTTCTATGTATAATATGTATGTATATCAGTCATGTTAGTACCTATAACACAAGCTCTGCTTACTTTGGGGCCAGATGATGGTGTGTTAAATGTCCGGGATTATTTATTTATTTTCTCGGAGAAGGACGTTGACGTCTGCGACACAGTTTTACACTTCTGCAAATGTCATCGACTTTCAATGTTTATGTACCTCTTGTTTATCTGTTCCAAATAAAGTTTATTATATTATTACATTACCTTCAGATCTGACGCTAGGCGCGCATTGTCCTCTAAAAATCACTGTTTCAAACCTTTGCGTCAGCTTCTAAACGTTGACTCACCAACGCATAGTCTAGTAATCTATATATTAATACGTGAAGCAAAACCTTTTTTAAGTACCCCTTTTTACGAAAATTGCGCGGACGGAGGAGTATAAAATTTCGCACACTTACAGGTTATATAGAGAAGTAGTGCAGAATGCTAATATTTTTTTATTATGCATAAACAATACATTAATTATTAATTAATTATGGTCGAATTTCGACTAGTGGGCGACCACTAGTCGAAATTATTTATATTTTGACCCCTAACAAAAACAGAGCAACTTCCACAGGTCTGATTGAAGCGAAATCTGGTACCCTGTTACTACAACAATATTACAAGAACATGGTAACCTTGACCTAAAGTTCCAACGTCACCTGGAATGTACAGGATACCCACCCAACTTTCAGCATTGGGCTTATTAGAATGGTTTAATTCAAGTTTATGTTTATTTTTGTTAATTTACACTATTTTGTTGTAGGAACTGAACCGGCTGCGGCGTGCAGCTATCTCTTTAGGGTTCTCGGAGCTGCTGACGTCAGTGGGCGCTGCCTTAGAGCGAGAGTGCGCCGCTCTGCCCGCTAATGCCGCGCCAGAATGCGCGTTGCAACTAGCCCACGCAGCCGCTGCACTTCGCGATCCACGCACCGTCCTCGACATCAAACACACCTTACAACCACTCGCAGCCAACTTCACTGTCGCCATGCCTCACTGACGGTTACCGTCGGCGAGCTCTCGTCATCGCAGATACGACCCGGGCTCCGAGAACCCGATACTGAAGGCGATGCTGTCGCAAGACAATGAGGGAACGGTGCGCGATCGGTCCCCTTTGAGATGCGAGGGCGAGTGGACACAGACGGAGATATAGAGAACATTCATTCAGTTACGCTGATACTAAATATTGAATTGGTTTTGAGTTTAGTGTGGCATCAACAACTAATAGTATTGTGAGGAATACTAGATTATTCCTCAACACCCCTAAATAGTCACGTATACACGCACAACACTCATTGAAACCCTGTGGTTCAACATCTGCAAGTTAATGCTTTATGCATAGTTTAGTGCCAGTCTCAACTTCGAAAATCAGTGTTACTATTTTAAGAAGTTAGTTTTGTGATACATAAACAAAATTGAATTTCTTTACTGTGATTCATTGTTTATCATTTTCAATCAAATAAATGTGAATGTTATAGCGGTAATTAAACTTCTGAATGTGCTCTATAATTCTTTTATTTCTATCATATTGTACAAAGATGATTCAACAAAAACTTCACCATTTTTTTTTGTCATTAGCAGCTGCCCGCACGCATGGTATCTATATAAAAAATGACTATGATAGAGTCTATGTTCTTCTTCAAGATACAATCATCTTCATAATCAAGATCCGTTCAGCCATTTAGTAATGTAACAAAGGGACACTTTGGAACTAAATTTGTATGTGGCATTTCTCATTTAATGTTTTTTCGTACGCTTTTGAGATTTTGTAAAGCACTCCGGAATGTAGGGTCGATCTTCAGCGCATTCTCGTACATTTTCTGAGCTAATTCGTACTTTTTCCAGCGATGGTACAGCACACCTGTAAAAACAGAAAATCAGTGCATAATTCAAAATTAAGATTAAAATTAAACTTAATTAAGAAGCCGGTGAAGCTCGCTCGCACCTTCAATTCGAGGCGCGTGCAAAAATCGCTCAGAATATCTCTATCTCTGTTTAAATGATGTAAGCGCGCGCGGGGCGTGCGAGAGGCGCGGGACGCGGTACTACAATACCTAAATACAACTGTAGTGACGTGCTTATGTGTGTGTGAGTAGGTATAGGTAGGTAGGAATATTTCTGTCATTGATCATTGATGTCATTGACAATTCGAAGGCGATAGGTAAATAAAATACAAGCTTCTGTCTGCGGTTTCACGCCATTTTCTGAGATAAAAGTAGGTAACATATACATAGGTATTTTAATCTTCCTACATCTATGCAAAGTTTCGACCGAGGGGACGACCTCTGTGGCGCAGTGGGCCAAGGGCCATGTGAGACGTAGAAGGGTGCGGGTTCAATTCTCGCTTCGGGACAAATGTTTCTATGATCTGTAATTATTTGTCTAGGGTCTGGGTGTTTTTATGTATTAAATGTATGTATTTACAAAAAAAACATGTGTGCAATTCAAACCTTCAAAAATGTTTGAACCATGAATATAAGAAACACTGTATAATGCTTCCTATCTCAATTTCTCCTTATTACTGTCGCTTTTTCGTTTCATCGACTTTCAAATCACAACGATACTAAATAAGTTTTCACTTCAAAAAATATAAACACGCTTGAGAATATACTATTTAATAACGTTTTTTTTGGCAACTTTGTGACTCAGTTCACTTCTACCACGTGTGAATTGCACACATGGTTTTTTTTATTTTGAATTCTGGTGATGATGATACTTACAGCTCATACAAACATTTGTCCCGCGGCGGACAAATTTCTAAATTTCCGTAATCAAAGGCAAAATCGTTGTAGTATGTAAAAAAGTAGGTTATTGTTTTCAAACAACAAATCTCAATCCAAGTCAGTGGCACAGGTCAATAGAACACACGTGCCGTGTAAATACACGTTGCATTAGTGTGTGCGTGCGTAGCTGTCCGAGCTATTACACAACCGAAGTGTCCCCATCCCCGGCCCCGCCCCGTGCGTGCACGATAGCAGTATTAGCCGTTCAAAAGTGGTATGAATATGGTTATGTTCCTTAATACCAAAAATTATGACTGAAAACATTTAGTATTCTTCACATGGTAATGTTATTCTGTAACTAGACTATAAGCTATGGTCCTTGATAAACAACATGTAAGATATTGTAGTTCTTAATACGAAACAAATAGGAAGAAAACTTGTCAATTTTAGCAAAAAAATGTTGAAAATGCGATTGGCTCTTATTTGATTTTTGATAAGTAACTCGAAATAAAAACTATCCAGGAACCTAGATAAATACTATTAAAATACAAATAATACAACAATATAGTGGAAATATGCATGAGTTACAAATCATTTTTGTATTACGTTTGTAAGGCCAATTCGTCCTCCGCTGGCCTCTTAACACACATTGCCGAAAATTTATTTTGCTAACTCTCGTGTAGTAAGAAAAATACAATTCTTTTAAGACTATTACATACCCAAATTAGAATAGTGTAGTGGCTGCACATTTTTATCGAACATCTCGATAGCTCTTAGGAAATGTTTTTCAGCGTCTGTATAGCGCTCTACTTTTCCGTAAATATTAGCGATCGCGAAGTTGACTGACGGCGAATCTTGTAACTCTGATAAGGCTTTAGGTATCACCTCTATTGCTGTACCAACTTGCCCTGTAAGATTGTTTAGTAGTCAGATCCCAAACCAATTTTATACCATCATAGTTAGGAATATAAAATAATTTAGCATAAAGCTTTCATGATCAAAGGTTTTTTAATCAGACTGTTTCTCATAATCTAGTATCGTCTTCCTAACCGTGATAATTTTCGTTATAATTTCAGCATTTACCAATGCTAATATTTTAATAACTTCTGGTAGCCCTTAATAGCAAATAGAAATATACGACTTTACGAAAAATTACGGCTTAATATTTCACTTTCAAAACTTTCGTGAGTTGTACTATACATTTTAATAAACACGGGCTTTACTCACGTATTATTTTGTCGATGGAGGCACCGACACTGTTTCGATTGATCTAGAGAATCTTCATCAGGTTGAGTTTAATCGACAAAATAATACGTGAGTAAAGCCCGTGTTTATGAAAATGTATGGCTTAATATTTATCAAACGAAAACTTGTATCAGAAAAATGTTTAAGAAAACCTCTAAAATACCATTCCACATGATGGGGTAACCAGATAAAAATAATAATAAAAAAAAATTAAATAAAATGTTTTTTATATACGTATTACCTGCTATTTTATCACAATAAGAGTAACAGAAAAGCTAGAGCTCCAATAAGAGGATTTATTCCGTTCTAATACCAACAACTAATACCACTGGTATTTGTTTGAACTCATATTTATTTTCTATTCCGAACGGATACCACTCTTTAAATCATTAATTTGATGTGCGAACGAATACCAACAACTTGAATTTGGTACTGTCAGCTCAGTAAAACCTAGTCAAATTAAATTTGATCTTTAATATCTCGGTGATTATAAATCGTAAAGAATTAAGTAAAGTTATAAGCTTTAACATTTTCAAATTTACTTCAGTCCAATATTTTAACAAAGAGGTATAGGTAAGAGTAGTTTAGGTGAATCATTGCTAATTTTTGTTACCCGCGAGAAAGGGTGAGTTTGCTCTTTATTCCAAAATTCGAAACAACCAATCAGATATGGTCCACCAACCAATATGGCCTTGGTGGCAAATACATAGGTAAGTAAGAAATCAGTTTGTTTCTTGATGATTTTATAATTATTATTTCATTTGTGCTTTGACTCGGAGAGAAATCTATTATCTACATAAACTCCTTACTACATTTCCGCGCCATTAAAAAAATTAATGACTACATGATGTCACAATGGCTAGAAAAGGAGAGTTTTGTTGACATTTGGTGCGTTCATGGTGAACGCCATCGAACCACAAATGCCGTAGAATCTTGGCATTAAAAATTAAACTCGACTGTGACAAAGAACGACAATTTATATCAGCTTCTGAACGTCCCCCCGCAAAACGACGTGCAAACACAACTGTTTTGAAAAATTCGTCGTGGATCACCTACGTAACTGATGCTCGCTAACAAAATATCCGTTGGTCACTGCTTAGAAAAATTAAGGATTAGAATTAGAATAGAATAGAATAGAAAATATTTATGTTTAGGTATTTAAATATTTAGGTACTAACGATTGAAATGAAAAAAATATTTACATATCATTTAGCTGATTTTACTAAAAGTTGATTTTCTGTGATATTATTACTGTTTTTGTTTATAAGTGAATTATTAATATTTGATGTTTTAGCAAAAAAAAATTGCTGATTCATTGATATTGTTGGTGATGAATGACTGATTTGATTATACAAAAATTGGATTTTCTGTGATATTTTACAATTGTTAGATTAAAAGTTTTTATGAAAAATTTACCTGACAAAAATTACCTTGTAAAAATGTATGTCAGTTAAATTTTAATATATGTAAATTAAGAGTTGATTTTCTGAGATATTTTGCATTATTTAGATTGTAAGTAAATTGTTCTTGTTGATGTTTTTGCAAAGAGGCACTAAAATTATAAAAGTTAATTATAAGTCATATTTTATTATTGAACTAGACGTTTGCTAAATTTGATTTTGGATTTAACTGTTTTTTTTTCAATTAAAGGTCTTATACATACAACGCATTTTTCTGACTGTACCTTAGGTATATCTTTAAACATGTTTTGGTATTCGTTTAAACAATGGTATCCGTTCGGAATAAAAAATAAATATGAGTTCAAACAAATACCAGTGGTATTAGTTGTTGGTATTAGAACGGAATAAATTAATAAGAGACGGACAGACAGATAAACATGTCGAAACTATAAGGGTCCTTGTTTGACTTTGTTACCCTAAAAATGTGAGACAAAAATTATTCTGACTACCCTTCAAAATGCTAAAGATTTTTGTTGTACCTGTATTGTCCAATAATGCCAGCAAATTAGTCCAAGCTAAATTGTGTTTGGGATTCAGTTCAATTGCTTTGAACCAATTGTCCATAGCATTTTTGGTGAGATTCAATTCTAAATTCTGAAAGTCAACATTAGAAGATTATGTAAAGTAAATTATATATAGGTGTACTAAAACCGGCAGTACACACCGCGTCTATGTTTTATGACAAAAATGTTTATAATTTATTGTTTGTGTTCATTCACACCCATTTTAAACCCGTATTCGAAACAAGTATATCGCTTACCAAATTTCCTAAATTATAATAGCAGTCTGGATAGTTTTTCCGACTTTTTAACGCCATATGATAAGCATTATGAGATTCGTTATAGCGTTTTGTGTTTGCCAAAACTATTCCTAAATTCATCCAAGCTGCAGAAAAATCATCTCTGTAAGTATAAAAAAAACATTGCCTTTTATTTTAACCAATAGGTAATCATCAAGCATTATCAAAGTAATTATGTTTAACAACAGATATAGGTACGAGATCGTAGATACTAACTTGAGAATTATAGCTTTCCGCAAATAAAATTCGGCTTCAGAATATTGTTTTAAGTTTTTAAGCAAATTTGCCAAGTTGTTCATTGCTTGGTAGTATTCTGGATACAATCTGAAATTATTTTCTAGAAATAAATAATGCCGTATTTTTTATTTATTTTTCACACAGCATCATCTGGTCCCAAAGTAAGCGGAGATTGTGTTATGGGTAGGTATGTGCCGCATGAGTAATATATTACTTATATACTTTATTTTGTTTATATTATACATGGAAACACCCAGATCTGAAACAAATACCTCCAGATCATACAAACATTTGTCACGCGGCGAGAATCGAACCAGCAACCTACTGCGTCTGCGTCGCAGCAAACATGTACCTAACTCTTAACAGGCATATGCCTTATAGTTTTACTTATTTATCTTTTATGCAACCTACTCGTAGCTGTTAAGTTGTCCTGGGTAGGACTAGCCCTTATCCTACAGTGCAAGAAGGCGTAGCTACAACCAAATGAGCTGTGAGGCCAGTATTAATAGATAAATAATTCCGGACATTTCACACATAATCTGGCTGGCCCCAAAGTAAGCAGAGCTTGTGTACACATAGTACCACATGAGTTATACCTATACTACTTTTTTGAAATATGTACATACATAGAAGCACCCAGACCCGAGACAAATACTTGCAGATCATTACAAACATTTGTCCAGCGGCGGGAATCTAAACCGTAACCCTCTGCGTTTCAGACGGGCCTTGGCCCACTGCGCCACTGAGTTCGTTAGTAATGTAGGTTTTGATTGAACCATGCCATGAAACAAAACATTCCCACATGTCCCACGAATCTGATTAGGTTTTTATTTACCTGATAGCTTTTTTGTATTCTTCCAAAGCCCAATCAGTTTGTAGTCTTGAGTCTGCAGCTTTCGCGACGTTATAATGCACTTTCGCATTCAAGGGACACACAGCTAAGGCGCTTGTGAACAAACTGTACTCATTCCGCCATTCCAAGGACCTGTGCCAGCTTTTTAACGAGAATATTACGAGTAAAAAGCCGTATAAGCATAGCCCTATCTGGAACAGAAAAAAATATGCCCGTAATTAAAATTTTCTGAATTTAGTAAGTGTACAGCGATCAAACATTGGACAATGCCCACAACACCATCTAGCCCCAAACTAAGCATAGCTTGTAATATTGTAACCAGATGACTGATAGAATACTTATATATTTTTAAATACATACTTATGATACCTTATAATACGCAGACACAGAACAAACACCTGGATTCATCACACAAATGTTTATCCTCGGAGGGAATTAAAACCTCAACCTACAGCGCAGAAGGCAGAGCTACTACCAACTGAGCTGACAGGTCAGTATGTGTTTGCATCGTAGGACAGGTTAGATTTGTGGTGTGCATCTCCAGGATATCATTTTGCTCGATCTTTCTTTAAAACAACTAGTGCCTATGTTGAACCAACAACTGTTTAAATATTTCATGCTTTAATTACCTATTAAAATTTTTGTTATTGTCTCTGATAGATTACATTTATGATAGATACTTTTGATGTCAAAAAAGTCAAAAGATATTTTATTCAATACAATCACAAGGATCACTTTGAAACGTCTTACATACTAGGTGATTTAGGTGCCAATTCATCCTAACCCAAGCCCGAGAAGAATTGGCAAGAAACTCGTCTTGGTTCTAGCGCTTTTTTATATGCAATTATCTGTTTCAAGAACCTAGTGTATAGACAAACTTAACATATATGTTTTAAAAAATTACTAACAAACCTCTGTACTTAGTATAATAGTAAATAAATCATCTTTCAACTAACAAAGTACAAACCTTTTTAAATCCCTTCTTGTGAATAAGTTTCTGAAGCCCAATCACAATGAGTAAGCAGAATCCTGCTGATGGTATGTACAGAACCCTCTCGGCAATAACGAAGCCAACTGGATAAAATATATTTGCTGCTGGTAGAAATGGTACTAATATTAGTGACATGGCTAATATTATATGCCTGTAATATATATGAATTGTTACAATAGACATTGAAAATGTAGCCACAGTTAGGTAGCTTATTTTGTCATTTATATTATTTTGTTTTAAAATATTTTATAATAATGTTCCTAATATGATTTTGAATTTAAAAAGTGAGTAGGCACAGAACCAGTCAGTAATTTATTATGCTTTGTTACCTGCTTGTGGATGATTTATTTCTATAACATGAGGCTCTCAAAATAAGAACTGCATACAGATATGTGAGTAGTACAAAAATTATTCTGAAGTCATCCAATCCCTTGATTAACGGGACACACCCCATAGACCAGTCATAGCACAGCCATTGTGGCCAAATCAGTAGCACAGCGTTTAAGAAATATATGTAGTTGTATGTTACAACCTGGGAAAACAGTAAAGGTTTTCAAATTTTCTCAAAACATCTCTATAATTAATTATATTATTTTAAGAAATCTGAATGATACCATCATGTAAGTTTTACCTTTGTAAACATGTTTTCAGCAAAAGCAGCTGGGTTATCAATTTGTTTGAACTGCGGTTTAGTTCCACCCATCACTCTCATCCTTCCGCACACAATACATGTGGCAGCTATCAGTATCAAGATCACACGTCCTATATCCCTTTTGTCAAAACATCTTTTGAACTTATTTGTGAATTCATAAATAATGCAGAATCCCTGTAAAGTATGACATTACTTGGTAAACCGATGTTGATAGTCGAAAAACAAAAAAAAAGAAATGTACATACCAAGACCGTAATTCCATTTTCTTTACATAACATAGATACTCCAGAGAACATTACAGTGCTCAATAAGTATATTAAGTAGCTTGTTCTTGATATTGACATTGTAGCTTTATGATACAATATAAAAGCAAGGAAAAAGAATCCAGCTGCTAAAATATCAGCTCTTCCAACAATACCTGATACTGATTCTACATGTATTGGATGCACACTATAAAGTAATGCTGCCAAATATGCTTTATTGTTCCAAAACTGTTTCCCAGTTTTGATAGAGTTGTCATTACAAATAATTTGGAATACAAGCCATACAAGTATACAGCAAGTTGTGTGGCAAAGGAGATTTGTGATTTTGAAATGCGGTGCAACCAGTCTTTGTCCACTTAGGAAGTAATTCAGCCTGAAAACATGTAGATTTTTTATTATTTGTTTCTACTACAGAAGTTTAAAAAACCAGTCGGAAAGTTGTGTTATCGTTCTTACTCACCTAAACGATAATACTGTAAAAGGTCGATAAGATTTGTGGCTCAGATTACTGTTTATGCTTGCTCCCCAGAAATCATGTGAGAAAGTTTCAGTCCACGGATGGCCGTAAACGTCTTTATTTCTGACTATTGCTTCAGAATCATCAAATACAAAATCACCATTCAAACTAATTAAAAACGGTAAGGTAGAGAAGCATATGATACTGATTAGTAAATATACCATTTCTGAGCGAATTTATTTATTTTCACATTAGTTGTTTACCATACAAACTTTGTAAGAACGGTCTATTTACGTACTTTTTTATGGAAATAAATAGATTTAGCAATCCCAATAGTTATTAGGTACATACTACATTAGGTACATTACATAGTTTGACTTTGATTAGTTAGTAGTAGTGAAAATATTATACATCTTTTTAGAATAGAGATACTAGAGATAGAGATGTATTGTAATTTGTATTTGTTGGTATTCCCCCTTCTTCTTCTTCATTTATCGGCATCTGTCTACATTACGATGGCTTTGTCAGTGTCAAGTGTAGCCATTAACACGATCACTGTCCAATGACTTCAAAGGAGTCACATTTGTGCCAAATGCATACGTCCATGACTCTGGCTACGAGTATGACCGATACTGCATGGGTAGACTTTATGTTGTTTATTTCACTGGACGTATGAATAAGAGTAAAAACAATATCGTGGACGTATGATTAGATATCTAGACTACATAAAAATTAAATGAGCCTACGTAAAATGTTGCCAGCTTGCCATATATTAGGTTGGGGAAAAAGTCTTTTCGCATTATAGTATGTATGAGCTTGTAATAAAATCTCTTTGGCTATACTATTTGTATCTGGCTGGTTTTGGTATCATTAAAAGTTTAAATTTTAAAGAACATAATTCCAAATTCAAATTAGGAAAATGTGTGATTTTTATTTGTTTTTCGTACGGTCAAGATGAGTGAATCTAATGAAGAAATTCGCTACATTTAAAAATTTTAATACAAAAACGGTAAAAATGCAACGTAAACCTCGAAAAAAGTTTGCGATGTTTATGGACCTAGTGCAGTGTCTGTGAGAGTAGCGAGTTGGTTTAAGCGTTTTCAATCCGGAAATATTGATGTCAAAGATGCACGTCGCTCTGGTCGCCCTATTACGGATAAAATGGATGCCATTTTTGAAAAAATGGAGCAAGATCGGCAATCAGTAGTTACGACGTAGCTGAAGAACTGAGAATTGAACACAAAACAGTTTTGGCGCATGTGAAAAAAACTGGGTAGGTACACAAAAAAGCTCGATATTTGGGTACCTCACGGGCTCACTGAAAGAAACCTAATGAACCGTGTACTCATTTGTGATTCTTTATTACGTCGTAATGTAACCGAACCATTTTTGAAGAAGCTTATAACTGGTGATGAAAAGTGGATCACGTACGACAAGAACGTGCGAAAAAGGTCGTGGTCAAAGGCCGGTCAGGCTTCACAGACTGTGGCGAAACCCGGGTTAACTCGCAACAAGGTGATGCTGTGTGTGTGGTGGGATTGGAAGGGCATTATTCATTATGAGCTGTTACCACCAGGCAGGACCATCGATTCTGAACTCTACTGCGAACAAAGCAAGAAGTTGAGAGAAAGCGGCCGGAATTAATCAACAGAAGGGGTGTGGTTTTTCATCATCATAACGCTAGACCTCACACATCTTTAGCCACTCAGCAAAAATTAAGAGAGTTTGGATGGGAGGTTTTAATGCATCCGCCGTATAGTCCTGACCTCTTGCACCTTCAGATTTCCACCTGTTTCGGTCTCTTCAGAATTCTTTAGGCAGTGTCAGGTTAATATCACAAGAGGACTGCCAAAACCACTTGTCGCGGTATTTTGATCAGAAGTCCCAAAATTTATATAGCAATGGGACCATGTCCCTACCTACAAGATGGCAAAAAGTTATCGAACAAAATGGTACCTACGTACTTTAGTTAAATGTAAATAAACTATATTAAAAAATGTTTTGAATAAAAAATGCGAAAAAACTGCGAAAAAAATATGGATGGTTAAATAAAACAAATTATGTAATGGTAAGTTGTTGTTTATTCATTTAAAATCTATGAAAAATGTTATAACATAGACGGCATAACATTTGTATTATTATATCCTTGGGTTCCTTTGCAATTCGTTGAAGATAAGACACGAATTATTTTATTTATTTATTTTTATTTTATTCGTTTTAGGAAAACTTACAGCTATGTAGATACATTGTTAATTATGAAATACATAATATATGCAAGGCATATATTTTACAGAGAGCCAATTAAAAGTTTCCACTTGTAGTTAAAAAAAAAGAATATAAGTAAGTAGAAATACAGTAGCAGACGACGGATTCTAGAAAATCATTGAATGCAAGAGATTTTGAAAAACAAAAAAATAAATAAAACAAAACAATTACATAATGAGTAAACTACGATTGATTTACCAAGAAGAATTTATCATTGAGTATGCGCTTTAACTTACTTATTGGAGTGTTTAAAATGTCAATGTCAATGTTTGCTTTTGCCAAAGAGTTGAACGAAGAGCATGCTCTAATTATGAAAGCATTTTGCCTATAATTCGTTTTGGCATGCTGAACGTGTAGAGTTATAGGATTTCTTAACCCAATCACAGTGCGCAGTTCCAATAGTTCTAGCAACTCCGGACAGTCAACTGTACCATTCGCTATGCCCATGAGGTATGACAAATCGGAGATACATCTACGTTCAAAAAGGGGGAGGAAATGAAATTTGCGACATCTTGTCTTATAGTCATGAAGGTAGGTATTGGCGCGAAACTGTAAATAACGTAAAAATCTTTTTTGAATACCCTCTAACCTAGTAATATAGATGTCGTAGCATGGGTTCCAAACCTGAGAAGCGTATTCAAGGTGACTACGAACGTATGCGTAGTACAGGATTTTAAATGTTTTTATACTATTGAATTCAGAGGACATTCGGAAAACGAAACCAAGTGCACGGGACGCCTTAGATACAATATTGTCAATATGGTCTTTGAAGATGAGCTTACTGTCAAAGACTATGCCTAGATCTGTGATGGTATCGAGTCTTGTTAAAAGTGTACTATGCAGAGCATAATCAAATTTAATTATTGTCTGTTTACGCGTATACGAGCAAATGTAACACTTAGAGACATTTAAGTCCAACTTATTTTGTGTACAATAGGTTTGAAATCTGAGGAGGTCAGCCTGCAAAAGGTGTGCTTCACTAACAGACTTTATCTGAGATAGAATTTTCATGTCATCAGCATATAGAAGTATTTTAGAGTGATGAAAGCAGGAAGAGATATCATTTACGAACAACGTAAAAAGCAGGGGACCTAATAAGGAGCCCTGAGGAACTCCTGACGGAAAATACATGGACGAAGATGAGTATCCATTCAATACGACCGTTTGGCACCTATTGTCGACATAAGAAGTGAACCATCTGAAGAGGTTGCCTTGAATTCCCATTTCTTGGAGCTTTTTTAATAAGATGAGGTGGTCAATACGATCAAAACACTTACTATAGTCGGTGTATATGATGTCAACTTGTGATGGTTCAGACATGATGCTGGTTAGGTACTCGGAACAGAGCAGAAGATTCGATATGGTAGATCGGCCTCTGAGGAAACCGTGCTGCTGTGGCATGAGGTTCTGTTTCATTGCGGGATAGAGTTGAGAGTAAACAATTTTTTCTAAAACCTTGGCAAATATACATAGTTTAGAAATTGGTCTATGGTTTTCCACAACGTTCTTAGGGCCTTTTTTGTGGATGGGGGTAACGTAAGCCGATTTCCAGATAACAGGCACCACACCTTCAGTTAGTGGGAAAACAAGACTTTTAGCACACTTAACAATAAAAAGCGCAGGAACATTGTCTGGACCCGCCGATTTATTGAGGCTAAGGGATTTAAACAAACGAAAAACTTCCGCCTCAAGTACCTCAACATTGCAAATGTCTCCGCAAGATACGTAATGAGGAGAAACATCTGCGTTAGATTGAGTTTGGTTTTGTGAACTATCAAGAAAGGTTGAGTGAAAATATTCTGCAAACATGTTACATATCACATCACCTTGGTCCGACGAGACCGTACCAAGTTTCATTACAGACGGATAAGCATTAGATTGATTCTTACTCTTCACATAAGCCCAGAATGCACGAGGGTTTTTTTTTATAAATGTTTCGACTTTATCGATGTAGGTATTGTACATATCTGATTCCATAGCGCGGGCTCTGTCTCGTAAGATAACAAATGAGTCACGATCATATGCGTTGCCATATATTTTAAGTTTTTTGTGAAATTTCGCTTTTTCCCTGAGCAATTTTATGAGAGGCTGTTTGTACCATAAGGGATATTTACGAAAGGGTGTAACGATTTTTGAGTTAATAAAAGTATCGCGCAACTTATAAATAGTGTTATACATAAAGGTTGCGGCTTCCTCAATCGTTTTATCATTTAGTTCTACGACCCAATTAATGGTATCAAGATCAGCGCAAATTGAGTCATAATCACCACTTTCATAATAAAACTTAGTATATGGCAGTGGCTTAATTGTATGAAGCTGAACAAAGTCTGCGGATGCCACTATAGACGGATGGTGGGCATCCAAAGGTACTAAGGGAGAATCACACGCGCGAACCGATACCTCGTTATTTGAGAATATTAAATCAAGTAAGCGGCCATGACTAGTATTAAAAATAGAATTGTATTGCAGTAGATTACATGTAGTAATCGTATCAATAAAATTGATTTGATGCGGGCCTTGCAAATTACTTGGCGACAAAGATATTTCGTCACCACTTAGGGTCCACGAGACAAGGGGCATATTGAAGTCACCAAATACAATGAATTTGTCCAATGGATAATATATTCATGTAGGACTTTCGTAGTTACTCAACTAATCTGATACATCGATACAAAATACATTCAGGTTTTAGTACTGGTCTTCCCCCGCTACTCATTTTCATTCCTTTCCGTTGCATGTTATAAAAAGTGTCACGTCACGTTAATCATGCCCTTTTATGATAGTAATATTGCCTTTCTGCATAGCTGCAATCTAGTCTCTCTTCAATTTACTACCAGTGACTCGCGGTAGCCCTCTTCGTTTTCTATTCACTGTACCTAACAAATCAGTAAGCCGGCTCTACAAGAAGGTGGCTGGTAGTATTCTGGTGTAAAAACTATCAGTTATTATCAATCTTCCCTTATCTAGCAAGTTTTCAGCAAAACGTATGACAACACTTTCAGACAAATCCAAATCGATTCTTTGGATTTGATATTTCATACCACAGCATACTAACCAAAACAAGTTAATTAAAATCTTCGTATTTAGATACATCTGCAAGTCCATGATTTGGAACGAGCCTACCATATTCAATTCATACGTCCATGATTCGAAACGAGTCACAACATTTTATGTTTAGACGTCCATGGCTCCTTCCGGAGTCATTAAGTTTTTTTCTGATTTTTCCTGAAAAACATTTTTTTTTCAGGTCATTGACGACCTCTGTGGCGCAGTGGGCTAAGGTCTGGCTGAGACGCAGAAGGTTGCGGGTTCGATTCCCACCACGGGACAAATGTTTGTATGTTCTGCAAGTATTTGTCTCGGGTCTGGGTGTTTCTATGTATAATATATATGTATTTAAGAAAAAAAATGTATTTAAAGTACTATATCAGTCATGTGGTACCCATAACACAAGCTCTGCTTACTTTGGGGCCAGATGATGCTGTGTGAAATTACCAGCATTATTATTATTATTATTATTATTATTATTATTTATTAATATTATTCCCCTTCCCTTCTGGCTGCCCCCTTCCCTTCTGGCTGCCGTACTGTTCGGACGTGCTCTAGTATTTTAATTTAAATATTGAATAATGTAATTGTTGGGGCTTCGGCGCGGAGTCTTCGGATCCTTTGCTGGTGGTGCTGCTGGTGCTTCGCCCTTTGACGCTGTGGAGATCGCTCGATCCGTGAGTCGTTCTCAACTTTTTGCGTTTCCTCGGATTCGATCCGACGCCCGTCGGCATCTCAGCCGCGCGCATCGCACGCCACACCAGGGATTGAGTGAGAAGCCGCGGCGAAATTATCGTGCGCTTGAAGCGTCGTGTGCTACGTGGGTCTACGTGCCTATTACGTCATTCTAGACAGCTACGTATTCGCTACGCGCGACGGCTACAGCGATTTCTCTGTAGTCTTGTGATATTGCTTGCAGTTGGGAAATTTTATTCTACTTAACTTCCAACATGCCATTAAATCGTACACCTCCACCCGTAACAACATCACCTATGGGTCTAGGTCACACTGCGAGTGTACCGCTACTACTGCATAGCACATCGGAACCAAGCCTTACTGCAGAAATAAATCCCGAATTTGGAACGCCCAGAGGCACTACGCCTACTCATGCGTTCAGAAATTTTAAACGCAAACGCGATGAAGCGGATGATGCGACTCTCGTAACATTTATGAGTGACATCAAAAAAATTATGGTAGACTTTCAGGAGCAGCAAAATTCTAAGTATGAGAAGCTGTTTGCTGTGGTGGAGGAATTTCGCATAGCAGTGGATTTTTTAGTTCAAAAGAACGAGTCGTTGCAAACTCAAGTCAACAAGCTCGAGACAGATAGGACTGCAAACCTAGAGTACATTACTGCTCTAGAAACGAAAGTAGAAAATTTCGAACGCTGTGCAAGGTCTACTTGCCTAGAAATTAGAAACATTCCCTCATCCCAGTCTGAGACTAAATCTGCTCTTGTAAGTAACGTCATCCAAATCGGTAAGGTGTTAAACGTACCGATGCAAGCGTCCGAGGTCAAAGATGTCTTTAGGATAAAAACTAAAGACCCGGCGAACAAAACAATTATTGTTGACTTTGCCAGTGTACTGCTGAAGGAGAGATTTGTCACCAGCTACAAGAAATGTAACAGGGAGAAAAACCGACTGACCACTGAGAAACTAAGACTTGCAGGGCCTCCTAAGCCTATTTTTATTTCTGAAAACTTATCAGCGAAACTAAAGAAACTATTCTATCTGGCTCGGGAACATGCCAAAGCAAATGATTTTCAGTTTTGCTGGGTCTCGGGCGGCAAAATCTTCCTGCGCAAACGTGAGGGTGGATCGCTTGTAAGAGTTAGCAATGAAGCAGACCTCTCGAACATGTCTTGTAACAAGTGACTATTGTTCGCTTATCGTCTACAAATCCACCATGGATCTAATTTATTCGTATTAGCATTTATTTTCTTTTCATTAGTTTGCATTTTTTGTTCGCCATGTGAGAATACTGAGACACCCTTACACACTACACTTTCACTTTATACCACAAATACTACACACACAAAACGTAGCACACTCTTATGTAACAATACTCGTCATTTCTTTGTATTTGTTCCATTCAAATGGATAATACAAACCTACTTTCAGCTAGAGATCAGGCAAAATAAGTCCTACTTGTTCTTAGACCACCTGCTAATTTTTACATTGCATAATGGATGAACTTGTTTCAATTACTTCTGACATCGAAAAGTTTTCTGTAACAGACTCATATATCTGCTCCCCTGAAGAAACCGGTCAGTACTTTTTAGATTGCAATTCTGCTCTGAAAATATTACACCTAAACATCAGGAGTATTAACAGTAACTTTGACAGTTTTACTGTACTCTTACATAGAATACAATCAGATGTAGACATTATAATACTGTCCGAGTGCTGGTTGAGTAAGTGCCCATGCCTTCCTAATTTGCCTGGGTTCAACTCTTTCTCTTCTGACTTCAAGACACAGAACGAAGGTGTGGTTACGTACATTCGTGTCGGTTTAGCGTCCAGTGTAGAAAATCTAGTATTTACGGATGCGAATTGTCTACTAATAAAATGTGAGAAAAGCATAGCTATTGTGGCACTCTATCGTTCCCCTTCGGTAAAAAATATTGACCCCTTCCTTTGCAGTCTTGACTGTACACTAACCACATTAAAAGAATTTTATACGATTGCTGTGGTTGGTGATTTGAATATAAATATTGCTCCGAACTCTAATGACACCGATTCTGATGATTATTTAAATCTCTTAGCTGCTCATGCTATGCTTCCCACCTACAATTTTCCAACCCGACTGAACAACTGCTTGGATCATATCATCTTAAAGTCACCTCACTCAGCAGTATCTTTAATCCTAAACACTATGATAACTGACCACGCTCCATCTCTTTGTTCCATTAACATGACAACTAAATCTAAACCAACAAAACCTAACACAAAAACAGATATTCCTGCAATTATTAAAGAAATTGAAGGTACTGACTTTTCTCATATCCTCTTATCAGATAATCCAAACTGTAACGCTCAAACTCTAGTTGAAACTTTGTCTAAAATTGTAAAAAAACATTCGCAAATTTTGACTTTTCCTAGCAAAAAACGTGTGATTAAACCTTGGATTACCCCTGGCCTTCTAAAGTGCATTCGTCACAGAGATAAGCTTTACAGAAAATATAAAAAGAATATTCATAACGAAATTCTAAGAATCACTTTCACTCGTTACCGCAATTTCTGTAATAACCTGTTAAAGAAAATAAAGCGTGAACACGAACGCAATGAGCTTCTGAGGGTCAGGAATAGTCCAAAATGTACCTGGAAACTTGTCAAACAAATTGCCAATCTTGATCGTAACCGTTCATCTTCCGAAGAACTACTGAATATTGCTGTCTCTGCCAAAGCTTCTGTAAACATAGTAAACAAGTTTTTTGCCAATGTCGGAAAGAATTTAGCATCCCAAATCAACACTCCACCCATTTTATCTAGTACCTTCCCTATCGAAGTGCTTCCCAACACATCACCTCTTCATTCCATGGCACTCCTTCCTACTGATCCAATAGAAATTGAAAATATAATTCTGAACCTGAAAGACAAGTGTGCTGTGGGCTGGGATGGCATCCCCACCTTAGTCATCAAAGGTGCAAGAAATACTTTAATCCCTATTTTAGATCACATATTTAATCTCTGTCTATTTACTGGCACATTTCCCTCTGTTTTCAAAAAGGCTCTTGTCCATCCTATACATAAAGGTGGTGACAAGCAAAATATAAATAATTTCCGGCCAATTTCGGTTCTGAGTGTCTTGTCAAAAATTTTTGAAAAAATTATTAATCGAAGACTACTTAATTTCTTAAATGAGAACCATATTTTTTCTGATAGCCAGTTTGGCTTCCGTAAATCCAGATCCACCGAGGATGCGGTAGTTGAATTAACATCTACTATTGTAAAAAATTTTGACAGGAAGCTCAAAACAGTTGGTGTTTTCCTAGACCTTTCCAAGGCATTTGACACCGTTTCAGTTCCTTTGCTACTGGATAAGCTAGAGCGCATTGGAATTAGAGGCACTGTCAACGACCTTTTCAAAAGCTACCTAACCGATCGCTCACAAGAGGTCGTCGTAAATGGCGTCTTTAGCAATGTGGAACTGATTCATTTTGGCGTTCCTCAAGGAAGTGTTCTCGGTCCTTCTCTATTCCTCGTGTACATCAACGAACTGTGTAAACTCTCTCTTCCTAATTGTCAAATAATCACTTACGCAGATGACACTGCACTGCTTGTTAGCGGACAAAGTTGGGAAGAGGTACAACTGCTTGCTGAAGCGGCCTTAAGAGACGTCCTAAACTGGCTTTCAACCAACCTTCTTACCCTCAATGTCAAGAAATCTAATTTTATTACCTTCTCTCCCACTAATCGAACCCAACCACTCTCCTTTTCCCTTCGCGCACACACTTGTCCAGTCGAAGTCAATTACTTTTGCTCCTGCCAAACCCTTCATCACGTCACTTCGACAAAGTATCTTGGCGTCCACGTCGATAGTTTCCTCTCCTGGACCCCTCACATCGAGAATACTATAGCTAGAGTACGCAAACTCATGTTCGTCTTTAAGAACTTAAGAAGTGTTGCTGATTCTCAGTGTATGAAAGTTGTTTATTTTGCTCTCGCACAATCCATCTTGAACTACTGCATCACTGCATGGGGCGGTTGCATCAAAACTCAGATGCTTAGAGTGGAGCGGGCGCAGCGGGCTGTCCTTAAAGTGATGTCCTCTAGACCAAGGAAATTCCCCACCAAACTTCTTTTACAACAATGCGAAGTTCTTTCAGTTAGGCAACTATTTGTCTTAGCTACTGTTTTACGTCAGCACCGGCACTTGTTTTATGACCCTAAACTCCTTGAAAATAAACGTCGCTCAGACATAGTGTGCAAAATTCTACCACGAAGAACAACTATAGCTAGCCGCCACTTCTGTTATCTAAGTTCTCCACTGTATAATAAGGTTAACAAGGCTATAGGTATATACCCGCTCCCTCAACACAAATGTAAAATGAAATGTTTAAATTGGCTCTTAGCTCTTTCATATGAACAAACAGAAGATCTCCTCCTTCCTTTATCATAACTGCTAAAGACAAGTTACATAAGCCACACATCCTTAGGTACATATTACACACACACACACACACACACACTCACATACACTCCCACACACTCCCACACTACACACTTTTAACTCACATCCCCACACACTCACACCTATCATCTCCTCCTCAGTCATTCATTAGACTTTCTCATTAGTGTAATAATTTTTTTTTTCTTTTAATTTTATTTTAAATAGTTCTTTTATACAGAACCTACTCATCAGTCCTGGAGGTGGGCGTTGAGACTGCTTCACAGTTTATAATTTTTGTAGTTTCATCGTTTTACTTGTAATTTATGTTCACTTGTGTACTTTGTTCTGAATAAACAAATTTTTAATTTTTTTTTAAATTTTTTAATTATTATATTATTATGTAAGCATTATTGTAATCCCTCAGATCCTTCTGCTAGGTTATCAAGAAATTTCAGTTGGATGTTAGGGTATATTTTAAACTTTTGTTTTGGGACAGTGAACGTGTTAAAATGCTCTTGAAATGTTTTTCTTCACAGTGAGAACACACTGTTAGGGATGTGAAAAAATAATCGATTATGAAAAACATCGATTAAAATCATTTTTTTATAGGTAAAAATCGATTTTTATTTGTGATTTTAATATTACAAATAATCGATTAATAATCGATTTTTTTTAAATCAAAAATCAATCATAACGATTTTTCATCTGCCACCCCTCGACATTAAGTCTGGTCTGCTATAGCCCGGAGTGCGAACTACCAAAGATTACCATCTCCATAATATTACACTAACGCCATCTGTGCATCTACGATGGCATCCCTTCTGTGCTTTTGAAAGACGGAGCATCTTTCGCAAGAACTATAAACTACATTAGACCAGCGGTCGGCAACCTTTTGGCAGGCAAGGGCCACAAGGTGGCAAAATAAAATAAAGGCGGCCCGCCTTTATTTTATTTTGCCACTTGTACTTGTAATATTAAACCTAGAAGCCCAATATACCTACGTGCACGTGCAATTCACACGCGGTAGAGGTGAAACCTTCAAAAATGTTGGCTTCATTATAATGAAACGAAAATAAGAAACACTGTATAATGCTTCCTATCTCATTTTCTCCCACGTTAAATCTTATGAATTTATGTGTCTGTCTCTTTTTACCGTCGCTTATTCGTTTCATCGACTTTCAAATCATAACGATGCTAAAGAAGTTTTCACATCAAAATTAACTGAAATTTCATCAGAATGAAATGGTATGAATGGCACAGATGAAGTAACTTGTTTCACTAATCAGTAACCATAATCACACATCGAAGCGATTGACGGAGCGCGGGAAGCTACTGTCATCGTTCCGCCCACGCCCCTCCCGCGCGTCCCTCATTTGTTCGGACTGGATCCACACTATACGGTCGATAGCGGGTCGTTCATGAATTTATTTTGATATTTATAACTTATTCACAAAACATTCATGGGCCGGACGTCTTAATTGACGTTTAATTGACGGTCGCGTGTTGCCGACCGCTGCATCCATTGAAGAAAACCGTGAACCAGAGCATTGTCCACCGTCAATAACTTCGGCTGCTGATTATGTCGATAATGATGACATTTGGGAAACCCACAAAAAGCTGTTGGTGGAAAATATGAGAACCAGTCAAAGTCACAGTCAGACATCCGAATTAAGCTTGTACATAGCGCCTCTAATAGGATTAAAAGAAGATGCTTTAGAATCCTGGAGAAGCTATGAGGCAGCTTATGAAACAGTTGGCGTATAAGCACCTTTAGGTACAGACTTCTTCGGCTCCAGCAGAGAGATTTTTCTCAAAAGCTGACGCCATGTTATCAAAGAGCAGGAGCCGAAAATTATCCAAACGCTTACTTAAGCTGTTATTCCTAAACTCATTGCCTACGGATTTCTAGTTTTTTGAAGTGAAAACTTCTTTTAGCGCGGTACGCATATTTTTAGATGAGGTAAAGCCTCTGGATTCGCGACATCGTTACCGTTTGGGGCGAGACGAAGGGCTGCCGCGCTCGCCCCATTTGATTATAAACCTTAATACACATGTTTACTGTCTACTTTTGTATGGAGAAGTTTACTAAGTTAGGTTCATTGATATATTATCTACATTCTGAACAAAAAATATTGCATCATCTGTGTTCGTTCAGTATTTAATTGGCAGTTGCCATAATTACTGATTTTGAAGTGATTCATTACTAAACTCTAACGCGTCAAAATAAGTTTTCACTTCTGTTGGCACTCCCGTGCAACCCGATTTTTTTTTATTTGAATAGTTTAACTGTGTTATTGTTGAAAAAAAAAACGTTTTAACTTGAACCTATTATAATGTTGGTTCTTTAAAAACTTATATAATTTCTGTTGTATAATTTTGATTAATGTAACTGTGATATATAAATAATATTTATGGCGTTTATTTTGAAATGAATTGACCAATTAGGGAAAAATCTATTAATATAAAAAATCTATTATTTATTAATCAATTTTTCATGCAAAAAAAAAACAATCAATTAATTAAAAATCGTTTTTTTATGTGGAATGTCACATCCCTACTCACTGTTGGATTCTCTCTCTTTGACTCACTGTAAGTAATGGGGCGTCTAAACGGGCTATATTTTACGACAATTTGTGGCTGCAATTATTGGCAAACATTGCCCAGCCATCAAAAAAACATTTTAGTGCATTTTATGGCTGAGCAATCAATTGCAGGCAACATGTTGCAATATGGCTGCAATAGTACGGCCTTTGATTCAGAACCCTTTAATGAGCCACACAATCCAGCAACAATGGCCGACGAAATGACGCTCATCGCAGCCGCTTACATTGTTTTGGCAGAAAAACGAAAAAAAAGGACACGAATGTGGATTCGACCCTACCTAAGTAGGCGTGACACTTTGGATTCCGTAGACAAGGAATTAATGCTGGATAAATACTTATTTAAAAATTTTACAAGAATGTCTAAGAGCGACTTCGAATTTCTTGTGAACAGAATTGGACCAAACATACAAAGGCAAGATACAAACATGAGGAATGCAATACCTGTGACTACAAGATTAGCAATAACTCTACGGTATTTAGCGACTGGAGATTCTTTCTAGAGTTTAATGTACCTTTTCAGAGTGTCCGCTTATTCAATTTCAACTATTGTCCCAGAGGTTTCTGAAGCCTTAATAGAAGGCTTAAAGGAATACATAAAGGCAAGTAAATATTTAAGTATTTATTAAGTGCACATTTATTTTTGTTCGACGTAGAATCAATGAATTTGCGAATCACTATTGACAGTTAGAGTCACAAGTTCTTCATAAGCAATATTTCCAGTTAACTGGGTGTGGTGTAGATCAGCATACTGTTGTGGTGGAGACTGATAAGGAGCGGTATATTCTTGAGTCATAGGCTGCCGTGTATTTTGTCGTGATATGTATTGGGAGATCTCTGAATATTGGGATTGAGAAGTGCTCTTTCTCCGCTATCGCCAGCAGGACTTTGTGTAAACGAAGCTGGATTTCTGTATTTTCCCATGTCACAGTCAAATAAAATTTTCATTATGTTGAATTCTGCCTGAGCACGGGTATAGTCATCATATTTACTTAACTTGTTTGCTATATGCTCTGCGAAACCAGCAAATTCATTTCTTCTTTTTTCACCTGCTTCAAGTATAATGTTTTGAGCCTTTTCCAAAATGGGATCTGCAGTCTTGGACTTCTTAGAAGCACGTGGTTTTGGAGAGGGAACAGAGGAAAGCAGAGAGTCTGTTGTTTCTGAAAGTACCTCTTGGTCAGCAATGCTACTAGTCTCTTGGGCTTCAGTCCCCTGAAAACGAAAGAAATATTCAATATAATTAAAAAGAAACCTTTATTTTACAGATGCCATCACAAGCGACTGAATGGAAACGAGTCGCAAAGAATTTTGAAGACCGTTGGAATTTTGCTTGCCATCCATTGCACCCAAACAGTGAGGCTGTTTGGGTGCAATGGATGGCAAGCACATTAGAATTATTTGTCCACCCAACAGTGGTACTCAATATTTTAATTATAAGCAGTTTTTTAGCATAGTGCTATTCGCGGTAACAGACGCAAGGTACAATTTTTTGTATGTACATGCTGGAGTTCAGGGAAGAATATCCGATGGGGGAGTTTTTAGGCAAACGGCTTTTGGGCAAGCACTCCTGAACCAAAATCTTGACATACCACATTGTGAACCCCTTCCGGGTCGCAAAGTATCTACACCATATGTTTTCTTGGCAGATGATGCATTTCCCTTAACCGAAAATATTTGCTAGCCCTATGCTGTAGATTTGAACATAGGATCTCCTAAGCGAGTATGTAACTACAGAATATCTAGAGCACGCGGAATTGTGGAAAACTCATTTGGAATTTTGGCATCCATTTTTCGTATACTACATACTACTATCAATGTTGAGATGAAAGATGTACAAAATATAGTTATGGCTTGTGCATATTTACATAACTTTTTGCGACGAAATACAAGAGCACAAGCTTTATATTCACCACCTGGGACCTTTGACAGGGAAGATATTGACCTTGGAACGGTGATCCCAGGATCATGGCAAGCTGATGAAGAGCGTTTAACAGGTTTAAGAGTATTGGGAAGGAACTTAACAATGAGAGTAAAAGCAATTAGAGATGAATTTATGCATTATTTTATGGCAGAGCGGGGACGAGTGGCATGGCAGGACAAATATTTAGGAAATCCATAATCTATTAATAAATATAGGTACATACATTTTCTGTTGCATTTTCACTATCCAGTCCTGTATTTGGAGTATCTTGACTAAGAATAAACGACATCGCATCGTAAGCAAACCATTTTGTTTGTTTGCCGCCAGCACTACCACTTTTATTCGTTTTTCTTTCCTCATTCTTCACATAAGTTCGCAGGCTTCGGAATTTCTTGTAAGCGTCATCACTTGATATATCAAACTTAGTAGCAACAATAGACCATGCATCTTTTTTTGCATTTCTGTCTTTATACATTCCTGTTTCCACATTCCATATTTCAGGATGTAATTGCACTTCATTAATAAAGTCAAGAGTCTTCTCATTTGAGCAAGTATTAGTCATTTTAATTTATTTTCTAAACAACACAAGAATGACAGCTGCTGACAGCACAGAATATCGCCGATACAGATTTATACACGATGGACGTCGCAGCACTCGCAGCACACTTCACGTCGCGCAGAAAGTGAAACGCAAAGTACTTCACGTCGCGCAGAAAGTGAAACGCAAAGTACTTCACGTCGCAGGGAGAAAGGGACGCGCATATACAGTAAAACAGAACAACAATATAGATGGCCCAGATATATTGCAGTATTTTCGATTGCGAGGTGATCGTTCGGCCACACGCCGGCTACACATAAAAACATTTTGACATACCAAAAAATATGTGGCTATAATGCCGGGCCATCCTTAAAATATTGCATAGTGTGGCTGGTATTGCTAGCAATGTTGCCGGCCACAGTATTGCAGCCACAAATTGTCGTAAAATATAGCCCGTTTAGACGCCCCCTAAAACATAGAGGTCATAGAGTAATACTAGTAGGAGACCAGACCAATGAATGTAGTACCTAATTATTATATTACTCTATCTAATCTATGCCTTTGTATTTGTTTTGCCGAGCCAGCCAAGGGAGATATTTGTTTTGTATCCCACCCAGTTCTTTCTAAATAATATAATTCTCATAGATTTGTTACAATAACGCTAAAGCTTACATGACATAGATATAATTACATCTAAGCTAAGACCATTTGTAAGTAGTTTGTAATAGAAACTAGAAACATTCAATTCACTTTCTCAATCACATAGATTGAGGATTCTGTAGTCTGTCTGAGATCGAGGAAGACTTTATACAAACCAGTACCAGTACCTAGTAAATCTGTCGGATCCATCCACGATACTTACCGTTACCTGTTTACCTAAGATCACTGTAGGTAATGCACTAAGCAAGCTAAAGCTATAGAATAGATAGTGTAGTCGCGTGGTCGCCCTCAGAAAAGGTCTGGCTGGCCACATGCGCTTGATCAGTGTCGTTCGGCTAATCCTTGATTTGTTTCTGTGTATATTATTTATATCTTCTTTTGAGATATATGACGAGTGTTGTAGGTACGGACATAAACTAAACATTTTTCAGGTAGCCACCGCACGCCCCGGTTGTAAAAGTTAAAAATGAATTTTACACAAGAGTTATCTCAATTTCAAGGAGCTATGTTAGTGGCAGACAATACCCATACATATTCAAATCTTTCAGCAAAAGGAGGTACTCATATTTAATCCATTTTATTGATGTAATAATAATAATAATAAAAACTTCAGGCGTTCAGTAACTTCAAAAAGTTCAGTAAATGTTAAATGTTTTAACATCTTATTACAGGAAATGAAGATGAAATTACTAGAGTTATTGAAAAAGTATCTAAATTTTTAGAGCTTGGCCGCTACATTGTAAATGGAGAAATCACTAAAGAAAGCATTCCGACAATGCGACAGTTTGCACTTTACATTGTTCTAAATGCGCAATTATCTATATTAAAGGACATGTTAGATCTGGATAACATCACTATAATCTGGACAATTACTAAAATACCAAAATGTCTCATGTGTGAACTTATGTGGAATATCCAAATGGACAAGTTCATTCATGAAATAATATCGTTCACTTCTCCACAATTAGCACTTGAAGTGTCTGGTGCTTTCTTAGACAATTTCAAATACTTCAACCCTTTAGAATGTCTCGACAGATTGACGTTGTTATCCACTGCTTGTTATAAAACTATTATACGACTACATTTACTGGATTTGGAAACTGATGGCAAAAAAAAAATATCAACAGCAGCTTTTAAGAATTTTCAAAAATGCATAAAATATTTTAACTCACCACCCAATGAGTTCAAACTAAATGTGCTTGCTAAAGACGAACTGTATGAATATTTTGGTAAACGTCTCCAGGCAATGCTGCTTGTAATAAGTGAATGTGTTGAATCTTTTACCAGCAAATTGGAAATAAGCATACCAGGAGAAAATTTGTACTTACTAACATATAAAAAAGGTACATTGAAAACAAGTGTACCTACTGCTAATGTCTGTGATATTCAAGATGATTTGTTGGAACCTCTGAATGTCTGCCACACTGAAATGTTGGATGAATGCAAGGTGTTAGTCATGGGTGTCAGTGTTGATGTATTTTGTGGTTGGAGTGAAGTTGAGGAGAATGACAAAACAATGCAGCATACTATTGGGGAACTGTGTTACAAAGTGCGCAATAAACTGCAAAAAATCACTGCTTTATCTGAACACCCACTCCTCGGTATGATGGAACTAATTTCTAGAAAACCAGATGAAATGGCAGACATCATCAATAAAACTAAAGATGATATAATTTTACAGAAGGTTAGTGATCAAAGTGAAGATAAAAATATATGGATCCAATCCTTATTATACAAGAAGAAATTGTGCTACAACCTAGAGTTTCTCAAGGTATTATCATCTAATCTGAACATATTTGATCAAGAACAGTGTCAAAATCTCTATACTATGTTAAATGAACATTTGGATCTGAAGCTGGAAAACCAGGACTATGTAGAATCGCTTATGATCAAAGTATTTCAACAATGCAGCCTATCAGCTAAGTATTTGATCCTTGATGCGCATTTCAACAATAATAACTTTGTGAACATGAAACAGATGCCAGACTTTAATGACTCTATGACTGAAATATTTAACAAGTTTATAGCAATTCCAGATTCTGATCTTTCTGATGTCCTAACCCTATTTCTGCAAAACCCACAAGAGGTTTACACAAAAATGTTTGAGCTCTCTACTGAAAACACATTTCAGGCAGAAGTTATGTTGAAAGTCATGAATATGTTTGAAAAATACTCAAATTACTACTACATATCAGAAATGGAGCCATGTATCATAAAAATAACTCAAGATATCATTCAAAATAAACTAGACACAACAGCTAAAGAAAACAATTTCATTAAGTTTATTAGTGGACTGAAGGATGCCAACATTATACCAGGCTCGAAGCTACTTCTCCTCATCATCATGACAAACATGCATCAGGCACTGATAACTAAAAATGTTCAAAGTATTAACTTTCATGTAAAACTGTTGAAGGAGGCTTACAGACTGGAAGAACTGTGTGTGTACAGAGCACCAATGCTCGCAATGATAGGCAAAGTTCTTGATGTTGTAAGATGGAAAATGAATACATTCTCTACAAATGCCTCAATAGCTTTAAATACAACATTAGATCTGCTAAAAACACTGTTTGATACATACCACAATGATGTTATACCTGGTAATATCTCATTGTCATATCACTACAAAATATGATTTGTAGCTGAAGTGAACTTAGCTGAAGGTTGAAATCTTAAATTATTTTCCCCTCTTTGTTTTAGAAAAAGAAAGTGACTGGCTGAAGAACAAGTTAGGAAACCTGCAGCCCTTGAATATGTATTACTACAGGGCTCTATGGCACCCTGCTGGGGAAAATTACTTGGATGTTATCAGCGGCAGCTCTGGTAACAATATGACCAAAGTTGAGTTATCATCATGGATATCCCAGGTGAGCAAAGCTGTACAATTCATTTCGCAAGCAAAATATTAGTATTCATGGTAGTGACCACATGCCCTGTAGTCCAAGAAGTATGTATCTATGTACTCATTCTTAATCAAATGCTTTCCAATTCCAACTCAGGTGATAGCGTCATGCACTCAGCAAGAGTGGTGTGACATTTGGGACAGCTTGGATAAAGACGACTCTTTCAAGCTTGACATGTTCCTTGACGCAATAGGAATGATCACTCTGGCGGAGCGGGTACATCGCACAGACATCACTGCGGCGTGTCTACTCTACTGCTACAGGAACTTCGTTTATATCATTAGGGTAAGCCTCGGTGCTCTAACTTAAAGGCCTATCGATCTAGGCGGCTTAATCAGCTATATTGTAGTATATCAACTTGCCTTAGATTTTGTGGGGTAAGGCCTAAACTGAGCTAATGGCTCAAAGGAAGTCCTTTGTTTGAAACATCTGCTGATAGGTCAAAGCTGACTTATTTACCGGTTTCAAATAGAAACTGATAACTGATTGGAATTAATTGTAACAGATTTACCTAATCGACTACAGGTTTCTAATAAAGTAGTCTTGCACTCACAATCTCATAATGTACAGACTACAGACTAAAAAACGTAATTAATGTTTTTTCTATTCTTTTCAGTATAAATACTTCAAAGAGCCACTAACAGATAACCAAGTACGCAATGTCCTACACCACTTAGCGACGATCGTCGAGTTAGTCAAAAACGATATCATTCACGAAGAATTCGGTACCTTCCTACTTCCGTTATTTGCATATCTGTCTGAGAAGCAAAAAGATTGCAATATAAACTACTCGGAATTCCTGAATCAAAATATGAAGGGCGCGGCGCTGACAACTCTAGTTAACAAGATATTTAGCAATGGTTTAGCTTGAGTTTCAACTATCACGTGTAAAAATGTGCTATTTAACACATTCACTGCCACTGACACGCCTCGCGTGTTCAGGCTAATCTAAGTCTCTACGCCAAGAACACGCCAGGCGTGTTTTGAATGTTTCGGTTATATTTCCAAAACTAGGCCAGATTTTCTGTTCAAATTTTTAGTGCATCATTTTTAAAGGATAGGCTATGGCATATTGAAGCGGTTCCCTAAAAAAACTAGTTAGATTTTTTTACGAAAAATAGGTATTTTGTAGTGCCGAGAACACGCTAGGTGTGTTCACTTACTGAAGCTACCCTTAGGTTCCCAAACTTTTTTATTCTTTTAAATGCTTCGCTAATTTCAGAGTTATAAGCTTGCGATATGAGATTTTTAACCAGTATTTGATGACAAAACGGAATGTCATAATTTATTGAACCGTTGTTTTTACCGTATACAGTACTGTGTCATGTATGAATAAATAATAAATAAATAAATAATGCCGGACATTTCACACAGCACCATCTGGCCCCAAAGTAAGCAGAGCTTGTGTTATGGGTACCACATGACTGATATACTACTTATATGAAGTCGCTTATACAACTCCATACGCCATCAATGAAAAAAAAACGTACCTATCCGATGTATATCTTTATATAATTATACATACACACACAGTGACATACACACGTACAGTAAAATTATCTCTATTATATAAAAATCAATTGATGTTCGTTTGTCTCGCTAAAAATTTTGTCATCATTAATATCTTCCGTTTCCGGTACAAATTTAACTTTTCCTGAAAAAAAGATAAGAAATTAATTTATTTCATTTGAATATTTTGAATTTAATTCATACTTATGTAATTAGGTAAGGCCAATCAACCAACATTACGATAATACGAGATAAATAACGTAAACAAACTTTCTGCAGTTCAAAACTTTTTATCGGTTTAATAATTTAGATGAATTCACTCATATAAGACTGAAAATATGTTTAAATATGATTGTCACTCAATATATTATTAAAAAAAAATGTACTTGCACTGTTAACAATGCCAATGTTACAGTTCACAATAAAACTTTATTCATTTATGCATGGGAATTTTAGTAAAAAAAGTTTGAGAACCTTGAATTACGTTATAATAAATTTACTTACTAAAATCTGTTTTTCTAAGCAATGCCGCGAGCACGCCTAGCGTGTCCGCGGTTTTATACGGTGGCATCTCGATAAACTTCAAGAAAATCGTGGTGGCAGTGAATGAGTTAAAAGTGTCCATATATAATAAGGCAGAACCGTTATGGTCAAAAAATTATGTATTTAGGAATTGCTCAAGTATGTAGGTAGGTACTTACGCGAATTCGGCAATAAAACACTCCAACCGTCAGTATTTATTAAGATCGTTTTATCTTAATCCTAAACAACAGGTATCTAGGTATAAGTTACGTAGTACGTACCTACTTAATGAGTGATGATCATCTGTTGTATACATTGAATATAAATCGTATTTAAACCTGAGGTTCGTTATAATAATATGGCATAAACAATTTATAAACTACTCTATTTCTAGAAGTAATTTGATATCCAGATTTCTATAGATAAAAAACAGAGTTCATATCTCTGGGGGTCTAGAGGTCAAGGGCGATCAGACTTACAGTGTCAGCGATCTACCACGAAATATTCTGGCAATAAGTGATCGACTGTATGCCTCCTTACTATTAGGTAAGCAGAGAAACCTTTTAAATTAATGCAGGTATGTACGAAATGTGTATTATTAAACATTAATGTTGAATGGCTGTGATGGATAACGCATGGCACTATATTATCATTTGCGTACTGTAGGACAGTACGTAATATATGAGGGCTAACCGTAACACGATGCCAGGTGTTCGGCAGTTCATACCTATATTGATTTGATTTTAATTTCTGAAAATACTGAAGTTAATGCAGTCCTGATCAGTAAAAGAAACGCTATTTCTTTCAACGGATTTTTATCTTTTAAGACCAAAAATTGGCATTATTTGCTAATAATACTTACCTCACTCTGAATAGCGTTCAAGTCTACTAGGTACTAGAATCTAGTATCTAGTAGACTCTTCAACATTTTACAAGAGAATAACTTTATAAGTGACAAATCCATTTCTGTTTCTCTGATTTCGACAACGTCACCCAGAATGTTTCTTAGATTTGTTCTCAATACTGGAAAATGCTTCAAATCGTTTTTATTCTGTTTCTAACAGTTTCAATTTATTTTAAAACTCGTTTATTGCATTTAAACGTCGCGTCGGATTGATTTGAAAATTTGCAAACTTATCATGGACCGATGACAATGCAATAATTTGAATACCTAGTTTGTCCTATCATCCTGATCAGGATTTTCAGAATTAACGAATTTCCAAATCCGATATCCGGTAGTGTCTTTGTGCCAAGTACGCGTTTAAACAAAAATAATAGTTTAAAAAACTAAAAAACACGCTTTTCTAGATAACACGTGTGTTAGCGTCATCCACGTTCATCTGGTTCTTGTCATATTTTTGGCGAATGTTGCGTTCCCACGCCCAACGGTTATTGTACTAACACAACTGCAGTTTATTAGGATCTACACAACTTAACTGTCTTATTATCTTAACTATGTGCAATTACAATACAATAGGTCCTGATTGTTCCGGACGAGCTTTCACGTTGTTACCGATGCTTGTCTAACTGTTTACGGTCTCTGGGACTCGTTTCTGCCTGGCCATAGATTTATATACATAACTGTAGGTACCTGGCCAACTTGAATAATATTTTGGGGCCGATCGACTCAAGAAGCTCACGCGATCGACCATTTGAGCACCCTGTCTACCATTTTTAAGAAAGATGAAATTGTATAGATATTTTATTAGTTTATAATATAACGTGTAAGACTGCTGTAAGGTTAGCTTTCCTTCGCGCTTCAGTGTGTTGGAAAACACAGCGTGATCTAGGTATTTGTACTTCTAGACCCCCAGATGTTTGAACAATGGGTAAAAAAAATATTCATTTTGTGATCTGTATTTTAATAAAAAAATGTGATAATTGCTATTCATTTTTAATTATAAACTTGAGATAATACATGTTAAGGTAATAGATAGCATCAATTAAGTAGATTAATCTTCTCAATCAAACTTACCACTAATTAGGTAGGAAGGTGGAGACACCTACTGAACTTACATTATATAATATTTTAACTCAGGAGTCACATAAGATTGAAGGATCCTTTGTTGGATCAGAATGAAATTCGGAGAGAATTGTGTAAGAAGGAAAAAAGAAATAACATTCATATTTTTTTTGCATGCCTTAAGGTTGGATAGTTAGTCCAATAACAGGGCTCATTCATTCAAAGGTAAATAAATTTATACGATTTTTTACGAGAAATACGAGATTACAAGAAAGCTATCAAACGTATAAATGTTTTACAAAAAAATCAAGATACGTGACGACTAATAAATTTGCTTGGATCACTGATAATACTTATTGCTATGTATGGTACCTGTGATAGGTCCCATGATTGAGAATTTGAGAGACCCACAACACGAACCTTCCCGCAAGAGATATCTCTCACATTTTGTTTAGGTATCTTAAGGTAAGGTCCCACAATAATTACCGATTTCCCTACACATCTGACACAACTCCATTGGATGGTCTTTTATATTCTTTCGATCACGGCTCATATCACTGCGCCTCAGCTTTCTCTGAAACATCACACTATTTTAATATACTCGTTAGGTCTATTTAATAAAAAGTTTAACCAGATCTTATGACTTAATAATGTTGAGATGCTATTTTCGACGTCATAAATGAGTAACAGATTCTAAATTCTTTTATCTTGCATAAATATCGATAGGAAAAGCTTAATTTTGCTGCTTAGGAATAAGTAATTATTCATAAGCAGCAAAATTAAGCTTACTACTAAGTAATCCGTCCAAGTTTGAAAAAACGGAACACTTGTCGTTTCACTCTGGTATCTGTCTGTTAATAATAAAAAAATATTTGATTCATAATATTAGATATTTATACATAATGCGAAAATAATTTTACCTGTGTATGAGGCTTCACGTTTTTTCTGCACTTTATGCAATCTTGAGAGTAACCGGACCAGGATTTACGGCTTTGCCACTTATGTCCACATGAGCATCGATATTCTCCAAATAACGCGCGACGATCGCGACGTTGAATACGTTCCTAGGACAAATATTGAATGTAAATTAAAATAGTACATACTTAAGTATGAAGGTACGTATTAGGTACACCTACAGCGCGATTCGTATGAAAAAGTAAGTACCTACCGGCACCTTTTACATTTTAGTTGGCATAAATGCAAATAAAAGATTATCATTCATAATTTTCGATTAGGTACCTTCCTACCTTCTTTCTTAGCTCTGCCTACTCTTGCATGCAGGTTGTCTCAAGACATACCTAATTGTAGGTAAGTAGCCTTTCTACCTAGCTAAACTATAACCTTGTAGATAGGTACCTACTATTGTAGGTACTATTGTTTATTCTGTTCTTTAACATAGAAAGAGAATCCGTTTAAGATTTCTGTCTGGCTATAGTCAATCTTTATCATGACATAGTAAGCATTTTACAGCTATCTTGACATGTACCATCACGTTCCTTTCTGCCTATCCAGTTTGAAACTATTTTGCCTTGCGTTGGTTTTGGGTTACAGGCCACACCTTCTTTTCTTTGTTGTCTTTCTTTTCTTTTGTTGTCTTTCTTTTCTTTGTTGTTTGACCAATAGAGTCCGGGCAGTCAACATCTGCTCAACATATTTTTTTGTAATGGTTCTTTTTAATGACTTTTTCCATTGCAAAGTCATCAATAAAATATTGTTAAAATTAGTCATAAAAATACTATCAAATTACAAATACAAATACAAAAGATTTAGTAGGTACCTACTAAATCAATAACAAATAAAAAGCGTAAAAATATAATTGGGTGGAATAAACATGTAGGTATACACAGCTCATAAGGAGGCCAGAGAAAAATATAACTTTTGGTGTTCTTAGGGAAAGCATAGTTACGGACCAATCTTTAATGATATGCATAATAGTCGTAAAATATTTAAGGAGAAACTTAAATGGTGCCAGAATAACCAAGACCAGATAAAAATGGATGTGATCGCTGGTCACAGAAAAGGCAAACATTTCTCAAATTTCTGGCAAACCATAAATAAACTAGACTCGAAACCCAGCCTCCCTGCCAGTGTTGCCGGTTCGTCTGATCCTAAACAGGTAGCTGAATTATTTGGGAAACATTTCAGGGTGAAGTCACCTTTTGGACAGGCTACTATGCCGGGGTCACAGTCAAGGTTCAGATGCTACCCTGACACGAATAACAGCCAGTGAGGTGAGAAAAGTTTTACAATCGATGAGCAATGGTAAATCCCCGGGACATGAAGGGCTTAGCGTTGAGCACCTGCGGTATGCTGGCGCACTTATGTCTGGAGTGCTGGGGATGTTCTATTCCCTGTGCATTACCGACGCGTAGTAGGTACGTGCCCTCTGATTGCATGAAAACCATTGTTGTGCCCATAGTCAAGAACAGAACGGGAGACATATCGGACATTAATAACCATAGGCCAATATCCTTAGCAACTATAATAGCTAAAGTACTGGATCGGCTTCTGGATAGGCACCTAGACCTGCACTTACGGATGCACGGTGGACAGTTCGGTTTTCGGATCTCGATTTTTATCTCTTCGGATAAAAATATTATCATTATAGAATTAGAGTATCAGTATTATTATCAATAGAGTAAGACGAATACTAACATACTATGGACCAAAAATTTAATAATTTTTATGTTGTCTGAAATAAACGAATTTTATTTATTTATAGTAGGTAACATGCGTTAGCATTAGCATCCTATAGTAGGTAACTTACTCGCGGACGCGTAGAACGGTCCAAGCAAATCTGACATTCATTATTTATTATAATTAAATCATTGACTGCTTTTCTATTGCAATGCTGGCACCGCTCTGCACCCTGGAAGCAACAGCAGAAAGAAGAGAGTTATAATACCATGCACACAATGATAGGTACTTATAATGTACCTACTTAGCTTGTTATGTACTTAAATAATACGTATTGATCACGCCATACACAAATTATAAAATTGATACAACATAAAATATTAAGTATGGTCTACTCTAATTATTAATTAGGTAGGTACCTACTCAACAAAACGTTATCTACGCCAGTGTGTGACTACTTCCCGGGAACTCAGAATCTTGAAATTTGGTACGAAGCAACGTCTTATAGCACAGATAAAGAAAAAATTGCGAAAACCGTAAATTTTTAGTTACATCATCCAACTATCGCTCGATTGTCGTGATGGGTGAACTTTTACTTATATGTATACCTACAGGTTTGTACGGAACCCTCGGTGCGCGAGTGCGACTCGCACTTGGCCAGTTTTTTTGTGGGTAAGTAGGTAATAGTTTTACGACTTCGCTAGGATTAGTAGGTACCTACTTCGAGTAGCTTATTTAGGTTCTTCAAGTTCAAGTTCAAGTTATTTATTGGTAACAAAATAAGGTTACATGTCAGTTTCTTCACAATAATAGATAGGTTCGTAAATACATTGTGTTGTAAATACACCAAGCATTTAAACGTAGGTAGGTACATCGTTCAAATGTACAATATAAAAATGTATAATGTACTCGTATATTAATTTAAGGCAGATTAATAAATTGTAATAATCTATTGATTCAATTGATACAATATAATAATTTAATTATTAATAATAATATGTCAATATAATAGTAGTTATATAATAATGTGATGTCTAGCTGAAAAATTCGTCAACCCTATAATGCGATTGATCAATGAACCAATTTTTTAATTTGAATTTAAAGGATTGCGTTGACGGAGCATTTGTGATGGTTTCAGGAAGATGGTTATATACCGCCGGCCCCATTACATGCACTAGCTTCGACGATTTAGTAAGGCGCCGCGGTACGGCTCGTAGCTTTTTTGCGTTCCGCGTTATATACCTGTGACCGTCTCCAAACCTCGCGTACTCGTTGAGGTGGTTCTTAATATACATGGCAGCATGAAAAATGACGAGGTCTGGTACTGTTATTATTTTAAGCGACCGAAAAATGGGGCACGCGGGGGTATCCCTTCTCCAAGGTCCTATCTATGTTTATACAAAAATTCATCAAAATTGGTTCTGCGGTTTTAGTCGTGAAGGCGTAACAGACAGAGATACCTTGAGTGACCCTAGGTATATACTTATTATACTATAAATAACCGTCAGTACCAAAAACGATAAAAGTATTTATAGATATAGGAGGATCTTACCTAAGGATCAATCTGTTACTAGCAAATGTGCATTAGAAATACCTACCTAAATTATAATTTTTTATTGTACCTAGGTATTTATAGTTCACTATTTTGGCGATAATGCCTTACACATAAAAGATAGATATACTATGCTGTCGCGGGCTTTTTTGTAGAACTATTTATGATAAACATTTCCATTATACATTATATGTATACCTACCTACTTACGTGTAATTCTAACGGTTTTTGCAACGCACGCCAGAATAGCTCGCAGATGGCAGATTTTTTTCCTACTTGACACCTTATCGTTATATTTTTGTCAATTCACACAATATCTTTAATCATTATTATAGCCTATGTGTTACTCTGATGTATAACCTATAAGTACCTACCTACCTATTATTGTAAATTTCATGAAAATCCATTCAGTAGTTTTTGCGTGAAAGAGTAAAAAAACATAGATACATACAAACTTTGGCTTGGCTTTAGTATCTGGATACAGGAATTGGAGGATGAAAATGCTCAAATCTGGTAGGGTTTTGCTTCCTGATTACCTACATATTTACCACTTTTAACTTGCGGAAATCCTTAGTTTTCGAGAAAATAAACCATTTCTAACCTCAAACCTGATAAAATGTGAAACAAAATATAAAACTTGACAGATAATAACCAAATTTGTCGTATTTGTTGTCTGTTGTTTAACATGTTGTGGAAAATTGATGCGAATGAAACGTAAAAAAAAATATTACAAACCACTAGGTAGGTTACCCCCTCCTGTTTCCCCCCCTCTCCCCCTTTTCCTGTATCCAGATACTAAAGTTTAATAACCCAAACTTTCGCATTTATAATATTTACTAGTAAGGTTATGGATTATCCTGGATTATCAGTAGTTTTTGCAGCGCACTTCAAATAATGACCTACCTATAGATAAATTTTGGATTACCTACATTATTGCAATTTTCGACATTATTTGTATTTAGTTGAAAAAAATACATCTCATGGTAGGTACTCGTTAATGATGTAGACAGGTAGGTAGTGTGGGGTAATGTAGGTAGGTGATGTAACAGACGTGAGGATAATCTTTGTTTATTTGGATCCAAAACTGCATTGTTACATATAAGTATAGTCTGTATGGCACCATTAATTTATATTAAAATACCAAAAAGCTACCAGAAACTTTGTGGTTTAAAAATTTTAAAAATTACTAATTGAAAAATGCTATTAGGTATAATACTAACGAATTTATAAATGACAAATTTTAATTTCCTATGTAATTGTATTGTTTAATTTTATTGCTTGACATTATTTTTATATTTCATATGTTATTTGATTCACTGTTTACACTAGAGCATGCCATTCTCTCGGTTTGCATTGCACACCGAAATCGGTAAAACATGTTGTGACATACTAGGTACCTATTAATTTATCATCCTATCTGCACATGTTTATGCAAATAAATAATCTTTATTTTTATCTTTATCTTTAGGTACCTACCAAGCTTTAGGTGAAAGAGTTTTTAAAATTGTCAAGTTGTTTTTGAGTTTATTCATAACAAACAAACTTATGTATAACCACGATAAATCTAATATTTACACTTTAAACCTATCTTTTAATTAGTTTAGTTACATAGGTAGGTAGGTGCCTATGTTATATCATAGAAGATTTACTCACCTCGCAAGACCAGAAGCAACCCATTTTCAATCACAATTCACAAAGGCAAGACAAACAGCAGTGTCAAAAAGTTATCGCCTCAATTGTTTCTGTTCAGGCAGCACAGCAAAACAAATAACTTGAGCTTCCCTCACAGATCACTTGTTCCCGAATGTTGTCACTTTGTCAGTCAGGCTCAGAGCGAAGCCTACCTCCCACCCCACCCAGCCACACAAATAAATCTGCCAAGCCCAAGCCAAATGCATGGGTAAGCGTCGTATCGTATGAGATAAAGAACATACTAAGCCTCACTTGCACAACTATTCTTAACTGCATTTATAAGCTTAGTACCTACCAATATAAATAATAAACATATTTTTATAATTTAGTACATTTTGTTAACAATATGTAAGTAAAGTAAATAATATAAGTACAACTTAAATAAAACCTGTGATAAAACATAGAAAACAAGACAAATAGATAGGTAGGTGGTGAAGTCTAATTATTGTAATTACTATTAGGGAGAAGTGCAAGGCATCCTTAGTTGTGAGAAATCCATGGATCCTATTTCAACTTAGTAGGTAATTGCTGAATGTGAATGCGGACTTTCCGTTTAATAATCTGTCAATGTTGCCATTATAATAAAAACAAAATAAATTTAAAAAAAAAACGAGTCTTAGCATAGAGCGACGACTAATAGGGGAGCAACGAAATATATGATACACTAGCTGCTGCCCGCAGCTTCACACGCATGGTACCTACATAAAAAGTAGCATAAGTTCTTCTCCAAGGTCCCGTCTATCTCTATACCAAAAGGATCATTAGCCTAAAATTGTATGCTTCTAGTTCTGAAAATTACAAAACTTTCATACAACCTTTCATCCCCCTTTTCAACCCTTTACAACATTTTTTTCTAATTAAAAAGTAGCCTATGTCCTTTCTCAGGCAAAATGAAATTTGGTAAAATGGAATTTTGGAGTCTAAAGACTATCTGTGTACAAAATTTCATTACAATCGTCTCAGTAGTTTTGGCGTGAAAGCGATACAGACAGACAGACAGAGTTACATGTTATTATATCGCACCCCAAGAACAAGACAGCGCTAAGTCGAAAAACTACTTTTTTCAGAATCGACGAAAAACCGTTATCTGTTTTTGTATCGAAGATATTGCTAAAGTTGTGAATGTTTCATGTAACTTATCCAAAGTGAATCAATATTATATTGTTTTATTTACCTTAATAAACTAGCAAGCGATATTTATATACATTTTTCGTTTTAACTCTCTATTGTTTAATTATCTCATGACATAAAAATGAACTATTTTTAGATACGTCCTTCTTGTTGATTGATTCTGAAATAGTACCCTATTATTTTACCATCTATTGGTTAAGTGTAAATATACAATAAATACCTATTTGACTAGTTTTCAAGAATTTTCCTGTGGTTAGTAACATAAAAGACGAAAAAACTACAAAACTCATCACTTTTATTAAAGCTTGTTCAACAAAATCAACATCATCATCCAAAAACCGTAGTGTGGTTTTGGAAATAGCGATTTATATAACATGAAACAACACAGGCAGATACGAAATAAATAAAAACAACCTAGAAAAGTAAAACAGAGTTAACAAAATTATTAAGAGAAACACTAAGTTTCACCATGTGATAAGTAGTTCCTACATAATACTGACTGTGTACGAGTAATACTATTAGGTAAAACAATTATTTACTATCTGTAATATCTTGGTAATCTACGATAATCTTTTATTTTTATTTAAATGTTAACTTAAACAATAAAATATTAATTGACTTAAATCTCACAGAATCAACATGTACCTTAATAAGAAATCTTTACAAAAATCAAGATACAACGTCTCTAAATCTTTTTTCTAAGACGACACTTTAAACTTCGTTATAACTTTTTATTTAGTTCTGTACCATCTTTTCTTAAAATTAGTGTTTTGGTAACTTCTTAGGTATCCAAAAGGCTGGCCTTTAAAAGTAGCAAGTCTTTTATAATTACATAAATTATAAAACAATTATACATCACAACGCTATAAGGATAATGATAAAGCATGAGGTATAAATCTCTAATCCTTGATTTATCTATTTGAAAGTAGTAGGCAGAATTAAGAGCCCTTAAATTTTAAAATGTTATGTGTCTATACTTTGGCTTGACTTCTTGTATATTCACCCAACTCCCAAAATGTTAATGTTAAAATTCCCTGCCTATGGGTTTCATCTATTTGTGATCTGCATTTAAATTTACATTTATCGCCACAAGGTGGACGCATCTGATGTCCAGCGATCTGTTTGGACAAGTTTGATACAGAAATATACGCCTTATCTATATTCCGCAATCGCTTAACAATGTTTCAGGCCACTAAGATTTAGTTTCTTTTTTCTTTTAAGCTGTAGATCGCTGGTGGTCTCAGTGGCACTGGCAACAGAAGATTGTGTCAGTGCAGCAGAGGGTTGTGTTATAGTGGTATTGCTGAGTGAGCTGCTGTTGCTACTGGAGCTTGATGATGACGAACTCGACTCTGATGAGGAGCTCGAGCTGGAAGTAGTAGAAATTCTTCTTGCGACTTCAAGAGGTCGAGTTTTTTATTTAGCAGGGCGAGAGAAAGTGGGATCTGTATCGCTGTTTCTAAATTGCTTTCATCACTTGGACCAGGTAATGTACGAACCGGTATTTCTGTTACCTTCCTATTTTCTGACGAAACATTTTCTGATTCTGCAACGACTAATGGTTCAACCGCTGGTGATTCAATGACTGATGCCGCCACATGGGAATGTTTAGCATCATTTTCCGTATTGATTTATTGGAGAGTTGACCTGTCCTCTATAGTTGCTCCAATTGCCTCTTCGAGCATCAGCACGTCGCAACCCTTCATCATCTGCCATAAAATGGGTGAAATCTAAATTAATTCAAAAATAGAGCATTACCTGAAAAACATGTTTCATTTTGTCCTATTATAATATGAAATATACTGCTTAAAAATACTTTTCTTTTAATATACAACCATAGTAGAAATTCAAAGTATTCAGAATTCATTTTAAATGATTTTTGAATAAACTAAGGCAAATTTTAAATGTGCCATCAATAGGGCGTTATTTAAAAATTTTCGGCGTTATTTAACAATACGGAACTATTGTGGAATAATAAATAAAAACTAATATACTTTCGTCAATAATACTTAATCGGAATACTAGTAAAACGCCAACCAGGAAAATTCTCCAACACGGGATTATCACTAAATAACTTAAAGAACTTGTCTCAATAACATCAACAACACCAGATTATTCCTAAATAATTTGGTTTTGCGTAAGCGCAATACGGTTTGTTACTACGGCGGCCATGTAGCAACTAGACATAAATTCGTGTTCGTGGTATGAACTTATACTCATTCATTCACTAAGAGCGACGTACAGTGCCATCTCTTGAGTGTCTATGCGAATATAAATAAGCCTCTCTAAGTGGTATGCGCGTTAAGACTTTGCGGATTCAAATATGCAATAAAGTCGATTTTGAGATTTTTCGACATAATTACGTCCTGTTCTAGGGGTGCGATATTATATAGTAAGGATAAATATAATTTATATACTAATTATTATACTATAATTGGTGTTTTCGCCGTTCTAATTGATACTTAAATAAATAAAATAAAAATACCTAGGTCTAAATGCATGTAGGTATCTAGGTACATATAACGGTGAAGAAGTTAGAAACGAAAAATTAAACACATTGAGGTGTTCATTTTAAGCTAAATAGCATCTACCAGCTCTATCTATACATAAAAAAGAGTTTAACCTGACTGACTGATTCACCATCGCCGAGCCGAATCCGCGGAAGCTAGAAAGCTGAAATTTGGAAGGTAGCTTCCTTTCATAGCAAAACCTCCCACTAAGGAGAGGATTTTCAGGATTTTTTGAAATTCAATCCCTAATAGGGTGAAAAGGGATGAAAACTAATGTACCTACTTATAAAACTTTTTAACGCGTGGTGCGATTTACTTACTTGATTTGAATAATTAAAATGCAAAATAAATGGACAAGTGTTTTAGGATTTTTCAAAAAACTCTTACAAAGAGGTAAAATGGGGTGTCAAAGTTTGTATAGGAACTTTTTAACGGGGGTGGTGTGATTTCTTAAAATCTTGGTTTGGATACTTATAAAATGCAAAATAAATTGACACATGATTTTTCAAAATTACCCCTTATATAGGAGTAAAATGGGGTGCGAATGTTTTTAAGGAAACTTTTTAATGGTTGTTGGGTGTGATTAGTTTGAAACTTATAGTTTGGCAAGGAGATAAATTGCATCCTGGGGCAAGATTTAAGCTACAATTCATTAAAAAAAATGCGGACGAAGCCGTGGGGAACAGCCAGTTCCGTTTTAAGCCAGTGCGGGGCCTGTTGTAGCAAATTCTATCAAGGGGCCCTTAGATTGTTTTAGGTTATCAAGTTTTTGGTATTAAATAAAACAAAATTTGGTATTATTAAAAAAACTACAGTTGGGGACCACAAATTGAAACACTTGCTGGTAGACTTAGTTCCGCTGAATAAGCAGTTCGTGCGATATGGTGGTTTACTGATGAAGCTACAGCTAGACTAGTTTATTTCAGTTACTTCCATAGTGTTCCATAGTCTTCCGTAGTGTTAGTCATACGGCATCATTCTCTGGGGGAAAGCAGCTGATATTGGTAAAATATTTGTTATTCAAAAAAGGGCAATACGTGCCATTTATAGAATTAAATCACGAGAATCTTTGAGAGAAATATTCAAAGAAATTATTATTCTCACAATAGCTTCACAATATATATTATGTATATGAAAATGTGTTATACACACATAAAAATAGAGATGGGTTTCTGCAAAATAGTGACCTTCATAGAATCAATACTAGAAATAGACAGAAATTATACATCCCTAGGTTTCGACTAGAAAAAGTTAATACCTAAGTCCTTTATGGGGAACACGGTGCGCTTCTATAATAAGCTTCCTGAAAATGCTACTAAACTACCAATTAAGAAATTTTAAGTATACATAAAAGATAGTCTTTTGAAGACAGCTTATTATAATATAAATTACTATATTATTGATAAGAATGCGTGGCCTCATGTCGCTCTGCCTTCAGACAGTTAACCGACACACTTGAAATGTATAAACTCTCTTGTAGGCCAGTCAGTCAGATCTTTGGCTTTTGCCTCAATATCTGAAAATGTGGATCGCATTGCTTTTACGTATCCAGGTAAAGATTCATAAAGGGCGTTATCCAGGTCTTGATCAGCCGATTGTAGCGCAGCACTAGTTGCTTGCAAACGTTTTAGGATTCCGTTCCATAATATGGTCATTATTCCCATTTCCAACTTACTAACTTTTAAACTATTTCGTAAGCTTGATTACGGCAATCTGCCTTTTGATCCATGTTATTGTAAATGTCTTCCAAAATGTTCTTAATAGTACCTAGTACCTAGTATAAAAGCGTCTTCGTAGCATCAGCTCGGATTGACCATCTAGTGTCTGACAACATTTTCAAAAATTCGTTTTCTGCGAGTCGTTCAGCAGTATGGTATTTTATGTTCAAGAACTTAACAAATCTTTCCACTGGTCTAGATGGCAGAACATAGCGCACTATTATTCGAGCATTTGAACAAGCGCCTTATTTAATTAACACCTTAGCAAACAAAGATATATTTTATAGTAGAAGCAGGTACTCATTTAGTTTTTTCTAAGTATGTATTTTTGAACTATTTCTAGTTACCTATTTTCTCTTTTGTTTTACTTTGTAGGTATTGTTTAGGTTTTCACTTGTACTGTATTTTTCTTTATATGATTTTATATACCTACATTTCTATCTTATATCTATCAGTGTGAACTTATAATTGGCCTTCTGCATACCTACATGTAACTAATTGTAATTCTTAATAATGTAAGTAAGGTCTCCGAAAATTCTAAAATAAAATAAAATGAAAATTAGCGTCAGTTGATCTACATGGGATATATCTTGAGTAGAATCCAATGACACTGACTAGTTAAGCAGCCCTTAATTTCGCAATTAATTTGATCCAGTAGGTAGGCTTCTTTATTCTTTATTGTACACATTTTGAAACATACTTATTATATTTATGGCATGTACACAGGCGAGCTTAACCCTAAAAAGAGTTCTCTTACAGCAAACCTTGTGAAATGAAAATATTATAAACTAATGGTGGGTATGATGCGTACAAAAGGGAGAAAGAGAAACAGTAATGACTAAATATTAAAACATACTAACACTAAGTATAAAACAGACCTAAATTGTAATTTAATAAACCAAAATAACTAGAATAATACATACATAAACTAAATATACTAACATAAATATGTAACATAATAATATAATAAGTATAAGTATATATATATTATATATTTATATACATTTATAAGACATAAATAAAATATTTATATAAACAATTACAAGGAGAGATAATGCTTTTTGATTTTTCGCTTGAAATTGCTAAGCGAAGCGCTGTCGCGGATTTCGTGAGGGAGAGAAATCCACAATTTCACTGAGTGGACCGTGAATGAACCACCATATCGACCGACTGAGAAGAGTGCGGTGGAATTTTTAGAATAAGAAATTTTGCTGTTTTACAGGGATCACCACGAGGAACAAGGAAATCGAAACGTTCACAAAGATAAGAAGGAGAGAGGGGATTGTTTACAATATTATAAAGAAGAGATAGAACATGCAGATCACACCGACGACAAACAGGAAGCCATTTTAATTTTATTAAAGGCTTGATGCAATTAGATGGATAAACTTTTCACATGTTTTTTCTGATAAATATGATATACCCAGATACTTTTTTACGGTCAGAAAATATTGGTGCGCGGGGCATTTGCTACTCTTGCTACGTGGCTAATCCGCCACGGCAGCAGCTAGTGACAGAATACGCCTTGTCGCCATCACTACGCTTAGATATTAATCCAACCAACCTACCTACCTTTCCTTTCTGCGTGACATTCAAATCAAATCAAAAGTCACATGTTGTCGATTGTCAAGTCAATACTATATATAATTTGTGTCACAAATTACCAGTTTTTATTATCAATGTTCCTGTCCATGTTTTCATTTTGTAATTGTGATGAACCAGAACCCAAGTCTCACTTTGGTGATGATGTTTTTCCCAGCATTGACCAGATCTGGGGAATGATAGGAACCATAATAACCACTGTCGCATGCTGGCTCTTATATTCCAGGGTAAATGTTTCTTATCGTGTCGCTAGTTATTTCCGATCCAGTGTGGTGAAAGGATTAAAGTGCGCCTCAAAGCTCCTTTCGTGTCATGTTATGTCTTCGAACTTTAACCTACTACTAAAAATACATTAATCTTTATCTACCTACTTCTTTTACGCTAAAGGATACGAGGCTATAGTATTGCCCATGTACCTTTACTTATTCTAACCTACCTATATTTTCCTAATATAGCAATTATTTATCGTGTCAGTCACCAGTCCTTTTGAACCTTAAATATCTCTGGACATCCACAGAGTTTAAAAAAAAACGTGTGCGTCTCTGGACGCCCGACAGAAGTGATAACTTAGACTAATTTAACTAGCGCTGTGGGCTAGTGAGAGAGGAGCCTGCCTACCGCTCCCGTATACGTGAGAGAAAGGGAAGCCAGACTGGCGCCGTAACGCGTTACGTAACGAAACGGTTTGCCCTTCCATAAGAAGTTATCACTTCATAAACTTTATCACTCTATAAACATTATAATAAAAACACTTTTAGGCCAAGGGCAGAACCATCCCAGTGGAACAGGCGATTTTCAGGAGCAGAGGAGCCACATCACCAGCAAGTTAATTACAAAGCTTGAGTCAATAGCGCGCGCCATACGCACTTGCAAATAAAAGAAGGTTTATCATAAAAATATAAAATGTATTTCAATAAATTGCTTATTTCATTATTAATATGGCATTCTTAAAAAGCTATAATTAATTTTGTAACAATAATAAATGCATCTCTTAATAATTGATTAATATAATTAAAATTTGCTATTTGTCTTACAAACTATTAATAAATTTCCAAATATATTTCATGTGCACCTAATAACTGCCTGCCTAAATAAAGTCAATACATCCATACTATTAATTATATATATGGATTATTATTGGGCGTTTTGCGAAGGAAACATGATTTTATTAGTTTTTTTTTCAAATAACGATAGTTATTAACTCGGGTGTGAAAAGTAAGTTGGAAGAAAAGTAGGTATATTTTTTTTGTGATTCAGACAAAAATAATCCGTATAATTATTTTATGAGAAGTCGCCATATTATATAAAATAACAAAGACGAACGAACGGCAACATAAGACTCTGTGATGTCTTACTATAAACAATCCAATAACTTGATATTGGTAAAATTGTCGTCATTATGACAAATGCCAATAAAGTGCGCGCGGTATGTCCATGACTAATTATCTATCTAAACTTATGATAATTAATTATAATAAGGCACGTAAGGCTAGCTGGGTCGTAAAACGATCTCAGCGTAATGGAAGATCAAATATTATAACTATACTATTTTATTTAAAACTAGATGGCGCCACCAAGAGATTTATGAAATTAGAAGAATGTAAATTGCGAGCTAGTCAGATGATTCAAGCTCTAACACGTGTTATTGAGCAAGTAATTATTCTCAGTGGGATACATCTTACAATCCTGTAACAAATACTTCTGCTCATCTTCGACCTTCCCCCTTTTCAGTAGATATACCAGAATGTACTGGTATGGAAGCACAGGAACATTGTGACGGGCGAAAAACTTAAGTTTCACTCTTTCAATCACTTTCATGTCGACAAAGCAATAGTCGGCAGTGCAACAGCTGCCAGGTGTTCTAAAAAAAACAAACAAATCCATTAAGCTTAGTATTACGTATTGCTTGACATTGGCCTTAATTCTGTTGTATTGCTGGGCTTACACAAATATCGCAAATTCCTAAAATTTACTAAATTGAATTTGAGCTTATGTTAGATGTAATGTAATTTGGTGTTAAAAAAACTGTGGAGTATGAAAACCATCCCTGTATTTTATAATCACATAATTGACTATAAAGTATGCTCTGTACTAATATTTCTAATGTCAATTAATAGAGATGGCAACAGATTTATTCCATTTATTATTGCCATTCAACGTGGCAATGCTGCTAGTATCTTAGGAACGGTGCCCTTTGGTAGTGATCTGGATCAGTTAAGCAGCGGTCTTTAGATAGCTCAGCTGTTTCACATGTATTTTATGTTATTGTATATTATTCTGTACATTTCTGTAATTATTTCAGTAAATAAAATGATTAGCTAGTGTGGGTATAGGATATACCTCTGGTTAATAAAAGAAAAAAAAAACAATTTTAACTATTTTAAAATGATATTTAAAACTGTTATTCTAATTTAGACTTTAATAATAATAATGGACATTTCACACAGCATCATCCGGCCCCAAAGTAAGCTGACCTTGTGTTATGGGTATCACATGACTGATACTTATATTATGTACTTTATTTTTTTTAAATACATATTATACATAGAAACACCCAGACCAAAGACAAATACTTGCAGATCATACAAACATTTGTCCCGCGGCAGGAGTCGAACCCGCAACCTTCTGCGTCTCGCGTCTTAGCCACACTGCACCACAGAGGTATTCATTTGTTGTTAGCAAAATCAGATCGTTAGTATTTTACGAAGTTTTTGCTAGTCCAGCTAAACAATAATATCACTACCATTGAATAGATTAGTGTGGCCTGTGTGACCTTATCCTAATATTATACATTTGATAGTGACTTTGTCTATTTGTTTGTTACATTGTCACAGCTGATCGGATTTGGATAAAATTTGGTCAGGAGATTATAATTATGTTATGATATTGGAGGACATTGCACAGAACACCATCTAGCCTCAAACTAAGCATAGCTTGTATTATGGTGACAAGATGGCTGATAGAATACTTATATTTTTTTTAATTCATACTTATGATATTTTATAACACCCAGACACAGAACAAACACCTATGTTTATCGCACAAATGTTTATTCTACCAGGAAATCGAATCCTCAACATACAGCACAGAAGGCAGAGCTACTACCAACTGAGCTGACCAGATAGGCTAGATAGGTACCACACGTACAAAGCCGCGGGCGGAAGCTAGTGGTATATTATATTTACCGGGGATCATAAGTAACAGGTTTCGCTTTCAGTGTCTTGAATATCATTTGATAATACTGCCTGTATTTTTTCTTCATGATGAGTACAATCTGCTTCCCTTCAAAGGGGAACCTCGCATTAAGAGCTTGCAACTCGAGGTGCCAGTAAACTGCAGCTTTCGCAACCTCCACACTTGTACTGTCGATTTCCAGAATCTTTGGGTGTTTCAGCCATTCATACAGATATTCCTGAGAAACAAAATACGTATTGAAGAGGTATATATTCCACTATACACTTATGGTAGCTTTTAACATTAATAAGTTGCCTGATTCCTGATCCTGATTAGCCTGATTGTCAAGATTTGAATTTATCCCAGGTATTCTGTTGCTGCACTGAATAGGTATGTTATGTAGTGTGGAAATGTATTGCAGATAGCTAGCTAAAGCCAGTTCTAATTGTTGATATGATTCTGTTATTTCCACTAGCTAAAATTTCGTAAAATACTAACAAATATTTTTCACCAAAGTTGCAATTTCAGTAACAGTTTTAAAATAATTTAAAATTCTAATTTTGTTCCATCAATGAATTGATTATGTTACTATAAATAACGGTATAAATTGGTGTAAACAGAATGAAATCGTCCGTATAATATCGACGACCTCTATGGCACCGTGAGGCAAGGCTCGGCTTAGACGTAGAAGGTTGCACGTATTGGGTTAGATTCCCGTCGCGAGACAAAGTAAGTATTTGTCTCGAGTGTTTCTATGTATAATAATTATGTATGTATTCAGAAAAAAAAAATATTAGTATATACTATACTACTTTATAAAAAAATTTCATGTCATGCATGACATGGTACCCCTGCATGTACATGTCATGCATGACATGACATGGTATTATTGGTATAATGCAAGTTCTGCTTACTTTGTGGCTAGATGATGTGTGAAATATCCGGCATCATTTATTTATTTATTTTATAAAACGTTAATTAAGTTAGTCCAGCAAAACAACAGAATCAATCCCATTATTTAATTGAATTGAGCAATCAAAATAATATAATAATAATAAAACTTTATTTGGAACAGATAACAACAGGTACATAGGTAAACATTGAGAGTCGATGACATCTGCAGAAGTGTAAAACTGTGTCGCAGACATCAACGCCCTCCTCCGAGAAAATATACAAAGTTCCTTAACATTATACATTCAGAACATGTAGTTAAGTAAAGTAGGGAGGGGAGGGTGTGTTTGCGGGTGTGTGTGTGTGGGTGTGTGTCTATTTGTTCGTGTTCATGTGTTACTTAGAGGAACCAATCTGTGTCTGAAGCCATTCATGGGTTTTAGATTTACATTTGTTAAAAGGAAGAGGATAAATATTTAAGAGTTTATTTATTATGTTGTAAAGAAACGAACTGATAAAGTAATAATGTCGACTCGCAATTGTTGTGCGTCGGCTTTCAATCTTGCAGACATTATAAGACTTACGTTTGTTAATGGTAAGGTTAAGGTCAAATGTAATTTGGGAATGTTTGCGAAGTACTGTTTGAGCTATGAAGTGTTGCCGAACTGTAAGAACTTTAGAAAGTGAGTAAAGTTCAGTTGTAGGAAAATAGATTGGTTTTTTTGCGATCACTTTTAGAACAGCTCTCTGAGCTCTTTCCAGATTTTACATTAAGGACTTCACGAGTCCACCCCATGCTGTTATACAGTCCACCCCATGCTGTTATACAATATGATATAACTGACTGGCCCAGCGCATAGTAGACAGTCTTCATGCATTGAATGTCAACGACATCCCTAAGATTTTTGGATACAAAAATTAATTTTCGTATGCGTGAGATTGTGGTTTCAATATGATTCTTCCAGGACATTGTGCTATCAAGGGTAACACCTAGATATTTAATTGATAAGGTTCGATCCATCAATGAACAGTTGCAAGTCGTAGAAGCGTCATTTCTAGAACAGAGATGGGCTCGAATACTGAATGTGGAGGGAGGCTGGGAGTTTAGGGTCGGGGCAAAAGTAATGAACTTGGTTTTATTAATATTAAGAGTGAGTAAGTTTTTGGACAGCCAGCGCAACACAGACCTCAAGGCTTGTTCTGTGAGGTCATGAGCTTCTACCCAGGTGCGACCATGAATGAGAAGTGCTGTATCATCAGCGTATGTGATAATTTTGCAATTAGGTGTGGACAAATTACATAATTCATTAATATAAATAAGGAAGAGGGTAGGACCAAGGACACTGCCTTGAGGAACTCCAAATTCAACAAATTCTTCAGTACTTGTTACCCCATCAATGATAACATATTGAGAACGACAGGAGAGGTAACTGGTAAAGATATCAAGAGCAACGCTTCTTATGCCGATAGTTTGAAGTTTGGAGAGAAGAATAGGGATCGAGACTGTGTCAAACGCTTTTGACAGATCAAGGAAAACACCTATGGTCTTGAGTTTTTTGTCGATATTTTTGACAATTTCGTCCGAAAGTTCAAGGACTGCGTCCTCTGTCGATTTACCACGTCTAAATCCAAATTGACCATTAGATAGTATCATGTTAGTATCCAGATAACTATGCAGTCTTTTATTTAGTATCTTTCTATATAATAAAATAATATATAATAAAATAATATATAAAGAGCAACTCTTTAGGGTGCATAGGTCTGCCATTGTTTCTTAGTCAAGTAACACAAACCTGAAGGAACTTCTTGCATCTGAAGCTGTCATACACAAAACTGACAGTCAGCAACCACTTCCCTGTGGCGAGGGCGCATACCATCATCCCTGTCAATGTGTCGTTTGGCAGCACTGATATGAAATGAGTTGCCATCATTTCCATTTTAGTGTTTTCCGCCACTACTCCTCCCAGCTCGTTAATCATGGCTGTTATCCGGTCGCGATCCTACAAATCAAAATAAAAGAGCATTAAAGTTATGCATGATTGTTGGTCAAGCATAACAAGCTCTTTCAAGAACATGAATCTACTCGTGACACTTACGCTGATTGATTCCGAGAGCATAAAGACTTTTTTGTCACATGCACATATCAAGTTTTGCTTGAGTCTCCAAGACTCTTCTGAGGTTCCACTAGGTGAATTGTAGTCACTATCTAAACAACATACAAACAAACGCATTAAAAAATGTCCAACATCATGTAAATATACCTATTTGCCCTGATCCAACAATAATGTAATAGTTATTGATGTATCTACAAAACTTGGTTACCTGAAATAACTTCAGCAGGTAGGCTGGCCCTCACTTTTGTGGTAATTTGCATCTGCCCTTTTATAGGGCTGTACCCATTAGACTTTTTCTTTTGTTTGTAGTTCTGTATGTACTTCTGAAAGGGCAGATACACAGCAGTCTTGGCCTTGCCATTCTCAATGAATTTTCTAAAGCTCACACGCTTTGGTGTGCTTTGTCTGGAAGACCTGTAATACAATAAATTTAGTGCCAGCTATTTATCTGACATTTTGCCAGCACGGTGTCAGTAAATAAGAACTCGGAATATTGTTTATTTTATAGCCTGAAATAGAAGAGAAGGAAACATATGAGCTTGAAGCATTCCCCATTCTGCGCAGTATGTTTTTAAGCTTCTTAAATGTATGGTTAGTGGTCTTTGCTAAAGCATAGTTACTGTAGTCCCCATGCTTACACTGAAATATGAACTCACTCATTCCCCAACTTTGAAAAGAAATTTTTTAAAGGACTTGACGTAGGGGTTTCATTCTCAAAGAAATTATGAGAAATGCTGGATGCAGGAGAGTGCTTTTTCTTCTCTTCTACTTGTTTACAGTCAATTTCTTGGTAAATATCTTCAATAGACCAACCTATCTGACGTCTAACAGATTTTGGTCGCCTTGTTTTTTCTAGGGTAGGAACAAAGTCTACACAATCCAGACCTGTAGGTGAGGCCGGTTTGAAATGTACCACTTGTAAGTGCTCCAAGTAAGCTAACTTGTTTGAGTGCATCTCATGGCACACCGGGCAAACAAAGTGATGTAACTTCACATTTGTGGTACATTTATTAATGTGTATTACATAATCATCATATTGATCATATTTTTCATCACATAGAACACAAGAAACACTTACTGGTGCTCTGTCCGGGATAGGTGGGACAGGCCTGGTGGAATGTATGATAGGTGACAGATCAGATGCCACTAAGGTCTCATTGCTACTGGAGCGCTGATGCTGATTGTGTTCTATAGTACATTGGACACGACATCTGTGTGCACCTACAGTGCTGTAGGACTCGTTACAACACACACATTTCACAGAATCCATATCACTGTCAGTTTCATCACTAATTTCATGAACCCATCCCATTTTAATTTCATTTAATGGTTCTATAGTAGTGTCTTTTACACAGTTTTGCGTGTTATCTCCTTCCGCACACCCTTCATCATACTCAGTGTGCTGGTGAAACTCTTTATGAAAGAAAACATTGTAATCCTCTAGTGCAGGTTGATTTATATTTGTATCTGTTGAAGTAAGAGGCATAAGTAAGAGGCATAAGCAATGCAATCATTTTCAAAACAAAAGATGCTTAAGAGATAATATTATATTGATATACCTGGAGCTTTCCTCAGCATGCTATCAATCCTCTCACATTGCTGTTTGAATAGATAGGCTGTGCTAAGGTTCTCTATGCAACTGGTACAAACACGATCAGTCAAGCCATCATCTTCATAGATCTGGAAATAGTAGAATACTAAAGCACTTGGTCATTTTTATTTAACTTACATAATATTACAATGCAAACAGCTCTCTTACCTGAATATTCGTAAATGCCATGACCATTTCCGATAACTTGATTGAATCATCTTGTTCATATATGGAGCAGAAATCACCTAGTTTTAGACACAATCGACATTTATGAAATGTTGAATTCATTTTGCATAGCGCTTTTCTTGTGGATAACTGAAAGTAGTTTGTAGCCTATAAGACTCGTTTGTGATTGTGATATTTGTGATTAGACATGCATGCAGTGCAATGCAGTGCAGTGCATGCAGTACAGTACAGTTATACAGTTACACTACACTGACTGACTACACTAAATTACTGTATATATTCAAAAAAATGACATCACAACGGAAAAACAGAAAAGCAAAGCAAAGATAGATATGATAACAGACCAGACCAGACCACAGAGTAAATAAAGTAACGATGTGTCAAAGCCACAGAGCACTTCTAATTCCAGCATGGAGTTTTAAGATATCTTGGATAACGAATATAGTAATCCATACATAGACTGTAGGTGTAGATATTATAATATTATTATACGTGACCTTACTGAAGTCCGAGGATCACTCTAATATTTCTCTACAACCCCGTTTACATTATGGCCACTACCACGGCAGAGAGTGGGGAAATAGGCAGGCAGTGTGAGTGTGTTTCCGGTAGCACGAAAATGAAGGGAAAAAAGGGGGGGACCCCCCTTCCCCCTGGTACCATTCCCATGAAAAGGGATTGCCCCGTTCTCGAGATATTCAAGGGTTTAGTTTTGTTGTTACCCATAGCAGATTTTATGGATGGGCTCGCTTCGCTCGCTTTTTTAATGTACAAACCTAACCTACTCATCTCGGACTTACGGCACCAGATTTTATGGAGGAAAACAATCAAAGTCCAGAGGATAAGCCAAAGTCCTCGATAGAAGCCACAACAAAAACATCACAAAACACCGACACAGAGAGAAAATTCGCGAGATTCGAGGAGAATGACTAATGACTCTATATTATTACAACATGACACATGCCACAAATGACATAAATGACTGGTTTAAAAAACCTGTTCCGATTGCATGGATTTTGCACAACATGTTAAACCACAGACAATAAATACGACAAATTTGGTTGTTAAACTGACAATTTTTACGTTTCGTTTCACGTTTTATCTGATTTGAGGTTACGAAATGTTTTTTATTATTTTCTCAAAAACTAAGGATTACTTTCTGTTAAGAGTGGTAGATATGTAATCAGGAAGCAAAACCCTACCAGATTTGAGCCTTTTTACCCTCCAACTCGTGCTACCGTATTCTAAAGTCAAGCCGTTATATATATATATTTTTTAAAATAACAAATGATGAACGAACGACGTACACAAACAATATAAACATTGACACTGGCAAAATTGACATTGTTATGTATGTTTCACACATGCCAATAACAAAGATGAAGAAGAAGTAGAAGAATTAAGAAATCACTAAAAAAAAAACGAATTTAGGTAATCAAAATCAACTAATCAATCCTTTTAGTATATTTATTTTAAATTACTCGTTAGATTTTTTAAAATAATTAATCATGAATTACAGTAACTTTATCATTCCATTTCTTAGTTTCAACCTTGTCCTTGTCCATTTGTAACCGTTGAATGGTTTAGCCTCAAACCAAATAAATATACTGTTGAGGGTTTAGCATAACAAAAACAAAATGGCAATGCAGCCAGAACTACATGTTAATAGCAATATTTATGAAGGGTCTTTCCCTCACTTCGAGCGTCCCAAGATAATAGGGTTCATTGGATTGGAGAACATAAAATTTGCTAGGAGAGTACGAGAAGACAAGGTGCACTATGATTTAAATCATTTCTATGATAAAGCTGTACATAAACCGGAAGACTTGGATGTAAAACTTACTGAATTACTGAATTTTTTATTGCAAAATGAGGCAAGGCTGAACTATCCTCATGAAATTAGCTTAGACAAAGCTCAGTTTTTTTGTTATCGTGGTCTTATGACATGTGTTGCTTGTACTCCCTATGAGAATAGGGAATTATGGAAAATTGTAGCTGTAATATTTAAAGGCAACATATACCTTTGTGCTCGTGACACAGAAGAAAAGAAACACCGAAAACAAAATATTACAGAACAAGAAAAGAGGTTTACCTCATGGGGATATAAGTTTGAACAATATATGCTTTCAGGTATGTAAATAATAATTATCAAGTATATCATAGCTAAGGTGCTTGTGGTAGAATGCTGGGTAGTTCCAACAAGATTCTTATGGCACAGGCTGGCAGATTCGACAGTTCTCTACAAAGGTACTAGATGTCAGCATATTATACAGGGTGTCCCTGTTAAGAGTTCCGTTTCGAGTTATCACCATGACGTCCTCCTACCCTACAGTTATGAGGAATTCGACGATATTATTTTTTGTGTGCTGGTGAAGCGTCAAACTATGGACAATGCTTGGCACATTGAACCATTCATGTGACCATTGTGTGTGATTTTTACGAGAAACCATGTGTTTTTTAACTCAATCATAAGTGATTTGTGTTGGATAGCTAAGTAGTACCTAGAATTGGTACCTACTAATCGGGTAAAGTGGTGTTTGTTATTGTCAATTTTCTAAATTTTACGGATCCGCCTACTTAACTCAGACAAGACATTAAACGGTATGTAATCTACCTAAGTTGTTGCTTCTTTTACTTTGGATTAGCCGCTGCTGGATAAATAGATAAGTACCTAGTTACTAAATAAATATCTACTTAGTTTTGTGCTACAAACGAAACACCATGGCTTGTGTGAATACTGCAGTCATATATATATATATAGATTATATATCTAAAATTCCTAAATAACGTAAAGAAACAAGCAATAGTTAACAACAGGACAAATAGTATTCCCTGACCATAGCTTTAAAAATAGTTTGTGATTTGGCGCGTCTAACAGCATCTGGCAGTGCGTTCCACAGTTGAGCAGCCTGTACTGTGAAAGAATTAGCATAGTATGAGGAAGTGGGGACAGGTGTCGCGAGTAGGAGAGTATCAGAGGAGCGCAAAGAACGAGAGTGGGAGAGATGTAGAAATTGGAAACGTTCTTTGAGATAGGACGGTGTTGTTGGATTTAAAAGGATATTATATAAATAGTTCAGAGAGCGTGCAGATTCCGACGAAAACGAATTGGTAACCAATTGAGCTTTTTTCGGAATTCGGAGACATGGTCATATTTGCGTAGCCCAAGTATAAATCGAATGGACAGATTTTGAAGGCGCTCAAGTTTGTTAAGTCGCTGTTCAGTCAAATCTAAGTAGCAGGCATCAGCACAGTCTAATATTGGAAGAAGGAGTGACTGTGCAAGCGAAAGTTTAGTGGCAATCGGAAGGAAGTTACGCAGTCTCCGAATAGAACGGCCTGAGGCAAAAGTTTTTGGGCTGAATTCAGTTAGCTGTTGTTCCCATGACAGATTTCTGCCCATGAGAACACCTAAATTTTTTACCGTCTCACTCTGCTGTATGTGAAAACTCCATCAAAAATAATATGTGGAAGGCTGGACCAGACCAACCAATTTTGGACACCATCCGTGAACCCCCAATGACAATCGCTTGGGTTTTCGTGGGATTAATTTTAAGACTGTAAGCCCTACTCCAACCCAAAATACGATTTAGATCCTGATTGATACATGTTACAGCACCAGGCACCAGGCAACAACGCCACAGGAGCTTGCGTGTAGATTTGTAGATCGTCTGCATAGAGGTGGTACGATGAAGTTAAATATTGGGAGAAGTTTATGAAAATGGCAAAGAGAAGAGGTGATAAAACGCCGCCCTGAGGAACGCCAGCTTATATGTTGCACCATGGTGAGTAAGTGTCATCGATTCGTATACGTTGCCGACGCCCATACAGGTAACTACGAAACCATTCAATCACTGTTGGAGATAATGTTAAGAGAGCGGAGGAGACCTAGAAGAATGTCAAAGTCAACATTGTTAAAAGCATTGCTAAAATCTAGTAAAGACAGGACAGTTACTTTACCATTATCCATACCATCACCTACATCATCAGTTATCTTAACTAATGCTGACATAGTACTGTGACCAGAACGGAAACCGGATTGGAAGGGATAAGGGGATGGTTTCTGGTTAGGAAGATACTGAGTTGCTGGTGTACAAGGCATTCTAGGACTTTGGATAGGAAAGGAAGAATGGAAATTGGAAGAAACTCTGAAAAAGAAGCTGGATTCGATTTTTTTGGAAGAGGAGTAACCTGTGCTTCTTTCCAGTAAAAAGGGAATACTCCTGTGGAGATAGATGAATTGAGGATGTGACGGATCACGGGGACTATTTGATCAAGGATGGGGATGATCATATTCCGACTGATGCCATCATTACCAATGGCTTTCGACGCAATAGATGCAATGCTCTTCTTAACATCACAATCAGTAAATTGATTAAAATGAAAGGAATTGGAGTTGAAGAAAGATTTTGCAATGTTTGTGCTTTTGTGTTACCATCAAAGTTGGAAGATGAAGTGAAGTGCTGATTTAATGAATCTAGGTTAAAATGTTGGGGGATTTTACCAGGTTTTTTTTTGTACCCCCACAACTGTTAATTTTCATGGTCGGAATCTCCTCGTTCAGGCTTAAAATACTAGTTCCTGAATTCCCTGTATAGTATAATTAATGCTGACACCCAGTGCCTTTGTAGAGAACTGTTGAATCTGCCAGTAATTAATTAAATATGTGAGACAGATTTATTATATTAATTAACTAATTAGAGACTACATTATACAATACTGATATATATATATATACAGATCAATGTTTTAATTTAACTTAAGCTAATTTTCTAGATATAAAACTCATGGATCATTGTTGTCTGAATAAAATACATTTTATTTATTGAATAATTTAGTATAATAAACTGCATTTTTTTAGAGAAGCCATATGTGGAACCTAACCCAAATGAGCCAGTCGATGAAAATGAGGAATTTTCTCTTGTTTTTTCCAACCTATTAAATAAACACAGAATTGTGTATGGAGCTGAAATGGATGGTATTCGATGTGACAAGGAGCCAGTCTCAGAACCTCCAAGCCAAGAGCAGGGGGTACAACTAATTGTGGATTATTTATCAACAAAAGAGTATATCGAGTTGAAGACCAACAGACACATACAGCATCCTAATCAAGAAAGAAGTTTTCGGTAGTTATCACTAATACTTTCTAAGCTAAGCAAATATAAATTTAACAATAAGTTAATATTTTTCATCTAATAACTACATTATATGATATTTATGATTAAACAAATAATTATTTTATCTTAATTCAGCATAGAGGGTAGCAAGCTTCTCTATAATATCATAAAAAAATAAAGCTGATATTTTTATTTCATTAAAATGTCACATTGTTATAGGAGGTTTAAAACAAAGAAATGGTGGTGCCAATCATTCCTTGTAGGTGTTGATACAATACTTTGTGGACTCAGAAATGATGATGGCATTGTAGAACAACTGAAAATATTTAGTGTAAAGGAAGTTGCTAAAATGTCTGAGGTTAGTAATTACATTAAAACTAATATAATATTTTGGCTTTGTTGATAGTGGTGGCAATGTGTTTTAACTGTTGTAGGTAACTATAAATAAATGAATAATATATACGGGTGGTCAATCTACAGAACCCCCCTCAGCTATGCTTAATTTGGGACTAGATGAACATCTGTGGGGCGATTATGGAACTTTGATACTAATAGCTTTCAGTTACTATTGATGAATTGGTATTACGGATCGCTGCGATTTTTATCGGCTTCTATCGCTAGTTTCAATTTGAAGTTGGTGTCAAACTATAACTCAACCAATTTACAAAGTATGATTGTGGTAGGAACCGTGTTTAGCGTACTAAGCATTTAAATACATCGTATATGATTGATTGAAATAATGCCGTTTGCTAATCGAAACTGATACCCATTGATAATTAAGCATAGCTGGTAATATCAAAATCAGATGACTTATAGAATACACAATGTTTTTTAAATACTCTTACTTATCATATTTTTTACACTCAGACATAGAACAAACATGTTCATGAACTTTGTTCATCACATAAATATTTGCTCCGAGTTAAATCAAGCCTACAACCTACAGTGCAGAAGGCAGAACTACCAATAATTGAGCTGAGCGGCCAGTCATAATTTAACTTGCTCTTTTCGTATGATTACTCCACCAAAGGGGGCAATTTCTTGATGGATAATAACTTCTTGCAGAAATTCTGGCATCCCAATGTCTGCTTTAATTTTCTGGATACCTTTTTAACATATGTTAAACGGTGCCTGGCAAGAAAAATAAGAAGAATACATGGAGATCACGCAATAAACAACTTGCAAACATTACCTATGATTGACATCATGCTTGAATGGAACCCCGGGATGCCAGTTGTAGTTAATGAAGATTATGTTTATGACGATGATCCTATATTGCATAATTGGTTTGTACAAAATTATGGAAAATGTGAAGAATAAAATTGTTTTAGATTTAAGTTGAAATGTTTATTCTCTGTTTTTGGGGTGGTTAAATTAAAAGCTATTGAAAATACTATGATACCATTTATTATCACTGAATAGCAAATGGTGTAAATCAACATCCATATAACACTAATCAACAACATGGATATTTTTCACTTAAAAACCGTACATACTAAGTAATTCTTATTTATATGATTTAATACATTTTTAAAATATACAAAGGTAAGTATTTAGAAATAAAAACAATAATTTTAACATTAACGAAATTTTATTAAAAACGACATGATAAAAATAATGTCATGAATTGATTTGTTATTTTATCATGTGTGTTAAAATATACTCAAAAATGAATACATCTTGTTAAAACAGGCCACACCACTGAAATGTGCATGAGGCGTTAACTACTTTCCTAGTGCGCCGGTATCTGCCGGACAAACAAATTGAGATTTACATACATACCTACTCATAAACAATATAATGTAGCACACCTTTCAACAATCAGGTAGTGTAGCCTCTGCATATATTTAACAGTTTCTCTTTTCTTTGTGACAGAAAGGGAGAAAGCATTAAATAACATAATACGAGATTTATTTCAAAAGTGTGTTCGTTTCTTTAAAATCTGTGATATTAGTCCCTACTTATTTAAATAGATAAGGACAGTCTGCAAAATCGGTAAACACATTTAGTTACTCACCGATTCAATCAATTGAAACATGTCAAAAAATATAAAAATGCTATACAAATGTATAGTATCTGTAGTAATATTGTACAGAGATCGCTAGCGTTGGTTTTCCGATTGTACCTAATTCCAATACTATTTTTACGTAACATACATTTTATAAAATTTGGAAGCAACAACAAAAACTCTGCTCCGTAGCGTTAAATATACATAATACGTGCTTTCATTATTTTTTTAAAGTTGATGCCTAGCAATTTTGTTGTATAAATTACCAATAAGTGGGTTTCTCATAAGAGAAAATATCCCTCTAAACTCTTCCACCAGCAATAGCAAATTGGAAGTCCATTATTAAATGGAAATATATATATATATATAAGTATTTCTATTTATCACAAATACACTCGCATATATAATTTACAATGTTTCGTGATCACAACACATGGACATTTCACACTGCTAGTTAGACTAATAATGTTCTCATTTGTTAAAATCAAATTATTTAAAATGAAATAATTACACATTGAAACAGATAGTAACAATAACATACCGACAAACATTAATTATGTGATTTACAGTTCTTAAAAGTAAAATGAGAGTTGGTGAGGAATGAAATATAATATTGACCTACATGTCACAATTATTGGCTTAACTAATGTACGAGTGTGGCGTGCCTTAGACTAAATATCTTAAGAAATAATAAGGTACTTACTAGATGATTTTGGTAAGTGCCCAAATTGGAATTCAACACTGATGTGATCACCGAGTTCATTCGTTGTGGTCATTCCAAACAAGTGATCGCGGGAAATATATTTGTGTTCAAAATATCTACAAACTTTATAACAGTCTTCGGTTTCACTTACATATACCTAGGTGTATCCCTGTCGAATCAGTGTTTTATTTTGTACTAGCGTTTTTATCATTCTACGAAGCTTTATAATATTATGTCACATTATCTATACACATTAATAGGCACAGGTTGAGGAAACAAATACAAATTAACCATTTATTGTTGACTACTGATTGATTATTAAGCTTAACATTTCACCCGAGTTATTGATAAGTATTTATATTAGAGAGGCCTATAATGTAACATATGACTGTTTTCGTTACGACTTACTCTATATGAAAATTATCAATAACATAATTACCTACCTACATACACAACACATTGTGTAACAGCACACAGCGCCAGCGTCACACGTAGAAAATTATCAGAGATAACTACAATACAAAACATGAGACATGAACTCACAAACAAAGAAGGCCTCATTCAACACAATTAAAATGATTATTAAACTGTTTATCAATCAAGCCTTGTAAGCTCTTGGTGACCATAAGTAACGGCATTTAATTTTTTTTATTCCGCATTTTATGCGATAATGTAAATTTATTATACCAAGTAAAACTCCCTATGTGATAATAAAATATATTAAATCTTTGTGCTAACTTACAATAAATTCATTTCTCATAAACTATATCTATTTTTATAATTTTCTTACGAAAACACAATAGGTACCTATCTAATTTCTAATTTACTAAGCGCGCTTGGCACGCAGCATTGGTCTGGTTGGGTATACAACTACGGCTACCTCCTTTGATGTTGATGGAACTGATTACCATGTATCAAGCGTACGTCTACCTCTTTACGTTTTGTATCTCATTAGTTTTATTTAAAAAACACTAAACACTGTAAAAGTTCGATGTTACTGACTATCCAAATTATCATAGCATATTGTCATGAGGCACATTACGATAGGTATTATTAGCTCTTGAAATAATTTGGCGAGCAATGGTCCCTAACATCTATAACTCTGTACTCGACTGCTTGGAAAATTGTACTACGATTGAGCCTCATAGGTAATATGATACATTTAATTTAAAGAACAAAATACTGAGATAGCATAATGTAGACCTTAACCGAAATGTCTTACGATAGCTGACTAAATATTACGGTAATAGAGGTACTTATACCATGAGTTTAGATATATTGTTTAAATTGTTAAAAAGTACTATTTTTGTGGTACTAGGTAGGTAGGTATAAGGCATTATTATTTTTATTATAACATGTTAATCTCATGAGTAAATATGATTACAATCGATAAAATTACACTTTGATAAAAAAGATGCAGGCCGTACGTTCTAATTTGTAGGCCAGATGCGTTACATCCAAAAACGGAGTAGCCAAACCAAATGAAACCTATTTGTGATTACTCGACGAATTAAGTAAATATTGAATTAGAGACAGGTACTATAAATTTGCAAATAATATTATGTTTAAACTACGCGACGGACGCGGACCTAGTTTTAGTCCGTGCAAATAGTTACTAAAATAATTATAGAGACGGCTCTTGCATCTCTTGTAATTGAAGTCACACTTAACAATTTATCACATTAACATGGTGCACGGTATTGACTCAATTTTTGGGAGTGAGAAATCCATTACATAATAATTATAAACGTAGGACTTCGCGCTTGCGAAGGCTGCCTTCACTGAAGGCACACTTATAAATATTGTACTCCGTGAAGTTATCCAATATATCGGTGACTACAAATTAATCAAATTACCGGTAAGTACAGTATATACATATTTACAAGTGATGATTTACGAAAAATAGGCTGACTAGAGATCGACGTATGGAGCACCGTCCATTTTGTCGAGGTCGGCCAGCAAGGCGGGCGTCAACGGTTCGGCTAGAATGTCTTCCCGCAGCATGTCGTGGAGCGGAGACGTCAGTCCCTGATCATTGTCAACGACCGTCTCGTGAATTTGAGAGGATCCACTCACTGAATTGCCATTGATCAGAAAATCTCTATTACTAAAACCAAAAAAGGATTTTTCATCGACGAACTGCGGTGTGGAGGGCACGGACTTGGAAGAAATTCCATTTGTCATGGTGGAATAGTTGTTATCCGCAGCAAAAAGTTCTCTGGATCGCCGCGAATCGATCTGCAGATTGGGCGCTGGGCGTTTGTACGGTAAAGGGGTACTCGGCACAGAGCGTGAAGTATAATATTTATTTTTCTCGACTAGGTCGTTCAATTCGAATTCCATGCTGTTGGCTCTTTTAAGAAAGTCTTCCACATTATCCGTTGGAGTGTTATCGGCGGTGAACGATTGGTTGAACTGGTTATTTCTATCGAGCAAATCATCGCTGGTCGGGATGAGTGACGTCAACTGGTCATCGGAGAGAATCTGTTGCTCCGGCAAAGGATCGCAATCGTTGGTCAAGGTATCGTTGGCACTCAGAAGATTTTGTTCTGTTCCAGCGATAAGTACGTCGTTATTACTGTCAATCGCATTATAGATTTTGTCTAGCGTCTCTCGATTTAAGCCTGCCTTCGTTATATCGCAGGTGTCCGCCAGGGAGCCAAAGTCACAGAACTCATTCGGAATAGGCGTCGGGGGCACGGACCCGACCGGAGTGTTGTTGTAACTCAGCATTGCTATATTGTTCATGGCGTGCTTCAGCGGCACCGACTGCGATCGGAACGCGTCGTGTCTGCTGTAAGTCACAACCGCCTCTTGGAAGAATTGGCTGACCTCGCTCGATAAAGGATCCGCTGAAAGCGGCTGATCACCGTTCATGTGATCTCTGAACGGTTGATTTGGTAAAAAGTTCAAACATAAATTGTTAGCGCCATTGGGGATTGTGCCGCAATGGTACATTTGATTCTTGTATTGTGAACAGAGTATGTTTGGTGACGGAGGTGCGGACATGGGTTGGCAATATTTTCCCAGGCCACCTATAGGGGCTTTGCCGGTGAATTTTTGGTCGTTCGGTACGGCGAATTGTTTCGGGTCGCTCATACCCAGGGACAAGGGGTTGCGTCGTTTTCTTCCGTTTAGTTTCGGTATAGGCCGCGAACAGAACCGTGACCTTGGTACGGGAGTGTTTCTGGGACTGACGAAAGGACTAGCGGCGGTGCTGTGAGAGATGGGTGATGTCTGCAAAGAGCCACCCATTATAATCTGCTTGTTTACTTTTGTCGGACTCTGGCTTCTCGCACCGAACCCCAACGGTGATTTAGAGTTAAAGTTCCCAGGAGAGTGACATCCATCTGAGATCGGCACAAAATCGTACTGCTGAGTTCTACTGGTAGGACTTTGCGGTTCATTGTGACAATGTCCGTTGTAGGGATGCGGCGTTCCGACGTTAGACATCAACTGGTTGCCGTTATTGTTAATATATGGCACGGAATTCCCGTTCATAACGGGTACGTTATTGCTGCAATGTTTATTAACTACTTCATTGTGTATCGTAATAGGCGTTCCGTTCACTTCTCCTTCGCTTGCGCTCATATGAGGTTTAAAAGCGCCTTCGGACATAGTTTTGAGTTGCTCGTCGGCTTTCTTGGGCCCTTGAGGTTCCAGGATAGTCTGAGAAGTGGACCCACTTTGATTTTTTAAGTTCTTGGCTAAGAGTTCTCGTAGCTGCGATATCTTTTCATTTTTCCCTTGGCTATGATCGTCTTGTGGGTCCTGGGTTTCTAAAAAAGCGACGGAGTCTGCGTCGGGCGGTGGCGGCGGCTGGGGCGGCGCGGCGTCTGGTGCCGGCTTGTGATGGAAGTAGTGCGCCAGCTCTTCCTCGTGCTCTTGGCTGCTGCCCTCGTTAAGGTAATCGTCCAGATCGTGCTTATCGATGTTGCAGATGCTGATGACGCGCTCGCGGTTCAGTATCTCGGTGTGCTTCTCCGCGCAGATCATGCCCGTCTTGATGTTGATCCCGCCCAGGCCGCAGCAGGGGTCGGTCTCGGGCGGGGAGTGCGGGGGGGGACGCGCGCGCCGCCTACTCGGGGCGCGAGCCGCGCGCCTCGGGGTCGCCGCCTCCTGTTCCTCCCGGGCCAGCGCCGCGGCGGTGCTTTTGGACCGGCTCGTTAAGTTTTTTGAATCCTCTAAAAAAGCTGCCTCGGTACGGACGGGGGGCTCCGAGGGGGGCGCGGCGCCGGCGGTGGGGAGGGGAGGCCGCGGAGTCGCGTCGGCACCGGCCGCGGCTGCAGCGGCGAGGCGCGCGGCCGCTATCTTACCGCCTAGGATCTCGGCGGCTCGCATTTTCTTCGGTAGGTATTCGGTGCGAGGGAACTCTTCCGGTTGGGGTAGAATGGGTGGGAGAGCGCGAGGCGATAAAGATCTTGTCTCGCTCTGATACGCTTCCAGGATGAGCTTCTTCCCGGGGAGAGGCAGTCGAGGCGGCGGCGGCGGCGGCGGCTCGGGCGGGCGTCGCCTCTGCCACTCGCCGCGCTCCGTCGACAGGTCCAACGACGCGTCGCTGCTGAGGTTGATCGGTAGGTTGTGTCCGACGTCGGACGGCACCGAGACGGAGAGATCGCGCGCGTACGATGACTCGAAGGCATATGGATCACGATAGTCGTGCATAGGTAAAGGCGGATGCGGTGGCTGCGAGGGATGCGGCGAGTGCGAGGGGTGCGCGCGCGGCGCCGTGTACGCCGGGAAGGGAGGTCGGTCGAACATCGGCACGTACGTGGGCTGGTATCCGTAGCCAATGTTTTCCCCAACTATGTTTTCACTTTCGTGTTTGAGCTGTGGATGGTGACTCACGTATGATGTTGACGGAGGGGATTCCCCGGCTAGCTCTTGCCCTTTGTTCTTTTTAGGCCGTCCCGGTGATCCTTGGGTGCCCTGCAAGTAATACTTAATTTACTTTTTTATTTCACACTCTCAATCTCTTCTTACCAAATTTTATCAATATCCGCTCTGCCGTTTAGCCGTAACAAACAAACAGACGCTTTCGAAATTATAAATAGTGGAAGTACGGATTCGGTATTATGTATTAACAAAGTAAGTAAGGTAAGCACTGCCAATATAAAAATGTTAGAAATCCAGTCGATTGCTCACTTGTATTAGTTCTGAGTCATGGGTTTGCCTTCCCACACTCACCTGCATCTTTCGTTTTAGACGGGACAGCAGCTGCCGATTAGCTTGCTCTTCAGATAGACCTGAAAAATAAAATCATGTTTTAATATTCTAAAACACTAGAAGCCTAATTAGTAACGTCCCAATCAGCGTTGGGTTCGCGTGACGTACCTATTTAAGACTCAATTAGTCCTGATCCTGAGTAGGACTAGAAGACAGAATCTTGATCATGCATGACTAACATTTGTGTAATGAACTAAACATTGTTGTTAGGTGTCTTGTCTGGGTGTTATATTATAGGCCCTATAGTTATAGGGATATCCTAATTATGTATCTAGTTCTGGTTTCCATGGTTGACTGGCTTGTCAGCGCAGTTGGTAGCAACTATGCTTTCTCAGCTGTAGGTAGTCGCTGGACAAATATGTGTGAACATAGGTGTTTGTTCTGTGTCTGGGTATTTTGAAGTATTACTAAGAGCCGGGTATACTCAGTAGTGTATCTAAACGATACTAGATGGTGCTGTTTCTGAATGTTTAATGCGTTGGCTCGACAATAGATAAAGCTATGCAGTGGGTGTAACAGTATCATAAGTATTGTTGCGCCCGATACATAGCTCCATCTGTTGGCAGGCAGACACATTAAATATTCACCTACGCCATCTGGTATCGAGTAGATGCAAACTACAAAGTACTCGTATCGAATGCATAGGAACGAACGAGATAGCAATATCTCTCTATTGCAATCGAACGTTTGAGCGCGTTCCGGTTCGTTCTCGAACGTTCCAGTAGCATCGCGGTTTTACGCGACTTACTCGTTGCTCGTATAAATACAGCGGTGGTTTGCGGATGTAGTCAGTCTATTCTCGGCTAAGGAAGTGATACAAGTACGATAGTTTCGAAGTGTTATCGGTTGTGTTATAGTGTTGTGACTCTTATAGTGTTTCTATTGGAAAGTTTACTAGTGGAATTAGTGGATTAAGTTCTGTGTGTAGTAACTTTGAAATTAAAGTTATTATTTGGTAAAATCAAGCGGTTTCATAATTTATCAGCACCCGGCTCGTAACAAATTGGTGTCAGAAGCGGAGATAAAGAAATGCCGGTATTACCAAAGGAAGACACGGACGGTATCCGGACAAGGAGTCAACAGGAAATGGATGAGAGGCGGTTTGGAGGTTCTCCATCACAAGAATCTCGACAGGTTCTTCAACCAACGATGGAGTCATCTGGTGAGTTATCGAGAGTCCCACCATCAGCTGTGGCTCAGGCTCCTGCTGCAGGGGACCTTGCTGCCTTAATGTCGATGCTTCAGGAACAGGCTCGCCGGCAGGAGGAACAAGCTCGCCAGCAACGGGAAGAAGAGGCTCGCCGGCAGGAGGAACAGGCTCGCCAGCAACGGGAAGAACAGAAATGCTGGCAAGTGGAACAGGCTCGTCGGCCGTCGGCAGGAGGAACAGACTCGCCTTATAAAGGACCTGCATGGAGCTATTGACAAAGAGCTTCAGGAAGTTAAGGAGCAAATCCAGCACCATGACAGCCGGATTTCTGAAGCAGAAACCCACATTGCAAGTGTAAAAAAAACTGTGGATCTGCTGAAATCTGAAGATAGAGATATTGCTCCTGTGGTGTCTTCATCGTCAGCGCGAGGATTTAAGGTGCCACCATTTGATGGAGGTTCTTCGTGGTCCGCCTATAAAATTCAGTTCGAAGCTGTCCTAAACGCAAACGGATGGACGAAGTCGCAGGCTATGACTGCACTAACATTAGCCTTGCGTGACCAAGCACTCACTGTCTTGGAGGCCCTTGGAAGTAACGTGAGTTATGAGCAGCTGCTGGAGGCACTAGAATCTCGATATGGTACGCACATCTAGAACATGTTTTCCGTGCTCAATTAAAGGACAGGACTCAGCGCAATTCGGAGAACCTGCAGCAGTGGGCCCTGGAAATAGAAAAGCGGAAGGCTTTCCAATCTTCACCTGCCCTTATCGATGGGAACTTGGTTCAGGCATTCGTCGATGTGATACGTGATTTGGAAGTCAGAGCTACTGTGAGACTTGGTCATCACGAGTCTTTAAGGAACGCCTTAGCCCATGCTTTGGAGGTGGAAGCTGTACGGATGGACACTAGAGCACATCGCATCAGAGAAATGGTGGAGCCAAGCCGCGACGGTCATCCAAAGTTCAGTCCGAAATGTTATGGGTGTGGAGAAAAGGGTCATCTGATGTCCAGTTACCCGAAAAGAAACAAAGAGAGTAACGACAGATCTCAAGAAGGACAGGTGGTGAGCACTTCCGCTCCCCAGCAGCAGGGAAACGAGTAAACGCTAGGACCGCGGGGCGGGTACTGGCTGGTATTGATAAAGCCCTAAGAGTTTCGATCTCACAAGCCCACGATGGGAACAGCCTGATCATCAAAGGCCAAATTAATGGAACGACCTGTAAAATGACTTTGGATACTGGTGCTTCTCGTACAGTAGTAAGTTCCCAACTTGCGAATCGCTTTCTTGGGGACTTTTCCCGCAAATGTAACAAAGTTCAGCTCGTGACAGCAACCGGCCAGCACATATCCGTTGAAGGCGAGATGCAGGTTGAGATGAAATTAGGGGAGACCACTTACCAACGTCATCATTGCCAACATAGTTGATAAGCTACCATGGATTATGGCACGGACTCTAGTAAAAGCATCTACCATCTCAGCAGTGTGAATACTGAACCCAAGTAATGAGGAACATCTCATTAAGAAGGGAATGTTAATGGGCAATTGCGAAGAAGTAACCTGGATGCGAAGATGTCAAGAATTATCCAGTGTCAATAAATTAGACGTCAATTACAATGTGTCATCATTGCTGAAAGATTGTCGCAAAGATCTTTCTGAAGAGGAGGTTGCAATGGCTGAGAAGATGTTACATCGATATGCCGATATATTCGCTTCAAATGATGCTGACATTGGAAAGACAGGGCTGGTTCAGCACACCATAAACACCGGTAACGAGTCACCAATTCGTCAACTACCAAGACGATTACCTGTCGCAAGAGAAAAGGAAGTGGAAACTATGATTGAGGGAATGGTTAAAGACGGAGTGATAGAACCTTCTTCCAGTCCCTGGTGCTCTCCTGTGGTACTAGTCAAGAAGAAGGACGGTGGCTTGCGTTTTTGTGTGGATTATCGTCGACTTAATGACGTAACAAAGAAAGATAGTTATCCACTTCCAAGGATTGACGACACACTGGACACATTGACAGGGATGAAGTGGTTCACAACCCTAGACTTAAAAAGCGGCTACTGGCAGGTTGAAATAGACCCGAAAGATAAGGAGAAAACGGCGTTTTCTACGGGAAAGGGTCTGTGGCAATTTAATGTGATGCCGTTCGGGTTGTGCAATGCCCCTGCAACTTTTGAAAGGTTGATGGATATGGTACTAGCTGGATTAATTGGAGACGCCTGCCTTGTCTATTTAGATGACATTGTTATAGTGGGGCGTACGTTTGAAGACCAGCTTCAAAATCTGGAACGAGTACTAGCTAAAATTCGTGCAGCCAATCTTAAATTGAGTCTGAGAGCCAAACTTAAGTGCTTATTTTTCAGACGACAAGTAAGCTTCTTAGGGCATGTTATTTCAGAAGATGGTGTGCAAACTGATCCAGAGAAAATCGTCGCTGTTAAGGATTGGCCGATCCCAAAGGATAAAACACAAGTCCGAGCGTTTCTAGGATTGTGTTCCTATTACCGACGGTTTGTGAGAAACTTTGCTGATGTTGCTAAGCCCTTGCATAAACTCACCGAGGAGAAACGACTGTTCAGCTGGGACGAAGAATGCTACATTGCCTTCCAAGAGTTAAAACGGCGTCTGTGTGATACACCTATTCTTGGTTTCCCTGACACCGAGAACAAGTTCATCGTAGACACAGACGCAAGTAATACTGGCATTGGAGGTGTATTGTCCCAGCGCAAAGGAGATCAAGAGATCGTGATAGCTTACTTCAGCAAAGCTTTATCCAAACCGGAAAGAAACTACTGTGTCACAAGAAGGGAATTATTGGCAGTAGTAAAAACTTTGCAGCATTTCAGTAAATTTCTGCTGGGGCGTAAATTTCATCTACGCACGGATCATGCTGCATTGAAATGGCTGCTACAGTTCAAAATTGCTGAAGGACAAGTGGCAAGGTGGATTGAACAGCTACAGGAATTTGACTATGAAACTGAGCATCGCAGTGGAAAATCTCACGGTAATGCGGATGCATTGTCAAGAAGACCTTGTCCAGAAGAATGTAAACATTGTGTAAAACAAGAGTCCAAAGAAGTGGTACCCGTCAGAATGTTGAGCACGGATCTAAATGATGAGTGGAAGGAATCCCTGCAGAAAGCGCAGACGGATGACTCAGATATTAAGGCAATCATCGAATGGATAAGGGCTGGAACTTCTAAACCTGTATGGAGTGATGTGGCTGGAATGAGCACAACAACAAAAAGCTACTGGGCACAATGGGACAGTCTGGTTATCCACGATGGAGTATTGTGCCGTAAATGGGAAAATGCTCGCGGAGATTATTGTCATCTGCAAATGGTTGTTCCAAAGGCTAAAGTATCTGAAGTGCTTAAACTCTACCATGAAGGATGTTCCGAGGGGCATATGGGCGTAAAGAGAACTCTGTTGAAGATACGTGAGTGATTTTACTGGATCCATTGCAGAGATGATGTGGAAGACTGCTGCCGAAAATGCACGAGTTGTGCAGCAGTGAAAGGACCCCATACACGCAGCAGAGGTGCATTAAAGATTTATAACGTGGGAGCGCCATGGGAGCGGATAGCTTTGGACATTGCGGGACCATTCCCTGCTACAGAAAATGGAAACAAGTACTTCATGGTTGTTATGGATTATTTTACTAAGTAGCCGGAGGTCTTTGCAATCCCAAACCAAGAAGCGTCGACAGTAGCAGATAAGTTAGTACATGAGGTCTTTTGTCGTTTTGGAGTACCCTTGGAAATTCACAGCGATCAAGGGAGGAATTTCGAGTCCCAAATATTTCAGGAAACATGTCGAGTGATGGGCACTTATAAGACAAGAACCACCTCTTATCGGCCACAATCCGATGGAATGGTTGAAAGGTTCAATCAAACGTTGGAAAGATATCTAGCAAAAGTAGTGGGAAACAAGCAGACCGATTGGGACAAGCACATTCAACCGTTTTTACTGTCATATCGAAGTACAGTTCACGAAAGTACAAGTGTCACTCCAGCTTCGGCGAACTTTGGACGAGAACTACGGTTGCCAGCAGACCTTATAACAGGTATTCCTCCCCAGTCTCCGCGCAATATAACAGAGTACGCGAGTGACCTTCGCAACAAATTGAACTATGTACACGAACACGTTCGCCAATCCAGCCAACAAATGTCTGAAAAGATGAAGACTCGATATGACCGGAAATTAAACCACTTGGGCTTTAGTGAAGGATCACTGGTGTGGTTACATAACCCTGTACGCAGTAAAGGAAAGTGTCCTAAGCTGCAGGCGAAATGGGACGGGCCATATCGAATTGTGAACAGGATCAACGATGACACGTACCGGATTAAAAAGGGGCTACGAGGCAAGTCTTAGATTGTCCTTGTGGATCGACTAGCGCAATATTACGGGTCTAACGATGCTCGGGACGAGCATGTCTTAGGAGGGGATAGTGTTGCGCCCGAAACATAGCTCCATCTGTTGGAAGGCAGACACATTAAATATTCACCTACGCCATCTGGTATCGAGTAGATGCAAACTACAAAGTACACGTATCGAATGCATAGGAGCGAACGAGATAGCAATATCTCTCTATTGGAATCGAACGTTTGAGCGCGTTCCGGTTCGTTCTCGAACGTTCCAGTAGCATCGCGGTTTTACGCGACTTACTCGATGCTCGTATAAATACAGCGGTGGTTTGCGGATGTAGTCAGTCTATTCTCGGCTAAGGAAGGGATACAAGTGCGATAGTTTCGAAGTGTTATCAAGTTTGCACCTACTCGATACCAGATGGCGTAGGTGAATATTTAATGTGTCTGCCCGCCAACAGATGGAGCTATGTATCGGGCGCAACAATATGTTACCTGGCGCTGGCGTGAGAGGGGGCGGTGAGATACTCGTAGGACCGCTCGGGATGGTGTGATGTTGGACACTGACATTCATCAAATGTCGCGCTAACTCCAATATATTTCCAAATTTCACACCTGCAAATAGGTAAAACCGGGATTCAATACTAGACTTCTTCATTATGCATATGGTGCATATGATGTCAGATAAATTTTCATGTATTATCGAGTAAGCTTAGCGGAATTTTAACCAATATAATAATATAATAAATATTTATTCAAAATTCCAATAGTACAACAATATAACAAAACAAAATCTTAATTAGACAAAGGTAAATGCTTAACACGAGCCTGAACTAGGTAATCCTGTGTTTCAGGCGATAAGAGCTAAAATATGATCTAAAATAATCTAAAATAATCATTTACTTATTTATTATAAAATTGAAAACAAATTAAATGCATAGTTATATAATATAAACAAGGTAGACATAAGTCATAGTGAAAAATCAGAAAAAAAAAATATAAATCGTGACTGTTTAGACAATTGAATTATAAGTGTATAAGTTCCTTTCAAAGTCAAAGTCAAAAGATACTTTATTCAATACATTCTAAGGATCACTTTGAAACGTCTTACATACTAGGTGCCAATTCCGCCTAACCCAAGCCCGAAAAGAACCGGCAAGAAACTCGTCCTGGTCCTAGCGATTTTTTGCATGATCTTGCATGATTGCAAGAGAGTTTATACATTTCAAATGTGTCGATTAACTGTCTGAGAGCAGAGCGACATGAGGCCATGCATTGTTATCTATAATATAGTAATTTATAATATAATAAGTTTTCTTCATAAAATAAAAAGTTTTCTTCCCTTTATGTATGCTTTAAATTTCTTTGTGATTTATTCGACGATGAATCCAAAAACCAATTATACGGTCATTTCGCTATGACGAAGTTTAGAATAGACAAATGACCATCGACAGGGACAGCGTGACGATATTATAAAAGAACAATCACTTGACATTGGCAAAATTGTCAACAAGAAGTATCCAGTCAGTAAATTTTCGTATTTTAGCTGATTTAATTTTCATAGAGAAATCCACGGATGGATGAAAATAAATCAATTCTCTTATGCAATGTATATGCTCCGCAAAGTAGTAAATGAGGCAGCTGTAATTACAGCATACCATGGATTTGTTGAATCTGCTTTACGATATGGCATTATATTTTGGGGCAATTCTACTTTAAAAGAGCAAATATTTTTAAGTCAAAAGAAATGTGTCAGAGCCATATGCAAACTAGAAAAAACTGAGAGCTGTAAACCTTACTTCACTCAACTGAACATTTTGACATTGCCTTGTCTGTATATATTTGAATTGTCTGTTTTTGTAAAAAGTAATATGGATCTTTTTATGGAACTTTGGATCCAGACGACATAATAATAAACTCAGGCTACCCCCAAATACAACTGCGTTATACAACAAAAGCTTGTTAGTTATGGCTATTCGTGTCTACAATCGTCTACCTTCATTTTTATTAGAGACTTCAAGTCCAGTGGTGTTTAGAGCAAGGCTGAAGAAAATATTATTAGAAAAGGCTTATTATTCTACCTATGATTATTTAAATGATAAAAATATTGACATTTAACATTTTTATTTATTATTATTATTTCAGAACTTGACTTACATTAATTAACTTAAATTGAAAACATGTTTGTACTACCTAATTCATTGAATTATACTGAATAATGTATAATAAATATTGCATGCGGACCACGCTGATTATGGCTGTTCTAATATGTATCACCAAACAACTGTTACAAACCCATGTTACGCAATAAATGACTTTGATTTGATTTGATTTGGATGATTCATCGTTTTCTAGAAAGTAAAACCTGGTGATTATAGAAATATTATATGTAAGCAGATATTGGATAGCTTGCAAAGCTCTCCAAACTTCTTTACATTTATACAGGGTTATAGTATGAAATTGTACCTACTAAAAAAATGTGAGCCGTCACGTGACGGCTGACAGATGTGAAACATCGAAATTATTTTGTACAAGTAATAGGCATTAAAGTACAGATTAAGGCAGTAACTAAATATGGCATGATGAAAAAATACAATATTACGAATTTGTACGGTGGTTTAGGTAGGTATGTAAATAAAACTTAAACAAGTGTCGGAAGGTTAGGTAGGTACCTACGAGAAGCTTATCTATATTAATCTTCCTACCTATGTAAGCCTGGCTATTTAGTTTGCCTAGAACCCACGCAAAAAAAATAAATGATTCCCAAAAAGAAGGTACGTAATACCTACATACAAGTACCCAACATACTTTAATGATGATTGCTAGGTTTGCACCTACCTATGTACCTACTCTTGAAATGCAGTGGACAATGCACACAACACCAATCACACAAAACCAAAGTATTATGGTGACTGGATGACTGATAGAATACTTATATAGTTTCAAATACATACTTATGATACTTTATAACACCCGGACACAGATCAAACACCTGTTCTTCACACAACTGTTTATCCTGGGAGAGAATCGAACCCTCAACCTACAGCGCAGAAGGCAGAGCTACTACTAACTGAGCTGACAGGCCAGTCAAATATAAAAATAATAAATGATTCCCAAATAGTAGGTAAGTACGTAATACCTAAGTACATACAAGTACCCAACATACTTTAATGGTGATTGCTAGGTTTGCACTTACCTAATAGGTTGGGGAAAAAGTTTCTTCGCATTTTTTAAGAAAATTCAAAACATTTTTTAATATAGTTTATTTACATTTAACTAAAGTATGTAGGTACCATTTTGTTCGATAACTTTTTGCTATCTTGTAGGTAGGGACATGATCCCATTGCTATAGAAATTTTGGGACTTCTGATCAAAATACCGCGTCAAGTGGTTTTGGCAGTCCTCTCGTGATGTTAACCTGACACTGCCTAAATAATTCTGAAGAGACCGAAACAAGTGGAAATCTGAAGGTGCAAGGTCAGGACTATACGGCGGATGCATTAACACCTCCCAGCCAAACTCTCTTAATTTTTGCTGAGTGGCTAAAGTTGTGCGAGGTCTAGCGTTATCATGATTGATTAATTCCGGCCGCTTTCTCTCAACTTCTTGCTTTAATCTCATCAGTTGTTCGCAGTAGAGTTCAGAATCGATGGTCCTGCCTGGTAGTAACAGCTCATAATGAATAATGCCCTTCCAATCCCACCACACACACAGCATCACCTTGTTGCGAGTTAACCCGGGTTTCGCCACAGTCTGTGAAGCCTGACTGGCCTTTGACCACGACCTTTTTCGCACGTTCTTGTCGTACGTGATCCACTTTTCATCACCAGTTATCAGCTTCTTCAAAAATGGTTCGGTTACATTACGTCGTAATAAAGAATCACAAATGATTACACGGTTCATTAGGTTTCTTTCAGTGAGCTCGTGAGGTACCCAAATATCGAGCTTTTTTGTGTACCCAGTTTTTTTCAAATGCGCCAAAACTGTTTTGTTGCCAATTCCCAGTTCTTCAGCTACGTCGTAACTACTGATATGCCGATCTTGCTCCACTTTTTCAAAAATGGCATCCATTTTATCCGTAATAGGGCGACCAGAGCGACGTGCATCTTTGACATCAAAATTTCCGGATTGAAAACGCTTAAACCAAATTTGTGCTACTCTCACAGACACTGCACTAGGTCCATAAACATCGCAAATTGTTTTCAAGGCTTGCGCTGCATTTTTACCTTTTTTGTAGTACATTTTTAAAATGTATCGAATTTCTTCATTAGATTCACTCATCTTGACAGTACGAAAAACAAAAAAAATCACACATTTTTCTAATTTGAATTTGAAATTAGGTTCTTTAAAATTTAAACTTTTAATGATACCAAAACCAGCTAGATACAAATAGTATAGCCAAAGAGATTTTATTACAAGTTCATACATACTATAATGCGAAAAGACTTTTTCCCCAACCTAATATGTACCCTACTCTTGAAATGCAATTGTTCAAAAAATATACTTACCTACCTACCTACATTACACCACAGATTGATTTTTTTATTATTAGATAAATAAGCTGCAGAACGCGACAAGTCGACTACCCTTAGTCGACTTGTCGCGTTACAGCGCGATACCGCGCGCGATTCGCGTAAGCGCTGCTTGCTCCTCAGAAACTTTTGAAATGACAGTTTATGTCATTCACATAAAGTACATATTTTATCGATATTAATTTACGAGCGCACGCTCAGCATTTGACTTTGACGTTGACCTATGTACCTACCTACCCACTCTTATAATGCAAATGTTCAAAAAAATACATACCTTCCTACCTACATTACGCTACAGATGGTTTAGGTAGGTATGTAAATAAAACTGACTATATATCTAAACAAATTCGCCCACTCATTTTGACGTGGTTGAGTCACACAAAATATAATATTAATAGCAGGATTGAAGTTGTTCTAGTCGTACTTGTGGTATCCAAATAAACGTATCACACATTTTATTAATAACTTATACAGATTTGCAATGTACAACCTAATGTTAACTTGTATACATTTTTCGTAGTCAAGTTATAAGCTTATAAGAAGGATCATACAAAAAAGCGCTAGGACTAGACCAAGTGTCTTGTTAATTCTACTTACTGACTTATTATAGATACCATGAATGTACTTATTAATTTATTAATAATTTATTTTGAATAATCTTTTTATTAATTTACTATATTATGCGCATAATATATTCTCATTCGTCAATTTTTATTGATCTTTCTCTCTGTTCGTGGAGTCAGTGTTGCCCTATGCCTCATGGCGCAGAGTAAGCTGAGACTGGTCCTTTTTGACCCTCCACAGCGCAGACCTCCTTGCACCTACCTAGTTTCTTGGCTACTTTGTGTGTTAGTTGAGTTTCGTGTCTTTTTATGTAATATTTTTTCTTTTAGTGTTTATTATATTATTTTATACCTTATATTGTGGCTGTTGCCAATTCCTCGTTTTTTTCAATTCATTTCAAAGTGATCCTTATGATTATCCCTACTAATATAATAAATACGAAAGTAACTCTGTCTGTCTGTCTGTTACTTTTTCACGTCTAACCCGCTGACACGTTTTTAATGAGTCCTGGTATAGAGATAGAAGGGACCATGGAGATGGACATAGGCTAATTTTTATGTAGGTACACGTATGCGAAACCACGGGCTAGTATTGAACAAAAACATATTTGAGTTTTGTTTGAGAGGTTACGATTAGTTATTTTTGACGTTAATACATAGGTGGTCAGTTTCGCATTCGTTTTGTCTACGATCCCTCTACGATATGTATATTAGTAGATAGTTACCTATTTTTTATAAACTAGATAAACCCGCTTAAGCACACCGGAACAATCTAGGAATAAGAACTCGGCGAATCACCTTAGTAAAAGAACTTAGAGAATCGGTGCAGTAGTTCCATCGGTGCAGATTACCGTTATAAACAAAACTACAAACCATAATAATTTATAATATTAGTAAAGGCACTCGGGGTTAAACTTTCAACCGTTCACGAATACAAAGTATGTTAGGTATTAATGTTATCCGTCCGTCCGTCTGTCTGTCTGTCTGTCAAGACCCTTTTTCTCAGGAATGCGTAGAGGTATCAAGCTGAAATTTATATTAAATACTCAAGTTTACTGTCCCTTAAAGCTGTGAAAAAATCAAACTTCTAAGCCAACGCAATCAAATATACAGCCGTTTATGCCGCAAATTTTCGACACTCACAAGAGAATCAAGACCTACAGGGTCCCGTGAACACAGAATCTTGAAATTTGATATGAAGCAAGGTCTTATAGCACAGATAAAGGAAAAATTACAAAAACCGTAAATTTTTTGATGGATTTCATTTTGCAATAAAAATACCATAACTATGAATCGATTGTCGTGATGGGTGAACTTTTACTTATATACCTACAGGTATGTACGTAACCCCCAATGCGCGAGTCCGACTAAGCCGCTTTTTTATGATAGATAGACCTATGTTTGACCACGAACTCGCCTGATGTTAAGCGATGATGTGGCCGACGATGGGGCACGCAGGCCTAAAAGATACCTATTTACTCTTAACTTGTAGAGACCCAGATTGTAGTTTTCAGGAAAGACAGACGACGGCAAAGGAATACAATGCTTGGCTGTACGCATTATAAATGTGGATACTAAGCTCATTGTTCGTAAGGACCATAGACTGACAAGGTATAGATGGTACTGAGCGGTACGTCTGCTTGTCCTGTTGTGAAAAGGATTTGAAGTTTCTTGCACATTATTAACTTATCGCTTACCCAATTTAGCTTCCGCCCAATCACAGACGACTCTTTCCGTTTCTCTCGATGATGCCACAATAGGTTCCTGAAATAAATAAATACCTTAATTTAAAATATGCAAAAGTTCGGAACATACTTACACAATGTCAAAGTTGTCTTGGGTCTGAGTAATATTCTATGTATAAGTATATATTTACAAACTATATATCTACTTAGAATATCAGTCATGTGGTTCACAAAATTGTTAACACAAGCTCTGCTTACTTTGGGGCTAGATTATAATTTTATTTTCTTAACTACGTAGTAATGTTATCATTAATCACTACAAAATCGATCACAAAGGACGTCTTTTTTGCTTAGAATCAAAACAGTGCAGTAATGTTATATGAAATCTCATTGTTGCACTGTTTTTTACTTTTTATTTAGATATAAATTTACCACAGAAGTTTAATATCTCCCATTAAGTTTAATATAAAATGTTTGCATTTGATCAAAAAGATACTGGCTGAAAATAAAAAGCGGCTGAATAAAACAGACTTGGTGGAAAAAAATAAACAAATGGCGCGCATTTACTACCATTGTAAAACTTTGATTCTTCATATTTTTAATTTGAGTAGGTATATGTTATCACAGTAGGTAGATTGGTAGTTGAAAAAAAAGTAAATTACGCACCTTGCTAAAGAGAGTAATTAATAACTCACTTTGCACTCGGTGCAAAAATCTACTATTATAACACCCAGACACAGACAGAACAAACACCTGTGTTCATCACACAAATGTTTATCCTGGGAGAGAATCGAACACTAAACCTACGGCGCAGAAGGCAGAGCTACTACGAACTGAGCTGAAGTCAAAAAAGTGTCTAGCATTATTTATTTATTTATATTATTACTAGCTGACACGTACGCGACTTCGTCCGTACGTTTAAAAAAAATTATATCGCATATAAAAAACTTCGTTTGAAGTTGCTTCCATATGTCAAATTATTGATACGCGCACAATGACAACTGTCATAACATAACCTAATAAACAGAAGGTCGTCAGAGGTTGTCAGAGGTTGGTTATCAAACTGAACTCTCCACTTTAAATTTTTTATTTTAATTTTGCAAATTTTGATATGTTAATAGTTATTTTGCTATTCTAGGCGGAGACAAATCCAACAAATCAATAACCATGAAAATTGGTCCAGCAGATCTCGAGTTATAAGTGTTGACTTTGTTTTGTATATGTAATAGTAATCATAATATTATAATAATATAGATACTACCTTACCCGACAGACGTTGTCCTGTCTTAACTATGAATATTTAATCCGAATCAGTATTATTAATGTTAATATACAAAAAAAATCCGATAAACGATCAAACAACTGACAGTAATGTCAAACGCCATAAGGTTACATTAGAAAAGTTAATATCGTCGTTAAATTTTACTTAAGTTTTGTAATTTTCCACGCAATTTTCTTGTTTTTTTCTTTCATAAGAACCTTCTCCTCACAATAACAAACACAACAAAAAAATAATTAGCGAAATCGTAAAATATATCCGTTCACGCGTGATGCCGCGACCAAAGGAAAAATGGATTCATTTTTATTATATACCTAGCTGTTGCTCGCGACTTCGTCCACATTTTTTTTAAAGGAATTGTAGCTTAAATCCTTCACCAGGATGCTTTTTATCTCCTTGCTAAATTTTATTGGTAAATTTCAAATCAATCACACCCACCACCCATTAAAAAGTTTCCATACAAACATTCACACCCAATTTTACTCCTTTATGAAGGTTATTTTGAAAAATAAAAAATCCTGAAACACGCGTCCATTTATTTTGCATTGTAAGTATTCAAACCAAGTTTCTAAGAAATCACACCATCCGATAAAAAGTTCCCATACAAACTTTGACACCCCATTTTACCCCTTTTTTAGAGTTATTTTTAATAAATCCTGAAATACGTGCCAATTTATTTTGCATTTTATTTATTCATATCAAGTTTCAAGCAAAACGCACCACGCGCTAAACATATTTTCATACATTCGTTTTCACTAAAGTCCCCCCTTTTTACACTCTTTCTACCCTGTTTCACCCCTTTTCACCCTCTTAGGGGTTGAGTTTCAAAAAATCTTGCCTTAGTGGGTGGGTTTGCTGTAACAGAAAGCTACCTTCCAAATTTCTGCTTTCTAGCTTAAGCGGTTTCGGCTCGGCGATGATGAATCAGTCAGTCAGTCAGTCAGTCAGGTTAAGCTCCTTTAAAGGTATAGATATAAATATAGAATATAGATATACACACTTTTGATGATGATGATGATGACTCTCCCAGGTCAGGTAATTGCGGCACTTCTAGCTTGATCTTCTTACGAAGGCCAGCATAGCAATATCTGTAAAATGTTTATTTTACCTATTATTTTTTTAAAGTAATGTATTACTTGGATTGTTTTGGTACTAAGTAACATTTTAAGTGCACGAAAGGAGCCTCTGAGGGACACTTTAATCCTATCACCACACTGGTTCGAAATAACTAATGTCACGATAAGAAGTAGACCATGTTTGTTTGTCACTTTACCTACGTCTCTGAACTATAATACATACTGATATAAGTAATCGACTTTAGTGATTGGCGTTGTAAGTTCGTTTCCAGGACGAACATTTAAGTCATGAACAGATGTTTGTTGTATGTCTGGGTGTTATAAAGTAGGTATCATAATTATGAACCCCATTGAGCATTTATGGGGTTTATTAAAGCGCAGAGTCATGCGCCACTCGATTAGCAACAAGCGTTGCCTGCGCCTGGAATAGAGCTCAATTAGTACCGAAGACTGTGAAAAACTTGAACGCGCAATTCCAAGAATTTCTGCTGTTGTAAAGGCAAAGTAGTTATATAAATCTATATTTATTGTTTTATTTTGCTTCTGTTTGATATTTCTTTAAAAAAAATTAAATGTAAGGGGTGCTCAATACTTTTGGCTAAAGCTATATTGTCATCTGGTTTTCATAGTACCTACAAGCTAAGCTTACTTCGAGTCTAGATAGTGGTGTGGATTGTCCACCAATATTTATTTCTTTATTAACGTCCCTATACTTCGCATAAAAACATTAGTCTCATTAAATTTTCATTAAAAAATCGGGATAAAATACTGGCTTATTCTACGTATTGTCTTAATTGCCTACTGATGTACAATCAACTGCTACGTACGACGTGATTGAGAAACAATCATCCTTTTTGCTTTTATAATATTTGTGTGATATTTTTTTTATGCATTTTGTATAAACACCGGATAATAGGTAAACTAGATGAAACTGCACAACACCTTGTTCACCTAGTCTCACAAACTAATATAGATAATTACCTAAATTATTGACGCGCAAGAAGAAGGTACCTATATAGGACATAATAAAATTAGTGTTGACTGTGAAAAATAGAACAGCGGACCAACTCCAAATACAGGGTTTGTTATCAAACTAATAGCCACACTCAGAGGCTTACTCAAGTCGTTCTAGTATATATTGTCTTTGTCAAATCTATAGTAAGAAGCGACATAAGGATACACTAGTCAGCGGCAGAAACAGGTCAGCGGGCGCAGCTAAAATGCATGCTATTTCACGTAGCATAGTGTGAGAAAATGATACACGATAGTAATGAGCAGTAAGGAGATATTATTATGATTTCTATTCATATAATTCGATTAGACTGATTTCTACAAAAACTATCGAGTAAAAATCATGAACAGACTCCTGGCTCAAGGGTTCTCATAAAGCTACTGAAAAATATTCAAAAGAAAGTTATTTTGAGCTCTTGAATAAATAAATTATGCTTGTATGGGAATCGTTTTGCAGCTTGCGTAATCCGTGTGTTATTTATTTACGCTCAAAGATACGCTAAAACCAGTGATGATAATAGTACGACAATCTGTAGAATTAAGAAAATTACCAAACCAAAATTCAAATTTCAAATTTGGCGGACGAGGAATAGAATCAATCATTTGGCGGAATTGGAATAAAGACTTTTTGTTGTTTGACCTATAATGAAAATAACCTGGCTACTGGCTGATCTATAAAGAAATTTAAAAAAATAACACGTTAGAAATGGATTTCCATACACTTTTCTCTCCCGCTACATAAACGCGTTAGAAATGAAATTCCATAGACTTTTCCGTCCCGCATTTTAGTAGGCCTGAAAATATGTACTTTCTAAGTTATATTCGGAAAAGGAATGGGTTTCTCAGTAGGTGCAGTATAAAATATTTTTTGAGGCTTGTATCTTTCAATACAAGCATAGATTACGTTACGACGAGACAAATTGATGTCACTGTTCGTTTTTGTTGTTCAACATCATTCTTCGAAGTTTGTATGGAAAGATAATCGACTAGTTTATTCTTAAGGCGGTGCCCACAGCAAATTAACTTTTGTATGGAAAATATGAATATTTTTCACCACTATTTAGTGGCTATCTGCGTTAACTGAAGGAATAATTGTTATAAAAGAAATATAGTTTGTATTTTTCATATTTTTCGTCCTCGTTTAAAATTATTTTAAAGTAACTGTTAGTTTTATAATTAAATTACAAAATAATATCTAATATATTCTATAATCATCATCATCTCTTAAAGTTGACGTCGTTTTAAGTTGCAGTTTACACTAATAGGCAAAAAGTAAGCTACATAATTAAAATATTACCCGTTAAACTTTTGTCAAGAATTCCTTGTATGAATGTTTTCTGATAAAAAATCACGATTTGTGTACCGTGAATACGCGTCAAAATAATTTGAGCAGGTTCTTAAGTAAACATTATGGACTCTCGAGTGTGGCTTTAAGTACTTTAAGTAAGTACCAAACAGCGCGTGGATCGTAACTTCACAATATGGAATGTTTCGGAATCTCAGTGACCCGGAATAATAATGCACAAACTTATCAACGCAAATAGATAATGTATAAGACACACAATCGTGCTACTCGTACGTTACGTCACTGACATTGTACCTACTTTATGTCACAGATAACAAGTTCACACGAGTGTTCTTGATAAAATTCGGCTGTTTAAATAAATGATTTGTAAATTAATGTTAATGTTATTCTTAATTAAAAAAATACGTATGTAGGTAGATTAAGTAAGTATAGTATATGCCTAATACTAATTATAATAGCTAGAACTACTGTATAAAGCGTGAAATCCTTACTAATATTATAAATGCGAAAGTAACTCTGTCTGTCTCGCTTTCACGCCAAATCTACTGAACCGATTTAAATGAAATTTGGTACACAGATAGTCTATAGCCTGAGAAAGGACATAGGCTATTTTTTAATTAAAAAAAAGTGTTGTAAAGGGTTGAAAAGGGGGATGAAAGATTGTATGAAAGTATTGTCATTTTTCAGAACTAGAAGCATTAAATTTTAGGCTGTTGATTCCTACTGATATTATAAATGTGAAAGTCTGTCTCTCTGTCTGTCTGTCTGCTACGCTTTCACGTCTAAACCGCTGAACCGATTTTGATGAATTTTGGTATAGAGATAGATGGGACTTTGGAGAAGGACATAGGCTACTTTTTATGTAGGTATCATGCGTGCGAAGCCGCGGGCAGCAGCTAGTTACAAAATATAACGTTTGGACGTGCCTCCCGTCTCGTCTTGTTCTATTCCGACCCGTTCCGTCCCTTTCCTTCCCGTCGTCTTTAAACTGTTACTTACAGATCTTTATCTGAGGTTGTTATCGAGATACAAACGTGAGCATGTTTTTTTTAATTAATTTATTATTTAAAATTTTTGCGAGATATATGAGAAAATATGAAAACCGCGAAAACATTATGTGTAATTATCAGTTTCCTCGCTCCTGATTCCTCGTAGATAAAGAAGGGCCACGAGCAAATCAATTGAGTATTTTATGTTTATTTAAATGAGAATAATAAAATTTACTATTTTAAATGACCGACATGGATTGACGATATTATCTAAGTTTCGGGCCGTAGATGGATGAGACTGTGAAATCGGGCTGTAGATGATAATAATCATATTATTTTTAGGTATTTTTTTCTTTTCAAACAACGCTTTAAATCATTTAACCAATTCAGGTGTAATGTAATAGATAACAAATCTTTGTTGCATAAAATCAATTGAGCGAAACACTTTTTGTTGAATCCTGACTCGTGCTTGGTCGAATTCTGCTAATTAGACAATTTCAACTATCGTTTATGTACACACAATTTACTAACAATAATTAACAGTAAAATAACTAATCTTTGTTTTCATAATCTAATGTGGTTTGATATCTTATCCAATTCATAAGTTAAATATAATCATGTCATTGTACAATCCAAAAGTGTCTCTGTCTGTATGGTACCATTTAAAAGCCAAGCGGAACAAATTGATGAAATTTGGTACAGAGATAAATAGTATTTTGCTAGCTATGATTTTATATAGCTCCACACTGCGAAGCCGAGGGCAACGGCTACTTATTTATAAACTCCTAGCTGCTGCCTGCGGCTTCGCACGCGTAGTACCTACCTACATAAAAGTAGCCTATGTTCTTCTCCAAGGTCCCATCTATCTCTATACCATAATTCATCAAAATCAGTTTAGCGGTTTAGACGTGAAAACGTAACAAACAGACAGACAGAGTTACTTTCACATTTTTAATATTAGGTATAGTTTTGACACAGGATCGAGACTAATAAAATATTGACCACAATTAACTTCAACTTCAAGAAAAAGAAACTGGCCCGTCAGCTCAGTTTGCAGCACCTCTGCTTGCGGCATAGGCTAAGTTTTCATTCTCTCAGGATAAATTTGTGTTTAATCTGTGTCTAGGTGTTATAAAGTATAATAATAATCCCGGACATTTCACACAGCATCATCTGGCCCCAAAGTAAGCAGAGCTTGTGTTATGGGTACCACATGAATTATATACTACTTATATACTTTATATACTACTTTTTTTGTAAATACATACATATTATACATAAAAACACCCAGACCCGAGACAAATACTTGCAGATCATACAAACATTTGTCCCGCGGCGGGAATCGAACCCGCAACCTTTTGCGTCTTAGCCAGACCTAACCCACTGCCACAGAGGTCGTCACAGTATCATAAATAAGTAGGTATTCTATCATCATATCATTTCATCTGGTCACCATAATACAAGCTATGCTTAGTGTGGGGCTGAAAGGTGTTGTGTGCATTGTCCACCAATACTAATTTATATTTACTTACCCACAATCTGATAAACACATAATTGGTTAGCGTGGTGTAAAGGTCTGTCCTTGCCTTCTTAATGACAATGAATACAGATGGCAACAGATTTAAACAAAACATTAGCTAGTATGTGATTATAAGTTCGATCGTCGAAAGTGGCTTGTTATTAAAACTTACATTTATACAATAATTGAGTTTAACTTACCTGGAGTTACCACGGGTACCGAGTCGCCTTGGTCTCACAGTTGGATAAACTTGTTTCATCACTTTGCCAAAATCCGCGGTGGATAGAGGCTTCGTGTTACAGCTCATACAGTGCGCTCTGTCAAAGAAAATGTCACAAATAACAATCTAAACTAGTAATAGAAACAAGAGTTGATTTTTATTTGTTTATAGTGGATTAACAGAAAGTCTTTGAGTTAATTCACCGATTTTAATAGTTCCTTTACAAATAGAAAGCTACATTATTAGAGGGAGGTAACATGGGAGGTATTTTATTTCAAAAAATTAGAGTGCCCTATGCAAATTGCAATAATGTAACCAATGCAAAGCCGGGGAAGCAGAATAAGAACATTCCAGGAAGTACAAAATAAGTATTGGGGTAATTTTCCATATTGAAATATATGTGGAAGATATCATGAGGTCAATCACCTGGTTGTTCAATGTCTTTCTTTCTTTTTATTTAGTTCCAAGGAGGTGTGTTGTTAATAGCCAATATGGGTAGCTTACTTAACTAAGTAAGCTACCCATATTGGCTATGAACACTAAACACTACACAACACAGCTATCAGCTGATAGCTGTGTTGTGTAGTGTAGAAATGTGAGGACATAGCCCTAGTTTTTGCACAAGTTTATTTAATGATATATTAACTACTGTTTAATTTTAATGATTTTTTCTTTCAAACGAGATATATCTCTACATGTAAACTAACCCTAATAAAGAAATATTAATGCCATCAGAAATGTTTATCCATTCCAATATAAAGCAATAAGGGAACAATGTTGCCAGTAGCCATAAACATGGCTTAAATCCTATTACATTGGACTAGGGGACAATTTACCAATTCTCTTTTCAATTGTTTTCTCATCATATTTTCCATCATTGTTTCAGAGGTACTTAAATGTATTGTTAGTAAATCTAGGTGTACCAGTATTTAGGTGGTATTTAATATGATATATTTAACATAATTTGAGTTCCTGAGTGGTTAATCCAGAAAACTTTCATATCTACATCTTGATCCTCAAAGGATAATCAAAGATATTACGACTTATTGAAAAAAATCTCACATATACTCATCATAGACATCTTGCTTGGGCAATGATACATCAGGGTCAACCTCTAAGTGTGTCTGTATCCATATTACAGTTTGTTGAAGTTCTGCCCTGCAAATTAAATAAATCATGAAAGAACCATGGTAACTGTTGGATAACTTGCAGCATTGTCTTCATTGTATGTAAATAAAAGTATTCTATATTATGATATTCCAGGTCTTAAGTTATATATATGGTGTGTTTGAACAAGTTCAAATCAAGCAAGTCGCGCATTTATAATATTAGTCTGTTCAATGTTTCTCTATTAGCACTGACATGTGATAAAGATTAGATATAATATTAATAAATAACATACCTAGAGCCTAGAGGGTTCATGGGCTGTTTGAGAGGATCATGTGGTGGTACACCAGTTGGTAGCCTCAAGTATAAGAGAAGTCTTTCAGCTCCACTCAGAGCTTCCACAGCTTCTAGCAACTGAGATACTCTTTGTCGACCCTCTTGGCTGGAATTAATATATTTTTATAATAACATTAGCATTACTTTAACTTAGTAGCAAAATATTAAAATCTTGTCTCTCACACTACTTGTATACAAATTAATTCTACATTATTTTAATTCTAACAATAGGTATAAATAAAGAATGATAAAATTCAAGTTAATTTGATAATTATTAAGTAAAAAATTGCTATAATTTTTAACATATTAGTACACATCTAAATAACTGATAACAAACATGAACAGCTCATACCTGAGGGTGTTTTCGACGATTTGTTGCATAGAAGCTACTTTACTAGAGTCCATTTTGGACTCCTTGCTCTGAGCAGAGTCGGTGCCGGAGCACCCAGCACTCGAAGTACCTGGAGTGAGGCTCGGAACGGCGACACTTTCTTTATCATAAGACGCAGTTTGCCTGTGTTTTGGATGATTGACATTTTCCCTGTGAAGTTTCGCGTCATCCACTACATCTCTTTCGGGTTTCACATTTTTCGCACTGTCGTCACTTGCCCAGGGTTGGAACGGACTTGTATTATCCATTCTATCCCAAGCTTATAAGAATTCTATTGTTAATTGACTTCATAGTGATTTTTTGTTTAATCTGAAAATATAAATGCGTATGTAACAAAACTCCATTTTCTTGACATTTGATCAGCTGTGAGTGATTTGGATGGAGTGAGTGAGTGAGAGAGACTTGGAACGAAATAAACATACATGAACTGATTACTCTGTGGAGCGGAATCTAACTACCACAGGTTATGTAGCTCGACATCACAACATGGTTATAGTTTTTCTTCTTCGTTAACCAATTAATTAAAATAAGGTCAGATCTACTGTGTTTTGTTCATAGATTATTAAAGCGCATTGATTTCCATCATAGATCGAGTATAATCAAATAATGACAATGTTGCCTGACACTGGCTGCTGTACCAGCTGCCAGTGCAAAATTGTTATTAAAACAATCAAACAGATGCCTGCCTGCCTGCAATGCCATTAAATTAAAAAGTAAAAATATTAAGTTAATCGACGCCACAGACGCAATCGGACTCGCACTCGGCAAATTAATTAGATGTGACATTCTACATAAAAAAATCGATTGTTTTTGCATGAAAAATCGATTAATAAATATCGATTTTTATATTAATAGATTTTTTCCTAATTTGTCAATTAATTTCAAAATAAACGCCATATATATTATATTTATCACAGTTTCATTAATTAAAATTATACAACAGAAATAACGAGTTTTTAATTAATCAACATTATAATAGGTTCAAGTAAAAATGTTTTTTATTCAACAATAACAGATGCCTGCCCAATGCCATTAAATTTAAAAGTAAAAACATTTAGTTAGTCTACGCCACAGACGCAATCGGACTCGCACGCGGCAAATTAATTCGATTTTTCCCTAATTTGTCAATTAATTTCAAAATAAACGCCATAATTATGTATACCATAGATTCATTAATAAAATTATACAACAGAAATAACGAGTTTTTAAATAATCAACATTATAATAGGTTCAAGTAAAAATGCTTTTTTTTTCAACAATAATTAACAAAATTAAACAATTCTATATGAAAAAAACTAGAAATCCGTAGGCAATGAGTTCAGAAATAACGGCTTAGGTAAGCGTTTGGTCTTTGATAATATGGCGTCAGCTTTTGAGAACAATCTCTCTGCTGGAGCCGAAGAAGCCGGTACCTAAAGGTGCTTATAAGCCAACTGTGTCAGTTGGGGATAAGCTGCCTCATAGCTTCTCCAGGATTCTAAAGTGTCTTAAATCGGTTTTGATTGATTGTTTATTATAAAAAAACTCGATTATTAATCGATTATTTGTAATATTAAAATCACAAATAAAAATATATTTTTAATTTAAAAAATATCGATTTTAATAGATTTTTTTCAAAACCATTGTTTTTCACATCCCTATAATTATATAGTTGTCTATTTGTTAAGAGCAGGTACCTACTATCTACTTACTGACTGCGAAAATAAAATTATGGTGCACAAACTATAGGATGCTAACGCATTACTGGTGCGTTACAAACCTGGGAATATATGTAAATGCTTATACATTAAAAAGGCGATAAGTTGTAAGTAAAACAGTGAAAAATCATTATTTATGTTACCTAGGTATTCGAATCCTCTTCGTTGCGTGGGTAAGTACATGGTAAAATCAGTCTTGAAGGATGGCTACTGTTTTTACAACACTACTTTCTTTCGAGTGAAAATAAGACAATCTGGCATCTTCTAAGAACCCTATTAAGCTCTATAGTGCCTAACTTTATAATACTATACGAAATAAATAAATTACTAGCTTTTGGTTTTCTCTGCTTCGTGGCTTCACACGCATTGTACCTTCATAAAATATTAGAGTCACAGAGTATACCTATGCTTTGTTTAATCCAAACCTCTCCAGCCATTAAGTAGGTATATAAATATCCACTTAACTTTCACATTTAATAACATTAGCATAATTTTCTTTATATAAGTGTCTTAATCCGAATAGTGAAACACCACTCGAACAATTGAGACCAACTTAAATGTTTGAGGATTATTATTTTGTATGAGGAAAATGATGGAAATACCATCTCAATACCCTTTAAATTTAAGTGGCGTTTCAGTATTGGGGTGTTCAGTTGTAATTAAATTATTATCACACTATTGTTAAAATAGTGTGCAATGTTGAGCATTAACATTGCTCACCACTGCACAGTGCATTTTTATCTGAATGCCTACTTGTCTGTGATTCGGAGTGCACATTAAACATTTCAAAAGTTCTTAAGGCATGACACAGAAATATTTATTTTATAACTAAAATAATTTTAAATGTATTTAAACTGGTCTTTTAAAAATAGTAATTTATAATAGTTAGGATATTATTATTTACCTTGATTTATTTACATACTATAATCAAATAATTACTTATTATTTTTTATTTAGGTCAAAATGGAGGACTATGAAATTGACATAGAAGAACATGATGTACTTGATAATCCACTCGTCAAAAGTATCTTTCCTGATATTTCGGTTATAAAAAAGGAATTAATGCAGTATTATGATGAAGGTGCGTATTTAAAAAAAAATAGTTTTAAAACAATATTTAATCATAAACTGATTGAATCTGTCAAACTGGCCTCTCAGTTCAATTGGTGGTACCTCTGTGGTGTAGTGGGTTAAGATCCAGCTGAGACACACAAGGTTGCGGGTTTGATTCCCACAGCGGGACAAATGTTTGCATGATATGAAGTACCTATTTGTCTCAGGTCTGGGTGTTTCTATGTATAATATATATGTATTTACAAAAAAAAGTATATAAGTACAGTAATGTGGTAGCCATAACACAAGCACTGCTTGTGAAATGTTCAGGATTATTATTTATTACTATTTGTGTGATGAACATGGATGTTTGTTCTATGTCTGGGTGTTATAAGGTAGGTATCATAGGTTTGAATGTCAAAATATTTAAGTATTCTATCAGTCAATGGTTTCCATAGTACAAGCTATGCTTAGTTTAAGGTTAGATGGAATAAACAATGGAAAATAATAGTTAACAATCCCAAACTGCAAGCATATTGAGCCATTAAGTCTGAGGAGATACTTTACCTTTGTATCTACTGCTTATTATATAATGGATTGTGTTCCGAAGAGTTGTTGGACCTTATTTTACCTTTTTTCATAGTACCACTCGCCATTGGCAGGGTGTTCATCCATTCGCCCAGACTGGAACCTAAATGGCTGTGCACAGTGTGGTTTCAGGGAAATTTATTTTATCAAATAACAAGTCCCATGTATAATATTAGTCGAGTTAGTAGGATTAGCAGGATTGAATGTATCTAGATCGAAATAAGTACGTACTTATTTCTGAATCTGAATAATAAATTGATAATTACTATTATTTCTTAATTTCAGAACCCAATACAAATAAAGAAGCCGAAATAAGACCTCAAGAACTCTCCAAGACTCTCCAAGATCTCCAATCAAATTATAGTTTTTTACAAAATGATACCTTAATGTGTGTGAAAAGCGAGCAATCCCAGCCAGCAATACAAAGTAATAAAATAATTTTAGGTTCAAAGCCCAATACAAATGAACAAGATGACAAAAGAGAGATTAATATTTTAGGCTCAAATTCTAATGCTCTACAGCATGTCTACAATAAAATACCTCTATTGGGTTCTAACCATAATAATACAGATATACAAAATGAGAAAAGAACCCATAACGCCCTAAGTTCAGATTCTATGAATATACAAGATGCCAATGTTAAAAAACTGATTTTAGGCTCAAAACCTAATACACAAGATAACTATAAAAAGAAAAGTAATACAACAGGCACCAAAGAAAAAGTAAAAATTATGAGAATTGTTCTACAAGATATAAAATCTTATCTAAATCAGAATGGTAGATATTGCAAACAATGTTGCAGATTATTTTTGAGCAAAAATGCTCTTGATATCCATAAAACTAAAATGCATCATAACAAAATACGTAAAAACATAAACAAAAAACATTCTACAGAAACTCGACATAGGTGTAGCATTTGTGGTATATATTTTTCCAATAGTGGAAATTTATCTAGACACTATAAGAATATTCATCAAAAAAGTTTTAAACTCGTAAGGAAAGACGCCAAAAAAACAAATGAAACTGATAAAAACATGAAATTTAATAAATTAAAAATAAGCAACAGATTAAATGAAATTAAAAATAAAAGGCATCATACAAAAATACGTGAAAACAAAAATATAACCATAAAAATGAATTCACGGAAAACTCAACACAGGTGTTGTATTTGTTGTACCTGTTTTTCCAATAGAGGAAATCTACATAGACATTATAGAAATGTGCATAAAAAGAGTTTAAAGTTTACGGGAAAAGATGCTAAAAACACATCTGAAACAGATATAAACCTCAGATCAAAAAGAACAAAATCTAACAATAGATTAAAATACAATGAAATTGTTACAAACATCGTAAAAAAACAAACCACCACTACAAATGCAGGCAAAATTAAATACAAAAATATTAATATTGGTAAATATTCTAAAGAAAATCAAGAAACTGATGTTTCAAATGAAAACCAAAATAAAGTAATTGGTAAAAAGAAGAATCTGTTAAAATCTGCCATAAAAAAAATGGAGTCTGATTCTGCTAAAGAATACCCAATACCGATGTTAATACCAGTTGTCAAAGATCACGAAAATAAGCTTAAAAGTAATAACCATGAGACTGTTAAAAAAAAGCCGTTTGATAAAGAAGGTATTGCATTTGTTGATAAAGAACATGCACCAAAATACGTTACTCGTTCAAGAAACTATTTATCAACGGACTCGGATTTATGCTTACATTGTAAAAAAATATTCCCAGATCAGAAATCATTAATACAACATATGTATGAAATACTGGAACCAAAAAAAAATTCAAGTAGATCAATCCAAAATACAGTCACTGATATAACAAAACAAAAAGATGATGAATTATTATTTGTGTGTCGTCAATGTTCTTATTATTTGCTAAACATTAAATCATATTTCTCGCATATGACCAAAAACCATAGAACTGAAGTTTTTTTGGAAATGCTTAAGGAAGAGTTTGATGCTCGATGCAAATATTGCCCTCACATAAGTTCAAGTATAACAGCTCATAATAAACATGTCCATGCGAATCATATTGATTTAATGTTTTTGCGAGTAATAAATGAGTCGGAGAAAGATAAAAATAAACCTAAAACATGTAACGAAAAACTTCATAAAAATTCAATTAGTGAATTCAAATCTTTCGCATTAGAATCTGTTCTTTTTGAATGCAATACATGTAGTATTTGTTTCTTGTCTTCGAACGTTGCAAGGCATCACAAACAACACATGGAGTTTTTAATTAACTGGAAATGCTCAATTTGCCACAACATTCTGAAAGAACACGATAAAGCAATGCATTTGAAACAGCATAATTTTTCTCAAACACTTAAAGTGATTAACCTCAATGACACTGCTTTTTACAATGTATTGTATAATTGCTCAAAATGTGCCATTCATTTAACTGAAAAGAGATACCAGGAGCACTACCCAAACTGTGGATCAAACAATACTGAATCATCATATTGTAGTGTTTGCGACATACTAGTTGATAAAATGGAAATTAACCAGCATACATTTCAACACAAACAGTTAAGAGATATTTCGGATTTTATTATAATTGATTCTAATATGATTGAGAACACTACTACTAAGCTAAAGAAGAAAAGTACAAATGTTGAGTTTTTAGCAAGGCCTTTTTATGAACAACACAATAGTTTAACATATTGTGATACATGCAAGAGTTTTCTTAGCTATTCAGGATTGAAAAAGAAAAGTCACGTCAAGAAAGAGTGTTCTCATCTTCCCACATATCCATGTAATGTATGTGGACTTGTATTTACCAATTCTAGTTTACGAATACACAAAAAACAGCATTTAAAAGAGAAAAATTTAAGATTACAAGATTTCATGTTTTTTGATCTCCAAGGAAAATTGGTTCGTCCGCCCATACCTGAATATCCACATTGTGAAATATGTAAGATACATTTTCTAAGAAAAAATGCTATAGCCCAGCACATATGCGATGAGACACACTTTTTAACATGCGATATTTGCAATATAAAGTTGTCAGAGAAAACTTTTAAGCCGCACATGTCGTTCCATTGTTACATTATGCCGAAAACTTCGTTTAAGAGTGACAACTGGAGTACAGGAAAGCTATTATTAGATTCAAATGATGAGGTTTTAATTTCCGAAGTATGTAGTGAATCAATAAAACATGCATCAAAAAAGCATCTTGAGTTGGTAATACACAAAACAGCTACGGAAACGAAAATAAAACCACGTCTGAAAGTGAAAACAAGAGCTAAAATAGAAGAACGGTCACTTTCTATATCTGAACCAATAACAGATATCTCCGCGATGATCACTTCTGATGAAAACAATGAAGCAACAGAGGAAAAAAATAACAGCACTGATCTTGTTGAGGCACCTAAAGATAAATCAAAAGATGAGTTCTTGGTAGTCTTATATACTTGTCAAACTTGTGGTGTCGCTGTTGAATCATATGATGAAGTTATAAAGCATTGTCAAATGCACTATGGGGCTAGTGAAAATAACATATCACCGATAACATCTGTAAAGAAGTGTAAACAATGTTTGCTGAAATTCGATAGTCGCTTATATTTGAACCACCAGCGTACTATACATTCTGGTGTTTCGAAAATACATATTTTAAAATTTGATTCTAGTTATTTTACATCTAAAAATATGATTTGGGTTAAACACGTATTTCATACCTTACCCAGTGAAATGGTTAAAAAACTTCTGAAAAATTCAATTTATCAGCATGAGCATCGAATTAAATTAGAATGTATTCAAAAAGGCTCATCACTTTTGTATGTCTATAAATGTGACATGTGCGGAAATTTTATTGATCCGGGCAATGTGTATAAGCACGCTGAAAATCCCTGTGGAAACGTGCGAAAACATCCATGCTCCTTATGTGGTCTACCGTTTATTTCAAAATTTAGCCGTTTTAGTCATGAAAAGCTACATAAACAGTTAAGAGGTATTACTAAAAAATCTTTAAATATAGTTTTATTTAATCAGAGCAAAGACAAAACATTTAATAATGGCATCTTTTGCATCACCAATCAATACCTCCTCTATCAATGTAGAAACTGTGATAGGGTTGCAGAAAAGTCAATAATTACTGACCATGTATGTGACAGAAGCACCTTAGTAAAATGTATAACCTGCGGTCTGTTAATAGACAAAGATGACTTCAAGGCTCATTTATCAAAGCATACAGATTTAGCAAACTTCTATTCGGAAAATTTTAAAGTAATTTTATTTGGATGCAAGAACAATAGCAACAAAGACGTTTCTAAGGCGCTCTTACCGGGTTTCAGTGGCACTGTGTATGATTATACATTGTATAAATGCCAAATTTGTCGAATATGTCTCAAAAATAGCGAAAGCAACGAAAGTCATACATGCATACCAAACTCTGATCTAGATAGAACAATGTGTTTTGAATGCGATTTATATTTCACCTCGCATTACATCAAACATCATATGAAACAACACAGAACAGACCCTGATTTTAAAAAAGAAAATATGAATGTGATTATATTCAACGTTAACTCGCGACAATCCAAGTTACAACCAAATGAAAAAAAACAAGTTACCAAAGCTATTATAAACTTGAATGAAAATATTGAATTTGGTATAGAAAAGGTCTTTGAATTAGACATTGATATTGGAGACAAGGAAAACGACGTCAACGATGACGATGATTGTGAAATGAATATAAGTGATTATCAAAAGTATAGTGACAATGTTAACATAGAAAGAAACATTAATAATACTGATACTAATAATGAAACAAACGAAAATAATAAATTAAGTAAAGAAAATACTACAAATGCTAGTGCTGGTATTCTCAAGCCAAATAGTAATATATGTTTCGACCTCAGCGAAAAGTACGACGATGATTGCCAAAATAAAGGTGTGAACGATAACAACGAGATGAGTAAAGATAAAAATAAATTTGACAAAGTAGACGATAAAATTGTTAACGATGTCCATGTAAATAGTATTGTTTATTGTGAAAAAAATGGCTGTAATGACGACAAGGATAAGAACGTTGATGAGATGAACCAAAATATTAATGAAGATCTTGGAGCATTGTATAAATGTAAATGTGGTTTACATTTCCTTAGTAAGTCAAACGCAATGGAGCACTTGATAAAGTGTCACTCTAAAGCTAAACAACATAAACAAAGTTGCTCAAAATGCCATTTACTATTTAATGCTACTGAACTATTTTCTCATTTAGTTGTCCATCATAGAGATAAAACACAAGGCCAATGTTTTAAAGTTATAGAGGTCCATAAAGATTAGTAATCGAACCCATTTAATTAACTTATTTGTAATGTAAGTAACTTCCTGTCCTTAAAATATAGATCTAATGTTGTTACATACATAAATAATATATATTTATAGGTACATTAATAATAATTGTAAAACATTACATATGTAGGGAATTAGGCGAAGATATGGAAAACATTTAAAAAAAAATTCAACAATTTATTATATAAAATGTATAAAAAAATCTGCAGTTAGTACTTATTCATTTATTTTTAAGCCAACTTCAAAAAAGGAAAAGGTTCTCAATTCGTTGGAATCTTTTATTAATGAACATTCATCTGATTACTCAAAGACGCCTGAACTGATTTGATTTTTTTTCCAGAGGGTCCCAGGTCCTGTTAAAATTTTATCGAAATCGGTTGAGCGGTTTTTGAAATATGAACAAAAATCTAAAATTTGTATACATCGATAAGAATTATTTTTGTTGTGTGCAGAGTGTAGAGCAGTGCGTTTAGTTGGCCTACCAATATTATATAGATGTAAACAAAATACATCTACTTTCCACTAAAAATTTCAAAATAAAATAATTTTAGGGTCTCAAATTGCATCTAACGATGTCGGTTTTCTTTTTATTTTTTAAAACGTGATTATTATTCATATAATTTATACGTTTTTCTGGTGCATAACTTGTATTTAACATAAGTAAATATACTTAGAACTATTAATTAATACTAAGATAGTAAATAAATAAATATTTCTAAACACAATTTATGTTTTATTGTGTTGGAGTTTTACATGAACACAGCAGTTATGCATTTTTGTCTTACAAGCAAATATTCACAATTGTCTGAGCATACCAGTGCGCTACCATCTCCCGGCCCGGCACCGCGTTACTCATAACCATCTAACAATTGAAATTTATCACCATTTAATATCAATTTGTACTTCATACCAGTTAAATATAATTTGCTAACCATTTCATGTACCAGTGTGAAGTCCGATAATATACACCACTAGGTACTACAGTGAACTTTGGACTTCTCATTTTGTCCGCACACCAACTACCAAGAACCATCAATATCTAAGAGGCCTAGGACTCCCACCATTAAGAGCCCTAGCCTTTTACATATAGAGTTTAGAGTAGTATTAGAATAGTATTCTTCTGTGTCCACTTTTATTCTATACCATTCCATCCATTATAGGTCCATTGCCAGGAGAAATATAAAAGTAGACCCCTGATGCAGCCACATCTACATAAAATTTTTTTTTAATTTAGGTGCCAATTCCTCTTAACTCAAGTCCGAAAAGAACTGCTGGTCCTTGCGCTTTTTTGTATGATCCATATTATAACTAACTTAACTATGAAAAACTAATACAAAATTACAATAGTTTATACATTGCAAATCTGTCAGTTAACTGTCTGAGGGTTGGAGCAACATGAGACCATGCTTTCGTCAAAAGAATACTCTTTATGTACCTACCTACCTAAGCTTAAAATTTCTTATTACCGTTTTGGGAATATTTTTTTGTTTCAAAGGGTATAGGTAGTCTAATTTAATTTTTATCAAAATCGGTCGAGAGAATCTAAAATCAAAAAATTGTGTAAGTGTGGGTCCACATTTGTGACATTTCAACGCACCGTGGCTCCGTAGCCGTAACAGTTACGCGTAACAAAAACATAAGTGTGGACGGTTTTTGTTACGCGGACATGTGACACGACCTAGTGTCACGCGGCGATCCACTCAGGACACCACAATATAAAAGGCACGAACATTTCGCCGTAACATAAAATTTGTGGCTTGACACGCACACATGAACGCGTAACATTTGTAGCGAGTGTGGACGGTGTTTTTGTACTGTCACGCTTCGATGTCACGTGTCACGAGCCGATCCCTCGGAAGGCGGTTTTTTCAAAGGATTTTCTGTCTTTGTCCGGGTATATGCAACCGTCCACACTTTCGTCTTTGCTACGCGTGGCAGACACGCGGCAATTATATTTTTTTCATCGGCGCGCGAGTCGCTGCGCTGCGGTGTGCCCTCCCGCCACCCGCACCCCGCTGACGTCGGATGGTTAGTGCTGTGCATTACTTCAAATTGCATTAGTGTGTTGTTGCGTGTATTCGTTACAAGTGTATACGTGGTTATTAGTATCGATTATAGTATGGTAACTAGCTAACTAGCTAATTATTATACCTACATGTTTTTTACTCTGCAAAAAAATGCAATTCACACGTGGTAGAAGTGAAACCTTCAAAAATTTTGGCTTCAAGATACCTAATGAGACGAATAAGAATATAAGAAACACTGTATACCTAATGCTTCCTATCTCATTTTCTCCCACGTTAAATCTTATGAATGTCTCTTTTTACAGTCGCTTTTTCGTTTCATCGACTTTCAAATCACAACGATGCTAAATAAATTTTCACTTCAAAAAATCACGCTCATTATGAATCGAACCACCTTAGGAGGAATCTAGAAATTGACATGCAACACCCAATGCGCAATGATCTGTGAGGAATCGTGAATGTGCACACATTACGAAAAGAAATAGGATTGGAGTTGGATGTATTATACTCATTAGAGTATCATCTCATCGTTTCCGTGTAAGTAAGTTGGTTTTACAATATTCAACACCTTCGCAGGACCAGTGGTAGAAGTTGTTTAATTTCAATTAACTTTTTTCAATTCATTTCAATTCATTAAGCGCGAAAATCTAAGAACTGCATATTGCTTGTACTTTTTTTAAACAAAACAAAGTATATTGTATTGTATCGTCTTTTTTCTTAGTTACATACATGTATACATGTCTTCTTTAAACATCCCTTAACACACAACAGGCTTGCGGACAAAAATAGTGTTGTAGAAGTAATAAATAATTAAAAATTCTGGTTTGTTTGTAATGCAGTGTCAGAGTGCTGACTAGAAGTCTGCGCCACAAAACAAGTCCCGGGGAAAAGTTAAGATCTAAATTGTCAACTCATGTACACTCATGCTTTACCATACTTTCGAATATTCACCGTAAAAAAAAAATTGTAATGCGTTTTTTGTTCAAAGTATTTTTCATACGCTTAGTACTGAAAACTGGAACTGAAACTGGACTGCAGCGCCACGTCATCTGCGGGACTTCATTCGTAGCGTGGACTTTTACTGCTTTGTGATGCTATGTTGCAAAAAGTACTCGATGTTGAAAAACATCGATGTTTCTAACCGATGCATCGGAAAATATCGATGCATAGCCTCGATGTATTGCATCGAAAAAAAACATCGATGTATTTTCTAAGTGGACACCCCTACCCGCACACAAAAGCGGCGGTGCGCCGGGTGGTACACTCGGCGGCGTCGTCGCGCCGGCGCACACGTCTACTACTTATATTATTATTATTTTTTTGTAAATACCTACATACATATTATACATAGCTTGTATGGTGACTAGATGACTGATAGAATACTTATATAGTTTTAAATACATACTTATGATAGGTACTTCATATTACCCAGACACAGAACAAACACCTATGTTCCTTAATTTCCAAATAATTCTCAAATAGTAAGTACGTATACGTAATACCTACATACAAGTACTCAACATACTTTAATAATGATTGCTGGGTTTTCATTTACCTATGTACCTACCTACCTACTCTTGAAATGCAATTGTTAAAAAAAAATACATACCTTTCTACCTATATTACGCTACAGATGGTTTAGGTCGGTATGTAAAAAAAACTTAAACAAGTGTTGGAAGGCTCTTCTCGTAGGTACCTAGCTAAGGTACCTACGAGAAGAGTACCTACTTTAATCTTCATACTCAGGTGAGCCTAGCTGCTTAGTTTGCCTAGAACCCACGCATACGAGCACAACACTGATAGGCACGGCAAAACGACACGATCTCTCAAAATGTTACAGTCCTGGTCCACATTTAGCGTAGCAAGTACCGTAACATGTTACGGAGCCACGGTACGATGAATTTGTCACAAATGTGGACCACCTTCATCGATGATATTTTCTTTTACCTACTCTGAAAGCAGTGCGTTTAGTTGGCCTACCCATCCTTACTAAATGGGGCACACTAAAAGTTTTGCACTTCTAGCTAATTGGAACTATTTGAATTTCGAATGTTATATTTTTTTAAACGTTGCAACCTTCGTAATAATAAAAAAAAACAATTGGCGTTTTTTATCACACATCAAAGTTCTACGTACGCAACGAAAATGGAATTAAGTCGAAATGATTTAGAGCGATGATTTTTTATGATTTTAAAGTTCTCTCTCTCCGCAAGACTGTGCCGCTCGTCTTCAAAATGCTTTTGGGAGAGAAGCACCTTGTTTGAGCGCCGTGAGGCGATGGTTTGCTGAATTTGAGAGAGGTCGAGTTTCTTTACATGACGAATTTCATGAAGGGCGGCCTTCAACTGCCGTCAACGAAAATAATGTGGCTACTGTTAAGCGGCTAATTAAAGAAAAACCGCGGATTACCTATGAGACAATTCGAGGACTATTGGGGATTGGTATGAGCCAAATCCAGAAAATTTTACACGAAGAATTGAAAGTTCGGAAACTTTGTTGTCGTTGGATCCCTCATGAACTGACAGCGGAGCAGAAACGGGCTCGCGTGGAATGGTGCTCACAGATGCTACTGAAGTACGACCACGGACATTCTAATGCTGTTTATGACATTGTCATAGGAGACGAAACGTGGATTTATTGTTTTGAACCCGAAAAAAAACAGCAATCTTGTGAATGGGTGCTTAAAAATGAGAACATGCCAACAAAAATGAGACAGGCGAGAAACGTTGGTTAAAAAATGATCGCGTTTTTTTTCTCAGCTACGACGGGTCCCATCTGTACAATTCCACTTGAAGATCAAAAGAGTGTTAATGCCGAGAGTGGTACCTATTCTACCATTTGTTTACCCAGGGTGTTAGAAAAAGTTCGCGAAAGACGACCCAAAAGCCACATTCTCCAACATCATAAAACGCTTCTTCACACACGGCCAACAAAACAAAGTCATTTTTAGCGTCCGAAAAAGTACAACTCGTCACCCATCCTGCGCATAGCCCCGACCTAGCACCCTGTGATTTCTGTATTGTAAAGATTTGATGAGAGGTTTCACTTTTACCAACTCCGAAGAGGCAGTGATAGCGTTCAATCAGCACGTAGAAAACATGCTTTCAGATCTGTGGTCTTCCTGTTTTAAAAAATAGTTCGATCGCATGAAAAAATGTTTAAAATGTAAAGGAGAGTATTTTGAAAGGCAATAAACATAATATTTTGGTTTCACACATGTTGTTTTTTTAAGTTACGCAAAACTTATAATGTGACCTACGTATAATATTATATAGGTATATTATAAATGCGAAAGTTTGTATGTAGGTATGTTTGTTACTCTTTCACGCAAAAACTACTAAATTGATTTTAATGAAACTTTACAATAATATAGCTTATACATGAGAATAACACATAGGCTATAATTTATAAAGGTATTGTGTTAATTGTCCAAAATATAACGATACTAGCTGTCCGCGCGCAGTTTCACCCGCGTTGAAGGTTTTTCAAGTGTCAAGTATGTAGGAAAAGATTCTGCCATCTGCGAGCTATTCTGGCGTGCGCTACAAAAACCGTTAGAATTACACAAAGTACTAATCCTATGCAGACGAAGTCGCGGGCACCAACTAGTATTATTATATACCTAAACAAAATACACCCACTAAACATTTATTATAGGCTCAAATTTCATTCAATGAATTCCGTTTTCTTTTTAGTTTTTAAAACGTGATTATTATGAGTGTACCTACCTACTAGGTCAAAGTCAAAAGATACTTTATTCAATACAATCACAAGGATCACTTTGAAACGTCTTACATACTACGTGAATTTAGGTTCCAATTCACCCTAACCCGAGCCCGAGAAGAACTGGCAAGAAACTCGTCCTGGTCCTAGCGCTTTTTTGCATGATCTATCTTATAACTTCCTTACTTTCTTATTAATAATATAGTAATTTATAAGTACCTACTATATTACGCTTTCTTCAAAAGACTACCCTTTATGTACCTATGCTTTAAATTTCTAGCTGTCCCGCTCGCGACTTCGTCCGCGTGTGTAAGAAAGAAAAATATATTATATTAAACCAAGAACCCCCCACTAGAGTGTTCTTACTTCTCTCTAATTTAGTATATGCGAAGCGTTAGACCATCACTTTTTAGAAGAGTGCTTAGACCCTGTCTGAAAAGTAAGTATTTCTGTAGGTACCTACAGGGTTTAATTTCCCGTTGTCCCGTTGCTATAGTTTATAATGATACGAGCTCCGAGAATATAATGACCCATAAATCAGACGCTGGTAATGAAATCCACTCCTTATTATAGTGCTTATCTTGTGTCTGAAAACCAATGATATTATATATAAACTGAGGTAGATACGGTCTACCGAGATCTGCGCAGCAGAACAAACACAAGCTAATTAGCTTGAGTGAACTCAGTCCGTCCTGCGTCTGGCCGCGACGCGCACGTACTACGTTGCGGGATTTTGGAGATAGAAAAAAAACAAAAATGCCATGTTGTGTATTTCGAAAGTGCAATACTTATACTGGGACGGCTGTAAAAAGCAAGATGGGTGTATCTTTTCATTTGTAAGTACTGTTTAAACTATTTAAAATGGAAAATCATTAATTTAATTTTACTCAAATATCATTGCCGCGGCGGCGTTGCCGCTTTGCCACTTAAACGAACGAGACAAGGACAGCGTTGTATTTAGTAGAGTGACAGAGAGAAAGAGATAATGTCGTGCGGTGTTGTCGGTTCGAACGACGCTAGAGGAGGTTGGGGTAGGTAATTAGGGGGTGATCTATTACTCGAATATCACATCGGCTTTCCTAGCTTGCTGCAATAGATATTTTTTCACCACTGTTATCCAAGTATAAAATAAAGACCTTAGTAGATACAAAAGAAAACATTTGACTTTCAACATTTACTTCTTTCTATTTTGTTTTAGATTTTCTAAAGACGGATTAATAAAAGAGAAATGGGTACAAGTCGTTAGAACCCAAAGAAGAGAAGATGAATGGATGCCAACGACATACTCAACAATATGTTCCAAGCACTTTATGGAAAGTGACAAATACGTCACGAAAAAAAAAGTACGCAAACTGATAATGACAGCAGTGCCGATAATTAAGGTAAAAAACACAGAAACCTACTTTTCATTCACCACTTTGAATTTCCCTTTAGGATGAAAGAGCGTACACGAATCTCAGCTTAATTGGTAAATTAAATACCTATATTTTTTAATATGCTTTTTCAAAAGTTATTGTGTGATAAACGACTTAAAATTAAATTAGTGTGATTACAAACATAGGTAAGTATGTAGTTACTTAATAAGTATAATAATTTGTAAAAAAACTTTTTTTTTAATTTACTGTTTATTTTATTAATGCTGCCTGCTGTACTCATTTTTCCTAGTTCACCCTAGCTGCTAGCCAACGCGACGTCATAGGCTGTCATTGGCCGTCAGCCGGCTGGCCGCTCATGTAAGGTGTGAAAAGTATGTTTATCTCTTTCTGACAACGGGGTCCTATATATCTCTGTGATCTTTTAACCTACTCAGCGATAGAAATAAAGTTCCATAGGTCCTATGTAGGTAGCTGTAGTAAAATATCGTCATGTTTTTAATGCTTCTTAATTAGTATAACGTCTCTATTAGTAAAACCTCATTGCTGAAAACCATGTATTTCCGGAAAAATAGTCACTATAAATCAGTTTATCAGTGTCTAAAACGTATGTATTGTTGCGCCCGATACATAGCTCCATCTGTTGGCAGGCAGACACATTAAATATTCACCTACGCCATCTGGTATCGAGTAGATGCAAACTACAAAGTACACGTATCCAATGCATAGGAGCGAACGAGATAGCAATATATCTCTATTGCAATCGAACGTTTGAGCGCGTTCCGGTTCGTTCTCGAACGTTCCAGTAGCATCGCGGTTTTACGCGACTTATTCGACGCTCGTATAAATACAGCGGTGGTTTGCGGATGGAGTCAGTCTATTTTCGGTTAAGAAAGTGATACAAGTGCGATAATTTTGATGTGTTATCAGTTGTGTTGTAGTGTTTTGACTCTTATTGTGTTCTATTGAGAAGTTAACTAGTAGAATCAGTGGATAAAGTTTAGTGTGTGGTAACTTTGAAATTAAAGTTATTATTTGGTAAAATCAAGCGGTTTCATAATTTATCAGTACTCGGCTCGTAACAAATTGGTGTCAGAAGCGGAGATAAAGAAATGCCGGTTTTACCAAAGGAAGACACGGACGGTATCCGGACAAGGAGTCAGCGGCAACAGGAAATGGATGAGGGGCGGCTTAGAGGTTCTCCATCACAAGAATCACAACAGGTTCCTCAGCCACCGATGGAGTCATCTGGTGAGATATCGGGAGTCCCATCATCATCTGTGGCTCAGGCTCCTGCTGCAGGGGGGACCTTGCTGCTTTAACGGTGATGCTTCAAGAACAGGCTCGTCGTCAGGAGGAACAGGCTCGCCGTCAGGAAGAGCAGGCTCGTCGTCAAGAAGAACAGGCTCGCCAGCAACGAGAAGAATATGGTCGCCGGCAGGAAGAGCAGGCTCGTCGGCAAGAAGAACAGGCTCGTCGTCAGGAGGACCAAGCTCGCCAGCAACAGGAGGAACTAGTTCGTCTACAAGAACAAGCTCGCCAGCAACGGGAAGAAGAGGCTCGCCGGCAGGCAGAACAAAAACGTTGGCAGGAGGAACTGGTTCGCAGGCATGAACAGCAACGGGAAGAAGATGCTCGTCAGCAGGAGGAATAAACCCGCCTTATAAAGGACCTGCATGGAGCCATTGGCAAGGAGCTTCAGGATGTTAAGGAGCAAATCCAGCAACATGACAGCAGAATTTCTGAAGCAGAAACCCAGATAGCAATTGTAAAAAAAGCTGTGGATCTGCTAAAATCTGAAGATAGAGATATTGCTCCTGTGGTCTCTTCATCGTCAGTGCGAGGATTTAAGGTGCCACCATTTGCTGGAGGTTCTTCGTGGTCCGCCTATAAAATTCAGTTCGAAGCTGTCCTAAACGCAAACGGATGGACGAAGTCGCAGGCTATGACTGCACTAACATTAGCCTTGCGTGACCAAGCACTCACTGTTTTGGAGGCCCTGGGAAGTAACGTCAGTTATGAGCAGCTGCTGGAGGCACTAGAATCTCGATACGGTGACGCACATTTAGAACATGTTTTCCGCGCTCAATTAAAGGACAGGACTCAGCGCAATTCGGAGAACCTGCAGCAGTGGGCCCTGGAAATAGAAAAGCTGGTTCGGAAGGCTTTCCAATCTTCACCTGCACTTATCGATGGGAACTTGGTTCAGGCATTCGTCGATGGGATACGTGATTTGGAAGTCAGAGCTACAGTAGGCCATCACGAGTCTTTAAAGAACGCCTTGGCCCATGCTTTGGAGGTGGAAGCTGTACGGATGGACACTAGAGCACATCGCATCAGAGAAGTGGTGGAGCCAAGCCGCGACGGTCGTCCAAAGTTCAGTCCGAAATGTTATGGGTGTGGAGAAAAAGGTCATCTGAGGTCCAGTTGCCCGAAACGAAACAAAGAGAGTAACGACAGAACTCAAGAAGGACAGGTGGTGAGCACTTCCGCTCCCCAGCAGCAGGGAAACGAGTAAACGCCAGGACCGCGGGGCGGGTGCTGGCTGGTATAGAAAAAGCCCTAAGAGTTTCGATTTCACAAGCCCACTATGGGAACAGCCTGATCATTAAAGGCCAAATTAATGGAACGACCTGTAAAATGACTTTGGATACTGGTGCTTCTCGTACAGTAGTGAGTTCCCAACTTGCAAATCGCTTTCATGGGGACTTTTCCCGCAAATGTAACAGAGTTCAGCTCGTGATAGCAACCGGCCAGCACATATCCGTTGAAGGCGAGAAGCAAGTGGAGATGAAAATAGGGGAGACAACTTACCATCACAACGTCATCATTGCCAACATAGTTGATGAGTGCATTCTGGGTTTGGATTTCTTGCGAAAACACCACGCGGAGATCGATGTAAATCAAGGGATTCTAAAATGTGGCACAGAAGAAGTCTGTATGGAAGGAGGATCCTCAGGAAAAGTCTACTGCCTAAAAGAAATTGTGCTTCCTCCAAGGTCAGACCATGGTACAAGTACGTCTATCGCTAAAATCAGAGAGAAATCGATGTGTATTGATAGAAAGGTTGGACAATGACCTACCATGGATTATGGCACGGACTCTAGTAAAAGCATCTACCATCTCAGCAGTGCGAATAATGAACCCAAGTAATGAAGAACATCTTATTAAGAAGGGAATGTTAATTGGCAATTGCGAAGAAGTAACCTGGATGCGAAGATGTCAAGAATTATCCAGTGTCAATAAATTAGACGTCAATTACAATGTGTCATCATTGCTGAAAGATTGTCGCAAAGACCTTTCGGAAGAGGAGGTTGCAATGGCTGAGAAGATGTTACATCGATATGCCGATATATTCGCTTCAAATGATGCTGACATTGGAAAGACAGGGCTGGTTCAGCACACCATAAACACTGGTAACGAGTCACCAATTCGTCAACGACCAAGACGATTACCTGTCGCAAGAGAAAAGGAAGTGGAAACAATGATTGAGGGAATGGTTAAAGACGGAGTGATAGAACCTTCTTCCAGTCCCTGGTGCTCTCCTGTGGTACTAGTCAAGAAGAAGGACGGTAGCTTGCGTTTTTGTGTGGATTATCGTCGACTTAATGACGTAACAAAGAAAGATAGTTATCCATTTCCAAGGATTGACACACACACACTGGACACATTGACAGGGATGAAGTGGTTCACAACCCTAGACTTAAAAAGCGGGTACTGGCAGGTTGAAATAGACCCGAAAGATAAGGAGAAAACGGCGTTTTCTACGGGAAAGGGTCTGTGGCAATTTAATGTAATGCCGTTCGGGTTGTGCAATGCCCCTGCAACTTTTGAAAGGTTGATGGATATGGTACTAGCTGAATTAATTGGAGACGCCTGCCTTGTCTACTTAGATGACATTGTTATAGTGGGGCGTACGTTTGAAGACCAGCTTCAAAATCTGGAACGAGTACTAGCTAAAATTCGTGCAGCCAATCTTAAATTGAGTCCGAAGAAGTGCTTATTTTTCAGACGACAAGTAAGCTTCTTAGGGCATGTTATTTCAGAAGATGGTGTGCAAACTGATCCAGAGAAAATCGTCGCTGTTAAGGATTGGCCGATCCCAAAGGATAAAACACAAGTCCGAGCGTTTCTAGGATTGTGTTCCTATTACCGACGGTTTGTGAGAAACTTTGCTGATGTTGCTAAGCCCTTGCATAAACTCACCGAGGAGAAACGACTGTTCAGCTGGGACGAAGAATGCGACATTGCCTTCCAAGAGTTAAAACGGCGTCTGTGTGATACACCTATTCTTGGTTTCCCTGACACCGAGAACAAGTTCATCGTAGACACAGACGCAAGTAATACTGGTATTGGAGGTGTATTGTCCCAGCGCAAAGAAGATCAAAAGATCGTGATAGCTTACTTCAGCAAAGCTTTATCCAAACCGGAAAGAAACTACTGTGTCACAAGAAGGGAACTATTGGCAGTAGTAAAAACTTTGCAGCATTTCAGTAAATGTCTGCTGGGGCGTAAATTTTATCTACGCACGGATCATGCTGCATTGAAATGGCTGCTACAGTTCAAAAATCCTGAGGGACAAGTGGCAAGGTGGATTGAACAGCTACAGGAGTTTGACTATGAAACTGAGCATCGCAGTGGAAAATCTCACGGTAATGCGGATGCATTGTCAAGAAGACCTTGTCCAGAAGAATGTAAACATTGTGTAAAACAAGAGTCCAAAGAAGTGGTACCCGTCAGAATGTTGAGCACGGATCTAAGTGATGAGTGGAAGGAAACCCTGCAGAAAGCGCAGACGGATGACTCAGATATTAAGGCAATCATCGAATGGATAAGGGCTGGAACTTCTAAACCTGTATGGAGTGATGTGGCTGGAATGAGCACAACAACAAAAAGCTACTGGGCACAATGGGACAGTCTGGTTATCCACGATGGAGTATTGTGCCGTAAATGGGAAAATGCTCGCGGAGATCACTGTCATCTGCAAATGGTTGTTCCAAAGGCTAAAGTATCTGAAGTGCTTAAACTCTACCATGAAGGATGTTCCGGGGGGCATATGGGGGTAAAGATAACTCTGTTGAAGATACGTGAGCGATTTTACTGGATCCATTGCAGAGATGATGTGGAAGACTGGTGCCGAAAATGCACGAGTTCGCAGCAGTGAAAGGACCCCATACACGCAGCAGAGGTGCATTAAAGATTTATAACGTGGGAGCGCCATGGGAGCGGATAGCTTTGGACATTGCGGGATCATTCCCTGCTACAGAAAATGGAAACAAGTACTTCATGGTTGTTATGGATTATTTTACTAAGTGGCCGGAAGTCTTTGCAATCCCAAACCAAGAAGCGTCGACAGTAGCCGATAAGTTAGTCCATGGGGTCTTTTGTTGTTTTGGAGTACCCTTGGAAATTCACAGCGATCAAGGGAGGAATTTTGAGTCCCAAATATTTCAGGAAACATGTCGAGTGATGGGCACTTATAAGACAAGAACCACCTCTTATCGGCCACAATCCGATGGAACAGTTGAAAGGTTCAATCAAACGTAGGAAAGATATCTAGCAAAAGTAGTGGGAAACAAGCAGACCGATTGGGACAAACACATTCAACCGTTTTTACTGTCATATCGAAGTGCAGTTCGCGAAAGTACAAGTGTCACTCCAGCTTCGGCGAACTTTGGACGAGAACTACGGTTGCCAGCAGACCTTATAACAGGTATTCCTCCCCAGTCTCCACGCAATATAACAGAGTACGCGAGTGACCTTCGCAACAAATTGAACGATGTACACGAACACGTTCGCCAATCCAGCCAACAAATGTCTGAAAAGATGAAGACTCGATATGACCGAAAATTAAACCACTTGGGCTTTAGTGAAGGATCACTGGTGTGGTTACATAACCCTGTACGCAGTAAAGGAAAGTGTCCTAAGCTGCAGGCGAAATGGGACGGGCCATATCGAATTGTGAACAGGATCAACGATGTCACGTACCGGATTAAAAAGGGGCTACTAGGCAAGTCTAAGATTGTCCATGTGGATATTGTGGATCGACTAGCGCAATATTACGGGTCTAACGATGCTCGGGACGAGCATGTCTTAGGAGGGGATAGTGTTGCGCCCGATACATAGCTCCATCTGTTGGCAGGCAGACACATTAAATATTCACCTACACCATCTGGTATCGAGTAGATGCAAACTACAAAGTACACGTATCGAATGCATAGGAGCGAACGAGATAGCAATATCTCTCTATTGGAATCGAACGTTTGAGCGCGTTCCAGTTCGTTCTCGAACGTTCCAGTAGCATCGCGGTTTTACGCGACTTACTCGATGCTCGTATAAATACAGCGGTGTATTGCGGATGTAGTCAGTCTATTCTCGGCTAAGGAAGTGATACAAGTGCGATAGTTTCGAAGTGTTATCGGTTGTGTTATAGTGTTGTGACTCTTATAGTGTTTCTATTGGAAAGTTTACCAGTGGAATTAGTGGATTAAGTTCTGTGTGTGGTAACTTTGAAATTAAAGTTATTATTTGGTAAAATCAAGCGGTTTCATAATTTATCAGTACCCGGCTCGTAACAGTAAGTATTTTGCTACAGGGTTTGATGCCTCTAGTAGGATCATACAAAAAAGCGCTAGGACCAGGGACGAGTTTCTTGCCAGTTGCCACCTAAATTCACATTATGTTAAGACTTTGCATTCAAAGTCATCCTTGTGTTTGTATTGAATAAATATATTTTTGACTTTGACTTTGTTGTCTCTTTGCCTATTTTGTATATACATACCTACTAGGTATAACGTTCTAATATTGGACCCGGACTCCAATATTATAGAACGTTCGGGAAAAGCAATCAGTTCCACTTCCACTCCTTACTGGAGTACCTACCTACTTATCTCGTGTCTGTAAAGTAATTATAGTTTCCACAGGCTTTGATACCCTGTTGTCTCGTTGCTAATTATGCACTAGTAGTTATTAAATAATCAATAAATAAATAATAATATCGAACATTTCACACAGCATCATCTGGCCCCAAAGTAAGCAGAGCTTGTGTTATGGGTACCACATGACTGATATACTACTTAAATACTATTTGTTGTAAATACATATATTTTATACATAGAAACCCCCAGACTCGAGACTAATACTTGCAGATCATACAAACATTTGACCCGCGGCGGGAATCGAATCTGACTTTAAAAATCCTGAATTCAAAATTATAATGCTCCAAAACAACAGAAGCCAGTAGCCAGTTCCACTCCTTAGAGAGTGCATAATTGCATATATCCCGTAGGTCCATCTACATATAAAGAATGTATTTCGAGCTTTTATTTTATTTACATAAGTACAATCTTCAACAATCCCTTCAAGAAATTAATTCTAAAAATCCTAAAATATGTGCTTACTGGCAATTTTGTTGTTTCGCCGGACTAGCTAAAATTTTCTAAAATATGGACGACCTTATATTACTATAAATAAAGTTCAAATTAGAGTAGGTACCCATTTTAAATCACAGTTTCAAAATAAGTTATTATTATTTGTTGTTTTATTGCAATAATTGTTATTCGATTTAATTTATTTATTGAAAATAATGTAAAGAGGTTATGATAAAAACTGCGGAAAATAACCGCAGTTTTAATCAACACCTTAACACATGATGACTAAATTGAGCTTGAACACGTCAGTTATAGGTACGTTAATTTAGGAAGTGTCACTAAAAATATCTCATCATCTAACTAATGTTATAAATGCGAAAGTAACTCTGTATGTCTGTTTATTGCGTTTTCACGCCTAACCGCTGAACCGATTTTGATGAATTTTGGTATAGAGATATATGGGGCTTTGGAGAAGGACATATATAAGATATTTTTTATGTAGGTACCACGCGTGCAAAGCTGCGGGCAGCAGCTAGTCTTCTATATAAATAAGTTGACTCAAGCTTGGGGTCGATCGCATCATGCGTTAAGTAAGATGGATTGTGTTATGTGTATAAGATAATACAAGTAGGAATAGGTACTTAAATAAATAATGCCGGACATTTCACATAGCATCATCTGGCACCAATAGTAAGCAGAGCTTATATTATGGGTACCACATGCATGACTGATTATATACTTTGTTTTTGTAAATACATAGGTACTTTATTATACATAGATGACGGCGCGATAGCGAATTTTCAACGACAAGAGTAGACAGGGGGCTGCGAATTTCACTCTAGCGGGTTGTTACGGTAGCGAGCACTAACTATCATAGTTACCTAATTAGGATTAAATTAGTGTTGATTTCAGTAGGTACTATGAATTATTATTATTCTATTGGACGCTTCATCTTTATGAGTTAGAGTAATTAGAAGAATTACACCATTTCTGTTACAAGGAGAATAATTATTTACATTTGCTTCTTCACCTGCGTCCTCGCCACGCATACCTAATGAATTCTGATGAAGGCCCTCCTGCGCTTTCATCAGAAGTGGGATTGAACAAGCTGTAAAATTAAGCCACGCTACCGGATATAACTACTTATGGAAGCGTTGCTTTCTCAAATCTTAGCTGTCCGACAAACGTCAACAGTGAGTACTACCACAGATAACATAATACTATACTGTACTACTAAATACTACTACCTACTAGGTACCATATTAACCAACAGTTACTATAGACCGTTCACCGTAAGATGTCCTTTGCCTTGAGAATTGGCTGCATTGCCTACGGTGCTGCCAATAATAAATGTGGTATTTACCCCACTTGGTACTTGATGGTTGCCGGCAACATTATCTAAACTTGTATGTACCCACCCCAGATTAAAATGTTTTACTTGCATATTTTTAAATAATATACAGTTATAAGACTAGTAAGGTTGGAAATTATGACACAATTGAAATTTTAAAATATTTATTGAATTATTTACAGTAATTATGGTCGAAAGGAACGATTCCAGACATATCACTGTCACTCGCATAAACGTAATCATAATCTGTCGTATCCGAATCTGTGCTGCTGTCATTTCCTATTTTAATTATGAATTTATCAGTAATATTATCCACGCAGTCATCGTGTTTATATTTTAATTAGTTATGTCAGTAAAATCAAATTACCCTTACCTAAGGCATTGTGTCGGAAGCTGGTATCTGTATTTTACTAACCTGTCATGGCGGCGACGCCTGATCGCACTTGATTGGGTGGAATTAGACAACAACAACAGATTGACAATCAATAGTGCCAACATCACGGCAGGGGACATCTTACAATGAAGGGTCTATAGATCCGGATGAATCTGATTCGGATATCGATGGTTGGTGTAGTAAAGTAACGGAAGCGTGCAGCTTCATGTCTCACTAAACTAGGTACCTATAATGCTAAATGATATTATATAAACTTCGGTTAAAGAGGTTTTAACCGCAAGTTTATTTAAACACGAGCTTTCTCAGGACTACTTTGACGACATCTTAAACACCAGTAACGAATCGCCAATTCGGCCAAGACCGAGAAGATTATCTGTCGCAAGAGAAAAGGAAGTGGAGACTATGTGGTATCCTGTGGTACTAGTCAAGAAGAAGGACGGTAGCTTGCTCAATGACGTAACGAAGAAAGATAGTGATCCACTACCATGGATTGGAGACACACTAGACACATTGACTGGAATGAAGTGGCTTACAACCCTAGACTTAAAAAGCGGCTTGAAATAGTCGCTAAAGGTAAGGATACCTTTAGGGTCCTTTAGGTTCCTGTAGTTCCTGTTTAGGCATTCCTGTAGAAAACTGCATTTTCTACAGGAAAGGGTCTGTGGCAATTTAATGTAATGCCGTTTGAAATGTGCTATGCCCCTGCAACTTTTGAAAGGTTGATGGAAATGGTACTAGCTGGATTAATTGGAGACATCTGCTTTGTCTACTTAGATTGTTATAGTGGGGCGTACGTTTGAAGACCAGCTTTAAAATCTAGAACGAGTACTAGCCAAAATTCGTGCAGCCAATCTTATATTGAGTCCGAATAAGTGCTAATTTTTCAGATGACAAGTAAACTTTTTAGGGCATGTTATTTCAGGAGATGATGTGCAAACTGATCCAGAGAAAATCATCGCTGTTAAGGATTGGCCGATCCCAAAGGATAAAACACAAGTCTGAGGGTTTCTAGGATTGTGTTCATATTACAGATGGTTTGCGAGAAACTTCGATGATGTGGCTAAGCCCTTGCCTAAACTCACCGAGCAGAAACGACTGTTCAGCTGGGTCGAAGAATGCGACATTGCCTTCCATGAGTTAAAACGGCGTCTGTGTGACACACCTATTCTTGGTTTCACCGAGAACAAGTTCATCGTAGACACAGATGCAAATAATACTAGTATTAGAGGCGTATTGTCCAAGCGCAAAGGCACGATCAAGAGATCGTGATAGCTTACTTCAGCAAGGCCTTATCCAAACTGGGAAGAAACAACTGTGTCACAAGAAGGAAACTATTAGCAGTAGTCAAAACTTTGCAGCATTTCAGTAAATATCTACTGGGACGCAAATTTCATCTAGGCACGGACCATGCTACATTGAAATGGCTGCTACAGCTCAAATATCCTGAAGGACAAGTGTCATTAAACAGCTACAAGAGTTTTACTATGAAACTGAGCATCACAGTGGAAATCTCACGGTAATGCAGATGCATTGTCAAGAAGACCCTTGTCTAGAAGAATGTAAGCATTGTGTAAAACAAGAGTCCAAAGAAGCACTAAGATCCGACGGTACCCGTCAGAATGTTAAGGACGGATCTTAGTGATGAGTGAATTGAAACCCTGCAAAAAGTGCAGAGAGATGACCCAGATATCAAGGCAATCATTGAATGGATAAGGGCTGGAACTTCTAAACCTGTAGAAGTGATGTGGCTGGAATGAGCAGAACAACGAAAATCCACTGGGCACAATGGGACAGTAAATGGGAAATGGGAAAAAATCGCGGGGACCACTGTCATCAGCAAATGGTTGTTCCAAAGTCTAAAGTATCTGAAGTGCTTAAACCATGAACTTATAATTTGGTAAAATCGAGCGGTTTTATTAATTTATCAATAACCGGCTCGTAACAATAGTTATAAGAAAGAAAAGCTTAGATTCTACAAGGACTTAAAGCACAGCTTACCTAGTATTAGGAACACAGTTTGCACTGAATATAGATTGAGTTAGCAGTCGTTAAAAAAAATAATATGAAAACGTAACGACTATTGCGCTTAAAAGCGGCATAGTGACAACATGAGCTTAGGTTAAACACTGGCTCGCGATATCAAAGCCAATATCAAACCGGTTACGCGCTGTGAATTAAATAAATTAAACTAAATAAATTAAATGGTGAGTACTGAGTACGCCTGCGTGAGCTTGTTCATTTGTAAATAAGTTTAATATGTTTCGGTTCATTGTTTTATGTTCTAAATAAAAGTACTTCACTTATTATTTTATCACGTCTGCTTCTTTATTTGTCACAATTCTGCCAATGTCCATGTCAGGGTTAGCTTTAGAAGGTTGTTGAAGGGTGGCTTGTTTTTTGACATTGATATGAAGGTTTGCTTATTTTAATCTATGATATTCCGAGTCCCGACTCTTCCTTCTTACCTTACTTACTTACTGATGTTTGTTTGCATTGCATTATCTTTGCACAAATACCACAACAATTATATTTTCCAGTCTGCTGCGACTTAAAAAAAAGAAAACGAACTATGTTATATGGCTAAACTTAATGTAATGGAAGATATTAGCTTCTCCCTCTTTCCAGCACTGACAAAAATTGGTTAGTCAGTCAGTCAGTTCAGCCTCAGAGGTCACTTTTTGCATTGTTTACATGTTGTTTAAAATTGTTAATCGTTATAAATTGTATTAGATAAGGTTTAAAAGGCTGTTAGCATGATAAACATGAGTGCGTTTCTTATAAATTCCTGTTTTCCAGGAAAATTTAGAGGTGTATAGCGTGTAATGCGAGCATGTGGATTTCGTTCACAAAGAAAATATGGTGGCAAACGGTTTTTTATGGCCAGATTTCCCCTGGATGAGGGGCGGTGAGTAGAACTTAAACTAATATATCAATTTATAGGCGCCTAGTAGTACCTACATCATTTTGGAACAAAATATTATTATAATAACAGTAATCTCAGTAATAGAGGGGTGCATCGAAACATTTTACAAACATCGATATTTTTTCGATGCTATAATTTTTAGGTGTAAAAATGGGTGAAGATGGCAGGCAATAATGGCAATTCGGTTGGTTCATTTCTAAAATTAGTAATTGTCTAAAATATGTTAAGTTAGTCATAGCATTTGTAAAACCTGTTCGGTTGGTACCATCTAACTAAATTAGTAACACTTAATTAAGTTAGATAAACTTAAATTAGGATAAGTTGGTAGCAGCAGAATACCAAAGGTTAATTTGACAGTTCAAAACCTAATTTTAGCTAAAATTAGTTAGGTTGGTGCCAACAGAATTGAGGCCAATGAGGACTTATCAATTGAAAAACTTAATGAATTGAAATTTGTTTGCAGAAAGCATTTTGATGATAAAGCCTTTCAAAAAAAAGAACACAGTTAAACAGCCTAGTCATGGTAAAAAGAAGCATCAAAGGTTTGAAAAGCCGCAAGAGAATGGGTCAATTTTAAAAAGTAAAAAGGTAATTTCTTATCTGATCGTATATTATTACAGGTATTATTATGATAATCAGGAAGAGGACGTACTTATATATATATTTTTAAATAAATTTGTTTGATTATTTTAATGACGTTTTATTATTGAACCCAAATCTATACTGAGCCTAGCACCTTGTTTTGTGGTGTTAAATGAAACTTCTAGAGTTTCATTTACCAACACAAAATGATAGTTAAATCAATACCACTTAGGAATTGCAACCGTGGGTAGGTCAGGTCATTCATCGATATCGATAAATTTTAAATGTTATTGCTGAACAGCCCTATTTCGTTTATGTTTGGTTGCCTATATAAGTTTATCTAATTTTTGACATTGACTTAAGGGTTAGTCTATATTAATCTATGGTGTGGTGTCTTATAGGATAGGATATTGCATTACTCTTTGATATTTTCGGGTCGGGATAATTCGAAATTTTCGTTGAAATTGGTGTTTTCATAACAACAATGAATCTAAAGTTAAATTATTGTTTTTCCTAACTACTGTATGGAGTATATTAAGATAACAAAATGTTAGTTCACGAGCGTTTTTGCCAGTGGCTGGGGCACTTGAAACTGTCTCGCGTGCTGTTGTTGGTAACTGTGATTTTGTTTATGGTGCCTCTTTTTACACACTACTATTTGTCCAAGGTAAGAATATAAGAATCAAATTCTGATAAGTAGCTAGTTTATTGGCTTTTCCGTCTAGCGAAATACTAACATCAGTACTAAGCATTGGCCTTCGGTGTTTACTTATTATTTATTACCTAACAGTGATCCACCCCGGCTTTCCACGGTTGCACGGGTTACATTATCGCTATTTTCGTTAATATCTCTATTAAAAAAAATATAGCCTACTTAACTCGCTGATTAGCCTGATATGTGAGGGATTTTTTATATTGGTTATTGATTTTATAAAATATTTATTTTCTCTTGATTGTCTACAAAATATTTAACACAACTTACTATTGATGTAGGTATTGAGACTTGTACTCACCAATAAGTACTAGGTCCCTAATTATTCTTATTTGAAGTCTTATTCTTATTATTTGTCAATAAGTAGGTACTTAAGCCAATGTACCAAAGTAAGCTCAGTCAAAGTTACAACAGTTACAGTTTGGGCATTACATTATGTTAAAGTCAATTTCAATCCGCAAATATAGAGTTCCTATTGGTAGCTGCGGTTGGAGAACGGACAGGTTTCAATTTCAATTGATTAAAACTGAAGCTGCAACAACAGTACTTACATAGAAAAGCTATGTAATGTTCCACCTGTCCCCATCTAAAGAAAATTTTCAACTTTGTCCTTATCTCACCAAGTTAGGTCCATCCATTCATTACACATGTTTTATAGGAACATGTTTTCAAGGAAAGATTATGGGAGTAGCTTTGCTTTCTGCGCTGTAGATTGTGGATTCTATTTACTTGTGCAAAGAACATTGATGTTTGTTCTGTGTCTGAATGTTATAAAGTATAATAAGTAACTGTATCAGTCATCCGGTTCCCCTAGTACAAGCTATGCTTAGTTTGGGGCTAGATGGTGTTGTCTGCATTGTCTACCAATAGGTGTTATTTATAAATACATTTATACACAGCCTAGATGTTTATTATAATTTCAGTATGAAACAATGGCATCTACTCTTGGATCAAGTCCAATGAGACACACTCTGGAGGCTCTAGGAGATGCTTCAACTATGACTGCTGCAGATCTTAAAATAAGGATAGAAGAAATGTTAAGGATCAAGGTTGATACATTAACTTTATACTAGACTACCAATCCATAAGCACCTTGCTAATCCACTCACAACACTGTTTGAAATAACTAGAAATAACACAATAAGTAGAAGAAGAATTAATATATAATATAAGTATGTTATGCACTCATTTATATGTTTTGTAACAATTTCTTGATAAATCTTTTAGCTAACTTGGAATTTCAAACTTTTGTGCCCATATTGACAAATTATTGAATAGATGTTTAAATGCTTAGGACTTTTTTGCCAATCTATTCCTAATGGCTTAGACACAATGCAGACGCATGTACCACAACTCCTGTCTTCAATTGAAAAGCCATGCAATTTTTACAAATTAACCTATTTAGTAAATTCATAGAGGTAGAGCATAGCATTATATAGGTAAATATAATGTGCAAGCTGAATTAAATAAATGTTTTTTATTTATACAAATCACGAACTATTTGCCCTAAGCCTAATGGCACAGAGTAACAATAAGCTGAGACTGGTCCTTTGTGGCATACCACACAGACCTCCTTCCACCTACCTTGTTTCTTAGCTACTTTGTGTGTTAGTTGTAACTCATGTCTTTTATTTTTCTTTTAGTGTTAGTAGTTAAGTTTAGTATTAAATTTTGTACCTTATTTTGTGTCTGTGTAATGTTATGTCAAATTAAGATTTTATCTATCTATTTATATAAATGTTTTCGTTGAGTCCATCTTCTGTGCTTATGTTAATAAATATTCTGTGATTTTAGTGGGAGGGAGTTTATGGGTTATAAAGCTAATTGCTTTATCTGTACAGGCATCAGTATCGACAGAGCTGCGAGAGCTAGAGGCGAGACGCGGGCGACTTCAGCGCGAGGCGGCTTCGGCTAGTTCCCGCGCGGACAGTGCCAAGGCAGAACACGCTCGTGCCGCGGGCGAACTACAGAGACTACGCGTTTCCGCCGACCAAGCACGCATTGCCCAGCTCGAAGCCATTCGCCGCGACTCGCCAGAACTCGCACCACCCATCCCTATCCTACCTTCCAAACCACCACACAATTTACCTGAAATCAACCCAAGTTCAGTGCCTAATTGCCGCATGTTCTCTTGCTTTGATCATTCCCGATGCTCTCTAACATCAGGCTTTCCGGTCTACCTTTACGACCCCGATGTCTACGCGCCGTTAGCAGACGCAGAAGTTGATGGCTTCTTGAAAACAACTCTTCGTCAAACTTTTGGCTACAATCCACATTTGACGCAAAACCCGAATGAAGCGTGCGTTTACCTCGTCATTGTTGGTGAGGCTTTTCCATTGGAAAAAAGCGCTTCGTAAGTCAATATTTTATCCTACTTGCAACATTCGTTTTTTTATTAGTCCACTGTATATTTTGGCTTTAAACTATCTTGTCAATTTTGATCAAGTTTTGATGTTACAGGTCAGTGACAGAATTATACAAATTATATCTAAATGAAACGGCTCTGAAAAACTTGCCTTACTGGGGAGGTGACGGACGTAACCATTTACTATTGAATCTCGCGCGAAGAGAACTATCTGTCGGCTCCGGCGACGCTTTTAGAGGAGCGTCAACCGGAAGAGCCATGATAGCTCAGTCTACATTCACACATGATCAGTTTCGGCCCGGATTTGACATTGTGACTCCACCAGCATTGGGCCCACCCGGCGGCGATGTATGGGCTGATTGCGGACTAATGTCACCCGCTAGGCGGCAATACTTGCTCAGGTAATTTACGTTTCCGATTGGTTGTCTATTGACGCTTGTAGATAAGAATTCATAAGCAACATTTAGTTTTCAGGGCTCACAACCACCGTTGAACGGAACTGAAAAAAAGAATAATAATGAACTAATCGGACATCTGCAGAAGATGGTGAAACTAGCTCCCGAAGCCGACTCATTCCTGCTGCAGTTTGAATGCGACCCGCCCGTTGAAAGACGAGCTGTATTACCCGCAGGAGATTGGGCGCTCTGTGGCACCGATAGGTCGAGGAAAGCAGTTCTCCACTCGTCGACTTTCGCGCTCATTCTCGCGCCAGCTGACGCCGCTTACACGAGCACAGCCCTAGTTCAAGCGAGATTATATGAAGCTTTACGTTCCGGTGCTATACCGGTTCTCCTCGGTGGAGACAGGCTAAGGCTACCATTCGACGAGGTCCTGGATTGGCGTCGCGCGGCTCTGGCATTACCCACAGCGCGCGTAACCGAACTACACTTCTTGCTGCGTGCGCTCGGTGATCCTGATTTACTAACATTAAGGAGGCAAGGTCGCGTGCTATGGGAACGGTACCTTAGCTCCGTGCAAGCCTCTGTAGACTCAATTTTAGCTGCACTGAGGCAAAGATTACTAATCCCGCCTCGCCCCGCGCCCTCCATTCCCGCTCCCGCTGCCTTCGACGACTCGTACACTCCGCCGCGATTAGAACCACCGGCCGTTGACGCGGAGCCCGAAGAGACACTAGGACCATTAGAGGCGCCGTACAATAGTCCGTCTTACCGTCGCAACTATTCAGTGGGCTTGATTCATGGATACGAAGCGTGGAACGAATGGGGAGAACCCTTTGCTCTGTTCCCCCAGTTACCTTGGGACCCGCCGGTGACGTCAGAGGCTCGGTTTATGGGTTCTGCGGCTGGGTTCAGGCCGGTGGGCGCGGGTGCTGGTGGGTCGGGCAGGGAGTTCAGTGAGGCACTTGGAGGCGACAGGCCGAGGGAGCAGTTCACTGTTGTTATACTGAGTTATGAAAGAGAGGCGGTGCTGGCCGCTGCTATCGCTAGGCTACGAAGCCTGCCGTATTTAAATAAGGTAGGTTCATTGTTATTTTTCACCCGTATTTACTGTTATAAGATAACTTATATCATAAAAAAATGCCTTTGTATATAAATAATATACATAGTAGGTGAAGTCTTCGTGAAATACTTTCATCATGTCTTGTAAATATGAATTACAGAAAACCTCTTGTAAGGTTGATAATAAAATTTACAAAATCAAGTGACACAAGTAAATTTATATCTTTTAAATCCATCATCAAGTCATTAAATAAATAAAGTTTAATTTGTCTTAACATCGATACTGTGACTATTAAAACAGTCATTTGTAAAGCATGACTGGGTTGCGATTATGTAATTCTGATACTAACAGGTTTCAGTTACTATTCATGAACTGGTATTAGTTAAGAGCACTGCGCCGGCGCGCCGAACGAGCAAGCATATGAACGAATAAGATTTTTCAGCTGATTAACAAATGTAAACAGTCAAGCGTAAGGTATAGAGCTCCGCAGGTAAAAGCTGCTACGAATATCAACGTGAGCTACTTTCGTCTTTTGAAGCATATGGGGAACAGACAGATTCCCTCAAAACGAATCTGACGACAGAGACAGTTCGTAGTCTACAACAAACATGGGCATCAGTGGCCTTCCTACAATAATGATTGTAGGAAGGTCTTCAAGTTCGTTTCAAGGGAATCTGTCTTATAATCTTTATTGTAGGAAGGCCACTGATGCCCATGTTTGTTGTAAAAGGCGATCTGTCTCTATCTTCAGATTAATTTGAGGGAATCTGTCTACAATCTTTATTGTAGGAAGGCCACTGATGCCCATGTTTGTTGTAGAAGACAGATGGATTGACGCTGCACCTGCATGATTGTGTAATGAATTTATTTGCAGGTGATAGTGGTTTGGAACGGTCCAACACCTCCGTCGTCGATGCCGTCGTGGCCTGAGTCAGGCGCGCCCGTAGCAGTGATCCGCGCGACTCGCAACTCTCTCAATAACCGCTTCCTACCATACCACCTCATCGACACCGAGGCCGTACTCTGCGTCGACGACGACGCTCATCTCAGGCACGACGAAATCGTCTTTGCGTTTAGGTAAATATTAACCACTCATCTTTTTACGTTAAAGATCCTGGTTACTCCGTGCAATGTCAATGTGTAATATATTTTTAACTGACTTCAAAAAAAGGAAGTTTTCAATTCGGCTGTTTTTTTTTAATGTTTGTTACCTCATAACTTTGTCATTTATGAACTGATTTGAAAAATTTTTTTTTGTGAAATGTGAAATTGGTCCCATTTCATCAAAATCGTCCAATTTGTATAAATTAAGCCGGTTTTCTTTTTAGTTTATAAAACGTAATTATAATTAGTTTCTAGAATTCGTTAGTAAAAGGATCACCATAATTACTAATAAAACCATTAATAACTTGAGAAAAATAAATAATATTATAAGAGCGCATGGTTTGCTTCCCAAGACGACCAAAAATAATCGACATTTAGCTCAAACGCCATACAAACAAATACGGCCTTACGTATAAACGTCTCTGAACTTCTGTCAAAAGTTAATCACTGTTTAAAATAGTGCCATCCCCTTTTATAAGATAGTGACAAATTGTGACATAACGAATCTTAGGCAGTGTTTAGTTAAGAGGCGTTTATAAGTAAAGAGTAATAGTTTAAATTGAAACGCGAAACAAAACTCTGCGAGAGAGCAAAGCAAAACACCAATCGTAACCAATTCGTTTATATTTTTTAGGGTGTGGCGTGAACATCGGGATCGGATCGTGGGATTCCCCGGCCGATATCACGCCTGGGACGTCAACTTCAACAACGGATTCCTCTACAATTCTAATTACAGGTAATTATTAGCCGTGGAGAAGACAGAATACGAAAGAGAAGCGAGCAGCATCAAAAACAACCAAGCTCCATAAATCGTTGGGTAAGCGAACTGATGTAAACGGAAGGCTAATTAAACGAAGTGCTTGTCGTTTTGTAGCGCGACGGGCTCCTGATTTACTGAGGTCTCCGAAGTGCAAGACAAATGCTGGTTTTATCTTCCGGGTGTGGATATTTACCTTTGTTATATATATGCTATTTATCTTAGTATGTGCTCTGTGGTGAGGTTAGGTATATGTATTCGTCGGGTCTATTATAAAAAATCTCATAACTTGTTCCCAGCTGTGAACTGAGCATGGTTTTGACTGGCGCAGCCTTCGTGCATCGTTACTATCTGTGGGCGTATTGGCGCACTCTTCCTGCCGCTATCCGCGACTACGTGGACGAGTTTATGAACTGCGAGGATATCGCTATGAACTTTCTCGTGGCTCACATCACTAGGAGACCGCCTGTCAAGGTACACACATCCCTATGTACACCAGTAACTCGGCACAGATTCGCGTAGCCAAGAAGTAAACATATTTCAGTGAGATTGGCATAAGACATAGGTACAATATACCGATTAAGAAAAAAAATTTAAGTAGGTTTCTGCCATTTAACCAACACTGGTGTGTTTAAAGCGCAAGAGACAACTTTTTTACGTGTCAATATGAAGGATATAAGTAACTGATTTACACGACGTATTATATAAATATTGTATAGGTATTATATAGTACTATCCCGTTGCTATATCCCGTCGTCGAGCGTCGAAATGAATGAACATTCATTAATTCCATTCATGAATTAACATTCAGTCCGGCGCTGGACGACGCAACATGTCTGCAGAGAGAAGTTGGTACTAATTAGATAGCGTTGAATTGGTTTATGACCTTAACATTAGTAGTCCTTAATCTTACTGACTTCAGAAGCCTTCACTGTGCGTGGTCATATGCGCAGGGCCAATTTATTTATTATTATTAAATCATTATTGTAGGTAACATCGAGATGGACATTCAGGTGTCCCGGCTGCCCAGTCACGCTATCGTCGGATGAAACGCATTTCCACGAGAGGCACAAGTGCATACAGTTCTTCTCTCAGGTGAGTCGCAAACGCTTCTGATCTTATCGTGTCAGTACTTATTACGAACCAGTGTGGTGAAAGAATTAAAGTGCGCCTCAGACACTCCATTTGGCACACTTCGAATTTGAGAGTACCGGTATTTTTCGAACAGAAAAAGCCACGTGCACGATTGGATTCGAACCTACGATTTTAGAAATGTAAGGCACTACCACTAGACCAGTGGTCTCATTACAGATGATCAGTTTCGTTACTAACTTACATTTGATCGCTATTATGATGCTGAGAAGCTTCTGAATATCTGAATGTTACGCAACATATTTGGATGAAATACGAAGTAGATACAGATCTGGGGGTATAGACAAAGAAAGATCTAATTGTATACATTGAAAGCAGCATTCTCGCTTGTCACATGACTTACCACAAGCTAGTGTCATATCAAAAAATAAATAAATAATAAATAAATATTGGTGGACAATGCACACAACACCATCTAGCCCTTCATGATTTATAACACCTGACATAGAACAAACACCTATGTTCATAACACAAATGTTTATCCTGGGAGGGAATTGAACCCTCACTCTACATCGCAGAAGATAGAGCTACTACCAACTGAGCTGACAAGCCGGTCATCTGTCGATATATTATTGATTAATATTTATAAAACGCTGCAGGTAATGGGCTACACACCTCTTCTGACGACGCAGTACCGAGCGGACTCGGTGCTCTTCAAAACGCGAATACCCCACGACAAGCAGAAATGCTTCAAATTTATATGAACATTAAATCGGGTGAAATAATTAGTTTTCTGTTTCACCGCGCTGTGCCGTGTTCTCGAAGGATCTCATTCGTTCTTAACCTTGAAAGTACCGAAGTCGCGATATCGTGACAATAGAAAAACTATTGTGTTTAAAAAGTGATTTTCTACAGATTAATAAGTTTTTAAATGACTACGCAACTTAAGTACATTTTATGTAAAAAGTTCATAACTTTTATAAAACAGCGTACATGTTTATAATTGAATAATAGGCAAAATGAAATGTTATATGACAAGTGAAAATCAAACAAGCATCAATAAAATTAAAACAACCCTGACACAAAAAAAGACATAGACAAATATTTATTTGATTCTAAGTACACAACACACAAAATACAAGACTAGGCTCATGGTACTAATAATACAAATATGCTTACAAGTATGCTACAGCAACAAATTGATGCATGATGGTTACTGATTTCGCAGTAGACGCTATTCAAATCAAACATCAATATATAACCTATACATTGAGACCATTCCAATAAGTCTAAACACGACAACTCTAGGTACTGTAAGTTGGTGCGGAGATATCCTGCAGATTCTAGGAGATGCTGCAGCATTATGTTAAGGTTGCGGCTAATGTTCCCGCAATATCATTGAAGTAACAGGATAGTAAATTCCTTATCGATCAAATCTATGGAAGTAGCTCACATTCTTTCATCAACTGGAAAAGAGCTGAGGTTCTTCAAATAAATAAAAAATATTGCTGGACAATGCACACAACACAATCTAGCCCCAAACTAAGCATAGCTTGTATTATGGTGACTAGATGACTGATAGAATACTTATATATTATTAAATACATACTTATGATACTTTATAACACCCAGACACAGAACAAACACCTATGTTTTTCACACAAATGTTTATCCTGGGAGGGAATCGAATCCTCAACCTACAGCACAGAAGGCAGAGCTACTACCAACTGAGCTGACAGGCCAGTCAAATGGCTGAACAGATTTTATTGAATCATAGCTAACTAGCTAAAAACACTCTCAATCTAGTCACCTTTCAAACAATTATACTAATTCAAAATCGGTTCATTTGTTAAACGAATGAACAATTATTAGATGCCACAGATACACATGATAAAATTTAACATCCCTATATTTGCTTCGGGAGTTAATACGAGATTGGCATGAACTATATATTAATACGTGAAGCAAAAACTTTGTACCCCTTTTTACGATAATTGCGCGTAGGGAGGAGTATGAAATTTCGCACACTTATAGTTTATATAGAGAAAGAGTGCAGAATTCTGATATTTTTTTAAATTATGCATAAAAAATACATTAATTATGAATTAATTATGGTCGAATTTCGACCAGTGGGCGACCACTAGTACTTTAAAATATCTAGGTAATCTATAAGAATCAAATAGTACGATCAACAGAACGAAATACCTATTGTTAAAATTATATTGATTATTTAGTCGAAATTGCATTTATTTACTGTATACATTTTAAACTATAGCTCGTATGGATTGTATGACAGTGATGCTGGTTTTGTGTTTCGCCGGACCAATCATACGTTTGCACCAAAGTCTGAAGTAGCGTAACATTTGTAAATGACATTCCTAGATGGTACAATATTGACGTGTAATTTGGTGATGAATAAAACTATAGAAAATCCTTGAAAAATAAATTTTCAATTTGAAAAAAAAAAATTACCTTTTTTTTGACGTGATAACGTCTTATAAATCGATGCACGCTGGCTGCACGGAAGAAAGTGTCACGTTTCTGCCTGAGCCGAGCGTGCAGGAAAGAGCGCGGAACAAGCGATAGAGAGGCACGATCGGCCTAAGCGCTCTATCTCTCTTCCACTCCATCGGCCGATGCGTCCGTGTAGAAGAGAGACAGCGGCAGCAGACAACCTACACGTGAACTGTTTTGTCTTATGACGATTATCACGTAAAATTATCGTCCGTAAACCGACTTTACAGACAACCCTATTTTATTTTTAAATGTTAAAAATGTTACCTTAATTTCGACTTTAGTGTAATCAAAATAAAGGTAGCACGAAATGTTAGCTAGTTCGACTAAACAACAGATAAGAATAAAACCAGTGTTAGTAAAATAATGTGCCTTCAATATCGAGTCGAGACGGCCGAGCACGTGTTGCCCTGACCGTCTAAATAATTACACCCTAAAGATTACTCTTAGTTTCTTTTGTAAATATACCTATAATATTTTGTAATGTGTAAGATTTTTTTTTAATTTAATTAAATACTCGTAACATGGATCTTAGTGAATTGAACTCTTTAAACTCATTTATCAGCCATCCTTATACACGAAATCGAATATTTTGTTATTAAAAACTTCGTATACCAATTTCAGTGATGAGACTTTAAAGAGGTTCTATTTATTTAATTTTGATGTTTAACCTTTTTGGAACAGTACAGAGAATGTTGATTGAATTCATAGATTAAACTAAAGAGGTTATATACTGCGTTTAAAAAACCATTGTTATTTACTGCTCTTTACTGTATCTATAAAGAGTAGATACTTTGTAAATATTTTACAGGTTGATAGACAGAAGGCAGCAAAATATGTAATTAGATTTTACGTACAGTTTACATACACTTAGCTACTAACCTAGTCTGCATTATAAGACTGATTTGATTTGTTAGGTACTATTTGATTTGTTCTATTCAAAAATAGAAGTCATTTCCAAATCAGTCTCAGGGAATAATAAAAGCATTGTATTTTTAAATAAAATTGCACTTATGTCGACAAAAAATTTTTTGAACGGAAAAAAAATCAAAATAGTTTTTTTTATAATAGTAAAGAAATAGATACTTTGTATGTATTCAATATTTTGCTTCCAATTTCCACTTTTTTGTTTTTAATGTTATTGTTATTCTGTAATTTAGATAACAAATATTCAATTAAAATATTCAACTACAAAATGTTTAATCATCATGTCCTAAATGTCAAATTTAGGACATGATGATTAAACATTTTTAAAATTCCTTATTTGGTTTTTTTTTCTGATAAAAATCGCGATTCGAACGCGGTCAAAATGCTACAATGTCATTTGCCCAAAGAGACGTCCTAAACAGCAATATTCAGGGCTCTTCTTCGTACTTTTCATGTGCCAGATAAAATAAAAAAAACAACGTTTTAGGCCTAGCACGCACTAGCGAATCAATCCGCGTAGATGGGTCCTTCTAAAGCATGTAATTTGCAGCACGTTTTTTTTTGCTAATGCGTGCGCCTACGTCTTGATTCCATGTTCCACTAATAACGCGAAAAAATTCGCCGCATAATACCGAATTACCGGTAATCCGAACGGCTGAACGGAAATCGGATCGGATGAAATTGGTACGTACATAAATTGCGTCTTGTGTACGGACATAGGCTACTTTTTATGAATCACGCGTGCGTAGCCGCAGATAGCAGCTAGTATACTATACAATAATAAGTTGTCTGCTCCATGAATCCATTCTCCATTGTTTTTCACAAAGAACAATCAAACTCCTAAATATTAACGACATAGAAGATTGTATAATTTTATTAGTTATATACATTTTATAGTTAGGTAGAAATAAACATTGTAACAAGTACCTAATATAGCCTGAATATATTAAATGTTTTTCTTGTATCTGGTTGTTTTTATCTATTATACATAAGTCTAGTAAATAATATTAAACGCGGTAGAAAACTGATATTACAACCGCAACCTCGATGACTCTTGCTACTGTTTGTTGATATCGTTACCACAAGTGCGAGTACCTACCTACCGTTATATTACGAGTCTTGGTGTAAATATGAAAGAAGTATTTACTTGAACGTAGATTTTAGATCATATGATACTTAAATAAATAATAATGAATAAAAAAACATGTGTGCAATTCACACGTGGTAGAAGAAGAAGTGAAACCTTCAACAATAGAGTTTATAAAGATTCCTATCTCATTTTCTCCCACGTTAAATCTTATGAATTTATGTGTCTGTCTCTTTTTACTATCGCTTTTTCGTTTCATCGACTTTCACATCACAACGATGCTAAAGAAGTTTCCACTGCAACAAGAATATATACCTACTTAATTAAAACACCAAAAACCCGACTGCCAAAAGACTTAATTATTCTTAATTAAATTTAAACATATAACATACATATATTTTTGATACCCTATTCGATAGGATTGGTTAATGTTTTTTTATTAACGTAGGTACCTATTACTATTTCGCGCCAAAAATCCGACAAAAATGTTTTTTTTTTCACACACTTGGGTAGGTCACTTTGGTTTTTAACCCCTCCGCTATGAAAACCATCCAGCCGTTTGGAAGATACGAGATCCTACTATAATAATATTATAAACGCGAAAGTTTGTATGTATGTTTGTTACTCTTTCACGCAAAAACTACTGAATGGATTTTAATGAAACTTTACAATAATATAGCTTATACACCAGAATAACACATATGCTATAATTTCTAAAGATATTGTGTGAATTGGCCAAAATGTAACGATAAGTGTCAAATAAGTAGGATAAAAATCTGTCATCTGCGAGCTATTCTGGCGTGTGCTGCAAAAACAGTTAGAATTACACGAAGTAGGTACTAAGCCTGCGCAGACAAAGTCGCGGGCACCAGCTAGTAATAAATAAATTTACAAATAGATATACATACTTACAAGATACGCGCTATAAACCCCTTCCCTAGCAGTCGGGTAATAATGATGGACAATGCACACAACACCAACTTGCCTCAAACTAAGCATAGCTTGCTGTTATGCTTAGTGTGCTTAGAGTCTTAGACCAACCAAGTTGAAAAACCAGTCGCAATCACATTCTTTAATGGTTCCTTAAGTCGCTTGTTAGTATAGGTTTTACAAAGAAAATAGCGGAACCTCTTACCTACGATCTTACTAATAAACGCACAGAAATTCAAAGGTTCTCTACATACAATTTCCTCGTGTATTTTGTTCTTGTTTGTTTACTTAGCTATGTATTAACTTATGTACAATTAATATTCAAGAAGTTGGCGAAAGCTGCCACTTCTTTCAGGCGGACCTTCTGCTATGATTCCATCCACATAGTAGGAATGTAGGTACTCGTAGGTATTCTATCACACTACATCTGCTTATGTATCCATACGACGACCTTTGTGGCGCAGTGGGCTAAGGTCAGGCTGAGACGCAGAAAGTTGCAGATTCGAGTCCTGCCGCGGGACAAATGTTTGTATGATCTGCAAGTAGGTATTTGTCTCGGGTCTGGGTGTTTCTATGTATAATATGTATGTATTTACAAAAAAAAAGTAAAAGTAGTATACCTATCAGTCATGTTGGTAGGTAGCCATAACACAAGCTCTGCTTACTTTGGGGCCAGATGATGGTGTGTGAAATGTCCGAGATTATTTATTATTTTATTTATTATACATAAATAATAAAAGTCCCAGTCCCAAAAAAAAAGTTAAAACAAAAGTACCATCAGCTACTTTATTATAAATACAATAATTACGATGTTTGGGATACTAGGATGTTTGTACACGATCACTTCGTAACATTTTCATACCTACTTAGATAGATACCTAATGAACTGGGGGGTTTACTCTTGTTAATCGATAAACGATATATCGGGACAAAATCGTGGAAACCCCTACTCTTACCTACATCGTTTGACTCGTTTTGAGCGATGGAACGACCAACATTATTTTTGACTATCAATGTCGTAATCCTTCACAACTGACGATTTAATAGTTTGAAATTGCTAACGAAACAACTGTCAATTCGACGTACCTACATTAAACGACTTTATCGTTTCGATACATCGAAATCGGTTCGCAGAGTAGACACCCTGTACTGAAACATGGAATAATTTATACGCTCAATCCCAAAACAAAACTACAATGTTTGTATGAAAATAACAATACATACGGCATCGAAGTCGCAGTGCGCCATGCACTTTTAAGGCCTCGTTCGCAATAACGAACTAATCCGTGCGGTTCAAACCGCGTTAACCTGTGGTCTATTCTGAAGTAGGTAGGTATATCGTTTTCAATTGCGGGTTTTTACGCTAGTGACGCAATGTACGTTAAGCCTTAATAATATATTATCGTATGGCTAAATCGGATCAAATCAAATGAATAAAACAAAACTGGTTCAATTATTTTTATTTCATTTCATTCACACTTACAAAATACGTTAAGTATATTAAGTATTTTGATTCATAGTCAGAAAGATCCAAGTAGGTATAATTAATGAACACTTTAATAGAAGGTCGTCAGGTAAATACTTATAAATTATGGTGTAGGTAAGAAACTACTTATTGATAAATTATGTGATTGTTTATAAAAATTAGAGTGTAGGTATAGGTACCTATAAGTGTATAGGTATATATTCAAGCAATGGAAAGTATAAACAACGAAGATATTTTAAATTTTGTTTCTACAAGAACACTGCAGATAATAAATTATTAATAATCAATTATTTACTTTGCAAACGAATGGTTAAATAAATTGTAAATACCTAGGTCGAGTTAATATATAAACAAGTACATTTTTCTGCGTAGAAAACGGGTCTGAATTCACTGAGTAAAATTATTGATACATTTTGATTATTACTTATATGAATTTAGTTAAAAAATAGAAAACTTCAAAAAGAATTTCACTTAATCTAACTTATCAAAGTATTTGATCAATAATTACTGTAAGGACAGCTAAATAAGTAGGTAATATGAATATTATCGATAAAAAAATAAGAGAAATTGGGTGGGTATTCTTTAAAACCCTCCTTATCTCATATTAAAGTACTTACGCTAGATAAAATCTCGAATATCGTCGAAAAAATCTTAATTTTACGTTACCTAGTGATTATCCTAGAGACAATTCTATCCATGAGATGAAGACTTGAAAAGTGCGTTCGGATAGCTTACGAGTTTATTATAAATTATATTCACAAAATAGATACCTATGTTTTAATCATTTAGGCAACTTTGTAACAATGCACCTAAACTTTTAATTTTGTACCTACCTTAGTGGGAACTGTACCCGCAACCTCTCACTTCTCAACTGAGCACTCGCTCGCCGCGCCGGACCACCAAATTTTCGAAATTTTATTTTACTATTAAGTATGAATTTTACAAACGTGCTAACAAATTACGTGAGTATTAAGTAGTTATAATGGACTAAATTATTTAGTATACAAAAGTCATTTAACAATTACAAACTATCTTACGGATGAGTATATTGTAATTTTATACTTGTTCAATAATTTTTGTTCACAATATAAGGTATTTAAGTAATGTTCCCAAAGTTTTTTATAAATTGTTTTTGATAGGCACTTCCGGCTTCCCACAGGTTTTTAATGACAGTAAACTAATAGGGAAACAGTATCTTTACTCCAAAACAAACTAAACATTAAAAAAGTATTAAAAGTTAGAACATGCTCTATTTTACATAATCTAAATACAATGGTACAATTGATTGCATATATAATTATGCCAAGCACTTTAAAAACTTGTAATTATTTTAAATAAATAAGTAGGTAGGTACTCCATAACTCTTTGAATAGGTAAATACCTACCTATGTTTTTAGTTGTTGAATTGCTTCGTATTTATTTTCAATCAATGAAGGGCTAGCGCGTATTGTGGAATAGCACGCACTAGCGAAAAAACACATTGAAATAACTTACTTCAGAATATCGCGTTAAAAACCGCACGGATTAATTCGCTAGTGGATGCTAGGCCTTAAGTGATTTCTGGTTTCCTATTAGTTTAGTTAGAAGGTGATAGGCACTATTGCTGTATCCTGTGTTCACAAGTAGTGGTGGGTGACCGTGGCGACTGTGGTGAGCCTCGAAGGAGGCTCGGGCGGGCGGAGCCGCCAGTCGCGCTCTCAGGCGAGGTCATCGACCTTGCCGCCGTCCAATCGCTTTAGCTGTGGAGAAATTTCAGTTTTACAAAATTGGTTAAAACAAATCCTTTGAGCACACTACAAAGAGTAGCAAGTAGCTATGACTACAACGTACTTTATGTTAACTATTCAAACAAGTAGGTAGGTAATTAATATCTAATACCTATCTAGGATTATGTCCCAAGAAGGGATGAATAAATAAATAATTGTTTCTATGTATAATATGTATGTATTTACAAAAAAAATAGTATGTAAGTTGTATCAGGCTCCAAAGTAAGCTTACTTTGGGGCCTTACCTGGCCCCAAAGTAAGCTTGGTGTTAAATGTCCGGCATTATTTATTTATTTTATTTTTATTTATTATAACCCCGGAAAGGAGTGAATAGGTACTGAAATGACGGATGATAGAGGAGAGTGAGTAAACTAATACTTACTTGACTAACTTTGAATTCTGCAGTTAAAATAATGATGAACTGTTTGTTTTGTACTTGATATGCTAGGTACTAATAACTATGCCTTCTTTCTCCTACAAAAACAATGTGCTACCAACAATTACGAATCAATATGCTTACGCCTTGTTCAACTGTCCAAGCAGTGGGTGCTAGACGTCCAGTACGCTTGTAAGAAATTAAAAAGTTATAACGTTTCTACTTATTTCTAAAACACATGCTTAGCTTAGATCTACATACCAATAACCTTCAGCGTTGTGTAAACATCCAACGGAAAGTGATGTGTAAATTGCAAGTGTAAATGTCCTCAATAAAATGTCTGTATACTATCTATTTCAGTTTTTATTGAGTATGCTAGAACCTACTAAAACGCATTGAACTACATATGTACCTAGCACTAAGGTTACTTATTCTTAACATGCCACTAGTTATTTCGAACTAGTGTGGTGAAAGGATTAAAGTGCGCCTTAGAGGTTCCTTTCGAGCACTTGGCGCATGTCTTGGAACTCTTTAAGTTCTAGAACATGCCGGTTTTCTCACAATACTTTTCATCAGTGCTTGAGAGTACCTACTGGTATAACTGGTTTTCAAACAGAAAAATCCTTTAGTGCACGACCGAATTTGAATTCACGACCTTAGGATCGGAAGGCGCTACTACCACTAGACTACCAGTGTTCCAAGGTAACATAAAATAGTTATCCCGAAGAAGCCTATTCTTCTGAATAAAAACTGTAAATAATATGTTTATTTACTGCTTACTAAATATATTGTGCCTTATGCTCGCACTAATGTTAGCGATTATGTGTTGCATTCTCTAAAACCAAATTGTCATTCTCAATTTATAACTAACTTACCAAGTTACGTGTCAAAATCTGGACTGCATTTCCTCAAAGCTTTATTACACTTATTTATGCCTGCCGCGCTCTGCGAATTATTCCACGGTGAATATTTTCACGCTTAGTCTCACGCACTAGCGCTAAAAACCGCGTTACACATTCCAGAATAGTGCGATATAACCCGAGCGGATTATCTCGCTAGTGCGTGCTAGGCTTAACGGTTTAAGAGCGTGTATTCAACTGTTTTTCATTAGGTACGTTAGTCTAATAAAGCTCGTTTGGGAAATCCAATGTGGTATAAGTCCAGTACAAAGCGTTGTATACGTGAATAGCGTGTAAACGGCACAGTTACCTATTCTAGACTCTCGTTACCTCCTTCTCGTCTCCGGCGACGCTGCGGTATCTCGGCGGAGTGCGCTCGGAAGGCGGCGCGGAGAATACGTGCGTGTACAGTAGAGCTGCGGCCACGCCACCAGCCACTGGTCCGGCCCAGTAGATCTGACAAAACAAACATTCATCTAGAATTCTTCGTCATCGCGTCACTGGTCATTTTGAACCAGTGTGAAAGGATTAAAGTGCGTAAAGACTCCTATTGTGTACTTGTACAATTAATATCCGGGTTAATATCCGGGTTTCCTGACGATGTTTTCTTTTAACTAGTAAAAAACACTCATGGTACCTACCCTAAGCAAAATATTTCACGGCGTCTGGTAAAAATGTGGCGTGCGTGACTCAAGAGCAAGCTCCTATCTGGCCAAGTGGCCCAGTGCATTAGCATTGCCATTCAACGTGACAATGCCGCCAGTCGTGGGAGCGATGCTTTCTGGCAGTGATCTAGATCAGTTGAGCTATCTATAGATCGTTTTGAGCGGATAGCTCAACTGTTTCATATGTATTCTATTTTATATATTAGTTCAACTAATATTTCTAAAACTAAAAAAAAGTCAATAGGTTTAATAATTACTAATTATAATAAGTGATGCTATGTATTTTAAATATTTCGCCTTCAACTTTCTCGCTTCACATTGTTTTTAAAGTTATTGTTATTTCAGTAATTTATCTATGAAATAAGGTCTAAAATCATAATTTTCTCGAAAATTGACATGGTTTTAACTTGCAGCTTACACTTATAGCACCTATTATTGAAGTGAAAACGGATTATTCCCATTTGTCCCCATGCTTTGTCCCCTTAGGGGTACAGATGGGCCAAAAAAGTTCGATCTGTCCCCCCGTAGCAAAGAGGGGGACAGATCGAACTTTTATTCATTGAAAAAGTTCTATCTGTCCCCCCGTCAATTAGAAGGGGGACAGACAGAACTATTTATTCTTGCCTGTCCTGTAAAGCTATTCACATTCCAGTCTGCTTATGTTATACAATGGCAAAATTCAATATAATGTCAAGCCACCAGTTACCGTCACTACTATAGCTAATTTAACTTTCGCGGAGTCCACCTTCTGTACTTGTACTAATATGCCAGATCTGAGAAAATTTCATGAAGTACATGGCCGGCTTCTTCGTAAGCAGGTACATTGTATTTTCGATCTTGTTTTATTAATGTTACGAACTAAAATTGCAGATACAACCTAATTTTAAATAATGACTCCAAAGCAAATTACCTAACTCATAATAACTCATTATTTACTTGAAAACAATCAGAGCTTCTTTTAAGGTTTTTTTTGTTAGATTGGTAAGTAAGATAGTTTAACTAATATTTTTTTGGTAAGGAATAATATGCCTACGTTATTCCGCTGTCTGCAGATTGTAAATTAATAAAGTAAGGTCAAAAATACAATGTAGTTGCTTACAAAGAAGCCGGCCATGTACATCCTGGAATTTTCTCAGCTCTGGTACAGAATCCTTAGTACAAGTACAACAATTACGTTTTAAAAACTAAAAAGCTAACAGACTTCATTAAATATGAAAAAAATACAACCGAATCGAGAACCTTCTCCTTTTTCTGAAGTCGTCTGAATGCAAAATCCTCGTGTAGGTATATGATCGAGAGATGTCAGTTCAGAGCGTACTCCTAGTATATGCTGAGTTTAGTACCTGCTTGGCTGCACAGAGTGGGTCTAGTTGAGCTTATTGCCTACATATAGGTAGTACTTATAGGTACATATAGGTAGTTTTTGGCCCATCTGCCCCCCTGAGGGGACAAAGCAGGGGAGAGATGGGAATAATCCGTGAAAACTTCTTTTAGCGCGGTACGCATATTTTTAGATAAGGTAAAACCTCTGGATTCGCGACACCGTTACCGTCTGGAGACGCAGTCGGCTGCCAGGCTCGCCCCATTTGATTATAAACCTTAATTCACATGTTTACAGTCTACTTTAGTATGGTGAAGTTTACTGAGTTAGGTTCTTTGATATAGACGCAGCCGGCTGCCGCGCTCGCTCCATTTGATTATAAACCTTAATTCACATATTATCTACATTCTGAACAAAAAATATTGCATCATCTGTGTTCGTTCAGTATTTGATTGGCAGTCGCTAACGCGCCAAAATAAGTTTTCACTTCAGTCGGCACTCCCGGAGTGAAACCCCATTTTAAAAAAAATCCTTATTTGATGTTTTTCTGATAAAAAATCGCAATTTGAGCAATGTTACAATGTACCTACTGTGTAGGTAATATAAATTTAGATTTGAGTTGCCACTCAGGTATAAGTAGGTATTTAGATAGGGAGTTAGGCAGGCACCTACTACAGCATCCTACCTAGGTTATCTCACGTTCTTGTTCTTTTTGCCGTTTATCCTTTTAAATCAATTCACTTGTTCACACTTACCCAATGATTGGCCCATTCGTTGACAACCAGAGCAGAGCCGAATGATCTAGCAGGGTTCATCGCAGAGCCGGTGTAGTCTACAGCTAACAGGTGACCCAGAGTCACAGTCAGGCCAATAGCAAGGGGAGCGGTCGCCTTACTGTCGGGTTTGTTTGGGTCACACACCTGTTAACGAAAATAAGCCTTTAGAATTTCACTGTCGTCATCTCTCTTGCCAAAAACAACCCACAATACTTGTATTTCGCATACTCCAACAAAATCCCTAACCTCGGTTTGTTCTACAGAGCGGGAACCTTTCTTATAACAGCGAATTTGCTACTCGCCCTTAGATGGCGTTATTGGTTTATTTTTTAATGTTACATTTCTGAAAACTAATTCGTTCTATTTTGATAAGATTTTATTCGGTCAAGTGTAGTGCAAGTTAATTGTTTACGCACCTCAGATACTTGTGATAAGATACTAAACTGTCTTACAACAACGTGACTTCTGCACAAATACGGGTAGTAGAGTAGGTAAACAGTGTAGAGTGGCACTCGATCTCACATGATTTCGTATTCCTGCACTGCAGGCTAAACAGTGCAGAGTGGCACTCGATCTCACATGATTTCGTATTCCTGCACTGCAGGCAAGCCAATAAAACAATGCAAATGTTTGTAAGCTTATGAGTACAGTAAGTGACCATGTTTGTAAGGTACTTAGAACGTCGAAGTCGTGTTTTTTAGCTAAGGTTCAGACGATATTAGGGCATGAATTTACGCTTTGAAGCGTAGCTTAGCATAAGATTACATCTCTGACAAAGCCTTAAAGTATTAAAAAAAGTACCGTAAAGATTATTATATTTAGGTACTAACTGGGTATCTAAATAAGTATTGATTATGTTAATACTCGGCCATTTCGTTTTGCGAGCGAAATATTAAGTTCCGTCACGCGATGTTACTTCACAATCTGTTATTGTTGTCTTGAAAAGCTTTCGCGATTTTTTTCAGAAGTCTACCAATTCTACCATTATGACTCTATCTTTGTGGGTAGCACTATTGAGTACGGTATTGGGTAGGCTTGTCCACATGTCCAATATGAAGTACCTACCTATGTGGATGAAATCTTCTTCAACAGATGAACTAAGCCCAATGATGATGATATGGATGGTACTATTGGGCTACTGGCTATTATCACCATACTTAATAGTTCGTATCTGCGTGGTTTGTAGGCCTTATTTCCACGTAAGTATATTGAATCTAAAGTGGACCGATATTCAACACTAGCTCCATGTGTACCTACCGTATTTTTCTTACTCATAATGAATTTTTTGTTCTTGTTTTGTTTTTATTGTACAACTTGTTTAGTTGAGTTCTTTTATTATTAGCGCACGCTGTGGTGTCCTTTAATTAGTAGTACGCATAGACACTAAGGCCTAAAGCCCACTGTTAATTATTATGCGGCTATTTTTTTCGCGCCATTGGCCTCAATTCTGTTGGCACCAACCTAACTAATTTTAGCTAAAATTAGGTTTAGACTGTCAAATGAAACTTTGGTATTCTGCTGTTACCAACTTATCCTAATTTCATTTTATCTAATTTAATTAGGCGTTCCCTATTTAGTTAGATGGTACCAACCGAATAGGTTTTACAAATGCTATGACTAACTAAAATATTTTTTAGACAATCCTAATTTTAGAAATGAACCAACCGAATTGCCACCATTATGTGGAACATGGATCACTATCGCAAGCACTAGCGGAAAAAACAGGGTTCAAAATGACATACTTCAGAATAGACTTAGATTAGCGTGGTTTAATTCAATTGATGCACAATTAGGCCTAAAGCCCTTTTTAAAAATTTAGTATTTACACAATTTAGTATATGTGACTACTGTTGTCCTACATATCTATAAAATATAAAGGAGAAGTCCATTCACTGACTCACTCACTCATAAATAAATAAATGTTTTTTACCATAAATAACCAATCTACGAGTGTTTTTGAACATATACCTATACCACAGAATTCAGAAAGCTATACCACTCGGTCACATGCGATAGTCTGAGATACCGAGCACCTATCTACGGATTTACTAAAACAACAATTGGACGTTGGAATTCACCATGGGTAAGTAAACTGTGTAAAACCCACAGTTAAGATACATTTACAACGGTATGTGTGGAGTGCGAGTGCCACATAAACTGTTTAAGGACACCGGCGTATATTTACCAGAATGACATTGAATAATTACGTACTGACGTGCCTGATTAAGTTAAATTCATGGGCTCAACAATTTATTATAATTAGCGGAATAATGAATGCAAGAGGTATTTATGAAATTTTATTTAGTATGAGACTTTTACCATTAGAATTTCAATATTTTTCAATGTAATATAATAAGGTTGTATATAGTATTTAATGCGCATTGATGGTCTGACTTTAATCCCTTGGGTCATGGGTAGTCATTGGTATGGTACGCTACTTGCGTCGATTCGTCGACACCCTTGCCGGATCCTATCTGATGGGGCTACTGTTAGGGCTGATGTGGTGACTGCCGAGAACCTCAAAAGGCGTAAATATACCAGTCTCGATACGATAGGGCCTACATATTTAAGCCTTTTGGAGTCGAGACCCTGGGCCCGTAGGGAACAGGAGCCCATCGCGTTTTCATTATTTCAGGGCGTCTGGTAGAAACGACACGTGACCCAAGACCTGGCTCGGATCTGGATGCTAATACACTGCATTGCCATTCAACGTGGCAGTGTCTCGGGGACGCTGCCTTCTGGCAGCAATCTTGATTAGTTGTGCTATCTATAGATCGCTTTAAACGGTCCTTAAAGAGCTTAACGGTTTCAATGTATTTATGTATTTTATAACTCGTATTAATACATACTTATTATTCTGTAAGTGTCTATAAATAAATGTTATTCAATGCCCTGATGGTTTTATAAATCTAAAAGCTTTTATAAAAAGTCCCATAAACGAACAAACCTACCCATTTCCGCCAAAATTACATCATAAAATATTTGATTTGAAAGATAGTAGATTGCACGGATTGTTTTTACATCGACTTCCGCTAATAACTCCTTGTCACGGAACATTTTTCAATTATTAAGTAGTTGTACTAACATACCTACCTACATATTTAAATTGTACCTACTTCTTAGCAAATCGTCATTAAATAGGTAGGTAAATAGTTAGAAATCCGCTATTACATTGCTTGCTACAATGTAATTAAATAAGAGGTAGCAGTCTTCTTAATTGAAAGACAAATAAACACATAGATGTGTCAACACCTACTGTTGTTACACCTGATTTTACAAGCAATTGCACTGTAGCATGTGTAATCAATAGCGTATAATAAAACTTCCCAAGATTCCTCTTTCGGCCTAGCAAGCTAGCGTATTAATCTGCGGAGTTTAAACCAAGCTATTCGCTGAAGTCTATTCTTATGTAGGTATGTAATCCCGCGCGTTCAACGCGGTTTTTATTCACTAGTGCATCACCTACGTTTGATTCCATGTCTCGCAAAATAGCGCGAAAACAATCGCCGCGGATCAATCCGCAACGCGCGTTAATCCAAATGGGGATCAATAAAGTATGTTCTTCGTAATTTTTACTATAAAAGCTGTAAGGTAAAGCAAACTTACGCCGCAGATGACGAAGATGAGCACAAATCCAAGGAAGAACTCGATCCCGAATCCTTGCAGTGCGGTGACGTCATCTCCCAGTCCAGTCGCCCCCAGGTTCTTAGCTGCTCGGTCAGGGGTCAGTGCTTTGAGAAGACCAGAGCCGGCGGCCGCGCCTGCGCACTGAGCGATGACATAAAGCACCGCTCGGCATGGCTTTACCAAACCGGCTGCTGCTAATCCTGCTGTAACTGCTGGATTCACGTGACCACCTGATACGTGACCTATCGCCTGTTAAAGAAACATTTGTCTAATTATAAGTAGCTATGTAGTAAGATGTAACGAGGGACTCGGCGATAACCGAATAATGATCGACGGCGATAACTGAAAATGAAAACCATGGACTTTATCAGTTATACTGTCTAAAGGGTATTAAGTAACGAAACACGTGGATGCGTAATTTAGCGCCATGGAGATAAGCTAGCTCACCACACAATAGATAGCGCTTATCTTCAATGTTTTCTAATGTGGGTAAAATGGGCAAATATGTACCTAACTGCTGCTGCTTAGGGCAATTAAAAACTTTTTAACCTGCAAAAGAGGAAGACTATATCGATTGAATCGAATTTAAATCAGACCGTCCGATAAAAGCAGAAGAAACTCTGGCAAACTGAATTCTATATCGCCGAGCCCTCGCAAGCTTAAGTAAATAAATATTGGTGGACAATGCACATAACACCATCTAGCCCCAAACTAAGCATAACATGTATTATATTGACTAGTTTGCTGATAGAATACTTATAATATTTTTAAATACATACATAAAATAATTTATATTACACAGACACTGAACAAACAATAATGTTCTTCACACATTTGTGTGTCCTTGAAGGGAATCAAACCCTCAACCTACAGCGCAGAAGGCAGAGCAACTACCAACTAAGCTGACAGGGTCGCTGAACTCACCATCAAGTTTTGCTCCCTTCAGAAACCCTATTAGCAGAACAGAGGTAGGTACTTTAAGGATTTCTCGGCCACGGTTTCTCATTGATGAGGGAGTATGCAACCAGTAAAAATAATTAAGGTGCAGGATAGCAGTTTTATTCCTCTAATTTGAGTTTAATGTAATACCAGACCAGCGACCTGCCCCGAAGCGATAACGAAGTTCATATTTAGGGATAAGGATTCATATCATGATATTGTTCGATTCTACCAGTGTTTTAATTGTTTACTTTATCGGTTATATTCGGTTGGCACCAACCTAACTAATTTTAGCTAAAATTAGGTTTAGACTGTCAAATTAAACATTGTTATTCCGCTGTTACCAACTTATCCTAATTTAAATTTATCAAATTTAATTAAGTGTTCCTTATTTAGTTAGATGGTACCAACCGAATAGGTTTTACAAATGATATGACTATTTAAAATATATTTTAGACATTCCTAAATTTAGAAATGAACCAACCGAATTGCCACCATTGTGACTTAACTATAATATTTAGAGCCTCGAGGGCTGTTTTGTGAGTAATAATGTGTAGGTACTATACACTTGTATAACATGATTTTATGTATCATCTCTAGTTTCCGTAGCGCACGCCAAATAAACTATACTAATATTATAAAGAGGAAAGATTTGATGGTTTGTTTGTATTGCATAAGCTCCGAAACTACAGGACCGATTTGAAAAATTATTTTACCATTGGAAAGCTACACTATCCCCGGGTGACATAGGCTACTTTTTATCCCGGGAAAATTGGTTTGTCCGGGGAAAAATCTTCAAATCAGGCAAAGCTGCGCGCGGACAGCTAGTTCTTATTAAAAATAATCTTATCAAACTAGTGTATTGTCATCAGTCCTCGATAAATCTACAAAGTTTGAATGAAAAAGTAGGTCAAAATAATAAAAAAAAAGCGTGTAATTAACTTTTATAGGCAAATTTTTACCCTGGGTTACATTATTGCAATTTTCGTAGAGTTATTTCACTACATAGTATAAAACAAAGTCGCTTCCCGCTGTCTGTCTGTCCCGATGAATACTTAGATCTTTAAAACTACGCAACTGATTTCGATGCGGTTTTTTTAATAGGTAGAGTGATTAAAGAGGATGGTTTATATTTATAATACATGCATAATATGGTAGAGAAACACTAATAATTTTAGAGCTTTCTAATGTGATGTCGTAAATAAACACATTTTTTGCGCTTACATTGCAAACGATGGCTGAACTTTACGGGTTAGATCAAAATAATGTACTACAGTATTGTACCCGTGCGAAGCCGGGGCGGGTCGCTAGTTCAGAATATAATATAGCCCATGTTGTTCGCTGATAATGTAGAGTTTTATAAATAATAGATTTTTTTAAATCGGTTAAGTAGTTAAATTTATCCATTACAAACAAACATCAAAAACTTTTCTCTTTATAATACTAGTTTGTAAAATGGAACGGTACTTACGGAGACGATGGCGAAGACACACAGGCCGAAAGCCAGCGCGATGAGCACTACGCTTGCTGGCGAGGCTCCGATCCCGATGGTGATGCAAGCACCGCAGCCGAACAGGTTCAGTAGGAGGTTACCTAGAAACCATAATGATTTGTGTCTATCTACACTTCATTGTCTCCTAATAGAGAAAAGATAACATAACATGTTGTTATATTAATGTATGTTAACATGCGCCAGTTTTTTTCTGGCGCTCTACTCTAAAATCTAAAATTCGAATGTGTACTTACTTGATTATCGTTCCTTTACGAACAAGCCTGTATCTAGGTTTTCGATGTAGTTTAGAGGTGATAGCGAAGAGTAATTTACAATTTATCTAAGTACTAGCTGTTTCCCGCTATTTCGTCCGTAAACACCCATCAATATAACATGTTTATTTTGAAATTGTTTCCTGATGGCAAATTTATATAACTTGCATTATTGTTTTTGAAAAATAGTAGCCTATATACTCGTACATTCCCGGTATGAATACCCGGTATTGTGTATTATAATTACAGGTGTAATTGTAAGTGGTGATTTTTATGCGTTTTTAGACATCCGTGTAGCGCAAGAACTGGCCACCGGAAGGCTTGAGCTTTCCCTAAGCAAGCTCCGAAAAAGAAAGCCAATTTCGGAATCCTAGTATACCTTATAATATTATTATGGAAGTATAGATCTAATAGCTGACAAATCTTAGTACAATCAATGCGTGAACGGAGTCGTGCCATGACAAGTTACACGACATACATAAACACAATTTTTTATTGAAGTGGACGCGCCTATAAGAAAAGGAAACCTAAACGTACCCACCTTGAATTTTTCCTAGCATTACCAAGGTAACCACTAGGTATCCTATTTGTCTTCCGTCTGACACTAATGGACTCACCGATGAACTCCGCGAGGAGTGCCTTGCTAATGCCGGCCGCGCCTCCAGCCAACTCGTCCAAACCCAACTTGTTCCCTAGTTCGCCCATGGTTCTGCAACAAAAATACAATAATTAAGATACAACTCAAATCAATTATATAATAAATACAATTAAATTTAAATTCCGATCAAAGTTCGTCAAAATTTTAGATCACGATGAAATTGAAATTTTTTTTTTTTTTATTAACTAATTTATTTTGAAACGAAGGCCGAGTGAATTGGAACATTGTAAGCACCTATTTATTAAAGCTGAGCTTATTTTTTTTTAGTAAAACTTATTTCAAAACAATCAAGAACTTGTGTTATTGGATTGAGGTTGTATCTTGTGTTATTGTGTCTTGAGTCTTGGGTCTTCTTGTCCCGGCGCTCTTACACTTTTAATTTTTTAAGTAAAAATAAGACTTAGTTCTAAGTCCCCAAAACTGTAACTAAAGTACTCGATTTATTACTAGGTGGGTGAACCTAGCTGTTGCAAGCCAATAGGTACTTAATTTAATATTAATTTATGAGCGTTTACCTTCGACTAAGCACGCTACCTGACTAAAAAACATCGTCAACGGGATAAATTAATAATGTCAACTTGAGGTAGGTACTCTTTACGCAAATGATTACTCATTGTTTGTTTCATTGTATTTATAATAATACCTATTTGACGACAACATTTAAATGTATTGTCATACCACTATTAAAGGGTGCATATACCTAATTATGAAAAACATCATGCGAAAACAGGCATGTCGTAGAATTGAAAAGTTCGAGTCATGTGCCTAGTGCACGACAGAAGTCTCTGAGGCGCACTTTAATCCTTTTACCACATCCGGTTCGAAATACACGATAAGAAGATGTCCTAACTATGTTTTTTATACAGTCTACAGTCTATCTACAGGCAATCGGCATCGGTACCACAAAAATAAATTGCCAGTGCCTAAAACCTATCTGAGAGGTGTCACCGCGCTGCCCATCAAAACTAAATTAGAGGCTTTCGTTACACATTGGTGGGTTACTAGATCTGATAACATTCTGTTACTCAATTTACATAGATAATCACCAAATTATCTCTCTACAATTCCTATTCGTAGTTACAATGAAACAAAATTATCCCGTCGCGCATCGATATTATGAGGTGAAGGTGAAATACTAGAACACATTTGAATATTGCGTCAATCTTTAAAAGTTTTCTTTGCGTGCTAGATATATACTATGGGTTCGTCTATCTCACGATGTCCTGTGTGTTGATATTTAGTGACATGATATATCATTTAAAATCCAAAAATTCACCAAATTTCTTAAATTAAACACGCGCCGGCCGAGTGCCGTCGTGTTGCTGTCGTCGCCTTCGTAATAAGAAATCGGAATGAACCCTTCATTTTGATAAAGTGACCCGTCCACTTGTGTGACGCCGCGCCGGACGCGTATGATAGTAATTAGCAGGGCGGAAGGTTCATGGTTCGATTGCCACCGGTCGAATGTGGCAATTAGTGGGAAATTGGGAAAGTGGGCATCCGGACATAAAACTGCTGCTATTACTGCTTTTATCCATGGACCATAACTGCATCCCGTCGTCAGTAGTCAACGATTTTAATATTCCTGCCACTAAATGCTTTGTACTTTTTAGACATTCAAGAGCAAAAGCGTAAAAATGTTCAAGTGGATATATAAACTGCCGTATTTTATGGAGTCATCGTTTTATTCGCTGTTTTCAACTTGTGCATAATGTGTTCTACATAATATATAAAGTACTATGCACGCACACTACTTTAGGGCCTACGAGGGCATCCTCACAAGGCCTGGTTCGCCATGACCGATTGCAACTTCGCCTTAACTTACTGGATACATAAAAAGCGTTTTACACTTGACATTACGTACATAAATGTAAGTAGATACGTGTATGAAACAGTAAAGTGCAAAGGTAACTTCCTTTCTTAACACCTAGGGAGGTTCGTGTTTTTTGACGGAATTTAGTTCGTCAATTATTATAAATATTTACGGGTATTTATCGCGTTTATTTACCTATTTTTCCCGACGTTTCGACAGGTTTACACTCTGTCGTGGTCACGGGATGACTCTAGTCGTCGGGAAAAATAGGTAAATAAACGCGATAAATACCCGTTATTTGTAATAATGTGTTCTGATCGAGTAAGTTTAAAAAACTTTAGTTCGTCAAGTTTACTTTTGGCCACCTTATCTAATAGGTACCTTTAAACAAGCAATTCTTGCATAAATATATATATAGGTATATATATATATATATGTATAAAATCTGAATCTCGGGAACGGCCCCAACGATTTTCATAAAATTTAGTTTGCAGGGGGTTTCGTGGGCGATAAATCGATCTAGCTAGGTTTCACTTTTAGAAAATGTCTTTTTATTTGTGTTTTATACCGAGCAAAGCTCGGTCATCCAGGAACTTGTTTTTAAAAAGGTAGGTAGGGCGCTGAATGCAAAATCGTATTCTTTGAACTAACAAACTTAAATTATACAATACATACAATATATTTAAATTTAAAACGATCTATAGATAGCTCAACTGATCCAGATCACTGCCCGATCGCAGCGTTCCCAAAACATTGACGGCATATCCACGTGGAATTGCAATGCTAATACGCTGGCCCAGATAGGATCCAGCTAGGTACCTCATTAGTTACATCGATTTCCTTATATATAGAAGAAGACAATAGCAAGCAAATATTGGGACTTAAATGGGATTGGGCAGGACACGTGACGTGGTGATGATAGATGAAGTAGGTTGCCAACCAGTGGTAATCCAGAGAAGATTATGTAGAAGGAACGTACGTCGCGTCGCCGGTAAAATGGCTCGACGGTATAAAGTCTCAGGTCGTAGATTGGATTGACACAAGACCGAGGCGGATATCACAAAATAAGTGAGGCCTCTGATCAGCAGTGGGAAAGAATAAATCGGTGATGCCTGTCGCCTTATGCACGAAATGATGGACGTTGGTAAGTAAGAAATAAGACTCCATGTTTACTCTTGATTTAGTAGAGTTTGAACACCGACGACGTGTTAATATTTTTAGATAGCAAACGGCTAGTTGATAGTGTCGTCTAACTATATACCTATAGGTACACAAAGATGTTTCTAAGGAAATTAGATAAAATTGACGACCTCTGTGACGCAGTGGGCCATAGCCCGGCTGAGATGCAGAAGGTTGCGGGTTCGATTCTCCTCGTGGGACGAATGTGTGTATGATCTGCAAGTATTTGTCGTTGGTTTGGGTGTTTCTATGTATAATATATAACAAAACACAAAAAAGTATATTAGTAGTAAATATCAGTCATGTGGTACCCATAATTCAAGTTCTGCTTATTTTGGGGCCAGATGCTGTGTGAAATGTCCGGCATTATTTATTTATTTATTAAAGTAGATAATAGAATTGAAAATTATTTATTGCGCACAACAAATGCATTGGACTGTTATAAGAAATCATGTTTAGTTAGATGGTAGAACAATGGGCGGTCCTATCGCTAGATAGCGATCTCTGCTAGACAACCTTGGGATGTATAAAAATCAATATAGCTGAATATGGAAGTACATATATAACACTGTTTTTTATAACTTTTAAGTAAGTTAAAAAAAATGCTTGGGCATTGGTCTGTCCATCTGAAACGATTCCTGAAAAACCTCATTTACATTGGGACGAGCCTATTTGTAAAAAAATTCAACAAGAGCTTTTGGATTCAGTGACTTCACAAGCGGAACGGGCTCGCCTCATTGCCTCTGGAGCACGGGAATCTGGTTTTTGGCTGCATGTTCTGCCTTCAGCAAACATAGGCACGCTAATGGATGATAATACATTTTCTTTGGCAGTAAGTCTCCGTGTAGGAGCCACTACCAATGAACCTCACCAGTGTCATTGCGGCATCATGGTTGACAGACAAGATCACCACGGACTCTCATGCCGCCTGCAGCGCAGGTCGTCAAGCTCGCCACGCCAGTCTTAATGACATCATCCGTAGGGCACTCGCCACCGTGAACGTGCCGGCAATCCTAGAGCCGAACGGTATCGCACGTGACGATGGTAAGAGGCCTGACGGCATGATATTAATTCCCTGGAGTCGTGGTAAACCTCTGGTGTGGGATGCGACTTGTGTGGACACTCTGGCAGCATCTCACGTATCGTCTACGTCTAAGACCGTGGGTGCCGCTGCTGCTGCGGCAGAAGACCTCAAGAGGCGGAAATAATATCCATTGGCAATGGTTATATATTTCTGCTTTTTGGGGTAGAAACTTTAGGCCCGTGGGGACCTGAGGCGTGGCTCCTATTCAGAGAGTTATCAAAGAGACTGGTGGACAAGACCAATGATCAAAGGGCTGGTGCTTACCTCGGACAAAGGTTTAGTATGGCTATTCAACGAGATAACGTTGCCAGCCTTTTGGGCACTCTACCTGCGGTCAGTGAGCTTAACTGTATTTTTTATCTATAAGTAGGTAATTGTATATTTATTTGATATATATCTGTTTCTGTAAAGAAATAATAATAATAATAATAACGTATGTAATATGTAAGTAACTTATTCATGTTTTATATATATACGTACTTTATGTTATTAAATAAATGATAATTGTATAGTAAGTTAATAAGTTGTTTTTGTGTCGACACTGCTTGACACTGAGTCAGGTTATGAGGTAGGTACCTAAACCTTCTTAACGTGTTACTAGTTATTTCAAATCAGTGTGGTGAAAGGATTAAAGTTCCTCGGCTACTTTCATGTACTTTGCACATGTTTTCGAACTACATATATAATAAAATATCTTATTTCAAAATATACCTATTTGGTAGAGCCTGACAAAATACTGAAAGCAGCCTGACAAAAGCTTTATCAATTAATACATTAATTATTATTAATGATTAATACTAAAATGTAATAATCTATCTAATACTTATCAAAAGCTTTACAATGGAGGATATTATCAAAAACTATGTAAATTTTCGTTTGACGTCACAACTACCTCCACTAGGATAATATATTGTGTACAGAAAGTAGATGATTCCGATTTTCAATGTTGAAGCTCTACCATAATGTTGTAAATGTTATCATTGGTAAGTATGGTAAAGTTTTAACGTACTTATCTATAATAATAAATCTTAACTCTAAATTTAGGTATATCTCTTATAGACCTAATTGAACACATTGAAACAAGGCTTGGTCCAGTTAAAACTATTTACAAAACCACGAGCTTCCTACACTTTTGATAATAGACTACTTACACGGATAATATCTGGGATTTCATATTTTTACATCGTTGACCGAAAATGATCTTTATCACCTAAGTATCAGGACAATTACCAACCGACGTGATTATAGTCAGGTAGATGGTAAAAACAGACATTGGTGAATGTCAGAGATATTACTGATAAAATGTTAATGTACGCATGTTTCTATCCACCTGTAACCCCCGACGGGATTAAATTCTATGTTATCAATAACGAAATTCAATGCATTTAAATCCGAGAGTGTATTTTTGAAGTGACAACTTCTTATAGGACCCTCCAATAATATGGGAAATAGTTTCGTTACGTAACGCGTTACGGCGCCAGTCTGTCTGGCTTCCCTTTCTCTCACGCATACGGCAGCGGTAGGCAGGCTCCTCCTCTCTCACTCTAAACCACAGCGCCACTACTTAGATCCACCCCACTAGTTAGATTAGTTTAAGTTATCACTTCTTTCGGGGGTCCCGAGACGCACACGTTTTTTTATATAAATAAGTAATATCTGTAAGCTACAATAATTACAATCTAAGACTGTTCTTGATTTGTCTTTAGAAATAATTGATATCAAAATTTTGTACCTAATTGGGTAGCCTGTTTTATTTCGTACAAAATGTTAATTTACTATGACTTCTGGATTAACCAGGTTTTTTTATTGTAAATATAGAAATCTAGAGTGTCCTGTGGGCTGATTACGAGACATTGAAAGTTTCTCAACGAGGTGAACACTTCGATCGATCGAGATGCATACACAACGTCAGTGATTATGTGCAAGTAATTCGATCGGCAACATGAAATTTAATTGTAATCGAGAGGTTCTTATCCATACGGGTATGAATAATATAACTTGTAATCCGCTTACTGCGATTTTAAGTATGCCTACATAAAAACATTGGTACCTAGGTACGTACTTATCGTAATATTCCTGAGAAACCGTTCATGAGTAGAGTAACAAGTTTGTCTGGAGTTGATTTTGGCAAAAACCTGCATATTAACCGTTCAAGGCTGTTGCTTATGCGCATTAATAAGTTCCTTGCTTCGAGAGTTCGAAGACTTTCGCACCTTTTGTAGAAGTCAAAATAGGTACCTACGCAACATAAGGACAGACCCTTATACACAAGTATAAGTAACTCATTTATGTTGTTTATATCTGGTGCTATCATTTATGTTGTTTATATCTGGTGCTATCATTTATGTTGTTTATATCTGGTGCTATCATTTATGTTGTTTATATCTGGTGCTATCTTTATTCTTGCGAATAGTATTTATCGTCATGCTTGTCAAATACATGATTATAAAATAACAGTTATATTATATCACTAGCTACATACTCGTATTATTCTGAATCACAAAGGTTTTCGGCAGTAAGGTTAATAAAAAAATATATTAATGGACAATGCACACAACACCATCTAGACCATAGAGGCATAGATTATTTTATGGTGACCATGATGGTTGATATAATTCTTATATATTTTTTAATACATACTTTAGATACTTTATAAACACCCATAAACACCTATGTTCATCACATAAATGTTTGTCCTGGGAAGGAATCAAACCTTCAACCTACAGCCCAAACGGCAGAGCTCCAACTGAATTGGGATGCCAGTAAAGTAAGTAAAAAGGTACCTAAGTAATATAATAACCGTTTACCGTTAACCGTTTTGCGGTTTTATTTTGTCGATGAAGGCACCGACACTCTTTCGATTAATCTAGAGAATCTTCTTAGAGAATCTTCTTCGAGCGGCAACGAGCAGACCGCGGATCAAACTCACCCTGAGTACGCTCTTTGCCGCTCGCGTTTACGATTCGCACTCAGTGCGCACTCGAGCGTACCGTAGATCGAATTCACCATGAAGAAGATTCTCTAGATTAATTGAAAGAGAGTCGGTACCTCCATCAAGGGTGAGTAAACCCGTGTTTATCAAAATGCGTAAAATTATTTGAATGTCAAGGTCAAAAGATACTTTATTCAATACAATCACAAGGATCACTTTGAAACGTCTTACATACTAGGTGAATTTAGGTGCCAATTCACCTTAACCCAAACCCGAGAAGAATTAGCAAGAAACTCGTCTTAGTCTTAGCGCTGTTTAACATGATCCATCTTATAACTACCTTAACTACGAAATACACATACAAGAGAGTTTATACATTTCAAGCGTGTTGGTTAACTGTCTGAGGGCAGAGGGACATGAGGCCATGCATTCTTATCAATAATATAGTCATTCATTCATATTAAAATAAGCTTTCTTCTTATATTATAATGCATGATGAAGCTAATTATATCAACTTTATGTTTGATCTATCACACTTTGAATCTATGACTCAAGCCCAGCACTCAAGATAAAAACTACCTTTAAATCAGTTTGAGATCTTATCAGTTTATCACAACGGAATTTGGATGTTATTTATAATCATTTGACAAAGTACCCCGCCTATTGACTTTATTAAATTTTGAAGATAAAATGTTGACGTCATTTTGTGTAAAGAAAGTCCACGATTGTGTTTTCTCAACACGATTTATGATTATTTATTGCTGTGTGTCAAGCTTCCGTCTTGCGTAAGCAGATAATTAACATGGTAGTTGTGTTCTATCATTGAATTTACAAGGTGAGTTCAGAGTTAGTATTCCGTGGCCAAAGGTCCTTAGGGATGAATCGTCTTCCGACGTAGCCTTCATCTTCCATATGAGTTTGTTGTAAGACTTTATAGGGCTGGCCTTATCGACCTTAGTCTTTTTGCCTGCGAACACTTTGCATAACAGTCTGCATCTATCGATTTAAATAACAAATTTATAACTTTATTATAATCACCTACAAAAACCCCAAGTGATGTAGAAAGAAAGAATTTACGGTTTTCGGATTATTTCCTTTACTTGTCCTGTGAGACCTTGCTTCTTGCCAAATTTCATGACTCAAGGTCAGCTGGAAGTACCCTATAGGTTTTGATTAACTGGCGAGTTCGAAACATGCGGTTTAAATCAATAAATAAATAAATAATAATGCCGGACATTTCACGCAGCATCATCTGGCCCCAAAGTAAGCAGAGCTTGTGTTATATGGGTACCACATGACTGATATACTACTTACATACAGTTTTTTTTGTAAGTACCTGCATATTATACATAGTAACACCCAGACCCGAGAAAAATACTTGTAGATCATACTAACATTTGTCAAACAAACACATGCGCCACAGAGGTCGTCAATGACCTTGATAAGTCCGTATTTTTTGATTGCGTTGACTTAGAAGCTTAATTTTATATTACAGCTTACAGCTAAAGCTCGTACAGCTTTTCTACAGCTTCAAGGGACTGTAGGCCTGTATTTTAATTTGACCTTGAATCCTACACGCGTTAGAAAAATAGTCGACATACGGACGGATAGACAATGATGTGATTCTATAAGGTTTCTTTTTTCCTTTTGAAGTACGGAACCATAAAAATACCTACCTACGAGTAAGTAGGTCCGTGACGCGCGCCACCGGACACAAAAAGTACAAAGGAAGTACTTAATCACGGTTGCTCTGATTAATCTACTCTGCGTTCGATAATTAATTATGTACATCCTCGGAAAGGCATTACAAAAACAGGATAAAAAATTCAATGAATAAAACAATTACGTAAATTATTTGAATTGTTGTTGTACTCGTATGCTTGGAAAGATGAAGGAAATACTAGAAACGGAGATGCAGGTGGCAGTCGCGTCATTCTTATTCGTCGAAACGCATTGACTATATTCTGAGATCATAAATAATTGAGGAAATAACAATAAACATAATTATATAGAGTACTGGTTGTGATAAGGTAGGTACTGGTGTGATAAAAGGAATAACGAACGACCTGTACGTATTAGATCTATTTTGGAAGCATTAAGGAAAATAACAAGCCATAATTACAAAACTATTTGAAATCGTAAGTATGTTGGTACTTTGACTACCTATTTCCACAAGGTTCCTTCTAGGGAGCCAAGCGCACCATGTGACCGGTTGGGTAATGTTTACCCAATTTGCTAGATTTAACCGAGAGGAGATTCTCAAATCGGTAGTTTTTTTTGTTATCTCAACTGTCATTAATGAACGGACATGAAAAAAACATTTTTCACGTGATAAATTATAAATTTTATCAAAATCGGATCAAAATAGCTTAAAAAAATTTTAAAGTTTTACTTTTCAGTGACTTTTCACTCGTGTTTACGGATTTCGAAAAATGATAAATACCAAAAAGCGTAATATCAAAACTTTTTTTACTGACTTCAAAAAAAGGAGGAGGTTCTCAATTTGGTTTTATTTTTTAGATTCAAATTTCGTTCAATGAAGTCGGTTTTCTTTGTAGTTTTTAAAACGTAATTATTATTATTATAGAAAACAATATATTGCGTCCAGTGGATGGTCCTTGAGCTGGAGTGGGGATGCGGTAATCGGCTTCCCTTCGGGTGCGCCCATGTCGTGACAGCTGACTGACAGTTATTAGTATTGCAAATTTCTAAGAACCATATTTTATTTATTGCCAATTCTATTGGGTACCTACCGACTTAGTTTATATTAAAGGTTATGGAGAAATAATTTTGTTCGTAGAAGACGATGAGCTAATCCTACCTAATACCGTAAGACTGGTACAAATTATAAATACCTACCTAGGCCTTTTCATCTTTTCTACATAGTTTATAAAATCAAGTGAAGTAAGTACTTTTATCTTGTACCTACGTGTAAGTACGGGTATCTTTTTTCAACTCACTCTCATTACTTTTTGGTTTTAAAACATTTATTTACACAAATAATTACAGAGATGTACAGAAAAATATACAACTCAAATCCTTGAGATGTATATTTTTCATTTTCAATTTTCATTTCTCTGTGAACTGTAGGCCTCGCTAACATTTTTCGAAATGACAGAATTCCGAGAAATATATCCGCCATTTTGAAAAATTTCCAAAAACTAAATCGACTAAATTAATCTATATAGTTATAGAACCTGCTCACAAAATTTCACGAGAATCGGAAATCGGTATCCGGACAGACGCGGCCGCCCCGGTTGGACATACGTAAGCATTTTCGCCTATGCTGAAACGGAGACAATAATACATGTAAAATAGTTGAGCTATCTAAGGACCGTAAAAAACAATCTATATTAAGCTCAGCTGATCTAGATCACTGCCAGAGGGCAACGTTCCCAAGACACTGGCGGTATTGCCACATTGCTTTATTTATTTTGCTTATTCTATTGTGCATTGCATTTAGTAAGTAACGTGATCGTTATCTCAAAAGTATAAACTTCCCAAACATTATAATTTTCCCCGTTTTGTCTCAGGACATGGTTTTGTTCAAGGTTCAGCTCTGACACGGGGTGGTACGATTTGTCACCCCAACGATTTATTTATTTATTACTCCTATTAATATCTTCGCTAAGCTTTTATACGCACGCCTGCCAGGACAATTACGTTCGATGAAAAAAGTTTCCTATCAAATGTATTTTTTGTTCCACGGTTTGTTGGACTGTGTACAATATAATCGTACACTTATAGATTGATTGTATGTGTCACAAATGACTCGGAAAATTCCGTCAAAGTACTTAGTTCTTGATCAAAGAAAGAACTTTGAAATTAAGTCAGAGTGATTTGAAAGGTTGTAGTGTACATACTATGTATTTCAGTACTTAGTACTGAAATTACAGAATATTTTCAACTGACTTCAATTCGTCGGAAGCTTTTTTTTAACTTTTTATTTATGTTCATCGATTACTCAAATACGCCTGAACCGATTTGGAAAATTATTTTTTGTTTCAAAGGGTTCCCAGATGCTTCCATTTAAATTTTAGCAAAATCGGTTGAGCGGTTTTTAAAAAATCAACAAAAATCTAAAAGTTGTATACAACGATGACATTTTATGTATGTACATGAAGTCCGTTGTTTTTTAGTTTTTAAAACTTAATTATAAGTACAATAATATATATTTAGAGGACCACGGGCTTTTACTCACGTATTGTTTTGTCTATAGAGGATCTGGCGAGCGTGAGCAAGCTAACCGCGGATCAAACTCACCCTGATGAAGATTCCCTAGATGAACCGAAACAGTGTCGTTGCCTACATCGACAAAATAATAGGTACTTGAGTAAGCCCGTGCTTCTCAAAGTACAACTCAGAATGTTTTGAATGTTAAATACAATAGTATCTATGCAATAGTTGCATATCCCTAATGTTATAAATGCGAAAGTAACTCTGTCTGTTTGTTACGTTGTCACGCCTAAAGCGGTGAACGGATTTTGATGAATTTTGGTATAGAGATAGATGGGACCTTGGAGAAGGACATAGGCTACTTTTTATGTAGGTACCACGCGCGCGAAGCCGCGGAGAGCAGCTAGTATGGCTATAAAAGGTACCTATGAAGTTGCCCTTCATATTATTATAAAACAACAACTTCATAGGTGATGTCTATGCTGGAGCTATGTCTACGCTTTATGGAAACTCTTGATTTTTGATTATTAAGATAATAAATTAATTACTGCAAGAATATAACAGAGACATAGTGACTTTTTCAATCAAGATAAATACATAAATTAAAATTAAATATTGGTGGTATTAAAATTAAACATCATCTAGCCCCAAACTAAGCATACCTAGCTTGTATAAGAGAACCAGATGACTGATATAATACTTTTTTCTAAATTCATACTCATAATACCATAACAACACAGACACCGAACAAACACCTATGTTCATTACACAAATGTTTATCCTGGGAAGTAATTGGGCACCTAAATTCACCTAGTATGTAAGACGTTTCAAAGTGATCCTTGTGATTGTATTGAATAAAGTATCTTTTGACTTTGACTTTGAATTGAACCTTCAACCTACAGCGTAGAAGGCTTTGTTACTACCAATCTAACTGAGCCGACAGGCCAGATAAACACTATAAAAAAAGAAAACTCTCTCTCTCTCTCTCTCATGAGCATTATTATTCTTAGCTGATAGTGGAGTCTGCTTTTCTGGTATTATTCTTTTGTAAAAAAAAAAAGATAACTATCAATACATTTATTTACAAAAATAATTACATAAATGTACAGAATAATATAAAATACATGTGAAACAGTTCAGCTATCAAAGGACCGTTTAAAACCTAAAGATAGATCAACTGATTCGGATCACTGCCAGAGGGCAGCGTTCTCAACTCTGGCGGCATTGCCACGTTGAATGCTCTTGGGTCACGCAATGTATCTACCAGACGCATTTACTGTCAATAAGTAAATTCCTAATAGACTAGAGATAGGGGTAGGTAAATATATAGAATAGAATTGAAAATACTTTATTGCACACCACAAATACATAAGAAACAATGTTTAGCTAAACGGTAGTACACTGGGCGGTCTTATTGCTAGATACCGATCACTGCCAGACAACCTTGGGATGGATAGAAATCAAAATAGCTGAGGTGATGAAATAATATGAGTGATTTATGATATATAGGTAAGTTGTTATGTTGTTATGAGGCCAAAATTCTAACTCATCAAAATATAGGTTGAATTTGTGTGTCTATAATCATAAACCAAATTATTTTTGTTATGGCCGTGTTAAATTACAGTACAGTGGGCATTGGCCGATGAGATGAAAAGGTAATTTGATTCTTCATGCGCCACTTGCAGCCTTCATAGCATTGTCTATGATGTATGTATAGACTATTATATATACTAGTATAGTATTATGTTATCTGTGGTAGGTATAGATAAGTATAGTCAGAGATTGTAAAGGCTGGTAGCACTAATAATTCAGAAATAAATCACCCAAAATGACTGGCCTGTCAGCTCAGTTGGTAGTAGCTCTGCCTTCTGCCCTGTAGGTTAAGGGTTCTAGTCCCTCTCAGAATAAACATTTGTGAGAAGAACATTGTTTGTTTTGTGTCTGGGTATTATAAGGTAACTTATTTATGTATTTAAAAATATATAAGTATTCTATCAGTTAATAGATAGATAGATAATACTTTATTGCACACCAAATATACATTGAACAAGTAGAAACAAAAATAACAATGTTTTGGTAGTCGGTAGTACAATGGGTGGTCTTATCCTTATGTAGCGATCTCTGCCAGACAACCTTAGGATAGATTGAAAAGAATGTAGCTTAAAAAAGGGTTCATCTGTTCACCATAGTACCTACAAGCTGAGCTTAGTTTGGGGTTAGATAGTGTTGTGTGCATTGTCCACTATTAAATTTAAAATTTATATCATATATATATATATATATATGTGATACTACTAAATCATAATTCATCTATTAAGGAATATAAGTGATTTACAGGTTTTTTTAATTTACTAAGTTCGCTGTTTTACCATTGGAAATTTGTGTCCTACCTACCTACAATATTTTCAATCAACTTAGGCATATATAAAAAAAGCAACATATTCAATAATAATTCAATATAAACATCATTGTGGAACATTAATATGTATATGTATAATATGAAGGCATTTACAAAAAATGGTATATAAGTAGGTACATTTATTTATTTATTAATGAATTAAATTTATGGAATATTATTAATTCAGATATATTATTAAAACATTTAGCATGATGGTACTGATATCTCATCGAACCAGTCAATTCGGGAGTCTTCATCATTAATTTTCTTCTTTCGTGTCTATGCTACATCATTTGATTGTTTGTATCATGGTACAAGATAACTGATAGAATTTTGTATATTTTTAAATACAACTTATGATACTTTATAACACCCAGACACAGAACAAACATCTACACAAATGCTTGTCCTGGGAGGAAATCGAACCCTCAACCTACAGCGCAGATGGCAGAGTTACTACCATCAGTAGATCAGTATTAAAATATTATTATTGTAGTTTAGAAAGATTAACAAGTTAAAACTCAGGCTTCTAAGGTATTGAGCTTAATTTTTTATTTCACATTGGTTTTTTATTGTAAATTCGCTAAAAGTGACTATGAGTCAGATGAGTCAGTAGCCATTTCTGGCTGCCGCAAAAAAACCCCGAGTGAATAATAATATATTAACGAGAAAATAAGTTAATTAAGTAGTGAATCAGTGAACATTCTGTCGATACCTGGAACTTGCGTTTTTACTTTCTTTGTAAAAAAATATAAACTCAAAACACTACATTTATATACTGTCCGTTTAAAAAAAACTATTTATGATCTGGATCAGTTGAGCTACCTATTGATTGTTTGAAACGGTCGTCCAATAGCCCAACTGTTTCACATGTATTTTATATTATTGTGTATTATTCTGTACATTTTTGTATTTATTTTCTCACTCATAGAAACCTACAATATTAATTTCTACATATACTATATCTTACAAGAAACATTATATACCAAAGGAGGGCCTTACGGTATCCTTAATAATGTAACACGTGCACCTGTGTACCCGTGTGAAGCCGGAGTAGACCGCTAGTTATGAATACAATTAGGTACAATAAAAAATACCTAACCCTTATAATGTTGGAAACAATAAATATGAATGTGAGAACGAACTATAGATATTTTGGAACAAGCAATAATTATTAAAGTTCTTGTACTATATTTTCTGTCATTAACTAAGTAGGTACCTAAGTCTTTAATATAGCATCATGTAGAACAACTTAGATACCTAATAAGTACATAAAGCCGAACGCTGCCGTGGGCTCTCAATTATCTATGGTAGGTCGGTAGTTTTTTATGACTCCCTCTGATAATAATAATAGCTTTGAAGCCTCGAAACTCCGAGCCGAATATAATTGTATCCCACGAATCGAGAAGGAAAACCATGGGGTCTACGCTCCGTCAGTCTTGACGTAGTATATCTTACATCCTTTTCTATCAGCTGAACTACGAAAGGCATAGAGCGTTATCCATTATCTTTTTTTCGTAGACACACTTTCATTGTTAGGTAAGTACCTACCACTTACAACACCCACATAAGAAATTATGTAAAAAATCTAATATCTTCGTGGAATGATCTGCGGTTTTTGTACCACTGCTGAGGTTTCGACATCGGAGTGTAATCATTTTCCTGGATATTATTTTTCTCGGTCGTAGCGTGCTTATGGTAGATTAAAAAGATTCCTAAAATAATCTGATCTCAAACATCTGGTCTATCTTAAAAACACAGACTAACTAATGAATTTGTCGGCTGATGAGATTTTCTAGTGTCTCTTGTAGCCTTCGGAGATCTTGACTCCATTCGTCTAGGTCAAACAACCGTGGCTAGTCCAACGAAATGCAGAGAGATTCGCATAAGTATTTTTTTTATAGTTAACTATAAAAAAAATTGATGATCACGCAACATAATCTTATCCCAATTGGTAGAGCATTTGCACACGTGCCATTTAAAATTAATCCAGATAGCTTTAGTCCATGATAATAATTCCAGCACATATTATAAACTTACTAATTATAATTCCAGATTTTTTATCCATTTAATTTTAATTGAATCAATTAAACGAAAGGCGGGTCCTACCACTAGTGCTCTCTCAAAGCACTGGTGGTGAGGACAAGCACTATATGAGTCATGTGGTATCCATAACACAAGCTCTGCTTACGTTGGGGCCAGATGATGCTGTGTGAAATGTCCGTCATTATTTATTTATATTAACATACCACTAAAACATACGAAAGTAGAAGTATAAATAAAATGCCACACAAATTATAAATAGGTTCTTAATTCAGTAAGTACAATCCCTCGTTATCTGATAAGTCCTAGTTTTAATTATCTATTTACACCACTCATTACTTCTGTTGCGCTAACAGCGCTATTGGCACAAAGAGATTATTAATAATCATTAACAATGGCTTGCCTACTAAGTAATTGTAATTATCTTAACGTGAGAACTTTTAATACCACAAAATAAATGTTGTTAAGGTCATGCACTTGTTCAGAGTTCATACTTCTATTACCTACCTACTATACCTTACATACATACATACATTACATACGTTTTTATTATGGGGCAAACAAAATGTTTTCACGATAAGCAAGTAAATGATCACGATGACCTCTATGGCGCAGTGGGCTAACATCCGGCTGAGACACAGAAGGTTGCTGGTTCGATTCCCGCCGCGGGACAAATGTTTGTATGATCTGCAAGTATTTGTCTCGGGTCTGGGTATCTATGTATAATTTGTATGTATTTACAAAAAAAAAAGTATTTTAGTATATCAGTCATCTGGTAACCCATATCACAAGCTCTGCTTACTTTGGGGCTAGATGATGCTGTGTAAAATGTCCGGCATTTTTTTTTTTTTTTTTTGTTATACTTTTTGCACTCAGTTTTACGATTAAACCAAGAGTTAGCCGAGATGCACGGGCCTAAGCCAAGTGCACTGCAGGTCAGTCTGCAGGAATTTCCTAACTATTCTGCTATTATTATTATTATTATTAAAATGTCAAAATCATGTATTAAGTACAATCTCAAGGACTACTTTGAAACGTCTGATACGCTAGATACCAATTCCTCCTAACTCAAGTCTGAGAAGAATTGCTAATAAACAAGAAACTCGTCTTCGTCCTAGCGCTTATGCTTATGTCTGATGTAAGTATCTGAGTTTGTTAAAAATGAAAAAATAGTTGTTTTTTTATTAATTGGTAGATCTACGTTTGACCACGATCTCGCCTGCTGGTAGGCGACGATGCGGCCGACGCGAAGGTCTAGAAGAGACCTATGTATTTACTTGTAGGGCTGTATTTTATTTAAAAACCGGGGTGGATCGCTAGTTAACTTGTTCTTTATAGAAAGTTCAACGAAAATATCTCCTTCTTCAACAAATCTTTGCAATGAAATTGTAATCCCAAACCCAGTTCAAACTATCTGTTGGATTTGGTTTAGTTGTGCTTTTGTGATTCAAGCAAGGTCTTGAAGATACGAGTATTGACCAACTTTTGCGCTTTTTCAGTTACTAGTCGATTACGTATCCTTGATTTTTCGTTAACTACCAAGTATTGATAGATAGATAGACAGATAAAATCTTTATTTCACATAACATTACACAGACACAAAATAAGGTACAAAATTTAATACTAAACTTAACTACTAACACTAAAAGAAAAATAAAAGACATGAGTTACAACTAACACACAAAGTAGCTAAGAAACAAGGTAGGTGGAAGAAGGTCTGTGTAGGTCTGTTCAAAAAGGACCAGTCTCAGCTTATTGTTACCCTGCGCCATTAGGCGTAGGTCAACGCTGGTTTTCAGACTGGGCCTGTGTAGTAGTGACATATTGCTACCACAATTGTGAAACCTGAACAAAATATTTTAGTTTTAATGATAAATATCAAATGATATTAATCAATTGATATCTACCATGATAAACTCGTACATCTACTGGTATATTTCGAACCCTAGTAAGTACCTACGAGCCATAGCTTAGTTACTCGTGGTTACTAATGCACATTCTTGTGGAGTCCGGACTTATTGTATGTAACTGTGGGGTGTTTAATTAAATGACTTATCCTTTCGATGGGACAGACTTTATGTGGTAAGTATGATTGCAATGCAGGTAAATAAGAACAATAAACCTAGGTAATTAACATAGTACAAGGAAAATATAGAGAAAAAATATTAAAATATGAAAACCAACGCTTTGATGACGGCTAGTAGCTAACTAGGTATACAGGATAATTTGTAAATTCCAGCCTAAGACCGATATGTTTAATTTGTCTGTGGTTCCAGCGTACGATATAATTATTTGATTGCGCTCATTTCCAATAATATTTTTTTTGCGTATGCCGTCAGAAATTCTTGCGTCATCAATGCCATACTCATACTAGTATGTGATCATACATTTATTATATTTCTATGGCCATCCATCAAACAACCTACATACCTACAATAAATACTGACGATGACACTGCCTCACCTTGCCTTAGGTGGGAGCGTGTGATCAGTAAATTGGTTACCTACCCAATTTATTTTGCGTAAGAAACACAATTTGGCTATATCTATCTATTAAATTAATAATAATAATATTAATAATAATACCGGACCTTTCACACAGCATAATCTGACCCCAAAGTAAGCAGAGCTTGTGTTATGGGTGTACCAGATGACTGATAGGTATACTACTTATAAATAGTTTTTTTTTGTAAATACATACAAGATATTATACATATAAACACACAGACCTGAGACAATATAATGATGCTGTGTGAAATGTCCGGCCCTATTTATTTATTTATTATTTTTTTTTTATTACCTATGCATAAAAAATACATAAATTATTACCATTATTATTATTATTAATTATGGTCGAATTTCAACAACTGGGCGACTAGTTATTATTAAATGAAAAAAATAATTCTTTAAATTAATACTAATGAAAAGCTCGCATGTTTATACAGTTCAGAAAAAAAATTAAGTAGGTATTTCTTTGAACTCTGGAGTCATACCATACAATTCTATGTTTAGGAGTTCTCTTAACCAAATCGTATTTATTTATAGATACAGACAATTGCCATTTCAGAGCAAGAAAAAGGTGAATCATGCTTTTATAATTACGGGTTTCATATTTTTTGCTACTGGCAAACCAGTTCTGTTCTCAATGTCATGACAGAATAAATCGTTTAGTTATGCCTCACTTTACAATCAATTACTTGTGCATTTAAATAAAATAACAAATACTTAGAATACCGATAAAGGCATAACACAATTTGAATGCCTACTGTTAATGTTTGTTGTAGAGTAGATGATAATTATATTTCAATTCTGTCTTTTATTTAGGTACTTCTTGTTTTCTACCTACTAGTGGTCGCCCACTGGTCGAGATTCGACCATAGTTAATTAATAATTAATGTATTCTTTATGCATAATTTAAAAAAAATATTAGCATTCTGCACTCCTTCTCTATATAAACCATAAGTGTGCAAAATTTCATACTCCTCCGTGCGCACAATTTTCGTAAAAAGGGGTACAAAAGTTTTTGCTTCACGTATATTTTCTACCTATAATGGCATCCCATGACAATTTTACCAGTGTCAAGCTATTGTTTTGTCATAATATAGTCACAAAGCCGCAGTCGATCGTCATTTGTCTATTCTATTTCATATGTCTATCAATAAAATTAGAACGCGGCTAGAACTTTCTCGGGATTCCTCGTTGTTCAAATTACATAATACACTTATAATTCAATTGTCTTCACTAGTGCCAAGAAGTCACTATTTATTGATTAACATTCCACTAAGAATACCTACTCAACAAAACATGCAATAACATGAGGAAAAAATAGTTTTGAAGCCTATGTTACTTCATGAAATGAAAAAAATGAATCTTTATTTAGGTTCCATCACAATGAAAACGTAACGTTAGAACTGTATTCTTAGCTTATATAAATGACCATATTATTTATAATAATGCATGGCCTCATGTTGTTCGCCCTCAGACAGTTAACCGGCACATTTGAAATGTAGGTATAAAGTCTCTTGTATTCGTTTTTCGTAACTAGGGTAGTTATAAGATGGATCATGCAAACATGCGCTAGGACAAGGACGAGTTTCTTGCCGGTTTTTTTTTGGGCTTGGGTTAGTAGGAATTGGCACCTAAATGGTGAATTTAGTAAATAGTGCTTATGTAAGGCGTTTCGAAGTGATCCATGTGATTGTATTGAAAAAAGTATCTTTTGACTTTGACTTTACTTACATACAAGTAGGTAACGTAGTTATGAAAAATTCACGAATACCAACAAATTCTTACGCTAGTTTATCTATGGTTTTCGTGGTAACCGCCTTTTTTACTTTTTTGTATCAACAAATATGGCCAGGCTGTGCCTAGTAAGACTACGTTTTTCTAGTATGACTTTTACTATAATTCGCAATGTGTGATTCATTCTGTTATCCGATAACATTGGGTTGCCGATACCGATAATTTATTTTATACCAGGTAAACCTTGCCAGTTTTTAATAACCTCGTAAAATTGCATATTCAAGAAAGAAATGAGGTTCAAGGCTTAGTTATAATTGTGTGCGGTGTTCATATACATCACCGGACGTCCGGTCCGCATAATTTCCTGCACCTAGTGGTTGGGCGGGCGGAAAAGATCCGCCCACCATGATGGTGCTGGCATCATTTGCATAAATAATTTATTTTTTCGCCCCTCGACTAGTTAATTATGGCGAAATCTGATAATGTAAAAATAAAATAGTTCTTTGTGTTTTTGCACTTCGGCAGACCTATCATACCTAGTTGAATTAATACTATCTACTGTAGTAGGTAGGTACATAGTTACTACTTATATTTTTTCTGTGATATGTCTACTGTCTACTGGAATAGGTTGGTAGATCTCCTTGGCTGTCATTCGGTTTGTTTGTGTTGTAATGTTTACGAATCAAAATATACACCGCACCCAAGTTTACCCTTACCTTACCCACCTAAGAACCCACCCAACTAAGGAAGACAAGCTTATCCAGTCCTTATACTAAAATGTTCCCGTAATCGATGTTCCTGAGCGCGATTTTTTAAAGCTGCGAATTTAGTACAAACACATATAAGGTGCCCTAAAATTACGTGAAAATAAGGAGTTGCCTTTCAGATTATCAGATTTTATTCAGATAATTGTAACAGCGCAATGTTTATATATATTTGCTGTAAACTGACGGTATCGCGCCACGAATCTACCAAAGCGACGTTACTCAAAGTAACTGAACGACGATAGGTACGTTTATTTAATAATATAAAAACGCGAATAATATGACATAAAAAATTGTGGCAGACCATACAACTTACTATCATCATCATCATATCAGCCCCTGGAAGTCCACTGCTGAACATAGGCCTCCCCAATAGATTTTCAGGAAGAACGATTTTGAGCCCTCTCCATCCACCGATTTCTTTCATCTTTACAATGTCTTCAGTCTATCGGGTGGGGGGTCGTCCTACGCTTCGTTTTCCTGTCCTTGGTCGCCATTCGAGTATTTTTACCCCAACGGTTAACTTACTATCCGGTTAAACTAAATTAATAAAACGTACCCAAGAAAATTTTAAACCCAGGGTGGTAGGTACATGCGTTTATTCTAGAAAATATGGTTAATATGGTTAATATCCATCCTAAGGTTGTCTGGCAGAGATCGCTATCTAAAGATAAGACCGCCCTTTGAGACTACTACCGTGTAGCTAAACAAAGTTTCATATAACAGTCCAATGTATTTGTGGTGTGCAATAAAGTATTTTCTATTCTATTCTATGGTTATGAAATTGATAGAGTTCAAAGACATTTACTTTGGACCCACAGTTTGGACTCTAGCGCAAATTGTTCGCAAATGAAATTGGCAGTTCGTGTCTGGTTTGTTTTGAAGTCTGAAAATGTTACCTAAGTTGTAAAATTAGTCATAGTATTCTATGTTAAAAACCTTTAGCAGTCGAGTAATTCATCTGAGGGAAAAACCACGTTGAAAAGTACCGCCAATTATTTTGCAGTTTATAATAATAGAATGACTGGCAAGGTGACCGTTCTCGACGTCCGGATTAGATTAGCTGTTGATGGATTTATGAAGAAGTTCTTGGGTGCATTTACACTCAATATAAACAAAATTAGCATTAGATAGGTATACTTTATAGTTAAGTTCAAATAATTCGTGCTCCTTTATTTTATTGGTAAGGCAAATAAGCTGGTAAATAATTTAAGGGTGGTTACCTACGTAGGTCTTAAGATAGATAATAATAAATGTTTTTGTAAGTTGACTAGTTATAATAATAGAAGATTGTTCCTATCGAGTTTTAAAATTTAATATTTTTTTCTATTTCTTCATGTAACGCTTTGGATTTATCTATAATGTTTCTCTTATTGAAATAAACTTGAAACTTGAAACTCAAGACGGGTTTCTTTTATATGCAAAGATCCGTTAGTAGTAACCGTCAGTTATCATTTCTATCAGAAATTAAACTGTCTGTTATTTCATGGCCTCACAACTTTTGAAAAACCGGTTAACTTAACGTTTCCTTCGAAGCACGAAAGCACTTTTCATAGATAACTCAGCTAATGGATACTTAAATTTTATAAGAAACGTGCTTTTTTCATTTTCATTAATTTCAATCACGTTTCTCATTGCGAATATTTGTCACTCAACTAACGCTAAATTATTCTATTAAGAGAATATAAATAGTGACACGAAAACGTGACGATTTTTTTAAAATCATATAATGGTTCTTTGTTTTGCAAATGATTTGCAGGTACATTATAATACTAAATTTAAATAAAAGAGCACCATAATATGTTTAGATCATTGAACTTGGCTTGGAATTTATTTTAAATTACTTAGTACATAGTAGTTATATAACTATGTAAGTACCTATCTTATCAGTAAATAGTACCTGGATAACTGAGCTTTGCTCGGTATAAAACACGGATAAAACGACGTTTTCTAAAAATGAAACCTAGATCGATTTATCGCCCCTGAAACTGAATACTAAATTTCATGAATATCGTTGGAGCCGTTTCCGAGATTCAGATACATATACATTTATGCAAGAAATGCTCGTTTGAAGGTAGGTATTAGATTATATAGATAGATACTTCTTTAAACATGCAATCCTCGAACACAGGACTTGGAATATTGATGATGATGCATTTAGAAGTTCACTGTTCGACATAAACATATAAACTATTTAACCGTATTTTACCCTCGGCAATAAGAAATAGTTATTTATCAGTTCGGCATCGCTAGCTCCTAGGTAAAATTGTTTGTCTCTAACTTGACGCCAATCAAGCAAACTCATTAGACATTGTGCTTTGTTCTACAGTCGCGTCCGTTCCGGAGACGAACAGTAGTCTGTAATAAAATAATAGACGTAACCGTCTTCTTGACAATGTTGGTCTGTCACGCTTTATCTTGCTTACTACTACGTTGACTACAATACAAGCGTGTCACGGCCAACACCGATAGTTCTAGAACCCGTATTATGTGCTAGTCGTTAATCTGCGCACACACATGGTTATCATGAGCTACTGCAAATGTTTAGCCCTAGTGCAGTTTGCAGTGAAGTTATAAAATCTATATTTTTATGAGTGCGTGTCTATAAACATACTTAGGTAGGTATCTGTGTAACTTTTGAAACTATCATGGTTTTGTACATAATTTTCAGTCAAAACGGGATAGATACCAAAATAGGTATGTGAGCTCTACTGCTTCCTGAAATTTCGAGATACCTAAACTCTGAGCAGTAAAACTCATCATCGTCATCATTGGCCTTAGTTAATCTGTTGAAGATGATTTAGGTGGCGTCAGTTAAGTTACAGAGCAGTTATTTGTAATTGAAAACTTTCGTTCATGGATCCACTCCAGCTAGCTGAGGTGGGTGAAGTTTCCTCTCCACTGACGTCATTCTGCCTGGGATTCTGTTTGATAGCGCGGGCCTTCCCAGGTACCCACACTAACCACTCCACCTTGCCGACAAGACTCGTGAAACTCACCTATCATGGTAAATACATATGCCTCTTTGAGTTAAAATTATACAGTATCTATAGGTATCTAATCCCTTCATTTAATTTGATTGGTATCACTATATTCTCATTGCATTAGCTTATATTTTGAATTATTTCATGGACGTAGGCATTATTCTAACGTTTTTAAACTCACGAAGCTTTCGGTCAAGGCTACCTACAGAATGGTCAGAATGTATCGCTTAGCAATGCGTGAGCAATTGTTAACCATAATCTGAAACATTTTGACGATCGCCATGTCCAATCGATTAGCATGTTTTGGTCACAACATAACGATAATACATAACCCTTTTATGATTTCAACCGAGTTTTTATACCTCATTTTCATGTCTCAATGCCAATGCTATAATTGTAAAAGTAAACCTCAGGTGGAATGGAACTGTACTGTAACTGAACTGTTGAAGTTACATCATGATCTTTGGAACAGTAAGCGCTAGACAACAAACACCGGTCGACAGTATTTTTTAGATTTAACGCCGCAGTCTACAAACAGCCTAGTTTTTATCTGAAATATTCAGGTGAAGGTACTCATATTTGTTTTGATAATATTAATAGATAAGTAAATACTAACAACAGAGCGAACCGATAAAAACCTCATGGGTTTTCATATCTTATTTAGATTAGGTATGTATCTATGATCTATATAGGTAAATCGATCTTAATTCAATGCGCCAAATCATAGGTTTTCATTGCTTCAAGGCGAATTTTACGGCTAGATTTTTGGACAGCCAACGATTTCGTCAGAGTATAGGTATTTTCTTATACATTAAACCTACCCCTAAAATAATAAATAATCAGTTACTAATACACTTTATAACTCAAAAAGGTGTCTCAGAGGTTTAGGTTTATTTACACTAGTCCTTTTCGAGGTATTTATATATATATATATATATATATATTATTTAATGCTTAAATAATACCTACAGCCATTAAATTATTTCAGCATTAAATAAACTTATTACTCAAATGAATAAATAAAAATATATACAAAATAAGATGTTAATGTAAACTCCAAATAATTAAAAAATCCAACATAAACTTACCGAAACTTTCAGAAGTTGTCACAGGATCCTTGGAGCTAGATGATTTAACGGAACACTGCACTTTTTTAATATTTTATTTTCACAAAAAATATTAAATCGTGTGTCAAAGTTTTAAGGGACTCTTTGATGTATCCACGACCTGTTGTCGCGAGGTTTTGATGTCGTTTGATTACTGTTATTTCGAATGAACCCGCGAAGCCGTCTAGAGCCTTGTTATAAAGGGGCGGTAAAGGAGGCGCTGGCGCCATCTATGTGGAAAAGCGACATCTATCGTCGAGTAGCTGAAATTATAAGTAAAAAGAACCTTTTTAATCTTCACTAAAAACGTTTTCGCATTGCGAATATAGTGTTGTAGGTTCAATGTTATTATTTTATGTCGTTACTTTGTTTTGTTGAGTTTATAATTTTTTACATTAAAGATTCTAAATGTACCTATCTACTGTCTATGTTAAGTTTAGCTGACACGTTCTTTTCTTCCACTCTCCCTTATAATTCGTGATCAGAAATTCGATTTTATAACACGCTATCACAATTTAGTAAACAAAAGAATTAAAATATCTTCTTTTTTCGTGTCGAAGCTTCAGTCGTTATGTTGTTTTAGAGTACTTAGTAGGTGGCGATCTCATCAATCGCACTAACTGTAGCCGCGGTAAGGTCTACCCTTGAGCAAGTATTTGGACTAAGAGGGCACACGAGTAGATGCGCCATAGATTGTGTTGGAGCACCACAGTCGCAATGCGCTATGCTAGGGTCCCTAAATCCCCATTCCCACATGTTAAATCTACAGCGGCCAACCTGAGTCCGAAGTGAGGAAGTCAATTAAGCGACTTCCATACAGGCCATGGCATTTCGTGTCCTGATGGAAATTTTTCCTGCGGGATGATAAAATCAGGAGGTGTTGGTTTTCTTTCCTTCCAGATGCTTATGATTTCCAGCAGCTGGATGGTCGTTCAAAGCCTGTGCATTGCGCTGCAAGTTTTTGCGGCTTTTGATTCAAACTTGAGGGAATTAAAACATCAAGAAAAGTTTATTTCATGTACTTTTATTTCACTTACATTTACAAAATAACGCGAAATGCGTAAACTTTGTTTACTACAGAAATAATCGCTTATGTATATTTACATAGTTTATACCTAATTCGAACGTGCACATAATAATATAAGTATTAAGTTTTACATTGTGATTGCATTCAGATGAAATATTTATATCTAGAAAACAGCTTTGAATTTCGACGCTCAAATCTTGCAATATATTGTATAATTATTATTATGGTTTGAATTAAACTTGTTTGCTTACCTACATAAAACATTATTAAAAACTGGTAAGATACGTAATAACTACAATACGTCTTAAGTAAGATCATAAGTTCATAAATAGAGTGGAAAATAAAGTAGTTTCATACCATAGGAAGAAATGTATATAATAACATTATTATTTAATTATAAAATGTATACAAGAGTCCATCGTCAACTTAGTCGTCGCCAAAATCACATCGCGTTGGCCTCGCCGTCTTGGGAGATTCTTTCTTTTGTTCTGGAAACAAACACAAATATTACTCTCGCATTCAAAAATACAGCAAATATCCAACCATTCGGTTTGTTTTTACATCCGAAACAATTAACCGACAACCTTAGTACAAACTTTCATACAGCACCATCTATCGCCACACTTAGCATATCTTGTACTACGGGAACCATATAATCTGTAGTTATAATCTGTAGGGCGATTATGGAACTCTTGATACAATCAATGGTCTAACAGTTTCGATTAGCTATCGGCATTAATGTCTATCAATTTCGATTAGCAATAGGCATTATTTCAATCAATCATATACGATGTATTTAAATGCTTAGTACGCTAAACACGGTTCCCACCACAATCGTACTTTGTAAATTGGTCGAGTTATAATTTGACACCAACTTCACACAGTAACTAGCAATAGAAGCCGATAGAAATCGCAGCGATCCGTAATACCAATTCATCAATAGTAACTGAAAGCTATTAGTATCAATGTTTTGATAGTATCAAAGTTCCATAATCGCTCCACTGATGTGATGACAGAATACTTATATAATTTTTAAATACATACCAAAGATACTTTATAACAAGACAGAACAAACATCTATGTTAATTACAAGTTTTTAAATACATACTAATGATTAAGACGGTGCCCTCAGCAAATAAACGTTTGTATGGATAAAAATAGTCTATTTTTATACCGCTATTTAGTGGTTATCTGCTCGTTTATTGAAGGAATAATAATTATAAAAGATATATGGTATGTGTTTTCAATAGTTTGCCTACTTCCTGGTTTCAAATTGTTTTTAAATTAATAATAGTGTTAGTGTTATAATTGAATTAAAATAGTCAATCGTGGCAATTCAGTTGGTTCATTTTTAAAATTAGGAATTGTCTAAAATAGATTTAAGTTAGTCATAGCATTTGTAAAACCTATTCGGTTGGTATCATCTAACTAAATTAGGAATGCTCTAATGACAACTCTAATTCGATTTTGACATTTCTTAATTGAATTTAACAGATAATATTTTCTTTTGCTTATATGATCGCTACTTGACGCTAGATGGCCCAATACCCATAATATTTATGTTAGTCTGTAGAGTATGTTTTCTTTGAATTGAACTTGGCAATTTTTACTAAACTGAGTAAATTAGACATCTAAAAATTCTTAAATTTTAGGATAAGTTAGCAACAGCAGAATACCAAAGTTTCATTTCAGTTCTAAACCTAATTTTAGCTAAAATTAGCTAGGTTGGTGCCAACAGAATTGAGGCCAATTTCTAATGTCTAAAATGTTTAATAATCATCATCTTCTCCTGACGTTGTCTTAACTTGCAGCTTACACTAATAGACGGAAAGTAAGCTAATTAAAACATTACCCGTTGAACTTTTTTTCAGAATTCCTTATTTAAATGTTTTCTGATAAAAAAATCTCGATTTTGAGCGCCGTAAATACGCGTCAAGATAATTTGATCAGGGAGTCGCCTTAACACCCAGCCACAACAATCATGTATGTTCATCAGACAAGATAACTCTCTAATACTTTGTACTAACCTTCAGCAGCCAATTGTGATTTCAGGGAAGCGGCGCTGTTTCCTGGTAGTTTTATGCCTTGTTTCAGTACTATCGTTCCACCCTACGAAACATACATTCATTTAAATTTAGCAATGAACACAACCATTTCAACAAATAGCATAATGACACTTAAAGAAAACCACAAAACGAAATATAAGGATTTTCCTAAGAATTGTGTTACCGAAGATGACTAGCACAGCGCTGATACTTTATTTTATCACATATAATTACGTTTTAAAAACTAAAAATACAACATATTTTTTTCAGTTTTTTAAGTTTAAAATCTAACTAATAAACCGATTTTTATGAAATGTGTATGGGACTAATCGGGAAGCAATTCCTTTCACATGAAATCAGATTTTTTCAATTCGGTTCATAAATGTCGGAGTTATGAGGTAAAAAACATTTTTAGTGATTCCGAATCTCAAAACTAATTAATTGTTGACTTTCAATGGAAAATAAACATGTCGGAGAGCGCTAAAAGATTTCACCTTCTTCACGATTGGTCAGATAATTTTTCAATAAAGCAAATAACTCAAAGTGTTTGGTATAGTTAGGACTCATTACTAAAGTTATACATACACATTATTTCAAGGCAGGCAATGTTGGAAACTTTGGGTTAATTTTTACAACGGTGTTTTTTTACGAGGGCGAAACAAAACACTTACCTTCATCTCAACGAGTCCCTTCTTGGTCATCGCTTCTACTTCGGCCTTCGTCATAACTATCTTTTGCACTTTGACTACTTTTTTTCCGATTTGCATCTCGCACACTTCTCCGCTGGCCATTTCTAAAATCAAATACACGGTGTAAATATAATTTCTATTCGAAGTTTCAAGTAGCATGAATGAACATAGGTTGATAATTGGCCTCAATTCAGTTGTTTCGCTAGAGTAACTAAAATATCCTAAAACAAAAACGATCTTATTTTGTTAGCATTAAAGTCTGAATTAGAATAACAGTTTTTAGTGACACTTCCTAAATTAACGTATAACTGACGTGTTTTAGCTCAATTTAGTCATCATGTAAGGAGGTGTTGATTAAAACTGCGGTTATTTTCCGCAGTTTTTATCAGCACCTCTACATTATGGTCAATAAAGGAATTAATTATAGCAATAACATTTATAGTAATAAAACAAAAAATAATTTTAACGTATTTTAGAACTGTGATTATTTCGTCCATATTTTAGAAAGTTTAAGCTAGTCCGGAGAAACAACAGAATTTCCAGCAATGTTTCGACATGTCCGTCTGTTCGCCTGTCTATCTCTATAGACCGTCCCGTCCCCTATTATAGCTCTGACTATTATTTTTATTGTAATTAAAATTAGCACGTTGATGTGTTTTTCTGGGCCCTACAAAGTAATTAAATAAAAACTTTTAATAAATAATTTTTAAGAGTAAGGTACTCATACATGAAAAATAAGGTTTTATTTTTATTTTACTGCACCATCGCGTAGCATATCGTTGGATATGTCTTTTTGTGAGGTTTCTTGAATTTTATAGGATTGCTAGAGTTTGATTTGAGTCAGATTTGTATATCTTAAAAAACTCATGAATGTTCCATACTTACTAAATTCTCTAGTCTAGTTGTTCTTATCACTATCAAGCCTTCACTGTGCGTGATAATGCGCTCGGTCAATTGTTTAGTTTTGGTTCAATCATGAAAAACATGGGTTTATGGGATGTGGGATTGACTCACATGTTTTTAATACTAACTCATAAACAACAATCAATGTATTATAGTTTTCTTCCTGGTTATAACAGATTTGCAGGAAGCCCCTAACCTGACTCAACAGGAAGTTTGTTGTTTTTTACTGAACTTACTTCTTGGCAATGGCATCGGTTTAATTCCTGGAGGTAATGCTTTGATGGGCACCTGAAACCAATTATTTATTATAGTAATGAGTAATTAACAATCAAAAATATTAAATATTGTTGAATAAACAGGAAAATATTCTCCGGTCTAGCAACAACACGTACTTTTTTCAATGTCTGTCCACAGGGTGATACCATAACTTTGGGGACTGGTTCTTTTGGTTGGTTCTTTGTCTCCGGCTAAAAAAAAGAAAACGTAAATAGATGGGTAAGTATATCTTAAGTAGCTTTCTCTCACTGCCTACATCAAAAATATTTAAATTCTTGAATCCTTTGGCTTGCACTAGCTTGTCAATCCTTACGAATATAATAAATTCGAAGGTCAGTATTGGCAGAGTGCATCTATTGCAATTGATGAGGTCTAAGCAAATCAGCAAATTATACAGAATATTGATAATTAGTTACACACCTACCAATATACTTCTCTTGTATTGTATCTACATTCTAAATAATAATTTTGTGCCTATTTGATGAAACTAGTGTTCGCCCACTGGACGAAATTCGACCATAATTCAATTAAATAAAAAATAATAATACTAGCATTCTGAGCTCCTCCTCTATGTAAACTATAAGTGTGCGAAATTTCATACTCCTCCGTCCGTGCAATTTTCGTAAAAAGGGGTACAAAGTATTTGCTCCACGTATTAATATATAGACAAATTATTGCATTTATTAACAAAAATAATTACAGAAATGTACAATAGTAGATTGTTGCACCGAGCGCAAAGTGAGTTATTAATGCACGAGTGTTATGTTGGCACTGAATTAACACAAGTGCATTAATTACTCTCTTTAGCAAGGTGCGTAATTTACTTTTCTTTCAACTACCAATCTACTCACTGTGATAAAATATACCTACTCATACTAAAAATATGAAGAATCAAAGTTTTACAATGGTACAAAATGCGCGCCATTTGTTTTTTTTCACTAAGTCGGTTTTATTCAGCCGATTTTAATTATCAGCCAATATCTTTTTGATCGAATACAAACATTTTATATTCAACTTAACACGATGCGGCGCGGTGACGGCTATGGCCGTTATTTTGAATTTCGATAAATGACAGTACGGTGACCGCCGTATAATTTTTTGCCTTTTCTACATCAAGCACGGCTATCGCAGTAGAAAAAGTATTTGCTTACAGTAAAGACCTTATTGTTAACGTGATAAGTTCGAGATTACGTTGCATTACTGTACAATATAAAGTGGTTTTCAAGCCCTGAATGTGTATCGTACCCACACATACAAAAACGAATCGCAGCGCGTCAGTGCGGCTGTAGCCGGGTCGGTTACTATGGGACGCCGCAAGACTGTCAAGCCAGTGACGCGCGGGCGGCGCTTGGAGTTAGGCGTGCGCGCGGTCAGTTTGCGCGGGAAAATTACTACGCAACAAAGCTCACGGTAAGCATGAATGACGATTTCTATGCGTAATTAAGTATCAAAGGATGGTTGTAGATGCTATTATGGTTAGCATACCCTTTATTTTGCAATACTTTTAGATATTTTCAACACGAAATCTTATTTTCCAGATGAGTCGACGCTTGAATGATGGTGGCATATCGAGGCTTCTGCAAGACTTGTCCACGCCTGAATTATCAAGCTCTGACGAAGATCCGTTCTGTGACGATGGGGAATACGGTTCAGATAACGATTTTGAGCCCGATTTCAAAGAGTTATCTTCGGATTCAGATTGTCCAAGGAAGAGACAGCGACTTCGTATCAAACCAAGTGAGTATTCAACGAAACATGATGAAACCGACGATTCAGATACAGAACTAGAGGATGAGCTCATTGACGTCGATACGATGCCTAAAGTCAAAATTACTGCTCCCAACAGTACTGTCAACCCCAAAGACGATAGCCCCAGCCATAGCCGAGATGACAATCAATTTCCTCTTGACCAAACAAGTAATATTGCGTCTAAATCATCACTTTCAAAAGTACAGCTGCTAGTAAATGTCTCAGTAGGTAAGCCTGAGCATGAGGCGCCAATTGAATGCACTACTTCAACCCACAGCGTGGAGCAGCCTGGTTGTTCTAGGGCACCACCCATCGAATCTATCATGAATACATCTGAAATCTTCGACGAACAATTTTCATCTCAACAAGCATTAGTAGAAGAAAACAGAGACCCTTTGCCAGCCACCAGAAGAGGTTTATCTCCCACAGCTCCTACAGACGACACATGGTACGAAACTACGGAACCTATTCCAATATTTGACTTCGACTACTCGTCCGCTGGACTTCGTGTAAGCTTCGACGAAAATCAAAGCCAAAACAACGAGCTAGATATGTTCAAATTGATGTTTTCTGATCATTTACTTGAATACCTTGTGTCACAGACAAATTCATATGGACTAAACCTGACTTATACAGAAAGACCACAAACCAGACATAGCAGAAAGCAAGTTTTTCGCGATGTAAATAAAGAAGAAATGCTTGCCTTTCTTGGACTGTGTCTTCTACAAGGACAATGCAACATTCCAATGAAGAGGTCCATGTTTTCGTACTCGAATGCATTGTATTACCATCCATTCTTCTCATATACAATGTCTCAGCGAAGATTTGAGCAGATACTAAGATGCCTTTATGTGGGAGAAGTAGGTGCACGTCGAGAAAAGAAAATCGTCGATTTTATTGAGGCATTGTGCAACAACTTTCGCACAGTATATGGACCATACAAAGAACTGTCCCTGGACGAATCGTTGATCCTTTTCAGAGGGAGACTTGATTTCCGGCAATACATAAAAAACAAAAAGGCTCGCTATGGAATAAAATTCTACGAAGTAACATCTTTGGACGGTTATGTTTTAAACATAATCATGTACACAGGAAAAACGGATAACACTGATCAAACATGCACGAAAAAGACAGAACAAATAGTAATGAAACTGCTCAATCCATATTTAATGAAGGGACATCACGTATATATGGACAACTTTTATAATGATGTTGAGCTGAGTCAAAAACTACTAAGACTGAGGACTCATACTTGCGGAACTTTGAGGAAAAACAGAGTTTCCAACCCAAGAGTCCTCACGAATGCCAAATTAAAGAAGGGAGATCATATCTGGCGTCGTAAAGGACATGTGTATGTCTCTGCCTGGAAAGATAAAAGGCCAGTTTATATTGTCACAACCAATAACCATCCAGGTTTGGAATGGGTGGCTAACAGATTTGGAAAGCTTTCAATGAAACCAAAAGAAGTGGCCGCTTATAACCAGTTTATGGGCGGCATAGACCGCAAAGATCAGATGGTTTCGTATTATTCGTCACCACAAAAAACCATACGGTGGTATAAAAAGGTATTTTTCCATATGCTGGACGTGTGCGTATGGAATGCGTTTTACATTCACAAAAAATATTTCCGAGGTACATCAGACGGCAGATATGAATTTATTGATTTTCGAGACGCTTTGATAAAGCAAATGACCAATGTCGATAAAAAACTGACAGGAAGAGACGTTGTGAGAAGTGGCAGCATATATTCCAGCAGAAAAACAAATACTACCACACCACTAGAGACCACAAAAAACATTGCTGGTGGACACTGGCCCGAACTGATCCCATGCGCTGCAGTTGCAAAGAGAAAGTTTAAGTTTTTAAACTGTAAACTCTGTACCAAAAATAAAATCCGTCGGGAAACCAGGTACAAATGTAAGGGTTGTGAACAAAATACTCCACTTTGTCCCAACTGCTTCGAAGAATGGCATGCCATAAATGAGAAAGCCAAAGAAGATTAGAATTTAGATTAGATTAGGTATAACATTATGATTAGATTATAAGAAAACGATTAAATTTTAAGCTCAGCCAAAGACTGATTTCAGGGTAATTAATAATTATCAAAGTTCCTATTATTGTACCTAAAAATAAATAGACTGATTAAAATAATGATTGATAGTAATAATAGAATGGTAATGATTGTTAATGATAAAAATATGTTAAGCTTCGATTATTCGATCACTAGAAGTGATCTGATTTTCTTGCATGATTTATAAATGGTAAATGCCTACATTATAATAATAAAAATAATTAATTGAATTTTTAGTATTTATTTGATAACGGTTTAGTTAAAAACATGTCTTTGTGTGTAACTGTTATAACCAATCTGTCTTTAGGGTTCTCTGAGTTCTCTGAGTGAGAAGTACAGTACGGTTATAGATGTGCTACTGCTCAAACCGTACTTGCACAAACATTAAAATAATCCATCCTAAAATGTGACAGTACGGCTCGAGCCGTGATACGGTTACATCCGTAGTGCTGCTACCTAAGAGTTTTACTTCGTTGGCTCTGACAGTACGGCTATATACGGTAACGGTGGTAGCCGTCTCTGTCCCTAGCTATATGTTTAGTTTTTCGTCATGTTACCTGTACGGTTATGACAGTATTGTGATTTTGTATGGACTTTTTCACTGTCAATCTCCATTTAAAGCACCGCGCCGGATCGTGTTAATGGGAGATATTAAACCTCTGTAGTTAATTTATATCTAAAATAAAAAGTAAAAAACAGTGCCATAATGAGATTTCATATAACATTACTGCACTGTTTTGGTTCTAAGCAAAAAATACGTTCTTTGTGATCGGTTTTGTAGTGATTGATGATAACATTACTACGTAGTTGAAAGAAAAATAATATAACATACATGTGAAACAGTTGAGCTACCTAAGGACCGTTTAAAACGATTTATAGATAGCTCAACTGATCCAGATCACTACCAGAGGGCAGCGTTCCCAAGACACTGGCGGCATAAATTGAAATTGAAAAAATAACCCACAACAAAAAAGTTTGTAAGGATAGCCTAACTATTATAGATAATCACAAACTTAAGCTCAAACGCGCGAGCGAAGTCACGGGCGTTAAATAATAAAAGTTTGAATTAGATATAATATACGCACTGTTTTACTATCATCCGCAACTTTCGAGTCTTCTTCATTAGGTTTGCTATCTTCTGTTGCATCAGGGACCAAAACATCACCGTCTGAATCATCTTTCCTCATTTTTGATGGTCTGTAATAGATTTTTTAATTACAAATTACACAATAAAATTTAACATGGAACATTACATTTTTATTTTTATGCAAGTTTTGTAGTACCTATACAAGTACTAATGTACCTGTTTGTTCTGGGAATGGGTATTATCAAGTATCATAAGTGTTTATTAAAAATATATAAATATTATATCAGCCGTCTGGTTCTCATAGTACTATGCTTAGTTTGGGGCTAGACGGTGTTGTGTAGTTTGTTCACCAATATTTATTTATTTAAAATATTTAACGTGTAATTATTTATGTATTTTCAAAACACTATTTATTTATGCTATATGAATAATGTGTATTCAGATTTTCAGATAATTTCAAAGCTAACCTATAATATATTTAAATGAAATTGGAATTAAATCAAAAATACAGGTTTCACTTCCGGAGTAAAGCAGTAAGAGTTATGAGCAGTAGTTATAGCAGTAATCCGATAGCGCCAGAAAATGAGCTACGTTTGTGAGCTACTAGCCCCGAAGTCAACAAGGTTGTGGCTCTCAAATAGTCAGTCAGTCGTTGATTGTATTTCGAGAAGACATGAGATTTAAAAGTGTAGGTCAAACAGTGAATTAGTGGAAATAAATATAGTTACATATATGATGTGTTTCAATGGTCTGCAAGGGCCAACAATATAACCAAATCAGCAATATCACGTCGATTTTTATATATTATACTTACACAACAGACTGCTCCTTGCGCGGTCTTCCTCGTTTTTTCGGGGCGGTGCTTGGAGTGACAGCTGCGGCGCCGACGGCGAGCGATGGCTTAGGCAGAGGCTTGCGACCTCGACGGGGCGTCTGACACAACATGAAAATATTACACTAGTATTAATTAAAAACTTCAAAAACAAACAAAAACATATTTATGCCTATAGAACCATTGAGACCATTCCAATGATCTTAAACACAAAACCTCTGCTATAAGTTGGTGAGGAGTTGGGTATCCTGCAACATCAGGTCAAGGTTACCATGTTCTTGCTATATCATTGAAATAGGATACCAAATTTCGAATCGATTAACCTGGAGAAGTTGCTTATGTCTTCATCAAATAGATAATTACGTTTTAAAACCTAAAAAGACAACTAACTTCATGTATAAAAAAGCAAAATATCAAAATTTCGTTCCATCTAAGTCGATGACATATTTTTTTCAGTTTTTTTGATTTAAACACCCAACTACTGAACCGATTTTTATGAAATTTATGCGACCAATCGGGAAGTACATCCACGGTCGAATTGAGAACCTCCTCCTTTTTTGAAGTTGGTTAAAAAAAGCTGATGGTCTTTAAATGGCTGAATAGATTTTCTTAGACACGCATGGCTCGATCATGTCACCTTTCAAACTAAAAACCTAAATCGTCCGTTTGGGAGTTACGATGCCACATACAGACATACAAATCAAACCCCTATGTTTTTTTTCGGGGGTTAAAAATAACATTACACAAAAACATAAACGCGATTAGTGTATTGAAATAGGCTAAAAGTACTCTGGTACCACTCTCGTTACCTTAAATGGAAATTAATCACCGTCAGATACTCCTCAAATTCGAAAGGAGCTTTAAAACAGCATTTTAATCTTTTTACCATACTGGTTCGAAATAATCGATCCCGGTAGGAAAATCCCCTCGTGAAAATAACTAACTCAAAATTGTGTTTGAGCAATAGTATCTGGCGTAAGCACAAGTATTCTCACCTCTATACTTTTTTCTGTTATGGAAGTTTCTTCAGCTTCTTGTTCTTCTTCACTAGTTTCATCTTCCTCGTCGGGGCTGAAACAGAAATTCATTGAGATAAGCAAGTACAAAAGTTTTTACTAATATGTATGTTAATTGGATATATTATATGGAATGAGATATCAATGATCAAAACTTTGGGAGAACATCACGTAAGCGCATGGAGAGACATTTATAATATGTTACCTGTCGCGAATCATTTTAGCATAGTCCTTGACTTTGGAAGGTCTGGTCGACCTCCGCACCGGTTCATCCACAGAAGACCTGTCGCTCGCACCATTTTTTACCACCTGAAACAGCATCGAATTTAAATTACGTGTCTTATGCGCACGTAAACAGACGTGTGTGTGTGTGTGTGTGTGTGTGTGTGTGTGTGTGTGTGTGTGTGTGTATGTGAGAATGTTTGTGTGTGTGTGTGGAGTGTAGCTCCCAAATAGATGAATTGATTTAGATTACATTTTTATTTGAATCATAGTTAAGAACCTATGATTCAAGAAAATCTGTTCATCAGATCCCTTATAATTTTGATGAAGGGATGTGACCCTTGACCTGATGTTGCAGTATGACTTGAAATTTGTAGGAAATCCAACTCCCCACTTACAGCAGAGGTATCGTGATTGGGCTCAGTGGAATGGTCTCAATGAATATTGTTATAGGTAGTTTTTTAATACGGGTTCATTTTAATTGATTACTACCATAGTTTTTACTATTGATTTACAATTTTTTTTGTATAGGTAGTGGAGTTGGCTCGGCTTTTTAAATTACATTATAATTACTAAGTTTTACTAATAAAATAATTTAAGTATAACGAAAAAAACTTGATATTACGCTCATACCTTTGAAGACTCTTTAACTTCTTTGGTCTCTTTTTCTTGTTTTGCACTGACATTCGATTTGTCTTTAGCTTCCTTCTCTTCTTTAAGAACAATGTTCTTTACCTCCTTAATTTCTTTAGGAAGGCGACCGAGTGGTCTTTTTTCCTGAGGTGGCTTCTCTGGAGCGGATTTCAGTGTTGGCGTTTCTTTTTTCTCTAAAGGTCTACAAAAACAGGAATGTAATTTAAGATTCCTGCTTTTAAATGCAAGAAAACTATTTTGAGAATATAAGTAGTAGTCTTACCTTGGCTTTGGTGTGGAAGTGTGAATTTGCGCTCTTTTACTTTTCAGAACATCCATCGGTTTAGCAGGCGTTTTGGCAATATTTGTCTGCAAATCAAGATCATTACTTACATAGCTGGGACTATGAGCAACATTAGGTACTTGTTATGTACTTAGCTGAGTTGAAAGACTATTAACAAGATTTACAGGTTTATACTTAAACTTGAAGTACTCTTCACACGCGTATTTATCACCTTTTTAATTTATTCCCGACGTTTCGGTTATGTTGCAATATCCGTGGTGGCGAATTGACTAGATACTACGCCAGTTGCCGCCGATTAGTTCATCATATCAGTACGTGGATACTGTTACACTAGTGTCGTAATCTGAACGCAGACATTGCCAAATATTTTTTTTTACAAAAATCCCGGTATTTTCACATCTCACCAGGCCCCAAAGTAAGAGCTTGTGTTGTTACCAAATGATTGATAATTTACTGATATACTTTTTATTTGTATTTTAGTAAATACATATGTCATCATATCATATCAGCCCCTAGAAGTCCACTACTGAACATAGGCCTCCCCAATAAATTTCCAGGAAGAACGATTTTGAGCCCTCTCTATCCACGATCTTTACAATGTCATTAGAAGACATTGGACCTGTTTGGACATACCACACACAGGGAAAGGACTAAATGTTTTCGAATCACAGTAAGTATAGGTACCTACTATTGGTTTACAATTGTAACTTATTTTGAATTTTGTGAATTTTTGTACTCAGTGTTTTCTTTATTTTCTGTTTTTTTTAGTTTTGTTTTTTACTTACCTTCTTACCTTATTGTTCTTATATACTTTCCTAACTGCCTGTTTATATTGTATTTTCAATTTCCGTGTGTGTATATGTAGCAAATAAATAATTATTCTATTCTATTCTATTAGTCCATCGGGTAGGGGGTCGTCCTACGCTTCGTCGTTGGGATTAGTAGCTGGACCTCTGCCGGAGATTCTTCTCACCCCCTGTTCCGCCGTTACCGTGGCCGCCACCTATGCCAGAAATAGCGGAACTGCCGGGAACTGGGGCCGTCTTCTGATTTGTCTATCATTTATTGGGGGGTTTTGCCATAGTCACCACGCTTGGCAGGCGGATTGGTGACCACAGATTTAGTTTTAAGTACTCGGGGGGCAGCAGCACCCAATCCCCGGGTGTGTGTTCCCTTAGTCGCCTTTTACGACATCCACGGAAATGGAGGGGGTCCTATTCTAATCAAGAAGATCAAGTGACAGTAGTTTCGAAAGACGGTTTATGCTACTTGGTGGCAACGCCCTAGGCACCCAGTCAGCCCGCGACAACGGTTATTGCAACTTAATACAAACGGCGGGAGTAAATTAAAAGGTAATCAAAGTCAACATAATATATTTATTGTATCATTACTTGTTTAAAATGATGTTTCAAACTGTATAGATTCAATGTAATCTATCCTTTATGGGCGTGCAAGTATTTATAGCTTACAATATTGTAATAATAATAGAAATATAATAATTTAGAATTATAAAATAATGAGGAAATATATATTGATAAATATTAACACGCAATAAATACCCGTTAACTACTAAAATAATAAGTAATATAGGTATTACTTACTCTTTGGAGATCCTGCAGTTCTTTCTCTAGTAAACGCAACGAGAGGTTACTAGCGCCAACCGCAGCATTGCTACTTTCTACTTTTCCAATTGATTTCTCCTTTATAACTGTTGAATAATATTATAAATAATTAAATAAATAATGCCGTACATTTCACGCAGCATCATCTGGCCCCAAAGTAAGCAGAGCCTGTGTTATGGGTACCACACGACTGATGCACTCACTACTTATCCTTTTTTTGTAAATACATACATATTATACATAGAAACACCAAAAGACAAATACTTGCAGATTATACAAAGATTTATCCCGCGGTAGGAATCGAACCCGCAACCTTCTGCGTCTCTGCCGGACCTTAGCCCACTGCGCCACAGAGGTTGTCATATTACCATGAGTAGTAATATTATATTTGTTTCACACCACATTTCATAATAATTATTATTTAGTAACCTTTTAAGTTTAACCTTTTGTACCGCAAAATAAACGTTGTTTTATTATTATTATCATTATAAATAAATTATTATAAGATACAGCAACAGATTCGTTTTTATGTGGTTTATAATTTTTACCTATATTGCTTGGAACTGGCGATGACTGTTGTTGAACCGGTTTTGTTTTTATTTCTTCTGGTTTCTTTATGACACTCGTAACCTAAAAGGCAAACAAATAAATACCAGTGTTAGTAAAAATAACCTTTCTAGTAGATAATTGTCATGATCTGGAGCGGATTCTTAGTGCGTTCGTTTAAACTTCTGCTTCATAAATAGAAGCCATTTCATTTAATCACAAACTACAAATGCATGCATAATAACAAACAGATATCAATAAATCCATAAAATATAGGTTAACCTCTTCAATGTTTGCAGTCGGTTTGGCCGCCGCGGCCGCTGCTTTAGTGACTGCCGCGGAAATAACTTTAGCTTTGGTAAGATCGAGTCTTGCGATACTAACGCCAGGATTGCCTTTCGCAAAGGCGACAGAGTCTCCACGTTTAGCGGGAATTGGTGGTTTCGGCGGATCATCACATCTCGTAGACTTTAATGCAAGAAGGGGACCTGAAGCGTCGTTCAAGGTTATCTCCAATTCGCTACCTGAAATGAGATGTATTTGTACACGTAGATATAGACAGACATTTATTTGCCTCTTAGCATACAACACACGAAATACAGGACAAAGAAGAACAAAGCATACGCCAACAAGGCATATGGTTATAACAAATTTTGCTTTGGTAGGTGAATAAATAAATATTGGATAATTCACACACCATCTAGCTCCAAACTAAACATAGCTTGGTCTATGGTGACCAGATTACTGAAATATTCTAATATTAAAAAAAAAAAAAAACTAATATTATAATTGCGAAAGTGTCTCTGTCTGTCTGTTTGTTACGTTTTCACGGCTAAACGGCTGAACGGGTCTTGATGGAATTTGGTAAGAAGATGTATTGCATTCGGGGGAAGAACATAGACTATTTTTGTCTCAAAAAAAAACCTTGAAAGTGGTAAAATAGAGGATGAAAGTTTGTTTGGGCAACTCATACTTTCTTAAGTTAGGGATCTGAAAATTCATTTTTAGGCTTTTGGTATGAAAAAAGAAAGATAAAGATTTGGTAAAGATATACCTGTTTTACGTTTTTGCAAAATCATCCCCGAAGGGTGTAAAATAGGGGATTAATCTTATGAGATGTTCTATAGATGCAAGGAATGCATTCCTTTCAAAAATAAAAATAAAGGTTCTAAGCATACGCGTACGAAGTCGCGGGTAACAGCTAGTATGTATATAGTTTCATATACATGATACTTTATAACACCCGTACATAGGCAAAACGACTATCTTCATGATACAAATGTTCACCCTGGTTCGTCCTAATCATTCTGATTATTCTACCAACTGAGCGGCAGGCCAGTCAGACATTAGGGTAGAGGTAGGACTAAGAAACGATGGATGAACTGTGTAAACTGTTCATTAAACAAATATCTATGGTACAGCAGCAAATTGACCCTGACTCAGCATAATGCTTACTATTTTGTTGTGGTAGTAGTCGCTCGCTTTTATTATGCTAATACAATAATTGTATCCAGATACTGCTGGAAATTCTGTTGTTTCGCCGGACTAGCTAAAATTTTCTAAAATATGGACGACCTTATTTGGCTACAAATAAAGTTCAAATTAGAGTAGGTACCCATTTTAAATCACAGTTCTAAAAAAAGTTAAAATTATTTTTTTATTTATTGCTATAATTTTTATTCCAATTAATTAATTTAGTCACTAAAAAATGTTATTCTAATTCTGACTTTAATGCAAACAAAATAAGATCGTTTTTGTTTTAGGAAATTTTAGTTACTCTAGCGAAATAACTGAATTGAGGCCATTTTCTTTATCATGACAATGTTCGTTTTAATACGTTATTGCAATTTCGATCGAAACATGTAACTAACTATAAGCATTACAAACTAAAGTGCAAGTAATATATACTAATTTCACATTATTTTGCTAAACTATCTCATGCATTCGGTGCTTGGATCACGAGCAATTAAAAATAACAAAATATAATTTCAACCTTCTATGCTCAAACGATAGTAAACTTAAAACAACACAATAATAACATTTTAAACCAACTGAAATATTCAACAAATCTATAAATTCAGACATGAAGTGAGCCATATAACTTTTCTATAAGTATAAAAAAGAAAAAACAGTACAAGCCTGATTGCGATGCTTCATTACCTTCAGATTGATCGATAATAATATTGTCATCTTCTTCTATAGGAACTGTATCAGCGAGCTGTAATATATAGATTCAAATTAACTCCAATACAATGTCTTGTAAGTCAATAAGTACAAACAAATCAAGTAACTTACGACGTAGTCGCCAGCCTTTTTAATTTCGACTACCATCTGCCCATCCTCTTCTTTCACTGAAAATTACAAAATAATCAACGGATGTAAGTAGCATAAGTATAAGTTACATAGACTCGTTTATGTTATATTCGCTCTGTGTTTGTTATGTGGCGTTAAATATGTTTCACTCTATTATTATTGTAAAGTATCCCGGAGAATCCACAGAGGTCCACTCGCCAAAATTATAAACAATAATAATAACAATTACCTACAACGGCGGGCCCTTGGTGGGCAAAATCATATAGAAGTGCCGCGCCAGATGAGATAGAGTTACGCGATAGAAAGAGAGGCACTATGTAGGTATATAGCTGACTGGCCGGTCCGCTCAGTTGGTAGATGCTTTGTCTTTTGCGCAGTAGGTTGTATCGCTGCATTTGCGGCATGAACATAAGTGTTTGTTCTGTGTCTGGGTCTTATAAAGTATCTTAAGTATATATTGCAAAATATATAAGTATTCTATCAGTTACCTGGTCACCATAACACAAGCAATGCTTTATTAGGTGATAGATATTGTGTGCATTGTCCACCAATATTTATTTATTTATATGGTAGGCGCTAAGCGCTTATGTGAGCTGCATTTATATATATATTTTCGTGTATATAAAGTCCGTATTCTGTACTTGCACTAATAATTATTTTGTGATATCGGAAAATATCGTGCAAAACCCTACTCTTAGTTTCGACTGTTTTTGAATGATGGAATGATCGAAAATACATTTGATGATAAAATAACTGTCAATTTTCTGAATTCGAAGAATATTTAACGTTATAATATTAAATATTTGACGTTATAATTTCGATTATCGAAATCGGTCTACTGAGTAGATGCCCAGGCATGGAGGACTTTTAATGTGATATATAACTTACGATTTATTGAATTATCGTCTTCATAACCTTCCGCGTCCATAGAGTAATCTTCGTCTTCATTTTCAGTCGTATCCTAAAAACAAACCCGATTTATATAATTTTAAACGACAGGACAACAAAAATCATTGAGTACTTATAATATGTTAGTACTAAGATGGCATTCGTATCGTCCCAATTCTTTTCAATTGGAGTTAGCAAGACACTCGTTTTGGTCCTAGCGCTTTTTTGTATGATGATTCTTCTTATAAATAGCTTCTCTACGAAAAACTATTAAACTACTATAAGGTAACAGAAGGTTATAGATTGCAAATCTGTCAATCATCTGTCAGAGAGCAGTTTCAAAAGGTTTTGGGCCATTAAAATGTATTTTACCTTATCATTTAATTCACTGTCGTGAGAAGCCGCTGTGTGGGTGTCGAGTTTGTGCTGCGTCGTGAAGATCAGCTCGCAGAAATCGCACATAAACTCTGCTCCTGAATACAAAACATTTCAACGGTTCTCTACCAGCCATGGAACTATACATACTCACTTATGTATTTATGAATAATTTAATACTGTTTATGAAGTTACAACAATTTTGTAAATACAAGAGATGTATATTTCAGTGGTTTTTAACGTTTTTTAATTATATATGTGTATATAATAAGGGATTAGCTATGGTATTTGCTTGCTGAGGTCTTTGTCATGTTTATACAGACAAAATAATGTGAAAAAGCTTGTAGACTTCCAATTGTTTTTTAATTTACACGAATCCTTCCAACTATTCCACAGAGGAGAATTTGAATCAATGAATACAGGCGCAATTTTGCGCGTCAATTACGTCAGTGGCATAGTCGTTTCTAATATATTAATTATGTTAAGCAACGCTCTGCGAGATCAGTACCTGGATGGGTAACCGCTTTGCATTTTCATCGAAGCGCTTTCTTGTTTCGGAGGGTAACTTAAGCTGTCGGTCCCGGCTTTTCAAAAGTTGTCAACCTCAAAAATTTTGAAGACATGTGTCAAGTGCACGAAAGGGACCTCTCGAGGCGCTATTAATCTTTTTACCACACTAGTTTGAAATAACTAGTGACACGTAAAAAGTAGTAGTAGACGTACTAATAGTACTACATGTTCAGGTACTATGTATGATGTATATTCGGCCTTACTTAAAAACGTCTCTCAACTTCTGTAAAAAGTTAAAATAGTGCCATCTCCTTATGTAAGATACATAGATAACTCTTTATTGACTACCACACGGAATATTACAATAACAATAACGAAACTTATGTAGGCCGATACACTGGGCGGCGCTAATAGCGATCTTTACCAGTCAATCGTTGGATGGACTGGACTATAAATAAACAGAGAAGTGGGTATGGTGTATTTATATAACTACATACTTACTTTAATGTAAAACTAAACAAATACTGAAATATATATATACATACATATGTACTTAATTGATATAAAAATAAAGATAAACAGTATAAAAAATTTACAATACAGAAATAGCTACGTATAACAGCACGACAAATAATGTTTCATGACCATGTTTTTGAAGATGAGAAGAGTCTTGGCCTTTTGATATCTACAGGCAACGCGTTCCACAAGCGGTCAGCCTGCACTGTATACGACTTGCCATAGAAGGTAGAGGAGTGAACGGGAACGGGAAAGATAGTGACAGGGCAAATCTTAAGCTGTGTTTAGGCAGTGTCCATGTTGAGAGGCATTTATAAGTAAGGCCGATTATGTCTAAATAAATGTTTAATTACACTCTGTCTCCCAAAAACGAGTGAGCCTTACAGTAGTCGCATATGATGTGTAACATCTGACATACCATGGAAGTAAGTTCATAGCGCACAGCTGATGCATTCCCTTTCACTATTTCCCTTTCTCTTTCTCGTCACACACAAGCACACACTGTTGGACGACAGTACCAACCACTCGGAAAATGGGTTGGTACCATCTGACGGGTAAATCTACCATCGCGCGCGTTCTTTTATCAAATCAAATCAAATAGCCCGGCTTCATGTTACACTTCCGTCCCTTTTCACGAAATCACTCTACAGATTGCAAGAGAGGAAATAAGTTACACATCAAATAGTAGTATTAGTAGTAGTTCAAGAAGTAGAAACATAGTTATTTACCATTGACATGAGACTTGATGTGCGCAGTGACAGTGTCCACGTCATCAAATTTTTCCTGGCAGAGTGGGCAGGTCAGGCTTCGGGTAGCATGTAGAGCCGAATGGTAGATAAGCTCATCCTGAGTTTGGAAACCTTCCTCACACTCCTCGCAACGGTAAGCCTCCGCCTCGGAGTATGAACCGCTCGGCGTGCGGATTGTTTCACTGTGCTTCATGCGAAGATGTCTGTAAGTATGTCGTTTGTTTCAGCAAATATATGTCCACACATTGCAAAATAACCTATTTTATATAAGCCAGTTCTAGACAATTTTGAAAGAACAGCTGTATTAGGGTTTCTGAAACATCTATGATATATGTAAGTCAACGTAAGCAACGTTTCACGAATTTACACCAGATACAAGAGCATATTACTGCCTTTGTTCCTTTTTACGCCTACCAGCATGCTATCCACCACAGACGTTTGAAGTCAGTATTTAATTATCTTCATATTGTTCTGGGAATCGTGAATCATTCGTGTGTCAATAATGGCTTTAGAAAGTGGATATTACGTAACTCGCGACATCTAGCAATACGCGTGAATTGCGCGAGCACAGCTGTCGAACACACCTTTTTTAACGGACTTCAAAAAATACATAATCCAGGACATTTGACACAGCATCATCTAGCCCCAAAGTAAGCAGAGCTTGTGTTATGGGTACCACATGACTGATATACTACTTATATACTTTTTTTTGTAAATGCATACATAGACAAATCCCGAGTCTCCCAAACCCGAGACAAATATTTGCAAATCATACAAACATTTGTACAAAAAAGGAGGAGCACTCTATTCGTTTTTTTTATGTTTGTTGCCTTGTAACTCTGTCATTTATGAACCGATTTGAAAAAAAAAAAAATATGTGAAGGATATACTTTCTGATTGGTCCTATAGAAATTTTATCAAATTCGGTTTAGTAGTTTGGTTTTTAAATCAAAATAGCGGGAAAAAATATGTCATCCAATGAAAATTCGTATTTTTATATAAATGAAGCTTTTGTTTTAGTTTTTAAAATGTACTTGTGTACGCTATTCTGCTCTTAGCTTATTTTAGTTGTCGTTGAACGACGAGCGAGTAATAATTGGCAGCTATCCAGCTTTCGTAAAATCAGTTTTTTTTACGACTTGAGACTGATTTCGCTGATATTGCTGGCGTAACTGCTACTTTTACGTAATAACAGTACGCATCATGACCTTTGTTTGTAAGCGATGTTATGTACCTTGTATAATGATGTGACTTGAGGAAGGTCTTATCGCAATGTTTACATGGATAAGCCCTTTCACCAACATGCGTCCGAAGATGCTTCGTCAGTCTAGTCACGTTCGCAAATCCTGAAATAAATGTAGGTATTATACAAAACTTTTTAATAATATAATTCATACTCTTTGCGCGTGTTCATAGCTTGTAAACAACGGGACAACAATTCATGCGGTATATCAAATATAACAATTCCCTGGATCTGATTGCATTGCAAAAACGATATTAAAAGCCACGATTTTCGAATACCTATTAATATATTTTTAAGGGTATTCAAAAATTACGGTTATATGGCTTTAAATATTGTTTGTGGTTGTTCTTCTTATGACTCACGCTCAGGACAATAATTGCAGGCGAAGGAAGGTTTGTTCATGTGAATGTTTTCCATGTGTCTTTGCAACGCACTTCTTTCAATGAAACTGAAACAAAGCACTGCGACTTAGAGATGAATACTATAAATAACAAATGCCCGCAGTTTCTCAAGCTGTCCGATATAATCTATTTAACTGTGAAAAGGTAACAGATATATACATTGATAAACACGGGTCACGTATTATTTTGTCGATGGAGGCACCGACACTGTTTTTTGCCGCTCAAGTTCATGGTTCGCAGTAAACAGTGCGAACTCGAGCGGCAACGAGCGAACCACGGATCTCACCCTGATGAAGATTCTCTAGAACACTCGAGATGAATGGAAACAGTGTCGGTGCCTCCATCGACTAAATAATACGTGAGTAAAGCAAAAATAATAACGTAATACGTAATACCAAAATAATACGTGAGAAAAGCCGTATTTATCAAAATGTCAACTCACGAAAGTTTTGAAAGTGAAATAGTAACAGATACACTTTCGAATTTATATTAGTTATAGATTATGGTAAATGACATGTATTCAATTCATTCAAACAGTTGATCCTATCTTCAAATTGTAGGTACATACAGTTTGATAAGGAAATAGTAGATTGTTGCACCGAGCGCAAAGTGAGTTATTAATGGACGAGTGTTATGTTGGTGCCCGAGCGCAAGCGAGGGCACTGAATTAACACGAGTGCATTAATTACTCACTTTAGCAAGGTGCGTAATTTACTTTTCTTTCAACTACCAATCTAGGTACCTACTGTGATAAAATATACCTACTCAAACTAAAAATACGAAGAATCAAAGTTTTACAATGGCACAAATGCGCGCCTTTTGTGGGTAGGTTGTAAGTAGGTTTTATTCAGCCGATTTTTATTATGAGCCAGTATCTTTTTGATCTAATGCAAACATTTTATATTAAACCTAATGGGAGATATTAAACCTCTGTGGTAAATTTATCTAAATAAAAAGTAAAAAACAGTGCAATAATGAGATTTCATATAACATTACTGTACTGTTTTGGTTCTAAGCAAAAAGTACGTTCTTTGTGATCGGTTTTGTAGTGATTAATGATAAGAGAAAGCAAATGTCTTTGCTGCTCAATTTGCAGAAGCTTCACGTTTAGACACCTATAACGAAACCCCACCTAGCCTTCTTCGATGCGAAGCTACAATGCAGGAAATTCGCATCCATCAAAAAGAAGTGCTCAAAACGTTACGAAGTCTTGACGTGAACAAAACTAGTGGTCCGAACGGTGCCCAAAAAAGGTAGTCGCGCTGACCCATCAAATTATCGCCCAATTTCGGTCACCTCCCTACTTTGCAAATGTATGGAACGTGTCCTGAATACGAAACTCCTTACATACCTTGAAGAAAACGACCTCCTCACTGATCGACAATACGGTTTTCGCCCAAAGCGATCTACTGGGGATCTTCTTACGTATGTCACGCACATTTGGAGTGAGGCCATAGAGAAACATGGTGAAGCATTAGCTGTTTCATTTGACATGTCAAAGGCCTTTGACAGGGTCTGGCACGCTAGCCTTATTGGTAAGCTTCCAGCTTACGGATTGCCAGTTCAGTTCTGCTCATAGCTTGCTGACTTCTTGAAGGAAAGATCCATTCGAGTGGTTGTTGACGGATGTTCGTCTGATCAATTGGCAATCAATACCGGGTACCTCAAGGGTCAGCGCTCTCTGCCACACTGTTTTTACTGCATATTAACGATGCCCGATAACTGCTTATGCCCGGAATCATTGGGTATACAGACGACAGTACAGTTGTGGAGAGATACTTTGCAAAGGCACGAGCCAGTAAAACTGAAATTCAGAAACTCAGAGACGAGATGCTTATGCGTCTGAATTTGACTCTCCAGATCGTGTCTGATTGGGGCGATTCCAATCTGGTTAAATTCAACGCATCCAAAATGCAAGCTTGTCTCTTTTCGGCGAAAAAAGTGAGTTTCTCCAAGTCCCCGTTTTCCGAAATGTACCGGTAACTATAGAAGATCATCTCGAACTCTTAGAACCACTTACACGGACTCTCAATTTTGGCTCCTATATCGAGTCCAAGGCCAAACCTGCTGCCATGAAGTTTGGCATCCTCAACAAGGTGAGGCGATACTTCACACCTGGACAGCTTTCCACTTTATACAAAGCTCAAGTCCGGTCGGGTATGGAGTATTGCTGTCATCTATGGGATGGTTCAGCCAAACACCAGCTGGCTGCCTTGAACTCGATCGAGCGTAGAGCATTGAGGATGATGGGTGAACAGCTTAACGCTGAGACTAAGTTCCAGAGTCTCGAGCACCGTCGTAAAGTTGCTTGCCTTTCGATCTTTTATAGGATACATTTCGGAGAATGTGCCCAGGAATTAAATGATCTGATTCTACCATCTTCTTTTCAAAACAGGACAAGCAGACGTACCGCTCAATACCATCCATACCTTGTCAACCTACCACCCTTACGAACAAAGCGCTTTGCTTCCACATTTATAATGCGTACAGCCAAGGATTGGAATGCTTTGCCGTCTTCCGTCTTTCTTCTTTCCCGAAAACTACAATCTAGGTCTTTTCAAGTCTCGAGTAAATAGGTGTCTTCTAGACCTGCGTGCCCCATTGTCGGCCACATCGTCACTTAACATCAGGCGAGATAGTGGTCAAACGTAGGTTTATTGATGATAAAAAAAAAAAAACGATAACAAAGGACGTCTTTTTTGCTTAGAACCAAAACAGTGCAGTAATGTTATATGAAATGTCATTATTGCACTGTTTTTTACTTTTTATTTAGATATAAATTTACCACAGAGGTTCAATATCTCCCATTAAGTTTAATATAAAATGTTTGCATTCGATCAAACAGATACTGGCTGATAATAAAAACCGGCTGAATAAAACCGACTTGGTGAAAAAAATAACAAATGGCGCGCATCTTTTATCATTGTAAAACTTTGATTCTTCATATTTTTAGTTTGAGTAGGTATATTTTATCACAGTAGGTAGATTGGTAGTTGAAAGAAAAGTAAATTACGCACCTTGCTAAAGAGAGTAATTAATGCACTCGTGTTAATTCAGTTCCCTCGCTTGCGCTCGGGCACCAACATAACACTCGTGCATTAATAACTCACTTTGCGCTCGGTGCAAGAATCTACTATTATCGCCGGAAATAATTAGATGCATAGGAGCTTGAAAGCTACAAAAATTTTCATACTCCGTACTTTGGGCACGATGTTACAAGTACATTGGCACACCCAATATATTGGGCAAATTCGTACAGAAGTGCCAGACGAGATAGAGTTACGCGAAAGCAAGAGTGCCACTATACTAGGTATATACAATAACTTTAAGCGCTTGTGCGAGCTGAATTGCACTTTGTTGTGTAGTAGCAAGAGTCGCTATTTATATTTTTTTTTTGTGGACGACTTTGGCGCAATGAGCTAAGGCCCGGCTGAGACGCAGAAGGTTGCGGGTTCGATTACCGCCGTGGGACAAATGTTTGTACGATCTGCAAGTAATTGTTTCGGGTCTGAGTGTTTCTAGTATAATATGTATGTATAAAAAAAAAAGTATATAAGTAGTATATCAGTCATGTGGTACGCATAACACTAACCATAACCAAAGTAAGCTCTGCTTACTTTGGGGCCAGATGATGCTGGGTGAAATGTTCGGGATTATTTATTTATTTATTTATTCTGTACTTGTACCAGTATTGTGATATTCTATCATATTAAGGTTGTAGAGTTACCTTTTGTCACACATTTTACAATGGAACTGACGAGACGGGTTCGGTTCGTGCTTAGTGCTGTGTGCCTCCAATTCTATTTGTGATAGGAATGTTGCTGGACATTTGACGCATTTTATTTGCGGCAGGTCGCTGTGTATTAACTGAAAAATTAAAGTAATTAAATTAATCTACCAAGACTTTTGAACCAATGATACACTGGTGATAATTGTTGATTCGACGTAATTCTAAAATTTACTAAATATACATTTAATTGATGAGTTTTAGTTTTAGTCTTATTTAACTGTTATTCTAATTTGCGCTGAGAACATAGTTCGCCGATATGGCGACAAAAGCCGCCAAGCTCAAATGGGACTGGGCTGGTCATGTGTGCCGCATGTCGGGAGACCAGTGGGCCAAACTGACTTCGGAGAGGTGCCCTGATATAGTATGACGACGTCGCTGCAGACCGCGAACCAGGTGGAGGGACGAGCTCGCCAAATTTCACGCCGACTGGACAGTCTTAGCGCAGGAGAGGGATGAATGGAGAGAATGGGGAGAGGCCTTTGCCCAGCAGTGTGGGCTGATAATAATAATGATAACTCTAATTTAGACTTTGGAGTAAACAAAATATGGTTGTTCTTATTGTGGGACAACAGTTGAACCACCAGTACTGTCTACTAGTTAAAACTAGTTATAGGTCCTAGTTACCTTTTCGTGGCGTTTCAGTAAAACAAGCCGCTTAAACTTCTTGTCGCAGGCGACACATTGGAATGGTAATTCGGCTGAGTGCCGCAATTGGTGCGTCATCAAATCATACTTTGAGAAAAATTTGCTGCAATGAAAGTTGCAATAGATTACTTTATTAAACCCGAAACTTTATTAAAAGACTAGCTTCTGTCAGCGGTTTCGCGCGCGTGACACCTTCATCAAAATTAGTCTATATCTTTCCTTTAATTATTCATTCAGAATTTCATCAAGATCCGACGCGCTGTTTAGCTGTTAAAACGTAATAAACAGAGACACTATCGAATTAAAAATATTATTGCAATAATAAGCTATACTTCTATACTAATATAATAAATGCGAAAGTGTCTCTGTCTGTTTGTTACGTTTTCACGGCTAAACGGATCTTGATGAAATTTGGTAAGAAGTATTGCATTCGGGGGAAGAGCATAGGCTACTTTTTGTCTCAAAAAACCTGATATAAAGATATAATAATAAAAAGAATATGAGATATTATGGATATCATCAGCAACTTTATTCATTCTTGTAAATACTTGAAAATATTAACAGTAAAGTACGCACTAAACGGATAAAACGGAAGCAACGCGAGCGCGATAATATAGACCTTTGAACATAATGATTGAGAGCATCCAGACTCGGACTTACCTCATCACTATGTTCCAGACCTTATTTCACTATATAGAGTCGGCAACACAGGTTTTTCTTTCCTAGTTTTCTAGTCTTTTCTAGTAGTCATTATTTTCTTACACATATCATACACACAATTCTTATTAGACCTAACTCTACCTTGTCTCTGACTGGCCTGTCAGATCAGTCAGTAGGCCTACCTACTGCGCTGTAGGCGCATTCGATTCCGTCTCAGAACAAACATTGTGTGATTAATATAGGTGTTTGTTCTGTGTTATAAAGTGTGTATTTAAAAATGTACGAGGAGGGATCAAAAAGTAGTGAGAACGACATACTCCTTGGTAAGAAAAAAAAATACTGGCAGGCATAGCTCATATACATATTTGTAATATTAATAAAGAAAACATTCTTCGATTCTCTTGTTTTTTTCTGAATGTAGTCATTTGTTTGCTTCGTGTCGGAACGTGTTCTCGAAAATGGAGAAAAACGATGTGCAAGCCGTTATTAAATACCTCTGTTTAAAAAAGTTAACGACGCAAGAGATTCATTGCGATTTGGAGGCAACATTAGGAGAGTCTGCTCCGCCGTATTCCACTGTCGCAAGGTGGGCTTCTCAATTTCGAGTAGGGAGAACAAGCACAGAAGACGAACATCGTTGCGGCCTTCCATCGTCGTCAGTCACCCAAGAAAATATTGCGAAAGTCGAGAAAATTGTATTGAGCGATCGAAGAGTTACCATCCGATACTTAATTCAAGAAACGGTCATTTCATATGGAAGTATTCAATCCATATTGAAACAATCTTTGAATATGAGAAAAGTCCGCAAGATGGGTGCCGAAAATATTAACCGACAGTCAGAAAAAAAATCGACTTGACATTTATTGACACAGATATTGTTGCAAGTTTCAAGAAGATTCTGAAAACTTTTTGTCTCCTTTCGTAACAATGGACAAAACATGGGTCCATCATTTTGATCCCGAGACAAAACAGCAATCTTCGCAATGTCATCACCGACCCCGAAGAAGTTTCGTGCCGTGGCATCGGCTGGCAAGGTTATGGCCTCAATATTTTGGGACTCAGAAGGGATATTGTTGGTTGATTACCTGGAGCGTGGAACCACTATTACATGCCAATATTATGCAGCTTTAATTCCCAAGTTGAGAAATGCCATCAAAGAGAAAAGGAGAGAGAAACTTCGAAGGGGCGTGCTGTTACATCACGACCACGCACCCGCGCACAGGTCGGCAGTAGCGATGGCTGCCATTCAGCAAGCTGGCTTCGAACTGGTTGACCACCCTCCTTATTAACCAGATCTGGCGCCTAGCAATTTTTATCTGTTCCCCAAATTGAAAGAATACTTAAGGGGAATACTTAAGGGGAATACTTAAGGGATTGAAGCCTTGGAAAAGCGCCGGACTCGGTGTGTAGAGAGACTTGGAGACTATGTAGAAAAATAAATTATTAAGTTATCAATAGTCATTATATTCAATCTCATTCTCACTACTTTTTGATCCCTCCTCGTATAAGCAATTTATCAGACATAATGGTACATAGGCGTCACGGAAGACCAGAGTCGCAGTGGCGTATATGACATTACTGTGTCAATATCCTGAGTGGTGTCTTTTTTTGCTCCTATTTAATAATCTAGATCTAGATTCTAGAGTCGAACAATCTTCTATCACCTAACCAATTCGGCTTTCGTCAAGGCAAGTCTACCAATGACGCTGTACACGAGCTGATTAAAACTGTAGTGGCCTCTCTGGACGCAAGAAGAAATGCCTGACGTTATTTCTCGATCTAGCTAAAGCCTTTGACACAGTTTCTATCACCCTCCTCACCGATAAGCCGATTGGGGATAAGAGGACTTCCACTTCAACTTTTAAAGGATTACTTAACTGACAGAAAACAAAAGGTTAAGATAAATCACTGGCTGAGTGAAGAGCTCGTTGTCAATTATGGAGTTCCACAGGGCAGTATCTTGGGCCCAACTCTGTTTTTGGTTTACATTAACGACCTATGTAAGGTACAACTCATTAACGGAAGAATCTTTATCTTTGCTGATGATTCTGCTCTATTCTTTAGCGGTAATGATTAGCACGAAGTATTTACCCATGCCCAAACAGGCGTTGACAAAGTCAGCCACTGGCTCCTAGCCAACAAACTGACATTAAACGTCTCTAAAACAAAACTTGTTCCCTTTGCTCTCAGGTCGAATCTTCTCCCCCCCGTTTCCTTATCTTTGTTTGTGCACACCTGTGCCCCAGACTGTACTGAATGCTCTTGTCCCTCTCTTCAGAGAACAGGCAATATAAAATACCTCGGTGTGACTGTCGACGAAACTCTAACATTCAAACCTCATCTTGATATCCTTGTAACTCGACTGAGAAAGCTTATAAACATTTTCAGATTTCTTAGACATGTAGCAGATCACCAAGTTATAAGGATGGTCTACTTTGCCCTAAGTCAGCCGCTTGTGGACTACTGCATATCAACTTGGGGTGGAGCCGCAAAAACCCACCTCATCGAAGTTGAGAGAGCATAACGTGCCATACTGAAGGTAGCTGCTGGCCTCCCCTTCCGATACCGTTCAATTGACCTTTACAAAGCCTGATATGTGCTTTCAGTCAGACAGGCCTTTGTCCTACAAGTCATCCTAAAAAAACACTCCGAGCTCTTTTACGACAAAGTCGGACATCAGAACAAGCGCAGGGCATACAACGTCTGCCAGTCACTAACATTACGTACGAGCCACTCTCAAAACTTCTTCTGCTTTCTTGGATCCTTCTTGTATAACAAGTTTAACAAACTCCTGAACATCTACCCGCTGACTAAATATTGCTGTAAACGTTCCGTTTCTATTAACCTAAAAACTCTCAACTATGATGAAACGGAACTACTACTCAGCGTAATAAAATGAATGCTAGCAAAGCGCCTATACCTATAATTATCGTATTAATTCTACTAACTTGACTTTTCAAGAATACCACCATTTTAAATCCACTAGCTCAGACACACTCACGCTCACTACCCAAATTCACACACCCACACACACCTGCACGATCTGCTTTTTATATTTGATATTTTATTGTTTATATAAATAAAAAAAAAAAAAAAAAAAAACAATTTCCTTAACTTTTGCTATATTTGCTATATACTGTGTAAATCTCAATCAATTGTGTTGCCTTACTAGGAACATTTTTAACACCCAATCAGCTACCTATTGCGGAAGGCCCTGGTGACTTGTATTACAGGTTCTGCAGAACCTATCACAGGCACCAGCTTACAATGTGGGTACCTATAAACATGTGTTCAGGTACATTAATATAATGTCCAAATAAATTTTCAGCATCACACTTTGTAAAGAGAAATAAATTTATTTATTTATTATTAATAATGATTATTAATTGTGGCGCAAAATAAACGTTTTATTATTATTAATACAAGCTATTTTTGGTTTGGGACTAGATGGTGTTGTCCACGAATATTTATTTATATATGATGAACTTCGGTGTTTGTTCTGCCTCTGGGTGTTATAAAGTATCATAAGTATGTATTAAAAAAAAATATAAGCATTCTATCAGCCATCTGGTCACCATAACACGAGCTATGCTTAGTTTGGGGCTAGATGGTTTTGTGTGATTGAGTAATGCTCACAACACCAATATTTATTTATTATTATATTCATTCACACTACAATCCATCACTCAGACTCACCTACACAGGAATAGTGACAACAGAACTTTTTGGTAAAAAAGAACACAACAACATAACACTAGTGCACACTTACGCGTCGCATTCAGTACACTCCGCGCTCCTAATTCGGTGTTTCTGAGTCTTGTGCAATGTGAGTAGTTGTTCCAGCGGATAAGTGCACTCGCACTCGTCGCACGGCCAGCAGCCTTCATTGATGGCATCGTGTATTGCCTCATCTTCAGACTCATACTTGTCTGTAAACAAATATAAGTTAAAATTTTTAAACCCAACACTAAAATATATATATTTCTATTACCTATTCATTGAGATCATTCCAATGAGAGCAAACAGTAAACCTTTGCGGTAAGTTGGTGAGGAGTTGGATATCCAGTAGATTCCAGGTGATGCTGCAGCATTAGGTCAAGGTTACTATATTCTAGCAATATCATTGAATTAACAGGATACAGGGATTGGAAGAGAGCTGAAGATCGGGCTCAGTGGTATGCCATGGGAGAGGCTTATGGCACGTGTGGACTGGCACGGGCTGATGATGAACAGGATATCAAATTTTAAAACGATCAGACCTGCGGATGTTGCTCACATCCCTATTAACTAGAAAAGAGCTGATAGTCTTCAAATGCGTGAACGGATTTTCTAAAATCATAGCTAAGAACACTCCCACACTCTCGATCAAGTCACATTTCACACAAACGAAATTTAAATCTGGTCATCCATTCGAAAGGTACGATGCCACAGACAGTCAAACACAAATAAATAAATAAATTTATAACACTATTAGCTTCGGTGGATAAAAACGAATTGGATATATTGGAATTAGGGACCTACTTACTTTCCTACCGTTGTGTGTCAGCTTTGACCCCCTGCTGCGTTTGTCCAGTTGAGTTTGTACTTACTTCTTACACATATTTCTTATCAAACCTTGCGGCAAATTGAAAACTGAATTATATATTACACACAATAACACCAATTCTAGAGCAGCTACTGTCATTTATATTCATACAGAGATGATGCTTTCATACCTTTAGTAGAATTAACAGCACCAAAAACATCTAAAAACCAACTTACGCTTCACTTTCTTGCTAGAACATGCAATGTTCAATGTATCTTGAGCTAAGCAATTCATTAGCATTGGAGAATGAAGTTTAAGCCGTGCTTAAGGTAAACCTATAAAGAAAACACTGACCATGCTACAATTCAATAAGAAAACAAAATGCAAAATAGGGGAAACCAAGCTATGAACACGCGCAGAATCAAAACATAAAATGCACAACTCCAACAAATAATCAGTTTCTCGTTTTGACAATACTTTTTATTATGCCGCTATTTGAATCTCGAAAAGAAAATAAACAATTATGTCATTCCTTGAGTAAGTTTATCAGATAATTTTCATACAAAATTGAGATTGTTTGAGCTGGCTCACTATAATTTTAGCTGATTTGACATAAGAGAACTGCAAAATCGGAAATATAATTATTTGTTAGAATACAAATAAAGTTTTTTTTAATAACTTACACATTATATTAAGTATCAGTAAATAATTTATGTGATACGTCTTTACCTATGTAGTTGCCATATTTATAAAGAATCTGTACTATAGAATGGCAACTTCAAAAACCTATTTTAACCTTCATGCCCAAAATACCCTTTGCACTTAATAGACCAAGCTGTAGTGTGAAAACCACTAGCAGGTATTGTCCATACAGAGAGATCATTATTGATGTGTAACATCTTTGCACTCGCATTCCTGCAATCTATGAGAGTGATTTAGTGAAAAGGGACGAAAGTGTGTAACAGGAAGCCGAGGAAGCACGCGATATTTGAGTTGACCAATGAACGCGCGCGATGGAAGAGTTGGCTGTCAGATGGTACCAACCCATTTTCTGAGGGGTTGGTACTATCAGCCAAGAGTGTGTGTGTGTGTGTGTGTGAAAGGTAAGGAGAATTCATCGGCTGTTCGCTTAACGTAGTTTTGATGTGTATAAAGTGCGCTGTTAAATAAACTGATTCGTTAAATCATATTAATGTTGCGTATTAGCAAGGTGAGATGTCAGATGTTACACATCATATGCGACTATTGTAAGGCGCACACGTTTTTTTTTAAATCATTTACCTATTCTCCAGCTAGGAAATGATATGCTACACATGACAGTGATTTAGTCTGTCTCGTCTGAACTCCTTCCAGTTTGTTTAGACATTGCTACGTAATTTGGCCTGAGTGTGCATCAGGCTGGTTTTACTGCTAGAATGTGCTAGATACTCATACTGCTTACAAGTATTGTAAACCATACCTTTGCGATTTTCCTTGACATTGTTATGGTTGTCAACACTTGTGATCACCTTAATACTCTTTAACTCTTCAGATCCATCTTCAATCTGGAATATGCAACAAGGTTACATGCTTATTTTATAATGTAACATTTATCATAATTAGCCATCTGGTTGGTTATTAGATATTTATATTAGTTGGAGCACAACAATGAGCTCCGGCAGCTCTGTATAAACCTACTTTTTTAGGGTTCCATACCTCAAAAGGAACCCTTGTCTATTTGTTTGTTATCTTGTCATGGCTAAGAAGCTAAACGGACCATAATTAAATTTGTTCAGGAGATAGAATCTTGAGAACGAACATATACATACATATGTACGTCATTTAATAAAAATGGTAGTCTGTAAAGTAGTCGGTTTACTGACGATTATTTTACATAATAACGTCATAAGAAAACATTGATGAACCGATCGTGCTTCTCTATCGTTTGTTCCGCGCTCTCGCTTGCACGCTCGGCTCAAGCGGAACGTAACCAATGCGTCATGCTTTTTCGTGCGTGCAGCCGGCGTTCATCGATTTATAAGACGTTATCACGTCAAAAAAGTACAACCAGTGCCAAGCTGCGTGCATAGCTAGATGGTACATAATACCATCAATTGATCTCACTTTCCTTTCATGAGTGAATTTACTGAGCCACACTTTAATTGTTTCATCGTACTAGTGACACAATATGAACATTTAACTTTTAGAAATCAATAACCTTTCACATTAATGATAATTTGTTAATGTGTTTTATATGATTGTATATTATAAAAAATATTACAGAATATACGGTCTAATAATGTAATCTAATCTAACTCTGTAATTTTTTGTGAATAAAAATATTACCTTTACACTATACACATTTTCGTCATCTCCTTCTTCACTGTCAGATATTTCCTCAGCTGTGACTTTGACGGTAGCCCCGTCTTGAGTCACAGTCTTCACAACATCAAATTCTGATTTAGTGTAAGCTTTTAATACCTAAAATAAAATGTAAAAACTATTTTATGTTTGATGATAGTAGTCCTTTACTTCGTAATAAGCTCTCTGTGCTGCTTCTATAAGCAACATTATTTTACATAAGATTGTGGGTGTGGTTGATCAACAATGGATTTTATCCGATTTGGATGGATTATCCAATGGATTTATTCCGAATGGAAAAATCCATTGTTGTTGAATCAAGATGTGGTGGTTTATTTATTAGATACCCATTGATTTTTAATATTTTGGATGTATGTACAGAGTATTTCTATGTTGGGTCTTATCTGAACTAGGTATATTAATGATAATTATAAAAAGAATATATAACATTTTTCTAAAGCATAATTTACCCAAAATTTACTTAATTAGGTATTTAAGAACAAAATAGTTTAATTGTTTATAAATGTATTATTACAGAATTGTACAGAATAATATACAATAAGTAATATAAAATACATGTGAAACAGTTGAGCTGTCTAAGGACCGTTTAAAACGATCTATAGATAGCTCAACTGATCCAGATCACTGCCAAAGAGCAGCTTTTCCAAGATACTGACGGCATTGACACGTTGAATGGCAATGCTAATACGCTGAGCCAGATAGGAGCCAGCTCTTGGGTCACGCAATGTATCTACCAGACGCCCTGAAATAATTTTGAAAACGCGGTGGGCTCCTGTTCCCCACGGGCCCAGTGTCTCGACTCCAAAAGGCTCAAATATATACGCCTTATTAAGACCTGCATATATGCGACTTTTGAGGTCCTCGACACATTCAGCCGCCGCACCAGCTCTAACGGAAGTCCCCGAAAGATGGGATGCGGCCAGGGTGTCGACGCAAGTAGCATCCCACCCACAGAACAGAAAAAACGATAGAAGTAGTAAGTAGGCGGGGCCCGCGTAACACCTAGTATGCGGAATACCGCGCACTACAAGCTTCGCTCACTTCCGTCGTGTTTGAAGTTTGTCAGGGTAAATGTAACTCAAAAAAATATAAAATGCTGTATTGTGCTGTTCTGGAGTGCAAAAATGATAGCCGAACCAAAAATTTAACAAAAGGGGGCATATCATATCACCGGTAAATATTATTTTATTGTTTTAAACGGTTTTATTTATGTTTTGTTTAAAATGCAAAACCGTCAAACAAAAACAGACTGTGTATCATACCGTTTAAGGTCGCGTTTCTCTTAAACCTCCTCTTTCGCTATTCAATTAGGGATGTAACCCTAAAATACTGAAGAATGTGGTATCGAAAACTTCATCGTGTAAATAGTTACCCCTATTAAAAGTTTTAAATATTCTAGGTCATTGTTTTTTTTTTGTTTTAATTATGTCTTTATTCTAAATGTATTTAAGCCATATGGTGTCCAGTGGTTAGTTAAGATGAAAATAACAAAAGTATTTTAAAGAAATAAACTTCTGGCTTCATTTTTCCCAAGGCACCAAACATTAAAAAAAATGGATTAATGCAACTCGGAAACAAAATTGGTTTCAACAAAACAAGCACAAATTGCTCAGACCACTTTAAGGACCAAGATTTTGAAATTAAAAAAGTGGAAACAAATACATGGCTGACACAGCTATATAGACTCCAAAAATTTGTTTTTTCAGGTTATATTGTTTATATTCATGACGTTTTATTATAATTAATTAAATTCATTTATATTATGATTACGTATAATCGAAAAACGTATTAAAATTTACAGACACAAAATTTATCAGCAGAACCTTCCTTAACGCTAAATAAACATAAGCGTGTGATTGTGTTAAAATAAAGAAAAGCTGTTTATTTGGCCCACCACAAATATAACCTGACGTACCCATCGTATTCGTATTTTGATATCCATCAGTAGGTAGGTATAATAATGATATCGATACATTCGTCTTGTATCCTTTGGCACATCACTAAGGAAGTAGCTATGTTTAGTGGGCAATCAAATAACAGCCATTGCATTATCAATTATATTTCTTGTTGTTAGAGCCTAAAACAAAAATCTTTCGCAAAAGCGTCATCTCGTGGTAAGTAGACTTACATTTTAGTACTGTTTAATTTATTGAGTTTTGAAACATGTTCTGATGGTACTAAGGTTTTATATCAATAACATTTGTTTTATGGTTTGGTCCTTTTTAACGTTCTTTTTCAGCCAATAATAACTTTCATTTCTAAGTGTGTTTGTTTCTGCATGTGTGAGTTAAGCTACACTGGTTTTCCTTATAAAAAGTCATCATGCTATTTCTATTGTTCTTTCTGTTCTGTGATCCCACCCCACACCAATGGCCTACCCATCTCCCAAGGGACAAGAGTCATATAATAATAAAAATTACATATAATAAAAATCCAGACGAATCGCTAAATTTTATATAAATAAATTAGAGATCTGGAAATATATCTACCAACTGCACTGAGCCTTTAACAATCCCAAGCATATTTTATTTTTTCTCTTAGACAGATACAATAGGTAGTTTACATGATGTAGGCTTACTTTATTCAGTAAAGAAGGCCAAGTGAGTGCGTCAATGGTTGTTCCATTTTGAACAAAATGCAGAATATTTTGGTCTGCTTGCCTGCAGATTTGCTTAAATCCATAGCTAATGTCCATGAATAATTTACAGCGATTACAGATGTATTGAGGCATTTTATCTGATGGAAATACCTGAAAATACATAAAGGTATTAGACCCTACCCTACATAGTGCATGTTTTTGGTTACCATTTTAGATATTTTGTAAAGCTTATGAACAAGGAAGGACTCTTCATTGAAAAGTCTTCAAAATAGAGAGAGAAACAATTGGATATATCACATGAACGGTAGAAGGAAAGAGAGGTAGACGAAGGCCAAGAATAAACTATAAGAGCCAGATCAAAGAGAAGTTTGATAACTTGTTGTATAAAAAGGTCAAGGATACTGGAAGGAAGTCAAGAAGAGCACTTAAAAGAAGCTACATCATGTTGACAATTAATGACAATGACTTCCTAAAGAGCCTATTACACTATTTCACTTACAAAACATTTGTAAGTTGTACTATACATTTTGATAAACACTGACTTTACTCACATATTATTTTGTTAACGAAGGCATCGGCACTGAGTCTGAACAGTGAACTCGAGCGGGCCATGAGAGCACCGCGGATCAAACTCATCCTGATGAAGATTCTCTAGATGAATCCAAACAGTGCCTGTTGCCTCCATTGACAAAATAACATGTGACTAAAGCTTGTGTTTATGAAAATGTATAGCCTATTACACTTATCTGAATTCCGGAAGCATGAATATTCAGTTATGGAAACCAGTTAGAAAGCTCCTCAACTGGCCTCTTAGCTCAGTTGGTAGTAGCTATTTCTTCTGCTCTGTAGGTTATGGGTTCGATTCCCTCCCAGAACAAATATTTGTGAATACATGTTTTTTCTGTGTCTGAGTGTTATAAAGTATTGTAAGTACCTATTTTACTTTCAAAACTTTCATGAGTTGTACTACACATTTTGATAAACACGGGCTTTACTTACATATTATTTTGTCGATGGAGGCACCAACACTGTTGTACTTCATAAGTAAAGTCCGTGTTTATCAAAATGTTTATTATATTATAAGTATGTTTTAAATATATTATATTAGTATTCTATTGACAACCTCTGTGGTGCAGTGGGCTTAGGTCCAGTTGAGACGCAAAAGGTTGCGGGTTCGATTCCCGCCGCGGGACAAATGATTGTATGATCTGCAAGTATTTGTCTCGGGTCTAGGTGTTTCTATGTATAATATGTATTTACAAAAAAAAAATAAGTATGAGTAGTTATATCAGTCATGTGGTACCCATAACACAAACTCTGCTTACTTTTGGCCAGATGATGCTGTGTGAAATGTCCTGTATTATTATTATTATTATTATTATTATTCTATCAGTCATCTGATTCCCATAGACTAAGCATAGCTAAGCTGGAGCCAGATGGTGTTGTGTGGATTGTCTATCAATATTTATTTATTTGCCTAATTATACTAGGTAGTAGGAAAATGGGTCTCTCGGATTAACATGCTCTAGCATCATTATCTCTGTTGATTTAGATTGAATGTTATGACTGAATTTACAATTATATCCATCGCTTCCTATCTAACTTTAGAACTTCAGAACCCTATTTGAGCTAGCTGCTTATAAGAGCAAAACATGGTATGGTAAAATGATGGTAACTATATATTATTCAAGCTTGTATTACTGAAGTGTTCTCTGACTACTTTTCTAGCTAAAGGGAAACAAGTACATAAAGAAACCTAGTAGATTCCTCAAACCAACTCAACTGCACCTTCTAAATGGAAAGGTAACTTTCCAAACTTCTTGCATTCAGTCACAGCAGTGTAGCAAGGCCTAACTTAAAATAAGATTTCGTTGACACGTTCTAGATGGCGCCTTTTGTATGCACCCATGATATTTTGTGTTTGGAAGTTTGTGAAATACCAAAATTACTATGTAGTAAAATCAAGTAGGTACATAAATATAGCAAATGAACGATTCTGAGAGATACAAGATAATACATTTTTCAAAAAGCCCTTAGCTTTAGACTCTAGATGTTTATTTTTTATTTTTATGAACAGGCAAGAGTTTTGTTTGCATTACTAAATAATACTTAATACTATTAATTACCTCGATAGCGACGCACGTCATGATTTTAGTTGAGAGGGTCACCGAATTTTTTGGCGCTTTGCTTTTCTCATACAATGATGATAACGACTCATTTTGAGTAAGACAAAATCGACACACTTTCAATGCACTCAGGGATTCCTTTCGTGTCTCCATTTTGATCTTACACACTAGACAGTATTTATTGTAATTTCCACACCATAACCCCGTAACGAACACAAAAAACTTGCTGAAAATGCTGAATAAAATGGAAGTTTGGTTTGGTTTGGTTTGGTACGTACGACCATAGATAAATAAATATGTACAATACAAAATGTCAAGCAAGTGTCAGTCACCAAACGGACGAAACAAATAACGCCACTACGTTTTTTGACTGAAGCCAAGCTCATGATTGATACACACGAGGATAGTTTTACAAAGCAAATATAGCAAGCTAGAAGTTTCCCATAGGCTATCCTGGCTTGTTGTCCTGGCCTGGCTTCATGTAAAAGGCAGCATGTGTGCTGGTGCTTTTTACATAATGTCAGATTCAGATTTCAAATTGTCAGAAATTTATACCAGTACCGTTGCAGTAATTGGTAATAAATTACACGTCCGTGAATTAAAATGAACGAAATTGATAAATGACCATCGACTGAAACAGTCAACTTCGGAAACTATGCCAATTCGCACAATACTACTATTCTTAAATCCAAATATTTTTTTGAAACAAAAAAATTACACTGTCAAAAATTTTAGCCATTGTAAATAAATTTATTTAACGTTGATAAACTTTGACTGCTAGTCATGGGTAGTCACGCACGACCATAATGTATATTTGCACCATGCCCACGCTTTGCACAGTGGTTATTATTGGGTACGTGGAAGATTCCTGACCAAGGTTCTTGACTGAAGCCAGCCAATCGCTGCTTATAGAAATAATAACCAATGACACACCTTTGATTTCTGAAGTTGACAACTTATTATGGGAGCGTAAACGGGTTACGGTGCCAGTCTGTCTGGCTTCCCCTTCTCTCACGCATACGGCAGCGGTAGGCAGGCTTCTCCTCTCTTACGCTAACCCAAAGCACTAGTTAGATTAGTTTTAGGTTATCACTTCTGTCGGGTGTCCCGAAACGCACACATTTTTTTTATAGTTGTAGGGTATGCTGATTTCTTTTACTGTTTGAGAGCACTGGCATTGCATACATACATTTTAAGCTCGAAAAAATGTATGCTCGATCAGATTCTAACACACGAAATAATTATTGGAAGGCAATAGTGTTACCAATCCCACCACTACACAACAAGTGCTAAAATGAAACAAGTGAAAAATGCCGACAGGCTTTAAAAAACAAACCAATTTTTTAAAACTATGTCTGAATAGCCGCAGTGTTCCCCGGACATGATATATTTTCTACTAAAAAATATTATGTTTTTAATAAGTTTGTTAAAAATACGAAATCATTTTATAAAATAAAAATGTGTGCAATTCACACGTGGTAGAAGTGAAACCTTCAAAAATTTTGAGTACAAAAAGAACCACGAATATCAGAAACATTGTATAATGCTTCCTATCTCATTTTGTCCCACGTAAAATTTTATGAATTTATGTGTCTGTCTCTTTTTACTGTTGCTTTTAAGTTTCATCGACTTTCAATTCACAACGATGCTAAAGAAGTTTTCACTTCAATATATATGCCTAACTATTAACTATTTTAGAGTTCATGCCTTCAATATTGTACAAACGGAATTAATCTCGGTAATTAAGTTTAAGCATGTTTTTGCGGATTGAAAACAAAACGCTTAGTCATTGCACACTAACTGATCGTATATCTAGTTTCTAGTTACATCAAGCTAGTGCCAGCCAGGAAATTAAAATCAGTGGTGGGGGCTATTAGTAGCTCAACAAATATAACTTCATCCTATTAAACTATCTTAGCTTGAGATGCAAGCTTACTAGCTTTTTCTTTAGCTTATTAGCTTAGAAATTTTGCTAGTTTGAAAATACAAGGACAGAGTAACTAGCTTGCTAGCATACTATCTTGACTTGAAAATACAACCTCGTGTATCACGGGCATAATCCACTTGCTTTCTTGACTGTTTAAAAGTTTTTATCAGCGCCCTCTAGTTTTCATAAAGCGCCATTTGAGTCAAACAAAACAAATCGAGAGCTACTCAATGATAGATAGCGCCTTTACATATTATTGAATTTGTACCACCGAATTATTAAAAAAATATCAGTACATAATTATAAAACAAAGTACCTCACGCCACGTATGTCTGTCTGTCTAAACACGTTATAACTCAAAACTACCGAAAGAATATTCTTAGGTAAAGTTTTCACCTATGGATTGATTCATGAGAAAGGTGTTAGGTGTAATAATTCACCCGTGCGAAGCCGGGGCAGGTTAGCTAGCAATGAAAAAATATAGAATCCTTACAATGACACAAAAAAATAAAATAAAGGCAGATGGATAGGTCCATTCAGGAGGGCGATGGCTTCAGTGCAGTGATGGGTGGTGCTGTGTGACTGGGGTGGTGTGCGGTGTTACATTGACTCCGTGTGGATGAAGGATAGAACCGCTGCGCCAAAAGTACAAAACAAAATGACAAAAACAGAATGACAGATGAGTGGTTTCAATTCGACAAGCGTCTGATCAGCCACCACGAAATCCAACCGGGTGAGTAAAACCGCGTGCACTAGGTAGCAAGTTATCAATAAACTTATATCAATGCAAGCTATTCTGATTTAAAGTTAGGTAAGTATTTATCATTATCAAGTTAATCTTCATAACACCTGCCTAGTACCTTCCTAGCACGTTGTTGTGTGCGGTGGGTCTTTATCATATTCAATTAGATAGGTAGGTACCTATTGATTATAAGTATGTACCTAGGTATTTTTATCATGTTTTTATGAGCTACTTCTTAACATTAATAACAAAGCAGTCATTGGTAGGAATTCGTTCAATAATGTTACCGTGTTCTTCATTGTTATTGGATAATAATGAAAATGAAAATCGCCGAAGTTCGGTGGAAAGTTGTGAACGTGAAGAAAATGATTTCGCGTACCAAAGTACACCTTCAAAACCAAGCATGTATACCATTTTTTTTACCTACTTATCTACCTACCTATGAACACTAAACAATGATATGCACTGGACATTTAAGATAGGACACTTACGATACTTAGCCTGTCCTCCCATATCATCGTTGTTTTAGTAGAGGGGAACTCGTAATCAACCCCGGAGGGGGTTGATTACGAGTTTTTTATATTTTCCTTCTTTGGCGAGCACCGCCGTTATCTAGATTCTTATACATTTCTAGGTAGGTAGTTATCTATATACCTACTCTGTAGGTAGCTACAACTAAGAGTTAAGTTAGAGTTTTCATTCATAGTCTACAGTTCACTGTTCGCGTTGCGCCACTATATACCTAAATATGAAATTAATTTCAGATGGCGTCCTAGTTCCTTAATAAATCTTCTTAATCCTTCAAAAAAAAAAGGCAGTGCTGTTTTCGAATCGACTCCCTCACTTGATAGCGATGACACCAGCTCTAGGATTTCCAGAACTGCTTCAATAGCAAAAGCGGCGAAGGAAGATCAGTCAGGAACTATACTTTCTGTTGTGGTGGTGGAAGCGAAAGGTCTCCCGAATGCTCCGAACGATGGTAGTACACATAGCCGTTATTGTAAAATTACGTAAGTAGGTACTTTACATTTTCAGGTAAATTAATTCAATAGATTAACCTTAAAAGATTAAACTAAAGGCGATTGTGCCTAGGATTTCAAATTTTTCTTCATATCTTATCTACCGTTACCTTAGTCTGTTAAGGTCAGATGTTTATTTGGTTGAAAGGTATTGGACAGGACGTGTTGATGATAATGTTGTTCATATTTTTCCAGCCTAGGCTCACTGACATTAAAATCCAAATCCGTGTCGAGCTCTCAACAACCGGTTTGGCAAGAACGATTTCAGTTTCAGTGCACAGATAACTTACTGAAGGTTTCAATATGGGACAAGGGGAAACAAAAAAGTTTTATGGGCAGGTACGTACCTACGTAATTTACCTACATGCTGACCCAACGAAGTGGGCTGACCCGTGCCCACTTCGTTGGGCTGACCCGTGCCCACTTCGTTGGGCGGTTACAATTTCACAAAAAATATTTAAGTACTAAGTTATTAAGAAAACGATAGCTATTCAAATTACATATTATAACTAGCGACCTGCCCCGGCGTCGCACGGGTGCAATGCTGATACTATTGTGAGATATTCCTAAGAGACAGACATAATATGTCTATCTATAAGCCCTTTATAAGGTGTACAATACTGTAGTACATTATTTTTCAATTTTTATTTTCCATCTTTTGCAATGTAAGCGCAAAAAATGTGTTTATTTACGACACCACATTAGAAACCTCTAGAATTGTCAGTGTTATTCTATTATATTATGCATGCATTATACGTATAAACCTTCCTTTTGAATCACTCTGTCTATTAAAACCGCATCAAAATCCGTTGCGTATTTTTAAAGATCTAAGCATACATAGGGACAGACAGACAGCGGGAAGCGACTTTGTTTTATACTATGTAGTGATAATTACAGAGATTAACAAAGTTACGGATAAATATTGATAGATGGCGCTAGCTGTCACCCGCGGCTTCGCCCGCCTCGTTCCCGTTCCCATTGTTTTTCCGTAAAAATAGCCTATACTATATCCTAATCCAAGTTACTAACTATATTCATTTTAAGTTTCATACAAATCGGTCCAGCGGTTCTTGAGTTATAAGTGGTGTAACTAACACGACTTTCTTATATGTATATAAATAAGAAAATAACATAGATATATAGATTTATAAGGGAGGGCTTAACACCAAGGAAATATTCTACCAAGCTGGTCTTGACATTGATCGACGCACAATAACTTTACAATTTACTAATCCTATAGAAAGAGAACAGTAAAAGTTTTTGCTTTTAAAGACGTCGAGACCAGGGACAGCGTTTAAGATGGAGTCTGCTTGCCAGCACCTATACCTTGGTCCTCTCAGCTTAGTCGGCTGTACCTATAGGGAAGACAGGGGTCAATTCTTGCGGAGCTGACTAAAGCATGGGTTTTCCCCACGATACTTTCCTCCAGCGCCGTTTGACAGCACTGCGAACATTATTCCGAGAGGAAAACCTATTGGTGCTCGACCGGTTCCACCAGGTACACAACCAGTGCTCCATCCGAGTTCATACTCTAATACCTAATACCTAACGCCTGTTTTCAGTTGCATTCTAAACCTATCTCTATTGGAGAGAGAGCGTACCCACGAAGTATGGCAGATGTTAGACGATGCTTATGGAAAAATTCACCTCTCAGTGACTATGTGCAATACACACAAGGGTTCAGATGTTTTCCTTGAAACGAATTTTAAAGAAAAACATGTAAGTTAATTGCCATCCATTTTTCTTCTTATCGTGTCACTAGTTATTTCAAACCAGTGTGGTAAAAAGGCTGAAGTGCACCTTAGAACTTTTTAAGTTCTATGACAGGCCAGTTTCGTCACGAAGTTTTTCTTTCACCGTTATATAGCACATACATTTTTCCATCAGAAATATCCATTGGTGCACGACTGGATTCGAACCCACGACCTTAAAATCGGAAGGCAGGGCCACTACTACTAGACTACCAGTGCCATCCATTTATTACGTCACTAGAATCTCATGAATCGTGAGAACCAGGAATGGGCTCTATAATCGTGAGCCATAGAGCCTGTTCCTGGTTCTTGTCACAGTTCATATATGAGGTTTAAGAGTTATACATGTAACGAAGCTTTTGACTCGGCTCCTTGTCTCACGTTGTCACACCTTGTTAATCCCCCCTCTTTAACAGGTGACGTAGTTTATGGATGGGTAGTGAAGCGTACTATCGGCTAATTATAACTGTCCTGCCACTAGTGTAGCGTGTTGCTCTTACAAGCTTTTTTTAACTGATAGTATTAATTCTGCTTTCAATGTATGTTGTGGGTTCAATTCCTACCCGGAACAAACGTTTGTGTGATAAACATAGATGTTTGTTCTGTGTCTGGGTGTTAAATCGTATCATATGTATGTATTTCAATATGTCTATTTCGATGTCTATCAGTTATCTGGTACAAGCTTTGCTTAGTTTGGTGATAAATAAATAAATAATAAATAATACCGGACATTTCACACATCACCATCTGGCCCCAAAGTAAGCAGAGCTTGTGTTATGGGTACCTAATGACTGATATACATAGAAACACCCAGACCCGAGACAAATACTTGCAGATCATAAAAACATTTGTCCCGAAGCAGGAGTCGAACCCGCAACCTTCTGCGTCTCACCCGGCCCTTAGCCCACTGCGCCACAGAGGTCGTGATAGATGGTGCTGTGTGTTTTGTGTGGATTGTACATAATATAAATACTGAATATATACAAAATGTTAAACTTTCTTTGATATTTTTTCAGGCATTGCTGAACTTAAGCGACTTGAAGATAGTCGGGGAGCTTCAAGTAAAGGTAGTAGCAGCTAAAGGGTTGGGTGGGAAGCCTTACTGCCTTCTGGAGGTCGATAACGAAAGAGTTAGAACTCATGCAGTTAGTTCATCTCCTGAGGTTTACTGGGACAAGAATTTCGTATTGTGAGTGTTTTAGGATTGAAAAAAAAGTCTTAACTATAATTTTATGCTGTTTTTTCCAAACCCATTACTTATGTGGAGTTTTAATATTCATGGAGGTACAACTAACATGACAAATCGCTTTATGTTAATCATAATAGATCATAGCTTAGATACATCTAACTAAACTAGTCTGTCTGTTTGTCTGTAAGTTTTCACGCGTAAACCGATGAACCGATTTTGATGATTTTTGGTATAGAGATAAATGGGACTTTGGAGAAGGACATAGGCTACTTTTTATGTAGGTATCACGCGTGCAACGCGGGCAGCAGCTATATAAGCAAATATCACTGAGCATCACTTCTGTTTTATTATAATTATTACAGATATGTACAGAATAATATACAATAATATATATAGATGTAAAACAGTTCAGCTATCTAAGGATCACGTAAAACGATATTTAAATAACTCAACTGATCTAGATCACTGCCAGATGGCAGCGTCCGTCCCCAAGACACTCCCGGGATCGCCACGTTGTATTCAACGTGTACGAGTATCGAGTGTTAGCATTGCTATTGCAATGCTAATACGCTGAGCCAGATCGGAGCCAGCTCTTGGATCTCGAAATGTTTCTAGCAGTTTTGTTAATTCTATTTTCTACGATGAGTTGTTTACTTATCTACTAAGATCTTCAGTATTTTATCAAAACAAAAACTACTTATAGTAGTACTAGGTACTAGATGACTCAGTGAACTTCGTACAACCTGACAACTTTGATTTGATCGTACAACCTGATTTGATTGTAAACAATTCTAGTATTGAGGCGAACAAAACAAAAGAAGTAATTCAAATCGGTCTAGCCGTTTTAGAGTTTTTGCGATACTAACGCACGGCAATTGATTTTTATATATGAATAAATAAATAATCCCGGAGATATCACACAGTATCATCTGGCTTCAAAGTAAGCAGAGCTTGTGTTATGGATACCACATGACTGATATACTACTTATATACTTATCTACTTTTTTTTGTAAATACATACATGTTATACATAGAAACACCCAGACCCGAGACAAACTTGCAGATCATACACACATTTTTCCCGCGGCGGGAATCAACCCTTAACCCCTTCTGCGTCTAGCCCACTGCGCCACTGAGGTTGTCTAGAAGAAGACTATCTGCTGTCCGTGGATTCACACATGTAATATCTACATAAACAGTAGCCTATGTCCGTCCCTAAGATACAATCTATCTGCGTACTTAATTTTATCAAGATCTGTTCAGCCGTTAAGCCGTGAAAAGGTACAGACCTCTCTCAGCTCCCATTTCCCATCTCCTACCTCTCAGCTCCCACCTCCCACCTCCCACCTCCCATCTCCCATCTCCCGTCTCCCATCTCTCATCTCCCATCTCCCATTTCCAAAGGCCCCTTTCCAGAGACACTTTAGAATGTATTATATTAATATGAAAAGATATAGATTTTAATAATATTTTAAACTTCTAGCAATGTGTATGACGTCACATCGACCCTAGATGTTAAAGTATACGACAGTTCTCTGGTGTCGACCTTGCGCAACGATTGTTTAGGACGAGTGACCATTCCATTGCTGAGGATCAACAATGGAGAGATGCAATGGTACGCTTTGAAGGACAGGAGTAAAAAAAGTAGTGCTAAAGGGAACTGTCCTAGAGTGTTATTGGAAATGTCACTTTATTGGAATCCAGTAAGTATTCTCCGACCCTGGTATATAATGTGTGACTGAGTATTACCTGACTGAATGTACCGTTGCAGAATGCAACGAGACCCACTGACCCAGAGGCAGTAGCCCCTGCGAGTTGAGGCGTAAAGACAAGGGTGTCGAGGCCCTTACCTATACCCAAGAAGGGAAGGTTTAGATGACCAGAGTAGTAGACTGTAATATCTAGATGATAATGTTAACGTCATCATCACTATCACTACATAGTATAAAACAAAGTCGCCTCCCGCTGTCTGTCTGTCCCTATGTATGCTTAGATCTTTAAAACTACGCAACGGATTTTGATACCGTTTTTTTTAATCACTACATAGTATATAATAGATGGAGTGATTCAAGAGGAAGGTTTATATGTATAATACATGCATAATATAGTAGAGAAACACTGATCATTTTAAAGGTTTCTTGTGATGTTTCTTCAATGTGATGTCGTAAATAAACATTTTTTTGCGTTAACATTGCAAACGCTGGATGAACCCTACGAGATAAATCAAAATAATGTACTACAGTATTATACAATTTAAAAAGGTCTACACAAATATGTTTATATCTATCTCCGAGACTATGTTATTCTCTTAGATAACGTTGTATATAAAGACATTCTGTTGTATATTTTAGTATCAGCATTGCACCCGAGCGAAGCCGGGGCGGGTCGCTAGTATTTCAATAAATAATAAATAATAACGGACATTTCACACACCATCATCTGGCCCAAAATCTGGCTCCAAAGTAAGCAGAGCTTGTGTTATGGGTACCAAAGTCAAAGTCAAAAGTCAAAGGATACTTTATTCAATACAATCACAAGGATCACTTTGAAACGTCTTACATACTAGGTGAATTTAGGTGCCAATTCATCCTAACCCAAGCCCGAGAAGAACTGGCAGGATACTCGTCTTGGTCCTAGCGCTTTTTTACATAATGCGCACCGTGTTCCCCATAAATGACTTATTTACTTTTTCTAGTCTAAACTTAGGGATGTATAATTTGTGTCTATTCCTAGTATTGATTCTATGAAGGTCACTATTTTGCTGAAACCCACCTCTATTTTTACCACATAACTGATATACTACTTACATATGTATAAACTATTTTTTTGTAAATACATACATATTATACAAAGAATAGTTTCATTTTATATCTGAACCAAAACAAACAAGCTTTCGGGCTAACTGTTTGTTAATGGCTATGGTTACTTATGGCGCATGCAACACCTGGATCTAGCACACGCAAGTTGCCAGTCCTAGACGTCAGTTGTTTTGTCTATTTGCCCAGTTATTTCACTTGCTCTTTCACATTTCAGTGCCTTTTAATCTACTGCTTAGAGGCAAAACACACTGTGGCACTGTGGTGCTACCCCCAAAGTCGGGAATTTGCTGTAAAATATAATATCAAAGTACTTTGGAAATAATGTTTTAGTTTTAATATTTGGATGAGTGATTGCTAGTGCCATATTAGCGCTTTCGAGTGCCTTGGAAAGCCTGCTCAATCAATGAATTTAGGAATTGAATTCTCGAAACTCAACCTTTAAGACGCCTATTGGCCTCGGTACGTCAATGTTTGTAAGAGAATAACATGCTTGTAGGTACTATGTACACCAGATGACTGATAGAATATTTATATACTTTTAATACGTTATAACATCCAGATAGATTTATTAACCCAACAATAACATGGATCATTCGACTCATAGCTTCTATTATATTCTATTTCTAAGTTCTATCACCAGAGAGTACCACGAGTCACATTGTGTCATATTTTACCTTTCAGATTAAAGCTTCCCTCAAAGTATTCCAACCAAAGGAAGTAAAATACAATAAAAGGGCTCCGAAATTTGATATTGCACTCGTGTATAAAAATGTAGAGTTTGTAAGAGACACCTTTGTCAGCCTATTATTACTTGACGAGGGTTACAGGTAAGGAAATCATTCATTATTGGAAAGATTAACGTACCCTGTATTAGGTGGTAGCTGCTGCCCGCGGCTTTGCCCGCGTGGTACTTACCTCAAAAGGTCAAAAGAGACAGCATGATAGTTACCTGGAATAAAAAAGAAAGAGAGTCACTTGGAACACAAAGCAACGCGCCAGCTACTTCTTTAGACATTGAAAGCTCCAGTTTTGTATAGAATAGATATGTATATATGTACATAGCATTCAATATCTATGCCGAGTTTCATACAAATCAGATGAGCTATTATTGGGTGATTACAAAACAATAAAACTTTCACATTTATGTGCGTAGGATTGATTCCGAATACACGGAACTTGAAACATTTACTTAGAACTGGCTTCAATTCAAAAAAATATCAGTAAGGTAATCCTATGTTTGCAGACAATTATTTGAATGGGAAAGTAGGGAGTTTTCATGCATTGCCCTTGGTTGTTGGCTATTTTTCTGGTACTACTTCCGAATGTGGGCTACACCTCTCCTTCTGCTGATACCTTTCTTATATTTCTGGATTTTTGGGCGACATCAACGTAAGTAACTATGCTAATTTTAAAATAAAATATAGAAAATACTCGATGACACGGTGTAATTCTTACTACCTTGTAAACCACCCCAGTATTAAGACGAACATAGCAAAAAAACAATTGAATTCTGTCGAGCCCCTTTCGAGTTTTTGAGTGACTAACGCACGGCAACTGATTTTTTTATATATAAAAAAACTTTCTTCTGAAAATAATACAACTTTTTCTCAATAAAGAATCTCCCAAAAAAATAACATTTGGGCATAGAAAGACATACTGTACCAAAATGTTATTTTTGTGGAGAAACTGTTCTCTACACTGTAGACATACAGGCACATGCTACATAGGCAGATTGGCATAGAGACAAGATGTATAAATGTAAAAATAAAGCCCAGTGTGTCTATTATTTACCAGAGTCAATGTTTCAGAAGAAAAATCTTTTATGAGGGGATATGGAATTGTAGAGGAAACTTCCGAAAACTCTGGCAAAGATAAAGCTGAAAGAAGTCTTACTGGCAGACTACAAGAACTGCCAGATATGACGATTACAATCACAAGCGGTATCGAGTTTTTAGCGTCATTGTCCGAGAAATTGTACAAGTAAGTTTAGATTTTGATAAACACGGGTTTTACTCACTTATTATTGAAGTGATAACTTCTTATGGGAGGGTACACCGCTTCGTTACGTAACGCGTTACGGCGCCAGTCTGTCTGGTTTCCTTTTCTCTCAAACATACGGCAGCAGGCAGCTCTTCCTCTATCACTCTAACCCACATCGCTAGTTAGATTAGTTTAAGTTATCACTTCCCGGGCGTCCCGAGATGCACACGTTATTATTATTGGAGATACCGATACTGTGAGTGCGAACCGTGAACGCGAGCGGCATGGACCGCGAATCTAACTCACCCTGATTCTCTAGCTGGATGAATCGATACAGTGTCGGTGCCTCCATCGACAAAATAATACGTTATTAAAACCCGTGTTTCTCAAAATGTATAGTACAACTCACGAAACTTTTGAAAGTGAAATAAGTTTAGATTATTGTACTAACTAGCTTCTGCTCTCGGCTTCGCAGGTTTAGAACGAGTATCTACATAAATAGTAACTTTTTCCTTTCCCAAGATAGTAGTTAATAATAATACAATAAATAAATAATGCTGGACATTTCACACAGCATAGCCAAAAAAAAAGTATAGAAGTATATCAGTCAAGTGGTTCCCATAACAAAAGCTTTGGGGCTAGCCAAAGCTTTTAATATAAGAACCACTTGACTGATATACTTCTATACTTTTTTTGTAAAATCATACATATTAAGAAAATACCTAAACAAATATTTAAAGATCATATAAACATTTGTACCGCGGCGGGAATCGAACCCGTAACCCTTTGCGTTTCAGACGTTCCTTCGCCCAGTATGCCACTGAGGTCGTCCACAGAATCCATTCCCTTACCAAATTTAATCAAGGTCCTATTTTATTCTATATAATAAAATACAAATATAAAACAATGGCCTCAATTCTGTTGGCACCAACCTGACTAGTTTTAGCTAAAATTAGGTTTTGAACTATCAAATTAACCTTTGGTATTCTACTGCTACCAACTTATACTAATTTAATTTTATCTAACTTAATTAAGCGTTCTTAATTTAGTTAGATGGTACCAACCGAATAGGTTTTACAAATGCTATGACTAACTAAATATATTTTAGACAATTCCTAATTTTAGAAATGAACCAACCGAATTTCCACCATTATAAACAATAAAAGCTGATTTGCCGTGAAAAAGTTACAAACAAACCGACAGAGACTCTTTCGAATTTATAATTTAAGTATGTATTAAATTGTTACATTACTTTAAGAATAGGAGGTAACACTTAATAAAGATCTTTCATTTTGTTTTAGCTTAGCGAGCTTCAAAGTACCATTTTTGAGTTACTTATCGATGTTTTTAATAGTAATAACGTCGATTGGGCTATATTTAATACCATTCAATTATATCATGATGGTTTTTGGTACGTATCGCTCTAGTATTTATACATTTAATGCATTTTATTAATGTTGATAGTAAATTGGTATTTATTCTTTTTTAGGTTTGTACAAGTTTTTTAGAAAATATTTTGACCCGGAAAGAGTTCTGAACAACGACATAGTGGATTTCCTTTCCAGAATACCCGATACAGAGGAACTGGTAAGCACCATTTTTTTTTATTTATTCGATTTATTCTTATTTATCTCGATTAAATGTCAGTGCTTACTGAAATTTAATTTTAGCTTGTTAGGGCATCCGTAATACAACTTACAAACGTATCATATAATTTTCATCTAAAAAGTCTCAATTTCATATATTACTAGCTGTGATACCTACTTACAAAGTAGCCTATGTCCCCAAGAAACAATCTGCTTACCAAATTTCTTGAAGATCCGTTACGCCGTTTAGCCGTGAAAATGTAATATACAGACAGACAGACAGGCAACAGACTTTTGAATTGTATTAGTATGGACAACAAATGACGAATGGCAACTTAGGACTTTGTGGCATCTTACTATAAACAATATAAACACTTGACATATAGGTTATTTTGGTCGTCTTGCGAATCTCATCTTACGAAATACATACATCTATCTCTCGTATATATATATATATAAAATAAAGTCGTGTTAGTTACACCACTTATAACTTAAGAACCGCTGGACCGATTTGGATGAAACCTAAAATGAATATAATTAGTAACTTGAATTTGGATATAAGCTATTTTTGATCCCGGAAAAACAACGGGAACGGAAACGGGAACGGGGCAGGCGAAGCCGCGGATGGCCGCTAGCGCCATCTATCAATATTCGTTCGTAACTTTGTTAATCTCTGTAATTATTACAATAATTTGAATAGCTATCTTTTTTTTAATAGCGCTATTAGTACTTTAGTATTTTTTGTGAAGTTGTAACCGCCCAACGCAGTGGGCACGGGTCAGCTAGTATTATATATAGAAACACCCAGACAAATACTTGCAGATGCAGAAAAATTTGTCCCGTGGCAGGAATCGAACCCTCAATCATCTGCGTCTCAGCCAAATATTTGCAATCTAGAAATAAAAACTCTAGACAAGAAAGTCAAAGTTCCAGTTTGTTAGTTTTACGAATGATGAGGATGATGTATAACAATGAAATCTCTGTAGGTAGATATAGGTACTATTCGGAGATCAGTACATATAAGTAATTAAAATCTAACTAAAAACATTTATTTTTTGCTAGCATTCAATTTACATAAAATCATATTCCTTGATAATAATATTTTTATTCTGATGCTACGCTGGGCCGAAAAAATCTTATCGAAAAAATCTTTTTTTGTCATACCTATTTTTTTGAATTACCCAATTATACCTCACACTTACACATTTATAGGTACTTATAATTACCTAGGCCTTAAACAGATTAATCAGTAGTCATCGGTCATACCTACTCTACGTCGTAGGCGAGAGAGTTCGTTGCAGTCTTTTCTATTAGAAATGAATTAAGCTCTACGAGATGCTACGAAATGTTCGTAGCATCTTGTACATTTTATTATGTTACTGAAACAAAAGTTATAATATTTATGTGAGTGAAATATATGCGAATACAAAACATCGGTAGGTAAAATAAAGGCTACGGTCTACGGACCGCTACGTCGTAGGCCAGAGTACGATAATATATTTTCTGTTAGTAATAATTATGAATTGTCCTACGAGATTCTACAAATATTACCAAAAGACAATAGTTCTTAAAAAAGGATATTAAGTACTAATTAGAATTTAAAGAAGATCTCCGTATAACGACAGTCATAACAAAAAAAAACAACAGAGAGCCTTACAGTACACGAATATCTTTATATATGTAAATCTTCTGTGCGTGTGTTTGTAATTAAACTCCACTTAAACGGCTAGACACACATCACTAGCTGTCCCGTTGGCGACTTCATCCACGCGTTTAAAGAAGAAAAATAAGCAAAAAAAAAATATCTAATTATAAATCTAAACCACTCTTGAATCCACTTAAACAGACACAAAAAATTTAATCAAAATCGGTCGAGCCATTTCTGAGTCTATAGGGAACATGCATACACACATCGCCTTTTATAGATACGGAAGACAAACCAATGACACGTACCTGAGATTTTTTCCTGCCATCGCATGGTAAATATTCTGTTACCTATATGTAACACCTATATATACCTATATGTACCCTTGTAACTCAGATAAGGGTAGTCGGAAAATGTACTAAATAGCAATAATAGCAACACTACCAAAAATGTATCAAAAGAAATGATTGTGTTTTGTGTAAGTGCCTAATTTTGCTGCTTACTATCAGGCAGGCCGTAAGCCGTCAGCATTGTGGTATTATAAAAAAAACTGTCTCTAAATTGCTTTGAAATGTTTTACAGAAAAGTTGGAAGGAGTTAAACGTGCCCGAACCATTATCGCCAAGAATAACTAGAAGCAAGTACAGCTATGGATAAGCTTATTTTTAGTAAAATTATAATACCAGGTGTAAAATGATTATGACTCTTTATGGTGCGAAACCTACGTAGCTATTGTTGGTTGTTGTTTGGTATACGGTGACGAAATGAGAAGTCCAAAGTTCACTGTAGATAGTTGTATTTATCGGACTTCACACTAACACACGAAATGGTTATTGGAATATATTAAAATATGTCCCATTATCATTATTATTATATTAATCTGTATTTAAAGTTCCTGATTATTGTATTTACCCGTGGCTACCCTCCTGGTTCCGACGGAAGATCAGCGTTGCGTTGTATAGTTCTGACTGTATAAGGCAACATAATGCTGAGTCGGACACCAATTTGTAACAGCACTCATGGAAGATTGCGACACGCTCAATCTTAATTTAGTTTAATTTAAGTTGTCTTTTCTGTTTTTATTTGTTTTTATTTTGAGTGTACCTTCATATTGGTTTTTTTATGTGTATGTTGTTACAAATAAATGTATTTTCTTTCTTTTTCTTTCCTTCTTAAACTGGTATAATACTTATTTTGGTAATAATTCGAATGCTATATATAAAATGGTGTGTATGGTGAGTAAAGCGGTGCCAGGTCGGCAGATGGCAGTGCACTGGCAGCGCGCATACTCAGGCAATTGTGCATATTTGCTTGTAAGACAAAAATGCATACCTAATTGTGTTCGGTGTAAACCCGAACACCAAGAATATATATAAAACTGCCATTACTTACAATGCTTTGTTATAAGTATGTAACAGCCACATTCGTCATTATGAATAATAATTAATAGGTACTTAAATTACGCCTTTGTATAGATTTGCTGGATAATTGAATCAGGCGTGAAGTTGCGGAAATCAATTACAAAACATTAAACGGATGGACAAACAGTTCTATTCCGCAATAGTTAGCTCTTCTGCCCGCAATTGAAAAGCCATGCAACCTTTTACTAACGCTTTGAAGGCTTTTCAATTGCGGGTGGGAGGGAGGTGCATGCGTCTGCATCGTGTCTAACTCATTAGGAATAGATTGGCGAAATAGTACTAAATATTTGTCCATTTAATGTTTTAGATTTGCTGTGTCAAATTTATACAAAGCAGCGACTTAAATATATTTATAAAAAATATAAGTTTCTTAAGTAACTATTGATGAGTCTGAGTGTGGCCGTAAGTAATTTAAATAGATGTACTTGTTGTTTTAATTTAAGGGATGTTTATAACATACAAAACTACTATGAATTATATTCAATTAATTTATTATTTACATGTAATTCTATGTACTTACTGTTATATATTTATAACAAAAATAAAGCTAAGTTTAAACCTAAAAATCACAATTTCATATAAGTCTTAGTTATTGCACTTTTCACCTTACTTGTACCAAACTGGACCTTATAGTATATACTTATATAATTGTACTTAGCGGCTCACGAAAGTGTTTTGTACGATCTGTTCTAGATTCTCAAAGTATCGAGAGATAGAACAACAACACGAAATAATGAAACGAATAAACCCACAATAATAAAAAACAATGTTTCAATTTGAAATCATGCATGTGGGTAAGTACGAGTATATAAATAAGGTAAAGTCTTAGAAGACTTCTTGGAGATTTAAATAGAGTTTCATTCCTTCTTCCTGCAGTTTCGTACCTACCGAATCCTACGCTACATGCGTACAAAACAATAGGTAAGTATTAAAACTAAACAATCTTTGTATTAACTAAATAACTAACTATAATATCAACATTTTAGTAGGTACATGCAGTTGAAACTACAATGGCGACATTAAATGAACAACGTATCTCTTAGTATATTCAGAGTAGTATACAGTAGAGTATGTAGTTTTTTTTAATTTAGTTTTATGTAGACTTATTGTTATATATCATTTTTTTATTATATATAATCTGTACCAAGCCAGGCAAAGCAAGTACAAATGCATCGGTGGGCCTATCTTGTTGATCGGATTCGTAGAGAAGTGCCACGTCAGATGAGTTACGCAATAGAAAGAGAGGGACTATGTGGGTATATATATTGCTAGGCACTAATCGCTTTTGGGAGTTGAATTTTCTTTGTTGCGACCAAGAAAAAGTCGCTATTTATTTAATTTTTTTCGCAGTCCGCCTTCTCTACTTGTACATTATGATAAACACGGGTTTTACTCACGTATTATTTAGTCGATGGAGGCACCGACACTGTTTCGATTCATTTAGAGAATCTTCATCAGGGTGAGTTTGACCCACTCGGTCCGCTCGTTGCCGCTCAAGTTCCGTGAAACCGTGAGCTCGAAGATTCTCTAGATGAATCGAAACAGTGTCCGGTGCCTCCATCGACTAAATAATACGTGAGTAAAACCCGTGTTTATCATAATGTACAAACTCACGAAAGTTTTGAAAGTGAAATTCTGTACTTATATTAAAAATAATTCTGTGCCTGTACGTAAGAAGATGTAGCGCTGTACGTAGCGCCCTCCTCCCGTATTCCGCGCCGTTACAGTAGTGCTCACTTAAGGTGCCTTCCCTTCGTTTCATTTTCCACTTCCTTTAGTTATGGGGATTAAAGTATTTATTTAGGGAAATAAACAGACGGACCACAAAGTGATCCTATAAGGGTTCCGTTTTTTCTTTTCGAGGTACGCAATATGTAATGTAACTAAAAATTTAAGGTTTTCAGAATTTTTCCTTTATATTCGCTATAAAAAATTGCTTCATGCCAAATTTCAAGATTCTAGGTCGACTGGAAGTGCCCTGTAGGTTTTGATTCCCTTGCGAGCAGTTGCGAGTTTGAAAATATGCGACTTAAATTGCTGTTTCTTTTGATTGCGTTGACATAGACGTTTGATTTTGTTACAGTTTAAAGGTATTATAGACCTGAGTATTTGATATGAATTTCAATTTAATACCTTTAAGTGTTTATGAGAAAAAGGGTAGTAAGTTAAAAATTATTAAAAATATTTTTATTATAGGATGTAACTAAAAATGTATGGTTGTCGCAATTTTTTCTTTATCTGTGCTATAAGAGGTTGCTTCGTACCAAATTTCAAGATTCTGAGTTCACGGGAAGTACCCTGTAGGTTTTGATTCCCTTGCGAGTGTCGAGAATTTGCAGAAATTTGCGGCATAAACGGCTGTATCTTTTGATTGCGTTGGTGTAGAATATTGAATATTTGATTCACAGCTTTAAGGGACAATAGACCTGAGTATTTGATATAAATTTCAGTTTGATACCTCCACGCGTTTCTGAGAAAAAGGGTCTTGACAGAGAGACGGATGGACGGACAGACGGACGGACAACAAAGTGATCCAATAAGGGTTCCGTTTTTTCCATTCGAGGTACGGAACCCTAAAAACAGCTTACAGCAAAATTGAGGCAGGCAGGTACATTTAGTTTGTTTAAAAATTTTGAAATTTCAAGTAAAGACTTAAATTTTTCGATTTTTCTTTTCATGATTACTGATAATTAGTTCAACCCGTATGTTTATTAATTGTCGATATTGTAGTTCCACGCTGTATAAAACGTATAATTGACTGACTGACTATAACATACAGCCAAGATAAGGTACAATCTTTGAAGGGTATCTTCATTTTGAGTTGTAACATAAAGTGAACAGAGCGGTGAGTACCACTAATTTGAGATTACTCTTACTTCTTCTTGACTGGCCTGTCTGCTCAGTTTGTAGTAGCTCTACCTTCTGCACTGGTTGAGAGTTCGATTCTCTCCCAGGATAAACATTTGTGTGAAGAACATAGCTGTTTGTTCTGTGTCTGGGTGTTATAAAGTATCATAAGTCATCTAGCCACCATAATACAAGCTATGCTTAGTTTGGGACTAGATGGTGTTGTGTGCATTGTCCAGCAATATATATATTTTTTTATTTATTAACCGACTTCATCAAAAAGAAGGAGGTTCTCAATTCGTCGGAACTTTTTGTTTTTAACGTATGTTCACCGATTACTCGAAAACGCCTGAACAGATGGTCCCATTTTAATTTTACCAAAATCGGTCGAGCTGAAAAACCAACGAAAATCTAAAAATTGTATACATCGATGATGTTTTCGTGTACTTCGATATCTCGCTTTCTCATTGGAGCGGTGCGTTTATTTGGCCTAACCATATATATATATACAATATGTATAATATGGTTAGTTATATATACAATATATATAATATGGTTAGGCCAAATAATACATCTACCTTCCACTAAAAATGTATTATAGGCTCAAATTTCATTCAATGAAGTCGGTTTTCTTTTTAGTTTTTAAAACGTAATTATTTATTCTTCGTGTGAGACAATGGCCATGTCTGGTGAGGGAGTTATAGCCATCGCCTTCGTCTTGGTCTTACAACTTTTGATAAGTTTGGGACCGACTAATGTGATTTCCGAAGTACGGTAGCGATCACTTGCGGTCACCCATCTAAGAATAAAAAATGCCGAACATTTCCCACAGCTTCATCTGGCCCCAAAGTAAGCAAACCTCGTGTTATGGGTACAAGACTGACATACTGCTTATATACTTTTTATATGTAAATACATATCATACATAGAAAAACCTAGATCGAGACAAACACTCGCAGATCATGCAAACATTTGCCCCGCGGCGGTCATCAAACCGCAAGCTTCTGTGTCTCGGCCGAGTCTTGGCCCACTGCACTTTTTTATTACCGGAAACCAGTTCCACATAATCGATCATGTATGTAGCTACAATACGCGCGCAAAACTTGCACCATGCCCTCGTCGCGAGGATTAGGAAAAATATTCGTACTCGTACATCAAAAAATAAATATCTCCAAATGATCGAAGTTGAAACAAACGAATTAAAGATAACCTGCATGTCTTTCAAGTATTTTCTTACGATTAGTTATCAGATTATTAATAAAACTATGGCACTTGTGTAATGTATGGCTTCAACGCCGCGTTTTGTCCTAAAGCCTTTTGCCTGAATTATTTCTGCTTAAATTCGGCTCGGGCACCTTCAATTCACGCCATTGTTTCTGTGAAAACATATAAACAATTTACAAATAGTGGTTAAAGTTGAATATTCTAAAATTGTATGTACGTCGGTACCTGGCGTTAGAAGCTTTACCTACTTATAAACAAGTCAGCGGAAAACTACGTCATAATATCAAAAAATACTAAACACCAACGTCTCATTCTCATGTTTTTTGCGTAGTGTAATAGTGTATAGGTTACGTCAATCAGTGGTAAATAAGTACGTTAATTAACTAAGCAATCGTATTTCTAGATTAAGTACCAGTAACTTGTTATTCTTACCAAAATTTCATCATCCGGTACTCTTGACAAGAAGTCCAGGATATCATTGTTTGGAACTCTATCTGGGTTCAGGTATTTGCGACCAAACTTATAAATGCCTGCAAAAAAACAGATTGATAGAGTTATTTTCCGCGAAATCTATACTTAACTAGATTTAAAAGATTTTGAATATTATTTTCTCATTTATTTTGATTTTTGTTATCGCACAAGACTTTGCGACATAGATGAACTTTACCTTGAAATAAGGATTTTCGTGTTACAAGAAATCTTTAAACACGATTGTTTGTTAGAATAATTACAAATGTTTGGGATCAAACAAAGAAATGGAATAACTTGAAATCCTTAGTACCTAAGTTCGTTAATTCTATTCATATACAGAACTCGAAAGCATTAGAACATTTGCAAACACGTTTGTTCTATTGTAATATTGTAATCTGTACAACTTATTATTTGTTGAATAAAAATGTATCTATGTATCTGTATATATAACTTACCAAATGCCATAAATAAATAGTTGACAGGGAACAGGTACAGGGCAACTGTCAGCAGCACCATAGCCGAAATAACCAGGTAGCTTAAATACGGCACCGTAAAATTCGCCAAACTGAAATATTCCAGCGAAATGTTTATTACGATTTTAGTGAAGTAAGTCTGCAGGGTATACGTAAATGTAGCAGTAGCTCAAAACAGCAATATATTTGAAAACAGTCTCAAGTCGGAAGCTACCTCGCTGCTTGCATATCGCTCACCCAGAGGTGAAAATACGCATGGACTGGAGATAAGCGTACAAAAAGTCTCAACGTAATTGCCATTGAACAAATTGGTTTTTGCATAGGTTCTTCTTATTTTCTTCGTTAATGGTCCGTGACATACTAATGTCAATTCTGCCAATGTCAAGTGTTTATAGTTTATATTCAGTTTGTTTGTTATAAGTCTTAGTCGATGGTCAGTTGTCAATTCTAGACGACACGCGGAATGGCGTCTAGAATTTTCTTGGGACTCCTCGTCGTTCAAATCACACTGCACCACAATACACATGCAATCCAATTATCCATACCTGCCCCGCAGCCACATTTTATTCATTAAAATTCCGCCAAGATTACTGAATAAAACATGCAATAAAACAGGTAAAAAATATTAAATTAGCAGAGCCATGTTGCTCCATGAAATGACAGGCGAAGAATCTCGCAAAGGTTTGCATAATGGCTAATCTGAATGTCAAAATGGTACCGCACTATTCTTCCTCAAGGATTTAATCGTTGATTTTACCAATCGAACAAATTTATATATCTACCTAGTATTACTCTATGCACAGACTACTAGGATGTACTAAGTCAAAAACGTTCATTTGAAAGCACTGTTAAAAATAACGTAATCCCGCAATGTTTGATCAACGTAAAATCCAAATTAGAGCTACATCGTTTCCGTTATAGTGATTAGCGCGGTACGAAATATGTAAAAAATAACATTTTGACTTTGGTTTAGATTTGGTTTAGCTTTGGTTCAAACGTTCAAAATTCCCGCGGTCGGCCCCAGGTGTATCCCAGGTGCGTTTTTAATCAAGAAAATAAAACTCACTTTTTAAGCCTTTCGAGGATAGAACAGATATAAACTATTACGTTTTTGATGGTGAACGACAGATCTTCTAGTCCGTATATTCGTGATTTGAGCGTTTTATCATCCTGTTGAAAAAAAATGAGTTTATCAGTTTAGTAATCAGTAGAATATTAACATAGTTTTCCGGTCAGAATATCACGAGTGACTCATTCGTATTCTTCTAAGAGTTAACAAAGCTCGGGGTTTTTTCTGTTGTCGTCATAGGTCACATACTCAGGCCGTGTACAAATATCCGTTAGCAGCTTCCGTCGGTTATTTATTGTATGAGAAATAAAACGGTCCCTTCTTGTATTCAAATGCTACTAACGAATGATTTTATGTTAAAGGGTTTCAGTAACGATTAATAATTAAAAGTCATACATGTGATTCGAGGTCTTCTTCTTCGTTTTCCTCATCAGATTGTGCAAGGACTAATGCGGTAATACCTGAAAAAAAAAACATGAGTTCAAGGTATGGAAATAAATAAATAAATACCTCCAAAGTAGTCAAAGAACGAGGAATTCAGATTGATATGTTTATTATTAAATCAATAATATTAGACAATGCACACAACACCATCTAGCCACAAACTAAGCATAGCTTGTATTATGGTGACCAGATGACTGATATAATACTTATAATAATTTTAAATGCATAATTTTAATAGATTTATTAATCCAATAAGACATGGATCACTCCACTTATCGCTAAAAAGTCCATCACCAGAGTATGCCACGAGCCACATTGTGTCACTTTTCGGATCAAAGCTTGCCTTAAAGTATTCCAACCAAATGAAGTAAAATACAATAAAATGCACTCGTGTATTAAAATGTAGAGTTTGTAAGAGACACTACTGTCATCTTATTATAAGTATAATACTTTATAACACCCAGACACAGAACAAACATTTATATTAAAGCCCAGATATTAATTATTTAATCTAGTAAAGTAAACTCGTTAGCGTATATAGGCTTAGACTCTGTAAAAACCAGGACTTAAAGTCTAATAGCCTCTAGTCGTCACCCATCCAAATAGAAACGAACGCAGTAGACCAAAGTTTACGATAGAGCACGCAATAGAATTGCGGGAGTCTGTATGAAGTAGGTACCTACCTTTAGCATTTTATTTTAGATATTCGCTATTAGAATTCATACTGTTTTAGTAGTTAACGGGAATTTGTTGCGTAGGTACCTCTTGATTTACTCCCGACGTTTCGGTTATGTTGCAATAACCGTGGTCGGCGGCTGACTGGATGCTTAGGGAGTTACCGCCGAGTAGTATGAGCAGTTTTTTAAAACTACCCTCAAATGGTCTACAGATTTCGAAATGTCCGCATTCACATTACGACGTTTAAAGGTAATATACTCAATGAATACCCGATAACTAATAAAACAATATGATCCATGAAGGTTTTAAGTGTTTAGGTACTTACTACTTCTCTGACTGGCTATCCAGTAGTACGCAAACGGTACTACTATTAATAAAGGAGTCATCCACATTTTGAAGCACATCCAAAACGCAAGCCAAGCGATAAGAGCGACCACAGATAACTCCCGGTTATCCCATTCAAACAGGTGTCTAAAAAAATCAAAATAGCTTAGAGGTTTGTAACGTGGAATATAAGAGTAATATTATTCCATATATATATGGAAAATCTATCGATTTGTCTTACTTTTTAGGCTTCCGTTACTTAAGGGATGAAAGGAAAACCTTATAGAATCACTTCGTTGTCCGTCTGTATGTCTGTCTGTTTATATCCCAAGATACTTTTTCTCAGGAATGCGAGAATCTAGATGAAACTAATATCAAATACTAAGTCTACGGTTCTTTGGAGTTGTAAAAATACGACTAAAGTACTGTAATCTGTGCCGCATAGTATATTGACGATCGCCAGTAAATCTAACTAATATTTCCCATTGTCAAATCATGAAATTTGGCAAAAAACTAGATCTCACAGTACAAATATATATGCAATAAATAATATATACATTAAATATTATTTGTTTGAGATTTCTAACATACAAGACGTAGGTATATTGATGTATAGGATATGTTTCAACAACAAAGTCAATTGTCCTTAAATTGAACTCACCTTTTCTTAGAGCAATGTTCGGTATTATATTCGTTTTTGACAGTGTAGGTACTTCACCATAATTGTGAATAAAGTAGGTAGGTAGATAAGATAGGTAGGTAACCCTCTCAGCAGATTACGAGTTTTTTGACAGTTTCTTCACCGAGGTGAGCGAGCTAGGGGCGCTTAGCTGAGCGAGCGCGAAGCGCGTGCGAGTGTCTCCGTTTCAACTTAGGCGAAAATGATTTCCTATGTCCGGCCGCCGTCTGTCCGGATGTTCTCCTCTACAGGTCGCATTTCTCATCGGATTCTCGTGAAATTTGTCAGCAGGTTCTATAACTATACTTAAAGAATTTTTTGTCGACTTACATTGTTTGGAAGTTTTTCAAAATGGCGGAGATGAAATATAACTTCTTTAGTTTTTTAACCCCCATGGTTAAAATCGTAAAAAAGTTATATTCCGTAATTTCGAAATGTTAGCGAGGTCTACAGCTCACAGAGCCTCTAGTCGATATGAGTATGAATAATAAGATAAGCGCCACTAGCTATTAGCCGAGTAAACTTAAATGGGCAGATGCTAGAGCCTCTGTCCATTTAAGTTTAGCTGATTTAGAAATCAGCTGATTTTGAGCGACTCACCTCGATTTGATCTGTCACAACTGTCGAAAAACTCATAATCTGCTTGCAGCGACTTGGCCGGTTTTATTTATAAGAGTGGCTAAATAAATGTGTTCTATTGTTGATTAATTCAACTTCGACGAGTTAAATATTTATACATCGAAGCCAGTTGGTATAATGAGGTGTATATAAATAAATGTTAGCCCTAATTAGAATATAAAATGCTTTCTAGAATCATTAAATAAATGGCCCAGTTAGTGGACCAGAAACGATAAAGTAAGTAGGTGCAGGTATATTGGACTGAGGTTAGTGAACTTACGACTCAATGAGTAATTTATGTCAGTAGTATAATTACCTAACCTCAAATGGTATACGTAGGTAAGTACCTAACTACTTATACAGTAAGTTACGACAGCTAGGTACTTAATAGAGATTTAACAAATGTTAATTTGCAAACGCGAATAGAAAGAAAGAAAGTAAAAAAACTTATATTTATCACAAACACGAAACAATCAATACGAAATAGTTGCCCCCCCCCCCCCCCCCCTTCCAAGGCTGTGGGTTCGAATCCGGATTGCACCAATGGATTTATCTGTTCGAAAAATGTATGTGCATATACCAGTTACTCTCAAACAGTTAATAAAATAATAGCCATAAAGAGATTAATTACCATACCAGGGCCAGGAAAAAAAAGTGCTTATTTGTGATCCTTGAGTAAGGTCAACAGAGCACTAAATAAATACCTATCTTACTAAGTAACAAACATGGCTAGGTACTTAACTTACATACCAACTATAGGTACATGTACGTTAGATACCTATAGGAAAGGCAATAGTGTCAGTTTTGGAAAGCGAATAAACTAAATAATGCGCGTATAATGCGCTTACTTTTGGTATTGCAAGATTTGCAAGCGCCCACAAGCACAGAATACTTAGTACAAGTACAGAAGGCGGATTCCAAGAAAACATTCATGCTACTACGCAACAAAGTTCAATTCAGCTCGCACAAGCGCTTAGTGCCAACATTATTTTAAACCGATTTGAAAAAAGGAGGAGGTTCTTAATTCGTCGGAATCTTTTTATCTTAATGTATTGACACCGATTTGGAAAATTATTTTTTTTTGTTTCAAAGGGTATACTTCCCAGGTAGTCCCATTTAAATTTTATCGGAATCGGTCAAACGGTTTTTATAAATCAACAAAAATCTCAAAAATTGTATACATCGATGATATTTTCGTTTCGGAGATTTCGAAACCTCGCTGTCTCTTTGGAGCAGTGCGTTTAGTTCGCCATTAATATAAACAAAATACATCTACTTTACTTTACCTAAAAAAAATATATGCATTGAAGTCGGTTTTTTTTTTAGTTTCTAAAACGTAATTACATATTAACTACAAAGTGTAACTCTTTCTATGGCGTAACTCTATCTCGCCGGGAGCGGCACTTATCTACGAATTTGCCCAGTAGAATGGGTCCGCCAATGTACTTGTAATTTACCTAAAGTGTGGAGGGACGCCTGGCCCGCCACATGTATTTGTTTGTTTGTTTATAACTACTGGTCTGTTTTATAATAAAAAAAATATTAAAATTGCTTAAGGTTTTTATGATGAAAATACGATTTTAATTTAAAACACATCCTTATAATCATAAGCTAGGCTACGCAATTATTTTGATTTCATCTCAATCATAAAAAAAAGATTATAATTACAAAAAAAAATACCAGTTATCTATGGAGATGTATGGAGATGCGGAGGATATAGCACCATAGACCACATTCACACAGTGAGGCAGATCATACAGAAGTCCGAAGAGTATAATCAGCCCCTGTGTCTGGCTTTTGTGGACTATGAGAAGGCCTTAGACTCTGTTGAAACCTGGGCTGTTTTGGAATCCTTGCAGCGATGCCAAGTAGACTATCGTTATATCGAAGTGTTGAGATGTCTGTACGAAGCCGCCACCATGAGTGTCCAAGTACAGGACCAGCAGTCTAAGCCCATCCAACTGCGCAGAGGAGTGAGACAGGGAGATGTAATATCTTCGAAATTGTTCACAAGCGCGCTGGAGGATTTGTTTAAGACGCTGGACTGGAAAGGTATGGGCATTAACATAAACGGCGAGCACATCTCACACTTACGATTCGCAGATGACATAGTCTTGCTGGCGGAGTCGTTGGAGGAGCTATAACGAATGCTGGACGGCCTAGCATCAGCCTCGCGGGCGATAGGTCTCGGCACGGCATGAATTTGGATAAAACCAAAGTCATGGTCAATGACCAAATTGATCCGAGACTGGTTGCTGTTAATGGTCACCTTCTTGAAGTTGTTTCGCAATACATATACCTCGGGCAGATTTTGCAGTTAGGTAGAAACAACTTTGAGAAGGAGGTCAAGATTAGGATTCAGCTGGGTTGGGCAGCGTTTGGTAAACTACGTCGAGTTTTCTCGTCACCCATACCGCAATGTTTGAAAACGGAAGTTTTCAATCAGTGCGTCCTACCTGTTATGACATACGGAGCTGAAACGTGGACACTCACAGTACGGCTAGTCCACCAGTTTAAAGTCGCTCAGTCGCTCAGATAGAATCCGGAACGAGACTATCCGACATAGAATTAAAGTTGTCGACATAGCTTAGACGCTGAAGTGGCAGTGGGCTGGCCATATCTGCAGAAGAACCGATAACCGTTGGGGTTCACGAGTTCTTGAGTGGAGACCGCGGCTCGGCAAACGTAGTGTAGGACGCCCTCCGGCAAGGTGGAGTGACGATCTGCGAAAGGCTGCCGGCAGAAGCTGGATGCGTCGAACTGAAGACAGGGCGCAATGGCGCTCATTAGGGGAGGCCTATGTCCAGCAGTGGACAGCTATGGGCTGACGATGATGATGATGATGATAATTGAGATGTATATGCCTATGCCTACTGCTAGTGATTGGCTGGCCCTATATTATTCCTGCTAAGAGGTAAGGTACTCAACTAATTAAGCCAAGAAACGAGATAAAACAACTTACTTGAAATGTTCATTCCAAAGTGAAATAGCCGTTAAAACATCCTTTATGAACTCCAAATTGTTATAAATTAATGGAATGCTAAACTTCTTGGGCTTATTATAATCTTTGTATTTAGATTCTTTAGGCGCCAGCACTCGAAGTGAAGCTTTAATCTACAAAAAACACAGTTAATTAATCATAATTTATCATTTAAAAGCTACTGCCCGCGGCTTTGCACGCGTGATATCTACATAAAAAGTAGCCTATGTTCTTCTTCAAGGTCCAATCTCTATCTCTATACCAAAATTGATCATAATCGATTCAGCGGTTTAAACGTGATAACGTAACAAACAGACAGACAGAGTTACTTTCGCATTTATAATATTAGTTAGATATGTAGAGTTTACTACTAGTGCAAAGTCCAGTTAACTAGAAGAAACATTGTTTACTGTAGTTTAAGCTAATTAAACATCGTACTTAAGACATTTTACAAAGCTTCTTTATGTTAGACATATTCTGAAATACGATGATAAAATAAAATAAATAAATAAATAAATATTGATGGACAATGCACACAACACCATCTAGTCCCAAACTAAGCATAGCTTGTATTATGGTGACTAGATGACTGATAAAATACTTATATATTTTTAAATACATACTTATGATACTTTATAACACCCAGACACAGGGCAAACACCTATGTTCTTCACACAAATGTTTATCCTGGGAGGGAATCGAACCCTCAACCTACAGCGCAGAAGGCAGAGCTACTACCAACTGAGCTGACAGGCCAGTCAATTAATAGTGATGTTATCACTATTAATTGTTTAGATAATTAAATTACTTGAATTGCTAAGGAGGTTAGAAAAACGACCGAGCTAAGTAAGACTGGGCAGGTCACGCGAGTCGTATGCAATCAGACAAAGGGGACAAGGAGCCAAATTGGTAACACTCTGGCAGCCTGATGGACGAAAAGCGTTGGAGGGACTATCGTCATACTTTGAGAGAGGATGTTGGGAGATCTTGAAGGATAGACCCAGTTGTAAGGATTTGAGAGACCTTTGCCCAGCAGAGGGGTGAAATAGCTTATGTATATAAACAAAATTTTAGACTTTAACGTTCCAAAAAAATAGTACTTACCGGATTCCAAACCAGTGACATCTGCAATAGTATTCTGGGACATTTGCCTTTCGCATTGGATTTTTTTGAGCGGTCCTTTAATGCGTACCATCGTTTCTCATCGTTTTCTATCCTGAGCAACGGTATTGAAATTTTACCTAAGTTTTCGTTAATGAGGGACTCATCATACACAGTTAGGTCTAATGTTGACGTCACGTCGTGTACTGCGCTGAAAGACAAAGAATCGAGTTACACAATATATGCGAGATAATACATGATATACAAATGACGGTGATTGGCCTTACAGGCTTACAGCTCAGATGGTAATAGCTCTCTCCCTTCTGTACAATAGGTTATGGGTTGATTCCCACCCAAAACAAACATTTTTGTGATGAACATAGGTGTTTGTTTTGGGACTGGGTGTTATAAAGTATCATTGTGTATATATTTACGAGTAAACTAGCTATCCCGTTCGCATCATGGTCAGCGCGTTTTAAAAAAAATAATAATATGTAAATCTAAACCATTCTCGAATCCACTTGAACACACACAAAAAAAATATCAAAATATTTCCAGCCCACGCACAGAAGATTTATATAAAGATAATTATTGTATCTGTTATCCGGTTCCCATGGTACTAGCCTTGCTTAGTTTGGAGCTAGATGGAGTTTTTTTAATTGTCCACCAATATTTAATATTTGGTCAACATGATTTTATATAATTATAATTAACCTAAACACCACTTGGTAACAGTGTGGTAAAAGGATTAAAGTGCGCCTCAGAGGCTCCTTTCGTGCACTTGGTACATGTCTTCAAACTTTTTAGAATCTACGACATGCCATAGGTGGTATGGGAGATGCTGATGGTTTTATAGTGGTAGGTTTTATAGTGCGGGAAATACCCAATGTAACAACTACACTGATAAACCTTGGACTTTCTCGATACTCGAGCTTAAGGTTTGTGGTGGTAGCGGTTCTCAGAATGTCAACAATATACAGAGTTATTCCTGATCAAGGTTCGGTAAAACCATTTGTTTATGTCGTGTGTGACTCATTACGCGAGGCGCTCGGTAAACACTCCCGCTTTAGAATGGCCCGTGTCCCAGTCGAGGAGATATCTCACACAATAAACAGATTTTTGCGTGATCAAAGTTGAGGCTAGTTACAATACAATTTGTCATTGACACATCACACGACACGTCAGCGGCACGAGTCGCGCGATAAACACTCTCGCTTGAGAATAGTCTATGTCGCAGTCGAGTCGTTCGTCGACATACACTGTCACGGCTTTACTTATAAACGCCTCTCAACTGCTTAAGGTTAGCCCTATCACTATTTGTCAATATCTTACAAAAAGGTGTTGCACTATTTAAACAATGATTATCTTTTGACAAAGTTGAGCGCCGTTTATAAGTAAGGCCATAAATTTCGTACCACATCGTATGTATTGTGAGGCAGCGTATGTATTCCAGTTTATGTGGAAACCTAGGAAGTGCGTGCTACGCGCTGCACTCTATGCTCCAGTATGGCGTGTTGCTGACTGGGAGCGCGCGTTCAGGATGCAGAAAAGGGCCATTATAAGAGCTATTGTGCGAATACGGAGTGACGATTCTGCGAGGCCGCACTTCAGGAGTCTAGGTCTCACGTTGCCCTGCATAGTCATTTATCAAGTAGCAATTTACGTGAGAAGTAACCTGGACGTGAGGTGACGATGTGTGGTGCGGACACACGCACGTGTACCACACCCGGAATCGACATAAACTCGGATCGCAACAGCGGATTCTCACGAAGTCATCGAATCTTACGCATGTCGTGGGTCCGAATGTGAACAATAAGCTCCCAGAAAATGTTCCCAAGTATGGCCATTTTTAAAAACAGGCTGAAACGGTGGCTTGTCGAGCAAACTTTTTATAGCTATGGCGAGTTTTTGAATTATAAGTTGCCTCCTAAGGTATTGTGTTCCTAAGCTAATTAATTTGACATTTTAACAAATAGATTTATTTGTTTATTATGTATTAGTGCCGTCTTGATAATTTTTTATGTGTTTACTTTTCGATATACTTTTTTCGTTTGACTTATAATGATATAATCAATAAATAATTATTATTATGGCAGATCGTGATTACTTACAAGGTATAATTCTTGTCCCACGTAGGGTCGGTCGTGCCAGGGACGGTGTGCGTTTGTACCCGCGAGTTGTCGAGTTCCAGCACGCAGTATGCATCAGCCTTACCGCTGATGCCCAGCGCGCTCAGTCCTCGGGCTCCGTGCACTGTCACCGTCAGCTGTCCTACTTCACTCCAGCCTTTGTTGAGACGATACCATGACTGAGAAAAATATTTTACTCTTGTTGCAATACGTTTACTAGGGTTCTGTACCTCAAAATGTAAAAGGAATCCTTAAAAGATCACTTCCTTGTCGGTCTGTCCGTATGTTAAGACACTTTTTTACAGGAACGAATGCGTTCAGATACTTAATTCTACGGTTTCTTTGAGCTGTAAAAAAAACCAAACCATTCAACAAACAAAAAACAACTTATTATGTATTAAAAAAAAACGTATTTATGTAATATATAAGTCATGTGGTACCCATAACACAAGCTCTGCTTACTTTGGAGCCAGATGATGTTGTGTGAAATGTCCGGCATTATTATTATTATTATTATATTTATTATTATATTGCGTTGAAGCAATAAAAAAATACGGACATTCCCTTGACGATTTTGTTTCCGTTACAAATTAACAATCACATATATTATATTGATGGTTCGGTAAAGTGGCCCTGAATTGGACGAATAGTTACAAGCGATGGTGAAAAAAGTAGATAATAGTTACAGTACCCTCTCAAACGCGACTTTAGCACATTATAATTGTTTTATGTTTTTTTGTGTACCTATGTACTTAGGTATCTTCATCCTAATAATGTATTGCATAATAGAAAAAAAACATATAAAATATAATTCACTAGCTGTTTCCCGTGGCTTTTCCCGCGTGGTAGATAAAAAGTACCAAGATAATAATTGAACGAATTAATGTTTCGGAAAAATTACAATAATCGCGGTTTCGCTGTTGGACCATGATCCCGAGTGATTTTTTTGAAAACCTTTCTTATAGAGGAAGCTGCATACCAAATTTAATTCCAATCACTTCGGTGGTTTCTGAGATTTCGTGATGAATGAGTGGTAGGTAGGTAAAGTGAGAGGTGTTTGACAAATATATAGTAGAAGATAAAGCAAGCCATTCTACACAGCATCATCTAGTCCGAGAATAAGCAGAGCTTGTGTTATGGGAACCACATGAATGATATACTACTTATATTCTTTATAAACTGTGACCTCTGTGGCACAGTGTCCGAAGGCCTGCCTAAGACGCAAAAAGTTGCGAGGCCGATTTCCGCCGGGGGACAAATGTTTGTACAATTTGCATGTATTTATTTCGGGTCTGGGTGTTAAAATAAAAAGTTTATAATAAGTACATCAGTCATAACATAACACAAGCTCTGTTTCCTTTGTGGCTAGATAGTACTGTGTGTATTGTCCACAATTATTTATATACTTTATAAACAAAATACTGAGTCAGATCAGACACCAAGCTGCGACGTGATAAGGTAAGTAAACGGTACTTCCTTTATGTATCTGTATCTAATCCTTTACTACTAATCTAACTAATATTATCAATGCAAATGTTTGTGTGTCCGTTTGTAGTTCAAACACGGCTTAACGGCTGAAGGGATTTAGGTGAAACTTGGTATAGGTGTAGTCAGTGACCTGGGATAGCATATAGGTTATTTTTGAAGTGATAACTTCTTATGGGACGCATAAGAAGTTATCACTTCAGACTCTCACGCATACGGCAGCGATAGGCAGGCTCCTCCTCTTCGACTCTAACCCACAGCGCTAGTTAGATTAGTTTAAGTTAAGTATCACTTCTGTCGGGCGTCCCCAAACGCACACGTTTTTTATATAGCGAGCCAAGCTATATAAAAAACCGAGCGAAGCCGCGGGCAGAAGCTAGAAATGCATACAAATACAAACAGAGTCCTCCGCCAATGACCATCACGTCCACTCGCGCTGCATACTGATCACCCAGAGGATTTATTGATGATGCATTTTACCTTCTTTTATCATGTATCTTGGACTGCCCTCGGCCTCAATTGTTATGGATAAAGGCTAAAACACCGCGATAGTAATTAAATTAAATTAAATTAAATTCATTTATTAAGTCAGACAACATATTAGGTCCATTATTTTTTGTTAGAGAGTTGTCTTAAAAACTATTCTAATTTACAATGAAGTACACATAAAAAATAATAAGAAGGTTTAAGGGCCCTTACTCGTGCCCCGATCAAGCTGTCTCAGGCGTGACTTTCTACTTGATTAGGACCTGAATAAAGGCCTTCATTACTGGCAGGTCGTAGCGATCTGGCATGACCTGCAGGATGCTGTTGGAACTGCCTCGCACTCTGCTGAGCAATGAGGTAGTATTCTTACGGATGATGGCGTGAAAACCATCGACCCGTGCCTCTACAAACATAGTAGAACTGCAGAAGCACGGCAGTCCCATCAGCATCCTAAAACCGAAACATTATTATATTGGACGCGCTGTGCATTAAGCGATTTTTGAGTACAGCTAAACCACAGGCTGCTCATGTAGAAAGATTGGTAGTAGGCTTTGAAGAGAGTTATTTTCACTTGCCTACTGCAACGAGCAAACCTCTGTGCCAGCATATTATATCTGACCGCCAAGGCTCTGCGCTCCCTCTCTATGTCCTCATGGTCATCAAGGTCATCAGTAACGGTTAAAGTAATGAATGATAATAATGTTTATTTATAAAATAAATACTTTCACGACTTTTGAAAATCAAGTATCGCCCTTCAAGGAGAACAGGAAATCACGGAGACAACATTCATTCTTCTGACATTTCTTAGAATTATTTCGTGTTGATTTTCATCTGATATTCGCTCAAATAGATACTTAATTATTTTAGTTTATTCAAGTTTATTCATTTTTGTATATATATGCTCTATTACTTAGTCGAATTCATAATAAAATATATAAGTAATCTATCAGTTATCTGGTTCCTATAGTACGAGTAGAAACAATGCTTAGTTTGGTGTTGTAGGTGGTGTTGTGTGAATTGTCCACCAAAATTTCTTTATTTATTAAATTAAATTATAATCATACTATTATCATAACATTAGTAAATTATTTACAATCATGCCAGCCAATAGAGTTATGATACGTTTTTAAGTTTTAAAACGTAATCATCATCTTCTAAAAGAAAACCGACTTCATTGATATAAAATACGAAATTTCATTTACTTGGATATTATTTCCAGCTACTTTGAATTAAAAACCAAACTACTGAACCGATTTTCAGAAAAAGTTAATAGGAGACCAATTGGAAAGTAGTTATATACATTCACATAAAAAAAGTTTTTTCAAATCGGTTCATAAATGACGGAGTTATGATGTAACAAACCAAAAAAATTATAACCGAATTAAAAACCTCCTTTTGTTTTAAGTCTGTTAATAATAACTAGAGGTCGCCCACTGGTCGAAATTCGACCATAATTAAATTAATAAATAAAAAACAAAAAAAAATGCATTCTGCACTTCTTCTCTATATAAACTATAAGTGTGCGAAATTTCATACTCCTCCGTCCGCGATATTTTCGTAAAAAGGGGTACAAAGTTTTTGCTTCACGTATTAATACATAGTACTTACAAAGTCATCTGTGGCAGGTGGAAAATGAGCTCCTGCGGTTGTAGGCACGTTATCCACCGCCATGCTCCTGACTGAGCCACTGACAGTCACAAGCAAGTGTAGGGAACCAAACCCGCATTCCAGCTCCTGCCATACATCGTGGGTCTTTTCTTTGTCCAGCCGTGAGAGATCAATCAGACACCTATATCAATAGGACGGCATTATTTTTTAGAACTAAGCCTCTTATCTAACTCTGTATAAGTTTTTTCTTTATAGAATGTTCCAGTTTAAGTAATCTAGGGTGATTTAACTCTGGACTTCCACTTGACACATTTCCTAGTAGAGCCTAGAACTACTTAGGTATGTTAAAAACAAAATATATGTAGTTTTACAGTCATGTGGTTCCCATAACACAAGCTCTGCTGACTTTGAGGTTAGACAATGTGTGAAATGTTCAGCATTATTTATTTAATTTATACTTGCTGCTGCCGGAGGCTTTGCACGCGTGGTACCTCCATAAAAAGTAGCCTTTGTTCTTACCCCGAATGCAATACATCTTCTTACCAAATGTAATCAAGCTCCGTTCAGCCGTTTAGCCGTGGAAACGTAACAAACAGACAGACAGAGACACTTTCGCATTCATAATGTTATTAGTATATTAGTATGGATCTAAAGTAGTTAAGACTGTTGAGTTACGAGTAATACTACACAACTATATTTTTTGCGTATCAATAGAACAAGATGAGCGAAATACAGAACCAGAATACCAACCGGTTCGTCTCATGGTTTTTTATTACAGGTGTAAATACCGGTTGATTTATAATTATCGTAGATATTTTTATTTGCTCTAGACAGGGTGCTTTGCAGCTGAGTGGAATATCAGATCTAGAGTTAGTTTTGAGAGTTCTGCATCTCAACAAAAAAAGAATTTTCCAAATCGGTTCAGGCGTCTTTGAGTAATCTATGAACATACATAAAAAAAGAAAAAACCGGCCAAGTGCGAGTCGGACTCGCGCTCCGAGGGTTCCGTACAAACCTATAGGTATATAAGTAAAATTTTACCCAACACGACAATCGAGTCATAGTTGGATTATGTAACAAAAAATTTACAGTTTCGTAATTTATCCTTTATCTGTGCTATAAGACGTTGCTTCATACCAAATTTCAAGATTCTGAGTTCACGGGAAGTACCCTGTAGGTTTTGATTCCCTTGCGAGTAGCCAGTTTGAATATATGCGACTTAAATTGCTGTTTCTTTTGATTGCGTTGATATAGAAGTTTGATTTTGTTACAGCTTAAAGGTATTATAGACCTGAGTGTTTTATATGAATTTCAATTTAATACCTCTACGCGTTCATGAGAAAAGAGGTAGTAAGTTTAAAATTATTAAAAATATTTTTATTATATGATGTAACTAAATATGTACGGTTATCGCAATTTATCCTTTATCTGTGCTATAAGACGTTGCTTCGTACCAAATTTCAAGATTCTGAGTTTTCTAGAAGTAACCTGTAAGTTTTGATTCCCTTGCGAGTGTCGAAAATTTGCGGCATAAACGGCTGTATCTTTTGATTGCGTTGGATTAGAAGTTTGATTTTTTTACAGCTTTAAAGGACAGTAGACCTGAGTATTTGATATAAATTTCAGCTTGATACCTCCACGCGTTCCTGAGAAAAAGTGTCTTGACAGACAGACGGACAGACGGACGTACAACAAAGTGATCCTATAAGGGTTCCGTTTTTTCCTTTACAGAACCCTAACAAGTACAATTTTTTTTTAAGTAGGCTAAAAATACGGTGATTTATACCGCATGATGTTGACCGATCAGTAAATCAAGACCTATGGTACTTCCAGTTGACCTAGAACCATGAATTTTTGCAAGAAGCAAGATCTCGGTTTACGGACGATAATTTTACGTGATAACGTCATAAGAAAACCAACGTCACAAGCCGAACGCTTAAGCCGATCGTGCCTCTCTATCGCTTGTTCTGCGCTCTCGCTTGTACTCTCGGCTCTGGCGGAACGTGACACTTTATCGTGCGTGCAGCTGGCGTTCACCAATTTATAAGACGTTATCACGTCAAAATTGTGATTATAAGCTTGCTTACATAGACGTATAAGTAGTATGGGAACATTTTTTGAACAAAGTTAATAGACCTTCAATCTAACTTGTCTTTTCGTTAGAGCAATGTTCTGTGCATCATTCGTAACAGTGTAATTGCCCTGAATTGGGCCGTTGGTAAAATAACCATGATGGTGAAAAAAGAAGGTAGATAAATCCCTACTAATATTATAAATGCGAAAGTAACTCTGTCTGTCTGTCTGTCTGTTTCTTAAGTTTTCACGCCTAAGCCGCTAAACCGATTTAGATGAATTTTGGTGTAGAGATAGATGAGACCTTGGATAAGGTTATAGGCTACTTTTTATGTAGGTACTACGCGCGCGAAGCCGCGGGCAGCAGCTAGTAATAAATAAATGATGACGGACATTTCACACAGCAACATCTGGCCCCAATGAAAGCAGAACTTGTGTTAGGGGTAGGTACTTACATACTTCGCAACCTTCTTCGTCTCAGACGGGTATTCGCCCATTACACCACAGAGGTCGTCAAAGCGATAGAAAAGATAAAAATTAAACGGTAGAATGCGAGTCTCGCTTGAGACGGTTGACGACCTCCGTGGCAGAAGGTTGCGGTTTCGATTCCCGCCGCGAGACAAATGTTTTTATGATATGCAAATATTTGCCTCGGGTCTGTGGCTTTTTTTATATCTATATAATAAAAATCAATTGCTGTTTCTTAGTCTTGCTAAAACTCGAGGACGGCTGGTCTGATTTGGCAAATTTTGGTTTTGAATTATTTGTGGAAGTCCAGGGAAGGTTTAAAATGTGAGTAAATATGAAAAAATGCTTGCTTTTTTATTTATTGATTCTGAGGCGGTACGAAGTTTGCCGGGTCAGCTAGTTTAATATATTAATTTATCCCCACCCGATGCACTGAGGACATTGCGGATCGCGGGAAGTCGGTGGATGGAGAGGGCTCAAAATCGTTCTTCCTGGAAATCTATTGGGGAGCCCTATGTTCAGTAGTGGACTTCTTAAAGGCTGTTATGATGACATTATTTTCGATATGAACTCGTTTTTATGTTAAGTGTGGTCGACTGAGTATCTACTTCTCTACACAACATAGATTTACGCAGTTTAAAACTCGATGAATTTGCAAACCTGCCTGCAGCGGAGAGCCGCGGAAATTTCCGCTAGAGCACCATTGTATTTCTGATAGTGTACCTACGTCTGAATCTATGTTTTACAGAAAAGGGGGCATCAATTCATTACGTGAGGCGCTTAGGAGGGGAGGGGGTCGAGCCAAACCTCTCCGAATCTCACGTGGGGGGCGAGGGAGAGGGTGATTTTTTTTCCGCAAGAAACAGTGTAAAATTGCAGGAAAACTTAGTTAAATTAAGTAAAAAAATATTCTCATCTAAAATATGACTAAATCATACACAATTATATTTTCCCGGTTTAATTCTGCATTAATAGAAGAATATATTAATTATTCATAAATGCATTTATTTAAAATCTCATTAATTTATTAAATATGAACAACTTTAACAACAAAACCTGTTTATAAATATATATTAAATGATCGAATTTTATTTATTTTGAATAAATCTAATGTAATCAAGGACAGATTAACTTATTTACATAAAAAATATGCATTTTAAAAAATCTCACGTGACGTTAGGGGACCCCTCCCTTAACGTCGAGGGGTCGAGCAAAATCTCACATCTCAACAAGGGGAGGGAAGAGGTCGAAAAATCGCAGAAATTGCCTCATGTAATCAATGGATACCCAAAGCGTGAAAAATTCCCCAAAAAAATTTTTTTTTTACGCTAGGCCTATGTGCTGTTTATTTTCACATAGACTTTAACAAATTTAACGTTCGAAATATCAAGTTTATTTAAAATAACAGTAACATTACAGATATATCCAAAGCATTACATCTATGTTTAATTAAACAACATAAAATAAATGAAATAGTTGCCTTAAAACTAGTTACGAACAACCTTTATCTAAATAACCCCTACTCCGGTAAATAAATAAATATCCATCGCATCTTTTTGACAATTTCATCCTATATTTAAATATATATTGTTGATCATAATCCTTACTATATATATATATATATATATATAATATATTATTATTATAATATATTACTATATATTATTATAATAATATAAATGCGAAAGTAACTCTGGCTGTCTGTCTGTTTGTCTGTCTGTCTGTCTGTCTCGCTTTCACGCCAAAACTACAGAACCGATTTAAATAAAATTTGGTACACAGATAGTCTAAAGCCTGAGAAAGGACATAGGCTACTTTTTAATTGGAAAAAAAGTGTTGTAAAGGGTTGAAAAGGGGGATGAAAGATTGTATGAAAGTATTGTCAGTATTGCCATTTTCCGAACTAGAAGCATACAATTTTAGGCTGTTGATTCCTACTAATATTAAAAATGTGTCTGCTACGTCTTCACGTCTAAACAGCTGGTTTTGATGAATTTTTGTATAGAGATAGATGGGACTTTGGAGAAGGACATATGCTACTTTTTATGTAAGTACCATGCGTGCGAAGCCGCGGGCAGCAGCTAGTTTGTCATAAATTGTAAGTTACTTACGAGAAGGTAATAAGTAATGAAAATCAATGAAAATGTTGTTGGGAATCATTTTAGTCTAAATCCAGAGGAATGGTAAAATAGGTTTCCACAATATGACATCTGTTTCAAATAAAATAAACAAACAAAACATTCTTTATTCAATAAAACAACAAGCACCACTTTGAATCGTCTACTAGCATGTAAGAACATGCTAGTGAATCTAGGTGCCGGTACCTCCTAACCCCAGATCAAGAAGAATCCAGCAAGAAACTCGTCTGGTCTTAACCCTTTTTCGTAAGATCCTTGCTAATTTTGTTACGGATGCCGAGTCGAGTTGGAGCTGATTCATCCCAAATTTTTTTGTCATCTAAGTAATCTTATATTTCATAATTTGCTTTAATAGACAGTTTATGTTTTATTACGTTCTTAAATTTGCCAATCGACAAATCTAACACGTCGCTTGTTACAGAGGACCTTGTTATAGAAGCGTAAAACATTATGATGACTACTTTTCATAGAACATAGGAAGAATAGGAATCAAAGTAATTTTTGGTTAGAAAAAAAACCTTTTAAATGATTTTCACGAACCATGTTACAAATAAGTAACTACGGTAATGGTTACTCATTTAATCCAGCTAGTCTATTTATGGTATCGTCGTTGGAATTCGTTCATCTATTGAAGATGATTTAGGTAGCATCAGTAAACAGAGTTACAGAGCACTTAATTGTAATTGAAATCATTCGTTCATGGATCCACTCCAGCAAGCTGAGGTGGCTGAATTATTTATGGTATATGATCATTATAATACACTCACCTTCCCATAAAATTCTTTTGTTTTCCTTTGTGCCAGACTGTGACTTCCAAGCAGTTTTCTTCATAAACATGGAGGTTGAATCTTTCACACCACATCGGCTTTGACTTAGTAGATACATGTTTAGATTTATGGTGCTCGTTCCCTAATCTAAAACAAAATGAGGTTTATAATATAAAATTGACGTGATGTCGATTATTGCTAAAACAAACAAAGGAAAGGAAGATATACATAATTTGGGACCTAACGAAAAGGAAAAATTGTGATTATTTAAAATATATATTAATTTCTCATTCTTAAATTCTCCTGTTATCCCAGGACTTGGTAGATATTTCCTCAGATATCTAGTTACATGTACCTATATATTTGAAAGGTGTGTCAAATTGTGGATTCAGTCTAACATTGTGTTAAAACTAATGTGTTTGCACTTTTTGCTTACAATGCAATGAACATAATATTACCAGACTAAGATGTTAATTAATATTATTAGTTTTTATACATATTTGTCTTCATATCATAACCGGATATTATAACTAGTTCGGTTTTTCCTTACTTACCTACCGACAATAAGAATTATTATCTGTTAAATTTTGAGTACAGATGAGTTTGTTTACCATACAACTTGAACAATGGGTCTATAGTTTTTATATACAAAATAAAAAATGGGTATGAACAATGGAGAAGACATACTTATTTTTTTATGCCAAAGTAATCTAAATACAAATACGAGAATAACTGTGTTATATATTAAAATTTTCTACCTAAAAATGACATAAAAAATTACTATCAAAGTGTGCATTTTCGTACGATACACATGTAAAAAAACTAATATAACATACGCAGTCTATGCCTTGATGTTAGGTATATTTTAGTGTAACATTGTGACCCTTTCGTATTCTCCATTCACAAGATAACCTAGATATGAGCAAACTCGGTTTTAAAATTCTAAAAAAAATCTCGTAACACATTCATAACAGCTCTACAAATAAGCAAAGTCAGCACTCGAGCGAGTTTTTTGGTTCTTCCGAAGAAACGGACGCAACGGGCGAAAATATAAATTCAAACATTTAGATCTAAACTAACGCACTATGTGTTTGCAGTATGCACATACTACACTACCTACTTAAAATGTACCTAAATGTAATCATACCTACTTATAATAATTATTTACAGTCATCCTATTGTTAATATATATCTACTGAATCGGATGACACGACGACGACGTGTACCTTTACTGTTTAGTATTTAAGTGAACTGTACTGAACTGACCTAGGTATCTTGAACTGATTTTTTAAAACGTTATTTTGTAGCCGTAATTAGACTAACATACAAATAGATTATAAACAAACTGTCTTCCCGGAATAGTACCTACTCAGCTAATTCACAGGGAAGTCGAGTCTGTATTATTTATTATTATTATTTTTCTTTTCCACCTATAACGGCATCTGTATTCATGTTAATTTTGCCATTGTCAAGTGATTGTTTTGTAAAAATATTGTCACTTATTTATATTTGATCATCATTATCTAGTCCAAACATCATCGCGGAATGGCCATCTAGAATTTTCTTGGGATTCCTCGTCGTCACATTGCAACAATGTAAACATAATTCACTTGTCTACACTTGTGCTTAGACACGATTTATTGATTAAAATTCCGCTAAGATTACCCAATAATACGTTATAAAACACGAGAAAAACGAATGGAGGCACACTGCCTTTTTATTATCCCGATAGATGTCGCATCATCGACAATACCTTACTTTGACATTTTAGCTGTCAAATTACATGTGGTTTTAGATTTATTTCAGAATTGTTAATAAAATACTGCAGTGTTCCGCTCCAGTCTGTTAAAACAGCTCACATATATTGCCCAAAGATCCAAAACAAAAAAAATTGAAACAGAAAAATCCGGGAACTTTTCGTTTCGATCATCTCTCATCTCTCATCTATGAAGAGCAACAGTTTTCAAAAAATATACAAAAACACGCTCTGGAAGAGACCCTAACCACATAATGTTATTAAATTTACCTATTAATTAAATCGTTTTTTTCCTGTCTTAAAGCGTCCCAGCTTTAAGTTGGGCTACCGTAAAGAGCGAGTACATTTTTTACAGCAAACACTACAAATTGCATCTATCAAGTTCAAAGCTAAAAACTTAGCGTGTACCACCCTATTAATTTGTAAGAGTTATGTTACTTCATGAAATGTCGAACCAATAATCAAGTCTGCAGTTATTAATCTTTATTTCAATAGTTGATCTTTAAAGTGTCGCTGTCAAGGTAAGGCAACTGGATAGCATACTAAGTAATGAACAAACATATATGAAATACATTACCATAATACTTAGGCCAAAGAGAACGTAATTATGCAGGGTGCAGAAAACATTGTGAGGAAACCGGCATGTCGTAGATCCTAAAAAGTTCTAAGACATGTGCCAAGTGCACGAAAGGAGCCTCTGAGGCGTACTTTAATCCTTTCACCACACTGGTTCGAAATAACTAGCGACACGATAAGAAGAAGAGACTGTCGAATTTGATTATAAAACCACATTTCGAAGAAAGGGAAAATTTTGATGAATAACTTACTTAAATTTACAGTAAAGGTTCCCTGCCGGTCCATCTGGCAAGTCTTTGGCTTCGATTAGAACTATGTTCACAATCGATTTCCACGACTTCTTCAGAATATCGAATTTCCGTTTTTTCCAAACATACTGCAAAAAACACAAGTCACTAAAATGAGTACTAACTAAAGTTTCACCGACTTACGGGAGATTTGTTCCTTATGATTATGCCTAAGAGAATCGAATGCGATGATAAAAAGTTGAGCAAATAATTGCAATTTGTTTGACTTCTAGTACCTAGTTCAACCTCGGTTGACAATGTATCGCTATGTCCTTCTGTCTGTCTGTCTGTCTGTCTGTCTGTATATCTATCTCTTCACCCTTAATCAGAGCTCTTTCTCAAAGAAAGAGTTTTTTCGTGATGGAACATTACATTAACATTACATTACATTATATACACAAACATTACAACATTACACATTACTCATAGCGACCCCTACAAAGATATAAAATAAAAACATTGAAAAAATATTTTTTAGGGTTGCTTAAAAAACCATACGTGATGTAAGTGTCTAGAAACTACATTTAATCTTTCGAATAGTATATTCTTTTGATAAATATTATGTTTTGTTTTCTTATGTTTTGTAAGTATGTAGTCATTTTTGATAGAGACCCCCTTGACTAAACCGCTGTTTGGGGCTACCTGAAATGTTTTCAAAATAGTAGTATATATCAATGATGAAATTAAAAGGAAAATTAGCAAGGCTTTACTAGATTATGAAAAACAGCCTGAATTGTAATTCTTAAAGAAGATCGTGAAAAGCCTCGACCCATACTCTTACTTGACGACCTCTGTGGCACAGTCGGCTTAGGTCCGGCTGAGACGCATAATGTTGCGGGTTCGATTCCCGCCGCGGGACAAATATTTGAATAATCTGCAAGTATTTGTCACGGGTCTGGGTGTTTCTATGTATAATATGTATGTATTTACAAAAAAAAATATATACTTAAGTAGTATATCAGTCATGTGGTACCCATAACACAAGCTCTGCTAACTTTGGGGCCAGATGATGCTGTGTGAATGTGAATGTGAATGTCCGGTATTATTATTATTATTATTATTATTATTAATATTATTATTAATATTATTATTATTATTATGTTTTGATTTTAATCAGCTCGGCTGTATGCCGGAAAATGAATAATACGCACGGGCCTAAGCCAAGTGCGCATCAGGTGATAGGTGATTTGATGAGTCTTGAGCATTATTTGGTGTCTGCATGTCAGTTGAGAGGTTGGTTTGTAGAAACTTTCTGACGATTCGGCAAGTATTTAAAATTACTGCTTTTTGCATCACACTAAACGTGTGTTTGGGTAAGTCAAGTAGAGTGAGTGACTGGAATAATTGGTTTGGAATAACTCCAGTTGAAGATAGGACGATAGGAATGATAGTAACCTTTTCCAGTCTCCACATCCGGATTATTTCATTTTTCAGGTCAACGTATTTGGATAACTTTTCCGCTATTGTATTTTGCAAGTTGTGTGTGTTGGGGATGGCTATATCTATAAAAAGTACTGTCTTATTTATTTTGTCAATAAGTGTTAGGTCCGGTCTATTGTAGTGTATTGTTTTGTCTGTTAAAATGGCTCTATCGAAATATAATTTGTGGGTAGAGTTCTCCAGCACAGTTTGGGGGTTGTATTTGTAATACGGAGTTGGTCTTGTAGTTGTTTCTATAAGGTTGTATTTCGTCGCTAAACGTTGGTGTATGATGTTCGCTACCTGTTCGTGTCTGTACTTATAGTCCGTTTGAGCTATTGATTTACAAGCCCCCGTAATATGCTGTATCGTTTCGGACGAGCTGTTGCATCGTCTGCACATGTCTGTAGTTAAATTGCGTATCTTCATGATGAACTTTTGGTAGTTCCGAGTTTCAACCACCTGGTCCTGGATGGCTATCATAAACCCCTCTGTCTCTGGGAAAAGTTCGCCTCGACTAAGCCATTCGTTCGACGCCTGCATGTCGACGATGGGCTGGCTCAGATCGTTGTGATGTCTTCCGTGTAGAGACTTGAGGCTCCATTCAGAAACTAAAATCTGTTTGTCAGTCAGTTCTTCGTTTTTTTGTTTATTGTGGTCTTGTAGGTTAAGTGGTGTAAGTTTATAGTCCATTTTAACTACTGAATTGTGAAGAATAGATGATTCGGATTTGTTGTGAAAGTATGTCCGTAATGTTGTTATTTGTCGGTTATGTAAATTATGAATGTTAATGATACCTCTTCCTCCTTCTGCTCGTGGCAGCATCTGTCGCTGAACGCAAGCTCGCGGGTGATGTTTTCGTTGCTTCGTCATGGTGACATTAATAAGACGCTGTAATTTTTTTAATTCTGTTTTGTTCCAATTGATTATGCCGAAGGAGTAGGTTAGAATTGGGATGGCGAATGAGTTTATTGCTTTTGTTGTATTCTTTGAACAAAGTTGTGATGTTAGTATTGAATTTAGCCTGTGTTTAAAACTTTGTGTAAGTTTATTTTTAATTTCTTTATAATGGATTAACTGTGATTGATTGTAACCTAAATACTTGTATGCTTCATTTTCACTAAGAGCTTCAATGGTTTCGCCAGATTGCATTTGATACGAATGTTGGTAGCTTTGTCCTGCTTTTATGGAGTTTATTTTGCATTTATCTATGCCGAAATCCATTGCTATGTCTTTGGAAAATTGTTCAGTGGTTTGAATTAGTAGTTCCAGGTCTTTCTCATTTGAAGCATATATTTTTATGTCATCCATATACAAAAGGTGGTTTAATGTGTATCCTTGTTGGTCCATTTGTCGGTCATTAGAAGTAAGTAAATATCCTGTGTTCATTGAGTTAAGACTATTAGATAGAGGATTTAAAGCTAAGCAGAACCATAGCGGGCTGAGCGCATCTCCCTGAAATATACCGCGCCTAATTTGGATTGGTGTAGTTTCTATTACATTACTGGGAGTCTGCGCATGAAGTTGGGTGGTCCATTTGTTCATCGAGCTGCTTAGGAATGAGACAAGTTGGGGGTGGACTTTGTATATATCCAATATTTTGATAAGCCATGTGTGTGGGACTGAATCAAAGGCTTTTTTGTAATCGATATATATACTGTAGAGGTCTGCTTTGGTTTTTTGTGTTTGCTGTAGAATGATAGAATCAATTAGAAGTTGCTCTTTACAACCCCGACTGAATTTCCTGCAGCCTTTTTGTTGTTCAGCCAATATTTTATTAGTGTCTACATGTGTGTAAATTAATTGAGATAAGCAAGCTGTTATGACCTTATAAATAGTTTGTAGACAGGTGATGGGCCTATATTTGGCTGGGTTTGCCGTGTCCGTGATATCTTTAGATATCATATAGGTGGTTCCGGCCGTTATGTAGCTAGGTATAATGTCAGGATTTTTGATAAAGTCGTTAATGTATTTGTATAGATAAGGGTGAATGTGTGTGAGTTTTTTGTACCAGTAATTATGTATATGGTCAGACCCGGGTGTTTTCCAGTTGTGCGTAGCTTTCAATACCTTTTGGTAAACATCTATGGGAATATTTTCATACTCCATAGGTGTAAGGTCTGAGTATCTTTCACGTTCATCCTGAATCCATTGAGCTCCTTCTCTAAGTTCAGCTGGATTTTCCCATATGTGAGACCAGAATTGACGCAGTTTATCAGCATCTAACGCATTTGTATTCGTTTGATTACTAGTGGCAGTCGCTATGGATGGTATTAAGCGGTTAGATGTGGTTTGTGAAAGATCTTGGTAAAATTTTCTTTCATTATTGCAGAACTGAGTGTTTTGAGTTTTACGGCTGTTACACGCTTTGTATCTTCTGAGACGGCTACTAACAACGGTCAGTTTCTGTTTCAGAGTGTCTAGGTAGTGGTTAAGATCTGTGTTTGGTTCTTCATGAGTTGTGTGTATTTTAAACTGTTCTAATATTCTATTCACCTGGTTCGTAAGTCCCCTACTTCTATTACCATTCATATATTGCGTAAGTTGTCCTGTTTTTTTACGTAGTTCTTCTACTTTCCTTTCTAGGCGTTTTTGCCAGTTGGGTGTGCGATTTCTACTACTTTGATTTCCTGGTTCAAGTGGTGGTATATTAAGTCTCGATCCATTACATTTAGCCGCTGTCCATGCTACAGCATAAATAATTGTTTGAAGGCTTTTAAAATTAGTAGTTGTATTAACATTTTCGGGAAGGACTACTTCGTTTAGGTACCCGACAAGTTTACTAAGTTTTTTTGTGGCCTTTTGTTTTGGAATGAAAGGTCTCTTTTCGGGGCTAGTATCTCTAAAATATTGCATGGCCTGCCTGAATGTTTCATCTACTTCCTGATTTCGGTCTTGATCAGGGACAACTCTTACCTGCATTGGAGCTTGAGCTGTTGTTAGTGTGCCTACATCATCAGTTTCCATTGAAACATTTATATCATTCATTGCATCATACCAAACTGTTGAATTTAGATCCTCCTGAGTCCATTCATTTCGATTTGTGAGTTGTTGTGTGTTAGCTGTTTTTAATGCATTTAACTCGGTTGTGATTTCTTCTTTAAGAGTGTTAAGCCTTTGATCATCAATCAGTTTGTTAGCTATAATGACCCTTCTCTGGTCAGCTATTCTTTGTTCGCTAATATGGGCAAGGTGTGGAAATGCGTTGATGAAATGTTGGTGTAATGGTTTTCGATATGCGGTTTTGTTGGTCTCTAAATATGTGATCCGATAATATTCCCTAATTATAGTTTCATTGTGGTCGGTCATCCAGTGCATTCGTTGTGAGCGGTGTGGTTGAGACAAAGGCGTTGAAATTATGTGTTGGTGGGTTGCTAGATACGATTCTACTTCATCTCTTATTTCACTGATACTAGTTGTTGGTAATAGCCTACTACGTATGATTGCTCTACGCTGATCAGCGACTCTCTGTTTGCTAACATCCATATCAGGGAAACGATCGATGAACTTACTATGCAGTTCTGTCAAGTATAGTCGAGTTTCGGTTTCGAGTTTGGTGATAATGAAATATGTGCGCAGGATGAAAATATTCATTTCTTCGGTCCATTTTTTACGCGCACGTTTAGCTTTAGCGGGTACAGGGTTATCGACAGTTGTCGTCTGTACAACGTCCTCAGCTATTGTGATTGAAGAATTTTGTGAAGGGGATGAGAGGGAAGAGGGTAATAAAGGAGTAGGATCAAGGTAAGAGGGTGGAGAAGAAGAAATAGAAGAGAAAACAGATTTAGGTGAGGATATAGATGATTGGGCATCACGGTCCTCTTCAGCCCAATCCACTCGACTCGGACCTTGTTCCTCAATCAAGGTAAGCCGTGTTGCTCCCACGTCAGTAGCACGCGTGCTGCTGCTACCTGCTGTGTCGGTTCGAGATGTGCTCCGGCTTGATCTTCTCAGTGGTCGTAGGTTGTACCTCCTATTGGGCTCACTTTGTTCGGGTTCCCCGGCAGAGGGCCGCCCATTACCCTCGCCACCGATGGCTTGCATGCTGTGACGTCCAGCATCGGCTCCAGACGTGCCCCGGCGATCACCCCCGGGAAGCGACCATATACGTTTATCCTTACTTTTCTCCATCATGATGGGTTTGCCATTGCCCTGTTAGTGATCTGCGAAGTTACTTTATTGCAGATGTCCGCCCCCCACGTGGCTTAGATGTTCAGCGCGGACGAAGGGTTGGGCTTTAGGGGGCTTATTATTATTATTATTATTATTATTATTATTATTATTATTATTATTTGTATAGAGACTTCTTCTACTCGGTATAATTTATACCGGATTCATTGGAGCGCACGGGCCTAAGCCAAGTGCGCCCCAGTATTGTTGGGTTGCTGTTCACTAGGAAGTTCCGTTTGCAAGAACTTTCTTACAATTCTACAAGTATTCAAAATGACAGCTTTTTGTAGCGAAACATACGTATGCTTGGGAAGGTGCAACTGCTCTAGAGATTGGAAGAGTTGTTTAGGAATAACGCCGGTTGATGACAAGACTATCGGGACTATTGAGACCTTTTGCAAACGCCACATTCGAGTTATTTCGTTTTTAAGGTCAATATATTTAAACAGTTTCTCTGCAATGGTGGTCTGCAAGTTATGCGTGTTGGGTATGGCGATGTCAATGAGAAGTGCTGTGTTATTGGCTTTGTCTAAAAGAGTCAAGTCTGGTCTATTAAAATGTGTAGTTTTGTCAGTCAAGATTGCTCGATCAAAATAAAGTTTGTGTGTAGTATTCTCCAGTACAGTTTCAGGGGTATATTTATAATACGGTGGAAGTTTTTCTGTTGTGTTTACAAGTTTATATTTGAATGCTATGTTTTGGTGAATAATATTGGCCACTTGGTCGTGTCTAAACTTGTAGTCTGTTTGAGCGATTTATTATTATTATTATTAATATTATTATTATTATTATTATTATTATTATTATTATTATACTTATTTATTTTATTGTTAACTAGATGGTGTTGATTTGATTTGGAACCTGACCACTATTTTTAACCTTACTGACTTCGGAACCCTACACTGTGCGTGGTCCAGAACGGCCCTGGCCAGGTCCTAAATACATCAGACAAATAACTTAACAAAACAAAATAATTTAAAAAGTTTGCTTTCATTAGCTTCCATTATTTTTAAGACTTGGTAATACGCCACTGTGACTGTTACCTATAATCTAGTAAAGCCTTTTGTAGCTGTCATAATTTTCCTTATAAATTTGATCATTATATTTAGCCTTCTATTTTTAAACTTTTTGGGTATATCCAAATAGCAGTCCAGACAGTAGGAGGTGAGGGAATACTGGACTTGATAAAAAATGACCACATCATTGCATAGTGACATAGTGAGAAGACTCAAACGAACCAAGCCGTTTGAGTTAGTGTAGTGTAACAGTGATAGAAAGTGAATATGACTATACAATTGAATCCTCCCCTAGTTCTCCTTAACTAGAGACAGTAGTAAAAGTGCTATTGGACACATTCTTAGGCCTACTTTACCTTATATGAAAAATATTAACAAAAAAAATACACCACCAAAAAAACTGAAAAGCAAAAAATAATAAAATCTTTTTTATTTAAACGTAATAACAAAGTTCTTAAACTAATATAAGTTAGTAATTTTGAGTCGCCAAACAAGCAAATTAATTAATTACAAGCGTGATACGCGGCGACGTATCACGCATGATACCTCCTACGTGTTTCGTCGGTAAAAAATAAGTCATAGTTAAATTACTCATTGGCCTACTTGGCTAGATTGTTATAATATTAGAGTATAATTTTAAGAAATGTACACTAATATATAAAAAAATCTATGCAATTCATCAAACGAATCTGTGTAATTAGGTATCTGTATCTGTGTCGCAAAACTGTTTGAAAGAAAAATAAAAAAAATCAACCCACCCATGCTTCACATGTATGTTTAATGTTTAAAAAAACATTATTTTGTTTTGTTTCGTCATTACTACGTATTACCGTGACAAAATTTCATTACATTATTACTCTGTTTGTTATAATGTACATCTCGGATTACAGTTAGTAGGAACTCTGATTAGGGGCGGACAGACAGACGGACATTAACTTTACGGGCCTTGTTGGACTTCGCAACACTCAAAAATGTCACAAAGTTTGGATTCCCCTTAAAAAGAGGAGACGATTTATTGGGAAGTGTAAGCGTACCTACGTAGTAAGTGATTTTCTTTTGAAATTTTAAGGTTTGGTTCTTAGGAAATGGACGACTTTGAAATAAGATGAACCGAAAGTCTAGACAAGAAGAGGCATTTTTTTTTAATCATCTTTCCGGTGGCGTGCACGCCATCTCGCCTTAAAATGAATTTCAATCCATTCATGCTTATAAAGACCGAAGAGTGCCGACGGATCGTCTCTCAACATTCGTGAACAGCGGGTTCAGGCCGAAAGGTGTCGTGTTTAGGAAGTTCAGTGGATCCCTGACACAAAACACAATGAAATATCAAATTGGTAAATGACATTAGCTTGTTATGTCACGTGACTCATTTAAGGTTGCTGTACACTATTCACGCTGGCACAAAGTCGTTGATTCTAAGCGTGAAGTCTTCACGCAGTTATGGATTTTGAAAAAAGGATAATCAGCTCAGAAAATCATATTTGAAAAAAAAATACAGATCCATTTTTATACGCTTTATATTAGCTTCACTTGTTGTATGTTTTGTTCCAAAGTAACTTAAAATTCAAATATATAATTTAGCACAAAGTCAAAAATATTTCCTTTTTAGGCTTTTGACAAAAAGCCAGACAAAAAGACAAGACGAAATTGCTCAAAAAGACAAAAATGCTCTTTGAATTAAATTAAATGAATCGAATGCCTTTAGTGCTAAAAACCGGTACCGTAACCTTGTAAAACAAATGTACTATCATTAAACATTTTTCCAGAAGTCCCATAAGATACCTACTTTTTGAACTTTTTTTCCATGCTCTCTCAGCAAGGTCAGGCCACTGCCGATCCGGTCCATGAACTCTGTGGAGACCGCTAGCGCGGTTGGCGCCAATGGGTCCATCACTAGCCCGACCGGAATCGCGAATGACCTGATGGCACAGCAAAACACTCACTTCACTAAGAGATCGGAAAAAATCGAAAACCTGTTCGAGTGGGGATGCCAAACCTAAACTGCGCGAAACTACCGCGAAAACTAAATAGGTACTAAAATTTGATCCGGAAATATCAAGTATTTATTTATATTTACTAAAGCATTTAAACAAAAGATTGATCTCATTATTAAATAAATTAATAACCCTGTATGCGTCGTCTGTTGGGTAGGATGCGTGTTTCAAGCGCGACGCATGGCGAGGTACTCAGACTCCGATCAAAGCAATTTTTTTCCGATGGCTACAGAATAAGTAATTGGTATCATAATATAACTAAAAATATCTTTATGTAGGTACAATAATTCCTTTTTTGACATTGACTTTGTATTCAATATTTTTAAGTACAGACACGTAAATGTGTGAATAAAATAGTTATTTAGACTTATTTGAAATGTCATTTTTAAATAAAAAAAAACAAATGATAAATTAAATGTTGAAACCCTTTTTTACATCACTTGGTAATTTGTTGTCAATTTTGATAGTCATAGTATAAGTTGTGACTAAACAATTAAGTTTTATAGAAAGGTATTGCTAATTTCAAATTGTAATTTTGCATCTGAGGTTTCGATCTTAACCCGTTTTTTCATGTATCCAGGCAACTTTTCCAATCGATTTCAATGTCAAAACGTTCGTGAGTTGAACTATACATTTTGGTAAACACGGGTTTTAATAAGTATCATTTCGTATTTATCACGAATTATTTTCCATAATGTTTGTGACCGAACCCATAAACTATATTTTGGATCGGGGCCTCCAACTACTGTAACTTCCGAGTATTGAAGGACACTCAAAACGACATAATCTGTAGCAGTGGGCCAAGGCCCGCTTTAAACGCAGAAGCTTGTGAGTTCGACTTACGTTGCGGGACAAATATGTGTATGATCTACAAATATTTTTGTCTTTGTTCCGAGTGTTTTTCGTATAATAAGTACGTATTTACAAAAAATATACACATAAGTAGCATATTAGTTATGTGGTCCCCATAATACAAGCTCTGAAGAAGGCTTTGGGGCTGGATGATGCTGTGTGAAATATAAAAAAAAACTGATCTTATTTTTGGCATATACACGTATAACATGGGTTTTTTCAAATTAGGTAATCTACAGATTCCAACATAAGTGAAACAAAATAACGAGCGTTCAAAGTCGCATGCCTTCTAGATATTGCAAGGTGGTAATATAAGTTAGGTGGTAATGTAAACATTAATGTAAACAGTAGGTACATCGTTAAACAGATCATAAGATTTTTAGGAACACAAATATGAATCAGAAAAAAACTGTTCGCAGTGAGCGGATACGAGTTTTTTTAATAGTTTCTCGATAGAGGTGAACACTTCGAATTGAAAAACTGTCAATAACTAGTGATAAACCCACAATATACATAAATAAGGAAGATATAGAAGCGCGCGGTGTACTCGAATCTAGAACAAAAATTAACTAGTATCTACCTAGGTAAGTAGTAAGTAATTACTTCCTACTTAATTAGTATCAAATTGAACAAGCATTTTCTGTTTTCCTACCCACTCGTAGCTTACTAGTTATCTAGTAACAGGTACTTATATACTTATGTACATATATTAATAATTTTATTGTGGTTTATTGTGGCACAATATTGTGCGAGTGAGATGACATCACTAAAACCGCCATCTAAGATTCATTATTAGAAATAGGTGTACTTCAAATTTCTGAGGACAAAATCATCTTGTACTGAGGAGAAAGTGCGTGCTCTCACATCTACCAAATGGTTAAGGGAGGACGGCGCGCGACGCGATAAGCGCTAGTCAATATACGGAAAATCTATTTCGATATATCGGAACGACCACGCCAATGAAATGTTTTTTGAATTCGAAGAATCGTCAGTTGTTTTTTCGGCAAATTCAAATTATCGTCATCGTCATTATCATCGTCGGCGTCGTATCAATAAATATAAATTCGGCGGTGAACTTTTTCGCGCTATTCTGTGGAACATGGAATCAGACGTCAGAATCAGATGCACGCACTAGCGGATAAAAAGTGCGTTGTAAATTACATATATTAGAATATCGCGGCAAGTGCGTGCTGAGCCTTAGCGTTGTTTTTATACGATTATTGTCCCGAAATCGACATGTCGTTTTGCCGGGCTTTGTGCCGACAGAGGCCGACAGAGGTGCGGCGACAGCGGGTGGTGTGGAAGATCATCGATGTTTCTATGTATAATAAGTACCTAGGTATGTATTTAAAAAAAAAAATATAAGTAGTATATCAGTCATGTGGTACCCATAACACAAGCTCTGCTTACTTTGGGGCCAAATGATGCTGTGTGAAATGTCCGGGATTATTTATTTATTTATTTATTTATCTACCATACGACCTGTTGCATAACCATAATCATCTTTAAACTACTTATTAAATAAGATATGAACGCGCTACTTTGTCTTCTGGAGGTTTGTAATTAGTACCTAGTAAATTTATTTTAAACTAGCGGCTCGTCCCGGTTTTGCACGGGTGGACATTTATTTTTTAAACATTTTGGATTAAACATAATGTAAATAATAATAATGCCGGAAATTTCACACAGCATCATCTGGCCCCAAAGTAAGCAGAGCTTATGGTGTTATGGGTACCACAAGGCTGATTTACTACGTATATAATTTTTTTTGTAAATACACACATATTACACATAGAATCACGAAAACCTGAGACAAACACTTGCAGATCATACAAGCATTTGTTCCGCGACTAGAATCAAACCCGCAACCGTCACAGAGGTCTTCTAATGTATCTTGTGCACGCCCCTCTCCTCTCTTATTTTTCTGTTAGTATTTTGTTTAGTATAAAACTATTAAATTCAATGTCCGATTTGAATGGAGGGAAATATTTATATCAACTTTTAAAATGCAAAAAAGATGTTATAGTTACCTAACTACAATTAGTTGGACATATATAATAATAATAATAAGCCTCTTAAAGCCCAACCCTACGTCCGCGCTGACCATCTATGCCACGTGAGAGGCGGACACCCGCAATAAAATAACCTAGCGGGTGACTAAAAAGGGCAATGGCAAACCCATCATGATGGAGCCTAATAAAAAAGTAAGTATATGGTCGCTTCCCGGGGGTGATTGCCGGGGCACGTCTGGAGCCGATGCTGGACGTCACAGCATGCAAGCCATCGGTGGCGAGGGTAATGGGCGACCCTCTGCTGGGGAACCCGAAAAAGGTGAGTCCAACAGAAGGTACAACCTACGACCGCTAACTAGAAGCCGGAGCACATCTAGAGCCGGAACCGAAAGTCCCAGCAGTACAAGAGTAGCTGGCGTGGGAACAGCGCAGCTTGCCTCTATTGCCCGAGCCGAATATATTGGGCTGAAAAAGATCAGGATGCCTGATCACTTTCACCTTCATCTAAATCTCTTTTCTCTTCAATTCCTTCCTCTCCACCTTCATTTCTTGACTTAAACTCTAAAACTTCTTCATTATCTCCTTCATTATCAATAGTCGAAGACGTTTTGCAGGCGACTACAGTCCAAAATCCTGCACCCGCTAAGACTAAACAGCGTGCGCGAAGAAAATGGACAATGGAAATGAATATCTTCATCCTGCGCACATACTTCATTATCACCAAATTAGAATTAGAGACTAGATCTTACTTAGCAGAACTTCACAGTCAGTTCATCGTAAAATTTCCCGAAATGGAAGTTAGCAAACAAAGGCTTGGTGATCAACGTAGAGCAATCTTTCGAAATAATTTACTAACAGCAACTTGCATACACGAAATAAGAACTGAGGTAGAGACCCATTTAGCAACACAACATCAAGCAGAAGAACCCAGTAGTCAGGCATCGTTTACACACCAACGCATGAGTTGGACGACAGAACACAACGAGTCTATCGTCAGAGCATACTACAAAATTACACAACTCGAAAAAAACAAAACGGCATACAGAAAGCCTTTACACCAGTGTTTTATAATCTTCCCTTCCCTTCCTTCCCAAATCTTGCTCACATAAGCGAACAAAGAATCGCGGACCAACGGAGGGTCATAATAGCCAACAAATATGTACCCACGGACCGACTTAACATCATAAGACAGGAGGTAGCTAATGAGATACGTTCTCTGACAATGACTAACACAACTGAAATTCCTTATAATAGTAACACCTCAAATGACACAATCGAATTAGGAACTCAACTGTTATCAGCTAACCTAGAAACGTCTACAAGTAACAGTCACACACAAATTACCTTAGAGACGGTTCAAGAAATAGATGAAACATTTAGTCAAGCATTTGAGCAAGAAAGACCCTACATCCCTAAGCAAAGGGCCTCCAAAAACCTCGCGAAGGTTGTTAATTATCTAAACGAGAAAACTCTACCTACTCACATTAATATACAAACAGACTTTGAAAACTTACAAACATCAATATACTGTGCCGCGTGGACAGCTTCAAAAACGAATGGTACAAAGTTTAAACTACCACCTGAAAGCCTACAAAACCGAACACAGGTAGAGTATAAACCCAAATGGCAGATACGGCTTGAGCGTAAAGTGGACGATTTACGAAAAAAAATTGGCAGGTTATCACAATACATCAATGGAAACAGAAATAGGGCCTTAACTCAGCAAGTAATCAAAATTTTAGAACAACACAAAATACACAGCACACACGAAGAACCTAATTCGCAATTGACTCACTTCCTTGATAACTTAAAACAAAAACTCACAGTTATTAGCAGTCGCCTAAGACGATACAAAGCATGCACTCACCGTAAAACCCAAAATAGTCGGTTCGTTAGCAATGAGAAGAAATTCTATCTAAACTTATCTAAAACGACAATGAACCACACAACACCGCTTGGGTCAAATAACAACCAAAACAACACGCCGGACCCAGTAGAATTAAGACAGTTTTGGGCTAATATTTGGGAGAATCCTGTAGAGTATAGAAACGACGCTGTATGGGTAAAGAGAGAGCAGATAAAGTATGGTATCTATGGAGTACGAGAGCGTCCCCATTGAAGAATTCCAAAATGTATTGAGAGCTACGCATAATTGGAAGGCACCAGGGTCTGACAACATTCACAACTACTGGTATAAAAAATTTACAGCGACACATCCATATCTTTATAATTATGTCATTTACTTTATAAAAAACCCCCAATCAATGCCGCTATATATCACATCTGGAACTACGCACATGATCCCTAAAGATAAAAACGATTTAGGCAACCCAGCAAAATATAGACCTATTACTTGCCTCCAAAGCTTATATAAAGTTATTACAGCCTGCTTGTCTCAACTGATCTACAACCACGTTGATGTACACGGCATACTTACAGAGCAACAAAAAGGCTGTAGAAATTTTAGCCAAGGATGCAAAGAACAGCTGGTTGTAGATTCGGTTGTTTTAAAGCAAGTACAGCGTAAAAAAGAAAATCTGTATACGGTTTATATTGACTACAAAAAGGCATACGACTCGGTACCTCACGCGTGGCTAATTAAAATCCTAGAAATATATAAAATACACCCTGAAATAATATTCTTTTTAAACGAAACTATGACAAGATATAATTTTTCAAGGAGATGCTCTTAGTCCTTTGTGGTTTTGCCTTGCCCTCAACCCTCTTTCTAATAGTCTTAACTCATCCGATACAGGCTATATACTAGACATGAAACAAGGACTTGACAGACAAGCTGACAACCCGCTATGTAAACTCAATCACCTGCTTTACATGGACGATATAAAAATGTATGCAGCAACTCAGGCTGATCTGGAACATCTAATGCTGATTACCAAGCAGTTCTCTAACGATATCTCCATGCAATTTGGTATTGATAAGTGCAAAATAAACTCATTCAAAGCAGGTGAAACCTACCAACACGTTTACCAGATACAAACTGGCGAGTCGATAGATCCTTTGGACGAAAATGAAGCATATAAATATTTAGGATATCATCAATCAAAGCAAATACATCACAAAGAAATTAAAGCTGAGCTTACTCAAATTTTAAACATAGTCTTAACTCCATTTTAAAGACACAATTACACTCAAGAAATACAATCAAAGCCATTAACTCATATGCCATCCCAGTGCTCACTTATTCCTTCGGTATTATAAATTGGACCCAACAGGAGATAAAAACCTTACAACGCGTAATAAATGTTACCATGACCAAACATAGAAAACACCACCCACGTTCAGGTATACAGAGGCAAATCTTACCAAGGTTAGAAGGAGGCAGGGGCATTGTCGACATACACAATCTACATAACCGTTAAATATCAACGCTAAGAGTTTATTTTCACGCCAAAGCTGAAACATCCATCGTTCACAAAGCAATAGTCATATTAGATAAAAAAAACTAACACCTCTTAATTTACAAGATCAAAACAGACAGAATAATGAAGAACAAACAGACAGACAGACGTTAATAACTGAATGGACCCGGAAATCTCTACACGGAAGACATCGCCACGACTTGTCTCAACCCAACGTCGACAAAGAAGCGTCGAACGAGTGGCTTAGACGAGGGGAACTTTTTCCAGAGACTGAAGGGTTTATGATTGCAATTTAGGAACAGGTGATCGAAACCAGGAACTATCAAAAGCACATCATGAAAGTACGCAGTCTACCAACAGACCTATGCCGCAGATGCAACAGCTCCTCGGAAACCATACAGCACATCACAGGAGCTTGCAGGGCGATAGTACAGTCCGACTATAAGTTCAGACATGATCAGGTGGCTAACATCATACACCAAAGACTAGCTGCTAAGTATGAACTCATTGATGTTTCTTTAAGACCAACGCCATACTACAAGTACACACCTGAAACAGTTTTAGAAAACGCTTTCCATAAGCTATATTTTGACAGAGCTATTTTAACTGACAAAACAACACATTACAATAGACCAGACCTTCTACTCATCAACAAAATATAAAAAACAGCACTCATTATTGACATAGGTATCCCAAACACACATAACATTCAGAACACAATCGCGGAGAAATTAGCCAAATACATCGACCAGACGAAATTACAAGGATGTGGCGTTTGAACATGGTTTCAATAGTCCCAATTGTCCTGTCTTCAACAGGCGTAATACCCAAAAGATTATTCCAGTCTCTTAGTCATTTAGATTTGTCTAAACAAACATTTGCTTTATTGCAGAAAGCAGATATTTTAAACACCTGTAGGATTGTTAGAAAATTTTTGCAAACTGACATGTCAGCAGGAACTACAGAAACAACATCAAACCAAAACGCTGTGTTGCACTTGGCTTAGGCCCGTGTTTCTTATTTATTTTACCGGTTCTTCCGAACCGAGCTGATGAAAGTCAAAATGAAATAATAATAATATTCTTTATTTCAGACACGAAATCCATTTTACAAACAATAATCAATAGGAACAGCACAATAAAATTCAGTTAAATAAAATAAAATAAAATAATTTAGGTATATTATATACCTCAGGTTGCACCCAGCGTCTATCGCGTCGACAGACCCGCTATAATAGCGTTCTTACACTTGCCAACCCTAGACATAAATTTACCTATTCTTAGCCTTTGGATGGCATATATCGCGAAGAAGTTTTTTGTAGATATTGATGTTTTTTTTTACTTTTTAACTTTTAACTAAGTAATAAATATAGCGTATGTTACTCAAAGATAATGTAGCATTCTAATGGTGAAATAAATTTCAATCGGACCAGAAGTTTTGAGTTTATTCGTAACAAACATACAAAAATACTAATCATTCCTCTTCATAATATTATATATTTATATATATAAAGAAAGTCGTGTTAGTTACACCACTTATAACTCAAAAAACGCTGGACAGATTTGGATGAAACTTAAAATGAATATAATATAATAACTTGTACTAGGATATAAGCAGTTTTTTATCACGTAAAAACAACGGGAACGAGGCGGGTGAAGTCGCAGATGGCCGCTAGCGCCATCTATCAATATTTACCCGTAACTTTGTTGATCTCTGTAATTATTACAATAATTTGAATAGCTTTCTTTTTTTTAATAGCGATATTAGTACATTAATATTTTTTGTGAAGTTGTAACCGCCCAACGAAGTGGGCACGGGTCAGCTAGTTATATACATATATATGAAATATTTTTTTAAATCGGACCAGTGGTTTTTGAGTTTATTCATTACAAACATACTAATATACAAATCTTTCCTCTTTATAATATAATATATAATATAGTACATATGAATTATCAATCAATGAAATATCAATAGTATTATAAAGAGGAAGGATTTTTTTTTGTGTTTATTTATATGTTTATATGTATGTTTGTATGTTTGTATGTAACCGACTCCTTAGGACGCGATTTTGACCCACCTTAAACGGCCAGATTTCATTAAAATTTTGCACACCTGTCAAAGACCGATGTCAATGCAATAACCCGAAAAAAAATAAAAAAAAAAACAAAACAAATATATAATATCCGGCTATCCTAAAACTAAAGAGTAGAAAATAAATAATAGTTTAAAAAACTAAAAGTAATATTAAATAAATAAAAGTTTTTTAAACTATTATTTATTTAATTTCTATAGGTACATTATCAGCGAGTAACAATGGCGGTGCTTATTTAAAATTAAATCAGAGCCCTCCGTTAATTGCTTTAATGTTGCATCCGTGCGAAAAATAAATTAAACCTTCAAGATCAGGGTAACTTTTTATTTTATTTGTGTACAAAAATGACCAACTATGTACTCGTAACTTCCGTGATCGAGAAGCGGAGCCAAGGTTACAAGTACTTAATTTGCATGGAAAAAGCAATATCCTCGAAACTTGCTACGTACTTATTCGCTTGTTATATACTTGTTAAGTAATTTATATAATAAATATGCCGGACATTTCACACAGAATCATCTGATATGTGTACTATCTACTTATATATTTTTTTTGTAAATACATATGTACATATTATACATAGAACTGAGACAAATAATTGCAGATCATACAAACATTTGTCCTGCGGCGGGAATCGCACCCGCAACCTTCTTCGTCTCAGGCGGAACTTAACCCACTGCGCCACAGAGGTCGTCAAATATGATATATGATATTAGAATTATATAAGATATTAGCGGCTGCTCGTGGCTTCGCACGCGTGGTAGTTAGGTAGCCTATATTATCTTCCAGTAAGCCAATTACGGGTTTTTTGAGAGTTTCTGAATAGATCGTATCGCACGTCGTATGACTACGTGAAATCGATACTGGCTGGCCTGTCAGCTGAGGGTTGAGGGTTCAATTTTCCTCCCAGAATAAATATTTGTGTGATGAACACAGGTGTTTGTTCTGTATCTACGTGTTATAATCAGGACCTGAATGATCGAGCTTTGCTTGGTATAAAACATGGATAAAACGTCGTTTTCTAAAAATAAAACCTAGTTAGATCGATTTATCGCCCTAGAAACCCCCTACTAAATAAACAGCATACTAAATTTCATGAAAATCGTTGGAGCCGATTCCAAGATTCAGATTATAATACATATGTACATAGGTATATACAAGAATTGCTCGTTTAAAGGTATTAGATTAGATTAGATAAGACATCATTAAGTTTGTATTTAGAAATAAATAAGTATTCTGTCACTATATTACAAGCTATGCTTGGTTTGGGGCTAGATGGTGTTGTGTGCAATGTCCTCCAATATTTATTTATTTATTAATTATATTTACTTGACGAATCGCTAAGAGTGCTTATTCTGTTATTCAAACCCGTATGCGATAAACGCCCCTATAATTTATATCAAATTTAATTATTATGTCGACAACCGAGATACACGTACGAAAATTTTTTATAATTCAATTTTTCATACTTGTACTATGTAGTCACAATTTATTCACTAAAATTCCGTTAAGATTACTGAATAAAACATATAATAAAACGAGAAAAAATCATTGATTTAGAAGTGCTGTTACTTCATGAAATGACAAAGGAAGAATCCTGTAAGGCGATCGCGCTATTTGCCACCGGAAATATATTGGCAGCGATTCTAATGAGGTTCTGATTTGGTTAATCTGGATTTCAAAATGGTACCGCGCTATTTTTTATGAACGGTTTAATCGTTGAATTCTCCAAAATAGAACCAAACATAAAACGTTATAGTTACAACGACAATAATAAAACCTATTAAACTTTTTGTTTTTCTTTTGGTTATGGCATCTGTGATCCTCTTGTTATCGTTGATCGATTGAGTGTGATTATTTTTAATATTTACACTATAATTAAAAGCGGTTAAGTTTGTTTATGTGTATGTTTTAACGGTTCGACAATAGTCGTCGAACCCTCTACTGTGGATTTGCCCTTTATTAGGGCTTATGTAACTCGTGGCAACTAGCAATATGCGCGAATCGCCAATTTCCTGCTATCTATTACAATTTTCATTACGCTGATTTGTCTGCTCTAAGCGTATTTTGACCTGTGAGGCAGCGGTAGCCTGTTTCATAGGCAGAAGCTGGCTTCCATATTGTAAGGTGGAGTGTGTACCCACTGGCAGAGTGGGTGGCAGAGAACTAGATAATGGAACGTCTGTCGTCCGTTATAAGGAACATTAGTCAAAATCGTGGGCCGAATGGTCGAATGGACAGAATTAACACAGGATCGTGGCGCATGGTACCTACAAACATAGGGTGGCCTAAGTTTGTTTATAATACCCAGGAGGTGAACATTGCACGGAAAAAGCCTCTGAGGCGCACTTTGATCCCTTCACCACACTGGTTCAAAAGAACTAGTGACACGATAAGAAGAATTCGAAGATTCAGGGTGTAGATGATGAAAAAAATGTTTTTACAGTAAACTAAAACGTGCGGACGAGGTCGTGAGCGAAGCTGCTAGTATTTTGTACTTATGTTAAAATATTGTCAACTCGGATTGTAAACACTATGATTGTCAAAAACGAAATTGATATTGTTTTTTTAGTTAATGGGTATTTATCGCGTATATCCTTTTAATTCAATTTTTTTTAACAAAATTGAACTTGAGGCAAGTTAGTATTGTTTTTGTTCATAATGGAGATATTAACAATAAGTGTACTTATTAGAGAAGAAAACTTAGTGTTCGCAAGACACTGATCGTCCATGTTATTGTAATATGTGATAATAAGTAATATATTGCCCAGCTTTGTGCTTTTCAGATAAAATGGACTGTGGACGCCGTACCACCACCCTACAGCAGCTTCGGTTGTTAATGGAGTTTGCCGAGGCCAATAAAGAATTAGCCCTCGGTAGACTTCGATCTAAAGAGGGACGATGCCTTTGGCATGAGTGCGCTGACGCACTGAGTAAAGAAGGGCCAGTAAGACTGCCCAAAGAGTGGACCAAAGTATCTTATTAAGGTTATTTATAACTTAAGTTCTTAAACTATTTATCTTCATAAATAATTTAAATTTCCAGATTTGGAATGATCAAATGATTCGTCATTCAATCAATCAGAAAGTAAGATCAAAATTGACGAGCCTTACTCTCTCACAGCGTCGTACAGGCGGTGGGCCTTCAATAAATGTAAAAAAACTTGTAGTCCGTGAAATACATAATGTGTAAAAAATACCCCATGAAAGTGTTTGTCTATTATATTTCTTGATGTATAATTTTTCCGACAGCAAGCCATGGTGCACTCGACGAGAGCCGCAGTTTGATGAAGCTCATTGAGGAGATGCGCGCCCAGAGAGACAGTTTGCTCACTCAGTCTGAGACAAGCTGAAGCCGCGAAAGCGCAGGCTGAGGCTGATGTAATAACAGCCAACGCCAGTAGACTGCAGGCCGAAACAATGGCAACATCTTTAGTGCCTGCAGTTCGTCATTTCTTAGGATAAAAATAAATCAACTATAAATTAACGTTTCCGGACCCTCTTTTTTTTGTCGTTAGACCTTAGGTACTTCTTTCCAAATTTATCTGACACGGTCAGAACCCAAACCAATTCAATGTCATCTAGGTAGCAGAACTAGAACATTTGTTACGGACCTTACGGAGTTTTTTTTTACAAATCAGACTGTTAAACATTAATTTAATTAATTTAGTAAAACTTTATTAGCTTGTGAGATTATAACTAATGGCAGACGGTCATAGAAAAACTTAAGGTTTCTTGTTGGACTTCGGAAAGTTAAAAACTACATTGACCCAACAGTAATGTTTATTTTCCCGCATGTCTATAACAATTTCTAGGAAAATATAAAACAATAAAGACTACATACTGCAAATATTAAATGAAAATATGGTATGACACATTTCAAGGCACTTTTTTATAAAATAACGTACACACAAAAAATAAAATTTACAGATTATGATACTGAAAAGATACAGAGATTCATTTATAAAAATAATATTTATTCAATAAATTAACTAAATTATGATAATAAATCACACTCACAAATAAACTTACCTACTTGAAAATTTAAATTCATTCGGAATTAAAGAAAACATTAAACAATAAAAACATTAATTATTATATTCATTGAACGTATCACGAAGAATAATCCTCAGTCTCCAAAGTCGCCGCTGTTACTTCCGTTACAGCATTGTTTGCTTAGTTGATTGGGACACTGGATGGTCCATATTATCTCCAACCACCGTCTGGTACGAACCCATCGCAACAGAGCTATCAGAACCTGAAAGATGTATTATATTTAGTGCGCCAGTAGAGCTAACGCGGGATGATCAGCAGGGAGTATTTAATGATCATGTACGTAGCTTGGGTTGAAGATACTACTAACACTTACCTTTGCCTCTACATCTAGATCACCAGCACGAAGTGGAGCAGCTACGGTCTGTATAAGGTCTTAGCTTTTCCTCCAAAATATTTTAAAAAAAAAAAAGATCCATAGAAAGACGATACTGTTCCACAAAGTTTCCTTCATATGAGAATGAGAGAGATCGCCTTATTAAAGAAAAAATGTTCGGCTTTCAGCCACATCTACCTCATACGCACTTTCTAAATGATCAAAGCAAATTCCGAGTATTTTCAGCAATTAAAACGGCACAGAAAACAATAAGATGTTTCTCGACACAAACTGAATTAAAAACGATAGTTTGAAAGCGCTGTCAAAGATGACGCGAGCCGGCAACGTTCGATCAACGTTTTTTTCCAAAATAGATCTAAATCGTTTCCAATAGAGTGATTAGCGCGGTACGAAATATGTCAAAAATAACGTTTTGACTTTGGTTTGGATTTGGATTAGCTTTGGTTCAAACGTTCAAAATTACCGCGATCGCCCCCCTGGTTTCAATTTAAACGCCACACTAGCTAATTCCTCCATGCAACATCAACATCCGTTAGTAGATGGTACCTTTAGAAGGTAGTAAAAATAAACTAACGTATTATATGACTAAATATTTTTACATCAAAAAGTAAACGGTCTGTTCTGATTTACATAGAGAAATTGATAGATGCCTTTAACGGTAGATTTTGTTTTATAAGAATCGGGTATCTATACCCGATACTATATATAAAGGAGAAATCCAATCACTGACTCACTCACTCATCACGAAATCTCCAAAACTACAAGGGTACCAAATTTGAAATTAGACACAAGCTTTTTTTAAGGGTGCGGGTGCTCACTAAGAACGGATTTTACAAAATTCATAACCCCTAACAGGGTGAAAATGGGTAAACACGTTTGTATGAAAAATCGTATTCCTTGAACTTACAACTCTGTCTGTTACTTTGGTCAAATATGCTTTAATACAAATGATAAAGGACTAATGGGTATATACCTATTATTTTTTTGTGTGGGAACTTTTTAATACGTGATGCGATTTGCTTGAAATTTGGTTTGTATACCATAAATACAAAAATAGACACGTGTTTCAGGGTTTTGTAAACCAATTCTTGGAATGGGGTACAATGGGGGTTTAAAATTTGTATAGGGACTTTTAAACGCGTGATGTGATTTACTTAAAACTTGGTTTGTATACCAGAAATACAAAATAAATCAATCAGCATTTAAGGGGTTATCAAACCAATCCATAGAAAGGGGTGCAATTGTATAGGGACTTTTTAACACATGGTGCGGTATGCTTGAAACTTGGTTTATATATCATAAATATAAAAAAATAGACACATGCTCCAGGGTTTTCTAAAACAACCCTTGAAATGGGGTATAATGGGGGTTTCAAATTTGTATAGGGACTTTTTAACGCGTGATGCGGGTTACTTAGTTTGTATACCTTAAATACAAAATAAACCAACAAGCATTTAAGGGTTTTTCAAACCAACTCTTGGAAAGGGGTGCAATGGGGAGAAATATTAATGCGTGGTGCGCTTCGCTTGCAACTTAGTTTGTGTACAAATAATACAAAAAAAATATTTACACGTGTTACAATACACGTAACTCAAGGTTTTTTCAAAACAACCCTTAAATAGCGATGAAAAAGAGTTACAAAACTTGAGATTTATTGTGATTTTCAACCAGTGACGCGATCGAACCCAAACATGATTAAACTTTAAAAAAATATCGAAGCATGTGAAATACATGTTTCTTTATTTCCTATAATATTTTTTTATATTTTCCTCTGGAATGAGGTGTAACCCCATTAAGATTTAAGATTTAAATTAAAGAAATGACGTAAATGAGGCAAATACTGTTTCGGGATATGAGCACTCTACCAGTGAGTGGAATTGACACCTGGTGTCTGTTTTTCCGGATCATTATAAATTTGACGACTGGGTAATAACTTGTGCATAATATAACAACAGGACAACGGGGTATCAAAGCCTATGGGAAAACACTTACTTTCAGACACGGGATATGCACTCTTACTAAGAAATGGAACTTTTTTTTATAGTCCTACGTTGACCATGATCTCGCCTGGTGGTAAGCGACGATGCGGCTGACGGTGGGTCACGAAGGTGACACCTACTGTTTACTCTTTAAATTGGTTGGTGGTGTTTGTTTTTACCGATCTATATAATTTTAAAGTCTTACCCGTTGCTTAAAATGCTACTTATGCATTTTAAGCAACAGGTCAACGGGAAAAGCGCGTAGGGAAAATATTTACTTACTATATAAGTGTTATTTTACTTTGATGTTATATTATTATTTTCAATTTGTTCATTTTGTTATTTTTTTATTGATCAAAATTCATATTAGTGGTGCACAAACCTAGCCCCTGAGGTGCACTTTAATTATTTCACTACACTGTGCACTGTGGGCTGGACCGATTTTGATGATTTTTGTGTCTGTTCAAATGCATTCGAGATGATTTAGATGAATTCTTTTTTTTTTTTGTTTTTTTTTTGTTTTTGATGTTTAAAACACGCGGACGAAGTCGCGAACGGACGCTAGTGATGTGTAAAATCTGACATCTCATCTTGGTAATAAGCATCATTATATCCTGAAAAAACAATATTAACTAGCGCGCGCTTCACTGGCTACCTGTTACACACTTACGTCCCTTTTCCCGAAATCACTCCCACAGATTGCAGGAAAGCGAGAGGTAAGATCAACACATCAAAAAACAAACGCGCTCAACACTGTAATTCTCAGGTTCGGTAGACATCTCCTCAGTTACTTAGATCTTTTGAGATGTGAGAAGGGGTTAGTCAGGTAGTCAAATATTATATTTGTGGATAAGCGTATGCGCTTTGTACAATAGTAAGTATTTTGTATGGGATAGGCTGCAAGCCATTCACCGCTTATAAGAATACTAGCTTCTTCCCGCGGCTTTGCAAGCATTATACATACATAAAAAGTAGCCTATGTCCGTTCCTGAGATACAATCTATATCCATACCAAATTTGATTGAAATAAATAAAGTTATGTTCATCCGATCGCTATCAAACTCCACAGGATCACTCGCTAGGACAATCTGCAGATTTCCTAAAAATTTGATTGAAATCAGTCTAGCCGTTTCAGAGTTTATAGGGAACATACATACATACATCGCCTTTTATAGATATACAAGACAAACCAATGACACAAACCTACGATTTTTTCCTGCCATCTCATGGTAAATATTCTGTTACCTTATCCCTTGTAACTCAGATAGGGTTAGTCGGAAGATGTACTAAATAGCAATAATTGCAACACTACCAAAAATTTATCAAAAGAAATGATTGTGTTTTGTGTAAGTGCCTAATTTTGCTGCTTACTATCAGGCAGGCCGTAAGCCGCCAGCATTGTGGTATTATAAAAAAAAACTGTCTCTGACTTGCTTTGAAATGTTAGAAAAGTTGGAAGGAGTTAAACGTTCCCGAACCATTATCGCCAAGAATAACTAGAAGCAAGTACAGCTATGGATAAGCTTATTTTTAGTAAAATTATAATACCAGGTGTAAAATGATTATGACTCTTTACGGTGCGAAACCTACGTCTCTTAGCTATTGTTGGTTGTTGTTTGGTATACGGTGACGAAATGAGAAGTCCAAAGTTCACTGTAGATAGTTGTATTTATCGGACTTCACACTAGCACACGAAATGGTGATTAGAATATATTAAATATGTCCCATTATCATTATTGAAGTGACAACTTCTTTTAGCGCGGTACGCATATTTTTAGATGAGGTAAAACCTCTGGATTCGCAACACCGTTACCGTCTGGGGCGAGACGCAGCCGGCTGCCGCGCTCGCCCCATTTGATTATAAACCTTAATTCACATGTTTACAGTCTACTTTTGTATGGAGAAGTTTACTGAGTTAGGTTCTTTGATATATTATCTACATTCAGAACAAAAAAATATTGCATCATCTGTGTTCGTTCAGTATTTGATTGGCAGTCGCCATAATTACTGATTTTGAAGTGATTTATTACTAAACTCTAACGCGCCAAAATAAGTTTTCACTTCTGTCGGCACTCCCGGAGTGCAACCCGATTTTTTATTATATCTATCTGTATTTACAGTTCCTGATTATTATATTTACCCGTGGCTACGCTCCTGGTTCCGACGGAAGATCAGCGTTGCGTTGTATAGTTCGGACTGTATAACGCAACATAATGCTGAGTCGGACACCAATTTGTAACAAACAGCACACTTGGACGATTGCAAGACACTCAATCTTAATTTAGTTTAATTTAAGTTGTCTTTTCTGTTTTTCATTGTTTTTATTTTGAGTACCTTCATATGTTTTTTTTATGTGTATGTTGTTGATAAATGTATAAATAAATAAAATAAATGTATTTACTTTCTTCTTTCTTTCTTTCTTAAACTGGTATAATACCTCTTTTGGTAATAATTTGAATGGTATATATAAAATGGTATGTATGGTGAGTATGGTGAGTAATGTTATGTACGCACTATAATATTTAACACTAAGGCTAATATTATAATTATGCTACGTAAGTTGTATGCCGGCCAGAATATTGTGTCGGTACAGTATAAAAAAGTTCACAAACGTTAGACAGAGAAAGTAAAGATAAATATAAAGAAAAATAAGATAAGAGATAAAGGACTTAAATATTATGATATAAATTATTATTTTGTTGTAGATATGTGTGACTGTAGTGTAAGTAGGTAAAGTAATTAGTGTGTTGTGTGTGATTTGTGTGATGTTCGTGAATACTGTTTTGGTGTGTATGTGCATGTGTGTGTGGGTGTGTGCGCGCATGAGTTTCGCTGGTAGTTATAAGATTACCGGTTATTCTAGTTATTCAATGATTTTTAAGAGATTCTCGGTATCTGTATATCCCAGGTTTAGTTGGTCAATATTTTTTTAGTTTGTTATAGTTAGCATTTGCAATTGTAGTCTCTTTACTTATTCGTTTATATAACCGTGGTCCCATGATCTTTAAAGATCTTCTACCAAAATTAGTTCGCGAGTTGTTTACATGGAATATGATGTCTTGTCTTCTTTTAAGTTTAAGTTTTTCTAAAATCTTGTCGTTGACAAAAGAATGCTGCCTAGGTACTATTGATTTTATAAAGAGCTGTCTTACGTTGAGCACAGAGCATTATTTGTAAAGAGTATCTGTTGGGTGCCACCGGGGTTTGAATGACATTACTTTTATTAGTACTCTTTGTACTCTTGTTCTAAACTAATGAGATGTGTTCTAGCAGTAGCTCCCCAAGCTGTCTTGCAGTAAGTGAGCAGAGACTGTCCTAGGCTGTAAAAAACCTTGATCATTGATTTGAAATCCAGGACATGTCTGAGTTGTTTAAACACGTAAATCAGTTTTCTAGTTCGTCAAGATAAGCTTTTAATTTGTTTTGTCCATGTCAGTTTATTGTCTAGTAAAACGCCTAAGTACTTTATTTCGTCTGTGTTATATAGGTTTGTACATTTGCAATATGTAGATTTTGAAAAGCCATGCAACCTTTTACATGGCTTTTCAATTGCGGGCGGGAGGGAGGGAGGTGCATGCGTCTGCATCGTGTCTAACTCATTAGGAATAGATTGGCGAAATAGTACTAATTATTTGTCCATCCATTTAATGTTTTAGATGTGCTGTCAAATTTATACTAAGCAGCGACTTAAATATATATTTTAAATACGAATTTATAATACATATAAAAAAATAAGTTTCTTAAGTAACCATTGATGAGTCTGAGTGTGGCTGTAAGTAATTTAAATAATGTATTTGATGTTTTAAATGAAGGTATGTTCATAACATATAAAACTACTATGAATTATATTCAATTAATTTATTATTTACATGTAATTCTATGTACTTACTCTTATATATTTATAACAATAATAAAACTAAGTTTAAACCTAAAAATCACAATTTCATATAAGTCTTAGTTATTCCGCCTTTCACCTTACTTGTACTAAACTGTACCTTATAGATACTTCTATAATTGTACCTACCGGCTCACGAAAGTATTTTGTACGATTATCTTTGTTCTAGATTCTCAAAGCATCGAGAGAAAGAACAACAATACGAAATAATAAAACTATTAAACCCACAATAATAAAAAACAATGTTTCAATTTGAAATCATGCATGTGGGTAAGTATATAAGGTAAAGTCTTAGAAGACTTCTTGTAGATTTAAACAGAGTTTCATTCCTTCTTCCTGCAGTTTCGTACCTACCGAATCCTACGCTACCTGCGTACAATACAATAGGTAAGTATTAAAACAAAGCAATCTTTGTATTAACTAAATAACTAACTATAATATCAACATTTTAGTAGGTACTAGGTGAAACTAAAATAGGTAGTAGGTGAAACTACAATGGCGACATTAAATAAACAACAAATCTCTTTTAGTGAATTTAGATTTTAGTTTTTTTTTAATTTAATATTACCTAGACTTATGGTTATATATATTTTTTTATTATATATAAGCTGTACCAGGCCAGGCAAAGCAAGTACAAGTACATCGGCGGGCCCATCTTGGTGGGCAAATTCGTAGAGAAGTGCCACGTCAGATGAGTTTTGCGATAGAAAGAGAGGGACTATGTAGGTATATATATTGTTAGGCACTAATCGCTTGTGCTGAGTTTAATTGCACTTGTTGCTCCGTAGTAAGAGTCGCTATTTATTTAAACGTGTTTTAAACGCATAGTCCGCCTTCTCTACTCGTACATTTTGGTAAACACGGGTTTTACTCACGTATTATTTAGTCGATGGAGGCACCGACACTGTTTCGATTCATCAGGGTGAGTTTGACTCACGGTCCACTCGTTGCCGCTCGAGTTCCGTGAAATCGTGAACTCGAAGATTCTCTAGATGAATTACTTAGCGCCCTCCTCTCGTATTCCGCGCCATTACAGTAATGCTCAATTAAAGTGACTTCCCGACCAAGTTTCGTTTCATTTTCCACTTCCTTTAGGTATGGGGATTAAAGTATTTAGTTAGGGAAAAACAGCTTACAGCAAGATTGGCGCAGGACTGCACCTTAAACTTGTTTAAGGCGCAGTCCTGCGCCTGATTGATTAAAATTTAGTTCAATTGCAACATTTTATTTGTTTCAAAACTACGGAAATTGAATTAAGGACTTAAATTTTTTGATTTTTCTTTTCATGATTACTGTATGTAGGTATGTAACCCGTACGATTATTAATTGTCGACATTGTAGTTCCACGCTGTATAAAAGCGCTGACTGACTGACTATACACACAGCCAAGATAAGGTACAATCTTTCGAGGGTATCTTCATTTTGAGTTGTAATGGCGCACTAAAGAATTCCCGAAATTCAACCTCAATGGTGCAGCAGGACGTGTTTATATACGAGTAATGATTGATAACATAACGTGAACGAAATCGCGGTAAGTTCCACTAATTTGAGATTACTCTTACTTATTCGTGTGAGACAATGGCCATCTCTGGTCAGAGAGTTAAAACAAACGCCTTCGTCTTGGCCTAACAACTTTTGATAACCCGGGATCGACTAACGTGAAGTACGGTAGCGGTCACTTGCTGTCACTATCTAATAATAAATAATGCCGAACATTTCACACAGCATCTGGCGCCAAAGTAAGCAGATCTCGTGCTTTGGGTACAAGACTGATATACTGCTTATATACTTTTTATTTGTAAAAACATACTACACACCAGATCCGAGACAAACGCTTACAGATCATACAAACATTTGTCCCGCGGCGGACAGCAAACCCGCAAGCTTCTGCATCTCAGCCGGGTCTTTGCCCACAGAGTCTGCGCCACAGAGGTCGGACAGATCTCGCACAAGGTTACTTAACTTCGCTAATTGTTTAGGAACGTCTTATTTAGCTTGCTTCTAGAGTTTCACTAGTTTGAGATAACTTGCTTGCTTGTTTATTACCGGAAACCAGTTCCACATATTTGACCATATTTGACCTACAATACACCATGCCCTCGTCTCGGGGATTAGCAAAAATAAACGTACACGTACATCAAAAAATAAATATTTCCAAATGATCGAAGAAACAAACTAATTAAAGTTAACCTGCGTGTCTTTCAAGTATTCTTATAAATAGTTATCGGATTATTAATAAAACTATGGCACTTGTGTAATGTATGGCTTCAACGCCACGTTTTGTCCTAAAGCCTTTTGCCTGAATTATTTCTGCTTAAATTCGGCTCGGGCACCTTCAATTCACGCCATTGTTTCTGTAAAAACATATAAACAATTTACAAATAGAGGTTAAAGTTGAATATTCTAAAATTGTATGTACGTCGGTACCTGGCGTTAGAAGCTTTACTTATAAACAAGTCAGCGGAAAACTACGTCATAATAGCAAAAAATACTAAACACCAACGTCTCATTTTCATGTTTTTTGCGTAGTGTAATACCATAGGTTACGTCAATCAGTGGTAAATAAGTACGTTAATTAACTAAGCAATCGTATTTCTAGATTAAGTACCAGTAACTTGTTATTCTTACCAAAATTTCATCATCCGGTACTCTTGACAAGAAGTCCAGGATATCATTGTTTGGAACTCTATCTGGGTTCAGGTATTTGCGACCAAACTTATAAATGCCTGCAAAACAACAGATTGGTAGAGTTATTCTCCGCGAAATCTATACTTAACTAGATTTAAAAGATTTCAATATTATTTTCAATGTTATCGCACAAGACTTTGCGACGTAGATGAACTGTACCTTGAACTAAGGATTTTCATGTTACAAGAAATCTTTAAACACGATTTTTTGTTAGAATAATTACAAATGTTTGGGATCAAACAAAGAAATGGAAAAACTTTAAATCCTTAGTACCTAAGTTCGTTAATTCTATTCATATACAGAACTCGAAAGCATTAGAACATTTGCAAACACGTTTGTTCTATTGTAATAGGTATTGTAAACTGTAGAACTTATTACTTGTTAAATAAAAATATATCTATGTATCTGTATATATAACTTACCAAATGCCATAAATAAATAGTTGACAGGAAACAGGTACAGGGCTACTGTCAGCAGCACCATAGCCGAAATAACCAGGTAGCTTAAATACGGCACCGTAAAATTCGCCAAACTGAAATATTCCAGCAAAATGTTTATTACGATTTTAGTGAAGCAAGTCTGCAGGGTATACGTAAATGTAGCAGTAGCTCAAAACAGCAAAATTTTTAAAATCAGTCTTTCGTCGGAAGCTACCTCGCTGCTCGCATATCGTTCACCCAGAGTTGAAAATACGCATGGACTTATTTGTTTTGGACGAATTGGTTTTCGCAAAGGTTTGGATAAGGCTAATCTGAATGTCAAAATGGTACCGCACTATTCTTCCTCAAGGATTTAATCGTTGATTTTACCAATCGAACAAATTTATATATCTACCTAGTATTACTCTATGCACAGACTACTAGGATGTACTAAGTCAAAAACGTTCATTTGAAAGCACTGTTAAAAATAACGTAATCCCGCAATGTTTGATCAACGTAAAATCCAAATTAGAGCTACATCGTTTCCGTTATAGTGATTAGCGCGGTACGAAATTAGTAAAAAATAACATTTTGACTTTGGTTTAGATTTGGTTTAGTTTGGTTCAAACGTCGGCCCCCAGGTGTAGCAAGCGTTTTTAATTAAGAAAGTAAAACTCACTTTTTAAGCCTTTCGAGGATAGAACAGATAAAATCTATTCCGTTTTTGATGGTGAACGACAGATCTTGTAGTCCGTATATTCGTGATTTGAGCGTTTTATCATCCTGTTGAAAAAAACGAGTTTATCAGTTTAGTAATCAGCATAAATTAACATAGTTTTCCGGTCAGACTATAATAATAATAAATCTTTATTTGGAACCACAAACAATATTAATCTAAAACATAAAGAAAAACGGTGATGCCCGTGGTAGTATAAATTATACTGTGTTACGCACATCAACGCCCTCCTCCGTGGTACACTCGAAATTCCAGAATAATTTAAATGAATAAGAGAAGTTATGGAGTATGAGTATGAGAAATGTTATGGTATATGTGAGTTATTAGGGTATGTGGGATGTGTTGTGACTTAATGACACAAGGCTGTTAGATGTCATTATGAACATTTGGCTACAGGAGATTGTAGGGTGATTCAAAGTGTAGGTGAGTGTGTGTGTGTGTGTGTGTGTGTGTGTGTGAATTATATTACATTAGTTATATATTTATTATACTATGTATTTAATGAGGTCTTCAGAATCGTCATACGATTTACATAAAAGCCATTTAAGACATTTTACTTTGCAATTATATAGAGAATGGGGATAAATATTTAGTTCTTTGTTCAGTCTGTTATACAATGTAGAGCTTATAAACTGGTAATGTCAGCTTGCCACTGCTGTACGGCGTTTTTCAATTTGGCAAACTCTATATATCACGAGTGACTCATTCATATTCTTCTGAGAGTTCACAAAGCTCGGGGTTTTTTCTGTTGTCGTCATAGGTCATACTCAGGACGTGTACAAATATCCGTTAGCAGCTTCCGTCGGTTATTTATAGTATGAGAAATAAAACGGTCCGTTCTTATATTCAAATGCTACTAACGAATGATTTTATGTTTCAGGGTTTCAGTAACGATTAATAATTAAAAGTCATACATGTGATTCGAGGTCTTCTTCTTCGTTTTCCTCATCAGATTGTGGAAGGACTAATGCAGTAATACCTGAAAAAAATATGAGTTCTAAGTATGGAAATAAATAAATACATACCTCCAAAGTAGACAAAGAACGAGGAATTCAGTTTGATATGTTTATTATTAAATCAATAATATTAGACAATGCACACAACACCATCTAGCCACAAACTAAGCATAGCTTGTATTATGGAGACCAGATGACTGATATAATACTTTTAATAATTTTAAATGAATAATTTTAATACTTTTTAATACCCAGATAGATTTATTAATACAATAAGACATGGATCACTCCAGTTATCGCTAAAAAGTCCATCACCAGAGTATGCCACATTGTATCATATTTTACCATTCGGATCAAAGCTTCCCTTAAAGTATTCCAACCAAATGAAGTAAAATACAATAAAATGCACTCGTGTATTAAAATGTAGAGTTTGTAAGAAACACTATTGTCATCTAGTAATAAGTATAAGTATAATACTTTATAACACCCAGACACAGAACAAACATTTATATTAAAGCCCAGATATTAATGATTTAATCTAGTAAAGTAAACTCGTTAGCGTATAGAGGCTTAGACTCTGTAAAAACCCGGACTTAAAGTCTAATAGCCTCTAGTCGTCACCCATCCAAATAGAAACGAACGAAGTATACCAAAGTTTACGATAGAGCACGCAATAGAATTGCCGGAGTCTGTATGAAATAGGTACCTACCTTTAGCATTTTATTTTAGATATTCGCTATTAGAATTCATACTGTTTTAGTAGTTAACGGGAATTTGTTGCGTAGGTACCTCTTGATTTACTCCCGACGTTTCGGTTATGTTGCAATAACCGTGGTCGGCGGCTGACTGGATGCTTAGGGAGTTACCGCCGAGTAGTATGAGCAGTTTTTTAAAACTACCCTCAAATGGTCTACAGATTTCGAAATGTCCGCATTCACATTACGACGTTTAAAGGTAATATACTCAATGAATACCCGATAACTAATAAAACAATATGATCCATGAAGGTTTTAAGTGTTTAGGTACTTACTACTTCTCTGACTGGCTATCCAGTAGTACGCAAACGGTACTACTATCAATAAAGGAGTCATCCACATTTTGAAGCACATCCAAAACGCAAGCCAAGCGATAAGAGCGACCACAGATAACTCCTGGTTATCCCATTCAAACAGGTGTCTAAAAAAATCAAAATAGCTTAGAGGTTTTTATACATAGCTACAGTTTGCACAGAACGTGGAATATAAGAGTAATTATTCCATATATATATGGAAAATCTACCGATTTGTCTTACTTTTTAGGCTTCCGTTACTTAAAGGAAGAAAGAAAAACCTTATAGAATCACTTCGTTGTCCGTATGTCTGTCTGTTCATATCCCAAGATACTTTTTCTCAGGAATGCGAGAATCTAGATGAAACTAATATCAAATACTAAGTCTACGGTTCTTTGGAGTTGTATAAATACGACCAAAATACTGTAATCTGTGCCGCATAGTATATTGACGATCGCCAGTAAATCTAACTAATATTTCCCATTGTCAAATCATTAAATTTGGCAAAAAACTAGATCTCACAGTACAAATATATAGGCAATAAATAATATATACTTTAAATATTATTTATTTGAGATTTCTAACATACAAGACGTAGGTATATTGATGTATAGGATATGTTTCAACAACAAAGTCCATTGTCCTTAAATTGAACTCACCTTTTCTTAGAGAAATGTTCGGTATTATATTAGTTTTTGACAGTGTAGGTACTTCACCATAATTGTGAATAAAGTAGGTAGGTAAATAAGATAGGTAGGTAACCCTCTCAGCAGATTACGATTTTTTTTTTCGGACTGGACTGATGCTGTTAGGTTGTTCTTCACCGAGGTGAGCGAGCTAGGAGCGCTTATTAACTGAGCGAGCGCGAAGCGCGTGCGAGTGTCTCCGTTTCAGCTTAGGCGAAAATGCTTTCGTATGTCCGGCTGGCCTCTGTCCGGATGTTCTCCTCTACAGGTCGCATTTCTCATCGTTTTCTCGTGAAATTTGTGAGCAGGTTCTATAACTATACTTATAGAATTTTTTGTCAACTTACATTTTTGGAAGTTTTTCAAAATGGCGGAGATATGGGGGTTAAAAACGTAAAAAGTAATATTTCATTTCGAAATGTTAGCGAGGTCTACAGCTCACAGAGCCTCTACTCGATATGAGTATGAATAACAAGATAAGCGCCCCTAGCTATTAGTCGAGTAAACTTAAATGGACAGAGGCTCTGAATCAGCTGATTTTGAGCGACTCACCTCGATTCGATCTGTCACAACTGTCAAAAAACTCATTATCTGTTTGCAGTCGCGACTTGGCCGGTTTTATGTAAAAGGGTGGGTAATAAATGTGTTCTATTGTTGATTAATTCAACTCCGACGAGTTAAATATTTATACATCGAAGCCAGTTGGTATAATGAGGTGTATATAAATAAATGTTAGCCCTAATTTGAATATAAAATGCTTTCTAGAATCATTAAATAAACGGCCCAGTTAGTGGACCAGAAACGAGTAAGTAGGTGCAAGTATATTGGACTGAGGTTAGTGAACTTACGACTCAATGAGTAATTTATGTCAGTAGTATATTTACCTAACCTCAAATGGTATACGTAGGTAAGTACCTAACTACTTATACAGTAAGTTACGACAGCTAGGTACTTAATAGAGATTTAACAAATGTTAATTTGCAAACGCGAATAAAAAGAAAGAAAGTAAAAAAACTTATATTTATTACAAACACGAAACAATCAATACGAAATAGTTTCCCCCCTTCCGAGGCTGTGGGTTCGAATCCGGATTGCACCAATGGATTTTTCTGTTCGAAAAATGTATGTGATATGCACATACATTTTTACCAGTTACTCTCAAACAATACCTAAAGGAAAACATAATGAGAAAGCCAGCATGTTGTATAACTTAAAAAGTTAGAAGACATTTAATTTTGTCAAGTGCACGAAAGGAGCTTCTGAGGCTCACTTTAATCTATTCATCACTCTTGCGTTAAATAACTAGTGACGTGTCACTTCTTCATTCATGGCCATTTCATGTAAAAAAATTCAGTAAAACAAGTCTTCATCATCCATATTATATTTTGACAAACACTGGGAACGACAAAACTCGGAACGAAGCCGCGTTCCACTCCGGACAGGCACAATCGCGCGCGTTCCCGCACTCGCGCCGGCGGCGGCGCCGCTCCCCGCACCGCGCTGCCAGTCTGGCTAAGCACTAACAGTCATCTGGTTCCCATAATACTAGCTATGCTTAGTTTCGGGCTAGATGCTATTGTGTCAACTATCCACCAATATTTCTTTATTCTAAATAGAGCTTAAGATTGGTCTACCTCATTTGTTTAAAATCTTTCAATAAAAAATATAAGCATCTATCTAATAATTTGTTAGTCCAAACATCAATTTATGTATGTATATTACCTAATCTATAGTCTGATCTAACAAATCACTCTAGCACGTTCTCGAGTTAGACTCGTAAGGGCTTTTACGCGAATGCGAATCTTGAAAAACAAGCGAGTAATCGCGAAAGCGATTGCTATTATTCGTAACATCACTAGTACATAATAATAATAATAATAATAAGCCCCTTAAAGCCCAACCCTACGTCCGTGCTGACGATCTAAGCCACGTGAGGGGCGGACACTCGCAATGAAATAACCTAGCGGGTGACAAAAAAGGGAAATGGCAAAACCCATCATGATGGAGAAAAGTAAGAATATACGTATACGGTCGAAATGGCCATGAATGAAGAAGTGACACGTCACTAGTTATTTAACACAAGAGTGATGAATAGATTAAAGTGACCCTCAGAAGCTCCTTTCGTGCACTTGACAAAATTAAATGTCTTCTAACTTTTTAAGTTATACAACATGCTGGCTTTCTCACTATGTTTTCGTTTAGGAACTGTTTGAGAGTAACTGGTATATGCACATACATTTTTCGAACAGAAAAATCCATTGGTCCAATCCGGATTCGAACCCACAGCCTCGGAAGGGGGGGCAACTATTTCCGTATATTTTATTACAGAAAGCAGCTATTTTAAATACGTGTAGAATAGTGAGAAGGTTTTTACAAACTGAACTTCCTGGTGAAGCTCAGCATAACACTGGGGCGCACTTGGCTTAGGCCCGTGCACTCCAGTTAACCCCGGTGTTCTTTACACCGAGTAAAACAAATGTTTAAACAACAACAATAATAATAATAATAATAATGCCGAACATTTCACACAGCATCATTTGGCCTCAAAGTAAGCAGAGCTTGTGTTATGGGTACCACATGACTGATATACTACTTAAATACGTTTTTTTTTGTAAATACATACATACATATTATACATAGACAAACCCAGACCGGAGACAAATACTTGCAGATCATACAAACATTTGTCGCGCGGCGGGAATAGAACCCGCAACCTTCTGCGTCTCAGACCGACCGGCCGGTCGTCAAATAATACCTACTTATAGGAAAATAAATAGTATCTATGCTGTGGTAAGGTTATTAACAATCTGAAGACGCTATTTGCGTCCATAAAACAGCAGTTAATGCCTATTTGCCAACATGCTCAACTGAAGAAGTTGGTAAGTAAGGTACTTGCATTCAATAGCACTGGAAAGTCCTCGTAGATAAGTATAAGTACTTCTTGATTTAATAAAACTAGTGGTCGCCCACTGGTCGAAATTCGACCATAATTAATTAATAATTAATGTATTTTTTATGCATAATATAACTGCGCAATTATCGTAAAAAGGGTACAAAGTATTTGTTTCAAGTATTAGTATAATAATTTGAAACAAGATTAATCTGAAATTTATTTATTTTTTTAGGGTTCCCCAGTCCTAGAGATTAACCTGAAATTTGTTTCTTTTAGGTTCTGCAGTCTACAAGGAGACCTTATAGTTTCGCTACGTCCGTCTGTCAGTCTGTCTTTCTGTCTGTCCGCCCCTAATCAGAGATCTTGCTCGCAGACTATGGGTCTATCTTATCTTACACACTAGCCAATCTTCTTATTCTTCTTCTTATCGTATCACTAGTTATTTAGAACCAGTGTGGTGAAAGGATTAAAGTGCGCCTCAGAGGCACTTTTCGTGCATTTGGCATGTCTTCGAACTTTTTAGGTTCTTATTCATGCCGGTTTCCTAACGATGTATTTCTTCACCGTGTAAAAGCTAAGAGCTAATGAGTTGTTTAAATGTTGCCATCTCAATAGAAATTTATTTTCCCCAAAAATAAGAATGACGAGGATAGAGCATACTTAGCGTCACGCTAGTTAATTATGTAATTACTAGCTGTTGCTCGCGACTTCGTCCGCATGTTTTTTAAAGGAATTGTAGCTTAAATCCTGCCCCGGCTTGCAATTTATCTCCTTGCTAACTTTGATTGATAAGTTTCAAACCAATCACCTGACTACTCATTAAAAAGATTGTTATACTCCCATTATTTTACTCCTTTATGAGGGTTATTTTGTAAAACACACGTGTCCATTTATTTTGCATTTTAAGTTTCCAAACCAAGTTTATAAGAAATCACACCATCCGTTGAAAAGGTCACCTCCCTACTATGCAAGTGTATGGAACGTGTCCTGAATACGAAGCTCCTTACATACCTTGAAGACAACGACCTCCTCAGTGATCGACAATACGGTTTCCGCCGAAAGCGATCTACTGGGGATCTTCTAGCGTATGTCACGCCCATTTGAAGTGAGGCCATAGAGAAATACGGTGAAGCATTAGCTGTTTCACTTGTTATCTCAAAAGCCTTTGATTGGGTCTGGCACGCTAGCCTTATTGGTATGCTTCCAGCCTACGGATTGCCAGTTCAGTTTTGCTCATGGCTTGCTGACTTCTTGAGAGAAAAATCGATTCGAGTAGTTGTTAACGGGTGCTCGTCTGATCGATTGGCAATTAATGCCGGTGTACCTCAAGGGTCAATGCTCTCTGCCACACTGTTTTTACTGCACATAAACGATCTGCTTATGCCCGGAATTATTGGGTATGCAGACGACAGTACAGTTGTGGAGAGGCACTTTGCCAACGAACGAGCCAGTAAAACTGACATTCAGAAATACAGAGACGAGATGCTTATGTGTCTGGATTTGACTCTCCAGGTTGTGTCTGATTGGGGCGATGCCAATCTAGTTAAATTCAACGCATCCAGCTTGTGTCTTTTCGGCTAAAAAAGTGAGTTTCTCCAAGTCCCCGTTTTCCGAAATGTACCGGTATCTGTAGAAGATCATTTCGAACTCGTGGGAGTTTCACTCACTCGGACTCTGCTCCTATATCGAATCCATGGCCAAGACTGCTGCAATAAAGCTTGGCATCCTCAACAAAGTGAGGCGATACTTCACACCTGGACAGCTTTCCACTTTATATAAAGCTCAAGTCCGGTCGGGTATAGAGTATTGCTGCCATCTATAGGATGGTTCAGCCAAACACCAGCTGGCTGCTTTGGACTCGATTGAGCGTAGAGCATTGAGGGTGATGGGTGAGCAGCTAAACGCTGAGACTAAGTTCTAGAGTCTCGAGCACCGGCGTTAAGTTGCTAACCTTTCGATCTTTTATAAAAAACATTTCGGAGAATATGCCCAGGAATTGCATGATCTCATTCCACCATCTCCTTTTCAGAACAGGACAAGCAGACGTACCGCTCAATACCATCCATACCTTGTCAGTCTACCACCCTTACGAACAATGCGCTTTGTTCCACATTTATAATGCGTACAGCCAAGAATTGGATTGCTTTGCCGTCGTCTGTCTTTCCTGAAAGTTCAATTTGGGTCTCTTCAAGTCAAGAGTCGTCGCTTACATCAGGCGAGTTCGTGGTCAAACGTAGGTCTATCTATGATAAAAAAAACCCTTTGTTACGGGTATATTGAAAAATCCTAAAACACGTGTCCATCTATTTTGCATTTTATTAATTCATATCAAGTTTCAAGCAAATCGCACCACGCGTTAAAAAATTTCATACATTCGTTTTCACCCCTTCACTTCAATCACTTCAACGAAACCCTCTTGAATTTAAAAAAATCCCGCCTTAGTGGGTGGTTTTGCTGTAAAAGGAAGCTTCCTTGCAAATTTCAGCTTTCTGGCTTCAGCGGTTTCGGCTCGGCGATGATGAATCAGTCAGTCAGTCAGGTTAAGCTCTTTTATAGGTATAGATAGGATAAAGAGTATAAGTTTAATCTTGCTAACATTTTGTACGGAAATTAGATTTAGTAACCCTTACTATGTTATTTAATAAAAACATTGAGAAATGTTTTTTTTCGGCTTACCTTCGCTACATATTGTACATAGAGAAAACATACTCGTACAAAAAAAAACAATTAGCAATAAAGTTCTACATTGGGAGGCCTTATCTCTTCAGCCCTAACTCTCTATCCCTTATCTCTTCCAGGCAACTTTTGGATGCACAGGATATAAAGTGAAGTTAATCCTTTTTTATTTTTGGACTACCCCATCGTGTATATCGTTAGTTAGATCTTTTAAGGACAGTATGAGGTTTCTTGATCAGTTTTTCAATACAGATATGCGTCTGATAAATATTAAGCTTTAAAGTGCCTATTTTTAAGTAGAGGTCAGTGGTCCCCTACTCTCCACTCTCCCGAATGCCACTCTTTCCGGTCCCTAGCAAGTCTCATGCAGTGGTTCCCGACAACGCTGACTATATTGTTCGACCATCGGGCGGATGGTCTGCCTTTTGGCCGTTGACCATCCCATGGCCTCGTGCGCTTGGCTAATTTATTACTTGATGAAACAATCACGGCACACTACACAATTCGTCACAATATTTTTTATATTCATACAAACGTTCATTAACAATGTTTTCATTGTGCCAGTCTTACACACTAAGGAACACCCATTTATTACAATAGAATTAAATTATTAGAATAAATTAAATAGTGCGTTTCACATCCAAACCTGTGTATATACTTACCTACAACACATAAGATTAATACTATAATAGCCATAAAGAGATTAATGGTTACCATACCTGAGCCAGGAAAAAACAGCGCTTATTTGTGATCCTTGAGTAAGGTCAACACAGCACTAAATAAATACCTATCTTACTAAGTAACAAACATGGCTAGGTACTTACATACCAACTATAGGTACATGTACGTAAGATACCTATAGGAAAGGCAATAGTGTCAGTTTTTGAAAGTGAATAAACAAAATAATGCGCGTATGATATACTTTTGGTATTGCGAGATTTGCAAGCGCCCACAAGCACAGAATACTTAGTACAAGTACAGAAGGCGGATTCCACGAAAACATTAATGCTACTACGCAACAAAGTTCAATTCAGCTCGCACAAGCGCTTAGTGCCAACATTATTTTTAACTGACTTCAAAAAAGGAGGAGATTCTCAATTCGTCGGAATCTTTTTTTTTTATGTATTCTCACCGATTTGGAAAATTCTTTTTTTTTGTTTCAGAGGATATACTTCTTCTAACTATAATTTTCACACAAAACGGGATATTTACCATGATATATGAGTTTTTCTGCTTCTCGATATTTCGGCACAGTTGCATGCGCCATGATCACGAGATAAACTGTTTATCTCGTGATCATGGCGCATGCAACTGTGCCGAAATATCGAGAAGCAGAAAAACTCATATATCATGGTAAATATCCCGTTTTGTGTGAAAATTCTTCTAACTACTTAATAAAACGTAATTATTAACTACAAAGTGCCACTCATTCTATGGCGTAACTCTATCTCGCCGGGAGCGGCACTTATCTACGAATTTGCCCAGTAGAATGGGTCCGCCAATGTACTTGTAATTTACCTAAAGATTGGAGGGACGCCTGGCCCACCACATGTTACTGGTTTGTTTTATAATTTAAAAATATTAAAATTGCTTAGGCCTTTGCCGTAAGGCACACCGAAACAAGAGACATTTTATTGTAACAGTGTTTCTTTTAGTATTAATTTAAAATATTCTTGTAAAAATTTCGGAAATAAAGGTTTTATTATTATAATATTTATTATAAAATTGCTTAAGATTTTTATGATGAAAATACGATTTTAATAACATTTTTAAAACCTACCCTTATGCCTCTTAATCATCAAGAATCGATAATAATTAAAAAAATATCTCCATAGCAAACTGGTATTTAATTTAAATACCAGTTAGCTATGGAGATCTGGAGCTATGGAGATCAGTAGGCCTATGCCTACTGCTAGTGATTGGCTGGCTCTATATTATTCCTGCTAAGAGGTAAAGTACTCAACTAATTAAGCCAAGAAACGAGATAAAACAACTTACTTGAAATGTTCATTCCAAAGTGAAATAGCCGTAAACACATCCTTTATGAACTCCAAATTGTTATAAATTAATGGAATGCTAAACTTGTTGGGCTTATTGTAATCTTTGTATTTAGATTCTTTAGGCGCCAGCACTCGAAGTGAAGCTTTAATCTACAAAAAACACAGTTAATTAATCATAGTTTATCATTCACTAGCTGCTGCCAATGGCTTCGCACGCGTGGTATTTACATAAAAAGTAGCCTTTGTTCTTCTCCAAGGTCCCATCTATCTCTTTACCAAAATTGATCATAATAAATTCAGCGGTTTAAACGTGATAACGTAGCAAACAGACAGGCAGACAGATAGAGTCACTTTCGCATTTATAATATTAGTTAGATATGTAGAGTTTACTACTAGTGCAAAGTCCAGTTAACTAGAAGAAACATTGTTTACTGTAGTATATGCTAACTAGCTCGTTGTTGCTCGCGACTTCATCCGCATTTTATTTAAGGAATTGTAGCTTAAATCCTTCCCCGGGATGCAATTTATCTCCTTGCCAAATTTTAATGATAAGTTTCAAACCAATACCCTGACCACCCATTAAAAAGGTTACATACAAACATTCACTCTTTATTTTACTCTTTTATGATTATTTATGAGATATTTTGATAAATCCTGACAAACGTGTCCATTTATTTTGTATTTTAGGTATCCAAACCAAGTTTCTAAAATATCACTCCACCCGTTAAAAAGTTGCCATACAAACTTTGTCACCCCATTTATTTTGCATTTTATTTATTCATATCAAGTTTCAAACAAATCGCACCACGCATTAAAAAGTTTCATACATTCGTTTTCACCCCTTAGGGGTTGAATTTCGAAAAATCCCGCCTTAGTGGATGGTTTTGCTGTAAAAGGAAGCTACCTTCCAAATTTCAGCTTTCTAGCTTCAGCGGTTTCGTCTCGGCGATGATGAATCAGTCAGTCAGTCAGTCAGTCAGGTTAAGCTCTTTTATAGGTACCTATAGATTAAACATCGTACTTAAGACATTTTACAAAGCTTCTTTATGTTAGACATATTCTGAAATACGATGATGTTATCACTATTAATTGTTTAGATAATTAAATTACTGGAATTGCTAAAGAGGTTAGAAAACGACCGAGTTAAGTAAGACTGGGCAGGTCACGCGAGTCGTATGCAATCAGACAAAGGGGCCAACTTGGTAACACTCTGGCAGCCTGACGGACGAAAAGCGTTGGAGGGACTATCGTCATTTGAGAGAGGATGTTGGGAGATCTTGAAGGATAGACCCAGTTGAAAGTATTTGAGAGACCTTTGCCCAGCAAAGGGGAGAAATAGCTTAAATAAAAAAAAAATTTTAGACTTCAACCATGCAAAAATATAGTACTTACCGGATTCCAAACCAGTGACATCTGCAATAGTATTCTGGGACATTTGCCTTTCGCATTGGATTTTTTTGAGCGGTCCTTTAATGCGTACCATCGTTTCTCATCGTTTTCTATCCTGAGCAACGGTATTGAAATTCTACCTAAGTTTTCGTTAATGAGGGACTCATCATACACAGTTAGGTCTAATGTTGACGTCACGTCGGGTACTGCGCTGAAAGACAAAGAATCGAGTTACTCAACATATGCGAGATATGATATTCACAACAACTGACGGTGATTGTCTTTACAGTTCAGTTGGTGTAGCTCTCCCTTCTGCGCTGTAGGTTTGATTCCCACCCAAAACAAACATAGGTTGTGTGATGAACATAGGTGTTTGTTTTGGGACTGGGTGTTATAAAGTATCATTTTGTATATATATACGAGCATACTAGCTATCCCGTTCGCATCATGGTCAGCGCGTTTTAAAAAAAATAATAATATGTAAATCTAAACCATTCTCGAATCCACTTGAACACACACAAAAAAAGGAGTTTAATTACAAACACTCGCACAGAAGATTTATATAAAGATAATTATTATATCTGTTATCCGGTTCCAATGGTACAAGCTTTGCTTAGTTTGAAGCTAGATGGAGTTTTGTGAATTGTCCAATAATATTTAATATTTGCTCAACATAATTTTATATAATTATAATTAACCTAACCACCACGTGGTAACAGTGTGGTAAAAGGATTTAAGTGCGCCTCAGAGGCTCCTTTCGTGCACTTGGTACATGTTTTCGAACTTTTTAGAATCTACGACATGCCATAGGTGGTATGGGAGATGCTAATGGTTTTATAGTGGTAGGAATAGGGAACATATTTGCTAGAAACTATGACCAGCTTAAAAACAAAATACTACTTTCGCAGCCCATTGATTTGAGTGCATAGTCTGATATCGAGTTTGTGTAGTGCGGGAAATACCCAATGTAACTACTGCACTGATAAACCTTGGGCTTTCTCTATACTCAAGCTTAAGGTTTGTGGTGGTAGCGGTTCTCACAATGTCAACAATATACAGAGTTATTCGTGATCAAGGTTAGGTAAAACCATTTGTTTATGTCGTGTGTGACTCATTCCGCGAGGCGCTAGGTAAACACTCTCGCTATAGAGTGGCCCGTGTCCCAGTCGAGAAGATTTCTCACAATGCAAATGATTTTTGATACAATTTGTCAATGACACGTCACACGACACGTCAGCGACACGAGTCGCGCGATAAACAGTCTCGCTTGAGAATAGTCTATGTCCCAGTCGAGTCGTTCGTCGACATACACTGTAACGGCTTTACTTATAAACGCCTCTCAACTTAAATACTGCTTAAGGTTAGCCCTGTCACTATTTGTCACTATCTTACAAAAAGGTGTTGTACTATTTAAACAGTGATTACATCCGAAGACAAATAATTCTATGATAAACAAAGATGTTTGTAAAGTGTCTGGGTTTTATAAAGTATGTATGTATCAAAATATATATAAATATTATATTCTGGTTATCTGGTTCCCATACAATACAAGCTATGTTTAGTTTGGGGCTAGATGTTGTAATGTGGGTTGTTCACTAATATATGCTTGTTAATTATTTTAATCATAATTCATTCAATCATGTCATCATTATTTTATGACAAAAGTTGAGCGACGTTTATTAGTAAGGCCATAAATTTCGTACCATATCGTATGTATTGTGAGGCAGCGTATGTATTCCAGTTTATGTGGAAAACTAGAAAGTGCGTGCTACGCGCTGCACTCTATGCTCCAGTATGGCGTGCTGCTGACTGGGAGCGCGCATTCAGGATGCAGAATAGGGCCATAAGAGCTATTGTGCGAATACGGAGTGACGATTCTGCGAGGCTGCACTTCAGGAGTCTAGGTCTCACGTTGCCCCGCATAGAATTTTATCAAGTAGCAATTTACGTGAGAAGTAACCTGGACGAGGGGTGACAATGTGAGGTGCGGACACACGCACGTGTACCACACCCGGAATCGACATAAACTCGGATCGCAAGAGCGGATTATCACGAAGTCATCGAATCTGACGCATGTCATGGGTCCGAATGTGAACAAAAGCTCCCAGAAAATGTCACAGAGTCCCGAAGTATAGCCATTTATAAAAACAGGCTGAAACGGTGGCTTATCGAGCAAACTTTTTATAGCTATGGCGAGTTTTTGAATTATAAGTTGCCACCTAAGGTATTGTGTTCCTAAGCTAATTAATTTGACATTTTTACAAATACATTTATTTAATTATTATGTATTAGTGCAGTCTTGAGTAATGTGTTTACTTTTCTATATACTTTTTACATTTGACTTATAATGATATAATCAATAAATAATTATTATTATGGCAGATCGTGATTACTTACAAGGTATAATTCTTGTCCCACGTAGGGTCGGTCGTGCCAGGGACGGTGTGCGTTTGTACCCGCGAGTTGTCGAGTTCCAGCACGCAGTATGCATCAGCCTTACCGCTGATGCCCAGCGCGCTCAGTCCTCGGGCTCCGTGCACTGTCACCGTCAGCTGTCCTACTTCGCTCCAGCCTTTGTTGAGACGATACCATGACTGAGAAAAATATTTTACTATTGTTCAATACGTTATTTAGGATTCTGTACCTCAAAATGAAAAAGGAACCCTCAAAAGATCACTTCCTTGTTGGTCTGTCTGTATTGTTTTCTCTGTCTACGGTCTGTATGTTAAGACCCTATTTTCAGGAACGCATTCGAAATGCGTTCAAATACTTAATTCTACGGTTTCTTTGAGCTGTATAAAAAATCAAACCTTCTTGTCAACGCAATCAAAAAAATACGGACATTGCCGTGACGATTTCGTTTCCGTTACGTTTCCGTGAGGATTTTTTGTTGTGATACAAACTTACATTTACATATGATGATGATTATGGTAACATTATTTTCAACAACGAAGTTGAGTTTGTCCTTCAATCAGACTTATTTCTTAGCAAGAGCAAGGTTCGGTATAGTGGCCCTGAATTGGACGACTAATTACAAGCGATGGTGAAAAAAGTAGATAGGTATGTAGTTACAGTACCCTCTCAAGCGCGACTTTAACACATTATACTCACTTAATAAATCGACAATCGTAAAATAAAATAACTAGGTACGTAAGAAATAATGTTGGGTAAATAACTTACGAATCATGAGGTCTTTGAACCTCAATAAAAATCATCATCTACGTGTTTTCAACTATGTAGATACTTTTTATAATCTATCTACTGGTCGGCATTGCACAGATCGTAACGCCTTTGATGAAAATATATGTAACTAGCTGGTACGTGGTACTTAACTATAATTGTGAAACATGGACTTTTTTGTAAGTAACAGTGAGTACTACAAATGTGTATTATTATTATTAATATAATTATTTTTATTATATTATTTTATGTATTATCAATAGTTTTCGCAACACGAGCTAAAATAACTTTTATAGACATATTTTTGATACTACTTTACATTATGTCTATGTTTTTCTAGTATAATTATTGCTCTGTAGGCCTCGAGATAAATCAATCTGTCTGTGGGCATGTAGGTAGTCATGAAAATAGTACCAAAGTTGGGGAAAAAGTTTCTTCGCATTTTTTAAGAAAATTAAAATCATTCTTTAATATAGTTTATTTACATTTAACTAAAGTATGTCGGTACCATTTTGTTCGATAACATTTTGCCATCTTGTAGGTAGGGACATGATCCCATTGCTATTGAAATTTTGGGACTTCTGGTCAAAATACCGCGACAAGTGGTTTTGGCAGTCCTCTCGTGATGTTAACCTGACACTGCCTAAAGAATTCTGAAGAGACCGAAACAGGTGGAAATCTGAAGGTGCAAGGTCAGGACTATACGGCGGATGCATTAACACCTCCCAGCCAAACTCTCTTAATTTTTGCTGAGTGGCTAAAGATGTGTGAGGTCTAGCGTTATCATGATGAAAAACCACACCCGTTCTGTTTATTAATTCCGGCCGCTTCCTCTCAACTTCTTGCTTTAATCTCATCAGTTGTTCGCAGTAGAGTTCAGAATCGTCCTCGTGGTCCTGCCTGGTGGTGGTGGTGCGAAGGTGAACAGCTCATGATGAATAATGCCCTTCCAATCCCACCACACACACAGCATCACATTGTTGCGAGTTAACCCGGGTTTCGCCACAGTCTGTGAAGCCTGACCGGCCTTTGACCACGACCTTTTTCGCACGTTCTTATCCACTTTTCATCACCAGTTATCAGCTTCTTCAAAAATGGTTCGGTTTCATTACGTTGTAATAAAGAATCACAAATGAGTACACGGTTCATTAGGTTTCTTTCAGTGAGCTCGTGAGGTACCCAAATATCGAGCTTTTTTGTGTACCCAGTTTTTTTCAAATGCGCCAAAACTGTTTTTTGGTCAATTCCCAGTTCTTCAGCTACGTCGTAACTACTGATATGCCGATATTGCATATCAGAAAAATTGCATCCTTTTTATCCTTAAACGAGCGACGTGCATCTTTAACATCAAAATTTCCGGATTGAAAACGTTAAATCAAATTTTTGCTACTCTCACAGACACTGCACTAGGTCCATAAATATCGCAAATTTTTTCCGAGACTTGCGTTGCATTTTTACCTTTTTTGTACTAAAACTTTAAAATGTATCGAATTTCTTCATTAGATTCATTAGACATCTTGACAGTACGAAAAACAAATAAAAATCACACATTTTCCTAATTTGAATTTGGAATTATGTTCTTTAAAATTTAAACTTTTAATGATACCAAAACCAGCCAGATACAAATAGTATAGCCAAAGAGATTTTATTACAAGTTCATACATACTATAATGCGAAAAGACTTTTTCCCCAACCTAATATCTTGTATTACTATATTATGAAACTTTTTGTACACCGCCGTAGTTCTGTTTTTATTTATCCTGACAATCCAAAGGTTGCCTGGATAATTTATTTATGTAATTAATTTATTTACAAAAATAATTACAGAATAATATACAATAATATAAAATACATGTGAAACAGTTGAGCTATCTAAGGACCGTTTAAAACGATCTATAGATAGCACAACTGATCCAGATCTAGAGGAGAGATCCAATAATAATCGTAATAATAGTTTTTGAGCATATCCATTACAAACAAATATACAAAGTCAAATCTTTTATCTTTATAATATTTTACTTATATACGAGTATATATAATTGTTATAACTAGTACTGGATTAGATTACATAAGTATCTATGTTGACCTTTGCATCTCTGCTGATTGTTTCAAGTGCTTTGTATAATGAGTAAACAGAATCATTGGCTAGATCTGGTTTGGTTCACCTACGTCAATATATATTGGTTTTTACGCCTGCATCAACTCACGCTTATTGTCTCGAAGTAATTGCAAAATCATAAAAACATTCTGTCGGAATATTCCGGTGGTAATTAAATAAACCGGACCTTATTTTAGTTCAGTGTTCAAGTCCATATACTCGTAGCAAAGATGACGTCACGCACGATATCCGTAGATCGAGTAGGTATAAAGAATACTTAGGTATGAATAATAAATAAATAATCCCGGACATTTCACACAGAATCATCTGGCCCAAACTAAGCAGAGCTTGGGTTATGCTATGAGCTATGTGGTACCCACATGACTGATATACCACTTATATACTTTTTTTTTATAAATACATACATATTATACGTAGAAACACCCAGACCCGAGACAAATACCTACTTGCAGATCACAAAAACGTTTTACCCGCAGCGGAAATCGGACCCGCAACCTTCTGCGTCTCCCGGACCTTAGCCCACTGCGCCACAGAGGTATAATATGTAGATTGAGCAAAGCGAAATTTCCAAATCACATGGACTTAAATGCTTATGTGTTAAAGTAAAATATCTACAGTATATCGATGTTGTTGTAATGTGTATATCGATACAATTGTTTTTTTTAATTGTTTTTTTTGTGTATGTACTTAGGTATCCACATCCTAATAATGTATTGCATAATAGAAAAATATATATATATATATAATTTACCAGCTTTTTCCCGCGGCTTTGCCCGCGTGGTAGATAAAAAGTACCAAGATAATAATTGAACGAATTAATGTTTCGGAAAAAATACAATAATCGCGGTTACGCGGTTGGACCATGATCCCGAGTGATTTTTTTGAAAACCTTTCTTACCGAGCACCTACGGCCCTAGAGGAAGCTGCATACTAAATTTAATTCCAAACCCTTCGGTGGTTTCTGAGATTTCGTGATGAATGAGTGGTAGGTAGGTAGAGTGAGAGGTATTTGACAAATATATAGTAGAAGATAATGCATGACATTCTACACAGCATGATCTAGTCCGAGAGTAAGCAGAGCTTGTGTTATGGGAACCACATGAATGATATACTACTTATATTCTTTATAAACTACAACCTCTGTCGCACAGTGGGTGAACAATTCCGCCGGGGGACAAATATTTGTACAATTTGCAAGTATTTATTTCGGGTCTGGGTGATAAAATAAAAAAGTTTATACGTAGTACATCAGTCATACATAACATAACACAAGCTCTGCTTACTTTGTACCTAGATAGTACTGTGTGTATTGTCCACCAATATTTATATACTTTATAAACAAAATACCGAGTCAGATCAGACACCAAGCTGTGACGTGATAAGGTAAGTAAACGGTACTTCCTTTATGTATCTGTATCCAATCCTTTACTACTAATCTAACTAATATTAAAAATGCAAATGTTTGTGTGTTCGTTTGTAGTTCAATCACGGCTTAACGGCTGAAGGGATTTAGGTGAAACTTGGTATAGGTGTAGACAGTGACCTGGGATAGCATATAGGTTATTTTTGGAAGTGGTTTTACCCTCCCATAAGCCACGTTTCCGGGCTATTTCTCTCACGCATACGGCAGCGGTAGGCCGGTTCTTCCTCTTTCACTCTAACCCACAGTCCTATTTAGATTAGTTTAAGTTATCACTTTTGTCGGGCGTCCCGAAACGTACACGTTTTCTATATAGCGAGCCAAGCTATATAAAAAACCGAGCGAAGCCGCGGGCAGAAGCTAGAAATGCATACAAATACAAACAGAGTCCTCCGCCAATGACCATCACGTCCACTCGCGCTGCATACTGATCACCCAGAGGATTTATTGATGATGCCTTTTACCTTCTTTTATCATGTATCTTGGACTGCCCTCAGCCTCAATTGTTATGGACTAAGGTTAAAGCACCGCGATAGTAATGAATGATAATAATGTTTATTTATAAAATAAATAGTTTCACGACTTTTTTGCACGGGTCGTTAGCATTTTGAAGATCAAGTTTGTATCGCCCTTCAAGGAGAACAGGAAACCACGGAGACAACATTCATTCATCTGACATTTCGTAGAATCATTTCGTGTTGATTTTCATCTGATCGCTTAAGATCAGATCAGATAGATACCTAATTGTTTTAGTTTATTCAAGTTTATTCATTTTTGTATACTGAATCTATTACTTAGTCAAATGAACAATTTAAAAATACTCATAGAGAAGACATTAACGTGTTCCTGAATGTTTTACACTCAATTATAATAACTAGTGGTCGCCCACTGGTCGAAATTCGACCATAATTAATGAATAATTAATGTATTTTTTATGCATAATTTAATAAAGCTTAGCAATTTGCACTCCTTCTCTATATAAAATATAAGTTTGCGAAATTTAATACTCCTCCATCCACGCAATTTTCCTAAAAAGGGGTACAAAGTTTTTGCTTCACGTATTAATATGTAGATATACTTAGATAAAATACAATTATGTAGGTACTTACAAAGTCATCTGTGTCAGGTGGAACATGAGCCCCTGCGGTTGTAGGCACGTTATCCACCGCCATGCTCCTGACTGAGCCACTGACAGTCACAAGCAAGTGTAGGGAACCAAACCCGCATTCCAGCTCCTGCCATACATCGTGAGTCTTTTCTTTGTCCAGCCGTGAGAGATCAATCAAACACCTATAGCAATAGGACGGCATTATTTTTTAGAACTAAGCCTCTTATCTAACTCTGTACAAGTTTTTTCTTTATAGAATGTTCCAGTTTAAGTAATCTAGGGTGATTTAACTCTGGACTTCCACTTGACACATTTCCTGGTAAAGCCTAGAACTACTTAGGTATGTTAAAAAAATATATATGTAGTTTTACATTCGTGTGGTTCCCATAAGACAAGCTCTGCTGACTTTGAGGTTAGACGATGTGTGAAATGTCCAGCATTTTTTATTTATTTTATACTAGTTGCTGCCCGCGGCTTTGCACGCGTGGTACCTCCATAAAAAGTAGCCTTTGTTCTTCCCCCGAATGATGCAATACATCTTCTTGCCAAATGTAATCAAGCTCCGTTCAGCCGTTTAGCCGTGAAAACGTAACAAACAGACAGACAGAGACACTTTCGCGTTCATAATGTTATTAGTATATTAGTATGGATCTAAGTAGTTAAGTCTGTTGAGTTTATACTGCACAACTATATTTTTTGCGTATTAATAGAACAAGATGAGCGGAATACAGAACCAGAATACCGACCGGTTCGTCTCATGGTTTTTTATTACAGGTGTAAATACCGGTTGATGTATAATTATCGTAGATATTTTTATTTGCTCTAGACAGGGTGCTTAGCAGCTGAGTGGAATTTCAGATGCAGGGTTAGTTTTGAGAGTTCTGCATCTCAACATAAAAATAATTTTCCAAATCGGTTCAGGCGTCTTTGAGTAATCGTCTCAAAGACGCGTCTTTAGCGTCTACTAGCGTTGAATAAATAAATAGCGTTAATTTTTTTTTTTAAATCGGTTAAAAATACGGTGATTTATACCGCATGATGTTTACCGATCAGTAAATCAATACCTATGGTACTTCCAGTTGACCTAGAACCATGAATTTTTGCAAGAAGCAAGATCTCACAGTACAAGAAAAAAATAGTTGTCTGTAATGTCGGTTTACGGACGATAATTTTACGTGATAACGTCATAAGAAAACCGGCGTCACAAGCCGAACGCTTAAGCCGGTCGTGCCTCTCTATCGCTTGTTCTGCGCTCTCGCTTGCACGCTCGGCTCTGGCGGAAAGTGACACTTTTTCGTGCGTGCAGCCGCCGTTCCCCAATTTATATGACGTTATCACGTCAAAAAATGACATTACAAGCTTGCAATGTAATAGACGTATGAGTAGCATTTTTTAGAACTTGTTTTTCGTTAGAGTAATGTTCTGTGCAAACATCCGTTACAGTGTCGTTGCCCTGAATAGGGCCGTTGGTAAAATAACCATGGTGAAAAAAGTAGGTAGATAAATCCCTACTAATATTATAAATGCGAAAGTAACTCTGTCTGTCTGTCTGTTTCTTACGTTTTCACGCCTAAGCCGCTAAACCGTTTTTAATGAATTTAGGTGTAAAGATGGATGGGACCTTGGATAAGGACAAAGGCTACTTTTTATGTAGGTATCACGCGCGCGAAGCCACGGGTAGCAGCTAGTAATAAATTAATAATGCCGGACATTTCACACAGCATCTGGCCCCAAAGTAAGCAGAGCTTGTGTTAGGGGTACTTACATACTTACTTTTTCTGTAAATATATACCGCAACTTTCTTCGTCTCAGACGGGTATTCGCCCATTGCGCCACAGAGGTCGTCAAATTGATAGAATAGATAAAAATAAAACGGTAGAATGCGAGTCTCGCTTGAGACGATTGACGACCTCCGTGGCACAGTGGACTAAGGTCCGGCTGAGACGTAGAAGGTAGCGGTTTTGATTCTCGTCGCGAGACAAATGTTTTTATGATATGCAAATACTTGTCTCAGGTCTGGGTGTCTTTTTATATATTATATGTATATATTTACAAAAGTATTTATAAAAGCATTACTTATTATTATTTTTATTACTAAAAAAATAATTACAGAATAATATAATACATGTAAAATAGTTGAGCCACCTAAGGACCGTTTAAAACGATCTATAGATAGCTCAACTGATACTGTTCTCCGCGGGCCGAGGGTCTCGACTCCAAAGAGCTTAAATATGTAGGCTCTAACAAGACCGGCATATTTGCGCCTTTTGACTTCCTCAGCATAATATACATATATTATTTATAACTTAACAGAATAATAAATTGACATGTTTTTATGTAAATATAGTCGTATAGTAATTAAGACTACTTCCTCGTCTACCAATCAGAATTTACTTTGACAGTATTTGGGGTATAGCTTTCACAAATAAACAGTTAAGCTGTCTCCTATTATTTAATGCGAGAATCACTTTTACGGGAGAGTTTTGTTGTTTATTCAAGTATTAGTTTGTTTTGAAAGCTCTAAAGTTTGAATAGATTTGGTAAAACACATTATTTTAGAACTCAAAATTTGCAAGTTAAAGTGGCAATGGGCAGGCTATATAACTCGCAGAACTGATAACCGTTGGGGTATAAAAGTTCTCGAATGGCAACCAAGGACAGGAAAACGAAGCGTAAAACGACCCCCCACCCGATGGACTGACGACATAGTAAAGATCGCGGGAAGTCGGTGGATGGAGAGGGCTCAAAATCGTTCTTCCTAGAAATCTATTGGGGAGGCCTATGTTCAGCAGTGGACTTCTTAAAGGCTGCTATGATGACATTATTTTCGATATGAACTTGTTTTTATGTCAAGTGTGGTCGACTGAGTACGAGTATCTACTTCTCTACACAACACAGGTTTAGGCAGTTTAAAACTCGATGAATTTGCAAACCTGCCTGCAGCGGAGAGCCGCGGAAATTTCCGCTAGAGCACCATTGTATTTCTGATAGTGTACCTACGTCTGAATCTATGTTTTACAGAAAAGGGGGCATCAATTCATTACGTGAGCCGCTTAGGAGGGGAGGGGGTCGAGCCAAACCTCTCCGAATCTCACGTGGGGGGTGGGGGAGAGGGTGATTTTTTTTCCGCAAGTGATTTGATGACTTATTTGCATAGAACATAGGAAGAATAGGAATCAAAGTAATTTTTGGTTAGAAAAAAAAACCTTTTAAATGATATTCACGAACCATGTTACAAATAAGTACCTACGGTAATGGTTACTCATTTAATCCAGCTAGACTATTTATGGTATCGTCGTTGGAATTCGTTCATCTATTGAAGATGATTTAGGTAGCGTCAGTAAACAGAGTTACAGAGCAGTTAATTGTAATTGAAATCATTCGTTCATGGATCCACTCCAGCAAGCTGAGGTGGCTGAAGTATTTATGGTATATGATCATTATAATACACTCACCTTCCCATAAAATTCTTTTGTTTTCCTTTGTGCCAGACTGTGACTTCCAAGCAGTTTTCTTCATAAACATGGAGGTTGAATCTTTCACACCACATCGGCTTTGACTTAGTAGATACATGTTTAGATTTATGGTCCTCGTTCCCTAATCTAAAACAAAATGAGGTTTAATTACATAGTATAAAACAAAGTCGCTTCCCGTTGTCTGTCTGTCCCTATGTTTGCTTAGATCTTCAAAACTACGCAACGGATTTTGATGCGGTTTTTTAATAGATAGAGAGATTCAAGAGGAAGGTTTATATGTATAATACATACATTATATAATAGAGAAACACTGATAATTTTATAGTTTAGCGTTTATGGGTTCAACGTATTAGAACTACTGAGCTACAGCAACGCGCGGCCGGGTCAGCTAGTATAGTATAAAATTGACGTGATGTCGATTATTGCTAAAAACAAACAAAGGTAAGGAAGATATACATAATTTGGGACCTTTGGCAAAGGAAAAATTGTGATTATCTATATATATAAAAGAAAGTCGTGTTAGTTACACCACTTATAACTCGAGAACCGCTGGACCGATTTCGATGAAACTTAAAATGAATATAGTTAGTAACTTGGTAAGGATATAGGCTATTTTTATCCTGGAATAGCGGGTGGCTGCTAACGCCATCTATAAATATTAATCCGTAACTTTGTTAATCTCTGTAATTATAACAATATGTTGAAAAGGTAGCTATACTTTTTGTAATAGCGATATTATTACTTTAATATTTTTTGTGAAGTTGTAACCGCCGAATGAAGTAGGCACGGGTCTGATAGTTTAAAATATATATTGAATTCTCTCTCTTAAATTCTCCTATTATCCCAGGACTTGGTAGATATTTCCTCAGATATCTAGTTATATTTACCTATATATTTGAAGGTGTGTCAAATTGTGGATTCAGTCTAACGTTGTGCTAAAATTTCCTAAAATACAACCTTATTTTGCTTCCACTTAGAGAAAATAAGTTAAAATTGACATTTCATTCCATTATTGAATTTATTTTCCTAGGATTTTCCGCAGTTTTAATCAACACATCATTAATGACTCAAAAACACTCAATCAGTAATCAGCCAGTCAGTCAATTTAGTAATTGTTATGTAAAAATGTTACATTCAGACTTTGGTGCAAATAATATAAGATCGTATTTTATGGAATTTTAGTTAGACCGACGAAACTTTAGAATATGCACTATTAAAATTATAATGAATTCAAATTAATTATTAAGATTAAGTCTTCTTAAACTTGATTGCTTACGTCCATTGACGTTAACACAGGCAAAAAAGCACTTATAGAAGATAAAAAACATTTTGGAGAATGACCTTCTAATATTAACGAACCTGACTATGTACGAACTATGAAGTTTAGTTGTAAATAAAACTAATTTGTTTGCACTTTTTGCTTAAAATGCAATGAACATAATATTACCAGATGTTAATTATTATTATTGGTTTTTATACATTTTTGTCATCATTATGTATTTCGCTTAGTGTAGGTATTGGTTATTTATGTAAATATTTTATGTATATAACCAAAGTCAATTTAACCGGATATTAAAACTCGTTCGGTTCTTCCTTACTTACCTACCGACAGTAAGAATTATTATCTGTTAAATTTAAGTACAGATGAGTTGGTTTACCATACAACTTGAATAATGGGTCTATAGTTTCTATTTACAAAATAAAAAATGGGTATGAACAATGGAGAAGACATACTTTTTTTTTTTAATACCAAAGTAATCTAAAAACAAGTATGCGAATAACTGTGTTATTACTTTTTCTACCCTTAAAAATGCCTGAGAATATTACGATCAAAGTGTGAATTTTCGTACGATTCACATGAAATAAAAACTATTATAACAGACGTGGTCTATGCTTTGATGTTAGGTATATTTTAATATAACATTTAGAACCTTTTGTATTCTCCATTCACAACATAAACTAGATATTAGCAAACTCGGTTTTAAAATTCTAAAAAACTCTATACTTACTAGCATAACGTGAGCATAAGTGAGTTTTTTGGTTCTTCCGAAGAAACGGACAAACTATGGCAAACAAAATTGATCATTAAGGCAGCGCTTTACAATAAACTACCCTCAACTATAAAACATATAAATTCAAACATTTAGATCTAAACTAACGCACTGTGAGTGTTCAAAATTAAAATTATATGCTGGTAAATTTAAATGTAGTATGCACATACCTACTTAAAATGTACCTAAATGTAATCCTACCTCCATAATAATTATTAACAGTCATCCTATTGTTAATCTAAATCTACTTAATGGGACGGCACGACGACCTGTACCTTTACTGTTTAGTATTTAAGTGAACTGTACTGTACTGTAACAATGTACACATATAATTCAATTGTTTACTCTTGTGCTAAGACATGATTTATTGATTAAAATTCCGCTAAGATTACCTAATAATACGTTAAAAAACGCAAGAAAAACGAATGGAGGCACACTCCCTTTTTATTATCGCGATAGATGTCACATCATCGACAATACCTTACTTTGACATATTTAGCTGTCCAAATTACATGTGTTTTAGATTTATTTCCAAATTGATAATAAAATACTGCAGTGTTCCGCTCCAGACTGTTAAAACAGCTCACATATATTGTAAAAATGATCGAAACGAAATCTTCCATCTCATCTATGAAAAAACAACAGTTTTCAAAAAATATACATAAACACGCTCTGGAAGAGACACTAACCTCATATGTTATATAATTTACCTATTAATTAAATCGTTTTTTTCCTGTCTTAAAGCGTCCCAGCTTTAAGTTGGGCTACCGTAAAGAGCGAGTACATTTTTTACAGCAAACACTACAAATTGCATCTATCAAGTTCAAAGCTAAAAACTTAGGCGTGTACCACCCTATTAATTTGTTAGAGTTATGATTATTCATGATATGTCGAACCAATAATCAAGTCTGCAGTTATTAATCTTTATTTCAATAGTTGATCTTTAAAGTGTCGCTGTCAAGGTAAGGCAACTGGATAGCATACTAAGTAATGAACAAACTAATATGAAATACATTATCATAATACTAATGATAATGTATTTGCTATATATATAGCTATGTAGCTATATAGCTATGTATTTATCTACAATCAACATTATAGAAATAATTACAGATATGTACAAAATAATATACAATAATATAAAATACACGTGAAACAGTTGAGCTATCTAAGGACCGTTTAAAACGATCTATAGATAGTTCAACTGATCCAGATCACTGCCAGAGGGCAGCGTTCCCAAGATACTGGCGGCATTACCACGTTGTATGGCAATGCAAATACGCTGAGCTAGATAGGAGCCAGCTCTTGGGTCATGCAACGTGTCTACCAGACGTCGTGAAATAATTTTGAAAACGCGGTGGGCTCCTGTTCCCCACGGGCCCAGGGTCCAACTACAAAACGCTCAAATATGTAGGCCTTATCCAAACCAGCATATTTGCAGTTTTTGAGGTCCTCAGCCCATGCAGCCGCCGCACCAGCCCTAACGGAAGTCCCCGACAGATGGGATGCGGCCAGGGTGTCTACGCAAGTAGCATCCACACTAATGGCCTGCCCATCTCCCAAGGGATAAGAGTCATACCATCAGGCCTCTTACCATCATCACGTATCAGACCGTTGGGTTCGAGAACAGCTGGTGCGTTGACGCTGGTGAGTGCCCGACGAATGATATCGTTAGGACTGGCGTGGCGGGCAATCCTACCGACGGCCCTATGACACGATAATCCATGGAGACCAAGCTGGTCGACCGCTGTACCACACTGGCACTGATGAGGGGCGCAGCATCGCGCACCCAACCGCAGACAAATTGCAATTCGAAATGTTGTGGGATCTAATAATGTTCCAATGTTAGATGATGGTAGTGCTTGTAACCAATGTCCTGACTCCCATTTCGAAACGGCTAGGAGAAGGGCGCGATCTACGGAGCTTGAGCATGTTTCTAACAGATGATTCCATGTAAGCTCACATAGAGGCCTGTTCCATTGCCGTTGGGCCGAAAGGTTCTTGGGGGGAGCAGAATTAGGCCAAGCACTATTCCAAGCGTTTCTTGCTTCGTCTAGATATGAAATTTTATGAGTGATACCAGAACTAGCCGGAAAAGACGGAATCAGAATTTTTTTACCAAATTACTAGTACCTACTGTAGACAGAAGACAAGAACGCCGGTAGGGCAACACTTGAACTTTTGAGAATACCTAAGCCTCATACCTTATACTTAGGCCAAAGAGAACGTAATTATGCAGGGTTTACTAAGATCTTAAGGAAAGTGGGTAGGTACCTAATAAGCTTAGGTACCTATGTACGTAAAAGACACCTATGGCCTTTCTAGCGAGAAAATATTGAAGATCAAGTCGCAAGTTCAATTCGTCAACAGAATAACATTGTTTGTATTAGGTAGGTACTAAGTTTTTGTTGAATTAAGTTAAGGTAGTTAAGCAAAAACAAGCAAAAACAATCAATTAGGTAGATACTGTAATAATACCTAAATTATGTATCGATTTAGTTTATTCATAGGTTCCAAACAATCTTACAGGTTGATTGTGCTTCGTCACTGTGTCGGATTTGATGGATTTTTCCGTTTGAATGATGTATGTTCGCTATACCAGTACTCTCAAACGGTGTAGAAAAACATTGTGAGGAAACCGGCATGTCGTAGATCCTAAAAAGTTCCAAGACATGTGCCAAGTGCACGAAAGGAGCCTCTGAGGCGCACTTTAATCTTTTCACCACACTGGTTTGTAATAACTAGCGACACGATAAGAAGAAGAGACTGTCGAATTTGATTATAAAACAAAATTTCGAAGGGGAAATTTTGATGAATAACTTACTTAAATTTACAGTAAAGGTTCCCTGCCGGTCCATCTGGCAAGTCTTTGGCTTCGATTAGAACTATGTTCACAATCGATTTCCACGACTTCTTCAGAATGTCGAATTTCCGATTTTTCCAAACATACTGCAAAAAAAACACATAAGTCACTAAAATTATAAAGTTTCCCCAACTTACGGGAGACTTGTTCCTTATGGTTATGATCAAGAGAATCGAATGAGATGATAAAATAATTGCAATTTGTTTGACTTCTGTATCTAATTCAACCTCGGTTGACCACTTGTAGATTTTTGTTACATATCAATAACCGAATGGCGTGATAAATATGTTTTGTGAATATAGTATTTTTTCTCGCTGACTGTATTTTTACACGCTTTTTATTAGCTTCACTTGTATGTTTGTAATCGACTCCTTTGGAGTTGATTTTGACCCACTTTAAACGGTCAGATTTCATTCAAACTTAGTAGATTTATCGAGAACCGATGACAATACACTAATTTGATAAGATTATTATTTACCACTAAGTATTCAATTTGCAAAATAAGATTTGTTAATTTATTTAACATTCATCTATAATCGATAAGGCAGTAATTGATGTTAGTTTTAAATTCCAATCATTATTTTTAACCGATTTATCTAATATTTAACAAATTTACGAATACCAAAGGAAAATTTTAATATAAAAAATAAGCAAGAATTTAAAAATATAATTAATTAATATTAGTGTAATTTTTTGTTTTCAGTTTGGTTTTATATAAAAAGCGTGCTTTTTAGTTTTTTAAAAATTCTTTATTTTTCACAATTTGTAAATGCATCAGAATTGTTCAAAAGTAAGCCTCCAATACCTAACCATTTTTTGTAGTAACAGATTTTAATACTTTAATTGCTGTTCTACTATGGAACAGACGTCTCAAGTGCCTCCCCGGCATGTAGAGTAGGGTTCATTTTTAAGGCTTAGAAGTTCACAAGGAATTTATTAAATGTATCGCTATGTCATTCTGTCTGTATATCTGTCTCTTCACCCTTAATCAGAACTGTTTCCCAAAGACTTAATTTTTTCGTGATGAAACATCACAATTACAGTAATACTCATAGCGACTCCTACGATATAAGATATAAAGATATAAAATAAAAACATTGAAAAAATGATTTTAGGGTTGCCTAAAAATCCATACGTGAAAAGTGAGTAGGTAACTGTGTAGAAACTACATTTAATCTTTCGATACATATATTCTTTTGATAAATATTATGTTTTGAATTATGTAGTCATTTTTGATAAGGGGTCTCCCTTTGACTAAACCGCTGTTTGGGGCTACCTGAAATGTTTTCAAAATAGTATATATCAATGATGAAATTAAAATGAAAATAGCAAGGCTTTACTAGATTATGAAAAACAGCCTAAATTGTAATTCTTAAAGAAGATCGTGAAAGCCTCGACCCATACTTATTTATTTTATTGTTAACCTTACTGACTTCGGAACCCTACACTGTGCGTGGTCCAGAACGGCCTTGGCCAGGTCCTAAATACATCAGACAAATAACTTAACAAAACAAAATAATTTAGAAAGTCTGCTTTCATTAGCTTCCATTATTTTTAAGACTTGGTAATACGCTACCGTAGCTGTTACTAGTGAAGCTTTTTGTAGCTGTCATAGTTTTCCTTATAAATTTGATCATAATATTTAGCCTACTATTTTTAAAGATTTTGGGTATTTCCAAATAGCAGTTCAGTCAGTAGGAGGTGAGGGGATACTGGACTTGATAAAAATGACCACATCATTGCATAGTGACATAGTGAAAAGACTCAAACGAACCAAGCCTACATTTGAGTAAATGTAGTGTAACAGTGATAGAAAGTGGAAATTACTATAAAATATATTCCTCCCCTAGTCCTCCCCTTAACAGTAAGAAAAGTGCTATTGGACATATTCTTAGACATAGTTTACGTTATAAAAATAATTCACAGTTAAATTACTCATTGGCCTACTTGGCTATATTGTAATAGTATAATTTAAAAAAAATGTACACCAATTAATAAAAAAATAGTCTAAGCATATTATTTATCAAACGAATCTTTGTCGTTAAACTGTTTAGAAGAAAAATAAAAAAAATCAACCCACCCTGCAACACATTTATGTTTAATGTTTAAAAAAAACATTATTTTGTTTTGTTTTGTCATCACTACGTATTACCGTAACAAATGTCACATTATAACAAACAGTCTCTGATTACAGTTATAAAGAACTCTGATTAGGGGCGGATAGACAGACAGATAGACATTAACTTCAAGGGCTTTGTTGGACTTCGCAAAACTAAAATAACGGCACATAGTTTCGATTGCCCTTAAAACACACAAAATAAAAAACGAAATAACAGGAAATTTAAGGGTTACAATATAATAATAAGTGATTTTCTTTCGAAATTAGAGGTTCAGGTTTGGTTCTTAGGAAAAGGACGACTTTGAAATAAGATGAACCGGGAATCTAGACAAGAAGATCCATTTTTTAAACCATCTTTCCGGTGGCGTGCACGCCATCTCGCCGTAATGTGAATTTTAATCCATTCATGGTGAGAATGCCGACGGATCGTCTCTCAACGTTCGTGAACAGCGGCTTCAGGCCGAAAGGTGTCGTGTTCAGTAAATTCAGTGGATTTCTAACATAAGCCACCATGAAAGATCAACATTTTTTTTATCCCGGAGTTTATTTGTAATTGGTAATGGCATTAGCTTGTGATGTCATGTGACTCATGTAAGGTTGCTATACACCATTCACGCTGACACAAAGGCGTTAAATCTACGCATAAAGTGTTTGTCTTCACGCAGTAATAGATTTTTGAAAAAAGGATATCAGCTAAGAAATTTATATTTTGAAAAATATATATAAATCCATTTTCCCAAAATAGTAAATTCAAATATAAGATTTAGCATAAACTCAAAATAAAGGCTTTTCAACAAATGCTCTATGAATTAAATTAAATGAATCGAATGCCTTTAGTGCTAAAAACCGGTACCGTAACCTTGTAAAACAAATGTAAAATTTTAAACACTTTAAACACTTTCCCAGAAGTCCCATAAAATACCTACCTTTTGAACTTTTTTTCCATGCTCTCTCAGCAAGGTCAGGCCACTGCCGATCCGGTCCATGAACTCTGTGGAGACCGCTAGCGCGGTAGGCGCCAATGGGTCCATCACCAGCCCGTCCGGAATCGCGAATGACCTGATGGCACAGCAAAACACTCACTTCACTAAGAGATCGGAAAAAATCGAAAACCTGTTCGAGTGGGGATGCCAAATTTAAACTTAAAGCTCACGGAAAACACATTTTTACAATAATTTTACCGCGAAAACTAAATAGGTACTAAAATTTGATCCGGAAAATGCAAGGGTTTATTTATATTCACTAATGCATTTGATCAAAAGATAATAATTGATCTCATTATTAAATAAATTAATAACCCTGTATGCGACGTCTGTTGGGTAGGATGCGTGTTTCAAGCGCGACGCATGGCGAGGTACTCGGACTCCGATCAAAGCTATTTTTTCCGATGGCTCTACCAGTTTTCGCAGTTTCAAATCAAAACCACAGAATAAGTAATTGGTATCATAATAGCTAAATATATCTTTATGTAGGTATCTCTATTTATGTACAATAATTCCTTTTTTTTTGACATTGACTTTGTATTCTATATTTTTAAGACAGACATGTAAATGTGTGAATAAAATAGTTATATAGGCTTATTTAAAATGACTTAATTAAATAAAAAAACAAATAATAAATTAAATTTTGAAACCCTTTTTTTACATCACTTGGCAATTTGTTGTAATTTTTGATAGCCATTGTATAAGTTGTGACTATACAATTAAGTTTTATGTTAATTTCAAATTTTAATTTTGCATCTAGGGTTTCGATCTTAACGTTTTTTTATGTATCCAGCAATCTTTTCCAATCAATTTCAATTTCAAAACGTTGAACTTTTCATTTTGGTAAACACGGGTTTTAATACGTATCATTTCGTATTTACCACGAATTATTTTCCATAATGTTTGTGAGCGAACCCAAAAACTATATTTTGGATCGGGGCGTCTCACTACTGTAACTTCCGAGTATAAAGGTCACTCAAAACGACATCTGTAGCGCAGTGGGCGAAGGCCCGCTTTTAGACGCTTGTGAGTTCGACTTACGTTGCGGGACAAATGTTTGTATGATCTGCAAATATTTGTCTTTGTTCCGAGTGTTTTTCGTATAATAAGTACGTATTTACAAAAAATATACACATAAGTAGCATTTTAGTTATGTGGTTTCCATAATACAAGCTCTGAAGGCTTTGGGGCTGGATGATGCTGTGTGAAATATAAAAAAAACATGGGTTTTTTCAAATTAGGTAATCTATAGAATACCCAACCTAAGTGAAACAAAGTAACGAGGGTTCAAAGTCGCATGACTTCTAGATATCGCAAGGTGGTGATAAGTTAGGTGGTAATGTAAACATTAATGTAAACAGTAGGTACATCGTTAAACAGATCATAAGATTTTTAGGAACACAAATATGAGTCAGAAAAAAACTGTTGGCAGTGAGCGGATAGGAGTTTTTTTTATAGTTTCTCGATAGAGGTGAACACTTCGATCGTGGTGCCCACCTCGATTAAAAAACTGTTATTATAACTAGTAATAAGACCACAATATACATAAATAAGGCGACATAATAAGACAATATACACACAGAGACGCGCGCGGTGTATCTAGAACTAAAATTAACTAGTACCTAGATAAGTAGTAGGTAATTAATTACTTCCTACCTAATTAATATCAAATTGAACTAGCATTTTCTGTTTTTCTACCCACTCTTAGCTTAGGTATCTAACAACAGGTACTTATCTACTTATGTTAATTATTTTATTGTGGTTTATTTTGGCACAATTCTTGTGCGAGTGAAAAGACATCATTAAAACCGCCATCTAAGATTCGTTATTAGAAATAGGTGTACCTAGTAGTACTAAATTTTAGTGTACTTAAAGTTTTGAGGACAAAATCATCCTATACTGATTAGAAAGTGCGTGCTCTCACATCTTCTAATGGGTAAGGGAGGACGGCGCGCGACGCGATAAGCGCTAGTCAAGACTTCTATACGGAAAATCTATTTCGATATATCGGAACAACATCGCCGTTGAAATGTTCTTTGAATTCGAAGAATCACTAGTTGTTTTATCGGCAAATTTAAATTATCGTCATCGTCATCATCATAGTCTTATCTATTTTACCTATAAATGAGCTTAACCTGACTGACTGATTCATCATCGTCGAGCCAAAACCGCTTAAGCTGAAATTTGGAAGGTAGCATCCCTTTATAGCAAAACCACCCACTAAGGCGGGATTTTATGAAATTTAACCCCTAAGATGGTGAAAAGGGGTGAAAACTAATGTATGAAACTTTTAACACGTGGTGCAATTTGCTTGAAACTTGATTTGAATAATTAAGAAGCAAAATAAATGGACACGTGTTTCAGGATTTTTCAAAATAACCCTCATAAAAGAGTAAATGGGGTGTGAATGTTTGTATGGAAACTTTTTAATAGTTGTTGGGTGTGATTGTATCATATAGAAGCCAAGTCAAGTCAAGTGTTTAATGTGATATATACTTGAAACGCGCGGACGAAGTCGGGTACGGGACAGCTAGTAAATAGATAAAAATTTAGTGGTTACCTTTTTCGCGCTATTCTGTGGAACAGGCGCACGCACTAGCGCATACAAACTGCGTTGTAAATTACATACTTTAGAATATCGCGACAAGTGCGTGCTGAGCCTTAGCGTAGTTTTTATACGATTATTGTCCCGACAAATCGTTTTGCCGAGTAGACTCAGGGCGTCTACTCTGCGTACCGATTTTGATATATCGAAACGATAAAGACGTTTAAATGTACGTCCAGTTCAGTCGAATTGACATTAGTTTCTTTGTCAAACTCCAAGTATCGTATCGTCTGTTGTGGTGGATTACGACATCGATTGTCTACACTAATGTCGGTCGTTCCATCGTTCAACACGAGCTGAAAACTATGCAGCTAAGAGTAGGATTTTGCACGTTATTGATCCGATATATCATTTATTCATTTCAAGAGTAGGCCCTCAGGGCGCGCGGGCTTTGTCGGCGGTAGAGGCGCGGCGACAGAGGGGTGGTGTGGCAGATCATAGATGCGGTCATTTTATTCTCTTCTTGTTGGTTTTATCAGTATACCTTAGTATAAGCTTCCTACCTGACGATTATGGCAATAGAATAATTAACATAATAAACTAGACCGGTCTTTGTTGATTGAATTTTTTGTAGTTTGTCAGGTACTTATGACTCTAAATATACATTCGCGCTGTGTTAGGTATAAATAATTCTGAATTACGGGTAGGTATTGGTATCACTGACCCATAAATAGCTGTTTTAAAGTGTTAATACCTATCTACCATACCACCCACTGCATTATCATAATAACCTTTAAACTACTTATTAAATAAGATATGAACGCGCTACTTTGTCTTCTGGAGGTTGGATTAATAAGTACCTAGTAAATTTATTTTAAATTAGCGGCTCGTCCCGGTTTCGCACGGGTGGACATCATTTTTTTAAACATTTTAAAATAAACGTAATGTAAATAATAATAATAATGTCGGAATTTTCACACAGCGTCATCTGGCCCCAAAGTAAGCAGAGCTTGTGTTATGGGTACCACATGACTGATCTACTACGTATATACTTTTTTTTTGTATATACACACATATTATACAAAGAATCACGAAGTCCCGAGATAAACACTTGCAAGATCATACAAGCATTTGTTACACGACTATAATCGAACCCGTCACAGAGGTCACAGAGGTCGTCAAATGTATCTTGTGCACGGCTGATTTTCCGACTAAAAAAATATTATTTATAAAAAGAATTTTTGAAATCGGACCAGTAGTTTTTGAGTTTATTCATTACAAACATACTAAAATACAAATCTTTCCTCTTTATAATATAATATATAATTTAGTATAGATGAATTATCAATCAATGAAATATCAATAATATTATAAAGAGAAACGATTAAATTTTCGTGTTTATTTATAATGAATTAACTCAAAAATCACTCAACTGATTCTATAAATTATATATTTTTTTAATTTTTATAATTTATCAGTGAGTAATAATGTTTCTGAGAGCGGGTGGATCACCGGTACTTAATGTCGGGTACTTAACTTAAGCCGGGTTCCGAAAAGGCTTTAACACCATAGACCACATCCATACGCTCCGGCAGGGTACACAGAAGACCGAAGAGTATAACCAGCTACTTTGTTTAGCGTTTGTGGACTATGAGAAAGCCTTAGATTCTGTCGAAACCTGGGCAGAGATACGGTCACTACAGCGGTGCCAAATCGACTATCGGTATATCGAAGTGTTGAAATGTCTGTACAGTAACGCCACCATGTCTATTCGACCATATCCAGGACCAGAGCACGAATCCAATCCCATTTCATAAAGGGGTGAGACAGGGAGATGTTATTTCTCCGAAACTGTTCACCTCTGCATTGGAGGATGTTTTCAAGCTCTTGTACTGGCATAGACATGGTATCAACGTCAATGGCGAACGCCTCACTCATCTTCGATTTGCCGACGATATAGTCCTCATGGCAGAATCGCTGGAAGACCTAGGCACAATGCTCAGCGACCTGCACCCGTACCGGTACATGTTGGGAGCGATATAATCCAAGTTGTAGACCATTATGTCTATTTGGGTCAGACGATTCAACTAGGCAAGTCCAACTTCGACAAAGAGGTCAGCCGACGAATCCAACTCGGATGGGCAGCGTTCGGGAAATTAAGGCACATCTTTTCGTCAGAGATACCGCACAGCCTCAAGACGAAATTCTACAATCAGTGCGTGTTGCCAGTGATGACATATGGAACTGAGACTTGGTCGCTGACTATTGGCCTCATACACAAGCTCAGAGAAGCGCAACATGCAATGGAGAGAGCTATGTTGGGTGTTTCACTACGTGATAAAATCCGCAACGAGGAAATCCGTAGAAGAACCAAAGTCGCCGACGTAGCGCTCAAAATTTGCAAGTTGAAGTGGCAATAGGCAGGCCATATAGCTCGCAGAACTGATAACCGTTGGGGAGTAAAAGTTCTCGAATGGCGACCAAGGACAGGAAAACGAAGCGTAGGACGACCCCACACCCGATGGACTGACGACATTGTAAAGATCGCAGGAAGTCGGTGGATGGAGAGGGCTCAAAATCGTTCTTCCTGGAAATCTATTGAGGAGGCCTGTGTCCAGCAGTGGACTTCATAAAGGCTGATATGGTGATGATGATCAGTGAGTAACAATGGCGGTGTTTATTTAAAAAATTTAGAGCTATCGGTTAATTGCATTTAGTCAGTCTTGAATTCAAAATTTCATAAAAAAATTGACAGTACGAGCGCCTTAGACAAGGTGGCGGCAAAAATACTGCATTGTACAAAATATGTAATAACTCTTCAAAGAAAGCCATATTTTATCATTCTGTAAACAACAATGTACCAATTGATATATTACCTATCTATCAGGCATCAACATAAAGTGTTTGGTCAAATACTATATTCGTATTACAAGTTTAGAAATAAATCACTTCGAAATCAGTAACATGGTAACGAACTTTTTCGGACCTTATCTAGAAGTAACTACTATGTATTGCATCCGTGCGAAGAATACATTTAATTTATATTCTTTTATCTACCTTAAGGTAGATAAAGGTAACTTTTGATTTTATTTGTGTACAAAAATTACCTATGGACTCGTAGCTTCCGTGATCGAGAAGCGGAGCCAAGGTTACAAGTACTTAATTTGCATAGAAAAAGCAATATCCTCAAAACTTGCTACGCAGTTATTAGTTTTTTATATACTTGTTAAGTACTTTATATAATAAATATCCCGGACATTTCACACAGCATCATCTGACCCCAAAGAAAGCAGAGCTTGTGTTATGGGTACCACGTGACTGAAACAGGGTTTTTGTTGTTTTTGTACATATTATACATAGAATCACCCAGACAAATAATTACAGATCATACAAACATTTGTCCCGCGGCGGAAATCGAACATTCTGCGTCTCAAGCGGACCTTAGCTCACTGCGCCACAGAGGTCGTCAAATATGATATATGATATTAGAATGATCTATACATATAAAATGCTTTGTCCTGAATGACTGATTGACGGATCAACGCTCAGCCTAAACCGCTGATCGTAGAAACCTGAAACTTGGAGGGTGTGTTCTACATCTGAAATCACAGATGTAATATTCGCCTTCAGGACCTGCATAGTCGGTGCGAGCCCATATACTGCAGTTCAGGCACTGAATAATTCGCGTAATAAAATATGCTGGGCGTGTCTGAGGGATACCTCAGACCTGATACCTGATGAAAATGTCTTCATTATCAGAGTAATTAGAATCTAGATATACTTCACTTTCGGAGCTAGGTACTACTGGATGAAACATCTCTTCCGGTTTATTTTGTAGTGTAATTTTTTCGAGAAAATGTCATCATGGGTGGCACAAAAAACATAAGTTGTTTTTTTACATACAAGAGTACACAAACCCTTTTTGAAAATGCTTTTACTGTCTTTTTATAGCCCATGATCTTAGATCTCACGGCTTCAACAGCTTTTTTCATTTGTTCAGGATCCCAAGTTTTCCTTTTCTACGCAGGTGGAGACAATAATCTTTGCCGGGTCTTTTAAAGCGATTAAAAATAATATTTTAGTTAAGAAATATTACTCATACATGTTATATGGCCCCCGGGGCCATAATTAAGGCACTGAGAGGGGGCTTAATTACAAATACTACACATTCTAAAAAAAACCCAAGTAAATAGTAAAATACAAATCAGTTTTATCAGTTTACCTTTAAAATCCTGTGGGAAAATGTATATCAAACACACCGTGTAAATCACCAAAGCTAAAAGTACATATATACATATAAAAAAAAATATCGGGTTGCACTCCGGGAGTGCCGACAGAAGTGAAAACTTATTTTGTCGCGTTAGAGTTTAGTAATAAATCACTTCAAAATCAGTATTTATGGCGACTGCCAATCAAATACTGAACGAACACAGATGATGCAATATTTTTTGTTCAGAATGTAGATAATATATCAAAGAACCTAACTCAGTAAACTTCTACATACAAAAGTATTTTTGTAAACATGTGAATTAAGGTTTATTAAAAGATTGGGCCGCCCCCAGGTGTATTAATTAATAATTAAATATGACAGCTGTTACCGCAAAGTTTCGCGAGACGTTTTTCTATACATGAAATAAATATCAAGGGGGGTCAATATTTCGGCAGGGGCCACGTTACCTTCTCTAAACTTATTTGAAAGAAAATAAAGAAGCATGTCAAATACATACCTACTTCTTTATTTCCTATAATTGTTCCTCTTGAAAGAGGTGAAACCTTTTTACATCCCTTTCAAGGTTTAAATTTTAAAAATAACGCAAATGACGCAAAGGCGGTTTCGGGATATGAGCACTCTACCAGTGAGTGGAATTGACTGCTGGTGTCTGTTTTTCTCGATCATTATAATTTTGACGACTAGGTCATAACTAACTACTTGTGCATAATATAACAACAGGACAACGGGGTATCAAAGCCTATAGGGGAAACACTTACTTTCAGACACGGGATAAGCACTTTTACTAAGGAATGGAATTTTTTTTTGGTAGTCCTACGTTTAACAACGATCTCGCCTGGTGGTATGCGACGATGCGGCTGACGGTGCGTCACGAAGGTGACACCTACTATTTAATCTTTGAACTTGTTGGTGGTGTCTGTTTTTACCGATCTATATAATTTTAAAGTCTGGAACATTATGAACTACTTATGCATTTTAAGCAACGGGTCAACGGGACAATATTAAAGTGTTGTTATTTTATTATTTATTGTTTTGTTAATTTTTTACTTTTTTTTTGATCAGAATTAATATTAGTATTGCACAAACCTAGCCCCTGAGGTGCACTTTTATTATTTCATTACAATACTGGTTTGAAAGAACAAGTGACATGATAAGAAGTAGAGTAGTTGTCGCAGGCTGGTTAGAAGGCAGCCGGGTCAACTCTATTGTAAACTAAATAATTTGCTAAGGAATGGAATGGAACTCATTGCCTGCTCATTCAGATTTACGGGTCATCATAATCTTGGAGACTTGATCATTAATAAGTGTAGCAGTTTAGAGTCGGAACAGTGGGAAATCAAACCCTGTACAAAAATACATACATTTCAGACGCAGTCCAAGCACAAGGTGTACCACTAAGGAGTGGTGGAGTGGTCAATCACTTAGTACATATATTACATTTTATAGAGGTAAGCTTTGTAGGTTTGTTTTTTATTTTTTGAGTGTGAGATGCAGAGGGACTTGGAACTAGGTACTAAACCTATTTAAAAAAAAAAGCTGTAGCTAGATAATCCCGAGTGGTAGAGGTAGATGTGTTTCTGTGTAATATACATTTCTTTTTAAAACGCAGACGAATTTGCGAGCAGGACAGCTAGTAAGTAAATAAGTAAATAAATAATGCCGGACATTACACAGCATCATCGACGTAGACTAGACCCAAAGTAAGCAGAGCTTGTGTATGGGAACCAAACATACCTATACCTACTACTTATATACTTACTTATTTTTATTTTTGTAAATACAATATTACACAAAGAATAACACCCAGACGCGAGACAAACATTTGCATATTATACAAACATTTGTCGAATAGAACTTGCAACCTTCTGCAACCGTATCGTGTATCGTGTTATTCATAGGATTCGGGTAGGTCATTTTGTTCAGATGTAAATTAAAAGGAACAGGAATTAAAATATGAAGTACTATATTATGGTACTAAATATGGTACAATTTACAAAAATATCTAAATACTATATCTATATCTAAATACATACTTTATCGGTATGTAAAATATCTAAAACAAACTACAAAAATTACAATGATTGCAAGTTGCAGGTAGGTATAGATAAGACATGTATTGGACATGTCTTATCTATACCTACCTGCAACTTGCAATCATTGTAACTTTTGTAGTTTTTAATTTATAATTATAATGCAATAAAAGGTAGTTATTCTCCAGATACAGTCGTTTTTAGGGACCTCATAAGGAAATAAGGAACCTTTTTATGATCACTTGACGACCTCTATGGCTCAGAGGACCAAGGCCCGGCTGAGACGAGGTTGCGGGTTCGATTCCTGCTGCGTAGGTATATGAGTATTTGTCTATGTCTATTTGTTCTATGTATAGTAAAAACATATATTTATATAAGTAGTATATCAGTCATATCACTCATAACACAATATCTGCTTACTGAGGCCAGATGATGTTGTGTGAAGTGTCTGACATTATTTATTTATTTACTTCGTTATCCGACGGTCTGTCTGTCAGGAACGCGTGGAGATATCAAGTTGTAATAAATATAAAATACCGTGAGAATATTAAGGTTAGTCAACACATTAAAATAATAAATCAAAACTGAATGGCCTACCATTCAGTTTGTTACTATCGTTGAAGTAAAATTAAATTTTGTCTCACAATGTAAAATAAAATAATCCGGTGGTTATTATCACGACAAAAATGGTTTTTTACAAAAGTATTTTTTAAACGATTAAAATTCATAATGTGTCAATGTTAATTCATAGTTAATGGGTAGGTATTTATCACGTATTACCGTACCGTACCGTATTACGTGTATTTATTCTCGACGTTCTGGGTTATGTTGCAATAACTGTTGTCGCTTGCTGACTCACCCCCGTTTTTGCAACATAATAATGTATTACGCGATAAAACCCCATTTTCAACAAATACATTTTCTTTTGCATTCCCTATATTCCCTAAAAGTTATATTTGTCCGACTTATACGGAACCTTCAGTGCGCGATTCAAACTCGCACTGTTCGGTTTTATGTTGAGCGAGGGAAGCAATCGAAAATCTCAGTGGTAACTTGGGCGATTTGGCTTCCTCGAACGATGCGACACGATACGGACATCGCGAGATCTCAGTTCGGGCCGAACTTCAGCTAATTATAGTAGCAACTAAAGAAGAAGAAACTAAAGTTTACCCACTTTATCATCAGTATCCATAGCCTGACTTCACCCACTTCTAGATATAGGCCTCCCTAAGTTACTTTGATCACATCGTCTACCGATATTGCCAAAAGACGACCAACGTTCCTACAACCGTTTCTTGGCCATCATTCAGTGAATGGCATATTCCACCTGTCGTCACGACACCTCATCTAGTGTTCTGCCCAGCTCCATTTTAGTTCCATTTACCGGTTTCTTATGTCTTTGATTTTAGTGTGTCTTTGGATTTCAGTGTTTGTAACTACATATATCGATAAGTTTAATGCCGAGCACGGCTCGCTCCTTGGCTCTCTATGCAACTCGAATGCGGTACACAGCCTCATTTGTGAGCGTTTATGTCTCACCACCATAATTCATGGTGAGCAGAACACCTTGATTGTATAAGTCTTCAGACACATTAAAGTTTTATCCGGTCTTGAGATCTTCTGTTGATGTTCTTTACCGAAGGATAGAATATGTCCAGTAGGTATATAAACAATCAATTATACTAAATTAAACTAAATTCAATACTAAATTATTATATAATAAGATAATACTACTTACTATACTACTAGTAATATCTTATTATTATAATAATTTCATCGGACGTAGATAAGCGTACCTAAGTGTAGGTATTTACCTAATCGAAGAACGAGAATAATCATACTTAAGCATATTAAAACAGGATCTTCAGTGTCCAAACCTAAAAAAAAACATTTTTCTTTTGTTTAAAATCTCATGTATTCTAACAAAACCTTTTAACTTAAAAAAAGGTAAGTATACATGTAGTAGATATACCAGGTAGCACCATGTATTATATCTACTGGCACACGCACAATTATTTATTGTTCTTCGGATAAGCACTTGCTACGTATTTTACCTAGGTACGTCTAATGAAATTATAACAAGGTTACGATGTACCTTACCTGCCGGTATCTGCTGATTTTTGCTCTAAATGAAACAGGTACTTATTAACTTAACATATAGATGGGCATTATTATGTAAGTAGGATCAAAAGCAGATTTTGCAAATGAACCATAGTGTTGCTAAACTAATAATTGGATAGGCATCATAGGCATTGAAATAAATACTTGATGATCCCAAAATCATTATACCCAATCAGCTCTATCAATTAATGGTCTTCAAGGCATTGAAGACCATTATTTCGTAGATTTGATTTAAAAACACATTAAAAACATTTTGACTTACTCCTCATTTTGGAAACTACTACAACTTGACGATCGCCGTATTGTGGGACACTGGGTATGGTGATGCTCTTTTTTCAGATTATTACTTGAACTACTCCGTCTGATATCCTTGTTTCCGCTTTCGGTGCCTTGCGATTCAGCTCCATTGATATATTTTCCGGCTACGGATGTTTCATCACTCTTCGTACAAGTTACAACAATTTTTGGAGCTAGCGATAAGGCCACGTTCGGCTCAAACTCTGAACATCCGTTCTGGAAGGTCACTGTCGATATACTCCTATCACCTATCCCCTGAGACTCCGTGGACATTACACATTTTGCGATCGACATTATTTACTAAAGATGTTGGTGTTACGTGAATTGTCCACCAGGATTTATTTTGTTATTTTATTTAATATTTTAATTCACTGATTTTACTACTTTAGTGGGCTTTGTTTCACATATAATTGTAATGCAATAACAATAATGCACCTACTTAGTATACTAAACGTACACAAATAACCGCGAACAAATATAAATGTGTTGATGAATGATTCAGCCGGAATAGGGAAACCAGATATTTAATTGCTTAGTTAGTTATACTAAGTAGTTAGCCGTTAGCCGAATGACATCAAAGCAAAGACTAAAAATAAAATACCTAAATAAAAATGTTACTTACTTAATAAGATAGGTAGGTAGGTAATTTATCAGAGCACGATGAAGTTATCAGTTTGTCAGTTAAAAGGTTATGACATGACTGGATGATGTTGATAATTACAACATTTTGCATTTTAGTTTCCAAATTATTTTAACAAAGACCTCGCTAAGTACAAACGTAGGTTAGTACTTAACATAAATAAGTTTTACCTTAGCCGCAGACAAGTGAAGGCAGGGACAGAAATGCTTGATTATTCCACTAGGAACTAGAGTACGCCTTGTTGAGATGTATCTTCCAATATATTTCTTTACATGCTTTACTTAGAACTGTTCATCTATCGCGAGTCATCTCTGCCGAGCGAATAAGTATCGTTCGGTCCATCAATAGCTTTTTACCAAAACAACTTAGGCGATCGACCTACGACGTTTGACTGCCATTCTTATTGAAAATGTATCGTAGCAAGCGTGGGTCTGAGTATACGCATAAATTATCATTTAATGTAAGTTTGTGTTGTCATCAACGAAACGTGCTAAATACACAAATGTGTCACACAAGGACTTGCCTAGTCTCTGTGGAGTCGCATGGGTTATATGCGACCCGGGGCTCTCCCAAAATTTGCCAAATATTTACATGTCAATCAAATAACTTACAAAACTTAACGCATCAACCACCAAGGATAAGTACATGAACAATGTCGGCAAGCGAATTGCACCGCGAAAACGTTTATGTGCCTGCCTAAAAAGCTCTTCGAGCTAGGTAGAGGAGTTCTGAAAGGAAAGGAGCAGACCAACTAGATAATACAGAGAATTTCCGGCGGACATCTACGGCATTTCAGATACCTAGGTAAGAGTAGCATTATTGAAACGCCGCGCAAAGTACAAAGAACCTACCTACATACGTCGATAAGGCCGTTGGTCGTAAGTAGAGTAGGAGTAGTAACTTAGTTTTATATATAGGTACATTTGAGAGTAACAAAGAGCGTAGGTACAATGAAAAAACTAAACTAAAGCATTATGTAGGTAACTTAAGTATTTATATAACAAGAGTCGAGAGTTGAGGGTTGAACTAAAGATAGACGCGCGTAAATATATACCTACTTACCTATTTTTTATAGTTTTCATATATCAACAGCTTTTTACACCAAAACAACCAAATTTTTAATTTATTATGAAGCCACCAGCCTTGCGTTCTACCCACCTTATATTATACCTACCTATGTAGTAAGTTCGATATGAGACTCAGTTTCACAGGAAATGATTCATGCAATATAAATTATTAAATAAGATATCTTTATGTTGGATGAAGGAGGGTCAGTTAATTTTGGCTCGAATACGAACACGGAAACTGGTGTTATACAAATTATTATCTGCATACTAATAATCTCCATAGTTTGATGCGAAAAGACCTCAGATTAGAGCAAAGGGAGGCACCTCGGTAGTACTAGGACTAATACCTAAGATTTTATTTATTTATGTCGTTTGACATTTTAATTAGCAGTAGGTAGGTACATTGTAATGAACAGACGACTTCTTTTATCACGTGTGAAGATTAATGAGGTCTAATTGAATGTGATCCCGAGGGGCAATCAACACGTCATGCTTCATGCATGGTGACTGTCACTATTTTCTCTTTCAAACAATATACCTAACTAGTCTACAAATATTTTTGTACCTGTGATTACCTGTAATAAGGTACTTTAACTTACACATTAGTATAAATAGATAAATAAAATACAAATAGGTAGTACATCAAGTAAAATAATATGTACTTATGTAATTTTTACATTTATTTTCCATAAGTAGGTACCTATACTAATTAAACAATGTTTAATTATGTGATAAACAAAACAATCTCATACCTTAACTAAGTAATAATCTAAAAATGCAAAATGCGAATTAATCTGCCTAGGTTTAGAGTCAAATTGTTCTATTTTAGTCTTGCTATAAAAATAAAATATTACATACATAATCAAAGTTATTTTCTTATCTCAAGATTTTACTTTTATAATACTTTAAATCAGCAGCAGCCATTTCATTTCCATACAATCTATATAATTGAATGTTTTTATATAATCATTAACAATCATTCTCAATGCTTGTACTGCTGACACCATTTAAAGCTATTTAAAACAATAGAAGTGGATTTCCTGCTTGAACCTAAACACCTTGCCGTTTTGCCCTCAATGTGCATTGTAGGGTTCATTTTGAGTTTTATAAATACAATAGTATTTGTTTCAAATAGGAATTTATGCGGGTAGGTCGTCTTGAAATTTTACTTTCTTGATTTGTATAACTAATTGTAAGGGTTATAACGGCAAATTCTAATCACATTCATTATTGTTAAACTTAGGAGACAAAATATAGGTTAGTTATAATATCTTACACTATTCTTAAGTTTACTATAGTTACATTTAATTTATATTATTCAAATAATATAATTGGCCTCCAAGCAGTAAACCAGTAATGTGGCATTATTAGTTAAGTTTCAAGGGCACTGTAATAAATGAAATTACTGGGTCAAAAGAATTGTCTCTAGAGTCTGCCACACGTGTAAGATACCTCACATATTGCACCTGTAGGTTATGGTATTCAACTACCATCAGGTGGGCCTTATGCATATTCCAGCTTGGTTGTATAAAAAGGATCCTTATATAGTAAATACAATTTGATTAAAAATCAGTCAAAATCATGGTTGTGTATGAAAATTAATTAACTGTTATATCAGTCCAAAAAGTAAGCTTTATTTATGCTTCTACCTTATTTACTAAGATTACTTTTTCATTATCATATACCATCGATGATAATTACATACTACCATTGTACAATATTTGGAACATCAACTATGTACAATAATATTACAGTACAAAGTGTATTAATTATAAAACGTAGCAAAGAGATACCAAAGTGTAAAGATTTACTTAATCAAAATAGGTGCCATATGTTTACAAACTTTTATATAGAACTTTGTGAATAACTAAAGCAAACATGTGATTACTCTAAAATGGAGGTTAGTATAACAGTTCATATAAACATACAATTATTTTAATGTATGTAAGATTATCAGCTGCAAAAATCAACAATGTAGAAATACAATTAGAATTTCATATAACTTGTATGATAATAATATATTCCGAGGAATGTCTGAGGCACTGCTGGCATAACTTGGCAAACTTGAAGTATCTATATTAATGAAATTTTTAAAAGCAAAACTTGACTCTTAGTTAAATTTGTTAATTACATTCAAACTTGCCAAGTTTAGCAGTGAACAAGGAGGAAGGTAATAACTAATTTACTTTTTAGATATGTCTGTCCAAATGCAACTATCTACTAACACTTTCTTAGGAAAGTCAGTCTTTTAAATGTCTTTGCCAATGAACACAGTCAGACTTGGTTTAAATACTGTTTAACAGTGTCACATTTTAGTAGTTGCCTCCAATGAGCGCAGGAGGGGAGCGCGGGCCATATACTAGAAACGGTCCTTGGAAGCATGCAGGTCCGGGTTGGTGAGGTACTGCAGCTCTTGCAGTTCTTGAAACTTCTCATGATCTCTAATGTGCGCATAGTTAGCAGACAGGCACATCAAGTAGTGCACCAAGCTCAGTATCACCAGAACACAGGAAACCATCGCCAGTATAAACATAAACTCGGCTTTCTCTACATAATCCTTACAGAATAGCTTCAGTTTGTGAGCTTCACATATTCTCATGTCTTCTTGTTTAACACTCGATGGGAACATGAAATCAAACTGTGTGAAATCAATGCAAGTTGATAAGTCAATATTTTTTGGTTTCGAGCATAGTTTCCAGAAGATAGTGAACAAGAATGTCGTGATGACGAGGAAGCCAAGCAGCATAATCCATACAAAGGTCAGTATGTAGGTGATGATCATAAAAATCGCGCATGATATCCTACCACCGACTCTAGCTCTCCAGGCTCTATAAACTTTCTGTCGTGTGGCACCTGTTGCCAGGCAACCCAGACAAAGCAGCATGAATCCGAGAGCAGCCATACACGCACTCCCAACTGTAAATATCATCTGCAATGCTTCTATCCATATTAAACGGAAATGGAACACTTCATCAAACATACGTATGGAGAGAGTCGAGCCACGAAACATTGTTCCGCAGAACACACCCACGCCCAAACAGCACATTATTGTTGCAACGAGAGTGGCGTGAGGAACTCTCGTCAAACAAGCTTGGCAACCGTCACCCATTGTAATAAATGTGATTTCCTCACAAGATGCACGACGTTGTATTCTGTAATTACCTTTCACGATATTTTACTGATCGGATTATATAAACACACACATTTGTAAATAAAACTAATCAACAAGCTGACATGACATTATAGCATGAAAGATAAATTAAGCAGAAAGTCAGAAACATAGACTCATAGCATAGACTAAAGTAAAGATTCGTCATTGCATTGCATTACGCAGAACAGAAATCCCAGCCCAGTCTACCTATAGAGCTAGGCAAACTAAGGTCAGATTTGACTTTGACAGCAATGAAATAAATGACAGTGAATGTTTTATTGTCTTTTTTTTAACTCAACGGGATAAGTTTAGCTTTCTATTAATAACGGGTTTATTATCTGATAATTAACCACTAGAGCTGATTTCGATTCGATTTCGAAACTGGGATATACTAGGCCCGCTGAGCTTGGATTGAGACATTTAACATAGAGTGATCGAATATAAATAGTTTTGAAGTTTTACGTGCCAAAAAACCACATCTGAAAAGTCAGTGTCAACTCTCAAGAGTCAATTAAAATCAGTGATGCCAACTTTTGCACATTATTGCTATATCTCGTAAATTTTGTAAGTATGAACGATCTGTTACCGTTGATTTATTATCACGATTATTGTTGTTTTGAAAGTAACTATTACAGTTTACAGCAAGCATTCAATTAATAAAAAGGGCGTCAACAATGTTCGTTGACGTACATAATAAATGCTTTCGCATGGAACAGACAAACAAAGATACCGTTTAATCCGTTTAAAGATGTTTTTTAACAATACTATTAAAATTGAAAACAGTGTTGATCTGGAAAACCGTCCTGTTTTATTCAACCAACCGTCAGAAATTACAAGGCGGTACTGTCAACACTGCTGCTATCTGCTATGCCATGCCTGCCTGCCAACAACATGCCAACGTAAACATTCGTAGCGTAAAGTTTATAAAAAAATTGTAAATTTAAGATAATGTACAGTGAAATCTTGGCTATTTTCTATATAGACGTCTAAAATAACAAATACTTTAACAATGGAAGCTTTATACCGTCAAACAAATCAGTTAATTCAAGAAACTTCAGATCTTTTCCTAAAGTTGGAAAGAGATCCAAGTAATCATGAAGCTGTAGAATCTTCCATTCAGTCACAAATTAATGCAATTAATGTGTAAGTAAACCTAAATTGGGTTGGCTATCTAATAAATTGTTCAAAGACATGGGTATACCTAACCTACATACATTGTAATTACCTACTTGAGCATATAATTATGAAATCGGCAGCTACTATGTGTACGAGGCGAGGCCTGTTATCATCGCATAGGTCAAAGCCCAAAGGCTGATGGCTACCATCACAAGCTCAGGTCACATAGCCAATTAACCCATACAACAGCTTACAACAACTTACTATTTGTAGTGAATAAATACAAGTTACAAAACTATTCTAATTTATACTAATTTTGCTTTTATAATTCTAGAAATTGTGAAAAGTTGGATATTTTGTTATTTAAAACACCAATCAACCAAAGAACAATGGCAAAAATGAGAGTAGACCAACTAAAATATGATAGCAAGCATATTCAGGTAAATAATTATTTAGGTCAATCTTATTCAGATAAGTAATTCCTTTTTTAACTGTTAAGAAAGTCTACATTTGTGCTAAGGTGAACCAGGGTAAGACTGTATCTACGTTAACATTGGATACTTGGAATAACTGTCTAATCTAGGTTTGTTTTAAATTGTTGCCAACTTAGTCTGCATAGCAATTTAGGTGTACCTATCCAATCCTAATATTTTGGTTCTCATTTGTCATGTAAACAGTATAGGGATAAACTGATATATTTATATTTACAGAGCTTATGTTTAGAGTTACATAAATGGTTTTAGTCCAAAAATGTAGTCCAATCTTACCCCGTCCTAGTCTGAATTTTCTCTTGACTTTCAAAACTTCTCATCACAATAAACACCTTCAACTTTGACACCGTTGCTCTCAGAAAATCATCAGAAACACTGATATATAAACCTATCTATTGAGAGAAACAACAAAAATCTTGCACTGTATACCATTTTTAAAGCAGAGACAAAAAAATGTATAATATTCCTGTGGTTTACTAAAAAACCAAATGGTCTTACCCTGGTTTACCTTAATTATAGAGAAACAACAGGTTTCACAGCTAAAACATATTTTTTCCCCTTATTCACAAAAGTTTTCCAATTCCAGTGAATAGGTTTTTTGATGGGGAATATTTGAATTTACTGTCTGTCTTCTTTTATCTCTTATTTAAGAAATGTTCTCCTTGTTATTGATATTGTGTTCAATTGATTATGTTTTTCAGGCATCTTTGTCAAATACCCAGAGCAAAAGACTAAGAAGAGAGCAAGAGAAGGCAGACCGCGAGCAGTTGCTGACTCGGCGCTTCGGGAATGATCACACAGCAATCAATGTAGATTACTTGGGACAAGAGCAGTCTTCATTGCAGAACTCGCACAGAAATGTTGATGAAATGATACATACAGGTACTTGCACAAATATGTTAAAATATTTTACAAAACTTGACTAAAACCAGTAGTAGAAAATTTGTAAGAACTAGATATAGTTGGTAGTAGCTATGCCTTCTGCGCTGTAGGTAATGGGTTTGATTCCATTCAGGTCAAACATTTGTGTGATGAATATAGATGTTTTATTCTGTGCCTGGGTGTTATAAAGTATCTTAAGTATGTATTTAAAATTATTTAAGTACTCTTATCAGTCATCTGGTTCCCATAATACATGTTATGCATAGTTTGGGGCTAAATGGTGTTGTGTCCGCCAATATGAATGTAATATGAATTTAATAATTTAATATAAAATTTTTTAGATTTTAAAATTGCCCTCTAGAACTAAAAGTAAATTTTTTTAGACCTACCAGCATTCCTTAGAAGCATTGATTTTTTTTGTTATTGCGAGATTAGAGCTTGGCCAAGATTCCATGAATATTATTTATTCATTATTATTATTATATTATTTATTATTGTGAAGATCTGATTGTGAATCTGATTTTACACAAAACTATGAGACAGATTATAGATAAAGGATAGGTACCTTATATACCTTATATATAAAGGATAGGTATCTAATATTAATAAATCAGATTATTTACATGACATAAAAGCTTGGGATGAATCTGCTCCAACTTGACTCTGCATCCGTAACAAAATTGGCAAGGATCATACAAAGTGTAAAGACCAGTTGAGTTTCGTGCCGGATTCTACTAGAACTAGGGTTAAAAAACTGGGGTGCGGTTAAACCGGCACTTCACTAGCATGTAAGAAGACAATTCAATGTGGTCCTTGTGATTTTATTGAATAAAGAATGTTTTGATTTTGATATGGTACTGGGACAGGTCTACAGGCATGAGTACAGGTAAGTAAGTAGGTATATACTATTGATAAGAATTAATGGCCTCATGTTGCTGCTCTTTGACAGTTAACTGACAGGTTTGCGATGTTTAACATATTGTTACTTTTTGTTAGTTTAGAGAAGCTAGATGAACGAAGGATCATACAAAAAAGCGCTAGGACCAGGGCGAGTTTCTAGTGAATTTTTCTCAGACTTGGGTTCGGAAGAATTAGCACCTAAATTAGTATGTAAAACATTTCAAAGTGATCCTTGTGATTGTCTATATAATAAAAATCAATTGCTGTTCGTTAGTCTCGCTAAAACTCGAGAACGGCTGGACTGATTTGGTGTTGAAATGTTTGTCGTAGTCCAAGGAAGGTTTAAATGGTGAGAAAGTTTGTGGCATTGCAACGCATGCCGGGTACAGCTAGTATTGAATAAAAATATGACTTTAACTTTGATTTTGATACATAATGATGTATTTTACTTTGCAAATTGATAAAACATTGAATCTGCAAGTTATAGCCTATGAGATTATAGTTTGTAAGAAAATTGCTAAAGCAAAAGTTTTTAAGAAATCACTTCCAAAGTTTTATAAGTAGTGCCAGAGTTTGGCGATGGCTGGGCCTGCCCTTGGGCATGAACCTTTCCATTCGGTACCTGCATGTGGACATTTAAATGTTGATCGCAGTAAAGGCTGAACCAAATTACATGAATGAAACATGGTATAGATGAATTTGGGCCTGAATTAACATAGGCTACTTTTTATCTACGTAGGTACCACGTGGACAAAGCCGCGAGCAGCAGTTAGGTAGGTAGTTAATTTATAAATGTGAAAGCGTGATCTATGCACTGTTGGTTTGCCCTTCAATTAAATCGTTATCGAAATCGCGTTCTAGTATAAATTGTCAGTTTCAACTGACAATTTATATTAGATTTTATTATATATTAGATTTAGATTTTATTAGCAAAAACCATGACCAGTCACTCAATGAATTGAGTGACTGGTCATGGTTTTTGCTTTTCGCAAAAAATCCGAAAACATAAAGCTTGGTACAAGCATTTTATGATATCTATACTAATATTATAAATGCGAAAGTGTCTCTGTTTACGACAGTCACGTAGCATATTAAAATGATTGTATTGTACAAGGAAGGGAGAGCTACCGCGCTGTAACACAGTTACAAACTAGCACGGGAGGTTTGTTCCATACTTCATAGTGCATTATGATCACAAATTGTTTAACGTGACCTAATTCATAAATTTAAGCTCTATGTACCCATACACCTAAGTTTTGTAGTAATAAATTTATTCTTATTCTTGTTTGTTACGTTTGTTACGTTTTCACGGCATAATGGCTGATCGGATCTTGATGAAATTTGATAAGAATATGTACTTATTGCAAAATAATTCCAGAAGGTGTAAAATAGAGGGATTAAACGTATGAGATGTTCTTTAGATGCACAGAATGCATTCCTGCCAAAAATAAATAAAAAGTTCTAAGCATACGGGTACGAAGTCGCGGGTAACAGCTAGTAATCAATAAATTATTTGTTTTATCAGTTTGATTACCTATCTTGGGTACGTACATAACTAAACTATCTAAGTATTCTGAAACTCTATACCGCTAACCTCGAACTATCCTATCACATCTAAAAACTTTAACAGTAAGTTCGCCAAATTAAGTAAAAAAAAAATTATTACTTACCATACATAATGGTAGTAGGTATTAAGTATTTAGATTTAGAATTTTAGATTACCAAATACCTACATAAATCTAAGATCTGCATGTAGGTATTTTTTAAATAAATTGATTAACAAGTTATCTACTTACCTGTATAAGCCTGTTCTAAATAATACTATCTACGGTATGTGTACTTACCACATTTTGCATTCGCAAGGGTGCACTGCACTGGACACTTCACTTTAATTAGTTATTATTATCTCGAAACACTGATTTTGTTAGTTTCTATCGGTCCCCGACTACGAGCCGAGGCGACCTTGTGGCTGTTCGACCTGTCATGATCACATCGGATCAAGGCAAACTGTTGATAAATACGATACCTACCTAACTAGACCCTTTACCTGAGTGGCTTTTATTCTTATCAAAATGCAGTAGGTATACTTATATATGTAAGAAAACACTGACAAGTAACTTTAAGAGACTAGGTATGTTGATAGGTATAGTTAGGTAGGTGCTTTTATAATAGTAGTACTTCTATTATGTACTCGGTCGTTCTCTGTCGCGGTCATTACGCGAATAATGATTTTGTATAATAGGTACGGCGGTAGGAGGTAGGAAGCACGATAACTGTGTTTTTTATGTCGTTTTATCTTTTGATCTCGCAAAAATAAGTAATAAGTACGTACTATTGAATAGTTTATCTAAAGATGGGATGCTCTTTGGCTTATCTCTTTTAGACTGTACTAGCGACCCGCCCCGGCTTCGCACGAGTGCAATGCTGATACTAAATATTATACTACATAATGTCTTTATATACAACGTTATCTAAGAGAATAACATAGACTAAGAGATAGACATATACCATTGCGGACTTTTTTGTAGACCTTTTTAAGGTGTACAATACTGTTTATTTATAGATGTACTTAGTTCATTATTTTGATCTATCTCGTAGGGTTCAGCCAGCGTTTGCAATGTAAGCGCAAAAAAATGTGTTTATTTACGAAACCACATTAGAAACCTTTAAAATTATCAGTGTTTCTCTACTATATTATGCATGTTTTATACATATAAACCTTCCTCTTGAATTACTCTATTAAAAAAAACCGCATCAAAATCCGTTGCATAGTTTTAAAGATCTAAGCATACATCAGGACAGACAGACAGCGGGAGGCGACTTTGTTTTATACTATGTAATGATGCAGATATGTTCTTACTATCATTGGCCCTAATTCTATAGTTTCACTAGACTAGCTAAAGACCTTATTTTGCTTGAAACAAAGTTCAAATTTAAATAACATTTTAAAATGTCAGTTCAAAAATATGTTTAAGTTGACATTTGATTCCTCTTTACACGATATCTAAACACGTCAATTTAGTAATTTTAAGAAGAGTCATTTAATTTGTTTACTATAATTCAGACTTAGCTGCAAATATTAAAGATTGTTCGTATTTTTTGAAATTTTAGTTCGGCGAAATTACAGAATTGGGGTTGTCATTGTCTTCATGTTTTATAGTAGATTATTGCACCTAGCGCAAAGTGAGTTATTAATGCACAAGTGTTATGTTGGCACTGAATTAACACGAGTGCATTAATTACTCTCTTTAGCAAGATGCGTAATTTACTTTTCTTTCAACTACCAATCTACCTACTGTGATAAAATATACCTACTCAAACTAAAAATATGAAGAATCAAAGTTTGACAATGGTACAAAATGCGCGCCTTTTGTTTTTTTCACCAAGTCGGTTTTATTCAGCCGATTTTTATTATCAGCCAGTATCTTTATGATCTAATGCAAACATTTCATATTAAACTTAATGGGAGATATTAAACCTCTGTGGTAAATTTATATCTAAATAAAAAGTAAAAAACGGTGCAATAATGAGATTTCATATAACATTAATGCACTGTTTTGGTTCTAAGCAAAAATTACGTCCTCTGTGATCGGATTTGTAGTGATTAATGGTAACATTACTACGTAGTTAAAAAAAAAATACTCCTGCGGCCTCAGAAACGTCTCTCAACTTCTGTCAAAAGTTTCTCCTTTGTCAATGGCATATGTCATAATGTCAATTTTGCCAAAGTCAACTAATAATATTGTTTATAGATGATGTCGATTCTTCGTTTGTCATTTTATGAAGTAACATGGCACGTATAAATTAATATTCTTTACTCGTTTGCATGTTTTATTCAGTAATCTTAGCGGAATTTTAATGAATAAGTTAGTCACAATTTATTCATTAAAATTCCAAGTAAAAGTAAAGTAAAATTGTCATGTAAGACAAGTATGGACAATTGAAATCTAAGTGTATTATGGTGCAATGTGATTTGAACGACGAGGAATCCCGAGAAACTTTAGACGGTCATACCGCGATGACGTTTAGAATTGACAAATGACCATCGACTAAGATTTTATTAACAAACAAATTGACTATAAACACTTGACACTCCCAAAATTACATTATTAGATCACATGCCATTAACAAAGAAGAAGAAGAAGAATATATGATGTCACAAAGTCGTATCTTGTCGTTCGTCGTTTGTTATTTTTAACCGACTTTATCAAAAAGGAGGAGGTTCTCAATTCGTCTCAATTTTTTTTATGTATGTTCACCGATTACTCGAAAACAGCTTAACAGATTTGAATAATTCTTTTTTTGTTTGAAAGGGTATACTTCACAGGTGGTCCCATATAAATTTTATCAAAATCGGTCCAGCTGAAAAATCAACGAAAATCTAAAAATTACCTCGCTGTATCATTCGAGCGGTGCGTTTATTTGGCCTACCCATATTATATATTTATACAAAATACATCTACTTTCCACTAAAAATGTATTATAGGCTCAAATTTCATTCAATGAAGTCGGTTTCTTTTTAGTTTTTAAAACGTAATTATACATAAAATGGTGTACAAAAATCCATATAATTATTTTATATTAATATAAAATAATTATTTTATACTTATTAATATAAAATAATTATACGGATTTTTTTGCTCGAATCTCAAAGAAACACAACGATTTTATTCCAATTAGTCACACCCGAGTCAATAACTGTAGGTCTATTTATATAAAAACATAATTACTAATAAAACCGGAAATAACTCAAGAAAAACAAATAATATAAAAAAAAAGCGTGGGGTGCATAGTGTCAATAGTTATAAATATTTTATTGACAGGTATGAGAAGAAAGATTATCATTTCGATAATATCTTAAAAAGCACCCCACGCTTTTTTTTAAATAAAAATTTTTTTTCTTTCTTTCTTTTCATTTCTTCCTACATTTATTAAAATTTATTTTAATTTTTTTTAGTTTGGTTTTCTATATATAGCGTGTTTTTTAGTTTTTTAAACTATTATTTATTTTCTACGTTTTAGTTTTAGGATAATCGTTTTTTTTTTCGAATTATTGCATTGTCATCGGTCTTTGACAGGTGGGTCAAAAACGCGTCCTAAGGAGTCGGTTACAAACATTCAAGTGAAGCTAATATAAAGCGTATAAAATAGTGCCAGCCTTTTTGGCTAATCTTAATCAGTATTTAGGCAGTGTTCAAATTGAGAGGCGTTTATAAATAAGGCCGTTGGTTTATTAGCAGTCATTTGTCAAGTCATTTGTCAAGATCAATAATGAAAAATAATTGCAAAAAATAATGAATAGGTAGGTGTAAATATTTAGTGCTGTCCTGCCAATCTATCCTAATGGTATAATGAGTTAGACCCAAAATAAATAAACTGAAATAAAAAAAAACGACAAAAAGACATGCCCACGACTTTAATTTCCAGACTGTGTAGATAAACTAGCGACCCGCCCCGGCTTCGCACGGGTGCAATGCTGATACTTAATATACTACAAATGTGTTTATTTACGACATCACATTAGAATTCTAAAATTGTCAGTGTTTCCCTACTATATTATGCATGTATTATACATATAAACCTTCCTCTTGAATTACTCTATCTATTTAAAAAACTGCATCAAAATCCGTTGCGTAGTTTTAAAGATCTAAGCATACATAGGGACAGACAGACAGCGGGAAGCGACTTTGTTTTATACTATGTAGTGATTATTCTAAGAATGTGTCCAATAGCACATTTCTTATAGTCTCTAGTTAAGGGGAAGACACTTTTTTCTTGTGTTTTATGTAGTTACTTAGCACTTCACTATTGTTAAACTACACTAACTCAAATAGCTTTTTGCGTTTGAGCCTTCTTACATTGTCCGTGACAATGTCTGTGCAGGTAAGTATGAAAGTGAAAAAATAAACAAAATGAAAAAAAAGCTTACGACGGTAATCCTCAGGCTTGGTAGTCACTTCCTCAGTTACTTCGATTATTTGAGGATATATATAATATAAAATATAATATCCCTCATATAATATTTTTAATTGAAATTACATTGGGACATTAATACACAACACACAATGTACACTGCTGCCTTTGAATCTGTAGTTTCGCCATACTGTTTTTTTTTAATATGAACAATCTTATTTTGTTTGTACCAAAGTCTGACTTAAAAAAGCACGTTTATTCAGATACTTCTAAAATTTAAAAAATGTTGCTCATTTTAGTCATCATGTAAGAGCTGTTGATTAAAACTGCGGAAAATCAATAAAGTAACAAAATTACATTTTTAACTTACTAAAACAGTCATTTAAAAATGTTACTTTAATTTAGACTTTAGTGTAAGCAAAATATGGTCCAATTATGACTCAAATACATTACGAAATCAAGGTCATTATATTGTTTTGTACTTACATACGTAAAATGTTTGTAAACTGGAATAAATATAGTAGGTTACAGCAGCCTAATGGCGTCGCCGCATGCACATGATTACACAATTCAATGAAATAGGAAATTAATCTGTTCTTTTGTTGCCACTAACAAACAATAAGAAGTGCCTAGAGTCTAAAGTCTAATGTAGGCACTAATTATTCATGAGATCATTTAGTTTTTCCATTCCCTTTCAATCAACATCCATTATCGAAAACAATTAAAAAGTAATTTTGTTAATTTCTTAACAAATATAGCTCTCGGCTTGCTTGTTTCTTAATGACTATATCTAAAACTCGAAAAGCTACTTTATTTATTTATTTATTTATTTTATTTTATTTTCTTAGGAAAACAAACAGTCTCTTAATACTATAACTATGAACTAAATAGATAACTAAAGACCAATTAATAGTTTTCGCATATCGAGTCTAAAGCTTGCTTACATTTAAAAAAAAAACCAAAATATTACTTAAACAAAAAAGAAAATGAAAATGAAAATGTTTACATCTAAATAAAATAATATAACAGATAAAGAGAAAGTGACAAAATTATCCTAAAAAGAGTTAAGAAGACATGCCAAACCAGCGTTCCGCTAAGACATTTTTTATTTTGGGTGGTTTACTGTTGAATAGGTCAAGTTCAGGGATGTCAGCCAGGTTGTTGTATGCGATTACTGCTCTGCTAAAGTATGAATTTTGTCTATAATTAGTTGTACTAAATGGCACTGCTAGGGGACAAGGGAGTCTAACTGATCTGCTTGGGATTTTCAAATTTAAATTTTGAAGTAGCTGTGGGGAATCTATTTTACTTTGCGCTATTTTACTAAGGAATATTATATCAGCTATTTTACGTCTCTCTAGTAGTGGCAACATGTGGTGTCTCCTACACCTAGCGGCGTAGTCAACATCATGGCACTTACATTTATATTGTAAAAACCTTAAGAATCGACGTTGGATGGACTCTATTCTTTTTATATAAATATCATACTGTGGGTTCCACACCTGAGAACAGTACTCGAGGATACTACGCACATAGGCACAATATAATATTTTTACTACCTTTATGCAGGAGAACTGTGAGCTAACTCTTATGACAAAACCTAGTGCTTTATTTGCTCTGGTGGAAACATTGTCGATGTGTTTGTCAAAGGACAGCTTAGAGTCCTGTAGAACACCCAGGTCCCGTATTTCATCTACTTCTTTAAGGGTGGTTCCTTTCAACACGTAGGTGAATTTAGTGGGTTTTTGCTTGCGGGTGAATGTTATGGTGAAACACTTAGCGACGTTGAGATCTAACTTGTTTTGTAGGCAGTATTGTTCAAACCGAGTTAGATCTTCCTGTAGTAAATAACAATCATCAATACAATTTATGTGCTTGAAAACCTTCATATCGTCGGCGTATAATAAAAAGCGAGAGTGTTTAAAACAGGAGTCTATATCGTTAAGAAATATTGAGAAAAGTAGGGGACCGAGCAAGGATCCTTGAGGTACACCAGAGGGAACACAGGTCCAAGTGGACCTTATTGTGGAAAGTGGAAGTTATTTACCTACTGTCTCTAAACAACAAGATAAGTACTTAAATATGCTATTTACTATAAAAAAAATACTCTTTGTATTTAAGTAGGTTCCCATTTTTATACGTCTTCTAGTTGTCCATGACGATGGTGATCAAACTAGATATCAAAACCAGTTCCAGTTTGTTGTCTGTATAATATATACGAGTAGGCATTCAATGCTAATAACATGATGAAAATATTTGCCATCGGATAAAACGACAGATCAGCCTGCTCGAACAGATAGATTGCACAAACAGCAGATTGAAAGATTAATTTTGGGGTCTCTTACCTCATAATTCATTTTCAGGGTTCGTTACCTTACCCTGAATGATTCTATGAGAAATCCCAGACAGATTAATAATTTCAGTTAAACATTTTAGAATCAATTTAGTTGTTTTCTTTGAGTATAATTCCAAATTTTGTAAAGACATATAATAACAAAAGCATAGGCACAACCGGTCAAGTTGCCCATCAAATGAATTTGGAGTATGTGCAATGGAATAGTTACTCCTATTGGATGAAGACTCATTCGAGCATTCGCAGAAGAATCTTTGCAAATTTTGCAATTGAAACAGAATGTACTCACAGAATGAGTGTACCCTTTTGTTCATATTAGTAAACCAGAATTGTTCCCTGCATACATTAGAAAGTTGTGGTATCACTTATTAAATTGTAAACTAAAGAGTTTGGAACAATTGTAAGGGTGATTGTGTTGCCATTTTAGCATTTAAACGTGTAACAGGTTGTCTTTAGTTTTATATTTCTTATCAACATTTTTATTGTTACCTATAGCATCTCTGATTTTCTTTAGTTCTGGATCACTTTCGTGCAATAGGGTTCTTTAGTCAACATGACCCATAAGTTCCTCCTTTCGATACGAGATATCAAAGTCAAAAGTTTGTAGGAAAGCCCACCATCTGTGAACGCGTGATATTAGATCCTATAGTTCTACATTGAATTTGCGCCGAAACATAAAGTGTCTAAAATGTTAAAGGGTTTTCACCGCAGCTAAGGTTTCCAATTCGTATGAATGGTATTTTTATTGTTTTAGTAGTCCTTATAGTAAAGTAACTAACAAATTTGCGACGTTCGTTTTCTTTCTGTATAAATATTGCTCCATAACCCAAAGAACATCTGTATGAATGGCAAGTCCGGTTGGAAAAAACTATGTAGTGTTATGTAAGGTGTGAAATAATTCGCAGTCCGGTTGGTAAAACTCAGTAGAGGTATGTAAGGTGTGTAATAATTTGCAGTCCGGTTGGTAAAACTCAGTAGAGGTATGTAAGGTGTGTAATAATTTGCAGTCCGGTTGGTAAAACTCAGTAGAGGTATGTAAGGTGTGTAATAATTTGCAGTCCGGTTGGTAAAACTCAGTAGAGGTATGTAAGGTGTGTAATAATTTGCAGTCCGGTTGGTAAAACTCAGTAGAGGTATGTAAGGTGTGTAATAATTTGCAGTCCGGTTGGTAAAACTCAGTAGAGGTATGTAAGGTGTGTAATAATTTGCAGTCCGGTTGGTAAAACTCAGTAGAGGTATGTAAGGTGTGTAATAATTTGCAGTCCGGTTGGTAAAACTCAGTAGAGGTATGTAAGGTGTGTAATAATTTGCAATCCGGTTGGTAAAACTCAGTAGAGGTATGTAAGGTGTGTAATAATTTGCAGTCCGGTTGGTAAAACTCAGTAGAGGTATGTAAGGTGTGTAATAATTTGCAGTCCGGTTGGTAAAACTCAGTAGAGGTATGTAAGGTGTGTAATAATTTGCAGTCCGGTTGGTAAAACTCAGTAGAGGTATGTAAGGTGTGTAATAATTTGCAGTCCGGTTGGTAAAACTTAGTAGAGGTATGTAAGGTGTGTAATAATTTGCAGTCCGGTTGGTAAAACTCAGTAGAGGTATGTAAGGTGTGTAATAATTTGCAGTCCGGTTGGTAAAACTCAGTAGAGGTATGTAATGTGTGAAATAATTTGCAGTCCGGTTGGTAAAACTCAGTAGAGGTATGTAATGTGTGAAATAATTTGCAGTCCGGCTGGTAAAACTCAGTAGAGGTATGTAAGGTGTGTAATATTTTGCAGTCCGGTTGGTAAAACTCAGTAGAGGTATGTAAGGTGTGTAATAATTTGCAGTCCGGTTGGTAAAACTCAGTAGAGGTATGTAAGGTGTGTAATAATTTGCAGTCCGGTTGGTAAAACTCAGTAGAGGTATGTAAGGTGTGTAATAATTTGCAGTCCGGTTGGTAAAACTCAGTAGAGGTATGTAAGGTGTGTAATAATTTGCAGTCCGGTTGGTAAAACTCAGTAGAGGTATGTAAGGTGTGTAATAATTTGCAGTCCGGTTGGTAAAACTCAGTAGAGGTATGTAAGGTGTGTAATAATTTGCAGTCCGGTTGGTAAAACTCAGTAGAGGTATGTAATGTGTGAAATAATTTGCAGTCCGGTTGGTAAAACTCAGTAGAGGTATGTAATGTGTGAAATAATTTGCAGTCCGGTTGGTAAAACTCAGTAGAGGTATGTAATGTGTGAAATAATTTGCAGTCCGGTTGGTAAAACTCAGTAGAGGTATGTAATGTGTGAAATAATTTGCAGTCCGGCTGGTAAAACTCAGTAGACGTATGTAAGGTGTGAAATAATTTGCTATCTGATTTTCGTGAATACTCGTCTGTGTATTCACGAAAACCATTTGCGATTTAGAATATTTTTGTGTGAGTTGATAAAGTGGGGCCATAGTATGGGAGAAGTTTGAGATTCTTCTTCTTCTTCTTTGTTAATGGCCTGTGACATACTAATGTCAATTCTGCCAATGTCAAGTGTTTATAGTCAGTTTGTTTGTTATTAGTCTTAGTCGATGGTCAATTGTCAATTCTAGACGTCACGCGGAATATCGTCTAGAATTTTTTTGGGATTCCTCGTCGTTCAAATCACATTGCACCACAATACACATATAATTTAATTATCCATACCCGTCCTAAAGTCACTAAAATTCCGCCAATTTATTCATTAAAATTCCGCCAAGATTACTGAATAAAACATGCCATAAAACGGGTAAAAAATATTAAATTAGCAGAGCTATGTTACTCCATTAAATGACAGACGAAGAATCGAAGTTTGAGATAAATCTACGAAAATAATTGACGTAACAGTTTGACGCTTGTTACTGTACTAGAGTTTTTGAGTGCCAAAATTGTATTCTGATTAGGCTGAACTCGACCGTCTTGAATGACATTACCTAAATACTCTTCGGACCGTTTTAAGAATTAACATATAAATAGATTCAACTAAGAGCCGGCACATGTTAGCCGCTGAAAGACCAAATCCAAGCCAGACAAGCCTTCTTCCTCGGTTTCAGACGGTATTAAAATATGTTCAATATAAAATCAGTGCCATTTTGTCATGGTAATCTCCTAAGGCTTTGTTTACGGCACGTTGGAACACTAAAGGCGAATAACATAACACATAGTATTACACGATCAATCTCAGTAGATCCATTGTCCAGATCCATAATGGATCTAGGGAGATATTATTTTCTCTGTAGATCGGTTTCCCAATAATTTGGATCTGTTGATTTTTTTATTGCTAATAAATCTGTTTTCGTCCTAAGTATATTCTTCTGGCGCTTCGGTGGCCGCTGCCGCGGCAGGCTCGCTTTTCTCGCTCGCCTTGCGCGTTGTTTTCTATACTCTAACATAACCTAACCAAGTGATTTGCAATAAAAATTCTCATCAGATCCAAAACGATCTACACAGAAAAAAATATCTCACTAGATTCATTATGGAGCTGGACAATGGTCCATAATGATCTACTGAGATTTAACTGTATTACAAAGTATTGAAGTTTTTGAAATGAAAGTTAAAATCTGATGTACCTACTAATGTTCGGTACCTACTTTCTTAGTTTATGATGGTATAGTGACCCTGATTTAGACTAGAAACTGTAACCGATGGTACTACAGTAACTGTAACTAGGTACGGTACCCTCTCAGACGTGCAATTCACACGTGACAGAATTATTTTAACAGCCGGATTTTAATACGACTAATTTCGCAATTTCCCGTCATATAAACATTGAATGACCTGATAGCCCAGTTGGTAGTAACTCTGCCTTTGCGCGGTTTGATTTCGACCCCGAACAAGCATTTTTGCGATGAACATTGTTGTTTGTTTGATGTCTGGGCGTTATAAAGCATCTTAAGCACGTATTTTCAACGATCTATACAAGTATAATAATAAATAAATAATTCTGGACATTTCACACAGCATTAAGCAGAGCTTGTGTTATTGGAACCACATGACTGATATACTACTTATATATTTTTTGTAAATACGTACTTAATATAGGAAAACACGAAGTCCCGACACAAATATTTGCAGATCATACAAACGGCGGGAATCTAGACCGCAACCTTCTGCGTCTCGAGAGGTCGACTAAATGACTAAATATAAGTTAAGTATAAGTACCTAGTCCATCAGTCCTCTAAGTCCCTTAATACAAGCTCGACATTGTTTGGTTAGGTGTTGTTCTGTTAATTGCCCACGAATTTACACACGTTACACCTACTCCCAAGTATTTTGAAGCGGCTTTTCAACGTGACTAAAGCTGGTTTTTGTCTATTTACAGGTACAAGTATGCTGGAGACACTTAGGTACAACCGAGAGACGCTGAAAGGGGCACATCGAAGGATAATAGACTTAGCGAACAGCCTCGGTCTGTCAAACGCAACTATATCTCTCATAGAGAGGAGAGTGATTCAGGATAAGTACGTTCTGTTCGGAGGAATGTTCGTCACGTTGGCTGTTGTTGTTCTTGTTATTATTTATCTGACGTAGTTTGAAATTAATTATGCATTTTGTATGTACTTGTGTTTGTATTGCATCAAAAGAATTAACTATTAAATAAATATAAATTGTCTTTTTATGTATATCTACAATGACTTCGAATGGTTCGTTCAGTTAATCTTTTTATGTTTGAAAACATTCCCCTTTTGCCTCTGTTAATAGTTAAACTATATTTTATAAAAGTATTTAATAAATTAATTATGTATTATATTTGCAATTTTTTATTAGCACATAACATTTAATTACAGTATAATTTGTAGCAATCCTTCCAATATAAAAAAATGCTAAGATAATGGTATAGATATAGGTTTAGACATATAGCCTGGCACGCGAACAGAGCCGCGGGCAGAAGCTAATATAAAATACATAAAAATTGTTAAATTTGAGAACGTCATTGAAAATCCTACTGCAGGTAAATTATTAAAACAATGCAATGTTATGGAAATTATCAAAAATTTATTCAGTGTTCATACATAAATCATAATATCAAAAATAAATTATAAATACCTACTATTCAAAACTACCAGTCATTTACTGTTAAGAGTCAATGCCACGAAAAATATTCAGAGAAACGATCGCGTGATGGAACATCATTTTAAGATAAAAATCTTTCAAATTCTCTTCGCGTCTCTGGTGCGTTCGTGGAGACTCTGTATTCCAGAACATAACTCAATCTTAATCAAGATCAGTTTAAGCATAGGTTTTAAATATATCATTAGTTCAGAAAGTAAAGTGCGTTCTCGATTCGAAGTCATGTCTTAAGTAAAGTTCTGGAATACGAGTCTTACGCTGGTATATCATAGATCCATATTCCAGAACTAAACTCAGACTTTTACAGCAATTCATTAATAGTTAGAAAATATAGGACCCATTAACTTCTTGTTTCAAATCTAGTCACTAGGTTCGTGTAGACAAAATTAATGAACCGAGTCGGTTTGTTATAATTTCTTGGCTAAAACGAGCCCAGTCACTAGTTAGCGCTAGACTGGGTTGAAACTATTGCCCATACAAACCCAGTCATAAGCCAGCGATAGACTGGGTTGAAACTTGTCCATACAAACCCATTCATAAGCCAGCGATAGACTGGGTTGAAACTATTGTCCATACAAACCCAGTCATAAGCCAGCGATAGACTGGGTTGAAACTATTGTCCATACAAACCCATTCATAAGCCAGCGATAGACTGGGTTGAAACTATTGTCCATACAAACCCAGTCATAAGCCAGCGATAGACTGGGTTGAAACTATTTTCCATACAAACCCAGTCATAAGCCAGCGATAGACTGGGTTGAAACTATTGTCCATACAAACCCAGTCATAAGCCAGCGATAGACTGGGTTGAAACTATTTTCCATACAAACCCAGTCATAAGCCAGCGATAGACTGGGTTAAAACTAGTGAAACTAATAAATAATAACCTAGTCATAAGTCCGCGCTTACTTGCTGTACTGTCATCGATTAAACCTGCCCTGAGTTTTGTTCTGGAATACGGCCTTAAAAATAACAGCACAACAATCCGCGTACGATCGTAATGGGATGGAACCTTGTCAAAGTAAATCTAAAATGACTAATCTAGCGAGGCTACCTCGCTCGCTAAAAAAATGATTCAAAAATAAATGAATCCGAAGTAAAAATCTTAACTTTTTGCTGGTGATTTCTTACTGCAATATTTTGTGACTACCGTTATTTGAGTGATTATAATAATTATGAAAAAAGAGTTAAATAAATAAATAATCCCGGACATTTCACACAGCATCATCTGGCCCCAAAATAAGCAGAGCTTGTGTTAAAAAAGTATATAAGTAGTTTATCAATCATGTGGTACCCCCACATGATTGATATACTACTTATATACTTTTTTTTTTGTAAATACATACATATTATACATAGAAACACCTAGAAAATTCAATCACGCGATATAATTCTGGTAGTTGATATATATTTTAACAACAATTCAGTATTCTAAAACAAGCTCCACCCGTGTACCAAGCTAGCTCGCTAGAACTGTCATCTAGGTTCCGCCCCGTTCTGATCGCGCGCGGATTATACATAGCTGAATCAGTTTCCCTTCTGATTGGGATCGCAGCTCGGCATCTGGGGCTCGAGTCGAGGGCACGCGAATGCGACGTCTTCCTCCTTGCGTGGCGCGCACGGGCCAAGCGCCTCGGGCGGCGGGCGCAGGCACGCGTCCACGGGCGGCGACGCCAGGAGAGGCCACTCCGCCTGACGTGCCGCAGCCGGAGAAATCTCGACCGTATCGCGACGCATTTTCTTCACCTTCTCGTACGCGTCTGCTGATAGACGCATGTAATCTGGCACCTGGGGGACAGAAAGGTTATATGATAATTTACAGCTCTGGAGGTAAAAAGATAGGTACAAAAACCTGGGAGACAGGTCAAATTATTATTTTGTCGAATTAGAACAGGTTTTCCAAGGCGATGTTACACCTAAACAAACAAAAAACATTTTATTTTGAATATACCTACTAAAGAAAAAGTAAAACATAAACTGAAAACAATAGAACAAACAAAAAAACGAGTGAGCCCAGTAGTCTCATTATGATGTTACCTAACATCTGACATCTCAGGAAAATCTGTTTATTACCATCTGAAGGCAAACTCTACCGCCGCATGCGCTCATTGGTCAAAATAGCGCGCGCTTCTTCGGCTTTCTATTACACACTTCCGTCCCTGTGCACAAAATCAATCCCATAGATTGCAGGAAAGCGAGAGGTAAGATGTTATACATTAAAAAGATACTTATTAAAACCTGGGAGACAATTTTTTTATTTATTTATTTGTAGACATACTCGTAGTTGTAGCACCATTACAGGTTCCCATAACGTCGCCATTCCATGGCGTCGATACTTAAATAAATTAATTTATTGGCTATAAGAATTATTTATAAGTATTTTAAGAGAGCTGTGGATTTTCATTAAATAAATAAATAAAAAACAGATATTGAATATCAGTATAATGTATTAAAAATAAACAAAAAAATATAACATTTAGCTTCTAAAACTATCTTATATTATCCGAGAGGATATTATGCAGGTTTATAGAAGTGACATATTAGAGCAAACTTGAGGAGGTTAGTCCTAAAAGCTGGTTGGTTGAGAAAAGCTGGGTGGCTGAGCAACGCCAGTATCTAGCCAGTATTTCGGGATTATGGAAAATATATAGCTCTGGAGTACCTACCTAATAAAGGTATTTAGGTATAAATAAAATGAAATGGATTAATATTGGTGGAGAATCCACACAACACCATCTAGCCTGAAATAAGAGTAGCTTGTACTATTATGGGAAACAGATGACTGATAAAAAAAAACAATCGGGCTCGGTAAACACCTCAGATCTTTGAAGATGTCTGAAGGGGATAGTCAGAAGCACGGCCAAACATTATATATGCCACATTACCAATTTTTGCATAATTCGCATATTTCGTATGAGTGATATATTTTAAATGGGACTTTATACCCAGACACAGAACAAATGTTTACGTTCATCACACAAATGTCTGACCTGGGAGGGAATCGAATCCACAACCTACAACGCGAAAGGTAGTGCTACTACCAACTGAGCTGAGAGGCCAGTTAAAAATGGTTTAAACTATTTAGCGAGAGAAACCTACTTACCTTTAAAACCACAAAACTGTACTTAGTTTAGTGCAAAGTTATATTTGAATACGGAAGTATCAAGGTCCGAGGACAAGAGATCAATTACCTACCGAACCTACTCGTATGTACCTATATATTATTTGTACATTGTTTAGAGGTTATTTTTTGTTTACGATTTTTTTATCTAGCATTTACGTTACGGAAGTATTTAGACACTTATGGCATGATATCGATCATACACGAAGATTACAAAGTGCGGTTGGAAATTATTTAAAACTAGCTGACCCGGCAAACTTCGTACCGCCTCAGAATCAATAAATAAAAAAGCAAGCATTTTTTTCATATTTACTCACCTTTTGAACCTTCCCTGGACTTCCACAAATAATTCAAAACCAAAATTAGCCAAATCAGACCAGCCGTTCTCGAGTTTTAGCGAGACTAACGAACAGCAATTGGTTTTTATTATATAATAGGTTGGGGAAAAAGTTTTTTCGCATTTTTTAAGAAAATTGAAAACATTTTTTAATATAGTTTATTTACATTTAACTAAAGTATGTATTCAAGACATCAATATTTCCGGATTGAAAACGCTTAAACCAAATTTGTGCTACTCTCACAGACATTGCACTAGGTCCATAAACATCTCAAATGTTTTTCGAGGCTTGCGTTGCATTTTTACCTTTTTTGTAGTAAAATTTTAAAATTTATCGAATTTCTTCATTAGATTCACTCATCATGACAGTGCGAAAAAGTCGAAAAACAAATAAAAATCACAAATTTTCCTAATTTGAATTTGGAATTATGTTCTTTAAAATTTAAACTTTTAATGATACCAAAACCAGCCAGATACAAATAGTATAGCCAAAGAGATTTTATTACAAGTTTATACATACTATAATGCGAAAAGACTTTTTCCCCACCCTAATAGATAAAGATATTAATTTATAGCGTTATCAATTTGTACATAGCATAAATAGGTCATCATCATCATCATCATATCAGCCCTTAGAAGTCCACTGCTGAACATAGGCCTCCCCAAGCACGAGCTCCTTTTAAAAATTTTTTTTAAAACCCCATGTGAAAAACATAGGTTAACCAGATATGTGATGATAGGAATAAGAGTCAATTTGGTAGCTTTAATAATAGAACTAGGAATTAGATTCCATCCTACAGTTGGTTTTAAGACCGGTTATAACTCTCAAAACCACCTCCTCATCTACATCAAACAAAGCCATGGTCTCCAGACTTTGCTGCCCGTTCAATAGAGTATCTAGTAAATAATATGATGATGTATGATAATACCATATCACTTTGATTGGATTTTCGATGCTAATTTCTTACAGACTTTAGCAAAACACTTATTTACATGGTTTACAGAAATCTATGAGTTTTCAAACATATTTAGTAATTCGACCGATTTATGTTTGGCTATTTTTGTGATAGTGATTTTCTTGTTTTCAAAGCTTTACATTTATCAAACGAATATCAGTATCGAAAAACTGTCAACAATCCTCCTAATATATTCAAAAGACATATGTAACGATATGCCTCACGGTAGGTAACAGGTACAATTAATAACAATACTTAATCAGTTTTTAATGATTTTGTTTCATAACTTTATGGGGGCCACTAATACGTATTATCGTGCACATGTTAATGGCAGACTAATATAATCTGCCAGCTAGAGCTCTGATTAGGGGCAGACAGATAAACGGACATGGTAAAACTATAAGGTGAGTCGCTCTTCGGAACCCTAATAGCGTTACGTTATGCACATTTCGAACGATTAACCTGTATTATAAAGTAAAGGATTACCTCTTTACAATCGACGCCATAGCTGCCGAGATACCCGGGGAGCTGCGTGTGGTCTCCGGCGCCGGCGTCGTCGGCCCCGGCGCCGGCACTGGCTGCATGCGCGCTCGGGACTATCTCGTATTGGCAGATGTTGGCCGCACGACTTTCGGCACGCTGCCTTGCATCCTGTTATAAATCAATATTCACTTCAATGTGAATTCTTGTAGACTGTGGAGTGCTACGATTTCCTTTCCGGTGCTTCAAGGCGTAGAGTACGTAGATTATACGCGTAGCGCCATACAGCGTAGCTTACACATAGCGCTACACATTATACTTAGTCGGTTCATAAGTTCAGTCACAACCCTATTAAATTTCGAATACTGGCCAAAAATATTTTATTGATTTTGAAAAAAGAACATATGAGCTTTCTAAACATAAAAAATAAATTCACTTATGTTCATTTTTCAAAATGGAATGGACGCTAAAGGAAGATCGAGTCGCGGTTATCGCGTTGCACTGCTGTGGTTACGCGCCAACAAAGATTTTCAACATTCTGCAAATTTGAAAATAACACGAAGGTTTGTTCATCGAACCATCAAACGATTCAGTGAAGATTCGAGCCTCGAAGATCGTAAAAGGAGCGGCCGACCTCGAAAGGCTCCTTAGCTCTTCAGATGGGACTAAACAGAACAACTGTTAAAACGGTCTTCAATCAAAACCTAGGACTACGGGCTTATTGAAAAAAGACCGGACATTTTTTTGGATGAGCAAGAAAAAAAAATACCGGTAATTTTAACATTGAAGAAAGTTGCAACAAACAAAATGATAAAGTGTACGCCCACAGCAGTGAAGAAGCGACCGCCCGTATTTCGAGGGTCCTGCGAGGGCATTATCCTTCGTCATGCATGGGTCATATTCAGGCCTTAAAGATATGCATTTCTGTCAGAAAGGTGCGAAAACTAGTGCTGCTGTGTACCAAAATACCGTCCTTACAAACATTGTTGCGACTGGAGGGTTGGTTCGGCTGATTGAAACAATGCTGGCAGACTACTAGACTTGTTTTATTTTCTTATTTTTAAAAGAGCTGAATATAAACTGAACTGAACATAAATTACGCAAATTTCACACAATACTTATATCATTTTGAGTCCCTCCATACGCACTATAGGCAGGCAGCGCGTTTTCAATACATTAGAGCCAGAGGGAGAGAGACGTATTTTCTTTCTTTGTCTCTTTATTCGACTATTACTCAAGCTATGAGTCTATACAATTACAACTATTTTTAAACCTTATTATGTTATACTATTATCACTGTCGGCGCAGTTAACAGTCTCCCCACGAGTGTCTGATGACGATCCAGGCACTCAAAGCTCCAGGTTCTGCGCCGTCAAGTAGATTAATCTGGACGTTGGCCGCCTCATCACTCCTCCTCTTGTCTTCACGTCCACGATGCGGGTTCTGCCGTCAGGTCCAGGGTAAGCGTTTTCAACCACTCCTCGCGGCCAAGTGTTGCGAGGCAGAGAGTGGTCGGCTACAATCACGACGTCACCTCGTTGAAAGGTTCGATGCTGTCCGCCGCTCATCTTTTGGGGCATAAGGGCCGGTAGATACTCCCTTAGCCACCGAGACCAGAAGTGATCGGCCAATCTCTGCGCTGTCTTCCAGTTCGCTTTTCCAACGAGATCTTGGTCCTCGCTCTGCGTCATGATTGTAGTCCCGCACGACCTCCCGATCAAAAAATGGTTCGGGGTCAACGCCTCCTCGTCAGCTGGGTCAACACTCAGATGCGTCAGAGGTCGAGAGTTTACTGTGTGCTCGACCTCCGTCAAGAGTGTATGCAGGACCTCCTCCGGCGGGCTTCTCTCTTTCAGTACGGCGGCGAGGGCTGTTTTCACTGACCAAATAACGCACTCCCAGGTCCCGCCCATATTGGGGGCCCCAGGAGGGATGAATTTCCACTGTACGCCCTCACGTTCGGCCGCCTCAATGAGATCTTCATTTTTCATGTTTTTCGATTCACTTTTTAACTCACGATCTGCTCCCACGAAATTCGTCCCATTGTCACTATAAATGATGCGGGGGGTTCCGCGCCGGGCGGCCATTCTTCTTAGCGCCATTATCATCGAACTTGTGCTTAGTGACGCGGCTATCTCCACGTGTATAGCCCGCGTAGTCAGGCACGTGAAGAGGGCTCCCACCGTTTCTCTCGCCGTCGGCCTATGGATACGTGCATCGGGCCAAAGTAGTCGACTCCGGTGCACGTAAAAGGCGGCCGGTTGTAGGCTAATCGTTCCGGCGGCAGGTTCCCTAACGGCGGGTACTCGGGCTTCGTTTTGTTGACTACGCACCACTGACATTGGCGCGCTATTTTTCGGATGGCGTTTCGTACTCCTAGAATCCAGTACGACTGGCGTAGCTCGTTTGCGACCGCAGCGTGGCTCCCGTGATGAAAACTTCTATGATGATATTCGATCAGAAGTTGGACGATCTTTTGTTTACCATCTAAGATAGGTAGGTTTTGATTTCTATCGCAGTCTTGTAGCTTTATAGTGCGACTGCGGAGGCGGAGTACGTTTTCTTCGTCTAGGGCCACGTCGATCTTCTTTATTTTACTTGGGCCTTCTATTGCCATCCCTTTCTTGAGTCTTTCTATCTCGTTTCCAAAACTATCCCGCTGGCTTTGCCGTAGTAGAGCTCTCTCAGCTTTGAGTAGATATTCCCTTTCTATGGGCGGGTACTTATTCGACGATTTTTCATTGGTTTCTTTACTTTTCTCTAGGCGACATCGGTCGGCGAACATAAACACTCTCGCCGTAGTCCTCAGGAGCTTCGTCCAAGTACTGAAGCGACTGGGATCGGGCGTCTCATCGCTTCGTTTTTCTGTGACTACGGCGCACGTAACTTTTCTTTCTTCAATATCGGATTCTTGTTTTCCTATGACTTTTGTCGGCCATTCGGACGGCGGTCGATACAGGAATGCGGGCCCAACGAACCACCTCGCTCGTGCCTCGAAGATCCGCGGCAGGTTCCTGGTGGCATCGTCGGCTGGGTTCTCCTTCGTAGGTACCCATCTCCAATCGCACGGCACCGCTATCTCCTCTATTTCGGCCAGCCGGTGAGCGACGAAGCTTTTAAAGCGTCGTGGGTCGGCTTTCATCCACTGCAGCACGGTGGTAGAGTCCGACCAGAAAGTGCGAGATGTGACCTCCAGGTCAGACTCCTCGGAGATGGTGGCGGCGAGCTTCGCTCCTAGCAGAGCTGCCTGTAGCTCGAGGCGTGGAATGGACGTCATTTTTGTGGGCGCTACGCGGGCTTTGCCTGCCATCAGCGAGATACTAACGTTTCCGTCGGCGGCCGTAGTTCGCCAGTAGATGGCGGCGGCGTAGGTACTTTCGCTGGCATCAACGAAAGTATGTATCTCGCCTCTTCTAGTAGCCGGGGCTAGGCATCGTGGGATTCTCAAGTCGCGCAGCGTCGCGATGTCGTCGATGTAGCGGTCCCAGGCTTCTCTCTGCTCGTTACTGATGGCCTCGTCCCACTTTACGCCCGTTCTCCACAAATCTTGGATCAATTTCATTCCTTGGATGAGGGCGGGAGTGACGAGGCCCATCGGATCGAATGTTGACATAACGGCACTCGTCACTTCTCTTTTCGTCGGCGCTCTTTTTCGTTCGTAAACCTCGGGCGGTGTGTTTCTCAGACCGATGTTGAATGCTAGCTCGTCTTCTTTTACGCGCCACCGCATGCCGAGGGTTTTCTCTTCGCCCAGTTTATTTTCATCTGGAGCGTTCTCTTCTCTTAGGTTGGCTATGGTTTCCTCTCTATTACTTGCCCACTGACGGAGTTTGAAACCGGCTTCTCTGTGGATCTTGTCGACCTGTTCAGCCATGCTCTTTGCTTCGTCGGCCGTCGCGAAACTTTGTAGGTAATCGTCCATATAGTGATGACGGATGATTGCCTTGACTGCCTCGGGATGTTCGTTTTCGTAGCGCTGCGCGTTAGCATTCTTGACGTAGATCGCTGTGGCGGGCGATGATGCGGCGCCGAAAATAACCGATGTCATTCTGAACTCTTTCGGCCGTGTCTTCCTTTCGTCGTCGCGCCACAGGAAACGCAGGCTATCTCTGTCCTCTTCTCTCATTCGTATACGGAGGAAAATTTCTTTGATGTCGGCTACGATCGCTACGGGGCCCTCTCGAAATTGTAGGAGCACTCCAAATAGAGATTGAAGTAGATCTGGGCCCGGTAGTAGCGCGTCGTTGAGGCTTCGTCCTTCGTATCTCGCGGCGGCGTCGAACACGATTCTTGTTTTCTTCTTCTGTGGGTGGATCACGGCGAAGTGAGGCAAGTAGAAAGTTCGCCCCGGCGTAGAGTTGGCCGGGGCTTCCTCTGCGTAGCCACTGTCCATCAGATTCTTTAACTGTTTTCTGTATTCTTCTTTCAGGCTTGAATTTTTGTCTAATTTTCTCTCTATGCCCATAAGCCGGTTGAATGCTTGGGCATAGTTATTCGGTAACTGTTCGTGTTCCTTCTTCCACAGCAAGCCTGACTCGTACCTCCCGTCTGGGAGTTGCTTCGTGATTTTCTCCAAGACAGTGAGCGCTCGCTGGTCGGCGTCGTTGCTGGGGCGATGTTGTTTATTCCGAGTGATTCCAAGTCGAAGTGCTGCTTGATCATTTCACATATTTCTTCATCTTTGTCTACGCTGCGGCAGTGGTTGACGTAGCAGACTGGCGGGGCGGCAGCTCCGGTACACCCACGTAGCACCCAACCCAGGCTGGTAAGTGAAGCAGCCGGTTGGTTTTGCTTTCCCTTCAGGATCTTGCGGGACACGATGAGGTCCCAATTATCCTGGCCGATCAGCAGTGCTGGTTTTTCTGTCTCGTAAATCAGTTTATCGATCATTCCCTTCAGGTGGCTGTAATACCTAGTGATTTTCTGCTTACGTACTGCGGCGATAGCATCAGTTCTTCCACAGTGCGTACTCCTCTGAGGGTCCTTTTGTCCCTCCGGTGCGCCCCTTTAATGCTCAGGTTCATGCGTTGAGAGTTTCGATTTTCCACTATTTTTCCACCGACGGTCTCAAGTGTAAGAGGATCGTTCTCGCCGGTGGCTCCAATGCGAGCGGCTACGACTGCGTCCAGGAGCGACACTGTTGAACCCTCGTCAAACAGTGCCAGGACGCGGGCTGACCCTTCGGGGCCGTAGACATCTACCGGAATCATTTTTAGGTAGCTCTTGGTTCCGTCTGCCGTCGCGTATACGGATTTCACTATTCTTCTTTTATCATCATCTTCTGGCGTTCGTGCGTCCTCATCTGGCTGTGAGGGTTGTGCAGGGGTGCGAGGTGCGGGCTCCGAGTGCAGCATGGCGTGGTGTGGCCTTTTACACTTGCGGCAAGGCTGTCCCCTGCACGAAGATCTCATGTGTCTTCGACGAAGACAGCGAAAGCTAAGTTTATGTTTCTTTGCTACTTCCGTCCGTCGAAGCTTCCTTGAAGGCTGGACATTCGGTCAGCCAATGTTCGCCCTGGCATTGAAAACAGAACCTTTTGTAGTGTTCGTTCACGGCGGCGACAGTTTCATGTTCGCGTTCGTCCGCCCCTTGCGTTGCGTGCACCGGGTATCTTCTTTCTCTTTCTTTCTTGTTCGTTGTCTCGTGGGGCACGTACGCACTACATACTTCTGCTTCAGTGTCCAGGAATGTTCTTAGTTTCATCAGTTCAGGTTCATTTTCGCCAACCAGAGCGCTATAGTGGAACCACCGGTGTCGTAATACAGGCGGGAGCTTCTCGACGATGCACTTACTCGTTTCTGGTGAGTGTAAGTAGTGCGGCTTATTCAAGGCGGCGATCGTAGTTACGGCGTTGTTTATCCGACTTGCGAAGACGCATGTGTCGCGTGGGTTGTCTCCGATCTTGGTTAGTTCCTTGATTTTCTGTAGTTCGGAGAGCGCGAGTTGATCCGGTCTTCCAAATCTTCTTTCAAGCGCAGCGTTGACGTCGTCGGGATCGGATGCGACGAATAATAGGCCTCTTACTGCTTCTTTCGCCGCGCCTTTTATGGATTTCCGTAGGCGGGCCACATTGTGTACGTCGGTGCATAGCGGCTTGCTGTCTAGGAACGCTCTCTTGAATGGTAGCCAGTCTTCATGTGCTCCGCTGAAATCTGGCAGGTCCCATATCTTGGGGGGAACTCTGTGTGGATGGGTGCTTCTAGTTGCGCTTATGATGGCTAGCTCTTTTATTTCCGTTTTGATTGGTTGCTCTCGTTCTAGCGCCGGTTGTTCCAAGTAAGTGGTCGTGTGATTGACCCACTGTTCGACTTGCGTAGCCCTCTCGCATTCGAATTCTGCATCAAAATCCTCCTCGGATTGACAATGCGCCAGTTCTAATTCCGTTTCGGCTAGGGCTACGGCGTTCTGGGCGGCATCTAGTTGCTTCCTTTGGAATGTTAATCGGACTTCGAGCGCAGTTCTTCTTGTGGACTTCGTAGATCTGGCTTTAGGGTTTGGAACGACTGTAGTTGAAGACGCGTACGGTGGGGCATTGGGTTTCCCTCCAATGTTCTTCAAGTTCGGCGCGTGAGGCGAGGCCGCAGTTCCGGCTGCGGGCGCGGGCGCGACGGTGCTGGCGTGTGGCTGTGGCACGCGGGCCATGGCAAGCGGCGCGGGCGCGGACGCGGTGGGCTGCGGTATGCGGACCGGAGGCGCAGCCGGGGGCGCGAACACGTCGTAGGCGGCAGCGGAGCCGACGCCGGCACGCGGGCCGGTCGCGGATACCGAGGGAGGGGTAGAGGGGTCGCCGGCGGTGGCGACGGAGACGACAGCAGCGGCGGTCGTCTTCGATCTCGTACTCCTCCCATGCGTCGGGGCGTTCGGCCCTCGGGCGACGCTGCGCTTGGTTGACGTGCTTGCGGAGGCTGTGGTATTTTCGGTCTCCGTCGTGGTGGCAGGTGTATTGATGGACCAATCAGTTTCGGTAGTCTCCGTAGAGTCCTCTTTCCTAGGTGGCGGTGAGCTGGAGCGGACGATCGGCATTGCTTGAGTATTCTGGCTTCTGGCTTCTGGCTTCTCCAATCCGGCTCGAAGGAAAAATTGTTGCGACTGGAGGGCTGGTTCGGCTGATTGAAACAATGCTGGCAGACTACTAGACTTGTTTTATTTTCTTATTTTTAAAAGAGCTGAATATAAACTGAACTGAACATAAATTACGCAAATTTCACACAATACTTATATCATTTTGAGTCCCTCCATACGCACTATAGGCAGGCAGCGCGTTTTCAATACATTAGAGCCAGAGGGAGAGAGACGTATTTTCTTTCTTTGCCTCTTTATTCGACTATTACGCAAGCTATGAGTCTATACAATTACAACTATTTTTAAACCTTATTATGTTATACTATTATCACTGTCGGCGCAGTTAACAAACATAGTGGAACCTCTTTCCCAAACAATGTTCCAAAACAGACCCCGGACTTTCCAGCAAGAATCTGCACCAGCTCATAGGGCACGAAGAACTCAAAACTGGCTGACCACCCGTAAAATCAACTTTATCAGGCACGAAGACTGGCCCTCGTCTTGCCCAGACTTAAATCCACTGGACTACAAAATATGGCAGCATTTAGAGGAGAAAGTCTGCGCGAAGCTTCATCGAAATTTGGAATCTCTCCATGCATCTCTGGTTAAAGCAGCGGCAGAAATAGACATGAATGTGGCGCTTGCTGCAATCGACGACTGGCCGCGACGGCTAAGAGCCTGTATTCAAATCGGGGTGGTAATATTGAATTATATTAATAAAATTGTATTTTCCATTTAATTATCTTTTTTTTCATGTGCAACATTAAAAAAATAAACACAATTTATATGATTTATTCAGTTAAATGTTTGTGACAGAGTGTATGACCTGACTAGGTAGTTTACGTGTAGTGTTTTGCTACACAGCGTAGGATATGCGCGTAGCGTAGCATACGCGTAGCGTTATACAGTGTAGAATACGCTTAGGGATACATAGCGTAGCGTGACCCAGCGCAGCTCACCCGTAGCGCTAGACAACGATTAGCGCTACATTTCAGATATAATAATAGATGGTGCATAACGGACTTACTGGGTCCTTGTATCGTTCGCAGAAGTTTGGATCGTCCGTAAAGTGCGGTTGCTGTCCCGGCGGGTACTCGACAGGCTTCTGCCCTCTGTGCTCGTCGGCCGCGGGCCCACTGAAGCAGACAACCTTCTGGTGGTCGTCCCGAGCCGCGCCTGATTTAAGGATACCTTTTAGTGGTATGACGTTGTCGCAGGTTGGTTTACTGCAACAAAAAATATATTTCTTCAATGAGTTATCTAGGTTCTTATAAATCTATAAATTGAATAGGTATATAAAAATGGAATAAAACTTACAACAATGCTGCGAGGCACAAACCTTTGAAAGGATGAAGGGTTTTAAAGGTTCCGCGTATTTGCAATTTGAAACTCTAATTAAAATCAAAACATTCCTAAACTTAAACCGAATAGGTAGATTAAACTAACAAAACATACGAGTAGATACGAGTATTTACCTACCTAGCATTATTAGTTTTGCTACTTTTCAGTAAAATATGTTGCACATTGCACAAGCATTTTATTCAAAAGAAAAATAGCTGGGAGCGTAATATGGAAATGAGTTTCTCATACCGAGAGTTATTTGAATAGAATAACCAGTGCAAAACATGTGCAAAGCTAAAATAATTGTCTCCGCGTTGAGACGAGACGTGCTGTTAGAATTAGGGTAGCTCTTTACAAAATAATTTTCATAAAAAAGCACCAGACTTTATATTTTATGAACGTCTCGAGAACATAAAAAGTATAATTTACGAGTTTTCTAAATGGTCTCTTGGACTTGACTTCAAAAGATGTCGTTAGAAGAGTTTCGACGACTAGATATTAACTTGTTTTGGATCGCCAGGCGTTGTACTTTACCTATTTAGATTTACGATACGTGTTTTATTTGCTTACCTTGCACGAATCGTTCTCAAGGTGTCATCATAGGAAATCCTGTCGGTGGTCATAGGCGGTGTGGGTGGACGCGGTGGTGAGGCGCTGCCTTCCACCACGTCGAGCGCAGTTAGACATCGCTCCATAGCACTCGGCTCAGCGACTGCTGCTTGACCAATCTTGGCAAGTTGAGCTCGTTTTTCCACCGCTTGTTCTTCACGCATTGCAGTCTAAATAATCAATGCAATAAGCAATAATTAATGGTGGATACGTAAACCTCTTTGATTAAAATAACGCAATGTTCCTTACACTTGCTGACTCACCACACACTCTTGTCCCTTGAGTTGTGAAAGCAGAATAAAATCGAAGCTATAGTATCGTCACGTGCGTCATCAATGAAATCAATATTGGTCGTCCATTTCGTTGGTAAGACCTCGATCTACTTATCAACAAATGTGAGTACAGGTACAGGACAAGCTCAATGCTCGAACTTACGAAAGCTCTACCAAAGTTGGAGTAGATTAAAACTTAAAGCAGACTTACTAGCAAGAAATATTAAAACATTTCCGTTACCAGTTCCGTCACTTTTATCGTAACATAAAAACTTATGAGATACTGGATACTCGTCCCGTAATAAAAACGCGTTATGGCTTATACATTATGTAGGTATGCATGGGACTTGACTCTGGCAAAACTACGTCACAATGTAGACCATCAATAGTTATTTTTATGTGAAACATTTATATCTCCATAACCCATACTATGTATTCTACTTCCTACCTACATTATAAATGTAAATGTATGAATGTTTGTAATTGAAACACGCTGCAACAGCTGGGCGGTTTTATATGTTCGACCAGTAACCTGTGACCTAGAATATATAAGCCACTTTTTATGTAGGTATGACGCGTGCAAAGTTGCAGGCAGAAGCTAGCTATTTATAAATACGCCAGTAGAGAAACGTACATAAAACTGTGTAATATTAGCATTTCTGTTTGCTTGAGTGACTATTGTTACGACTACCTACATAATGTAGTTGCTTTTGTAGTTGCTAATGTAGTTGCTTCTGTAGTAGATTCATAGATAACGGCATGCGAGAACATCCATCAATTACTTACATGCCTAGTGCGCCGTTGACACTTCGGCGCCGCGAACGCAAAAGCTAAGCCATCTATCATTTAAAAAAGTATGATGCATCGACAATACAAACATACAGTTGGCAACAGCTATTTTGATGCCTACAGTTATTCTTTAAAATGTAGACGCGGACGAGTGTCCGAATGTTTCAACTGAAACGTGATGCCAGTCAAACTTGTCCCCTGTCAGATTTGCGAGTCATTCAACCCTACAGAAAAATGCTGGATGCATTAGCAATTTTATTTTGCAGTGCAACTTTGCAGGGGAAAAATGTTTCAAGCGGCGAAAGATTTAAATACTTTTTAACTTTTTTTTTTAATAATTTTTTTTATTCCGTCATTTTCGAATAACCAATTTGATATCTTGAAAATGCCACCACGAGAATAAAAAAATACGCAAACAAAAGAAACCACAACGCGGCTAGGTATTCCAAATGTTTTAGAAATTCGTCCATTCGGATGTTTCCATTTAGAAAACGTTATCGGAAAAAATCCGTTGCGGTCATGGCCAAGGCATTCAAAACTAATTCAATAATCTGTTACCTCAAGTTCGTCCTTCAAGTTGCCTTCCCGCATGTGATAGTTACGCACGTTGTCGATCACTTCTTGCGGGAACTTCTCGGGGTTGGCGCTCATGTACCGATACACGAACAGGTCACAACCGATTATTCTGAATCGGTGTTTAAAAACTGGCACTATCGCCCCTGCAAGTAGTTAATATTCAGATAATAGGTACCTACTCAGTCCAAAAGTAATTAACGTACGGTATTTTAGTTGGAACTTGGTATAAATAACCTAATTAAAGTACCATAAGTTGTTATAAAGTATCGTAAGTATGAATTTAAAATAATTAAATATTGTATCAGTCATCTGGTCACCATAATACAAGTTATGCTTAGTTTGGGGCTAGATGGTGTTGTATGGAATTCATTTAAATAAATTAAAGCACCTGACGTTTTACCATTTTGTTTTACCAGCCCAGACTATTATGCTTAAGGATTAAAAACATAAGTATTCTCGCAACCAAATGGAAATCTAGAAAGCGAGATACCAAAGAAACGGAAATTAATGTTTGCGAGTGCTATTAAAAGTTAAGATTGCATCCTCAACTTTGCCAGGCAGCAATTCACTTTAAATTGCAACTGATACCATCTAAGTTATAGAATCCTATTATTTAATCTCTCACCAAGTTAAAGAAACTTATTATTTCCGAAATTATTCATTGAAACTACAACCTGGACTCGTAATCATAAACTAATTTAACAAATTCACCTACTGCATTAAACATAATAGAAATTGAAATAATACTTAATAGTTTCCTATTAAAAAGCTAAAACGAAATAAAACTCATGTCCGCAATCAAATGACTGAAGCGTTATAAACATATGCACTTTGGTTGTGTCTTGTTTCATGGTAAGCTCATAAGTCATAACATACCAATATAGAACCTATCCGGCGTGAAGTAGCTGGGGAAATTAGGATTGGACTCCGGCGTCTGAAGGCGCATCGCCTTGAGAAACGTGCCCTCCATGATCCCGGAGTTGCGACGCGGTACCTCGCCTATCTTGATTGTGCCGTCTGCTAGACTGTAGGACAAAATGAATTTGCGACCCTTGTCTTCGGGATGTATCCAGTCGAGCTCGCACAAGTAACGAAGGTTCTGAAAATCAATATGAATAGAGAGGGTCATGTAAAGTGATATAACTTTAAAGTAGTTTCTTCTTTAACTCGGGAGTCTAGACTTGCATTAAAATGGGGTTTTATTAAAATCAATACCTAAAGGGGTACTAAATAGTAGATTAAAAAAAACAACTGTATAGAAATAGCCGGCGATCTATGTTAGAGAATACTTATAGGCTTCGCCTCAGGGCGAAAAGTAACACTTTCTTAGAGTATTGTGAAGAACCTTTTTGTACGATAACCGCTGAACTAGGCTATGTTATCTCTCTTAGCGTGTACCGTGAATTCTCAATTCGTTGTTTTTATTTTAATGTATGTTACCTTATACTTACTCATAATTCCGTCATTTATGAACCGATTAGATTTTTTTTATGTGAAGGGATATACAATTGGTTCTATAGAAATAGTTTGGTTTTAAAATTCAAATAGCTAGATGATGTCATCAGATGATCTTGACATTGAGGTAATCGTGTATACCAACTCCTCACTGACTGACAGCTCTTATTTGAATGGAATTGTGTTTGGGTTCATTGGAATAGTCTCAAGGTTATATGTGTTTTTTTTTCGTGTCATGGGTTTTTTAATATATTACATATATTCGTCATACTCGTTAAGAATTTATAATTTTTCAAATTAATTAGAACATAAATTACTATTTACTGGCAGTACAATGTAGGTAGATACGTAAATGTCTACACCACAGTCCATCAAAGCAACTTAGTAAGATGCAAATGCGATTGGAAGGAACTCGTTAAGGATACACGAGTCAGCGGCACAAACTCGTTAGTGGGCGCAGCTAAAATGCATGCTATTTCACCTAGCTTAGTGTGAGAAAAGGATAGACCTGCACCAAGGATAGAGATGAGCAGTAAGGAGATAGCGTGATTATAATTTCGAGTCATATGATCAGATTAATCTATGATTTCTAAATAAAACGATTGCGTAAAAAATAATGAATAGACCTTTGGCTCAAGGGTTCTCATAAAAAACTACTGAATGTATGTATTTTATTTGAGCTCTAGAATAAATAATCTATGCTTGTATCGGAATATGTTTTAGTTTGCGTACTCCGTTTGTTATTTATTGACACCTAAAGTTGCGCTAAAATCAGAGATGAAAAACGTTTTTTTTTTAGTCTTGTATCTTTTAAACCCATATTATTTTTACAATTCTGTATTGATACAAGCATAGTTTATGACATGACAAATTTATATTACTTTTAGTTTTGGTTGTTCATCATCAGGCGGTAGTGTGATCACCCTTCGACGTTTGTATGGAAAGATAATCGACTTGTTCACTCTTAAGTCAATGGGATCTCTTAGATTGCCTTTGAAACTCGTCTGTCACTCTCTGACGTCGCCTAATGTCGATCAATTCACATACTACTGCTACTCTGTAAAGAATAGGATGTGAGCAGGCATGTTGATGTTGATATAAAGCAATAGTTATATAAACACCAAATGGCATGGAGCCTGACTTTGTGTTACGACTACAGTAGGTAGCAAACCGATGTCAGTGTGACAAGGATACCTAATAAGCAAAGCTTAATTCCTTCATTTGTTTGGGCTCAAGGAAAACAATGCTGAAAGTCAAGTGTTTATGTCACAGCCAGCACTAAATACTTAGCAACTCAAGTCTCGCTTCTTCGATCTAGTGCAGAGCACTCCGCTGCTACTTTAATTATTGAATCAGTAGAGACTCGGAACTCTACTATCAAAGAATAATTTATATTGTTTGTTTGAACTGATAGCCTCCACAAAAGTTTTCATAACAATTGAGTTTGTATTCGAAAATATTTGTTGTAGAGCAACCAGTCTCTAACAAAAATGATGAGTATATTTAAAACATATAGTGAAGCTATTGCGAAAATCTTCTTTATATATATTATTGAGAAGTACCTAGTTTAAGTACCTTTATAAAGATAATCAGATTTTATTACTAAGTACTATAACGCAGCGTTGTTAGAAAAATATATTAAACTTACCTTATTAGCATTCAAATTGTATTTGATGACATCCTTGTGTGGTGGCTTTGGCACTAGCCCGAAGCAGGATTGCAACGAGTCTTCCGGAGCACCAATACCGATGTGCGGCGGGTATGACTACGGAAAATGTCATAAAAGAAAACACTTTACATTTAATTTTATGTTATTTCACTGCTTTAACAACAAACACAAACATACTCTTACATTATTTCGGCTAGGAACAGTAGGAAGCATTCGAGACGCGTATAAACATTTTTCCCAGATGCAAGAAAATATGCCGCAACCAATCATTGCAGAGTCTGGTCACTAGTTTTCTTTGTAGTATATTAAGTTAAATGTAGAAAGAGCGCGTTCTCACCTTGGGAAACTCTTTCCTAGTTTCTTGATGAACTACCACTGCTGGAGGCTGTTCTATGTTTAGCATGGACCTAGTGAGCAGACATACAAACTGTTAGAGTTGGTCAATATAAATACTTGTTTTACCAACATTTAACTATAAGAAAACTCAGTTATTTTATTTCAGAAGTCTCGATGAATTAGAAAAAGATGGTTCGCAATTTGCTTCATAATTAGGTATAATCAAATGTAATATGAATACGGTAGTAGTAGTAGTATTCCGAGGTAAAATCTTCGCTCAAGCTTAGCGGACTGCTATGCTAATTGCCTGTATTTTCATTGAGCTTGAATTTATTTAGTAACACCAAAAACAACATTTTTAGAATCATCACTTCCTCAGCCATTTCCTTCCTTCATTTCAAAAGAAAGCAAAGTATTTGTAACACACTTACCTTAATTATTAGGATTTAATTATTTTACACAAGTTCTAGTATTATTTTATTTAGATTCTTTGCAAATCAAAAGTAAATACCAACGTAGATTTTTATACGTCACTTTTTATAATGTTTTTAGGTCTGCGCGATACGAGGAATAATCAATTATTGTTGTCAAGTGCCTTCCATAATTATTATGTTACTTAATTGCTTGAACAATAAACCTTGGAGGAAGAAGGCTTGGACTATCCATGCATTAGGTATTCTTTTTTCGTGATTAGAAACATTAACATTGGGCTACATTGAGAAATGCGTGATTACTGAATTTCTTGTACGATGTACGATTTATGTGGATATACATTTTTTAATGTTTGCACATTTTTACTTGAACATCCTAAAGCTCAACTACGGGAATATGATTATACGAGTTTAAGGGATTCGATAAAATAGAACTTCTTTTATTTCTCCAGCATTTTGAAATGATAGTGATTTTAATTTTGATTATTTGGAAACAAGACAGTTTTGTATAGTAGTTTCGTCCAAACTAGAATATAATTTAAACGGATTTTTTTTTACCGACTTCACTAGTGAGGCGATCGCGTCTTGCTGCCATGTCTTTATTTCACATGCCTCAAAGTATTATGTTTTTCCCGCTTTCAAATCACTGAGCGGCCTAAGTAGTTATAAAATTTTTAGGAACTCAGTGGTTGTTCTTCTTTATAAGGACCACAGAGATTTTTCAAGTCAAGGTGGTTTGAAAAACCTCCTCAAGGACCGTGATAAGAAAAATAATAATAAACAAGCTACTTCACCTTCTAGGTCAGCCAATTTACTCAAGTACAAAGTAACGTCCAGTATCTTTGCCTCCGAAGTGAAGGTACCTAGTCTTATATAAAAGCATCGAACCTTGTCATCATTGTTATAAGAATTTAAGTGGCAGGTTGAGCAGTTATATAACTGGTTGATTTCTATTAGAGTACTTAGTTCTTAGTATACTTAATTACCTACTCATGAATTTATCAAATCTATATTTAATTTTATGTTATAGACTTAAACAAAGTTAAAAGAATATCTATGGTTTAAGACAGAAACACTGATGTTCCTAAGTAGTTTTTGTCTGTTGTATACGCTGCATGTTTATAGTAAGCAGCGTGAGCAGTATTACCTAGGGTACTACTGAGTACTGCTTACGCTGCACTATCGAAGTAAGTTATTTATTAGGTCTGTCGAAACAAAAATAGAGATGAAAGCGAAGAAATGGACCGTACGATCAATGGTAATACTCGTTAGCCATTGTCTATGGGAGTATAATTTCTCTCGGCCCGCCTTTAGTTTAAAAGCGATTTAAAATGTGACATGTGAAAAAGGAATGAGTGCAGCCACTTTAAGATGCTTGAGTCTTTAGCACACTTGCCTTTTCCACGTCGACTGGTCATAAAGCCTTTTCAGCCGACCACACATCAGCGGTCTAGTCATGACTGCTCTAATGCTCTAAGTTAAAACGAGACACGATAATTACGTTTTAATAACTAAAAAGACAACCGACTTCATGTATATACACAAGGTAGCTACTGTAAAACGTTGAAGAGTTCCCTTGACTGTCCTTCGTCTTCATCATCAGACCCCTAATGACAGTCACAAGCCATCTAGGTGTACAGTTCTCATTGATTATCAGCAATTGATTGGAATTGCTGTAAATCATTGAGGAGTTCGACTGTCTTTCGGCTCCATCATCAGATCAACTCCAGACCTTCATTAAATAGTAATGCTTTAAAAAACTTTTATAAAAAATAAACAAACGCACTAGTCGCCACTATGATTTTCGAAAGTTCCCCTCAACTTCTCTGGGATGCCATCATCAAATCCTGGTTTTCTTATCATGGTACCACCCTTGAGATAACTCCTTTCCAATAAAAAAAGAATCATCAAAATCGGTTCATAAACAACGAAGTTATCCGCGAACACTCATAAAAAAAAATATACGAATCGAATTGAGTAACCTCCTTTTTTTGAAGTCGGTTAAAAACCAAGACAAAATGGAATTTCGCCATTCGCATCATAACGAGTAAACATGGCTTTGACGTTTCATTTCAGCAGTATGTTTTCTGTTTACTTATGTAGGCAGAAAATACTGAGAAGGGTCTTGATGGAATTGATATTAATCTATAATCTTTATAATAGTTTTAGAATAGTTCATTCCACAGGATGCAAGGTTAATTTTGATTCAAGGTATCAGGAGATTAGAACGGCATTTTTATATTTAAACCCTTGTTATTAAGAGTATTCTCAAACAGCTTTTCGATACAAATATTCCTTTGATAATTAGCTTTGAATAAGCTTTGAAGACAAATTATAAGCAAGAATTTCACGGCTTAACGGCGGCGTATAGCTTTACTCGAGTATGTGGAATAGCCTGATTTGAACTCTAAAACAAGAAAACTCCATACAAAATTATTTTATTTTGCTAGCTTTATGGTATTTGTTGAATTGGTTTGTGACCTGACCACTAGTAATATATTTTTTACCGTACTGACTTTGGAAGCCACTTCATTTCACAGTTTCTGGTCACATGCGCCTGGTCGATTTACTTATATTAAAGTTTTCGTCAAGTACGCGTAGCAAAAAAGGGAACCATAAAAAAAAATGCCGGACATTTCACACAGCATCATCTTGCCCCAAAATAGGCAAGCGTTATGAGTACCACACGACTGATATATTACTTAAAACCATTTTTTTTTGTAATTACATACATATACATAGAAACATTTGGGTGTTTCTATTTACCAGAGACAAATAATTGCAGATCAAAACACAATTTTTGCCAGTTCGTAGGAAAAAATCATCAAAAAATAAACTAGTTGACGCAAATGGGTTGTGCAGTTTTAATTTTACTTTTCGAACTATTATAATAATTTCACATTAAACACATAATAATATATACATAATAATTGTTGTAACAGCTCTAGATAAATATCACAATCAGGCGTTCGTATTTCCGATGTTAGACGAAATTTGCTGAGTAGCCAAGCTTCAATGGTAGATCTACGAGATGTTGGTTCTGAGGTGGGCGGCGGGAATTAAACCCGCAACCTTCTGCCTCCCAGTCGGGCCCTGGCCCATTGCGCCACAGAGGTCGTCATGACTCTAAGCTCAATTGTCTCTAAATCTAATCTACTATGTAACAAACTAATTCGTTATGAGACGATTCGTTATGATGTTAACTTATAAGTTAATGAAGAAATGAAAAAAATCAAATGAAGAGTGAATGAAGCGCATTAGTTTCCAATCCGCAGTGACTGTAGCAACAGTGTACAGTATACTGTAGAGTCCCTACAGTCACTGCGGATTGGAAACATATGCGCAGGAAACGCTCATCAGTACATCGTGCCTCCTAGTGATTGCTTGTTTTCGAAAAATATTGTTCGGTATGAAGCGTGTTGATACCGCTTGCATCCTAAATTCCATAGTTCACATGTCATGTGTATTTAGGTGGGTTTATTTTCAAATAGAAATAAAGAAAACCTGCAGTGCGTAAGGGCTGCAATTTGTAACGCGTTGGTAGCCATCTTCTTTTTCAGATGTGCCAAGAATTGTATTACATTCTAACTTTGTTACTTATGTAACGAAATCCTGCGGTGGCCGAGTAGCCCAGTCGCCCGGCTAATACATTTTATTTGCCTGCTTACGTACTCGACGTAACCAAGTTAGGGTGTATGCACTCTTTTATAGGGTTTCGAAATCCAGAAAAAATAATATCAATAGATAAAAAATATTGCTGAACAATGCACACAACACCATCTAGTCCCAAACTAAGCATAGCTTGAAATTAGGTGACTAGTTAACTGGTAGAATACTTATTTATTTTTGAATACATACTTATGATACTTTATAACACCCAGATACAAACACCTATGTTCTTCACAAAAATGTTTAACCTGGGAAGGAATCAAACCCTAAGCAGAATAAGTTTCGGTAAATCTGTCCGCTCTTAATCTTGCTCCACTGGCTAAACTGTTTAGAGAAATAAGGTTTTTTAAACTTACGCGATCAGAACACATTATTAAATACTTAAGGGTATTTATCGCGTTTATTGTTTTATTTTTCTCGACGTTTCGACAGGTTTACACTCTGTCGTGGTCACGGGATGACTGTTGTAAGCCTGTCGAAACGTCGGGAAAAATAGGTAAATAAACGCGATAAATACCCGTAAGTATTTATAATAATGTTTAGAGAAACCCGAATTTTTATACAAAATAGTTGCAATATATAATGAAATTACAAGAAAAATGCTCACGGATAGTAAGGCTTTACTAGATTTTGAGTAACAGCCTGATTTGTAAATTTTGTTATGTTATTTAGATGGTGTTTAATTGGTTTACGACCTGACCATTAGTCATTATTAACCTTACTGATTTCGGTTCATTACATATGCTCGAGCACTATTTTTTTATAAATAAATAAATCCGGACATTTCACACAACAACTGGCCCTAAATAAAGCAGTGATTATTCTATGATTGATTACCACATGATTGATATACCACTTATATACTTTTGATTTGTAAATATATACATATTATACATAGAAACACCCAGACCCGAAACAAATACTTGCAAATCATACAAACATTGAGCCCGCGCGGCGGGAATCAAACCAGCAACTTTCTGCGTCTCAGCCAAGCCTTGGCCCACTGTACGAGACTTAAATATAGCTTGCCCCCATGGGAACTTTTAACACCGCCACGTCGTATAACGAATCACAAATTTAAATAATATGACGACCTCTGTGACAGAGCGCCAAAGCGGGGCTGAGACGCAGAAGGTTACGGGTTTTCCCGCCTCGGGACAGTTTGTATAATCTGCAAGTATTTGTTTCGGGTCTGGGTGTTTCTACGTAAAATATGTATGTATTTACAAAAAAAGTATAGGTATAAGTATAAGTAGTATATCAGTCATGTCATCATCACACAAGCTCTGCTTACTTTGGGGTCAGATGATGCTATGTAAAATGTCCGGGATTATTTATTTATTATATTTATATTACGCTTTAGTATCATGAAAACTAGCATCTTTACATCGAAGGGTAGGTAACCTGTTTGAATGCATGTTGTTTTGTTGACCAAGTTATGCATTTGGTGGTTGGTGGTTTATTTTTATATCATATCGTTTGGGGGTTCTATTCCAGGACAAACAGTTATATTATTATTTTGTTACTATTATATTATATTATTGTATAGATTTTTAATGATTTATATAACAATAGTAATTAAACCTTATACCACCACTGGTGCTACTACAACTTACCATGTACCTACTTTGTAGTTTCCCTTTGGTATGTTCCTTGATTAAGTGAAAGATCATTCACGGTTATGGTTTTGTAAAATTTAAATGTTTTAATTAAATCATCAAAAATATATATCAAAAACGTTCAGAAATTATCAAAAACGGTTTACTTACCTATAATACAAGCGTGTGAATTTATCACAGTCACACAGTAAGAATCGTCGACCCAGCACAAACACAGTTTGGCCCACGATGAGGTCCATTGGGGCGTAGTACTCGGTGACCTCTTCTTCGGTTGTTTCCAAAACGGTTGACGGGAATGACACTGAAACAATAAGTAACATTTTGGAAAAATGACTTCGTTAGTATACTTACCAATCAGCTCTCGACATTTCATCTTAAAAAGCAAATGTTGCAAAAGTTTGTGTTTTACGTGTCACTGGCGCAAATTAGAAAACATAAAATCAATAGCAATCTATGTTTTAAATATCTTTTTCAACACACTTGCTCATAAAGTGGCTCTATGGTCACCGCAATTAGGCACAGAATGACACCCATAATCAAACTGTGACTTTTTCATTGCTATAACTCACTAGTGAGTTATAGTTTATTTTTTTTAATATTATTGGTTGAGGTGCTTTGTTCTTAAATAGTTTTTATTCAAAAAAAGATCGTGTTTAAGGACGTATTAACAAATATCAATGGTTTTTGGGTATCATTTAATGAACCAGGAATCACAACTGTAGAGATAACATGGTATAAAACTAAAGATAATATATTCATTTCCAAAAATAGCGAATAAAAACTGGGCAGTCCTATACAACATTTTCACATAAATATGTTTTTAGTATTGCAAGAAACGCTGAATATATCGAAAAATGGTGTCTGGATAGGTACATAAATAGCTAAATCTGCCTTATATTTTTACATGAAAATAATAACAAAGTGTGGCCTATACAGTCTTCTATCCGTCTAGCTTATTTTTTTTGTACCCAAATAAATTACTTATTAATTTATGAGAACGAATAGACAATAAAAAACGCACTATAATTTCTCCATACATTTTTCAAACAGCGCGCATTCCTAGTTTGCTACCTACTCTGTAACATTTTGTTTGTTCGCCATTCCGCCGCGCTCAGACGCGCTCACGGAAGCACGGGTGTATCGCATTTTTTGCAAATAGTTAAAGCGACAAATTTCTAAATTAGGACTGTGCATGTTGTGTACTGTGGCTGGATAAAGTTGATACTTTTTTGGACCGAAATAAAAGTAAGTATGTACAACCTACCTACTATAAGTGCATCTACTTTGCTTTGATTGGAAAAGCAGTGTGGTAGGTCATCAGCATCACATAGGTACTATGCATATTGATTTTCCATAAAAAAGTGATAACTACATAGCACTTTTTTTGGTTATTGTTTATAATTTTTTTATGGAAAATCAGTATGCATATTACTATCGTGGATTTTGAGGGTGCTTATGACGAATATGATATTCAGTTTGGAATCCAAGATGGCGGCTATCACTTTTTTTAATGGAAAATCAATACTAGTGTGGTGATTACGAAGGGTAGTGATGGAAAATAAAGTTTTGTTTTTATCATAGATGCCACGAATTCGGAAATTTGGACATAAAACCAGAAAACTTTCAAAAGGAAGAAATAAAACTAATGCAGTTTTGTTAGTATTCTTTATTCCAAGAAATTATTTTTTTTTTCCATCAGAAATTTTTATGAATTAGGTAATTTAATCTAATGAATGAATTTTCGTGAACAGAGAAAGCAGCCAAGAAGTTTCCGTAGACGATGAGCAGCATGAAATTTCAATCGTAAATCTTTTTTACAATTATTATTAGTAATTTTGTTTTATTATACTTATATTGTATTTTTTTACTTCAGGATCAGGAATGTGCAGAAAAAGAATATAGACCGAGAGGGAGAAGAATCATTGAAATTGATTACCTACTTGAGCAGCTAATCCATATAGGTAGCCACACTTCTCTTTTTGATTGCGGCGTGAAGTATCTTAGCATACTTGATGAAAAAAGATCTGGCCTTCATTCTAAATTTAAACTCCATTGCAAAATGTGTAGTGAAAAGTTTTAGCTTGTAACGGTGCGCAAAGTCCAGAGTAGAATGGATATAAATGAGGAAGTTGTAGCAGGAATTATATCTACTGGTGCAGGATACATCCAGCTAAATACTGTTCTTTCCCATGCTGACATCCTACAAATACCTCTGCGGCTGTATGAAACAACGCACAATCAAATTTGCCAATGGTGGGAAAAAACAGCGAAACATTGTATGGCTGAGGCAGGGAAAGAAGAGATTGAAGAAGCGAAACGTATTGGAAATGTTTCATCCCAAGGAACGCCGATGATAGCAGTAATAGCAGACGCATGTTGGAGTAAACGTTCATACGGTACAAACTATAATGCTTCTTCTGGCGCTGCGGCAATTGTTGGCCAGCACAGTAAACAAGTTCTTTACTGTGGTGTGAAAAACAAATACTGTGCCACATGCTTCCGATCAACGAACAAAGGAATTAAGCCACCAGATCATACATGCTTCAAGAACTTTAGTGGTCCTTCGACTGCGATGGAAGCTGCTATAATAACCGAAGGTTTTAAAATTTCCTTGCCTGATCATGGACTTATTTATTCTCATTTGATTGCTGATGGGGACGCCAGTACATACGCTTGCATTAGGAATGCTCGACCTTATCCAGAAATAACAGTCGGTAAAGTAGAATCGCACATCCGAGCGAGAAAACTTGTGAAAGAAAAATATTTGCGGTTACGTTGGGGAGTTGACTCCTGTATAAAACACTGGACCAATCAAAAATCCCTTTCACGAATAAGTTGAAAATATAAAAAAAGACATACAAAATGGGCCAAATGGACAGTTGCTGTGGTCACCAAATATATGATATATTTGGTGACCACAGCAACTGTCCATCATATTTCTGCATCGATAGCCTAAAAAAATCTAACAATGATAATTTTGTCCAAGAATTGCAAGCTTATGGAATTTTCCAAAAAATAATTGATTTGGCCCATAGACTTTCCTTGCATTCCTACAGTTTTGCGTATAATGTAACTAACAACTTGGTTGAAAGTTTTAATGCAAGAGTTGCAAAATATGTGGGAGGCAAAAGAGTGAACTATGCATCAAAAGGCTCTTATAGCGGCCGATGCGCAGCAGCTGTTATATCTTTCAATACTGGTACTTTACAATCGTATGTTCACAAATTAATCTTTGGTACTGATGCTAATCCAGAAATATATCAGCTAGAAAAAAGACGTAAAGAAAAAAACTTTAAAAGGATAAATATTAAAAAGAAGAAAGTGATTAAATCTGTAACCACGAATGATGCTCACTATGGTGAAATATGCCAGAAACCTGACATGGATATCAATGAGTATGCTACAGCGAAAGATCGTTTTTTCAAAATGTTAGAATGGTCTACTGAGGAGAAGAATAGCATTGAGAGGAGCACAGTATTGCAAAGTGCTAGCCCGCTCTGGCTAGAAACCAGAAGAAAACTATTAACCGCTTCCTGGTTTGCCACAGTCTGCAAGCGGCGTGCAGGCACTAACTGTGCTCCCCTAATTAAACAAATTTCCTAATGGAAAAGGCTTAAGTAATGTGCCTTCCATAAAACACGGCAAGAATAACGAGAATATAGCGCTTCGGGATTTAGAAAAGACGTTAAACGTTAATATTCTAGAGTGTGGATTGCACATTGACAAAGAATTTCCATATCTGGGAGCTACTCCAGACGGCAAATGTACACATGGTATTGTAGAAGTGAAGTGTCCATCATCCGCTTACAATTTAGAGCCTGAAGAAGCAATTAAACAAAAGAAAATTAACTTTTGGTTGTACAAATCTGATGTTTACACAGTGAATAAAAAAAGCAAGTGGTACTACCAGGTTCAGGGCCAATTACGAGTAACTGATCAAAATATGTGTGTATTTGCTGTTTGGACTGGTGACGGCAAAATAAAATATGAATTCGTAAAAAGAGACGACCAGTTCTGGAAGGAAAACATGGAGGGGCATTTAGTGAAATTTTACAATAACTGTTACTTCCTGAACTTGTTGACCCTCGTTATTTGAGGTCTATGGATCTTCGATCAAAGTTCACACACAAGCAAAAACATCTTAACAGAAAAAAAAATGCATAAAAACATTATTTCGGCCAAATGCATAGATAATATCTTTACCAATGTAAACATGATAAGCAAAAATATAATTAGTAATATTCACTCTGACCATCTCGGTCAACTAGTTCAAATAGAAACTAAAATGAACAATAAAGATGTACAAAAAAAAATACTTATATACCAGTTATCACTGATCGTTTAGAGAAAGTAAGATTGAATCTGGATACTAAATTGCCTTTTTTGTTGTATAATGATGATAACCCAAATGATTTATATTATAAATTTTTCACTGAATTTAAAAAAGTATTCAGTTCCATTTTCACATCCAAAACTATTGTGGTCTCTGGCAGTTCAACATTTTGTGATTGGGCAACAGCAGGTATTCGTAAAAGTAGGCGTACCTTGTATGAATTGTACAGTGAAAAACGGTATAACTTTAGGGAAGAGTTTAAAAAGTAAAAAAATTACTCAAGAATCTTTAAGAATGTTAGTCGCTTTGCTAAATCTCAGTATTTAAGCTCAAAAATTAAAAACAGTCAAGATAAAATAAAAGCAGCTTGGAAAATAATTACTAGTGAGACCGGAAAATCCAAAACTCAAAATAGTGTAATAAATTTAAATATTAACAATAATATAATTAAGCAAGATATAGATGTAGCAAAGGCATTTGAAACTTTTTTTACTGATATTCCAGTCTCCACTACAAAGTCTTTAAACTCTTCTCATGTAATAGCAGAATTATTGTTAAAAGATTGTTTACCTGAATGTGTCACACAATTTTACTTTGAACATGTGGACAAAAACGATATTATCAAGGCATTCAAAATGATTAATGTAAAAAAGACCATCTCTGGGGCATTTCTGTCAGTGTTATAAAACCACTAATTGACATTATTGCACCAGATCTAGCTTTCATATTTAATCAATGTATTGACAGTTGAGTATTTCCTGATTTAATGAAACATAGCAAGATCATACCTCTATTCAAATCAGGTAGTCATTCCTAGTAACTTAAGGCCTATATCAGTACTTCCTACATTTAGTAAAATATTTGAAAAACTTATACTAAACCAATTACAACGGCATTTTAATACCAACAATTTACTAGACAGTAAACAATTAGGATTTACAAAGGGACGCTCAACGACTGATGCCGGTGTTGAGTTAATATCACATATTTTTGATATCTGGGAGGAATCACGCGATGCCTTAGGTATTTTTTTGTGATCTGTCGAAAGTTTTTTGATTGCATTCACCATGAAACTCTAATCAGCAAACTACACCACTATGGTGTTAAGGGAGTTTCACTTAAGCTTTTCACATCCTACTTAACTGACCGAACTCAACGAGTAGATGTAAATGGAAAGCGTTCTCCGGGGTCAATGGTAAAAATGGGTGGACCACAAGGATCAATACTCGGGCCATTCTTGTTTTTAATTTATATAAATGATCTACCTAAACTTGTAAAGGATGATCACGAGATTGTACTGTTTGCTGATGACACGTCACTTTTATTTAAATTAAAGCGACGACTTACTAATCTTGACGATGTAAACAATGCAATCTCTAATGTTGTAACATGGTTTAATGTAAACAACTTATTACTTAACGAGAAAAAAACGAAATGCATTCGTTTTATACTGCCCAACGTTAAACAGGTGAATGCTAATGTAAAAATTAAAAACGTAAAGATAGATCTCGTCGACACCACAGTGTTCTTAGGCATTACTTTAGATAATAAGCAATGGAGCCCGCACATAGATAAATTGTTGAAGAGACTCAGCTCTGCGGCATACTCTGTTCAAAAGATCCGTCATTTTACCGACGTAGATACCGCTAGACTCGTTTACTTCAGCTACTTTCATAGCATTATGTCGTATGGCATTCTGTTGTAGGGGAGTGCTGCTGATATTAACACCATATTTGTGTTGCAGAAGAGGGCTGTTCATGCAATTTATAACATGGGCCCCAGAGAATCACTTAGAAATAAGTTTAAAGAAATTAATATTATGACAGTGCCTTGTCAGTATATATACGAAAATTTAATGTATGTGCACAAAAATGTTCAAAATTCAAAAAAAATTGCGATAATCATAGTATTAACACTAGAAATAAAGATAAACTCGCTGTTCCCACTGTTAGGCTCGCTAAAGTTAATAAGACTTTTATAGGACAATGTGTACGCTTCTATAACAAGGTCCCAAGCAACTGTGAGATTTGTCGATTAGCAAATTTAAAAACGTAATTAAACAGAAAATGTCGATTAAAGCATATTATAAAATATCTGATTATTTAGAAGACAAGAAAGCTTGGGATGAATATGCTCCAACTCGACTCGGCATCCGTAACAAAATTGTCAAGGATCATACAAAAAAGTGTTAAGACCAGAAAAGTTTCTTGCCGGATTCTTCTTGAACTGGGGTTAGGAGGAACCGGCACCCTAGATTCACTAGCATGTAAGAATAAGATTCAAAGTGGTCCTTGTGATTGTAATGAATAAAGTTATTTTGAATTTTGAATTTGATGTAAATTATATTTAAAAAAAATTATATAGTACATAACCCTGAAGTTTGGTTTATTAATAAATAAATAAATATTACAGGACATTAATTTCATAAAGTGCCACCTACCCGCAAACTAAGCCAGAGCTTGGATTATGGGAACTAGATTACGGATAAAATACTTATATACTTTTCTTTTGTAAATATATATGTATGATAGATATAACATCCAAACACAAAACAAACATCTGTGTTAGGTATTGCACAAATGTTTGCCCTGGGTGGGAATCGAACCCACAACCTACAGCGCAGAAGGCAGAGTTACTAGCAACTGAGCTGTGTGGCGTGTTTATTGTGTATTGGTTTATTATTAATAATAAAAAAAAATATAATAACGTATTTCATTTCTTTACCTACCTAACCTTCAAGTATCAAGATTTGTTAGTTAATGTATAAAATCGAGCGTAAGGCGGCTTCAATGTGTGCGTTGGCACTTTGCTGTAGTGTGCTGGCGCAGATAGCTAAATTTGGAAGTGTCAAAAATGTAATCACGTCCTTAATAGAACAAATAAATTCATGTTCCTATTGCTTGCTCATTTCATGCAACTTCTTACTTAAATAGATAATTTTAACTCGTACGTGTTTAATAAATAAAACTTTCACTCAAATATAAATTTTGTTTTCTCTGTAATAAAAGAAAACTCTAAATTCCCCATTTTGTACGTGGCAGAATAGGCGCAAACCCTATGCGCGGAAAATAAAAAAAAAACCTCGTCCCTTTAGTCTGTGGCTGATCGCAATGCGCGCGCATAGGAAAACTGATTAATTTTTCCCGCCATAGCGAATCATTTTTCACAACTCGTTTTCACTGTTGAAATTAAACTTTTTATCTACTAAATAAAATGAGATTTTATTGTTATTTTATTCACAAGTGTGTTGAAAAACGTCGTATGATACACGTGTGTATTGATGATTACCGTCCTCGGCTCTCTTAAGACCCTCACCTAACGGCTCGGGTCTCAATGGCGCCTCAGCGGTAATCACCAACATTACACACTAGTACCATAATGTACTATTTCATACCTGCATCTTTATTATGTTTTTTTTTAACTTATTAGCTAGGTAAGTACTAGCATAGACTAATTAAAATTCGTCTATGGTACTAGTAAATAAATATGTGAATAACAGCCAATTTCCGCATTATGTAATCATAGAGACGTCACGAAAAGCAATTTTTGTGTAGTTCTGTATGTCTTACAATACTTCATAATCTCCTTAGTAAAGAACTTTGAGACGGAACGACTCGACAACTCCTCAAACTTTCATGACTTAATCTTCTTAAAAGCGACCTATTAATACAGAGCGAGCGTCGTATTTATTCCCGTTCATTACTAGCAAAGTTAACCAATATACGAATTAATTATTTACAGCTTTACTCTCAGTTAATTGTTTGATAACTTCTCTCTCTCTCTCTTTGTTCAAGTTTTTACACGCTATGTTTACTAATTTCTCTATCTCAACGTTATTTTTAATCGACAAGGCCTACCATTACGGTACGGACCGTCCGTCCGACCGTACCTACTCTTATCAGTAATGTAGATTTTATGATACCTTCTCATTTTGATAAACACGGGTTTTATTCACGTTTTATTATGTCGATGGAGACACCGACACTGTTTCGATTCATCTAGAGAATCTTCATCAGGGTGAGTTTGATCAGCGGTCCGCTAGTTGCCGATCGAGTTCACGGTACGTGTCTACTTCTCTATTATCTTTATTTAGTTGTTATAAGTAGCACTGGATTTAATTGATTATCAACGTCAAACTTGCACATACTTACTTAGATAAGCTTTGCGGATACGTATGTATATCGAAGTATACATATATCGGCTTTACAATATATTATAAAAAATGCGTTTATTTTGCTACCACATTACAATAACAATAAAAATGACAGGAAAAACAACCAGCAATCAGCATGTCACGTGCCAGTGTAACGTGCCAGAGCGCTTTTCTTCCGTGGTCGCACGACTAAAGCGACTACGGTATACACAAATCTTAATTTATTTAGTAATATTGTTTTCAATTATATGTTACACACATAAATGCGTATATATACATATATATAAATGCGTATATATACATATATATAAATGCGTATATATACATATATATAAATATATATATATATATGGTTTTAACGAGTTCAAAGGTCAGGCTTTAAAGTTTCGAACTGTCACCTTGTTATCTGTTAAATGTCAGCAGACGTTTAGAGGCTGAATTTCCACCATCCGCCTGTAGGGATTAACTAGACGCTCTCAGCCGTGCTAACTCCAACAAAGTGGAACATCGAAATGCTATTTGAAAAGCTAAAAATGTGGAAGCGAATTACTTCATCGTGTAAATGGAAATGGCTCTAGCAGTTTGCCGTAAAATGTAAGGTACCTACGGGTGAAATGAGAAAAACCGTCGGCAGATATGCCCCAGCAAACTCAATTTGTCAAACGCGTAATTTTATTTAGAGCTGTTTCGGTCCATTACGTTATGCTTGATTTTGAGTTTAAAATGAGACAATTTCGCATCATTGTCAAAAAAAGATTTAATTTTCCTTCATTTCCACTTTCGACTCCAATATACCTACGTTCAAAAGGCATTTTGCGCTGATCTAAAAAACGGCATGTGAAAACAAAAGGCTTTGTTCAAAGCGATTCCTGTAATTGTATTGAATAAAAACATATATGAGTTTGAGTTCTTTGCCTTACATAATATAATCTGTAATGTAACAATTACGTTTTAAAAAAACTAACAAGAAACCCCACTTCATTGAATGAAATTTGAGCCCATAAAATACAACCGAATTGAGTACCTCCTACTTTTTTTTAAGCCAGTTTAAAAAGTTTTCATTTTACGCTTTTTAGTACTTTATCATTTTTCAAAATTCGTAAACACCACTTGAAAGTCACAGTTAAATTTCGTTTCATCCAAGTGGAAGACATATTTTTTTTCAGTTTTTTTGATTTGAAAGCCTAACTACTGAACAGATTTTTATGAAATTTATATGGGACCAATTGGGAAATATATCCTTTCACATGAAATATTATGTCCTCTTCCTTTTTTTGACATCTATTAATAAATAATAATGTAATTACGTATTTACAAAAAAAGTTTAAAGGTTGAGTATCAGTAATCTGTTTCCCATAACACAAGATTTACTTACTTTGGGGCTAGATAATGCTGTGTGTAAAGTCCAGAATTATTTATGATACATAATAAATAATAAATAGAGAATTTGTATTATCCTATCTTTGTATCAAAGTAGATGACGTTTGCTATTTGACAATTTCGTTTTCGTTTACCAACAGTAATAATACTCAATACATTCGCATTATATTCACACAATGGTCATTTTACACTATGGGCTTTATTTTCCGATGAACATTGCTCACTAATGAGATTTATTTCAGATAATGTAGCAGCAATAACTCCCTGAACCCATCCACACTAATAAATGATACGTAAAATATGACGGTAGGTATTTAACTAAATGCTGACAATATTTTTTTTCAGTGAAATTTTTGTGATATTGTGAAATCTCTCAACAATAAAGAGCCACAATAATTTGTCATACTTACTCGTAAATCATAAGCTTCTTCAAATATAAAATCTCACCCGGTTTTTCTTTCCATTTCTTGGGAAGTTTCGTTTTCTTAAGAAGTAGGGGGAACGGATCTTTACCGCCCCGGCCATCGTGGAGTTCCTGTTTAAAATAAAGCTGTCTAAAGGACTTTGAAGATTTAGGCTTACGATATTACAAATAATAAGCACTATGTTAGATTAATGCATAGAGAAGATTTTTAATAACTTAATTTTCAATAGACTTTAGTATCTGCCCACGGCTTTGCACGCGATCATTGCATAGCTTTTCCAGGTGAGCCACAATTAAACATTTATGATATTAGTAGGAAGTAGAATTGGATGCGTGTTAATACCAGTGCTCATGCATGCACAAAGAATGAATGGTATTCGATGATATATCCGTTAAGTATGCATTATTATGAGTATTTTTATTTGAACGAGTTTCTTGCCAGATTCTTTTTGGATTTGGGTTGGTAGAAGCATCACCTAGATTAATCTGGAATGTAAGAAGTAAAAACACGAGAAAAAAAAGGTCCTGGTTTTATTGAATAAAACACATTTTGAGTTTCATTTTTCCGTATCAGGTCAGGCAGCGTCGCCAATGTGAGCTCAAAGACATTTTTATTGGGTTCCTAATTGGAGTGCTTCTGACTTCTGAGCCCCAATAAATATTCATTGTTCTGATTTCCGCAACCGTAGCTTTGGAGCTAACTTAAACAGAAAACTCTCCCCGAAAGTTGTACAACATCAATTATTTCACTGCTAACAACATTAACAGTTAATTTGAAAATTATCGCGTTTGTAAAAAAGTTTTTCCATTATTTTAAAGATATAACAAATTTTTAGGATCCTTATTACTTGAATTTTGTAAATGTAAAATAATAGGTAGTGTAAAAGCACTTTTCTCATAAGTACCTATCACGAAATTTAATTCGCGAGTAGGTACTTACCTATATCAAAGCCAGTACAGTGCAAAGAGAAAATACAGTTACTAACAAAAGCTCTTCGTTACTTAAGTTCATCTCACCTGTACTTTGTACATTAAAATAACTACTGCACTTGAAAACATCGATTTTCTTGCTTCTCAATTCAGCGTTGTTCTATAAATTTTGTTTAGCAAACTGCAAACTCTGGAAGCTTTCCTTGCAAATTTTTAGAAACGTCTACATATTTGATTTTCTGCTCATCTTGTACAACTTGTGTATCTAATCAGGTACCTACTCAATTCATAACCCCAAACCGTTGATCTGTCAATGCAAATTGTGGGAAGGTATACAAATGACTAACCTTGATAGCGATAGTATCATCTTGGAGAAAGTAGAGCAACTTGTAATCACGCAATTCTCCATTCTCCGAGTCACGGTCGTCCCAAACCACGTTGAATCTGCGAAGTAAAAACTATATTTGAATATATATAGTTATAATACATACATTACACTATTAATGTTATTGTTTTACGCGGGACAAATGTTTGTATGATCTGCAAGTCTTTGATCTTTTTTTGTATGTATAATATGTATATACGAAAAAGTATTTAAGTAAATCAGTCATGTGGTACCCATACCACAAGCTCTGCTAACTTTGGGACGTTGACTTAGATGTTTTTTGTGGCATTATTACTTATGACATTATTAATTAATTTATATATAAAGTTATCTTATAGTTAAGACAGCCGGATCTTAGGACCCGGCTGCATAATTAGTGCATAATTAGAGTCTTGCTGAACACAATTTTTTTACGCATGTTTATGATTAGGAGAATATACTACCAGGTTACCTAAAATATTGCATAATGCATTTTTTCCGAAAAAAATATTAACAATAACTTAATTAAAAATACTAGGGGCCACATTTTTATAGGCAAACTGGTATCTACCAGTGCCAAACATATTGGTTAGCAATAACTAATAGCAGCTTACTATTAGTTATTGCCATCATGTCCCGTCTGTTTATTTATAGCTCAGTCCATCCAAAGGTTGCATGGCAGAGATAGCTGTTAGCGTTATGGCCGCCTATTGTATTGTAAAATAATTGTTTTTGTAATTTTGCGTGTGGTATATCAAAAAGGGTGTATATCAATAAAACCTATCTATTGCTATCGCATTTTGCTATGTATCTAGTTATTTATATTTTTTTATATATTTGTAATTAAGGAGTTTACTTACATATCTATTTGAATTGTTATATTTCCTTATGCTCTCAGATTATGTTACACGCCTTCTTTTTATTTTATCTATCTTGAAGTTTGGCAGGCAGAAAATACTACTAGCATTTAAGTAGAATCTGTTGCACATTTGTATTTTTGTGAAATACAGGACTTAAAAATAACCAAAACCATTTCGGTCTTATACCAGTTCTGAGACGGTATCATAGCCTAATTGCTATCCAGTCTGATTTAAATAAATGTTATTAATCTCCCAACGTCCTGTGGTGTGAAAAATATGACAAGGAACAAGAATAAAAAGTATATCCAGACAAGTGTCCCAGTGGGAGTCGCGAAGCCGTCAGTGATTTATTAAGAGAACTCCAGAGACAGCGGGCCGTGTTTATTATTATGACCGGAGATAAGATAACAAGACGTAAATAAATGATGTACAAGCACTGATTGCTTTCAAACAAGGAGGAAAGGAAAGCTGGAGCGATGTATTGTTTAGTGTTTAAACCAACTACACTCATGGACATAATTAGAGGAACGGAACAAAATAAAGAAAATATATACAAAATATATACTACCTTCCTAATTATTACAAAGGACAGGTAGCTGTTTCACTATCTTATTATTTTAATATAACAGCCAAAAACTTGGCTACACACAATGCTTCTATTGAGCATAATCTTGACATTCCAAATCAGACTCTGGAATTTTTTCCTAGTAATTTAAATTAGATAAAAAGACAATAGAGGAAGTCTCTAGCACTGACAAGTTAAATAATATATGTTATAAAAATAGTCAATCAAACAAAAAGACTAATAACTGTAAAATAAATAATGTAAATAAGTTTAAGTTTACTAACTTGGTGCATCAATATATTCAAGGAATTTGTAACAAAGAATAAGAATTAGACTTGTACATGAACTCAAACAATATTGACATAATCTGCTTAACAGAACATTGGCTGAAAAGTCATGAGCTCATGTTCAACTTCAAGAATCACCAAGTTGGTAGTTCTTTCTGCAGAGTACATTCTATAAGCGGTGGATCATTAATATTAATAAATAAACAAATAAAATTTAAAGAACGCAAAGACATTGTCGCCCACTCTGTAGAAAGACACATTGAGATAGCCTGCATAGAGTTTGAGCGGTTCCTTGTTATAAGCACTTATAGCCCACCAAGCGCCTCATTTGATATTTTTGAGAAAATTATGGAGGATATTTTGCATAAGTCCATTACAAAATCAAATAAAGAAATTGTTGTATGCAGTGATTTTAATATAAATTTGCTTGAGAAATATTCATTAAGTACCAGAATAACTAGTTTATTTAATTCATTTGATCTTGAACCTACATTTATGGAGCCAACTAGAATAACTGCCACTTCGGCCAAATGCATAGATAATATCTTTACTAATGTAAACATAATAAGCAAAAATATAATTAATAGTGAGACCGGAAAATTCAAAACTCATAAAAGTGTAATAAATTTAAATATCAACAATAATATCATTAAGCAAGATATAGATGTAGCAAAGGCATTTGAAACTTTTTTTACTGATATTCCAGTCTCCACAACAAAGTCTTTAAACTCTTCTCATGTAATAGCAGAATTATTGTTAAAAGATAGTTTACCTGAATGTGTCACACAATTTTACTTTGAACATGTGGACAAAAACGATATTATCAAGGCATTCAAAATGATTAATGTAAAAAAGATCACTGATCTCTGGGGCATTTCTGTGAGTTTTAAAAACCACTAATTGACATTATTGCACCAGATCTAGCTTTCATATTTAATCAATGTATTGACAGTGGAGTATTTCCTGATTTAATGAAACATAGCAAGATCATACCTCTATTCAAAACAGGTAGTCATTCCGATCCTAGTTACTTTAGACCTATATCAGTTATTCCTGCATTTAGTAAAATATTTGAAAAACTTATGCTAAACCAATTAAAACGGCATTTTAATACCAACAATTTACTTGACAGTAAACAATTCGGATTTACAAAGGGACGCTCAACGACTGATACCGGTGTTGAGTTAATATCACATATTTTTGATATCTGGGAGGAATCACGCGATGCCTTGGGTATTTTTTGTGATCTGTCGAAAGCTTTTGATTGCGTTCATCATGAAACTCTAATCAGCAAACTACATCACTATGGTGTTAAGGGAGTTTCACTTAAGCTTCTTACATCCTACTTAAGTGACCGAACACAACGAGTAGATGTAAATGGAAAGCGTTCTCCGGGTTCAATGGTAAAAATGGGTGTACCACAAGGATCAATACTCGGGCCATTTTTGTTTGTAATTTATATAAATGATCTACCTAAACTTGTAAAGGGTGATCACGAGATTGTATTGTTTGCTGATGACACGTTACTTTTATTTAAATTAAAGCGACGACTTACTAATCTTGACTATGTAAACAATGCAATCTCTAATGTTTTAACATGTTTTAATGTAAACAACTTATTACTTAACGGGAAAAAAACTAAATGCATTCGTTTTATATTGCCAACGTTAAACAGGTGAAAGCTAATGTAAAAATTAAAAACGAAAGATCTCGTCGACACCACAGTGTTCTTAGGCATTACTTTAGATAATAAGCTGCAATGGGGCCCGCTTATAGATAAATTGTCGAAGAGACTCAGCTTTGCGGCATACGCTGTTAAAAAGATCCGTCATTTTACCGACGTAGATACCGCTAGACTCGTTTACTTCAGCTACTTTCATAGCATTATGTCGTATGGCATTCTGTTGTGGGGGAGTGCTGCTGATATTAACACCATATTTGTGTTGCAGAAGAGGGCTGTTCGTGCAATTTATAACATGGGCACTAGAGAATCACTTAGAAATAAGTTTAAAGAAATTAATAGTATGACAGTGCCTTGTCAGTATATCGATACCTCTGTCCTTTACCTCTGTCCTTTTTTTTGTAAAGGACAAAAGGAGGACAGGAGAGGCAAAAAACAAAAAAAAAAGCTTATTTTGACTGTGGCTTTTTTGTTTTTGGTGCTATTTAGACACAACCTAGGGAGAAAGTTCTTAGAATTTGTGGTACTTTCTAAAGCTGTGTTGATAAACTGACCTAGTTTTGTTATTACTAAAATAAACTTGCTATACGACCATTAACTTACAAAAAAAAACCTTTACGCCCCAAAAAAATTTGACTATGCGAGCACCTTAGGGACATATTTGACAAATTTAATATTTTGAAGGTCGTGAAGGATTGATTATTAAATTATCTTAATTATGTTATTTTCCATGGACGGTGTTATCATTGTTGATTTTTTCTTTGAATTTTAATGAAAGAGCATTGTTATATAAATAATACAAAGTTTGAAATGAAATCAAAACTTTATTTATTCCACATTTAAAGCCACTTTAATGATTTTAGTTATTTACGCAATCGAAAAACATTATCAGCTCTATTAGCACTAGAGCTAGCTAGCTAGCTGCTAGCTACTAGCATTAGGCAGCTTTTTTGTGGTATATTTTTCACAAAAAAAGCTGATCCCGCTTCGCAGAGGCGGTAGCCCCAGTACTCCAATCATCCCGTGACTACGATAGAGTGTAAACCTGATAAAACATCGAAAACTGTAGGTAAATAAACATCTCCTTTTATTTATTTATCATAATCATAACAGAACATTATCTATAAGCTTGTGTCCAGCTGGCTCAGGGCCGAGATGTGTCGAGGAGCCTGGCGTGTCCAGTTAAGTTATACGATTCGTTGTGGCGTTCGCTATGGTGTAATCTATTTTTGAGTAATATCCAAAGTTTTAATCAAGAACTTTTAGCATAGGTACTTACTCATGGCTTTCACAATCGTTGATGAAATATTCATACGTTATATTTCTTCGGCTCAGACTATTTTTAGTTTTTCTTCGTTTTATCAAGGTCTTTTGAGCACAGTGCACTATCCTCTTCTGCGCTGAGAATGAATAGAAGTCCGCCTTTCTTCAGAAATATTGTAGCATCGTCTGGCACACTTACCAGCTTTACATAGATTGCTTTTCATAATTTTCTCAGCTATTGTTTCACCTTTTCCATTTTTATGAGTTTTTCCTTCTTCTTTTAATTTTTTATTTGCTTTGCGGTTGTTAATGTTTTATTCTTTTCTTTTAATTTCTTTATCGGTCTTACTTATATATTTTTTCTTCTTTCCCTTCTTTCTTTTCTTGTTAATATTTTGTATTTGGTTACTGCTCGAGTCTGATTCATTACATGACCTGAGGTCTGAACTACCTGAAGAGAATTCTTCCTTGTCCTCATCTGACAAAAAGTCAATATTAGCTTTTTTTTATGCTATTTTGCGTCTTTTTCTTGTTTTAGGAAAGCTGTAAATGTCTTCAGGTACTACATTTGAGTCCATTTTGTTCTCGTTTATGTCAATACTTATTTCTATATGATATAGAGCGGGCAGCTGCAATATGGTTATGCTAGGTGAGGCATCTGTATTATAATCGAGCGTTACAAAACTATTCATTCTATCATTAGAATGTTGTATGGTTCTTATTAAAATTATGGGTTGCTGGAACGATGTTAAATTATCTGAGATGACATGAGAAGCGTCCAAGATATCTTCGCGTGTCTCAGAACGACTATGATGAGCGCTAGCAACTTTAGCTGCTGTACAAGATAAAATTATTAGCTGCTGTGGAGACTCGCATTAAGTAGCATCAGATTTATCTTCATGATTTTCAGGGTGCGGGACACAATCATTGTAGTGTCCTTAGGTGAAGCTGGCGTAGGCGATGAAATGGTGGGTTGCTGGAGAGTAGCATCCGAGGTATCTTTTTGTGTCTCGTAAGACGTAACAAGCAATCTCTAGCAAACAATATTTTTTAAATTTTATTTTAAAAGGTCGCAAAGGACAAATCATTTTGTAAAATTTATTTTTTGCAAGGTCATATAGGACAATTGTTAAAATGTTTATATTTTATGACCCAAAAGTTTTTGTGTGCTTTTCTTTTACTACCAAGGTGACTTAACTCCGGTAACGTCTTGTCGTTTACATCCTTTTTTCCCAATAAATTGTGTTTAGCGTGACTGAAATGCTAGGTCGTAAAGGTCATTTTTTTGAGAATTTGAGGAAACTAAATATACAGTTCGATAGAGAATTAAAAACTGAGTAAAAGTGCATTAATAAGTCAATTTCGACCAAATGTCCTATACGCCCTTTGAGCCCAGACGTATCGATATATACGAAAATTTAATGTATGTGCAGAAAAATGTTCATTTATTTAAAAAAAATTGCGATAATCATAGTATTAACACTAGAAATAAAGAAACTCGCTGTTCCCACTGTTAGGCTCGCTAAAGTTAATAAGTCTTTTATAGGGCAATGTGTACGCTTCTATAACAAGGTCCCAAGCGACGTGTTAGATTTGTCGATTGGCAAATTTAAAAACGTAATTAAACAGAAATTGTCTATTAAAGCATATTATAAAATATCTGATTATTTAGATGACAAAAAAGCTTGGAATGAATCTGCTCCAACTCGACTCGGCATCCGTAACAAAATTGTCAAGGATCATACAAAAAAGGGTTAAGACCAGACAAGTTTCTTGCCGGATTCTTCTTGAACTGGGGTTAAGAAGAACCGGCACCTAGATTCACTAGCATGTAAGAAGACGATTCAAAGTGGTCCTTGTGATTTTATTGAATAAATAAATATTGAATATATATTTTAATATACAAACTTATGATATTTTAAAATTTTCAACACCCAGACACAGAACAAACATCTACGTTCATCACACAAATGTTTATCCTGGAAGGGAATCGAACCCTCAACCTAGAGCGTAGAAAGGAGAGCTACTAACAACTGAGGTGACAGGCCCGTCAAATAAATAATAATATACCTTTTTTGTAGCGCAAAATTGCTAGAAGTTAAGTTTTTTAATAAATAGCAAAAGCAATAAACGATTAAAGCTCCGTAACCGCGAGCAGTAAAGTTGAGCCCGTAAACATGAACATCTGGAGCCAGCGGGGAGACTAACCACCGATGGAGGGGAGGAAACCACTCGGAGGCACCGACCGACGCTAGGCGCGACCGCCAAAACATTCAAGACAAAACAAAATACGGGGATGTTTACTACAGCAAACCCTTCACATCATAAAATAAATAGTTGAATACGCTGAAAAACTAATTAATTACATAAAAAAATACCTATGTAGGAATTTACTCAAAGCGGGTTCATTAAATTGCAATTAAGACGTGAAGGAAAGAAAAGGAATTTAATGGAGCTTGATAGTATGAATCAGTTTAACTTATCTTAAGGCGGGACTATGGTACGTATTTTTATTATTTTGCTTCCCACTTTCTCGTTTCAAATTGTTGTTAATGTTATTGTGAAAAAAAGGTCCAAAATATTCTCTAATGGTCATATTCTTAAGTTGACTTATAGGTAGAGAATAAACGAATAAAAATAACCCGTGTAAAATTTTTTTCAAATGCCTAATTGTAATTGTTTTTTCTTTCAAAATATTGCTATTTAAGTGCCAACAAAACGCGCGCGCTTTTATGCTCAGGGTCTTTAGTAATCACTAGTCACAGCGACACAAGACTTAGATTGTCCTTCTTCTTCTTCTTATTGTGACACTAGTTATATCGAATCAATATGATTAAAGTGCGCCTCAGAGGCTCCATTGGCGCACTTGGCACATCTCTTTGTTCTTTAAGTTTCTACAACATACTGGTTTCCACACGAGAGTACCTAGTCGTTTACTTTACGAAGACGTTTGGTAGAAGAAAATTTCACGGTAGGATAGCAAGAAAGGTACCCATGTTGAAACTTTTCCACAGGCAAGTCCGGCTTGCATTTGCGAGAAAGTATGAAAACTGGACTGTACGACAGTGGAAAAATGAACTTTTTTCTGACGAAACGAAAATAAACAGAGTATGTTCTGATGGAAAACGATATGTACGACGTCCCCTGAATACAGCATTCGATCCTAAGTACACGAAAGTTACATTAAAGCACGGTGGTGGAAATGTGAAAATTTCGGGGTGCTTTTCTGGACATGGTGTTGGACCTGTAAAGTTGATAGAAGATAACATGGATCAGTTCCAATACAAAAGTATACTGGAAGAAACAATGTTACCTTATGCTGAAGACGTTCTAAGGGTTATTTGGACATTCTAGCATGACAATGACCCAAAGCACACTGCACGCACCGTAAAGGAATTTCTTACAGCGCAATCAGTTTCTGTCTTAGACTGGCCAGCTAACAGCCCAGATCTAAACCCAATAGATAATCTGTGTTTTGAAGTAAAGAAAAAGGTTTCAAATACACAGTGTGGGAATTTAAGAGAGCTGTAAGACGTTTTTTTAGAAGAATGGAACTCTATTTCTCTTGCGAAATGTCAAAAATTAATAGAGTCAATGTCTCGCCGGTGTAAAGCAGTAATTAAAAGCCGTGGATATGCTATTAACTATTAATTTTAGTTAAAAATGTATTAAATTGATTTTTAAATTTTCTGCGCTACATATAATGTGATTTTTTTAATGTAAAAGTCATACAAAACAATTCCCGAGCAGTTTAATAAATCGTTCTTAATTATTTGTCCAGCTTCAGTACTATTTGAATGTGTTACTTTAGTAAAATAAATAATAATATGTGAAAAATAATTACGTTTTAAAAACTAAAAAGAAACCGACTTCATTGAATGAAATTTGAGCCTATAATACATTTTTAGTGGAAATTAGATGTATTTTGTATATTATAATATGGGTAGGCCAAATAAACGCAACGCTCCAATGAGACAGCAAGGTATGAAAATACATGAAAACATCATCGATGTATACAAGTTTTAGATTTTCGTTGATTTTTCAGCTCGACCGATTTTGATAAAATGTGGGTACAGTCCACCTGTGAAGTATACCCTTTCAAACAAATCTCGCCGGTGTAAAGCAGTAATTAAAAGCCGTGGATATGCTATTAACTATTAATTTTAGTTAAAAATGTATTAAATTGATTTTTAAATTTTCTGCGCTAATATGTAGCGCAGAAGGGTATAATTCAATAAATTAATATGAATAAATAAAAATTCAATAAATTTTATCAAAATCGGTCGAGCTGAAAAATCAATGAAAATCTAAAACTTGTATACATCGATGATGTTTTCATGTATTTTCATACCTCGCTGTCTCATTGGAGCGTTGCGTTTATTTGGCCTACCCATATTATAATATACAAAATACATCTACTTTCCACTAAAAATGTATTATAGGCTCAAATTTCATTCAATGAAGTCGGTTTCTTTTTAGTTTTTAAAACGTAATTATAACATAACTAGTTGCTTCTCAGAAGGTACACATCTCTGTGTATGACCCGATTTAAATAAAAAACTTCTATAACTTCAAATCGTTCTTAATTATATGACCACAACTGTACACTTTTCGAAAATTCATTGGTGCAAGACCGGTTTCGAACCCGCGACTTGTGGCACTACCACTCGACCACCAGTGTTCTCTATTGTCCTAGATAGCAATAGGTGCAAGTACTTATGTTGATGTCCGGTGTTACTTATTCCCACAGGCATGGATATAAATTAGATAATAGAACTGATAACTTCAAAGGCGCGAAATATTATGACATTGTGATTATTCTCGTAGTACCTACCTAGGTAGTTAATTGGCACGGACGTAATAAGGTCTATTTTTCATTGTCCATTGTTAATTGCCAATTCAGTTGGCTTCATATGTTCCATTATAAAAGGAGCTTTATCATATTTATGTCATACCTACTTAGAATAAAATCTTTGGAATGATATAGACCGCTGTTTATGGATCATAAAAGACGGCTGCGGCTGGGGCACGATTGTGGAGTTGAGAGGAAACTTTGGGTAGGCAGTGCTGTATAATGATTTTCGCTTAATGTATTAGAGTACGTAAATGACAGTGACATTTCCAGAAAGCCTACCTATTTCAGTAAAATGAATTACGATTCCTCGTTTGTCAATTCATGAAGTAACATAGCTCTGTTAATTTATTATTTTTTTATTTTTTCAACAACGTAGTAATGTTATCATTAATCACTCCAAAACCGATCACAAAGGACGTATTTTTTGCTTAGAACCAAAACAGTGCAGTAATGTTATATGAAATCTCATTATTGCACTGTTTTCTTTTACTTTTTATTTAGATATAAATTTATCACAGAGCTTTAATATCTCCCATTAAGTTTAATATACTTAAAATGTTTGCCTTAGATCAAAAAGAGACTGGCTGATAATAAAAATCGGCTGAATAAAACCGCCTTGTTGAAAAAAAAAACAAATGGTCATTTTGTACCATTGTAAAACTTTGATTCTTCATATTTTTAGTTTGAGTATTTATATTTTATCACAGTAGGTACCTAGATTGGTAGTTGAAAGAAAAGTAAATTAAGCACCTTGCTAAAGAGAGTAATTAATGCACTCGTGTTAATTCAGTGCCCTCGTTTGCGCTCGGGCACCAACATAACACTCGTGCATTAATGACTCACTTTGCGCTCGGTGCAACAATCTACTATTACTCGTTTTATTGCATGTTTTATTCAGTAATCTTAGCGGAATTTTAATAAATAAATTGTTACTACATGGGACAAGTATGGACAATTGAATTATATGTGTATGGTTTATAATTGAATTATATGGTGCAATGTGATTTGAACAACGAGGAAACCCAAAAAAATTTTAGACGGCCATTATGCGATGACGTTTAGACAATTCACCATTGACTAAGACTTTATTTAAAAACAAATTGATCATAAACAAATATAAACACAAATTTTGCCAGTGTCAAAATGGCAAAATTAACATTATTATGACACATGCCATTAACAAAGAAGAAGAAGAAGAAGAAGAAAATGTATATACGTGGCGATAATTAGATAAACGAACGTACCTAAGAAGGTTATTAAAGTCAATCGTTCTATACATATAACTTTATTCCATCCTATTTTGTGTTTTCTCATGCAGGTTTTTTTGTGCCATTGTATCAGGTATTGTGGGACCGAAATAATAACCATGTTTGTACCTATTATAGACGTAGGTTAAAACCTAAGTCCTGATTGACAGAATACCACAAATATCCATCATTTAGATACATACTAATTTGGAAAATTACATTTTTAGAGAATAGAATAGAATAAACGTTTATTTCGTACATATACATCTACATACCTTATTAGAACAAAAAGGTAAAAAGGTAGGTAAAAAAAAATTTGAACAAGGAATACAGTAAAATAACTTTATAAACGTACACTGAGGTCCAAAAACATTTATTCCTCTCCATGTGTATAGTATGTCCAAACAGATCTAATCTCAGCGTTGATACTACTCCCATAAGAAAGTAGCGCTGGTTCCGGTCTTTGCAAGTATTCTCTTCAATTAAATATTGCTACAAGTGACAAAAAATTCTAGTACCTCTTCATGTTAAATATTCATTGTATAAAACATGGCTTGAAACCGAAAGCTGTGCTGAGAGTACGTAATTTAGGCCAGCAATTAACATGGAGGTAATTCTTGAGAGCAAAGGGGAGGACCCCTTGGCCGGCGGGCTCGGACCCTATCCTGTTAGCTTACAACCCCTGCTCTTAGTAGGCACAATTTAATTAAAGATCTTAAAATTACTTACTGAATGATTGACTGACTGTCAACGGACAGACCAACTTTTGAAACATTAAAGCGTATTTGTAAAACTAAAGTATATCCCTCTATCATAATCACATAAGCATAAGCGTTTTATGTCTTATCCATGTTATTACAATGTCAATGTATAAAGTTGTCAGCACGTTTAAAAAACTCATTAGCTTGTGTGTGTTAAACCGTAAGGCCGGGCGCAAACGTGGACACTTTTGTGTCTTGTGTCAGATACAAGCTACCGATGAATATTTGATTTCTAAAGAACCAGTATGAAATCATCCACTGCCTGCGCATACGCAAACATTTTTGTGTCCAGTTGCTCCTACTTAACACTTACTCATTGACTATTGACAAGTGTTCGGTGTCGGTAGCTGGAAACTAAAAGACACAAGCAACATTAACAGATGTCCTTACAATTGTACTGTCTTTCTTCACTGACAGAAAACAAGCAACGAATTGTACCAGTGGCTAGTAGTAGCAACAGGCGACTGTGTCCGATCACCACCACAAGACCACAGCAACTACGGTTCCCTGTGATGGTGTGCCGTGTCAGCAACCAAAAGTGTCTATGTTTGCGCAGCGCCTAAACTTCTATGGAGGGTCGCCGGGGTTGAGGCGGCGTCGAGGCGAAGGTGCACAAGCAGCGCGCCGCATTTAAATTTTCTTAAGGAATATATGGCAGTGCGCTCACATACTAGAGTCGCGGCGCGGGCGAGATGCAGGCGGCGCGGAGTCGAGGCGGGGGGGGGACGCGGCGCGGGCGTCTTGCCCGACCGCGCCGCGACTCTGCCGCCATTTTGTCATTTCGTTTCGTGCGTAGCTACGTTTAGACGTGTAAGTCCAGCGTCCAACTCGAATCGACCAGTCGTTACTCCATATTCTTGTATAGAAAGACTTGTAAAGACATACCAGTGAGCGACACGCCTATCCTTCTAGCGTGGCGCTTAAATATGCTCCGTCCTTCTCATTTTATCATAAAAAAATAGAGACGGCAACAGATTTATATATTCATTGTGTATATAAGATACACCGTATATTCCTAATAATGTTATTTCTCCCGTGCTATGGCTTAAGGATACACTAGTCAGCGGCACAAACTCGTCAGTGCGCGCAGCTAAAATGCATGCTATTTCATCTAGCACAGTGCCAGAAAAGGATAGACGTGCACGAAAGATGGTGATGAGCTGTAAGGAAAGGGTATGATGATGATTTTTATGCATTTACCTAATTAGATTAGACTGTGATTTCGACATAAAACGAACGCGTAAAAATCATGAACAGACTTTTGGCTTAAGGGTTCTCATGAAAAAAGTACTGAATGTATCTATTGGAAAAGTTATTTCAGCTCTTGAATAAATAATCTATGCTTGTATCGGAATAATTTTGGAGTTTACGCGCTGCGTATGTTATTTATTGACGCCCAAAGTTCCGTTAAAATAAATAGGTAGGTACGAGAGTTGAAATACGATTTTATTGAGGCTTGTATCTTTCAAAACCCGTTTAGGTATTACAAATAACTTAAACCATTAAATCAGAAAACACCTTTTAAGTAATTGCAAAATGATAAAAATACCCTATTTAATTGTAATATGCGTAACTCGTAATAGTTTTTTTTTATTGTGTACCTAGTTTAAGTTTTAATGTAATTATTTTTTTTGTTTTGTTTTGTTACATTCAAGTGCTTATGTAGACCACGGAAAAGAAGAGACTAATCTAATACTAAGGTTATTTCTAACTTATTATTTCTAAAAATTTTTGAAAAAAGTATTTATCCAAACATTAATAATGCAATAGTGAAGAAGTTTCCATTCTCACTAATGCCAGTTTTACGAAATTGCGATGGTAGAAATGATACCTACATAATCTTGTATCTATCTACATAAGTGAGTGACATTTTAGTTCTCTAGACAATCCTAAGTTGCTTAGATGTGCCCCTAGAGAGGTGCGGTGCGCTCCCGGCTATACCTCCACTAGGTACGGCTGGGAGCAGTTTGAACTGAGTTACAATCGTCTTATAATTAGATTTGTTATGCCAACTTCAATTTAAGTATTCATCTACAATCGAGAACGTATTCGATTGAGAGCAATTGTTGGTGTTTACTGGAGCACAAAAATATTGTGCTTGAATGCAGTCCGATGTGGTAGCGACAGGCGAATTATAGGCTACATAATATTAACATAATATGCGTATTAAGTGCTTTTTGGCATTTTATTTCGCATATTTTATAATGCTGTCGCGGTGCTGAAAGACTGCTGAAAGACTTTTGTCGAACATATTCGATCGCAAATAGAGACTGTTTGTGTCAGTTATAACTTTGATTCTAATTTCGCAAATAGGTCTAATTTGACTAGATTGATAAAAGTAAACCAACACAGATTCACAGAGAAAAAAAAATCGGGTTGCACTCCGGGAGTGCCGACAGAAGTGAAAATATAATTTGGCGCGTTAGAGTTTAGTAATAAATCACTTCAAAATCAGTAATTATGGTGACTGCCAATCAAAAACTGAACGAACACAGATGATGCAATATTTTACTTCTCCATACAAAAGTAGACTGTAAACATGTGAATTAAGGTTTATAATCAAATGGGGCGAGCGCGGAAGCCGGCTGCGTCTCGCCCCAGACGGTAACGGTGTCGCGAATCCAGAGGTTTTACCTCATCTAAAAATATTCGTACCGCGCTAAAAGAAGTTTTCACTTCAAAAATGTTCATTCATTTAGCCAATGAATGAACACCAATTTTAGAGATGCCACAGGCTTTATAAATCGTCAGCTGCAACTCTACCTGTCAAATAATGGGGTCATGAGATTATTTTCGAGCAGGTTGGTCGAAATTCCGCCGTTTGCCATTGGGGATTGTGTTTGATTGATTTGTTTTGACTGTTAGTGATGCAGCACCTGAGCTGATAAAAGGAGGCATTTTAAAAAGGTTGCAGACCGCAATGAGGTAATTTAGATGAAGATGATCGAAATACTTTTTAAAGCAAATGATTTTTAGTTGTATTATTAATTGTAAAATTAATGAAATTAATTCAAAAATAAATTTAATGGTAATCGATCTTATAGTACATACCTATGTTATCTTTAAATTTAAAATAAGGAAGTAAGCGATTTATTTTAGTTTATGCCAAGTACATAAAAACTGTACTTTTTACATAGAAATAAACTATATTGTCATTATTTTTACATTATTCGTCTATCTATAAATTTAAAAGAGTATTAGAAGAGAACCGAGCATTCAATTGCACAATCATAACCATAAATTAAACTAATAAGAAGTACATTTTGAAGGTGTTATTTTTATATACTTAGTGTAAACGTACTAAGATTGGATTATAGGAAATTCAACCCCTTAGAGAGCGACATCGGGTTGAAACGTTGGGGTGAAAATCGTATTAAAAACTTATAATTTTCCTGAAATATGCTTTGATACAAATGTATGTCAGTTGAAAAACGGTATAACCATACTCGATAACATTCAAACCCATCGACTTCAAATGAACGCAAATTCATTCAAATCACCAGGAAACGGATAAGAAGTTTGTTTGACGGAAAATGTTGCTATTCAAAAACATCTTTCTGCCCTTATCCCACGCTATAAAGGGTCGGCACATCGACAAAATAATACGTGAATAAAAACCCGTCAGAATACAACTCATGAAAGTTAAATATACAATTCTGTTCTAGGAACATTATTCAATATATATCGGAAGTTTAGATACTCACGCAAGAACCTTTCCGTCATACTCCAAGAAGCGTCGGAGGCGGTCTTCGCGGTTAGTGCTTCTTCTCGGCGGTGGGATACGCTTCCAATACTCCTTCTCGGTGTACGCATCAATAGGCAGGTCCTCTGGCTTAGACAGCTCAACACCCTGAGATTCCAGCCATTCCTGTAATAAAAATAAGACCTTATTATCTTGTGTTGTTTGTTTTTTTTTTACCCGATAACGTCTTATAAATCGATGAACTTATTAATGAATGAATCTTATAAACCGGCTGAACGCATGATAAAGCATGACTCATTGTCACGTTCCCCCTGAGCCGAGCGTGCAAACGAGACCGCGGAACAATCGATAGAGAGGCACGATCGGTTCATCAATGTTTTCTTATGACGTTATCACATAAAATTATCGTCCGTTAACCGACTTTACAAGACAACCATTTTTTTTTGTGTACTTATACATTATTGTATTAATATACCGAGGTACCTAAGCCTGATTCTTGAAACAGGAAAATACTGATATCTCCATATTATTTTGTAATAGATAGGTAGTAAACATATATAGTAATGGATGGGTAAGAACGTAAGCATCAATAACAAAGTTTTCCTTATATTACCACAGTGGCAAGGCTTGTTTGTTTGCTGCTTGTATTGTGTGCTCTATAAATAACGCTTCCGTGTCAGTAGTACTACTAAAAAGTACAACTAGTAGTACAAATGACACACCTTTGTATCTCTAGTATCATTTGTATCTTTTGTATCATTTGTACTACCAGTTGAACTTATATTTTAATTATAATTCAAAAAGTAGAGTGTATTTACTTGTATTTTTTGTACTAAAGATACAAAGATGTGTTATTTGACCTTCTTAGTAGTACAACTGACACGGAGGCTAAATAACAGGCACACTGTGTTGTGTAAATTGACCTATATGTTGGACAAATAGGGCTCCTTGGCGCAATGTGCTAGTGCGTTCTGTTAGGCTTGGCGTCGAGAAAGGTGGTTTGAAGCCCCGACCCTGATCAGAGCCTTTGCTCGCAGACTAGATCTACTTTCTCTGATCGTTTACTTACTTGTTTGTATCTAACTGTTTGTGACTTTATTTTTTCCGTGTTGTGTGCCAAATAAATCATATTCTATGATTTATTTATACTATCCATCTATTAGGTAATCCAACGGTGTTGAAATTTTGCTCGGTAAAACATGTGTAAACTACACATAAAAACTCAAGGTTAATAATATACCTATAATTTGTACTTAATATGTAAATAAAGTACATAATAATTACCTACGTGTACATTATATATTAACCTATATTGACCTGGAAGAATCAAGTAAATGGCAAGACGCAACACAAATAGAGGAAAAAATTCGAAAACCGTACCTACTTGTTATCATAAAATACTTTTTTATGTGATTACAAAAATACATGACCAAATATGATCATGACATACATAAATCAATGTATAGGATTTGTTTTTTCAACACAAAGTTATGTTTGTGCTTCAATCCGGCTTATATTTTCGTTAGAGCAATGTTCGGTAGATTCATAGAGTATGAGGATATTTAAAGGCTCTGAATTGGGTCAGTAATTGTAACATAAGGCATAAAATACATGATGATGAAAAAAGTAGGTACGGTGACGTTTGCACTTGATAGTTTTACTCGTATATATATAAGTCATTTTTGTTCCCTTTCGGTCTTTGTTTTGTAAATATCTTGTTCTTGGTTATTGATAGGAATATCTTTGGGTACAAGCCTCCTGCAGTTTACTCCACATAGCTCTGTCTTCTCATTTTTTCATCCGAATATTGAAAATTGGTCTAAGAGAACAGCCCTTAGATCAATTATTTATTCGGTCTAAACTATTCCCCAACTGTTTTAATGATCTTCTCAGCCGTTTCTTGAAGCTAAGGCACAAGGATACCTAATTTTTATAGATTACAACAAACATTTATAAAGGAATTACCTATATGAAACTTCAAAATTTGCTCTAAAATTAACAATTAACTCGCAAAGTCGAGGGGCGTCCCATTCTTCTTCTTGTTACTGGTTATTTCGAACCAATGTGGGGTAAAGGGATTAAAGTATGTCTTAGAGGAATAAAAGATGAATGAGTAGCACCTAATTATATTTGCTAATTAAGTAGCAAAAAATTATAATAAGAAGAAAAAGTACAATAATATATAAAATAAGATAATGGACGTGAAACGCTCCTGTGTGACCGCCAGTCGCGCCACCATCGCTACATTGCGTGAAGTTGTTTCGTGTCCTCCATAATTAATTCATACACTTACCTAACTGCTGCCGAAGCATGCAGTAACAGAGCGGTTGCTGTAGTGTTGTGTAGTGTTGCGTGCCAGTGAACCGTTTGAAATGGCTCCCTTATCTTTGGACAACTTAGCCGTGCAGGCGTACATCGTTCACGCTGCAATCCTAGCCGTCAAGCTTCTAGCGTTATCAGGGCTGACCGGCTTGACCCGCGTAGTGCGAGGTTCCTTCGCAAACCCAGAAGACGCGAAAGCATTGAGAGGCAAAGTGAAATTGGACGATCCCGCTGTGGAGAGGATACGCAGAGCTCACTTGAACGACTTGGAGAACATTCCAGCTTTTTGGGTACTTGGTGCATTGTATTTAACGACTGGTCCCGCGGTTGCCTGGGCCACTCTGCTGTTCCGTGCATTCACAGTGGGCCGTCTAGTTCACACTGTGGTCTATGCCATTGTTCCGCTGCCGCAACCGGCTAGGGGCATCGCCTTTGGAATTCCATACATCATTAACATATACATGGGTGTCCAAACTATTCTTTACTACGTTACTGCTTTGTAGAATTGTGTTCAAATAATTGTACTTAATTGTAATAAAATAAATTTGAATAAATAATATGCAATAAAATACATACTTACCCAGTGTTTTTCAGAAAATATAATAATTTAAATTACAGTTAATTAGAGACACTTAATTTAACTTAGAGGTAAATTTCATAAATTGATTTAAGCATATTAAATAGGTTATACCTAGTTGGTAATAGGTTGATTTATAATTGTATGTGTACTATTTAAGTAGTTAAATAGTACGGCTTATCTAAGTGCACGAAAGGAGCCTCTGAGGCGCACTTTATACCTTTCACCACACTGTTAGAAATACTAATAAATAAATAAATAAAAAAAATACTGGTTGCACTCCGGGAGTGCCGGCAGAAGTGAAAACTTATTTTGGCGCGTTAGACATTTTTTAGATGGGTATTAGGGTTATTGGGTTATTGGGTTATGAATTGCATGTTATTTATGAACTGTATTTTATTAGTTATTAGAAACTTTAAAATACATTTAATAATCTTTTATGTTTTGTTCAGAATGTAGATAAATATCAAAGAACCTTACTCAGTAAACTTATCCATACAAAAGTAGACTGTAAACATGTGAATTAAGGTTTATCAAATGGGGCGAGCGCGGCAGCCCTGCGTCTCAGTACCTAACGGTGTCGCGAGTCCAGAGGTTTTACCTCATCTAAAAATATGCGTACCGAGCTAAAAGTAGTTTTCACTTCAATAAATAATCCCGGACATTTCACACAACATCATCTGGCCCCAAAGTAAGCAGAGCTTGTGTTATGGCTACCATAATGACTGATAGGTATACTACTTATATACTTTTTATTTTGTAAATACATATTATACATAGAATCACCCAGACCCGAGACAAATACTTGCAGATCATACAAACATTTGTCCCGCGGCGGGAATCGAACACGCAACCTTCTGCGTCTCAGCCGGACCTAAGCCCACTGCGCTACAGATGTCGTCTAGTGACACGATAAGAAGAAAAAGAAGAAGTAGTTAAATAATGTTTAGGTTCTTTCAGTGAAGTAAAATACAATAATATACTATATAATACTATACTATATAATATAATATAATATACAAAAATGAAATAGTTCAGTAAGTAGGTAGATAAGTCCATATTTCCAATTTTGCTGGGTGATTGATATATTGTACTTATGATCTACCTCTTAATTATGTATTAACCTCTCAGTCCCGAACAAATTATAGTTAAAAAATTTTGGCAGCACTAGCACTAGATTCTAAACTAGGCTAGACTAGACTAAAGTAGCGGCAAAAATACTGCATTGTACAAAATATGTAATAACTCTACAACCAAACCATATTTTATCATTCTGTAAAAAACAATGTACTAATAGATATATTACCTATCTATCAGGCATAAAAGTAACGTGTTTAGTCAAATACTATAGTTTATAATAAATAGGTAGTAATAGGTAGTATCGAAATCAGTAGCATGGCAACGAACTTTTTCCCGCCTTATCTAGAAGTTATTACTATGTATTTCTTACAATTGATTATCCAAAAATACTTATAATGATCAGAATAAACAGTTTGTGTAATAATAAACACCACTTACCATCGATAAATCCAGTAAATACACCATCAAATAAGTCAAATCACAATCAACGGTCACTGCACTCACACTCACTCACGCGCGAAACGCGCGAATTCATAAAACACTAAACGAACACTGATTATGCTATATTTGTTGTTCAGAATGTAGACAATATATCAAAGAACGTAATTCAGTAAACTTCTCCATACAAAAGTAGACTGTAAACATGTAAATTTATTTTTATAACCAAATGGAGCGAGCGCAGCCGCCATTGACCGTTCGGGAGTTTACGGAAATTTACGCGTCATATTCTAAAAGTTATTATTATTAGTAGCTATGTATTTTATTATCCACAAATACTTATAAGAGCATAATAAACCGTTTTTGTAATAATAAACACCCTTCACTATCGATAAATCCAGTAAAACTCATTATTTCTCTCACACACACTACCGCCGAGCAACGCGAAATTTTGACTGATGTCAAACTGACGATGAAAAACTGAACGATGACAGACTACGTAATATTTTTTGCTCAGAACATAGATAATATATCAAAGAACGTAACTCAGTAAACTTCTCCATACAAAAGTAGACTGTAAACGTGTGAAATAAGGTCCTTATTCAAATGACCAAATTTGGTCTTCCGGGGTTTGACGGAAATGCTTGGCGCGAACGGTGACACCATATTTGGTGCTCTTGAAATGTGATGCAGTGTGCATGCAATGAATTCTAGATTACCTGTGTTTTTGTAGGCAGGTGGTTGATGGAGACTGTATTCTAACTAACCTATAATAATATGTAAATTTATCAAATACCATTGAGGTTAATTCTAAATCATGGCACTAAAGTAATCCAACATAAATACTTATACAAAACTTATAATAGGTTAGTTTTCTTCTAAAGAAACATTCTCTTTTACAGTTAAACCACAACAGGTTCCTAATAAGAGGGGTGTATTAAAAAGGTCGACCGCTATGCTGCTGCTGACTTATACAAATAACACAGTTAGCTTGCTATAAGCATATCAAATCAACGCAAACATTTCTGCAGAATTAGAGGCAAAGTACTGTAGCTAGGTACCTATGTAGAAAACTATACAACATCAAACTCGCTTGTCATCATGTCTATACACCTGGCTTCGATGTGTGAGTGTAACGTTACTATCTCACTCAACTCAATAAGTCAGCGCAATACACCATTCAAGCGTCGTTACGCGAGTCGAAAACAACACCGTGAAATCATGGCTTCAATCTTGGAACAGCCTGCTATGCAATCATATATCGTGTACTCGGGTATACTAGCGTTGAAAGTGTTAGGGACAGCGCTTTTGACATCGAAAGCGCGGTACACGAAAAAAGTGTTTGCTAATCCAGAAGATGCTGTAGGTACCAAAGGAAAAGTAAAACTTGATGACCCGGACGTGGAACGGGTTAGACGCGCGCATCTCAACGACTTGGAAAACATTCCGGCGTTTTGGCTTCTCGGCGCGCTATATCTGACTACGAATCCCGAGGCTGCGTGGGCGACTCTCTTGTTCAGGATATACAGTGCGGGGCGAATTCTTCACACGTTTGTGTACGCAGTGCGACCTCTTCCACAGCCTGCCAGGGGCATCTCTTTTGGAGTTCCGTTCTTCATCACATTGTACATGGGAGTAAAAGTTGTTATTCATTATATTAATGCGCTGTGAAAAAGGTTAGACAGTGATAAAGACTGTAAAATAAGATACTTCCTAATAATTTTCCAATAAATATACTATTTTGACATCTATGAGTAAAAATATATATATTTTTAAATTTTTTATTCGTCTAGAATTATGAAAAACTGTGCTACATGGTTCTTAAGTAGGTAGGAAGATATGCAGGTAAATTTCAACAGTTTTTTGCCCATTTTGGAAAGGTCAGGTAATTTTGTCAAGTGATCGTACCTAGGTAGCGTTATTTTTTTACAATCATTCGACGTGTTCTGTTGAAGTTGTTAAAATCTACACTTTATGTAGGTACACGTAGGCTAATTAACATATTAATGTGATCTAATGTCGATAAAACAGTACCGTTAAACAGATATCTACTTATCTACTAGTAGATAGATAAGATACCTACTAAGTAAAAGGTAAGTCAAAGTACCTACTTGACTGTTTAATATATATTTAAACAACACAATTTAAATACACAAGGTAGCTACTGTAAAACGTTGAGGAGATCCCTTGACTGTCCTTTGTCTTCATCATCAGACCCCTAATGACAGTCACAACCCATCTAGGTGTACAGTTCTCATCAATACAAATAAATCAAGCCCAAACACCAGGTAGGTAATTGCTGTAAATCGTTGAGGAGTTTCCTCGACTGTCTTTCGGCTCCATCGTCAGATCGACTCCAGACCTTCATTAAATAGTAGAGCTTTAAAATACTTTAAATAAAAATAAAAAAACGCACTAGCCGCCACTACGATTTTCGAAAGTTCCCCTCGATTTCTCTGGGATGCCATCATCAGATCCTGGTTTCCTTATCATGGTAACACCCTTGGAATAACTCTTTTCCAACAAAAAAAGAATCATCAAAATCGGTTCATAAACGACGAAGTTATCCGCGAACACACATAAAAAATAAAAATATATACCTACGAATCGAATCGAATCGATTAACCGACTTTAAAAAAAGGAGTATCCTCCTTTTTTTAAAGACGGTTAAAAAAAGAGTAAGTACCTACCTATTTAAAGGTATTAAAGTATTAATAAATACCTAATTTAAATAGACTAGCTGGTAAAAACACATATATAGAGCAACCCAATTTCGATACAGACCTAGATCCAATCCATTATTAAGGTCAAACGAAATAATTGCGTGTAGGGCACATAAAACGTGTCTTAGTTTATAAAGGGGGCAGTGTAGGCCATAACGGACTGCTCCACTGTTCCTTCGGCTATAAACACATTTCTATAAGCCTCCCGACCTTACTTTCGGCTTTCGGAAACCTATTCAAAGGTTTTACGGCAGTCATTCGTTTCACATTAAGTACCTATTGCTTTAAATATTGTACAGGGGGGTCATATGAATTTAAATCAATAAAGAGGTATCAGTAAGTATTAAGAAGTAGTTTTTGGTTTCAGTAAAAATATTTACTTAACTATGTAAGTAAGTAGGTACTATCTACATATCGCACTATTTCGATAAGTGCTTACCTACTAGGTTTAGAATATACCTAGGTAAGTATAGGTACCTATCTTTCTGTTACTTAGTAAATCTGCTATAAACCTACCTAACTCAATATGCGAATTAAATGGTTGCTTGCACTGTAATAGGTTACAAGCCGATGGTGCTCAGTTCGAAGGCGTTTAAAAATGACAAATTGGCTTGGAATTATTCTTATCTAATTAAGACAACAGTTCCTACCTACTACTCTATACCTATACACTTTAATCGGATGTAGGTAGGTAGGTAGTAGGTAGGTATATATCTATACATTTTCAGTGGATCCGCTGAATGGAGCCAATGTCGTTACCTACCTACACTGATAGCGATAAAAATACGCCGAGACAACTCAGTAATGTCCGTCCAGCAGCGCCTTTGTCCTGCCACAGATAACTGATAGTTACCTACCTACTTGTACGAAGCCCGTTCACCGCACAAACATAACCTAAAAATAGAACTTTGTGTTCGCTTCGTTAAATTTTGGTGCTCCAAAACCAATTTAGTGATTAAAATTGCAATTTAAAATAGGTGAGTTTTAGAAATACTTATAGTTTTATAACGATGCTTATCTGAGCGGTTAAACTGTTAGCATAATAATAACTAGGTACCTGTTACGAGAAATTATCATTACTCGTAGCTGTTAAAGCCCAAAAACTGTTCACGATGACTTTGACTACAATGACGTTTGAAAGAGACAGAATCTTATGGGTAACGGGTGAGTGACCGTGGAATGAAACCACACGGACTAACGTGAAGTTCCCACGTATCGGTATCGCGTGGAATTCGTATTTGATAAGATGCTCGTATTATTATAAGTTCGTAGATATTAATGTCCCCAACACACACACACTATTGATGTAGGTAGGTATTTAATGATAACAAATCTGCTAGCGAGCGGCAGGCGCTCGCGTGGTTAAGTTCACGGTTACTCTCGACTCAGCATTATTAAGTATTTAAGTATAATTTACATATGTGAGTATAAATAATACCTACTGGAAACAATGTCTCCAAGACTTGATTGATAAAATACGTACGAAAATATGTGTGTTTTTTTACGTAATTACGTAAATAACAACACAGTTGTGCATCCAATAATTGAGAATATGTTTTGATTATACCTAAAGAACATACACTTATAAATTGACTGATCTCTCATCAGCTCAAATAGGTAGGTAGGTAGTAGCTTTGCCTTATGCGCTGGAGGTTGTGCATTCGGTTCCCTTCCAGCAGGACAAACATTTGTGTGATATGTGTGATTTGATTATAGATGTTTGTTCTGTGATTTGTTGGTGTATGTATGGATGTTAATACGTATCATGTGTACCAATGATATTATAAATAAAATATAATTAATGTGTACCTATATAGGTAGGAATATTATAATTATGTATTCTATCAGTCGCCTAGTTCCTATAGTACCTATACAGCTATGCTCAGTTTGGGGTGTTATTTGGATTGTCCACCAATGTTTATATATTTTTTGTATCCATTAACTCATAAGTTACCTTCGTGAAGAGATCACACGACACGGTATGGAACACTTTGCCGTATATGCAGATATCTTTGCCGTTGTCGAAATCTTTCCAATGCCAGAAGTCTCCGAGGTCGTTCTTCGGTATCTTTCCCCTCTTCACCATCCTGCCTTGCCATAAGCCGGAATTCTATACGAATAATAAAACAGAGCGGATATTAGGTAGGTAGGTATCTGAACAATTCCTTGTTCAGTTGTCCGTACTAAACCTATGAGCTAAATCGTCCAAGCTTGTAATCCATACAATAATTATAAATGCGAAAGTGTCTCTGTCTGTCTGTTTGTTATGTTTTCACGGCTGAACGGATCTTGATGAAATTTCGTAAGAAGATGTAGATGCATTCGAAGGAAGAACATAGGCTACCTTTTGACTCAAAAAGCAACCTTGAAGGGGGTAAAATAGGGGATGAAAGTTTGTTTGGGCAACTCATAAGCATGCGCTACACGGTTTGAAACCGCAGTTTCTACCAAGGTGACCTTGGTAGAACGTTTTCTGTCTACACGATTTTAAACAAACCCCAAACTTCAGTGTGTTTAAAACGCTCGTGCTGAATTGACGTGTGCAGAATGCTTGTAATGCACTATAACAATTTACAAAGAGGCCATAGCTCCTTATTTATCATAATTTCTAAAATTTGGAGTTTGTATGGCACTTTTGTGTGCATTTGAAGAAAACGCAATACGTCCGCGCTCGATCTGTGCAGCGGCGCGACTGTGGCATTGTTTTAAACAAGCGGCTAGACGGTTTGAAACCACCGCTTCTGCCAGTGTTTTGCTGGGCAAGCCTTTCTACCAAGGGCGTTTAAAGGTCATGCGAAATTTGGTTTGCAACCACTATCTACACGGTTTGAAACCGCAGTTTCTACCAAGGTGACCTTGGTAGAAACTGCGGTTTCAAACCGTGTAGCACATGCTATAGTTAGGGATCTGAAAATTAATATTTAGGCTTTTGGTAAGAAATACTTAAAGAAATATTATGTGTTTCAACGTTTATGCAAAATCATCCCCGTAGGGGGTAAATTGGGCATTAAACTTATGAGATGCTCTTTAGATGCACAGAATGCATTCCTTACAAAAATAAAAATAAAGGTTCCAAGCATACGCGTACGAAGTCGCGGGCAAAAGCTAGTTCAAAATAAGTTGGCCAAGTGCATGTGACACGCACAAGGCTTCCAATAAGAATGAGTAGTGGTCAGTTCCCAACCGAATTCAACGCCGCGCGTCTAGTTAGCAAAATAAAATAATTTAATATGGAGCATTCATGATTTTTGAAGTGAAAACTTCTTTAGGCGCGTTGAGCACTTTTTGGGTGAACAAAAATCATGGAACTCGCGTCAATGTCAATGTCAATGAACGCTTTCCATGAGCTATGGATGAAAGTTGTTTTATCTGAAATGTAAACTTTATTATGTAAAATATTGTAATAATTGTGTACGATAGCGTAACAAATGAAAATTGTATTTCACCGTATACATGATAGTAATTTCTACTGATAAATAAAAAAATCATGCGAAATTATTCCCTAAATATTGTTTGGGGACTGCTGATAGAAGTGAAAACTAAGTAACTTGTGAAATGATCAAGGATTAAAGTTTAAATTGGTCATTAACACTTCTATACAAACCAAAAATAATTCAAAAATAATAATCTAATAGCTCGACGATACAATTCACAAGTTACTTAGATTTCACTTCTATCGGCAGTCCCCAAAGACTGCACCGCATTTTTGTAAGGTTACTCAATCTAATGAAACTTTCCTAGCTGTGATAATTTCCTTATAATTTCAGCAATATGTTGCTTTTTTGAAAACATAGATTTTCCGAATCAGCGGTATATTGATCAAAAAGTAATAGACATTTCGATAGCAATTACTTCACATCAAGACACTTGTTTTATATTCCTGAGATCGTCTGGTAACGAACTAAGCGTTGCTGTCGCGGTCTCGAATTGCATTCATACGGAGACAAACCTAGAGCTATTTGCCATTCTCAGCGCGGCCGCCTTGCTTCGGATTCTCTCGTAGCTTTAATGGCAAAGAATCCATCCATCCGTCCATCCATCGTTGTTTTTAATGACGCTGATATTTAGGTTACATAGATTGCATGTTACCTATATCGTACGGTTTTTTAATACCACGCGAACGCGTGGATCGCAATCCTACGGTTATAGACAAATTCGGTAAAGTCAGCCAGATATTTAAATAGTTCCTGTAATTCGTTTTTTCGATAAGCAGTAATTCGATCATACTTTCAATTAAATTTTGGCTTGTAATATATATGTATACAATATAAATCGTTTGTCTCGCAAAAATAAAAAAAAAACAATATATTTTTGTGTTTCATTCACCTCACTATAAAATACAATCAAATCAATCTTAGGTTATACGAAGTTCACCAGGTACCACCAGGTATCACCAGGTATATCAAAATATAACAAGAACTTCGATTGTAAGGAAATATGTATGTCTGGGGCTGGGACAAGCAGAGTATTCTCCGTTGAGCTCTAATAATTTATAGTAGGCTTCAGGCAAGTATTACCCAAGTAATAATTTGATTTATAGCTTAGCTTTACGAGTTTAATGCAACCCAGTAGAGACAAGCAAGATCGATTATGTATTTCAAAGGCTTTTAATCTTTTGCCCAGACAAAGCTACTTACGAATACCCCGTTTTACTTCAAAAATGGCTTAGGTAATTAAGAAAATAATTTTGATTTTAAATACTCGTTTTGCGTTGGTGCATAGACAGGTGGCCAATGGAGCCCTTAGTTACGTTTCTACCACCTAGGTACTAGCTACTGGTAAGAGTAAAATAAAGCTGTTTAAATTCATTAATAGCGTTGAGCGTTATACGGTATCCAGCTCAATGATAATAACTGTTCGTCTCGTTATTGTAGACGAAGACGCTATTCGCATTTGTCTCGTCGAGAGCTAAATAGAATATAATAGCAAAGTGCCGCGAGCGAGCCTGTACGGCTCTCAACGGTACAGTCTGTAAAGGCCAAGGAAATTGGGAACTTTACTTAATTGGAAAAGCGGTAGTTATCTAAGCGAATATATTATCCTTTCGCTAAATCATAGATATGCATAACACAGAGCAACACAAGTTGAGTCTTATTATTAAACCCCGACCATAGCATAAATATCTGCGACTGAAATCAAGGAGTTATAAGTTTGATGCCGTTGCATGTTTGTGTTTTTGTCTGTCCTATCTTTAATACGGGTGCTACGATTTCAATTCTATGAATGTTGTTGTAAAGCGAGATTGTTCTTAGTTATGTTTTGTGAAAATCAGGGCATCAGTTACAAGGGTATCAGCTCTCAAAACTTTTAATGAAGAGATCCTGAGCTTATCTGCGCCTAGTTTCAGCTCAAAATATTCATTTAGTTTTCCATTTACCGACCATCGGGATATTACCCAATATCGAAATCGAAATTTCTAATGACGATAAATATGGAAGCCACCTCAAGTCGAAAGTTGTATTAACTTCACAAAAACTTCAGATCCTAAATCGTGCGAACGGTAAGCGCCTGTTGTTTTTTACAAAGCATAGGTTCAGCAGCACGTGGAGTACTTCTCTCATCTATTGCACGGTCCTCCAAAGTATTAGTAGGGCGATTATGGAACTCTAATTACAATCAATGTCTATCAGTTTTCGGCGTAATTTCAATCATTACTGATAGACATTGATTCTAATTAGAGTTCCATAATTGCCCTACAGGTTCTTCGCTTTGGCCCTTTACAAAGAAGAGACGTTAGGATCGTAGATGATCTCAAACTCACCAGCAAGCTGGAACCGCTGTGACTTCGGTTAGCTCAATGTATTCTATCGCCTATACAATCGAGAGTACTCTAAGGAATTATTCGACCTTCATACCTGCATCAAGGTCATCGAAATAATGCTCATCCACACCTCTTTGGCATGTGGGTATCTGGCACTACTCGTTTTACGAGACCTTTCCCCCATACCTGCAGGTCGTGGAATTATCTTCCTTCTTGAGGTTTTTCGCCATTGAGGTTATGAAACGCATCAGTAATGCTTCTGGTGTTGCAGATGTCTTTAGGCGATGGTAACTGCTAACCACCAGGTGGGCCGTTAGCCTATTGGCCACTTTATATCGAAAAAAAACGATTATCACAGAAAATAAAAATCCCTAATTTATGTACTGTTCCGATTATAAATCTGATTTAAGAGTTGAGGGTCTAATACCGAGCAACAAAGAATCTAGGGCAGGGTGCTATGATCATTCTCATTTTTAGGTCTTTAAAAACACTACAGAATTTGATGAGATAGCATAGTGTTGTTTAAAAAATATATAAATTCTTATAACTGATGTACTTACAGGTAAAACCTTTATTTTTTTCCAGCGCATCGTTTAATTACTTTGTTTCTTTCCGGCCCATGATCTCTCAATCGGGTATCAGATAGCCACTCAACTATTTTATGATACCTTCTTGGTTTTATATAGAATAGCACTCGGAATGTGGGTGGTTCTTACCTACATAATAAGTAACCCAGTATTATCATACATAACATCAAACATCTACACAAACTTTCGCTTCTATAATATTAGTAGGAAGTAGGTTTTTGGTTTTATAAAATGAAAAGTCTTCTTTGAGGATGTGAAAACAAACTGTCCTCTAAATTTTCCCTTAAATTTAATTTGAGCTTTGCAGGGTACGTAGTTTTCCAGTCCATAGCACAGTAGAAAAGGCGAAACGGGTAATATTGTTACAACACGTGGCAACGACCATGTCCGTGGAGAATAACAAATAAGCAAATGAAAATCAATACCAGCTAAGACCTTCGACTAAAATCTAGCAGATCGGATTGCTCGTAGGTGTAAACAACACATATTCAATGGAACTTGAATGGCTTCCTAGATAATTATTACATCAGCGATATTATGGTAACAGTATTGCTACTCACTGCCCGCTTTGAAACTACGGAGTGCCTACTTGAGTAGGTCGAGAAATTATTCGTATTATAGTAACCCACAGATTCAAACTAAAAGGTACTGTTAGGGTTCCGAAGTTCAACAAGGAATACTTATAGTTTCGCTATGTCCGCCTGTCTGTCTGTCCGCCCTATAATAAGAGCTCTAAGTCGCAGACTCTAAAATAAAATTTGCACAGTAATATGAAATGTATTGGTTGCCCTACAAAGTCATTAAATAAAAATAAAAAAAAGTAATATATGCTGAAATTATGAAGAAAATTATCCTGGCCAGTAAGGCTTTACCAGATTATGAGTAGCAGCCTGATTAAGATTAAAAAATATATTAAAAAAAATACAAAAATACTCGTATATTATTTTGCTGTGGTGTTGAATTGGTTTGGGACCTGACCACTAGTCATTCTTATCCTTAATGAATTCGAAAGCCTTCACTGTACTTGGCCATTTTTTCTTATATAGTATATTCACGTCTTAGATGTAAGCTTACCTTGACCCGAGGTTCCATCACAGTCAGCGAGTCATCCTCGAGAAAGTACACGAGGTTAACGACTCGTACTCTATAGTTCTCGTCGGGGTTATCGTAAACTGGCTGCTTGAAAAACGCAGTGAAGTTCAAACATCGCTTGTCGTAGTGCACGAAGTGCGGCACCACAGCAGGCAAGGCAGGCTGTTTCACCCGCCCGTATGTCAGCGACGGGTCGTAGCTATAAACGTACAACAAATTACTCAACTTGTAATGAACGACTGCCTAAATTAAAGCCCGTATGAACAAGTTTTAATAGACGGATCATTTCCAAGCGTATTCACCCCCCAAATTACTTCACAAACTGTTGCCCTTTCAATCAAATGTTAAAAGTCATCCGGGATTATAACAGTTTTTAGAAATTTTCGATTTATGTATGAATCTTCTTATTATCGAAAGTGTGGTGTCGAACCAGTGTCGAAACAGAGTGCTGAAAGGATTGAAGTGCGCCTGAGAATCTCTCTTCGTGCACTTGGCACATGACGTCTTCAAACTTTTTTAGGTTCTACGACACGTTTGTTTCCATTCATTCGGTTTTTCCATTTAATGTATAAATCAATATTCATCAGATATCTTCACAACTTTGTCAATTTCTTATCAATCACCGATCCTAAAGCCAGCTGAGGGTTGGTTAGATACGAATGCCAAAGGTCGTTGAACGTCAATTCAATTAATCCCTATAAAAGAGACCCAAAAAAGGAACTAAGGCGTTAGCGACTTGAGAGTTCGGAATGGCTGATTGCCAAACAATCGCATCACCGACTAGAGAAGTACTCTGTATAGTTTGCATGTTTTCGGCTTGTTGGCTCTTAACAAGAAAGCTATCCCCTTAGTGCGGGGGACTTCAGGACAATGCCCCTGACTTGCCTGGTTGCTATAGCGTAGGTAGTCTGATATATTGCCAAGAGATTCTAATCATCATAAATGTTCATTCTTATGTATCCACCTATTTCTATTTTGGTTCGAAAAAGACAAACAAAGCATTAATAATACTTACCTAACAGTTCCACTGATTTAGACCGCCGCGCCGGGCCCCAAAGCTGTTTGGCAGCGTAATGGATTTTTGGGAACGAAATAGGTAGGTGCGGTTACATAAACGGATTAAGCTTTGCTGTATTAAACAGGGTTATTTCATAAATGCGAAAGCTCGCAGATTATTAACAGCTAGAATTAAACTACTTAGTAACATTTGTCCTTTTAGCATTTTCATCTTAATTCGTTGTATAAAGTTATAAATATTTGTCTTTGTAATCCGGGCTTTCCTAAAGTAACAAAAGAAATCGATAATTCTAGGGGTTATATAAAAGCATACATCTAGTATGCTTTTACCTGAGTTATAACACTATTCACATCGAGATGAATACTATACCTAACAAAATGATGGTCTGCTTGTAGCGATCCACGCCTTCTGATCCAAAGGGTGTTTTCACACCCCGGTAACGGACGTACATCAACGGCGTTAATGTTCACTCAAAAAATCTATATGCACGTTTATCACGAGCTCAAAACGGTACTAAAAAGTATCGTGGAAACCTGTTCCTTTTATTTTTCCCACCTATATAACTTTTATGCAAATTTTCTTTTCAATTTGTTAAAGTACCATTATTATTCTTTGTTAACAGACTTCAAAACGGGAGGACCTGCTCAATTTGGCCGTATTTTTTTATGTTACTTAATTTGAAAAAATAAATTAGTTTCCCTAAGGATTGTAAAACATGTGATGTATTTTTTGATAGGCTCTAATTTTATTTAACGCAGTCGTTTTTCTTTTTAGTTTTTTTTATACGTAATTATTATGTTAAACCACTCACAGTACAAATCAGTTAATTTTATAAGAACAACCTTAAAAATTACCTACTTGACTGAATCATCAGGAAGCGCGAAAGCATTGCTGTCGACATCAGCGTCAGTTCCTCCAGGTCCCCGTAATGAAGTATCAGGGAACCGGTGTCCTTGGTAGTACCGGAGTGAACTCTTTATATGGAACTTAGTCTTCGTTGGGTCGGAGAATGTCAGGCCAGGCAACTTTGGAAGTCCCCATGCCATTGTAAGCTTCAAATATTAATGTTTATTAAACACAAATCCCTGAATAGGGTAAGTCCGGGGGAGATTAAAATTTTAGTTGTAGTATATCTGCATATTGTTATATTTCTTATAAACACAAATATAGTCAATCTGAAAATCATCAAAAAATATACTTTAGTCTTTAAAAAAAAACACAGTTGGCCATCATCTCTCCAACAGTGCCCGGGAGTGACAGCTCGGCTTATAAGGCTTGTGGGGTGTTGGCAACGTTTTTTGCTCTTTCGCGCTGGCCCTCTGAGTCCTTTAGCTCGTTACATTTTCTTACTGCCGCTCTTTGAACACATTTTCATTGACCCACAACATACTTTTCATCGTAACTAGTATTCAATTGTCAATAAAAACCCATTGCCCTGCATTTCCTTAATGTCATTAATTACATTTATATATTTTTGTTCTTTAACTTCTTGTCCGCCATATCGTCGTTTACCACAAGGCGGGTTTGTAGTCAAACGTAAGTCTATCGATGGTTTAAAAAAAACCTTCATATTATATTGGTCATGTTTAAAAGATAAAGATAATTACATACTTTTTATTTTTTAGGCCTAAATCCCTTTTATACGTGTTTTCGAACTAGATGGTCACTAGCCATATTGGTCTGTTATTGTAAGAAGTTGTATTTTTGTCGATCTCCAAAAACAAAGCAAATTTTACATACTTTTTACAAATTTTACATACTTTACATACATACTTTAATTGCGACCCCAAGACAAAGCGAGCTAGATGGTCACTAGCTACATCGGTCTATTGTTATTAGAATTTGTTGAAGTGAAAACTTCTTTTAGCGCGGTACGCATATTTTTAGATGAGGTAAGACCTCTGGATTCGCGACACCGTTACCGTCTGGGGTATCTGATTATAAACCTTAATTCACATGTTTACAGTCTACTTTTGTATGGAGAAGTTTACTGAGTTAGATTAGATTTATATAAGGTCAGTTCAAAATCCTAAAAATGCTCTACTTGAAACTATAGTCTTACGTTTCAATACAAATCGGTATGTACCAAGAATGTTATTGCATAGATTTGTCAGATTATTAAGCGCTGGCTGGTAGGAACTACATAAACAAATGTAGTCGTTGCCAAAGAATAGAATTGCTTCTGCGTTGAGATTCAAACTTCGGCATTCGTGTTTGCAGTCGCTAACTGGTTTTCCGAAGTTGCAAATTCCACGTTGGGATGACAATGGTTGGAATTGCTTTTCAGTTCAAATCTATCGAAATCGAATAACGAAATAAGTTGGACTGTTGGATTTGAAGATGTAGATTTTTGTAAGAATGTACGGCATCGAGAATAATAAGAAATCTATGATGTACTGGATATAATAGGTATAATACGCTCGCGAGCAGAATGGTATTAAACCTTGTCTAGCAGCATAAGCAGATCTAGCAAATAAGTGTTAGCAAAGAAATTCAGAACAATAATTATCCGACTGGCATATACAAAAGGGTTTAAGTATACAATTTTCAATGCGTTAGAATAGTAACTTCACTTATGTTTAAATATCTATCAACTGTCAAAACTATTTAGCGTGATAGGCTTTCTAAATTTTACCTCTCTTTAATAAGATTAAATTACTAAAATAATGCAGCAGCAAATCACGAACAAAAGGTGGATTTTTGCTTCGGATTAATTTACGAGGTAAAATTTAGAAAAGTCAAAACTTCAGACCCTTCAATATCTCTTATCTCTATCTTTTCTTTGATTATATAATAATGTTTGTTCAAACTGAGTCATTTATAAACCGCTGGTAGAGTGCAATGGGGTGCTAATATTTGTATGGGAACTTTTAAACGCGTGGTGTGTTACTTGAAACTTTGCATAAATGTATTTTACTAATAGTAGACCGATAGATTATTTTTTATAACACCCCCAAGCGGGGTGCAATGGGGTGTCAAATATATGTATTGGCACTTTGTAAAACGTGATACGATTTGTTTATAACTTTGTATTAATTCAAAACAAATAATTACAGTAGTTAATATTTAGCATTTAATGTTTGCGCCTCAGCAAATTTCGTCTACTATCGGAAAAACGAACATCGGATAGTTATATTTATCTAGAGTTAATACAACAATTTATTTAGAGTGTTCGTGAAATTATTATAATAATTCGGAAAAAAAAACTGCACAACATTGAAATCTGCAAAATTGAAAAAGCATTTTTTAAATTTTTTTGAACGATGACCTACTTACAAGACCGATCACTGCAAAAAAATAGTTTTATTTAAAAAAAGTAATGACAAAGTCCAAAAAATTCCTACTGCTATGAAATGTGTCTGGGGGTGTTAGCTTTGAAGCTCGCTCATGAGTGACGAGCCATCACGAACAGCGGGACAGCTGGATATTGGTTGATAATTCGGAATCACGAATGTTGTCAAGATTCAAAGCTTTTATCTTAGTTCTGTATGTACTTATATGAACGGGAAGCAATTTGCTCAAAACTTAGCATAAATATTCCTCACAGATATTTTTATAAACTTTCCTCAAACAGGGTGCAATATTTTTGCACCCTTGTGGGGTGTTTAGAATAGAAAATACTTTATTGCATATAACAAATACATTGGACGGTTACAAAAAACAATGTTTAGCTACTAGGTGGTACAATAAGGTGTCTTATCGCTAGATGAGATCTCTGCCAGACAACCTTGGATGGATAGAACTGAATAAATAGTTATGATAATAATATGACTAATTTATGAAAAAAAATATGTGTACACATCAGTTTATACCATTTGCGTGAAACTTTGTATGAATATTCTTAAAAATAAATGGTTATGGACATAAGATTCTGCCAAGTACAAATGGCAGATCTAGGTCAGATTAGACTTAAAGTATTAGAAATAAAGTCTAAGACGACAGTTTTTGAGCACATCACCAGCATTTTTCACGGCTGTTTTAACTCTTTAAAACCCACAAAAATCGATAGTCGATCTTCTATTGTTCTTGACAGGATTTAGCGACTTCGGTACTTGTAAAGGTTAAGGTTCACGGTTAACAAAAAATATTTTTCAATCAGATTTGATGAGGTTTGATAACGGAGTAGGTATATGCTATGATCAATGGACTATTTCGGTAGATAATAATATAAATACTCTATTTGAATTCTTTACAATTATCTCTGTAAAATCATGAATTAATCATAATGCTAAGGATCTGATGATAAAGCCAGAAGAAAGTCAACGGAACTCCTCAAGGCATAGCAGTTAGGTGGTGTTATGACTTTTGCGAATTGTCATTTCAATGGTTAATGGGGAGTCAATGTTTCGGTATAATACCTAAATAAATAATAAATTTTGCTGGACAATTCACACAACACCATCTAGTCCCAAACTAAGCATAGCTTGTATTATGGTGACTAGATGACTGATAGAATACTTATATATTTTTAAATACATGCTTATGATACTTTATAACACCCAGACACAGAACAAACACCTATGTTCTTCACACAAATGTTTATACTGAATCGAAACCCTCAAATCGGAGGGAATCGAACCCTCAACCTACAGTGCAGAAGGTAGAGCTACTACCAACTGAGCTGACAGGCCAGTCAACCTAGCATAGATTGATTTATGTACAGACGCGCGGACGAAATTGCGTACGTTCCAGCAATTATCCTTATATTTATTTGGTCTGTTATTTCTAACGCGTTGAAAATGATGAAAAACCCTTTTGGTTTAACAAGAGTCGGATAATTATTGTACAGAACGTCTTTGATAACGATACTTCACTCCAAACCTGTCATTTTCAATTTACTTTGTCGGGGTTCCATCCCATTCTCGCAAGTGGATTATAGATAGTCACTTAAATTGCCCATAAGATAACAACCGGGTATTGTAATAAGTATGTACTTACGTAGTATTACTTCTGTTGATCAATAATCACACATCTGATGCAGACAATCTTTCAGGAAGAAGTACCAATTTTATGAAAACATCACAGAAAAACGAGCACAAATAAATAAGCAAAAAAATATAATGATGACGGTTGTCAAATTAGGAGAGATAAACAGCGTTGCTACGCAACGAAGTTATTAAGCCGATACAAAACTTCTTGGTGTTATTTGAAACACAAATAAATTCTCCATGGTGACACCTGGATTGCTTTCTTTTATCTAACTTTTAACCTTATAAAAGGTTTGTGATGGCTCCTTTGGGAGCATTTGGGAAGACATATATAGGATAAACTCTATTTTTATGGTTTGCGGGGTAGGTATATGGTCTATTACAATATTATTCATAAAAAATTATAGCACCCCAGATTATATATTTGCTCTCGCTGTGTTCGTCATACTATAAGATGTTCTGTGCATGTACCTACATGTAAGCATAGATTTATATAAATAGATCTGCAATAGGTCGCGGAGCAAATAACCTACTCACTTATATAATTCAATCTGTCACAATCTTGACGGCGATCAAAATTTATTTTCAACTAGCTGTTGTTCGCGACTTCGTTCGCGTGATTATCAGTTATCGCGGTGGGATAAATATTATTACTATATCCTTCCTTGAGGTTTAAGATTACTCTATACTAAATTTCGTCAAAGTCGATTCAGTAGTATAGCCGTGAAGTTGTTACAAATAGATAGACAGGCGCAGAGTTACTTCTGCGCGCGTGAACCCGAACATACCTATTTTGTTGCGGAGTTATTTTAAAATTATGATATATCTCCTAAGATGTTGATTCAAATCAAGGGATGTCAGGGACAATTTTGTTCACAATTAAATACTTGTGATTATTTGGATAGAGATTAATATTTTGTTGATAAAACTCCTTCGCAAATAATGCATTAATTTCGAACAAATTTGATTACCATAAAAAAGGTCAAACAATCTTAATGAAAAGGTGAGTCAATATTAAAAGATAGTCATATGCTGTCGCATATGTTATCGTTACGCAGCGCACGCAACGTAAGCTCTCAAAAAGGAATATTTTTTCCCGTTTTTGCAACATTTTCCAATGATACTTCGCTCCTATTGGTCGAAGCGTGATATTATAAAACCTAAAAAGCCTTCCTCGATAAATTAACTATCGAACACAAAAATATTTTTTAAATTCAAACCAGTAGGTAGTTCCTGAGATTAGCGCGTTCAACTAAACAAACAAACAAGCTTTTCAGCTTTATAATATTAGTATAAATATAATGCCAAAATGTATAGTAAAGGAGTGGAATTCACACACGCTAAGACATACAAAAGCAAGCGGAGTTACTATTCTCAAGTACCTTTAATTACTTATTTTTCGTTCGTCATTCTTCAAAACAAGAGAGAAAAAAAATATTTAAAAAAAAATCGGGTTGCACCCCGGGAGTGCCGACAGAAGTGAAAACTTATTTCGGCGCGTTAGGGTTTAGTAATAAATCATTTCAAAATCAGTAATTATGGCTAAATACTAAATACTGAATAAACACAGATGATGCAATATTTTTTGTTCAGAATGTAGATATACATATCAAAGAACCTAACTCAGTAAACTTCTTACAAAAGTAGACTGTAAACATGTGAATTAAGGTTTATAATTAAATGGGGCGAGCGCGGCAGCCGGCTGCGTCTCACCCCAGACGGTAAAGGTGTCGCGAATCCAGAGGTTTTACCTCATCTCAAAATATGCGTACCTACCGTGCTAAAAGAAGTTTTCACTTCTAAAAAATTGTTTAACATTTAGTATTACCAACGAAAAAGTGTACCGTTTTCTATAATATATGGGAAGTTTTTTACTAGACAATAATGTTAAATGAGTTTACTACCGCTTAAAAACAATTAAAATCACAACCTATGTTACTCATAAAAGTATGTCATATCGAGAATCTTGAATGTATCGAATATCTCGTAACTAACATTTAATTTAACTTACCTCTATTTTATCTTATTTTACTTAACTGAAATACTCTTATTTTAATCTAAACCACCTATAGTACAGTGGGGCGATTATGGAACTTTGATACTATCAAAACATTGATACTAATAGCTTTCAGTTACTATTGATGAATTGGTATTACGAATCGCTGCGATTTCTATCGGCTTCTATCGCTAGTTACAATGTGAAGTTGGTGTCAAACTATAACTCGACCAATTTACAAAGTAGGATTGTGGTAGGAACCGCGTTTAGCGTACTAAGCATTTAAATATATCGTATATGATTGATTGAAATAATGCCTATTGCTAATCGAAATTGATATACATTGATGCCGATTGCTAATCGAAACTGATAGACATTGATTGTATAAAGAGTTCCATAATCGCCCTACAGGTATACAGGTATACAGTATACCCTCTAATTGTTATTTCTATACTTAAAAGAGGAATTAAGAGGATAACTTGACTTATTTAATTTAAAGAAACAAATATTTTTGTAATTTATTGTTTGGGGTAATTTTCTAAAGAGTTGGCACCACCAATTATCCTGCTTCAAGCTGTTTATCAAAATCGATGTCTCTTTTGATGTTGTTCACGAGAGTATGTTATATGTTTACTTCAAAATTATAGACATTTTGAAGGTTTCAAAGCTACGGCGTCCAAACTAAAAAGTGGCTTCACTTTTTCCCAGAAATAAAAAAACTAAATGTTTATTTGACACACACCAAAAGAGAAAGAAAGAATGGAGTACATGTAAAAAATTTAATAGGGCAACACTAAAATCGACTAGAGGAACTATCTACAATTAGTATTATCAGTCCTTTCCTTCCTCACTCTCAGGAGTGCGATCAAATAGGTCTAGTCTCAGCTTATTGCTACTCCCAAACAAGGTAAGCAAGCAGCGCTGGTTTTCAGACTGGGCCTGAACAGGGTGACATCACGGGCATATGGGCATGAATAAGAATAATTCATAAATATAATAACATAATCTATACCTATAAAAGAGCTTAACCTGACTGACTGACTGACTGATTCATCATCGCTGAGCCGAAACCGCTGAACCTAGAATGCTGAAATTTGGAAGGTAACTTCCTTTTATAGCAAAACCACCCATTAAGGCGGGGTTTTTAAAATTCAATCTCTAAGATGCTGAAATGGGGTGAAAACGAATGTATGAAACTTTTTAACGCGTGGTGCGATTTGCTTAAAACTTAATTTAAATAATTAAAATGCAAATTAAATGGACACGTGTTTCAAGATATTTCAAAATAACCCTTACAAAGGGGTAAAATGGTGTCAAAGTTTGTATGGGAACTTTTTAACGGGAGGTGTGATTTCTTAGAAGCTTGATTTGGATACTTAAAATGCATAATAAATGGACACGTGTTTTAAGATTTTTCAAAATAGCCATCATAAAAGAGTGAAATGGGTTGTGGATGTTTGTGTAGAAACTTTTTAATGGGTGGTGGTGGGTGTGATTGGTTTGAAACTTATCAATAAAATTTGAAAGGAGATAAATTGCATCCGGGGGAAGGTTTTAAGCTACAATTACAAAAAAAATGCGGACGAAGTCATGGGCAACAGCTAGTTCTATATATAAACGTTATTGATTATAATATTAAATTGAACAATTCCCATATATAAACATAGATAGACATATATGAGGTTTGCTTTTCTATTCATATTTATCTCGATGCATGTAAGCCGATGCTCCAATCTCTTTGGGATAAGCACACTATAAATAATAATAATAATAATAATAATAATACCGGACATTTCACACAGCATCATCTGGCCCCAAAGTAAGCAGAGCTTGTGTTATGGGTACCACACGACTGATATACTACATAGATACCTACTTTTTTTTTGTAAATGCATACATATTATACATAGAAACACCCAGACCCGAGACAAATACTTGCAGATCATACAAACATTTGTCTCGCAGCAGGAATCGAACCCGCAACCTTTTGCGTCTCAGCCGGACCTAAGCTCACTGCCCACACTAGTATTAGATAAAATAATAATCAACCTTTTTTTTAATTGGTTTTTTAGTTTTTTGTGTACACTGCATTAGTTAATTTCAACTCTCTGGCTTAGTCAGTTTAGCTCTTGAATATGTATCACACGCACAGATAGAAAAATCTGTAAATTTCCTAGCACTATGATATATGTAAAATGGTTTCATTCTCACTCTCGACCTTCCAGGCTATTTGAGATGAAAAAATGGCCATTTCTCGCGCGGCTAACTAGGGACTTGTCGATATTGATCAATGTTCTAGGTAGTTTGTACCGACAGAACCTTCATCACTGAACAACGGTTCATGACATATCCTATTTGATACCTTTATTTATTTACTTTAGCAATATAGAACGGTATCTAGTAATTGAAAAGTACCTTCACTGACCTTTACCTTTGCATACCTAAATACCTAAATACTATTTAGTATATAGACCTTTACTTTTAGTACCTTTGATTTAACATCTTATTATGTACCCTTGCACGTACAATATATCTAAAGGTTTATCAATTTGATCGATCATTCAAATTCATTGTATAAAAATATATAAGAATTCGATCAGTCATTTGGTCACCATAATACAAGCTATGTTTAGTTTGAGGTGGTGTTGTGTGCATTGTCCACCAATATTTATTTATTTTCGTCTTATTTACAGTACCTTGGATGTGACCAATAAGACCAAAAAGTCTCATTTGTCCCAATCCCAAGTAATCTTGTCTTGTATGTTGTAATGTAAGTATTTTATCGTGTATTTACCGAATTACACGTTAAAATACTTACAAAACATTACAACACATTACTTAGGTAAGTATTGTGTACATTTGGAGATGTATGAATGAAAACAACATGTTTACTGAACAACGAATAAACGTAGTTTCACCAACACGGCTACGAGGATTGCTGCAAGTAGCAAACAAATAAAACGATAAACCAGTTTTAAAGTCGTAATATCGGAACGAGTCAATTTCATGGCTGTAACTACGTGCCGGCTAAAGTAAATTCCCGTGGAAAGTCTAACCCAGCCCTCGGATCGAATAACAGCTCTCCCACGATTTATTCGAGCCGTTCATCTAAAATACCAATGTATTTTTAGCGATCGCTAATGAACTGAATCTTATTTTAGATATCGGAATGGCATTGCTGCTGAAGTGTATGTCAAAGAGTAACCGATTTATCAGGTTCTCACGAAGATATAGATCTGCACCGCCGATTGTATTTTCCGATGAAGTAAATCATGCGAAAGTCAAAGGTCAACCATTAGTTGCTCTGGAGTCTACCATCATCACCCATGGAATGCCTTACCCTAAAAACTTGGAGACTGCAGTACAAGTTGAAAACATTATTAGGAATCAGGTAGTTACCTAAGTATATTACTTACTTATATCTTTTCAATTACATTTTATTGCCTACTATTTAGTACCTACGTAATATAATACTACGAGCTTCGTAGCACTCTCGTAGATGTGCTACGTCGGTGTAGTTTGATTTTAAAAATATTGTTATATAAATTGGTTATATTTGATTAATTTTGTGAGTTTTTTATTTTAATTTTAAATCGGTACCGGTACAGTTTCTACCTATATATTATGTAATATATTAAAGTTATGATATTATAGTAAATATACCTATCAGTAATGAAAATTTACATGAATTCAGGGTGCCGTTCCAGCAACTATAGCAATCCTGAAAGGTCAACTGACCGTTGGACTGACGCAAGACCAGCTTCAGTATCTGGCGCAAGCAAAAGGTGTGATAAAAGCGTCGAGAAGAGACCTTGCTCCTGTATCAGCTGCGAAACTGGATGGAGCTACAACCGTAGCCGGGACAATAATCGCTGCCGAGCTTGCTGATATACCGATATTTGTTACTGGCGGGATAGGTAAGTGCCTCCGTCTCCATCAGATCAGTTACAGTGAGAATATCATATTATACGTTTCGAGAATCATGGGTTATTATATCGATTCGCACATTCTAATCACGAGCGCGCACTGTAGCAAGCACGAACGAACTGAGGATCAAACTCACTCTAATGAAGATTCTCTAAATGTATCAAAAAGTGTCGAAGAGTAAAAAAACGTGTCTCTAAATTTATAGAACCATTCACGAAAACTTAGAAAGTGAAATATCTAATCATATGTTTTTAACAGGTTCGAGCATTAGTTGAAAAATCAGAGTTGACAAGAGTTGTACACAAAGCAACAATATACCTATAAACATTACAAAACAAATAAAACCTTGTGTTTAAATCTCGGTACGGGTAAGAAAAGTTCCTGCGTAAAATAATAATTCCCATTAGTGTTCCTCCGGATTGCTTAATGCATCAAATATTCAAAAGAAATCCAGTGCAAACACACGAGCCCTCGGATGCAAAAGTATTTGTTTATAGATTGCTTTCTGTTGTGTAATGGAAAACAGAGTGCCCTACCCGACGCTACTTACAAGACGACCTTCTCGCAGAATGCAAATGTACGCGGAGCTCTGTAGACGTTTAATATGCACGTCATTCTCAAAAGAAATATGTGTAGGTTCTTACTTTTATAGATTCTTATTTATCTCGATGTATCGAGTATCGAGCACTTTGAATATTGAAATTTAAATCGAAATTTATTAATAGAAAACATTATAGTAATCAATACGATACCGATTATTACCTTAACCTAGGTAAATATATTTCTGTATCCATACACATATTATAAATTCAAAAGTGTGTATTTGTTACCTCTTCGTTGATCTTGATAAAATTTATTGAAATTTGGAGATAGATTGTATTCTGGGGGATGGTTCAGCTGTTACTACACAGCTGGTATATGTTTTAATGAATACATGGCCTGACAATATCCAAACCACCAACTAATATTTGGAGACCACACATTTGTCCCAACACGGGAGTCGTGCCCGCAGCATCTCACTTCTCAGTCAGGTATCGATCGCTATCTTTGTCATTTTCATAATTATAAAGTACTAGCTTTTGCCCGCGGCTCATTCTCCAAGATACAATATACCTCCTTACCGAATTTGATCAAGATCCGTTAAGCTGTTTAGCTGTGAATGTAATACAAACAAACAAACAAACAGATAGACCGACATGAATACTTTTGAATTAATAATATTAGTGTGTATTTCGAATAAAATAATAATAATAATGTCGAACATTTCACACAGCATCATCTGGCCCCAAAATAAGCAGTGCTTGTGTTATGGGTACCACATGACTGATATACTTACTTATATATATTTTTTTGTAATTTGTAAATACATAAATATTATACATAGAAACATCCAGACCAACAACAAATATATACAGATCATACAAACATTTGACCCGCGGCGGGTTCGAATCCGCAACCTTCTGCGTCTCAGTCTGGCCTTGCCCGCGCCACAGAGGTCGTCATAATATCTGAATCCACTACATACATATGTACATATATACATACATAAGATTAAATTAGTTTATTTTTACATAGGTACCTGAAATCAATTAAAATCAAAGACAATTTAGATCATTTTCGCTTTTAGATAATAATCAGGAATAGCAAATGCGAATACTTCGAATACCCATTTGATAAGCGAGCAATCGCAGTGAGCATTTTGCGTCAATTTAGAAATGCCAAATCCATCGCTTTCTGTAGCTCGTTCAATTTGTGGATCGTGCCGAACAATCGATGTAATTATCCAGGAATTTTGCGCGGAGCAGCGTGATCTGTCACCTCTGGGCGATGACGTCGACTGATGACCTCGCTCTCGTCGTTTGCCAGTTAGTTTGGTTGGAATTCCTCTGTTTACTGTCCTAATTTGATTACCAGATATCTGATTACTTTACTCCGAGGCCATAAGACTATCTCTTTATCAATTAGCACTATCTTGCTAATGCTCCGGCGAAATTATTCAGCGCGTAGGACGGTAGCGGCGCCTGTCCCAATATCAGTCAGGAGTACCGCGGAGAGCGCGACGGGGCAGTCTAAATGTAAATCTTATTGAAAGTCCTTAAACTGCCGTTCAAAATAATATCTTTCAAAACGACTTGAAACATTATTTAAATTCAGGAAATATTCGTCTTATTTTATCTCTGTGCTGATTTAATAACGCTTCTGCTCTCGTTTATAGAATTTTATAGCGTGGATTTTAAATACTTACTCTACCTATACCTATAACTGTATTTTAAATCAACACGATCTAGGTCTTCAATTTGTACAAAAGTATTATATGACTATATTCTAAAATTAGTATTAATAGCAACCACGGACAAAGTAAATAACTACATTGCCGTATAAACAAAACACTGCAGACATTTTACCATGTCAGCTTTAATTATATTACCTACAGAACTTATATTAATTATAATAAACGAAATGGAGGTGGTTCAAGTTTACAAACACTCACGTTATAACTCCACAACCGTTGCCCGGCGAAATACTATAACAATGTTTCATTGCATTTGCTTCTAAAGTAAAATAATTGACCTTTCTACAAGTCTTTCAACTTTTACGAGCTTGAAAATATCTTCATTAATGTGCGAAGTCCAAATCTCGCAAATACTTCGTCCATTTTCCGATGTTCATCGGCCGGAATTAATTTCATAAAATCCTAAAAGATATACCTACTCAAGTTACTTGTTAGTAGTTATTTAGAACAAAGAAAGAAATAGAACAGGAAAAAGTTTATTCGACAAACAAGAGAAAAAAAGAGAAAAAAATAAAGGAACAGCGTGTCGCTGGTATTGCATAATATTCTTCATTCTAAGGTGGCGTGCATCGTGATGGGGAAACCACATTAGATGTATCAGCCGACCTGAATGAACTTGGTCGCAGCAAGACTCTAGTTGTATGCGGTGGGGTCAAATCTATTCTCGATATTGGAAAAACACTTGAATACTTGGTAAGTTCTGTAATACTTAGTACGTTGATAACTCTGTTGAAGTCTGTACTACATCCTAAGCACGCTTAAGTACGAAGATTTGTGGGACCTGGGCTAAGGTAGGCCAAGTACATAGTACGGGTATTTGATGCACATATTCATTTCTTGCGCTTATGATCACAGGAAACCCAAGGAGTATGTGTATGCGCTTTCGGAGATACAAACGCCTTCCCAGCTTTCTACACGTCACGTTCCGGGCACCTCGCTCCTCACCGTATCTCGAGCCCGGTCGAAGCTGCACGCGTGTTACATGCCTCGCGTCAGCTGGGTCTTACTTCTGGCATTGTCGTCGCTGTGCCTATACCAGAGGAATTTTCTGCAGATGGTAAGATCGACTAGTTGGTGGCTTATCCACCGTGGTAGAATCCGAGTTTCGGTTAGATAAATAGATGTAAACTTCTTTATTTTAGTCTTCCATTTTCTTCACAGAAAATGTGTTCTTATCTAATGTAATCAAAAGCTGGTGCTTCCGTCGCGCCGTCAACATTTAATATTACACCTTTTTCAATTTGATCGGAAAAAGTGATATAAAATAAATAGGTTTGGAAGCGTGTCGTTTCGGCGCGCTGCCGATGTTGTGATCGTGTTGCCTCCGCTGTCCTTCCTTCTCTAGTGTAATAAGTTGTGAGTTATAAGAACTTAAAATAGTAAACTATATAGTAAAGCTCAACATAATGTAGTAGTATGTATTTGAATGGTACCTAATCGTAAGTACACTTATAACTTCCTTGATCGTACGATCAAAAATACTGCATTGTACAAAATATGTAAGTTCAATAATGCAGAAGTCGGATCTCAAACGTTCTGATGCAACATACTCGTATCCTGTTTGTGATCTTAAAAAACGCTTAAAAAACGGTTTACGGACGATAATTTTACGTGATTACGTCATAAGAAAACATTGATGAAAAATTGCATACATTTAACCTATTTATTAAGATGCGTCACAGCTTATGCTGATGCTTAAGCTTAGCTGAGCCGAACGCTTATGCCGATCGTGCCTCCCCATCGCTTGTTCCACGCTCTTGCTTGCATGAGGCTCAGGCGGAACGTGACAATTTTTCATGCGTGCAGACGTTATCACGTCAAAATATAGTAATTTTTCGTTCGGTAGGTTGGTTCTTATAACTAATGATCATTTTATTTAATCATATACTGTATATGCCTATGTTTCTAAATAAAAACTTTCAAACGTTTTATTAAGTCTGATACAGATTAAAGCATACATAAAAGGTAGTCTTTTGAAGAAAGCTTATTATAAGATAAATGACTATATTATTGATAAGAATGCATGGCCTCATGTTGCTCTGCCGTCAGACAGTTAACCGACACACTTGAAATTTATAAACTCTCTTGTATTAGTATTTCGTAGTTAAGGTAGTTATAAGATGGATCATGTAAAAAAGCGCTAGGACCAGGACGAGTTTCTTGCCAATTCTTCCCGGACTTGGGTTAGGATGAATTGGCACCTAAATACACCTAGTACTAAGACGTTTCAAAGTTATTCTTGTGATTATATTGAATAAAGTATCTTTTGACTTTGATTTTGACTTTGACATAATGTATATTGATGGTTTAATCAAACTTTCACAACCTTTTCATTATTACCGAATTAAATACTCACCAACATCAGCTTGCCTATTTCATGGATGTGTTGATGGTCGAAGTTTCTATTTACTTACTGTGTGGGATAATTTGTTTAGGAGGCAGAAAACAAATTACCGAAGTTATCTCTACCGCGATAGATAGAGTCATATAAATCAGTGCCTACCTTTTTTATTTGTGTTAATAACGACTTGTTTCTTGTTTATTGCTTGTACCTACCTACCCAGAACCATATAGTAGATATAGAAAACACATCAAGGGGGTTCGTTTATCATAACTTACATCACTTTTATTTATATTAGTTAGTGTGCTTTCTAGGGATCTAAAGACGATTTACATTACATGTAACACAAAGGTTTTAGCATGATTATATATGGAAATTAGAAGCTAAATCATGCTATTTAACAAGAAATTCAGTAAAAGAAATTCTTTAAAGCGTGAGTGTTGAATAATAATGATTGTTGCAACTTTATACTTAACAATGTTTATTTTTTACAGAAAGTAAAATAGAGGAAGCCATAAGTAAGGCTTTGGTCGCTGCAAAGCAGAAGGGAATTCAGGGGAAGGAAGTGACACCATTTATTCTCTCTGCGGTAGCAAAAGCTACCGGCGGAGCTTCACTTGATGCTAGTATCCTTTTATGCCATGAATAGAGTATATATTATGGACGCACAAACTTTCTGGGTTACGGAGTAGGTTTAATTTAGATTAAGCTTTACCATATTCTAGCTAAGTTTCACTTAAATTATATTTTAGTAAGTAACGAGTATTACCATATTTAGGTATGCCTCATAATTAGCAAGGTACAATCACTTTGACTAAGTATGTTCAATACTTCCTCTGACTCAATGCGTAGGTCGCTAAGCGATACATAACAAATTTGAACCCATTAAATCCCTAATGAAACCTTGGTCCGCTCGTTGCCACGTAATAATGTCGTAAATTAAATGTGAATAAATGCCTACGTTTTGAATGATAGTAGTAAAACTAATAGCCACAATATAATAGCCACTTTCTTAACGACTAGCAGACATTGCTCTAATAAAAAACAACGCCAGAGTCGGTGCTGATATCGCTGTGCAATATAAGAAGATTGAAAAGGATTCAATGGGGGCATTTAATATCGGTTTTGGTGTGCGGAAGTCGTGGGATTCAAGGAGGTACTTTCACACTTCATGTGAGAGGCTTTCTGTAGGAGGATGTCCGGAGGACGAGGATGAAGATATGCCATTATTGTCTAAGGATCATACGGATGGAGACGTGCTTGTAATCGGCGGAGCCAACGTAGATAGGACCTACAGAACAACGGAGAATGTTCACGTGAGTATAATTATGAAATCTTGATGATTGGTTGATGGTAGAAATGCTAGTTTTAAAATTTGTTTTTAATAGGAAAATAAAATAAGTCATTATTTTAACAAACTCTTTATTTAATGCATTTATTATGATAATATTTAGCTCTCAGTCGCCTAGTGCGTACCCTCGGAAAGTTGTAACAACTCTACTATAAACACGTCATTAAGTACAGCATACGGATTAATTCGCCATGTCCAGTGTTCGTGACTGTATAGGGAGACACCTATTGAAATGGTCAATGAATTAAGCTCTTTTTTCGGGCATTATACAATGCATTTGTTTGTTTACTGAAGAGATAAAACATTCAAGCTGCCTTTGTTCAAGTTTAAAGCTTGAAAAAAGTTTTATCTTTTACTGATTTTACAAGGTTTCCCAGACTTTGTTTTACTTTTTAACATACTCCGTTGGTTAAATAAACATCGTTTATTTCAGTCGACTGACAACGCGTTTATATAGGTACATTTATGAACGGTAGGGTAAATACACTTGTATGTTGAACTGTTATTAATTTGTTTATACTGGACAAGGTGAAATAACCGGGATAATAACCAAAATACAGACATCAATACAAGGGTTAAAGTTTAACTGAGTATGTTATCTGTTGAAAGCTTTCAGACAAACTTATCGACAACGATGCACAGTAGATTCATGAACCAAAGCCCAAGTGTTTACTGTATTTAATACTTACTAACTTTAAAAATGTGCATTATGTGACTGCACACCAGATACTTATAATGTGCATTCTGAGCTGTAAGTACATTTAAACAGTTTACAGTACTTGTAGACTTGATAACAGTTTCAATATCCATTTAGCTTTTTTAGTCAATGTGGTAGAGATAAAGAACATATAAAGTAGGCAGCACATAAGAGACGAGTTATAATACATTTATGTAATTATTTTTTATATATTAGTTTACAATAAACATAACATCAGTTATATAAATTTATAAGCCAAGGCACATGTAATTATGTAGTTATTTTTGGAAGAAATGCAGGATTTAGATTGGATCCTAGCTACAAATTATTCAACTTTCCGAATATAGGTACAAATTTTATAAGATTGGTACATTTATTATGTGACAACAATATTAAAAAACTATGTTTCTGCATAAATTCACAAAATATTATACCTACTCTAAGCGAACATAACCATACTCTTCAATACAATACTATCGATAAAGTTACTTCATAATAAGTACAAATATTATGCAGGTATTCCAATACAGGGTTGATCGTGATCATACTTATACAGCAACATAAAGGGTGAACTAGCTACCTACGACTCCATCGGCCTAGCTCGGTGACCACTACTCCAATATGTGGTAGTCCCTACATACTGCTTCAATAGGTTTCACCTATATATGACACAGCCTTTATTAATTTACCTAAATACGAGCACATTACAATTAGTGTTGTCCTATAGTTGATTTTACTGTGCGCTCTGACGGTCGCGCTCTCTTTGAAACGGCCTTTTATATTCTTCAAGGTTATCCAAGGTTGAATTATTAATGATAAGTTTTAAGTTTACAACGTGACTCTTGTGATAGGTAGCTTACTCTGTCTGCCTGTATTTGCTTCATTCTGTTATAAGCATATAATTGTAGGCACTACGTCAATAAGCTCATATCAGTACTATGTTTGTAAATTTGTCCATGCATGATTACTCGCATACTACATATGTACAAATTATGTAGGTAAGTATATTTATTTAAGTACCTATAAAATGAACAAAAGTTTATGCTAGAAAGATCTATATAAATAGCAAGTTATTATTGAAACGTATTTACTTAAAATAATAATTCTAACAACGTCGCCATGTTCTCTAAAGTCGGGTTATAACAATGACTAGACAGAGTTGAGTGTACGTGACCAGTGTAATATCTATATTTTTATAGAATAATGGATATTAAAGGTTAAACACTGATTAAACATACATACAAAATTAATAACCACTAATTATTTAAATTAGATCTAATTCGCGTTTTGGTAGCTAAATAAAGCAGTAAGTATACCTAATTAAATATGAAGATAATTCTAGAGTACAGCTATAAATACTGTTCATAGATGTAGGTTAGGTATGTCCAATAAGGTTATAAATACATAAGTACCTACATAATTAAAATCAATTTAACTGTCGATGCGATTTTTGGTGTGAAGCTATACATTATTGACCATATTTGCGACAGTTTTCTCGCGGGGCGCAACTGTTCCTAAAATTATTTTTATACCAACTTTGATCGCACCCCGTAGGTGTTGATATTAGGGAATTTCCTAAAAACACTAAAAATGCCCACCCTGAAAATAGGACTTAACGATTAATAGTTTAGGCTGTTCGTCGTCCTAATGCCAGACAGTCCGTCATGACTTTGATATATTGATTAATTTGTTAAGATACGTATAATTATTGGGTTGAAAAGCGTATGTTCTTTCAATATCGTAAAGTTTACATTATGTAGGTACTTACCTATAAACCTTCAAGTTTCTTTTAATAAAAGGATGGTCATTTTCAACTAAACCTTAAAAACTACGTACTTGAGATTGTTTTCTTCGTAGGTCTCCAAGAAGCTTAATAGATCTTCAAAATAATATTGATGTAGATATCTAGGAAAACTAGTTCTAACCAACATTTTTGTGTATTTTCAGATGCTATTATATAATCTAAAATTATCAAATGAATGAAACAATTTTACACCGAGCTGCTTAGAAAATTTTTGGTATAAAATCAAAACGGATCTTAAGAACGATACAAATACTACAGTGTGTATATTGATTCCCGATTTCAGTGCTACATAGTTACTCGTAATGTATTCAATTCAGTGACCAGAGCTTCCTTCATCACGTGGTTACAGCCGCAGGCATCGACTGTCCTCCGCAGCCTCTTCTCTTGTGAATTCACCACAACACCACACATAAATATACGCAATATTTGATCGACTACTGCTTAAAGGGATCTTAAAATTAAACAGGTCAGAACCTACTCGACTTTGCAACCTGTAGGAACTAAACACAAGCCTCGCTCGTAGTAATGATTCACTTCACGTATACGCAAAAATCGTCCGAAATGTGAATATTCACAGTTTATAAACTTTAACGAATCACACAACATGTATCTATATCCAACAGTATCAACTTTAGTTCTACAGAGAATACAATAATGAGTTCTCACAATTGACATGACGGTGGTGTTGAGCGAGCGTGAGGCTGAGCTCACAGCTCGAACTCGGAGCGGGTGTGGCGGCGGTGGTCGAGACGGACGCGCGCGTGCGAGAGGCGACGGCTCGCGGCGCCGGCGGCCCCCAGGCCCGGCCCCGGCAACTCCGTCTCGTAGCCAGCCGCCGGGAACGAGCGCCATCGCCGTCCAAACAGCCGCTCCAGGTAACATCTTAGTCAGATCCGAGTCGCGGCGCTATCCGCCGCCAGCGGCCTGTACTCGCCGCGTGCGAGTTCGCGCATCTCGCAGTTGTTGTTGCCGTTGATAGTCTTGGGGCCCAGCGGCTCGTCGTGGATACTGCGCCGCGAGTTGGGGTCCGCGGTGCGCCCCAGCAGCGCCTCCCGCTCCGGGCTGCCTCCGTGAGCTCGCACACCGCCATTGGCGTTCACCGCGTTTACGATCACAGTCTGCGACAGTGGACCTCCGTGGATAGGGCTCCCTTCGAGCAGCTCTCCCGCGCTAAGCTCGCTGCGCAGGATTCTAATTTTCTGAATCATCTCCTTTATTTCGTACCGGAGAATTCCGAGGAAGCACAGTTTCAAAAACGCAATGACGCAATACCCTAGAACGAACAGCGCGTCCGCTGTCCTCCGCAACCAGACGAGTAAGCGCTCCGCACATGCGGCAGTGTGCGGAGCGCAGTGCACCGGAGTGAAGGGAGCGAAGGACGTGGCGGCCGTTGCTGCAGCGCCAAAGAGCGCAGGAGCGGAGGCCGGGGAGTGCGCCGGGATCCGGCAGCAGCTCGGAGGGAGCACCGTTCTATTGAGGGCCGTGAAATCCGCCGGGCCGTTGACCCCGCAGCACCGCTGTTCTCGCTGGAGACGGTCCCAGGCTTCGGAGAATTCTACGTCCGTGTCGTAGTCTTTAGCGAGGCGGAGACGCAGCTGCGGACGAAGCTCGCGACAAACGCGCTCGAATCGGAACGCCCAGTAGACGCCGATGGCGGCGTCGCCGACGAGCAGGGCGAGCAGCGCCAGCCAGTAAGCGTTGAGCATGCGCTCAGAGAGGCGCAACGCGGCGAGACAGCCCAGTAGCTGCAGCAGACCCGCCTGCGCCGGCAGTGCCGCGTACCCGTACAGGAAGCCGGGCTGCGCGGCGCCGAGGCCGGGCACGAGCGCGCGCCGGTAGTCGGCCAGCGCGCGCCCCGCTGCCGCGCAGAAGGCAAGCGCGCCTAGCAACAAGGCGCCGTTGCACGCGTAGATCCAGATGCGGTAATAGCGCATGGCGCGGTGCGCGGCGGGGTGCGCGGGGCGCGCGGGCGGCGGCAGCGTCATGGTGGCGGGCGCCGCGTCATGGCGCCGCCCGCGCCCGCGCCGCCGCCACGCGCCGCGCCCCACGCCTCTGTAACCACATCAACAAAAATCTTCGGTTAGTTACAAGCGTACTCGTATACAGTTGAGCTGCAATGGCGACATATCCGGATTCGTGTTTTTAGATTTAAGAACTATATTTTTAATTTGATTATTTTCAATAGAATGATCTGATAATTGATGTTAAAATTTCGAAAATATCAATCAAACAAAAAATTTTAAGTATATGTTAAGAAACAAAGTTTCAGACAAATTTTCGAAATATCAATTATGGACTTCAATTATAAGATTATTTAGTTTTATAATTACGAATAACTAATGTGTTTATTTAATGTCGCCATTGCGCCTCCCTGTATGTAGATAGGTACTCGTATTACTGTTCATATTTGTTCCAAAAACCAGCCGTGTCGCTTTAGTGTCAGGGTTCGGGTTCTACGGTGTGCGCAGCCACAGTTCCGTAACGTAAATATTGTCTACGAAATTACAAATATTACGAAAAAACATGGGATTATGCAGAAAATATAAACCGGCAATACTAAACTGACGAGACTAACTCGGCTCTCGACATGAGGATTTTAAATGGTGTAAAACACTCGCTACGAGCCGAGCACAAAGACTGATGCACCATCTAATAGGATTAAAGCGGCCAACTTTGTTACATGTCTGTCAGCTTTTGTCGTTATGTAGTTTTCTTTTGCAAAAAGGGACTATTTTATTATACATGATGTTTCTGTGCCATGTCTGACTGTACTTGTCGTTTTACAAGTACAACCTATTTTACATTGTGAGACGATTTGCTACAAGATAATTATTGCATCTAATTAAATTCTGCTTATTCGTCTTTTCGCTATATAGGTGTATTGACAAATTATAAAGAATAAACAATTAATGCCAAACACTTTACACAGTATCATCTGGCCTCAAAGTGGTTTATATGCTTTTTTTTGTAAATACATACATATCATACATAAGAAACACCCAGATCCGAGACAAATACTTCAGACCATAGAAACATTTGTCCTGCGGCGGGAATTAAACCCGCAACCATCTGCGTCTCAGGCAGGCCTTCGCCCACTGCGTCACAGAGATCGGCATTTCTCGAGAGGTCGGCAAGTTATATGTTTACTTCAAAATTAAAGACATTTTGATGGTTTTAAAGGTACGACGTCCAAACTAAAAAGTAGCTTCACCTTTTTAAAGCGGGCCTTGGCCCACTGCATCACTGGGGTCGTCATTGAGAGGTTCTAAAGTAATTCTAAAGTAATAAAGAATGAACTTATTTGTACACATATATTTTTGTGATTAGTATCCTGCATCGTTCCACTGCAGGGCAGCAGGCTTATCCTCCCTCCCATCAACGTCGATCGTGAGCCACAGACGTTCAATAAAACCTATAGGCCCAGTAAATATCTACTTACAATCCGCCGCCCGTGCCGTTGACTAGGACCCTGGCTAGTCACAGGAGCGGACGCGCGATTGTTACCAGTGCGCCTACCACTCCGGTGCGAGTTCTGGAACAAATTAAAAATATTTAAAAAACATTAATTTCAGAGCCAAAAGCGTATCGGGCCACGAACAGTGAAGCCTTTCGAAGTTAATGAATAGTGGTCAGGTCCCTAATTAGTTCAACACCATTTTACTAGTGAACTTCTTTAAAATTTACAACAAGGCTGAATATTTATCAAGCGTAGTATTTTTGAAATACCTATTCAATGATATGCTAAACGATGTGCTAGATAACTAAAAAAAACTAAATAAAAAACTCCTCTTTTATGTAGGGATGGTGCCCTTACAAATATTTATGTCGTAAGTTTTGTCAAACAGAATCCCAGGCGTCAGTGGAGAGAAAACTTCACCTACCTCAGCTTGCTGGAGTAGATCCACGAACGAAAGTTTTCAATTACAAATAACTGCTCTGTAACTTGACTGACGCCACCTAAATCATCTATGAACAGATGAACTAAGGACAATGATGATGATGAAGTTTTGTCTCTTAACTTTGTAAGGGCTACTAATATTTTGACAATTTTTTTCTCAAAATAATAGGCTGCGAACAAGTGTTCTGATTAAGAGTGGACATAAAGAAATACATAGCATTACTACTATAAGGGTTCCTTGTGGACTTTGGAACACAAAAAGCATAGCTCAGTCTTGGCCTTGGACTCGATATAGGAGCCAAAATTGAGAGTCCGTGTAAGTGAAACTCCCAAGAGTTACCGGTACATTTCTGAAAAGAAAACTTTTTTCGCCGAATAGAGACAAGCTTGCGTTCTGGATGCGTTTTGGATGGACATATTTTTATCATAATAATATTTTTTTATTATATAGGAGTCGGGCATAGTAAGTATAATAATTATGGTAAAAAATACCCATATCAATAACCAGCTAAATGTGTACCGGTCAAACCACGCTTAGTCTAGGAATCCATAGCAATTTGTCCGTTCTTAGCTATACTACGCGAAAACCAAATAGCTAAAATCAATTTACACAGTTTTTTTAAACAAAGGTGAGATAAGAAAAGGTTCCAATTTATCTAAATATTGATGTGCGTAATCAAGAACGGGACTGCGGTAAGACAAGTGTTCTAATAAATTGAAAAGAACCGCAGTGAAACCCACATTTTCTAATATAAAATGATTCAAATTTTCTTCTTATCGTGTCACTAGTTATTTCAAACCAGTGTGGTGACAGGATTAAAGCGCTTTAAAGGCTTTTTTCGTGCACTTCGCACATGTCTTCGAACTTTTAACGTTCTACAACGCTTCTATGCCGTTTTCCTCACGATGTTTTCCTTTGCAGTTTGAAAGTCCTGATATCTATAATTTAATAATTACGTTTTAAAAACTAAAAAGAAAACCGACTTCATTGAATGAAATTGTACCCTATAATACATTTGTAGTGGAAAGTAGATGTATTTTGTATATATATAATATGGGTAGGCCAAATAAACGCACCGCTCCAATGAGACAGCGAGGTATCTAAGTACACGAAAACATCATCGATGTAGGTATACAATTTTTAGATTTTCTTAGATTTTTCAGCTTGACCGATTTTGATAAAATTTAAATGGGACCACCTGTGAAGTATACCCTTTCAAACAAAAAAAGAATTTTCTAAATCGGTTTAGGCGTTTTTGAGAAATCGGTGAACATACATAAAAAAAAAATTGGGTTGCACTCCGGGAGTGCCGACAAAAGTGAAAACTTATTTTGGCGCGTTAGAGTTTAGTAATAAATCACTCCAAAATCAGTAATTATGGCGACTGCCAATCAAATACTGAACGAACACAGATGATGCAAGTTCAGAATGTTGATAATATATCAAAGAACCTAACTCAGTAAACTTCTCCATACGAAAGTAGACTGTAAACATGTGAGTTTATAATCAAATGGGGCGAGCGCGGCAGCCGGCTGCGTCTCGCCCCAAACAGTAACGGTGTCGCGAATCCAGAGGTTTTACCTCATCTAAAAATATGCGTACTGCACTAAAAGAAGTTTTTACTTCAAAAATCTAATTGTAAATCTTAACCATTCTCGAAAGCACTTGAACACACACAAAAAAAATAATCAAAATCGGTCCAGTCGTATAGGAGAAGTTTAATTACAAACACACGCACAGAAGATTTACATTTACCATCGTATAAATATTGACATTAATATTTATACGATACTAACGTCACTCAATTGTTTTGCCTTCCCGGAACCTCTCCACTAACACTTAAACTTCATGGTATGGTATTAAAGTTCAAATTGACTTTTAAGTATTATTATGTATTATTTAAGTATTATTTTTATTTGTATTTATTTTTAAAACGAACGGACGAAGTCGTGAACGGGACAGCTAGTAATAATAATAATAATAATAACGCCGGACATTTCACACAGCAAAATCTGGCCGCAAAGTAAGTAAGTAAGTAACAAAGAGCTTGTGTTATGGGTACCCTGGGTACCATGACTAATACTACACTACTCGTACTTGCATACTTTTTTTAGTAAATACGTATATACAGGGTCTTTCATTAAGCGTGTCCTATCTTTAAATTTAAATAAAACAAAGTGTGTGTGATATATTATCGAAATTATTTATTTATTTGAAAGATGTAGTGATGCCATTATGTGTGGAATATGACATCATTCAAATGTCCGTTACGGCTTCTCTGGGTGGAGCGCATGCGAGATATCCAATTTTCCATGACTTTTGCGCATAAATCAGGCTGAATTTGACTTATGGCATAGGTTATGTTGGCTTTGAGGGCCGCTGTGATTTGTGGTTTATTCACATAGACCTGCGACTTAAGAAAACCCCACAAGAAAAAGTCTAGCGGGGTTAAGTCACAAGATTTCGGTGGCCAGTTCACATCAGCTCCACGTGAGATGACTATGCCCTCAAATCTCTCATGCAGAATATTCAATGTGGCATGAGCTGTGTGGCACGTAGCGCCGTCTTGTTGAAACCACATGTCGTTGGTGTTCAGATGATCCAGTTCATGCTAAAAAAAGTTGGTAATCATCGACCTATAGCGCTCGCCGTTGACAGTGATGGCCTGGCCAATGTTGTTCTCAAAGAAATATGGCCCGATGACGCCACCAGCCCAAAACCCACACCAAACTGTAACTTTTTCGGGATGCATTGGACGCTCTTGGATCTCATGTGGATTGGTATCGTCCCAAATTCGACAATTTTGTTTGTTTACGTACCCATTCATCCAGAAATGGGCCTCATCGCTGAAGATAATTTTTCTGTGAAAATTACGGTCAGTTGCTAACTGCTCCAGTGCCCATTCAGCGAACACACGTCGTTGTCTATGGTCGTTTACCTTCAATTCCTGGGTGAGTTGAATTTTATACGGGTGCAGGCCCAAGTCACGACGCAAAATTCGCCAAGTTGTGGTCTGTGAAAGGCCGAGTTCTTGTGAGCGATGCGAAATCGACTGCCTCGGATTCTCCTGCACACTCTCACGGACAGCGGCGATGTTTTCGGCAGACCTTGCGTTTCGTTGACGTACGGGTGTTGGTCGATCATTTACCGAACCAGTGGACTCAAATTTATCCACCGCACGACGAATAGTTCACTCGGTAGGACGATTATGGCGACCGTAAAATGGGCGAAGCGCGCGGTGCGTTGCCCGAACAGAACATTCATTTTGATATAACAATTTTATCATTTGCACGTGTTGTTGAATGCTATAGCTATCCATGATGATTTGGCAAAACTGAATGAATAAATTACAAACAATTTGACAGATGTAGCTTCAACAAGATGGCCGCTACCAACTGTCAAAGTTCGGACGTGCCTATTGGATGACCCTTTATTATACATAGGAACACCCAGACCCGAGACAAATACTTGCAGATCATACAAAACATTTGACTCACGGTTGGAATGTAACCCGCAACCTTCTGCGTCTCAGCCAGACGTTAGTCCGCTGCGCCACAGAGGTCAAAAGGTCACGATATAGCGCAGATAAACTTTTCAAACAGAAAAATCCATTGTTTCACGACCGTATTAAAATCCACGACCTTATGATTGGAAGGCGACTACGACTAGGCTTGCAGTGCTCTATGATTCCAATACGTGATTGACTAATGTCCGGTAAGTGTAATAGAATTTCCCAGCAAAATTTAACATACCCTGTACCATACTGGTGTTATCCACGAACAGTCCCGACTATAAACGGTGTAGTGTGCTTAAACCAATCTGTGAATTTCCATAACTTGAAACGTACGATACATGATGTGTCGCACGTTTATTGAATACCTAGTAGGCTACAATAAGTCGAGAGAAGCTGGAGCTTTTGTTGCTCGTTACAACATCTGAGCATATGGTGCATTGTTGGAGCTGGGGACACGATCCAAATCGTGTCTCAGAAACCATAAAGGTACCTATTTGTATACGTTATATACACGAAGCAAACAATTCACGCAAGCTGTGCAATATTGTTATTGCTGTAGCCACGCTGAAGCACTAACAATTGGCCAAAAGTTTGAAAGCAGTTTAGTTTTTCTGGCTCACATATTAAAAGCTTTTAACCTAAGTATTACGTAACACACCAGAGTCGATCTTTGTTTACATTACCGATATAATAGTTTCGCTCAGCACATTCATAAATTCTTTACTAAGTGTGCCCAACTAAGAACCTACAAAACCCGAACATAACATCAGTTGTGATCAATACGCAAATTTAGGTACAACACAATGACTAAACATTATTATTATGGGAACAAAAAAACATTTACAATCTGAAAGAATTAAATTGCTAAAAGAAAGGTAAATCAACTCGCCTCCATTAGGCAGTAGCATTGTTTGTACAGTTAGTAAATTGCATTGGAGTAAAGTGGTTCGGGGAATAATGAATTTTTAAAACCATTGATAACATCCAATAGCAATCTCAGAAAAAATCTATCCGATGAGAGGAATCGTAAATAAATAACGTTAGTATCAAGTATCGACCGACAACATGTCGGGAAATCAAATTACGAAGCTGTATTTTTTAAGCTTTGCCTTTTTACCTACAGATACTTCAAATAAATCCAACTCAGGACGATAGTACCTACCTATAACAGTTAGATACCTAGGTACTCGTAGATTACAAGATGCGGATCCTACAAACTACAGAAAGCGAATTCTGATCAGTGTGGTGAATTATTCAATAGCTGAGGCAGGATTTTAGATCGGTTTTATATTGACTGTGATTGCTGCGGCCTTTGCTTTGGTATGACCACGTCACAGTGACAGCTCAATTTTCATGCATTATAAATTTTAGTTAATTCTTCGTTTGTCATTTCATGAAGTACCAGCACTTCTAAAATAATTATTTATTTCTCGTGCTATTGCATGTTTTATTTAGTAATCTTAGCGAAATTTTAATGAATAAATTGTGACTTCGTAGCACATGTATGGACAATTGAATTATAAGTGTATTTGTATGGTGCTGATTTGAACGACGAGGAATCCCGAGACAGTTCTAGACGGCCATTTAGCGATGACGTTTAGAATATACAAATGGCGATCGACTTTTCGACTAAGACTATATTATCAAACAATCACTTGACACTGGCAAAATTGTCATTATTATGACACATGCCATTAACGAAGAAGAAAGAAAGAAAGAAAAGAAAATAAATAGTTTTGAAATACTCATTTTACTTATTACTTTCACTGTATATTCATTGTAAAAGTTACCGACAAACAAAAACGAGGTAGGCTATGTGTCTGAACTAGCCTAAATCAGTGTAACATGACAATCTCTAAGACTTAGGATGAATTAATGTGATCAAGGGCAGTTGTGTCGTAGGTATATGTAATAGAGGTTTATTTGGATGTCGTGTTAACATGTTCTTGGACCCAGTCATCTATCACAGGTTCACAGGCCACAGCTCAACTAAAATGACAGATCATGGCTTCGTGACTACGACGTAGATTTTTTTAATCTACAGAACATTATTATAAACTGGTAGATATCTAAATCCTTACCACAAAGTCTATGAAAAATATAGTGTTTGTACCATTTGCAACAAACAGTTATATTTTTATAAATCTGGCTTTGAGCCATAACCCGAATTCGAGGAAAAACAGGATACATTGTATCGAGGAAACGTCAAACAACTATTGGAAGAGTTACAAACTTCACATATAAAACGAAACTAAAGAGGATCCAAAGTTCACCGGTGCAAAAAAAAACAAAAACAGCGACAGTAGTAGGTAGGCAGCAAATACTGGAGTGGACAGAAAAACGAATAGAAAAATGCAGCCTGTTACCTGTTTCACAATAGATTTTTGACAGGTTCAATAGTGTTGTTCGTAAAAGGGCGCCGTTCGATGCAAACAATACTACATTCCTACCATAGTTACCAAGTTACCAACTACTCATCCGCGAAAACCTTTAATCGGCTTTTTAAATTGTAAGTAACTTTAGATGTTGTTTCCCTATTAAAAACAAACTAGATGACCCACAGGGTCATTACTTTAAAGTAGCAGTAGCGAGAGCAATATCTGTAATATCAGTTTCAAATCCTAAGAACAACATTATATTACGGAAACTATCAGCTGGTTATTCAATCGCCTGTCGCCCACTCGCCCACATGCAAAAATACGCTCACATCATAGGTATTGGCATACAAAAAGTATTTGCGAAATTCACATTTATTGCTGATTGTCGCGTGTTACGTAATCTGGGGTCGACCACATAAAATTTATTTGATTGTCAAAATATAGATGCGCAAGGAAATAATCTATTTCAATAGTAATCCAAAATGGCTCGGTTTAGGCATTTCCGATTTTTTGCAAGACTAGCGCACGGCAATTGATTTTTATAACATAGAAGACTAGAAGAAGAGAAATACGACTAAAATCGTACGCATATGTGCAGAACAACGTCTTATCCAAATATTCTAAACAAAAAAAAAATCAAGTTGTACTCCGGGAGTGCCGACAGAAGTGAAAACATATTTTGGCGCGTTAGAGTTTAGTAATAAATCACTTCAAAATCAGTAATTATGGCGACTGCCAATCAAATACTGAACGAACACAGATGATGCAATATTTTTTGTTCAGAATGTAGATAATATATCAAAGAACCTAACTCAGTAAACTTCTCCATACAAAAGTAGACTGTAAACATGTGAGTTAAGGTTTATAATCAAATGGGGCGAGCGCGGCAGCCGGCTGCGTTTCGCCCCAGACGGTAACGGTGTCGCGAATCCAGAGGTTGTACCTCATCTAAAAATATGCGTACCGCGCTAAAAGAAGTTTTCACATCAAAAAAACACAACACGCAGACAAAGTTGCAGTAAATATAATTACTTACATATAACTATGATTTTAAGGCTTACTTTATTTACACTATTGTGTTTCCCGTCGAAACGAGTTAAGTATAAAGATATTACTTAACTAAGAGTAATGTATCCTTAAATGTCGTGAAACGTGACCTGAATACTGTAAATAGATAAGATCAAAGGAAAACGTTGATTTGCACACAACTCACCTACGCTAAAAGATTTTGTATGAGCATATTAACCGAACAAATAACTAATACTTACTCGTTTCCTACGGATATATAAAGTAGGGCAGGTAGTTAGACGTTCAATATTTTTAGGGCATAAAGTTGATACCTGGGAAAAACATAAATTATAAAGAACTCTGCCACGCGATTATCTTAAAATCAAATATATATTTTACGAAGTACCTATAAAAGAGAGACTGAAGGTGTATCTTATAATCGAAGTCTAGCTAATGTGTTGTTTAAATATGTAGCCATCTCTATTCATTGTCATTATAACGACAAGTACAAACCATACATTAACGCGACGAAGGCTAATTGTGTGTTTTTATGATCCAGGGTTATAATTTAAGTGTCTATTTTATAAACACATACTAGCTAATTAATTGTTTAAATATGTTGCTATCTCTATTCTTTGTTATTAGAAAGACAAGGACAGAGCATACTTAAGCGCCACGCTTGTTAATTCTGTGATTATAAGATACATCAGGTTGGGGAAATAGTCTTTTCGCATTATAGTATGTATGAACTTGTAATAAAATCTCTTTGGCTATACTATTTGTATCTAGCTGGTTTTGGTATCATTAAAAGTTTAAATTTTGAAGAACATTATTCCAAATTCAAATTAGGAAAATGTGTGATTTTTATTTGATTTTCGTACTGCCAAGATGAGTGAATCTAATGAAGAAATTCGATACATTTTAAAATTTTACTACAAAAAAGGTAAAAATGCAACGCAAGCCTCGAAAAAAAATTTGCGATGTTTATGAACCTAGTGCAGTGTCTGTGAGAGTAGCACAAATTTGGTTTAAGCGTTCGAAATTTTCAATCTGGAAATTTTGATGTCAAAGATGCACGTCGCTCTGGTCGCCCTATTACGGATAAAATAGATGCCATTTTTGAAAAAGTGGAGCAAGATCGGCATATTAGTAGTTACGACGTAGCTGAAGAACTGGGAATTGGCCACAAAACAGTTTTGGCGCATTTGAAAAAAACTAGGTACACAAATAAGCTCGATATTTGAGTACCTCACGAGCTCACTGAAAGAAACCTAATGACTAATCGTACTCATTTGTGATTCTTTATTACGACGTAATGAAACCGAACCATTTTTGAAGAAGCTGATAACTGGTGATGAAAAGTGGATCACGAACGACAAGAACGTGCGAAAAAGGTCGTGGTCAAAGGCCGGTCAGGCTTCACAGACTGTGGCGAAACCCGGGTTAACTCGCAACAAGGTCATGCTGTGTGTGTGGTGGGATTGGAAGGGCATTATTCATTATGAGCTGTTACCACCAGGCAGGACCATCGATGCTGAACGCTACTGCGAACAACTGATGAGATTAAAGCAAGAAGTTGAGAGAAAGCGGCCGGAATTTATCAACAGAAGGGGTGTGGTTTTTCATCATGATCATCATTCATCATCATGACCTCACACATCTTTAGCCACTCAGCAAAAATTAAGAGATTTTGGCTGGGAGGTGTTAATGCATTCGCCGTATAGTCCTAACCTTGCACCTTCAGATTTCCACCTGTTTCGGTCTCTTCAGAGTTCTTTAGGCAGTGTCAGGTTAACATCACGAGAGGACTGCCAAAACCACTTGTCGCGGTATTTTGATCAGATGTCCCAAAATTTCTATAGCAATGGGATCATGTCCCTACCTACAAGATGGCAAAAAGTTATCGAACAAAATGGTACCTACATACTTTAGTTAAATGTAAATAAACTATATTAATTTTTTTTTTTAATTTTCTTAAAACATGCGAAGAAACTTTTTCCCCAACCAAAAAATCATATGAATCATTAATGATTAATCGACGACCTCTGTGGCGCAGTGGGCTAAAGTTCAGCTGAGACGCAGAGGGTTGCGGGTTCGATTCCAGCCGCGGGACGAATGTTTGTAAGATCTGCAAGTATTTGTCTCGGGTCTGGGTGTGTCTATGTATAATATGTATGTATTTACAACAAAAAAAGAAGTATATAAGTAGTATATCAGTCATGTGGTACCCATAACACAAGCTCTGCTTACTTTGGGGCCAAATGATGCTGTTTGAAATGTCTGTCTAAGATTAGATCGATTTCTACATAAAACGACTGCGTAAAAATAATGAAGAGACTTTTGGCTGAAGGGTTCTCATGAAAAAACGACTGAATATATCTATTCAAAATAAAGTTATTTGAGCTTTGAATAAATAAAGTATCAGAATTATTTTGGAATTTGCATACTACATATGTTATTTATTTGCGCCTGAAGTAGCGCGAAAATCAGTGATAAAATAATATTTTTTGAGGCTTATACGAGTATCTTTCAAAGCCATATATTATTTACAATTATGTTGCGATACAAGCATAGATTATGAAGAGGCAAATATTGATTAACTCAAAGTTTTGGTTTCAACATCAGACGATGGTGTGATCATTTTTGACGTTTGTATGGAAATTTAATCGTCTAGTTTACTATCAAGTTTATTACTCATGTTACTGTACCTACTTTGAGCATACCACGATAGGCACGATTTAGAATGAAAACCTACTCAAACTAGTAACAATTTAGGAGAATCACTGTAACGTTGTAGTCGACTGGCGGCGCGCCAGACCGAGGGTCTGTGCTGCACTATTATTATAACCTCGCTGACTGTAACCACAGTAGCTAATTGTGTGGAATTCCAGACCAAAGTTCACAAAAGATCAGCAATAAACGAGACTATTCAGCAAATTCCTATCTTCATTGTGTTGACTTATCTATGTACCTACTAAGAATGTACTTTGGAATCTTCTTTTAGGGTTCCATGTGGACTTCGGAACCCTAAAAGAAGATTCCAAAGTTCCATGTGGACTTCGGAACCCATATAGTTTCGCTATGTCCGTCTGTCTGTCTGTCTCTCCGCGTTAATCTTGCTCTTGCTCGCAGAGTGTTAGTTTTATCGTGATTAAATTTTGCACGAGGTATTACACCTCTATATAGTTGTAAAATAAAAATAGGAAAATAACGATTTTTTGGAATCCCCCGCCACATGCAAAGTGGCGTTGGTTTTATTTAATATTTTACCTTAATGCCATAAATCCAGTAACCACATTAACTGTTTACCGCAACTTATGCTAGCATACCAGAGGTAGATATCTACCTAATGTATGCTTGCTTTGCCATTTCTTCTCATTTTGGCGAAACTCGCACGAAAATGATCGTGATACCTAACTGGCCAACTGAATCTAAGGACGCATAAAGCCGTAAACGTCATAGGGTAACAACGTTACCCAAAATTAATTTGATTATTGGAATTTTCACGCTCTAGTCCGCTTTTCTGCCTTTTGCCTTCGGAAAGTAGAAAAATAAAACATATTTTAGCGGCATCGCGCATACGAGCTGGCTGTTTTCATGGACCACAACCCACGCTCGCGGCGGGGTAGAACCTGAAATTTTATTATTGAAATTTTTGTTATTTCAATAAAAGCATTTCATGGCGCCTGGTGTAAACACTCATTTCCACGTAGAGTTTGTACGCAAATCATTATTACAAGAAGCGTTTCATTTCGTTCAACTGTTTTATTATTATGTACCATAACAAAGCTGTGTTGCTATGCTATTATAAGCCGTGTCTTATCTTAGCTCACGTAGCTAAATTTCAAAACACATGCCTACACAATATTATATAAAACAAACTTTTTATGTGGAACAGTTAATACTTTACTGTGACGTAAAGCCCACGCAGTGAGTGCTCTTTGCTTTGACTAGCCGCAAAATGAGAGAGTCTACACTCCACACGCACTACACTATTTTATAGTAATGTGCAACTTAAATAATAAGAGGCACTTGCATAATTATGCCGCCGGTATACTACTTAAGAAAATGTGATTCTATAAAGAAAAAAGCTACGTTTTGTAGGTATGATGTGCGCTGACGTCATAAGCTCAACTATGAATGCAAAGAGGCGCGGGAAGATTTTACGAGCCACATGCAAATAAGATAGGCACAGGCACAAGGCAATGTGTCAAGGCTTTTGTAGAAATAATAAAAGTGCCTTTCGTCCGAATCACGCTCTAATAATATCATCAACTTCCATAGGAAAATCCCAATTAGATACCTAATTAGAATTGTACGATTTTGCATTTACCAATGTCCAATATGAATAAATATCCTTTATTGGCTGGCTTCCAGTTTGCCCCAGGCTTTAGTCGGATACTTCTATTTTGGCGTAATGGAGTGACATCCTACTAAATGGCTTCTATTGAATGCAAGATTTAAAGGGTATTTTATTACTACCTTCAATTCGACAAAGTACAATGTTAGAATGGTTTGTTGGGGAGCATAAATCGCTAGCTTTCCATGTTGTTCAGAATACAGAATTTTAATTTTTGAATAAAATATATATATATACTCAGACTCACCTATAGTACAATATACTTAATCATCGTTATAAGTACTTAGTTTTCTTTACTTTACTTTAATCAAATGCGCGTGCCGTAGATATGGTTGATAATTAGGATCAAGGTAAATTAAATCGAGCTGTGGATGATGAATTTTAGATTTCATTGTTATACAGTAGGTACCTATTGAAGTATAACTTAAATGTGTATTACTTCATCATTATTGACCAAACATTATAATTTGATCACAAATTGATGTTGCTGGTCACGTCTGAATGCGTCCTTGGATGCCAAAAATAAACGTGGGCGCAATTAATTAGAGCGGTGCCTGCCCTCCGCCCCGACCCCGAACTTTCACTATGAATGGAATTTATCACCCGATGAGATACCAATATTATTAGCTAGCAGCGGCTTGACCTTCGGCTTTGCATGTGTTCATAAATGAAAAAAGATACATTGCACGCGACATTGTATATCGCTATAAGCTTTTGAGATCCGATATTTTCAAACACGCTACAACAATATGAAATCCGAAATTAAAAGCTTTACATGAAACTGTAGCTTAATACATACCTTATTTAGATGCCTCATACTAATATTTATTTTGTCACAGTATTAAAATCACTATTCAAATATTTGTTAACCGCGTCAAATGGAATATTGTTTCCATTTTCCATAACGACTCCGAGTAGTTCACACATCGCAATTCAAATGTAAATCCTGGTTGACTATCAAACCTATCCACACAACACAGTAAGCTTCCATTTTGCTGTTGCCGTTGCAACATTCGTACAAAAAAACAATGATTCTAACGTAGCGGTAAAAAGAATATATAAATCTTTATCCCAAACCTGAATCCAACGAACGGCGGTGGTCCTGTCTATCAGAGAGCACATATTGATCCCTACGATTGCTTTGTGCTACAGGAAATTAGTTCTCAACTTGTGAGTGAGGTCTTTGTAGGTACCGATTCAACTACGGACAAGTTGTTTATAATCTACTCTACTTAATGTCCTTTGCCGGCTAAAACAATTTCGCTACAGCTTACAAAATGTTATTCTGAAACGCTTTAGAGAATATCATTACTGCAAATCAAACGAATGAATGACAGCGTTTACATGAAAGCACGCGAAAACTGACTCTACCACAAATCCAAGTCACGAAAAAGCTGAAATGTTGTTTTTCGATTACATTTTAACACAAATTGGGGTAGTTTGCACGCTCGCCGAATCTTCACAATGATGTCTTCGGGTGATTTCCGTTTCACAGAAATAAAAAAACAAAGCAGGGTGACACGCAAAATGCAGAAACCCTATGCGGCGGAATTGCGCCTGGCACTATGTTGCACTAAACTGATTTTAAACTAGTCCAAACTATTTTAAAGTTTGGACTTTGAAAAACTGCCATAATACATCTATCTTTTTGTAATTTTGTAACACTTCTACGTGCTTGGAACCTAAGCAATAAATTTGTTTCATAAAGGACTGCAAATCACAAGCATGCGTTTTGGTACTTTATTATATATTTAAGCATAAACAACCAAAAGCTGATTAAATCATAAGCAATACTAAAAAGCAATTTGTTTTATACAATTAATTGTCTCATAAATCTCGGTGGGTACTTTGCGAACGCGAATTCGTTCTCGAATCGATTTTATGTCTATTTAAACTGAAAATGAGGTCAAAAACTAATTTGAAGTGATAAAAGTTACAGGAGGCCTAATGTTCAGAGACACGGAACATACTAATCTACATTAACCCCTCAGCACAAACATTTGCCTACATTTAGGAAGGTTAACGACGATGGCATCCGACGACGTCGTGACACCATAATTATTTTCTTCTAAGTATACATTCATAGGCTTGCCATTCTCAGATTTCCTAAATCACATCACACTAAATAGATACCTAATATAACTAAGTAGTGGCAAAATATTCGAAAAATCTTTCGAAATGAATGAAATATAACTTTTTTACGTTTACATTTACTTTTTAATATATTTTTTTGAATTTCCAAAAACCGAATCGACAAAAAAAACTATATTTTATAGAACCTGCTCACAAAATTTAACAATAATCGGTTGAGAAATGCGACCTGTAGAGGAGAACATCCGGACCGACAGACATACGAAAGCATTTTCGCCTAAGCTGAAACGGAGACACTCGCTTCGCTCGGTCAATAAATGCTAATATTTGAGTATTTAGATACGAGTATTTGGATGTTTTTTACTCAATCACAACTGATGACCGATGCTGATCCGATGTGAAGAAACACAGGGTACTATTTAGAGTTCCAAAGTCAACCAGGAACCCTTATAGTTCGCTATGTCCGTCTGTCTGTTTGTTTGTCTGTCTGTCTGACTGTGCACCCCTAGTAAAAGCTCTTACTCGCAGACTATACTAACTACTAATACGTAATGTATTTGGCACGGTAATACGTATCAGTCGGCTCTTATTTTTACTTCCCCATCGTGCGGCATAGGTCTTTATAAAATTAAATAAAAATTAAGCTTTGAAGTTATTACTTATTAAAGTTACTACGTTTGTACTAACGTATTTATAAAAATAGTTTCACTTCTCTGTTTATTTATAGTCCAGTCGATCCAACGGTTGCCTGGTAGAGATCGCTATTAGCGATAAGGCCACCCATTGTATTGCCTTAAATAAGTAAAGTTATTTTTGTTGTAATATTCGGTGTGGTAGTCAGTAAAGAGTTATCTATTTATCTATCTATCTACATATTAGTGTTCAGTGTCTTGCTTCGGAAGCATTCACTGTGCGTTATCGGACACGCGCTTAGTCAATTTATTATCTCAAAAACCCACCATTGTGTTAATGAAATATGCCGTCAAGGTTTATATGTAAATGACTAAGTGAACCAAGTCGCGGGCGTTTCACATGGTATAGCTATTCTGAAAAGGGATTCAGTGATTTGGAAAATAAACAGCTCGTTGTAACTTATGAATTCGTAAAGTATGAGTAAGCAAAGTGCGATATCTTACGTGAGCGATTATGATTGCGTTGCGTGAATTCTATCCCGTCGAATATAACAGAATAATACGTTAGAAATGTATTAGATTCTACTAGTTCTATAGCGAGTTCAAAAAGCTCTAATAACGTATCTAACTGTTAGCTTACTTAGGTGGCATGCTGACGGTCGGCTACACCTTGCAAAAACCCTGTAATAAAACAATAGAACCTTATTTTGTTGTATAATTTGCGGTTAAATTAAACGCTATATTATATGTAGGATACTTAGCTCCTTACCAACTTACAGTAGAGATTTCCAATGAGCCCTAACAATCGTGTTTGTACGTCTGAATTAATCGTACCATATAAATATTGTAAAAAATTGTGTGAAATTTTGAATGTTTATACATTTGTGTGTGTATATGTGACTCAATCACGCTGTAATAGTTGAATCGATTTGAACGAATCTTGCTATAGATGTAATCTGTGACCAGGATTAGAATATATATTTTGATAAACACGGGCTTTACTCACGTATTATTTTGTCGATGGAGGCACCGACATTGTTGAACTCGAGCGGCAACGAGCGGACCGCGAATCAAACTCACCCTGATGAAGATTCTCTAGATGAATCGAAACAATGTCGGTGCCTCCATCGACAAAATAATACGTGAGTAAAGCCCGTGTTTATCAAAATGTATAGTACAACTCACGAAAGTTTTGAAAGGATTAGTATACATGCTATTGTTTACTTTCGCAGAAGGTTGCGGGTTCAATTCCCGCCACGGGACAAATGTTTGTATGATCTGCAAAAATTTGTCTCGGGTCTGGCTGTTTCTATATATAATAATGTGTTCACAAAAAAATATTACCTATATAATTATATCAGTCATATGGTACCCATAACACAAGGTCCGACATTATTTATTTATTTTTATGTAGGTACCATGCGTGCAGAGGCGCGGGCTGAAGCTAATTAGCTAGTTAGCCTAGAAGCTGTGCTATAAATTGATATTGAAGAACTCATAAAGGACTAAATTTAGGTTTTGGATAGGTGTATTTTATTTGTGTCGGGAATATTTTTCATTATATTACTCATATAACTGTCAAAAGTATACGACAAATAAAGGCTATGTCTAAAAAAGTGCCTAAATCGAAACATTACGGAACGACATATCAGCTCAGTTGGTAGTAGCCCACTGTAGGTTAACGGTTTGATTCCCTTTTAGGGCTATCATGTGTCTTTCAACTACAAAACAAACAGCGCCTGATTAGCATTGTAATACATTTTTATTGAGTTGGAATTGAAAGGTATGTGCCATAGACTTATACAAAATGATCAGCAGTAGATCGCGGCCACGTAAGATAACGAGGTCAAAAAACCTACTCGCTTCTATCATAAAATCTGTTAATATTTTGCTGTTGTACAAAATTTAGTTTCAATAAAATGGCAAAATCTGTTGTGGAGGAGTGTTATTCGCGCACGCAAACACAAAAAAGGAAACGGAGTTACTTTTTACAAGTAAACTTATTTATCGTTCGTCATTCATTAACACATTTGAAAAATATTTCTATTTAAATTAAAATAAAATTGTTTTTATTCAGAGTCACCATCGAAAAATATTGCATAAAATTATTATTTTTTACGTAATTTATGGGTGTTTTTTAAACTAATGGGCATATTTTATATGAGTTCATGAGTTATGCGTGTTATGAGTGAACCAATGAGTTATCATAGGGTTTTTTAACAATTTATTAAAATGACTAGTGTAGTACAACCCTTAAAAGAGCTAAGTTAAGTACTTATTAAGTTCTGGGTTCTGTGTCCCACTTCTACCTCCCGCCATTTGAACTCAGTTTATTTTCAGCTATATATTAGCTACACATTCAGTTACTCTGTCCAGTTTTAATTTTTTTCCCTTATTCATAATTCTTCGTGGTGATTTTCTAAAGATTTCGCACCACCAAGCTCACGATTGAAGCAGTATCAGTATGACTATGTCTATCAATCAATTTCGAAGTAGTTCATAAGAGTAAAAGAGATCTATTTATGTTTGTACTACGAAATATCTATGGTTTCAGAGTTACGTCGTCAAAACGAAAAAGTGGTTACACTTTTTTGACGCGTGAAAAAAAAGGTTTGCTCCTCTAGTTATAAATCTCGATGGTATCAGCATAATAATTATTAATTACACAACTTGATTGAGGATAATAATAATAATAGTTTATTTCAGGATTTTCAGGCAACAAATAATTGTACTTATAGGTAATAAACATATTGGATCAGAGACAAATACCTTAAAGATTAACATACATACATACATAATTTTAAAAAGTAAAAAATCCCTTGACTATCCTTCGTCTTCATCATTTACAAACTTACAAACGCACTAGTCGCCACTACGATTTTCGAAAGTTCCCCTCGATTTCGCTGGGATGCCACCATCAGACCCTGGTTTCCTTATCATGGTACCACCATTGGGATATCTCCTTTTTTACAAAAAAAGAATCATTAAAACTGGTTCATAACCGGACAATCCTGACACAAAACCGGTGTTTTGTGTCAGGATTGATTATGCTAAAGACGTATTCTGTTTATGTAACCGTCATATCTCCACTAGTGTGAGTTTGTAGTTGTATGCGAAGATTATAAAATTATGGTTGTATGTAGAAATGTATCAAGTACCTACTTATGGAGTAAATAGCCTATGGTGTTTATCCCATGAATAAATCTGCCTCCATCGTAGCTTTGCCAACCCTTATATACCTTGTATAGATACGGGAGCCTCTTTGTTTCTACACGGCAAAAACCGCGGGCGGAAGCTCGAACATTTATAAATAGACGTAAACATGTCGATCAGTGTCATAGTGTCACTTGCAGGTTCCCACGGATTTGATAGTATCTACGTATTCATTTTGTTCTGGAAATGTGAGGTCAACATTTTAGAACCAAATTGAGTTATATATTGGACCCTCGTAAAATCATAAGGATTACTTTGATAACTCCCAATGAAAATAGATTAGTTATAAGTAAATCGTCACTTAGAGCGCTTTGAGTAGACCTTGCTGTCAATAGATCAGTAGATTGATTTACAACCTGGTTAATAGCATAAATAATTATCTACAGTCGCGTGTTACAAAAGATATTAGGTATGTATCTATTATTATCAACAAACACGAAATTACTACAATAATGGTGAAAAGACACACATTACAGTTTTCGAAATACCTTTCTGTCTAATAAGTACCCTACTCTACATTTAACTTACGTACCTTGAATGTGCGACAGAAAAAAGTGTTGCCACTATTTTTGAAAGATGTCCGTACTTATTATTGAATAAAATGATTTGAATTTGTGAGTTCATTTTTGTCGTTACAAAAATAATATTCGGTACTAATAGTCTGAGACTTCTGTATTCTAAGTAACGTCTCTGATTGGGGTCGGACAGAAGGCCATAGCGAAACTATAAGGATTGTTAACTTCGAATGCCTAAAATTATATTGTATGTTTATATTAGTGTTACAATGATATAAAAAGTTACGAGCATTAACAATGATTAATTGTAAACAAAAGACCTTCTGCCAGCAGGTGGCGCTGTAATTAGTGAAATTAATTCTACAGGAGCGTCCCGGGCGGGGGCCTCTCGCGTCTTTTACGAGTGTCTAGTTCACGCTCTCATAAAATCTAGGGGCTGGCACTCACACAAGATTGTTTGTAAATGGTGAGCATTCATTAAAATTGTAGCGATGCCCTCACATTTTGCTGCAGGGTTAGAAAATGATGTCCTGCCTACTTGCCTAAGTAATAGATACCTAAATAAATAAATAATCCTGGACATTTCACAGAGTATCTGGCCCCAAAGTAAGCATAGCTTGTGTTATGGGTACCACATGACTGATACACTACTTACCTATTTCCTTTTTTTTGTAAATACATACCTACATATTATACATAGAGACACCCGAGACAAATACTTGCAGATTATACAAACATTTGGCCCGTGGCGGGAATCGAAGCCACAACCTTCTGCGTCTCAGACGGACCTTAGCCCACTGCGCCACAGAGGTTGTCATAAAGTATAAAGACAGAGTGCCACGGACTACCAAAGTGAAGTTTATTTTGTTTACAAATATTGGTAGGAGTTTAAAGGACGCCAGCTAGTTCTGTCGAAATTTAGTTCAAGGTATCGCTTGATTATTTATTACGTCAAGTAAACCCTGTGGCATAACATACATATAAAGTACGTTGATTAATTTGTTCTAGGTTTATATTTCATTTTGGTATATAACATGTACTGTGTCTTAGTACCATAATCTTTGGGAATTTATCTTACATTGCCCTTGAAACAATACGAACCACAGATAATGGAATGCGTAAAATATAGTGTAAACTCTTTTCAACCTGTAACGCAAAACTTCTTATAACGTAGAAATTTGTTCAATTCGGTTGGCATTCTGTATAACGCAACGGCTATTTTCTATAACGAAGAAATACGTTTATATTTAGACGTCAGTAATTAAATGTTATCAGCATGAATGTTTACAAAAGGCTCCGACAAAATTTTTGAAGTGCCGAAGAAAGACAAGAAAGAAACCTGAGGTCGTAAACAACCTTGCTTCCATTGTCTATGAGAACATTGGCCCCAGTTACTAAACCCACTAGACAGCTCTCGTGTACATAACAAAACCTCAACAAAATGCTCAGTATCTTGAGTTTCGTTATATAGAATTTAGAGTGTAACTAGAGCTTTCAATTGAATTGAATTTCAATTGAAATAAACAAGTCTTCCAATTTGTATTGTATTGTAATTTGTAATTTGTATTGTATTGATAATCAATCATGTCAAAACTGGTTCCATTTACATTATAACTAATGATTGAAATTATGCCTATTCCTAACCAAACCTAAAAAATATTGATTGTGTCAAAATTAAAATAATTGCCATGCAGATCTCTAATTACTTAAGTATTCGAGGATGTTTAAGGGGGTAGTCAGAGGCACGTCCAAACATGTTTTTATACTATCGATTCCCTCTAAGCAGAAACATTTTGTATGTTTGATCTGTGTCTGGTATAAAGTATCATAAGTAATCATTTAAAATTCGTCTTCAAAATTCTTTAGTCTGGTCATCATAATACAAGCTATATTTAGTTTGGGTTTAAATCGTGTTTTGTGTACTGTTTACCAAATACACAAATATATATTTTACTAGCTGACCCGAAAGACGTTGTCCTGTCTTACCTATGAATATTGATTTCGAATTGGTATAATCTATAACTGTCAAACGACTGACAGTTATGTCAAACGCCATAAGGTTACTTTTGAAAAGTTAATATCGTCGTTAAGTTTTCTTAAATTTTCTGATTCTCCACGCAACTTTCTTTATTTTTTCTTTCATAAGAACCTTCTCCTGACAATAACAAACACAACAAAAAAGAATTAGCCAAATCAATCCAGCTGTACACACGCGTGATGCCGTGACCAAGGAAAAAGCTGAAATTTGGAATGTAGCTTTCTTTTACAGCAAAACCACCCACTAAGGCGGGATTTTTTGAAATTCAACCCCTAAGAGAGTTAAAAATGGTGCAAACGAATGTATGAAACTTTTTGACGCGTGGTGCAATTTGCTTAAAACTTGATATGAATAAATTAACTTTTTGCAGTTATTCGTCAATTACCTATCTATGATCTATATTGCTTTGAAATATAGATAAACATTACTCATTATAATTTCATAATATTATCTAAAACTGACATGCGATAAACACTTTAATATAAATTATAAATAAATAAATAAGGGTGGACAATTTCCCACAGCACCAACAAGCCCCAAACTAAGAATAGCTTGACTATGATTATGAAACCCAGATGTGAAAAGTCAAAAGATACTTTATTCAATAAAATCACAAGGATCACTTCGAAACGTCTTACATATGTACCTACTAGGTGAATTTAGGTGCCAATTCCTCCTAACCCAAGCCCGAAAAGAACCGGCAAGAAACTCGTCTGATCGATGCAATCAGTAGAGCAATTATGGGAACTCTTGATACAATCAATGTCTATCAGTTTCGATTAGCAATCAGCATCAATGTCTATCAATTTCGATTAGCAATAGGCATTATTTCAATCAATCATATACGATGTATTAAAATGCTTAGTACGCTAAACACAGTTCCTACCACAATCGTACTTTGTAAATTTGTCGAGTTATAGTTTGACACCAACTTCACACTGTAAATAGAGATAGAAGCCGATAGAAATCGCAGCGATCCGTAATACCAATTCATCAATAGTAACTGAAAGCTATTAGTATCAATGTTTTGATAGTATCAAAGTTCCATAATCGCCCCACAGATGTCTGATAGAATATTGATGACTGATAGAATACGTTTAAACACATATTTATTGTACTTTATAACAACCGGACGCAGAACAAACATCTTAGATTTGGGATCGAACTTACACCTACAGTGAAGAAGGCAGAGTATGTAGGTACTCTGTCTCAACCTATCTGAGCTATGAGGCCAGTCATAAGTAGGTATACTATTATTCTGAGTATATTATGTACAACAGCTTCGCAATAACGGAGCATATTGCCCACATCTGTTTGAAAAACCTCTACAGAGACGCTATGGCGTCTCATTTTCATTTTGCTTGTGTACTTGTGAAGCCTATGTACGTTTTTAGCCTTTCGCTGCTCATACGTTTTATTAATGGCTGGTCTGTCAGCTCAGCTGGTAGTAGCTCTGCCGTCTGCGCTGTAGGTTGGGGGTTCAATTTCTTCTCAGGACAAACATTAGTGATCATAGATACTTGTTCTTGTCTTTTAAAGAACCGTATGTATTTAAAAATATTTATGTATACTATCATCTGGTCACCATAATACTCGTTCTATGCTTAGTTTATAGATAATGTGTGTCCATTGTCCACCAAAAGTATGTTTTTCATTTATTATAAAATCTGATAATTACGTCAGAAAGTTATGTGCTAGCCATAATAATATACATAAATAAATAATGCCGGACATTTCACACAGCATCATCTGGCCCCAAAGTAAGCAGAGCTTGTGTTATGGGTACTAAATGACTGATATACTACTTACGTACTTTTTTTTTAATACCTACATATTATACATAGAAACACCCAGACCCGAGGCAAATAGTTGCACATCATACAAACATTTGTCCCGCGGCGGTAACCTTCCTTTCCGCAACCTTCTGTGTCTCAGGCAAGCCTTTACCCACTGCGCCACAGAGGTCTTCATAATACTATCATCAATGAAAATAACAAAAGATATTAAAATTACTAGTTTTCATGTGACGAGTTTCAACTAAACAGATGTTGACATTGTTGCCTACTTGTTTAACTCGTCGTAACTTTATTATTACAAGTAGATACTTATATATTTGGTTAAAAATAGATTTTTGTTACTACAGAGGCTCCCGAATTCCCCAAACCTCTTACGGTGGGTGAGAGGGAGAACGCTCTTATACATGATTTATTCTCTTGTTCGCTTCTACAATTTGATGAGGTTTTAAGCATACTCCTAAAACAGCTAATACTAATCTGTAAAATTTTAATAGATATTGAACCAGTTGCAGTACTTGCGAAATATATTTACCTACGTTCTTGTGTGCTTAAAAGACTTAAACCCGTAATCCGATCCGGCACCGCATCGTTTGTGTTGGCCTCTGGCTTAATACTCTTATGAAGAACCGTCAGTGTTCTAAATCTGTCTGCTTACTCAATCCTTATTTCAACTTCAAAATACAAGATATCATTAATAGACTTGCGTTCTCTTAGTGAGCTGGATCAATTGAGCTATCTATAGATCGTTTAAACGGTTCTTAGATAGCTCAACTGTTTAGCATGTATTTTATATTACTCCGTACATTTCTGTAAATAAAGTTACCTCTACAGCAGGTACTTACGATTTTTTTCGAGCAGACGAAAAAAATACTTTCTTTGTTACGTTTAGTGCCAAGAGAGTGAAGTTGAATGCGACAAGCTTGTGAAGCTTTGAGAAGTGTGTGACAATTGAGGACAAGGTCGAACGGTGGTTTTGTTTTTCCATTCCCTGCATGTTCGCGTCACGCACTCATCGCCCTTTTTCCGCCGGCTTCGTTTGTTGACAAGTTTGCTGATTCATATTTCAAAAACAACCTATATATATATAAATATCATACCTACATAAAATATAGCACCTGACTGACTCACTGAGATGAGGTATAGACAACGCACAGCCTAAACCGCTGGTCGTAAAGACTCAAAGGTAAGAATGTTTTAACAGATCTTTAACGTGTACTAAGAAAGGAATATTTGAAATTCATCCCTGCATGATTGCAGCAGTGGGTATGAAAACGCCGACGCGAACGAAGTAGACACTAGTTTCATAGAAGTAAATAAATAAATAATAAATAAATATTGGTGGACAATGCACACAACACCATCTTGTCCCAAACTAAGCATAGCGCACTGATGACATAGATGACTGATAGAATACTTACAAATTTATAAATTAAAATACATACTTAGGATATTTTATAACACCAGACAGACATAGAACAAACGCCTGTGTTCATCACACGAACGCTTATTCTGGGAGGGAATTGAACACTCAACCTACAGCGCACAAGATAGAGCTACTACCAACAGGCCAGTAAACACAAAAAAACATAATTTATTCAAAAGCTGTTTTCAAAATCACAAAATATAGTTGAGTCCATTTATAGATCTGCACGATACCATTTAAAGAGATTAATTTTACTGAACACTGAAACACAATCAAAACGTATATTTGGGATCGTTAATTATGTTCCTCGAACTCAGGTAAGCTGGTCCCGTTGGCAAGCAAACAAAGGATCTATATGTGGAATTTATACTACATCTGAGTCTTTATCCCACGTTTTCTACCTCAATCAGTTTTCAAAATGAACTTTGTTTCTATAGAGATAAGGATGAGGCAGAGGCTGCGTCGTCGACGCGACAAACGACAAATTTCCGGCAGTTGATACGGCTATATATAGCTTAATCCAATTACTGAGTCCCTCTTCGGCTCGTAATGCGGGACAGTTAGCGAGTTCTCGTTAAATATGCAACCGGGTATCGTCTCGCATGCCACCAGATGGTATTCTACGACGCGTTTTAATTTTTCGTAATGGCATCGTAGCACTCGTAGCACTCGTAGCACGCTCGTATCGTATACGATTTTCAATAATCTGGATTGTCGTCTTTTCGTTTATGAAACCCTATTGGCTACGTAAGAAACAGTACAAGGTTACATCCTTTATAAGAATAATCTACAGATGCCGCATATTGTTATTAAAGCATAGCGCGCACTGCGGATTTATTTTACGGGGAATATTTTCACAAGAAAATGATCGCACCTGGCGATTTTTTCCACCATCAGTGGTTTTATTAGCTACTCATGGTTTTTCATGCCCATAGGTGCGGGTTTATTCGCCACCTACGATATTTCTCGCCAGTTCATTGTGGTTTAAACCGCGATAAGTTAGCATACCTGACAGCGGAGAGCCGCGCAAATTTAGTATTATTATTAGTTATTATGTATTATCAAAAATTTGGGTCTACTTTTTGGTCCAAATTTAATAAATATGGCTTCCATGTTTCTCAGAAACGCGCAAAAAATACACCGCGAGTTTATACGCAGTACGCGCTAGACCTAAATCATCGATAAAATTTTCAAAATTCTACCAACAATTTGAATTATATGTGCCTAAATATTGGAAACTATTAGACTATTACCGACTGTGGGTATCATCAATGGCTCATTACTTGCCAATCTCGAACTACGTAGCTCTGCTAATACAAAAGTACGTAAATTACCTTCGTTTAATATTAATAAAATTTAAAATTAATTTTCATTTTATTTAAATAACTCAATCATAGAAATCATAAGTGTTTATCATTGAACAAGGTCACTTTAGTTTGCCTCTAGCGTAAATGTTTATAATATTTTATAAATTATTTGAACACTGTAAACGAGCTATATTTCAATCTCTAGTTACTTAGTTCTTTGAGGATGTCTAAGAAGTATAGTCAGAGGCACGTCCACTGATTATATTTGACACATGCAAACGTTTTGCATCGCATCTAGTTCATACCTAACCCGTCGCTGCTTTTAAAAATACTAACCGATGGCACACACTTTAAATTTTTTTGGTTACTTGGATGTATTTGCGAGCCCTAGCATTGCGCACATACATTTTCGAAAGAAAAAAACAAGTAAACCCATTTAAACCCATTATGATCGGAATGAAAATCCCATTATGACCACTACACTAGTGTTTTTTCTAAAAACATCGTAAGATTAGATTCTGTTCGATTTCGTATAAGTGATTGGGTTTTACAATATGAAACATACTCGTAAAATCTTAGTAAACATTTACATTCTAATACTTATAGATTAGACCTTGATCTTTGGCGTATACTGCCAAGATCAAATTCTAGTCTAACGACAAGGATATTTTGGCACGGCTTGGCGAAGTAGAGAATAGGCACTAAGCAATGCACTAAGAACTTATTCAAAATAACTACGAATACCAAGTCTGAGAATCTGTTTGTGCGACGTCGCGCTCCGCTTGCCGAGAAGTTTCTACGAATTTCTGTGAGAGCGCTTGCCGTGAAGCAAATTTAATTTAGTTCGTTGCATGTGTGCCTGCTTAGGAGCGTTATCAGAGAGATACAGTTTTGATAAACTGGTTCTCATTTGTTGAGGCCGGTATTGAAAGAAAGAAAGAGTTTATTTGAACCGTAACTAAGAGCGACACATTATATTAAAACAGAAAGACACATAAAACAAAATTAAAACTTAAAGTAACAATATAAGGAAAATATGATGTTGCGTTCAGTGGTGTTACTGAACACAATGCTGATCTTCCGTTGAAACCTGGAGGATGCGACATGGCACAGAATACTTATTAGTACAAGTATAGGAACCGGATTCCGCAAAAAACATGAATATAAATATAATATAAATGCCTCCTTCCATCGCGTAACTCTATCTCGTCATGTGCAGCTCTTTTGTACAAATTTGCCCATCAAGATGGGCCTGCCGATGTACTTGTAGCTTCGTACCTAAAGTTTGGAGTGCGCTTGGTCATGGCACTTTATTTTCGTTACTACTTATCAAAGCATCTTCTATTTGCACAAATATCAAATCATCACTCATTTGCGGAGACTATGCTCTTACCTAATAAAATATCAATTAACCGTAGTCATAGTATCGTAGAATAACGTTTTCCGCTCTGTCTCCTAAACACGTGTGTTGAAGTGTGTAACGCTCCGTGACTTCACAGTGTATGTAGAAGTAGCGCACTCACTTTACGGACGTTATTTTTATACTAAAAAACAAAACAACAAAATTAAATGATTATTAAAAAAGGAGATTTTGTTATAACATCGTTTGCTATCTGGATTGGATACGTCCAGATAGCAGTAGTCCAGATAGTCCAGATAACCCTGTTTAAAATTTCGTCTAAATCAGTTCAGTTTATATTTAATACAAAAAACCCGATTTCTTGCATTTATTAAATGCAAGAATGCAAAATAATAAAGAAAGGACTACTATGAGAACCATATAACTGATATAACACATACATACTTGTAAATTCATACTTATGATAATTTATAACACTTAGACACAGAAGAAACATGAATGTTCATCACACAAATGTATGTCCTGGGTATGGGTTGGTCATTTGTCCTGGTCCTGGTTATTTGTAAGGATTCAAACAGATCGTTGGTAACATATCGTTAGTTTTGGAATCACAATTCAAGCGCTGACGTTTACTATTCGATTGGGGCCATCAGTTAAGGTGGTTAAATTGCTCAGTAGAGATCCATTCAAACAGCAGCTGTATTGTTTCCCAAGATTCAGTTTGTCGACTGTTGTACGAAGTACTCCAACCATCTTCATAGTAATCTGTGAGGAATTGCTATATTGATGTTCGCTTACTTCCTTTATTATTAATTAGTGTGGCAAGCGAGCGTTAAGCATCTAATTAATTTGTCGCCTGTTAAGTCTGATACCTACCAAGCAATTTTAATAAAAAGATAGCGTCAACATGATAATACGTTTATCATAATCGCGTGCTTATACCTCACGTATGCACTTATGAGGAATTACGGAAATTATAACAAAAGCAATTGTTTTATTTTTTTCTTCTGTGCTTTCGGAGCAACATTTATGCTTTTCTTTTCATGCTAATCAAATACCTACCGAGGTACTAAAACCGTGTAACATTAAGTTAAAGTAGCTAATATAAATAAATCATACCTTAATGTCTTTTTAAAGTGTCTAAAACAGATTTTCACGTAGTGCCAAAAATCGTTTGCTCTTCACAATAACACCTGATTATAAATTCAAATAATGCCCACTCTTCACCCTTCGTAACCTAGACAAAGTCAATGATAGTTTCACCCAGGCGGGTTAATCTAAAAGTGGTTTTGAATGTTAAACGAGTTCGTTTACCTGTGAACCGTGCAGTTTGAACATCGCATAGATTACGCTGTGCAGAATGGTGTACGGTACACGCCACCGGAAACCCGATAAGGGAGGCGGTGACGTATGAACCATAAATTAGAGCAGCACGCTGCTTTAGCGCAATGCAACGTATATTGTGGCAGGGCGCTATGCTGTGCTAGGGTGCTGCGGGCTCGTCGGCCGCCGGCTGCCACCCAGCATGTCAAGCCCAGCACGCCATCACCTACCAACACGCGATTCACAAACATCACTTTACATAAAACGCTCGTAAACTAGACAATATAAAAGTTCCATCCATCACCTACCTAAAACTCGTTCCCAAGTGAAAATGTGAATAAAACCATACATGTCACCGGCACCGCACCGGTGGGTGCCACGACAAAACTCTACTTTGAATTGATATGAAAGGAAATAAATGATTCACAGTTATTATGTATGAGGAAAAACAACTGTAAGATTCGACAGAATAATGTTCGTGTAAAGAGAAAATCAATCATAATGTTACGTCTTCTATTGCTTGGCCGCGCCCGTTTGTCGAGAAAATTATTAATTGTAGATGGAATAAAAGAGTACCTAATTTGACGAACTATTCATAGCGCTTAGCCAATACACCTACAACGCTTTTTCAATTTCTGTTCACTAATATATATCATTACAAAAATGGTAAGTAGGTTATTTTAGGTTGTTTCCCTCTGACAAAATAAGTTAATAATAAAAAGACACGTTCTTTCCTAACGTTTTTATTACGTTTACACAATATAACACGACAAGTATAATATCGTCGTGTAGCAATTCCGTAGCGTGCTGCTACGAGTTACGGCAGCCGACCGACGACATAATCAAAAGCGGACTTCGTAGCGCTCTTTTTAAACTACGGCGTATCTAATTAGGAATACTAAAATTACTACAACATGCTACTACTAAGTATTTTAGTGTACTCGTTTAAAAATGTAGTGTTTTATTATTAGTATGTGGCTTTTGCACAAAAGTAATCATGGCTCAAGAAATCTGGTAAAAACTTCAACTGCGGAAAATTATAAATAAGCTCGTTTAAATTATATTTTCGCTATGGGCGTTGCTACCTCGAACCAGTTTTATTGAATCGCCATTCCAGAGCATTCAAACGTTATAAGGAACTTTGCTCCGCCAGAGGTACGTAATGTAGGTAGATGCGCTCGAACAGTCTAGGTCGAGTTGGGATAAGAAGCAATCTTCGATAGCCTTTCGTGTCTTATCGGCATCGTAGACTTCGCTCGACTGGTGTTTTTGGCCAATTTCAGTTAAACGATACCTTGTTACGAGTACAACACCGGCCGGCTTCGATAATCGGTCACATTTCATATCATAATCTTATAAGACTACCTACTACCTACCTACTATATTGCCTACTTAATCCTCTTACTGCTTATAAGAAGCCCGATAGGATACTACTGGTATAAAAACGTACATAACGTTAGCTAATAAATTGGTCCAGAAACATGAAGCTGCTACATCTTATTGTTACAATATTTTTGTCTGGCACTATTATGCGCAAAAAGCAATTTCAGTTAGCCAAGGCATTTTATGCCTATAACTAGCTGCCCCGCTCGCAACTTCGTATCGTACATTTTTAAACTTCCATATTTGAATGGGATTTTGTCCACATTTTCATGGGTTTTTTTCTTTAAAACCCTAAGTCTATCGGTTCAGCCGTTTCGTAGATAAGCCAGAACAAACAGACGGACAAAAATATAAAAAAAATAGTTTTAAGTACTGTATGGGTTTTTATATGCATTTAGTAAAAATCTGTTATTGTCACATTACAAACAGACACTTAAATTTTATTTCTTTGTATATGTGTAAATTAGTATATGTATGTATGTGTTTTTGTCGAACCTTGTGGTTGATTCGACCCTACATAATTTGTGGCTTTACATCGAAATGTTATAAGTCAGCTATATAAATGAAGGAGTTTTTTTTTATTATCGTGTTACTAGTTCTGAATTGAAGCAGCGCCTAACTAATTTACCAGATTCAGAAATGAAATAAAACTCCGTGAGTATTAAATATTTCTTCGTATTGAATATGAGTACCGACCCTACTGTAGGTACGTAACAGTTCAAAGTAATGTTGAAACTTTGAAGGTGCTCTAGAAATTTATGTTGGAAATCGCTCACAACATTCGGAGGTTTGCGGCGTTTTTTTAACGTTATTAAGACAATTTCGTTTACGGTCTCATTTGTACAAAAATATACTATATAGGGTGCAAATAAACTAGCAAAGAAAATTGGAACATCCAAAAACCACCTGGATACAGAAGTATGGGAGTGCCAAACGTTGTACGTGATCACTCCCATACATTTACGTCGGTTTCTAGGAAAATCACAACTTTGCTGTTCTCTCAAAAACTCTTTCCAAAGTTAATATTGGAACATTTAAATAGAAATAAAAAGCAACAGTTAACTTGAACTTCTTCTCTTCCTAATGGAATCTGTCTTGATGTCAATTTTGCCGATGTCAAGTGATTGTTTTGTTTTAGTATCATCACAAAATCACATTCGATCGACAATCTACTCTCGTCATCGGAATGACCGTCTAGAGAATATTCTAGACTAATATGCAAGGATTCCTCGTCGAATAAACCACAATTTTAATTAAATTATCTTGTGTTAAGTCATAAATTATTGATTGATATTCCACTAGGATTTCCCATCTAAAACACGAAAAAAATAATAAACTTATAGGAGCTATGTCGCTTTATAAAATGTTATACTTAAGAGGCCAGCGGAGGACGAATAGTCCCTACAAACGTAATACCAAAATGATTTGTAACTCAAGCATATTTCCAGTATGTTGTTATATTATTTGTATTTAAATAGTATTTGTCTAGGTTCCTGGATAGTTTTTATTTAGAATTACTTATCAAAAATGAAATATGAGCCAATCGCATTTTCAACATTTTTTTGCTAAAATTGACAAATTTTCTTCCTATTTGTTTCGTATTAAGAACCACAATATCTTACATGTTGTTTGCCAAGGACCATAGCTTATTTTGTCTAGTTACAGAATAACATTACTATGTGAAGAATACTAAATGTTTTCAGTCATAATTTTTGGTATTAAGGAACACAATCTAATTCATACCACTTTTGAACGGCTAATATTGCTATCGCGCACGCACGGGGCGGGGCCGGGGGATGGAGACACTTCGGTTGTGTGATAGCACGCACACACTAATGCAACTTGTATTTACACGGTACGTGTGTTCTATTGACCTGTGCCACTGACTTGGATTGAGATGAGCCTTGTTGTTTGAAAACAATAACCTACTTTTTTACATACTACTACGACTTTGCCTTTGATAACAGAAATTTTTCACTTGACCTCTGTGGCGCAGTGGGCTTAGGTCCGGCTGGGACGCAAAAAGTTGCTGGTTCGATTCCCCTCGCGGGACATATGTTTGTATGAGCTGCAAGTATTCACAAAAAAAGTATTATCATCATCATCATCATCATCATCATCATCATCATCATCATCATCATCATCATCATCATCATCACCACCACCATCATCATCATCATCATCATCATCATCATCATCATCATCATCATCATCATCATCATCATCATCATCATCATCATCATCATCATGAAACCGTGCGTGGTTATATTTTTTGAATTGAAAAGTTCTTTAGTATCGTGATTTGAAAGTCGAAACGAAAAAGCGACAGTAAAAAGAGTTACATAAATTCATAAGATTTAACGTGGGAGAAATTGAGATAGGAAGCATTATACTGTGTTTCTTATATTCGTGGTTCAAAATTTTTTTAAGGTTTCACTTCTACCACGTGTGAATTGCACACATGTTTTTTTTTTTGTAAATACATACATGTAACACACAAAAACACCCAGACCCTAGACAAATAATTACAGATTATAGAAACATTTGTCCCGAAGCGAAAATCGAACCCGCAACCTTCCACGTCTCACACGGCCCTTGGCCCACTGCGCCACAGAGGTCGCCCCTCGGTCGAAACTTTGCATAGATGTAGGAAGATTAAAATACCTATGTATATGTTACCTACTTTTATCTCAGAAAAAGGCGTGCGAAACCGCAGACAGAAGCTTGTATTTTATTTACCTACCACCTTCGAATTATCAATGACACCAATGATCAATGACAGAAATATACCTACCTACCTACACCTACTCACACACACATAAGCACGTCACTACGGTTGTAGTTAGGTATTGTAGTACCGCGTCCCGCGCCTCTCCCACGCCCCGCGCGCGCTTAAATCATTTAAACAGACATAAGAGATATTTGGAGCGATTTTTGCACGCGCCTCGTATTGAAGTTGCGAGCTTCACCGGCTTCTTAACTTGCAGATGTTGTACACAGATAACATTTGTCAGTTTTTATGAGAAGTCGCCAAGGGCCAGCAAGGTTTAATGGAGCCAGTTGAAGGAAAACTAATTACCAACCAACGTAGAGCCGGGTGACAGGACCTATTTCTCAATGTTATTGATCGCGACGAGCCGACATGATAGCAAACATCAGTATCTAAATCTGAATTGGGTGATCAGGGCCGGATTTAAACATAATGCCGCCCCTGGACACCGGAAAAAAATCCGCCCCAATACTATAATTTTACTTAAAAGGGGAAATACGTGTAAAAAGACGTTTTCATGCAGATTTTTTATTATTTGTATGAAAACTAATGTTACTTATTGAACATATTAGGTTATTTTATACATATAATTATATTTTTCCATATTTTACGACAATATAACTTAAAAAGTAGCGGAGATTTTAGCTGATACACATCGTAGGTTGTCTTCCGACTTAGCAGTTGGTGTGCACTATGGAAGCCACAATTTTTATCTGAAATCAATGGCACAAAAAAGTTACTTTTCTTTGTACAATTACGCTAAATATGAACCTCCATCATAAGCGATATTTTTATTTAAACTATTTTTTTTTTAATAAACAATGTATGGAAAAATGGTAAAAAATCACGACTCAAAATTATATTACATCAATTTTTTCACAGGCAAACACGTCTTACTTTTTGAATTGCGAATTGGTCGATTAAATCTTCGCAATCTAAACGTTAAAGTACGTCGGATTCGATGTATAGAAAAGCTAAGCTATTGAGTCTATTAGCAGTCATTGTAGAACGTAAGAAGTTTTTAACTCTCTTCAAACATGAAAACGATCGTTCTGCGCTACAGTTTGTTACAGCTAATGACATAAATATTCGAAAGACGATTTCTACGTTTGGAAACGCAGTGTACAGGTCGTTTGCATGCAACAATTTCAAAAGATCTGAAGGCGATATCTGTTCCATCATTTTTTCAGTGCAATAAGCATGGAAGTGCACAAATTCGTCATCTAATGAGGACTCGAGATCTGAAGAATAAACATTTCTTAAACGTTCAGCTAGTTTACGAATTTCTCTATTATGCAATTTGCCAAATTCAATGATAACTGAGAACTTTTCCTGAATTTTTTCATATGCTGCACATCTTTTGCGCAATTCAGAATCCAGATTGTCAAGAATGACATTAAAAGTATTAACTCTAAAATGGTCCCTATCTGACAGTTGTACATCTCCATCCCGTGATTCATCAGCATGTAATTTTCTCTTTCTTTTTCTAGAAACTGTTGTTTTATATTCTTGAATTTCCGAAATTTTTAAAGCCGTTTTTTCATAGATTTCAAATTCATTTCGCGTATTAGCAACAATTTTGATCAAACCTATCATCGATCACTTCAGTAATGTTACAATAAACTTTTTGCAATCTTTGGCTAACATCATTAAATCTTGAGAGTAAAAAATACCAAAGTATCTGCATTTTAGAGATTGACTTAGTCGATTTTAGACATCGATAATATGATAAATTGATTATTTCTGCTGTGCAAAAAGATATGTAGGTAGGAGTAATGTACAAAATATTTTGGTTGACGTGGCAAAGGGATACTAGGACTTTTTGAAATAAATTGGTTAAATCATTTTGATTATTAATTTTTACTAAAAGTGCCAAAATTATAATTCACAAATATTGGATGAATTGAATTTCTTGAATGATAATTCAACAGAACATTATAAATTAATAGAATTAATTAATTACATTGAGCAATATTGATAAGACTAAAAAAAAAACAAAATTTTGCCGCCCTGGGCACTTGCCCCGACTGCCCCTAGTGTAAACTTCTCCGCTGTGGGCGATGCCTATAACCTTGGTATACCACAAAGCATCAGTAGGGGACAATTTCAAGAGGAGTGCAGAGGTGTGAAATTCATAAAAATATTCCCAAGGAATTCAAGACTAATTAAACTATTTGCTTGACGTAGAAAGAAAACACATACGTGGGTTTTTATTTTTGTTTGACGTCATTTAAATGTTTACTAGTACATATATTTTTGTAACTCTTATCCAATATCAGATAATACTTCCTTTAGCTATGGTTAATTCGAGAATTTGTAACGCAAACACATTATTTCATCGTGTCTATCCCGATTACGTGTCGTGTATTTTTGGTTGTTTTACGCTAGTCACGATCTACTTTTATATTTCATCTGTGGGCGTTAAAGTTTTATTTGGTACGAAAGATCAACCAAATCTCTTTCTGGATATCAACTACAAAGTACCTTCTTATGAAAAGTATCTATACATACTACAAGAACTTAGGTAAAATCATTGGATCCTTCGAGGGTTTCCGAAGTTTTCTCTGCGCGTTTTCTTCACATATCAAGCTAGTATCCTCATCGTTGCTATGTAGGTAGGCACGCATTATTTATTTAAAGGACACAAACTAAACTATTTTGTTATTTAAAAAAAAGATTTTAACTTTTATTAAAGGGCCGATTATGAGTTTTCGAAAGTTTTACAATCATGGTGATACTACCGATCGATCGAGTAGTTGCAACCAAAATTAGCTGTGTTTAGGTTTTTTTATGTAAATAAATAACAGGCTTCTTGCTTTTGTTTAAAGCATAAATAGTAACGTTATAAATATTGTATTGAGGTTAAAATTACTTACCTCTTAATTGGATGCGCTGAAATGAGTGCGATACACTTATCTCCATTCTTGTGATCTACACGTTCTGTGAGGGTATCTGTTGCCTGGAACAAAAACTGATATTAAGGTAAGAATATATAATTTTATATATAAGTTAATCTAGTATACATTCTCAATTACAAGACTTTGTCACCTAAACTAATCGTAAGTTTTGCACATAACCTAATATGTAACGTATTACATAAAATTATGTCCTCAATTGTGAGAAAACCCTTCACTGGTTTACCCCGTTATATTTAGCTTCAGTGACACTATAACCTTTACGTAGCTTTGGTTCTGTACCCGAGGCTTGTCACCACAATATACCTACCTACCTATGTACCTATGTACATGATGTGGTGTCGCATGCCGCTTGGCTGCCACCTCGCTCACTCTTTACACGTCGTGGCCCGTACCTACTTAAGGTATAGGTATACATCACTACAGTCGCTTCCTGGCATTTCCAGGAACAGCTTGCATATGCTAATAAGTGTAGTTATCATGTTACATAGCTAGCGATCTATTTATGAACGGCTTCAGCCAGAGTCAAATAAAGGTAGATAATATCGCTAACCAGCCTCAAACGGAGATCATGTACGCACAAAGTGGTCTGCGAGTACTCTCTCAAGTTAATGAATAATTTAAGGGGGACAGACCCGCCCGCTCCCACTCCCGCCTGAATTAAACTCTGAACATAGCTTCAGATCTCTTATTTGCTCTGCTCCTCAAACACAATCATTGAGTTGTGATAATTGAAAGATACGAGCTGAAACAAAGCAAATGAGTGCTCGTCGTGCAGTTAGGTATTTAATCACACGATATTTTGAAATTTTGTACTACAATTAGAGTTAATAATACTTATTAATGTTTTGTGTCTTTGTCTTTCACCATTTTTAGGGTTCCGAAGACCACAAGAAAAGGATAATTTCGCTATGTCCGTCTGTCTGTCCACCCCAAATTTTCCTATTGTTTTTTAAAATTTACACGTTAAAACGTATTAGGGAGCGTATAACGTATCACGTTTAAACGTATCCCTACAAAGCTATGAAAAAAACTAAAAAAAAAAACGGTTTATAGGGATACCTCGCCTACTTGTAAAGTATTTTTTTGAAAGCCGTCACTAACTCATCGTGTGGCATATCGTTAAAAAGTTAAAGATATTATGAGTGTCGTCGTCTTCGTCGTCGTCGTCCCTGTCGACGTTTAAAAAAACAGATTTTTTTAAATAAAATAGGTGGATATATAATGAAATTACAATGTAGTAAAGCTTTACTAAATTTTAAGTAACAGCCTGTGTAAACCTAATAAAATAACAAAAAGGCCAATACCATTTTTTTCCCCTTTTATTTTTCAATTGGTTGTGGAGTCATTCTTAATTTTACTGACTTCGGAAGTATTCACTGTGAGAGGTCAGGTGCCAACAAGCAAAACCCTTATAGTTTTGTCATGTCCATCTGTATCCGTCTGCAATCTAACCTCACCCCAATCAGACCCCTAAATTAGCATGCTAAGTATATTGTTAAACTTCGGAATCCTAAAAAGTTGTATTACAATTAAAACAAAAACCCTAACACAAAACCAACCATGTATAACTAAACAATGTTATGTTGAATGTTTGAAGTTTGGGTAAACCATTTTTTTGACGTGATAACATCTTATAAATCAATGAACGCCGGCTGCACGCACGAAAAAGCATGACTCATTGTCACGTTCCGCCTGAGCCGAGCGTGCAAGCAAGAGCGCGGAATAAGCGATAGAGAGGCACGATCGGCCTAAGCGTTCGGCTTGTGACGCCGGTTTTCTTATGATGTTATCACGTAAAATTATCGTCCGTAAACCGACTTTACAGACAACAATTTTTTTTTCATACCTGCACCGTCAAGGTACCTGTACTCGAAGTAGCATATTGGTGTGACGAGTGCCGGTGGGTCGCCGTCCATCTGGTACTAAGACCTGTGAGTCGCACGCAATATAGCCGCCTTTCCGGTCATATAAGCCGCCGCAAATATAACTTTTTACGAGCAGCGGGGTATCATCGTAAATTTTCACCGAAATATCCGTCGCGGTTTTTTCAATGTTTTCGTTTAAACTTGTTTTGAACTATGTCATATTTTGTAAACAAAGCTGTGCGTTTATATATGTTGTTATAAAAACTATCTAAAAAAATAAAGACATTTTATTTGTGCGATTTATACCATTTCGGCCATTTTTTTTCTTGTATTTAGATAGATAGATAGAAAACTCTTTATTGACTACCACACGGAATATACAATATCAAGAAACTAAACTTGTTTAAGGCAATACAATGGGCGGCCTTATCGCTGATAGCGATAAAATCAAAATTTAATTTAATACAATCAAAAGGATCACTTTGAAACCTTACTAGGTGAATTAAGGTGTCAATTCCACCTAACCCAAGTCTGAGAAGAACTGGTAAGAAATACATATAATATACCTACCTATCTTACCTAGGTACCTATATCAAAATATTTAAGACTTTCACCAAATCTAGCAAAAAAACTGCATAGAAATATATGATAAACTTAAAAAAAACTAAAAAAAAAAATAGGTATATTTGTTTCGATTATAATGTAAAGTTTCGGAACTAGGAGGCCACAAACAAACTTACAAATAAATCTCCTTTGAAATAAACTAGAAAGAACATGCCAATTTATAAAGATAAACTACAGCTTGCTCAGACTTTAGAGCTGGGTTTGTTCTCATGTTCCACTACGTTGCCGACTCCCCATATCCCGTAAAAAATAATAAATACTAAACTAAGCCATTAACCATTCCATGGTCCAGTCACTTAAATTCTACATGGCCGAATTATTACCTCGAGCAATCTTGGTAAGTACATAATTTGCTCGAGGCAGTGTGCCTTGCTAGGCCTTGCATTATTACTTATTTCACTAAATATGTTCTTGTGGGCAGGTATTTTGTACTGTTGATTTACTTATACAGCATCAGCCTCAGCCGGCACGCCCGGCGCCCAACGCCGAGACGCACCGAATGAGTCAGGCACGGCCGAAGAAGCCTAGCGGTGGCTTGCATAAGGTTGACGATGAAGGCTTCACTATCGAGGAGAAGAAACGTCGACCGAAATCGGCGAGGTACCGCTCCGCTATCTGCTGGGCTCACTCTGCAGACGGTGGAGCCTACCGTGTCGATTTATGTGTCTCGGTTAGACCCGACCACTACGGGGGAGATTATTCTCCGGTACGTGGACGAGAGAGGCCGATGCCGGATCAGGGAGCCGCCCGCTGTACTTGTGCATGGCTTGAAGCGGTTAGAATCAAATAGAGAGACCAACTTCAAGTCGTATGTGCTCCGGGTAGCTGCTAAGTACAAGGACGTATTTCTCGCACCCGACTTCTGGTCAGCAGGAGTTGTCTACCGACGGTATAGGGAAGCACCGTTTACGAAGAAAGTGCCCTGACTTTTTGTGTAGTTTATAAGTTTATATGTATATATATGTTAGTCTATAAGGTATTTATTTTCTATGGGCCCTTGTTATTGTATTTCTTACATTTAATGTTATTGCCTGAAATAAAATTTAATTTATTTTAATTTATTATTTTATTTTATTTATCAAAAATTTGAACTAAACATTCACACTGTATATTAGGAAACCGGTATACCTAACTCTAAAATATCTTAAAATATCTAAATCTAAATCTAAACTAAAATTATAAAGAGAAAAGATTCTATTTTTTGTATGTATGTTTGTGATGGATAAAGTCAAAACCGAAACCGATTTAATTTTTAAAACCGGTTTATTTCACTTATAAAAAGCTACATTATCAGCTAGTAACATGTCTCCCTACGAAAATTGCAATAATAAAACCCAAGGTATCAAAAACTCGCCTATAACGTATTATTATAGGCGAGTATAAATGACATTGATTGATTCAGCAAATAATGTACCTACTACAAGTAAAGTACTCATCATTTACCCACAAAAAAATCCGCGAGTCTATAAGTCTATTAGTCACAATGACCGCTTTTTGTTCAACTGAATCAATCAAAACAGGGTAGAATCGAAAAATGGTGACATTCATATCATGTTAATCCTTATCTAATGGTTGCCTGGAAGAAATCGCTTTTGGCGATAATGCCGCCCATGTAGAATTTTATTTCTATTATTTCTTCTGTGTTGTTTTTGTGTACTATTGTACATTAGTTAGTAGTACATTAGTGTTTATCTATATATCTAACTAAATAGTTTCATAATCGACGACTTCTGTGGCACAGTGGGCCAAGGCCTGGCAGAGACGCAAAAGGTTGCGGGTCCGATTCTCGCCGCGGGACAAATGTTTGTATGATCTGCAAGTATTTGTCTCGGTTCTAAGTGTTTCTATGTAAGTATGTATTTAAAAAAAAAGTATGTAAGTAGTTGGTATATCAGTCATGTGGTACCCATTGCACAAGCTCTGCCTACTTTGGGCCTAGATGATGCTATGTGAAATGTCCGGCATTATTTTTTATTTTATATCCATGTAAATTACAACTCTAAATTGCACCCGTGCGAAGCCGGAGTGGCTCGGTAGTAAATAACAATTCTCTAGCAACTGACTACCATTTGCTACATTCAGTTGATGGTCAGTTCAAATAACAGACTTAGACTAGCGTAAATAAAAACAGTCGTTATTCAAAGCCACAAAACCAATTTCCAAAGTGTCACAGCAACTCAGCCTTGCAGAGTTTGAAAGAAGTTTGAGTGGCCCAATTTGTTATAAAAAAAATCTGCAGCTCAACCACATTGCACATGATTCTTCGTTTGTTGTTAGAACATAGCACTTCTAAATACATACAGCACAGCACATAGCACGTGCTGCACGTGCACGTTTTTCTCGTGCTGCACGTGCACGAGAAAAAAATTTGGTTTTATTCAGTAATCTTAGGGGTATTTTAATTAATTAATTGTGACTTCATAGCACAAATATGGACAATTGAATTATAAGCGTATTATGGTGCAATGTGATTTGATCGACGAGAAATCTCGAGAAAGTTCTAGACGGCCATTCCGCGATGACGTTTACATTATACAAATGACGATCGACTATTCGACTAAGACTTTATTATCAAACAATCACTTGACACTGGCAAATTTGCCATCATGACACATGCCACTAACAAAGAAGAAGAAGAACACATTGCACATTCTACTACTGTAATTGTAAAATAAATATCAATCGAATATCTGTATCGAAAAACTGTTTAAAACCTCATATCTTTGAAAGACGAATCGTTGGAAAAACCATATGCCACATGTAGAGATAACATTTTAGAAAGACAACCCCACTTTACATGTACCTCTAAAACCTTTAAAGTTTTTATTTCATACTAGCTGACCCGGCAAACTTCGTACCGCCTCAGAATCAATAAATAAAAAGCAAGCATTTTTTCATATTTACTCACCTTTTAAACCTTCCCTGGACTTCCACAAATAATTCAAAACCAAAATTAGCCAAATCAGACCAGCCGTTCTCGAGTTTCAGCGAGACTAACGAACAGCAATTGATTTTTATTACATAGATTATTTCATATGTAGAGCAAAATTTAATTATGATAAACATAGTCTGCGAGTCATGGATGTGGACGGACAGACAGGCAGACAAACAGATGGACATAGCAAAACTATAATGGTTTCTTGTGGACTTTAGAACCCTAAAAACTACTTTTACTGGTAGTCTGTGAGACTAGTGGACTGTACTGTAGGGCAATCGCGTAATTTGTTATCGTAATTGCCATTGAACGGATTGGTATTGGCAATGGTATGGATATGGTTAATCGGAATGTCAAAATGGTACCGCGCTATTCATCCTGAACGATGTAATCGTTGATTTTACCAATCGAACAAATTTATATATAGAACTATTAATATTAGTATTAGTATTACTCTATGCACAGGCTACTAGGATGTACTAAATCAAAAATGTTCGTTTGAAAGCACTGATAAAAATAACGCAATCCCCCAATGTTTGATCAACGTATAATCCAAATTAGTCGTGAATCGTCGCTGAATCGTTTCCGTTGTAGTGATTAGTGCGGTACGAAATATGTCAAAAATAACGTTTTGACTTTGGTTCAAACGTTCTAAATTACCGCTGTTGGCCCCCTGGATATAATATCATTAGTCATCACTTAGTAGCTACGAGTGTACCCTTTACTATACCGGATTAAGATATGTTTACTCTCCTAGAAAAATACATAAAACTTTCAATATAGTGACGTGGCATCGGATATCTGGAACACGTAACTAAAGCCACGTCTTTTACGAGGGTCCTAGTAGAATAATGCGGACGTCAGCGCTAATACACAAGTATACGATACTTATCAGAGTCATGTGTCGCACAGAATAAGCTTCCTGAAGCTACTTTATTACTTTATTGCATCAATAGTTTTATAACCGACTTATACATGTATATAATATATCGTTGTACAAGAAAAAAAATATGTAATGAAAATGTTCTGTGAACAAAAGATACTATGAAAATGGACAAGTGTTTATGGTTATAGAGTATTTCTAAAACTTTAAAAAAATCAAAAACATTTACGTGTCTGGAAGTCTAGACAAATACTTCACGGTTAGTTTCCTTTAACGCTAACGCCATTTTGGAAAGATCAAATTGTAAGGAAATTACCAAAATGACAGAATGAACGTTAACAGAAAATGGATCTTGTCTAGGTTCTCTATTTATCTTTGGTTATATGCGAAGGGAGATATAAATTCATCAGATATATTTTTTGTGTATTTATTTATTTATTTATTGATGATAGACAAACAGCTATAGCTGATATGTCTATATCAGACAGTACATAGCCTTTATTTATTGGTTAATCCTTTTGAACACTTATTTGTTAGTTCGTAGCCAGTTGTCGACCTTGTTTTCAATAAACGCATTGACAGAGGTAGCAGTAACAATGTCATCTGGTGGTGCATTCCAATTGTGGATCACTCTGTTGCTAAAGAAGTATTTACAAGTACTTATCTAAAAAATGTGTCCCATTAAACAGTTTAAACCCTAAATTCGATGGAAATACTGTAAAATAATGTCGCTGGGCTTTATCGGGTCGGCGAGATTAATGTGTCGGTTTTAGTCTTAAGATAAGACATGATAATTGTTTATTCATAATACAGTTTAGGTATTACATATTACAATTGAAGGATGTGTCTAGGATGTGAAAGTTCTAAGACTGTGTAGCAGCCCGCGCGCTTCCTCCTTCCTTCCAGATGGAGCGTTATACGCGCGAGTGCCCTCGCGCGCTTAAATTTGAAATGCGTCCAGATGCCGCGTTTTACGTGCGCGTCTACGCGCGATGTGTATGGGAGGGACCCAGGGACAGTTATAAACATGGAGCCAGATAAAGCAGTTGTGATGTGGCTTGTACCGTCGACAGAAACGTCGTAAACAAAGAGAAAGTCGAAAGCTTCAAAAACGTTTCGACTACTTATTTCTTCCCAATTACGCCGTTTTATGACTCTATTAGAATAATCCAAATATTCCATATCCTATATGGCTACTCTTTTTTTCAACTTATAAAAAGTTCCGTAGGTATCGAAGTTATTAAGCTCCATTTTGCACCAAATACGTCCACTCGCCGCGGACTCGTACCACTGACGCAAAAATGGCGCCTGAGTATCTCAACTCGCGCGGCGCTAGCGCGCGAACCGCGCGAGTCGAGAGTCCGGCACGTTGCACGCGTTTTAAGCGCGAGTTAGGAAACGCGCGTAGGCATCTGGACGCGATGTATATAGCTCTAGTATCTGGAGAAACGCTCCATCTGGACAGGCTCTTATGTATATGCATAGAACTAAAATGACTACAACAGAAAACCAAAAGTAAAGTAAACACATGTCTTTTCGTATGTAACTGATTGGCGGCAAAGGAAACCGCTGTTATTCAATTATAGAGTCGTGATACAAAATACTGAGAATCCTGCGGTTTGAAGTCCAACAGCTCCCTTACTCTTCATAGGTGTAATAAGTAGTACAAAACTGCGGTTATGTTGCGAGCTCATTAACTGTCAATACACCTGAACATTTATTGTAACTAGTGGTCGCCCACTGGTCGAAATTCGACCATAATTCATGTATTTTTTATGCATAATAAAAAAAATGCATTCTGCACTCCTTCTCTATATAAACTATAAGTGTGCGAAATTTCATACACCTCCGTCCACGCAATTTTCCTAAAAAAGGGTACATAGTTTTTGCTTCACGTATTAATTTATAGATTCTATCCGACATCCCCTATAACATAACTTGCGATAACTAGCAATAGGCGTGAATCGCGCTATCGCTGCTATCAAACACACTTTTTACACGCTAATTATTTCCGGTAAAAATGCACTAACATTTTCATCTGTAGGTTTGACTCGAGACGAGCGAGTAAGTAGGTAGCGGCTGACTTCCATAATTTAGGTGTTTATACGACTCGCGACAGATTTCGCAGATATTGCTGTCGCGTTGCTATTGTTGTCGCTGTTGTTTATTTACGTAATAACCCTGCGCTTATTCGCTTGTTCTATTGTTATCTATTTTTCATCTATATTATAATTCTAAGATGATAGAGTAATAATGCAAAATGACAAAGCCCAATACCTTCTGTTGTATATTCTGAGTATCCCACAAATAGTGCTAAGTGATCCACAACTGGTTAGGGTGTGTTATGCAATTGTTTTGATTATTAAAAGCCTAATGGCTAAAAATTACATACTATTACAAATCGCTTTTGTAGTAATTTGATGATTCCGGCAAACGTCCTATTAGAGGCTAACACTTGATCAGCTGGTTTACTTTTACAACTAAAATTATTATTAAAAATTATTAAAAAATAATTAGATAAATGTACAGAAGAATATAAAACAAATGCAGCAGTTGAGCCATCTAAGGATCGTTTAATCACATTATTATTGGATGTTCTCTTATATGTGCCAAGTGCACGAAAGGAGCCTCTGAGTCGCTCTTTAATCCATTCACCACACTGCTTCGAAATAACTAGCGACATGATAAGAAGAATATTTTTAAGCACGGATATTTAACAATTGTATATTGGGTATGCGTTATGCGTCTTATTTTATTACATTTCGACATCGTAAGATCTCTCTCGGCTCGTTGTTTGCAATATGGCGCTGCTCTACGATTATGTTTGTATTACATTGAGGACAAAAGTTCACAGTGAAGCCGCAAACCTATGCAATAGTTATAAGTTAGTTAGCTGTTATTATTAGAGGTTGTTCCAAGCCTCGGCACAAACAATTGGAAGTTGCGTGAGAATGTACTTAACGACTTTGGACATTTTTATAGGAATGTGTTTGTTCCACTAACCTGCACCGATTACACTAGTTTTAGTCTCTTCTAAACTATTAACGGAAGTTAATGGATAGGTAAATAAACTATAACTTTGTTAGGCATAAGAGTATTTTCACCTAAGTATTAATTTAATAAACATATTTGAAGCCAATACCTGCGCTTCCTATTGTATAGTATTATTAGATACTAGTTTCAGACCGTGACTTCGCACGCGTAGTACCTACATGAAAAGTTGCCTGTCCTTTCCCAAGGTACAATCTATTTCAATAGCATCAAGATCTGTTCAGCCATTTAGCCGTGAAAGATAACATCCTAATTTTGTATATTAGTGTGGATTTAAATGTACAGAATAATATACAATAATATAAGATACATTGAGTTATCTAAGGACCGTTTAAAACGATCAATAGATAGCTCAACTGATCACTGCCAGAGGACAGCGAACTTAAGATACTGGCGGCATTGCCACGTTTAATTTCAATGCAAATACGCTGGGCCAGATAGGAGGCAGTCCTTGAGTCAAGCTCGAGATGTTTTACTTATCGCTGTAAAATAATTTTGAAAAAGCAATGGGCTTCGGTTTACGATTATGCTTTGTTCTTATAAAACAAAAACATTTGTTATAAGCATCCGTCACTTGATTTCTCTAAGATAATCAAAACAGCCCCAATTCTCATGGAAATAAATACTGACTATGGCTATTAACGGATGTCTGCATACTTAGGCATTAATAATGGTTAGATATATTTCCATTTAAGCAAATAAGGATACTTTGTGTTCTGTGACATCGGATCGAGTCTGAATCCGAAGAGTTCTGCAGTATTCTCACGGGATTGAAACTTACTTACATATTTGTTTCTATTTACAGGAGCTTGCTTAACTAATTAGGATTAGATATAAAATTCTGCTTTCACGCCAAAACCTTACAGAGTTTTTTAAAAAAAAACATTAAATTTAGGTATTTACTTTTAATGAATAAAATACGCGCAATCAATCAAATATCAACAAAAATCTAATAGGATTCCTTTATATTGTAAATATCTAAATTGACACATGAAAGTTTGTGAAAGTCGCCGTATTTCAGCCCATTTCACCTTCAAGTATCGATTGACAATCACTTAATTCTTCAGCCTGTCTCATATTATCGGGCAACCCTCAGCTTGCCGGCTATTTATACTTCAGCATTGAACTTTCAATCATTGTAACAATATTATTTTCTTCGGTAAACTTTGGGTTTTAAGTAAAATGTTGATTTATATTCTTTTTTGAAGGATTTTCAAGACAAATTCAACATAATTTTTTTAACTAGATATGTATAAAATACGTTATGTAAAAACCCCGAAAAGACCAATAAGGTTATTTTTAAAACATTTAATTTCAGCTGTTTGTGACGATATAGTTACTTAGAACATGGTTGCATATAATTACATCGCCGAACAAATTATTTATGCAAATCGAAAACGGATATTCTGCAAACTAATTCCACGCTGTGATGGAACCAGGTCAAGTAAATACATATATATTATAGTATGTATCCATCGGTCCCGAATAAAATAGTCGGTCCGAACCATGTAATTTTGAAAGGCTCTAGATTATCGCTTTCTTATTCTCGCCGTCCTTAAAACCGTTCAAAAAACCTAGTTAAAAAGTATTTTTGCTCGCTCAACTTTTTATAATTAAGAATAAAGAAAATTGCAAAAATTCTCAGAAAGATTTTGTTCGGGTGGCTGGCTTAAAACGCTTTCTCGCATACAGTTTTACTATGGTGTTTATTATTTTATATAAACGCCACTAGTGAAATGGACAAAGTAAAAACGTTCTAGTCTGCTAACGACTAAAACATGTCTTGGCAAACGGAGCGAAGTTTCTTCAAGTCTTTCAAAACCACGTTCCACTCGCATAAGGAGTTTTCAAGTGACAAGAAACTGGTTGACTGGTTTTGCGGTTATCGTTGCGGAAGCGTCGCCTCCAACCCACTTTCTTAGCTCCAGGTCAATGCCAGCTATCACCAACGATTGTCTTTTGTTGGTCTGTTATTCGCAGTGCCTGAGCCAATCATGATAATGTATTGAACCCATCGAACCAAAGGCCATGGCCTGCAGCCGGCAGCCGCTCGGCTTACCGCCTTTATCCCTGCCGTTATCTAGATATTGGACTCATTTTAATAAGTCCAATATTGCAACGGAATTGGTTTCAATAGATATCTGAATAAGAAAATTCATTGTCTTTTATGATTTATGTTAGTAATAATTTACTTTGTACGGTCATCGTTCTAAATTTTATTTATCTAGGTAATTTATGTTTGTCTAATCAAAGTCCTGACTGATATAGAGACAACGCGCAGCATAAGCCGCTGCTGGTGGTAGATAGGTACTTATAATTTATGTTCTTTACAGTGTAGCGCGAAGGGAAGAACTCTTGAAATTCAAACTTTAAGAGTTAAGCGGGAGAGTCAACATTAGTGTGAAAATAATACAACGAAATCGTCCCATTAACAACAAGTTAACGAGTTAACAATTAATGATCAATGTAGAAAGTACCGAGCGAGATTTACAGTTCTCTAGTGTATAAGCTGAAAAAGGTGTAGCGTCAAGTGGCGAGTAGCTCGTAGAAGCGCGTAGCACGCTACGGTCCTCGTAGAGCGGAGCTACGCATCTCGTAATTGCAAAAGTTTTAGTTTCAAAACTCTCTTGAGCTTTTGCCATGCAAATATCATCCATATCCGAGCTCCGGAGGGCACAAGTTTCTCAATGTCAGCTACTATAGCTAGTTATTGTGCAATTCTTTTCCTGCAATAATATATGATCGTTCTTCTCTTGACAATACCTATTTCGTCGCTACCTTATATAATAGTACGTTCATAGGTATCTTAATGCGATTGTTTGGAATCTCTTTTTACTGCCAATATTGGTGCCATGAGGTAAAACGTCCATATATAATACACACCTACGGCCTTTTTTCTTAAGAATTCCTACGAATTTCTTAAGAATACAGGGCGTCCCACGGCTATGCCACATGCAGGGAAAGTATCCCAGTTTACATTGTTATTCAAATCAAAATGAATTATTTCACCAGTAAAATTTTCTATCTACAATATTTAAGATACTTTCCCTCCATGTGGCATAACCGTGGCACGCCCTGTTAACATCGCGCTATCTTCTTGCATCGCAACTGCATTCCCGCAACATAAAATTTTCTATTTGAAACGTTGAAAGCAATTCTGTGAAGCACTTTATTAGATTTTGTACAGGTTTGTGGATGTTTCAGGTACATTCGGGTATGGGCCAATACATATTACTTGGATACACCATCTATCGAACACACTACAAAAATACCACCACTGCGCCAAAGAGACGACCTCTGTGGCGCAGTGGGCTAAGGTCCGACTGAGACGCAGAAGGTTGTGGGTTCGATTCCCGCAGCGAGATAAATGTTTGTATGATCTGTGAGTATTTGTCCCGGGTCTGGGTGTTTCTATGTATAATATGTATGTATTTACAAAAAATAAAAATAAAGTATATAAGTAGTATATTAGTCATGTGGTACCCATAACACAAGCTCTGCTTACTTTGGGGCTAGATGATGCTGTGTAAAATGTCCGACATTATTGATTTATTTATATGCGTGGTTTATAGAAGATCTACTTTCTGTTGGCGTTCACGCCTACGGAGAGATACAATTTTATGGAAATGGCAGCTGCAGTTACTTTTCAGTTACGTGACCTATCACAAGCTAATGTCATTTCCATGACATTAGCTTGTGAGCATTAGAGTGTATCTCCTCTAGGCGTAGACAGAGAAAACAATAGACACATGGTGATCGTGCCGCGTGTGAGATAGAACAATAGGTGGGTGGTGTTGCCACATTAAAACTTTTACCCTAGTCCTAAGTAATCCTAGATTTATTCGAGACGTTATGTTGTAGTAGAAATCTCTAGAGCTTTCCTCTCTATCACAAAACTCAAACTTTTTAACAGATGTGTGATATAGAAAACATATAACAACAATTGTGTACTTAATTGTTTACTTATTATTAAAGCTAAGCATAACATTACAGAAATAAAAAACCATAAATATAACACAAAGTCAAAAGATACTTTATTCAATACAATCACAAGGAGCACTTTGAAACTAAGTCTTACCTACTGGGTGAATTTAGGTTCCAATTTATAATCCAACGCCGAGAAGAGAAACTCGTCCTGGTCCTAGCGCATTTTTGCATTATCCATCTTATAACTAAATTAGCTACGATATACTTATACATGAGTTTATACATTTCAAGTGTGTCGGTTAACTGTCTGAGGGCAGAGCGACATAAGGCCATGCGTTCTTATCAATAATATAGTCATTTATATTATAATATGCTTTATTCAAAAGACTCTTTTATGTAAGCTTTCAATTTCTTAATAGGTAGTTTAGTTGCATTTTCAGGAAGCTTATTATAGAAGCGCACCGTGTTCCCGATAAAGGACTTATTTACTTTTTCTAGTCGAAAAGTATTGATCAGTATCTACCTACCTACAGAATAAAAACTCATAAATCATATATTTACTAACCACCAGTGGAACAGCATTAGGATACAGAATAGTTAATTTATTATTCTTAACTCTTCAAACACCTAACTCAAACTTTCATCAAAATTTTGGCAGCAGTAGCACTAGAGTCTAGACTAAACTAGGTGGCGGCAAAAAAACTCATTAAACAAGACTTTTTCTCAAAATGGGTACTTAGATGTGCTTTGTTTAATTTAGAAGTGCTATGTTACTTCATGACAAACGAAGAATCGACGATCGTGTTTGTTTTGTGACGTCCGTCTACGATGACAATATTATTGGTGGCCTAGAGGCGTAGACAGAGAAACTAATAGACAACTAGATAGCATCCGTCGCATTCATACAAGAAAGAGAACAACTTATGCGCAGATACTGTAAAGAAACGAGATAGAATGGTTAGATTTTTTGTTTCATTTCGCGTGCCGGTTTTTTCAAGATCGCACCTCGATGTGCAAAGCAACGTTTGACAGTTTGCCATTGTTTGGATGCTTTGTGTTCGCTTTGTGAAATAAACTGAAAAAAAGTGTTAAAAATAAATTGTGAACACGGTGAATTACATGCGAATTCCTTACTAACAAATTCCTTTACCGGATTTTGTAAAGATAATGGTTCGATGTATCGTTTTAGGGTGTAAAAGTGATAGTGAACGGAAACACCCCGATTTGTCTTTTTACTCGTAAGTACAAGTATTTTTGAGTAGTTATTAGCTTTCAAACTGTTTTTTTAATAATATACACAATAGATAACAGCATTTCGAACTGAACTTTGTTCGCTACAGCATAATTCGTAAATCATAACAAATAATTTATTTAATTTGGTGTTGCCTGCATTCGACCTTAACATTCGTACATAAATTTTACATAAAATATGTTTTACATTTCGTATGAATTTTAATTATTCAATTTAACGGAGGTATCGTACAATGTTGATAGATGAATATATGGAGGCATGGTAAAGGCAAAAGCTGTTTAAAATCGGTCTGAGGAAACCTTTCATACATTTTGATGTCAATTGATTGTGAAATAATGTCCTGTTAGCGACAATAACCATACCGCCCTGTATAAATAAATAGATTAAAATGATTCTTACATTGTAAAATAAAACACCTCGCTATTAATTTGTTACAGTTTTTCATCAAACGATAATGTACGTTTGTAGTGGGTTGAAGCCACAGTCCGAAAAATCTGGGCACCCAAAAACTCTTCGAGGATTTGTAGTACCCATTTTGAGAAAAATTTCTTGTTTAAGAAGAATAAATTAACTATTCTGTATCCTTATGATGTTCCACTGGTGGTTAGTAAATATATGATTTATTTTTTTATTCTGTATGTAGGTAGATACTGATCAATACTTTTCGACTAGAAAAAGTAAATAAGTCCTTTATCGGGAACACGTTGCGCTTCTATAATAAGCTTCCTGAAAATGCAACTAAACTACATATTCAGAAATTTAAAGCTTACATAAAAGAGTCTTTTGAATAAAGCATATTATAATATAAATGACTATATTATTGATAAGAACGCATGGCCTCATGTCGCTCTGCCCTCAGACAGTTAACCGACACACTTGAAATGTATAAACTCATGTATAAGTATATCGTAGCTAATTTAGTTATAAGATGATAATGCAAAAATGCGCTAGGACCAGGACGAGTTTCTCTTCTCGGCGTTGGATTATAAATTGGAACCTAAATTCACCCAGTAGGTAAGACTTAGTTTCAAAGTGATCCTTGTGATTGTATTGAATAAAGTATCTTTTGACTTTGTGTTATATTTATGGTTTTTTATTTCTGTATTGCTTAGCTTTAATAATAAGTAAACAATTAAGTACGCAAATGTTGTTATATGTTTTCTATATCACACATCTGTTAAAAAAGTTTGAGTTTTGTGATAGAGAGGAAAGCTCTAGAGATTTCTACTACAACATAACGTCTCGAATAAATCTAGGATTACTTAGGACTAGGGTAAAAGTTTTAATGTGGCAACACCACCCACCTATCGTTCTATCTCACACGCGGCACGATCACCATGTGTCTATTAGTTTCTCGGTCTACGACTATAAACAATATTAACACTTGACACTGGCAAAATTGACATTATTTTATCACATGCCATTAACAAAGAAGAAGAAGAAGAAACGCGAACGTCATAAAATCGTCAAAATCTAGGTTGATATTATACAAATAGTTTGATGGTCAAAATGCAAAGATGATATAGGATTTCTTCGCCTGACATGTTATGAAGTAACTAGCTCAAGTAACTAATTTGTTTTTCTCGTGTTATTATATATTTTACTGCGTTATGTTAGCGGAATTGAAATCAATAAATTGAGACAAAATTTAATTTTACGTGTATAATGTTGTTTTGTGATTTGTACGACGAGGAACCCAAGAAAGTTCTAGACGGTCATTCTGCGATAACATTTAGAATAGACAAATTATGATCGAATGCGTCTTAGTGACGATATTATAACAAAACGAAACCCTTTGACATTGGCAATTTTGTCATCAAGACATGGCATCATATGAAGAAGAAGAATGATGACATTTTTGCCACTAGGTATAGTCTTGAGAACGTAAATAACGATACAAAATGTAAGCTCTCGATCGCGAAGTGAATGGCGCATGGCGGTGGGTGCGAGTCAGCGCGGTGGCACCGTGCCAGCCCACATCCGTGATGTCAGTACTTCGACAATCATTCCGCACTTGTAGTGCCGTCGAACGACTACAAAAATAAATGAGGAAAAATAACCAGTTTGGAACATACAAGTAATGTAAAAAATCCGAAAAACGTTAATATTTAATAATATTAGGCCCTGAATTGGAGTAATTGTAAATGATGGTAAAAGAACCGTGATGATGAAAAAAGTAGGTAGTTTTCAGATGTGACTTTCGCATTTGTCCAATTTTTAATAGTTCATATAAATTCGTGGACCATTGAGTTACGAGCTTCAGCAGTGTTTTAGTGTCGGTTTTCCGTTTTCAAATGTGAAAATACTGCTTACGTAAATATTACATTGTAATTTTTTACAAAAAAGTTGTTTTTTTTTGTTTAGATTTCTTTTATTTTATTAATCGAAGTATTAACCCATGCTTTTGATGCATCTTTGCCATCGTAATGGCAATCTGTCGATGCCTCTCTAAGACTGGTCTCTCTAAGCTGCACAGGCAGTTTGGCAACAAACTCTTCGAAAGCATTTTATACTTATTTTAGAGTATTGACTTTTCTAAATTCTGGAAAAAGTAGAAGCCTGTGGGTGCAAGTGGTGTAGGTGTGGGTGTAGTCCTTGCACCCAGTACGTACGTACGAGTACGTTGGATGACGGAGAGCTTCAAACCTTAAACTTTTGGAACTAGGAGACCCTCCGTTGTGCAGTGAGGGATCATGCATTGTCGTGCAGGAGCAGCGAGGATTAGCGATTGATCAAATATGGCTGGCGATTCGCAAGCTTCTCCAACATAAAAATAGATGGGTTTCAGCAAAATAGTGATCTTCAAAGAATCAATACTAGGAATAAACACAAATTATACATCCCTAGCTAACATGGTGCGCTTCTATAATAAGCTTCCTGAAAATGCTACTTAATACCTATTAAGAAATTTAAAGCATACATAAAAGGTAGTCTTTTGAAGAAAGCTTATTATACTATAAATGACTATATTATTGATAAGAATGCATGGCCTCATGTCGCTCTGCCCTCAGACAGTTAACCGACACACTTGAAATGTATAAACTTTCTTGTATTCGTATTTCGTAGTTAAGGTAGTTATAAGATGGATCATATAAAAAAGCGCTAGGACCAAGACGAGTCAGTGCCAGTTGGGTTAGGATGAATTGGCACCTAAATTAGTATATCAGTCATGTGGTACCCATAACACAAGCTCTGCTTACTTTGGGGCCAGATGATGCTGTGTGAAATGTCCGGGATTATTTATTTATTTATTTTATTTATTTATAATTCACCAAGTATGTAAGACGTTTCAAAGTGATCCTTGTGATTGTATTGAATAAAGTATCTTTTGTCTTCGACTTTAACTTTGCATTGTATTCAGTCCTTGCACAATAGGTAATAGGCAATCCGCAGTAATGCTCGTGCCGTTTGGTAAGAAGCTGTGATAAATAATATCGACACTAGACCGCTGAACAGTGATCATCACTTTTTAAGGGTAAGTATTCGTTTAGCGTATTGCCTAGGGGGCGATCGTTGTAGCCACCCATTTGTCAGGTTTTTTTGCTTGCCAATTTGATGCATTACAGCTAACTTTGCCTAAATGAATTCGTACTATTTTAACATACGTACTTGTAATCACTATGTGTCTACTATTATTTATTACTATCTACCTACTTATTACTTTAGTATTAAACTTATTTTAAATAAATAAATTAACTTCAATATTAAATAGGTAAATTTAATGCGGTTGTGCTTAGCAGTAAAAGCTGACATCCGTGCCTCATCCGATCAGGTTCTAACGGAAGACCATCGCTTGGTAGCTAATGTTACGCAGCAAATGCTGAGATGAAGCCTTTTTGTGACGGCCTTATTTATGTATTGTATGTATATTTATTTTATGTATTTTGTCAATAATTCCGTTTCAAATATTTCTTTCTTCTTTCTTTCTAACTCAACTTCTACAATCGCCTTTAATTCGTCGCTGTCTACCATAATTTTTGATCGACCAAGAGATTCATTTTACAAAATAAATCAAAGTTTCCAGAACAAAAGCGTTCAAACTAAAAAACTACAAATTAACGTACAGGCCGTATGTTAATTTGTAGTGTTCACTCCGTATACGTTTTGATGTTGCATGTCGCACCGCACTGCTACCATAACGGAACTCTTATTCCATAATTAGTCGTATTTTTAACATGTCCATGCTGACGATAAAGATTTAAATGAGATGAAATAAAACACAAATCAGTATATAAATGACTGAATTTGAAAATAATTCCATGTTGTTAAAATTGCCAATGTCCGTATATAGTTGCCGCTTGACAAAGCATTGTTGCCAACACAATTCTCTCGTTTTCCCACAACTATGTAACCTACTCATACCAGATAAATCAAATAATCTACTTACTTACAGCAAGCACTTGCTGATATTAGCTTAAATAGAAACGTAGTGTCAATAGTATACTTTAGTGGGTTGTACATTTACTCATCCTTATTGTATAACATTATATAAGTAAGGCCTTTGTGTGTCCCTAATATAGTAAAATAAAAATATAGTACTAACATAGTATAGTAAAAACATATTACACTGGTTCAATATTACAACCAAGATCTTCTGGTATAGTTTGGCAACTATGCAGAAGAACTCATAGTTAGTCACCAAGGGAAGTCATAGCTTTAAATATCAAATTTATAAATTGTCAATTTGTTTAATTTTTTTTATAACTACAGTTAAGAACAGCTTTTTGTTTCTAAGAATAGGTACCTACTACAATCTATAGGATAATAAATTGTGTCTTCTTGGACGAATTTAACAAAGTATTCTTAGATATTTCTAAACTAGGTCAAAGCAGTTATGAATCAAAGAAAGGTTCATTCAAAAACTGTTCCAGAAAAATTGTTTGAACATACCAACGTGGCTTGGGGCCAAAACTACGGCTAGGCTTAATGTGGTGTGAACTTTTACGATGCCAAATAAACTCAAAGAAAACGACCACAGTGCCAATGAAATCAATGACGTTTTCAGATTTTTCTGTAACAATCTTTTGTACTTAATCATACCATGAAACGGTTACATGCGGCTCGTAACATTTCCGAATTATTATCCAATATGATTTTGTTCAACCATGCCGATGAAAATCCAATTTGTAGGGCACCACTATCAGTGATTTAAAAAAGCTATAAAATCTCGTGTAGCACCTCCACTATCATGTTCTCGAGTATGTATCAGCCTTAAGGAACTCGTATAGATAGGTATGCTTCTCGATAGGAGGGATTCCCAAGATGGGAGTAACATTACATCTCAGGCTGATAACGAGCACCTATTCCCGCTTCGTATCCGAGCTTTTACCTACCTACCCTCTGAGATAGTAAAGGGTAAGCTGACGTTCGATATCCTATTAGGTTGATACTGATGTTTTGGCACTTACAAGTAAATCAAAACCTATCGGGTACTTCTAGTTGACTTAGAATCATAAAAGTTCACAAGAAGCAAGGTCTCTGCACAAGAAAATAGAAAAATCCGAAAACCATTAATTTGTAGTTAAATCACAAAATAAATAAACAACTGCGATTGCAAACATACTTATAAGACATTTGTAGTTGGAGAATTGTAACGTGCATCGATGTATGGGAGAAAACATTTTTAACTACAATGATAAGTTAAAAAAGTCCTTAAATCCGACTTATATTTTCATAAATCTTCGTTGCTTTCACAGTTTATTACAGTACAGTATAGCCCTGAAGTGTAATAGTAATTTCTAACCGATGGTAAAAACTAGATAATTAAATAAATAACTTGTGCGTCTCGGGACGCCCGACATAAGTCATAAGCGATTAACCCTCCCATAAGAAGTTGTCACTCAAAAATATTGTAAGGTATGGTACTCTCACAGGTGCATTTTTTTCATCTGCGTATATCGGATTGTGATGGTAATAATGGCAGATTGTGATGGTAATACCTACAAGTGTATTTTTGGCTCATGTTATTCAAGTTTTATGAAAAGATATCGCACGTAATGAAACTAACATTGGACCTAAGTAAAAGAATTATCTACTTAACAGTGAGAACCATTAAAATCGGACCAGCCAATGCGGAGCAATCGACGTAGGTACATTACACACTTCTGCATCGACTGGATCCTATTTTGCTATAGTATTTAGCATAAGTTCATCGTGTGTAAAATGCTAATCCATTAAGTATCGCGAAGTGAATAAGTATGTGAATACCAATGGATCGGTAGCTTGAGCTTGAGACAGCTAACTGACAGGTTTGCAATAAAGGGTTGCAACCTAGTATTACCTCAATTATTAGTATTATAGTTGTATTAATCGTGGTTATACTAGTCATAAGATAAATCATACAAAAAATGTTTACGACTAAGAAAGTTTTCTGTCAATCCTTGTCAATTTTCCTTGAAATGGAGTAATTGGTACCTAAATTCACCATTGCACTATCGCATGTAAGACGATTCAGAATAATCCTTGTGGTTGTATCGAATAAAAATGATTTGAATTGAATTGAATATGTAGCAGAGCAGATTTAGATTTGTCCCAATTCCTTGCTCCGTTTTCTCGTTCCGTGTCCTTGTCCAGTTTTGCAATGTTGCATACAATAAAGATCTCCAGATGTGTCCATGTCAAAGCTAGAAATTTCAAAATTACAACGATGGTAAAACGGAAGCCCTTGGGTGTGATAAAAATACACCAAGTACCTACCTGTGACCTAAAGCCTTTAGCCTATACTATGTCATATATTTATTTATTTTATTTACAAACCAAACTAACAATATTATATTCCTACGACGTTATTGAGTAATTTTGCTAACCAGACTAATAATTCAAAAATGTGAATCGTAAAGTATATCATAAAAACGTGATACTGTTTTATCGGCACCCGCGATTAGTTCATAAGTAAATTGTATATAAGTGTGTGAATAATATTTGATAAAGTTATTTACAGCTAGTAATAAGCACGTAGTTTACATAACGGTACATATGTTACGAAGTAAGTTGGTTGATTGTGTGGAATGGAATCAATTTCTTTCTTATTCATAAAGAAACACTGTTTAACCATTCATTATATTACAGATTTGGCCGCGCTTTAGAGATTAAAACCAGATTTCAATTATCTAACAATACCAAAAGCATGGAGTTTAATTTATTTATGAAATAAAACCTACGCCCGAAACCTGTAATTTATAGAAGGGTGCCGGGCAAGGGACACTGCATAAATCATCTGCGATATTTACCCTCAAACCTACTTAAACCGGTCCCAACATTAATTAGAAGAGGACCTTATGCCAGTTAAATCATTTGCTAAATATTACTTCATAATGTACTTTAAGCAAGTTAATATTCTGATAAATGATGATATTGGGTCCATCCTTTTTAGACGCACCTGCTAATGTGTTGTTTAAATCTATTCCTAAGTTTATTTATTACCATTATAATGGACATACCATTCTTACCATGACCTCTGTAGTGCAGTGGGCCAGGACCCGGCTCAGACGCAGAAGGTTGCGGGTTCGATTCCCTCCACGGGACAATTGTTTGTAGGATCTGCAAGTATTAGTCTCGGGTCTGGGTGTTGCTACATATGTATATTGTGTATGTATTTACAAAATTATAAAAAAATGTATGTATATAATTAATATATATGTTATGTGGTTCTCATAACACAAGCTTATGTATTTTGCTTATTTTGAGTCCAGATGATGTTGTATTAAATAATATCCGGAATTATTTTTTATTTATTCCTTAACATCTCGCTAGTTTGTTATGTGATAATAAAATAGCTATTGATTGGGGGAATTGAGGGATGTTTTGTTTTTCAGTTACAAAAAGCGAAAATTCCTTTGTCGTAGATCCGGAATTAGGCCTCGAACGAAGGAAACTTTACAACGAGCTTATAGCATCAGTTGGTTGAATTCTTTTCCATTGTTTTAACGACAACAAAGACAAAGAAATCTTCTAGGGTTCTTGGAGTTTCTGGTGAAGTGCTAAACCACTTATCAGAGATTATCATATAATCCAGTACCATACGAGTATATTGTAGATTCTTTCCATCTCAGGTACATATTAAAAGTTGAGTTGAGACTTCGTCAAGAACCTACTTGCTGCGTATATAGTCTAAAATGCTGCTTAAGAAAAAGTTATAGTCCATCTCATTACTTTTATGCTGTTCCATGGTTTAAGACCTTGCATTTTGTAGGTTCTGCTTAGTTTGTTTTGTGTTCTAGAATATAAATAAATATTAGTAGACAACCACAAAACCACCCAACCATAAACTAAGCCTGTGTTATGGTGACTAGAGGACTGATATAATACTTTATAAGACCCAGATACAGAACAAACATCAATGTTTGTCTTGGGAGGAAATCGAGCCATCAACCTGCAGCGCAGAAGGTAGCAACTGAGCTGGGAGACCAGAATATAAAATCTATAGACAAATTTTACAAGAAAGTAAATATGATTTCTACTTTCTTATCTTACCTACATGTTATGTTTATAATATGAGTGCCTAGAGACCTAAGTACATATGTTTATTTCTCAAATAATATTATTGATATGCTGACAATCTTAAACGACCTATAGCGGCGTAAATTAGCTGTCTATCCGGTAATGAAAACGCCTCTTATATTTCTGATGTGTTATGATTTCCTTCAGATGTTCTTGAGGTTGAAGCTAAATATAAAAGTATAGTAGGTATTATTATGTGGTAGAACTATAAGTACATAATTACGATGGTAATAAATAAAATATGACTTACCAAAAAACATGACGTAGTAGACGTGGCGCCGCCTCTGCCCAATTTATTCTATAAACACTGTTCTGGCGTCACTTATTATCATATTTTTCGTTACACTATTTCTAATTATTTTTTGCGTACCAATTATAAATACAATTCACGCGGCCGTATTCAGAAAAGTTTGCAAGCAATTCGCGCACTCGTCGGCCGGATGATGCACGTGCAGTATCGCGGCAGATGTGTGTATGTGTGCGAGCGGGCACCGTTTTGTGTGCGCGGTTGGCTTGGTCGTCGGCGACTGGTGACTGACGACTGGCGACTGGCGACTGGTGACTGGCGACTGGCGACCGACCGACGGGCTGGCGCTGGCGGCGGTGGCGGTGGCGGAGTGAGTGTCGGGCGTGCGCGCCGGGCCGCTCCGCGATCTCGACTGTAGGGCTTCGTCCCGCTAGGGCGGCGCGCCCACGCTCGATACCCGCCGCCTTCCCAGCGCCCTCCCACATTGCAAAATAATTTTATAAAATTCAAGTTTATCGCAAAACATATCCATTAATAACACTCATTATTCTGTCTTCAGTTTATTCTATCGAGTATTTTTAACTCTCTCTGCTCTCTATACCGGTCGCGTTAAAACTAGCAATAATTATTACGCACCGGTCAGAGGCGTGGCTGTATAACCGAATGAGTTTATCAAAGGTTTATTTATTTGGGTAAGTAAATCTATTCCGGTTTTGAACTGACAACATTATTAATTCACGGTGCTGTAGGTACCAATGTTACAAAGACGTATCGTGACGCTAATTTTATGTACACCGCCTGTGCCTATATGTACGGTTTACTTCGCTTTAGTGAATAATGAAATTAAGAGTTGAGTTCATATGCTCGAGATTTTGCTAAACATTATTAAACTTTTTGCTAAACAAATATAAAAAAAACAAACAACCCATTCTTACTAAGAATATAAAGAAACTGCAGACTTATAAAATATATTTCTTAGATACCAGCACCACAAAATAACAAATAATTATTTCCGACTTCACTTATCAACTGTGACATCTCGCGACGACGGCGTAGAGCGTCTACGGAGAGTTCGTAGCAAATTCGTAGCACGTGTCCAGTATTTTAAAATAGTAATAATTTTATGTGATTTGGTGCGAATCAGAAAATATTTTTTGTCAGTAGCACTCTTGACAAGGCAACTCGAAAATAGATGACATAAGTAGCAAGTTAGGTACCCCTAACTTTAGTCAATTTTTAGAAAAAATACTTATTACTCTTTGTAACATAAAAATCACGAAATAATGAGGTATATAACAGATTATGAATTAAATTAAGGATCTTTTAAATTGTAAATTTTTATTTTTTCTTAATTTAGTCGTAATTAGACAATTGCCTAAATTAGTAGGTTATATTAATTATTAATAAATATTGATAATTCAATTGCAAATGAGAGCACTGGTGGTCTTAGGTCTTAGTGGCTGCGCCTTCCAATCCTAAGCCAACCTTAGGTTCGGTTAGGTTCGTGGTTCGTGTCATGAATGGATTTTTCTATTCGAAAAATATATATGCGCTATACCAACGCTCGGTAAAGAAAAACATCGTGAGGAAACCGGTATGTCGTAGAACGTAAAAAGTTCTAAAAGCGTTACAAGCGTTACGCATCTACGAACTGGCGAAACAAAATGGCAGCTCGCGGCTCGCAGTGCTGCTACACGTACGAGTCGAGACGGGTTACGAGCAAGATTTCAAACCAGTTGGATCGCCGACGATTTGCGCGGGCGGTTTTAAAGTCCGCATACTTACAGTGACACACAGGTGAAAAAGGTCGTCGAGCCATAAGTACGCATACTTACTCGTACGTCTGTCACCTGAAAAGCGTTTATAAGTAAGGCCGTCTGTACTAGACCCGTGACATGACCTGAGCATAGGTTGCTTTCTTTCTTATAGAGCAAATCACCACCAGCGCAAAAGAAACAGCAGGTAAAATACAAAAACCATGCTCAAGTCAGTAATCCTCGGGCTCGGTAAACACCACCTCTGTTCTTTACTGACTTAGATTTTTGAGTAAATCTAAAGAGGGTAGTCAGAGGCACGTCCAAACTTTTACAGGAGTTAGTATTTCATACGTGACTGGTTGCAAATCTATAGTAAGGTAAGAAAGTCAAAGTTAATTTTTTGTAATCAATATAATCAGAAGGATCACTTTGAAACGTCGTACATTTGATTTAATTTAGGAGGCAATTCCTCCTAAACAATTGAAAAGAAACTGTTCTGATCCTAGCGCTTTTTGTATGATTCTGATATAACTAGCTTAATTATGAAAAACGAATACACAGTAGTTTATAAATTGCAAATCTGTCAGTTAACTGTCTGAGGGCTGAGCAATTGCCATGCTTTCTTATCAACAATATAATAATTTATATTATATTACGCTTTCTTCACAAGGCAACCCCTTATGTAAGCTTTACATTTCTTAATAGGACGTTTAGTTGCATTTTCAGGAAGCTTATTATAGAATCGCACAGTTCTCCACAGTGTTCTCCATATAGGACTTATTTACTTTTTTAGTCGAAACTTAATGATGTATAATTTGATTGTTTCTAGTATTCATTATAATAAAGATCACTATTTTGCTAAATGTCTTCTCTAATTTATGAGTGTATAATAAATAATCATATATATATATATATATATATATTGTGAAGCTATTCCAGAAACTATGTATATTGTAAGAATATAAATTTCTTTGAATATTTCTCTCGCGAAGACGCTCGCGATTTCAGTTTATAAATGTATTGCCCTTTTTCATAGAAAAAAAGTTGCTTGAATATCAGCTGCTTTCCCCCAGAGAATATGCCATATAACATGGAAGCAGCTTAAATTAATTAGTTTAGCTGTAGCTTCATCAGTAAGGTACCGTATATGTAGTACGAACTGTATATGCAACGGAATTAAACCTACGAGCAAGTGTTTCATTTTGTAGTCTGCAATGTAGTTTTGCATCATTATAAGAAGATCGTGGAATCTACAAGATTCATTGTCTCTCCATTAATTTAAATATTGGTCGGGCTATGTATTACGTTTGGCAAAGTGAATTTAATATATTTAGTTTCTTTATAATAAAGTAAAAGATTATTTACAGTGAACATGTTAAAAACTAACGATAGGAATTCATTTTCGTTATCGCATAATTAAAGTAAATAAACATAAAAAATTAAAGATGTATCGTCAAATAAAACTACATCACAAAATGTATTTTATAAGAAGAGGTTAACTAGGAATAAGAAGGGTCTAGAATCGACCCCTGTGGTACCCCTATATCAATAATTGATCCTGGATACCTTTGGCTTCTGGACTTGAACATAGAAATGAGTTTATTGTTTCGTACGGTCGGGAAAAACTTCCCTCGTCAATACATGTATTAAAAATTTAAGCTAAGGACGGTGCAATATCTACCCAATGCAATAATGACACCCAGCACCATTGTAGACATTCCCCAAAGATCTTCAGTATTTTTTTATGTTAAGTAACTTGAATGCTTTTACAATACTGACCTCATTGATATAGCTTAAACTAAACTCATTCTTGCATTTTTCAACACTAGATTCTAACAGAAAACCTATTATAAACACAGTTTAATGTTTTCCTCATGACGTTATTATTCTTGTTTTTTATCAAAATATAGTCGTTGTGGGTCTACGAAATTAATTACTGTTTAAACAACAAATAATGACGTCATTGAGCTAATCAATCACCATCAACAAATTCGTATATATTTGAATATATTCAGCTTTGTAAAATGAGTACATGGATATATCGATAGCGTGTCAGTAATTATTCTCTGCCTAATGAATATGGGTACGTATCTACATCTAAGTAAGTTTTAAACACAATAATCACTGTTAAAAAAGTGTGATTCCATTAGTTTTAGTTAGTTTGTTTACACTCAAGAACTACTACTAATTATAGCAATTCTAATGATCTATTCACTCGTTTCTTCACTCGAGTAATGTAATAATAGCCAATAATTGCCAGCCACACTAGTAGTAATAGTTCCTACTAGTGTGGCTGGCAAATACAGTTCAGACCTACTATTGAAATCGATTAACGATATATAGGAACAACAAACATGCAATACCTTACTTCTAGCTTCATAGACTCGTTTTAAACAATGGTTTTGCCGACATTACTTTTACCAATCGATGTCGTAATCCTACAGAAGATACCATAACTCGAGTTTGCCAAACAGCTGTCAATTCGCATGAATTCGACGAATATTTTAATGACGTTATAGTTCCATATCGAAATCGGTTTGATAGACGTAACGAACTAGCGGCCCACCTGAAAGAAACGGGCAGTAACTTTTCAATATATGACATAGCATACCTACCAAATACCAATATTACCGTAAATGTTTTCAGATAGAGATTTAATTGCATCTCTATAAAATTGTCAAACAAATATGATGACCTCAGGTAGCACTTCGGTCTCCTTAATACGTAACTCGCGAAAACTAATAATAGCACATATTACTTGTTAGTTATTACTTACAGAAGGCGTGCTCCACGAAAGCATTTATATAACCAGCAACTTTTGCATTGACGCAACAAAATGCAATTCGCTTGCACAAGCGCTCAGCGACTTACCATTATATATTATTTTATTTATTTAGGTCTACCAACGATTATTACAATAATACAATCATACCTAATATATTACATTAAGTGTACACAATGTACAGGTTCATGCTGATTGCACAATTATTTATAGGTAAACACTACATGCTTAACATTTAACATAACAAAAAAGAGTAACATTAGGCAGGCAAGTGCTTAAACTATAACTATAACTAAAAAACTATTAACTATAAAAAAAACAATAATGATTATGATCTAAGAACAGATTTCTTAACAAACTGACTGCCTATTTGAATTTATAAGAATATATAAAAAAAAAAAACAAACTGTTTTTCTGTAGCCAAAATATTACAATAAAAATAAGGTTGAGGTTTTCTTTTAAGTATAAAATACTTGTGTTAGAACACCCCGCTCTTCTATATACCAACATAGTACCACTCTTTCTATTGCGTAACTCTATTTCGTCTGGCGCGGCACTTTTCTACGAATTCGCCCACCAAGATGGGCCCGTCGATGTTCTTATAGCTTCGTACCTAAAGTGCAGAGTATGACTGGCCTGGCAAAAGGCGTGAATTGCGCGATCACTCCTGTCAAACACACTTTTATATGCTAATATCTCCGATATAATCGTTTTTTCGTCTGTAGGCGTGTAATAAGCATCGGGTGGCTTCCGAGTAAGAGCTTTTTTTACGACTCTGGACTGATGTCGCTATTCTTGTTGCCGTGTTGCTATTGCTGTCATTACTGCAACTTTCACGCAATAACCCTGTGTTTCACCTGAAAACAGATCGCTAAGAAGCAGGATTGACAGCATAGATTTTTTCTTATTTATTTCTCATCGAAATAAATAATAAAAATCTTATTCTTCTCCTCTATCTTAATTATTCTTCAAAAATAAAAAATAAATCCATGTTGTCAAACCAGACAAAGAAAAAAATCTCACCAAATCACACTTTTATATTGTTACCCAGAGTCCGTGTAACAAATTGGTTACGTAACCACTTGCCATCGGCCTGTTTGCGTGTTTGGTAGTATAAAAAAACAGTTAACCGTTCTGGCACGAACAAATATAGATAAATTCTAGCCAAGACGAATTAGGTACATAAAGGAAATAACACATCGGCAGGTAGGTACTTTGTAACGTAACATAAAACTGGGAAGGGAATTCATAAACTATTCGGTTAAAAACAAGATTGTCGGGCTGCGGTATATAAATTCTGTATTTATAGTCGTGCAAAAACGAGTGTATGGTGGGTAATGCAGTGGTGCGGACAGTGGCGTGTAGGCACTGATACCATCGCTGCGGTCGGCGGCACCGCTCTGCCTGCACCGCACCACTCCATCGACCGAACGTGACATGCCAGTGGACTTGCACCGTATCAAATGCTCTAACTAAATATGTTGATTCTTTTTACTTATATTAGTAGAAATATATTTTCTTTGTCAAATCTGTAAATAAAACCCGTCTAAAGTGACCATTATTGACTGTGTGGCAGTTACACGCTCATATTTATTTAAGTTCGCTTTAGATACAGAAGACAAGATCTGGTACGTTTGATGATTACTGATGTTAACGTGCTCACGACTCCCCATGTTTTATATTTTATACTTCAGCTTTCTAGCTACTTAAAAATACCCGTAAGAAATATGTCCAACCAATGACCAATGACCAATGTTTTAAACAATTGATTAAAACAAGTGTTTAAATCATTGTTTAAAACACTGAAAAAAAAACCTATTTAAAACATGTTTTAAAACATTTTGTTTTAAACACGTTTAAAACATACATAAAAAAAACCTATACCTACTTACACTTATTCATTTATTTCATACAGTTTTTTTTGCCAATTTTGCATTACATTTTGAGGTTGTGGCGCCTCTGTGCATCATAAAAGATCCTCACGTACCGATCGATGACTTTTCCATTTAAGGACTATATGTTCAAGGATGACCTATTAAAAAAACACATGCGTCCGTGTGGTGGAAATCTTTAGGGTGTAAGTTAGATTCCGGAACCATAGATCTAACGAATCAAATGTTTACGGCCACTGCGTCTTCCGCCGGAATAGAACGACTATTTTCGACTTTTGGATTAGTGCATTCAAAAACACGCAACCGACTTGGCACAGAGAAGGCAGCAAAATTAATCACGATCATGAAAGCGCTCAATCCGAAAGAACAATCAACTGTCAACTGTCAACTGTCAACAATCAACTGATGACTTAGATGTAGCTGACGAAGAATAAGTAGAGTAGGATAAGGAAGGTGAAATGAAACATGTTGATTTTCCTAAAGTGATTAAAGATTAGTAGTTAAAAATTACTTTAATAAATACTTGTGATTTATTAGATAAGATATTTATTGGTGTTTCACTATAAAATATCTTTTATTGTTTTCTTTTGTAAGTAGGTACGTACTTAATATTTTTTTTATAACAAGAAGTGTTTTAAACTATGTTTAAAACTGGTTTAAAACATGATTAAAACATGCCAATTAAAACATTCTCAAAAAAAGATTAAAACATGTTTTTTTTTTGTGGAAAAAAACACGATGTTTTGTTCTTTTTAAAAAAAACACGTTTTTTTTCCTACTCTGCCAATGACACACTCCTTTGAATTTTTAACCAAGCTTTTTCTAAAAAAGTAAGTAAATTATGATCCCCCTTAGCGATCTCGCGGTTTGTTCTCGAGAGTACAACCCGCTATTACACCATATGCAACATAAATTTCTATTTGTCTAGGTATCAGGAAATATATTTACTTGGCAGCAGATACCAAAACAATTCTGATAGCATTTTTCAGAGCCCTACGTTCAAGTCGAGCCTATCTCATGTCACATGCAATGCAACCCCGTCAACCCACTATTAAAATTCACATGCAAAAAAGCATTTAATTTGAAGCCGTAGTTGCAAACATCATGCAATAAGTATTCAGTTATTTTAAAACGTTAAAATTATTTTAATAGCGTTTTGGCATGGAATTTGAAATACATTTTCTTATTAAAATATTTGAAACACAAGTAGCTATGTGGGTTTCTTGGACGTTGACTAAAATGAGGTCAACGGTGGCATTTGCGATTAGGCCAAGTCGCTAGCGTCGACTTTTTCTGGCTGTCATAGCATGGCTTGCTAAAAACTTGGAACTAGATTAATTGCCTGGCCTGCATAATATATAATGTCTCTATCATTTAACAGCTTTCTGTGTTCTTGTGGGTGAATAGGTACTTTCATTTCACCAATGATATCCCAATGCTGTCCAATGCTGGGCACGCTTAAACCTTCCATTATTTCTAGTCTTTAAGAGAGAGGTGGCAAATTTTGTAAATTTGCCACCTCTCTCTCTCGCGTAGCTTTCGAAATCGTCTCGCCAACGGCTCTTGTAGTTAGTGTGTAACTATTGAACAAAATAAAATTTGATAATTAACTATGTATCCAAGAGCTACGCCTGCTACGGCGTAGATCTACAAAGTATTGTAATGACAGTAGCGATTCAAATATATTAACGACTGCGAAATATTTTGTTGCAGTTGGACGGAAGCACTCATCCGTGCATAACTGAACAATGCGGTGGAGGAGTCGGTAGGAACATTGCAGAAGCTTTGTGGAGACTGCGAGGAGGACGGACGCGTCTGCTGACCGCCGTGGGAGACGACGCAGACGGCCAATACCTTACCGATATAGCAACGGGGCTTCTTTTAGATGGTAAGAAGTTTGCAACCTAAAAAATATTGATGTTTGGTAGTTTGTTATTCGATCACGTCGTAACAGCTGAACCGATTTCGATGAAATTGGTATATGACCTGGACCAGGAATAAAAACAAAAGTAGGATTATTTTAATCCCAAAAACTACATTTATGCGTATGAAATCGAATGTCAAAGTTTGTACCTACGTAAACGAAATCGCAGGGTGTTCCTCCAGCACTCAAATGTATGATGAATGAAAATGTTGCTTGGAATTTATTGGAATATATAATTATCATGTTAATTTCTCTGGATTCAAAACAATGCAGCGGCAGATATTAAATTATAAACGTAATATCCAGGATGCGTTATTAAAAATGCACGCACAGCGACGTACGCGGCTGTGTTAGATGCCAAGGGAGAGTGCCTCCTTGGACTTGGAGACATGTCACTGCATAACCACATCACTGTTGACCTAGTAAGTAGACCCATTACCTTATTATTATGAATTTAAACCAGCAAGACGTTTCAGTCTCTATTCATAGCTGCATAAAGAGTCTTTTGTAAATAACAGCCGCATAGGTGTATCCTATGTAGATGTGTAGTTGCAGTTTCATTTTTGCAGCACTCATTTATTACCTATTTTAATATGCTTGTATGTTAATTCAAAGCTTAATGTTTAACCAGCCGTAAATCGAAACGTAACATGTGTTTATCGCCCTGGTACTCGCATCTACCTGCAGCACCAAACTAACCAAATTCTGGCCGCTTACTCTCTCTTGCATATAATACATAGAATAGAATAGAATAGCATAGAAATTGTTTATTTGACATACAAAACACAGAGAACACAAAACACTAGATACACTAGAAATATACTAGAATGTTCCATAAACAGGTAAACAAGCACATGCGGGTACTACAACAAGCTCCGCTGGTTGTAATCGATGGCAACTTGCCTGAAGCAACGATGGAGCATGTATTGCAAGTGTGCCATCACACACGGAAGCCCGGTAAGTGTCCGTCTTACAAATACCAAACGAATGATACAAATCGATTCTTCGTTTAGCAACGGTGCTCAACCAACGGCAACGGTGAGCGCGAAGAAAAGATAATTTCCTGTTCCCTGGGTGAGCGCGTAGCCTCAGCGCTGAAGGATACTAATGTTTTTTACCGTTATTTAATTTCATGAAGACGGTAGTCGAAATAAATAGATAAGTTATATACCTAAATCTATGAAGACGAGTGGATCTTTGTACTATCAATTTCATTCTTTTTCTACTTCTTCTTCTTCTTCTTGAATAGCATGTGTTATAATAATGACAGTTTTGCCAGTGTTTACATTGTTTATAGTATCACTAGCACCCGCCCCGGCTTCGCACGGGTGCAATGCGGATACTAAATATACTACAGAATGTCTTTATATACAACGTTATCTAAGAAAATAACAAACTAGACAAACAAACAAGACTAAGAGATAGACATATAACATTGCGGACTTTTGTGTAGACCTTTTCAAGGTGTACAATACTGTAGTACATTATTTTGATCTATCTCGTAGGGTTCAGCCAGCGTTTGCAATGTATGCGCAAAAAAATGATTGGATTGAAAAAAAATATCAGTGTTTCTCTACTATATTATGCATGTTTTATACATATAAACCTTCCTCTTGAATTACTCTATCTATTAAAAAAACCGCATCAAAATCCGTTGAATAGTTTTAAAGATCTAAGAATACATCAGGACAGACAGACAGCGGGAGGCGACTTTGTTTTATACTATGTAATGATGATGTCACAAAGTCGCATCATGTAGTCATTTGTTATTTTATACAAAATGGTATCTTTCATATAAAATTTATTTATTTATGTTTTCTTAGGTACAGCTATTTTTACAGGATTCACCCAATACAATAGTATAGTCATAATTTTACAAATTATTACAAATTATCATTAATTACATAATACAATTTATAAAAATAACATAACACATATAAAGTAGCCTTTGCGAATTCATTCAGAGGACATTGGAATAAGGTTATTTGTGCAATGTTAAGTATATAACATTGTTGTTAAGTATATAACATAAGTGCAATAGTTCTATTCGTATAGTTACTATATATATAGTAACTATACGTATTATTATTGCCCGAATTACAAAGAAACACAACATTTTTATTCCAATTATTCACGCTAACTCTAGCTTTATTTGAATAAAATCACGGGAATAAAAAATAATATGAGAGCGCAATGTTTGCTTCGCAAGACGGCCAAAAATAATCAAAAACATAACTTGTAAGAAAAACCAAGTCTCGCAACTCAGTTCTTCTACCGTAAAAAGTTGTAAGATCCATGTAAAATGTGATGTGAATGAATTGACCGAATGGTAAGTTGCAAAAACTTTAAAACACATATTTCTTTATTTCTTACCAAAAGCCTAAATATGAATTTTCAGATCCCTAACTTAAGGAAATATGAGTTGCCCAAACAAACTTTCATCCCCTATTTAACCCCTTCAAGGTAGTTTTTTGAGATAAAAAGTAGCCTATGTTCCTTCTCCGAATGCAATACATCTTCTTTCCAAATTTTACTAAGATCCGTTCAGCCGTGAAAACGTAACAAACAGACAGACAGAGACACTTACGCTTTTATAATATTAGTTCTTTTATGTAGATTAAAGCTGTTCGTATTAAAATTCCATAAACGCAGTACTATACGGGCCTAGAAATTCATCAGCGTTGCACTTAAGTACTCAGTTACCTCACTCGAGTGATCTCATGATTGAGATAATACCTACTACCCGTCTACAGCAAACTAATAATTGTAGTGGGTGGGTTCACTACAATAGACGGTTCTAGCTAATATGCCTACAAGTTTTATTAATGCGTGGCATGAAATTAGTAATTTTGGAAACACGTCTCTAATTATACCTCAGAACAATGAATTTTAAAAACCTACTTATCTGAGTCATGATTTTGTACCAGCCTGCGATCTTACTTAACTACTATACACTGAACTTATTCGGCTGTATAGATCGATATAGTAGGGCCATTTAATGCCATTGACTGGCCTGTCAGCTCAGTTGGTAGTAGCTCTGCCTTCTGCGCAGTAGGTTGAGGGTTCGATTCCCTCCCAGTATAAATATTTGTGTAAAAAAATTGTGTTTGTTCTGTGTCTGGTGTTATAAAGTATCTTAGGTATGTATTTAAAAAAATATAAGTATTCTATCAGTCATCTAGTCACCATAATACAAGCTATGCTTAGTTTGGGACTAGATGGTGTTGTGTGCATTGTCCAATATTTATTTATTTGTTTTTTTATTTCATGGATATATACACAACGTAGGTAACAAAAGTTGAATACAGAACACACACTAATGTTTTGTTTAAACGTGATGCCATATCTATTCGTTGTCAGTAGAATGACAAGGACAGAGCCAGAGCATACTTATGCGACACGCTAACTAATTGTGTGATAATAGGATAGGATTAATACCTACAAGTTGTTAAAGAGGTAGATACATGGTAGATAAATAAAAAAGCATTTACTTACTAAAATAAGATTAAATTTATTTTACTGAGTACAGTGCTTACTTTATTTTTTAAGGCTATGCATAATTTGGACGGAATACGTGTATTAAACTTAGGAGGTAAAACTTAAACATTTAAATAATTCATATACTTTTAACACCTTCAAATACAACACTAATTTTAATTGCGAAATTTTGAATGTTTGAATGTAAAAGATATTTGTTTGAAACAGAAATTTTGTATAAAAATGGGTTAAGACAGGACCTTTTTTATACTGAAGAACTAAAATTAAATGCAACGTCACAGTTTGTACTAGTCTTAAGTTAATTAATTTAGGTAGGTAAGTAAGATAGGCTGCGGAATTATGTAAAAGTAGCAGCAGCGCCAGCAACAGCAATACCTGCAAAATCAGTCGTAATAAAATCTATTGTTAAGGAAGCATCCGCTGTCTATTAGTCGCCTGTCGCCCACTCACACGCGAAAATACTCTCATAGCATAGTATAGTTAATAGTGTACAAAAAGTGTATTTGACAGCATGTTTGACAGCATTGATTGCACAATTCATGTCCATTGTTAGTTGTCATGAGATACATAATCCGGGAAGGTATTTAGGAAATTAGTAGCTAATATTAGTACCCAAATCCAAAAAATATATCAAATAAAAATTAACAAGCACGTTGCTGCATAAATGTTTAACGATACGAAAATGGATAACCGTTTTTGGATATAGTGCTAATTTGTTACCTAATTACATTAATTTCATTTAAATGTAAGTATTGAATATAAAATTAAGTAATATTTCGTAGATGAACTTTAGTTATGCTATATCTAATAAAGTAACCTATCTAATAAACAAAACACATCAATCAGTTACCTATATTAAAATAAATGCTTATTAATGTTGATTTAATCTAAAACCGAAAAACATTGCAATATCAACATCATAATTCATAATTTGAATGCAATAGCATAATTGAAAACCAATCAGAAAAATATGTTTGATTTCACTAAATGAATAGGTCAAAGCCTAGTCAAAAGTCATGGCTAAATAATTGTCATATCATCACGACATCAGATCGTAATAAGTCTCATTAATTTCCATTTAAGTAGGTACCTACCAACTCTTACGACCAGCGCATTGAGTACATATCAAAATAAATCCTTATGTATTGTAAACATTATATTTTTCGAAAATTTTCTATTAAACTTCTGTATAACTTTTAAAACTATCATGGTTTTGCACATAATTTTCACTCAAAACGGGATATTTACCATGATATATGAGTTTTTCTGCTTCTCGATATTTCGGCACAGTTGCATGCGCCATGATCACGAGATAAACTGATCATATATATCATATATCATGGTAAATATCCCGTTTTGAGTGAAAATTATAAACTTCTGTAGTTGAAGTTTGTATATTTTGATATGTACCCCGCTCAAATCTCTACTATGCCGTGTCGTCCGCCAATTAGCGTCTGATTCGTCGTAAATTTTTGCAAGTAACTGAAAGGCCATTACGCATTATGACATTTTGAACAAGCTGAGTACCTTGTTCAAAATGTCATAATGCGGCAGCTGTATACACAAATTCCACATATATAATGTATTTTTTAATGGTGTTTTCTTTTGACACCAATGTGCTTAAAAAAGCAAATTTATGTTCTTTCTATGGTCATGGTTTGTGAGTTTATCCATGGAGTGTGTGACAATTTTCCTCCTCATCTACCACCCATGCCGCTGTTGCTGCAACTGATCACGGAATTGTTGCAAAGCATGTTCCGGTTGACTGTGTTGCATTTGTGCTACAAGATTCTTGGCCTCAGAACGAAGTTCATATAGCTTGCATGAGTCCAGGTACAACAGGATGGCCGCCAAACCTGAATGAATAAAAATTTTACTACCTTGATTATGAAAAATCAAATAAATTACAAAACATGTTTCATTCCTAATTTTATAAAATAACTATTACATAGTTAGGTAGGTAACTACATATTTCAAGTAAAATGATATACTTAACTAGCTGCTGCCCGCAGCTTATACCAAAATTCATCAAAATCTGTTAAGCGGTTTGAAAACGTAACAAACCACAAACAAACAGACAGACAGAGGTACTATAGCATTTATAATACTAGTTAGATGTGAAGGGTGTCTCAATAGTGATATCCCACGAAAATCCGGAAATCTGGAGATGGAGACCCAATCCAAAATATGAGTACCATATTTATTAATCACAATAAATACAATGAAAATTCAACTGACACATTTTTAACATTCGACACTCATATAAATAAACAAATAAATATTGGTGGACAATCCACACAGCACAATCCAGCCTCAAACTGTTCACAGCTTATACTATGAAAACCAGATGACTATTAGAATACTTATATATTTTTAAATATGATACTTACCAACATCTATGTTCTTCTACTACCAACTCTGAGGCAAGATCAGTAAGGAGTAGGAAATAATAAGACAGTGAAAAATGTACACTTACCAAATAAAATAAATGCAACAACAGCAAAGGCATAGGACCATGAGAGCACATTGAATGAGGGATACAGAAGCCAGTCACGACGGTAGCAATTGCCACCGAAAATGGCTACAGCCAGGAACAGGAATACACCTAAAAAGAATAACTAATCATTTTTCACTAATCATAATTCATTAAAATCTTTTAATTTGGGACACAAACAAATGCTATCCCCATACTGTTAAAGACACTTCTAAAACCTCATCTAGGATCGGGTTTCTAAATAAATTATTAATACTTACTGGCAGTTGCTACCATTCCAAATGAGAAGGACACAAAGATCCACTCGTAACGCAGCACTAGCCGCAGAGGCCAGCGCACAACAACACAAGCCAGCAGGACTTGAGACATGAAAGAGAGGATCAATGCCAATGTCACAAACGACTGGACTGCCATCAACCATCCTGGCAGTAACCACTCCCTGATCATGTAATATTCCTGAAAACAAGAACAGAATCTTAAATGGAAAAAAAGACAATGAGTTTTCGCTGATGTGTCTGCATCACAATGTTGTAGTTGAGAGTGTATATGTTTGGGATTTGGGGCTATTGTAATGCCTTTGGGTGGCCTATTTTCTTTGGAGAAAATAGGGGTGTGTTGGCACACCACTGTATGAAAGAAGAAGTAGTAACATAATTATTACTTAATGATTATTAATTTAAAAAAATTAAGTTTATCACACAATAATCCTGTACCTTGAAGTATGTACACAATGAATCAATATTTAAGATGATCAGATGACTGAGCAAGTAACATTTATGCATTTGGACTATGCTAAAAATGAGTTTTTTTTTTTTTAAAAAGGTTAGTCATGCAATATTTTAATTCATTTATTTCCTATCTATAAGGGTGGATAGTTATATCTCTCAAATTACAACTAGCCTTCACTGCTCTATTTCTACTTGTATTTCTATGTTTTATATAATATGTATTACTTGTATATGGTAGTATAATATATTTTTTTTAATATCAATCAATTTAATATCAATATTTTGAATAATCCTTAAATAGCTGAACTGTGTGTCATTTGCCTAAAGGATTATTTTAACTCACATTACTGAAAATGTAGTGGCACCCATCGAACAACTTATCGAACTGATAAGCAGGAAAACGGAAACGGTCAAAGCAGTACTCCCACAGGCCCATCCGTTTGAATGAAGAAAACATCTCTGGATATGACTCAATCCAATAAGGTCCAGCAAAGGACAATAGCAGGAACAAGCCAGCTAAGTATGTAATGCTGGCACCTATCAGTGTGGCATCTGAAATAGATATAACTATTATACATCTCTCTTTTATGAAGAGTTCTCTGTAAGATAAAGCAATTGGAGCCTCCCGGTATTTGTATACATTTTTTGTGCCTCTTTATCAAATCAAATTAAAATAGATCAGGTACCTACTTGGGCACTTGCAATGTTTATCATCCCAAATTCAAAGGATACATTTTAATTTAAAAAACCGTCTGAAAAATATAGAGTTTACAGAAAACGATGTCGAGAAGTGAAATGGGCGCACCCTGAAATCTTTACTTACTTGAAGCCTTCGGGTATTCATTATTAGCAGCTACCATCGTACTGCCTTTTCTTCGTGATTTTAGCAAGTTAGAATTTCAGTCTCACTAACATATAATTAGAATCAGATTCAAAATAAATAATTGTGTATTTATTTTGTTGTTTGAGAATAAAATTGCTCCGTTTAATTTAATTTTCCGTCTCTTCTTCTCTTCCTTTATTGCATATCAAAGATAATATAAACAAGCTACAGCTTAGTCTAGCGTGTCTATTATAATATTCTCGTTGATGAATGATGTGTCTGTGGAGGAATAAAAAAGTTCTCTGTCTGTCTGTACCGAAGACAGATAAATGTTTTCTCTGTCTACGGTCTGTACCATAGAAATAGAATTTGGCATTTTCTCCTCCGATTTTATTAGTTATTTTGGTGGTTTTTTTTCAATAGAGTTATTGACTGACACGGGTGTGAATAATTAGAATAAAAGTTTTGTGTTCCTTTGTAATTTGAGCAAAAGTAATCCGTAGTTATATTAAATGAAATAACAAATGAGGAACTACAAGACACGACTTTGAGACATACTATTAGAGAAGTTCTGCTTAAGTTTGATCAACACATTTTTAATCAGCTACTTAGGTTTGTACGTCTTGAACTGTCATTAATCGAGATTTATGTAATGTCCTTAGCCATTGAAACGTCCGGGCGATTAGAGAAACCCCCTCTTGAACGTCCACTCGCGCGACTAGACTTAAATAAAAAATACTTATGAATAGGTAAAACTATACAAATTAAAACTACGTGGAAAACGAGTTTCAATTATTACTTAATCTAAATACTGAAAATAAAAATTTAAACACGGCAATATAGGTTGAAATTTAATAAACTTATACCAATACTTATGCATATAGATTGCATTGGGTGAGCAGTGTTCTCGAACGTCATAGTGCAAAATTGGTAGAGCTGTCCTCAAAAATCGGTATATTATTACCCAAAATCGATAGATGACAAAAAATATACAATTTTCGATAGAATTCGCTTATTTATTACAAAATAAAAAAAACAAGCACATCAAACACACATAAATACAATTAATTTTTACCATGATACCTATAGCCGCGGTCATCTTTGAATGAATTTCTAAATCATAAATATCAATTAGATCCATCAGAGTCGTTTTGCATGTAGACCAGTTATTGACTCAATAGACAGTCTATTTCGCTGTTTTGTTTTCATAAGATTAATATGTGAAAATTATAAGTTCTACGTTGGCGGATAAATGGGGCAGTGATAAAATATTAAAGATGAAAGTAGGCAACAATGGAAACTTTTCAGTGTCATCGCCACGTTTTAGTAAACTTACTTCATCCCAAAATAGTTCTACATCATCAGAAAATGCTTTTATTTGTTGAACTACTAAGTGTTCTACTAAGTAGTGTGTTGACGCTGCAGCACCATAGTACCTATACAGCGTCGTTATCCACAAAGTTTCTAGGATTTTTAAACAACATTTTAGATTGGAGTGCTAGTAAAATAATCTCTTTTTAAAAAGCAATCAAAAAAGTTCTAAACGAACGAAAAGTAACCGGAATGGTTACTTTTTCATATAAATTATCGATTTTCGGATGTTGTGCTTGCACTTTTTTGTTAAAATTGTTAAATAATGGTAATACCAAATCTAGAAATTTCAAAAAATAATAATAAGTAGGATCTTGGTGCTTCTGTAAAATCTTCTCTTAAATCGTTGAAAAATAGTTGCATTTCGGTATTTCGGTAGGACAGACCCCATATCGGAAGAAATACCAACCACTGTGTGTGAGATGAGATGCCTTTGGTGTGCATATCCTTTCGAATAGGAAAGTCTTGGACCTCTTTATTTTGAAATGTCGGGGTCAAATCTCATATCTCAATTTTGATCGTAGTATGAGATTGTCGTTAAGTTGACAAATGGAGAGTGAATTAGTAAAAGTTTTATAAATTTATTGTTTTATTTGTATCAATGTACCTACATACTTATTCTATAATAGTCAGATTGTGTTTGGGATTTTTTGGTGCCTGGTAATGTCTTGTTTTGTGAAAGAAGGTTATTCGCACGCAGGAGGCAATTTAAATGATCGGAAGCATATTTTTCCATAGGTGTGTTTTTGATAGTTTTATATGATAAAATGTTTCTGTATATATTTAAAAATACAATTGTTTTAGTTAACTCGTTATAGAAACTTTTGGGAGTTTTGGATGTACCTATTCAGGATATAATTATCAGGACAGAAAAATCAAGCTTATTTGCATAGGGATGGGCTAACTTTGGTTTTAATCATGTTTATTGATATTATTTTTATTGCAATTTGGATTTTACCCCAGTTCATATGTAGTAGGTACTTAATAAATAAATCTGGGGCCTAGAATATTTAATTTAAGAAGCAAGTTAGTTGTTATGCCTTTACTTGTTTTGGCAGACAACAGACTGAGAAAACGTTAAAGTTGCCAGTTTCTGCAGTCCTCAGGTATCAGGTAAGTAAGGTTAATCAGGTAATCAGGGTATGGTATGGTATAAGTTGTGAAGTTTTTAATGAAGTTTCACTGGGATAGTAACCCATTATGGGCTGAATTAATTTATGGTCCTTTTTATTTATGAGCTTTACATAATATGTTGTAAATTTAGACCCCCTGAATATAAAATAAATGAAAAAAAAATATTATAGTTTTTGGAAAAAAGGATGATGCCATATAGCACCGGTAGCCATGTGTGGCTACCTTTTATATTTCTTAACAAAATCAGGTTTCTCAATACAAAGTGTATTAAAACATTAATATTAGAGATGTTCTATTAATAAAACACAAAAATTACGAAATAGGATTTTTTTAAATTATTTATAATTTTATGTAGGTAGGTAGGTACCTAAGTATCACCCTGGTGGACACAAACGCGAGATAGATTTCATCATTATTATAAATACTTACGGGTATTTATCGCGTTTATTTACCTATTTTTCCCGACGTTTCGACAGGTTTACACTCTGTCGTGGTAACGGGATGACTGGAGTACTGGAGCTACCGCCTCTGCGAAGCGGGGGCAGCATTTTTTGCAACTACCCTCACTTGTTTTTCCGAAATAGAAATGTCCATCTGCACACTCGGACGACACACAACACTAACCGTGTCCATTACGCATTGAGAAACCGGTCTACGTTGAGTACACTTAGCTATAACTGGATTCCATGAGGCAGAGAGTCTGAAACCGTCTTCACGATTGAAATTAGGATATTTCTTAATTTCAATCGCTTCCCGAACCATTCTCTTGTAGTAATGCCTTTCATTACATAAAACTTGAGGTTTATGTAATTCAATCCAGTGATTGGGTCCTGAGTCCACGATGTGCTCTGCTATTGCAGACTTGTTTACTTGTCGATTTTTGACCGCCGCTATGTGTTCTTTAACACGTTCCGCGACCGTGCGTTTAGTCTGGCCTATGTAGGAACGCCCGCAGCTGCAATCTATTTTGTAAACCCCAGGAACTTGCAGAGGTACGACGTCTTTTGGTGTTCGTAGATACTTCGTCATCTTGGTGAGTGGAGTGTAGATCGACTTGATTGAAAATTTACTGAGCATGTTACCAATTTTGTCCGTAACTCCTTTCACATAAGGCAAGAACGCAGGCTGTCTTTTCACATCAATGTGTTCCTGTTTGCGCCTCCAGTTAGAACGACATCCGATTCGAGTATTGTAGCCATTCCGTTTCAGAACCCCTTTAACATGATCTAGCTCACCCTGCAGATGTTCAGGATCGCAAAGGTCATGAGCTCTGTTTACTAGTGAGGAGACTACTGACTCCAGGTGTCTTGGATGGTGGTGTGACGCTGCATTCAAGTATCTGTCCGTATGTGTAGGTTTTCTATACACTGTGTGTGCCAAGGTCCCGTCACATTTTACCATCACTTTAAGGTCGAGAAAAGCTAACATTCTGTTTTCCTCCATTTCATGTGTAAAGCGAATCTTAGGGTGTATGGAGTTCAGATAATCAGTTAGCTGATCGACTTCCTGGTTATTCCCGTTAATTATACAGAACACATCATCGACGTACCTCTTCCAAAGTTTTATACCATGGGCTGCCAGGTCTATCATGGATTCAAAATGTTCCATCCAGATATTGGCAAGAACAGGTGCCACAGGGCTTCCCATTGCTACGCCGTCTATCTGGAGGTAATGTTGCCCTTGATACAAAAAGAAGTTTCCATCAAGACAGTTCTGAAGGAGCAAAATGTACTGATCAGGAAGTTCGTGATCACTCAATCTATGTCTCACTACATCAAGGCAATCTTTAAGAGGAACGTTGGTGAAAAGCGACTCAACATCGAAGCTCACCAGTAAGTCTCCGGGTTCCAACTTTATGTCCCTGATGATGCTGACAAAATGGCGCGAATCCTTCACAAAAGACGACGTCTTTCCCGTAAGTGGCTGTAAGATACCAGCGACGTGTTTTGCTAGATTGTAAGTCGGCGAGTCTATTTGACTTACTATTGGTCGTAACGGTGCGTCAGCTTTATGTACCTTCGGCAGACCATATAACTTAGGCGGCTGCACAATAGCTGGTCTGTATAAACGGTCGAAAACATCATCAGTGAACAGGTCTTTATACTTATGTATCAGTGTTCGTACCCGTTTTGTTACTCTAGCCGTGGGATTGTAAGCAACCGGCTTATACACTTTTTTGTCACAAAGCATCATCCGTATTTTAGTGTCGTAATTCTGTGTGTTCATAACTACGGTGGCATTTCCTTTGTCAGCTTTGAGTATTAGAATCTCCTTGTTTTTGCTAAGGTCTTCCAGAGCTTGACGCTCACCCGCAGTTATGTTCGGTTTCGGGAGTCTACATTTTCGCAATGTAATTGAAACATCTTGTCTCAGCGTTTCCGCGTTTATAGTAGGTATTTTATTACGAACAATGGTCTCCTCCACGCTACTGACAATATCCTCGTACGGTATTCTTTTCGGTGTTAGAGCAAAATTTAGACCCTTTTCTAAAACGCGTACCGTGTCATCATCAAAACGAGTATCAGTTAAATTAATAACCGTTTTGGGAAATTGTGTCGGCGACTGTACCTTATTGCTCTGTACTTTTCTACTTCGAGTCACCAATCGGTTAAACTTGTTTTCATGACGCTCTGTACAGAACTCATAAGTCCGCTGTGCTTGATTGTACGTTATTCGATCACACAATTCAAAATCACTGATAGACAACACAACACTGCATTCCATATGTAGGTCATACAGATTTTTCTGCACTTTATGCAGGTAGCACTGGTCATTCCTAATCATTTGCTTTAGAAGGCGGACACTCGCGTTCCACAGAATTTTTTCGGAATGTTCAATATCACTACGTGGTTTTATTCGACAGATTTCATCATGACAACAAAAAAGCAAATATTTAATGATGTCTCAGTGATCAACAGGATCAAAACCGGCAGTGATCACCGAATGGTTAAGAGGCTCATTAAATCTTAAAGTAAAGCTTGAAAGGTCCCGTCTGATGAAATCTACTCTTCGCCCAAGTCCTGCCCAAATCCAAAACCACGAGAGCTTGCAGTTGGAACTCCAAGATTGCATCCAATGCCTCGCCGAATGCGGATCCGTGGATGAAATAAATGACGGGCTGGTGGAAATTGTCCATGCCGTTGGCTCAAAGTTCTGTAAGACCCAGCGCAAAGCTAGAACCCAAAAACTCTCTGAGCACACTCTAAAATTAGTGGCAGAATGTAGCGAAATGAAACTGCAGTCTTTAGTGGACATGTCTATGTAAAAGGCTACCACTCAGCATATGATACAGAAGTGTGAAGGCTGCTGTATCGCTGATTTTCAGTGGTGCCATGTCGAAGTACAGCACGCTCAATAAACAGATCTCTAAGTCTATGCGACGCGATTTGCGTCTCGTTAATACTTATGGTATAAAGAACGCTACGCAATCAAGGTTCCAAAGTGTTCGCGAGAGATCTGTCTATTGGGCAAAGCCTGTTGACGAAGCTGAAGACCGACAGTGGCAGTGTCGTTTCCTCGATCCAGAAACTTTACGAGAGCTCGAGAAGTTCTATGGACAACTGTACATCTCATCGCAAAGTCCAGCTACAAGCACGACTAGCGATGCAAGAGCCCACCTAGCTAGCCCGACACACTACGCCAGAGGCGTGGAACAGCAGCGTGGTGGTACTGTTTTTTAAGAAAGGGGATAACACCCTCTTAAAGAATTACAGGCCCATCTCGCTGTTGAGCCATGTCAATACAATGCTCAGCGATCTCAATATCGTCTCCTAACAGGCGAGTCTTAAAATGAACATGAGCAAGACAAAAATCATGTCACATGCTCATGTTGCACCCGTACCGTTACATGTTGTGAGCGATATAATCCAAGTTAAAGACCATTATGTCTATTTGGGTCAGACGATTCAACTAAGCAAGTCCAACTTCGACAAAGAGGTCAGCCGACGAATCCAACTCGGATAGGCAGCGTTCGGGAAATTAAGGCACATCTTCTTGTAGCAGATACCGCAGAGCCTCAAGACGAAAGTCTACAATCAGTGCGTGTTGCCAGTGATGACATATGGAACTGAGACTTGGTCGCTGACTATTATTGGCCTCATACACAAGCTTAGAGTCGCGCAACGTGCAATGGAGAGAGCTATGTTGGGTGTTTCACTACGTGATAAAATCCGCAATGAGAAAATCCGTAGAAGAACCAAAGTCACCGACATAGCGCTCAAAATTTGCGAGTTGAAGTGGCAATGGGCAGGACATAGGTATAGCTCGCAGAACTGATAACCGTTGGGGAGTAAAAGTTCTCGAATGGCGACCAAGGACAGGAAAACGAAGCGTAGGACGACCCCCACCCGATGGACTGACGACATTGTAAAGATCGCAGGAAGTCGGTGGATGGAGAGACTCAAAATCGTTCTTCCTGGAAATCTATAGGGGAGGCCTATGTTCAGCAGTGGAATTCATAAAGGATGATATGATGATGACCTTAGTATTATGTTCTATTCTTTGTTCCGTGTTGTAATTGTAGGTAAGTAGGTATATCAGATAGTGGATGCAGAGCGTTGTCGACTGAATTTTTTTGTCATAAAATAAACGTTTTTTTATTTACATTTATTTTCTCACGTCAGTTTCAGTCTATAACTGGGAAAAAATTTACCAGTTAGTATGAGATATTTTTTTGCATCATAATTATATATACTATCTCGTAAATAAAACGAAAAATAGCTTTATTATTAAATCAATTTTCTTTTTTCCATTATTTTTTCCTATTGTGTTTGGATATGTACGATGACTGTTGGTTCTGAAATAATATATATACTTAACTAATATTAATTCTAGATCGAAAATAAACTACATAGGTGGCTACTTCAAAACTTATATAAAGTAATCTTATGTACCTACCTATTATAACGTGGCAATGCCGCCAGTGTCTTGGGAACGCTGCCCTCTGGCAGTAATCTAGATAGCTCATCTATTAAACTGTATTTTTTATTATTGTATATTATTATGTACATTTCTGTAATAATTTCCGTAAATAAATCTACCTAAGTACATTATACTTAGCCTAAGTAGATTTTCACCAGATTGTGTCATTTGAGATTCTTGTTTATCTTTTTTTCTTGGTGCAGCTGGCGTTCATCGATTTATTAGACGTTGTCACGTCAATAAATAAATAAAAACCTAATCACTTTTATATATTATACAACATGTAACTTCCCGGTTAGAATTAAACCACCTTTATCAAAGGATAGGAAAGGTGGGTACTTATTCCGCACAAGCGACCTCTAGACTAGCTTAGCTGTAAATTATTCGACGAAAATTATGAATCGTTTCAGTTAGAGTCACAGCACGGCCGTTCTTTGCGCTGGATTAAAACATGAGATTTTGCAAAATATTTAATCAATAGAAAATTGTCAATACCTACCAGAAAATACATACCTTAGTTTGCCCGCAAGATGGGCGCTCAGCGTTCAAGCGTTTGGTTTAGATACACAACTTTTAGTATGATTTTTTTACCCATTTTATATTAGTAGACTTCACAAAAAAAATTAACACAGGTCCGTCTAGCACCGCGGATAGCCGCGAAATGCGAATGACCGGTGAAGTAAAATAAAATACGCAAGTAGGCTAGCAAGAAGAATGCAGAATTATGTTGTGGGCTTGCTAGGAATTATAACGTAAGCGACATTTTTAAAAACCTCGAAAATTACAAACAAGTAGCTTATTCGAAAATAATCTTAATAAAAAAAAAATAATGGTTAAAAGTTTATAAATTAACTAAATATACCTACTTTGAAAATGAATACTTACTTAGTATGAAAATACCTTAGCTGGTAGGATATAATTTGGGATTGTCTTAATTTTTGGAGGGTTTTGTTAGTTTTTTATTATCGAGATTATTAAATTAAATCATGTTTTTGACTCGATTAATTTGGCACCATGATCCCTGAGTATCTTGCATTACAATGCCAATACGATCAGGTAAGCAGGATTGAAACAGCTTGGGCTGCGATATTGGGAATTCTGCGCCTTAAACTCTCTGCATATATGCTACAATTTTGAAACATTTTCAGGTACCTACACCAAAACAGCAGTTTAAATAATGTAGTACCTAGTCAAAAATGGATTCTTCAAAGCTTAATATTTATCCAACTGTATCGAAAAACTGTTTAAATTTTTTTTGGAGATTTCACGAAGATTTTTGGAGTTTTTTATGGGGAAAACTCTTTTTGATCAATGATCCTTTAATACGTAATTATTACCTTGCAATGTTGTATCTAAGACAAATAGCCTGCGAGCTAGAGCTTTAATTAGTGGCGGACAGACAGATAGACGGACATGGCAATACTGTAGGAGTACCTACTGTAAAGCTTTATAATGAGTGCCGTGGGAGCGGTAGCGCTCTGTACATTGCGGGACTATTTCCTGCAAGTGAAAATTTTAACAAGTATTTCACGGTCGTCACAAAATATTTCACTAAGAGGCCGAAGGTTTTTGCGATTCCAAAGCAAGAAGCAATAACAAATAATAAATATAGTATACAATTCAATTCGTTGTTTATGTTAGCACGCCTACTATTTATTTTCTGTACCTTGCAGGTTGGCTGGTAGAGAATGCTACTACCATTAAGCCCACCTATTGTACATTTATAAATATTTGTTTGCGCAATAAAGGATTATATAAATAGAAATTCACACAACATCATTCAGTCCCAAACTAAGCATAGCTTGAATTATGGTGACCAGATAACTGATATAATACTTACGTATCTACATATTTTTATGATACTTTCAACCTACAACGCAGAAGGCAGAGTTACTACCAACTAAGCTGACTGGCTAGTCAAATAGCTGATAAGTTCGTCCATAAGATCTTCTGACGATTTGGAGTACCTACCCTTGGAAATCTACCGCAACCAACGGAGGAGTTTCGAATCCCAAATAGTTCAGGAAACATGTCGCATCATTCGACATGTTTCCTGTAGGGCGATTATGGAACTCTAATTACAATCAATGTCTATCAGTTTTCGACGTAATTTCAATCATTACTGATAGACATTGATTGTAATTAGAGTTCCATAATCGCTCTACTGAACTATTTGGGATAGGTACCTTCTCATAAAACAAGATCACCTCTTATTAGCCGCAATCCGATGGCATGATTAACCAAACATTGGAAAGATATCTGGTAGAAGTAGTGAAAAACAAACTAACTAATTGGAACAACACATTAAACCATTTTTACTGTTTCAACCAGCTTTACGTCACTTTTGATATAGAGTCCAAACTCCTCGTATCTGCAAAATTACTGTTTGAGGGTACCTACCTGAAATATTTTCATAATTGTAGCTTAGATGCTAAAATCGTAAGCAAAATTATCACTGCTAGTAAGGCTTTACTAGATTATGAGCAACAAACTGCTGAGTGGTTTGTAAACCGAAAAAAATCAAATAAGTTCAATACAAAATTATTTTATTGCGTCTAGAGATGGTTAACTAGAGATGACTAAGATAACTAGAGTTAACTAGAGATGATTAACAAACTGCAGAGTGATTTTTAAACCGTGACTGGTGGTAAACCAATTGGTTCAACCGTTCAATTGGATCAATATGTTTTCCTAAACTATCCTTTAGCAAAGAACACCAGCAAAAGGGAATTTAAAAAATGTTAAGTGAAAAATTCCATTCAAGAAGATTACAGCTTGATGATATCCTCAAATCAGTCTATATTCCAATGTGTTCTGCCCACCACGATTTGATTTACTTGTTGTTAGGGTAACAATCAGTCTATTAAACCATTAGTCTAGAGTCTAGACAAACTGTAAACCCATTAAACAATTAGTCAAACAATTAAAAAAGGGATATTTTTAAATGCACATCTGTATAATTTTTCAGCACACTAGGTAACTCCACTAATTAACTAGATGCTCCACTAATTAACTAAATGCATACCAGAAAAATGAATACTGTGCTAAAAAACCAATTGATTAACTAAACATGTCCTACAATTGGTTAGGTTATGTTAAATACCATTAAATAGTATATATCATTTGATTTATTTAGTGTGCATAACTTGTGTGCAAGTCAGTATTTTTGGTTTAACTTTGAAATATTTTGTTCGAAAAAAGGGAATATGTACACAGATATTGATTTAATTACATGCCATTAAAAAATATAAAGCTGTGTTTATAAACATCCCTCTAATAGGTCTAACAAAATTTTCATATTTGTCAATTCATAAATTTAAAGCATACTTAAAAGGTAGTCTTTTGAAGAAAGCTTATTATAGTATAAATGACTATATTATTGATAAGATTGCATGGCCTCATGTCGCTCTGCCGTCAGACAGTTAACCGACATACGTGAAATGTATAAACTCTCTTGTATTAGTATTTCGTAGTTAAGGTAGTTATAAGATGGATCATGTAAAAAAGCGCTAGGACCAAGACGAGTTCCTTGCCAGTTCTTCTCGGGCTTGGGTTAGGATGAATTGGCACCTAAATTCACCTAGTATGTAAGACATTTCAAAGTGATCCTTGTGATTGTATAAGAATCACAAAGATCACTTTGAATGTAATGAATATAATGAATAAGGTATCTTTTGACTTTGACTTAGTCAAAAAAGCTAAAGAGTACCCGGGTACCCAGTTTTGTATTAAAACTGGAAACTGTACCGGTATTTAAAATACGGCCGGGTCTCGATACCTAAATTAATAGGCATATTACACCTTATTCAGGCAGGTTAGTACGAGCAGTTATGAAGATTTAGGGATTATATGACTTTGAATAAACAAATAAAAGTCCATAAAAATGTTACATACAATTTATTCATAAAATATATTTCTAAGGACGGCAGTTATGAGATTCCTTGTTGGACCACAAAAGTAGGCACTAATTAAGTTATAACTTATAAGTGAATAATAATAAACTATGCACTTATGTACCTATAAAACAAAAAAATGTTGTTATATAACGGTTATTTATTGCGTATTAAATTGCCATAATTGTAGTCCCGAGCTAACCGTGGCATATACGCGATAAATATCTGTTATCAAATAAAAAAATACTAATAGGTAAGTAAATATATTTGGACGGAAAGTACCTACGTATTTTATAAACTAGGCACATTTTGTGCATATATGTGATACAGACAAGCTACAAAGTTTGTGGTAGGTAAATAACTAGTATTATTACTTTATAATTATGGTGCGGTATAGAATATAAAAGAGCTTAGACTGGAGTTTCACGATTTCAGTTTTTCTTGTAAGTGCACGCGTTGTGTGCAAATATACATTTTAGCTTCGGCTCAACGTCTTAGACAGTCATTAACAATATATGAAAAACTAAATGGCGCCACAGGAAAAAATAGAACACGCTATCGATGGGCTTTGGAATTTACTATAAATATTTTGCGATTCGTTACCTAATTCAGATATGTATTATACTATATGGATAATTAAAATTTATGTTCTAAGAGATTTAACATTGCAACATCTTTCTCTTCTTCCTATAATGGCATCTGTCTTGTTGACAGTTTTGCCAGTGTCAAGTAATCGTTTGGTTATAAAGTCTTAGTTGATCGTAATTTTTGTCGATTCAAAACGTCATCGCGAAATGGCCGTCTAGAACTTCCCCGGGATTCCTCGTCCTTCAAATCACATTGCAACATAATACACTTATAATTCAATTGTCCATTACTTGTGCTATGAAGTCACAATTTATTAATTAAAATTCTACTAAGATTACTGAATAAAACATGCAATAGTACGAAAAAAAATACTTAATTTAGAAATGCTATGTTACTTCATGAAATGACAAACGAAGAATCCTACATTGATCCTAATTCTACTTTCGTATGTCATAATTACGTATGTCCAACTCTGATGTATGATATAACAACCTGTGAAAATCTTACTTACTACTAATAATATAATATAAATGCGAATGTTTGTGTGGATATTTTGTACGAGTATACGCCGGTTAATCATACGCTGCCGTAACGGCTGGACGGATATGGGTAAAACTTAGTATAGATGTAGTCTATGACTTGAAATAGCATTCTACGCTACTTGTATGTAGGTACAATACGAGCGAAGCCGTGCGCAGAAGCTAGTATAACAGAAATACCTACTCATACCTATATCTTGGACACATCAGCTTCCTAATGCACACTGTTGGGCATTGGCCTACTCTTGAGCGAATGCTTCAAGTGGATAATGTCTTGGATATGCCACCTGACATAAGTGACATGTTCAGAACGGGTTTTGATAGTTTACGGAAACTATATATTCGTTTCCATACTTCCAGCGCCCCCTAGCGGAAAGTTCAAATAACTAAAAACTGCTTTAAGGAGATATTTTGACCCATTATTTTGCTGATGATGTGTAACAGAGATACTCGTAGAAGTATAGCATGAAGTTACTTCAATAGAGTCGATGGTCGACATCGTATAAACTTCATTCGATAACGTTGACTCTGACTACTGATAAAATGAAAACGATTAGTTTGGCGAGCACACGAAAACTATTATCCTTAGTTTCCGTAATGTAAACCCGTACTAGATGTACAGTTTACACTACATTACTACCAATTTGCATTAATCTATCTCTGGTTATGATGCAAGTAAACATATATTATGCTTACCAAATCTATATAATAAACCTATGATTTACGTAAGTAACCTAAAAATTAAGAATGTATAAAAAAATCTGACACACTTCACTCGAAAAAACAAAAGTAAACATACACGTCATCAATCTTAAAAGTATTGTCAGTGCTTATTTTTTAACAGTACATTAGGCACAAACGATTTACTTATAATTATGTAATGAATGTACCTATATTATCTTACTAACTAGAAATGGGTTTGAAAGTGTATTAATGTAAAAAAAGCTCATTTCGTTGCTTTGTGGCAGCAGAACGTGCCTGCTTAACAAAAGTAAAAATTGTAAAAAACATTATGTGATGTAAGTTAATTCCATAAAAAAGTGTGACAAAATTACATTAAACATTACGTAAAGGCTACTCTTTAGCTGCTACATTTTTTTTATAACATTTAATTACTTACATACACATTAATAATTATAATATCAATTTCTCAGCTATTTACAAATAAACAAAAGAGACTTTATATCCATGGACAGTGAAAAAGTTTAGACAACTATAAAAGTGAATACCTTACAAAAATTAAGCTTTCGACTCGTATTCCATCTCAAAACGAGTTTGAGATTCCTTCAGTTTGTTGCGTTTTTTATGTTGAATGTTGTTTTCCGTCAAGAAAAGAGCTGATGCCACGAGGCAAGCTACAGATCCAACCACTCCTAATCCAAAGGACCATCCTTAAAGCAGAAAATAAAGATTATGATACATTAACATAGTAATACCAATGCCGTGCGTGTCAAGACTCTTGCCTAAGACTATGTTTACAAAGGGATTGCGAAACTAATACACACTTAATTAAAGAATAGTATTAGTGACTCAGGATCTCGCAAGTACTTAAAATAGGTGGTATGTGTGTAAGTCATTAAACCTCTTCGATGCAGTGGACGAAGGCCGGCCGCCTGAGACGCAGAAGGTTTGCGAGTTCGATTGCCGTCGCGGGACAAGTGTATGTTTGTATGATCTGCAAATATGTCTCGGGTCTGGGTATTATTATATACCTAGTACCTGGATGCTCGGTATAATATAAAACATGGATTAAACGACATTTTCATTGACATCGACATTTTAGCTAGATCGATTTATCGCCCCCGAAACCCCCTACATACTAAATTTCATGAAATCGTTGGAACCATTTCCGAGATTCAGATTATATATATACATAATACTATACAAGAATTGCTCGTAAGGGTATTAGATGTATAATATTTATGTATGTATTTAAAAAAACTTTGTTTTGTTTGTGTATTTGTGTTTTGAATTAAGTGATTCATTTGTTTTCGCGTCATTAACATTAGATTTTTCTTTGACATCGCCACAATATGGACGACTTAAAATATCGCGTTATTTACGAGTTCCACCAGCTCTGCCCACACAGTTCGAAGGATCAATTATGTTTTTGGTTCTATCGTTTTCATTCGGTCAGAAACGTCGTTAAACTTATAATTACAACACACACATTACGTACGTTAGTAGGTGTACATTGTAAAGAAAAAATATTCTCTGTATGAAGTAGTTAAGCTGCCTGACGCATCGATGATTAATGTAGGTTAGCTGCCAATTAGACATACTCGTATTTATGTCTAAGTGGCGGTTGACCTGACAACGTGAAGCTATACCTACGAACTCTACAATCGCATAAGGTTAGTACCTTTAGTACTAACTTTATGCGATTGTAATAAATATTTGACTCAAAGGTCAGTCACTCGACGCATTACGATTTCGTATTAACTAAATGACGAAAGAGAAATGATTCGATTCTTTGTTCGCTTGTTTGTATTATTATATTTAAAAAAAAAGATCCCTACGAAAATAGCGATAATGTATCCGTGCGCTGCGAAAACGATTAATGATAAATAAAGTAATAATTGTAATGTACTTACTACATGTTTATAGTACTAAGTAATTACGAAATAGATACCCTTATGTTAGTCTAGCAGGATCGAAAAAATGCATTTAATTATCTAAATACATCAGTTTAAAGCTCACCTAAGTAATTATTTGGATGATCTGGCATCCACCCATCCGTATTTCCCAAGCAAGCAAACACTATCACTGCAATCACTCCACACACTCCTGAAATATTACAAAATATTATTATACTATTACATGCTCGTATTTTGTTATTATAATAAAAGGCCAAGGAATGGATATAGAAAAGGTCAACCGGCACGGCAGTGAGATGTGTGGACGACACTTATAGTCGCAGGTTGTAGATGTACGAGACCAGCGCAGGATCGAGGTGGATGGTATGAACCAAGGGACGCCTATACAGAGCAGTGGGTGAAATCAGGCTGTAGATGATGATGATGATGATGATGATGATGATGATGATGATGATGATGATGATGATGATGATGATGATGACGATAATTTACCTGAACCCAACATTATGAATCCAATACTTCTGATCAATGTCACATATCGATTTTGATCTGGTCCACAGCAAAGGAAGAATACAAGTACCAAAACTGTAGATATTAGAACACCAAGAAGGCACAATGTAAAGAAGAACTGAGTTGCTATCATAAATCCTGAAACAAAACAATACTCATTTCATTAAATCATCTGTTGTGCTTACTTATTGATTAGATACTTCTAATCAATAATCATTCAATCCTACAGCTTACCAGGTAATAGATATCCGCGTATTTTATCGTAGCCGGTCGTGAAGGGATCGTATACCCAACGACATCCTACAAAAAAGCGTCGTTGATATTGGTCTAATGGGTCGGGAAGAGATCGGAAGCAGTGGCTCCATAGACCTAATCTGAAAATTGAAAACATTTTAAAGCTTTTAACTTAACGTCGAAATGCATATTGTTTCCCTTTGCATTACTTATGTTATTTATTACCTGTCTAATCTTGCACCTCTTATTCTTGAGTCACTGACTAACCAGCTAGGCGTGCCGAATGCCAATGCCACCGTAACAAGGGCAATGACAAAAACGCCAATGCCGCAATTACCGGCTAAGCTTCTATTCTTCATTGTTTCTGAAAAACATATTCATTGAGCAGCCAAGTTCAAACACTTTGTGCTATACTAACAAATAACAATATCACTTAGCATGTTACTTACAAAATGAAATCAAAGAATGATAAAATTAGAGGAAGAAAACACTTTTAGAAGTACCTAACTTAACAGGCTATAAGCAAACTAGTGTGTAATAAAACGGAACTATATAAGGGTAGGTAGGTACTTATGATAATTAACAGCATGCTACCACAAGGCTGTATACTTGAGATGAATAGCCAAAGAGTAACCATGTAATATGTTTCGCAACACACAGAGTTGTATCCGTTGTGTGCGTGAACAACATAACATTCACCTAGAAACACAATGCCAAAAAGTTCACATGCAAGTAAGTACCTACCTAAGTTCGTGGGAAGTTTGTTTTGGACATGGACATTGAATAAGTATTATGTGATTATTAAGTAAATACTTTGGAAGTAAGTAGGTAGAAATACATTTGTTTGGTGTTGATGTGGTGATCCTACAACCGTAATATCTTACATTTACTTCCTTAAAACATCATTAATAATGTTTTTCGGTAATAAATAAATCTGACAACGCACAGTAAAGGCTTCCAAACTCAGTAAGGTTAAGAATGACTAGTGGTCATCACAAAATTCAATACAATCTAGTTAGAAAAAAATGTTTTTTGTATGGAGCTGGAGTTGTATGTTTTTTAGGATATACTTACATTAAAGATTTATTTTCAATAAAACATATTTTATTAAATGAAGAAACATAATGTCATATTTTTAAAAAGACCTATCTTATGATATGCCACACTAACATGCAAGATATGGAATATTAGTAGGTAAATTTAAAATGTCAACCCCATTTTACATGAAGGGAAAGTATAATAAAACTCATTTTTTTAAACTGATTGTTTCAGAATGTTTTAGAGGCTACTTTATTAAGTATTATTGTGTAAAATTTCATCACAATGGGATTTATAGTCTGCAAGTAAGAGCTCTCCGAGTATGGGCTGGCAGGCTGGCAGACAGACAGATGGACATGGCGAAACATTTAATAATTCGAAGCAAAATAATTATTATGATTCAGCAATGGAGTTAGGGTCATAGGCACCTACTGTAATTAATTAGGTACTAACAAAAAATCGTTATTTTAGGCACGCGTTTTCATTCAGTTTCAAAATCATATAGCTAAAAATAAGATTGATTTACTTAGTAGGTTTAGCCATAGGGCACATAGGATCAATTATCTAAAAGCTTGGCAAGTACATTTAGCAAGTAGCTACCAAATCACAACAAGGTGTGTTTCTACGATGTCTGTCTACGTAGGAAGCGATTCACCTTACCAGGTAGGCAATAAGTAGAACATTCTAAATTGTAGGAATGGTGCGTGGTTAGGTAGGTAAGACTTAAAATTATGAATAAAATAATAAAAATACATACCCACTACTGTCAAAAGATTAAGTTTTACGTGCTAGTGCTATAGTCTTTAATTAGTACAAAACAAATGCAAACTAAAATTGTATCGATGGGTAACATCGCAAACTTACTCTTACCAAATTATGAAAAAAGATAGGTACTTCGTTATTGTATTCACAATTAAGATAAAACAAATATTAACGTGAAACTTTGTCTAAAAACATAGAAATGTAAGAACAACACAACACAAACAACAAAACACACAAATGATTATTCAATTATTGAATTGAATGTGAATGAACGAAATAAATATACGTTGATAGGCGTTAGCCTCTTGGTGAACGAACAAAATAAACGAGCGAGCGAACTTGAAACGAACGAATGTTAATTTGATTTGCCCAAAGCCACAGCCCTACACATAAGTCTATATACCTAGGTAAGGTAAGGTATAGCTTTATACCGTGTGCATTGCCCTAACTATAGAATGTGAAACAACTGATTTAAAACGTTTTAAAGAAAATGTTGCTGTTTTAAACCCCAAATACCCCAAACCGTTGAAAACTCGCCAACAAAAATAAAAGAACTGTGTCTTACACTTCATTATGGGCAATTTTTGGTCACCTGACGACATCGACATGTTTTGTTTTAATTAGTTTATAGAAAATCAATAGAAAGTACCTACCTACATTACTTACTACACGAAAACTTAAGTATGTAGGATACCTACCTATACATGAACAATAACTACATGCGAACGTACCTACAGTCAGGGGGCCACTAGAAGAGATGTCAACTGTCAAAATGGGCTTTTAAAAGGGGCCCGATTGTAGTTATTGTCAGCAGGCCCCATTCCTGAAAAACCTTTACACAGTTTATAGGTACTTCGTTATATCCCCTACCTCGGTAAAATCAGGTATATGTAGTTAGGTATAATTAAAAAAAACATAGTCATCAACACCAACTGTTTTAAATCTAATAAATTGGTTTATTTCGGGTTTAAACGGTTTTTTTCGTTTTAAACGGATTGGTTAAAATGGATTTAAACCGGCCTTACATCAATAATTGAAACACAAACAAAACAAACATTAAAAGCGTCATTTTCCCCGGTACTTCTTTTCTATCCTACTTAGTATGAAATATAATTGTTCCAAGATTTAGTATTTATTCAAAGTACATAATGTATGTTCCCACGTTGTCTATCCATTTCTGACATAGAACTGATAGAACTCTGCGATGCGAACTCTGGGATGGGAACCTGGACTCAACAAGAACGAAGTCTATGAATGCATTCTGGGTTAGTTCCATGTCGGAACTATAATATTCGATGTATTTTTAGCTCTATAGCTGCATGCAAAAATAATTTAAAGCTTGAAAGCTAAACAATCAAAGATGTCATATGTTTTCTAAATAAAGAATAAACTTAAAATTTGAAATAAGTTTCCACTCTTTGACTTATATTCTATTTCAGTTAGTAAGTAGATACATTATAATGGCAATTTCATATTTAAAACATATTTTATGCGAAAGTTTGTGTGGATCTTAGTTTTTTTTTGGGTGAAACATGGAATAACATTGTAGGCTCAGTTCGAATAAATATATTTAATTGGTCTGAGCATGTAGGCTACTTTCTTGTACCTACTTATTAATTTAAAACGGGTTTTTGACCCCTTTGTGTGCATACTAATTCCACTGAATTGTGTTTTTATCCTTTTCATAGCTTCCATTTGTAATTTTTACCAACACAAACACTGTCCTTCAATATACATTGTTTTAAATCTGTTTCGGAGAGATTGATATTCATGCTAATATTATAAATTCAAAAGTATTTGTACCTGTCCGCTCGGTACATTTTCACGGCTGAACGGATCTTAATGAAATTTGGTAAGTTGATAGATAGTACTTTTGGGATGGACATAGAGTAGGTACTTTTTTTGATTTTTAGGTACAACGCGTGCGAAGTCGCTGGCAGCAGCTGGGTTTTTAACCCATTCAATGCCACTTACATTTTAATCACCTGGGTGCCACTTAATATTTCTGTGGATTACAATAGGAAAGGCGTAATTAAATGTGTTTTTTAAAGACAAAAACCCATAAAAAAATGGTAAACGCACCATATGCGTTGGTGGCACTGGTAACAAAATTTTTATCGCAAGTGCCATTCAACACACCGTTTGCGTTGATGCTTAGATAGTAATAAGCAATATGAGCTGCTGGCCCATTCATCATTAAAAAAATATAATATTATGTTCCTATAGACAGGCAGGCATACGCCAAAAGCGACTTTGTTTTATACTATGTAGACAAAGAGAAGAGATAGATGTTTAGTATTAGTGTTATTTAGTGTTATTTATACCTACGTTACTCATCTGATAGGTAAATGTGCAATTAGTAAATACCTAACCTACCGTCTAAACTTATTTGCCTGAACCAAAAGTTATTGTAGGTACGTTAGGAAACAATACTTTGGTGAATAATTAGGGGACATTATGACAAAATAAAAAAAGAAAACCATGAATATATATTTATTATTAAAATAAACAATTAGTAGTTGTGGTACTCTTTAAAACCATCTTTCAAACAAAACCCGTATTGTTCTGGACAATCGGCGCTAGATATGACGTATCTTTTCTGTTTTTTTTAAACCCAGCACTGCTTACACCGACATCGTTATTTTTTTCTCTTTCTGCTATCATTGTACGAGAACATTGTTGAAGAACATGCAGTTTATTTTTTGGAACTGAACTCCGCGTGGTTTCTTCTACATCAATATTTAATACTTTGATAATGACTTCAAGTCTGTAATCATAGAAACTTAGAACCTGTAAGCATAGAAACTTTTTTTTATTTTTCACGTATAATTATGTAAAATATATTAAAAAATATTAATAAATTTTGGTCCATTGGCTCATGCATAAACCTATCCAACAAAGATTTTTACTGCTATGCTAATGAACGCACCGTTTGCGTGCATGTGGTTTTATTTTATAAATACATGATGAAACAATGGAAAATAATTATATATATATAAGATTATTGCTTACCTTTATATCCCAATTCATAAATTTATCATGAACACTCATTAAAACTTCAGTTATTTGTAAATCAAAACAGATCTTCTGAGCACCAGCCGTTTTTTAATTTCCAAAACAAAACTGATAGTACGAAGCAAAACCATCAGCATCAACCATTACATTTGAAAATTATTTTTTACTGTGAATGTTGCCAAATATTTGAATTAATTTCTACCGTTTTTCTGTAATGCCAAAAAAAACTTCAAAAGGTCACTCAACGCAAATGGTGCGTTGGTGGCATGACGTAGTAATTTCGATCAACGCAAATGGTGCGTTGGTAGTTGGTAGCAATGAATGGGTTAATAAGTTAGCACCTAGGTTCTTCCCTAAGCCCTCGTAGTTATAGGTACTTATTTTACCAAGGTAAATACTTTTAATGTTTTTATCTTTTTCAGTTTTCTTCGAGCCAACAGATCGTAGAAAAGCAGCAAAACCATTCAAATCTAGCAAATGTGTATCATTTAGCACCCCAAATCTCAATGAACTAAGAGCCATGGCGGATTTCCTTATTCATAATGTTGCCATACAAAAAACAAATGATTTGAATGAAGTATTGAATCTGGGAAAAATAGTATCAAAAGTAGTTGATTTTATTGTTGTTACACTTGGAGACAATGGCGTTGTAACTATCAAAAAATCTAAGAAAAATAGATCTCTTGTAGCGAGATTGTATCCTGTTCAAGCTATGGAATGTGTGGAGAATGTGTCTGGAGCTGGAGACTGCTTTACTAGCGGGTTTATAAATGGCATGCTTTCCAACTTCAAGGAGTCAATAAATGTGCACATTGGTATTCAGTCAGCCAAATATGCCTTGCTTTGTAAAAACACTGTGCCTTTTGATCTGAGTATTGAAAAGATTTTAATAAAAGAAGCTGAATATGTAACATTTAAAATAGATTAAAGTTGTAATTATTGTAAAACTTCTTTATTAAGTATTAAAATGCAAATCTGTTAGCAACTCACAACTATCTCTATGTAACCTTTTTATATTTTTGTATACTTATTTATGCACTACTACAATACTACAATATTGCGCTTTATCTTTACAATATAATGTCATAAGTACTAGAAAGGCCTTGAACTGATAATATAAATGTGAATTAATCAAAAAAGCTGTGATTATACAACTTATTACTACCCTAAGTACTTCATACTACAATAAGTATTTGTCATAAAATAAAAATCATACAATACAGGTCTTTAGTTAGAGGATGGATTATTATTAATATTATTATTGGGTGTTTTTGTATAATATGTATGAATTCACAAAAAAATGAGTATATCAGTCATGTAACATAACACAAGCTTTGCTTATTTTGGGGCTAGATGATGCTGTGTGTAATGTCCGTCATTATTGTTTTATTATTAATTATAATAGTAAACTAACATTGTATTTATAAAAATATTGTCAATGCACTATTTATAAATTGGTACATAAAATATGTAGGTTTATGAATGAACAGCTAACTACTATTTTGCGCTTAACCTATACAACAGGCCTACAAATATTGATTTTAAAATAATGTAAAAATAATATTTAAAACACACAAATGGTTACATCATACATGCTAATGTTATACATTTTGATAAACACTGGTTTTACTTTCATATTATCAAACTCATTTTTATGAGTTCTCTAGAAAAATCAAAACAGTGTTGATGTCTCCATCAACAAAATTATACGTGAGTAAAACACTCTTTTTATCAAAATGTATACATAGTACAACTCACAAGAGTATTGAAAATGAAATATTAATAATAGTATTTGTCAAAAAATTATAATCATACTTACATTAAAAGTCTTTATGAGGACGGATTAGTATTATTCAAAATATTTAACTTACATATTATTAAAATATTGTCAATGCAAGATTTAAATATCAGTATGACCACCTGAGTACCCTACTTTCCTCTCATGCATTGTATAAGACGAGGGGTCACGGCTTTGCATCTCATGCAGTCTCTTATATTTGTGCACCCTGGCTTCAATTAGGAAGAGAATTCCAGCAGGGAATAGAAAAACCACTCCTATAACACCAAAAGCATAGGCCCATCCTAGATCATTATGTTCCCAGTTAGGCATCCAGTCCCGTCCATCACCCCTTGCTCCAAATGTTATAACGGATATAAGTCCAGCAAAACCTAAAAAAATCAGAAGGTCTTTTTAGCTAGATGTTTTTCAATATGATTAGAAATTGATACTTTAGTTGTATATCACATAATCCATACCTCCAATAACTAAAACAGTGCCTAATGTGACTAACAATGTAAGGTACTTGTCATCATCTCTGTCTTTTTTCAAGTAAACAAATGACAAGAACATAGATGCTAGAACACAACACATTGATATTGTGAAGAAAAACTGTGTGGCCACAAAGAATCCAGGTAGTAGGATATCGTGTATAATGTAATACTCCTCTTCAAAAATCCACCAACAACCAGTGAAAACTGTATCATACCAATGATGAACTTCTTCGAACTTATTGAAACAAACTTCCCACAATCCTGGAAACAGAACATATTTCTATTACTCTTGCATTACCTCAAGCATTAATTTACAACCAGTGACCGGAGGAAATCACTTGCCTATTTTAACAAATTTCGGGTCTTTCAATCTACCATCCGTTACAAGCCAGTAGGGACTCACAAATGCAACAATAATAAATAAAGAAGCAAACGTAAAGAACCCAAGCGCAAATATGCCAGTTTTCGATTTTGCCATTGTTTATTTTTATAACTTTCCAACTTTTAATTTACAAGAACTAACTTCTAATCGTTACACTGGTATTTTTTACACACACCCACCCATCCCAACCTAGGGATGTGAAAAAATAATCGATTATAAAAAATCGATTAAAATCGATTTTTTACAGGTAAAAATCGATTTTTGTTCGCGATTTTATTATTACAATTAATCGATTAATAATCGTTTTTTTTTATATTCAAAAATCAATCATAATCGATTTTTCATCTGCTACCCCTCGACATTAAGTCTGGTCTGCGGAGTGCTGCCCGGAGTGCGAACTACCAATGAATACCATCTCCATAATATTACACTAACGCCATCTGTGCATCTACGATGGCATCCCTTCTGTGCTTATGAAAGACGGAGCATCTTTGGCAAGAACTATAAACTACACTAAGCGATCCATTGAAGAAAACCGAGAACCAGAGCATTGTCCTCAGTCAATAACTTCGACCGCTGATGATGTCGATAATTATGACATTTGGGAAACCCACAACAAGCTGTTGGTGGAGAATATGAGAACCAGTCAAAGTCACAGTCAGACATCTGAATTAAGCTTAACTTTGTACATAGCGCCTGTAATAGGATTAAAAGAAGACGCTTTAAAATCCAGGAGAAGCTATGAGGCAGCTTATCCCCAACTGACACAGTTGGTATGACCTTTAGGTACCGGCTTCTTCGGCTCCAGCAGAGAGATGTTCTAAACAGCTTACGCCATATTATCAAAGACCAGGAGCCGAATATTATCAAAACGCTTACCTAAGTTATTGTTAGTCCTGATCTCATTGCCTACGGATTTCTAGATTGTTTTTATTTGAATAGTTTAATTTTGTTAATTATTGTTGAAAAATCAATAATTTTTACTTGAACCTATTATAATGTTTATTATTTAAAAACTTATCATTTCTGTTATATTATATTTCATTAATGAAACTATGATATATATAATATTTATGGCGTTTATTTTGAAACGAATTAACAAATTAGGGAAAAATCGATTATTTTTTGACGAAAAATCGATTATTTATTAATCGATTTTTCCTGCTAAAAAAACAATCGATTAATTAAAAATCGATTTTTATGTACAATGTCACATCCCTACTGAACCGTAGCAGTCAAAGAGTATAATAATAATACGGGACGGGAGAAGAGAGCCCTCTTGCGCTATTTCGAAGCATACCGATTAGAAGCGCCATCTAAATATCTTAACGGGAACACTAAGACCATAGATGGGTAGCTATAGACAGTCAGGAATGTATATATACCTACTGACGTTTAAGTGTATAGGTGATCATTAAAATTTTCATTTATTTTGCAATTCACTTGTGTTTACGTCGTAAGTCGATTAAAATGCGATTTGCGAATGTGATGATAAATGATACATTTACTAAATTACAATCATTAAAATTTAATAACTGAAGGAGTTACTATTGTTTTTTTAATGATCGCGATTCATCATTATATTAGCGATTCGCATTTTGATCAACATACGATGTGAACACAGCTTTTATTTGCAAAAAAAATATAAGAAATTTTGAATTTCGCCAGCTACTTCTATATTTGAATAAAATAATTGGCAGTCACCGTATGTAATTTACTATTTTGTTATGTAATTCGTTGTAATTTGTTAACTATTACGTTATATTTTATATCATGTTTACGAGAGCGAAATAACACATTACGGGGAAACATTTTAATGTTTATCAGAAAAGAGTTATGTTGTTCAGAAAACAAATAACATATAAATTAACACAATTGTTACAAATTACAATAAATAATTAAACAAAAATAGCTCATTACTTTATGAAATTAAACAAAAAAAAAAATTTTATATTTTCTTGTCAGTGTTAGAATTTTATCACTTACCTACTTATATTATTTTCTATTTTTATAATTTTTATTTTTATTATAATATTTTTGGGCTGCAGTTTTCGTTTCATCTTCACCATTATAAATTAATTTTCCAACCAAAATTCAATTGACTGATCGACACCAACTGTAGATAATAACATTTATGGAAACATTTAAAAAGTATTTCTTAAATGTTTCATTATGATCTGGACATTTATTTGGACAATCCCCAAACATATCGGTAAAAGAAATTATTGTGTGTTTTACACGTTTTTTAGGTATGTTTCTCTTTAGGCATGATGTAGTAATGTTTTTAATTTCATTGAAATAATTTACAATTTCTTTGCTAGGATAGCAATTTTTTGTTTTCATATTCTTTAGCTTTAATGAATACATTATTTGCATCGTTTGTGTTCTCTAGTAATGTGTTTTTACAAGTTTGACAACATTTAACAACATTTTTTAAACTTTTTCTTAAAACTCAACCACAGACATAATTGCTTTGACCAGCATCAGTAGTATTTGACTGGTCAAAGCAAATTTCACTATTGAAATGAATTATTTCAGTTTCAGGAACGTCAGGAGTATCAATCTTCTCTCTTAAAAAAAATCCAGTGTCTGGAGGCACTCATTTGAATCCTCCTCACAGTTTGCCCTCCTTGAATGAGGAGAATTAAAATTATTTAATAACAGAGCTTTGAATGCTCCTTCAAAAGCTACTGTATTGGGAGCAATATTCCATGCCCCGTAACTCCTGATGTTCCCAAAAAAATGATAGTGAAAGCTTGCTTAGTTTTTCGTCAGGCATTTTTCAGTTAAATAAATTGTGGCGAAAATAACGAGAAACCAAGAGAAACATTGGTTTTATTTAACTGAAAGAATTCCACGATAAACCTAATTATCATTCATAACAAAGTATATCTACGACCCGATAAGATTGACATCGAGCCTGATGTCGCGGACGCCGATGCAAAATGGCTACATTGGAAATCGACATTCGAAAGCTTCTTAGCAGAAGAGATTACCGAAGATGAACCAGACTCACTTAAGTGTAAGCTGTTAGTTAACCATTTATCGGCATCAATTTACAAGCATATCAATATATGCTCCACTTATAAAGATTCGATGAAAGTTCTAGATGACATCTATGTTAAACCGAAAAATACTATCCTAGCTCGACACATTCTCTTCAATCGCAAGCAACGAGCCGACGAAACGATCTCTGACTATGCTAGAGCTCTCCGACTTTCCGCGAAAGATTGTAAATTCGAAGACGTCAAAGCCCAAGAGCATGAAGACCAAGCGGTTCGTAGTGTTCTCATATCGGGCTTACTATCACGAAGGATTCGCTAGCGGTTACTAGAAAACTCTAAACTCACTCTCTCAGAAGCACTTATTGAAGCCGTAGCTATGGAAACAGCAGAGAAGGATGCAGTTGCTATTGGTATCAACTCTCCGCAACTTACCGCCATATCGCAAGGTAGTTCACGGGACAAGGAATCCGAAAATCAAGCGGCAGCTTCATCGTCACGAACTTTTCAAGCCACTCCGACCACGCCACCTCCGGCTAAATCCTGCTTTTTTTGCGGCGGGAGTCTTCATCCAAGGTTCAGATGTCCAGCCAAAAAGCCACCTGCAAAAAGTGCTCAAAAAAAGGACACTTCGCAAGCATCTGTAGATCGGGCAATATTAACTTGAACTCCACGACGGTTGAAGATCCTACGACTCCTAACAACGACCAATTCTACAGTGGAGCTATTTCTGCTGCCTCTCCTTCGAGCCTTAGGAGTGCGACAATTCCAATCATGTTCAATGAATACAAGGCTGAAGCTCTCGGTGATACAGGAAGTTTGGTCAGCTTTATTAACGGTAAAGTAGCTCGCATAATGAAACTACGCAAAAAACCCTGCAAGCAGACAGTCAATCTCGCTTCTCTCAATCAACTTTCTTTTATCTAAGGTGTCTGTTTTGCTACCATTACAATGAATAAGCATACTTACAAACAAACACCTGTTCTAGCTGTCGACAACCTCTGTACCGAAGTAATCGTCGGCCATGACTTGCTCAAACATCACTCGAGCATTCATTTCAATCTTGGTGGGCCTGGCGAACCATTAGTGATATGCAATGTGTTACGAGCTTCAGTGCCGCCAGCCTCCGTATTTACAAATCTGTCGCCGAACATTCAACCGATCGCCGTGAGAAGCCGGCGCTACAGTAAGGAAGATGAGGACTTCATAAAAGAAGAAGTGTCCAAATTATTTGAAGACGGGGTCGTTGAAACAAGTATTTCCCCCTGGAGAGCCCAAGTCCTCGTAGCGGGAGGAGGAGCACATCGAAAACGACTTGTCATTGATTACTCCATGACCATAAACAAATTCACCCATCTGGATGCATTCCCCTTGCCAAACATAGAATCAGTCGTGAACAACGTATCGAGATTTAAAGTGTTCAGCCAAATCGATCTAAAGAGCGCATATCATCAAATACCTATCTTAGAAAATGAAAAGATATATATACAGCTTTCGAAGCATGCGGCAAATTGTACCAGTTTACACGCATTCCATTTGGCGTAACTAATGGAGTTGCAGCTTTTCAACGAACCCTGGACTACATCATAACGGAAGAGAGACTAGAAGGAACGTTCGCCTACTTAGACGATGTAACCGTCTGCGGCAAAGATCAAAGGGATCATGACCACAATCTAAAACGCTTTATGGACGCCACTAATAAATTTCATTTAACTCTAAACGAACAGAAGAGTGTTTTCAATAATACTAAAATCAACTTGCTTGGGTATACTGTTGAAGATAATACAATCAGTCCTGACCCGGAAAGACTAAAACCTCTTCTAGAGCTTCCCGCTCCAACTAAAACGAGTCCTAGGGATGCTTGCTCATTATGCTAAATGGATTACGTGTTTCTCCAAAAAAATAAAGCCACTTACATGTGACAACTTTCCCGCTGCCACCTGATGCGCTCAAGTGTTTCGAAGAACTCAAGCAAGATATCAAGGAGGCTGCTCTAGTAGCCATTAACGACAGTGAAATGTTTAAAGACGAAACAGACGCTTCGGAATTCGCGCTAGGAGCTACGCTGACCCAACATGGAAGACCAGTTGCTTTTTTCTCTCGGACACTGAATAACTCTGAATGCAAACAATCCGCAATCGAAAAAGAGGCTTGTGCGATAGTAGAGAGCCTAAAGAGATGGAGACACTACCTGATTGGTAGACATTTTCTTCTTATAACAGACCAACAATCGATAGCCTTCATGTTCAATCAAAATCATAACAGCAAAATAAAAAATGAGAAGATCCAACGTTGGTAATTAGAACTGTCTTGCTTCAAATACGATATAGTTTATAGACCAGACACTGAAAACGCTGCTGCAGACGCTCTATCTCGCATATGCGCCTACATGAATATAAACAAGTTGAAAGAACTACACAACGCCCTCTGCCACCCAGGAGTAACTAGAATGTATCACTGGGTAAGATCTAAAAACTTGCCCTACTCAGCTAATGATGTCAAGGAGATGACCGCCTCGTGCCCTATCTGCGCATTTTAATAAAACCGAGGTTTCTTAAGGCCAAGGGTAAATTGATAAAAGCTACGTCGCCGTTTGAACGGATCAACATAGATTTTAAAGGATCACTGGCTTCTAAAACAGCCAACAAGTACATACTGATTTTAAAGGATCACTGGCTTCTAAAACAGCCAACAAGTACATACTTACGATTATTGATGAGTACAGTCGGTTTCCTTTTGCATACCCATGTAAGGATATGACCTCAGCCACCGTCATTACTTGCCTGAAAGATTTTTTTTTTGACATTTGGCCAACCTCTCTACATTTATAGCGATAGAGGGTCGTCATTCATGTCAAAAGAGTTCAAATCATTCCTACAACAGTCAGACATAGCCTCGTCCAGAACGACGCCCTATAACCCCCAGGGTAATGGCCAAGTGGAGCGACTAAACGGAACGCTCTGGCGAACTATTCAACTCAGCCTTCGGTCAAAGGTATTATCGGTGGAAAATTGGGAAGTAGTACTGAAGGACGCATTGCATTGTGTCCGATTCCTCCTGTGTACAGCAACAAACGCTACTCCGCACGATTAACTTTTCATATACCCTAGAAGATCCCCGAACGGAGATTCACTACCATCTTGGCTCACGCCGGGACCGATCCTTGTTAAGAAGAACGTCCGCTCTTCAAAAACGGACCCTCTTGTCGAGGAAGCCGAGCTCCTAGAGACCAATCCCTACTACTCTCTCATAAGACGGGATAATGGAGAAACCTCAACGATATCAAACCGTCAATTGGCCCCCTTCCCCAGTACTACTGATGATAGCAGAGACGATAACTTTGAAACCGCCTCCGAAGATGATAACCTTCCATCTGAAAATAACTCCACATCTCCACCTGAAAATATCGCTCCTTCGTCACCGCCTCGTTTAGAAGAACCATCGACGTCCTCACCAGTTCTTCGGACTGGACTCCCCAGGAGATCTAATAATAAGAATACGAAAATTACCCTCCTACCTGGCGGACTTTGTGGTTGATGGGAGTGAGAGTGAATACTGAACCGGGGGAGAATGAGGTGATATGCGACCTCCGCACCGTATACGATCTCCATAGTGCTGTCAATACCAAAGGTGTCAACTGTCATACTTTGTTATGAATGATCATTAGGTTTGTCTTGCCTAGTGGAATTCTTCCAGTTAAATAAAACCAATGTTTCTCTTGGTTTCTCGTTTATTTCGCCACAATGTGCACACACTGTAAAGAAACGAGATAGAATGGTTTGATTTTTTGTTTCATGTCGCGTGCCGGTTTTTTTAAAGATCAGCAGGTCAACCATGAAGATGGCAATCCGAAATTACGGATCCGTCCGACACACGCACGAAATAGGAAGGCTATTCCTACCATGAGGTAACTACGGACTTATTTCTTTCGTTCGGGGTCTTTTCGTGATTGAATGAAAGATGAGAAGTTCTATAACGTACACAATACACCGTGCGAAAAAATGAACTAGTATGAACCGACCATATTAAAAAGTCCATTCGTTTGTATTAGACATATGGTTATTCATGAACACTTGAAATAAGTAGTTTAAAACATCGAATAAATCCTTACCTATGCCATTTGTCATTTCACCCAAAAACGTCACGCGAAATCATTTCACCTTTATTTACTTTATAAAAATGTAAGCATTTAAATCGCAACATTAGCAAAATTGTGGTCTCTTTCACAACCAGGAACACAGAAAGTTTCATAGTATTTTTGTGATGTGTTGGGCGTGTGCAATAAGAATTTTAAACAATGGCAGAAGGTAAACAACTTGTAAGTATTCCGCTAGTTTTGTAACCACCTAAAACGTACCTAGTATTTATCTGTGATAATTAAACTAAAACTATTTCAGGATTGCCCTGACAAACAATATTTGCCAATAAAAGCTGTGGACTGTCTACTACACTCTCGAAACGCTCTTGGCGCAGGAGGGTTTTTGGTGAACCCGATACAAATGTAGTTAGTGGTCTAGGTAAGTTCAATAATGCAATAAATTTACTTCCGTGCCCAAGAAAATTATACTGAGAAAAAAGCTCCCGCCCCCTGGGTCACCATCACTTGCATTTCTTGCATACAATAGTCTTGTACAATGACATGAGTATGTTATGTTTATTGTTTAAACAGAGTATAATGAACCTATTAATTTGATTACATCACAAAATACCTTTTTATTGTGTAGTAGCTGCTGACCGCAACTTCACATGCGTAGTAATTATATAAAAAAATAGATCATGCATGTGTCTAAGATACTATCTCTATCTCCTTACCAAATTTCATCAAGATACGTTCAGCCTTTTGGCTGTGAAAAGGTAACAAGACAAAGACCCTTTTGAATTTATAATATTAATATGGATTGTGTAGTTCCTTGTACTATGTGTAATTTTATTTTTCAGCCCAGCTCCGCATTCAGTGCCAAGGAGAAGCCTACGCCCAGTAAATGACAGATCAATCTTGTGCACGCATCTCTTTGCTATTGAGGAGCAATGAGTGGTCACAGAGGGTCAAAGTCGCTCATCCGGGATACTATTCAGAAGCTGTGCAGAGCAGTGCAGGCCAGCACCCGAAACATTTTGAGAAAAATAAAAACATTGCACAGAGAACTTTTTATTATCTTAATAGTTTTTGATAATAAGTACATACTAATAAAAATATTTGATTTATTAAAATTTTGTTTTATTATTACGATGATCTAGACCCAAGTAATTGAATCAAAGCATGCCTTGCTCTTCGACCTTGGTTCAGGGCTGCAGTACTTGATTGTCTCGAGCAAAGGCATTAGCAAAGGCTGCCGTAAGAGTTCAATGTTGATGTCTTCTGGTGAGAGGTTAGGAGCATTTATACCATGTCTACATACTTCTTATATTTATGCCGTTCATCGTCTAATGCTTTAAAAATCAATGCCAATGTCACCATAGTCACTAGACTAGAATAGAAATCAAACAAGGACTGACTCGTACATAAGCAGGTAGGCTTGTTTTAGAAAATGTATGAATGATAATAACACCAAATAGTTCATTTAAAACAAGTTTCACTCTTTAACATTTCAACACAATCACGATTAAACAACTTTTCTGTCTATTAGAGTACTTAAAACACTAAAATTTATACTTACGAAAGTAAAAAGTTAGCTCTTGAGCTTTCGTGAAATTGAAGGTTAAAATCACGAAAGAAGTGTTATCAAACTGCCGTCACTTCGTTGGTACGGACGCTTCATGGTAGGATTTATGAATGACGGAATTTCAATCGAGAAGACGGTTTTCTTGTCTGGAGCCTGGAACCCGGTGGTGAGGATGTGTGGAAATCGTAAAAGTGAGGTACCAGTTATGCGTCCAGATACCGTGAGTGTTGTGTGTCGTAATCGTGATCGAGTTGTCTTAGTGACAGTGAAACCGGTAGTACGGGTAATGTTCGCAGTAAAAGACTGAGAAAGAGGGTAGACCGTTTTGTCTGCCAATAACATCCACCCGCAAAGACTTCAGTTTATCTCGTGATCATGGCGCATGCAACTGTGCCGAAATATCGAGAAGCAGAAAAACTCATATATCATGGTAAATATCCCGTTTTGAGTGAAAATTATGTGCAAAACCATGATAGTTTTAAAAGTTATATGTGAAATAATGTCCTGTCAGCGAGAATAACCATACGCCCTGCATTAATTAATAGATTAAAAAGATTCATAAATTGTAAAATAAAACATCTCGCTATTAATTTGTTACAGTTTTTCATCACACGATAATGTACTTTGCAGTGGGTTGAAGCCAGTACCCATTTTGAGAAAAATGTCTTGTTTAAGAGGAATAAATAACTATTCTGTATCCTAATGCTGTTCCACTGGTGGTTAGTAAATATTTGATTTATGAGTTTTTATTCTGTGTTGGTAGGTAGATACTGATCAATACTTTTCGATAAGAAAAAGTAAATAAGTCCTTTATGGGGAACACGGTGCGCTTCTATAATAAGCTTCCTGAAAATGCAACTAAACTACCTATTATGAAATTTTGAAGAAAGCTTATTATAATATAAACGACTATATTATTGATAAGAATGCATGGCCTCATGTCGCTCTGCCCTCAGACAGTTAACCGACTCACTTGAAATATATAAACTCTCTTGTATTAGTATTTCGTAGTTAAGGTAGTTAAAGTAGTAATAAGATGTAAGATGATGTTAAGTTAAGGTAGTAATAAGATGGATCATACAAAAATGCGCTAGGACCAGGGCGAGTTTCTCTTCTCGGGCTTAGGTTATGAATTGGCAACTAAATTCACCTAGTATGGTTCAATGTGATCCTTGTGATTTTAGTGAATAAAGTATCTAATGAATTTGACTTTGACTTTGTGTTATCTTTATGGTTTTATTATTTTAGTAATGATATGCTAGTTTTAACAATAAATAAATAATTAATTTCACATACATTGTTATATTTTTTCTGTATCACACATCTGTTATTAAAATTTGAGTCTTGTGATAGAGAGACAAGCATTAAACTATATAACTATATAAAAAAAACTGGAAATCCGTAGGCAATGAGTTCAGGAATAACAGCTTAAGCTTAAGCGTTTGAATAATATTCGGCTCCTGGTCTTTGATAATATGGCGTCAGCTTTTAAGAACAATCTCTCTGCTGGAGCCGAAGAAGCCGGTACCTAAAGGTGCCTATACGCCAACTGTGTCAGAGTTTCTCCAGGATTCTAAAGCGTCTTCTTTTTATCCTATTAGAGGCGCTATGTAAAAGTTTAATTCGGATGTCGTGACTTTGAATTTGACTGGTTCTCATATTCTCCACCAACAGCTTGTTGTGGGTTTCTCAAATGTCTACATAATAACTTCGGCCGCTGATGATCAGCGGCCGAAGTTATTGGCGGTGGACAATGCTCTGGTTTTCGGTTTTCTTCAATGGATCGTCTAATGTAGTTTATAGTTCTTGCCAAAGATGCTCCGTCTTTCAAAAGCACAGAAGGGATGCCATCGTAGATGCACGGATGGCGTTAGTTAAATATTATGGAGATGGTATTCATTGGTAGTTCGCACTCCGGGCTATAGCAGACCAGACAAAATGTCGAGGGGGGCAGATGAAAAATCGGTTAAGTATGATTGATTTTTGAATAAAATCACCAATTAAAATCGATTCTTTAAAAAAAAAACGATTTTAATCGATTTTTTCATAATCGATTATTTTTCACATCCCTAGTCTATTGGTTTCTCTTCTCTGTCTACGCACCCAACCCACCCACAGTGTGGGAGGGACGGGACTCACTCAAACTCAGAAAATGATTGTCTATGGAAATGAAAAATAAAATATACCACTTGGTCAGAAATTTTATACTACATTACGGTTATCGTGTCGACGTATTTGCTTTAAATTAAAATAAAATTGCATTTTTCAAGTGCAAATTTGATTTATTAAATTGTAATGTAAATGAACGAACAAGTATGTTAGTCACTACCTATTTTACCGTATTTAATGACGACAGCCAACATGGGCTTACTACCCCAGCGGCATAAAACGTACGTCATACGTCAAACTGTCTTCAAAACATCCACTTCGAACGATACGCAATTGATTGTAGGTATTCTATGCAATATGCAACATTATCATCTAAATAGAACTATGACTATGCGATAACATCATAAAGATTGTGATAGAACTGTATAATCGTTTGTTTATAAATACTACATGTTGACTACAACGTTAGCTAGCAACAATACAACCAGCTTGGCTCAAATTACTTATTTTACTCGATGTCATGCCCTGCCTCAGTCTGTGTAAACCTTAGATTAAAATTAAATGTGTAAGCAAACAACTCTTTTTTCCACACATAATAATTAACTCAACTCAAGTGAATACCAACCTCCAAATAATTCGTACCTACTTTTGTATGACAATTCTTAGAGTTTCTTACTTTTCAGAATGAACCTTCAGAGATATGTTTTCCAAAAGCCTTGCCACTGGCGCCCGCAATTTAGAAATATTTCTTCCAACCTGAGTCAAACTGAAAAGAATTTGGACAATTTGTGCAAACATTTAAATATTTCTGAAAATGTTGCTCAACATTTAATAATCAAACATCCAGTTTTAAATAAATTGGAAGAAGATCATCTGAGAAAAATCATAGAGACAGTACAAGATTTAGGGTTTGTAAAAGAAGTTTTAGTTGAAGAACCACAGCTGATTAGCATTTTACCTGTCACATTAAAATATAGATTCAAAGTGTTCACAGAATGTGGCATTAACAAATTATCTCCAGAATTACTGAAATCTTACTTAACAATAATTAAACAAAAGCGAATTAGTGAGTTAAAGAAATCTGGGCTAATTTCAGCACATGAGAACATAGAAAACAGGCTAGCTAAATATATGACGCAGTGGCCTACATCACTAACTAGTTCCATATGGGAAGATGTAAATGAATTAAACCTATTTACATTACGCCTTAAGATCATACAGCGCTATCTGCAGTTACTATTAGATCTCACTCATGAAGAGTTTTACAGGGGTATAGAAACATACCCCACAGTTAAACACCGTCCTCTTGATGTCATAAATGAGAATCTAACAATACTACAATCACAAATCATGATGCCTACTCCTAAAATTAAATCGAATATGTATTTAGTCCACGCAGACCCAGATAATCTTAAAAATATATTATTTAAATTTCGTTATATCGGTGGAATTGATATAAAAGAAGTCATTAGATTGCATCCCAAGATTGCAATGAAAAATTATGATACTTTAGTTGAAATAAGAAAGATTCTAAAAGAATACAATATAAGTGATGAAGCACAAAGAAGGTGTTTTGATATTTATACCCTAAGCAGCAACACCATCAGACTGAGACTGGAGAAAGCTAAGAGTATACCAGAGTTCAATACTTTCTACCAGCACCCAAGGTTTTTGAAAATGATCCACTATAATAACACAGCAATTAAAAGACTTCAAAAATTGTACAGCACAAACAAGAAGTGTCTCAGCTTAAACATTCTTTCAGGTAGTTCTGCGCATTATGAAACATTTGAGAAAGCTCCTGGAGACAGGCTTGGAAAAGGAAAAGATTTACTTTTCTGTATATCTAATGTATTGGGGAAGAAATATAAAAGTTATGACATACGTAACATGTTAAAGAGGCATCCATTTTGGATAAACATACCATTAGTGCAAGTGAAGTATGTGTATCAAAAATTATCTAATGAATTTACCCCAGATGATATCTATAAAAACTGCCCTATTTTACTATACCCATGGAGTAAAATAAGAGAACTACTACATATATTTAAAATGAATGAAAAGCACAAACAAATACCAGTTATTTATGAAAACATTAATATGACCAAATTGGACAGCTCACAAAAACTTAGCTTGGTGCTTTATGCTCTTGAAAAGAAACATTATTTTACTGGAAATGGGGTTTGGATTGAAGAAAAAAAGCTTATATAATATAAGTTTTAGCTAATTAAATTTGTATTCAATAATCTTATGTGTTTTTACTTGTATGACCTTGGACCTTGAAAGATATTATATTTTAATAATTCGTAATAATTAGAGGCTGAGAGCCCAGCACTGATCTAGCCTCGAGCCTAGAGTTATCATATATTATATAAACTAGTAGTCTTAAGCATTCTTCAGCAGTCCTTGTGATCTTATTGATTTTATTTGTTGTCATTTGTTATAATTTTATGTTGTTTGTGAAATAAATACAAAATAAATGTAAGGTAAGTACTTATTGTGTTTTACTAGCTTTAGAAAACTCTTAATCTACTCGATTGTCTCGTAAGTATCGTAGATAGTTTAGACAGAACCCAATTACAGTCATTTCTTTAATTATCGACACTAGATCGTAGAGAGTTTACCTATGATTAAGTACATTGATGTCAGATTGCGCGACTTACAACTTTTCTCTAGGCCTCTGCCTCGAATCTAGCGGGCAGCGGCGCGGCGACGGCGGCAGCGCGGGAGCGGCAGGATCTTATGCGTAAGATCAAATGGACCGGACCATTTGATTTTACGCATAAGACCCTCGAAAACAGCGGCGCAGGGGCGGCCAACGAGCGTGAACTCCAGTCAAGCGGTGACCGCCCGCAAGTCTGCATTGCAGTGTTGTGCAATTTATTTTTGTGACGTGTCAAAATGTCCTCGAACGTGCTAGAGCAAATTATTTCAGAATTTATTGAGAGGACACCGATATAGCACAGCAATGATGTACTTAAACCATAAAAATAGAAGAATAGAATAATTAACCAGTTATGGGAAGAAATTAAAAACTTCAAAGCTATACTTACTTAGCTTTTTTAAAGTTTTTACACTCATTCTGGTGTAGTCCTAGAATTTTTCGGGACATTTGGTGGCAATTCGGTTGGTTCATTTCTATAATTAGGAATTGTCTAAAATATATTTTAGTTAGTCATAGCATTTGTAAAACCTATTCGGTTGGTACCATCTAACTAAATTAGGAACGCTTAATTAAATTAGATAAAATTATATTAGGATAAGTTGGTAACAGCAGAATACCAAGTTTCACTTGACACTTCTAAACCTAATTTTAGCTAAAATTAGTTAGGTTGGTGCCAACAGAATTGAGGCCTGGAGGCAATTCGGTTGGTTCATTTCTAAAATTAGGAATTGTCTAAAATATATTTAGTTAGTCATAGCATTTGTAAAACCTATTCAGTTTTACAAATGCCATCAATGTTTTACAATGGTACCATCTAACTAAATTAGGAATGCTTAATTAAATTAGGTTGATAGCAGCAGAATACCAAAGTTTCATTTGACAGTTCTAAACCTAAAATTTTAGCTAAAATTAGTTAGGCTGGTGCCAACAGAATTGAGGCCATAATGGTGGCAATTCGGTTGGTTCATTTCTAAAATTAGGAATTTTCTAAAATATATTTTAGTTAGTCATATCATTTGTAAAACATATTCGGTTGGTACCATCTAGCAAAATAAGGAACGCTTAATTAAATTAGGATAAGTTGGTAACATTAAATCGAGGGTTAGAAATAAATTGGAATCAAAAATATGTTGTCGTCGTTGATCAGACATTTCGTTCGCGAATAAAATCAAATACCTCGACGACACAACTACGAATACAACACTACGCCGCTATAGTACCTACCGCGCGATCTGTCCGCTGGTTTCGAGAACGTGTCTGCGTTGTACGCCTCGGTCCCGCGCCGCCGCCGCCGCCGCCCCGCTGCCCGCAAGATTCGAGGCAGAGGCCTTAGATCCGTTACGCACTAGCGGTGGGACGCCTAGGCGGCGGCGGTTCGATTGAGTGGCCAGCCGCTTGACGTGGTTGCCATTAAGCGGTTGGACTGCTCGAAGGCGTATCGAGTCCATTAACATAAGGTGTTCCAGGGTAAGACCGGACGATTTTTTAGGAAACCATTCGCATGTTGCAAAATATTTTTTTTCTCCACCATTAAATTGTTGGCAAACTTAAAATTTTGTTAGAGCTTTGTATAAAAGATAGGTTTATAAATAGATATTTTCGATAACCCTCTAAACACAACGGTGGCTGAGTTATAGGTGATTAAAGTAATAGTATTTTTTATAAAACCACGGGAAAGATCGGACCTTGACGGGGTAACATCGGACTACATTCTAAAACCGCCTCTGTGGATCCAAACATAAGCTACATATAATAAAAATATCCGGTCTTACCCAACAATAAAGCATCTATATCGATTTTCGGGATACTGTTTGAACGACAAAAATGAGAGGCAACTTTTTTTTGTATCATTCTGATAATCCGATGTTACCCCGGTACAGAAAAAATGAAGTTTTTATGTTTCTCAAACTTTGACAAACCTAACCTAACCATGGCGCGTAGGTAGGAATACTTACGAAGATACAACGGTTTAGCAAGCACCTCATAGTTTGTTTTATTAACTTACCAGCCTTATCATTGTAGCAAATTAGATCCTGTACCTACCGACCTGTTCTGTTTATTTTTCTCGGCTATAAGGTTAAATTTAAGGTGCTTAATGTTAGACGAAAATGAATAAGTAAATATTTTTTTACCGAATTTTAAATAAATAAAACTTTTATTAGAATCAATAAGTAGGTATTTAGTAAATACAATTTTCAAAATTAAACAAATTATCATATCAATCAATAAAAAAAAAGTAAGAGCTTGGGAGGCGATGAACGTTCGGGACGTCCAAAAACTGCAACTTCCGACGAAAACATCGCTAAAGTTCACCAAATGGTGCTAGACGACCGCCGAATTAAAGTGAGAGACAGCAGAGGCTATGAACATGTCAAAAGAACGTGTTGGTCACATATTAAATGAACATTTAGACATGAGAAAGCTGTCCGTGCGTTTGGTGCCGCGTTTGCTCACATCAACGTCAATGCACCGTCTCACACCTCAGCGGTTGTCATGGCGAAAATCCATGAATTACGGTTTGAACTGCTTGCCTTACTCACCAGATCTAGCCCCAAGCAACTTCTTCAAGGGAACAAAACCCCTCATCCAAAAATTGCACTCGGAGGACAGATATTTTCGTCAAATGATGAGGCAATCACCTTCGTGAACAAGTGTTTTGCAGAGAAAAACGCCGAGTACTATTTAGACGGGTTACAGACATGGGAGCATCGCTGGGAGAAGTGTGTAGAGTTACAATGAGACTATGTATTTTGTATCTTTGTTAGGTCGTAACTTTTCAGACCACCCTAGTATATAATATATAATACATACATATATTATATAATTACAGCTTTTAGCTTTTATTATCAGGCGAATCGGCTAACAAAATTGTAAAAAAAATTAATTAAAAATTTAGTTAAAATATTTTTTTTTAAAGTTAGAGAAACTGGTTATATTTTACAGTTGGGAAAGATCGGACAGAATTCATCCGAACTTTACCCATTCGAATTTAGATGGGGAAAGACCGGATCTCAGTCTACATACAGTTTTATCGTGTCTAGATCACTTTAATCAGCCAACAAATGGTCGCAGTAATATGATAAGCCACAAAACTCGTAAAAAACAGAGCCGTTACATCAGAATTTATAATAAAAGTTTCCGGGGGTAAGTCCGGATCCTTAAAAAAATTCATTTTACCTACCTTTTCATATCCAAGTGAACGGAACACGTACTGACGGTCCGAGCGACTGGCAACGACTCATAGGATGGGCACAACAAAATACCATTGCAGGCAATATTTACAACAATCAAAATATTTCCATTAGGGAGATATTCGATTTATTCGATCTTACCCCTGATCCGATCTTACCCTGGAACACCTTAACATAATTTAATAAGTAGGTTTATTCATTATTTATTCATTAATATGAAATGACATTACACAATGAAACACTACAAATTTGTAGTGTTTCATTGTATATTTTAATAACCTCATTTTTTTTTTACTAAATTGCATCACTTGAAAATATGTCCAATTCTAGGTACTCCTGAGAAATATAAAATTTGCAAGCATAATTTAATGAAAAATCTCTAAAGAAAGCCGAAAATTCTTACTTTTATGTTGAAAAATCCAAAAATGCTCCGCAGACAACCTTCCGCGTGGCGTCGACGCTGAATTTTGTACCTACCTACTATCCAAACAGACTATAAATTGATAATAACACTAAGGTAATTATTATTATTATTAAGTATACATTAGTTACACACACAATAGAAGATTTATAAAATACAATACCTACCTACTCCAGCCAAAAAATAATATAAAAATAACAAATATAAAACGAGCAAGAGAAAAATAATAATAAAAACAACACGGTTTTAAAACTATTACTTAACTTAGTTATTTGATATTAGTATAACAGTTTTGACCCAATTTAAAAGTACCTACTTATCTGCTTTGACATTCAGAAAGCTGTTGTGACTATGTCTCACTCTGCTCGTTATTCCTGATAATCTCTATTTCGAATGATTTGCGAAGCCGTCAGTTCTTGCGTCCGCAAACATTCCAGAAGCACTGCAGTACCTAACGAGGTAGACCCAAGAGCATTCTGAAGATGTTATATTGGACTCGTAGGAGGCGCTTATAGATTTCTGCGTATACTTAACCCATATGCTGCTCATATAAAAGCTTTGACAAAAGGCTTTGAAAAGCGTAATTTTATCAGGGATCATCGAGCAAACCACCATATTGCCTCTAAGTACTAGCACCTTACGTTTCTTCTAAATATCACAATCATCTTTTAGATCAGTAGTAATTATGTGTCCAAGGTATAGTCAGGTGTCTTAATGAAACAGTGGCACGCAATTAAACATTGCGATATTTCTGAAATGTGATGTTGCCAAATCGTGCAGTTTATCGTGTAAGGAGCCCCCTGCGAACCTCTCACCATATCCCAGTTTGCGTCGGCGCCGCGTGGAAGAAAATTGTCTGCGAAGCATTTTGAAATTTTTCATCAAAATAAATAAGAATTTTCGGCTTTCTTTATAGATTTTTCATTAAATTATGCTAGCAAATTTCATATTTCTCAGGATTATCTAGCACTGGCCATATTTCACACATTAATGTGGACTTTATCATATCTTCAAGTGATGGAAATTAGTACAAAAAAATTAGGTTATTAAAATATACCAGTTGTAGTCAACAATGTAACAGTTGCAACAGTGGACACAATGAAACGGTGTTTCATTGTGTATGTATATACTACCTTGTTTTATTGTGTACCATGTAATATCATGTCATCTCAGTGTACTTATTAAATTATGTTTTTACTCAAATTTAGTGTACCTACATTTATTTATGCGTATTTTCAAAAAAAAAAAACCTACAAAAAAGCTACAAAACTACTAATTAAAAAAAACTACTATTGAATGCTTCTAGCTATTCAATTGCAAAGAAAAGGAACGAGCGTGAGAAAAGCTGCAAAATAATGCAATGTATATTATCCCACACTGTTTCTGTAGGTACATAAAAAATATAAGAATGTTGATGATGCATCATCATTACAAATACAAAGATTAGCGCCCAACTACGATGTTAATAAAGCGTTTACAGACGAACTAATAGAAGCACTTAATGAATATATTTAATCGAAGACTGCGCATTAAAATTGTATGGATTATACATTAAAGATGATCGCCGTGTCGCTTATCAAATGGCGAAAATCAATGATATTAAATTTCCTGGTAGTTGGGAGAAAAACCAAATGGCAGGTATTGAGTGGCTTCGGTCTTACAAGTTGAAGCATCCAGAACTAACAATGAAGAAGCCTGAAGCATGTAGCAACAGCAACAGCATTTAATAAAAAAGCTGTCAAGACTTTCTTCAACTATCTGAAAAATCTCATGGATCGTCATCCCTCTTTTGGCAATGCTTGTAGAGTCTACAATCTAGATGAAACTTCCACATCAACAGTCCAAAAGCTGCAAAAAGTCTTAGCGCCGAAAGGGAAACATAATATTTGCAATATGGCCACAAAATAATTTACTACACGTAACTGATATCTTTAGTCATTATTGTAACCTGTTACAAATTGATATGTTTCATTGTGTACACGACCTTGGACACAGTGAAACATTTCAAATTATTTTCTTTTAATTTTTGTATGGCATGTGTATACATTAATTGAAAAAAGCTATAAATTACATCCGATACTCAAATAAATAACTTATAATACCTGTAAAAACTAGACTCATATCGGTAGAAACGAAAGATCTATGAGACTTTAAACTTTTAGTGTTTCGTTGGACACATGACCCTACTTGAATCGCTTAATCGCAATATGTTGGTCAGTTCCGTAAAGCCTCACAGGTGGAACATTGTCAGGTGGCTTATTGCTTCCTGTAAAAACTAGAATCTCGCTCATTTTGGTATTGCACAATAAACCATGCTTTTCAACATAGAATAGACACAAACTCTAGCGGTGCCTTAGGCCGCTAATTGATGGACTCAGCAACACCATAGCGTCAGCATAGCTTATATTATTAACCGTTATATTTCATAGCTTATATTTTATATCGTCAATGGGGCATCCCACATTGCTGTTGCTGAGTTCAAGAATCATTCACATACAGGTTGAAAAGCTTGGGAGATGTAAGCTCCCCCTGTCTCTCCCCGTATTCCAACCTATATGTGTCTGCATTTGCACTGGGCCACCTTACACTATTCATATATCTCTAGATTTCATTGAAGAGTTTGATGATATTTTCTAGATCTTTCACAATTTTACCGTCGCAGTCTTTCACCGTTTTACTATTTGACCGTTTACTGTCTTACGGGATATTTTGCGCTTCACTGTCGGCACAGATTCAAATAAAAGAATCTTAGCGGTGTGTACATGTTCCAGCGTGAATGCTGTCTTGCATATTCTTATAAACTTTCATTGTCCATCACTTCAATTTTATTTTTATAGAGTTGCAGTAGTTGTATCCAGACGTTTGGGCTTCAGTAATTACCTGCATTATTTTAGCTTTTGTACGTAGGCGTAAATAAATAATAAATAAATAATAATAATAAATGGACAATGCACACAACACCATCTAGTCCCAAACTAAGCATAGCTTGTATTATGGTGACTAGATGACTGATAGAATACTTATATAGTTTTATAATACATACTTATGATACCTACTTTATAACACCCAGACACAGAACAAACACCTATGTTCATCACACAAATGTTTATTCTGGCAGGGAACCGAACCCTCAACTTACAGCGCAGAAGGAAGAGCTACTACCAACTGAGCTGACGAGGCGAGTCAAAAAAAAATGTTCAAGCACTTTTTTTATTTCATTAACCAACGACAATAAGAAAAGTCAATCTTCATATTCTTCGTCTTTTTTTAACTCTACATTCATAATTATGACGTTAATCACTCCTCTAAGTAACATCTTTATTTCGTTTTGGCGGTGGTGCTAATAATGGGTCATTGTTATTTTCTGCTTCATTTCTCTCATTTTCTTGCCTTTGAAACTTTGCATCTTTGCATGCTTAAATCAGTTTCAATGATACTGTGTACTGTGTCCCTAAAAACATCAAATTATAGTAAAACATGTATTGATACTTTTCTTTAATCGCTGATCCACTCCTGGTAACATTGTCCTTATGAGCTTTCACAAACTTGTCTCTTATGTTCTTCCATTTCTTTTATAACTCTATCCGTAGGACAATACACAATACAAAACTAACAAGTTATTGATTTTAGTCTAAGATGTTATTCGGTGTAGTTATGTATGCGCGTGTGTGTTGTGTGTGCGTGTGCGTGTGTGTATGTGCGTTTGTGTTTGAGTGTGGTTGTGTGTGTAAACATTTATTGTAATAATTTTTTCAACACACTTGCTCATAAAGTGGCTCTATGGTCACCGCAATTAGGCACAGAATGACACCCATACCCATAATCAAACTGTGACTTTTTTATTGCTATTATATACTCACTAGTGAGTTATAGTTTTTTTTTTTAATTTTATTGGTTGAGTTGCTTTGTTCTTAAAAAAGTTTTTATTCAAAAAAAGAACGTGTTAAATAGAACAAATAAATTAATGTTCCTATTGCTTGATAATTTCATGGAATTTGTACGTTTATTTCATGCCCATTTTGTACGTGGCAGAATAGGCGCAAACCCTATGCGCGGAAAATAAAAAAAAAACCCTAACTGCACATTTACTAATTGTTTCTCTAAATAAACTTTTTATCTAATAAATAAAATGAGTTTTTATTGTTATTTTATTCACAAGTCTGTTGAAAAACGTCGTATGATACACGTGTGTATTGATGATTACCGTCCTCGGCTCTCTTAACGGCTCGGGTCTCAATGGCGCCTCAGCGGTAATCACCAACATTACACACTAGTAACATAATGTACTATTAACTAAGCCGCCTACCCGACCCAGTAATCTTGACTTAACTCGTTTGTTCCTAATCACTCCGCCGCTCCAATGCAATACTTCGCGAACTATTTCAGTCCTGGTAAAACCATTCTAGTAGGTATCGCCTAAGTAGGCGGCAACGCGAGAATAATTTTAAGTTGTGCAGCTTAAGTTGAGCTATATGCAGAAACAGTTATCCTAGCGCACGGCTCGATAGCGTGGTTTTAATAAGTTAAATTTATAAAAAATATCTAAGTTCATAATTTTTCTCAACTTATTTGTGAGTCAATTAAATGATTGAATCATTTATCAGTTGGTTTAAACAAATAAAAAAATATCGGGTGGCACTCGAGGAGTGCCGACAGAAGTGAAAACTCATTTTGGCGCGTTTAGAGTTTAGTAATAAATCACTTCAAAATCAGTAATTATGGCGACTGCCAATCAAATACTGAAGGAACACAGATGATGCAATATTTTTTGTTCAGAATGTAGATAATATATCAAAGAACCTAGCTCAGTAAAATTCTCCATATAAAAGTAGACTGTAAATATGTGAATTAAGGTTTATAATCAAATGGGGCGAGCGCGGCAGCCGGCAAAGTCTATATCAAAGAACCTAACTCAGTAAACTTCTCCTTACAAAAGTAGACTGTAAACATATGAATTAAGGTTTATAATCAAATGGGGCGAGCGCGGCAGCCGGCTGCGTCTCGGTAACGGTGTCGCGAATCCAGAGGTTTTACCTCATCTAAAAATATGCGTACCACGAAAAGAAGTTTTCACTTCAATAATATCATCAACTATAGAAGAGGACGAACATTTAATTCAATTATTGTGTTTCCTTTTGGGACTAAGTTTTAATACGAAGTTAAATAAAAAATTTTATGTAAATGTTTAAAATTATAAGTTTAAGATAAAATGGTAAAGATATATGTCTAATGTTCAGTTATTTGCCACATCCTATGGTTATTGAGGATAGCTCGCAGTCTTGAATTCAAAATTTCTTAAAAAATTTGACAGCACGAGCGCCTTAATCTGTTTTAATTATGAAAGCTTCTCCTCATTTTCTACGTTTTTACAAATTCGTCATGGTTGCTATTGAAGCTTTTTGTAAATTCACTGACTCGTCAATATTACAAAATTCGTTTTCCTATTACAAAATGCAATAAAACCAATTGGATATACCAGGGCCAGCACCTATTTCACAAAGCAGCGAGATAAGTATCCCATACGTTTTTGTTGTTGACCGACGAGGCATTTGCGTTATCTAAGAATTTGATGCGCCCATACGCAAAAAAAGATTTAGATGAAATAAAATAACGTTCAGTTACAGGCTTTCTAGAGCAAGAAGATATATAGGTATGTAGAATGCAGATTTGGAATTTATGCAAACAAGTAGCGTATATTTCATAGACCTCTATATGTTCACTTCACCCTAGCAAAAGATATCATTAAAGCTACTAGGATAGGAACTGCGTTGAGGAACAGATAATTGTTTGCCGAATATTTTATGACCGATGGGAAATTAGAATGGCAAAGAAATATGATTTGACTCATAATACAAGTACTATTATTATGTACGTATGTTGTAAGATGTTTAAAATATGTGTAAGTAGTTTCGTTTAAATATATTATGTAGCAATAATAATAAATACTTACCCAGACTTTTCTTTTCCTCTGTTGATGGCTGCGCAACTCAAACATACATACTCATCGGCGGCTCGCCGCAAACTGAATCGCTTATGCGTACTAGGTACTACTAGGTAGAAGATAAACAAGATAGCGGACAGCGACGAAGCAAGCCGCAGCTCTCCATTCAAACGCCACGGTTGAAATTTTGTGGCGTGTACAATCACAAGCGGTTGCATATTAAAACGGAAAAGCGGCTAGCCATGCGGTTAGCCGCCCCCACGGTTAAGGCCTGTTACGCACTAGCGGTTGACCGCCTAGGCGGTTCGTTTGAGCGGCCAGCCGCCTGACTCGATTGCTATAGCGGCTGACCGCTACGGCGGCTAACCGCGATTAAAACCGCGTTAAGCGGTTGGACCGCTCGAAGGCGTGTTGGGTCCATTAACAAAATGGACGGCGTCGAGGTAGGTAGCATGTGTTATCTATTTTTACTACCGAAAAAAAAGAAAAGATAAAAAAGATACTGGATTCATCCTTTACTAGAAACACGCAACGAATTTGGCCAGTTCACAAGTTGTTTTCAAGAACTGAAGAAGCACGAAGATTCATTTTTCGGCTATGTTAGAATAAGCGTTTCGTCATTTGAAGAATTACTTAATTTTAGAATAAGTTAAGAATTAAATATGACACCATCAAAGAACAAGATACTAGATTTCGTGATTGTACCTATCCAACCCGAACAGTAGGGCGATTATGGAACTCTAATTACAATAAATTTCTATCAGTTTTCATAGATTTCTGATAGACATTGATTGTAATTAGAGTTCCATAATCGCCCTACAGAAGGTAAGTAAAATAAAAAAGTTTTTGTAGCTATTATGTTTTAATTTAAATCGCAATGTGGGTTCATAATTAAATAAAAGAGTAGTATAAAAGCATAACTATTACTGGGAATCATTATGATTATAAATGATATTCTGATTCTTGGGATGTCTGTGTATCCTACGAATATGATTCAGGAGAGTCTATAGATTCTTGATTCCATGTTGAAGGTCTACAGTATGTAGGTGGAACGGAGGGTGGTGGCGGTTGTGGTGGGTTATTATTTTTAGAAAAAGATGGCGTCTGATACCCTTGGGATGGCCCTTGGTTGTAATTAAATGGTCGCACGTAATCCCAAGTAGAGTTACAGTAGTTGTGTCCAGACGTTTGCGCTTCAGTAATGACTTGTATTATTTGAGCTTTTGTACGTAGGCGTAAATTTGCACTTTTTTATTTCGCTAACCAACGACAATAAAAAAGTCTATCTTCATCTTCATCGAGCTTTTTTAACTCTACATTCTTATAAAAAGATGTTAATAAATTGACCTCCTATAATCATCTTCTTTATTTTTCTTCTTGTTTCGTTTTGGCGGAGGTGCTACAAATGGGTCATTGACATGTTCTGTTTCATTTCTCTCATTTTCTTGCCTTTGCATGCTTGAATCAGATTCATTGATAGATACCGTGTCCTTTAAAAACATTAAATTATTTTAAAATATGTATTGAGACTTTTTCTTAGCCGCTGATCCACTCTTGGTAACATTGTCCTTTAGAGCTTTCACAAAATTGTCTCTAATGTTCTTCCATTTCTTTTGTAATTCTTTCCCTAGGACAATACAACTAACAAGTTATTGATTTTAGCCTAATATTCAAGATGTTTATTTCTGAATGTATGCTAAGATATGTGTGTGTGTGTGCGTTGTATGTGTGAGAGCTTGCGTGCGTGCGTGTGTGTGTGTGTGTGTATAAACATGAATTGTAATTAAGTATGTACATACAATGTATGAAATAAAGCATTTCTTAAAAAAAAAAATTGTTTTAGATAATTTTGCAACAAGTCAAAGTCAAAGTCAAACGATAGGTACTTTATTCAATCACAAGGATCACTTTGAAACGTCTTACATACTAAGTCGGTGAATTTAGGTGCCAATTCATCCTAACCCAAGCCCGAGAAGAATTGGCAAGAAACTCGTCTTGGTCCTAGTAGGTAGTCTTTTGAAGAAAGCTTATTATAATATAGATGACTATATTATTGATAAGAATGCATGGCCTCATGTCGCTCTGCCGTCAGACAGTTAACCGACACACTTGAAATGTATAAACTCTCTTGTATTAGTATTTCGTAGTTAAGGTAGTTAAAAGATGGATCATATAAAAAGCGCTAGGACCAAGACGAGTTTCTAGCCAATTCTTCTCGAGCTTGGGTTAGGATGAATTGGCACCTAAATTCACCTAGTATGTAAGACGTTTCAAAGTGATCCTTGTGATTGTATTGAATAAATCATCTTTTGACTTGACTTGACTTGACTATCGCACGAACTGCATATGCAGCGGAACTAAGCCTACCAGCAAGTGTTTCAATTTGAGGTCCCCACTGTAGTTTTGCATCAATATTAAGACCTAGGAAGATCGTGGAATCTACAAGATTCATTGCCTTTCCATTAATTTCAATGTTGGTCGGGCTATGAATAACATTTGGCAAAGTGAATTTGATAAATTTGGTTTTTTTAGTGAACCAGTTAAGAACTAACGATAAGGATTCATTTATGTTATCGCAAATACTGGTTTTACCTCTATAAACTTTAAACATTAAAGACAGAAGATTTTTTTTACAAAAAAAGGTAAATCGTTAACGTATACTAGAAATAAAAAAGGGCCTAGTATCGAACCCTGAGTTACCCCTATATCAACAATTGATCCTGAAGACCTCTCACCACCCACGTCTACTTTCTGGACTCTATTGGATAGATAAGACTGTATGAGGTCAACCGCCCGGTTTTTAATGCCATAATATTTTAACTTTGTGATTAGGGTTGCATGACTCACACAGACAAAGGCCTTAGATAGATCGCAGAATACCCTAACTGTATCCTGTGACTTCTCCCAGGCTCAAATATATATATGCTTTAAATATATATGCTTAAGTCAAATATATGCTTTAAGAGCGCTACAGGTTGTACATTTAGGGAACTATGTACATTATACATTCAAAATTGGAGTAAGCACTGCAGCAGAAATCGTACGAGAAGTGTGTTTTGCAATTTGGTTTTGTCTGAAAGATATCTGTTCGCCTGAACCAAACAAAGACGCTTGGAAAAAAAATGCCAATGATTTTTTCCAAAGAGCAAATTTTCCTCACTAGCTTAGGTGCTATTGACGGCAAGCACATACGATGTATTGCACCTAATAACAGTGGCTCGATGTGCTTTAATTATAAAATCTTTTTCTCTTTAGTTATATTAGCAATATGCGACAGTAATTACAAATTTGTTATGGTTGATATTGGAGCTTTTGGTAAATTCAGTGACTCGTCAATATTTTTTCCGTTTTCTATGAAAAAATGCAAAAAGAACGTTTGGATATACCAGAGCCAGGACCTATTTCACAAAGCAGCGAGACATTGTATCCCATACGTTTTTGTAGGCGACGAGGCATTTGCGCTATCTAATAATTTGATGCGCCCATACGCAAAAAAAGATTTAAATGACATTTTGATAAACACGGGCTTTACTCACGTATTATTTTGTCGATGGAGGCACCGACACTGTTTCGATTCATCTAGAGCAAAGACCTCAGGGTGAGTTTGATCCGCGGTCAGCTCGTTGCCGCTCGAGTTCACGGTTCGCACTGCGGGTGAGGTATCTCGCGGCGTGAGTCGTGCGTGCAGGTAGAGGGGGAAATGTTGTCACGGCAGGCGGTAGCAAATTTGGTGCTAGTACTGGCCCTTCGACTTCGCCACTCGTGCCCTCAACAATGTCGAGGCTACTATTGCACATAATAAGATACCAACATACGACTCGGATTGTTTACGTCAGGATGTGGCCTCTATGGTTCGAAAGGCTAAGTTGCCGAAGCCTAATACAACAAAACCGGAAATCCGAGCATTATTGAGTCTGAAGAAAAACCAGGATTTGTTGATACTACAAGCTGATAAAGGCAACGCCATGGTAGTGGTAGATAAAGCGGCCTACGAACAAAACACAGTGGACTTACTTAGTGACACACATACTTATAAACAGGTCTCGTACAACCCTACGGCAAGAGTAGTAATAAAGCTCAAGGAGTTACTTCTGACCATGCCTGATGACGTGTAGGTATGGAAGGTTATTGCCTACAAACCCGGCGCCTAAAATCTATGGTCTCCTAAAAATTCACAACGCAAACTGGCCTCTTTGTCCAATTGTTAGCCAAATAGACTCACCAACTTATAAAATAGCTCAGTATATGTCGGACGTACTACTGCCTCTCACAGGAAAAACCGCGAGCTTCTTGAGAAGATTCTAGATGAATCGAAACAGTGTCGGTGCCTCCATCGACAAAATAATACGTGAGTAAAGCCCGTGTTTATCAAAATGTATAGATTTAGATGAAACCAAAAGAACGTTCAATTAAAGGCTTTCTAGAGCAAGAATGTATTATGTAGAATGCAGTTTTGGAATTTATGCAAACAAGTGGTGTATATTTCATAGACCTCTAAATGTTCAATTCGCTCTAGCAAAAGATATCGTCAAAACTACTTTTGTCCTACATTATTTTGAAAGAGACCGAGATGGTTATTGTTTCGACGAATCACTTAGTTGCCCTTTGCCAGAAAATGGTTACAGGTCACAAGAAGGGTTAAGAAGGAACGATAAAACTGCGTTGAGGTACAGAAAATTGTTTGCCGAATATTTTATGACAGATGGGAAATTAGAATGGCATAGAATTATGATTTAACTAAAAATATATGTATTCATATTATGTTGAAAGATGTTTAAACTACGTGTAGTTTCGTGTAAATACATCTAATAACAATAAATACTACCGAATTTTTTTTTCCTCTGTTGTCATCTCCTCTTTTCCAAAAATATCTACTAATTCTTCCCATTGTTTGCGTTTTAAATCTCTATTCTTATATACTCCTTCACAATTCCAAATAGCTTCTCGTTGTTTAATTTCAAGAATGAATTTCTCTGTGTCGAAGTTCATGGCTGCGCAAATCAAACGTACGAACTCATCGGCGGCTCGACGACACAAACTGAATCGCTTCGCTAGTGCGTATAAACAAGATTTCCATTCAACTGCGGTTGAAACTTTGTGGCGGTTAAGTGCGTATAATCACCAGTGGTTGCATACTAAATTGGAAAAGCGGCTAGCCGCTCCCGCGGTTAACCGCTAGTGCGTAACAGGGCTAACTACTAGTGCGTAAGGTCTTTTAAATAAGTTCTGCTTATTTTAAGGGATCAACAAATTTAAAATCAGCTACGTCTTAAACTGTCATGGTCCTTAGTATGCATATTGCATTTGTATGAGAAGTGACTTTTGGTGTGCATACTCATAGATTTGTTTAAAAAGATCAGCAGTAGGCCAGTAGGTCGCAGCAACGTAAGGTACCACTAACGAGGTCAAAAAACCTACTCGCTAATACGCGATAAATACCTGTTAACGACTAAAGTAATATGAATCCTGATCAAGAAAGATACAAAAAATACACCGTAATTATTAGTTGTGCAATGATATTGCACAACTAATTGATATGATATGAATCAACAACCACAATATTTTACAAATTTACCCAATTATAGGAAACCATTTAACAATTTTGGCAGCCTGTAAATGCACACATACGTAAAATGGTGGCTTCACTTTGGTTGATATCGGCAATCCGTCTATATATTTACCTCGGCCAGAGTATGTATATTATTTATTTTTCCCATGTTATTTCGGGCTATATTTGTAATTTTAATGATTTTATTCAAATAAAGCTAGAGTTATCGACTCCGGTGTGAATAACCTCTTGTCTGTTGCGTGGCCTCGGAGGCATATCGGCGCATCTGTTGCCATGCCTCAGAGGCCGCGAACGGATCGCCCGCTTTGGCGCCTTTATTAACGAATATTAGCAGGTAGTAGAGTGAAATTGATGTATGCAAACCATTCTAGATAGACAGGGGTAGATATCTTATTGAGTGTTCAAACTTTAATTTTGCTCGAGTATCGATGGAATTTTGAAAATATAACCGCGAAGTTTTTAATACTGAAATTGTATTTGCGCCGCATCGTAAAAGTTTCTAAACCCAGACCGGTTTAGAAACTTTTAAAATTCAATGAAAAGTGTTGTTTTTTGTGTTGGAATAAGTGTTTTACTGGAGAATGTAAGTTTTTTGACCATACAATTATAATTGTACGTTGTTTTGATCAAGTTTTCGGCCAATAATATTGTTTTTTAGTTGAATACGCCAGTCGTGACCGTGAAAATATGTAAATATTTTGGCTAAATACATATTATTTTTTATTATTTTAGTGTAGAACATTGATTTGGTTCAATATTTAATGAATATGATACATACATTCCTTCTAGTAACTGTAAAATCATTGAATTCAATAAAAATATTATTCAGTATCATTCAAAAGCCGCCGAGGCCTCAGCGCGTCATAGTCGACGCTTACTGACTGTGGATAAGACTTTCACTAGGTACTGTCTAAGCAAAAACGTGAATGCGGTACGTAAGTAATTCAACGCTCTCCATGGTGATGGTGCTACTGGCATACCTGTTGTATCTATACCCCACACCTTTAATCCTTGTGCCCTTGCGACGAATTACCAATACGACTTCACCGATGTCTTATCCATATTATTCTAGCGTGACCTGCCAGATTTTATGTTGATTTTATCAATGTTGAAAGGTTCATATTTCGTAAGCTTTCCAAAAAGAGTGTTATTATTATTATTTTGTTTAGTTGCCCATTTTAAGTACTATTAGAAAAACTAACAACAGTTCCGAATAAAGAAGCCGATATTTTGTACCAACCATAATTACAAACCGTGTAATTTTGCACGCTGATTCAAGGGTCTAAGTTTTTAGTTCACTGTATATTAATTAATCAAAATACAGACTTACAACTAATGTACATTAAATTTTGATTAATTACGTGTATAGTTACTTAAAAATTTGGATTTAAAAACCTTGCATTCACAAGATATATGAACTTCATTTTAAGGGTTGCAAACAGTCTCAAGATTAAACTCGCATGTTCGATACCATTTTGAAACATGTCTTGTAATGTTTTTTTGTACTGAACTACTTGTACATTTTTATGATATTCGATGCCTATTAATGTAAGAAATAATTAAAATATACAAACGAACCTTAAAATGGTCTAATTTCTTAACTGTTTATATTTATTTCTCACAAACTGGCAAAATTTTACTAATTTTTGAACTAGAACGACCACAGGATATTTACAATACGCTGGAATAATCTTTTATACATAAAAATTAATAGAACAATTCAACTGCATTCGAAATATATGCAGGTTTTTTAATGGGTTTTATAGAAAAAACACGGGAAATCGGTTTTTTTGTGGTACCACCGCAAGCGGCCATCTTTCGAGCAAATTCCACAACAGATGAAGCGACCCGCGACCGGGCGGTGCAACTGACAAGAGGATAATTGTAATTAAAGTTTTATGTTTCTTTGTGATTCAAGAAAAAATAATCCGTTTAATTATTTTATAAAGAGACACCAGTTTTCATAAAATACCAAACGACCAACGACAACATATTATACGACTTTATCACTTACTATAGACAATGTAACACTTGACATTGGCAAAATTGTTATCACAATATGACATATGCCATTAAAGAAGAAAAAAAACTACTTTCGTCTTTGGTCTAGCCTGTCATTGTCAGTTTATGTCAATATAGAAGGCACAAATTATTGCTAAAATTATCTTTCGTTTTAGACTTGTCATTGGGCCACGGCCGCTGCCTAACGAGCGAGACCAAAAAAAAAGAAAAATTTGTTTGTGTGAATAAAAATGGCGTCTCTGCTGCCTCGTTCTCTTGCTCTTGCAGATAAATTTATTGTAAAAAATGGAAATAAGGTGCGTTGATCTGTTCATACCATGTTAATCATTATTATTTGACACGCTTATGATTTCCGAACACTACTTTGTCACTACACATTTCGGCATTTATTTTCCGTTCTGAATCTGATAGCAAAATTACTATCATCCGCAATAAATATGTACTATTAAGAAGTGTATAGTATTATCCCAAATAGATCATATCTGTCAGTTTTTGTGCTTATAAAGCTAGGGGACCTTGAACGCAAATTCATAGTAATTATTTTTAAATTGACCTTGTCGTTTTCAGCTCGTGTGACCTTACGTCATCAACACTGTAAATTCTTTCAATAAAGTAATTCGTCTGCAAACTAACAACTTACCATTGAAACTCTAGCTTTCAGATATTTTTATTAATTATAATCAGCTGCGATATGCGACATCGATCGTAATCTATTCTGTAGACACACGATTAAAAGCAGTTTTTAATATCAATAAAAACTGTAGTCTGCAGCTGTCTCATGTTTATGACATAAAATATGTAGTACATTTTACCTACTTGGTCTGGTATGGTAAAAAGTGTGAAATGTGTGAAAATAGCAAGTTTATGTTACATAAATTTAAAATAAAGAAGTATGTGTGGTAGATATTATTTGCCAAAGCCTGAACATGGTTTTATTTCATTTTAGCTATTGGCAGCAGCATCAACCCAAAACATACCAAGCAAGCAGCAAGTACGCCATCTGAATGTCCATGAATATGTCAGCTACACCCTGTTGCGTGATGCTGGAATTCCCGTGCCCAAATTCAATGTGGCTAAGACCAAGGATGAGGTTGTCAAGTTTGCCACAGAACTCAACTCCAAAGACATGGTCCTTAAAGCCCAGGTAATTATATCAAAATATTTTGTATGTATTCTATTAAATAATATCTGTTATAACATTTTGAAACTAATATCTTTGGAATCAGGCTTTAGATAATAAATTATTTTATTAAATTATAAAAGCCTCCCTTGGATCATATCATTGGCTTCCACGTTACTCAATACTAGTTCCTATGTATTTAAAATAAATAGGAGTCATAATAATTTATTAACATGTAATATAGTGAATTTAAATTGTACCTAAATAAATAAATAATAGATAAATAAATAATCCCGGACATTTCACACAGCATCATCTGGCCCTAAAGTAAGCAGAGCTTGTGTTATGGGTACCACATGACTGATACACTACGTACTTATATACTTTTTTTTTGTAAATACATAGAAACACCTAGACCTGAGACAAATACTTGCAGATTGTGCAAACATTTGTCCCGCCGCGGGAATCGAACCCGCCACCTTCTGCGTCTCAGCCGGATCTTAGCCCACTGCGCCACAGAAGTTGTCTAAGCTAAGCGCAATCCCCTGATTCATAAAATTATTATTCTAGGTTCTTGCTGGTGGCAGAGGAAAGGGATTCTTCAAATCAGGCCTCAAAGGAGGTGTCAGAATGGTTGACACGTAAGATTCTATAAATTTATTATTTTTTGAGATGATTTAATAAAAATATGATAGACAATCATAAAATAGAGTTCATGCAACTGTAAAAATATGTTTTTCAGACCTCAAGTTGCAGGAGAACTAGCAAGCAAAATGTTGCAACAACTCTTAGTGACAAAGCAGACTGGTGCAGCAGGTCGTATCTGCAACATGGTCATGGTAACCGAACGCAAGTTCCCCCGCCGAGAGTTCTATGTTGCCATCATGATGGAACGTAGTTTCAATGTATGTAGAAAACTGTTTTTGATGAAAAATTGTTCTTTTCTTTATAATGTTGTATTAACTGTAATAGTATTTCATTGACAGGGACCTGTGATCATTGCTTCCTCTCAAGGAGGTGTTAACATTGAGGATGTGGCAGCAGAAAACCCTGAAGCCATCACTTATGAACCCATTGATATTATGAAGGGTATGTCTGAAGAGCAGATTTGTCGAGTTGTTAAGAAGGTGAATATATTTTAGTTGAACCAGCAAAAGTAAATTATAGAAAATATTGATAACTGTAAGTTGCAAGCTGCAAGTATTATTCCTAAGAAACATTATAATTTGTAGATTGGCCTTGAAGAACATTCTGCGGCTGCAGTTGATATGATTAAAAGAATGTATGAATTATTTTTGAAGAAAGACGCTCTACTGATTGAAATCAATCCTTATGCAGAAGATGCAAAGACTGGCGAATGTAAGTACAAACTCACATTGAATTTAATAAAATGTAATAAAATTTACACATTATCCTTGCTTTCATTCTAAGCTATAATTTTAAAGAAATGATTACATTTTTGTAATTGTTTATGTGAATCTTTGTAATTAAAAATTACTTAATCAATTTAAAAATCATTTCACCTATAGAAAGCTACATTATCAGCAAGTATCATCAGCGAGCAAAATTTTTATGATGATACTTATAATAATGTACTACATTTAAAGTAGTCATCATTACTTACAATAAAGTCCATGATATATGATAACTATTTTGATAAGTCACATTGACTGCTTTTTGTTCAAATCAGTAAATCAAAAGATGATTGCACACTTGCAAAAGCCGAGAAGGTTCACTGGTTGTATTAAAAATAAAACTTGCATTGACTCCAATCATCTTAAAAGATAATAATATGGTTAATTTAAAACAGCATGATCTAGTCTCTAATTAAACAAAGCTTTTAAAACAAAATTTAATGACTGATAGAATACATAAATACTTTATAAATATAAACTTAACATCCAGACCCCGTACAAGCATCATGCATTTATTTTAGGGGGAATTGAAACTGCAACCTACAACAGCGAAGCTACTACCAACTGAGCTGTCCTTGAGTCACTTGACGCAGTAAGATTACATAATCATGTGACTACTTTAAACCTATCAACTTGCATCAATAGTGGGCTGGAGCTATGAATATACTTTTTAGTGAAAATATATTGTTGGGCACCACAATATATGCAATTCATGTCACACTTACTTGTGTGTCCTTATCTTACCACAACTCAAGCACTATGGGTGATCTGATGTCCTGGTCAAATAGGATGTAACAACGACACGAAAGAAGAAGAAGTAAAAATATATATTTTTGTTTTGCAGTTTTCTGCCTAGATGCCAAGTTCAGGTTTGACGACAATGCTCAGTTCAGGCAAAAGGAGATTTTCGCTTACAGGGATATTACTCAAGAAGATCCCAAGGAAATTGAGGCAGCAAAATTCGACTTGAATTACATTGCTTTGGATGGTAATTTACACTTACAATAATTTATAATTTAAATATCATGTTAAATATCCCTTTTAAAGTTAAAATTATGTGAACAACCATAAAAGTTTTAAATTTTACACACACATCATATTTTTGTGTTATATGATTACTATTTTTGTTATCTGATTACTGAGAATCACTTGATGAGTCATTGTTAAATGAATACATTTATTTATACTTTTGAAAGACTATGCTCAATTCAAATATGTTGGTTGGACGTTGTTATAATAACAGACACCTGCAGGAAACATTGGATGCATGGTGAATGGTGCTGGACTGGCCATGGCTACCATGGACATCATCAAGCTGTACGGCGGAGACCCAGCTAACTTCCTCGATGTCGGCGGTGGTGCCACAGCACAAGCTGTATCGGTAAGCTAAACTATTATTCACTTCTAAATTATTATTTTTTTAATTTTGTGTCCTGAATTTTAGCGAATTCTAAAATTCAAGACGCAAAATTTCCTGAATTGTTTCCTCATCAAACAATCCAATTGAATGTCTGTTAAAAATCTGATTGGTCTGACGTTCAGAGAGATGCGTCCAAGTAATCTCTCTGTGAACTTCTTCGCTAGGTTTGATATACTATGTATTGATATTGATATAGTCTTGAAAACGGCAGACTGCCTGTTCCATTTAGCTGAGCTGTTAGTTTGCTGCAATGTAGTTGGTAGTTGGTAGTTATTGCTATGGGACACTATTTCTTGTTTAATAGTTTTAATCTTGTTGTCCATATACATATACTTGTTACTTATGTGACTTACCTACACTAATATTATAAAAAGGAAAGATTTGTATTTTTGTATGTAACGATATGTTATTTAAAAACTACTGGACTGATTTAAAAAAATATTTTAACGTTGGAAAGCTACACCCCCATCATATCCCCAGGTGACATAGGCTACTTTTTATCCCGGGAAAAGTCTTCAACGCGGGCGAAGCTGCGCGCGTACAGCCGGTATCTTCTAATAGTTTTTGTATGTTGTTGCAATTGGTTACAGGAAGCTTTCAAGATCATCTTGTCTGACCCAAAAGTGTCTGCTATCATGGTGAACATCTTCGGAGGCATCATGAGGTGTGACGTCATCGCTGAGGGTATCATCAATGCGGCCAAAACCCTTAACATACAGATCCCCGTCATTGTCCGCCTCCAGGTTAGTGAATAAATATAGTCTTACAATATAATAAACAGTATGTTTTGAAATTACTTACAGAATAGTATAGAATAAATGTGAAACAGTTTTGGCGATTTCAAAACTGTTTTAAACGATACATAGATAGCTCAACTGATCCAGATAACTGCCAGACGGCAGCTTCCTGTTTTGGATAATTTTATTTTTTTAAACTACAATATAAATGTCTTGTTTAGATAAATAAGAATTGTGATTTATCAGTATTATGATTTATTAAAGTATAATAAGACTGTCGCTAAACTGTGTAAACATTGATTGGTTTGGTATTTCTAATTTATTGGTAATTTTCTTACAGGGCACGAAAGTTCACGAGGCGAGAAAATTAATCGCAGACTCGGGACTGCGAATCGTTCCTAGGGATGACCTTGACGAGGCCGCGGCGCTTGTCGTCCAACTGTCCGAGATAGTCGCTCTCGCCAAGAAGGCCGGCGTTGAGGTTCAGTTCGACATCCCTAAATACTTTATCGAAAAGTAGAAAACAGTATTTCTTGTCATCACTTGTTGTCATTGTTACCTACAGAAATTAGTAATACCAGTTATCGTCTTTCGAATTGATGTACTTTCGAATTTATACCTACTTATTATGCACATTTATATCCATAACCATTGTACAAGTATGCAATGCAATGCACCTTTATTATCTTCGATGTTAATCAGCTTAAATAAATAGTATAGCGTAGAATTATACTATTTATATATAAAGGTATGTTGTTATTCACTATTAAAATTAATATGAATGTGGTATATTTCAATGTGATTTTTAAGTTCATAGAATTGCAATTTTTATGATATATTTTGTGTAGTATTGATCCCCATATTTCTTGAAATATTCAAGAAATGTGCAAGGGGAAACATTTGTTATTGCTGGTTTGTACGTACACCAATGTATGTAGGTAGATTTAGGTTTAACATCATGTAACTATTTATTGAATACCATTTTAGAATAAGTGACCATAGTAGTTGTTGATTATTCTATTAAGTTCAAATGTTTTAGACGAAATATTATTATTGTGATGCTGCATTCCATGGTTTCTAATATAAATAAATATAGTGATGTATGGAAATGCAGCTATTTTTTGAAGTATTGTTATTGGTGTCTTTTGGTACTTTTTAGTGCTTGACATATTAAACTGCTATTTTTATGTTTCTTTATATAACGAATTCTTAGGTTCCTTTCGAGGACTGCTTATACGTGTATCAATGCAATAATCAAAGTATTTTGTAAAATATGTAATTCATAACATGTTTCGTTGTAAATAGCTAACTGTACTTGTATTTAGTTAATACTCACCTATGTATATTATTTCATTTACAAGAAGTACAATAACGTATAAAATACATAAACTAGTGCTATGATTGTGTCATTTTTTTGGCTTAAAAAAGTCGTGTCGTAATAAATTATTCAGATCTGATCCGTAGTTTTTCTGATTTAGGTAACAATAAGTTCCCTATGTACCTACTTAATTATGATTTCGAAACATATATAGGTACATCATACAAACGCTTTTACGAACCCCACCATGTCGCGGAAGCGTAGGGTGCGGAACTAGTACTATTAATGAAAATGGAATAATCGGGAATTAGACAAAGTATGTACTTATCAGTAGTTCAACCATTATATTTGACGTAGTTCTGCGAACTATACAACCAACCCACAAGTTGTCACTTACCTATATGAGATAATCACTAATCACTTTTTAGTTTGACTCAACTTCAGCTCAGATACTTTAGTCTTATTGTGTAGAGTATTTTTTTTGATAAAATATCGGTTGGTTCATATTAGTCCGGTCAAGTTTAAGATCAAGGTTACAATAATTTGCATAGAATTGAAAATTAGTATGAATGTTAAGAACACGATATTAAATGACTTGTAAAAAGTCCCCATCGATCCAACATTTGTAAAAAACGGTCAGAATTTGGTCTGTAACGTCGGTTTACGGACGATAATTTTACGTGATAATAACGTCATAAATAAACATTTATGAAAAATTGCGTAGGTACTTCTAACCTAATAAGATGCGTCACATCACAAGACGAACGCTTAACGCCGATCGTGCCTCTATCGCTTGTTCCGCGCTCTCGATTGGACGCTCGTCTCGGGCGGAACGTGACAATTTTTCGTGCGTGCAGGCGTTCATCGATTTATAAGACGTTATCACGTCAAATAATATTCAAAGTCAAAATTTACAAAAATGGGTTTTTTGCCATTTTTAGCTAATTGGTAAGTTTTTGTTTTTAGTATCTATGGTGACGCACATTTAAAACATGTTTTCCGCGCTCAGTTAAAGGACAGGGCTCAGCGCAATTCGGAGAACCTGCAGCAGAGAGCCCCAGGAATAGAAAAGCTGGTTCGGAAGGCTTTCCAATCTTCACCTGCCCTTATCGATGGGAACCTGGTTCAGGAATTCGTCGATGGTATACAGAGGCAACTGTGAGACTCGGCCACAACGAGTCCTTAAAGAACGCCTTGGCACATGCTTTGGAGGTGGAAGCTGTACGAATGGACACTTTAGCAGTTTGCATCAATTGCATCAGAGAAGTGGTGGAGTCTAGCTGCGACGGTCGTCCAAAGTTCAGTCCGAAAAGTTATGGGTGTGGAGAAAAGGATCATCTGAGGTCCAGTTGACTTCACATCCGTAACAAAATTGGCAAGGGTCATACAAAAAAGTGTTAAGACCAGACGAGTTGATGCCGGATTCTCTTGAACTGGGGTTGGGAGGAACCGGCACCTAGATTCACTAGCATGTAAGAAGACGATTCAAAGTGGTCCTTGAGATTTTATTGAATAAAGAAGGTTTTGACTTTGATTTGATTTAAATTTAAAAAATGTGTTATGTAACTGTAAAATTTGTTTTAACTTGATTATGATGTTCTTCCATTTTTTATTTACTTAAGCACATCCCCTTGAAATAAGTCTTAGCAATTTTTGTGTTTACCCAACACACAAAAATTGCCACGTTTTTATATAAGAGTAGGTATACATATTGTAAATTTAACTTTTAACAAGGATTATTTAATACCTACACAACTTAATAAATATGTAGGTAGTAGAAATCTTACATCTAAGATTTAAATAGTAATATACCCTTTAACAAAATTCACCAACCTATGTATGTAGATAACCATTTAAAGACTAATCAGATATATGTATTTTTATTGATAGGTATATGTTATAATTGAGATCAGTAATGTAATAGGAAATTCAATAGAACTAGTATCTACGTTATTCTTTATGACATAAGAATGATATATATTTTTGAATTATCCAGATCGGACCACTACTTCGAAGATATTAAGTAATAAACATTATACCGTTCCTGCCGGTAAAATCAAAGTACGCCGGTGCGTGTGACGTCACTGGGACGGTCCGAGCGCATCCGGCCCTCTTACTTCACGATTCTTTAACTAGCGGCGACCGTCCCTGTGAGGACAAAGCTTCCGCGGCAAACACTCTGAACTTCGCTAGGCATTTCGTCATAACTTCATGAATTATTGTCGTAGAACAAAAACTGTAGGTATGTTAGGGATTTCTTAGCTCTATAAGTCTGAAATCTCAACAAAAAAAAAAACGGATCCTCATTGCGTCAAAAAAGAGAAGAAATTGTTAAGGTAACAGGAAGCACTAAGTTTGGTGCTAGTTTGCGTAATTTAAATGTTAAAAATCGGTATTGTCCAGTAAGATTTTCAATAAAATTCATGACGATTGGTTCCCAAGGTGACTAGACTGTATTTCTATATTGATTCTGCACAAGGAGTTTGTTTTGTATAGAAAGCACACACATGAGTCTACCGGTGTGTGTAACTCAATTTCAATCAGAGAGTTGGTTCTAGCTTGCAGAACTACATATGTCAAATTGAATTGTCGAGAACGATCGTACCTAAATAGTGACGAGCCCTTTAGGGCCAGAGTTGATATACCGCCGTAAGACCTTTGCTATAACTTATAACACAAAGATTAATAGCCGGAGCCGAAATCTTAGCTTGCCTGCAACTTAATTAATCAAATGACAATGCTAGTAGCGGTCCATTTTTAGGGTTCCGAAGTCCATTAGTTTCGATATGATCGTCTGGCCGCCACTAATCAGAGCTCTAGCGCACAGACATTATATATAGTGATCTATCTATTCATTATATAGTGATTACATTTTTCACGGTAATACGTGTTAGTGGGCTCTAAAATTATGAAATAAAACACTGATAACATGTTTTTAAGTACCTCTCTTAGATTTATTTTTATTTTACTACCTTTTCGTAGGTATAGCATAGGTATCGTTGAATTTCAAAGATATCGTTCTTAAAAAGTATAAGCGTGTTAAGCTTTGTAGTTTTTCAACTTTTTTAATTTATTAGAGGTGGACAGACAGACAGACAGACAGCCGGACATAGCGAAACTATAAAGATTTCTTGTCTTCAACCCTAGAACTAGATTGTGTTGAATTGGTTCGGGACCCGATCACTAATAATTTTTATCCTTCGGACTTCGTAGCCTTCACTGTGCGTGATTTCATTACATGCGCTTTGCAAATTTATATATAAAAAAAGTTTTTTTTTTCTAGGTTTCTTTGTCCTACAAGAAGTCAGGAGGCGGTGGCGGCAAGGGCAAGGGCAAGGGCAAGGGCAAGAATCCGTGCGCCGTGTGAGGTAGTACGACTGCCATACTAGCAATTTTTTGATACGTTCTTTATGTTTTGTAAATGTATTGACTTTTTTAAATATGATATAGGTAAGCAGCGTTGTCTGAAATATATTATAGTATCTAACACAAATCTAAATACTAGTTTATTTTTTTAAAAGTAAAATTCATTATGTGATATATCATTTTTAATAAACTGTACAACTGATTACATATATTTTTGTTAATTAGTTAGACTTAATGGACATGGTTGACTCTGGATAATGAAAATAACGTAACTGAAGCATTATAACGACTTAATAATTAAGGTAAAAGTTAACTAAATTGTTCAAATCAACAATTGCACTGAGATAGCGTGAGTAACGTGACAAGACAAGAAATAAGTATAATTATTAGGTACATATATTGTTTACACTATACGACTTCCTTGCTAGGGGTAGAAATACCTAACGCTTCTTCATATCCAATCTTTGTCTCGTGTTTATCTGAAACGATAGTAAACAATGTTATAATTTTGATAAACACGGACTTTACTCACGTATTATTTGTCGATGGAGGCACCGACACGACACTGTTTCGATTCATCTAGAGAATCTTCTTCAGGGTGAGTTTGATCCGCGAATTGAGTGCGAGCCGTGAACTCGAGCGGCAACGAGCGGACCGCGGATCAAACTCAGCCTGATGAAGATTCTCTAAATGAATCGAAACAGTGTCGGTGCCTCCATCGACAAATAACACGTGAGTAAAGCCCGTGTCTATCAAAATGGTATAGTACAACTCACGAAAGTTTTGAAAGTGAAACAATGTTATCTTCAATAATTATAAAAAATTTTGTCCCGACTGATTTATTTAAAGACAAAGTACAGCCGCTGATAGTTGACTTGAAATATGGAGGGTCTTGGTGCATAAGGAAGGGATTTTTCATAATTTAAACGAGCAATTCTTGTATATTATATATGTATATAATATAATCTGAATCTCGAAAACGGCTCCGACGATTTTCATGAAATTTAGTATGCAGGGGTTTCAGGGGCGATAAATCGATCTAGCTAGGTTTCAATATATCGAAACGATAATGTCGTTAAAATGTATGTCGAACTTAGTCGAACATATGTTTCGTTTGCAAATTCAAATTAATCGTCTGTAAAAAAATGGAGGATTACGATACGTCATTGAGCGTCAAAAGTAGGTAATCTCGATCGTTCCATCGATCGCCCAAAACGAGTCGAAACGATGTAGCTAAGAGTAAGAGTTTGCACGAATATTGACCCGATGTATCGTTAATCGTATGTATTGTTTATCGATTTCAAGAGTAAGCCCCCAGTATCCAATCACTCCCTTCTAATCTATTTTCCTTACGTACATAACCTTGTAACAGGTCACAACTTACCATTTTTAGTCGCTTTTTTCTTAGTTGAGTCCTTATCATCCATCTTTTTCTTAGATTTCTTATGTTTATCAGTCTTTATGACCTTCACGTCTTCTACGACATCGTCAGTAGCTTTGCGCAACTTGGAACGTTTCTTGCCGTTAGATTTTGTACCTGCAGCATCACCGTTTTTAGCTAACTCTGGTAATATTAAATCAACCTCCTTGTTGTGTTTTGTTTTCTTGTCCTTCTTTTTCTTACTTGATTTATCGTCCGTTGCTTTGACAGAGGATTTCTTTTTGGAAGCCTTAGGCGTATCTAGTAAGACTGCATCGGGCGACGGATATTGACTAATTCTGGTGGCAAGAATTTCTTCTTCGCGAAGAGGTCTGAAATAAATAGGTATTTAGATTTCCCCTTCTAGCGGGACTTCCATACTTCTATAATACATTCGAAAGTCTCTATCTGTATGTATGTTTGTTACCTTTTCACGGATAAACGACTAATTGGTACTTCATGAATAAATTAATGACCTCTGTGGCGCAGTGGGTTAAGATCCAGCTGAGACGCAGAAGGTTGCTGGTTCGACTCCCGCCGCGAGACAAATGTTTGTATAATCTGCAAGTATTTGTCTCGGGTCTGGGTATTTCTATGTATAATATTACATATTATACACACAGCATCATCTGGCCCCAAAGTAAGCAGAGCTTGTGTTATGGGTACACATGACTGATACACTACTTTTATACTTTTTTTTTGTAAATACATACATATTATACATATAATATTTATTCAATCTATCACAATAGCTCTAGTACACTAGTATTTAGAGTTGTAAATTATAGTTACTGGTCCAAGTCAAGGTCGAGTGCTCGATGCGGGTCGTCTGGCAATTGCGGGGGCTCGTCGTCAGAGGCCGCGGCTCCTTCGGGTAGTTCACCGCCTTCCGCCACCGCGGGCCGAGATGACATTTCGTCTGTTCAATCAACATTACATTATAATACATACTAGCTGTCCCGTTTGCGATTTCGTACGCGCCACTCTACATGATGACTAAAATGAGCTAAACACGTCAGTCACACATCAATTTAGTAATATTAAGAAGTGTAATTTAAAAATGTTACTCTAATTAAGACTTTAAGGTAAAGAAAATAAGATTATTCGTTTTTTAGGAATATTTGTTTAGTCCAGCGAAACTACAGAATTAGAGCTCCGAAAAGGTAACAAGCCAATAGATAGACAGATCTATCTATTGGCTTTTCACGGTTAAATAACTGAACGGATCTTGATGAAATTTGGTACGAAGATTGGGCAGTGGCCCAATGTCCTAAAAATGTTCGGGAAATAGGCTATCTTATCTAAAAACACGCGTGCGAAGCCATGCAGTAGTTCGTTTCAAGTATAAATAAATCACCCAATTTATTCTGTGATAAAAATGCTAACCTGTTAAAAAAAATATTCTTTTGTAGCACAAAGGAATATGATTTGCCATATGCAATTCTACAACTTATTGTGCGTTGTAAATAAAACTTGGCAGCAAACGCTACTCTCGCTCATTCCGCGTTATAAGAAAACAATCTAGACAACCTTCTAGCTTTTTTTTCATGTTGATTTTCATATCTTTTATTTCATATCATATGCATTTTAATTCATTTATGGTGAGAGTGCCGAAGAATTGTCTCTCGTCATTTATGGACACCGGGTTTTGGCCGAAAAGTGCAGTGTTCAGGAAATTCAACGGATCCCTGACATAAGACACCGAGCGAACGTCATGAGTGATGTAGTAATAAGTATTGTATTTTGTTTGTTTTGTCTTTAAGGTATTTATCTATGGGCCAATATGTTTGTTACCTATAAGTACAATTATTTGTTGCTTGATAATACATTATTATTATTATATCTTTATTTGATTTTATTTCATGATTCATATGACATTTGCTCAAGTGCTCAAGTGCTTAAGAGGCCAGCGGAGGACGAATTGCCCCTACAAACGTAATACCAAAATGATTTGTAACTCAAGCATATTTCCACTATATTGTTGTATTATTTGCATATAAATAGTATTTATCTAGGTTCCTGGATAGTTTTTATTTCGAATTACTAATCAAAAATGAAATAAGAGCCAATCGCATTTTGCACATTTTTTTGCTAAAATTGACAAGTTTTCTTCGTATATGTTTCGTATTAAAAACCACAATATCTTACGTGTTGTTTGTCAAGGACCATAGCTTATATTGTCTAGTTTCAGAATAGCATTACTATGTGAAGAATACTAAATGTACACAACCAAATTCATACCATTTTTGAACGGCTAATATTGCTATCGCGCACGCACGGGGCGGGGCCGGGGGATGGGGACACTTCGGTTGTGTAATAGCTCGGACAGCTACGCACGCACACACTAATGCAACGTGTATTTACACGGTACGTGTATTCTATTGACCTGTGCCACTGACTTGGATTGAGATTTGCCTTGTTGTTTCGAAACAATAACCTACTTCTTTACATACTACTACAACTTTGCCTTTGTTTACGGAAATTTTTCACATGACCTCTGTGGCGCTTAGGACGCAAAAGGTTGCGGGTTCAATTCCCCCCGCGGGACAAATGTTTGTATGATCTGCAAGTATTTACAAAAAAGTAATATTATTATTAATATTAATATCATCATCATCATCATCATCATCATCATCGTCGTCGTCGTCGTCGTCGTCGTTGTCATCATCATCATCATCATCATCATCAACATCATTGTCATCACCAAAGTGGGAAATATGTACATAGTTCTCAGCGACTGCATGCACTACACTTTATTAATGATCTTAGCTACTTCGGCTAGTGCAAATCTGCAGATTATGTTATTTCGGTGATTCGTGACTAATTTCCTTTAAAAATAAAAAAGCACGTGGTAGAAGTGAAACCTTCAAAAATTTTGGCTACAAGATAAAGTTCTACACAATAGCATTTAATCATTATGTTTATAATACCTACTTGTTTACTTGTTTTGTATCTCATTTGTAAAAATTGTAACATACCCTCATTTGTACAATCAGAAATAAAAATACTTTATACTTTATATTCGTGGTTCTAAAATTTTTTAAGGTTTCACTTCTACCACGTGGGATTGCACACATGTTTGTTTTTTTTTGTAAATACATACAAGTAATACATAGAAACACCCAGACCCTAGACAAATAATTGCAGATCATAGAAACATTTGCCATAGAAACATTTGTCCCAAAGCGAGAATCGAACTCGCAACCTTCCACGTCTCACACGGCCCTTGGCCCACTGCGCCAAACTTTGCATAGATGTAGGAAGATTAAAATACCTATGTATATGTTACCTACTTTTATCTCAGAAAAAGGCGTGCGAAACCGCAGACAGAAGCTTGTATTTTATTAACCTACCGCCTTCGAATTGTCAATGACATCAATGATCAATGGCAGAAGTATATCTACCTATCTACACCTACTCACACACACACAAGCACGTCACTACGGTTGTATTTAGGTGTTGTAGTACCGCGTCCCGCGCCTCTCCCGCGCCCCGCGCGCGCTTACATCATTTAAACAGAGATAGAGATATTCGGAGTGATTTTTGCTCGCGCCTCGAATTGAAGTTGCGAGCGAGCTTCACCGGCTTCTTAAGTCCCGAAAATTACCGCAATGCCCGAAGACCAAACTCCTAATATAATACTTAATATGTAAAATTGTGCAACGAACGAATGAAAATTGTACAACGGACCATGGAGCGTTCAATTAGGACCCGGACGCGACACTGAATTTCGGAGATATAGTATAGGCCAAGACATCGGAATCCGAATCAACATAATTGCCGTTGGGTGGGACACTTGGCAAGAAATGATGAGGACCCTGACAGAATGCCTACGGAGGACAAACGCAGCTCTGGCAGACCACCTCTCAGATAGGCCGACGATATTGCTATGATCAGCCGGGCGATATGGTAATTCTAATATTATCAAAACATTGATATTAACAGCTTTCAGTTACTATTGATTGGTATTACGGAAGGTTGATGTTGATTGTAAGACATTCTGTCATATGAATAGAAAGAGATACAAACTGAACGTAATACAAACCTATTAAATAATGCCTATTGCTATTCGAAACTGATAGGCATTGATTGTATCATTAGTTCCATAATCGCTATGCAGGATGTAGACATAAAATGAACATGTGGCATAAAATGGAGAAGACACTCAACTGGGTGAATACAGACTGACAATGATGATGAACTTATTAAAGAGCAAAACTTTAGTTAACCATAATATGATGGTGATAGTTATCTCCTGACATCCTATAATGCAATCATTGGCTTGTGCCAATGATTGAGTGAAAGCACTGGTGATCTGTCACACAGGTCTTCAAACCTTTCACAGGCACAAGTCTCTCACATAACAAACATACACATCACATAACATAAGAGGTTTTAAGACCATCGTTTTAATTAAATGATAAGCCCGAATATGTAACCTTTGTGTGAGAAAATAAATAAATTGAACACTCGGGCACATAGTACTAATTTCGGTTCTGTGACGAACGTTCAGCGGTCTACGAGTAGAGTTCTCACCTTCACTATCGGACTCCGAAGTGTACTTCTCCTTTTTGCTCTTTCGTTTCTTCGTCGTTCGCTTTTCTTTCTTCTTCTTGCTTGAGCTTTCCCGAGTCAGTAAGTACTTGTCAGATCTCTTGGCTGTAAATATTGTAATGACTTAGGACGAGTATTCATTGAAGCAGGTGTTCTATAACAAATTAACGACGTCAAAACGTAATGAATAGCGTCATCCTTCAAGGTTGTGAGCAAATTTTTAGCCTTCACATTGCATGAGTATTTTGAAAGTGGTCAGATCGGTATTTATTCAGCTGTTGTCTTTTGTGTATAAAATTACTCTACTTTATATCCTGCCTATGCACGCTAACTGAAAAAGTTTAGGTATAGCTGTATGTGTTTTTCATGCAAATAAAATTAATTGTGCGAATTATTCAGAGATAAAAATATTGAAATGTACATAATTCAATAAATACGCGAGCTCAACGGAATCTTCCCATCGTTTACATTTGCAAAACCGAAGACTTTCGAACTTCAATTATAGAACGAAAAATGGTATTCAACTAATGCCAAACATAAAATTTTCCCTGACGTTATTCGTTCTGTAAATTCAGGGTCTAGACAAATAACTCACGTTTTAGTTTTCCTTAAAGCTAAAGTTCGGCCAAATCTGCGCGTCAGTAACGCGGGATGCGGGAGCGTCTGCAATGCTACGTGCAACGTGGTCGCGTAGGTGAGCAAAGCGCCATAGATAAAGTATGGGTAGCGTCCGCCGCGCGCCAGACGCTCCCGCTTCGCAGTCGTTTTGGTCGCGCAAGCGTGGGTTATGCTTTAAGCTTGAAAGATCAAATTGTATGGAAATTTGATCTTGTCTAAGCCCTAATTTTACAGAATGAATAGCATCACTGATAAGTAAACGTACTATGCACTTGAAGAGGTACTTCGAGCGCGATTTCGGCGATTGGGATATCTTCCTGTTGGTAACTGCGAGGTGAGTCGTCCTTCAGATAGTGCGGATTATTCGCCTGTTCCTGTCTTCTCGCCTCGCGAAGCTAAAACATTAAATATTTTTATTAGGATGATCAGCAGGTCAGTTACACAGTGTAACGTCCACGAAAGGCCAGTCACGGGTGGTTTTGACGAAAAATGACTTTCGTAGAGCATTTCATGGTTTTTTTGATGATAAGCGAAATTTTATAATAAACATTGGTCGACAAAACACCACCTAGGACAAACCCCAAAACATACTTATGATACTTTACATTACCCAGACACAGAACAAACAATTATGTTCGACACAAAAATGTTTGTTCTGGGAGGAGTCGAAACCACAAACTACAGAGCAGAAGGCAGAGCTACTACCGACTGAGTTGTAAAGCCGGTCAATGTCTATGCCCTACACCGAACCACTATTGCCATGAGCTCACCATATCAAGTTCCTCAGGTGTGAACTGCGCGGTGGGTCGAGGGTCGTGATGCGGTGCCGCGAACACTGCACCTTCGCCTTCATCCTCCGAACTTGAGCTTTCAGACGACCAGCTATCACGCGATAGCCATTGCTCCAGATTTAAACTGGATATACAAATACAAAATGTTTATTTTAAAACGTTTAAGTTTCAAAATTATAATAAGAGCTCTGTCTCCTGTGGTAGCTAATGGTTTATCTGGGTTACAGGGGACAGTTCTTCCAAACATTTGTACATAGTAAATTATTTAGTATGTACAAATTTTTGTATTATAAAAATAAAAGACAATAGTGGCAATTCACTTGGTTCATTTCTAAAATTAGGAATTGTCTAAAATATATTTAGTTAGTCATAGATTTTGTAAATCCTATTCGGTTGGTACCATCTAACTAAATTAGGAACGCTTAATTATGTTAGATAAAATTAAATTAGGATAAGTTGGTAGCAGCAGAATACCAAAGGTTAATTAGACTGTTCAAAACCTAATTTTAGCTAAGTTTAGTTAGGTTGGTGCCAACAGAATTGAGGCCAATATACGAATTTGCGACATATTATAAACACTTGACACTGACAAAATTGACATTATTATGACACATGCCATTAAAGAAGGAGAAGAAGTAAATATCCACACAATACCATCTAACCCCAAACTAAGCATATAATATGGAAACCAAATGACTGATAGACTGATACTTATATATTTTTTTCATACATACATATAACACATCTATAACACGCTTTTAAGAAGCTACTTACTTAAAAATAATACTTACTCTGTCGGCATAGGCACTTTTTTCTGAGCTTTAGGCGCAACGGGTTTCAGTTCTCCATCAAACATATCAGCCAGCTCATCTATGAGACCGCCGCTGAAGCCGGGGCTGTCCCCATTCATATCCTCTTCTATGTTCTCTTTAAGGCCGTTACTGGAATATCAATAACATAAGAACAAAGTAACATACATAATGTGAAAGAGTTTAAAATTTGCCAAAGAGATATTTGTTCAGCATTGGGACTCGATAGGTTAAATAATCAAGTATAGGTATGTCAAAATTATTTCAAAGCGTCTGGTCTGGGACATCGAGTGATCAGAGATGCTGGTTCTTATCTGGCCCAGTGTATTAACATAAACATTCAATGCAGCAATGCCGCCAGTCTCTTGAGGACGTTGCCCTCTGGCAGTGATCTGGATCAGAGCTATCTATAGACCGTTTTAAATGGTTCTTAGAATGCTCAACTGATTCACATGTATTTTATATTATTCTGTACATTTCTGTGATTAATGTCTGTATAATAGATAGATAGAATAAAAGTTTTTTATTTAGTATATAGAAGTACATAGATATATGAATTTCTTCATTCACACCTATACCATTTCAATGAGCTAAGGCTCATGTTAAGACACTGCCATAAATACTTAACATATCTCTGCTGAAAGTTGGTAGAAATTGGATATCCAGCCGTCACCGCAACATTCGATCAAGGTTAGCATGTTCTTGCAATATCATTAAATAAACAGATACAGGATACCAAATTCCGAATCGATTAAGACGTGTGGAAGTTCCAAACATTCTTTCATCAAATAGAAATCAACTAAAGTCCTACAAATAGCTGAATATAATTACTTTAATAATAGGTAAGAACAATATCGATCAAGATATCTCTAAACAAAAAAAAAACGAAATCGGAATTGATTGATTGATTTCGTTAAAAAGGAACAATCAAATTAGTGGCTAAAATACTTGTAGACTTGACGACGTGTAATGAGCTGTTTAATTCAGTCGCCATCTTTATTCATAAACATTAGAATGACAAGGACAAAACATACTTGAACGCTACGCTAGTTAAATATGTGATTATAGGATATATAGAGACGTTACGAGGTCTCAGTATTTGTACCTTTCGTGTGAGACAAGTGGTAGGTTGGACGTATTAGTCAGTTCATCGTCGTTGGTCAGGCGGCGCAGAGCGATGGTAAGCAGCGCAGAGCCGTTGTGAGCTCGTTCCTGGACCTCCATATCCTCACTGCAGAGCAGAGGCTTCATACCGGCTATGGTGTTGCGAAGAATCTGAATAAGCAAATCGAAACCTTCGAACATCGAAAATCCAAAAACAAAAGATGGATCCTTGGTAGCAGAAATAGAGGTGCATCCTTTAAGAGTGAACTAGTCAATTATCTTTCCATACAAACGTCGAAAGATGAATACACCATAGTCTGATGATGAACAACCAAAACTAAAAGTGTTATAAATTTGTCGTGTCATAATCTATGCTTGTATTGATACAGAATTGTAAAAATAATATCGGTTTAAAAGATACTAGAATCAAAAAAATCATTTTTAACCACTGATTTTAAAGCAACTTTAGTTATGAATAAATAACAAAAATTCTTCCGATACTAGCATAGATTATTTATTGAATAGCCCTAAAACCTTTTTTTTTTTTTAATAAATATATTTAGTAGTAGTTTTTTATGAGAAGCCTTGAGCCAAAATTCTGTTCATTATTTTTACGCAATCGTTTTATTTAGAAATCATAGTCTAATCTAATCATATGACTCGAAAGTATAAACACGCCATCTCCTTACTGCTCATCTCTATCCTTGGTACACGTCAATCCTTTTCTCACACTAAGCTAGATGAAATAGCATGCATTTTAGCTGCGCCCACTGACGAGTTTGTGCCGCTGACTAGTGTATCCTTAAGTATTTTTACTATACAGACTGGAATCTGAATATTTTTGATCTGAATCTGAATAATTTCGAACACTCTCGTTTCAGATGCGCGTTCTGATCTACACGCGTCTGAGAAAAATCAACATTATTTATGTGTAAGATCTTTCCTTAAATCTGTTGGGAGTGATTTCGTGAGAAGCCGAGGAAGAGCGCGCTATTTGGTTTGACCAATGAGCGCGCGCGGTTGTAGAATTGGCCGTCAGATACCAACCTATTTTCGGAAGATGTTCTGATGTCAGATGTTATACATAATATCTACTAATGCTACTGTAAGGTATTTTATGTATAATCAATAGCTTTCGCATCCCACGCCAAATAATGACTTTTATAGAATTTTTATACCACACCTACTGAGAAACTTACCTATTCCTTTTCTAAGTTATAAATATAACTTAGAAAGTACATCATTTCAGGCCTACTAAAATGCGGGACTGAAAAGTCTATGGAATTTCATTTCTAACGCGTTTAGCGGGACAGAAAAGTGTATGGAAATCCATTTCTAACGTGTTATTTTATTTATTTCTTCATAGATCAGCCGGTAGCTATGGTTATTTTCATTATAGGTCAAAAGACAAAAAGTTTTTACTCCAAGTCCGCAAAATGATTTATTCCTCTTCCGATTTCCGAACATAAAGGCATGCGCGGGAACTTCTTCGAAATTTGATTTTGGGTTTGGTAATTATCTTGATTCTACAGAATGTCGTCGAGTGATAGTAAAGATTTTATTACACCGCCAGAAATAAAAGAAACTGCTCAAACAGTAATTGAGAACCTATTACCCGATAAATCCAGAAATAAATTTAGAGTTATTAAGATTTTGTGTATTGGAAAAACGAGAAAAAATAATAATTCCTTTTTATTTTTCTCGTATCTGTAGTATAAATCACTATGTATCTCTCGGGTGAAAGTGCGATTCCTACCTCGTGTGTTTTAAGGTCCTCAAATTGTCTTCAAATTACACACTCGATAGGAATTGGGCACTTTCTCGCCTAGTTGTAAAATGTACTATTTTTGATACCTTGAATTACATTATTGCAATTTTCATAGCGATCACTTAACAGCTCATGTTACACGATGACAACGTCTGTGTTATCGGTAAAAGTAGTTATCGAGTTTATCTATTACAAACAAACATACAACAAACATTACAATAGACGGCTACGTTCGGTTTGTGAGACTTACGGATGTAGCATTGACGATGTCGCCTCGCCTCTCTTGCGCCTGAAGCAACCTGACAGTAAGTTTGAGCGCAGCGTGCGCGCAGACTGCGCGTGCGCGAACATGCGCTCCCCCCGCCCCTCCTACCGCCGCACACGTCAGCAGCGGGGTTATCACCTCGCCCATCACTTCCTCGTCGCTGTAAGTTAAGAATTAGCTAGTAACATACACGTGTTAATGGTGAGCACACATCTGGTAATCTAGTGGTAGGCCCTGCCTTCCAATCTTAGATATTTGTGCCAAGTGCACGAAAAGAGCGTATGAACACAGTGTGGATATCACCTCGCACATCACACCCTCGTCGCTGTGTAGCGATGAGATGAGTCAGCGTCGAGTAAGACTCACGTGCAGTACTCTGAATCACAAAGGCGGGAGTGGTAGGTTTAGCGATGAGATGAGTGAGCGACGAGGGAGAACGTGCAGTACTCTGCGAGCACGAAGGCGGGAATGGTAGGTTTAGCGATGAGATGAGTGAGCGACGAGTGAGACACGTGCAGTACTCTGCGAGCACGAAGGCGGGATTGGTAGGTTTAGCGATGAGATGAGTAAGCGACGAGGGAGACACGTGCAGTACTCTGCGAGCACGAAGGCGGGAGTGGTAGGTTTAGCGATGAGATGAGTGAGCGACGAGGGAGACACGTGCAGTACTCTGCGAGCACGAAGGCGGGAGTGGTAGGTTTAGCGATGAGATGAGTGAGCGACGAGGGAGACACGTGCAGTACTCTGCGAGCACGAAGGCGGGAGTGGTAGGTTTAGCGATGAGATGAGTGAGCGACGAGGGAGACACGTGCAGTACTCTGCGAGCACGAAGGCGGGAGTGGTAGGTTTAGCGATGAGATGAGTGAGCGACGAGGGAGACACGTGCAGTACTCTGCGAGCACGAAGGCGGGATTGGTAGGTTTAGCGATGAGATGAGTGAGCGACGAGGGAGACTCACGTGCAGTACATTGCGAGTATGAAGGCGGGAGTGGTAGCTTTAGCAATGAGATAAGTGATCGACGAGTGAGATTCATGTGCAGTACTTTACGAGTATGAAGGCGGGAGTGGTAGGTTTAGCGATGAGATGAGTGAGCGACGAGTGAGACTCACGTGCAGTACTCTGCGAGAACGAAGGCGGGAGGGATAGGTTTAGCAATGAGATGAGTGAGCGATGAGTGAGACTCACGTGCAGTACTCTGCGAGCACGAAGGCAGCTGCGTAAAGAACCTCTCGCGAGGCGAGGCCGGGCGGCGCGGCGGCGGCGCGACCGACCAGCGCGGCGCACTCGCGCGCGCAAAACGAACGCACTTCTGAGACGCGCGCGCCCACTTCCGTCAGTTGGCCGGCTATTATACCACCTGCATAACACATGGACCATAAGCTTTTGTATAATATTATACTGTGGCTCAGATGTTGCAGTTAACTTACACTGCCATCTGTTAGAAACTTATGGAACTTATTGTATTGTCTGTTAGAAACTTACTATGTATTCTATTATTCTTCTATTCTATCAAACTATTATTTATTTATATATAAAAGATAATTAGAACATACATTATATGTCCCTAGAGGAAACTACAATTATAAATAGAAAATATATTTATTTTTTTAATTCTACTGTTTCAGGGGTACTTTTAAAGATATTATATCACAGAATTATTTTTAAATGTATTGAAGAATATTTATGCATATTTATTATAATTAAGTTTGAAGTGTGTATTTTCAAGGCATACGATTTTTCATACACAAACGTTTTCACCCTTTTTTACGCACTTCAAAACACCAAGACAGATAGGTACTCTTTAAATTGTCATATAATTGTCATGCATATTCAGAATTGTATAATTTTTTCACTAAAATTTTGTATATTGTTAATATGTATGAATGATGTGTGTGTGCTTAAATAAATCAATATGTATATAAATTAATGTGTCATGGGAACATTGATTTAGACTACGTTGTTTATATATGAATAAGTCAGCCTGGACAAATTTTCTATAAACATTTCACACAGTACTATATATTCCCAAACGAAGCAAAACTTGTACTATGAAAACTAGATGTTGATAAAATACTTTAAGGATACACAAGTCAGCGTCAAAAACTCGTCAGTGTGCGCATCTAAAATGCATGCTATTTCATATAGCACAGTGCGAGAAAAAGATAGACGTGAACGAAAGATGGTTATGAGCTGTAAGGAGAGAGTATGATGATGATTTTTATTCAATTGTTAGAATTCGATATTTTTTATTATATGGACTTTTATCTTTCGAACCTATTTTTTTTGATGATTCTGTTGCGATACATGCATAGATTATCACGAGACAAACTGATACTACTCCTAGTTTAGGCTGTTTAACATCAGACGATGCTGTGATCATCCTTCGACGTTTGTATGGAAACATAATCGACTAGTTCACTCTTTACATCGGCATGTAAATATTTGATTACGACTCTTTGTATATAGTATAACACCCAGACACCGAACCAATAATTTTGCGGTAATCTATGTAAGATTCCACAACTGATAAAGAAGCAAAAAAATATAGTTTTGTAACTGGAATCGATTGTACGAAATAGTAATATTGTTTCCTTACCGTGCTTAGCACTAGTCTCCATCTCAGTGAGTTCAGCGAGCACAGTGACGTACCACTCGAAGTCAACAACATGCTGGTAGTTGTTCTGAGAGCAAATCTCGATTATCCGAGTCAGGAGCTCATCGCGGTATAGTGTGCCTTCTGCTCTTTCCATGTGTATCATTAATTTCTTAACTATTTCCATTAGGTTCTTTTTGGATACCTGTAAATCGATATTGCTATACAATATTTTCACTCTATCATTATGCAACTATTAATTGTGTAATTAAAAATTATACATACCATTCCATACAGTAATCCCAATGCTCTCAAACGGATGGATTCATCTTTATCGTCTAAACAGGCAAGCACCAAGTCTTTGTGAGCTTGTACCGACTTGGGATGGGACTTGAGTATCCGAGACATTGCTAGTAGGCCCAAGTACTTTACTGAAAATAGAAAATCTACGAATTAAATAGTTCAACGAACGCGGCCAACTACCTTACATCGCTTTGGCCACCTGCAGGGAGGGCATGACAGCCACCACATAGGTTTTATCGGCTGTCTTGTAGAGAATAGTACATTGTACACCTAGGCGTGAAAGTGCCCAATTTTTATCGAGTGTGTCATTTAAATACTTAAAACACACGAGCTAGGAAGCACATAAATATAAATTATACTACAACTACGAGGAAAATAATAAGGAGAATTATTTTTTAATTGAAATTTATATTAATAAAATTACCAAACCAAAATTCAAATTTCGAAGAAATTACCGCGGCATGCGCGGGAATTTCTTCTTTTTTCTTTATCTTTCATCAAAATATTGTTCGGAAATCGGAAGAGGATCATTATTTAGCGGACTTGGAGTAAAAACTTTTTGTCGTTTGACCTATAATGAAAATAACCATAGCGATCCATGATGAAATAAAAAAAAATCCACTATAGAAATTGATTTCCATACACTTGTCTCTCCCTCTAAACGCGTTAGAAATGAAATTCCAAACTTTTCCGTCCCGCATTTTAGTAGGCCTGAAATGATGTACTTTCTAGGTTATATTTGGAAAAGGAATGGGCAAGTTTCTCAGTAGGTGTGGTATAAATTAACTTTAATCTCATACTTTATATTTCAATTTTGAAGTTTCGTATTAAAGATATTCTTTGTCGCGGCTACCATGCGAAGCCCGGTTGAACCGATTTGTTGATGGCAGGCACCATACGTCAAGTCAAGCTACTCATACTTACGGTTCTGATCGCTATCTTCAATGAGTATTCTTAGTTTCTGTACGCATAGTTGTACTGACGCGGCGTGGCCCGGCATTCCGCTGCTGATGCTGATCAGTACAGCGATCACCGTGTTGATGCATTCGTATAGCAGCGACATTGCTGATGTGCTGACGGAAAGAAGTATATACCGAATACTTGGAATTTATTGCAGTAACAAGTATATAGCTGATGATGGTGGCCGCTTAAGTCTCCGTCTTTACAGACTGTTATTAAAATAGCTAGCATAGCGAAAAGGTAGCACACCACCAATACAGTATATGTTTGGTATTGAATTTCTAGTGCGACAACTTAGCCAGATGTGCTAAAATGAAATTAAAATAAATTAAAAAGCTCTTACTGCCACACATTTTCGTTGTCAAATCTATAGTAAGGAGCGAAATATATAATCATTAATGACTCTGAACGTGACAGTTAGTATATTAAAAATAAATAAAGCTTTATATACTTTGCCAATAAATTATTATCTTTTAAATTAGCCTAGAATTAGTAGCCTATTTGTAGTAGAACCAATTTATTTATTCAAATGAAATGAGATGAAAAAAGATCATTATTTCAGATGAAAAAATAGAGTGTACTCTATTTACTCATTGCAGAAATTAATTGTCAATTTAAAATAAGTCTCACCTATGTATTAAGTTAGTTAATGGTTCTATCAGTTTCTTGCCAAGTCTTGGCTCTAATGGGGTTAAGGCACCAAACTGCAACAAACACAATGAAACTACTTAACACTAGCTTATGTGGGAGCAACAAATAATTAACTGGAATCAAAACATCCTCCTTTCCAATTATTTCCATTTATTTTTGTTAGCAGCAAAAATAATACAAAATGTGAGACAGGTGTGCCAATTCAAAGTGTGGTTTGTTTAATATTTTAATGTTAGGAATGTTGTGGTAGTACCTATTTGTCACAAAAATAACATATATACATTACTTTTTATTTTATTTGCTTTACCTTTGCATATAACATAGTTAACATAGTTTTAATCTTGTGAAAATCTAAGACTACAAAATCAGATTTAGCTACCATAATATTCCATTACATCTAACTCAGAATATGTATGTAATATTTTTTATGTAACATATTTATATATTATTGGTGAGGGTGTAGTGATTGGAACTAAAAATAGCAGTATTGTCAAGTAGTCTGTTATTAGCTAGGAGGTACCTGCAAATAAGATCTATGAGGCTTTGTGTAATCTTTCTTCCAATGTCTGGTTCATAATGTGTCATTAAACCAAACTGTGGAGAATGTGTCAAGTCAGCGGTTGTGTAAAGAACATCAAGAACATTTTTTAATATATAACTATTAACAAGTTATGTTAATTTATGTACAAAATGATCTTCAAATATTATCTTGAATGATGTATAAGTACATTGTTATCAATACATTATCAGAGTTCAAAGTGTTTTGAAATGTTGATTAGTAGGTCTTACCAATTTAATGATTTTTATCAACATCCAGTTATTGGTAGAGGTAGTCATCAGTTTGAAGAAAACTGGGGCCAATGAGAGGTAGTTTTTGGGGTTCTTTCTGGCCAGTTCGCACACTACATTCACTGCGGCTGATTGGACTCCTGAAATTATGAATTTTATTCATGAGTTTATGGGTGCTTGATATATTTATTATTTCTTTACAAACCTTGGGCATGTGACTAGTAGTGAATATATTATTTTAGCCCTTGCTTTGCTATGTAATACAATAACAGTGTTAGTTACCTGGGTCAGGGTCTTCCAATTTTTCTTTCAGTTTAGGAAATGCAGGTCTAAGAGCTTCAGGATACCTCAAGAAGACCTTATACATCATCAACACAGCTTTCATTCGCAAATACGGTTTAGTTGAGCTCATCTATATTAACATAGAAAATATTAGCATTAAATATCTAAAAAATAAATGAGACAACATAAATAATTCATGAGATTATACCAACCAGTGTCATTATATCGTTGGCTAGATCTCTTGCTAAATCGTGTGAAATAAAGCAGCTGAGACCACTGAGGGCCAGTCCTGCCTCATATTGGTTTTGAGCATTGAGATCTTTTCTGATCATGTTTGTTGTAAGCATAAGCAGTTCAGAGTCTGCATGGAATGACTGGCTGGCTGCCAAGTATCCAATGCGCTTGTAAGTGAACTTGTTTGAACTCATCACCTCTATAATGTTGAATATGGCCCATGATATATCATATCCTACCATTTGGAGCTGAAAAAAGAAAATAAATGTACCTATTAAACACTTACACAATAACACAAACAGGTCTACAGTGTTATAACTACCATACATACTAAAACTAAAATAATATTGTAATTTAAAACTGTACTTATTATATATACATACCTGGATGACCGAGCATTGCTCGGTACAAAACACTGATAAAACATTGTTATCTAAAAATTAACCCTAGCTAGATCAATCCATTATAAACAAAAATACAATGAGACGCAGGTTGCGGACTCGATTCCCGCCGCGGGACAAATGTTTGTATGATCATCTGCAAGTATTTGTCTCGGATATGGGTGTTTCTATGTATAATATGTATGTATTTACAAAAAAAAGTATATAAGTAGTATATCAGTTATGTGGTACCCCATAATACAAGCTCTGCTTACTTTGGGGCCAGATCATTCTGTGTGAAATGTCCAGCATTATTATTATTATTATTATAAGTATGTATTAACAGAAAAAAGTATATAAGTATATCAGTCAAGTGGAACCCATAACACAAGCTTTGCTTACTTTGGGGCCAGATGATGCTGTGAAATGTCTGGTATTATTATTATTAAATAGTTACTACACATACAACAATATTTATTAACATGAGCAAACAATTGTAGTGGTAATAAACTATTATAGTTTAGGAGAAAGGCAAATAATATTTACCACCTATCAGTCTGTTTAACTTTGTGACATATAAATATATTTTCCTTGTTTTCCACTTACATAGGTCAACTTGGCTACTGCATTTGATTTAACAGCAATATTATCCTGGCGCAATTCAACTTTTATCTCTTCCATACATTGTGCTATGTATTTAGACTAGAACATAAAAAATCAAGTAAGTACATTCTACTAATATTGTAAATGTGAATGTTGCAATGTTTGTGTGTTTATTGTTTATTTGTGACTCAATCACATAGCAACAGATTTTGATTAAACTTGGTATAGAAGTACTCTTGTGACTTGGAATAGAAGGCAACTTCTTATGCAGACACCACACATGCACAACCATGTGTCAGAAGTCAAAGTCTTTATTCACAGGAATTTACAGAATAATAAATAATATAATAGCCTATAAGCTCAGTTTGTAGTAGCTTTGCCTTCTGCACCATAGGCTGAGGTGACTCCCTCCCAGGACAAACATGTACAAAGGTGTTTATCCTTTGACTGGGTGTTATAAAGTTTCTATGTATGTTTCTATCAGTCACCTGGTCACCATAATACAAACTATGCTTTGTTTATAGCTAGATTATTTTGTGAGCATTGTCCAACAATATTAATTATTAATATTAATTAAAATAAAGATTCAAAATACTGCAAGTAGAAGCTTGTGAAAATAATCAAATAAATAATAGTAGGTATAATTGTCAGAAACAGGCACGCATCTGATTCTTCTATTTACTTAAGTGGCGGTAAAGTATTTTATTTTAGATGAATATTCTAGTAAATGACACACTTTCTTGACGAAGAGTTAGACAGATGAGTGACCAGAATTAGATGCCTTGCTGGCCTAACATGAACGGAAAATGAGCGATACGGCGTATTTTATGTAAAAGATAAGTGCTAAGTAACTAATTACTCCAACTAATTGACTTATTACGCTAATATTAAATAAGTACAGTAATTTAGCAAGCTGTTTTACCTCATTATCTTTGTTGTTTCTGATACCACGAACTAAATCCGTGAGGTTTTTATCAAACATCCGTTCAAAGTTTCCTTTGACTTTTTTCAAAGCCATTGTGATGCACGTTTAACCGTCACCATTAAAAATAATATAATCGAAATTTCTTCTAACTCAGAGTTAGAAACATGACAACAACAAAACTAAAAACTGAAAAAATCGGAATGAAAATCTTGTCGTCGTCTGATTGATTGACTCTTTTTTTTTTGCTTGCTTTTGTTTGTCTGACTGACAGAACTGAAGTATGCCGTGCATGACGTGTTGACATATGACGTTTTTAGTGAAGCATGAGTGATACACAAAGAGTATAGTATATACATGTACATGCACCGACTTGCCGGGACTAATCAAGTTTTTATTTGAATATTCAAAAATAAATTCAGTGCTGCTTTCGTTTTTATTTGTCCTAGAAGCAAATCATTTGTGATCTTTTAATATTTTAAATCCAACCCAACCAAAAATTTGTTCTTGGAGTATGTTAATTCCTTTTCAGTAAAATAGCAGATATGGCGATTTATATTGATTTAGGTACCTACTCGTATTTTAGTACATTACACAATTGTATACTTTGTGACCTAGGCAATCATTGTGCACATAGCAATAAAACCAGAGGTTTGTCTTAGGTATTTATTACCGGCTCGCTTTAATAAGTATATTGAGTATTTCTAAACAGAGAATCTAAAGCGTGCATGTACCAGGTTTGACCAATGTACCAATAGATTTATTTAACATATCCATTATTATTAAATAAATCAACAACTGGCCGCCCAGCCCATTATATGCAGTTACCAATGTTCAATTCTAACAATAGGTATTCAATTAAAAATCGTCAATAAATTAGAGTCACATCAACATTTATTTATCAACAATTGTTTATTAATTTTTATCTAACACTGTAATAAATGCTTACAATAATGTTTTTATAACTAAGGATTTACCATCTACGTATTCTGTATTCACACATCTAGCTAGCGTCTTAAGTATGCTCTGTCCGTGTCATTCTAATGTCAATGAATAAGGATGGCAACAGATTTAAACCAGTTAGCTAATGAGTGATTTAAATGATAATATAGTATAATATATTTAGCTTTAATAATATAGTTATAATAATATAGATTATAATAATAATGTTAGCTTTTTCAATTCAATTCAATTCAATTCAATATATCTTTATTCAATAAAATCACAAGGACCACTTTAAACCGTCTTCTTACATGATAGTGAATCTAGATGCCGGTTCCTCTTAACCCCAGTTCAAGAAGAATCCGGCAAGAAACTTGTCTGCTAATATAGTCAGCGAAAAATGGTCAGGCAGGTCAATATGAAATGTATACTAAAATTTTAATATCTTTCTTTTTCTTTCATCTTTTTCGTCTAAACCATCAAACTGGTATTAAAGAATTTAAGTTTATATTAAAGTCCAATAATTACCAATTATTTCAGTTTTGATTTGACAGCTCGAGTACTAATCTATTAGTTAGTGATGTCCTAATTAGTAGTGTTCAAAGTGGCTATATGGCAATAACTTGCTCAAAGATAGTTGCTTCATTTTTTAAGCGTGTTATTTTACCTGCTTTTTACAATAAATGGTAGTGATTTTGTTATGTCCTATTTTTTTAATTATAATTCAAATAATACATTTATAATTAATTGGAGGGAGTCTCGATTTTAGCTCGAGTGACATGTTCAAAAGACGAACGGGGCGGACACAAAGAGAGTCCATCCAACAACGAGGCAGGTTGTTGATGGTTAAAATAGTGGTCGGCGAATAAAGTTTTGAAAAGGTGTCAAGTGTTTGGATTTCAAGGTGTACCCAATATTTAAGACATTTTAATCCATTAAACACGCACATAACAACAACACTATACCTCAATCATCTCTCAGATACAAATAAATTCATTTTTACTTTTTGTAAAAATGTACGCAGTACGCATATTTTTAGATGAGGTAAAACCTCTGGACTCGCGACACCGTTACGAGACGCAGGGCTGCCGCGCTCGCCCCATTTGATTATAAACCTTAATTGACATGTTTACAGTCTACTTTTGTATGGAGAAGTTTAGTGAGTTAGGTTCTTTGATATATTATCTACATTCTGAACAAAAACATAAAAGAATATTAAATGTATTTTAAATTATCAACTTTCAACAGTTAATTGCGAGTTAAATATTTGAATATCTAATTCATCATCATCATATCAGCCTTTATGAAGTCCACTGCTGGACATAGGCCACCCCAATAGATTTCCAGGAAGAACAATTTTGAGCCCTCTCCATCCACCGACTTCCTGCGATCTTTACAATGTCGTCAGTCCATCGGGTGAAGGGTCGCCCTACGCTTCGTTTTCCTGTCCTTGGTCGCCATTCGAGAACTTTTACTCCCCAACGGTTATCAGTTCTGCGAGTAATATGGCCTGCCCATTGCCATTTCAACTTGCAAATTTTGAGAGGTACGTCGGCGATTTTGGTTCTTCTACGGATTCCCTCGTTGCGGATTTTATCACGTAGTGAAACACCCAACATAGCTCTCTCCATTGCACGTTGCGCGACTCTGAGCTTGTGTATGAGGCCAATAGTCAGCGACGAAGTCTCAGTTCCATATCTCATCACTGGCAGCACGCACTGATTGTAGACTTTCGTCTTGAGGCTCTGCGGAGAAAAGATCTGTGACGAGAAGATGTGCCTTAATTTCCCGAACGCTGTCCATCCGAGTTGGATTCGTCGGCTGACCTCTTTGTCGAAGTTGGACTTGCCTAGTCGAATCGTCTGACCCAAATAGACATAATGGTCTACAACTTCGATCAATATCGAATATTACCTTCGATTATCGAGCGATACTCCCAACATGTACCGGTACGGGTGCAACATGAGCATTTGACATGATTTTTGTCTTGCTTATATTCATTTTAAGACCCACCTGTTGGGAGACGATATTGAGGTCGCTGAGCATTGTGCCTAGGTCTTCCAGCGATTCTGCCATGAGGACTATATCGTCGCAAATCGAAGGTGAGTGAGGCGTACGCCATTGATGTTGATACCATGTCTATGCCAGTACAAGAGCTTGAACACATCCTCCAATGCAGAGGTTCACCTCTGTATTGGAGGGTGTTTCGGAGAATCGGAGAAACTCGGCATTTCGGAGAAATAACATCTCCCTGTCTCACCCCTGTATGCAATGGGATTGGATTCGTACTCTGGTCCTGGAGTCGGATAGACATGGTGGCGTTACTGTACAGACATTTCAACACCTCGATATATCGATAGTCGATTTGGCACCGCTGGAGTGACCGCAACACTGCCCAGGTTTCGACAGAATCAAAGGCTTTCTCATAGTCCACAAACGCTAAACAAAGTGGCTGGTTATACTCTTCGGTCTTCTGTATAACTTGCCGGAGTGTATGGATGTGGTCTATGGTGTTAAAGCCTTTTCGGAACCCGGCTTGTTCGGGAGGCTGGAAGTCGTCGAACCTACGAGCGAGACGATTTGTAACTACTCTCGAAAACAGCTTATAGACATGGCTCAACAGCGAGATATCTATATGAACACAATTAATTTGTACAGAGCTACTTGTTATCGCAAGTGCGGGTGGGTATTGTGGGTAAAAGTAACCATAAGTTTACTATAATAAATAATAATAATAATAGCTGATAATTTCTAATATTTTACGAGGTTTCAGGAATAATTGTATTAATAGTAATTGTAATTTAGTATTTGACTAAACACTTTATTTTGATGCTTGATAGATAGGTAATATATCTATTAGTACATTGTTGTTTACAGAATGATAAAATATGGTTTGGTTGTAGAGTTATTACATATTTTGTACAATGCAGTATTTTTTCCGCTATCTTGTCTAAGGCGCTAGTGCTGTTCCATTTTTCATGAAGTTTTGAACGCCGGGACTGAAAAGTGGATGCGGTATAGATTGCACCATGCAATGCAGCCCGCCCGCCATACGCCATAATAAGTTTTTTGACACGATTGGGGCCGCCCCTAAATCTGGCCGCCCTAGGCCCGGGCCTACCTGGCCTTAGGGTAAATCTGCCACTGCCCCAAAGTAAGATGTTTGCTCTATTTAAATCTCTAATAATTTATAAATTACAAAAGAAACGTCGTCGCCGCCGGATGGTGGCATTCGCATCTTTTGTTTATTGTAAAACTTACCGTTTACGATTTATGGCCCATTTAATGAACCGCTTTTTATATCGAAGCCGATAACTTTTGAAATATTAGATTAATCAATTAAACGCATCAAACCAAAGATCAGTTTATTTTCTACAACTTTTGTTTCAAACTTTGTTTTTCTAATGATGTACTTTTTGAGTTATAGGACGTTTAATGTTGGACTACCGGGCGTAAAGTTGAAAATTTCAAGACACGCATAGAATAATTATAATGGTACAAATTCAACAAATAAATTTAAAAAAATATCCCCATTGTTTATGTAGTAAAAAATTAATAGTTCAATTCCTTACCTGCAATCATAACGAACTTTTTTTTATTTTATTTCATTATATTTCGTACAACTAAACAATAGTTAGTAATTTTAATTAATTATGTTATGTTCAAATGCATTAAGAAAGTTGCGTGGAAAATTAGAAAATTAAAAAAACTTAATGACGTTACTAACTTTTCTAATGTAACCTTAGCGCTTTTGACAATATAAAATTTTCTCATGTAACCTTTTGGCGTTTTACATAACTGTCAGTCGTTTGAAAGTTATAGATTAAGGTACATACAACGTCTGTTGGGTCAGCTAGTCTATATATAAATATAAACGTAGATAGGTATCTAAATAATTGTAATCTGAGTGTAAAGCTTTTTTTAAAACTATGAAAAACTTCTATAGATCATTAGCTAGGGGGGGGGGGGTCGGTAGGTCTTAGTGGGAATATTCTTCTGCCAGGGAATACGCTCCTATAAAATGCTAAGTATACCAATAGCGTACGCCTAGGTGTGCGGAGCTAGGCTATCAGGCCCATACCGACAAGTCCATCATATACGTCCACGCCATCTTTAGACTGACGCCTCGGTCTACTGATGGGCCCACACATCTTCATCTAATGTGGGTCGTCTCCCCTGGGCAATACTGTGGTCATTACAAAACGAGCCCCGCACACTACCACACACCTCGTGACCACAGTAGCTGAATATGATGGACAATGTGCACAGAGGGATAAACAACCCTGAAAGCAACTCCACCTCCGATGTAGTAACATCTAATAGTTTTGCTCTCCTCGACGTAGAGGAATGTGAGATACCAACCAAACGAATACCAAAACCACCACCAATTATCCTCTATGGCGTTGATGACCTGAGTAAACTCACCCAACTCATTAAAGAAGTTGTAGATAATGACGATTTCACATATAGAGTAGTGTCTAAAGACCAACTTATCATCTCTTCAAACTCTGTTGACACGTACAAAACTATGATAGAACACATAAGAAAGAAGGGCCTAATAGGACATACCTTTACTCGCAAAGATCAAAAATGCATGAGAATCGTCATTAAGCACCTCCACTTTAGCACACCCAAAGATGCAATCGTAACAGCAATAGAGAAAACTGGAAACTCCGTCCAAGGGGATATAGTAACTGCCAGGAAACCTAGGACGAAGGAACCTCTAAACACATTTGTTAATGTAGCCCCACATGAAAAAAACAAACTTGTTAAATATATTAGAGAAATCTACAACCAAAGAGTAACAATAAAAGACCCAAAAAGGAAATTTGATGTAATCCAATTCCAAAGGTGCCAGCAATATGGACACAGCAAAAACAACTGTATGCGACCGTGTGTGTGTGTGCTGGTACACACAAAACAACTATGTGTACAATTGACAAAAACACCCCATCTATCTGTACACTCTGCACAGGAAGCCAACTACAAAGGGTGTCAAGTCTATAAGGAAGTACTAGCCAGAAAACAATCTACAAATAAGCGTACAAAGCCCAATCCCAATATAAAAGTGTACGAACCATGTATCAATGACGACATACCCATAGTAACTGAACCCGCATCTGAGGATGTTAATACAACCATGACTACTCAACCCACAAGAAATTTAACCTTTGCGGAATCCCAAGAACTTTACAGTGAAAAACTGAAAAACGGACCAAGGTTAATAAAGAAAATAGTGTCGGAAAAAAGCCTAACTCTAATGTCCGACCATAAAAGACCTCAAAAAGCACACACACAAAATAACGAAGACATCACGCAGTCTCTAAGAACACACAACATGGCTTATGAGCTACATAGACCTCAAAGTAACTATGTAGACAACCCAATGTCTCAGAGAACAAATAGCATCAATAACAATCATGACTATAGAACGCATAGAACACAAACTAGAATGAATGCTGAAAATACTTCCAGAGAATACAGACTAAGTCTAGAAGAGCTCATAATAAACCAAACAGAAAAAATTGACAAGCTCATTACACAACTTGCACAATGATGAACCTCATCGTCACCCTCATTAATAAACTACCATATTGTTCTCGCTAAGAATCGCCACCTGGAACATCAATGGTATAGTACCAAATAAAAAGGAACTGGATCTGTTAATCAAAATCAACAAAATAGATATTGCCCTGATTTCTGAAACACATCTGAATAACCGAAAAAGTTTTAAAATGGACAACTTCAATGTATACTGCACCAATCACCCCGACACTACGTCGCACGGTGGAGCAGCAATTATTATAAAAAATAATATAAAGCATCATCTTCATAGCGCTTTCGAAGAAGACTGGTTGCAAGCTATAACCATCACTGTAGAAGAGAAAATGGGCCGTATTAATGTAAGCGCCATCTACTGCCCCCCGAAACATAATCCAAAACACCTCATGTTTGACCGCTACTTCCAGACCATTGGGAATAGATTCATTAGCGGTGGAGACTGGAATAGCAAGCATACGCATTGGGTATCGAGACTGACCACCACAAAAGGTCGAGAACTAAAAAAGTGTATGGACAAACTCAAACTTACAGCACTGGCAACAGGCAAACCCACCTACTGGCCAACTGATATAAACAAGACACCTGATCTTGTAGACTTCCTCGTTACTAAAGGCTTGTCCGACCTGCACTTTTATATAAAATCCTCACTCGATTCCGTTTCTGACCATACACCAATCATAGCAACATTTAGTGCCACTGCAATATACAAAGAACCAACACCAACTTTGTATAACCACAAAACAGATTGGGAATCATTCGCCAGTTACCTGGAAAGAGAAGTCAATCTTAAAGTCAAACTTAAAACAGAAGAAGACATAGACGAGGCGACATTCTACATAACAAACCTCATTCAAGTCGCAGCTTGGCGTGCTACCCCAGAATTGAACGGCATTACTTCAAAAAATAACATTCCACTAGAAATACGCAACAAGATAGCGGAAAAAATAAAAAAACGGAGGCAATTACACCTAAGTAGATCAGCTACAGACAGAGCAAGATACAACAAAATATCAAGAGAATGAGACCTTTCAGAGTAAGTTGTCAACTCTTTCCACTCATAAAAGAGACAATTACTCACTGTGGAAAATAACAAAGCAGTTTAAAAGACCTCGTATTCATATCTCGCCTTTGAGAAAAAACCATAATGACCCATGGGCCAGGAGCGGAGGCGAAAAAGCAGAGCTCTTCGCCAAATATCTCAGTGAAGTTTTCACCCCTAACGAGTCACCATTGACGTAGTCTGAAGAGGAAATCGATAGAATGGTCAACAGTGATCAACAACTCTCGTTGCCTCTATCACTTACTACTCCCAAGGAACTTATAAAAACGATCCGCAACCTGGAAAACAAAAAAACACCGGGCTTCGACCTTATAACGGGAGAGGTACTTAAACAATTACCTAAAAAAATAATAGTATTCTTAACAATGCTAATCAACGCTATCTTCAGAGTGCACTACTACCCCAAGCTGTGGAAAATTTCTCAAATATGCATGATAGCAAAACCGGGAAAACCACCAACTGACTACAGCTCATACAGGCCAATAAGTCTGCTCCCTGTTCTATCAAAGTTGTTCGAGAAACTCTTCTTATGCAGACTCAAACCAATACTGGAAACCAATAAAATCATACCTGACCACCAATTTGGATTTCGGGAGAAACACGCAACAGTAGAACAAGTGCATAGAGTATGCATAGACAAACATTGGAAAGAAAAGAGTATTGCTCTGCTGTGTTCTTGGACATAAAACAAGCGTTCGATAAAGTATGGCACAATGGCCTATTGTACAAACTTAAAACAGCTCTACCGAACTCATTCTACATGATTCTTAAATCATATCTAGCACAAAGAAGATTCCAAGTAAAATACGAAGAAGACTACTCAAAACTATATGATATCAAGGCATCAGTACCACAAGGATCAGTACTTGGCCCAGTACTGTACTCCATATATACGGCAGACTTACCTGAAACAGCAGATGTTATAACGGTAACCTATGCTGATGACACTGCATGCCTTTCAAGCGATATGGACCCTAAAAAGGCTTCCACTAGACTACAGGCCCAGCTAGACAAAGTAGACACGTGGTTGTAAAAATGGAGAATTAAACCGAACGTAACCTAATCAACGCAAGTGACTTTCACTCTCCGAATAGGAGACTGCGAACCTGTCAGCATGGGTGGCAATACATTACCAACCAGCAAGACCGTAAAATATCTTGGTCTGCATTTGTACAGAAGACTCACCTGGGCATCAAGGCTAAAAGAACAGAAGCAAACTTGCAACTCAGGTGTCTCTCCTGGCTACTAGGACGACAGTCCCGTCTCTCACTCAGCAACAAACTGCTGGTCTACAAGGCAATCATAAACCCAATCTGGACCCATGGCATAGAGCTCTGGGGATCAGCCAGCAACTCCAACCTGGAGATCCTCCAAAGATTCCAGAACATTGCTCTGAGAACAGTTTCCAGTGCACATTGGTTTGTGAGAAACTTGGAAATTCACGAGTACCTTGAGATGCCAACAGTCAAAGAAGAAGTTAGCCACTACTGCGCAAAATATAAGGAAATACTCGACAAGTTTTTAGCCAAAACGTTATTTTGGCTAAAAACTTACTGGACGACCAAAGCACAATAAAACGCCTTATGAGATGGGATATCCTCTCGCTTGACCAAAGGAACTAAGAAGTTCATCAACAGTCATAAGGGCAACTCAATGGAACTGCTCCTAAATCTCCTCCCCCCCCAGAACACATCTGATCATGGCTGGCGAGCCGAAAGCAGATAAAGAGGAAAGAAAAAAAAAAAAAAAAAAATATCATTAGTTAGCTTATTTTACAAATGTTATTAACAAATGCTACGACTATTCACGAACTTCATGTTCATTTTCACGTTAATCCTTTCACCACACATTTTTTATATTACGGTAATGTTAGATACGGCAACTTACATTTTTAATTTTTACGATACAACACTAATCGGTAAATTCGGTAATGTGCTGCTGTGACTGTGAGCCTCACAGATACGCTGATATTGCATACTCTTTGAAACGCTGACTGACTGATTATTTTGCATTTTGCTTGCATAGAAATACTGGGGGAGGGGGAGGGAACTTGTTTCTTGTTTGTATTGTTTGTTTACATTACATTGTCTAATGTCTAGTTCGTTCGAGGAATTCGAGTCGAAGGTGTTTGTTTTAATCCGCCAAAATACTACTCATATTAAGTATAGTATTAAGTAAATACTAAATATATTATATTGCCATTCTCTTTGATTGGAAAATGATTATTTTTTTAAGTGAATTGCAAAAAGATCATCTCAATTTACTACATCGATATCCTACACAAGGTTTGTCTTCTAATAATGTCCAACATGCTGGACATAAATGTACTAAAAAATTACAAATGTTACTCTTCTAACAATTTCTTGTAATATTTTATGTTCTTATTTCTTCCAGTTCTGATTGATTTTTGCAAGTTAGCATTGGACTACCTTTCCAATGGTATTAATGATAAGAAATACAATCTTGCTGCAGGTGCGTATGTACGAATTTGACGAATAACAACAATCACGAATTTTCTGAATGCACAAAACATTGTGGAATTTAGTTTGCAAAAACAATTTTATTGGTCAGGCAAGTGAAGCTAGTGAATGAGAGGGATGTTTTTTATCCACCTCACCAGAATAAAATTTGAGTGTTGGGCCAAATTAAGAAATACATTAAGAAATAGATTTTATGAACTATTTCATATTATTTGATGATAACACACCGGCTAAAACACTAGTAAAACACTAACAGGCTATTTGGCTGGACATGTATAATCCATTGAAACAATTCAATTCAAAACAATTCCATTGTACAATTTGATACAAAAAACTGCCACATAAGCATAAATACATGACCATATTCCTTTCTTACAAAATAGGAAAGGACTCAATATCCGTAAGGTGAATAAAACCTATATGGTAAGTCTTCAGTCTGGCTGCAGTTGAATGAATTTTCAGCAAGCACTACACCTATCTTTAAATTTGGAACATTGTGTAGAACTTGGTTGCAAACAGATAATTCCAGATAAAATCATTTAAAAAAAAATAACATTTTGTCTCGGTAGTATAGGGTTCAGTCTTGAAAGTCTTGAAAAACTTGAAGTAAAAAACTAATTAGGGTATGTAATAGATGAAATATAAGAATATTTAATTACTTATGTAAAAAATTACCCATCTTATCTTATCAGCAATTTTTTTTTATAGGTAAGTTGTTACATTTATTAGAACATAAGGTTTTTATTTACAATATAAATAAATGGGTATAAATAATTTACAAACAAATGTAGGTATCTTGTATATAGTTAATAGAGGTTAGACCACTGACTTCAGGTAAAATGGTCTGGTTGGTCTCATCAACTATTCTCCTAAATAACATTGATTTGTCCAAAATAATAGAATGAAATGGACCAATAGAACCAAAAAGTTCCTAACAGTCATTGTTTTATGAAGAGAGTTGTAAATGTGTTGAATAGTTTCGTTAAGTTATGAAACTGGATCGTAAGTTTACTTGTTCCTGCCGAATTTAATTGTCCTTGGTTTTAAAAGAGGAATCGGCTCAATACGACACTATAATGATTTTTCTTATATGTATGGATTAAACGTCCGTCGCTCAGATATCTTCCCTAGTAAGAAGGTTCTTATATTAGGGGTTAAAGTATGAAATTGCCAAATTGTTCTGAAAAATTCAACATTTGTTTTCTAAGGTTCATCATCACTACATAGTATAAAACAAAGTCGCTTCCTGCTGTCTGTCTGTCCCTATGTATGCTTAGATCTTTAAAACTACGCAACGGATTTAGATGCGGGTTTTTTTAATAGATAGAGTGATTCAAGACGTTAGTTTATATATATAATACATGCATAATATAGTAGAGAAACACTTATAATTTTCGAGGTTAGCGTATATTGGTTCAACATATTAGAACTACTGAGCTGTAGCAACGCATGGCCTAGTATATTTGGTAGTATTGTATATTTGGTTAATGAGGTCATTATCTATACATTAGTGCCATCTCATAGCAAGATTGAACTTTAGTGATAGAACTCTGAGGACCTGGACAAACTTATGAGTAGGTAAGCATTCTGCATGCAAATATTTTCCAAATCGCAGAAATTTTTTTTGTTGGAGCCAGGTCAGGCGATTACAGAGGATAGTTTCTAACTGCAGGTCCTGTGGTGTTTCTCGAGGTCTTGAGTTATTGACGAGTCGGGGCTGTTTCTCTGCACGCTTTACCATCATTGTACTCAAGTTTTTTGCCAGACATTTCACAAAGCGTCATGAAGCCCTAAAGTAAGCAGAACTTGTGTTATGAGTACTACATGACTGATGTACTACTTACATACTTTTTTGTAAATAAATACATATTATACATAGAACATCATACAAACATTTGTTCCGCAGCGGGAATCAAACCCGCAACCTTCTGCGCCGCAGCCGGGCCTTTTCCACTGCGCCACAGAGGTCGTCACATTTACCTTAGTTGCTGGCCTTCCTCATTGCTCATTCTTCAAGTCGAAGTTTCCCTTGAAAGCGATTAAACCAAAAACACAGTGCGTTCGTTAGCTGTGTCCTCTCCAAACACAACATTGATGTTGCGAGCTGAATCTGCTGCGTTATTTGCACTTCGAAACTCCTATATAAAAATAACTTAAAATTCCGTTTTATCTATTTTACCTTTAAAATTGAATGTTAAAGCAATTAGACGCCAAACAATCAAATGACATATTATTTTTTGAAATATAGAACATTCTAGTTGTCGTGTGTAACATATATCCCACTCAAATACTACACTACATGCAGGCTTAACTTTAATTTAAAGTATGTACTAATAAATTAGAACGCAATTTCATATTTAAACCCCAATTTACTATTGTATACCTACCTAATCTACTTTAAGTCTAAATGTACCTTCTCTGATTTCAGAAAAGCTGAACATTACTGTAGACGAAGTACGAAACCTGATACACGCATTAATATATCTTATCATAGAAGGAAGTAAACACAACGTAAGATTCACATAAATAACTATAAGTTATTGTGTAATTACCTACATAATCAACATTTGAAATAATTTGTACATCTTGGTACATATTTTAAAATAAAAATAAACGTAATAAAAGAATTTGGTTATTTTTAGCTATCCGAATTAGATTTTAAATCTTCGCTAGCTATTGCGGGATTCTCTGATGAAAAGCAAGAAGTTTTGGTGCGACTACATGCGGCGAAGAAACCAGAGTTATCCGAAGCATTATACTTGCTCCAGCAAAAAGATCCCACATATCAAGATTTTAGATGGAGATTTGAAATACAGGTAAGTTCTAACACAACTAACCAAATACATGCCATGACTTGACAGTAAAAGGTTTTAAAATAACAATACGGTAAAACTGTGCAAATAATATGAGGCTTTAATAATTACAGGTTGCGTCGCGTAATAACATGGAGCAAATAAAACCCATGATAACAATGGACTTCGTAATCATGATGCCTAAAAATTTTGGCCAATTAAAAGGTAGTCGAAAAGATAACATTACTCAAACATTGCTCAATAATCGAACAAATGGTGCAAGTTTGTCTTCGATCTGTCTAAACTCTACAATTCAGGATGCCAAAGCAGCTAGTCATTGTCAGAATATCATCAGCCACGTGATGCTGCAGTGCGATTTGCCTAACTTATTACATCTAGCGAATAAACTTGAGCAAGCGCTAAAGGAGTCCAAAAGTCAGCATGTCAGAAAAGTGCAAAGAATACTATAGAAAGGAATGAACAGCGTTTTAATGATAACTTACTCGTATAATTGCATAGCATTATGTAAGTAGAATCAGTTAAGTATATAAATGAATAAATAATGTTATTGCTACACATGTCACTTTGTAATTATTAAGTTAAATAGGTTTTTACTTAGTATTCCTCAAAAAATATTTTACAAAATATCATAATTGAGCCCGTGACTGCACTGCAGGGCAAAGTGCTTCCTTGTCCATTCCAATGTTCCCGAACACGATAGATACCTCTGCTGTAAGGTGAGTTATATATAAGGTGAGAGATACCTCAGTAGGTATTACCATAGTAGTAGTATTAACATAGTAACCTCGACCTGGTGCTGCAGTCAGACCAGGTCGAGGTTACTAAGTTCATGCAATATGATTGAAGTAACAGGACTGTCAACAAGTAACTGTCTGTCTCGCTTTCACGCAAAAACTACTGAACCGATTTAAATGAAATTTGGTACACAGATAGTCTAAAACCTAAGAAAGTCTAAAGCCTACTTTTTAATTGGAAAAAAGTGTTGTAAAGAGGGATGAAAGGTTGTATGAAAGTATCGTCATTTTCAGAACTAGAAGCTTCCAATTTTAGGCTGTTGATCCCTACTAATATTATAAATGTGAAAGTAGGTAACTCTGTCTGTCTGTTACGTTTTCACGTCTAAACCGCTACACCGATTTTGATGAATTTCGGTATAGAGATAGATGGGACCTTGGAGAAGGACATAGGCTACTTTTTATGTAGGTACCATGCGTGCTAAGCCGCGGGCAGCAGCTAGTTTCCAATAAATCAAACGTCGAAATCGAAACGGGATATTTACCATGATTTATGAGTTTTTCTGCTTCCCGATATTTCGGCACAGTTGCATGCGCCATGATCACGAGATAAACAGTCTTTGCGGGTGGATGTTATTGGCAGACAAAACGTTACTTACTTACTTGGTACTTGGTGTGTGGACTGTTTTCCGCAACTAGGCCGCAGGTGGGCCCTTTTTGCGTGACGGGTGGAGGCTGCTACTCCAGCCACCCGATGTCCTCCATGAAAGCCAGCAGCGCGCTCACGCCGGCGTAGGCTTCCTTGGGTGTCCTCTGTGTTTCAAGGTGGTGAGCTCGTTAGGATTCCACGCTACTGCAATCCAGGAGCACATGTGCAGCTGTTTCCTCCTTGCTCAAACATCCTCTGCAAAGTGCAAGTGGGCTGTCTGTAACACCCAGTGTAAATAGATGTTTGTTTAGTGAGCAGTGACCCGTGGCACATTTCTCACATTTCTTTAGCAACAAGAGAGAGCTGACGATCTTCTAAAGGCTGAACTGATTTTCACTCGCTTTTTTTCAGATGAAAAAAACAAAATCGGTTCATCCGTTTGGGAGCTAACATGCCACAGACAGACCATACGGCATACACATAGATAGGTATACACAGACACACACATTGTACCTACGTACTTATAGCACCCCTCTGTTTGCTTCGGGTTTTCAAAATACCATTAGATATGATTCTCCTTCCAAGTTTACAAGTCACTCGGTTATTTAAGTAATACTGGACTAACTAGACCTAGTCACAGATAACAAAATACTACGTTGTATAGGTATCTCTCTGGGAAACAATACTTACATCGATGGTGAGGGGTGTTTATTATTACAAAAACTGTTTATTCTGCTCATTAAGTATAAGTATTTTTAGATAATCGATTGTAAGAAATACATAGTAATAACTTCTAGATAAGACGGGAAAAAGTTCGTTGCCATGCTACTGATTTCGAAGTGATTTATTACTAAACTATTTATTATAAAATATAGTATTTGACTAAATACGTTATTTTTATGCCTGATAGATAGGTTAGGCCTGATTTTTTAGGAAACCATTCGAATGTTGCAAAATATTTTTTTTCTTCACCATTAAATTGTTGGCAAACATAAAATTTTGTTAGAGCTTTATATAAAAGATAGGTTTATAAATAGATATTTTCGATAATCCTCTAAACACAAACCTGGCTGAGTTATAGGTGATTAAAGTAATAGTATTTTTTATAAAACCACGGGAAAGATCGGACCTTGACGGGGTAACATCGGTCTACATTCTAAAACCGCCTCTGTGGCTCCAAACATAAGCTACATATAATAAAAATATCCGGTCCTAACCAACAATAAAGCATCTATATCGATTTTCGGGATACTGTTTGAACGACAAAAATGAGAGGCAACATTTTTTTGTATCATTCTTATAATCCGATGTTACCCCGGTACAAAAAAAATGAAGTTTTTATGTTTCTCAAACTTTGACAAACCTAACCTAACCATGGCGTGTAGGTAGGAATACCTACGAAGATACAACGGTTTAGCAAGCACCTCACAGTTTGTTTTATTAACTTACCAGCCTTATCATTGTAGCCAATTAGATCCTGTACCTACCGACCTGTTCTGTTTATTTTTCTCGGCTATAAGGTTAAATTTAAGGTGCTTAATGTTAGACGAAAATGAATTAGTAAATATTTTTTTACCGAATTTTGAATAAATCAAACTTTTAGAATTAGAATCAATATGTAGGTAGGTACTTAAATAGGTACTTAGTAAATAAAATTTTCAAAATTAAACAAATTATCATATCAATCAATAAAAAAAAAGTAAGAGCTTGGGAGGCGATGAACGTTCGGGACGTCCAAAAACTGCAACGTCCGACGAAAACATCGCTAAAGTTCACCAAATGGTGCTAGACGACCACCGAATCAAAGTGAGAGATAGCAGAGGCTATGAACATGTCAAAAGAACGTGTTTGTCACATATTAAATCAACATTTAGACATGAGAAAGCTGTCCGTGCGTTTGCTCACATCAACGTCAATGCACCGTCTCAAACTTCAGCGGATGCCTTGGCGAAAATCCATGAATTACGGTTTGAACTGCTTGCCTTACTCACCAGATCTAGCCCCAAGCAACTTTTTCAAGGGAACAAAATCCCTCATTCAAAAATTGCACTCTGAGGACAGATATTTACGTCAAATGATGAGGCAATTACCTTCGTGAACAAGTGTTTTGCAGTGAAAAACGCTGAGTATAGTACTTAGACGGGTTACAGAGATAGGAGCATCACTGGGAGAAGTGTGTAGAGTTACAATGAGACTATGTTGAAAAAAAATCGGAAAAATGTTTTTTTATCTTTCTTTCTTTCTTGTCGTAACTTTTCAGACCACCCTCGTATATAATATATAATACATACATATATTATATAATTACAGCTTTTAGCTTTAATTATCAGGCGAATCGGCTAACAAAATTGTAAAAAAAATTAATGAAAAATTTAGTTAAAATATTTTTTTTTTAAGTTTGAGAAACTGGTTATATTTTACAGTTGGGAAAGTTCGGACAGAATTCATCCGAACTTTACCCATTCAAATTTAGATGGGGAAAGACCGGATCTCAGTCTACATACAGTTTTAACGTGTCTAGATCACTTTAATCAGCCAACAAATTGTCGCATTGATATGATAAGCCACAAAACTCGTAAAAAACACAGCCGTTACACCAGAATTTACAATAAAAGTTGCCGGGGGTAAGTCCGGATCCTTAAAAATTTTCATTTTACCTACCTTTTCATATCCAAGTGAACGGAACACGTACTGACGGTCCGAGCGAATGGCAACGACTCATAGGATGGGCACAACAAAATGCCATTGCAGGCAATATTTACAACAATCAAAAAATAGCCTACATTAAGGAGATATTCGATTTATTCGATCTTACCCCTGATCCGATCTTACCCTGGAACACCTTAGTACATTGTTATAACTTTTAGTAGGGGTAATGTTCGCAGTAAGACTGAGAAAGAGGGTAGTCTTCTCAGTCTTGTTTTGTCTGCCAATAACATCCACCCGCAAAGACTTCAGTTTATCTCGTGATCATGGCGCATGCAACTGTGCCGAAATATCGAGAAGCAGAAAAACTCATATATCATGGTAAATATCCCGTTTTGAGTGAAAATTAGTACATTGTTGTTTACAGAATGATAAAATATGGTTTGGTTGTAGAGTTATTACATATTTTGAACAATGCAGTATTTTTGAGTATTTTTGCCGCCACTTTAGTCTAGTCTAGACTCTAGTGCTGCCAAAATTATGAAAAAAAAAAATCGAGATTGAGAGGTTAAAAAGTTCCTCTAGATAGGTAATTGATTTCGCAATAAATAAGTATATGTACATTTTAATAAACACTGGTTTTACTCACGTATTATTTTGTCGATGGAGGCACCGACACTGTTTCCATTCGATTCATCTAGACTAGAGAATCTTCATCCGTTTTAAATTCGCGGTCGGTATCGGTGCCTCCATCGACAAAATAATAGTGCCCGTTGCCCTAGCAAAATGTTGACGAATTTCAGGATTTTAAGTATACAGATAATTAGAGCATTGTTTCGTGTAATTGTGCACGAAATTTCATAATTGTGCGTCCACAGGAAAAAAGTTATGGACAAAAAACAGATCTTGCTAGGGGAACGTTTGCAACGTTACTGCAGACGCAACGTTAATCTGAAATAATGGACGTAGCTTAAAAATAATAAATGGATTGGAAGGCTTTTAATTGTGCACAATCGTGCAAAAATTCAAATTTGTGCATCCAAGGACTTTCGAGATATTCATGTTTTTGCTGACTATGGCGAAACTTTGATGTCAGTTTACACGAGCTCTAGACAAGTGAAAAAGTCAGATTTTAGCCAAAAATTAGTGCGTTGAGCTAACTCACTGTGCTGAAATTTTCAGCAATAACAAGCCACTAGTTTAAGAAATATATCAAAAACCCATAATCTAATATAACCCGGTCTATTTTAATAGACTATTGAAAAGTGGTGCCATAGTACATAACAACGACCAACCTAAATTGTCAGCATTGCAATGCCAAAAAACTAAGAAAATAGTACAATTTCCTGCAGTAGCGCAACATAATTTTAAAGTCATAAAAAAGTACAAATAAATAACTAGGTAACACCCCCATGCGAAAATATTTTTATATAAAAATATACCTTAAATTTTATATTTCATTAGAATTAGAGCATGTTGGTTTTTCAGAAATTTTATCTTGTTAACCTTTGTTAACCTATTTTAGTTATATTTATCCACACTATTATAATTATGGTATAACCATCTACATAATTTTAATGTTAAGGAAAATGATCTGTGATTTTATAAGAGTACCTAGTTTCTAAGTAATAATGTTTCAATTAGATTATGTAAAATGTTGTGAAAAATGTATGTAAGATGACTCAAGTTTCTGATGGTAAAACAAAATTCAAAGAGTTCATAAACGGTACAATTACTAACTGGGTAACTACCTTATTAGAACATAATTTTAGATGAATGTAAAAATAAATGTACCTATTATAATATATAACATTATTTGACTGATAAAGCTCGTGTAAACTGACATCAAAGTTTCGCCATAGTCAGCAAAAACATAAATATCTCGAAAGTCCTTGGATGCACAAATTTGAATTTTTGTGCACAATTATAAGCCTTCCAATCCATTTATTATTTTTAAGCTAGGTACGTCTATTATTTCAAAAAAATCTTGCTGCAGTAACGTTGCGAGGTTCCCCTAGCATGATCTGTTTTTTGTCCATAATTTTTTTTCCTGTGGACGCACAATTATGAAATTTCGTGCACAATTACACGAAACAATGCTCTAATTATCTGCATACTTAAAATCCTGAAATTCGTCAACATTTTGCTAGGGCAACGGGCACAAATAATTCGTACCTACCTAGTTAGTAAAACCAGTATTTATCAAAATGTATAGTACAACACACGAGAGTTTTGAAAGTGAAAGAATAAGTATTTTGTTTCTGCCAACTCGAATGCTATAATAACACATAATCACTTGTACTAATGAGTATTCTGTGGTTTGGTTACCCAAGCTACAAGTACATAATTGACCACGAAACCCTCTCCACAATGATTTTACACGCGTTTTGGTGATTTTTATTACGATTTAGACTGATGATGTATTATTTTGGTATAAACAATAAAATTATAATGTTTATGTACTAACCTATGTACCTATTACCGTTAACCGTGGTGGTTCCAGAGTAGGAATAGGACCCCTTCATTTCCTCCCGTGGGTGTCGTAGCGTGTGTGTGTCCCCCCCCCCCCCCCCCCCCATTATTCACAACACTCACCTTCGATTTGCCGATTTGCGAACACATCACTCACCTTCGATTTGCCGACGATAGTCCTCATGGCAGAATCGCTGGAAGACCTTAGCACAATGCTTAGCGACCTTAATATCGTCTACCAACAGGTGGGTCTTAAATTCTTAAAATGAACATGAGCAAGACAAAAATCATATCAAATGCTCATGTTGCACCCGTACCGGTATATGTTGAGAGCGATATAATCGAAGTTGTAGACCATTATGTCTATTTGGGTCAGACGAGGTCAGCCGACGAATCCAACTCGGATGGGCAACGTTCGGGAAATTACGGCACATCTTCTCGTCGCAGATACCGCAGAGCCTCAAGACAAAAGTCTACAATCAGTGCGTGTTGCCAGTGATGACATATGGAACTGAGACTTCGCTAACTATTGGCTAACTATTGGCCTTATACACAAGCTCAGAGTCGCGCAACGTGCTATGGAGAGCGCTATGTTGGGTGTTTCACTACGTGATAAAATCCGCAACGAGGAAATCCGTAGAAGAAACAAATTCACCGACATAGCACTCAAAATCGGCAAGTTGAAGTGGCAATGGGCAGGCCATATAACTCGCGGAACTGGTAACCGTTGGGAAATAAAAGTTTTCGAATGGCGACCAAGGACAGGAAAACGAAGCATAGGACGACCCCCACCCGACCACCCGATGGATTGATGACATTTTAAAGATCGCGGAAAATCGGAGGATGGAGAGGGCTCAAAATCGTTCTTCCTGGAAATCTATTGGGAAGGCCTATGTTCAGCAGTGGACTTCTAGGGGCTGATATGATGATGATGATGACATAATCATCATCATCATATCATATCATAACAGGCACATGCCTATTATTATACTAAGAGCTATATTTGTATGGTGATTTTTCAAGATCACCTGCATGTTGTGAGTAATGAACGACCTATCATTATTATGAGGACGACCGCATTATCAGATTTAACATAGTTTAACTATTGTAATGAAGTTAGGAATAGTTACTATCGTATCATTTATCTAGTTTACTGTAAACCGTAACGTAATTAAGTACCTAGGTACCTATAAATACTTGAGAAAACTGCTTAGATCTAGATAGGTACTTATCAGTTAACTAACATAACGTTCTTCCTTTTAGGTGCTGAGAAATAACAACGTAGTATGACTAGCTTGTTTGTCGTTATGTTCTTTGACATCTCAAAAGGATTTTAATGTCGTAAAATGTATAGATCTATTTGCCTACAACAGTACAGTTCAATTTAATAACTGATAAGGAACAGTTTGCACAGTCCGTGTCAGGCGCCGCGCCGGCAGCATGCCGTATTAAAATATTACCTTCATAGCTACAAATACCTATATCACGCACGTCATCAACTCGCTCGACATCGCGAGCGGCAGTACGGCGGCGACGCCCGAGTTAATCGTCCGCAGACGCAGACCTGTCCGTCGCTATTTTATCAATCTACTTATCTGTGATAAAAAAACAACGTATTACACGCAACACCTACTATACTTACTGTGGGTTTAACTCTTACTTGTATATAAAAGAAATCAGTGCATAAAAAAATCATTCGATCATCGTGAAAGTTCCGAGAATAACCTACTGTGATTCCCGTTCTAAAAGTGCGATGTCCCTATGATTACTCACAAAAAAAGAGCTGCTTCAAAATTATGCAATATATAATATTAAAAGTACAGGCCCTTGTAATTACTTGCTTAAAATTATATAAACTATAGATACTTACTTACTTTAAATTTATTTAATTAATTTGATATAAACGTATTTACATCACAAAACTAATAGGTATACCCGAGTCTCTGATCGTAAGAACTTTTTTATGTGCGGAAGTTGTTAGTACATTGTATACTCTGTCAACATTGTTACGTTTTGTTAAATTAAACTCTACAAAATTAAAATACTTACCTAGTTTCATCTGTACTTAATTAACTAAAGATAAACTTGAAGTGAAAATGGAGTCAAAAGTGACATTGAAGAATAAAAACCCTTACGAAAGTGCAAACTTTTTGGCAAAAATATTCATCACGTAAGTACCTACTTGTCAACTTTATTTACCTAGTTGGTATATTCGACACATTTTAACCTAGGATGCATCATGCATCACATAATAAAGGGTTTAACTGTCCCTAACACTTTTGATTGTGACTTATGGAATAATTTAATTAGGTAGGTACCTATCTACCAAAGAACTTAAAGTAAATAATTATTTGGTAGGTAACACATAAACCTTATTCTATGAATGTTATCCCACGATAGCAATCTATTGCCTAGTGTTTTTTAGTTAACACTTACATAGATAGATGAGTAATATTCTGTGGACAGAGCATCACTTAAACGACGCAATAGGTAAATACCTATGTGATTATTGTAGGGTAGAGACTAGAGAGCATGACTCTATAAGAATAACACCAGACAGACACGACATGACATAACCGATAATGTTGGATTTATAACAGTTAGTTTTAATGGTCGTGCTATGTATCCACAATTGGAACTAATTACCAAGCCAAGCCACCATAGCAACCAATTGATAGGTAGGTACCTATAACGATTTGCTTTTTACAGTTCTGTCTCTATGATAAATTATGCTGCATATTCTTTAGTTTGAACAATAATGGTTTTGACTACATACCTACCTAGGTAGGTACTTACTTAAAATAATAATTTGTTTTGGCTACATACCATAGGTACATAGGGTAGGTACCTACCTACCTAAATAAAAAAATACACTTATTAAAAATGTGTGTTTTTATTAAAATGTAGGTAGGTATACCTAACTATATTATTATTATACGTACAATAATATAAGGTATACCTATAAAACTTAATATGGACGTGGGTAATATAGGGTCATTGCGCCAGTTCGCGACCAGTTAGCTGAGTTGTCAGATTCCAGAACCATAAAGTATATGATTTTGTAATTATTTAGATCAAAATTGTTTTTCACCTTATAGCTAATATACTCTAATTTAATTTTATATAAAGTGTATAGCAATAAAACAATCTGCAAATTTTATAGAAATATTTATAGCTCAAATACCCATTTTTGCCCATACCCAGTTTTCGACCAGAAAATTCAATTTTCGACTACCTAGTCCCTAGTTTTCGACCATGCGTTTATGATGTGAAAATATTTAAAATATGGGAGTGAAAATTGTGTATAGTAATCAATTAAACTTATTTATCGTGACATAATGTTTTACACCTAAGTTTTCATTATAATAATAATAATTAAATTATTATTAATTATTATAATAATAATAATTACATTATTATTAATTATTATAATAATAATAATTAAATTATTATTAATTATTATTATTATAATGAGTTTTTATTTTTCAGTATTCATATTCATAAAATTTATTACTTATTATTTAATTAATCGTAAATCAGTCTACCTACTCACAAGATACCAACTTCAGAAGAGATCTCTCTTTGAATTTGAATTTCTATAAAATAATAATAAAGCACAGGTATGGCAGTAAAGCATGCTTTGATATTTAGTACGATTACGATTACGATTTGTGTCCCCATTTTTGTCCCATTGTGTTCCGCTGCTGGGCAAAGGCCTCCCCTTGATCTCTCCAGTCATCTCCGTTTTGAGCTATTTGGACCCAAGCTCTGTCAAAGGTGTCGAGATCATCACGCTATCTTTTTTTGGGTTTAACACGGCGCCGTCTTGCTGTCTCAGGGATCCACTGAGTGGTGATTTTGGCCACAGCTCATCTGGCATGCGACAGACATGACCAGCATAGCTCCACTTAAGCTTCGCAACGTTTTGAGCTACATCAGCAATTTGGATTCTGTCTGGAGCGCAGTGTTGTGTTGCATATGCGGTCTGTACGTTTAACATCGAGAATCCTGCGCTCCATAGCCCACCGACAAATCTCGAGTTCGGACTTTTAGATGTTTGTAAAAGACCAAGTTTGTGCTCCATAAGTTAATATGGTAGGATACACATATCTATTAGCTTACGTTTTAAAGATACCGGAAGAGTACCCTTCATAAGATCTTTCATGAATGAATGAACTCATCTTTGATATTTATTATACAATATTATTTAATCTTAACATATATATGTATAAGAAACTAATTTTCACTCAAAACGGGATATTATATACCATGATAATTATGTCAGTTTACTGCTTCTCTATATTGGCACAATTGCATGTGCCATGATCACGTGCAGACTTCAGTTTATCTTGATAAATCAATAATTTCATAAATTATTATTAAGAATTTTAGAAATAAATTGTAATGGAAAAATGAAAATCCTGAAAAATAAAATAAAATACACATTACATATTTTTTTATAGCATGAAAAACGTTATTTTAATGACGATATAATGATGAATAATGATATTTTAATTTTTTTGCTGATTTCAACGTATTTTTACCAGTTCACGACCGACTACATATTGACTATATTATTTATATTTGTTTTGATTGCGCTGGTGGATTGAAATTTGTTCGTGTGTTTGCTTGGACATTCAAGATAGCGCAAGAATGCACTCCCTCAGTGTAGGTGTGTTATATAAGCAATTGTTCGCAATTGTTTAATAGTAGTGGGACGAAAGGTCGAGAAAGGGACGTGGTCGCCTAAAAGGCGAACTGACCCTAATTATACTTGTCTACATTTTAAAATTAAATCTGTAAATAAGTAAGTAATAGGTACCTATTCGTGGTATTGATAGTTTTATTTTATTTAACACAAAGACATTTAAATATTAAAATTAGTAAGTAGGTAGGTAAATACCTACCCTACCTATAGGTAAATGGTGTTTACTTATCTGTTCAGTAGATTTGTGAGGGCTAATTGCACCGAATAGAAAGGTAGGTAGGTACCTGCCTATCTATGTTCTACACTACAGTGACCTACAACTACAAGTCTCTTGTCTCCAATATGTAGTGTGACGAATTACCTTGTGTTTGTTTCGACAATAACTTTCGAAATGTTTAGCCAATTTTCAATGCTTACCTAGGTTACTGCAAATTTGTAAAACTTGAGTTGAATCATTTAGGGATTCATTTATTGCCATTGCTGTACGCGTAAACCTAGGTCATTATCTGCCAACGTATTTTACGATTACATTTTCCACTTGTTTAGTTGATAGTGAGGTTGCTTCAAGGTAGGTATTTTAATAAATAAATAAATATTGCTGGACAATGCACAATAACACCATCTAGTCCCAAACTAAGCATAGCTTGTATTTTGGTGACTAGATGACTGATAGATAGACTTATATATTTTTAAATACATATTCATATTATACTCTTTATAACACCCAGACACAAAACAATCTCCTATGTTCTTACCAAAAATGTTTATCCTGGGAGGGAATCGAACCCTCAACCAACAGCGCAAAAGGCAGAGCTACTACCAACCAACTGAGCTGACAGGCCAGTCAGTTTTATGTAGGTAGCTACCTAAAAGATTTTGCATTGCTGATTGTAGGTACCTACCCATGGTAGGTACCCAATATTTTATGGTACACGTACCATAAAATATTCGTAACGTGGGTACAATCAGCAATACAAAATCTTTTAGGTTTACCATCATTATTATGTAGGTAGAGCGGTAGGTAATTCGTTAGGAAATTCAGAATATCTTATTATCTTGATCGAAATGAAGATTCCAACTATGTAATGGTAGATAATGTAGGTAATGTTTTGAAATGCACTGGAAGTTCTTGGAAAGGCCGAGTCAATACAGTTTTATACAGTCACACGAATCCTGTTAGGTAAGTACCTAGTCTACATGCTAGGTAAATTTGCCAATTATTCCTAAACCAAGTCCGAGAAGAACCCAACCTCTAAAGCTGATATGCTTATATTTGAGGATAAAGTTTGTTATATATCTTAACTAGCTGACCCGGCCACGCGTTGCTGTAGCTCAGTAGTTCTAATAAGTTGAACCAATATACGCTAACCTCTAAAATTATAAGTGTTTCTCTACTATTTTATGCATGTATTATACATATAAACCTTCCTGTTGAATCACTCTATCTATTAAAAAAACCCGCATCAAAATCCGTTGCGTAGTTTTAAAGATCTAAGAGCCTGTCCAGATGGAGCGTTTTACGCGCGAATGCACTCGCGCGTAAACATTCGCGCGTTCTCCAGATACTAGAGCTATATACATCGCGTCCAGATGCTGCCGCGCGTTTCCTAACTCGCGCGTAAAACGCGTGCAACGTGCCGGACTCTCGACTCGCGCGATTCGCGCGCGAGCGCCGCGCGAGTTGGGATACTCAGGCGACATTGCTGCGTCCAGTAGTACGCGCGAGTCCGTGGCGAGTGGACGTATTTCGTGCAAAATGAAGCTTGATTATGTTGATACCTACGGAACTTTTTATTGATAAAGTTGAAAAAAGAGTAGCCATATGGGATATGTAATATTTGGATTATTTAAGGCGGAATAACTGGGAAGAAATAGTCAAACTTTTTGTGTTGCTTTCAACTTTCTCTTTGTTTACGACGTTTACATCAGCGGTATGCAAGCACAACACAACTGCTTTATCTGGCTCCATGTTTATAACTTTCACTGAATCCCTCCCATACACAACGCGCGTAACGTAACGAAGCGCACGTAAAACGCGGCATCTGGACGCAATACAAATTTAAACGCGCGAGGGCACTCGCGCGTAAAACGCTCCATCTGGACAGGCTCTTATCTAGAGCACGCGTAATAACCCCATAGTTTCGCCATAGTCAGCAAAGACATGAATTCTTGAATACACAAATTTGAATTTTTGTACACAATCTATCTACTCAATTCCTTCCTTCCAATAAGTTTAAGCTACGTCCATAATTTCGAAAAAAAAATGCTAGTGTAATGTTGCAAATATGCAAAATGTTTTTTATTATTAACATATACTTTTTACCTATGGACACACAATTTAAAAAAAAATTGCACAATTACACGAAACATTGCTCTAATTATCTGCATACTCAAAACCTTAAAATTTGCCAATTTACCTATCCACGCAATCTATAAATTAAACAAAAAATTAAAAAGCTGAAGCGCCCTCCTCACCATAAAAGCGCTCAGAAATACAAAAAAATATATTTACATTATTTACATCGTGTGTAGGTATTTGGAACCTGGTTAAAAGATTTAAGTGCGCCTCAGAGGCGCCTTTCCTGCACTTGACACACATGTCATCGAACTCTGTAGGTTCAGATATTATTTTTATATTCAGATGAAAATACCATGCAACAGATTAATTTGATGTTACTTATGAGACGCCCCTCTACGATCACCCATCTAGATACTGACCTTGTACAACGTGGATCTGTTTAGAAATGGTTTAAATTTTAACTTAATTTTTTTTTTTTTTATGTTTTAAATTAACTTAAAGGATACACAAACTCGCCAGGGAGATAGTACAATGATGATTATTTATTAATCATATGAGATTAGATTAAGATTTAGACTACATAAAACGTCCGAGTGTATGCCATCAAAAACAACTAATTGTAAAAAAACGAAGTCTCGAAACTCAGTACTTCTACCGTAAAAAGTTGAAAGATCCATGTAATACAAAGTCTGTTAATTTATTCAGTCCCTAATTAAGGGACAGCTAACCTAACAACATTTTATGTGACCATATCAATGTTAAAAATCTTTATATTTTAAATAAATTTACTTGGCAATCGCACTAAACAATCTAATACATATATAATATGTATCACTTGATACATTGTGTTTTCATGAAGTATGTCGAAAATGACCTAAACTATTTCGAGAAAAGGACGGTACGGCCGTTTTGCTTATTTGCTCGACTTCATTTTTAATAGTATCTTTTAAAAATAAAAAGTTATTTGAGCTTTTGAATAAATAATATATCCTTGTATCGGAATCATTTTAGAGTTAGCGTACCAACTCCGTTTGTATTGTATTTGAATTTACGACAAAAGTTTAGTTTAAATTAGTTTTGAGGCTTGTATCTTTCAAACCCATACTTTTTAATGTTACTGTTACAAGCAATAAAGTATCGATTAGAACGAGGCAAATTGATACCACTCTTTGTTTTTAATTGCTTCATATCAGGAGTCCGTGTGCTCATCCTTGACGTTTAATAGAAACAATCGACTAGTACACTCTAATATCAAGTTGTTTCTTGAATTGTGACATCATTACAGATCGAGTTTTACCTTATTCCGGAGAGGATACAAACAAGGACTGACTGTCGATGATCTTTGGCAAGCTTGTGAGAGCGACCAGTCCGGCCGGCTGGGTGACCGCTTGGAAGAAGCATGGGAGAAAGAACAGGAAACTGCAAAAGCAAAAGGCGTAAAGCCGAGCTTTGCCAAAGCAGTAATTAGTTCCTTTTGGGTGGAATATATGCTTTGTGGATTGCTATGTGGCTTGTTATTCATCTTTATATGGTACGTATGTTAACTATGTTTTTAGGGTTCCGTAGCCAAATGGCAAAAAACGGAACCCTTATGGATTCGTCATGTGTCTGTCTGTCCGTCCGTCCGTATGTCACCGCCACTTTTTTCCGAAACTATGAGAACTATACTGTTGAAACTTGGTAAGTAGATGTATTCTGTGAACCGCATTAAGATTTTCACACAAAAATAGAAAAAAAAAAACAATAAATTTAGGGGGTTCCCCATACTTAAAACTGAAACTCAACATTTTTTTTTGTCAAACCCATACGTGTGGAGTATCTATGGATAGGTATTCAAAAATGATATTGAGGTTTCTAATATATTTTTTTTCTAAACTGAATAGTTTGCGCGAGAGACACTTCCAAAGTGGTAAAATGTGTGTCCCCCCCCTGTAACTTCTAAAATAAGAGAATGATAAAACTAATAAAAATATATGATGTACATTACCATGCAAACTTCCACCGAAAATTGGTTTGAACGAGATCTAGTAAGTAGTTTTTTTTAATACGTCATAAATCGTAAACCGCAATTTACCTTTCATTCAATCAACTCAAATATAAAATGTTACTTGCTGCTACGGAACCCTTCATGGGCGAGTCTGACTCGCACTTGGTCGCTTTATTTGTTAGTAGCCCTCACAGAGTACTTTTTGGAAATAGGAAAGGATTTGCATTCTGCGCTGTAGGTTGGGGATGCGGTTAGAAAAAAAAATAGTGAAAACGTAGATAAAAAAATATTATTGTTAGTTCACAAACCGGGTTCGAAGCAAGAACTGAAACACAAAATTATATTCTTAGTTTGTAACCCCGTTATGAAGTAAGAAAAATTCTACGTAGCTGGTTACGAAGCTTGGTTCCGAAAACTTACTAAAGGAGCTAGTAGACAGACATAAGCAAACATTTATTTGCTTCTTAGCACACAACACACAAAATACAGGAAAATCCTACAGCAGCAAATTGGCGCGACTCAGCATGGTGGCTACTGTTTCCGCAGTAAACGCTGTTATTCTGCAGAGACCATAATTGTTAGAAGACCCTGTAAGAATATATAAATAGCTGAGAGGTTAAAAATGAGTTCTATTCAAAATAAGTGATCAGAATAGCTAATCAAGTTTCTGTTTTCAGGCCCTTGATCCCATTCTCATTAGGTCTATTTATAAAATATTTTTCTGGAACCAAATCTACAGAAGAATACAAATATGCCCACATCTACAATTTCGTCATGAACTTTTTGAGTGTATCTTCGTCCTTGCTCCTGAATCATTTGCAGCTCAGCCAAGGTCGAATTGGCATGCGTGTAAGAATAGCTAGCTGCTCGCTAATGTACAGAAAGGTAATTAATGTTTTTATAATTTTTATAATAATTTTTCACTTTCAAAACTTTCGTGAGTTGTACTATACATTTTGATAAACACGGGCTTTACTCACGTATTATTTTGTCGATGGAGGCACCGACAATGTTTCGATTCATCTAGAGAATCTTCATCAGGTTCAATTCGCACCGTGAACTCGAGCGGCAACGAGCGGACCGCGGATCAAACTCACCCTGATGAAGATTCTCTAGATGAATCGAAACATTGTCGGTGCCTCCATCGACAAAATAATACGCCCGTGTTTATCAAAATGTATATTTTTAAACTTCTTTTTTTTTTCTTTTAAAACTTTCAAGAGTTGTATTTTACAATTTGAGAAACACGGGCTTTTACTCACGTATTATTTTGTCGATGGAGGCACCGACGCTGTTTCGAATCATCTAGTAGAGAATCAAACCCTGCAGGGTTTGGTTGGACCGCGGCTAGCTTGCTCACGCTCGCACTCGAGGTTCTTTTTTTTTGTTTTTCAAGCTATGACAAATAGTCCATAGTGCATTCATTAATCATTAATTTTGACATTGCAAACCTCTTTGATGTTAATGATTAATTATTATTTACCTATCTTTAGGTCTTAAAACTGGATCGCAATGGTATGAGTAAAACAGAAACTGGCCAAGTGATAAATTTGATGTCCAACGATGTGAATCGCTTTGATATGGTGACTTTGTTCCTGAACTACCTTTGGGTGATGCCTATCGTGGTGCCCGTGGTCTCTTACCTGGTGTGGCAACACGTGGCATGGGCTACTCTTGCCGCTCTCACTGTTATTTTCCTGCAAACTGTTTTAGTTCAAGGTGATATAATAATTCTTACTTCCTTACTAATATTATAAACCCGAAAGTTTGTATGTATGGATGTTTGTTGCTCTTTCACGCAAAAACTACTGAATGGATTTTAATGAAACTTTAGCTTATAGCTTATACATCAGTATAACGCATAGTATAATTTATAATGATATTGTGTGAATTGTCCAAAATATAACGATAAGTGTCTAGTAAGTCGGAAAAAAATCTGCCATCTGCGAGCTATTTTTTACCCTACCTAAACCCTACCTAAGGTAAAGGTAAAATTTTAAGTGATAATTATATTAAAAGAATTTTAAACATTTTAGCTTATTTGAGCAGTCGCCAGGGAGTGCTCCGTGGAAAAATCGCAAAGCGCACCGACGAAAGAGTGAAGGTGATGAGCGAACTTGTAAACGGCGTCCAAGTCATCAAAATGTACGCTTGGGAAAGTCCTTTCGAGAAATTAGTCGCTAATCTGCGAAAGTAAGTAACCTACTTAATTAATTTTTACTGTAGTATTATCTAAGTATTAAGAAAAGCCTCTGTTTACACTATTTATGTCGTAGACTGCGTGTCCTTGTTTTTTAAATAGGTATACATGACACAGTTAACATCTGAATCCGCTCGATGACAACATATTTAGGTAAGTATATTATTAGTAAGTAGGTAAATACACTACGACAATGATATACGGGACTCGGAAGTGATAATATGATCATACTGTTAATGTTTAAAAACTTACCGCAACTTTCATTCTCTCTTTCTTTCTTGATCGATAGTTTCATCGTCATAGCTTCTATGTTCATTTTAAACCACAGACCTAGGATGTAATGGCCTCAATTCTGTTGGCACAAACCTAACTAATATAAGCTAAAATTAGGTTAAGAACTATCAAATGAAACTTTGGGATTCTGCTGCTACCAACTTAATTATGCTAATTTAATTTTATCTAATATATTTTAGTTAGATGGTACCAACCGAATAGGTTTTACAAATGCTATGACTAACTAAATTATTTTAGACAATTCCTAATTTTAGAAATGAACTAACTGAATTGCCACCATTGTATATGTAGGTCTGTGTTTTAAACATAGAAAACAGTGTATAACATGTTTCTACTTTAAACTGCACTGTTATTTATTAGTTTCATGTATCTAACATACATATCTATTACAGAATGGAAGTGAACTTCATAATGCGAACATCAATGATCAAAGGCTTCTCAACAGCTCTCAGCGTGTTTACCGAACGATTCATTCTCTACGCGGCCATAGTCGCTTATGTTCTATTAGGCGGAAACATCCGAGCTGAAATCACATTTTCATTGGTGCAATATTTTAATCTTTTGCAATTAGCATGCAATATTTTCTTCCCGATGGCTTTGGCTTTCCTAGCTGAAACTATGGTCTCGATCAAGAGAATTGAGGTGAGTGAATTTAACGATTCTATTCTGCTGGGGATTTTTTTGGTACTCTAGCTACACCCTTATGATTGTGTGTAAATGTAATTTTGTTAAGTAATGACAATTTTACGGTTATTGACCGCAATCTTGGCATAGGTACTCAGTAGATAGATAGTATCAGAAACTGTTTAGGTGTTGACTTTGTAGTACTTTAGCTGAAACTTATCAGTTATTAAGTCAAAGATTATGTTACATGAAAATCCACGTAAGAACCTACGTTCTTAAATACTACGAAAGCTTCGGGGCGCGAGTCTACCCACATTTGAAAGAAAATAAAATAATTTATTCAAACCACAACTATGAATTTCTATACAATGGAAACACAAAATTATCACTAGTGACTAAAACAAAGAAGAAAAACAAATGAGTTAGGAGGACTGAGTGTTGTTGTATAAATTTAACGACCTCTGTGGCGCAGAAGGTTGCGAGTTCGATCCCCGCCGCGTAACAATTTATTTCTATAATCTGCATGTATTTGTCTCGGGTCTGGGGGTTTCCATGTATAATATTTATGTATTAAAAAAAAAGTAAACAAGTAGGTAGTATATCAGCCATGTGGTTCCCATAACACAACCTCTGCTTTCTTTAGGAAAAATAAACCGCAACCTTCCGCGCCTTGCCCACTGTGCCACAGAGGTCCTATAACAATTTGAACAATTTGAAATCTTACAGCCATGTAGGTACAATGTTATTTTATTAATGACATGAAAATCATACATTTTATACGGAGAGACACTTTAAAGTTCCCACATATAGGTAGTTGAAAAATAATTATTTAAAAAAATATGGCATACTATATTGCCTAAGTACAATTCAAAATGTTAGCTACGAGTATAATACACTATCGATTCTGAATCCTGTGAGCGTTGTTAAGGCTCACAGGATTCAAGGCACAAAGGCCTTGAATTGGAATTTCATTAAGGAAAGTTTCCCGACTGTTTACCATTGAAAGTAACGATGTTGAAGCAAGTGCGCAGTTTAATTTGTCCTAAGAATTCCACAAGCACATAAAGAATGCTTATTGAAGAATAGTAGGTAAAGAATTTTTTTCCAAGACATGGTTCATGTTCGTATTTTGTTTTAGGAATTCCTTTTGCTAGACGAATTAGCACCGGCAAAAGCAATCGAGTACATCCACACCAAAGGTATACAAAATGGATCTGAAAAAGCTGTCGTTGAGAAGGAAAGGCCGAAGGCAACTGGACTGGTGTTGTCTGGAGTTAGTGCCAGCTGGGTGGAAGATCCTATTGTGCCTACTCTGAGGGATATTTCCATCACTGTGAAGCCTGGACAATTTATTGGCATCGCTGGACTTGTAGGCGCAGGAAAGGTAAGGGTCAAGGTACACTACGTCACACGTCCTTCGATATCGCATACGTGTTTTTCTCGTTTGTATTAAACAATAAAAACTTAGCATTTACAAAAAATATGATCGAAGGGAACGACGATCGCAAGACGAGGCCAAGTATTACACATTATGAATACTTGTACCTAACGCAACTTTTTTTAGCCATAATGTTTTTGTCTCAAAATAACTAGATTAATTAGATAATTTGAATATCCAAGATAGGTTTTGTGCTTCAGCCTTGTAAGACAATTTATCCTCTTTGACAGTCTTCTCTACTCCAAGTGATTCTTGGCGAGCTACCGCCGACGCAAGGCAAGATATCCCTGGGAAGTTCTCGCATCTCATACGCAAGTCAAGAACCTTGGTTGTTTGTAGCAACTATCAGACAGAACATCTTGTTCGGACTGCCATACGATAAGACACGTTACAAGAAGGTCAGTTTTTTTCACAAATACCGTGTTGTAGTTGACGATAAGAAGTGGTTTAAGTACCTATATTTATTGATGTTAAATGTTGACTGTTGGTTTTGACTGATAATGCGTCGTGCAAAATCGCGCGAATGTAGCGACGAGTAAGTACCTATTAAATGTTTATGTGTACGTACCTATATCTACTATAACTAATGATTACCGCTGCGGTTAGTTTCCCTCTAGCCAATGACATCGTCTCGTCAAAAAATGTTGAAGGTCACCTGCCAAATTATATCGAAGTCTGTTTTGTCAGAGACGCTATTGTAGAAATCAGTGGAATAGACCTTACTTGTATTATGTTCACTACTTACATTAGGTATCTACATAAATAATGCATTATTCAATTAATAATTACCGCTTTATAACGCTTTTTTTGTATGTGGCACATTTTATTATCAATCACATGTCTGTGCAGTAGGTACTTACAGTTATATAGATAAAAGCTTTATTTGACACATTACATAGACACACAGTAAGGGTATAAAAAAATAAAAACGTGTGCGTCTCGGGACGCCCAACAGAAGTGCTAGCGCTGTGGGTTAGAGTGAGAGAGGAAGAGTCTGCCTACCGCTGCCGTATACGTGAGAGAAAGGGAAGCCAGACAGATTGGCGCCGTAACGCGTTACGTAACGGTTTACCCTCCCGTAAGAAGATATCACTTCAATAATAAACATAATAATACTAAAAGAAAACAAAATATAACAAAAAAAGTTCTAAGTACCTACAGTTTCAACATTATAGATTGTGCCTCGTTTGGACATGGAGATAAAAAAATCTATGACTGCATCCTCATCATAGTTTATTGTATTATGTATTTTATGATTTTATCTGGTGGTAGGACTCACAGCAAGCTTCCGTGTATCAACACATCATCATCATCACAGTGCCAGATATTTCGAAGCAGTTCAGTTGTGTGCAAGCATTTTCTTTAAATACAAAGGGCACTGGAGCAAGAGAAATTACTGGGCGAATAGACAAAATAACTTATGTATTACGAGGCGGCAACATGCGATCGATACCTTGACCACACCCGCGGTCACGAGGAATTCATTGTTGCCATGGAGGATATGATGGTATTTGAGACGTCATAGCTTACGGTAACCACTTATCAAGTGGGCCGTATGTTTGTTGATTGGTCGGTAGTATAAAAAATAAAAATTTTGACGTGATAACGCCTTATAAATCGATGAACGCCGGCTGCACGGACGTAAATTTGTCACGTTCCGCCTGAGCCGAGCGTGCAAGCGAGAGTGCGGAACAAGCGATAGAGAGGCACGATCGGCCTAAGCGCTCGGCTTGTGACGCATCTTAATAGGTTAAAAATATGCAATTTTTCATCAATGTTTTCTTATGACGTTATCACGTAAAATTATCGTCCGTAAACCGACTTTACAGACAACCATTTATTTTGTTAAGTATAAAAGTAGGATAGAGTCTCATTTCCTATGAAAGGTGTAGGAAAAGTATTTTTTGATATTTTCAGTATTCTTACCTCGGTTGGTCCGAGTCTTAAATATGAAACTGGGTCGATTAACATACAAAAAGTTTTTGTGTAAATTGTCGTTTTTCTCGCAGATTGCACTTTTTTTTTTAAAACCTGTGTATGCAGGTCTCCTGAAAAAGTTTTTCTGTGACTCCAACAGTTAAGGTTAAAGCTGCATTTACTGGCCTGTCTCAAAATCCCTATATGTAATGTTATGTTATGTATATTTATGTTTTATTTAAAGACGGTGACAGCTTGTGCATTGCTGCGTGACTTCGAGCTGCTTCCAGCGGGAGACTCTACAATGGTCGGCGAGAGAGGCATCAGTCTCAGTGGAGGACAACGAGCTCGCATCGGTCTTGCACGAGCCTGCTACAGACAAGTATGTTATTTCACTTTGAAAACTTTCTTGGGTTGTACTATTCATTTTAAGAAGTGCGAATCACGAATGCGGACGGGAGCAAAGGAACCGGGGATCAAACTCACCCTGATCAAGATTCTGTTGATGAATCGATAAAGTGTCGGTGCCTTCATCAATAAAATAATACGTGAGTAAAAAACGGCGTCTCTCAAAATGCTATTTATAACAAAATTATTATCATACAGCCGGTTTGCATTGCACCCATGGCTGGGTATAGGCCTCCCGAGGCCTCCTCTTTCCGGTGCCTAACAATACCCTTTCTCCTTATTTATCGACCGAGCGAGTGCGAAGCGCGAGCGAGTGTCTCCGTTTCAGCTTAGGCAAAAATGCTTTCGTATATCTGTCCGAACGGCGCGGGGCGTCTGTCCGGATGTTCTCCTCTACAGGCATTTCTCAACCGATTCCCGTGAAATTTTGTGAGCAGGTTTTATAACTATATATTTTTTTGTCGATTAAGTTTTTGGAAATTTTTCAAAATGGCGGAGATATGGGGGTTGAAAACGTAAAAAAAGTTAAATTTCAGTAATTTCGAAAAATGTTAGCGAGGTCTACAGCTCACAGAGCCATTAAGTAGTAATATACAAAGAAATGAACGCTGACAGTAGATTAAAACCTCAGTTTCGCAGTGTGGTAAAAATTTACAGTCACTATAACGTGCCATTACCAAATATTTCCTTAGTAATGATGACTCGGCATCAGATCCAAAAATCACAGTAACCGTGACAAATAATACCTATTATATTGGTTGTTATGTTCCCCGATGCTTGTTGTCATGTTTTATTAAGCTTAGTGTCTTGTGATGTTTGCGTGATGTTTAGTTTTTGAGTTGAGAAGATAGCGATGTTACCGTCTTGCGAAGCAAACATCGCTATCTTATATTATTTATTTTTCTCAAGTTATTTGCGGTTTTATAAAGAATTTTGGTGTTTTTATTAAAATAAAGCTAGACTTATTGACTCGGGTGCGAATAATTGGAATAAAAGTTTTGTTTCTTTGTGGTTCGAGCAAAAATAATCCGTATCATTATTTTTTTTGAAAGACATTTATATTCAACGACAAGATACGACGTTGTTACATCATACAATATACAAAGTAAACACTTGACACAGGCATTTTTTTTTAATTAACAATAAAATTTATTAAGATGAAGAAGTTTTCTAGTTCAGTTTTCAGTTTTTAAAAGTTTATTCTCAGGTTTGACTTTTTATGAACAGACAGAACTCGAATATTTAAAAAAAATTATTACTTTTATTGAGTACTCTAGACGGGATTTTAACATCGAGATAAACAAGTATGAAGAAGCAAATGTGAACCATGGACGTTTTAAAGTAAACATTATAACTTATCTTTTTTACTCTCGTGTACTAGGTACTTCGAAAGTGACATTGAATTTAATAGAGATAGTAATAAAACATTATTTTAAAATGAGGTTTCATCACGGAATTAAATGACCCTCTACACCTTAACAACAGTTGTCAACACTTGTACTAAGAAGTCACAATTTATTGATTTCCTACCTTAGAAATCATCAAACAACACGAGAAAAACTAATTCATTTTGGAGAGCAACTTTACTTCGTGAAATATCGTGAAATGTGAAGATATTTATAACAAAAATAACCATATGACATTGGTCATTGTCGTTGAAGACAGGTGCTACTGTAGAAAGAGAACAAGGTCAAGTTTATTCTCGAATTACAAAACTTCAAACCTTAAACCTTAGTATTTAACTTAAATAATGAATACATACGCGAGCGTGCTACGTACGTAGATGGTTCACGTGGATTACTTAAGTATATTAGTTACTAGCTGTTGCCCGCAACTTCGTCTGCATTTTTTTTAAAGGAATAGTAGCGTAAATCCTTCCACAGGATGCCTTCACCAATCACACCCACCAATCATAAAAAATTTTCCATAGAAACATTCACACTCCATTTTACTCTTTTATGGGAGTCATTTTGAAAAATCCTGAAACACGTGTCCATTTATTTTGCATTTTAAGTATCCAAACCAAGTGTTTAAGAAATCACACACCCGTTAAAAAGTTCCCATACAAACATGGGGTATCAACGTTTACCCCTTTGTAAGAGTTATTTAGAAAAATCTTGAAACAGGTGTCCATTGATTTTGCATTTTAATTATTCGTATAAAGTTTCAAGCAAATCGATCAACGCGTTAAAAAGTTTCATACATTCGTTTTCGGCTATTTTCACCCTCTTAGAATTTCAATAAATCCCCACGTAGTGGGTGGTTTTGCTATAAAAGGAAGCTACCTTCCAAATGCCAACTTTGTAGCTTTAGCGGCTTTGGCTCGGCGATGATGAATCAGTCAGTCAGGTTAAGCTCTTTTATAGGATACAATTTATACCTACTTAAAAATTGTAAAAACGTTTATGTATAAAAACATGTTTTAATTATTTTTTATTTTAATCGTAGCGTTGTGTGGTGTGGCCATATAACAATAATTTAATTTAGCGTACCTACTTAATGGAAGATAGAAAGTCACCACTAAAAGAAAAGGTTCAATTTAGTTAAATTAAATTCAATAATATTTATTCAGATTACAATTGAGTCCATTCATGATGCACAAAAAAACAAAAAAAAAAACAAAAATATAGATAGGTAAAAAAAACCACCAAAAAACATTTAGGACTCAACTGTGACCAGAATATGACTGATTAAATTTTCAAAGAAGGTCATTATACTCCGAATTTAGGGCAGAGAGCATTATTATAAAAAAAAACAATGCTTACATGAACTAAAAGACTCAGGGGTGTTAGTATATTATAATAGAACGGGGCTCATTTACATTCTTTGTTCATTTTAAATGCAAAGTATACGTACTTTCATTATCCTAAATACGTCATGACGCAAAAAATAAAAAACTTTGAACCAATTGCTAAATAAATCCTCACAACGCGGAACTCAATTAGTATTTGTTCTTAAACAGGTATACCAACATTTGCTAAATCATTAGGTAGAGTTTGTATTTGGTTGATTTAATAAATAGCCGTTATTGAATTAGCGATAGGTGTACCTATATATAATACTTACATTTCTATGTATTTAAAAAAAAGTATATGGTTCTCATAACACAAGCTCTGCTTGCTTAAAGGTAATCTTGTGAAATGTCCAGCATTATTTATTATTTCTTTCTTTCTTTTATTTCTACAGGCTGATATTTATCTACTAGACGACCCTCTCTCGGCCGTGGATACCCACGTCGGGAAGCATCTCATCACGGAATGCGTTAACGGCTTTCTCCGACACTCCTCCAGAATCCTTGTGACCCATCAACTCCACCACCTGAAAACAGCAGACAGTGTCGTCATATTGCGCAATGTAAGATATCAAACAACTAATTCTATTTAATTGTGATTTATTGTAATGTAAGTACTTATCTTGTCTAATGATAATTAATAAAAAAAGCCTATCGGCTTAATAGCAGATAGCATGGAGATAACATAGGACAATGATTTTTTTAAGTACTTTTTGCGATTATAACTGATTCGATAATCGTTACGTAGCGTAGCGAGTAATACACGACTGCCGTGCTAATGTTACACTTCTTATCTTATCATAGTCAACATTAAGTCGACTAGCAAGATAAATATCTGATTCTGTTCTATATATCTGCTCGGTTCGGAAATGCAAAACATTACTCGTATCTAGCAATGACCTTAATTCTGTGGTTTCGTTGGATTAAGTAAAGTATCGTCGTAAAAATACGAAAGATATTGTTTTGTTAGCACGAGTATTAAGTCTGAATTAGAATAACTTTTTTTTATTATACTTTTTAAATCTACTGAATTGACGTGTGTTTGACGTGTTTTAGTTCATTTTAGACGTCGTGTAATTTGATGTTGAATATCCTGTAGAAAATCGTAGGAAAATCAATTTTATAAAGAAACGAAATGTAAATTTTTTGACAATTTATATGGACTTTGTTGTAAGCCATTATTTTATAACTGTTATTTTGATTTGGAACGGAAACACCAACATTGATTGTTCAAACGTTGTTTATACAATTCCGTATACAAACGTAATTAAGAAAATAAAAATGTTTTTGTAACTGTTTGATTTAGATTACCGTTATTAATATTGCCATCCAGAATCTGATGGCAAAGGCATTCAGCCGAGTCACCCATCCAGAATCTGATCGCAGAGCGTTGCTAATCATCGCTTTGTTAGAATCTACTAGTTCGCTATGCCTCGAGCGCGTATACCTATATTCGAAGCACATTATTTACTAAAGTAGTTGAATTTAATTAACATATCATTTTGTGAGTCTGAATTTGCACAAGAGGTTATTTTGTCTTACGATTTAAACTAATTAAATATGCATGCTACCGTTGTAGATATACTTATCTAAATACGCTCAGTTCGCATTATTTACTTAATTTTAAATTATAGGTATGATTGTCCTTAAACTTTCCTCTTGCGCAAATCAGTAACAATTGCCTTGAGCGTCTGTGATTTAAGCGAGGCTGGGAGTACCTTATATGTAAACCAGCTGATTCAATAATACATTTTCAACAACTTGACATCTTACTAAGAAACACTTTAAAATGTAAAGTCATGTGACAGTGTGAGAGTGTGATAAGATATAGGTACAGTTCGAGATGTATAAGCTTAGTAATACTCAATTACTGCCTATACATACAATCTACACAATACCGACATACAAATTGTTTTATAAATTATGACTTCCATTGTATATACCGCTATGCTTATATAATAATTTAGCCACTCGCAGCGCAATGCCGTAATAATCCATAAATAAATAAATATTGCTGGACAATACACACAACATTATCTAGTTCTAAACTAAGCATAGCTTGTATTATGGTGACTAGATGACTGATAGAATACTTATATATTTTTAAATATAAACTTATGATACTTTATTAGCATTATTATTCCTGGGAGGGAATCGAATCCTTAACCTACAGCACAGAAAGCAGAGCTACTACCAACTGAGCTGACAAGCCAGTCAAGGCAATACTTATTTTTAAATTTCAAAGTCTATAGACTGGCCTGTGAGATCAGTTGGAAGTAGCTCTGCCTTCTGCGCTGTAGATTTACGGTCCGAATCCCTGCCAGGGCAAATATTTGTGGAATGAACATAAGTGATTGTTCTGTCTGGGTGTTATAAAGTATCATAAGTATGTAATTAAAAATATATAAGTATTTTATCAGTCATCTAGTCACCATTATACAAGCTATGCTTAGTTTGGGACTAGATGGTCTTGTGTATTATACACCAACATTTATGTATACTAGCTGGTGCCCGCGACTTCGTCTGCGCAGGATTAGTACTTCGTGTAATACTTACGGTTTTGGCAGCGCACGCCAGAATAGCTCGCAGATGGTAGATTTGTTCGTACATACTTGACACTTATATCGTCATAATTTGGACAATTCACACAATATCTTTATAAATTGTAGCTTATGTGTTATTCTGATGTATATGCTATATTATTGTAAAGTTTTATTAAAATCCATTCAGTAGTTTTTACGTGAAAGAGTAACAAACATCCATCCATCCATCCATCCATCCATCCATACTTACAAACTTTCGCGTTTATAATATTAGTAGAATTTATTTATCTGTTTGTTTCGTTTTCACGGCCAAACGGCTCTTGATGATATTTGGTAAAGAGTGATTGTATCTTGGGAACGGACATTTTTTATCTAGGTACCACGTATGCGATGCCGTGGGTAACAGTTAGTTTAAAATTAAAACTACTTATTCTATTTTAGGGTGAAATCGAAACTATTGGCAACTTTGACGAAGTATCAAAGTCGCCGCTGTTTGCCGAGCTCGAAGAAGAGGAAGAAACTGACGAGCCGATGAAACCGCCCACAAATCAGCGGCAACGTGCCATGTCTACTATGGTAAATAACTGTCTTAACAATATTTATGCTTCTTCTTATCCTGTCACTAGTTATTTAGAACCAGTGTGTTGAAAGATTAAAGTGCGCCTCAGAGGCTCCTTTCGTGCACTTAGCACGTGTCTTCAAACTTTCTAGTTTCTATGACATGCCGGTTTCCTCATGTTTTCCTTCACCGTTTGAGAGTGCTGGTATACCGCACATACATTTTTCGAACAGAAAAATCCATTGGCGCACGTCCGGATTCGAACCGACAACCTTAGGATCGGAAAGCTACCACTAGACCACCAGTACTTTCAATAATACTTATTTATGCTATTCAACATCATTCTTCCATATCGTATGCATAATGTTACGCCGATGGAACATAGCTTTGGATACCTATATCCAACGCTATGTTCCATCGGCGTATCATTTTTTTTTCTATTTCTTGCTTGTCGTCTCAAAACAAATGTTAACTTTGTGGGTACACTAGCGGCACAAACTCGTCAGTGCTCGCAGCTAGAATGCATGCATGCTATTTCATCTAGCACAGTGCGAGAAAAGGATAGACGTGCACGAAAGATAGTGATGAGCTGTAAGGAGAGAGTATGATGATGATTTTCAATCATATACCTACCTAATTAGTTTAGACTGTGACTTCGACATAAAAGGACCGCGTAAAAAATTTGAACAGACTTTTGGCTCATGAAAAAACTACAGAATGTATCTTATAAAAATAAAGTTATTTGAGCTCATTAATAAATAATCCATGCATGTATCGAAATCATTTTGGAGGTTACGTGCTGCGTAGGTAGGTATGTTATTTATTTACGCCCAAAATTCCGTTAATGTATTGAAATACGTTATTTTTGTGACTTGTATCTTTCTCTCATTTTTTTTATTATTCTGTTGTGATATTAGCATAGATCATGATGAGATAAATTGATAACACTCTTAGTTTTGGTTGTTTAACAGACGGCAGTGTGATCATCCTTTGACGTTTGTATGGAAAGATAATCGACTAGTTCACTCTTAACTCGGCTTTCTTAGCCATCACAATCCATGCACCGTATCTATGGTCGAAGTACCTCTACTCTTAGGGCGAGTGCAAGTATCTTCCAAAGAAGGACAGAAGACCATGTAAAATCTATATATCTTCACGTATTAATCTATATATTAATACGTGAAGCATAAACTTTGTACTCCTTTTTACGTAAATTGCGCGGACACAGGAGTATGAAATTTCGCAAACTATCGTTTATATAGAGAAGGAGTGCAGAATGCTAATATTTTATTAAAATTATGCCAAAAAAATACATTAATTATTTATGGAATTTCGATTAGTGGGCGACCACTAGTACTATTAAATATGGCAAAATTACATGGCCATGCATTTACGCGTAGGTAATTTTAAACATTCAAAACAGTTTGCAATACATACCGCTATTAAATTTATAAAAGAACCGCTTTGTGTTTATTGAGTTTACACAATCATCTGCTCTCCTCTCTACTTGATAAATGTATACTTGCCCTGTATTTACTGGGGATCAGACTAGAAGGCTTTCTCAGAAACGCAAAATCAGAAAGTAACAGAAGGTCACACCCGATAGTACCTACCTACTTACCTACATTTTCAATAAGTAGGTAACTGATAGATCATGTTTCTTGAAAAGAAAATGACATGACTCGAATAATTACAAAAGAACAGAGTGAGTCACTTTGAACAAGTGCATATTCAGATGCCAATGAACTTGTGTTTATTTATAAAGAGCTTGATTTCTCGGGCCAGTATTATTATAGGAGCTAGGTAGGTATAATATAGTATTTAAAAAAATATAAAACCAGAGTTTGATATAAAATCAAGCCGTCCTATTAAATTTACAAGTCGTCCGCCGACTTGTAAATTTCGATCTAGTAAAAATGTAGATTATCTTTATCACAAAAAGTAAAAGTAAGTAAAAAGTAAAGTACCTACCTATCCATAACGTTATTTATCAAGTTTTGGTACCCTAATTCCTGATACCAAAACGAAAAGAAAAAAATAAAAAAAATTATATATACCTACTCCACAAACTACTACTACACAATAACCTAAGAAATTATATGTATTACTAAATTTAATACTAGGGCAAATACCTATGGTGTTAAACACGATACCCTGAAAAGGACCCTCGACAAAAATACGACACTGTTTTCTAACATAAAACCTTTTATTCAATTTATCAATAACTACTACAATACAATCCTAGACGATACAAATGACTTAACATAAATACCTAGCGGTTTCGAGAGAATGTAAGTAGCTCGGTCAGTCCAACCTACCCTCAATCCGTTCTAAACTATCATTGTTGCCAATCGAGTCAAAACCAAAAACCCTAACAACCGTTCTTAGGGATAAATAAGACATTGACAATACAATAGTCGAAGGTACACTAAAACTCACAATCATCGATTGTTAATTCTTAAGTTTATTAAAATTAGCTGGTTTTCAGTAAAAGCCAAAGGGTGCCACTATTGTTATATGATAAGATATGTTATAAGTTAAGTCTTCCAATATATAATTTTATTGACAGTCATACGTAAGCACGACCAGTACTGTGCCCGGCTCTGAGTATGGAGGTGTTGAAACAGTCGAGGAAGACCAGCAGGAAGAAGCTGAGTTGACGGGATCAGGTACTTATACTTCTACTAATTTTCATCGTATAAGCAAATCTTCGAAAGCCGGGGAATGACAGATCAACGTGTCTCGTTCACGATTTTTTCCACGCTTATTATTATTTTTTATTAATATTATTTTATTATTTAATATTATTATTTTCCACGGTCTATTATTATTTTCTCAGAGGACTCACAACGCGTTAACTAATAGTTAGTTAGCGTTAGCGTTAGCGTTTGTACTAGTTTTATTGCAATCTGAACTGCACATTACTGCAATGAAAATTGTTGAATTCTCAAAGGTCATAGAATATTTGTTTTCATGTCGAGAATGAGCCCAACTCCGAGTAACATATTAGTTTTGGGCCACCCTGTATAGACAAGTGGCAATTTATGTGAGTATGTGATTTTTGTAGTTCACCATTACAGAAGCACTATGAAATTATAGATATACTTATAATTAGGTATTTGTATTTACGCATGAAAATATTCGTATTAGGAAATGAAAATATCGATAGTATTCTTGATCGCAATTGTAGATCTTGAGTTAGGTATACACTTAGATATTGTGGCAAAGCCGCCGTGTACTACATATTATGTACCTACTGTTAAAATAACGTGATAACTTTTATCTCATCGCTTATTTCAACCATTATGCAATGTCACATTCTACGCTCTTACGTATAGGTAGTATGTAGATAAAATACTGATTGGTAATCTGTGGTTACTTAGACAATGTTTCTTTATGTGTCAGGTTATATTGCGTTACGTGTATACAAGCAGTACTTCCGCGCTGGAGGCGGCTGGGGGTTGCTGATACTGACTGCACTTTCCATAATCGCCGCTCAACTCGTCACTTCGATGAGCGATCTCTGGCTAACGTCCTGGTAAGATACATCATCATCAGAACTCGGGTGCTGGTCAAATGTCAAGAAGAACGGTTTTACTTAGCCCGCCTCAACCTGTGGAGTTGCAAAAGCCACATCGGTATCTCAAATGAAAATAAACTTGCCGACAGCTTTTAAACCGCTGGCAAGGTACTTAAGGTAAACAACGCAATCAAGGGCCACCTTAATCTTTAGCTAAATATTTTCGATATCTAATGAATATCAATAAAAAGCAGGGCGTTCTTTGTAAATTATCTTTATTAAGAGTCTAAAAAGTACATATTTTTTTGGTTTCTGCCATAACTCTTCATGAATATTAGGTTTGTTTAAACCCTCTCTGGACACTATTAAATCTGGGTGGCGTAAAAAGGACCACACCAAAATTATAAATTTTAGCGTTTTATCATAACAAAATTAAGGTAGGTAGGTATACATATTTCCTCAGACTGTAATTATGATTATTTATTAAATTCCGCTTTCGGCGAATCTTTATTAAGGAGAAAAACAATTGGCCTTGTAAAACTAAACAAACAAAATTTTATATTAAAAAGTATTTACTGACTTAATACCTATAAAAGTAACATAATTATAAACAAGTTATTCATTAAATAAATAAATCACAAAAAAAAAAAAAACACACATAAATCTTTGTATACAAAAAAGAAATAACCAAATTTTTTTAAATAAAATTCGTGGCCCTTATTACACTATTATTACACCAATTAAATCTTATGTTGTTTATGATATGAGATTCTTTTTCAATGAACTTTTGATTTTTTGACACACTGGGCATTGCCGCATGTCTTTAGTGTTACATGAGTAACAGTAGGTACCATTTATCATCACGATCTATGTTACTATTCTTCTTCTTGTAACTATCATCTTGATTCGAGTGTTTTTTTGGATTTTCTGTTTTCGTTTCTTTTGCTCTGTTCCTGATTCTTAATAACTTCTTTTCTTTTATCTCTGTCTGTAAACAAAATCTTTTGTCACTATCCGGCCTTTATAATTCATTGCTTTACGTCTTGGCTTCTTTTGTTTTACCACGGCATAATTAGGTGTTGCTATTCATTGCTAAAAAATAGATTAACGGTTTTTGCTTGTAATAAGGTTAAAAAAATTAAAAAATTAAACAAAATTATTCAAATTGTTAAAGCTTAATACCACCTACAATATGGCAACAATATACAAAAGATCAGACAATAAAATCTTAAAAATAATTATTTTTTCACTAATACTACATGATCTGAGAGCCTAATAAGGGCCGGCTCTATTTACACGCGTTGTAAATGGCCCTTATTAGACCATGAGACAAGTTCGATAAAATTCAATGTAAAACTAATAAATATTGGTATAATTATTAAACTTTCCTTGATAAGTCAACACAGTTCACTCATTTTAACTTTACAACAACAAATTCTATAAACAATAGGCTATTTTACACTCAATTTATCAGTTTTCAAGGAGATTTTTTTACTGTGGAGTGATTCATACCAACTGCGTGACGGATCCGTGGCTACTGACAAGATGGCGGATCGTAGCGTGATACAAATGCGGATGGTAGCCTTGCTATTACGCCTTTATATGTGTGCGTGACTAGAGTCTAATAAAAATGTTGCAAGTGTGTTTTAGTAGTAGGCCCTTGTAAGCCGCCGGCCCTTATTACCCGCAGGTACATAAATAATAAAATAAGGAAATTTAGTTACTTTTTAAAAACTAAAAATATCCGACTTCATTGAATATACAAATACAACAGAGTTGTGAACCACATCCATTTTAGAAGTCGGTTTAAAAGATTTTATTTTACGCCCTTTAGAACTTTATCACTTTTCGAGATTCGTAAACACCACTGGAAAGACACAGGAGCGCAAAATACGAAATTTCGTTTACTAGTATGACAATTTTATCCAGCTACTTTGATTTAGAAACCAAACTACTGAACCGATTTTGATGAAATTTCTATGGGAGTATCGGAAAGTATATCCTTTCACATAAATAAGATTTTCTATAGAGTTTTATAGGCAAATCTCCAAAAACATACTAGCTCATTCTTAAAGTGATAAGAAACTCGCTTATCTAGCATATTATCAAAGAATAAACATGATTATTGCATATGTAATGGTGACATTACACAATTTTATATTGTAGAAACATTTACATTACGAACTCTTATAGAAAAATCTAAAACGTACTGCTCCGGTTTTTTTCTTTCCTAATATTTAATGTAAATAGATAAGAAACTCGCTTTGTCAATGAATAAACACAATCATTGTGTATATAATTCAGACGTTACACAATTTTATTTTTGACAACCTCTGTGGCTGAGATGCAGAAAGTTGCGGGTTCGGATCCCGCCGCGAGACAAATGTATGTATGATCTGTATGATTTATCTGCGTGTTTATATGTATAATATGTATGTATTTACAAAACAAAATGTATATAAGTAGTATATTTGCCATGTTGTTCCTAAAACACAAGCTCTGCAACTTTGCAACTTTGGGGCCAGATCCTGTTTGAAAATGTCCAGCATTTTTATATTTTAAATACTTACATCATACTGACTTTCACAATTTTCTTAGGATGAACCATGTAGAGTTGTCGTATGAAGTGGACCCATTCAGCAATATTGGAAACATAACCAACATCTACAACGAGACTGATACAAGCACGTTGATTGATGATACATTTGATGCCACTACGACCAGACCGAACCACACTATCATTGGCACCTTACTCCAAACCGCAAATACGCTTCAGAATATGACAAATGGAACAACTATTGACCAAACTCAAGTGAACAGTATGTACTACATCTACATTTGGAGCATTGGCATCCTGGCCTGCATCATTCTTACTACTGAAAGGTTTGTGACAATATTAAAAGCTAATGCCTCTATTAAAAGAAATAACTATTACTGCCGTATTTTCCGAACTTCTTTGGTCATTTACTCATGCACAGACACAATTATATTAAGTTTACTAGCTACTGCACGCGGCTTTGCACGCGTTGTACCTACAAAGCTGTTCCAGGCCATAATCCGTTCAACCGTGATTCAATTTTAGTTTCAATTTCAAATTGCCTTTTTTAACCTTCATCATATCAGCCCCTAGAAGTCACTGCTGAACATAGGCCTCCCCAAAAGATTTCCAGGAAAAACGATTCTGAGCCATCCATCCACCGATTTCCCGCGATCTTTACAATGTCATCAGTCCATCGGGTGGGGGGTCGTCCTCGTTTTCCTGTCCTTGGTCGCCATTCGAGAACCATTATTCCCCTACGGTTATGAGTTCTGCGAGCTATGTGGCCTGACTATTGCCACTTCAACTTGCAAATTTTGAGTGCTATGTCGGTATTATTATTGCTATGTATGCAAGTTTTGAGTGTTATTAACCTTAAATTAGTTATATTAAATATTCTAAATATAGATTTGACACCGGTAATTGCTATGGATCGTTTTGCAACCGTGATTGTGCTACAAATATACTCACATGAAAAAATCAACACAAACTGTTACTTCATTTATTCATAACAGAAAGATAAGTTTTACTGTTGTTTATTTTATGATTACAGATCAATACTATTCCTCTGGGTGTGCATGAGAAGCTCTATAAAACTTCACAACCAAATGTTCGGTAACATTCTATCGGCGACTATGCGCTTCTTTGACACCAACCCGTCAGGCCGCATCCTCAACAGGTTCTCTAAGGATATGGGAGTGGTTGACGAAACTCTGCCTAGGATGTTCCTGGACAGTATTCAAGTAAGACAAAGACATTCCATTGACTTCTATTCTATTCGAGTCTGGCCTCTTTGCTCAGTTGGTACTTCAGCTCTGCCTTCTGCGTTGGTTGTAGTTCGATCCCTCCTAGAACAAAAAATAATAAAAAAAGTGTATGGAAGTAAAACTGCTTAATATATCTGGGTGTTTTAAAGTATTATAATCAAAGTATCATTCTATCAGTCATTTGGTTCCCATATTAATAAATAAATAAATAATGCCCAACATTTCACACAACATCATCTGGTCCCAAAGTAAGCAGAGCTTGCGTTATGGGTACCACATGACTTCTAAACTACTTATTTTTGTAAATACATACTTATTAAACATATATTATTATACATATTACAAAGTATGCTTAGTTTGTGATGGTGTTGTGTGAATTACTACTAATTTTAATTTATTATTATATGATGCTAATCAAAGGCACATATTACACCTTGTGGAGTAAAAACATTTAATGGAGAATTGACTACATACGTCACTCCCACAATCTTCGCCGGTTTTAATACCTATAGAACTTTGGTGGCCTAGAAATCTAAATTCGTTTAGTTTCTAGTTTAATAATTATCTCAGCTAATATATACCTTATTTGAGCTTATTTTATTAGACGACTCTGTGGCGCAGTAGACTAAGGTCCGGCATAGACGCGGAGGTTGCGGGTTCGATTCCCGCCGCGAGACAAGTGTTTGTATGATCTGCAAGTTGTCTCAGGTCTGGGTGTTTCTATGTATAATATATTGTACTCAAAAACCAAAAAAAATATGTAGTATATCAGTCATCTGGTACCCTGGTTTATAACACAAGGTTTTCCATACTTTGGGGCAAGATGATGATGTATAAAGTGCTAAAGTTTCCGGCATTATTTATTTATTTGTTCACAGGTATTCATGGTTATGATCGGTATTCTAGTGATGATTGCCATTGTCAATCCATACATGGTCATAACGACTGCAGTCTGCGGCATCTTCATGTATCTTTGGACTGTCATGTATCTGAACACAGCACAAACTGTCAAAAGGTATGTTAACTATACATTTAACTAGATCCTTAATGTATAACTAGTCAGTTTTCTATAAACTTTTGTCTGTTGCAAGACTTGCAAGGGCTAGAAGAAACATTGTTTGAATTTTTTTATGTAAGTATAAAATTAATATTTGCATATTATAAGCGACTTTGGTTTAGTAGGGTAGGAACACCAACTAGTGTAATACAACGTCGGTATAAAATATTGATGACGTGCAAAGTACTGGCCTGTCAGCTGAGTTGGTAGTAGCTCTCCCTTTTGCCCTGTAGGTTGAGGGTAGTTATTTTAAGTATTCTATCAGTCATCTGGGTCTCATAGAATAGTAAATATTTGTTTATTTGTGTGCACAGAGTTGAAGGAGTAACACGGAGTCCAGTATTCTCCCACGTGTCGGCTAGTATGGCGGGACTGAACACCATCAGAGCTTGCGGGGCGCAGCAGATGTTAATAAGACAGTTCGATGACAAACAAGATGTCCACACGGCTGCTTGGTAAGACAACCACATAATAATAATAACTAGTGGTCGCCCTCTGGCCGAAATTCGACCATAATTAATTTAAATTAATAAAAAAATAAGCATTCCGCACTCCTTCTCTAGATAGATAGATAGATAAACACTTTATTGTACGCAAGAGAACACACTAAAAATAATGATTAGCAATATAGTTGTACAATGGGCGGCCTTATCGCTAAAAGCGATCTCTTCCAGGCAACCTTTGGATGGACAGGATAGACAAAAATATTTATTTCTTTAATCTACTATTTACTATTATATTCTACTTATTACCTACAAGATTTTACAATGAAGTGGGGTATGTATATCTTATCTAGGGAAGGAGGGGGAGAATGTGAATGAATGTATTTTCTTATGTAGGTATGCTTCGACCTAACTCAATTTGTAAAGCAAGAACGTTTTAGTACTTCCAACTCTAAGGCGTCTATTCAGCAAACCGATTAGGATATATGAGAACTAAAACGTCGTTGAAATGTTCGTCAAATCAAATCAAATTGACAGTTGTTTCGTTGTTAAATTTCAATTATCGTATCGTCTGTCGTAGTGTTAAAAGTTAAAAGTAATGTCAGGAGTTACTTTTTAGTTAACGAGACATGCCATTAACGAAGAAGAAAATGAGTCGTAACGATGTAACTAAGATTAGGTTTTTGCACGATTGTCCCGATATAGTTTATAGTTTTGCTGAGTCCCCTGGAGAATTTACTACGAGTGATTTCTTTGGCTCGATTATTGCATGATTATTCAAGGTATATTTTGGAGGTGCAATAAATTTAATTTGAACATTATCTTTTGACTAGAATCTATCTTATTTAGGGGCTAGATGATGCTGAAATGCCCGGCATTAGTCATTTATTTATTTTGGTGTCAAAGTCAAAAGATGATTTATTCAATACAATCACAAGGATCACTTTGAAACGTCTTACATACTAGGTGAATTTAGGTGCCAATTCATCCTAACGCAAGCCCGAGAAGAACTGGCAAGAAACTCGTCCTGGTCCTAGCGCTTTTTTACATGATCCATCTTATAACTACCTTAAGAATGAACTAGTCGATTATCTTTCCATATGAACGTCGAAGGGTAATCACACCACCGTCTGATGATGAACAACCAAAAGTAAAAGTGATATAAGTTTGTCTTGCCATAATCTATGCTTGCATCAAAACAGAATTGTAAAAATAATATGGGTTTGAAAGATACAAGACTCAAAAAGATAGTTTTTCATCACCGATTTTAGCGCAACTTTGGGTGTGAATAAATAAGAAACGGAGTAGGCAAACTAAAAAATTGTGCCGATACAAGCATAGATCATTTATTCAAGAGCTCAAATAACTTTTTTTTTTATTAAATACATTCAGTAGTTTTTTCATGTGAACCTTTGAGCCAAAGGTCTATTCATTGTTTTTACGCAATCGTTTTATTTAGAAATCATAGTCTAATCTGATGATATGACTCGAAATTATAATCACGCTATCTCCTTACTGCTCATCTCTATCCTCGGTGCACGTCTATCTTTTTCTCACACTAAGCTAGGTGAAATAGCATGCATTTTAGCTGCGCCCACTAACGAGTTTGTGCCGCTGACTTATGTAACCTTAACTACGAAATACCATACAAGAGAGTTTATACATTTCAAGTGTGTCGCAATCTTATCAATAATATAGTCATTTATATTATAATAAGCTTTCTTCAAAAGTCTACCCTTTATGTATGCTTTAAATTTCTTTATAGGTAGTTTAGTAGCATTTTCAGGAAGCTTATTATTGAAGCGCACCGTGTTCGCCATTTAAGGACTTATTTAGGATGTATAATTTGTGTCTATTCCTAGTATTGATTCTATGAAGGTCACTACTTTGCTGACATATATAACAATTTTTCATAAATATATATATATTGTGAAGCTATTGTGAGAATACTTATTAATTTCTTTGAATATTTCTCTCAAAGATTCTCGTGGTTTCATTTTATAAATGGCACAACAGGACAAGCAGACGTACCGCTCAGTACCATCTATACCTTGTCATGTCAGTCTATCACCCTTACGAACAAAGCGCTTTGCTTCCACATTTATAATGCTACCTATACTTAGCCAAGGATTGAAATGCGTAGTTGTAAGACATACCGTTTATATATAAGCATTTTCGGACACGAATGCGAATATAAATTCAGTTTTGTGATTAATTTGAGCTCTAACTTAATACTTACTACTATATTTTCTGATTTCTCTGCCGTTTTTCTGTAATCTTGTTTGAAGTGCGGTAGTCTTTAAGTAGTTTGTACATCATTATAAATCTAGCACAAACCACAATACAGCTTATCGCTACATCAATAATGTAATTGATAATAACTGATTTAAATGTATTATCTTCTTAGCTAAGCCTCTTATCTTTCAATAATCAATGAGGAAAAGAATGATTACAGTAAATCAACAATGTCTGCGATTATGATAACTATTTGCCGTGTAAAAATTGTGCAATAATAATTGGAGTACCTACTTAGGTATCTATTTTCATGAATGACTGGCCTCTAACCTCAATTGGCTCTGCCTTCTGCTCAGTAGGTTGGGGATTCGAACTCCACCCAGGATAAACATTTGTGTGAATAACATAGGTGTTTGTTCTGTGTCTGGGTGTTATAAACAAACAAACAAAATTCAATAAAATCACAAGGACCACTTTGAATCGTCTTCTTACATGCTAGTGAATCTAGATGCCGGTTCCTTTTAACCCCAGTTCAAGAAGAATCCGGCAAGAAACTCGTCTGGTCTTAACACTTATTTGTATGATCCTTGCCAATTTTGTAACGGATGCCGAGTCGAGTTGGAGCAGATTTTTTGTCATCTAAATAATTCGATATTTTATAATATGCTTTAATAAACGGTTTCTGTTTAATTACGTAAAGTATCATAATTATAATATTTAAAAACATATAAGTATTCTATCAGTCATCTGCCGGGCGATTATGTAATTCTGATACTACCAAAACATGGATAGTATCAGTTTTCAGTTACTATTGATACATTGGTATTACGGCAGGTTGATGTTGATTGTAAAACATGCTGTCATATGAAGAGAAACTGAGATAGAAACCGAACGAACGTAATACCAATCCATGAAATCCTATTGCTAATCGAAACTGTATCAATTATTTATCTAGAGTCGATTGCATTTGTATGCAATCGACTCTAGATACAATTGATTCAGTTTCATGGAAATAAATAATCTTAAACCTGAATTAAGCAAAGCTTGTGCTTTGCTTAATTCAGGTTTAAGATTATTTATTACCCATAAGAATAAAATTCATTTAAGTACATAAGAACACAAATGTTAGTAAGTACCTAAAGGCTTAATCGTAGGTATAAATAAAATAAAACATAAAATACCTATTTATCTTTAGGTACATTGGTAAGGACCCTACTCATAGAATACAATAGAATAGTATAGAAATTGTTTATTTGACACACAATACACAGAGAACACAAAACACTAGACACAACAAAAATAACATTGTAGATAAGTCAGAAACAGATAAAAGAAACAGAACAAAAAAATAAAAAAAATAAAAGCAGTAGGTAATAAATTGCTATAGTTTCGTGCTAATTAGTACCCTCTGTGTCGTGAGGGCCAAACAGGTCCAGTCTCAGCATAATTGCAGCTTCACACATTCGTGGGAAGCAGAGCTGGTTTTCAGACAGGGCCTAAAAAGAATGACACCACAAACGCAAACCAATCCCTATGTGATAAATATCCGAAAGAAAACAAATAATTATTAACAAATCAATTGATTACATAATTAAATTAAGGTCATTATTTAATTTTGTTAAATTATGACCCTATTTGAATAGATAAATTATTACAAAATTATGTAGGTAAGTTTAATTTACCTACCTACCTTACCTGACTTATCCAAATGATCTGCGAGTACATCTAAATACTTAATTAAACACTAACAATTTAATAACAAAGATAAGTAAATACTAGGGACTAGATGGTATGTGAATTGTCAAGCAATATTTATAATATTATAATATGTTTGTTGCAGGTATTTGACCCTAATCTCAAACACGGCGTTTTCAATCTGGTTGTGCATGATGTCAGCCGCTTATGTAATCGTAGTGGCGTACACATTCCTGCTTCTTGATGATGGTAAATCCTACAATCTCTTAACATAACATAACAAATACAATATAAAAAAGTTTGTTTGTTGTGTTTCGCGAAGTTCTTTAAGTTTTTCGACCGGATTTTTTAAGGATGTCTCTTTAAGGAGAGAGAGAGAGAGAGGAGAGAGAGAGGAGTCTTTTAAGGAGAATCTCTTCGTAAGCTGTTTTTAATATAAAATAATAATGGTATATCCTCAATAATTAAAGGATGGAAATAACTGAAAACTCAACATATATCTTTAACAGTTTATCTCCATAAACAATTAGCTTGTTTTAACTAGAACCCTATTTATAATGATTTTACATAATTAGCTATATTATTATGTATAGCTGTATTTTTTTGTCATCTTTATTTATTAACAACTAGCGACCCGCCCCGGCTTCGCACGGGTGCAATGCTGATACTAAATATACTACAGAATGTCTTTATATACAACGTTATCTAAGAGATAGACATATACCATCGCGGACTTTTTTGTAGAACTTTTAATAGATGTACAATACTGTAGTACACTATTTTGATCTATCTCGTAGGGTTCAGCCAGCGTTTGCAATGTAAGCGCAAAAAAATGTGTTTATTTACGACATCACATTAGAAACCTCTAAAATTATCAGTGTTTGTCTACTATATTATGCATGTATTATACATATAAACCTTCCTCTTGAATCACTCTATCTATTTAAAAAACTGCATCAAAATCCGTTACATAGTTTTAAAGATCTAAGCATACAACGGGACAGACAGACAGCGGAAAGCGACTTTGTTTTATACTATGTAATGATTGTCGAATCCGGTCGTACACCAATTGATTTTTCGTTTCGAAAAATGCATGTGCGCTATCCAATACTCTCTTTGGAACCTAAAAAGTTTTAAGTCATGTTACAAATGTATGAAAGAAACCTTCTAAGGACGTTCATTAATCCTTTCACCACACTGGTTTAAATAAATAGTGACTTTAACTTTGTTTTAGGACCTAACAAATTAACAATAAATGAAAATAATATTCAAATTTGATATCTGTATTGGGCCCATGGTACCTACCCTTCATTCGTGTCGGGACTAATGTCGGGACACCCTGTATATATTAAAATGTAAAATATTTATTCGATTAACAGGTTCGACAAGATCCGGAGACGTCGGCTTGGCGATCAGTCAGGGTCTTATCCTTGTCAATATGGTGCAATACGGCATTAAACAGGTCACAGAAGTGATATCCCAAATGACGAGTGTGGAACGAGTAACGCAGTACACGTCACTACCCTTAGAAAAAACCGATGGCCCGTCCCCGCCCGCTGATTGGCCAAGGCGTGCCCGTCTTGTGTTCAAAGATCTGTATCTACGGTATGAGAAGGATGCTGCACCAGTGCTGAAGAATCTGAATATTGTTATTGAAAGTGGATGGAAAGTGAGTGGGAAAGTTTATTCTGAAACCTTTGTTGCGTTGGCGTTGATTATGCGCGCTTTTAGTTACCATTAAATCTATTAGTAATCAGCCTGTCGATTATGGAATTTTGATACTATCAAAACATTGATACTAATAGCTTTCATTTACTATTGATTAATTAGTACCTATTACGGAAGGTTGATGTTGATTGTCAGATAATTATGCCGTCATATGAATTGAAACCTCAGACCAAATAAATACCCATAAAGACGAAGCGCTACTAGGGGACGATATGGCAATGTACTACTGAATACTTATTAGTATAATATATGTATGTATGTATGCATGCATGCATGCAAGGAGCATTTGGGTTTGGGTGTATGAGTGTGCGTGTATTTAGAGTACATGCACGAGCACGGTTTTGAGACATCACTTTTCTCTGCACTCCGTCTTTATATCTATTTGGTCTCAGATGGAAACTGAACGCACTTAATATTAATCCATCTTGTCAAAACGGATTCCAGTTACAATCAAACTAATGACTGAAACTATGCCGATTGCTAATCGAAACTAATACGCATGGATACATCAAAAGTTCCAAAACTGCTATGCAGATAAACTAAAAATCCACCAGTAATCTCCATATATATACATGTGTTATCTTTTATAAGTACCTATATAAAAATCTCGCGTCAAGATGATTGTCCGAGATAAACCCCGGAACTACTAAACAATTTTTTTCTGCGTGTAATTTGGTCAAACTTGAAGGACGGGTTAGTTTTTATCTCAATTATTGACCTCAATATTTTTTATTCCAAATTAAATGTTTTCTTACAATAAGTTCCATAAGTTTCTAACAGATGGCAGTGTAATTTAACTTCAACATCTTTCTATCTCTAGGTTGGGTAAGCGTATATTGGTTCAACGTATTAGAACTACTAAGCCACAACAACCCGTGACCGAGTCAGCTAGTAGTTTTATATATTTTTTGTCTAGGTTGGTGTCGTTGGTCGTACCGGAGCTGGCAAGTCTTCTCTCATATCAGCGTTATTCCGATTGGCTCCTATTGAAGGAGAGGTCCTTATCGACAACGTGGAAACTGGCTCTATCGCTTTGAAGGTATTAAATAACAAACACTTTACAAAAACGGTAAGCGCTTGTATTAGAAACGTGTGCTAATAAAATATTAATTTACAGGAGTTGCGCTCCAAGATTGCAATCATTCCCCAAGAACCAGTGTTGTTCTCCGCCAGTCTCCGGTATAACATGGATCCCTTCGACAAATACTCAGATGCCCAAATTTGGGACGCTTTGGAACAGGTAACGTGGATGAAACTCGTTGAATTGTTAGCTAAAGAAAGTTCTTATGACTTAGTGATCAACTCAGGGGACTCATAGGCCACCTGGTTATTTAAAGTAGCAGTTGTTAAATAAGTCGCAAGTCGTCAAAAAACTCCATATTAAGGAAATCAGTTGTTGCCTATTACTCTGTCGACCACCTACATGCAAAAATAATTCAATTCATCTATATAATAAAAATCAATTGCTGTTCGTTAGTCTCGCTAAAACTCGAGAACGGCTGGACTGATTTAGCTGATTTTGGTGTTGAAATGTTTGTCGTAGTCCAGGGAATGTTTAAAACTCTAACTACGCAACGGATTTTGATGCGGTTTTTTTTAATAGATAGAGTGATTCAAGAGTAAGGTTTATATGTATTAAACATGCGTAACATAGTAGAGAAAAACTGATAAATTTAAGGTTTCTAATGTGATATCGTAAATAAACTCACTTTTTGCGCTTACATTGCAAACGCTGGCTGATGTAGCAGCATTGCACCCTTGCGAAGCCGGGACGAGTCGCTAGTAATAGATAAAACACAAAAATATAAAAATGTTAATATGTAATTAAATGCGCCACGCTAGTGATTAATGATAATAGTGACTAATTAAGTAATAACGTATCTTTAATACTCTTCGCACGATTCCCATGGCGAAATCCGCACTTTGGTGTGAAAGCTCGTTTTTAGATTACTTACAAATTGTTTTTGATTTGCATGTAGGTAACTGTATTTATGCTATACCGTAACTTCGACTCAACCAAACCCAATATGATTACACCCGTTGCCACAGCAAATTAACTTTTGTATGGAAAAAACATAAACAATTTTTACCTCTATTTTGTTATCTGCTCGCTAATTATAATTAAATAATTTTTTTTTTTTTTTTAAATAATCCCGGACATTTCAAACAGCATCATCTGGCCCCAAAGTAAGCAGAGCTTGTGTTATGGGTACCACATGACGGATATACTACTTAAATACTTTTTTCTTTTTTTTTTTTTTTGTAATTACATACATATTATACATAGAAACACCCAGACCCGAGACAAATACTTGCAGATCATACAAATATTTGTCCCGCGGCGAGAATCGAACTCGCAACCTTCTGCGGCTCAGTCGGACCTTAGCCCATTGCGCCACAGAGGTCGTCAATTGAAGGAATAATAGTTATAAAAGATGTATGGTATGTATTTTCAATATTTTACCTCCATCTTCCTCGTTTCAAACTGTTTTTAAAGTTATTGTTAGTTTTATAATTTAACTAGCGACCCGCCCCGGTTTCGCCCGGGTGCGCTGCTGATACTAAATATACTACAGTCTTTATGCCTCTATATACAACGTTATCTAAGAGAATAACATAGACTAAGAGATAGACATATACCATTGCGGACTTTTGTGTAGACCTTTTTAAGGTGTACAATACTGTAGTACTTTATTTTGATCTATCTCGTAGTGTTCAGCCAGCGTTTGCAATGTAAGCGCAAAAAAATGTGTTTATTTACGACACCACATTAGAAACCTTTAAAATTATCAGTGTTTCTCTACTATATTATGCATGTTTTATACATATAAACCTTCCTCTTGAATTACTCTATCTATTAAAAAAAACCGCATCAAAATCAGTTGCATAGTTTTAAAGATCTAAGCATACATCGGGACAGACAGACAGCGGGAGCGGGAGGGGACTTTGTTTTATACTAAGTAATGATGATTATGAAATAAAACTACAATATTCAATATCATCTTCAATCATCATCTTTTCCTAAAGATGACGTCGTTTTAACTTTCAGCTTACACGAATAGGCGGAAAGTAAGCTAATTAAAAGATTACCCGTTTTTATCAGTGTTCCGTATTTGAATATTTTCTGATAAAAAATCGCGATTTGAGCGCCTTGAATACGCGTCAAGATCATTTGATCAAGGAGTCGTTCGCTTAAAGTAGATATATTAACTTACAAAATGTGTTTGACAGATGTGATTCACGCCTATTGCTAATTTGTCGCGAGTTAAGTAAACATAGGATTCTGTCATGGCGTTCATATTTGAAGCACGAAATCAAAGTCAATGTCAAGTCATTTTATTCAATACAATCGCAAGGATCACTTTGAATCGTCTGACATGCTTTGTGATTTTATCTAGGTGCCAATTGTTTCTAATCCAAGTATGAGAAGGAACTTTTCTTGTTCCTAGGGCTTTTTTGTATGATTCTTCTTAATTAATTTATGTTTTTTATATGCATAATTTTAAAAAAATATTAGCATTCTTCGCTCCTTCTCTATATAAACTATATGTGTGCTCCATACTCATACTCCACCGTCCGCGCAATTTTCGTAAAACAATCGTCAAAGTTATCATATGACGAGGTTTGATCGCTAGCTTATCAGAACCGCCCTTGGACCGAGTGATTGGCACAACTGATTCTCGTTATGTGATTTCGTAGAAAAGGCATGATAACTCGATACTGTGTTACTCGTTTCGATAACTCGTAGGTACTTGCAGCTGTCGTTTTTATCTTACTGGTATATTCATTCTAGTGACTTTTATCATTAAGTTGATGGATCTGGTGTCATATATCATTCAATGATAATATCTTTAGCTGCGTAAAATTGGCATTAAGTACCTATAATAGTTCAGACCCTGCTTTAAACCTCTATTAGGTACGCCATTCTATCCCTTGCAAGTTTCGATCAACTACAATCTCTAATCTAGTGGTAATCTAGTAGAAGAAAATAGGTACCTACATAAATAACAAGCTGCTGCTCGCGGCTTCACACACGTGGTATTTAGGTACTTAAAAAGTAGCCTAAGTCCACCCGCAAGATACAATCGACCTCCTTACCAAACTTCATCAAGATCCGTTCAGTCGGTTAACCGTGAAAAAGTAACAAACAAAGAAACAGACAGACAGAGACATTTTCGTATCACTACATAGTATAAAACAAATTCGCTTCCCGCTGTCTGCCTGTCCCTATGTATGCTTAGATCAAAAAAACTACGTAAAAACTATGTACCTAACGGATTTTGATGCGGTTGTTTTAATAGATAGAGTGATTCAAGAGGAAGGTTTATATGCATAATATAGTAGAGAAACACTGATAATTTTAAAGGTTTCTAATCACATTAGATATTCTCTAGTATAATTTAGTATCAGCATTGCACCTATGCGAAGCCGGGGCGGGTCGCTAGTTTATATTATAAATAAATATTGGTGGATCTATCTACGCCACACCATCTAGCCCCAAACTAAGCTTAGCTTGTACCATGGGAACCAGATGATCAATAGAATACTTAAATAGGTACTCGTTAAAACATAATGATACTTTATAACACCTAGACACAGAACAAACATATGCGTTTATTTATGTTTGCGAGTAAACATAAGCAGATTGTGTTCTAACCAGATATGTTTATTTGAAAAACCACTAAAATAAGACAAAATAGTTGTTCTATAGTTCATAAAACGATATCGCGACTTCTGCAGGTAGGTACTTAGGTACTTGAGGAGTTAAATTAAGTACATGTTACGTAGTAGGTACATGTAACATGTAAATTACATTATTATGTTAGATTCTGTTCAAAGCACTTACTTTTTATAAAAGATTCTCATAATAAGCAAAATGTAAATTTCTTTTTGAGCAAAATAAACAACTCTATTCATAATACATATATACAATGGTATTGTATTGCAGGTGGAGTTGAAGCACAGTGTGACGTCACTGACGTCGGCGGTCGCGTCCGGCGGATCTAACTTCAGCGCGGGACAGAGACAGCTGCTTTGTCTCGCACGCGCCGCTTTAGCTAGGAACAAACTACTCGTACTAGACGAGGCCACTGCTAACGTCGACCCCAAGTAAGTGACTTGAGATCCTTTTTTTTATATGACTGACGGCTTTGTTATTCTACCATGTTTTTTTCTCTTTTATTATGGTGTGTGTAGGTTATAATAATAGATGCCATTTTGTACCCTATCGTGATAATGCAGAGTCCAGTTTGGAAGAGCAACGACGCCCTGCCGTCATACAGTGTCAACTAGTACCTACGGAGGGTAGTCACTTGACTGTTGGCGGCTTTGAGTAATCAAAGCCGTCAACAGTAAGATACAATTACATACATAGTAAGATACATTTTCTACAGAACATGTACCTATCTTGGTACCTAAGTATTTATTTTAAAAAACTAGTGTTACGTTTGTATAATAACAATAAAAAAGTTACAAACTAGCATAAGGCCCACTTCATGCTATATTGAGTTCTATTCATCCAAGGTTGTCTGGAAGATATCGCTATCTAGCGATAAAACCGCCCCTTGTACTGCCGTATAGCTAAACATTGTTTCTTATAACAGTCCAATGTATTTGTGGTGTCAAATAAAGTATTTTCTATTCTATTCCACATGGTAATTGGTTACCGTTACCTATGGCGCTTGAAGTCACACGCACGTTGCTGGCCCTCGATATACTCGTTCATATGTATGTTTTCCCAGTCAGCAGTTTCATATCCTCTATTTAATCTTTAATACATAAATGCTAGCACACCTGCTTGAAGGCTTTAATATCTGCCACTGTGGTGGTCAAATTCTTTCTGTATAGTCTTACCACAGTCTCAAACGATGAAAGAAAATAATTCCGAAAGAATCAAGGAATCAAAAGGCACATCCTAAAACCTAAAGGTGTGTGTCATTGTATTGTTTAGTATTCCTATTCCTAAGATACCTTCATTTGTGTATGATGAGAGCGGTAAGGCTTCATGGCCTATCGTATGTTTTTAGTCGAACTGGACCGAATTATTAACAAATAAGCATTATTAGGATTTTAGCTATGTAGTTACTGGTGCCATAGTAGGTACAAAAACATATGTTTATTCTTTTTACAGTACGGACGCTTTGATCCAGAAATCAATCCGGAAGCACTTCGCTGACTGCACAGTGCTCACAGTAGCTCATCGACTGCATACCGTTGCTGACTCAGATAGAGTTATTGTGAGTACCTACCTACCTCTTTCTTACTTTTATCTATACTTAGCTTGATTAAGAATCTGTTTATTTACATACTTCATGTGATTTAAATCACACAAACCTGATACCTAGGCTTATTATATCTAATAAATGCATTAAAAAAAGTCAATTACTTTCCTAGGCGCTCTGATTAAGCTCTTTGATTGAAGTGAACTGACTAAAACGATACTTTGTCTTGTTCTAGGTGATGGAAGCAGGCGAGATCGTAGAAGCCGGGCACCCACACGAGTTGCTTCAAAATGAGCAAGGTCACTTCTCGCGAATGGTGCAACAGTTGGGCTTTGCCTCCGAGCAGAGTTTGCGAGAGCTAGCTCGCAATGCTCACGCGCAACACATCAAATATGTCGATGCTGACGATAATAATACCCGCCTTTGAATTAAAAACACAAATAAATGCTTTAAACGCATGATCGGTCCACAAATATTTGATACTCTGTTAACCTCAGCATTAATATAAGATCCGCCCTCGCGACAAGTAATTTGCGCATTCTCTGCTGTCAAACATAGTTTTTATAAGCAAATATAGGTATTTGCTCTATGCATATTTTCGTGTACAGGCTCGCATCAGGCGAGTAATAAGCAGCTAATAGTGGCAATTCGGTTGGTTCATTTCTAAAATTAGGAATTGTCACAAATATATTTTAGTTAGTCTTAGCATTTGTAAAACTTATTCAGTTGGTACCATCTAACTAAAATTTAGTTACTTAAGAACGCTTTATTGACAACTCATTGTCAACAAAGCGTTCTTAATTCTTAACTCAACTTGACATTTCTTAATTGAATTAACAGATAACATGTTCTTTTATTTATTTGTTCGCTACTTGACGCTAGATGGCCCAATACCCATAATATTTATGTTAGTCTGTGTAGTATATTTTTCTTTGAATTGCCAACTTGGCCATTTTTTACTAAATTGAGTAAATTAGACATGTCATCAAAACATTCTTAAATTTTAGGATAAGTTAGCAACAGTGAGTACCAAAGTTTCATTTCACTTCACAGTTCTAAAATTAATTAAAATTAGGTTGGTGTCAACAGAATTGAGGCCATGCCTTTCGTTATGTGAGTTTTACGACTTTCTTATTTCTTATTTTTGCTTTATTTCTCAGATATTGCTGTCGCGTAACTATTACAAAACATTATTTAATCAATAAAATCACAAGGACCACTTTGAATCGTCTTCTTACATGCTAGTGAATTTAGGTGCATCTAGGTATTGGTGTAACTAGCCTAAGTCTTAACAACCAACCGTTTTCGCAACACTGGTTTTCATATTGTTAATTATCATGCAACGAGATGCTGGCGAGATGGACGAACATATAAATTATATAACTTATTACTTACTTAAAAAAACATTGGAAAATGTCATAGTAGTACTTTAAGCTTTATTAGTCTACTTATTACATAAATTCCTAATTTATTTATACTTATAAGGTGCTAAATGTTTTGCATTTTTGGTATGTTATTGGGATAGATACCAACTAGTTATTACTTTTGGACCAAAAATATCTTAAATGTCACAATGTTACTTAATTGTTGTTGATGATAGTACTTAAACTATATTAATAAATTATAGGATTTTTACTTTTACTATGCAATATAATGTGAAACTGAATAATATGTAGCTTAGTTTTTACATGTTTTATAATAATCTGTTGAGTGAGCAGTGTGTTTATACATTTTACTAATAATATAGACAAGACTTATATCCTTGTGTCATCAATTTCTTATAAATGATAATCAGAAGCTTAGGTTATTATATACTGTGAAGTACTTACTCGCCCACCTTACAACGGATATGTAATGTATGTACTTACCTATGTACCTACAGGATATGTTTGTATCTACAATATAAAATTAGAATGTACTTATGTTATGTTTAGGCTATGAATAAAAATTAAAATTAAAAAATTAAATATAAAAATTGCAAAGGCAAAAAAACCCTTTTATATGTTTACAAAAATGTTCCTGGCATGTGATAAATTAAGCTGAAGAAATAAAATATTTTTACAGTTTGATTTCATGCTTTTATTTATAGCTTTTTACCCTTACATTTATTTATACAATGAAGATCATAAACATTAATATTCACAGTTCAGACAATAGACAATACATTTGGGTGGTAGAAAATATAATAGGTAGGTTGATCATTATCATAAAAATATACTTATCTGCACATTCTGGAATAGTGCTGATTTGACAAGATGTTTTTTTTCCTTAAATGGAATTCCGTAGTACCATAGAACAGCTATTGAACCTAATACTCAACAATGTTATCACTAGACAATGGTGGTAATTCAGATGATTCATTTCTAAAATATATTTTAGTTAGTCATAGCATTTGTAAAACCTATTCGATTGATACCATCTAACTAAATTAGGAATGCTTAATAAAATTAGGATAAGTTGGTAACAGCAGAATACCAAAGTTTCATTTGACACTTCTAAACCTAATTTTAGGTAAAATTTGTTAGGTTGGTGCCAACAGAATTGAGGCCAATGTTAGGCATACCATAATAATTATCTAGTTGAGGCACATTTAACTATTTAACCTATTGTATGTCAAACCAACTGAACTTTTCCATTTTTAACAAGATCTGCAATCGGTTTATATTGTAAGATGTGTTGAGTTCCCTCTGAAAATAGATAAAAGTAGTGTTACAAATTTAAAGTACGAAACAATCGTCAACAATAATTTTATTGTGACAGGGAAACAATTATACAATATTCTTAAATCTATACATAAAAGAAAGTTGTGTTAGTTACACCACTTATAACTCAAAAAACTCTCTGGACTCATTTGGATGAAACTTAAAATAAATATAGTTAGTATCTTTGATTAGGATATAGACTATTTTTGATCCAGGAAAACAACGGGAACGGGGCGGGGGAATCTGCAGGTGGCCACTAGCGCTATAGATCTATTTTTATCCGTAACTTTGTTAATCTCTGTAATTATTACAATAATTTGCATAGCTCTCTTTTTTTTTTAGTAGCGATATTAGTAAGTACTTTAATATTTTTTAGTGAAGTTGTAACTGCACGGGCTACAAATTCCACACGGGTCAGATAGTTTACAATAAATTATGATTATAATTAATATATCAAGTGCATTACCTTCTAAATCTATTTCTTCATCATCACCAGTTAGATCTTCAAGTACAACCCCATTTATGTTCTCATTAGCCTTCAAGAAAACATGAGTTTGATTATTTGGATATTCAGCCATTTTGCTCATTTCAAAAACTTGCATATTTACAGGCATTTTATCTAATGCTACTGATTTAAGGTGACTTTCCATGTTTGATAAATAATCAAGTGCATATTTATACTCTGAGGGGGTCAGGTAGTTTGTCCCATTTTCTATCCGTTGTTTCTCTTCATTGACTATTGGTAAACAAAACTGTTCTATTTTATAAAGCCTTGTTTTAAGGTAATTGCATATTATAAACTTGATTCTATTTAATTCCATCCTGTGAATAGAAGCCCTCAGGTCTGTTTTAGGTAGTTTGTTTATGTTACGCTCCATATGTTGTATTTGTCCCAGCATGCATTCCACCATGTCATTCTTATGTGGTAGTATTTCTGGTGCCAAGCGTTCATTTTGCCATGATCTTTGAAGTGTTTTTAGAACAGTATCTGCAGTAATTTCTTCCTCTTCTTCACTGAGATCTAGATCTTCAGTTAGTTCCATAACTAATGTTAGTAGAATAACATTCAAAATAACAGCAACATGGGTCTTCACTGATTTTTATACTAATAAAAATGATATAAAATTTTAATCCCAAAATATTCCTTTCCGATGGTATGTAGAAACTTTTCTTTCATGTGCTGTGTTATTTACTTCAGAATGTTTTTGTTTTACTTACGCAAATATATTACTTAGCCAGTTAGTTTATCACAAAGTTTACAAAAGTTCCTCTCTCTCTTTACCCTGAAAATAGACAACAGTGTTGCCAAATGGAGCTCGGTCCTAATCGCCAAAAAAAAAACAAAAGTAGCCTAAATCGCCCAATTTTTTTATAGCAAAATGTAGGTTTATTTCATAAATTAGCCTTCATCGCTTAATTCAAAGATACTTAATATTTAGCCTAATACGGGTAATAATACTATGATAACCTATTATTTGCTTAGACTCATCCTTGATAATTAAAATATTGAAGTTAAGTACTAATGTAAGCATGTAATGTTATTTTTTCCTAGCCTCAGTAAAAAAACAACATAGATAAACATACAACATACAACAACAACAAACATGTAACGCTTCGTTCCAATAGTAAAAACGGCTAGACATATTAACTGTTTTATAATTAATGATTTTACTATGTAGGGTTAAAGCTTTTATTATAAAAAATATACCTATGTTATTCGTCGTCTGCTAACAAAATAACCTCATCGAAGATTCCTCTATTTATTGATTGGAGGATTTATTGATTAAATGCCGCGATATATGAATCCAACCTACCACCACCATTTCATCCACTTCACACTCTATTAAAAATAAATGACATTCTCATCAACTGACATATACCGATTGAAATGAAAGAAACGTTCCGGTTTACCCATTTTGTACCTACCTACCTATTACATGCATATTAATGTAATTAAAAAATAATTATAAAAATATGATGGACGTAGGCTAGTATCATTCATCCTTTTTAATTTCTTAAATAGCCTAAACGGCGACCAGTCGCCGATCGCATATTTTGGTCGCCCCGCCACCCGTCGATATAGCCTAAAGATCTGGCATCACTGATAGACAAGAGTAAAAAACTAACCCAATCGAATCCACCGTGCAACTGCAACGAGTGCTGGCTGAACTGCACTGCAGCACCTGTCTGCTGTCTGAACTGAACTGACTGACTGAACTGAGTATAAGTAGGTAGGTAGTGAGTATTGAGTGAGTATGAGTATGTATATGCGTTAGCGTTAGCATTAGCATCGTATAGTTTGTGATATGTATTTATCCAACAATGCAATGAATGAATGCGATGCAAGATCGATAAGCATCTTTTTCTTCTTCTTATTTTATGGCGTCTGCGACTATAAATTTGTCACAATTCTGCCATCTTTTTCTTCTACATTTAATGGGATCTGTCTACATGCGTTTTAGCAGAAACATGTCAAAGTAACTGACATTGACATTCGGATCCGTGTACTGGGCACTACAAAGAATCGTTAGCGTCGTGTTTTTTTCAATAAAATATCAGAGATCTGATTTCAATAAATTTTAAATTAGGGATAAATTAATATTTTTTCGAACTGTTTGCAACATAAACAATGGGTAGTAGTTTTTCTAAATTCCTTTAATTACGTACCTATGTATTTTATTAAATATTACGATATTCGTGTTCATCTCATGATTTACGATGTTCTAATAAGGTTATCTACATTAACATTATAATATATATACGAATGTGTGTCTGTTTGTTACCTTTTTACGGCTAACACAATTTGGTACGGGTATATATGTTGTATCTTGGTGGCTAATTTATGTAGGTTTGTAGAATATAATAGTTGATATCTAGAATAAGCTTATCATCATAATGTATATCTGAAGGGTATTATAAATCACATCACAAAATTACACATTACTTACAAAGAACGAATCGAAAGCACAACGCTAATGAACGGAACCGCAGTGATAAAATCACGGTGTCTTAACACTGTGAGTTATATGGATAGTGGCTCTGTGAGCTGTAGAACTCGCAAACATTTTTCGAAATGACTGAATCATACCTTTTTTACGTTTGAATCCCCACATCTACTCCATTTTAATATGTATGTATTTACAAAAAAAAAAAAAAGTATATAAGTAGTATATCAGTCATGTGGTACCCATAACACAAGCTCTGCTTACTTTGGGACCAGATGATGCTGTGTGAAATGTCCGGCATTATTTATTTTATTTATTTATTTATTTTGAAAAATTTCCAAAAAACTGAATCAACATAAAAATTCCATATAGGTACCTACTTGTAGATTTTTTTGTCGATTCGTTTTTGGTTATAGAACCTGCTCACAAAATTTTACAGAATCATTTGAGAAATGCGACCTGTAGAGGAGAACATCCCGACAGACGCCGCCGGCCGGACAGACAGACATACGAAAGCATTTTGCCTAAGCTGAAACGGAGACACACGTTCGCGCTACGCGCTCGCTCGGTCAATAACAATAAACAAAATAAATATCTATATAAATAAATGTGCTGAAGTTATTCTAACGTAATGTAATGCGTTAGAATAACTGTTGTCTGTTGACAGGAAGAGATTACCTAATCAAATAACATGCCATCTCTTTCTTCAAACGACATTACACATCATCATCATTATTAAATTCCATAGTATAAAACAAAGTCGCCTCCCGCTGTCTGTCTTTCCCGATGTAGGTATGCTTAGATCTTTAAAACTATGCAACGGATTTTGATGCGGTTTTTTTTAATAGATAGAGTAATTCAAGAGAAAGGTTTATAAGTATTAAACATGGATAATATGGTAGAGAAACGCTGATAATTTTAGAGGTTTCTAATGTGGTGTCGTAAATAAACACATTTTTTATGCGCTTACATTGCAAACGCTGGCTGAACCCTACGAGATAGATCAAAATAATGTACTACAGTATTGTACACCGTAAAAAGGTCTACACAAAAGTCCGCAATGGTATATGTCTATCTCTTAGTCTATGTTATTCTCTTAGATAACGTTGTATATAAAGACATTTTGTAGTAGGTATATTTCAGTATCAGCATTCCACCTGTGCGAAGCCGGGGCAGGTCGCTAATTGATTAATAACAGACAAAGTAGGTAGGTACCTATAGAATCTTATTTCTACATTAATCCAATAGATATTTGTAGCAACAATAAAGCTAGGTTACTCCGTTTATATACCTACTCTAACCTTCTAATTTTATAGAATATTCTTTAGGTCCACAACCTAGGAAATGTTATGTTATTAAATTATGCTAGTCTACAACTAACTGTAAAGGTACACCTATACAGGCAATTTAAATTGCTCAGTCAATAGGTAATTGTCAAAAATGACGTCATGACAACATCAAGGAATAAACAGCAGCGGCAAATTGCATAGAGCAGTCGCAAATAAGAGATAACACCACACAACACCTTATTGGAATAGGTACTAGTTGCTCCAGATTGATCGAGTTATATAGTTATATAACTCGATCAATCTGGTTAATAGTTATCAAGCAATTATTGCTCCAAAATTTGCCCGTGTAAGCAAGCATACCATAACTAAACGTACTGCTATTCCAAAACGGTTGGCTATTTCAAGTCAAGCCACTCGCAGATTGCACGAGCATCTGCAAGATCATAACCACAGAAACATATTAGTGCCCATTTAAATGCTCAATGTAAAAATATTATTCATCATTATCAGCATCATCCTAGGCACTACAGCCGTAGGTGAGCACTGGCCTGGTCGAGTATATTTCTCCATCCGTCTCTATCTTGGGATTTCTCTCGCTCGTGCCCAACACCATCTAACCACCTTAGCTTAGGTCTTCTGCGAGTTCTTCGACCATCCAGTTTGCTTTTCAAAGGCGTTCGATTTTCTCGAACCTCACGACGACGTTCGGCTCTCTGTAGAGGTCATAGAGCTCGTGGTTGAAGCATACCCGCCAGCAATCTTCATTCAGGACAGCAGCGCCGAAAATTCGCTTAAGATATTTTCTAGCAGACAATTTTCGGCTTTCTTGCTTTTAGGCCGTAGGTAAGTAAGTACTGGTTTAAGTAAGGTCGTATATAGGAGTATAATAGTTTTTCTTGGTAGTAGTTTCGAACGAAAATATTTGATTAGCCCAAAGTAACACCTGTTGGGGTTGAGGCTGACATTTCGTTTGAATCTTTTATTAAGGTAGACAAACTCCTTTACGGTCTCGAAGGCGGTCACCTATCGTGGTTTGATGTTTTTGGTGAGCGGAACCGTCTCTAGATGCTCTCAAGTATTTGGTTTTAGCCATGTTTACTTGGAGTCCTGCCTTTCTTGAAAAATATATAAAGTACTTTAAAAAAATATAAGTTCATATCAATTGATATGAACTTGTATTAAAAAAAAAAACAATATTTTTAAAATATACAACGAAATCACAATGAATCAGGCTCACGGGCTCTATGGTACCAGGGTTAGTGGGTAATAGGAACACCATTTGCTTACTTTGCTTCCCTTGATTCTTGTAGGTAACTGCTGAACATCATAATGGCACAATATTAGGTAGGTATGTACTATGTAGGTAGTTTTCTTTCATATGACTTCGGTCGAGACGCCTTGATCGATTGTAGTGTCTCACCTCGATTGAGAAACTATTCAACACTCACAATCAGCCCTCTGAGCTGTACAAATCTTGTTAGCGTCTCAAGTCTCTACCTACTTACGAGCCTTCTAACGATATTAGTCGAGTGGGCAGGTAGGTATAAAAAGTGCAGGGGTAAATTCTACTCGAACAACTTTATAAATGATGGAAATTTATGCATTCTTGTTATATCCTACAACTTAATGATAGAGATCTAATCATTTAAAAATTGGCAGGTGGGCTTAATTCCTTGGGTATTCTCTACCTTCAAGCCAACCCAAGCACACGTATAACCTACTTAAATAATTATACAAATATTTTATGAATAATGCCAATTTACAGTTCAAGTGTTTAGTAGCGCAATTAAACATATAGGGTAGTCTGACCAATAGATGAACGCCCCCCAGTAGATGAACGAAACGAACATTTTGCTTAATTTTAAGAATTGAGTGATGCCTTACCTGTAGTGGGATTTTTTTTAAAGCAACAACTTTGTACTTTTCATTATTAATCAATAAACCGTCATTCAACAGTCAATCGCGCTCTAGGAGCTCATTCAGTGCACACGTGTTTCGTACATTTGCACTTTGTATGGAGAACGAGCTAAGATGAGTTTACCAGTATATTAAGCTTATATGAGTGGATTGCCGATTCATTGATATTATTAGGCCCCAATTATTGGTGAGAAATTGAGTGTGGTATGTACAATTATGTACTGGTCTAAAACAGAGACATAAATCTTATTTGTGAACCAGTGTTCAGAATTAACTCTGCCCTATAAATTTGTTTTGATATTGTAGGTTATATCTTTGATTTGTGATTAATGTTTTAAATTTTTCTTAATTGTTTTGAATAGATACATAATTCTATAAACCAAAACATGAACGGAGGTTAATTACAGAAAAATCGTTGTTTTGACATGTTATTACTTCAGCTGTTTATGATTATTCCAAATGTTGCATTTGTGAACTAAGAATTTTAATGGGATATTTCATAATTAGGACTTTAAAACCTAATTATGAACCAATAATAATTTTGACAATGTTTCAATAAAATTGTTGTGTAATTTTATTAGGGTTCATCTAAGTAGACTTCATTGAGATCGTTTATGTAGGTTGTATGGACCTATTTTATATGTTTTCTATTAATTCTTTTTAGCAACTAGGTAGGTACAGAAATGTCATAATAATGTCTGAAATATACCTCAGGATACTTTTAAGTAAGCGAAATCATGCTTAATTAATATTGTTTTTTATATAGAATTTAGCCTTTCATTTTCTTAGTTCATAAATAAGGCTGATTTTGTTCAGAATTAGTACTAAACCTTTCACATTTGGGGCCAAAGACACATTTTTGAAATAATTTAGAGTAAAAACAGTTTAACTAGTTAATGTACCACATATCTATCTAATTATACAACCAAAAACAACGAATATTCATTGTATAGGAGATTTGATAAAAAATAAAACAAATGATATTCCGCTTAAGCGTTTAGATATGTATTGGTCCAACTAACTCATAATATTATAACATTTGCATGATGTAGGTATAATTAATTAGTTATGATTATGTAAATCTCAAATAATTGACATTTCGTAAAACTCAATAAATAGGTTACAATAAAATATAGGTACTCATATTGCACTTGTATCGAGTATACGTTCCTGCTTCATTTGCCAATCAATCAAATATGTTTTTATCTTTATTTTAAAACTATGAATGTTTTCCAGATTCCTTATTGGTGGTGGAATATTATTCCAGTATTTCAACGCAGCGTATCGAAAGCTACCTCTGAAGGCTGCCGACCTGTGCTTCTGCGTCGATAGCTGAGTCGAACATTGCTGTGGTTCACAAGACCTCATACTTGATGCACTTTTTAACTTTTCCATGACATAAGCAGGTTTGGCATGTTTTAAAACACCGAAAAGAAGACAAGCAAGATGGAGCTTACGCCGATGTCTCATCTTAAGGATGGAATGTGCGTTCAAGTGAAGTGTCACGTGATCCCGAAACGGTATATCGAAGCAGTAACGGGCACACGCGTTTTGGACACGTTTAATCAGTTTTTGCGTTTTAGCTAAAAGTGGTGGGCCACGTCCGTATAATTTAATTTTGACTTAAAATCAGAATCAATGGGTTATATGTAATAATTAAATAACACGCCACATCATGTCACTTTGTATAGCGCGGAATAATATATGATAACGCCTTTCTGCTAGAAGGTGTTTATGTTATTGCGAGTAAACAGAGCCACCTGGCATGATTTTATGTTCCTTAAACAGGAACACCCACAATGTTTTATTTTCCTAAGACAGGTTTCTGCAAGAGACGTCCCCAGGAAAACCCACATTGGCAAGCACGGCTCGCTTTTGCATGACAAATACCAATAATGAAACATCCAATGATGTGGCCCATTCATGTAGAGGGTGGGTACCCGGCTGAGAAGCGAAATGTAGCGAGTTTATTGGAACGAAGTTCCTTATCGCGGGTTGGCGAAGGGACCTAGCCTAGAAAAAATGTAACGCGTTACGAAAAACCGTAAGAAAAAGAGAGAAAGAAGGAGACCGATAACTAGTCTCTCACATATATTATATATATGTACTAGCTGTACCCGGCATGCGTTGCAATGCCACAAATTTTCTCATCGTTTAAACCTTCCCTGGACTACGACCAATGAGGTTTTACTAATAGAGACGTTATACTCATTAAGAAGTAATAAAAACATGACGATATTTTACTATAGCTACCTACATTGGACCTATGGAACTTTATTTCTATCGCTGAGTAGGGTAAAAGATCACAGAGATATATAGGACCCCGTTGTCAGAAAGAGATAAACATACTTTTCACACCTTACATGAGCGGCCAGCCGGCTGACGGCCAATGACAGCCTATGACGTCTACTAAATGCAACGCTGTCCTTGTCTCGTTCGTGTATATGGCAAAGCGGCAACGCCGCCGCGGCAATGATTTTTGAGTAAAATTAAATTAATGATTTTCCATTTTAAATAGTTTTTACAAATGAAAAGATACATCCATCTTGCTTTTTACAGCCGTCCAGTATTAGTATTGCACTTTAGAAATACACAACATGGCATTTTTTTTTCTATCTCCAAAATCCAGCAAAGTAGTACGTGCGCGTCGCGGCCAGACGCAGCACGGACTGAGTTTACTCAAGCTAATTAGCTTGTGTTTGTCTTGCCGCGCAGATCTCGGTAGAACGTATCTACCTCAGTTTATATATAATATCATTGACTACGACAAACATTTCAACACCAAAATCAGCTAAATCAGTCCAGCCGTTCTCGAGTTTTTGCGAGACTAACGAACAGCAATTGATTTTTATATATTAGACTAGCTGTAGGTACCCGGCATGCGTTGCAATGCCACACATTTTCTCATCGTTTAAACCTTCCCTGGACTACGACAAACATTTCAACACCAAAATCAGCTACATCAGTCCAGCCGTTCTCGAGTTTTAGCGAGACTAACGAACAGCAATTGATTTTTATTATATAGATATATTCTATACATATATGTTTAATTTTAATGATGAGAGAATGAGAGCCTGGCAGTTAATGATTAATTATGCCAACCCTGCATACGAAAGGGACTTTGTTCCAAACGCGTGTCCCGCGACAAGTTCAGTATTTTTTTCTTCCTGTGTGTTCCTTGTACAAATGTTTGAATCATTTGTATAAAGGTCCTGATCTGCAAACCATTGGGCTCATAGTTTCTGGTAAATATATCCACTCACGTTAAAGAAATAGATAACACTGTGTAAAGCTAGGTTAGGTTAGGTATAGGTTATAAAATATAGGTTAATATATTTTTATAAACAAAATTAAACATGTGAATAGAATAACCAATACAATACCTAACTGCAATACCTACATGATATTTTTGTTATCGATGCTTTCCATAGGGTACCTACCTTGAAAGCCCACGGTCTGATCACCAATGCAATGCTTTAAATTGTAATACATGAGCTGCTTGTCGTTCAATAGATCCGCTGGGAATCTTCAAAGCCATGGTCTGATCAAATGACAAGTTTGCAGAAAGTAATAAGAGTCTGAGATCCCCAATACAATGTTATAAATAAAATAGTAAATAAATAATAATACTGCTAGACATTTCAGATAGGATCATCTAGCTCCAAATTTAAATTGCGACACATGCACTGTTTGCGTCGAAAAGTTCTGTAGGGTATTTTCAAGACCATTGTCGAGTCAGTTGACCACTGAAAGGTACCCAAACCCAAAGAAATTTGGCTCCGTCAAACAGTATATTTCTACCCAAACAGTATAAGTATTATAGTACATACAGTATTAAAAAAATGTTTAATAATTGGCGAAGACATCAAGATACATAGAAAAAATACATTTAAAAAAAATACAGCCCAATTGAGAAATTCCGTCCTTTTTTGGGAATCGGTTACAAATATTACTAAGCGAATAAGTACACTACATACGTACTTACATTATCTTTTGGGTGTCAGAACTGAAATTCTATTCATATATAAATCAATCAGTTTTGTTTTGATTTAAACAGGTAGGTATGTACCTACCAGCCAGCGGACTGTAGATAAATCGATCTAGTCGTAAAGGCCATTTATCCGGCTAGGGACGTAGAAATCCGCTGGCCAAAATTATTAATGTACCTAAGTAGTGTCCAGAACACTGCACCAGTCATCTTACAATTCCACATTATTTCGCTCGTAGGTACTAAACACTACACTCAAAGAAATATTTAAAGCCGGCCCTGTAAAAAATGATCCGACTAAAAGTAGGTATATAAGTAATGTATTCACCTTCTTAAGACACGAGTAGCTCCTATATCTAATTATGAATATTGATTTTGCTCATGACGTTACTGGTAATCCTTATGGCTTTCATATAAAAGCCACGGGTAGCTGAGCAAACATTGAGTAGCCTCCACCTCGGCATCCCAACGCACCACGGGATCGGTTATAAAACACTTAAGACTGGAGTAGTTCGTGCAGCGATTTTCTTCAGTATTTTTGTAATAACCATCTCAACAGCCCACTTATACCCTGGACTCAAGTACATATATATTTTCTATAGCTACATCATATTAAAATATTAACTTGTATTTCGTGTGAAGTTATAATATGGTGTTTTATTCTCAGGTTAACTCCCTGAAGTGAAGATGACTATTGTAAGCATGGATTCCGGGCCAGGAGTGGCTGCTCTCCAGGCTTGGAGCGGCCAGGTGGCAGCTTACGGCGCCTCTAACCAGACTGTAGTCGATAAAGTGCCACCAGAACTGCTGCACATGATTGATCCTTACTGGTTTGTATTTTATTTTGGAAAGTCACAATTTTACATTTTCTTTTGTGTGTATTATTTATTTCTGCTAGGTACTTATTAACAAAACTTAACTCTGCTTAGGTACCAGTTCCCTCCTATGAATCCACTTTGGCACGCTCTTCTTGGCTTCGTTATCGGTTGTCTTGGATTCGTTTCCATCTCGGGCAATGGAATGGTCATCTACATCTTCATGTCTACCAAGGTCTGATGATGCACCAACGAATGTGTTTATTTTTATTATGATATGTGATGTGTTTGACCTACTTAACTTTTTTGTTTATTTCTAGCATCTGAAAACTCCATCAAATCTCCTAGTTGTGAACCTTGCTTTTTCTGATTTCCTGATGATGTGCTGTATGTCTCCGGCCATGGTTGTTAATTGTTACAACGAAACCTGGGTATTCGGTAAGTATTTCTTACATTGATTTGAGTGTGATAACTATTATATTAATTGTACTGTTACGGGTTTCTGTAATTTTGTTTCTGTAATTTTGTTTCTGTTTCAGGTGCTTTTGCTTGTGAGATCTACGCATGCTGCGGTTCGCTATTCGGTTGTGCTTCTATTTGGACGATGACAATGATTGCTTTTGATCGCTACAACGTCATCGTGAAAGGAATTGCCGCTAAGCCCATGTCGATCAATGGAGCTCTTCTGCGAATTCTTGGCATCTGGGCCTTCTCCCTCGCTTGGACTCTTGCCCCCTTCTTCGGATGGAACAGGTAAAAGAGACCATATATTTACTTCTTTTTAAATGTTTTTGACTTATTACTGTCTCGAAGAGTATAACAAAATAATCTTCATAAATGTCCTCAGATACGTTCCAGAAGGTAACATGACCGCTTGCGGTACTGACTACTTGAGCAAGGAATGGCTGAGTCGCAGCTACATCCTCATCTACTCCGTATTCGTTTATTTCTTGCCACTTTTCCTCATCATTTACTCTTACTTCTTCATCGTTCAGGTAACTTCAAATTTCCTTCATATTTAGGTACCTAAAGGCAAGTACATTTTGCGGTTGTGTAGTTTGAATACTATCAAACCTAATGCCTATTGAATGTTTCCAGGCCGTAGCAGCTCACGAAAAGGGAATGAGAGAACAAGCTAAGAAAATGAACGTCGCCTCTCTACGATCATCCGAAGCCGCTAACACCAGCGCGGAATGCAAACTGGCCAAGGTTCCTTTTTTTTTAACCATAATGTTATTACGTAATTTTTTCCACGCTATTAATTCTTAATAAGCATTTGCCATTGCAGGTAGCTCTAATGACGATTTCTTTGTGGTTCATGGCATGGACACCATACTTGGTTATCAACTACACTGGAGTCTTCGAAAGCATGCCCATCAGCCCCCTTGCTACCATCTGGGGATCGCTCTTCGCGAAAGCTAATGCTGTCTACAACCCGATTGTATATGGTATCAGGTAAGTAACAGCGTTATTATGAAGTATTATGATGTTTGCAAGATCATCGAGAGTTATCGTTAGGAAGTTATTTTAAGTGTGGGTACATTTGGATTATGGAGAACTGGTAGAATACCTCGTTACTACTATTCTTATCATGATTACGTTGTTTCAGCCACCCTAAATATCAGCAAGCTCTGTATGCGAGGTTCCCGTCCCTAGCGTGTCAGTCGGCACCCGACGAGAGCGCCTCGGTGGCTTCCGGAGCCACCGCCGTCTCAGAGGAGAAGCCAGCCGCATAAGCAGCTCTTCTTTCCTTCTCTCTCAGAATTGAACAATTCAAGACTCGACGATAGCGCCACTCACTGGACAAACGATTCTGCCGAAGCGATTTTCTTAATTATTTTTATACGTAAACATTTACATTGTACAAAGTATAACTTGAGCACAGAGCGTGAGCTAGTGGCAAAATATTCAGTCCACCTATTTGTGCAAAGCTGCGTATTTTGAGTTCACGTTTTGTGTATTAAGTTGAACCTGCACACATTTCTTATACCTTGCTTGTAAACATCGGTCGGCGATACGAAAAAAATACAAAAAAATACGAATAATTCAACGTGTCGTCAGGCCGCCCCTCGCTCATGAGACTGCTCCCGTTAGTTTTAGGAAATACGATATACTTCGATTCTATAACGACGAAACAAGCGCTCTGTATTTTTGACTAGGTAATAAAGATTATAGCAATGTGGTAAACGGCCATAATAATTTAAGTTATTTTAATAATTACCCTTTAGCCCGTTATAAGAATTTTGTGTAGGTAATGTAAGAAGATAGACACCAAAATGCCCGAAGAGTCACGGGCTCGAATAAGAAATAAACTTAGAGAGGTAGGTAGCCAAACTTAAAATGTGTTTATGTATTTTTAGATGACTTGAAGGCAATTTTTTTTTTGCTCATCAAATTTTAACTTGTCCTATTTAATTTAGATTGTAACTTGTGATAACTCCTACCAACATCAAAAAGTCATCTGTGGGTTTTGAAAATCTGTCTGTCTGCTCAGTTGATAGTATTCAACTTCTGCGTCTTCTCAGTTTTCTGCGCTGTAGGTTGAGGGTTCGAATCCCTTCCAGGACAAACATTTGTGTGATAAATAAAGGTGTTCGTTCTGTGTCTGGGTGTTACAAAATATCATATGTATGTATTTAAAAATATACAAGTAGGTATTCTATCAGTCATCTAGTCACCATATTACAGCGCAGAAGGCAGAGTTACTACCAACTGAGCTGACAGGCTGATAATACTTTGAACTATCTCTCTTCATTGCCAGACCTAGACATTCCTTCATTTAGCTTCTGTCAATTTGTCGATAATTATCTTAAGAAGAGCATAGCATCTATCACAGCAAGCGCTGTAGATAGTGACAATATTAGTCGCAATATGATTACTTCTATCCTTGATGATCGTGGATCGCGGATCCGTGGATGAATTAAATGACGGGCTGGTGGAAATTGTCCATGCCGTTGGCTCAAAGTTTTGTAAGACCCAGCGCAAAGGTAGAACCCAAAAACTCTCTGAGCACTCTAAAACTCATGGCAGAACTTAGCGAAATTAAACTGTAGTCTTTAGTGGACATGTCGAAATACAGCATGCTCAATAAACAGATCTCTAAGTCTATGCGACGCGATTTGCGTCTCTTTAATACTTATAGTATAAAGAACGCGATAGAGCGCAATCAAGGTTCCAAAGTGTTCGCGAGAGATCTGTTTAGTGGGCAAAGCATGTTGACGAAGCTGAAGACCGACAGTGGCAGTGTCGTTTCCTCGAAGCCAGAAATTTTACGAGAGCTCGAGAAGTTCTACGGACAACTGTACACTTCATCGCAAAGTACTACTACAAGCACGACTAACAAGCAAGCACAAGCTTAACAAGCGAGACGATGCAAGAGCCCGCCTAACCCGACACTACACTGAAGACATTCCGGACGTCAGGCTATACGTGGTCCGAACGCTCTCAAGTAGCTTAAGAACAACAAGGCACCGGGGGAAGACGGAATAACGACAGAGCTTCTGAGAGTGGGTGGATCACCGGTACTTAAGGTCGTCCAGAAGCTGTTCAACTCCGTCATCCTCGAGGGAACTACGCCAGAGGCGTGGAACAGGAGCTTGGTGGTACTGTTATTTAAGAAGGGGATAACACCCTCTTAAAGAATTACAGGCTCATCTCGCTGTTGAGCCATGTCTATAAGCTGTTTTCGAGAGTAGTTACAAATCGTCTCGCTCGTAGGTTTGACGACTTCCAGCCTCCCGAACAAGCCGGGTTCTGAAAAGGCTTTAACACCATAGATCACATCCATACGCTCCGGCAGGTTATACAGAAGATCGAATAGTATAATTAGCCATTTTGTTAAGCGTTTGTGGATTATGAGAAAGCCTTTGATTCGGTCGAAACCTGGGCAGTGTTGCGGTCACTCCAGCGGTGCCAAATTGACTATCGGTATATCGAAGTGTTGAAATGTCTGTACAGTAACGCCACTATGTCTATCCGACTCCAGGACTAGAGCACGAACCCAATCCCATTGCATAAAGGGGTGAGACAGGGAGATGTTATTTCTCCGAAACTGTTCACCTCTGCATTGGGGGATGTTTTCAAGCTCTTGTACTGGCATAGACATGGTATCAACATCAATGGCGAACGCCTCACTCACCTTCGATTTGCCGACGATATAGTCCTCATGGCAGAATCGCTGGAAGACCTAGGCATAATGCTCAGCGACCTCAATATCGTCTCCAACAGGTGGGTCTTAAAATGAACATGAGCAAGACAAAAATCATGTCAAATGCTCATGTTGCACCCGGTACCGGTACATGTTGGGAGCGATATAATCGAAGTTGTAGACGATTATGTCTATTTGGGTAAGACGATTCAACTAGGCAAGTCCAACTTCGACAAAGAGGTCAGCCGACGAATCCAACTCGGATGGGAAGCGTTCGAGAAATTAAGGCACATCTTCTCGTCACAGATACCGCAGAGCCTCAAGACGAAAGTCTACAATCAGTGCGTGTTACCAGTGATGACATGTGGAACTGAGACTTGGTCGCTCACTATTGGCCTCATACACAAGCTCAGAGTCGCGCAACGTGCAATGGAGATAGCTATGTTGGGTGTTTCACTACGTGATAAAATCCGCAACGAGGAAATCCGTAGAAGAACCAAAGTCGCCGACGAAGCGCTCAAAATTTGCAAGTTGAAGTGGCTATGGGCAGGCCATATAGCTCGCAGAACTGATAAACGTTGGGGAGTAAAGGTTCTCGAATGGCGACCAAGGACAGGAAAACGAAGCGTAGGACGACCTCACCCGATGGACTTACGACATTGTAAAGATCGCAGGAAGTCGGTGGATGGAGAGGGCTCAAAATCGTTCTTCCTGGAAATCTATTGGGGAGGCCTATGTCCAGCAGTGCACTTAATAAAGGCTGATATGATGATGATGATGATGATAACCCTTGGTGATATTGTACACGTCATCACATTTATTTTCAATGCGTCTATTACATCTAGCACCTTTCCACTAGCCTGGAGAGTAGCACAGATTATTACCCTTACATAAATAATCAAATCTATCAGCCTTCTCCAAAAACCGTCTAATATCTATCCTCCTATCCATTCAAAAGTTCTTGAACGACTAATCTATCAACAGCTAAGTAGGTATATACAGTGGTGGTCATATAATTAAGAACGCTGATATAAAGGGAAGATTTTTTCAAACTAAGACGCAAAACTAATTGCATGCAATTTTTTTTATTTCTCTCGGTATCGTTATACTTTTCCATAATACCACTGTATTCATTGATACACATGATTAGCTAAAAATAAATAGACAAACTTTCTACACTACTTCTAAACATAGTATTCCTATTTACTGGCTGGTCACGTAATTAAGAACGCTAAATAGTTTAAACCTTTATTCAAATTTAAATAGTGAACACTCAGTCGATTTGTTACTGTTTGTATAATTTTGGCGCCATTTAGTGCTGTAAAAGATTAGAAGTGATTGCTTCTTATGAAAAAACAATGGGAAAAAATAAAAGTTGTGATAAATCTACAAGAAAACCTCGCCGGAAGAATTGGTCTTATAAAAAGATAGCCGACCATCTGCAATGTTCAAAAATGATGGTTTTCCACGCTGTAAAGCATTTTGCTACGTATCAAACTACTTCGAATGTTCCACGTGTACCTAAACAGAGAAAAACAATTCCTCGAGATGACCGAAACATCGTTCGTATGGCAAAACAAAATCCTTTTAAAGGGTCCAATGAGCTGAGAAAATAATATTTTGGTGAAAACAACCCTTCAGCAATCTCAGCACGCACTATTCGAAGACGTCTGATAGAAGAAAAATTGCACGGTAGTATAGAAACTTTGCCACAGACAAGCCCGGGTTGCATTTGCGAGAAAGTATGAAAACTGGACTGTGCGACAGTGGAAAAATGTACTTTTTTCAGACGAAACGAAAATAAACATAGTATGTTCTGATGGAAAACGATATGTACGGCGTCCCCCGAATACAACATTCGACCCTAAGTACACGAAATTTACATTAAAACACGGTGGTGGAAATCTGAAAATTTGGGATGCTTTTCTTGACATGGTGTTGGACCTGTAAAGTTGATAGAAGGTAACATGGATCAGTTCCAATACAAAAATATACTGGAAGAAACAATGTTACCTTATGCTGAAGACGTTCTACCGGTTATTTGGACATTCCAGTATGACAATGATCCAAAGCACACTGCACGCACTGTAAAGGAATTTCTTATAGCGCAATCAGTTTCTGTCTTAGACTGGCCAGCTAACAGCCCAGATCTAAACCCAATAGAGAATCAGTTCGAAGTAAAGAAAAAGGTTTCAAATACAGTGTGGAGATATAAGAGAGCTGTACGACGTTTTTTTAGAAGAATGGACTCTATTTCTCTTGCGAAATGTCAAAAATTAATAGAGTCAATGCCTCGCCGGTGTAAAGCAGTAATTAAAAGCCGTGGATATGCTATTAACTATAAATTTTTGTTAAAAATGTATTAAATTGATTTTTAAATTTACTGCGCTACATATATGTTATTTTTTAAATGTAAGTGTCATACAAAACAATTCCCGAGCAGTTTAATAAATCGTTCTTAATTATTTGTCCAGCTTCAGTACTATTTCAATGTGTTACTTTGGTAAAATAAATAAAATGTGAAAAATAGTTTGCGATTTTATTCTTTATTCCTAAGCCACGTTGCTCTATTAATGTGGCTATTTAATAACATAACAAGTTGCTTCTCAGAAGGTACACATCTCTGTGTATGACACGATTTAAATAAAAAACTTCTATAACTTCAAATCGTTCTTAATTATATGACCACAACTGTATGTTTCTAAAAACTCTCTACTCAATTCATTTCAGTCTGGTTTCCACCCAGGCCATAACACCGCTACAGCATTAATCAAAATTACCGACGACATTCAGTTTGGGATGGACAGTGGTAAAGTTACAATACTTATACTCCTCGATTTCAGCAGCGATTTCTGTAATGTTGGTTTAACTTTCTTCTAGGTGTGCTTAGCTTTATTAATATATCACCGTAGGCAGTTCACTGGTTTCGTAGCTACTTATTCGATCGCCGGCAGCGCATCCGTGTTGAAGACGCATTTTCTTCTTGGTGCAATCTGACTGCTGGTGTTCCTCAGGGCGGCGTCCTCTCTCCTATTCTCTTTTCTATTTTTATCAACTCCAAAACGAAAAATCTTACATCTTCCTACCACCTGTATGCAGATGATCTTCAAATATACTGCCAAACAACTATTTATAATATCAACGGTGCCGTAAGTCTACTTAACTCCGGTTTAGACTGTGTTTGTGATGGAGTAAATTTTACGGGCTATAGTGATATTCTTGCGTGTGTCCAGGAATTGTTGTGGTTGTGAAGAATATATGTAAATATATATGTAATACGAATATATGTAATAAGTCCAGAATAGTTTTTCACAATTTAATGTTCCAACACGCACATCACATTACAGTTATTTAATATTAGAAGGAGAACGGCACAGTAAACAAGCACAAGATAATGAGCGAGAGAATTAATAGAAAGCACAAGAGTTCGAGACGCGAAATAACACAGAAAATAAATTGCATAAGCTGAAGCGGTAGGTACAGAGCTATCGTCTAGAACGCGCACGAGATTCCATCAGACTGGAGGGCCGGCGCGGGCGGCCGGCGGCAGGGGTTCGCGCGCGCGGCGCTGGCCGCGCTCAAAGCCGGTTCCGTTGCTTTCGCGTGACGTCACGCGCGCAGGCTAGCCGCGCGTGTTCACTACCATATCGTAGCACGTCACACGGCCACCGGTAACATTAGAAAGAATGATATGTACTAATGTAAATATATAAATAATAATAATAGATAGGTATGTAGGGTTTATGTATGAGTGTTGGATGTATAATAAATAATAATAAAATATATAGTTAGGAATACTATGTGGTCTATAAATAAATGTGGAGAGGATCCCCAGAGGATCCCCGCACGGGCTTACGATTAATCCAAGCAAAACTCAGGTCATTATAGTTGGTAGTGCAAGGCAAATTGCTAAGATTAATTACTAGCTTTTCTCAACCTATTATATTTGATGGTAGCGATCAGCCAGACAGTGAAAAATCTGGGTATTATAAAACATACACTAAGTAAACCAAGTAATTTGAAAATACAAAATCAAAGTAATGATTTCCAGAGGAAAATAAAAACAAAAATAGACTTTATTTATATTATAATACATTGAATCGTGAGTTGGAGCGTTTTTTTGAATTTTTAGAAAACATACACTAAGCTAAGTACTTAATTTGAAAATACAAAATCAAAATAATGAATTCCAGATAAAAATATAAATAAAAATTAAAATGGACTTTTCATACATACATTTTTTTTTACATACATTGAATGGTGCGTTAGAGCGTATTTATGGGTGTGTGGGGCTTGGTGTGAGGGTGTGTGTGAGTATATGTGAGTGGATTAGGACTCATATGAGTCTGGTTATCACAGGATAACCTAAAGTGTGGTGTTTTCTGAGTTTGTATAAGAGGTATTGTTAGTTTGTTTGTTTATTTATTCAGTAATTGTTCAGAATGAATAAGCTTGATTCAACTAAATAAGTCTAAATCACTATAGTATTTATTATAAATTCTTGGAGCACGACACATCATTGAGTTCTGGGCATAGTTAGTAGATACATGAGGAACATTTAGTAATGGAGTATGTCTTGTGCGATGGGTTGGAACACGGAAGTATATACCAGCCAAAAGCTCACTGCTGCCGATAGTACCATTGAATATGTCATGAAGGAGTAATACGTCATCTTATAAAACTTGCATGCTTCTTGTTTGAGCTATGTATCAAATAATTTGTGATCCTTGAAACACAAGTAGGTACTTTATAAATATCTTTTGTATGGATGCTAATCTGTTTATGTGTACAGCATAACATGGTGCCCAAATACTGCAGGCGTATTCCAAAATGCTTCTCACATAAGCAAAGTAAAGTACTTTTATACAGTCTAAGTTTTTAAAATGGCTACTGACTCGTTTAATAAAGCCTAACTGTCATGCTTTGTTAGCTATATTGTCTATGTGCTCTCTATTTTATTTCTATTATTTCTTCTGTGTTATTTATGTGAAAAATAAAGTGTTAATCTTGTTAAAATATAAGTACTAGCTACTGCCTGCGGCTTCGCACGCGTGGTACCTACATAAAAGTAGTAGTAGTATCTATGTCCTTCTCCAAGGTCCCATTTATCTCTATACCAAAATTCATCAAAATCGGTTCATCGTTTTAGGCGTGAAAACGTAACAAACAAACAGACAGACAGAGTTACTTTCACATTTATAATATTAGGTATAGATTCTATCAGTCTTCTAGTTACCATAATACAAGCTTTGGTTAGTTTGGGACTAGATGGTGTTGTGTGCATTGTCCAGCATATTTATTATTATTATTATTATAATTATAATCTATCTTGTTACGCAAAGCTAATATAATAATATGTAGACTGCTGCGATGGCTCCACCGGTACAAGACATCGATATAGCACGAGGCGCATGGTCAGCGGAACGTGGGCCGCCTGACTACCGACGCCGCACTTTTCATGGGAACTACCTAGACTTAGGATTGCACTCTTGCATCATACTTCGAACGAGATTCATGTTAAAATAATTAAGAGCGCTATTACATTTTGATGCCGCGCAAAGTTAGGTGTTTCTGGCTGCCAACTACTATTATTGTATTCTGTGTAGGTGAGGCACGTACTGTTCTGCGCTGCAAACAAGTCGACTAAACGGTCTCGATCCTTAGCACGCCTCGGACACTAGACCACTTTTCCAAACAAAGACATTCTTACTACTACATCGATACTATAGACGAAATACAAACGTTGTCATTATACATGCGCAATCGGTGCCTAAAGTTTATGGTTACGTCTTTTACGACTAATAATTCGTTAAATAAAGAGATTTCTGCTACCCTATAGCTCAAACAATGTTTGTGGATAATAAAATTAGCGCCCATTATTTAAACTAGAAGCTATGACTCCAGTTGGTACGTCTTAGCGATGAATACCTATTAGTTATTATGTAGCTATCATGTTCTTATCAGCGTTTTTAATAAAGATGTATTGTATCGATCAGGTAAGTACAGGAATAATAGATTGTTTTGAAAACAAAAATATTTTAATTTATTCATTACAACCATCCTTCTTTGCGATATAGGGGTGGAAAGGATAACACATTTTCGCTTACAATTATTGGATCACTAGCACCGTTTGGATGAAACAGCTAGTTAGAAATAAATTTCGCGCAATGGCATTGACTAAGATTTCCTCGAGTCAATAATTTCGGGGAGCACACATCTTTCGTAAAACGCCTGCAACTCCGGTAGCATCTTTTCTTGCCAATTTTTTTTCTCTATTTACTCGTATCTTCATAACTTTTACAGGGTGATCTGGGCCAGTCCATATGTCAAGTACCTATACAAATATTTTTATTTGTTATATGAAGCTGGCCTTGTATTTGGTAAAACCAGTCGTGGTTTTGATTTATTGTTACACCTGTAACATTTTTGCATTTAACTTTTTTTGTGTGCACGTCTTCTTCAAAGTCCATTTTAAAAGCAAAAATCGGACATTTCACTTCCACAGGACCTTCACTGTATAAGCAATCAGGTAAAGCCCCCAGTAACAGTGTTTTGGGTCAATAAACAGGCCACATTGCATCATATAAAATGTTCGTGAAGTTTTGAATCCTATCCTCGTCTGGGCACGGCAGGGTCCAGCATGATTCATTCTTTAATCAAATAAGTATATCAAAACCAAAATAATACCCGATTTCTCTTGCTCATCAGAGATTCAATGTTTCGTCTTTTACGTTTACTGACACATTGGTACTTATATTTATTTTTTCCCATTTCAACACGCCATAACACACAACTAAAATCGAAATAACTTTCATTAGGAATTGGGTATGATTGACATAAGTAAACAATTTATATAAACTTAAGAAACATTGAGACTGTATGAACGTTTTAGTTAGTTTACAACTAAGCATAGCTCGCACACAACAGTAGCTTTTACGCGGCTACGAAGCACACATGCGCGCGAGATCAACCAACGCCGGTCCGTCCTTAGCAAGCGCTCGCGCGGTAAGTTTGCGGCATCCACAGAACAGAAAGAACAATAGAAATAGCATGATGACTTTTTATTAGGAGAACCAGTGTAGCTTAACTCACACATGTAGAAACAAACACACTTAGAAATAAAAGTAATAGTTGGTTGAAAGAGAACGTTAAAAAGGACCTCACCATGAAACAAATGTTATTGATATAAAACCTTAGTACCATCAGAACATGGTTCCAAACTCAATAAATTAAACAGTACTAAAATGTAAATCTACTTACCAAGAGATGACGCTTTTGCGACAGATTTTTGTTTTAGTCTAACAACAAGAAATATAATTGATAATGCAATGACTGTTATTTGATTGGCCACTAAACATAGCTAATTCCTTAGTGATGTTCCAAAGAATACAAGAAGAATGTAACGATATCGATCATTATACCTACCCACTGATGGGTATCAAAATACGAATACGATGGGTACGTCAGGTTATATTTGTGGTGGGCCAAATAAGCAGCTTTTCTTTTTCTTTTTTTTAACACAGTCACACGCTTGTGTTACTTTGGCGTTGAGGAAGTTTCTGAACTCCGTTCTGCTGATAGATTTTGTGCCTGTAATTTTTTATACGTTTCATTAGATTTCGATTTTACGTAATCATAACATGAAATGAAGATACATGATTAATTATAATAAAACGGCATGAATATAAACACTTTATTAACCTGAAAAAACATATTTAGAGTCGGTATAGCTGTGTCAACCATGTATTTGTTTTCACTTTTTTTAATTACAAAATATTGGAAAACTGAAACCAGAAGATATTTTATTTCTTCAAAATACTTCTGTAATTTTCATCTTACCTAACCACTGGACACCATAGGTATTTAGAATAAAGTCATCATTAAAACCAAAAAAAAACAACGACCTAGAAATTATATTTTTTTATTAGGGGTAACTATTTACAAGATGAAGTTTTCGATAACACATTCATCAGTTTTTAGCGCGAAAGATGAGGTTTAAGGGAAATGCGACCTTAACCGGTATGATTCAGTCTGTTTTTCTTTGACGGTTTTGCATTTTAAACAAAACTAAAATAAAACCGTTTAAAACAATAAAATAATACTTAGGTACTTACCGGTGATATGATATGCCTTCTTTTGTTATATTTTTGGTTTGGCTACCGTTTTTTCACTCCAGAACAGCACAATACAGCATTTTATATTTATTTATGATTTTTTGCTTCCTGATCAGAAAGTCTAACTTTTAGGTTGCCTAAGAAGTAAAATGCCTAAAATGTAAAATGACTATTTTGCAGAAAACCTAAACAGAAAAATGACTAAAGTCCCATTGTGCCTAAAATATAAAAGGTCTAACATGTGTAATGCCTTAAATGTCAAAGGTCTAAGAAGGAGTAAGTATACCTGAAAAGATTTTCGCCAAACTTAGAATACCTACCTAAGAAGGAAATTGCCGAAACTGTTAAAGCTCTCTATAACGAGTATGTTTAAGAAGTATAATAACGCCCACAATTTTTCTTCCACGAGGAATACATAATAACGGGTTAAAACTGTAGTAACACTATTCTACTAATATTATAAACAGTTTGTGAGGATGTTTGTTACTCTTTCACGGCTAAACGGTTGAACCGATTTGCATGAAACTTGGAATATACATAGTTAGTGACCCACTACAACATACTAGTTCCAGAACTAGTATTTTATGCCGAGGTGGGCCGATTCTCGATACTTACGTGAACAACATATGTTTTACCTCTTTTATAAGTTCAATGTTTTTCATTCAAGAAATGAGCAGCAAAGTTTGCTTCAAAACTGCACTTACTACAAATTGTAACATCCCAAAAATCAGCTGTTTATTGAACTCTGAGCGTGACCCCAAAATGAAGTATCATTTGAGTTCACGCAACACAAACATAAAAGTTGCCTACATTGTGATGCCTCTGAGATGAAAGTATTTTTTTGTGTTCTTGTTGAGATCAGCTGCAATTTTTATAAGAATCTTGTTTATTCTTCTATCAAATTATCGGATTTATTGCATTTAATTTTTGTTGACAAACAAAAATTAACTACACAGGATTTTTTTATGATGATAATGATAACATGTTCACAACTCTTTATTAAAACAACTTGATTTGGATCTTCATAGAAATGTAAAGCATTGGGTAGGTAGGTATCTAACCAACATTTTTCGTAAGTAGGTAGAATACATAGGTAGGTAGATCTTCATAGAAGTTCAAAGCATTAGGTACCCAACCTACAACATTTTTCTTAGGTAGGTAGATAGATTTCTTATTAACATTTCTAGGCTAGGTATCTAATAATTGGAATTTCTATGAAAAATCTTGTCTATCCCATATTTTCCCATAGTTTTATCTGTCCACCTCATTGTGCGACTCTGTGACTTTGCGGCTTTTTATCAAAGGTCTCAAACAAAACCGACAACCAATCAGAAGAGTTCAATCCACATAATAAATAATAAATCTCGGCTAATTCCAAAAAAAGTCTACCTTTGTAATAAGCCGACATTTATTATTTTGTCAGAAATTGGTTCCGTAGGTATTTATTTTTAGTCGTTCCGAACGAAACAACACCTTTGGTCCTGTTTTTTATAATCAAATAAATGGTTTTTTAATGTTTTTTTTTAGGCAAATTATTATACAATATACCTACAATTGCAGCGTAAGTAGTAGCGATTCGTCCTTCAGCTGTATCAGTGAAACCAATTTTTTTTGCATTATATTTTACGGCTTTGCTAAAGTGAAAGTAACAGCCTGCAAGATTTAGTTATCTTCCTATGTATGTAGGTGTATTGCATTTCAGACTATTTGCTTCTTAGGCGGTTTCACATTTATACAATTAGCATTTTAGGCTTACTACCGTTTTAGGATTTCTGCATCTTAGGCATTTTGCTTTTTAGACTTGGCATTTAGGCATTTTACTTCTTAGGCAACTTAAAAGTTAGAGTTTCTGAATTAGGAAGCGATTTTTTGGAGTTTACCCTGACAAACTTCAAACACGACTGAAGTGAGCGTAGCTTGTAGTGCGCGGTATTACGCATAATATGTTACGCGGGCCCCGCCTACTTAGGTACTACTTCTATCGTTCTTTCTGTTCTGTGGCGGCATCTGTGCGTCTAGTTTTATTTAGTGAATTAAAAATAATTGGATTGATTGAATGTTGAATTTTATTTTGGCATCAATATTTGGTTGATGTGGTGTTTAACTCCGGAGATATTCAGACTTTTTTCAAAGCCTTTTTGATCTAAAATTAAATTGAACGTAATTTTTTTTTCATTGTTTGCATGGTAAACAATAAAAATCTATTCTGTTATTATGAAAGAACAGGATGTTTTTAGTGCCAAAATTCGTTTTCACCCTCATAAGGATTGAATTTCTAAAAATCGCGCCTTATTGGGTGGTTTTGCTGTAAAAGAAGAATCTTCCAAATTTCAGCCTTCTAGCTTCAGCGATGATGAATCAGTCAGTCAGTCAGGTTAAGCTCTTTTATAGGTATAGATATATTTTTAAAACAAAAACAATGAACGAGCGTTTCATAAAAAGCTTAAGATCATTATCATTGCTCATAAGCAATGATTTCAACTTCCGTCCGCCATTGCCCGAGGCTGAAATGCAAATGCGAACATACGAGTCGTTCGTGAACTCGCACCGAATAACTGTACCACGTGGTACCAGTTGATGAATTGCAAAAATAATATTATTTTCGTTCTCGTACCATTTTTATTTAGTAAAGTCAGAGACAAATATGGTAGTTAAGTAAATGTATTAAACGCCAGATATTATTCTCGAACCTGTATATTTATTAATTAAAAACAATCACATAAGGTCAATAAGTGATACTGAAAATCAAGAACAAAAACTTTATATCTAATATAATCAATTGAGCAAGCGTACATAATTAAAACACAAATAGTTATTATTAAATCTTAATAAAGTAATAACTTATCTATCTACCTAAATAATAACAAAAATTTGACTTTACTACTTAAACTATCAATGCCATAACATAATATACCTATGACATGCAATTATGGATCTAACCTAATAAGGTAAGATCCATAATTGCATGTTATTTAAGCAAATAACAATAAAATCAGTCTTTACTTCACAACTTTTTATAATTGCAAAGTAAATAACAACAAAATTAATCTTATATCACTAAAAAGGTTGGTATACATCAAATACATGAATTTTCTTAAACTATCAACGATTCCACGCATACGAGTATGTAAGTCGACAGAATTACTCCATTTGTAATATCTAAGTGTACGCATTAGGTAATTATATTCATAAATTACCATTGTTTATTTTTTTTCTGATAAACATACTGCCTGTATGTTGCGCAGAAATAATTCCGGAGTTTTTTCAAAAAGCGCTAGTAGCATGAGCAGGAGCATAATGTAAACGGGAAGTAAGGATTAGCGGTAACGTCATGAGCAAAATCAATATTTGTAATTAGATATGGGTATCATAAGTAGATACATGTGTCATAATTAGATATACGAGTAGGTATCTAATTATGAATATTGATTTTGCTCATGACGTTACTGGTAATCCTGAAGGTTTTCATATAAAAGCCGCGGGTAGCTGAGCAAACATTGAGTAGCCAAACTCGGCATTCCAAAACACCACGGGATCGGTTATTATAACACACTTAAGACTGGAGTAGTTCGTGCAGCGATTTTCTCCAGTATTTTTGTAATAATCATCTCAGCAGCCTACTTTTATCCTGGTCTCAAGTATATATATTTTCTAAAGCCACTAAAATATTAACATGTATTTCGTGATGTTATAAAAAAGTGTTGTGTTCTCAGGTTAATTCCCTGAAGTGAAGATGAGTATTGTTGGCATGGATTCTGGACCAGGAGTGGCTGCTCTCCAAGCTTGGAGCGGCCAGGTGGGAGCTTACGGCGCCTCTAACCAGACGGTAGTCGATAAAGTACCACCAGAACTGCTGCACATGATTGATCCTTACTGGTTCGTATTTTATTTTAGACAGTCGCAATTTCACATTCTCTTTTGTTTATTGTTATTATATATTAATTTGTACTGACAAAACTTAATTTTGCTCAGGTACCAGTTCCCTCCTATGAATCCACTTTGGCACGCTCTTCTCGGCTTCGTCATCGGTGTTCTTGGATTTGTTTCTATCTCGGGTAATGGAATGGTCATCTACATCTTCATGTCTACCAAGGTCTGATGAAGCAATAGCTATTGTGTTTATTTTATTTATGAGATATGATGTGTTTGAACTACTTAACTATTTTATTATTTTCTAGAGTCTGAAAACTCCATCAAACCTGCTAGTTGTGAACCTTGCTTTCTCTGATTTGCTGATGATGTGCAGTATGTCTCCGGCCATGGTTGTTAATTGTTACAACGAAACCTGGGTATTCGGTAAGTATTTCTTACATTTTCTGTGTGATAACTGATTTACTAATTGTATTGTTACGGGTTTATGTAATTTTGTTTCTGTTTCAGGTGCTTTTGCTTGTGAGATATACGCATGCTGCGGTTCGCTATTCGGTTGTGCTTCTATTTGGACGATGACAATGATTGCTTTTGATCGCTACAACGTCATCGTGAAAGGAATTGCTGCTAAGCCCATGACGATCAATGGAGCTCTTCAGCGAATTCTTGGCATCTGGGCCTTCTCCCTCGCTTGGACTCTTGCTCCCTTCTTCGGATGGAACAGGTAGAAGAGCCCATTTATTTTCTTATTAAATATAATGATTTTTGACACTATTCTGTCTCAAAAAGTTTAACTTTATAATCTACATAAATGTCCTCAGATACGTACCAGAAGGTAACATGACCGCGTGCGGTACTGACTACTTGAGCAAGGATTGGCTGAGCCGCAGCTACATCATCTTCTACTCCGTATTTGTTTACTTCATGCCTCTTCTCCTCATCATCTACTCTTACTACTTCATCGTTCAGGTAACTATAAATTTCCTTCATATTTAGGTACCTAAAGGCAAGTAGATTGTGCAGTTGTGTATTTGAATACTATCCAATCTAATGGCTTAAATGTTTCCAGGCCGTAACAGCTCACGAAAAGGCAATGAGGGATCAAGCTAAAAAAATGAACGTCGCCTCTCTACGATCATCTGAAGCCGCTAACACCAGTACGGAATGCAAACTGGCCAAGGTTCGGTTTTATTTTTAACCGTAGTGCTATTACATAATTTGTTCCACGCTACTTATTCCTTACAAGCATTTGCCATTGCAGGTGGCTCTGATGACAATTTCTTTGTGGTTCATGGCATGGACACCATACTTGGTTATCAACTACACTGGAGTCTTCGAAAGCATGCCCATCAGCCCCCTTGCTACCATCTGGGGATCGCTCTTCGCGAAAGCTAATGCTGTCTACAACCCGATTGTATATGGTATTAGGTAAGTAACAACGTTATCATAAAATATGATTATGTTAATAATATCATTGAGACCCAATTAATGTCAGTGAGCTATTTCTAGTGTTCCAGTTCTACCTGATTACTTCGAATCTAATCATGATTATGGTTGTTTCAGCCACCCTAAATATCAGCAAGCTCTGTACTCGAGGTTCCCGGCCCTAGCGTGTCAGTCGGCACCCGACGAGAGCGCTTCGGTGGCTTCCGGAACCACCGCCATCTCAGATGAGAAGCCAGCCGCATAAGCAGCATTTTCTCTCACAGAATTTAACAACTCAAGACTTGATGACAGCACCACTCACGGGACAAACGATTTAGCTGAAGCGATGTTCTTTATTATTTCTAAACACAAACATTTACATTGTACATATCGGTATTAAGTTGAACCTGCACACTTTTCTTATACTTTGCTTGTAAACATCGGTCGGCGATACGAAAAAAATACAAAAAAATAAGAATAATTCAACATATCGTCAGGCCGCCCCTTGCCTATGAGACTGCTCCCATTAGTTTTAGGAAAAACGGTATAGATTTTAATAACGACGAAACAGGCGCTATGTATTTTGGATTAATAAAGATTATAGCAATGTGGTAAACGACCATGATAATGAATGAAATGAATTTTAATAATTACCCTTAAATAAGTTACAACATTTTCATGAACATGAAGGTCATGTAAATATATAGGTAGGTAGACCATCGAGCGAGATACAAGACTATGAGGTAAACAGAAACATTTTCGGGTACATTAATAATTTACTAGGTTCATTGTGAACTACCTGAATGTGGTTGTAACGCCCCCCTACCTACTACTACTCCTCGATGCACCTAACTTTTTTTCCGCCTTCTCTACTAATTAAAAGTACCTAAATTAACCCCAAGTAACTAAATGGTATTATATAATATAATTTAAATCCCTAAACATACTTTGATCTATTATTAATTTGGCCAACGATTCGTCTAGTGGTTGTTATTAAAATCCTACGTTGTGTTTCGAGTATAGTAACTCTGGTTCTTTAAGAGAATTATGTTGAGATATGTATTTAAAATATTATCAACTTTATTATTAGAAGTAATCATCCTCTATAATGAAGAATATCTTTGATTTGCCTACGCTGTGTCTCGATATTAAGGTTAATAATTATTATATTTATTATTGTACTTTAGTGATATTATAAACTGCATAAAGTAAATCGGTATTATATCCAATCTAGTATTACTGTGAAACCTTATTATAACAGTTTAAGTTATTTCAATATTTTAATACGATATTAGTTCTTGTCATGAATCGTTACTTTGTATAATATCAAGCTCCGCACTTGTGATATCTACACAAACAGCAGCCTATATCATTCCACAAAGTCGATCTATCTTTTTATAAAAATCCATCAAAATCGGTTCAGCCGCGAAACGTTACAGACAGACAGACATAGTCACTTTCTCGATAATATAATATAGATAATAATTTCGGCAGTTTCAGTGGTAAAGCAAAGTAATCATTTTTGTTCTATATTAATACTTCCTAATAGCAGCTTATGTCATTTTGGTCCTACATTGATATACTTTATTGCGGCTTAGATCACCAGCCCCTCCTCGCTAGCGATAGAAGGTTTCTTTCCATGTGACCTGGACAGCCTTCCTCCGCAATGGACAATTTCATGTCCCAAGGGAACTCTAATTTAATTTTGATAACAAACAAAAAATTTACTTCAGTAGTTAGTATGTCTGTCATGATTCAGCAAAGGTGTATCAGAGGGCTTAATCTTTTATCAAAACGTCCATGTAGTAAGTCGGTCCAACACATTCAAGGGCAATTACTTTACTTTTGTCTGCAAGCAACTCACATACCATCCATCCACTGGTTAACCTTCTAGTATCGCACCTTAGAATGCAACTGGATACATAGAAGAGCCCTGCCTAACTCCTATCCTACTTGGCGAAGTTCCCTAATCCTACAACACAAGAATCTTACCCTACTCGACCCTAATACAGATTATTATCTAATACAATATGTTGTGATTTTATTTGTTAGGTCCGTAGAGTAAAGAAGATTGATAATGTGTGATAGATATACCAATTATATGAAAAGTTTAACTTTAATTTCATGAATAATATCAAATTTGGATAGCTTAATTCTGAGCCTTGAGAGATATTTCTCTATACTATTACTAGGTAAAATTCTGAATTAGATAAAATTATATCAACAGTAATGTTCATACTGACTCTTCGTCGATAGCAGCTTTAGTCTTTCCATAGATTCAAGCAAGCTAGAAGGTCTTTCGCCTCAAGAGTTTGATAGAACTTATGTAATATGATTATTAATAAATCAATTGTAAGACTCATCCATAAGGTCTCCATTAAATATGTACCACAATGTACAAATAATGAACATTTGAATTTAAGGTGTAGGAAATCATTATTCCATTTCATAAGAATTTATAGTTGCTTTCAACTAGACATTTATTATCTAGTGCAATGTTTCAGCTAAATCTTTCTTAAATAATTGGTATTACTATCTCATTGGATAATTGAGTTTATAAGTTTAATAACTTTTAGTCAATGATAGTTTTCCCCACTGATTCGCGCACCGATTTAGTTACAGTTAAACTACGTAGTCCTACAAGAACCATAAGTAGATTTATACTACTGTATAGGTATGGATAATAGTAATTCGACAACCTAGGCAAATTGGTCGAATTGTGTTGTGTACCTGATGTCCTACCTAACCTAATCTGGTGTGTAAATCAGCAATACTGGAAGCAAGCTTCGTACATTTAATTGTGTATGTCACTCATCAGGGTGCAATGACGAGTTACCTAGCTGCTAATTGGGGGACAGCGAGTTGTAAACCTCGACTTTGTACCTAACCCCTAGTACGTCCCTACAATCTACGTCCAACAGACCGAAGTCCTGGGATGTCATCTGTAGATTAAAGGCAATATAATGTGCAAGTATATAAATAGATAAAGTTCCGCCTTCCTTACACAGAATGCAACCAATCATAGGGAACCGATCCTCAGGAGAGGTAAAATCTGGCTCCAGGCTCGTTCCGAGAGGTCCTGGGGGAACTCCTAACAGGGTGGGAAAGCCAGACTTGAGTATAACACCGCTAGGTTTCCATCTGACCCACAGACCATGCCGTGTAAGAGCCTCATACAATTATTTTGGTGAATCTTGTCTTCTTTCTGACCTACCGACCGGATAAACTATTACGTAACTCACACAATAAAATTATCACAGAAACAACGCACGACAAGACACCATGTAATTGTAGGAAACCATGAGAGGAAAGGAGGAAAATTACGTTTTAAAAACTAAAAAGAAACCGACTTAATTAAATGAATTTTGAGCCTATAATACATTTTTAGTGGAAAGTAGATGTATTTTGTATAATATGCGCGTTTATTTGGTAGGCCAAATAAACGCGCGGTGCGTTCCAATGAGACAGCGAGGTATCGAAGTACAAGAAAACATCATCGATGTTTTAGATTTTAGTAGTTTTTTATAATACATACATTTTTAGTGGAAAGTAGATGTATTTTGTATATGTATAATATAGGTAGACCAAATAAACGCACTGCTCCAATGAGACAGCGAGGTATCGAAGTACCTACCTACATGATAATTACGTTTTAAAAACTAAAAAGAAACCGAATTCATTGAATGAAATTTGAGCCTTTAATACATTTTTAGTGGAAAGTAGATGTATTTTGTATATATATAATATGGGTAGGCCAAATAAATGCACCGCTCCAATGAGACAGCGAGGTAGTCGAAGTCATGAAAACATCATCGATGTATAACATTTTTATATTTTCGTTGATTTTTCAGCTCGACCGATTTTGATAAAATGTATAAGGAACCACCTGTGAAGTTACACCCTTTCAAACAAAGAATAATCCAAATCGGTTCTGCCGTTTTCGAGTAATCGGTAAAAATACTACAAAAAAAAAAAAAATTGAGAACCTCCTTTTTGATAAATTCGGTTAAAAAGTTTTTGTTGTTGTTTTTGTGGAAAAAGCCAACCCTGAAGCTGTCATCACAATGGGATATAATCCAGCAATAAAAGTAAACATGTGAATTAAGGTTTATAATCAAATGGGGCGAGCGCGGCAGCCGGCTGCGTCTATATCAAAGAACCTAACTCAGTAAACTTCTCCATACAAAAGTAGACTGTAAACATGTGAATTAAGGTTTATAATCAAATGGGGCGAGCGCGGCAGCCGGCTGCGTCTCGCCCCAGACGGTAACGGTGTCGCGAATCCAGAGGTTTTACCTCATCTAAAAATATGCGTACCGCGCTAGAAGTTTTCACTTTAAAAAATCATTACAATAGATACTGGTCAGTGCACTATCATCTCAGTCTACAATCCACCTAAGCAACCATCAACATTTTGGAAGACGGCTAGTTTTGATGATCGGGTCATATAAATAGTAGTAGGAGGTTTTAATAGCCACAGCACTACCGACCTGGGGATACCTCCGATGATAACCCCGATGATAATGTGGTTGAACAGTGGGGAGAAGCGGAAAACCTGCATCTAATACTGCATCATCGTTTGCATCTGAAAAATCTTTGCATAGAAACAGTATGCCTAGCGATTCCTAACACTCAACACAGACCAACCACTTGCCAACTTCGTGCTGCATTAATCCTAACATACTCGTAGTTCCGTTTACACGTCGTCGGCAACAGTTCTCTAATTGCAACGGTCAACACATCAACAACTTAGAACCGATACCACAGAACTATGGCTAGTTTGTCAAAAGTGTATGGATGGCCTCTCGGAAACACATACCCAGAGGCTGCCGTTCGTTCCACATACTATAAAACAACGATTCTTTTGCTTAGAACACGATTGCCGCTGGTGAAAAGTTATAGTCAGGTTGAAAGAATCCCGTAAATCCCGTGAATAAAAACCATATCTGACATTGACCTGACTTGCAATAGTAAAAAAGCTTGGGCAACATGATCCACTGCTTTCATCGAATCGGAAGGCAAGGTTACCGCAAACCATAATAATATAAGCTCACCAACTTTTTCTCACTGGAAAATCTACAAAAAAATGCCTAAAATTCCAAAGAGTCCAATGACACCCGGAAAAGCTACAACCATGTGCCACCATTTTTCGTTGACTCGCATAACTTCTAACATAAGACAGTCAATAAAATTACTGAAAAATCTATTTTATTGACTGTTATGTCTTGACTGTTTTATAATACTTTCAAGCTATTTTATGACCTTTCTTTCCCTCATAAATTAATCTGTAAAGTCTGTACGGCGTGGAATTAAATTATGTTACAACAATAAAAGAAAACTTCTTTGGAAATTTAGAAAAGACCCATCAAAACTGAATAGAGATAAATATTATAAATATTACAAATTACTAAAAAAGATTATAAGGCTCACTCAAAAAGCACAAAATACTTACACCATAAACTCAACTAAAAATAAACCAAAAGCCGCTTAGAAGGTAATAAACAGCAATAAAAGTAAACAGCCTATAAATAAAATCACTGCTAATAATAAAACAATTACGAACTCTACTGACATAGTAACCTCATTTAATAATTTTTTCAATGACAAGATTATACCAATCAAAAATTCAGGTAAAAACGTTTCGTCATTGGTGGCAACTCAAAGTGACTCTATATTTCTAAAACCAAGTATTCCATTAGATATTCTCAATATAATCACTTCCCTCAATAACACGAATAGCGTTGGATATGACGAAATATCCACAAAAGTTCTAAAATCAGTCGCTCGGAGTATATGTGAGCCCATTAGTTTTATTATTAATCTGTGCCTGAGCTCAGGAGTGTTCCCAGAAGCCTTCAGGGCTTCTGGGAACACTCCTGAGCTTCTATTATTAGACCGTTATATAAAAAACAAAGCAAGGAATCCATGGATAATTATAGACCTATCTCCCTTATACCCGTAATATCTAAAATATTTGAAAAATACTTATATGTAAAGATTAATAATTATTTTGAAAAAAAAAAAAATTTTGTTCGGAGCAAAAAGGCTTCCGTGGAAATAAAACTATAAATATGTCAATTTATGACTTCCTTTTTCGTGTAATGACAAATATTGATAAAAAAAAAGCCGGTTTGCTCTATATTCTGTGACATGACCCAAGCTTTTGACCATGTACAGCACGACATTTTACTAAATAAACTTGAAATGTATAGTATCAGAGGTGTTTCTCTACAATTAATAAAATCTTACCTCACAAATCGGAAACAATTGACTGAAATAAAAAATATAAATTATAAGACTAAACTTGAAGAGACACATATCTCTAAGGAACGTATAATTAAATATGGTGTTCCACAAGGTAATGTATTAGGGCCTTTACTTTTCATAATTTACATAAATGATCTACCAAAAGTAACTAACCAACCGATGTCACTATTTGCTGATGATAGCACCGTCACTATATCATGTGATACTAATGTAACAAATTATGAAATTGACATAAACATAGCCTTAACATCTATTATAACATGGCTAGATAACAATAATTTAAAAATAAATATTAATAAAACTGAACTTATACATTTCAGACAACGCGATACTGCTGCAACTCCTATCTTTGAAATTAAATATAATAATAATAGAATCGAAGTAATTGACTCAACAAAATTTTTAGGACTGCATATTGATAAAAAACTAAATTGGAAATCTCATATTAAACATGTAGGCAAAAAAATTAATAGTATAGTTTATATGTCACACAAACTTTCCCCAATCGTTAATAATGAAACCCTTCTCATATCATATCACGGACTAATAGCATCAATTATACGATATGGCATAATATTTTGGGGCAATTCAACAGACGTAGATAACATTTTTAAACATCAAAAACGCTGCATTAGAGCCATGTTTCGCCGTAAAGTAACGGATTCATGTAAGCCCTACTTTATGATGTATAAAATTTTAACAGTTCCCTCACTGTACATTTTTGAGACAGCCACAAACATGGCTGTCTCAAAAATGTACAGGGAGGCAACTGTTAAAATTTAATAATTTATGTATAAATATGATATAAATTTATTTAAATTATATTTCTGCATGGCTTCTACAATATACAATAACATTCCTAAAATATTAAGAGAACTACCGCGTACATTGTTTCAGAAAGAGTTAAAATCCATTTTATAAACAAAATGTTATTATTCAGTAGATGACTTCCTTAATGATAAAAAAATACTGTACCTAAATGTGTTAATATTACTTATAATTATTATTATTATTTTGTGACCTTAAAATTGTTTTTGTTTTGCTATTGACTTTATTTTAATTTTGGATTGTGAACTGACATTTAAATTTTATGTATCAATTAAATAAATTGTACGCCAAACATGGCAGAATACATTGTAACTTGACCAAGTGCACACTAAACCACCATATACCACATGTATTTCATACAATACATTTTTAATTTACTTTACTTACTTATGTCAAGGCTGCGGGCGTCGACTACATCACAGTAGAACAGCTTAAAAATCTAGGCCTTGTGGCCGTGTAATGGTTGTTGGCCCTGTTTAATAATTGCCTTTGTAATATCCATATCCCGAAGTCATGGAGAAGAGCAAAAGTCGTGGCCGTACTTACTAGGGAAAGCTTCAATGGATCCAAGAGTTACAGCCCCATTTCACTCCTCTGTCATACCTTTATGACCTTTATGTTATTTGAGAGAATACATAGGTTTACACCCATCATTGAACCAAAGCTCATTCCCCAACAAGCGAGGTTCAGGCATGGCAAACCCTGCGCTGGTCAGATATTAAATTTTACGGAACACATAAAGAACGGTTATGAAGAATAAAAGATTACCGGTTTAATTCGTGGAGTTGTCTGCAGCGTACGATACAGTGAACATTAAGAGTCTACTTCACAAAATACACGTCATGACTGAGGATTGCAAACTCGTTCAAGTGCTGGAGCAAGTCTTGCACAATCGGCGTTTCCAAGTGCATATCCATACCAATAAAAGTCGGTGGCGATGCCAAAAAAATAGATTACCACAAAGTAGTATTAGCACCCACACTTTTTAACATTTATACGAATGGTCAGCCTCCTAGTCCCTACACTCAGAGGTTCTTATATGCGGATAACTTGACGTTGGCTGCTCAGACTTTCGGCTCTATAGAAGCTGAGGAACACCTAACCCAAGGCTTTGAAAACCTAGGTGCTTACTGTTGCGGCTGGAGGGCTGGTTCGGCTGATTGAAACAATGCTGGCAGACTACTTGACTTGTTTTATTTTCTTATTTTTAAAAGAGCTCAATACAAACTGAACTGAACATAAATTACACAAATTTCACACAATACTTATATTATTTTGAGTCCCTCCATACGCACTATAGGCAGGCAGCGCGTTTTCAATACATTAGAGCCAGAGGGAGAGAGACGTATTTTCTTTCTTTGTCTCTTTATTCAACTATTACGCAAGCTATGTGTCTATACAATTACAACTATTTTTAAACCTTATTATGTTTTACTATTAGCACTGTCGGCGCAGTTAACACTTATTATGATCCGAATGCTTAAGGCCAAACCGCTGTAAGACGATGTCTTCAGTATTTCATCTGAAGAACCGGGAATCATATCGCCCCTTTAACCTGAGGTGGTACGATACTGATATCGAACACTGCAGTACCCAGATTATTTTGGAGTTACTATGGGTAGAACGCTGGCCTTCAAAACCCACAAAACGAAAGCGAAAGATAACTCCCGAAATAACTTTCTGCACAAGCTAACCTCTACATCTTGGAGAGTCTCTTCATCAATCTTCTGTAGCTCCATTGTTGCCCTCTGCTGTTCTGCTGGGGAGTACGCATGCCCAGTGTGGCGTCGCTCAATATATGCGAGTGAAGAAAACGTTGCCCTAAAGCAGTATGCGCTAAAGATTAGTCATGTCACATTGCACCGCTATGAATTATACACGCTCCGCGCAGCTATCGCCGCTGTTCGCTCTCGCTATGAGTTCCGAAAACTCGTGGCAAATGAACCGATGGCCTTCCTGCAAGACCGATTAGACAATATGGATGAGGTCTTGGCTATACAAATTATATGTAAGTCGAGCTTCTCTGAAGATGAAATTCGTGAGGCGCGTACTAAACCACTAAAAAAGCTTTAGCCGATAGCCCCCCTGGCATCCGATGCGCTGGTGCATGCTCCTTGGAGAATGCAAAACAGGAAGACGAACACAAGTGTCTGTTTTATAATGTTGTCCCACCAAGAAGGCGCCTGAAAAGTCGAAAGAGTATCCTAAATACAACTTTAGTTCTCTCAGGGACGCAAGGGATATCCGACTTGTTTTACGATCTTCAAAACACTCCCACCCTCTGGATTACATTACCCCTGAAGAGAAACTTACCCCCAGTCATGAACTCTCGTGGCCAGTGTGGAAGTGCCTCAACAGACCCCTGTCGACCCCTGACCCCTGAGACAAGCTCAGGTCGGGTGATGCAAGAGTAACCTTAGCAAATGGAGCATGATCGGCAAAAACGACACGCAGTGTCATTGTAGTGCCCCGTCAATGTCACACGTACTTGTGTGTCTATCTTGCCCCAACTCATGCACTATGGGTGATATCCTGCTCGGATAATGTCGTAGATGTGTCTACCAACTGGTCAAATAGGATCTAACGACACGAAAGATGAAGACTGTATATCTTCCGGGCTAGTTAGTCTATATAGAGACAAAGTGAATAAGTGGAGAATAAGTGGTACATAAAACGCCGTTGTACGTTTTCTATTAGTTTTGAAAAAAAAATGTAGGTAGGTAGGTATTGGGTTTTCCAAACGAGTGAACAGTATTCCAGGATTGGACGGACTAGTGTTTCGTAAAGCATTATTCTAGTTGCAACTCGTAGACAGAGAAACTAATAGACGACTAGATAGCATCCGTCGCATTCATACAAAAAAGAGAACAACTTATGTGCAGATACTGTAAAGAAACGAGATAGAATGGTTTGATTTTTTGTTTCATGTCGCGTGCCGGTTTTTTCAAGATCAGCACACTACTTTGCTAAGCAACAGACAGTTCGCCGTTGTTTGGATGTTTTGTGCTCGCTTTGTGTGAAATAACCGGAAAAAAACAGTTCAAAATAAATTATGAACACGCTGAATTACTTGCGATTTGCAAATAACAAATTCCTTTACCGGATTTTGTAAAGATAATGGTTCGATGTGGCGTTTTAGGATGTAAAAGTGATAGTGAACGGAAACTCCCCGATTGGTCTTTTCACTCGTAAGTGCAAGTATTTGAGTAGTTATTAGCTTTCAAATTGTTTTTTTATTAATATACACAATAGATAACAGCATTTCGAACTGAACTTTGTTCGCTAAAGCATAATTCATAAATCATAACAAATAATTTATTTATTTTGGTGTTGCCTGCATTCAACCTTAACATTTCCCAGACTTCATAAATTTTACATAAAAATATGTCTTACATGTCGCATGAATATTAATAATTCAATTCAACGTAAGAATCGTTCGATGTTGTATAGATGAATATAATTATGGAGGCAAGGTATTTCATGATAGCAAGAGGAGTTTAACTTAACTTTAAAAGCTGCTTAAAATCGGTCTGATGAGACCTTTCATAGATTTTGAAGTCAATTAATGTGAAATAATGTCCTGTCAGCGAAAATAACTATACACCCACCCTGTATGAATAAATAGATTAAAATGATTCTTAAATTGTAAAAAAACATCTCGCTATTAATTTGTTACAGTTTTCCATCAAACGATAATGTACTTTGCAGTGGGTTGAAGCCACAGGCCGAAAAAATTGGACACCCAAAAACTCTTCGAGGATTTGTACCCATTGTACCCAGTACCCATTTTGTGAAAAATGTCTTGTTTAAGAAGAATAAATTAATCATTCTGTATCCTAGTGCTGTTCCACTGGTGGTTAGTGAATATGCGCTTCTATAATAAGCTTCCTGAAAATGCAACTAAACTCACATAAAAGAGTATTTTGAAGAAAGCTTATTATATTATAAATGACTATATTATTGATAAGAACGCATGGCCTCATGTCTCTCTGTCCTCAGAGTGTTAACCGACACACTTGAAATGTATAAACTCGCTTGTATTAGTATTTCGTAGTTAAGGTAGTTATAAGATGGATCATGCAAAAATACGCTAGGACCAGGACGAGTTTCTCTTGGCTTCTTCTTGGCTTGGGTTATGAATTGGCACCTAAATTCATCTAGTATGTAAGACGTTTCAAAGTGATCCTTGTGATTGTATTGAATAAAGTATCTTTTGACTTTGACTTTGACTTTGTATTATCTTTATGGTTTTATTATTTCTGTAATGTTATGCTTAGCTTTAATAATAATAAACAATTAAGTACACAAATGTTGTTATATTTTTTGTATATCACTCATCTGTAATAAAGGTTTGAGTCAAAACTCAAATGATAGAGACAAGCTCTAGAGATTTCTACTACAACACGTCTCTAATAAATCAAGGATTACTTAGGACTAGGGTAGAAGTTTTAATGTGTCAACACCACTCACCTATCGTTCTATCTCACACGCGGCACGATCACCATGTTGCTATTGGTTTATCTGCCTACGTTGCAACTGTTCAAAAATAAAGCCTCTATGTCATATTTTGATATTCATCAGTAACTCAAAAGCTATTCGGTCATTTTGACCTAGAATCATGAAACACAATAAAGATAAAGATAAAGATAAAGATAAAAATAAAGATAAAGATAAAGAAAGATAAAGATAAAGATAAAAGATTTTACAAACATGTGTGTATCAACATGTTTTACCGATTACGGTGTACAAATTGTGAGAGATGGCATACAACAGTAACTAAAATAATAATTGAGATATTCGAACGAAGTAATGTTAATTGCGATTATTAATTCTATAATCTAACAACTCTATACATTTTTATAAAAAAAATTAAATTTATCATTACAAAAATCGTCAATCTTATAATAACATTTATTAATTAATAGTTTCTTAAATTTGTTTTTAAATTCACAATCATTAAGTTGCTGGTAGCTCTTTGGTATATTGTTGTAAATTTTCGGTGCCATTGATACTATGCTCTTATGTAGTAATGCAGTTTTGGATGGAAATAAACAAAGCCTCTCTTCACGTCTGTTTCTTGGCGCGCTTAAATTAATAAATACATAAAAAATATTTTTTGCTGATTACATAGGTACATACCTGTAAACTATGCAAACGTTTACAATTGGTAATTGTTTACCGTATGGAAGAATATTTTTTCAACTAATAAGTTAAGTTTGATCTACGGAACGTGAATCGGATCATGAAAACAAAGCCAATAAGGAGTTGAAGGGTGTCGCTGAAGAGGATGCTTATGTCAATTAATCACTTCATATTATTATATTACTCACATATAAATATTACTATTGATCATTGACTACTGCTCTATCATATACTATCTAATGATTACTATAGATCATAAACTACTCTATCATATAATGATTATTAGTATAGTATATGTTGATAGATCGTTAGATTATTACTATATTATGGAATAGATACCTAAGTCAGACTCGTACTTGTACCTACCTATTAGTTTTAGGACTCTTATTATTTTATATCTTCTTAGAAAGAAAATAGTCGGGCCAAGTAATTTAGTCTGAGTCTCTGTCGGGCTAAGGTCCGACTTGCAAATAAAAAGCTTATCCTATTCTATTTTATGTACGTCTTGAGGAAAAAAAAAACTTCCATGGCACAAGTCAGTATTCAGTTTAATAAATAGTTTAACACATTGCTACTTAAGGAAACAAACCCACCCACTAGTTCCTACCAATTAGGTTAGTAAAATATCAATTTTACTATTCCAGGAACTGGATGTTTGACACTATTCCAGGTAAAATAATAACTTAAAAATTTTAACAAACGATAGAGACAATCGTTTAAAACCTTACTACCATATGGTGCCATATGGCAATGTTACTTATAACATTGGTAGTTGCTATGATTTTGAAACTCTATCCCACAAAGGCGATAACTCCTACGTGTATATCTAATTATGAATATTGATTTTGCTTATGACGTTACTGGTAATCCTTAAGGTTTTCATATAAAAGACGTGGGTAGCTGAGCAAACATTGAGTAGCCTCCACCTCGGCATCCCAACGCACCACGCGCTCGGTTATACTATTACACACTTAAGACTGGAGTAGTTCGCGCAGCGATTTTCTTCAGTAATTTTGTAATAACCATCTCAGCAGCCTAATTTTATCCTGGACTCAAGTAATACCTAGGTATATTTTCTAAAGCTACTAAAATATTAACATGCATTTCGTGAGGTTAAAAAATAGTGTTGTGTTTTCAGGTTAATTCCCTGAAGCGAAGATGAGTATTGTAGGCATTGATTCTGGACCAGGAGTGGCTGCTCTCCAAGCTTGGAGCGGCCAGGTGGGAGCTTACGGCGCCTCTAACCAGACGGTAGTCGATAAAGTGCCACCAGAACTGCTGCACATGATTGATCCGTACTGGTTCGTATTTTATTTTGGACAGTCGCAATTCCACATTTTCTTTCGTGTAGGTATGTTAATTCAGTTGTACTGACAAAACTTAATTTTGCTCAGGTACCAGTTCCCTCCTATGAATCCACTTTGGCACGCTCTTCTCGGCTTCGTCATCGGTGTTCTTGGATTCGTTTCCATCTCGGGTAATGGAATGGTTATCTACATCTTCATGTCTACCAAGGTCTGATGATGCACCAACTAATGCGTTTATTTTAATTATTAGATGTGATGTGTTTGAAATACTTAACTGTTTTATTATTTTCTAGAGTTTGAAAACTCCATCAAACCTGCTAGTTGTGAACCTTGCTTTCTCTGATTTGCTGATGATGTGCAGTATGTCTCCGGCCATGGTTGTTAATTGTTACAACGAAACCTGGGTGTTCGGTAAGTATTTCTTACATTTTCTGTGTGATAACTGATTAACTAATTGTATTGTTACGGGTTTATGTAATTTTGTTTCTGTTTCAGGTGCTTTTGCTTGTGAGATATACGCATGCTGCGGTTCGCTATTCGGTTGTGCTTCTATTTGGACGATGACAATGATTGCTTTTGATCGCTACAACGTCATCGTGAAAGGAATTGCCGCTAAGCCCATGACGATCAATGGAGCTCTTCTGCGAATTCTTGGCATCTGGGCCTTCTCCCTAGTTTGGACCCTTGCTCCCTTCTTCGGATGGAACAGGTAGAAGAGCCCATTTATTTTCTTATTAATATACGACTATTTTGTCTCAAAAAGTTCAACTTTATAATCTACATAAATGTCCTCAGATACGTACCAGAAGGTAACATGACCGCGTGCGGTACTGACTACTTGAGCAAGGATTGGCTGAGCCGCAGCTACATCATCTTCTACTCCGTATTTGTTTATTTCATGCCTCTTCTCCTCATCATCTACTCTTACTACTTCATCGTTCAGGTAACTTTAAATTTCCTTCATATTTAGGTAGGTAGGAAAGTAGATTTTGCAGTTGTGTATTTGAATACTATCAAATCTAATGACTTAAATGTTTCCAGGCCGTAACAGCTCACGAAAAGGCAATGAGGGAACAAGCTAAAAAAATGAACGTCGCCTCTCTACGATCATCTGAAGCCGCTAACACCAGCACGGAATTCAAACTGGCCAAGGTTCGGTTTTATTTTTAACCGTAGTGCTATTACATAATTTGTTCCACGCTACTTATTCCTTACAAGCATTTGCCATTGCAGGTGGCTCTGATGACAATTTCTTTGTGGTTCATGGCATGGACACCATACTTGGTTATTAACTACACTGGAGTCTTCGAAAGCATGCCCATCAGCCCCCTTGCTACCATCTGGGGATCGCTCTTCGCGAAAGCTAATGCTGTCTACAACCCGATTGTATATGGTATTAGGTAAGTAACAACGTTATTTTAAAATATGATTACGTTAATAATATCATTAAGAGCCAATTAACGTCAGTGAGCTATTTCTAGTGTTCCAGTTCTACCTGATTACTTCGAATCTAATCATGATTATGGTTGTTTCAGCCACCCTAAATATCAGCAAGCTCTGTACGCGAGGTTCCCGTCCCTAGCGTGTCAGTCGGCACCCGACGAGAGTGCATCGGTGGCTTCCGGAACCACCGCCATCTCAGATGAGAAGCCAGCCGCATAAGCAGCACTTTCTCTCTCACAGAATTTAACAACTCCAGACTTGATGACAGCGCCACTCACGGGACAAACGATTTAGCCGAAGCGATGTTCTTTATTATTTTAAAACGCAAACATTTACATTGTACATATTGGTATTAAGTTGAACCTGCACACTTTTCTTATACTTTGCTTGTAAACATCGGTCGGCGATACGAAAAAATACAAACAAATACGAATAATTCAACATATCTTCAGGCCGCCCCTTGCCTATGAGACTGCTCCCATTAGTTTTAGGAAAAACGATTTAGGAAAAACGAAAAACGAAAGTAGATTCTATAACGACGAAACGAGCGCTATGTTATTTGGACAAATAAAGATTATAGCAATGTGGTAAACGACCATGATAATTAATGCATTTTAATAATTACCCTAAAACCCGTTTTAGTTTGTTTTTGTAGGTATGGAAGTATATAGGTAGAGTAGTAGAGACAAATAAGTTCGTAGACTCACGGGCTCGATTTATAAATAATTTCAAATATTTACCATATCGAGATGCATAAGAAACAAATTCTACTACCTAGATATATAATTTTATTATTATAAAATGGTTTTATCATTATTTTGCACTTAATTCTAAAATTGTAAAATAAATTTAATAGTTTTATTGTGTACTGCTTCAATGTGGTTTAGACAGAGCACCTGTATAAAATCGTATTTTGTACCCCATGATTTTGTTTGGTTTTATTTAACAAAACGTTAAAAATAGTTTATATCTCACAGGGCTGTCTTTACGTTTATATTATCTGTGATTAGCAATTAAAAAAAAAGTTATTCAAAAACCTTATGTAAGATTTCAGAACTACATGTTCTGAAATCTTACATAAGGTTTTCATTCTCTTTCATTCTCTTTGCAGCCATCGAAATAGCTTGTTGCAAAGATTATTACTATTTCGATGGCTCGTTGACTAAAAAAATACAGTTTGGAGAGTCCAATGAGTAATGAAATTTTGCTTCCTGCACGGGGAGTCGGCTGAGCATGTTGCCTAGCAACTGTCTAGCTTCTGATTAGTAAACAAAACATTTTTTTGCTACAAGTTTTGTACTACATTCGTACAATTATCACTGCTGCTTTTGAAATTCAATTATGTTTTAGAATTTACCGACTAAAATATCTGAAAGTTACAAAACAACTTTAAGTAACTTAAGTAATTGCTGGATATGTGGTGTTCGTATTCAATATGGCATACAAAACTTCATACGAGCTTCATCATCATTTTCCAAGACTTGCTGAAGAATCAGGATTTACTTTTAATACACATCGGCCGCGGGTGCACATCGACTGGAATAAAATAAGTAAGTGCAGCGAAATTTATTAGTCAGACATAAATTCAATACCTAGCAAAAACTTTAATATAAACGTGGTTTACTTATTTCAGAACTTATTGATCTGGATAACCTGATAAGAGAAAGGAAGTTTGTTCTTATCGAACAACATCTGAATGATGTAAGTTTTTTTTTCAATATAGGCACCTATATTATACCTACTTAGGCACCTATGTACCTAACACCGCATTTTTTTAAGTAGGTAAGTGAGCCTACTTAGAGACCTTAAAAAAATTGCGTTTCGTTTCTCAACTTCAAACGAAAAATCCCCCAGAATCATTCGTCCTTGAAGACTCTTTTATACGAAGAACCTTATCGGTACCGTTGATTTAGAATCACGAAATTTAGATCATGAAATCATGAAATTAGAAATTTGTTTTTTTTATTAAGAAACAAAAACACGTTTATTTAGGTATTTATTTTATTGAAAAATCAACACCTATCGTAACTTAAATATAATATAGTAATAATAACAGAAGCTAATTACAGAATTTCACGTGTAGTAACAATATAACTGGTCAGTCGCTGTCTGAGTAACCCTCTACACCACTACATCTCTATGTACCACGTACAGATCTATGTGCCACGGTGATGGTCTAATTCAGGTTGCCTGCAAAACTTATTTATTAGATCGCTTGATCGCCATAAAAATGCATTCTGTCTGTAATTTGTGCCAACAAGGTACCTATAGAAATTATGGGGTAAAATCGGGTGATTTTGTGAATATTTGCAGTTAGACAATTATTGTATAGAGAAATTTCTTTCAACTACCAAGTTACGTTTGTCCTTAAATCAGACTTAGGTATACGAAACCATTGAGGGTTCAACTGAACCGGTAAAGTGCGTGTCCGGTTCTAGTATTGATACCAGAGCTAGACTCACACTTATCCGGTTTATTTTACTTATGTTCCTACTTACCTATTATGACCCATATTATTTTTTATCCTCAGATCCTTGATTGTGTCTTCGAGTCGGAGTTCGATGTACGCATTCTAGATGAAGGAGTCATGAAGATGTTTAGACTAGCTCAGTTGGCAGTAGAATACCAACAATTTTGCAGGCACTATCTTGACCGAAGCGTGTATGTCTTGAGAGAAGAAATAACATCCCTAGCACAGGTCAGTATTCAGTTTAATATACCTACTAATAATTTAATACTTAAAGAAATATACCTACCTACTAGTCACTACAAAATAGATAAAAAAAAAGATTCCGACGAGAGCCTCCTTGAGAACCTCCTTCTTTTTGATGAAGTCGGTTAAAAAGGTCTCTATTTTAACTTCCAGGACCTGGATGCTTCTAAAAAACTGCTCCAGGAAAAAGAAGAAGAACTTAAAAAGCTAAAAAAGCGATCGAGACCATCATTCAAAACCTCGCTACCTTATGGTAATGATAACATAGCTGCTATGATTTTAAAAACTCTATCTAACAAGGGTGATATTTTTCCATCTACTTCGAATATTGACGCACAATATAATAAATGCAATGTCTGTGATAAAGTATTTTTGAATCAACTATATCTCCAAAGTCATATAAGCAGGCGGCATGCAGATGTGATGGAGGCTCCATATAAAGCACAGCAGACAAGTGAAACGAATAATGACAATGTTAAAATGAATACAGAAATAATGGAACTCAAAACCAAGCTCAAGGAAATGGAACAAATCATTGTGAACGCTAATAGTCCAAATAAACAGTCGGACAAAGGATCCGAAAAACCTATGATTGATGAAAATAAGAAGATAGAACGTAATGTAAAAGACGCCGAAGTGTCAACTAATAACGAAGAATACCTTTTGGACAAATTTGAACAATGGAAAAAAGAAGAACACGAGAAATATGACCAAGAAATTAAACTGTTACGAATTCAAATTTTGGAAACAATCAATGTTATTAAAGATAAGCAAGTCCAACAACCTGAACCCAAAGATTCAAGCGTTATTGAACAGTTGCACAGCACTCTAGTGCAACAGGGTGCGGAGTTACTAGCTCTCAAACAGGAATTGAGTAATTCTGTAATAAATCAATTTAAGAGTATTTTGCTGTTATTGATTTAATGGTAAATACTAACTAATTAGATATTCTTTTTAGAAAATTGTGGCGAATGTGAAGGAAGACAATGCAACTAATAAAGAAGCTGAAAAACAGATTGCCTTTTGGACTAGACGTGCAGAAGCGCAGTCTAAGCAATACGACGGTTTACTTCAAAAACTAAACGATGTAGCACGAGATGCTAAAGAATCGCGCGTTCTAGCCGAAACGGAACGAGAAAGGGCCGCTCAACTACAAGTGTTGTTGCAGCAAAGTCTTCAGAGAAAAGAATTAGAAACGGTACAAACTTCGACCGATGATCTATTGGTGGTAAGGAATACACTAAGTATAGTTATTTTTTTAAATGCATTATAAATTAACTATAGTGGAGTGTTAGGTACATAGGTACTCGTGTGTGGGTAAGTAAACATAGATTCGAATACCTACAGAGTGTGTAATAACTGTTGTACTTGCAGCTTCCCAATAAACAGGTTTCAAATACAATGAATGAGCATAAAAAAGCAAACAAATATAAACATAAACCTAACCGACAAACACTAGAGAATTTGCACAAAAAAGCACAAGAACTTCTAAATATTGGCATCAGTTCCAGTTCTTCAGATATTTCGATATCTTCATCAGAAGAAAAAAGTAAATCACCACTCAGGAAAAATAAGCTGTTGGGCAATTTAGCTGGAAAAGCGTGTGAAAAGATCCAAATTGATATGGATCCTGTATCAGTTCATAAAAAATACAATGGTAAAATTGAATCAAACGCAAAGGATAAAGCAAATCCCATAGTTTTAAAAGATAATAGTTCGCAAAAGTTTATAAAGTCCAAAGGTGCTAATTTGAAAAACGAAAAAATTAAATCTCACATGAAGGAAGCAAAGGAAACTGCAATAACAATAACTGGAAGGTACTTAAACATCTGAAATTTTTGAAAATGTTAGCAATTTCGATTACATTATGTATATTATACATGAAGAAAATTAGTTTTTCCGAACATTCAGAACATATAAAACGCTGTTGTAAACAACCGTGCATAGCTCGCTCAACTAACTAGTACCTACTTAAAAAAAGTGTTAAAGTGCATTACTTTTACAGCCCCGTGAGAGTAGTTCGAGCTAAATTAACAGAAGAAGTTAATAATCGTTTGGTATCTTTTGGCGTGGACCCACTTAAGAGCAGACTTCCTCAAAATGTCTTTCAACTACAAAGACTGGATCTGCAACGACAAAACGAGACAAAATCTAAAGTATGTGAATTTTCTTTATTCATACTATGGAACCAAATAATGTCTATGCCTGTAAAAAAGCGTTCTGAAATAATTTTATTCCCTTTCATTTCAGAAAACACCGTCATATGAAAAAGTTAGAAACAGTATCCTAGCATATTTAGATGATAACACTGAAGAAGCTAAAAGAAAAGTTTGCGAAAATAATGGTTACGAGGCTTCAGGTAAAGGACACAAACCATTAAGAAGTATATCGTCAGTGATATCTAACGTAAAATCCAAGGCGCTATCACTAGTAAAGTTAAACGACAACAGCAAAGAAAAATTAAGAATGATCAATTCAGATATAGCAAAGAAAGCTATGACTTTACTTAAAACTCCACCTGACTCAAGACACGAGAGCCCAATGAGTTCAGGACGTAGTACAAACGAAAACAAAAGGGACAACATATTGAATAGCGCAAAAACAGATAGGAAAGATATAGTTAAACACAAGCCTATTATAGAAGCAAACAATGATAAAATTATATCTCAAAAACCCAAATTAAAACAAACAAAAAGTGAAGTTATGAATAATGAAGAAGATACCGAAGAAGAATCTAATGAAAGCGGTTACGAATATCCCAAAACGACGGGTGCAGTTTCAAAGACTACCAAGTCAATAGAAAACCTAATCAAGTCACCGGCGCGACGTCCCGCTTCAGCTGATATTAATTCGGTTCACGCAGTACGTAAATACGCTTTAGGGAACGGTGAGCTATTCATGCGCACTCAATCTGCTACAAACTTATCAGAAAATGGTATACAACTGAGCGGGAATACCGGTAAAGCTGTTTTAAGCAATGAAAACAGCAGCGATGACGTGGAGTCGCTTACAGACACATCGCATAATAAGGACCAGCCTAATAAGAACATTAAAATTATACAACAAACAAAAAGCGTTCTGAAAAATGCCTCTTCAACGTCTTCGTTGAATAAGAAGAAAGTATTGTTTGATATGGATGCTATACAAATGAAATCTGTGAGCGCATCTCCATCCCAAAGCATCACTGAGAAAAGTGAAACCAACGAGAAATATGAATTGGGACTGGTGAATCTTGACGGCGAAGAATGGGATATTTCAAGGTCGGTCATCCGTCAAAAATACATAAAAAATCCTAGAGCCTTCGTGTATTCTTCTATCCACAATGAATTCACTAACACAGTATTTTTATCTGACTGATATCTGTACTTATTTACCTAGAGCACGAATCATATTCACAATAAATACCGTATTATAAATATCCTATTAATTTTATCGTTATAAATATTAAGTATGTAATTAGCTTTTATTGTCCACAGCATTGAAAACGAACCATTAAAAAATGACACGAAGATTCAAATCAATACGCGTACAGGTCCTAAAATTGCAGAGCTTAAGAAAACCATTGAATCGCAGTTAGCTCGAAGAACCGAGACTCCTTCCACAGCTATTGTTGGTGGCGTGGACATCCTCTCGGGTCCCATGACCAGGGCAGCTGGCGTCGCCGTTCCGGGCGGCGGAAGTAACACGAGCCTAGGCAGTTCCATACTAGACGATTCTGAAGCTATGCCGGTCGTAAATCATAAAGCATTCGTAAAGCCGAGAAAATTGACTGAAAAAGATGACAGTGAATTAGATATTTCAGAGTTTAGCATAGATGGCATTACGGGTACAAACAAAAATGAATCCTTTTAAGTTTTACTTACCCAAGTACTTACTTACTTACCTTACATCTTTTTATATAAGAATAAAAATGGTTAAATAATTGATAAAATCTTCTTTTCATTTATTAAATAAAATAGGAGTGCTATATTAATTCGCCGTACTAACGGGTACCTACTGGTACTGGTAACGGTAAAGCCTCCTCTACACGTCAACAGGTGCATCCGCAGACGTCATCTGCAGGTACGTCCTTAAGACGTACTGGTAGCAGGCTGGCTAAATAGAAATTATAAGAATTACCCGTTACCTGTTACCCGCGACTTCGCACGCGTATGCTTAGAACCTTTATTTTTATTTTTGTAAGTTGTGAACATCTCATAAGTTTAATCCCCTATTTTACACCCTTCGGGGATGATTTTGCGAAAGCGACGAAACACGTATTTCTTTATTTCTTCATCATCATATTATCAGCCCCTAGAAGTCCACTGCTGAACATAGGCCTCCCCAATAGATTTCCAGGATGAACGATTTTGAGCCCTCCCCAACAAACCGATTTCCTTCGATCTTTACAATATCATCAGTCCATCGGGTGGGGGGTCGTCCTATATTTACCAAAAGCCTATATATAAATTTTCAGATCCCTAACTTAAGAAAATATGTGAGTTGGTCAAACAAACTTTCATCCCCTATTTTACCACCTTCAAGGTTGTTTTTTGAGACAAAAAGTAGCCTATGTTCTTCCCCCGAATGCAATACAAATTTCATCAAGATCCGTTCAGCCGTATAGCCGTGAAAACTCAACAAACACACAGACAGAGACACATTAGCATTTATACGCATTTATAATAATTTGTATGGATATTTATTTAGGGCAAAAATAACAAGGTACCTAACAATAAAACATAATTATGATAATTACGTTTTAAAAACTAAAAAGATCAGACTTCATTGGATACAACTTGAGACCATAAAATTATTTTGTTTTGAAATTTTTAGTGGAAAGTACATGTTTATATAATTATAATATGGGTAGACCAACCAAACGCACTGCTCTGCACTGCCTTTCCCATGGCAAAATATTTTTTTTAATCTGCTCATAAATGGCGTAGTAATGAGGTAAAAAAAAAACGAATTGATAACCTACTTTTTTGAAGTCGGTTAATAAATAAATAATCATCACCTGCCCTTAGTAGGGTCGGCACAACAGGTAATAATAATATTTATTATAACAATATAATACTTACTTATTATGTAACTATAATTAGGTAACTGTTTACAATATGCCCGAACTAGGAGAACCTGTGTCTCGGGCTGGATAGGACTAACAATATTAACATATAATATAACGTAACAAAAATATCATCGATGTATACTATTTTTAGAATTTTGATGATAGTTTAAAAACCTAGAAAGTATAAAACAAAAATGAAATTTTATTATATCGGTTCAGGCGTCTTTGAGTGTGAACATACCTACATAATTCCGACGAGTTGAGAACCTCCTCCTTTTTGATAGTCGGTTAAAAACGATACCGACCGCAAAACCGTACAGTAACGCCCTCCCCTAAGCAATTCCAAATTAACAATATTGTTAGGAGTTTAAAAAGAAGGTAACATTTAAAAAGTAAAAGTAGGTAAAGTAATCTATCCCCCAGTCTGGTTATCACATTGGGAACCCGTAAGAGGAATTGTGCGTGTATGTGAGAGATTAAAAAAATAGAGTTGATCACACGTTTAAAAGTTGTTCAGATACCAGTACGTCTATTCTTGACCACTGCCTAAACGCGGTGTTCAAGTTAATTAGTAGAATTATTGGGTAAAAGTATAGCAGAATTAAGAAGCAGACTTTTGTAACAGTTGATTGACTTGGTATTCACAACAAAGGATTCCAATCAAAAGCATTTTGTTTGGAAACATCGTTATGATATGGAGAAATTGTGATGAAAGAGTTGAAGGAGTAGGGTATTGGATTTTCCTTCATGGATCTTCTATCATGGATTTTTATTTGAATAATCTTTAACTAATTTCCCTATCGTTGACCATAATACATAATAGTTAGGGTTAGCTAGACGTTGTGTGCATTTCCACCAATCTATACCTATAAAAGAGCTTAACCTGACTGACTGATTCACCATCGCCGAGCCAAAACCGCTGAAGCTGAAATTTGGAAGGTAGCTTCTTTTACAGCAGAAGCATCCACTAAGGCGGGATTTCTTATAATTCAACCCCTATGAGGGTGAAAACGAATGTATGAAACTTTTTAACGAGTGGTGCGATTTGCTTGAAAAATTATATAAATAAATAATATGCAAAATAAATGGACACGTGTTTAAGGATTTTTCAAAATAACCATAACCAAGGGGTAAAATGGGGTGTTAAAGTTTGTATGGGAACTTTTTAACGGGTGGTGTGATTTCTTAGAAACTTGATGTGGATCCTTAAAATGCAAAATAAATGGACACGGGTTTCAGGATTTTTCAAAATAACTCTTTTTTAGGAGTAAAATGGGGTGTGAATGTTTGTATGGATTTTTTTTAATGGGTGGTGGGTGTGATTGGTTTGAAACTTATGAATAAAATTTGGCGAGGAGATAAATTGCATCCTGGGGAGAATTTAAGCTACCTCCTTCAAAAAAAAACGTACGAAGTCGCGAGCAACAGCTAGTATAATAAATATCTATTTGTTCATTAAATAAAATAGTACCCGAAAAACGTTGATATGTGTTGGTACATTCTAAGTTTTCTGAGCCGCCCGCTATCAAAACCCATTCTACAAAGACCGACGTACTAAGATATCATAATTAATCAACTGCGTGCCATCAAAACTTTCGTGAGTATACAATATATTACTATACATTTTGATAAGCACAGGTTTTACTCCGCCGTCTGCTCTGTTGTGACCGCGGAATCTAAGTCGTAGACAGCTAGTTACCTACATTATACACATCAGAAATTATACAAGCACGCAGGCACAAGATTATGAAATAAATACTTAGAAAAAAATATTTTTAGCTAGGCAGAGTAGGAAGCGATTTAGAAGACAAACAAACTGATGATTTTAATTACTTGTATTGATGATAAAAGATAAGAGGTTTACATTATGTACAAATTACAATAGAAAGAAGTCGCGTACGCCTTTTAGGCGTGTTTTCCCAACAAAATTATAACTATACCCTCGAAACGCACCCTTGTATTCGGAAATTTCATCATTTCACTCACTACAAAGTATTATTATGTTATTCTTGAAAGAAATGTCTGATCCAAAACCATACTGTGCCAGTGTGTACCTGAAATGAAGAATATTTTTAATCAATATACATTTTTTTATGAAATATGTTAGTATAAAGTACCTATAGCCTCAGAAAGAGCCTCTTGTGTAATCATAAATGATCAGAGTAGGTAAGTGAAAATCATCATGTTTTATTTGACACGAGCTTCCGCCCGCGGCTTCGGCCGCATACATTGACGACCCTCAGCCTATGGGCAAAAAGGTCTGTTAATCCAGGTTATGTTAATTACTACATTATTTTATCTTATCCATTTAGTGGATACAGCGAGAAGGTAACTAACATACTTCTCACTTGCCTCGATGCTTGCAAACAAATTCACAATGTTTGTGAATTTGTTTGCAAGCATCGAGGCAACCTATGAATAATTATTATGGTTATTATTATCTATCTTTATGCAGCTTTCTTACTTTGTGAGTTGGTAGATTGGTTGCACTGGATTGGTTCCCATTGCAAGCAGTTCTTCGAGTCTATAAGGCATACAAAGAAACATACAAATAACAGTCAAAGGTATATAAATATAAACAAAATAAATAGACCATCAGAAAGAGCCTCTTGTGTAATCATAAATAATCAGAGTAGGTAAGTGAAAATCATCATGTTTTATTTGACACGAGCTGTCCGCGGCTTCGGTAGCATACATACATTGTTGACCTTTGGCCTATGAGTAAAAAGATCTGTTAATCCAGGTTATGTTAATTACTACATTCTTTATACCACCTACTATACCTACTAAGATACTTGCTTATTCCTTTTCCAAATATAACTTAGAAAATACATCATTTCAGGCCTACTAAAATGCGGGATGGAAAAGTCTATGGAATTTCATTTCTAACGCGTTTATCGGGAGAGAAAAGTGTATGGAAATCCATTTCGAACATGTTTTTTTTTTTATATCTTCATAGATCAGCCGGTAGCTATGGTTATTTTCATTATAGGTCAAACGACAAAAAGTTTTTACTCCAAGTCCGCCAAATGATTTATTCTTCTTCCGATTTCCGAACAATATTTTGAAAAAAGAACCGAGCATGAGCGGGAATTCTTCGAATTTTGGTTTGGTAATTTTATTAATTCTACAGAATGTCATCGAGTGATAGTGAAGATATTATTCCTCGTAGGTGTAGTATAAAGCACTATGTATTACTCGGGAAAAGATGCGATTCCTACCTCGTGTGTTTTAAGGCACTCAAATGAAACACTCGATAGGAATTGGGCACTTTCTCGCCTAGGTGTACAATGTACTATTCCTGTTATCCATTCGTGAATACGGCGCGAAGGTAACTAACATACTTTTTATTTATCTCGATGCTTACACACAAATTCAACATTCCTATTTATAATTATTATTGTTCTTATTAATGATCTTTATGCAGCTTACTTACTTTGTAGGTTGGTAGTTTGGTTGCACTGGATTGGTTCCCATTTCAAGCAGCTCTTGAGTCTGTAAAGCATACAAAAACATATAAACAACAGTCAAATTTATAATAATATATAAACATTAAAATAGACCATCAGAAAGAGCCTCTTGTGTAATCATAGGTGATCAGAGTAGGTAAGTAAAACTCATCATGAAGTCTGCTGCATGCGGCTTTATTAATTATTATAATTGTATGTGAGCGTGGTGGTACCTACATAAAAAGTAGCCCATGTCCGTTCTGGAGATACAATCTATTTCCGTACAAAATGTAATCAATATCTGTTCAGCCATTTAACCGTAAAAATGTAACAAACAAAAAAAAAAAACAAATGAACAGCACACACTTTCAAAATTATAATGTTAGTATGGATATAATTCCAATTTAGTATGTATATTTGTATTTGAAACATGACTTATATACAAAACATGTTAGGTATTAGTGTAAAACTTACCAATGCCTTGTTTGATTGTGGTTTACTTCATAAGTGGCAAATGGTTAACTTTGAGTAGGTGCATTATTGCCTGTATTCACATAGGCCACATGGGTATGATTGGTAACAGCTTCATGGTCTTCTGAAACATTTTTTTATAAACAGCTTTGCTCTTAGCAGTCATAATAAAAGATTAAGAAATAAGAATAATACACACCTTATTGTTTTCACAATGGCCAACATAAATCTAAATTAATTGAAATACCATAATGATTTTATGTTTTTTATTTGGAATAAAAATACGTTTACGCTTCCTTCTTGGTGTCGGTCTTGCCACCACGAATTCTTCCGGTCCTGCGTGCGGCAATGAGACCGACCTTGCGACCGGCGGACGTTCCTCTCTTGACAGTCGAAGCCTTACCTGTATAAGTGTAAAAAAAAACCATATTGATTTGATATAATTCAAGTCCCCTTGTCCAAAGAAGTCAGATATGGTATAGTTTTTTTCACAATAGCCATGCTACAGGTTACCAAATAAGAAAGAATGATTTAGAAGAGATACTCACCAATATGTTGATGGTTACCACCTCCATGAGGATGCTCCACAGGGTTCATGGCAACACCTCGTACATATGGCCAGCAGTTACGCTTCACCTTGTACTTGTGGTATGCACGACCAGCCTTAAGGATAGGCTTGTCAATACGCCCACCACCAGCTACAATACCTGTAAGAATATTTGAAGATTAGTGACAACAGTAGTAATCATCTAGAATTACAAAATAAAATACATAACATCTTCAGAAAGAGCCTCTTGTGTAATCAAAGCTGATCAGAGTAGGTAAGTGAAAATCATCATATACATGTCTATTAAAGTTTATCAAGTTGTAATTGCTGTCATGTAAATAAATGTATTGAAGATGACTTTTGTGGATATACAAATAATTATTAGAAGATAAGAACATTTTTAAACAAGACTTAATTAAATATATATTTTAATTTTGTTGTATACTCACCAACCATGCCCCTGTTGCTTGAAGGCAGTACTTTCTTTGCGCCTGATGGGAGCTTTACCCTGGTACGCTTGGCATCAGGGTTGTGTCCAATGACTGTGGCAAAGTTACCAGAGGCACGAGCAAGTCGGCCGCGGTCTCCCATCTTCTCTTCCAGGTTGCACACAATGGTACCCTCAGGCATGGATCCCACAGGCATTACATTTCCTGAAATTTTGTTGATACCATTTAGTAAAGGCATACTATCAAAATACCACTGTAATAATATGATAGTTACATATTACCCACCAACTTCAAGTGTTGCTTTCTTTCCACAGTAAACAAACTGTCCAGTGTAAAGACCCTCAGGAGCAATGAAAAGCTCCTTTCGTGTTTTGAACTTGTAAGGGTCACGGAAGTGCACCACAGCCAAGGGAGCACCTCTGCCAGGGTCATGGATGATGTCCTAAAATCATTTAAAAACTAATTATATTCAGTGTTCTAAATGGAGTCGGTCGGAACCTAATGTTTTAAGTTACTTATTCTTTAAAACAAAGTAGCTACTTATTAAAACCACTCCGATAATTTGGTTGAGTGGGTACAGTCTTTGAACTGTGTAGGTTATGTACTTAGCAGTCTAGGTTAGATAAATCTTGTTTACCTTTACGACACCCTTGATGTATCCATGACGTTCCGCATAGTCCAAGGAACGAAGTTTAGGTGCTCCTTTCCTTTTCTTGGTATGTGAAACGAACACTGAACCGGCACCTTTACGTTGAGCACGAATAACCCGACCCATGGTTACTTCCCGTCACTGAAATTTTCACAAGAGAACGTTTCAAAATATTGTACAGACTGAAAAAATCGTTTAAAACAGTCGCATATTTTATTCGTATAGTGTAGAAATAAATTAAATACATTAGGATTTCTAACGATTGAAAATAATATTGAGAATTCACGTACGTTCCAAGACGGTCTACTTTTGAAAGAACAACTATAGACCAACTTTGTGTCTTTATTCATTTTTGACATTGATTAATTTTAAGCTTGACACTGACAGTTAATACAGATTGTATAAAAACTGAATAGAACAAAAAAAAATGGTTGTCTGTACTGACGAAAATTTTACGTGATAACGTCATTAGTAAACATTGATGAAAAATTGCATACTTTTAACCTAACCTAACCTATTTAGATATGTCACAACGCCGAACGCTTAGGCCGATCGTGCTTCTCTATCGCTTGTTCCACGCTCTCGCTTGCCCGCTCGGCTCAGGCGGAACGTGACAATTTTTCGTGCGTGAACTTGGCGGTCATCGATTTATAAGACTTTATTACATAAAAAATGATTTTATAGGGATTATAGTTTTTATGACCTACGTAACTTAATTTTAGTAACCTACTTACTTATAAATAAAATATGAAATAACCCAACCATTTCTAATTCAACTAGAAATTCTTGTGTTTGCAGTGTCAAATCAACAAATCTAAATAATCTAAATAAAACTATGTTTCGAAAAACCTGTAAGTACCTATCCCCATTCCTAATTTTCCCCCGCGAAAATCCCTCCAACGGATTTGTTCCCCCAAACACCGGAGGGCAAAAACACCCCCAAATTTGCATGGCATCACTGAATGCACAAATCCTCCTGTTTTAGCTTATTTATTTTTGTTGCTCTGTGTTGTGCATTCTATGCTCTATGGATAAGTGGTAAATAAAATTGTTGTTTGTTTATTGTGATTTGTGATTGTATTGCATGCGCAGAAAAATACAATACAACATTAATTCAACATATTCATGAATACTTAGAATTTATTTTACATAAATATATTATAATCTGCTTTTGAATAACTTCAAGTGCGAATCCAATCCATCATACTCAAAAACTGGCTTTCGAAGTACATAATGTAAGTGTACATGTTACTTATTTAGTCATAAAAAAGTTTAAAGTGAACAGCAAGCTGTTGTTTAGTGTATTGATGTGTACAGTACCTACAATACAAATAAACCTGTAAAGCTCTTAGTTACTATAGATAGTACAATCTACCCTTGGGGTACATATTCAAATAACTGTGTATGATAGGTAAGGTAGGTACTTGTGTCACGTTGTTCTCTTGTGGTATCGGTCGATCGCGTCACGTTGCAAGCGGCGTGGCGACTATAGCTAGCTTCATAGTAAATCATTATGAGTTTTATACTTAGACTAGTGTGAGTGGACGACTCGCAAAGCACAGACATTTCAATATATCAGTCTCAGTAATCAGTTACATGTTTTTTGTAGATACTAAATTTAGAACACTGCTTCTGAAGATAGCTCCCCAATAAATGTGCCGACTTCATACATTAGTTCTAAAAGCTCTAGAAAAGAAGGACCTTCAACTTCTCATTAGAAGTGTTTTTGGTAAGTAGGTACCTACCTATTCATTATTTTTATCAGAATAGTTATGAAGTTAGTAGGTACATACATAACTAAAGAATGTAAATAAGTATGTAAGTTATACATCTATCTATTATTATAATTAAGATCAGTCTATGGTAGGTATTTGAGCTGGCTCATTGTATTGTTAGGTAATGATTATTATATGAATGTTTATAAGATGTGTTAAAGTGGGTACCTTTGATTATGAATATAGCACCATACAACACAAAACATGCAGTGCAGTCCATTGAATAACATGCATATTTCACTTTCAAAACTTTTGTGAGTTGTACTATACATTTTGATAAACACGGGCTTTACTCACGTATTATTTTTCGATGAAGGCACTGACAATGTATCGATTCATCTAGAGAATCTTCATCAGGGTGAGTTTGATCCGCGGTCCGCTCGTTGTCGCTCGAGTTCGCGGTTCGAGCAGCAATGAGCGGACCGCAGATTGAGTGCTAACCGTGAACTCGAGCAGCAACAAGCAGACCACAGATCATACTCACCCTGATGAAGATTCTCTAGATGAATCAAAACATTGTTGGTGCCTCCATCGACCAAATAATACGTGAAAAAAGCCCGTGTTTATGAAAATGTATAACATGCATATTGTTTCACTAGAAGGTTGACTTGTAATCAGCCTTGTATACCAATTACTCTTAACTACTCAAACCTTATTAAATAACAGCTTTAATGTGCACATTCATAACAAGCCTGGAAGTACATTTCCCTAGTCATGTTTAAAAATGTTATATTTTCTGTGTAATGAACTACTATTTTAAAGTATAAATGGAAGCTTCTACATGTCCTACTGTCTACTGCACACATATATACCCTTGTGGTATGTGGATAAAAAATAGCCTTGTAAGTTAATCCAAGTCCACATCTATACAACCTCTGTGGCGTAGTGGGCTGAGAAGGTTACGGGATCAATTCCTGATTCGATCTGCAAGTATTTGTCTCTGGTCTGGGTGTTTCTATGTATAATATGTATGTATTTTAAAAAAGAAAAATAACTATTATAAGTAGTATATCAGTCATGTGATACCCATAACACAAGCTCTGCTTACTTTGGGGCCAGATGATGCTGTGTGAATTGTCTGGGATTATTTATTTATGATCTATATAATTAATCTATTGTTATTTTAATATAAATGGTTTTAGCCATTATTATGTGATTGACTAACAAACAAACATCCACATAAACTTCACATTATAATATTATTAGTGTAGTTGGAATCCTATAAAATAAATTAATCTATAAGTAGCAAGCATCTGTTAGTTGGATTTATAATAGAGCCAGTGCGCCAGTTCGCGACCAGTTAGCTGAGTTGTTAGATTCAAGACCATAAAGTATATGTTTTTGTAATTATTTAGATCAAAATGGTTTTTACCTTATAGCTAATATACTCTAATTTCATTTAATATAAAGTGTTTAACAATAAAACAATCTGCAAATTTTATAGAAATACTTGCGCAAATACCCATTTTTGCCAGTTTTCTACCATGCGTTTTGATGGAAAAATATTTAAAATATAGGAGTGAAAATTGTGTGTATTAATAAATTAAACTCATTTATTGTGACATATTTTTAATTTTCAATATTCATATTCATAAATTCATAATTCTTATTAGCCTATTACCTACTTATTTACTGAAATAATCGTAAATCAGTCTACTCACAAGATACCAACTTCAGAAGAGATCTCCTTTTGGATTTTAATTTCCATAAAATAATAATAAAGCACAGGTATGGGACATTGATATTTAGTAAGATTACGATTACGACTTGCCCATTGTGTCCCACTGGTGGGCGAAGGCCTCCCCTTGATCTATCCAGTCATCTTGGTTTTGAGCTATTTGGACCCAAGCTCTGTCAAAGGTGTCGAGATCATCTCACTATCTCTTTTTGGTTCTAACACGGCGCCGCGCCGTCTCGCTGTCTCAGCGATCCACTAAGTGGTGATTTTGGCCCACATTTCATCTGGCATGCGACAGACATGACCAGCCCAGCTCCTCTTAAGCTTCGCAACGTTTTGAGCTTCATCAGCAATTTGGGTTCTGGAGCGCAGAGTTGTGTTGCGTATGCGGCCTGTACGTTTAACAGCGATAATGCTGCGCTCCATAGCCTGCTGGCAAATCTCGAGTTCGGACTTTAGGATGTTTGTAAGAGATGAAGTTTGTGCTCCATAAGTTTTAAAGATAACGGAAGAGTACCCTTCATAAGATCTTCATATATTCATTAATCTTTGAATTTTTATATACAATATTATTTAATCTTAACATATATATATGCACAAGAAACTATTTTTCACTCAAAACGGGATATTATATACCATGATATGTCAGTTTTACTGCTTCTCGATATTTCGGCACAGTTGCATGCACCATGATCACGAGCAGACTTCAGTTTATCTTGATAAATCAATAATTTCTTAAATGGTCGAAAATCGACCGGATGTATTGGTTTTCGATCACAATATTTTAAGTAATTTTAGAAAAAAAAGTATGGAAAAAAGAAAAACCTGAAAAATAAAATACACATTACATATTAATTTATAGCATAAAAAACATTATGTTAATGATGTTTTGTACCATTTATTGTATTACTTAAATCATGGTCGAAATCTTGCTAGTCTTTATTTTATTTTTTATTTTATTTATCAAACAAAATCCACAGCCCTTAAACAATAAGAATATATTAAAACTAGGCTAAAATTAAGGCCAATAATGGACTTACATTTTAAAGATAATGTTTGTAAACAGACAGTAAATTTTACCTTACGAACATAGTAAATAGAGTAAGTAGGTAACAAAAATACACTTTGCAAAATAATAAAGTAATGTGTGAAAATAAATATTAATAAATATGAAACGTAGGTACATAATACACACATGCATAATAAATCCAGTATAGCTAGTACGTAAATATGCACTATATCGTAGGTACTATTTTAAAAATAAAAATGCAAAATAAAAGGTTAGAATTATGATTTTGTGGATGGTGCATTAAAACTGTTCCCCCTCTAAAATGTTTAATGTTTCTTTTTTAAAAGTTTCTTTACTACTATGAAATATGTCATTTGAGTTGAATTTATTATAATACACTCTATGCAGTCTATTCACTATTGAATGCTGTGCATAGTTTTTAGATGAGTTCGAGATAGCAAAAAATTTTGTATGCCTTGTGCGAGTTCTTGGAGTATAAAAACGCAAAATTCTTTGAATTAATTCAGGACAATCTATATTTCCATTACATAGACCATGAAGAAAAGACATGTCCATAAGTGTACGTCGATTTTGAAAAATTGCTAGATTATGACAATTACATGAATCTTCATAGTTTTTTGAATAGTTAAGGTTTCTAAAATTTAAATGTTTAATAAACTTGTATTGAGTATTTTCCAAACCGCTAATACAGAGTGCCCCGGAACTAGTATGTTATGCCGAGGTGGGCCGATTCTCGATACTTTCGAGAACAACATATGTTTTACCTCTTTTATAAGTTCAATGTTTTTCATTGAAGAAATGAGCAGCAAAGTTTGCTTCAAAACTGCACTTACTACAAATGGTAACGTCCCTAAAATCAGCTGTTTGTTGAACTCTGAGCGTGACCCCAAAATGAAGTATCGTTTGAGTTCACGCAACACAAACATAAAAGTTGCCTACATTGTGATGCCTTTGAGGAGAAAGTAAATTTTTGTGTTCCTGTTGAGATCAGCTGCAATTTTTATAAGAATCTTGTTTTTTCAAATTTTATGGATCCGCCTAGAACAAGACATTAAACGGTATGTATCCTTTTACCATAAAGTTAAAAACATTGTTTTTCAAGAGACGAATACTTAACTAGATTAGCCGCTGGATTACTAGGTAGTTACTAAATAAATATCTACTTAGTTTTGTGCTACAAACGAAACAACATGGCTTGTGTGAATACCGCAGTCAGTATGTGATGAAGGTAGGTACCTACGTCAAAAGATACTTACATACACCAACCTAGGTATCTATCTAGCCTAGCTTAGCAGACAATTTGAACTCAAGCGAAACTAGGTAGGTAGGTATGTAGGTAGGTAACGCATTTAGAAACATTGTTGACAAAATAAGGGTTGTCAATTTTATTTCTTGAATGTTTTTGTATGAAAATCTGAAAATATTAATTCTTAGGATTTGTACCCTCACAACTGTTAATTTTCATGGTCGGAATCGAGGAGATTCAGGCTTAAAATACTAGTTCCTGAATTCCCTGTATATGTTATATAGTGTGGGTTCCAAATAGTACTACAATATTCCAGGATACTTCTAACATATGAGAAATAAAGTAGTTTGATACAGGTGATATAAGAAAAAGGTTTACTAACTCTCAAGATAAACCCAAGGCTTTTAAAAGATTTGTTTATGATTGTCTCAATATGTTCTGAAAATGTAAGTTTCACGTCAAGTAGCACTCCTAGATCTCGAACCAGCTCAGCTTTGTTAATGTTAATATTCTGACATAATTGATAACAAAATTTCATAGGGTTTCTTTTTCTTGTAAACGAAATAAAGTGACACTTACTAAAATTGACACCTATACGATTTTCATCATAATACTGTCCAAGACGATCAAGGTCCGATTGAAGTTTAACAGTCTGAGTAGCTTTTAATTTCCATGAAAATTTTTGTATCGTCTGCATACATAAGGAATCTAGAATGCTGAATACATTTTCTGATATCATATAAATAGCAAGCATATAAAAGCGGGCCGAGGATAGATCTCTGTGGGACTCCCGATGTGATTTCTATGTAATTTGAACAAAAGCCTCCTATTACGACTGCTTGGGATCATTTCCATAAATAAGACTCTATCCATCTTAACAAGTTACCACGAATCCAAAGTTCATACAGTTTACGTAGAAGTATGATGTGGTCTACACGATTAAAAGCCTTCTCAAAATCAGTGTAGATCCCATCACTTCACCATTTGGGAACCTCCATCCATATTAGTTGCAACGTAATCAATGAATACTCCCAAATTAGTCGTTGTAGAGCATCCCTTCATAAAACCGTGTTGCTCTGAGGGTATAGAAGATAATATTATTGGATAAATATGCGTATGAACAGATCTTTCTATTAATTTACTAAGAACGTTAAGTATTGATATGGGTCTATAATTTTCGGCAGAGGTTTTAGAACCTTTTTTGTGAATAGGAACAACTTGTGCTTTTTTCCAAATATGCGGTTAGTAACCATCATGCAAAGATCTATTAAAAAGAAGAGAAATTCATAATGCTAGTGAAATCGCACAGTTTAAAAGAAATATAGGAGGTAGATTGTCATTACCTGATCCTTTCGTTATGTCCAGACTAAGCATAAGTTTCAGAGCTTCATCCGGAGTTATTACCCAATTCTGTTTCCGACCGCTAGCAATTATTAAAAAAATACGACATCTGTATTTTTCATTTAACCGTAATAGCCCGGACGAAAACTGGCTATTAAACTTGGGAGGGGGTCTAATGTACAAATTCATTAAAATCATCACTTGTTTGTCATACATAAAAAAATACATGATACCACCTTCTTGACATGATATAGCCAATCTCCGACCATGTGGACGAAAAAGGGATTTTCGTTTAAAAGCGTGGTACAGTTCTCGACCACGCAATTTTAATATTTTATATTTGACTCAAAATAAACGTATTATTTGATCTATTATAAAGGTACACAAATAATCAGAATACTAAAATCCATAAAAATATTTGAGTAACTTACCGCGAAAGCTGCATTACACCACTATTTTCTTCGCTGATTTCAACGCATTTTATCAGTTCACGACCGACTACATATTGATCATTATATTTATATTTGTTTTGATTGTGTTTGCTTGGACATTCAAGATAGCGCCAAAATGCACTCGCTTAGTGTATGTTTCCTTATATAAGCTATTTTTTGCAATTGTTTAGTGGTAGTGCGACGAAAGGTCGAAAAAGGGACACGGTCGGCTAACAGGCGAACTGACCCTATAATCCTAAATTATCACAATGGTAATGCATTGGATAGGCCTTACAAAGATGTAAAGTTTCTTAAACAGGTTATCGACACAGATTTGTTTGATAAATATTTAAGCTTTAAAGTCGTAAATTTTAGTCTAGTACCCTCAGGCAGATTCTCTACTAACTATATTTGTAGGGTGCTTCCATGAAATTAGGGCAACTCTATAATGTGATTAGTTTTTTCTATTTTCTACGAGTCGTTCGTCAACTCGCACCGAAAAACTCGTACCACGTGGTACCAGTTGACGAATTCAAAAAATAATATTGTTTTCGTTGTGCAACTGGTACCACTTTTTTTTAATTAAAATTATTCGTCAAGGGACACTCAGGTAAGAAGGTAAACCATCATTCTACTCTCAATTGTGAGTTTTTATTTGTTAAACACAAAAATATTGTTTGCAACTTCTAATAGAATAGAATAGGTTACTATTGGTTATCATTAAAACGAACCGACTCAATAGAGTCGTTAATAGAGTTGACTAGAATGCTGGAAATAAAAACTTACCACATGTTAAACGTAAGATTTTTAACCTTCAGTTTAACAGATAAGATTATCTCTTTGGTTTAACACATAAACAATGGCAGTGGCACCAAAGCTTAGTCAACAAAACAGTTTTTAGAACAATGCTAGATAACTTCAATGGATTACCGCCTTTTCTTTTGTTTTAAACCATTTTAAGACCTTTTTGTGTGACAAGTATCAGCAATATCAATACCTAAAATGATTTTCTAAAAAAATTACTTTGCTTTACACTTGTGTCTAGTAAGGTGCTCTTCAACACTTTCGCTAATTTTGTGCCTCGTGTCAGTATAAGACCTTATAAATAGGTCTGTTTACAAAATTTCTACAAAAACTACAAAATACACCTGCCTGTGCTAAAATTGTATCATAAAACCAATTTAATAATTTTTTAAATAACTTTAATTGAAACATTGTATTTGTATTTGTGTTAGGAACCGACAACAATGTCTGGGCAACCATCGTCATCGCGAGACAAAGTGGAATTTGATGTTATTTCATCTCAAAGAGGGAAATCGCAACTACTTCGTGCGGGACATAAATATAACATTTTGGGGGTGCGCCAAAAGAATCATTTGCAATCCAATTTTGGTGTTAACTTATCTTGACTTATCTTACTCTCTATCAGCCAAATTTTACGCAAAATGAATACGAAAAGTGTACCCATAGAAAAGTGTAACAAAAAAATTGTGTCTGATTTAACACTACCGATCACAAGTGTATTCCGAGATATGATTGGTAGTACAAAAGATGCCGGACTAGATCTTGTTCAATAAATGCCAATTTTAAAAAATGAAAAAAATAAATTGTATCGGAAAAGAAACAAGTCCCTAGAAACTCACAAACTCTGTTTTAGAAACGTCATAGAAGTTATCATATCGCCTGCGTTCAAAAAACATTTTGCTCGCTGATTATATGAACGTTAACAGAATCATAATTTTTACAAACAAAAGTTTAAAAACATTACTGACAAACACAAATTATGCGTTATATGCGATGGGACTTTCAAATTTTGCGTCAAGCCTTTCTTTCAGTTATATACATTACATGTTGATTTAGGTAGTACTAAAACACATAGTATTATAGTGCCCATTTTTTTTGCACTTCTACCAACCAAAAGAAGACTAACTTACGAAATAATGTTGCGGTTAATTAAATCCCAAGTTCCAGGATGGAATCCAAAGTATTTAATATTGGATTTCGAAAAAGCCGCTATGCAAGTTATAACGAAAGTATTTCCAAGAACTCCTAAATGGTTGTTATTTTCACTTTACTAGATGCTTATAGAGAAAAGCAAATGAATTAAAAATCACAAAATCAAAACTTATTAAAAATCATATTCGACGTTGTTCCGTTTTAGCGCATTTACCCCAAAGTGCAACCGGAGACAGTTGGCTTTACATTATGTGCCGATCTCCAAAGGAAGCAAATGTAATTAAATTCAACGATTATTTTGTGAATACGTGGCAACGGAGTCAACATTTTTCTAAGATAAATGGAGCTGCTACAAACGGCTTCACCGAACCACAAACATGGTGTAAAACTGGCACTCTACAATAAATAAAAAAATTAAATAAAAACCAGAAAGCATTGCACATTTTTAACGGTACTGCAAAAAGAAATCAATTATTACGAAACATTGGTTAGAAAGGGCTCTAATATTTATCAGAAAAAAAAAGAAACAATAGAAATTGCTGAGTATATAGAAGGCGTACTCTCAGATTTTACAAATGGAGTAATTTATGTCGACTTCTGCGTGGAATCGTTGATAGTTTAAGACGATTCATGTATTTTATGTATAACAACGTTCTTAGTGAGATAAGATAAATTTTGTTGTAATTTACGTTGTAATTATAAAACGTAGTGAAGTTAAGACTGATTTTATTTTTATTTGCATATATAACATGCAATTATGGACATTACCTTGTTAGGTTAGATCCATAATTGCATGTCATACGAATATATTATGTCATGGTATTGATAGTTCAAGTAGTAAAGTTAAGTCTGATTTTTGTGATTACTTAATAGGTAGATAGATAAGTTATTAATTTTTTAGGAATAAATTAATGTAAACTATTTGTGTTTTAATTATGTATATTTATGCTCAGTTGATTATTTTAGATACAAAGATCTAATACTTGGTTTTCAGTGTCACTTATTGACCTTATGTGATTGTTTATAAACAAATAAACATGTTCGAGAACAATATCTGGCGTTTTATACATATACTTTACTGCCATATTTGTCTCTGACTTTACTAAATAAAAATGGTACCAGTTGCACAACGAAAATAATATTATTTTTTGAATTCGTCAACTGGTACCACGTGGTACGAGTCTTTCGGTGCGAGTTGACGAACGACTCTTTTCTACATACTGTGCAATTTTAAATTAGTGTGATTTATGGCTGATCTAATAGAATAATTGATGATCAAAAGGGCCAGTCACTTTGTTTAGTATTTTAAGAGAAATTAAGGATTTTGTAAATTTAGACGCCTAGGGACGACACATATAGCTTGGGACTGATGAAAATTATGATGTACTGTAATATAATATGTTTTAAGGCAATGAATGTAATAAAATAAGACTCATACACAGGCATAGCTTCACTTTTATTAGGAACGTATTTTAGACGGTGGTGGCAATTCAGTTGGTTCATTTCTAAAATTAGGATTTGTCTAAAATATATTTAGTTAGGCATAGTATTTGTAAAACGTATTCGGTTGGTACCATATAACTAAATTAGGAACGCTTAATTAAGTTAGATAAAATTTAATTACGATAAGTTGGTAGCAGCAGAATACCAAAGCAGAATATAAAAGAGAAATGCATTGCAACATATTATATTAATAATAATGCATAAAGTTTTATTAGTTTGAAACAAGACTTCTCTAATCATTAGTTAACAGACATACTGACATTTTGTCTACTTGAACCAAAAAATTTAAAACAGCACTCTTTTTTAGGGGTAGTAGTGAAAAAACATAGATAACATTCCTGTTTGGTGCCTTACAAAAGGATATCGCAAATTAATTTACTTGAACGTCAGTCCCTGGCTTCTCCGTCAGTCCCTAGCCATATTTATAGCGAGGGCCTGACGGGTTAGGGACTGACGATTCAGAAGAGAACCTACAAATACTCTGTTCGGTAATATATACCACAATACCTAATGTCATTTCATAAACAGGGCTTATAATACAATACTAAATTGTTAACAATTAAAAACAATTGCCTAATATTTAAAATAAAAATTGCTTTCCTAGCAAAGCCTGACAAAGTCACTGGAACAAGGCGAGCTCGCACATCTCACGCCGCGGTTGCACTTAATTATAAAATGGGCCGACGCAAGGCGAGTGGCATTTACAGACAACTTCATGTCTATACTTTAAAATCAACTGATTCTCATACCCTCATTCACGATAAATGCCGCATAATTTCAAAATTCCTAAGGGACTAGGGCCTGATGGTTAAAGTCGCGGACACAAATTTAACTTACATAAATGTAATGTTTTTCCGAAATATTGTTTTTTATTGATGTTATTAGACAATAGTCATATTTTTAACTGTCTTGAATAAAATAAAGTGTATAAAAGGAATGTTTTTTCATATATTGGTGCCCGAATTCAATATTATTTCAAACATTTTGAGTACAATAAATAAAACACATTAAACTTACCTATTAACTAAAAAATAAAATTAATTTAATTTAATGCAGTGAGAAATGCCTGTGGACATAGAGTTGCCCTACTTTCATGGAAGCAACCATTGACATCTTTATAATGAAAGAATTATAAAAACACTAGTTTCTGCCTGCGTCAATGCATGCATGGTGCAAAAAATAAGCTTTTATGTCAATGCAATGAAAATACAGCCTATAACGGTAATTTATTTATGCCACATATTTCAACACCTGCCTTTCAAATAAGCTATGGAATACTCTCCGTTGACCTATAACCATGAAATATGTTGTGATGGTCTTACAGCACAAGTATTTTTGCCAAGGAAAAAACCAGGAAATTGATATTTTGTAATAACCTATGCAAATATGTTTTTTTTTTTGCTATTACTTACTTTTAAGACTATGATGTATAACAGTGTATGGGAACAATTTTGTTTAATAAGTTTAGTTTATTTTTGAACGTAATACTCGTACATAGGTAAACAATAATACAGAAGTGAACACTGAAAAATGCAGCAGTATACACTGTGACGCATTATCCAGTGCCCGACCTAAGGACAGGAGAAGGTCAGATAATTAAAAAAATTAACATTTTACACTAAATAAGGTAAACTAAACATAAAAAAGGTAGTTGTTTATTTAATCTAGTAAATACTATTGGGCTTAAAAATAAAAATTACGGAAGGCGAGGCACAGTACGGCACGGCCTACCCAGCCCACGCATGCTATCATTGTTCTACGACTGGACGTTGTGATCGGTTGGTATGGGAGATTTCTGTGTGTGCGGAGGATGATACTCAAAACCAACAATTTACTACAACTGTTAATACTTCACTCAACGCATAAAGTTCCTGAGTAGGTAACAGTCTAGGTTTGTGGTACATAACCTTAGAATAGCTTGATGGACTCTCTCAATCCCAAACATTGTAGTCTTAGGTGCACCTCTTCACAAGTAACTATACAATAGGACAGTATGGATTAAGTTAGCGCAAAGTAGACTGATTTTAATGTAGATGTAGATTTGTGGTTTCCAGCTCAGAGTGCTATCCACTAAAACACCCAAATACTTTACGCAGTTTACACGCTTTATACCATCACATTCGCACGTTGACTATGAGATATGAGAAACATGAGTGTGCTTTTACTATGTAGGTATCTGTTAGTTGAGAGATAGAGGTTGCAGACATAGTTATACAATTTGTTTGTGTTAAGTTTTATTAAGCCATATTGTAACAATATTTAGGGCATATTCAGTATAGTGTTTTGCTTCATCCCAAGTTTTTACCTTTCAATAAAAGTGCCGTATCGTCGGTGTAGGCAATAATTTTTGAGTTTTTGATGTTTGAGTTGCAGAGGTTGTTTACGTAAATTAGAAATAGAGTAAGCCCTAGAACACTCCCTTGAGGGACTCCGTACGAAGACGCACCTCTGCGCTAAGTATGTTGTCTATTTTTACACAGTGTCCGTTCAGCAAGATAACTCGAGGACATATTAAGTGAGGTGAGTTTGTCCTACGATCCAACTCGTTACAGCAATGTTAGGTGCTTTAATAGTTTTCGATGTCATAGGGGCTCTAAATTGGACATCTAATGAAAAAAATTAAGCTCGTATTCTACCTTTATTATAATATGAAAAAATAAAAACAAGATCCGTTCAGACCTAGGTTAACAACCATACAGACATACATAATGATACACTTTCGAATAATATATAGTATTACTATGGATGTATGAATAGGCAACGCCACCTCCTAAAGTCAAGTAAGTAAATAGGTTACCTATATTAAACAAAAACAAGCTAAAGCTAAACACTGGCCCTGATTCTGTATTTCACCAGCCCCGCCTCGGCTTCGCATGGGTGTACTCTTTTTTTATTAAGTTTTTGTTTAGTGAAAAAGTTATTTTTAGAAATACAGGATGCAAGTTTTTATTTAATAGATCATTTTATTCAAACTGTACTTGAGGTAAAAAGTCGGATAAACAATCAGATGTGAATTCCGGTAATCCACCCCGGTCAGGGTGGATAGATGGACACGCGTTTTCGAGTATCCACCTTGGGTGGCTGTTTTAGGGTGGATAAACGGAATAAGCAATTAAAATTCGCCCTGTCACTATTTGTCTTACAAAAAGGAATGGCACTATTTTTAGCAGTGGTTAACTTTTGACAGAAGATGAGAGACGTTTCTAAGTAGGTGTATTTGTTATCAATATCCGATGAATAAATGTGCTCTTCAAGTATTGGGTCGTGTCTGTTCGCCATATTCATACGTGTATTCACACATTCGAAAAAAAATATAAACATTCCACTTTTACGACGTTTTTATACCTTTCAAAGATAAAGTTTTGTATTCCAAAAGCTTTTTCCTGTAATAATATTTCCTCAAAGTCAGCAATGTGATTTTCCCCCCAGTAACTTCGTAACCGAGTGTTCAGTCACGTTGCTACAGCTTTCTTTGTAGGTAATGATTGCGCTACCGTAACGATTTCGTTGAAACACTACCTATCAAGGTTATACTTAGTTTAGTTAGGTATGCGTTAGGTGTGATTGTGTTATATAATCATGAAATTAATGAATTGTGGAGCATTTTTGTAATATATTAAAATTTTTACATTAAACAAAAGTATGAATTGTGCCAATTTGGATCCATCTGGGTGCATCGGATTAGTTTCCTATACTTTGACCAACGATTCTAAGGGGCTTTATACAATTTCCACCTCGATGCTCGCCAGGAAGATTTGAACATGGATCCGAGTGACCGACCGAATGGTCTGAATTCCAAAATTTTATTTGTAACCTCTAAATTTCCACATTTCTAAAGTAATTCCAGAGTAAGATTCTAGATGAATCGAAATAATGTCGGTGCCTCCATCGACAAAATAATACGTGGGTAAACCCCGTGTTTTTCAAGATTTATAATTTCATAAACTTTGGAACCCCTTCCTTGTGTCGATTTGATAATGTCTCGAATTCGTTGGTGTGAACGGGGATGTGATGCCCGGTTCCCCCGCCAGGATACCTTTTCCCATCGTGAAACGACGATTAAATACGACGACGAACGTCGAATTAATACTTTTGCGTTGTTTAGTTGATTACAAGGGAAATGAAATACGGCAGAGGCAATACCTAGGCAATCTTCCTTTCACGTTACCAAGAACTGTTTGATTTCGTTTATCAAACTGAGAAAACGTACAAACACTTTGCCTCTGCTCAGCCATCGAACTTCCGTATGCAATATCAAGTCCGCGTATTCAGCATCTTTATCTTGCAAAATCTGTCGAAACAAACGGTGTTGCATTGTCGCAGCCCTAATAGAGTTGATTATCTTTACGACAATCTTTATGACGTGTTCAAAACGAAGAATTTCGGCACACAGCGCCTCCTGGTAGATAAGCAGTGGTAATGAGCGAATTGGGGAAACACATCATTTGCCATACGTGATACACAGCGTAACGAAGCCATTTTTCTTGTCTGTCATTACAAGCGCACTATCAGTAACTATGGCAGCTAACTTTTATAATGGCAACTGATTTTCTTCTGCATAGTTCATATATGCATCGTAAATATCTTTACCACGTGTTCGACTTTCAGGGGCAACAACTTCTAAATATCTTCTTTTGTGCTAAAATTATATCATTAAATATAATTTTAGCAATAAATAACACTTAAATTGGCTTGAAACCATTATGACGATCAGATAAATATAGAACTAAAAACCGATTATTCTCTGAATTACCGATTAATTCAGACGAAGAACTTAGGATACCACCCGTCTCTCCAAGAGAAGTTTTAAGAGAAATCCACAAAAACATAATCCAAAAAAATCACAACATTTATTCTCAGTTCCAGAAAACCAGGTATAAACCACCTCATGCTATAACGTCGTACAGGCCAATCTCTCTACTACCAAACCAATCCTGTCCAAGGCATTTGACCTAGGATCGCGTACATTGTTTTTGTATTTTATTGCCATTATCGCCAGCCATCTTGCTATAATGGCAATAAAATACAAAAATAGTGTCTTTGTAGACGAATAAGGCGATAAGGTCTTGATCCGCCAAATCGAAATGCAGATCGTCTGTTAGCAGAATTATGGCTGCGCTAGGACCAGCATTGTTATGTCCTATCGAATGATAATGTTGTATTTGGTAGTTCTTGCAAGGGTTGGTTAGGATGACAACTTACGTATGTATGTGCTTTGGCAATCACAATAATAGGCATAATTATCTTGAGGTGGTACATTATGACGTGCTGCCCTTGCCAGAGGAGCCGTGAAGCAGCATTTGAAGTTTTTGTGAAGCAGCAGTTCCGTACCTCAGATTGAAAAAAGGAACCCTTAGGTATAGGATCACTTCGTTGTCCGTCTGTATGTTTGTGTGTCCCATTTTCTTAAGAATGCGTGTTACATGAATAACAAACACTAAAGTCTACGGTCTCTTAAAGCTGTGAAAATAAAGCTTCTAAGTCAATAAAAAATACAGCATAAATAACGCAACTATGCCACATATTTCGATATTCACCACCACGTTAATCAAAACCTTATCGGACAAAACATGAAATAGGAGTTGGACTAGTAATTGTATGTAACCTATGGCGTGGTAAAAGAACAGTGATGGTGAAAAAAATAGGTTCTATTTTACGGTACCTTCCCTCTCAGGCCCAACTTCCGCACTTGATCATTTTATTTTTCTATACGGAGGCGCTCGCGCCTTTTCTTCCGAGTTCCGAAGTACACAAGCAACCTTTATAGTTTCGTCTACCCGTCTGCCTCTAATTAAAGCTCTAGCTCGCAGACTTTATCGTGATTAAATTTTGCACGATCATACTTATTAGTGCCTCCTATAAGTGTGTCGTTGTAATTCCAGAGATTTAACACTCCATCATCTAGCCCTAAAGCAAGCAGAGCTTGTGTTATGGGTACCACATGACTGATATACTGCATAAATACTATACAATACATTTTTTTGTGAATACATACATATTATACACAGAAACACCCAGACTCTACCTACCTACCTTTGAGTTAGTGTAGTGTAACAGTGATAGAAAATGAATGTACAATCTATACCTATAAAAGAGCTTAACCTGACTGGCTGACTGACTGATTCATCATCGCCGAGCCGAAACCGCTGAAGCTAGAAAGCTGAAATTTAGAAGGCAGCTTTCTTTTACAGCAAAACCACCCACTAAGGCGGGATTTTTTGAAATTCAACCCCTAGAAACCCCTAGGGTGAAAAGGGGTAAAAACGAATGTATAAAACTTTTTAAAGCGTGATGCGATTTGCTTGAAACTTGATATGCATAAATAAAATGCAAAATAAATGTATACGTACTTCAAGGTTTTTCAAAATAACTCTAAGGGGTAAACTGAGGTGTCAAAGTTTGTATGGGAACTTTTTAAAGGGTGGTATGATTTCTTAGAAACATGGTTTGGATGCTTAAAATGCAAAATAAATGGACATGTGTTTCAGGATTTTTCATAATAACTCTCATAAAAGAGTAAAATGGGATGTGAATGTTTGTATGGAAACATTTTAATGGGTGGTGGGAGTGATTGGTTTGAAACTTATCAATAAAATTAAAAAAGGCGTGAGTACTAATAAAGGGAAACATGTTGTGCCGATCCCGATTAACGTAGGTTAAGGGAGAAAATTATGATGAACTATAACCATACTATTTACAACAGATAACATGGGGATGATTACGTAAAGCGATGTCTGCTGCAGCCGAAGTCCTTATGGCGACGAGTGTCCGCACTCCTCCACCTTCGCCCCTGCCACCGCCACTACCCACCCTGGTACCGCAAGCTCCAGCCCAGCATACTGTCCACTGGTTCAGAAAAGGCCTCAGACTCCACGACAACCCATCACTTAGGGAAGGACTTGTCAACGCAGCTACATTCCGATGCGTTTTCCTAATCGACCCCTGGTTCGCTAACTCTTCTAACGTGGGAATCAACAAATGGAGGTTTGCTATAATCTTTGGTACATAAAAAGTATCTGGTAGATTGAATCTTGGGGAAAATGTCCGTCCCCAAGATGCAATCTACCAAAATTCGTGCAGCCGTTTAGCCGTAAAAAGGTAACAAACATAGACAGGCAGACAGAGACACTTTCGAATTAATAATATGAATATGGATATGCTGGCGATAGCTGCCACCCCCCAACGCTGGCCACCTAGATACCTAGAGTCAATAAATAAATAAATATTAGTGGACAATGCACACAACATCTGGCCCAGACTAAGCAGCTTGTATTATGGTGACCAGATGGCTGATAGAATACTTGTATATTTTTAAATACATTCATGATACTTTATCACACAAATGTTTATCTTGGGAGGCCTCGAACCCTCAACCTACAGCGCAGAAGGCAGAGCTACTACCAACTGAGCTGACAGACCAGTCAGAGTACATACCACTTCCCTACACGGTAGGTGTAAACAGCAACGCTATCAAGAAAACATAATAAGACGAAAATATTTGACGACCTCTGTGGCGCAGAAGGCCAGTCCGGCTGAGATGCAAAAGATTGCGGGTTCGATTCCCGCCGCGAGATAAATGTTTGTATGATCTGCAAGTATTTATCTCGTGTTTCTATGTATAATATGTATGTATTTACAAAAAAAAGTAGTATATCGGTATAATGTATAATGTAGTATATCAGTCATGTAGTACCCATAACCATAACACAAGCTCTGCTTATTTTCGGGCTAGATGATGTTGTGTGAAATGTCCGGTATTATCATTATTATTATAACGATAAGGTTACGTTGTAGTTCTAGTGATATCACTGTGAAGATGTACTAATCTTAATAACTCAACATTCAAGTTTAATGAACGTAGAACTAAAGTATATAATTTCCAACGATTGTGCTCAGATTCCTGCTTCAATGTCTTGAAGATCTTGACGCTAGTCTAAAGAAACTGAACTCACGGCTATTTGTGATCCGCGGGCAGCCGACAGACGCCCTGCCAAAATTGTTCAAAGAATGGGGGACCACTTCGCTGACTTTCGAGGAAGACCCGGAGCCGTACGGTCGGGTACGGGACCACAACATGATGTCGAAATGTCGCGAAATCGGCGTCAAAGTCATATCGCGGGTTTCGCATACACTTTACAAATTAGATAAGTAAGTTTACCTTTTTCTCAATCTGTGCTTGCTCCGAATAGAGCGATTCCATTCACCTGTGTACCTATACTTTAACAGCCAACATGTACCCGCTACATATGCGAAATCAGTCGCATATCATAAAAACAAGAAGCCAGCCGCTATTCTCCTGTCGCCCAATTACATGCAAAATACACTCATAGCGGTGATATTAGCGTATACCAATTGTACTTTACAGCAGTTATTGCTCAAATCTATTGCTAGTTGCTAGTTGTCGCGAGCTACATAGTATAAGTTTTTGTAACAGGTACCGATTATATGGCTATTATAACTCTTAATACAATCAATGTCTATCAGTTTCGATTAGCAATTAGAATACGTAAAGTTATAGCAAATATAATAGAACTATATCCTTGATATATATATATCTTTTTGAATTATCCAAATCGGACCATTGCTTACGAAGATTTTAAGTAATAAACATTATGCAGTTCCTGCCGGTAAAATCAATGTACGCGGGTGCGTGTGACGTCAATGGGACGGTCCGAGCGCAGCCGGCCCTCCTACTTCACGATTCGATAACTGGCGGTGACCGTCCCTGTGACGTCACAGCTACAGCGGCAAACACTAAGTGTACTTTGCTAGTAATTTCGTCATAACTTCTTCAATTTTTCTCGTAGAACAAAATTGTTTACACTGTATGTTAAGGATTTCTTAGCTCTATAAATCTGCATTCTCAACTAAAAACGTTACGGATCCTCATAGGCATTATATCATAGACGAACGTACGTAATACATACGTATTACGTACGTTCGTTTTCTATCTCGGTTTCTATTCATATTATGACATCATGTGAATACACAATCATCCTTCCGTAGCAATCAACATCAACCTTTCGTAATACCAATTCATCAATAGTAATTGAAAGCGGTTAGTATTTATGTTTTGATAATACATAAAATCCTAGCCTCCAATCAGTACGTATAAACATTGTAGTAGCCACATACTTTTAATAAATATTTAAACTTTTTAGGATAATCGAGTGTAATGGTGGCAAGGCTCCGTTGACTTACCACCAGTTCCAAGCTCTGATTGCCAGCATGCCAGCCCCGCCTCTACCCGAGCCCGTCATTTGCACTAAAACCCTGAACGGAGCCGTCACGCCAATCACTAACGACCATGACGAGCGGTTCGGAGTGCCAACTTTGGATGAACTTGGTAGGTTTGTGTGTATCTGTAGAATGCAGCTTGATTTTAAAATAGACAGGTAGGGTATTCACACTCGACACAAATCTATCTACTATCTATTCGGCAAAAAAATTGCTTGTGATAAGATCATAATTGTTTGTGGTGATTTTAATATAAATATTCCGATTGATCCATTATCTGAAAGACTTTTAAACTTATTTAAGTGTTTCAATTTAAGTCCTCTTTTTGATGAACCTACAAGAGTGACACTAACAACAGCCACTTGTCTAGATAACATTTATTGCAGTTGCACACCAGTTCATAAGTGTGTACTAAAACATTTTAGTTCTGACCATTACGGTCACTGCGCCACCTTTTCTTGTGATCGTATAGTTGAAGCTCAGAACTTTACTCACCGACCTATTACAGAGAGCCGCATCAAAACATTTCAAAGTAGAATTGAACACAAAGTTTCCCTTGTACCATGCATCGATGATCCAAATGATCTTTTCACCACATTGTCTAATTTAATAATTAAAGAACATGCTGATATATTTACAGTAAAAACATGCAAAACAAAAAATTGTGCTAGATTTGTCGACTGGGCTACACCGGGTATTTATAGAAGTAGGAATACATTGTATGAATTATATGCTACCAGAGAGACAATGTTAGATGATCCAGTTTTTATCTTATATGTTAGGAATTACTCAAAAGTCTTCAAAAAAGTTTGTCATGCGGCTAAGTCATTGTTTTTGAGAAAAATAATAGAAAATTCAACAAATAAAATAAAAGCAACTTGGAAATTAATTTATAATGAAACAGGTAAATCAGGGGCTCGCAATATACAGTTCAAATTAAATATAAATTAAATATAAAAAACTATCAAATGCATTCGCAACATCCTGTTCTTTAGTCAAAATTGTACTTTGACTAAAGAAGAGGATGTTGCGAATGCATTTGATAGTTTTTTCTCAGATATACCAAAAATAGTGACCAAATCGTTAAACTCTTCAGCCTCCAGAGCTTCCGTTCTATTAGAATCTAGTGTTGCTAAATGTAAGAATGAGTTTAGTTTTAGCTACATTAACGAGGCTAGTATTGTAAAAGCATTCAAGTTAATTAATATAAAAAATACAGAAGATCTTTGGGGAATGTCTACAAAGGTGCTGGGTGTCATTATCTTAGATATGCACCATGTTTAGCTTATATTTTTAATAGATGTATCGACGAGGGAGTTTTTCCCGATCTCATGAAACACAGTAAACTCATTCCTATGTTTAAGTCTGGAAGTGAAAGTGATCTCGCTAATTATAGACCGATATCGATATTACCTGCTTTAAGTAAAATCTTTGAAAAAATAATTCTTAATCAGTTATTATACGACTTTAACGTTAACGGCCTGCTACATAGTAATCAATACGGATTTACTAAAGGTTGATCAACAGCTGATGCAGGTATAGCGCTCTTAAAGCATATATTTGAGGCCTGGGAGAAGTGACAGGATGCAGTTGGGGTATTCTGCGATCTATCTAAGGCCTTTGACTGTGTGAGTCATGCAACCTTAATCACAAAGTTAAAATATTATGGCATTAAAAACCGGGCGATTGACCTTATACAGTCTTACCTATCCAATAGAGTCCAGAAAGTAGACGTGGGTGGTGAGAGGTCTTTGGGATCAATTATTGATATAGGGGTACCTCAGGGATCGATACTAGGCCCTTTTTTATTCCTAGTATACGTTAACGATTTACCTTTTTTTGTAAAAAATATTTGTGATAAGTATAGTATAGTTTTGACGACCTCTGTAGCGCAGTGGGCTTAGGTCCGCCTGAGACGCAGAAGGTTGCGGATTCGATTCCCGCCGCGGGACAAATGTTTGTATGATCTGCAAGTATTTGTCTCGGGTCTGGGTGTTTCTATGTATAATATGTATGTATTTACAAAAAAAAAAAGTATAATAAGTAGTATATCAGTCATGTTGGTATCCATAACACAAGCTCTGCTTACTTTGGGGCCGGATGATGCTGTGTGAAATGTCCGGGATTATTATTAATATATTATAGTTTTATTTGCAGACGATACGTCTTTAATTTTTAAAGTTGATAGAGGTAAAACCAGTATTTGCGATAACGTAAATGAATCCTTATCGTTAGTTCGTAACTGGTTCACTGTAAATAATCTTTTGCTTAATTCCAAAAAAAGTAAATGTATCAAATTCACTTTGCCAAATGTTATTCATAGCCCGTCCAACATTGAAATAAATGGAGAGACAATGACTCTTGTAAATTCCACGATCTTCCTAGGTCTTAATATTGATGCAAAACTACAGTGGGGACCACAAATTGAAACGCTAGCTGGTAGGCTTAGTTCCGCTGCATATGCAGTTCGTGCGATACGGTGGCTTACTGATGAAGCTACAGCTAGACTAGTTTATTTCAGTTACTTCCATAGTGTTATGTCATACGGCATCATTCTCTGGGGGAAAGCAGCTGATATTAGTAAAATATTTGTAATTCAAAAAAGGGCAATACGTGCCATTTATAAAATGAAACCACGAGAATCTTTGAGAGAAATATTCAAAGAAATTAATATTCTCACAATAGCTTCACAATATAAATATGAAAATTTGTTATATACATAAAAATAGAGATGGGATTCAGCAAAATAGTGACCTTCATAAAATCAACACTAGGAATAAACATAAATTATACATCCCTAGGTTTCGACTAGAAAAAGTTAATAAGTCATTTATGGGGAACACGGTGCGCTTCTATAATAAGCTTCCTGAAAATGCTACTAAGCTACCTATTAAGAAATTTAAAGCATACATTAAAGGTAGTCTTTTGAAGAAAGCTTATTATAATATAGATGACTATATTATAGATAAGAATGCATGGCCTCATGTCGCTCTGCCGTCAGACAGTTAACCGACACACTTGAAATGTATAAACTCTCTTGTATTAGTATTTCGTAATTAAGGTAGTTATAAGATGGATCATATTAAAAAGCGCTAGGACCAAGACGAGTTTCTTGCCAATTCTTCTCGAGCTTGGGTTAGGATGAATTGGCACCTAAATTCACCTAGTATGTAAGACGTTTCAAAGTGATCCTTGTGATTGTATTGAATAAATCATCTTTTGACTTTGACTTTGACACCAAAATAAATAAATGACTAATGCCGGGCATTTCAGCATCATCTAGCCCCTAAATAAGATAGATTCTAGTCAAAAGATAATGTTCAAATGAAATTTATTGCACCTCCAAAATATACCTTGAATAATCATGCAATAATCGAGCCAAAGAAATCACTCGTAGTAAATTCTCCAGGGGACTCAGCAAAACTATAAACTATATCGGGACAATCGTGCAAAAACCTAATCTTAGTTACATCGTTACGACTCTTTTTCTTCTTCGTTAATGGCATGTCTCGTTAACTAAAAAGTAACTCCTGACATTACTTTTAACTTTTAACACTACGACAGACGATACGATAATTGAAATTTAACAACGAAACAACTGTCAATTTGATTTGATTTGATTTGACGAACATTTCAACGACGTTTTAGTTCTCATATATCCTAATCGGTTTGCTGAGTAGACGCCTTAGAGTTGGAAGTACTAAAACGTTCTTGCTTTACAAATTGAGTTAGGTCGAAGCATACCTACATAAGAAAAAATATCTTATATCATTATCTCCGAGTTTACAATCAAAATCAAATCACCGAAAAACTTAATACATTCACATTCTCCCCCTCCTTCCCTAGATAAGATTTACATACCCCACTTCATTGTAAAATCTTGTAGGTAATAAGTAGAATATAATAGTAAATAGTAGATTAAAGAAATAAATATAAGTAGACAATTCCTCAGTACCATCTAAACCTGTTAGGTAAAAATGGGTGCACACGTTTCCGAGATATTGATGTTGAGATATTGATATTGAGATATTGATTTTGATATATTGATATTGTCATTTTAGTAAAAATCTATCTTTAGGATTTCAGACGGAGTTCCTGAAGCCGCCGGTGTGGGTCGGAGGCGAAAGCGAGGCGTTGTCCCGACTCGAACGTCACCTAAAGCGGAAGGCTTGGATAGCTTCCTTCGCCCGCCCGAAGATGACCCCGCAGTCACTACTCTCCAGTGAAACTGGACTATCACCCTATTTAAGGTGAGAGAAACTACACAAAGCCTTTAGTTGCATCACATCATCTCCTAGCGCTTGTGCCACGCTAAGTGGAGTTGGCATATGTTTCCTATTCCCATTTCTCTCTTTCAGCCGTTATCTCATAACTTACACAATCCATCCATATTTTCTGGATTCCGCCAATCTATTCCCAATGAGTTAGACACGATGCAGACGCATGCACCTGCCTCCCGCCCGCAGTTGAAAAGCCATGCAAAGTATTAGTAAAAGGTTAGCGCACACCGAATTTAGACACGTCGAAATTAGGAACGGATTGGCGGAATAGTACTAAATATTTATCCATCCGTTTAATGTTTTGTAATGGATTTCCGCAAAGTCACGCCTGAATAAATATTTTTTTACAGTATCCCTTATCAATCAAATCGTTGTTATGTCATTGGATAATAATAATAATAGTCTTTTAGATTTAACCAAAATAAATAATGCCGGACATTTCACATAGTATCATCTACCCAAAGTAAGCAGAGCTTTTTTTATGGGTTCCACATGACTGATATACTACTTATATAGGCACTTTTTTAGAAAATACATCCATATACGCAGTAATACTCAGACTCGAGACAAATACTTGCAGATCATACAAACATTAGTCTCGCGGCGGGCAATGAACCCGCAACTTTCTGCGTCTCAGCTAGGGCTTGGCCCATTGCGTCACAGAAATCGTCATACATACATTTGCTTTAATGCAGAAAGCAGTAATGTAAAACAACAGTAGGATTGTTAGGAAATTTAACAAACCAACATGTCTGCAGGAATATCAGAAATAACATCAAACCAAAACACAGAGATGCACTTGTCTTAGGCCCGTGTTTCTTGCTTATTTTACCGGTTCATCCGAGCCGAGCTGATGAAAGACAAAGTCAAATTAATCAAGTGACCAGATGACTGACATAATCTTATCTATATATATAAAAGAAAGTCGTGTTAGTTACACCACTTATTACTCGAGAACCGCTGGACCGATTTGGATGAAACTTAAAATGAATATAGTTAGTAACTTGGATTAGGATATAGACTATTTTTATCCCGGAAAAACAACGGGAACGGAGCGGGTGAAGCGCGTGTGGCCGCTATCTATCAATATTTATCCGTAAGTTTGTTAATATCTGTAAATATTACAATCATTCAAATAGATACCTTTTTTTTAATAGCGATATTAGTACTTTAATATTTTTTATGAAGTAGTGACCGCCCAACGTGGTGGGCACGGATCAACTAGTATAATATAAAACAAATTCGTGTGAGTTACACCGCTTATAACTCGAAAACGGCTGGACTGATTTTCATGATTTTTAATTTATTGGACTTGTCTTCGCCGAATACCTATTAAATAGCAGAATACCTATTAAAAACTTAAAAAAATTGCAGAGTTAGGTTAAAAAATTAAAGATTTAAAGTGGTGAGTCCAGTTTGATACGACCTTTGACGACGTTCGGTTTGTTAGGTTAAGTTAGATTTGTCATTGTACGTTCATTAATAACTGCGTCATATAGAAGCATAATCAAGTATTAGTATTTCGTAGTTAAGGTAGTTATAAGATGGATCATGCAAAACAGCGCTAGGACCAGGACGAGTTTCTTGCCAGCTCTTCTCGGGCTTGGTAAGGATGAATTGGTACCTAAATTCACCTAGTATGTAAGACGTTTCAAAGTGATCCTTGTGATTGTATTAAATAAAGTATCTTTTGACTTTGACTTTGACAAGTGAACGGTATGCATTGTTTCAGGTTCGGTTGTTTATCAACCAGGCTGTTTTACTACCAGCTGACAGAGTTATACAAGAAGGTGAAAAGTGTACAGCCTCCGTTATCCTTGCACGGTCAGATACTGTGGCGAGAATTCTTCTACTGCGCAGCAACGCGCAATCCGAACTTTGACCGCATGGAAGGGAATCCTATTTGTGTCCAGATACCGTGGGAGAAGAACAAAGATGCCCTGCTTAAATGGGGAAATGTTAGTAAAATAATATACTTCCGTAATACAGTTCTAAACTCAATAAACTCTGCCATTACTGCCATAATAGTAATAATAGTAATTTATTGATAACTAGCTGACCCGACAGACGTTGTCCTGTCTTAACTATGAATATTGAATTCGAATTGGTATAGTCTATAACAGTCAAACGACTGACAGTTATGTCAAACGCCATAAGGTTACATTAGTAAAGTCTATACTGTAAAAAACGCTTAATTTTCTTAAATTTTCCAATTTTCTATAAAACTTTCTTAATTTTTTCTTTCATAAGAACCTTCTCCTGACAATTACAATCAAAAAGAATAAGCGAAATCGTCACGCGACACGCGTCACGTTATAAGTAGATTTACAAAAATGAAATAAGTTTGTGATGCAAAAAGGAAGTTATAAAATCAAATAAAAAACTAAATGGAATTAAAGAATTTACCACTAATCAGACGCCTAAGAGTTCAATAGAAGTATACTGAAAAGGTCTAACTCAACTTCTGCCTTAACCAGGGAGTTAAATAATGAGCTTGTTCTAATTATGATTCATATCATTATATAAATGGTTTTCGCATTCATGACGACCTCTGTGACGTAATGGGCCAAGGTCCGACTGAGACGCAGAGGGTTGCGGGTTCGATTCCCGTCGTGAGACCGTATGTGTGATGTGCAAGTATTTGTCTCGGGTCGGGTTTTTCTATGTATAATATGTTAGTATGTAATTATATCAGTCATGTGCTACCCATAACACAAGCTCTGCTTACTTTGGGTCCAGATGATGCTGTGTGTGGTATTCTAAGGTACGAGACTTACTCTGGTGACACAGTTAATGCCGGAAATATTTGCAATGATTATCATTATATTCGACCACAACAGGGCCAAACCGGTTTTCCATGGATAGACGCCATCATGATCCAGCTAAGAGAAGAGGGTTGGATTCACCATCTATCAAGGCACGCGGTGGCTTGCTTCCTGACGAGAGGAGATCTTTGGATTTCATGGGAGGAAGGATTAAAGGTAAAACTTATTTTCCAAGCTGTTCTATTTTCCCATGATTTAGATTCTAACTTTCAAAACCCTCGTCGGAAAAAAAACTTATTTATTAAGACCATTCCAATGAGCCAAACACGATACCACTGCTGTAAATTGGTGAAGTGTTGGGTATCCTGCATATTCTAGGTAATGCTGCAGCATCGGCTCTAAACATACTACTAAACTACCTTTAAGAAATTTAAATCATACATAAAAGGTAGTATTTTGAAGAAAGCTTATTGTAATATAAATAAATATGTTTTTGATAAGAATGCATGGCCTCATGTCGCTCTGCCCTCAGACAGTTAACGGACATACTTGAAATAGATAAAGTCTCCTGTATTAGTTTTTTTTTATTTCTGACTTTTAATGTAATATTATCAATAAATTATTAGGTACTATTAGTATTTCGCAGTTAAGGTAGTTATAAGATGGATCATGTAAAAAAGCGCTAGGATCAGGACGAGTTTCTTGCCAGTTCCTCTCGGGCTTGGGTTAGGATGAATTGGAACCTAAATTCACCTAGTATGTAAGATGTTTCAAAGTGATCCTTGTGATTGTATTGAATAAAGTATCTTTTGACTTTGACTTTGGTCAAGGTAACCATGTTTTGTAATATCATTGAAGTAACAGGATATAAGATTTTGATCAGACCTGTGAAAGTTGCTCAAATCCTTTCAACAACTTGGAAAGAACTGATTATCTTCAAACTGCTGAACTGATTTTTAACTTACTAGCTGTTGCCCGCGGCATCGCACCTATCGGATGGTACCTACATAAAAAATAGCCTATGTCCTTCTCCAAGGTCCTACCTATCTCTTCACCAAAATCATCAAAATTGGTTCAGCGGTTTGGGCGTGAAAACGTAACAGATAGACAGACAGTTACTTTTGCATTTATAATATTAGTAGGGATAATCCCCTCGGGATTTGTTTTGATTGTGAAAAACTATATATTATAGGTACCCATTCATTCAATTGAAGACGCGTTCAGATGATAATCTGTTTGCAGACTTTTAGTTCTATTATATTGATAATAATTAATAATTATTCCGGACATTTCTCACAGCATCATCTAGCCCCAAAGTAAGCAGAGCTTGTGTCAAGGGTACCACATGACTGATATACTGTTCGGGTTGTGGTGGGTTGATCGCTGACCAAAGGCGAAGCTTGAAGGGTGGTAGGTAGTGGACTGTATGGCTTGATTCCGCTGAAGTAGGTAGGCAGGTAGGTAGGCCGGCAGGTAGGTAGGTAGGTAGAATAAATAACCTATAGTAGCTATTTTTCCTACTTTTAAACTTAATAATATAACTTAATCTAGTAATTTACACAGGTCTAAACTTAAACATCAATATTATCTAATCTATTCAGTCTCTAGGGTTTTGTCGTGCACATATACTATGTACTTTTATTATTTTTTTCTTCTTTTTTTATTAGGTGTTCGAGGAACTCTTGCTGGACGCTGATTGGTCGGTGAACGCTGGCATGTGGATGTGGCTGTCTTGCTCATCGTTCTTCCAGCAATTCTTTCACTGCTATTGTCCTGTGCGTTTTGGACGTAAAACAGATCCTAATGGCGACTTCATCAGGTATGTAGTACTACATTTCATTAAGGATCAGTAAAGTATATTTATGTTATTCTTGTTATTATGACATAAGAATGATATATCTTTTAGAATTATCCAAAACGGACCATTACTTACGAAGATATTAAGTAATAAACAATATGACGTTCCTGCCGGTAAAATCAATGTACGCGGGTGCGTGTGACGTCAGTGGGACGGTCCGAGCGCATCTGGTCCTCTTACTTCACGATTCGATAACTGGCGGCGACCGTCCCTGTGACGTCTCACACAGCTAGCGCGGTGGCCACTCAGTGAACTTCGCTATTAATTTCGTCATAACTTCGTAAATTTTTGTAGTAGAACAAAAATTTTGCATTGTATGTTAAGTATTTCTTAGCTCTAAAATCTGCATTCTCAACTAAAAACGATACGGATCATACGGTCATTAGGTGAGGATACTTACCTAATGACGATCCGTAACGTTTTACGAACGTTTTCAGGTAAGGATACTTGCCTAATTGAATTAAAACAGCCTACTAAGTAAGAATAGATTTTTTCGCAATTAGTTAATTGATCTTATCGTGTCACTAGATATTTTGAACCGGTGTGTGGTGAAAGGATCGCCTCAGAGGCTATTTTCGTGCACTTGGCACAAGTCTTCAAAATGTTTTAGTTCTACAACACATCTGTCAGTCAGTCTACTGATCGGCCGGCTAACAATATGTCTCGTTCTAAATAAACAGAAGATACATACCGGCTCTGAAGGATATGCCGACGCTATACATTCATGAGCCGTGGATGGCGCCCGAGTCTGTACAGGAGGCAGCAAAGTGTATCGTAGGACGCGACTACCCGATGCCTATAGTCGACCACGCCAAAGTCTCGCAAGTAAACATCGATCGTATGAAGCAAGTTTACACGCTGCTAGCCAAGTTCAACCCTCAAGGTAAATAATAAATAAGTAATGCCGGACATTTCACACAACATTTGGCCACAAAGGTGGCAGAGCTTGTGTTATGGGTACCACATGACTGATACTTATATACTTTTTTTGTAAATACCTACATATTATACATAGAAACACCCAGACTGACCAAACCCAGATCTGCAAGTATTTGTCTGACAAATACTTGCAGATTTTACGAACATTTGTCCCGAGGCGGGAGTCGAACCCGCAACCTTCTGCGTCTCAGCCGCAGGTACACCTCCAACTTTTTCTCTTAACAAATTCAAATAATGTTTTTATTCAATACAAACACAAGGGTCTCTAGACGTCTTACATACTAGGCGAATTTAGGTACCATTTTTCCCAAACCCAAATCCGAGAAGAATTGATAACAAACTCGATCTGTCGGGCGATTATGTAATTCTGATATTATCAAAACATTGATATCACAGTTACTATTGATGAATTTATATTACGTAAGGTTGATGTTGATTGTAAGACTGTTGATATTACAGTTACTATTGATGAATTTATATCACGGAAGGTTGATGTTGATTGTAAGACTCTCTGTCATATGAATATTAACTGATATATAAAGAAACATACTTATAACAATCCAAGAAAGAATGCCTTTTTTTAATAGAAACTGATAGATATTGATTGTATCAAAAGTTCCGTAATCGCCGTGCTGTGTATACTGTTACCGCATACAAGGTAAAAGTATACATTGCAAATCTGTCAGTTAACTGTCTGAGAGCAACATGAGGCAATACATTCTTATCAACAATATAGTAATATAAATTATAATACGCTTTCTTCACAAGACTACCATATGTAAGCTTTAAACAGATCATACAAAAATCAGTTCTAATCATGGGAATTAAATATGTTGTTTTGGATGTTATAATGTGAACTGAAGCAGAAAATTTCAGATTAAATGTTTTCGTATTAATTAAAATATGATTTGTGATGTTTTTGGTTGGAATTTGTAAGTATGCAGGTAAATAATGTTTTTTTTTTCCAGGATCATCGATTAACCCAATTGCCGTCCTACGGCCCAATGTGCTGCAATCCTCGCCTAGTCCTACTTCGATCATCGCCAGTATCAACCAGTCTAACTTCCTTTGTAGTCAAAAGTCTGAATGTCAAACATCTCCCCCACCAGTAATACTATGTAAGGACAACGAGATATTCCAGCGACCAATGAAACTGGCCCCAACCAACCGGGGTGAAAAGCATTCTAAATACAAAGAAATCGTTATCATGGCCAAAGCTCAAAATTCTAGTGTGTCATTGGAAAATATTACTAATATCGACACTCAAAAAACATTTGTAGCGAACGCCAAAATAGATACGTCTTTTGAACTTCAAACACAACCATTACCGCCCTCTAGTGGTCAAGAAGATATTGAGTTTAAAAACTTAGCGATCAATAACCGTCTTCAAAATTATTCCTCTCATAATTTATATCAAAGAGTGATGTCGAATTTGAAACCGAGCTCTAGTATTTAATATCAAGAAGTGATGAAAATAAATAATTTAAATTTCGATAATAAGTTTTATATGCCAGTTTACCTGGACAAAGCGGTGCCTTTTCTCGCGCACACTGCCACTTTAAACTCTAAGGGCTCTACAGGTACTGAAGAAAATAAAGAAGAAGCAAATGATAAAAGCAAAGATTTAAAAACCTTAAATAGCAACTCTCACATGTCTTGCACCAGTGATAGTGATCCAAAAAAAGAATCCAATGAATACTAAGCTATATTAGGTTTGATATTGTATTTAATTTAAGCATAGAATAAATATTGAAATATTAGTAAATAAATAGAATTTACGAGTATTTATGTAGTTATTGATATATTAGTTAAAACCAGTAAATTCATTATCACACGCAATATTTTAAAGATTTGTGCTTTGTTTGGTTAGACCAAACAAACATAGACATAACCACATTAAAAGAATGTAATCATCATCAACAAGCATCTTTTGATCTGGTTCTGAAAATGGTTTGTAACTCATACATATTTCCACTATATTCTTGTATTATTTGTATTTAAATAGTATTTATTGTTCCTGGATAGTTTTTATTTCGAATTACTTATCAAAAATGAAATAAGAGCTAATCGCATTTTGCACATTTTTTTTGCTAAAATTGACAAGTTTACTTCCTATTTGTTTCGTAAAACAACAATATCTTACGTGTTCTTTGACACGTTGGACGCCATGGGGGTCACTAGTGACCTCAAGCACTTCACTACGCAGCGCTTTGGGGGGCATATGTGACCTCAAGTCAGAACTGTATTTAACAAGTTTTATAGCGCCGTAGGACATTTTTTCCCTTGATTTATTGTTATGAAATGCCCGGCACGAGTATCTAGAACTATATTACCAAACAGGACATTGATACTTCAAGAGGAGTTAGAATAATCATAGGAAACTGAAGGTAAGATGAAAAATCTGAGTAAAGACATTTATTTTTACTTTACTTACAATTTAAATTAAAAAAGGATCAAATTAGCAATGAAATCAAATCACAAAAAAAAAAATACTCATGTGTTATTTGTGTGCAGTATTGAAACACGGAAGGCAGTAGTGGGGCTGACCAGGACATAGCCTGCAGAAGGTGCTAACTTTTTTAGTCTTATTTTTCGCCTCAATCCTTGGCATTATTTCCGTGTTATTTTTGTAGCAAAGAACACAGAATTTTCTGGTTTTTTTACTGCTCCGGGTTTTTTCTCCAGTTCATGTTTCAGTCTTCTAGGGCGCGTTCCTGTTGAAAGATCAGTTTCTGAAATGTCAGTGGTCGTAAGGTACTCCACGATTTTTTTTCTATATTCTGCCATTGAAATTGCTTTGTTGGTCGTTTCTTTATACATGATCATCGCATTTACAACCGCTGTGTTCAAAATTAGTTCTATTGCCAGCTTTTTGTACCACTTCACAGATTTGCGAAGTGGTGTAGAATAGGCTGTCATTTGGTCGCTTATGTCGACTGGAGCTTTGCATTTGTTGTATTCTAGAACCATTTTAGGTTTCCGAACGCCTTTTAGTTTGATTTAAAAAAATGTGTCAGTATGCTTAGTAGACATCATAAGTACATCCCTTTTATCCTTCCATTTTGGGACAGTAATTCCATCCTCATTTTCTTGTGCCAAATGCTCTCCACGCTGTAATTTTGCTTCAACGACTTTTTTTGGCAAGTTTCTTCTGTTCTTCCTTACTGTTCCTAAAAATGTGTTTCCTTCTTCAACAACTCGTATGACATTTCTAAGCTGGTATACCAGTTGTCGGTCGCGATGGTATGTAGTAATTCAAATCGGTTACGGTATATGATGGTACGTATACATAATTATTTCCCACAACGTTCCCCACGTTGTGGGAAATAATTATGTACATTACATAGTTCTCAGCGAGTGCATGCACTACACTTTATTAATGACCTTAGCTACTTCGGCTTGTGCAAATCTGCAGTTATGTGATTCGTGACTAATTTCCTTGACAATAAAAAAAAATATAACCGCGCTTTTTTGGCAACTTTGTGACTCTCATTTCCTTATGTCACGCTCAAATGGTCAGGTTATTGAAACGCACACTTTTCTGCATGTAAATAACTTACATTATCAAAATCTGATCAATTTTTTTACTCTTCTGATCGGGTGCCCTTAGACGTTCGAACCTACATAAAACCTATATTTTTGCCGCGCTCGACTAAAATCCCCAAATCGCCCAAAATTCCCGCTTGGGCTATTATTAATAATATTTTATTTACGTTTGAAGTGAAAACTTCTTTAGCATCGTTGTGATTTAAAAGTCGATGAAACGAAAAAGCGACAGTAAAAAGACACACATAAATTCATAAAATTGAACGTGGGAGAAAATGAGATAGGAAGTATTATAGTGTTTCTTATTTTTGTGGTTCTAAAATTTTTGAAGGTTTCACTTAGAAGTGAAACCTTCAAAAATTTTAGAACATGTAGGTATTCAATTCACACGTGGTAGACCACGTGTGAATTGAATACCTACATGTTTTTTTTATGTAAATACATACATGTAATATATAGAAACACCCAGACCCTAGACAAATAATTGCAGATCATAGAAACATTTGTCATACAAACATTTGTCCCGAAGCGAGAATCGAACCCGCAACCTTCCACGTCTCACACGGCCCTTGGCCCACTGCGCCACAGAGGTCGTCCCCTCGGTCGAAACTTTGCATAGATGTAGGAAGATTAAAATACCTATGTATATGTTACCCTACTTTTATCTCGGAAAAAAGCGTGCGAAGCCGCAGACAGAAGCTTGTATTTTATTTACTTACCGCCTTAGAATTGTCAATGACATCAATGACAGAAGTATACCTTACGTAGGTATACCTACACCTACTCACACACACACAAGCACGTCACTACGTAACTTACTGCAAGTATCAACGTACTTGCAAAATGTCGACATGACAGACGGTTCGGGGCTGACAGTGCGTGGCGGCGTGGTTTCCGCATGTCTTTGGGATATCAGTCGTGGGGAATCAAATACACAGTCTTCATCTTCAACCTTATCGTACGAGTATGTGTAACTAATTCCAATTGTAATTATGTTAGTTTTGCTGCCTTTTCTGTAGTCAGTCTGTTTCTTTTATGCTTATGAATATTGCTATGTGCACTGTGCGCTCTACACTACAGCAGCAGAAGTGCAAGATGCTGTAAGAATTCGGACAGCAACTTTGATCAATGGAGTCTTCCCACATAAGCCCTTCCACCAGGTTGTTGATCTGACATCGGTTGTATTCACCCACATAAATCTTCTACTCCAAAAGCCATCTCTTGCTCTATAAGATATTACGTTTGCTATTACATTGACACCTACATCATAAATCAATTCTATGGCATCCATTTCCTGCCATTCGTCAAGTTTGGTTCCTTGGATTGTAAGATCTAACCAGTATGCTGCAAAATGTATGGGTATTAAGCACATACTGATTCTCATGTCAAAATTCAGTAATATTTCTGCTTTCTTGTCATCATCTATAATTGTGATGTCTGGTAACTCATACAGTAATTTTGACTTAATGTCTTTTAGTGTCAAAAATACCTCGTGTGCATTCGTTTTATTTGATTCCAATTTTAATATTGCTTCCGAAATTAGTTTGCACTGTTGAATGATTTCCCAGGAGGTATCATCTAACAGTGCAGATTTTTCTTCCGCAGGTAAAAGTGTCGCTCTTTCATAAACAACTAAGGTTTTCCGAGTTTCAGCTGTTATATCTTGCAAAGGTATTGCTTCTGGCCAACGCGTGAACCTGTCGACAGCAGTGAGACAATAGCGATATCCATCTGGAGGGGGTAAAGGTCCGACGAGATCTATATGCACGTAGCTGAGTCTGGCGCTTGGTAGTTTGAAGGTGCCCACCGGTGATGATACATGCCGCGTGATCTTCGTACGCTGACAGGGGTAGCAAAGCTTCGTCCACTCGCGACAATTTTGTTTATGCCAGGCCACACGTACCGCTGTGCTACTAGTTTAGCAGAAGCGTTAGCACCGGGATGGATTAGTCAATGTGCCTTGTCGAAGACTTGCCTTCTGAGCTCTCTCTGAGGATCAGAGAGAGCTCTCTCAGTTCTTTGCGACTTGGCTAGATTATTTAATTCAATGGGCTGGACTATTTCCTCGATTTTGAAGAGAGTATCGGCTACTACGTTTTCCTTCCCCGATATGTGTTGGATATCTATAGTGAATTGTGCTTTGTAGTCAAAATGGCGAAACTGACGTGGTGAACATTTTTCCTTGTGTCCGTGGAACGCGAAGCAGATCGGCTTGTGATCTGTAAATACAGTGAAGTGTCTTGCTTCGGTTGCAAGTGTCGGAAATGTTTAATTGAGACATAAATTACGAGTTCCCTATCATAAGGAGAATACTTCTTCTGCGCAGCGTTCAGTTTTCGACTGGAGAAAACGATGCCATTGGCCATCGTTTTGCTGCTGTAGTACTCCACCGATTGCAGTGTCTGCATGACCGATTGATGCGTCAGTGGCTAGCGCTAGTTTTGAGTCCATGTCGGGATGTGCTAAGAGTGCTGCCTGACACAAACTTTTCTTGCAGTCCTCGAATGCTTGCAGTGCTTCTCCAGTGATGTCCACAGGATGCGAACCTTTCACAGATCCGGTGAGCAAGTCATGCAGAGGGGCCTGCGACTTAGCTGCGTCTTGAATGAACCGTCGGTAAAAGTTAATCATACCGAGGAACCTTCTAAGTTCTCTGACTGTTTTTAGGATGAGGAACTCCTTTATGGCTTGGATCTTGTTGTCCAATGGCATAATGCCAGTAGAAGATACACTGCAGCCGAGGAATGTTACTTCCTTGCCTCGAAAACACTTGGAAGTGTTAACGACCATACCATACTCTTTCAGCCGTGTAAATAGGAGACGTAAATGCTGAAAATGGGTCTCCTCATCGGCAGAGAAGATCAAAAAGTCATCTAAATAGGTGTAGCAGAAATCCAAGTCTCACGTCATTTCATCTACGAATCTCTGACAAATTTGTCGAGCGTTGCGGAGGCCAAACGGTGTCGTGATGGATGTCTTTGGGATATCCTCGACATTGACTGGAATCTGGTTATAAGCTTTTACCAGGTCAATTGTTGAGAATATCTTGCATCCGACAATGTTCTGCGAAAAGTCTTCAATGTTACGAATGGGATAGCGGTCGGGGATTGTTCAGGCGTTCATCATCCGGTAATCACAACATGGTCGCCTCTGTTATCTTTCTTAGGAGCCAAGTGAAGTGGGGACGACCATGGGCTTTCTGATGATCTCGCTGTCCCATTTTTCAACATGTCGTTGAACTCTTGTCTTGCGATTTTCAGCTTGTCTGGAGCAAGTCTTCTTGGCGTACAGTAAACGGGCGGTCTTGCCGTGGTCCTAATATGATAAACCGTATTATGACGTATGACCCGATGTGTACCTGATGGTCGAGTTATTTCCGGATAATCTCGTAAGGACATCTAAGCACTTCGACTCGCCTGTCAAGGTTCACTGAAGATATGGTGTCCGATGAAGAAACTGGAGCTGCGCTTGCAGACAGAGTAGTCTTGTTGTCGATGAGGCGTTTGTTTCGGCAGTCCATTAAATTACCATTATATTCTATTAAATTGTAGAAAGATAAGAAGGCGACTCCGATGATCAGCTATTGTAAATCGCCAGGTAAAAGCGCGGCGAAGGCCTAGGTCTAGCTCCATTTGCTGAAATCCATAAACGACGATTGGTGTTCCGTTCGTTCCGAATAGATCGAAATCTGTAGTTCGTGGTCGTCTTTGTTTAAGAGCGGAGCAAGGAAAAACGCAGAGGTCGCTCCCTGTGTCGACTAAAAACTGCATTTTTGTTCGTTTGTCCGTTACGAATAAGCGGCCGGCTGAACTTGGGCAATCATGTGTCGCTATTGATGACTGCCCCTGGCATTTCCCGAAGATCCTTGCCTGTAATCACAAGCTTCGACCAACGTCTCAGCCTGACGTTGGTCGAAGCAACAAGTCTGCAGAGCAGTGTTTTTTCGTCGGAGTGCAGAGTGAGTAAAGTGTTCCTAAAGATGCCTCGTGGAGAGGCGAAACACGTGACGAATTTCTTTAGAGACTAACGCTTTGCATGGCTTCAATTGCGGGCGGGAGGGAAGTACATGCGTCTGCATCGTGTATAACTCTTTAGGAATAGATTGGCGGAATAGTACTAAATATTTGTTCATCTATTTAATGTTCTGCATAATGATGTTCCAGCTGCGCGCTAACGTAATGGTATTTTGTATCGTCATCCCTAATCCCGGACAATGCGAAACTTCCTTCAATTTGGGCGAACCATACAGCGGGCTTTTCTGCCCAAAAGGGTGGAAATCGTACACGAACACGAAAAATATCGGATTGTGTAAAAGTCGTTCATGCGAATGTGAACCGCCATCTTGACGTCTATCCGATTAGGGCATGCAATAATCGATAATCCGATTTTTATCGGGTTTTTTTTTCGATAAAAACCGATAATTACCGATTTATATAAGAAAAATAACTGTCTCGTAGAATTGCTTTCTTTGTCCATATCCATAGTATACAAGAACATTTACGACTTTTAATTAAAATAATTATTTTTTCGATAATATGGATTTATTTCAATGTAACTACAAATTTATACATAAAAATCAAGTCTGAATCTAAATAGCACTAGTCATGGTTACCTACCATTAAAAACGAAACAAATAAAATATTTTTTTCTGAAATAATTACAGTAAAATTTACTAAGGTAGGTAGTAAAACAGTCCAAGGTAGTAAAGCTACTTATTAGTTCGTACTTTCGTATCTATTTGGAATTAACAATTTTACCAATCAAATCAGTCATTTTGAAGACGACGTGTCTAATCTCCGTAGCGCGGCTAGGAAAATCTGTGATTCTATGTAGACCTGTAACCAAATCGATATGAATTGCCTTTGTCGCGCAACAAACAAAAATAGCGACATTTCTTATTAGAAATACTCCTGTGTAGTCGATGCTCGAATTGAGGAGTTACTCATATTCCGGGGAGGTTCCCCATAATGGGGCTATAAGTATTTGGTTTCGCTCTAAAACAGGTAACACATTCGTGTACTATTTTGGAGGCGAGAGACTTGCCATGAGTCGGCCAGAATCGCTCTCTTACTGTAGATAGCAGTAATTGTGGGCCAGCGTGTAACAATTTTAAACCGACTTTATCAAAAAGGAGGAGGTTCTCAATTCGTCGGAATCTTTTTTTTTTTTTTTTTATGTATGTTCTCCGATTACTCGAAAACGGCTGAACTGATTTGGAAAATTATTTTTTTGTTTGACACACATTGTTTGTTTGCTTCACAGGTGGTCCCATATAATTTTTATCAAAATCGGTCGAGCTGAAAAATAAATAAAATCTAAAACTTGTATACATCGATGATGTTTTCATGTATTTTCATACCTCGCTGTCTCATTGGAACGTTGCGTTTATTTGGCCTACCCATATTATAATATACAAAATACATCTACTTTCCACTAAAAATGTATTATAGGCTCAAATTTCATTCAATGAAGTCGGTTTCTTTTTAGTTTTTAAAACGTAAGTTCGGTATGCATTATGAGTTTTGTAAGTGAGTGTTTATGATGTAAGATTATAGGATGTTTTTTATCATGACAGTAGGGTGAAAGAACCAAACGACCTCCTACCCAAATTATTTCATTCTGTATGAATGGGTTCAAACATAGGATGTTGGAGGACTGTGGTAATAGTTTGTTGTTTTTAAGTAGGTTATATTCTATTGGGAACGATTCAATTTGAGCGTTCTTTACCAGAATATGTAATGAATAGTTTAATTCTGCTACATATAAAGGTGCCTTATTAGTTGGCCTATTGAGGTTATTTTTGAACCTCAAAACAAATGCGAAAATGCGAATCAGTTTGTTTGCATTCGACTATCTCTCGAATAGGTTTGTATAGAACTCGTTTACTAGTGCAATGTTCGAAACATTGCATAAAGTTTCTACATTGGAAATAGAAGTAGGTTATAAAATCAGCTGTGTTTTCACTAGTAGCAACCCACTGCCAATGGTTTATATTTGTTAGTGACTTTATTTCGTTCACTCGATTACTGACGAATTGGTTTAATTTACTACTTGAATTAGTTTTTATCCATGCCAGTACAATACTTGAATCGGACCAAAGATAAGTTTCACTAAATTTACATGATAATGCTAATTAAATGTCTTTGTATAGGTTTGCTAATAATGTCGCCGCTCTCAGTTCTAACCTTGGAATAGTTTCCTTTTTCGCTACTCAGGATTTTGCACATAACAAGCGTACTAGAATGTTGCCTACCCTGTCTATCGAGCGTATGTATATAACTGCGCCGTAGGCAGTCATTGAGCTATCTGCAAAGCCGTGCAATTCGGTGGTTATGTATTCATGAATGAGAACGTGTCTAGGTATGATTAGCGAGTTAATATAGTACAACTTACTATATAATTCTTTCCATTGTGTATAGAGGGAAGTACGTATACTTTCATCCCAGTCCGACTTTATTTTCCAGAGTGACTGAATGAAAATTTTTGCAGTAATTTATACTGGCGCAATTAATCCTTGGATCAAATATTTCTGAAGCCATGGATAAAATCTTTCGTTTAGTTAGAACATTTGGCAATGGTTTGATTTTTTGTGAGTAGGTAATAGGTATAGTCCGAGTGACTATTCCATGCGAGGCCTAACAATTTTACGGTCTCTTGTGTGTTATTCGATTGTGTAGTGTTTGTGTTTGTGCAATTACCGACTGTAAATACGATGTCGATGAATAAGGAATGCTCTCCACGTAAAAAGTTGTTATCAGAAACAATGAGAAACGAGGGTGAATGGAAAACGGTACCTACATCGCCGTAAGCCTAGGTTGAATTATCGTTATCTCGGTTCCAATAATACCAATATTTATTACGAAGGTGCATAAAAATAAAATAAACTTTTTTTTTATAAAACATAAATAAATGATTAGTAATTGATCCAGTTTTACTGATTAAAAGAAAAAATTACCTTAGGGATAACAGCGTAATTTTTTTTTCGCGTCTGAAAAGGACATAACCGATTATGTGTTGAGAAAAACAAAAGAACGTATTCCATTGGAGAAGATTGTTTTTCGGCGAGAAAAAAATCACAGGGCATATAAGTACTTCGTGTCCGAACAAAAGTTATCATTATTTTTGGATGACAAGCTTCAAGGAATAATTTTTCGTCGTTTTGTACATTTTAAGCCAAGAAATGTGAACTGTGGTGACACTGTAGCCGGTTTTTCTAAAAACAATGTGTGATAACTCATCATCATCATCAGCGTCTAAGCTTATCAGTTTTAACTGTAAAAATGTAAAGCGATCAGTTGATCACATACAAGAGTTGTGCCAGACAGCGCACATAATTGGACTGCAAGAAACCTGGCTGCTGCCTGAGGACATTCCATTCCTCAGCACCATTCATCCTGACTTCGCCTACACCGGGACGTCGGCGATTGATACGTCGGCCGGCATGATTGTCGGGCGGCCCTATGGAGGAGTAGCGTTGCTGTGGAATAAAAGTGTGTTCCAAAATGTTTCAGTGCTACAGTGTGGTCACCCGCGTGTGTGTGCTATTAAAATTGTCTTAGGGCAAGAGTCATTTTTGGTGGTTAATGTGTATATGCCTACAGAGAAAGTAACGAACTTAATTGAATTTACGTAATGCTTGAGCCTGGTGAGTGCTATAATAACTATTGAGAACACTGAGTCGGTTTATATACTTGGAGACTTTAACGCGCATCCACAACATTTTTTAAAGAACTGACTAGTTTCTGCAGTGAACAAGACTGGATACGTGTAGATGTAGACAAATTAGGTTTGCACTCAGACACTTATACATTTATAAGTGACGCGAACGGGTCCAGAAGATGGCTGGATCATTGTATTTTTTTCCAATCAGCTGTTCCGTCAGTATTGAATGTATATGTACAATATTATGTCTTATGGTCAGACCATTTTCCTGTTATATTAGAATGTAATTTTAATGTTATAAAACCAAAAATAGTGGTAGAACAAAATAATAATATTAGTAAAATAATATGGGGGGAAAGAAAGTTGGACCAAATAGAAATGTATAGTAAAATGTGTTATAATAGTTTAAGATTAATAGATTTCCTTAATGAATTGACAAAGTGTTGTGATTTTAAATGCAATCAATTAGAACATAGGTGTATTATTGACTAATTGTATGATAGAATTGTGAATGTCCGTAGTCAAGCGGCGACATGTAGTAATTTTATAAAAGCGACTCGAAAACGTAAAATAAAACCTATTGCGGGATGGAATAGGTACGTTAGTGATGTGCACCTGGAGGCTAGGTTGAAGTATCAGATCTGGCTTAACGCTTGAAAACCTAATTCTGGCCGCTCTTACACAAATAAATATGGATAGCATTACCGCTCAACACCTAAAACAAGACTTTCGTAGTTTTTGGAAAGCAACTAATAAATTCAACAGTAAACCCGGTCTCCCTGCGAGTGTCGCTGGTATCAAAGATGATAAAGTCATAGCAGAAATGTTCAGGGATCATTTTACCGTGCATTCACCCTTAGGACCATCACAGTCGGTAGTCAATGTGGGATCAAATGGCCAGGAATTGCAAACTAGATTTACAGCGAAAGAGGTTAATAAAGTTATAACGGTTATGTCACGAGGTAAATCTCCTGGCCACGATGGTCTCAGCATAGAACACCTTAAGCATGCGGGCCCTCATATGCCCAGAGTACTAGGCATGTTCTATTCCTTATGTATGGGACACTCATATCTACCAGCTGAAATGATGAAAACTGTGGTAGTACCTATCGTGAAGAATAAGACCGGTAACATTAGTGATAAGAACAATTATAGACCGATCTCGTTAGCCACTATTGTAGCAAAGGTGCTGGACAGTCTGCTTGATGCTCAACTTTGTCGTTATATGAAACTTAATTATAATAATTGATTTGTATGATAAATGAAATATATTCACGTGCCTGTACTCGGGCTAGATATGCAGCTCTACTATTGAGAATTCCACCTAATGTATATTATAACTATGTCTTATGTGAATAAATGTACTGAATTGACTTAATCAATTTGGTTTCAGACCAGGTTTGTCCACAGATACGGCTATTTTGAGTTTGAAGCAGACTGTCAAGTACTATTATATACCGATCGCAAAACTTCCATTCATGCATGTTTCCTCGACCTATCTAAAGCATTCGACTTGGTTAGCTATGAATTACTGTGGCAGAAGCTAAATGAACTGGAAATGCCACCAGAACTTAATGACATAATAGGTTGAGGAAAAAGTTTCTTCGCATTTTTTAAGAACATTCAAAACATTTTTGAATATAGTTTATTTACATTTAACTGAAGTATGTAGGTACCATTTTGTTCGATAACTTTTTGCCATCTTGAAGGTAGGGACATGATCCCATTGCTATATACATTTTGGGACTTCTGATCAAAATACCGTGACAAGTGGTTTTGGCAGTCCTTTCGTGATGTTAACCTGACACTGCCTAAAGAATTCAGAAGAGACCGAAACAGATGTAAATCTGAAGGTGCAAGGTCAGGACTATACGGCGGATGCATTAACACCTCCCAGCCAAACTCTCTTAATTTTTGCTGAGTGGCTAAAGATGTGTGAGGTCTAGCGTTATCATGATGAAAAACCACACCCCTTCTGTTGATTAATTCCGGCCGCTTTCTCTCAACTTCTTGCTTTAATCTCATCAGTTGTTCGCAGTAGAGTTCAGAATCGATGGTCCTGCCTGGTGGTAACAGCTCATAATGAATAATGCCCTTCCAATACCACCACACACACAGCATCACCTTGTTGCGAGTTAACCCGGGTTTCGCCACAGTCTGTGAAGCCTGACCGGCCTTTGACCACGACCTTTTTCGCACGTTCTTGTCGTACGTGATCCACTTTTCATCACCAGTTATCAGCTTCTTCAAAAATGGTTCGGTTTAATTACGTCGTAATAAAGAATCACAAATGAGTACACGGTTCATTAGGTTTCTTTCAGTGAGCTCGTGTGGTACCCAAATATCGAGCTTTTTTGTGTACCCAGTTTTTTCAAATGCGCCAAAACTGTTTTGTGGTCAATTTCCAGTTCTTCAGCGACGTCGTAACTACTGATATGCAGATCTTGCTCCACTTTTTCAAAAATGGCATCCATTTTATCCGTAATAGGGCGACCAGAGCGACGTGCATCTTTGACATAAAAAATTCCGGATTGAAAACGCTTAAACCAAATTTGTGCTACTCTCACAGACACTGCACTAGGTCCATAAACATCGCAAATTTATTCGAGGCTTGCGTTGCAGTTTTACCTTTTTTGTAGTAAAATTTTAAAATGTATCGAATTTCTTCATTAGATTCACTCATCTTGACAGTACGAAAAACAAATAAAAATCACACATTTTCCTAATTTGAATTTGGAATTATGTTCTTTAGAATTTAAACTTTTAATGATACCAAAACCAGCCAGATACAAATAGTATAGCCAAAGAGATTTTATTACAAGTTCATACATACTATAATGTGAAAAGACTTTTTCCCCAACCTAATATTTAAGTTCTGGTATCAAAACCAAGTCAATGTGGTGAGATGGTCAGGCGTTTACTCGGAGGCTTACAGGTTGGAGTATGGAGTGAGGCAAGGGGGGCTGACATCTCCAAAGCTCTTCAACTTGTATGTGGACGCGCTCATGGGTGAGCTCAGCAGCACGCGTGTCGGTTGTCACATTGACGGTGTCTGCATCAACAACATTAGCTACGCAGACGACATGGTGCTGTTGAGCGCATCCACGTGCGGTCTAGGTAAACTGTTACAAATCTGCCAGAGGTACGCTGAGAAACATGGATTAAGATACAATGTTAATAAAAGTGAATGCATGATTTTTCAATCTCCAGTATCTAATTTACCACCCATAAAATTATATGGAGCTCTTCTAAAGAGAGTAAGAGAGTTTAAGTACCTGGGCCATTACCTTACCTCTGACTTGAAGGATAATGTTGACATTGAGAGGGAACGGAGGGCGCTGTCTGTAAGAGCGAACATGATAGCCCGCAGGTTCGCGCGCTGCTCTAGAGAAGTAAAAACAACTCTTTTCAAGGCCTACTGTTCTATTATTATACATATATACGGATATTTATCGCGTTTATTTTTCCCGACGTTTCGACAGGTTTACACTCTGTCGTGGTCACGGGATGACGCATCCCGTGACCACGGCTTGGGAGTCACATGTCAGACATGTGAGACATCGTGTTATGTGAGACACGATGTCTCACAGAGTGAGACAGAGAGACAGAGTTTACAGAGTTTAAACCTGACGAAATGTCGGGAAAAATAGGTAAATAAAGGCGATAATACCCGTATATATTTATAACTAGCTATGCCCCGCGGAGTTACCCGCGGTAACAAACAAAAAAAAAGATATTTTCCCGCAGTAAAACGTAGCCTATGTGTTAATCCAGGGTGTCAGCTAACTCCTTACCAAATTTTCACCAAATCGCTCCAGCCGTTTAGACGTCAAGAAGTAACAAACATACACACTCACACACTCACAAACTTTCGCCTTTATAATATTAGTGTGATTAGTGTGATGTGATAATGTGTTCTGATCGCGTAAGTTTAAAAAACTTTATTCCTACTGTTGTAGTTTTTACACATGCAGCCTGTGCGTGAATCATACGCAAAAGCAGTAGGTACCTATAGCGCTTTACGTGTTCAATACAAAAATGCGTTCAGGGTGTTGATGGGGCTGCCTCGATACTGTAGAGCGTCAGAGATGTTCGCCGAGGCGCGTGTGGACTGCTTCTACACCACCATGCGTAAGCGGGGAACATCTCTGGTGCGCAGGGTCCGAGCCAGCTCCAATAGCATTCTGAGCGTGTTCGCAAATAGGTTCGACTGCATTTATATGTATCACTACTCGAGGATGCACGTTTTCACTAATAATAATAACATAAAATATAATTATTCTAAATAAATTTGTGTAAGTAGGTACCCAAGTCTTTTAATGTATTTCTTTGTTTTGACTATTGTACTTATTATTTTGTAATGGATTATTATGTAGGTACCTATTTACCTAGATGATTTTTAATGTTTAAGATAATTTCATGTATATTATGGACATAATGTAGTCTGAAATAAAGATTTAATTTATTAAGTATTTATATATAAATTTCGATAAATTTCTCTAAAAAAATTATTTACAAATAAAAGTTTGCTGTGAATCTGGGTACAAATTTGTATTACCTAAGTATTAGGTTGGGGAAAAAGTCTTTTCGCATTATAGTATGTATGAACTTGTAATAAAATTTCTTTGGCTATACTATTTGTATCTGGCTGGTTTTGTTATCATTAAAAGTGAAAATTTTAAAGAACATCATTCCAAATTCAAATTAGGAAAATGTGTGATTTTTATTTGTTTTTCGTACTGTCAAGATGAGTGAATCTAATGAATAAATTCGATACATTTTAAAATTTTACTACAAAAATGCAACGCCAGCCTCAAAAAAAATTTGCGATGTTTATGGACCTAGTGCAGTGTCTGTGAGAGTAGCAGAAATTTGGTTTAAGCGTTTTCAATCCGGAAATTTCGATGTCAAAGATGCAAGTCGCTCTGGTCGTCTGGTTACGGATAAAATGGATGCCATTTTTGAAAAAGTGGAGCAAGGTCGGCATATCAGTAGTTACGACGTAGCTGAAGAACTGGGAATTGACCACAAAACAGTTTTGGCGCATTTGAAAAAAAACTGGGTACACAAAAAAAGCTCGATATTTGGGTACCTCACGAGCTCATTGAAAGAAACCTAATGAACCGTGTACTCATTTGTGATTCTTTATTACGACGTAATGAAACCGAACCATTTTTAAAGAAGCTGGTGATGAAACGTGGATCACGTACGACAAGAACGTGCGAAAAAGGTCGTGGTCAAAGGCCGGTCAGGCTTCACAGACTGTGGCGAAACCCGGGTTAACTCGCAACAAGGTGATGCTGTGTGTGTGGTGGGATTGGAAGGCCATTATTCATTATGAGCTGTTGCCACCAGGCAGGTCTATCGATTCTGAACTGTACTGCAAAAAACTGATGAGGCTAAAGCAAGAAGTTGAGAGAAAGCGGACGGAATTAATCAACAGAAGGGGTGTAGTTTTTCATCATGATAACGCTAGACCTCACACATCTTTAGCCACTCAGCAAAAATTAAGAGAGTTTGGCTGGGAGGTGTTAATGCATCCGCCGTATAGTACTGACCTTGCAACTTCAGATTTCCACCTGTTTCGGTCTCTTCAGAATTCTTTAGGCAGTGTCAGGTTAACATCACGAGAGGACTGCCAAAACCACTTGTCGCGGTATTTTGATCAGAAGTCCCAAAATTTCTATAGCAATGGGATCATGTTCCTACCTACAAGATGGCAAAAAGTTATCAAACAAAATGGTACCTACATACTTTAGTTAAATGTAAAAAAACTATATTAAAAAATATTTTGAATTTTCTTAAAAAATGCGAAGAAACTTTTTCCCCAACCTATTATAATGGTGAAAATAAACAAATAGGTATATGACTTCTGCTTTAAATTATAACCTTCTTCTGGGCATTTAAATTAAATGTAATACAGTGTGTTTTCTCCTCGGTTGTTTAAAACTTGTCGGCAACGATTCTGCATGGAATCAATTAGATTAGGTAATTGATTTCCTCCTGGGCCAATTGGCCCCGGTGGAACTTGAGCAGGTTTTTTAGCTGTTGTTCCGTTAAAACCCCATCAAGATCTTTCAGGACCCTTCTCTGGAGCATACCCCACACATGCTCAATAGGATTCAAGTCAGGTGATTGAGCTGGCCATAGCAAAACGCGTATATTTTCGCCCTGCAGCCATTCTTGAGTCCGTCACGCTGTGTGCGGACGGGCGACAATGCATCAATGTAAACTCAGGTCCCAATGTTTCTAAAAATGGATGCACGTAGGGAGCTAGCACATGTTCCACATTATTTTCAACATTCAGGTTGCCATTTATAAAAACGAGATAGGTTTTTCGGTTTTTAACTATTCCAGCCCAAACCATTACCTACTGTTGAACCGCTGTACCTACCTATAAGTGGAATTCCTAGACACATCTTAGACGTTCAGCGTTTCCTGGGCGACGATATACCCTCATTCTTCTAGTATCAGGTTTGAACCCGAATCGAGATTCGTCGCAGAACAAAATTTGGTCCCATCAGGCCATCGCAGGCCTCATCGGGTGCGACGGTTCCCACGTTCTGTCGGCCTGGCCTATTAAAGAGCAGGCCGTGCGACCCCGGCTTTACTTAAATTCATAATAAACTAAAAGTAATACCTAGGCAGGTACTTACTTGTTGTTTGACTGGACTCTTCCCAACGTAATCCTACCTACTCAGTACCTATGCCAGCTACATTAGAGACCCATAGGTACTTTGGTACCCTATACATACCTATGTAGAACAAAAATGATTATTCATGTCATGATCATCCATCCTACAGTATTCAAAATCACCTATAGATTCTATATAACATATTAAAAGTGTGTTTGACTTTTGACTTTCAAAAGTAATATTTACATTAGGTACCTACCTACTATAATATATAGGTAGGTACTTTTTATTTTTTATAGGTATAAGTATTTTCAAAATTTGTTTTCACTTAGTTATGTCACACCAACGGATTTAAATTTATTTTCCTTCAACCTCCTTTAGCCTAAGTAGTCTGTTGAAAAACCAAATAAAAATACTTTTATACTTTAATGATTTTTTATTGATTTTTAATGTATCTACGTATCTAGTAAGGCAACAGTTTGCATGTGCTGCTTTAATGCTTTCTTGGCCTTTCTTGACTTCTGTACAGGCTTTTTTGGTTCTTGAACTTTATCATAACCCAGTTCATGCCTGATTGAAGCTAACATTGACATCTGAAACAGCATCCATAAAAGGTTCAAAATAAATAACAACAATAAAAATAAATACAAAAATGGTAATAATCAAAGTTATTATGCATTGTTGTGGAATCTATTCCTCCCAGGACAAAAAATGATATGATGAACATAGATATTTGTTTGTTCTGTGTCTGGGTGTTATATATATAAATATAAATGATATATATAGGCGCGCTAGGTACATAAAAAGTAGCCTATGTCCTTCTCGAAGGTCCCACATCTATCTCTATACCAAAATTCATCTAAATCGGTTCAGCAGTTTAGCGTGAAAACGTGACAGACAGACAGAGTTACTTTCGCATTTATAATATAAGTAGGGATTTACTATGCTTGTTAAACTTGGAAGAGCCTTTGTCAAGTACCTACAGACGAACAGAAACCATAAATAAAATGTTACAATAATAGTAAACTAGATTATATCAGGAAACTGTAATTTTTTCTGAATAAAATGCATTATTATTATTGCTTCCTATACACGCGGGTGTTCAAGAAATTTGAAAATGTTGGCCGAATACGCGATTGGCGCGGCACGGGTTATTTATCAAATATAGTTAAATTACCTACATTTAATTAAAATAATCACTTGGAAACGAAAGATATGCAATACAATAGGTGTTAGATATTTGATAGCATCACAGCACACTGACTAACATTTTAATAGCTGTGACAAAGTAATGGGACATCAAGTACCTACATACAATACAAAACCTCAGACAAGGATACGGACAGGTTTATAATATATATGAGATTGATTTCAAAAATGCATTAGCAATATGTTTGGGACATTTACACTATATTTTATGATCACATATATTATTTCGTGTAGTATTCAATAATGACCTGTTCTTGTAATTCTAATGTCAATTGATGCAAACTCTAACTAGTTTTTTTTATGAAATGGAATTTGCGAACTATGCCTACCTAGGTACTTAAAATAAGCAACTCTGTAATTTTTTCATTTAAAATAGAACACTTATTTCAAACAAAACCTTCTAACCTCTGTAACTCAGTGGGCTAAGATCCGGCTGAGAGGCAAAAGGTTGCAGGGTTTGATCCCCGACACTGGACAAATGTTTGTATGATCTGCAAGTATGTTTCGGGTCTGGGTGTTTCTATGTATAATATGTATGAATTTACAAAAAAAAAAGTATATAAGTGTATCAGTCATGTGTTACCCATAACACAATCTCTGCTTACTTTGGAGCCAGATGATGCTTGATGATATTATATATTTAACCACATTAAGAAACTTACAGAAGTAAATACACTAGACACACCTTTATGACCATATTATTTATCCCCACTAATATAAATTTTAAATCTTGGTTGTACTTGCCTCTTCAGGAATATGAACATATCTTATATTTCTGGACTGTATAAATAGATTTTCAAAGGAATATTCATTGCCTTGTGGATCACAGTATACACTATTAGTGAATGAAATGTTCATATAGCTGTAAAAAATCATTTGAACTATTATAGAAATATCCTAAATAACACATTGCTGGGTACTACAAGAGATAATTAAATGACCAAATTATATTGTGGCTGGCAAGTTTGCCCTACAAACACATAGCTCAAGTAGGTAAGTAAGGTAAGGTAGTAGTATCACAGAGGACATTCTGTAGCCAAGGCCAGAGAAAGTTCTTTTCAAATTGATCCTTGTGATTGATTGTATTGAATTAAATGGTAATGGTTTTGCCATTGATTTTGATTTTGAGCTTACCCATCCACAGAGTTGATACAGCCACAGACATAGGAGTCATTTCTAAGGTCCACAGTTACATTTTTGCCTTGTAGAGCTCTTACCAAGCAAAGTAAGGTATTATGATATAAAAACTTCTCTTTAGATGTTCCAACAAACATTATTACAAATTCTGCAAAAAAAAACTAAGTCTATAACTAGAAGCAGGAATGTTTAAGCTTTGTAGTAGTAGCAAGTAGTAGGAGTGCCTTACTACATAGATTGGTACTGCAAAAGACCAAGAGTATAGTAGTCAAGTAAGTACAACCACAGCTTGTACAATTTGTTTATAACATAAGTATTTACTTACCTAAAATACAAAAACTCAATATGTAAATGAATATTCAACTCTGTTTAACAATGATTAATCTTGTATCAGGTTTAGATTTTAAATCAAGCTCAGCTCTGGTTAATATCCATTCATCATGTTGTCTTACAGCCCAGAAATAGAAGGTTCCTCTATCTTTTGGTCCAGATACAGGAATGGAGAATTTAGCGTTAAGTCCATCCGAACAGTTATTTTCTGTGTCACTTAATTTAAAACGTTTGTCTTTGATAGGTTCTCCTAGGTAGTACACAGCACCTGGATGCTGCCTAAGCTTTTTAAGAGCAGTCTTATAATAATCAAAATCTCTGACTCTGTCCACCACACGGTTTTGTAGGAAAAATCCAGTTGTGCTAATTATTACACCTCCCCAAGCAGCAATTTTAATAAGTGTTCCATTGGATATTGTCATAGTATTTTACGCAGTTAACTACCTACAAATTACACGTACTTTGACTTTCCAATTTCCATTAATTAGAGTTTAGTTTTATTGTGCTAGTTGTGGGGTGTGGGTGTGTGGTGACTGTGGTGTGGTTTACTTACTTACAGTACAGACTGTTGACAGACTGGTAACAGACAGAGAGAATGCAGTTTTGTCTTCTGTGCCATAGAGAAATACTACATCATATGATTTGTGGTTCCATCTCTGGCGTTGTTTTTGTCTCGCCAAAACGTCAAGCGTCATCTTCCTCTCTTTCCCCAGCCCCGGACTATTTGTATAAACACATGACACACTTAGCTACATACTTATAGGCCAGTCAAATTAGCATTTAACTTTGCACTAAATTTCCGATCCAAATTTTTGTTTTTATAAGGTTTAGGATCACTTACTGAGCATAAAATCACAAAATGCTGACAGATCGAGGTGACGCTACAAGCGCCATCTTGAAAAAACGTTTTTGACCAATATCTCGGAAACTATGCACTTTAGGGCAAAAGTTATAGAAACTATTATTGTAAAAAATAAAATTTTGCATCTTTTGTTTCTAATAAACTTTTTTGTAAAACTTACCGTTTTCGATTTATGGCCCATTTAATGAACCGGTTTTTCTATCGCGGCCGATAACTTTTGAAATATTAGATTAATCAATAAATTGCATTTAACCATTTTAAAAGATCAGTTTATTTTCGACAAATTTTGTTTCAAACTTTTTTTTCTAATATCCATACTTTTTGAGTTATAGGACGTTTAATGTTGGACTACCGGGCGTAAAGTTGAAAATTTCAAGATACGCGTAGAATTATAATGGTACAAATTCAATAAATAAATTTAAAAAAATATTCCAATTGTTTATGTAGTAAAAAATTAATAGTTCAATTCCTTACCTGCAATAATAACGAACTTTTTTTATTTTATTTTATTGTATTTCGTACAACTAAAAAATTGTTAGTAATTATAATTAATTATGTTATGTTCAAAAAAACATAAAAAAATACTTATTAAAAAACAATAAAAAAAGACAATCAACAATCATTATAAATATGTCGATTTTTAAATGCGCCAGAAAAGCTATCTCTATATCGACTGTTTCTAACATTAAAAAACTATTCTGTTAGTCCTAAGCCTATTAAAGCATGAAGGGAAATTGCCGTAGTTACAAGTAGGTACTTTGCTAAACTGATAAAAACTTTTAGTAGCTACTATATTTCGTACAACTAAAAAATTGTTAGTAATTATAATTAATTATGTTATGTTCAAATGCTATAATAAAATGAAAGAAAACGAAAGGGGAATTATTTAAAATATTTATCCAAAATTAAGCTCGAAAAAATTCCGTTAGACCCTTTTTCCCATCCCCTCTTCTATTCAAGAAACTATTTTTAGAAATAGCAGGCATATCTATATAATATATATAATTCCCAACGCTAGATTTCTTCGTTCCTGCTTTTGTGTAAAGATATAAAAGAAACGGTTTCCTGCTAATGAAAACAACCGGCTGCCTTGTCACCCACCGAGCGTCGGCATTTCTACATTAAACGTCTCATAACTCAAAAAGTATGGATATTAAAAAAAAAGTTTGAAACAAATGTCTAAGAAAATAAAGTGGTCTTTAAGAATGGTTTAACGCATTTTATTGATTAATCTAATATTTCAAAAGTTATCGGCTGCGATAGAAAAACCGGTTCATTAAATGGGCCATAAATCGTAAACGGTAAGTTTTACAAAAAAGTTTACAAAAACCAAAAGATGCGAAATTTTATTTTTTACAATAATAGTTTCCATAACTTTTGCCCTAAATTGCATAATTTCCGAGATATCGGCCAAAAACGTTTTTTCAAGATGGCGCTTGAAGCGTCACCTGGATCTGACAGAATTTTGTAATTTTATGCTCAGTAAGTGATCCTAAACCTTATAAAAAAACAAATTTGGATCGGAAATTTAGTGTAAACTTGACCAAAAAAACGTCTATTTTGACCGGCCTAATATCTATGCACAGTACTATTATGTATTCTGTTAACGCTAAATAGGTAGTTTTTGGTATCGTTGCGAAGAGTTTAGCAAATAATTTTCCACTGGTCCCGCTGCAATCTGAAAAGCGCAATATCAATTGTTGCGGCTGGAGGGATGGTTCGGCTAATTGAAACAATGCTGGCAGACTACTTGACTTGTTTTATTTTCTTATTTTTAAAAGAGCTCAATACAAACTGAACTGAACATAAATTACACAAATTTCACACAATACTTATATTATTTTGAGTAGGTACACGCACAATACACACGCGCGCACAATTAGGCATGCAGCGCGTTTTCAATACATTAGAGCGAGAGGGAGAGACGTATTTTCTTTCTTTGTCTCTTTATTCAACTATGATATATATTAATTATGATATTATGATATATATTATAATTACAACTATTTTTAAACCTTATTATGTTTTACTATTAGCACTGTCGGTGCAGTTAACAGTCTCCCCACGAGTGTCTGATGACGATCTAGGCACTCAAAGCTCCGGTTCTGCGCCGTCAAGTAGATTAATCTGGACTTTGGCCGCCTCATCACTCCTCCTCTTGTCTTCACGTCCACGATGCGGGTTCTGCCGTCAGGTCCAGGGTAGGCGTTTTCAACCACTCCTCGCGGCCAAGTGTTGCGAGGCAGGGAGTGGTCGGCTACAATCACGAAGTCACCTCGTTGAAAAGTTTGATGCTGTCTGCCGCTTATCTTTCGGGGCATAAGGGCCGGTAGATACTCCCTTAGCCACCGAGACCAGAAGTGATCGGCCAATCTCTGCGCCGTCCTCCAGTTCGCCTTTCCAACAAGATCTTGGTCCTCGCTCTGCGTCATGATTGTAGTCCCGCACGACCTCCTGATCAGAAGATGGTTCGGGGTCAACGCCTCCTCGTCAGCTGGGTCAGCACTCAGATGCGTCAGAGGTCGAGAGTTTACTGTGTGCTCGACCTCCGTCAAGAGTGTAAGCCCGCCGGAGGAGGTCCTACCTCCTCCGGCGGGCTTCTCTCTTTCAGTACGGCAGCGAGGGCTGTTTTCACTGACCGAATAACGCGCTTCCAGGCCCCGCCCATATTCGGGGCCCCAGGAGGGATGAATTTCCACTGTACGCCCTCGCGTTCGGCCGCCTCAATGAGATCTTCATTTTTTATGTTTTTCGATTCACTTTTTAACTCACGATCTGCTCCCACGAAATTCGTCCCATTGTCACTATAAATGATGCGGGGGGTTCCGCGCCGGGCGGCCATTTTCATCGAACTTATGCTTAGTGACGCGGCTATCTCCACGTGTATAGCCCGCGTAGTCAGGCACGTGAAGAGGGCTCCCCACCGTTTCTCTCGCCGTCGGCCTATGGATACGTGCATCGGGCCAAAGTAGTCGACTACGGTGCACGTAAAAGGCGGTCGCTTGTAGGCTAATCGTTCCGGCGGCAGGTTCCCTAACGGCGGGTACTCGGGTACCCGCCGTTAGGTACTTCGCTACAGGTACTTCGTTTTTTTGACTACGCACCACTGACATTGGCGCGCTATTTTTCGGATGGCGTTTCGTACTCCTAGAATCCAATACGACTGGCGTAGCTCGTTTGCGACCGCAGCGTGGCTCCCGTGATGAAAACTTCTATGATGATATTCGATCAGAAGTTGGACGATCTTTTGTTTACCATTTAAGATAGGTAGGTTTTGATTTCTATCATAGTCTTGTAGCTTTATAGTGCGACTGCGGAGGCGGAGTACGTTTTCTTCGTCTAGGGCCACGTTGATCTTCTTTATTTTACTTGGGCCTTCTATTGCCATCCCTTTCTTGAGTCTTTCTATCTCGTTTCCAAAACTATCACGCTGGTTTTGCCGTAGTAGAGCTCTCTCAGCTTTGAGTAGATATTCCCTTTTTATGGGCGGGTACTTATTCGACGATTTTTCATTGGTTTCTTTACTTTTCTCTAGGCGACATCGGTCGGCGAACATAAACACTCTCGCCGTAGTCCTCAGGAGCTTTGTCCAAGTACTGAAGCGACTGGGATCGGGCGTCTTATCGCTTCGTTTTTCTGTGACTACGGCGCACGTAACTTTTCTTTCTTCAATATCGGATTCTTGTTTTCCTATGACTTTTGTCGGCGCTCTTTTTCGTTCGTAAACCTCGGGCGGTGTGTTTCTCAGACCGATGTTGAATGCTAGCTCGTCTTCTTTTACGCGCCACCGCATGCCGAGGGTTTTCTCTTCACCCAGTTTCTTTTCATCTGGAGCGTTCTCTCCTCTCAGGTTGGCTATGGTTTCCTCTCTATTACTTGCCCACTGACGGAGTTCGAAACCGGCTTCTCTGTGGATCTTGTCGACCTGTTCAGCCGTGCTCTTTGCTTCGTCGGCCGTCGCGAAACTTTGTAGGTAATAGTCCATATAGTGATGACGGACGATTGCCTTGACTGCCTCGGGATGTTCCTTTTCGTAGCGCTGCGCGTTAGCATTCTTGACGTAGATCGCTGTGGCGGGCGATGATGCGGCGCCGAAAATAACCGATGTCATTCTGAATTCTTTCGGCCGTGTCTTCCTTTCGTCGTCGCGCCACAGGAAACGCAGGCTATCTCTTTTCTCTTCTCTCATTCGTATACGGCGGAACATTTCTTTGATGTCGGCTACGATCGCTACGGGGCCCTTTCGAAATCGTAGGAGCACTCCAAACAGAGATTGAAGTAGATCTGGGCCCGGTAGTAGCGCGTCGTTGAGGCTTTGCCCTTCGTATCTCGCGGCGGCGTCGAACACGATTCTTGTTTTCTTCTTCTGTGGGTGGATCACGGCGAAGTGAGGCAAGTAGAAAGTTCGCCCTGGCGTAGAGTTAACCGGGGCTTCCTCTGCGTAGCCACTGTCCATCAGATTCTTTAACTGTTTTCTGTATTCTTCTTTCAGGCTTGCATTTTTGTCTAATTTTCTCTCTATGCCCATAAGCCGGTTGAATGCTTGGGCATAGTTATTCGGTAACTGTTCCTGTTCCTTCTTTCACAGCAAGCCTGGCTCTTACCTCCCGTCTGGGAGTTGCTTCGTGATTTTCTCCAAGACAGTGAGCGCTCGCTGGTCGGCGTCGCTGCTGGGGCGATGTTGTTTTATTCCGAGTGATTCCAAGTCGAAGTGCTGCTTGATCATTTCAGATATTTCTTCATCTATGTCTATGCTGCAGCAGTGGTTGACGTAGCAGACTGGCGAGGCGGCAGCTCCGGTACACCCATGTAGCACCCAACCCAGGCTGGTAAGTGAAGCAGCCGCTTGGTTTTGCTTTCCCTTCAGGATCTTGCGGGACACGATGAGGTCCCAATTATCCTGGCCGATCAGCAGTGCTGGTTTTTCTGTCTCGTAAATCAGTTTATCGATCATTCCCTTCAGGTGGCTGCAATTTTCTAGTGATTTTCGGCTTACGTACTGCGGCGATAGCATCAGTTCTTCCACAGTGCGTACTCCTCTGAGGGTCCTTTTGTCCCTCCGGTGCGCCCCTTTAATGCTCAGGTTCATGCGTTGAGAGTTTCGATTTTCCACTATTTTTCCACCGACGGTCTCAAGTGTAAGAGGATCGTTCTCGCCGGTGGCTCCAATGCGAGCGGCTACGACTGCGACCAGGAGCGACACTGTTGACCGAAAGTTTATGTTTCTTCGCTACTTCCCATCTGTCGTCCGTCGAAGCTTAAAATGCGCGGCGAAAGAAGCAGTAAGAGGCCTATTGTTCGTCGCATCCGATCCCGACGACGTCATCGCCGCGCTTGAGAGAAGATTTGGAAGACCGGAACAACTCGCGCTCTCCGAACTACAGAAAATCAAGGAACTAACCAAGATCGGAGACAACCCACGCGACACATGCGTCTTCGCAAGTCGGATAAACAACGGCGTAACTACGATCGCCGCCTTGAATAAGCCGCACTACTTACACTCACCAGAAACGAGTAAGTGCATCGTCGAGAAGCTCCCGCCTGTATTACGACACCGGTGGTTCCACTATAGCGCTCTAGTTGGTGAAAATGAACCTGAACTGATGAAACTAAGAACATTCCTGGACACTGAAGCAGAAGTATGTAGTGCGTACGTGCCCCCCGAGACAACGAACAAGAAAGAAAGAGAAAGAAGATACCCGGTGCACGCAACGCAAGAGGCGGACGAACTCGAACATGAAACTGTCGCCGCTGTGAACGAACACTACAAAAGGTTCTGTTTTCAATGCCAGGGCGAACATTGGCTGACCGAATGTCCAGCCTTCAAGGATGTGATGAACAATAGATAGGTGTTTGTTCTCTGTCTGGATGTTATAAAGTAGCATAGGTATGTATTTGTGCACGAAAGGTGCTTCTGAGGCGCACTTTTGTCTTCTCAGCACACTGGTTTGAAATAACTGTTTTTTATGTTTTTTATCCTGGATTTTGGCGACCTTTTTTCTTAGAAAGAAAAAAGATGAAACAATAATAATCCTTTTCTATGAAACAATAATCCAATCTGCTATCTGTAAAAATCTGATTGGTTTGATTGACATTAAGGAGAGAGATGCATTCAGCGAGTAATCTCTTTATATTTCTCTGCAAACCTCTTCGTTAGGTTAGATTAAATACTTTGGCGGAGTTGGCGTTTATAATGTAATAAAACAAAAACACTTCACTTGACATTGGCAACTTGTCATCGAACTAGACCGATGCTATTCTAAGAAAAAGAAAACATATTTTGTAGGTTAGGTTAGGTAGGTTAGATTTTGTTGATGATTTTGTTTTGGCATGCGTTGCGTGCGTGCGTGATTGCGTGAATTGAATTTGATTTGTGTGTATGTTTCATTTAATATTTTTGTTTACAGTTACATATTTTAATACAACCACTGATTTAGAAATCAAATTATAAGGGAGGATAGGCGAGAAGGTACTGTCATCAGATTGCTTGCTGGTTTAGAAAGATATAAAAGGCATTTCGTTATAATGAGCACAGCCAGAGGGAATTCGTGTAGGAACAGGCCTCAAAAACATCAAAACAGAACAGTCTTCAAAAATGATTTGCATGATTCCAGTCATAAAACAAAATTAATGAATGCATTACAAATATCAGGTGTTTGTAAACGATGTAAAGATATATTGGATTGGAAAATAAAGTACAAGAAGTACAAGCCCTTGACTACCCCTCGTAAATGTGTCGGATGTGATCAAAAAACTGTAAAGCATGCATACCATATGCTATGCAATCAATGTGCTAAAGAGAGAAAAGTTTGCGCCAAGTGTTGCAAGAGCAATGAAGTAAGTGATGTAGCTTATAACAATTTGCTGAAATCGTGTGGCCTAGCTGAGTTGTTCTAATATTTTCTTTCAACTACGTAGTAATGTTATCATTAACACCACAAAACCGATCACAAAGGACGTATTTTTTGCTTAGAACAGTGCAGTAATGTTATTTGAAATCTCATTATTGCACTGTGTTTCATTATTGCACTGATTTTTACTTTTTATTTAGATATAAATTTACCAGTTTAATATAAAATGGCATTAGATCAAAAAGAGACTGGCTGATAATAAAAATCGGCTGAATAAAACCGCCTTGGTGAAAAAAAAACAAATGGCGTAGGTCATTATCACAGTAGGTACCTAGATTGGTAGTTGAAAGAAAAGTAAATTACGCACCTTGCTAAAGAGAGTAATTAATGCACTTTGTGTTAATTCAGTGCCCTCGCTTGCACTTGGGCACCAACATTATACTTGTGCATTAATGTCTCACTTTGCGCTCGGTGCAACAATCTACTATTATAATAGTTGTTTAATCGTTTTATTGATTTTCAGACAGAAGAAATTGTAGATGATTCTCAAGTGGAGAATACAGACATCAAATCAATGTTGAAAGGATTGCCAGAAAGAAAGCGTCGTACTGTGCTAAGGTAATAACATAACTGTGTGTTAAACAAGGTAATAACATAACTGTGTGTTCTAAAGAAACTTAAGACATTGGCCTCAATTCTGTTGGCACCAACCTAACTAATTTTAGCTAATATTAGGTTTAGACTCTAATGAAACTTTGGTATTCTGTTGTTACCAACTTATCCCAATTTAATTTTATCTAATTTAATTAAGCGTTCCTTATTTAGTTAGATGGTACCAACCGAACAGGTTTTACAAATGCTATGACTAACTAAAATATATTTTAGACAATTCCTAATTTTAGAAATAACCAACCAAATTGCCACCATTACCTTATAATTTTATATAAACACACTTGTTTACTAGTTTGTGGCTTCACACACATGTTTTCTACCCCAAGATAAACTTTGTAAAATTTATACAGGTATATAACTAAACAGCAAGAGGAAAAAGGAGAAATTACAACAGAGCTGTTATCACAGATAGAAGTGATGGTTGCACAAATTGATGTGAATAACTTGGATAAAGAATCATTTGATGGCGATTTCAGTGACTCTGCTAATGACAGCGTGGAAGATTAATAACAGAAATAATATTGAGCGTAGTGAAAGAAAGTATTGTCAAGAAGTCCAGAGTTGAGCCTCTTGTCTATGTTCCAAGATTGGTCCAAGATCAATAAAACAAGTTTTGACTCCATAGCCTTGCAATTGTCTTTGTACTCCGTCACTAGAAATGAACACTGATGTATAGAAAGGGGAAGTTCGCAGGTTTAAGATGCATTGTGAGTTGGTAATCTTTTGAGAAAACACAAAAATTTTTATTCATTTGTAAGTATTAATTTTTTCGTCTACTCCCGCCTGTTCTGTTGGCAGAACTATTGGGATTTTTTTCCCATTAGGGCTTCTATCTTATCGACAGACAAACTATATTCTTCTGGCGCTTCGGCGGCCACTGCCGCGTCACGCTCGCTTTGCTAGCTCACTTTGCGCATTGTTTTCTATACTCTAGCATAACCTAACCAACTGGTTTCGATCTGAATTTCATGTCACAAGACTCGTGAACAGAACTACTGGGAATTATTTTCCCATTTGTTCAGAACTAATGGTAAAAAAAATCCCAATAGTTCTGCCAACAGAACAGGAAATTTTTAGCAAAGATAGACTACTTAAACATACTTCTTACTTGGATATTTTAGGAATGAAGGAAAGATATTTATATGTGTTCCTGGGCTGGGGCACTTATTCATACACAGGTGCAAAATAAACAATCACTAAATATTGTATGTTAATTTTTATTTAGTAAGTAATAAAGCTATTTTAGTAATTATTATAATTATTTATTACAATTATTATTATTAGAACCTATCCCACAGTAGGTACTTACATTTCCTATAGCTATGCTATACACTTGCAGCAGGTACAGAATATTAAAGCATAATTCTTAAACAAAGAAATAAATAGGTTTTCTTCATCTATGACAATTATTATTAGACAACTCTATAGAAAAATGTTAATGACAATAATTATGGTGTCTGTTATTGTTATGTTCCTAAGACCTACAATCTCAGTTCACTAACTATTGTTTAGAAAGTTTACTAACAAAATTACCACACAAGTTAAAATTAAAATTTGTAATACCAACCACTTCTGAACTGATAAATATGTAATAACAGTTTTAAAAATTGTCTGCTTATTCTTCGTCAAAGTAACGACGCAGTCATGTATAAATCAAACTCTAGGATGATAGTTCCATGGGTCAACTAAAGCAAGAATGTCGTGTCAAACGGTGACATGACAAAGAGCAAAATTCGAGGTTAAAACTTAGTAAGCTCTTCTAATTCTTGTGCCTTAATCCACTTCTCTTTAATCACATAATTAACTAGCGTGGTGATTAAATATGGTATACACAGGTAAAGAACACCAAACGACACGTCCGCGCCGTACAAGAGATAATGGAAACTGATATTTAATTTAGTCGCAGTGTTAACCCGACTTTACCCGACCCGCCCTATTTTCGTTGTCTACGACGACCAATGATGTGCGGACTGCACAACTCCTTAAACAACTTGTCTGTAAACTGAGTATAGTAATAGTAGGAACGTAATTACTTATGTGAAAATCTATAGGTCAAAATGCGTGAAATGTGTCCAAGTATTAGAAAATAAAATAGTTTCCAAAATATGATTGCGTTGCACCTACCTAGCCTAGACCATTGTGTATCTTGAGAACAAGTAGGTAGGTACAAATCTAATTCTGTTTGCAGCATCTTATATTACCTATAAATAGTTAATTTTTATTAAAAAATATACATTATATAACAAAATATTGTAAGTGTAAATAATCAAAGTTTGTACCTACCTACGAGTACATAGCAATAATAGCAATTATAAATAAGTTACATGTACAGATAGTAAGAACCATCTACTACCGGGCTTCAACAGTGTGTATCTCACTATAAACCTACTCCAGCCCACAAAAATAACCTCTTATGTGTTATAAAAGGATACTAATAATTACCTAGGTATCATACATTTATCCTAAATCTGATTTATGTACAAATATAATGTTAAACTCCCGACCCAAACAGAAGTGTTACAAACATTATAAATTTTACGTGTATATTTTTTTTGTTGACTTGATTGAGTGTTCTTAACCATGATTAAAAAAAATCAGTTCAGCCATTTGAAGACCATCCGGTTTTTTCTAGTTGATGAAGGTAGTGAATAACTTCCACAGGTCAAATCAATTGATCAATATGGTATCCTGATACTTCAATGATATTACAAGGATATGGTAGGTAAACCTTGACCTGATTCAGCAGTATCACCTGGAATATACAGGATACCCAACTCCTCACCAAGATAGTAGAGGTATTGTTTTTAAGCTTGTTGTTGTTGGAATAGTCTCAATTCGTTTTTTTATGTATACTTCTTTGACTAACATTTTGCTTGCCCAGGTTGAATATCAAATGATACCAAGTTGACGCAACTGAAAATAAAAACTCAATGATTGATGGTCACAAGAGAGTGTTTGTTGCTTCCTAGTTGGTTTACCAATCTTTCCTAATTAGTACAATTAGGATTATTGAATTGAACAGTTATTTCTGCTTTATTTGCTATGTTCTATTGAAGTATTATGCAAGTAAGTGCGGTACTTACCTTGCAAAGTATACATATTTTATAATTATCAATAAAATACTTATTTTCAAATCATCAATTAGTTTAAATGCATCAAGAGAATTTCCTTTGAAACAGAAAATAAATTGATAATAATTCTATGGTATGTTATATAAATACGAATAAGGAACCATTTATTTCTTTCATCGGCCAAAAAAAGATAAAATGATATACTCACAAATCCTTGCCTTTCCTTTTCTTTTTGAAGAACCATCTGAGTCTGTATGTCATCAAATTTTACTATCGCAGCTAACACTTTAGCTAGTGTTACGGAGTGTGTGCCTGTTCCAGTAAGATATTCATACAAAATATTTCGTAAATATTCTAACTCTGTGTTTTCAGACAAAGAATGTAAGTGCCTCAAGCTCACAAGCGCTTCATCAAGTCTCCTTTCCAGCTTTTCATTGGAAAGCTTTAGTTTTTCATTCTTCTCTTGTAGTTGCACTATATTGTTACTGTCTGATTTATTTATTTGTTCTAAATCTATATTTCGTTTTTTTATTTCACTACTATTTTGCAATAAATCATCATATTTTTCTTTGATAAAAGCGTTTTCTTTAAGATTGTTGTTACCATTTTTTTCTGGAGGTTTGGTATAGTTTTGTGAATTTAATTGATCTTTTAACTCTAGATTTTCTTCAATAAGTAACGAATTTTCTCTTAATAAATCATTCACTTTTTCTTTTCCTGTTTTAAGCTCATTATTCAATTGGGTAATATTGCTTGATAGCTGATCATTATCAATGGAATGTTCACTAGTCGCAATCATATCTCTCAGCTTATCATTCAAAACACTGTTTTCTTTAGATATTTTTGTCAGATAAGACTGGAGACCTTCAATATCGGAATGTAGCCGTCTGTTGTCATCTTTTAAAACATCGTAGTTTATTTTTAGTGCAGTGTACTGTTCAATAATGTCTTCCTGTTTTGTTGTATTTAAATTCAAAGGTGTAGTGTTAGCCATTGCGGTTACTTTATTTTCCAGCACCCATTTATTTTCTAACATAGCTGAATTTTCATTTATATTCGAAACTATGTTGGAAGGGCTGATGTCTTGTTCGGTCTGGGTATCTTTGGTTTCAGTCGTGGGGACCGGATTTATTTCGCTACTTTCTAACTGTTCTATAATGTTATTTAGACGATCTTTTTCAAATTCGATTTCTGTATGAGATTTTTTTATTACACTAATTTCTAATTCAAGCTCTCTTATATTAGAAATAAAGTTAGCTACCTCACTTTTCAATTTCTTATTTTCCTCTGATATCAATAAAAATTTGTCTTCCAGCTCAGAAATTTGAATAAGTTTTCCTTCATAACTCTCAGATTTCTGCATGATTTCCACACTTAATTTTGAATTTTTGTCTTCAGATATTTTGTAAGATGTTTTAAGATCCTCGAGCTCGTCATGAATTTTGGTATTATTATTTTCAGCTGTCTTAATTTCATTACTAAACTTATCATTTTCGTCTTGAAGTCGTTTTAATTCGATTGTTTTATCTTGGTCTGATTTATTTACTGTTTCTTCAAATTTGAGCGCTTTTGTAGTCATTGCTTCATATAGCTGGTTCATTTCATCAAGTTGCGCTATAAGTTGAGTATTTTTATTTTCGACGTTACTGAATTTTTCTTCCAGTTCGTTCTTCTTGATTTTTGTTTGTCTTAATAACTCTATTGTGGCAGAGTGTTGAGCTTTTTCAGCTTGGAAATCATTTTGAACCTGGTTAGAATAAATATTTAACTCCATGGCTTTATTTTTGTTCAGTTCTTCATTTTCTTTGCTCAAAAAATGTACTTTAGCAATTAGTTCTTCGTGTTTACGAGTTTCAGTTTCTAAATTGTTTGATACTTTTGTAAGATTTTCTTCTAAACGTGATATGATCACGTTTAACTCCTTTTTATCCGATTCTAAAACCTGTAATGAATCTTGTATTGCCTGTTTTTCGATTTCAACTTTATTAACTTTTTTGTGCAAAGTTTCATTTTCAATTTTTGCAGCTTTAATATCTTTTAGGGTTTGTTCATAAGCATTTTTTTTATCTAATAGTTCATCTTCCAATGCCAATCTTTTAGCATCCAATTCGTCACTAAGTTTTGTTATTTTTACTTCAAGATCATTTTTATCAGCTAAAATTTCAGAGTTTTTAACATATGAGGCTGCTAACTCAGCCTGCATATCTTCGTAACTCTTTTTCATGTCACTACATTGAGCTGCCGTTACGTAAACTTGCTTTTCTAAGTTTTTTACTGAATTTTCAATTAAATTGTTTATGTCGTTTGCAAAAGATAGCAATGACTCTTTGTTCGTTTTAATGGATCTCTGCGTTTCTTCGGAGGTAAGATATATCATCTTGCGTAGTTCATTTGCTTCAAGAGATAATTTCTTTACTGTACTTGCAATTTTGGTTCTGTATTCTTGTGCAGCGTCTTGCATTTTTAAGTTTTCTGCTGTTAAACTAACTATTGTTGTACGGAATTCTGCGTTTTGAGATTGTATTGACTCGTGATTAGTCAAAAGTTTTTCAATTTCTGTTTGCAATTTAACCAATTCCTCTCTTTCCTCTTGAATTTCTGATTCCAATGTCTCACATTTTTCCTTCCACATATTCAATCCTTTCAGAAGATCGATAGCTTCAGTTTCGTCTTTAACAGAACCGTCTTTTTTATCTTGAGATATATTTTGCAGGTCATTTTCCAGACTTGTTATTTGTGTAGTTTTTTTCTTGTTTTCTTCACTCAATTGTGTGTTTCTACTTTCTAAATACACATTTCTATCAATCATCGCTAACTTTTCTGCAGTTTCTTGTTTGAGCTGTAATTGAAGACATTTATATTCTTCATCTGCCTTTGTTTTAAACTGTTCTAGTAATTGGCATTTTTTTAATAGCTCTTGTAGCTGCGAGTTCATTTCATCAATTTTAGCACTTTTGGTCGCGAGTTCTGAACAATCGTTAATTAACCTTGCCTTTTCATCTCCCAATACGGATAATTTATTTTTATAATCACTTACTACAATTTTCAGGGAAGTAACTTCTTGTTTGCTGGTATCTAAACTATCTTTGAGTGATTTGATTTCAGCTTCTTTACTTTCTAGTTCTTTGTGGATACTCAGTTTATTTTCAGCCAGTGATATAGCATACTCTTCTTCTCTTTTACTGAATACATTAATTTTGCTACGTAACTCGTCTCTCTCTTCGTTTGCCTTTTGTAAATCTATTTCCAGAGTAGACAACTCTTTTATTTTTTTGAAATCATAAGAATTTATTTGATTTTGCAACTCTTCATTTGCATCACTTAGTTTAAGAATTTTATTTTTAGCTTCATTTAAATCTTCTTCTGTATTCTTTAACTCCTGAATTAGTTTATTTTTACTTTCAATCTCGTTTGATAAAACTTGTAATTCTATAGTTAATTGTGAATTCTTATCTTTGGACGTTTTAAGTGATTCTTTGTACTTATTTAACAATTGATCCATTTTATCAATTTTGTTGTTTAAGCTGGTAACATCAAGTGAGGAGGATTCAGCTGGCTGCATACTGTCAGGAGCCAAACTGATTAATTGAATGGCACTATCATTATCTTTTCTTTCACTATCAATTGTTGAATCGGTATTTTTTAAAAGTTTTGTATCTAAAGCTTTTATTTGCATGGACTTTTCTTCTATTTCGATCCTAAGAGCTTTTTCTAGATGTGCCTGTAACATAAATAAGTAAAAATGCTAGACATTTCACACAGCATCATCTAGACCCAAAATAAGCAGAGCTTGTGCTGTGGGAACAACATGACTAATATACTAATTAATTATTTTTTTAAATACACATTTTTTTACATAAAAACAAGAAAAATATTTGCAGATCATACAAACATTTAGCCCAAATGGTAGAATCTAATCCACAAACTGTGTCTCAGGCCTTCATATATTTTATAAGTTAGTAGCTTAATATAACAGTCAGTAGGTATGAAGTATCCAAATAATTACATAATGCCAGGCATTTCACACAGCTTCATCTAGCCTGAAAGTAAGCTGAGCTTATATTATGGGTGCTACATGACTGATATACTACTGTATACCGTATAAGTATTTTAACTTAAGTTATCATGAGCAAACTTTTTATACAGCTGTTTTGAATTACTACTATTTCACTAACCTTAGCACTTTGTTCTAAGGCACATTGTTCTTTTAGCTCTGATATCCTCCTAAGAGCTTTATCTTGAGTTTCAACTAACACACTCTGAAAAAAATATAAACTATACATGAAGATGAACGCTACCATTACCACAAACAAGAAGCTCTAATGAGTAATCTAACAAAACAGATGTGGTAATAGGCATGCATTATCAACAAATTACTACAAAATATCAGAACTGAATTATAATACAATATAGAAAATTAACTGTTCAAAAAATGTTCATTATCTGTAATTTTTTTGCTCAAAAGGAATATGGCTCTGAAACAGACAGCCACTACAGAAGTACCATATAGAAGTGCCATATGGTACAGAAGTACCATACTACAACTTTTGTACTGGGTCAGGGCCATATCTAGTGATGGAGGAAAGCTGAGATCGACAGCTTAATGTGTCCTCTGAAGCTCAGATGTAAATGGTACCTACATACAGGTAGGAGATTAGGAGATAGATTGGATCTCGGAGATATACATCACAATCATGCAAAGCCACAGGCTGAAGCTGGTTTATAATTAAAACAAGGAACTTACTCGTGCTTTAGCATGCTCTCTCTCAAGTAATTTATAATGACGTGCAAGATCACCATATTGATTTCTATATTTAGTGTAACGTTCTTGTGTGCGTTTGTATGCTGAATACAACTGTTCTTTTGTTACACGATCAAGTGTTGCAGGACCTCCGGAAAAACCTCTATCATCTGCTTCACTGGCTGATATGTCCATGTCAGACTAAACAAAAAACAATTTTAATAAATAAATGTTTGCAGTGACAACTGAAGTATAAAATATCTACTAGAGCGGGAAAAAACTAAGTAGCATACTTGCAAGTGGTATGTGGATGGAGTTTCATAGCTTGGTAGTCTGAAGGAAACATCACTGGCAAAGGAACTGTTTGACAATCTCCTTTGCCTTGGGTTTTCCTGAAATTAAATCAGTCATTAGGTACATTGTTATTATTCTTCTTATTGTGTCACTAGTTATTTCGAACTAGTGTGGTGAAAGGATTAAGTAAGTACTTGTGATTTTATTTAATAATGAATATCTTGATTTTTAACTCAACTCTCCATCTTCATCATGGTCTGTTGCAAGATTGTTTTCCGTTCAAGAGTGTGCAAACTAAGATTATATTTATTTGTCTTGAATAACAATAAAAAAAGTAATTTTTTCTCACCATGTCATAACTGTAGTTAACTAACTCAGATGGTGACTGTGTGAGGGACAGGTCTTGAAACAAAACTTGCTGTTTAGTTGGTGATGGTTGGGACGTGGCTGCATTATGTTGTTGGTTGTCTGAAAATAAAACATTAAGGTAGGTTTGCAAGTAACTAACAGATATGTCAACTTAAAACTAAGACATAGATATATAATACTGAGATTCGGCATATTTCAAGAATGTTATAGGTGTTTGTATGAATCATATACGCTGACCTCTATGTGGTGATATTATAAATTACAATTTGTTTTCAATTACATAGGTACATACATTTTCAAATCAATTACAATAACATGTAATATAAATATGTGGTGGTGTAATGCCAACTTACCATTGTCAGTAATTGAAAACAGGTCATTGTTGGTAATATCAGAGATACTGCTAGATGCTGATGTCACTGCTGCCTGAAAATACATAGTAATATTTTAGAATACTGTCCATAGGTACTATTTGAGAATATATAAGCTAAACTAAACACATATTTGATCTTACTTGTGCTGCTTGGGCAAATTGTTGAATTCTTTGAGGTGATGATTTCACTTCCTCGGCCAACTTATCCTTGAGCTTTTTAAACATGTTAGCGTGTACAAGACATTCAGAAAAGAATTAATCGAATTGCCCAAAGTATGGCTTTTTTTATTTTATAAACAATAGAAAATAGAAGATATACATCGCACAAAAAAAATTCACAAACAAATCCGAAATTTGTTCCAAAGAGAATAAATAATTTACTTCGCTTTCAATATTTGGTCTTCGTCTGCGTCAGACGTCAAATAATCGATCGATTGTCATCACGTCACCTAAAGTTTACTATTATTATTAAGGCCTGGATTTTACATCTTTTGAGAATATCTTATAGTCAGTGTGGCCTGACTTGCTAGTTGCGAGACCTAATGCTTAAATAATTACCCGGATGGCAAGCGAAATTGCCGTGTTTGTATGAAATTTAATAATTATTTATGTATTGGATTAATTTCTACCGCGTGTGAATTGCACACATGTTTTTGTTGTGTGTTACTGTCAGGAGAAGGTTCAATGAAAGAAAAAAATTTGAAAACCTTTTTATCATCGTTGTGATTTGAAAGTCGATGAAACGAAAAAGCGACGGTAAAAAGAGACAGATACATAAATTCATAAGATTTGTGGCGACTAATGTGCGTGACATCACTAGTTTTGCGTCCATTCACAAGGCGGAACAAGATGTCCTCCATATTGGTTTTTACTTGGACTAACGGACGGATTCTTTCTTAAGTAACCGTACTATGCCTTCTTATCTCTGGTTTTATTATAAGTATATGTAATTAAACAGTGTGAATGTGAGCCATTTTAAGCCTCCGAGTTTTATCTTCACGTCTACCCGTCGATCTTTAGCGGAAATGCAGAACTTTCCCACAGATTTAACGTGGGAGAAAATAAATAAATAATAATAATAAATAAATAATCCTGGATATTTCACACAACATCATTTTGGCCCCAAAGTGAGCAGACCTTGTGTTATGGGTACCACTACCGCATGACTGATATACTACTTAAATACTTTTTTTTTTGTAAACACATATTTATTATACATAGAAACACCCAGACCCGAGACAAATACTTGCAGATCATACAAACATTTGTCCCTGGGCGGGAATCAAACCTGCAACCTTCTGCGTCTCAGCCAGACCTTAGCCCACTGCACCACAGAGGTTGTCATAATGAGATAGGAAGCATTATAGGTACTTGTTTATTATTACGTGTTTGTGCTCACATGCGTAGTAGGTACAAAGCTTGAGAAAAGGCATCACAAAAACCATGGTGTTTTGTATACGTGTATTTTTTGAAGGTTTCACTTCTACCACGTGTGAATTGCACACATGTTTTTTTTTGTTTTGAAGTGAAAACTTCTTTAGCATCGTTGTGATTTGAAAGTCGATGAAACAAAAAAGCGACAGTAAAATGAGACAGACACATAAATTCATAAGATTTAATGTGGGAGAAAATGAGATAGTAAGCATTATACATGTTTATTATTACGTGTCTGTGCGCGCATGCATAGTACAAAGCTTGAGAAAAGGCATCACAACAACCGTGGTGTTTTGTATAAGTGTACGTATTATACGTTTGTTTTTTGAATGTTTCACTTCCACCACGTGCGAATTGCACACATGTTTTTTATTGAATTCAAATTTTCAAATTCAAATCTTTTTATTACAATACCTACATACATTACATAGGTACATACATATAACCCGTGCGACTTAACTGCAGAATTAGCTGGAATGCGACCTCTCTCTCGCATACCCCACGGCACCCCACGCTCGCCCTGGTGCGGTCAGTACCGATAGCATACTTGTTAGTGTTACCGTTGCACGCGTCTCTGTTTTGAATCATTCGATATTATACCTGTTGAGTTTTTGTTTTATTAAGTTTGTTATGTGTGATAAAATCTGCAACGAGGAAATCCGTAGAAGAACCAAAGTCACCGACATAGCACTAAAAATTTGCAAGTTGAAGTTGCAATAGGCAGGCCATAGCTCCCAGAACTGATAACCGTTGGGGAATAAAAGTTCTCGAATGGCGACCAAGAACAGGAAAACGAAGCGTAGGACGACCCCCAACCCGATGGACTGACGACATTGTAAAGATCGCAGGAAGTCGGTGGATGGAGAGTTATCAAAATCGTTCATCCTGGAAATCGATTGGGGAGGCCTATGTTCAGCAGTGGACTTCATAATGGCTGTAATGATGATGATGATGAAGTTTGTTAGGTATCTAATGTTGTTGTTGTTACGTTTGGGCGTTTATACGGTTTTGTTTTAATTATGGAAAAGACAATCCATAGTGAAGCAAGGACAATTATATTGAAGGTATTGATTTGATGTTGGTTGATGCCACAGACGGATACACTCTAACAAAACGGTAAAGTACCCGGTACCCAAAGCACCCAGAAACGATACGTAGGAGGGTTACCGCGAGCGACCGGTAAAGTCACAAACTATAGGTGATGCGGTAAATGCGGTAAAGTGAAGGAATGAGCTCGGACGGGAACGATCGCCCCCACCCGGCTGGCGGGCGGCGGCCACTCGCGTCACGTTTTTAAATGAATCTCACGAAAATTCACACTTTGATCTTAATTTTCTCAGCCATATTTATAGGTAGAATAAAGTAAAAACCCAGTTATTCCCTTATTTTTTTTATATTTTTTATTAATACTAATTTTTGACAATTGGCCTATGGTATGGTATAATCTATTTCACAAACTAAACTATAGGGATGATGCGTCTATTTTAATCTATGGTGTCTTTACTAAATTACTAAACTAAACGTGTGCGTTGCCCTAGCAAAATGTTGACGAATTTCAGGGTTTTGAGTATGCAGATAATTAGAGCATTGTTTCGTGTAATTGTGCACGAAATTTCATAATTGTGCGTCCACAGGAAAAAAAGTTATGGACAAAAAACAGATTTTGCTAGGGGAACGTTGGCAATGTTACTGCAGCAAGATTTTTTTGAAATTATGGACTTAGCGTAGCAGCTTCAGACCCTATTTAGATACCTTAGTTAATTACTTATTGTTTCTAATAATGTGAGACAGAGAAATCATTTATATATGTTCAGAGTAAGAATTTAAGCCAAAACCCACAGAGCTACTACCAACTGACCTATAAGGTTGTGATTTTATTTATGTCATGTGATTTAGCGTGTGTATAATGTTTAATTTTAAGTTAATTAGAATGACTAAAATAATATTGTAAAAAAGAAAATTGATATGTGATTTTAAAAAAAAGTAGGTAACCTAAAAGATTCTTACATAAATATTATAATTATGTTTGTCTTTATTGAGTACTTTTTGTTTTTCTATCCCTTATTCCATTAACACAAATGAATACCTCAAAAAGTGGCAGCCTACTTTGGTGTCTTGTCAAAAACGTCAAAAATGAAATAAATTATAGAATATAATATAAGATATTATAATAATATTAATTATTAATATTAATAATATTAATAATAATAATATTAATATTAATTAATAATATTATTTATTATAATAATAATATTATAATATTAGAATATAAGATTGGCTGAAGATTCGGCCGAACATTCGTATATAAGAAACGTTGCGGTACTGTAATGCTAGAACATTTATACTATGGTAAACATTGCGATTTTTGTTATAATGCTGACAATTTAGGTTGGTCGTTGTTATGTACTATGGCACCACTTTTCAATAGTCTATTAAAATAGACCGGGTTATATTAGATTATAGGTTTTTGATATATTTCTTAAACTAGTCGCTTGTTATTACTGAAAATTTCAGCACAGTGAGTTAGCTCAACGCACAAATTTTTTGCCAAATTCTGACTTTGTCACTTATCTAGATAAGCTCGTGTAAACTGACATCAAAGTTTCGCCAAAGTCAGCAAAAACATGAATATCTTGAAAGTCCTTGGATGCACAAATTTGATTTTTTGTGTACAACCGTGCACAATTATAAGCCTTCCAATCTATTTTTTTTTTAAGCTACGTCCATTATTTCAAAAAAATCTTGCTGCAGTAACGTTGCAAACGTTCCCCTAGCAAAAACTGTTTTTTGTCCATAACTTTTTTTCCTGTGCACGCACAATTATGAAATACAAAATTTCATAACTGTGCGTCCACAGGAAAAAAGCACAATTACACGAAACAAGGCTCTAATTATCTGCATACTCAAAACCCTGAAATTCGACAACATTTTGCTAGGGCAACGCACACAAACTAAACTGTGCTTTGAGCTAAACTGGTACTGGTAGGTATACTTTGCTGGTAAATACAAGGTAAACAATTTCATATATTTTATAAATTACATCGAGATAAAAGAAGGTAGGTATAGTAACAAATCATCATGAGTAAATATTTTTTATGGTGTGATTATATTGTGACCATTAAGGTATTTCGATACGGTAAAAAATACATCATTTGAGTTCGTGCGATTGTGGGTGTGCAGTGTACACACTAGCTATTGTATTGTGGAGTGGATGGATTCCCTTTAGTTTCTTTAGTTACTTTTCTTGTTGATTGGACTAAACGTACCTTAGTGAGATTCTCTTGGTTGTGCAATATTTTCCAAACCTAATTACCTATTATTTATTTCTTGTAGCATGACCAGTGCTCCTTGTGACATTTTTACTACCTACTTCTTGGCAGCCAAGTCAGCAAACCCGGCAACGGTCACACCAGATTTGGCCATAGAAAATTAATCTCTTATTACTAATTACTTTTGTTATACATTTGCTGAACATAGAAACATTTGTTCCACCGGATAAATCAAACCCGCAATCTGTGCCTACGGCAGGCCTTTGTCCACTGCGCCACAGAGGTCATCATTAATCCATGTATTTATGACCTTAGTACATAAATAGTTAAACCATGATGAAGCTTGTTGAGTGGTTGGCTAACTCGCAAATTTTACCATAACCTGAATTACTTATTATATTGCAGGGTGAACATGATGAGTGATTTTGATTATGCTCTTGATGTAGATGAAGAGTATCAAGGACAAGAAGATGGGTTCCAATGGGACAACCCAAGCCCAGGCCCGGGCCCAGGTCCAGGACCCATGTTTAATAGAAGGCGCTCCAATAATAGACACATGTATGTTTTTATTGATGGATGCATAATTCTCTTCTAATATTTAAAAGCATATGATTTAGATTAAGATTAGCTGCTGGCCACAAAATGACTGCTTGGAATGTAGATAAAAATTTGCCTATGTTTTATTCCATATCAAAAAAGAATTGGTTGTAACTTATCTATAGTTACAATTAAATCTTTTTAATTTTAACTGTGTGACAAATAAACATCCATAAAATTTTTGTAACTGTAATATTAATTAGGATTTGGTAGGATATTGGTAGTGATTCAGTTGTTTTACCGGTCCAACTAAAATATAGTAAAATATGAATAATCTTATTTTGCTTATACCAAATTTGAATTGACCTAAAGTTTACATTTAAAAACAACAGAAAACTTACAGTATTTACCGAAACACTAGCTGACTTAATAGAACTTAAAAATACTCTAAGATTATTACAAATAATATACCTTAAGGCTGTCATCAAACAAGTCTATATAGTCCAAATTTTGATCTGCAAGTATTTGTCTCAGTTCTGGGTGTTCCTCATATGTATGAATTTACCAAAAATAATCATATCAATCATGTAATACCTATAACACAAGCTCTGCTTACTCTGGGTCTAGATGCTGCTGTCTGAAATTATTTATGTTTTTATGTACCTATAAAAAATGAAGCATTAAATCAAACAAATGCAAGATGAAATTTAAATAAATTAATACATATTGGTGGATAATTAACACAACACCATCTAGCCCCAAACAGCATAGATAGCTCGATGAAAACAACTGATGGAAATACATACATATATTTTTTTAAATACATACTTATGATTGTTTTTTTTTCACCCAGACATGTAACAAACATCATAATATAATAATGTGTGTCTGTCTGTCTGTCTGTATGTTACCTTTTCACATCTAAACTGCTGAACGGATCTTGAATTGGAAAGCAGATAAATTGTATCCTGGAGACGGACATAAGCTACTTTGTGCTACTAGCTACTATGTAGTTACCACTCATGCAAAGCGACGATCAGCAGCTAGTTATAATATTGTATGTGTTTTATTTGTTCAATTGTTTTAGGAATGCTCAGTACAATGAAGCTTTCGGTAACTATAGAGGTGGTTATGGGCCTGGTTGTGGATATGGGTATCCGAGACCCCGACCCTATCCACCAGGCCCACCAAGAGGTGGAGGATACGGACCAATGGGATACCACAGCGGCCCTCCAATACACAGAGCTGCTCATTTCTTGGCGAGTAAGTCTCACTGTTTTTGAGTTATTTGACTTTTTTGATATTTTGATTACCCTTGTCCATTCTTTTTGATGCCAAAATCAAAAATAAAAAAATTTTAACAATGTTTTTTTAAATCATTCTAGGATAACTGTGTTATCAATTGCTAACTGTAATTTGTGTGCCAAAGGAACAGTTTCTTTATTAGAAAAAATGTTTAGCAAAAAATGCGTATATTTTTTGGTATAAAGGTATATACTTATTACCCAGGCTTAAAGACTCATAAGAATGTAATATAATCCCCAGGATTAAAAGACAAGGGAGTAGTCTTAAGCACGTCCTTCCTTATTACAACATACTTAAATAAATTATTTTTCTTTCTTTCTTTACTTATTAAAACTTAAAAAATTCTTAAAATTTCGAATTGTTTCAGAATGTGATATTGCTTTGCATTACATAAAGCCTCTGCCATGGCACCTGCTGGAAATGATTGCGCCCGATTATTGTGGTCTGTGTGCACAGAATCTTGATTCATTTCCTCTTGGTAAGATCATTTTTTGTGGCATTTTCTGATAACATTATATCATTGAAAACATTTGTTTACAGAATAATAAATGGGATTAACTATTTACAAACTAACTTAGGTATCCTATAATGAATTATTAAAAACTATGAACTCTATTTTCTAGCTGTGACTTATAGATAGAAAACAGAGTTCAGATCATTAGAACATTACCTTTTTTAATAAGCTTAGTGAACTTTTCTCTCCCTTTCTCCCTTTGTCTCTTTTTAAGGAATCTCTGAAAATAAAACTTGAAACTTTGTTCTCCTGGGCTCCTCTCACAAAGATATAAAGACAGACATGCAGAGACAAAGACAAAAAGTAAAATACTATTTCTCCAATTTATAAAGTGGTTCTTGCTCCTGAGAATAAAACAAAATGTCAATTATCATTGGCTGAATTATTAAAGAATAGTTCGCTTCATAGCTTCATAGTCATATGTACTAGGTATGTAGAACCAGCAAGGGGTCACCTAAAGTTTGGATTTACTAAATTAATTAAAGAATAACAAGCGGATTTCAGATGAGTGTATGCTTGTATCGCTACCGAACCTTAAAAATGTGTTTGAGAGATACAAAATCGTATTTTAACTTCGATTTTAGATCTACTTTATTTATGCTTTGAGCATAAATAAATAACATACGGAGAACGCAAACTACAAAATTATTCCGATACCCAAGACCACTAGCAGAGATTTCTTGTCTACTCCAAGGGAGACAGCTCAAGAGACAAGTCCACTTAACCGTTAGCTATACTTATCCTTATTCCGAGGTAAACACCAGCCCTATGATCATTGCTCTCGTCCACCAGTCTCTTGGATAACTCTTTGAATTCTCATTCAAAGATTTATCCACGTCTCAGGTCTCCACGCCAGTCTTGAAGTTTTTTTCGCCAAGAGCAGTAATACTCGTATATAACCATTGCCAATGCATGCATATATCCGCCTTTTGGTATCTCCTGTCGCAGCAGCAGCCATTCACAGGCAATACGTGGGATACCGCCACACAAGTGTTATTTCATACCAGCATACCACAAATCCAGTGGGATACTTATCTTTTCTTTTAGATACTTATCCGCGCCTTCCAAATCCAGCTAGTTATCCACGGCGAACGCCCAATTCTCAAGATTCTCGTGTCCTAATTTTGGCACATTTGTAAGATAGCTGTTGCTCATTTTCTTGCTTGCACAACACGAAAGTCTTTATATTTTCTGTTGGGTATGGCACATAACCTCTAATAAAACACGTAAGATGGTTGACAAACAACTGATTTTATCCTTTAAAAAGCTACCCATATACATACATAATAACAGTTACAGGTACACATAAATAAAAGCAGATGGTGTTAGGCATTCTGTATTTTGATATCATTTCTAACAAGATCCTCTTTCTGTAGACGTTCACGCTTGTAGAAAGACCCAATTATATGTATATGATACCAGTATGTCATAAGTCCCACAACTGGTGCTGTACAATTTGATAATTCTCCAAAGGCTTGAAGGAAAACTAAGTGTAGTGAGTTAGTGGCCCCCCCAGGGAGTTAATGATATACCGTCGGGCCTCTTTCCATAGTCATGTGCCGTTATTATACCGTTCGGCTATAGGATGGCCGGCATGTTAACGATGGCGAGTGCCCCAAGAATGTCATTATGACTGGGGCATGGCGTGGTGGGACTGAAGACTTGCGCTGCGACGGCAGGAGAGTCCGTGGTGACCTCGAGTTCTACTCTGCAATATGATAAACGATATATCGGGACAAAACCACATACTCATAGATCGTCCCGAATCTTCGTCCTATACCAACGTCAGTTTTGATAACAATTTTGTCAATGTCAAGTGATTTTGTTTTGTTATAATATCGTCGCGAAGTCGCAGCCGTTCGTCATTTGTCTATTCTAAACGTCATCGCTGAATGACCGTCTAGAATTTTATTGGATTTTCGTCGTACAAATCACAAAATAGCTCATGTTATATTATATACACTTATGAAATGAAGAACTCGATATTTGTTCAATTTATCAAGATTTATAAGTGCTATGTTACTTCATGAAATGTCAAACGAAGAATCGTTTAGAACGATGGAACGACCGACATTACTTTTAACAATCGATATCGAAATCCTCCGCAACAGACGATATATTTTGGTAACGTAACAACTAATTTTAAGGATTTTCGTCCCGATAATATCGAAATCGATTTGCCGAGGAGAGGCCCTGGTCTGCCAAGCTAACATAATGTTGTTAATTAATATCTAATAAATTTGTTTGTTTTCAGCGAAAATTCATTATAATAGTAAAAATCACTACAAGGCTCAAAAAAAGTTTTTGCTGAATAAAACATCCAAAAATCAAACTGAGGTAATTAGACAATTTGACAATGTAATTTTCCATAGGTGTTTTGATGACTTCATCGGTTCACATTAAAAATTATCAATATTGTTCCTTTGCACTTCTCAATGGATTATTTTAGGACTTGCTAGATATTGCAATTGTGGGATGAACTCGCAATAAATTTAATATTCAAAATTCTACAATTTCTTTTTTAACCTACGTATATCAGAAAATAAACTACATGTAAAAGTATCTACCAACACCTACGTAATATAAGCTATGTGAACTTTGTCACCAAAATAGAACCTTACATTGTGTCAAATTGCCTTTCCTATTATGAACGCGAATTTTGAGATAACGTGTTGTATCGGTTTCTATGCATAATATTATTTATTAAATGAATTCCACTCCTTCGGGATCCATTTATTTTCTTTGAGACTATCTGTTCTATAGTAGTGTCAGGGTGTTTATAATGTGTTCATGGGTGACGTAGTCGCGACCAGGTCTAGTGTAGCTAGTGTTGAATGATAATTTTATTCATAGAAAATTCCTGTACATACTGATATTTTTTGAAAATAGAGAAGTATGTATTTAGTAAGAAAAACTTTAAAGTTGATCCGTGATTTTAATCGAGAAAGGGTCAATATTAGTGCATGTGAATAAAGAGATGGCAATAGAACGCGCTTGACTTACTTGTTAGCGCCGAATCAAAATCTGCAATATAAATATTTATTAATAAACTTAATTTAATTCTGGCTTTGACAAGAACTTATAGTGTGCAAAACGGTATTGTGTGCGATTAATCAAAATTAAATCGACTATCACTTCGAGATGCTGGAAAAAAAGGAAACAGATACATAATATCATAGAAGAAATATCATACAAGAAAATATCATTTTATCATGTAAATATTATTTAATCGTTTTTCCCACAGATAAACTTTAGATGTTGGAGTTAAAATTAGCAAAGCATTAAAATAGCAAACTATAGGAATTACATACTAACACAAGCCATAAAATTGCGCAATTCTCAATATAGTCCAATAAATAAATAAATATTGGTGGACAATGCACACAACACCATCTAGCCCTAAACTAAGTATAGCTTGTATGCTGGCTAGATGGCTGATAAAATTCATATATATCTTTTTAAATACATACTTACATAAAACACCCAGACACAGAACTAACATCTATGTTTGTCACACAAATGTGTGTCCTGGAAAGAAATCGAAGCCTCAAACTACCAAAATAAATAATTGATGTATGTACTTACAAACTTACATCAATTATAAGAAAAATGTCAGTAAATGGAAATAATCTCCATTTTCCATTTAGTACCTATTCGGAAATCGAGTCTCAGGCCCGTATTATGAAAAAAACTCACAAAATCAAATGAAATAGAAGAATATAGGTATATAGAAGCATAGATTTCTTGTCAATTTTAATAGAATGATACTGCTTACATAACAAAAAATAACGATAATATGCTTCAGTAGGTAGGTACATGTTAAATAAATAAATAAATATTGATTGACAATGCACACAACACCATCTAACCCCAAACGAAACATAGCTTGTATTATTGTAATCGGGTGAATGATAAAATACCTATATATTTTTAAATACATATGATACTATATAACACCCAATTACTTGTAATCTTTCGATAGGCAGCTGTGGTTAAGTCTTTATCGCGTGAGATGCTAATCATATGATATTTTCAGGTGCCACTGAAAGCTCGGAACTTGTACTGTGAGCTATGTGATGTGCACATTACTTCTACATCGCATGCCGACTCCCACTATGCTGGCAAGTCTCATCGTAGGTAAGTACTTATTACCACAAAGTTCATATTAGTAGCTACGTATTTTTAATAGAATCTGATTAAGCATTTAATAAACCACGTTAAATTCCAACACAGTTCCTGTATCAGTGTTTCGCAGATTGGACTAGCATAGCGATTATGGAACTCTTGATATCAGTTCATAGGTCTATCAGTTTCGATTTGCAATTGGCATTATTATATTATACTAGCTGGTGCCCGCGACTTCGTCAGCACAGGGTTACTACTTCGTGTAATTCATATGGTTTTTGCAGCGCATGCCAGAATAGCTTGCAGATGGCAGATTTTTTTTTTCCACTTGACACTTATCGTTATATTTTAGACAATTCACATAATATCTTTATAAATTATAGCATATATGTTATTCTGATGTATAAGCTATATTATTGTAGTTTCATTTAAATCCATTTAGTAGTTTTTGCGTGAAAGAGTAACATACATACATACAAACTTTCGCGTTTATAATATTAGTAAATTAGTTAGGATTTATATTCATTTACTGATTATTATTTCATAGATTGATATTACGTATCTTCGGTTTCTATCTTAGTTTCTTTAATTATATGACATCGTGTCTTACAATCAACATCAACCTTCCGCAATACCAAATAATCAATAGTAACTGAAAGCTTTAAATAACACATTAAACAGATGAAAAATATTTAGTACTATTCCGCCAATCTATTTCTAAAAATAGTACCGAATATTTGTCTATCTGTTTAATGTTTTGTAATGGATTTCCGCAAAGTCAGGCCTGTCACGTGATGCCAAAATAAAAGTCCGAATGATTTGATGATGTCCTAAGATGTATGTACAATACGATAAAAAATTAAGTTTCAGTAACTCTGTTTCAGTATCGTCGAGGGACGCAAACCTCCGAAGAATCCAATGCTGCTTCAAGATGAAATGGAGGGTCGCGTGTATGTTAAAATATTTAAACTACTTGATAAATCCACCCCCGAACAAGTATAAATAAAAATATACAAAAATCCCCGACACAATGAAATATATTTATCTATAACCTAATTATTGGGATCATTCTAATGATCCCAAACACGATACGTATGCTGTAAGTTAGTGAGTTGGATATCCTGCAGATTTCTTGTGATGCTGCAGTATCAGATCAATGTTACTGTGTACAATAATAATAATAAACTTTAGAACGGATAAACAAGAGGTACATAAACATAGAAAGTCGATGATATGTGCAGAAGTATAAAAACTGTGTCGCTGGCATAAACACCCTCCGAGAAAGATACAAAGTTCTTTAACATTGACACAATGACAACTTATACATGTAATATGTAATAACAATATCTTTGAAGTAACAGTATATAACATTTTGAATCGATCAGACCTGTGAATGTTGCTCACATCTCTTCATCAACTGGAAAAGAGCATTATGATCTTCAAATTGCTAAACCGATTTTCTTGAATCGTAGCTCAACATAATAACGAAATCTTGAAAGGTTCATCCGTTTGGGAGCTACAATTCTACACACATACACAGATACCTACATAGACACACAGATACAGAAAGTTAAGCTATAACAAACCATTGTTTGCTTAGGGGGTTAAAAAAACATTGTTTTCTGTTTAGGATAATGTAAGTGCAATCAAAAACGAGTTACAACCAATTTATAAGTTCGGGGCTACTAGATGGTGCTGTCTGAACTCTTATCCACCAAAATATTTACTAATTTAATTTTAATTTAATGTAATTTATATTTTAATGAACACTGGACAGTTAGCACACTTGCAAAACGATTCCTATTTGTATATAAGCTAATCACTGATTGATATATATGTAGGTGATATAGTAAATTGAATTGATAGTAATAAAATTAGTGATAAAAGTATGTTTAGTACGCTACAAAAAATAATACAACATTACTAAACAAAGCAGATTATAATAGGTTGGGGAAAAAGTTTCTTCGCATTTTTTAAGAAAATTCAAAACATTTTTTAATATAGTTTATTTACATTTAACTAAAGTATGTAGGTACCATTTTGTTCGATAACTTTTTGCCATCTTGTAGGTAGGTACATGATCCCTTTGCTATAGAAATTTTGGGACTTCTGATCAAAATATCGCGACAAGTGGTTTTGGCAGTCCTCTCGTGAAGTTAACCTGACACCGCCTAAAGAATTCTGAAGAGACCGAAACAGGTGGAAATCTGAAGGTGCAAGGTCAGGACTATACGGCGGATGCATTAACACCTCCCAGCCAAACTCTCTTAATTTTTGCTGAGTGGCTAAAGATGTGTGAGGTCTAGCGTTATCATGATGAAAAACCACACCCCTTCTGTTGATTAATTCCGACCGCTCTCTCTCAACTTCTTGCTTTAATCTTATCAGTTGTTCGCAGTAGAGTTCAGAATCGATGGTCCTGCCTGGTGGTAACAGCTCATAATGAATAATGCCCTTCCAATCCCACCACACACACAGCATCACCTTGTTGCGAGTTAATCCGGGTTTCGCCACAGTCTGTGAAGCCTGACCGGCCTTTGACCACGACCTTTTTCGCACGTTCTTGTCGTACGTGGTCCACTTTTCATCACCAGTTATCAGCTTCTTCAAAAATGGTTCGGTTTTATTACGTCGTAATAAAGAATCACAAATGAGTACACGGTTCATTAGGTTTCTTTCAGTGAGCTCGTGAGGTACCCAAATATCGAGCTTTTTTGTGTACCCAGTTTTTTTCAAATGCGCCAAAACTGTTTTGTGGTCAATTCCCAGTTCTTCAGCTACGTCGTAACTACTGATATGCCGATCTTGCTCCACTTTTTCAAAAATGGCATCCATTTTATCCGTAATAAGGCGACCAGAGTGCATCTTTGACATCAAAATTTCCGGATTGAAAACGCTTAAACCAAATTTGTGCTAATCTCACGGACACTGCACTGGGTCCATAAACATTTCAAACTTTTTTCGAGGCTTGCGTTGCATTTTTACCTTTTTTGTAGTAAAATTTTAAAATGTATCGAATTTCTTCAACAGATTCACTCATCTTGACAGTACGAAAAACAAATAAAAATCACACATTTTCCTAATTTGAATTTGGAATTATGTTCTTTAAAATTTAAACTTTTAATGATACCAAAACCAGCCAGATACAAATAGTATAGCCAAAGAGATTTTATTAAAAGTTCATACATACTATCATGCGAAAAGACTTTTTCCCCAACCTAATATATCTATATGATATATCGGTGATTAAACCCAACAGTTGTTTAATTTCACTTTCAAAACTTTCGTAAGTTGTACTATACATTTTGGATGCACCGACACTGTTTCGATTCTCCTTCTCGACAAAATAATCCGTGAGTAAAACCCGTGTATATCAAAATGTAGTTGTTTAATTTAAATATTTCTATACCAACAGGGACCAGCTTATTCGTCGGGAGAAAAAAAATATTAAAACTGCGCCGGAGGCAGTATCACTCGATGACAAAGATCTGGATAGTGCCCCACCTGAACTGGTCTGCCAAATATGCAAGGTAATTTTTATTCATTTATTTTAGCACAAACATCAAGTTATGCATATCGTATCACCATGTATGAACTATGTTTTGGTAGAACGTTCATTGTATACACTAAAGCCAACTAAATGAGAACACTGGTGGTCTAGTGATAGTGGAACCAAGACCAGAGTTTTTTTGTCTCCCTCAAAGACAAGTAAGCCTACTAAGCCTGGTGCTTTTCTTTACAACAAAAATCCGTCTCGGTGGTGGTCTCTAAGCATAAAGCAAGCATTACTATGTTTAGGTTTGAAGGGCTTAGAGCTATGGGCACTGCACATCTCTGCGCTTAAACAAAAGGATCGTGCCGTTCTCCTAAGTGCGAGAGAGAGAGCAATATTGTTTCGTTCCGATAATTTATTACCGAGTTTGCAGCGAGTGTTTAATGCGACTATACATAGTGACATTACTAGGCGATTATACTAAAAAATTATGTCTAAGGCCGGCAACGTGCGCGTGATATTTCCTTGTATTGCAAGCTTTATGGAAGGGGAACAGCTTCAAATCAGGTGGGCTGGTTTATTTACTGGCACAGTTGTATATAAAAAAACATGCTTGCGATATTAAAGTATTTTAGTCAGTCACTGTTTTCCAGTGGTCGTTGTTAAGTGTAGTACTATCAAGATTTAATGTTTTGTTTGGTGTCTCACAGACGACTGTGACGTGCTCCGAGCAAATGACTAATCATCTGAATGGAAAGAGGCATCTGAGCAAGGAAAAGCACCATATTCTTAATATGATGAAAGGAAAGAATAACGAAAAAAACGGTGATGGTAAGTTTTAAGTTACTAATTAACCGAATGATTTATTGTAACAAACTATATGTTTCCGTTGAACCGAAAAATTAAATAACAATATGTAATCTAAGTCGTTCGCTTCTAACAAACCATGAGGTTAAGGAACGTTCAGTGCGATCTACGAAGGGTGTCCCCTAGTCAATTTTAGACCAGACCACTTAGTCGCTAGACCATGAAGGAAAAGTTAGGTACGAAAATAAGGTTTTTCTTATGTTTGTACTTCTTTTCAGATAAGAAAGAGGAAGATTATACCGCTGACGTTGAAGGTTTGTTGATGTTTATAAACCAGTATAACTTTTAAATTGTATACCGTAAACGGAAACTAATATCTATCCATCCGTCTATACTAATACCATGAATTCGAACGTGTCTGTATTTGTTTGTTAACTTTTCATTGTTAACAGATCTTGATGAAATTTGGTATGGAGATAGATTGTATCTTGCGGAAGGAGGTAGCCTACTTTTTACTTAGGTACCACGCGTGTCAAGCCCCGGGCAGAAACTGGTTGTGAAATATACTATAGTAGTCCTAAAGTAGAGTTTTCCTCTAATAAGCACACACGGACTAATGACGGTGTACTTATTTATTAATTAGGTGATGTTTTGTTGTGTTTTTAAGCTGTCTAATTCCTTTGTTTGTGCGAACTATGCGTAATGTAAGTGTCTCTCTTGACTAAAAACGTTTGTTCTAAACATCTTTTCATCTTACAAATCTTATATGCTAACGACCTCTGTGGTGAAGTAGGCCAAGGCCTGGCTGAGACGTAAAAAGTTGCGATTTCGATTCCCGCCGCGTGACAAATGTTTGTATGATCTGCAAGTATTTGTCTGTGTGTTTCTATGTATAATTTGAAGAAAAAAGTATATAAGTAGTACATCAGTCATGTGAAAGTGGGACCCATAACACAAGGTGTGCTTATTTTGTGGCCAGATGATGCTGTGTGAAATGTCCGGCATTATTTATTTATTAATATTGATACCTACAAAAGAGCTGACTGACTGATTCATCATCGCCTAGCAGAAACCGTTGAAGCAAAAAACCTGTAAATTAAAATAGACGTTACCCTCCTCTTTTGGCGAAGTCTGAAAACCAGCGCTATTTTGCACTGTGTGAAATGGGACAAAGCTGAGACAGTGCCTTTTTTTCATACGCAGACTAGGTTTGAAACAGGGTGTACCCATCCTGTTCTAAACCTAGTACTTGTACGTACTCAAAATGGTAAAAAAATAATGTTTAGTATTAGTTCGTTTATTAGTTAGGTTGTTCTGTTAACTGTGTACCTGTAAGGTTTTTCAAATTAACCCTCAAGAAGGAGTAAAATGGGGTATGAAAGTGTGTATCGAAACTTTTTAACTGGTGGAGTGATTGTCTTTTGAACTTAAACAACTTGAATACAGGTATTTGTACTGTTGATTTTCCGAAAATAAATATGTAAATAAAATGTTAACCGAAAAATCCTAAATATAGAGCTATTTGGTGATTGCGTAGAAGGTGAGGAGCAGCCTGCTAATGTCGATCCCGCGGCGGAGCACGCGGACGACTGGGCCTCTGGTGGCGGCGGCGACTGGGACTCACACAACACTACTCAACTGTCCGATCAGATTGAAGGTATTTATTAACTACTACTGGCCTATCAGCCCAGTTGGTAGTTGCTCTGCCTTCTGCGCTGAAGCGCTGAGGGTGCGATTCACTCCCAGGACATACATTTGTGTGACGAACATAGATGTTTTTTGTGTTTCTGGGTGTAATAAAGTATCTTATGTATGCATTTAAAAATATATAAATGTTCTATCGGCTACCTGGTCAGCTTAATACAAGCTATGCTTAGTTTGGGGCTATATGGTGATGTGTGCCACTAATATTTATTTATTTATTTATTTAATAAAGTTGTTGCTGGAATCTCAATTTTTGTTCACATTTAACTTCAGATTCTGGTTTTCTCCTTAATGTGTCACTAGTTATGTGGAATGTGGTGAAAGGATTAAAGTGCGCCTCAGAGGCTCCTTTCACTTTACACATGTCTAGAAACTTTTTAGGTTCTAAGACATGCCGGTTTCCTTAAGATGTTTTCCTGTACCGTTTGAGTGTATAGCGCACATTATGGTGCACGACCTGATTCGGATCGACGAATTTGGAATCGAAAGGCGGGGCCACTACCACTGGCTAGCAATGCTCTCAGTATTTGGTGTGTGTTTACTAAAACGAGAAACGTTTTGCGGTTTCAGTTAATATCCTAGCTATTTCAATTAATTAAATCACATGGATGACGTTTACCGCACAGCCGCGTTACTGTAAAAAGACCAAGTAATTTTAAAATTTAAGTTCTAAATTACGATTGGGTTCGTGAGTCCACGTTACGTACCCAGGTGGCTTTATTGTACCAACACCAACGTTGACTAGGGAAGCAACCAATCAGAATCGTGCCGCACTGTAACCATTTGCGAAGTGTCGAGATATCAAAATACCTAAGGAATAGCATATTCATATATTTGCTTGTACCATGTAATTCATCCGCGCATTTTAAACTTGCAAAGCGCGCTATGCCTAAGCGAGCGGCGCTTTTCTATTCCACTCTTGTGTATTAGTTATTAGTTAGCTATTCATAGCCCGACCAACAATGAAATAAATGGAGAGGCAATGAATCTTGTAAATTCCACGATCTTCCTAGGTCTTAATATTGATGCAAAACTACAGTGGGGAGCACAAATTGAAAACTTGCTGGTAGGCTTAGTTCCGCTGCATTATGCAGTTCGTGCGATACGGTGGCTTACTGATGAAGCTACAGCTAGACTAGTTTACTTCAGTTACTTCCATAGTGTTATGTCATACGGCATCATTCTCTGGGGGAAAGCAGCTGATATTGGTAAAATATTTGTAATTCAAAAAAGGGCAATACGGGCCATTTATAAAATGAAACCACGAGAATCTTTGAGAGAAATATTCAAAGAAATTAATATTCTTACAATAGCTTCGCAATATATATATGAAAATTTGATATACACACATAAAGATAGAGATGTGATTCAGCAAAATAATGACCTTCATAGAATCAACACTAGGAATAAACATAAATTATACATCCCTAGGTTTCGAATAGAAAAAGTAAATAAGTCCTTTATGAGGAACACGGTGCGCTTCTATAATAAGCTTCCTGAAAATGATACTTAACTACCTATTAAGAAATTTAAAGCATACATAAAAGGTAGTCTTTTGAAAAAAGCTTATTATAATATAGATGACTATATTGATAAGAATGCATGGCCTCATGTCGCTCTGCCGTAAGACAGTTAACCGACACATTTGAAATGTATAAACTCTCTTGTATTAGTATTTCGTAGTTAAGGTAGTTATAAGATGACGACCTCTGTAGTGCAGTGGGCTTAGGTCCGGCTGAGACGCAAAAGGTTGCGGGTTCGATTCCCGCCGCGGGACAAATGTTTGTATGATCTGCAAGTATTTGTCTCGGGTCTGGGTGTTTCTATGTATAATATGTATGTATTTAGAAAAAAAAAGTATATAAGTAGTATATCAATCATGTGGTACGCATAACACAAGCTCTGCTTACTTTGGGGCCAGATGATGCTGTGTGAAATGTCCGGTATTATTATTATAATTATTAAGATGGATCATATAAAAAAGCGCTAAGACCAAGACGAGTTTCTTGCCAATTCTTCTCGGGCTTGGGTTAGGATGAATTGGCACCTAAATTCACCTAGAATATAATGCTACATTTCCATGCTTGCCAAGCGTTCACAAAGGTCCACAAGCACAAACGTGTAAAGAGGGCGTTTGGCTTGACTTGCGTGAGCTTGTAGACGCCGATCCGGTCTAGTGTCGGTTTTTTGACACAGATCAAAGAGCGCTTGCGGCAAGCGCTTGCGATGCATTCACACGTTGATGCGAGTTTAGTAGCCATTGTGATCTCGCGACGAGTGCACGTTTGTTTTTTCTTTTAATCATAAAGATAAAAAGAAAGTTGCAGATGCTTGGAGTCGTCTTGCCGAGTTCGGGAAAGACAAAAATGATAAAATATGATTACTTCCGTTTTAAAAACTAAAAAGAAAACCGACTTCATTGAATGAAATTTGAGCCTATACTACATTTTTAGTGGAAAGTAGATGTATTTTGTATATATATAATACTAGATGACCCGGCCACGCGTTGCTGTAGCTCAGTAGTTCTAATTACGTTGAACCTATATACGCTAACCTCTAAAATTATCAGTGTTTCTCTACTATATTATGCATGTTATACATATAAAACTTCCTCTTGAATTACTCTATCTACTAAAAAAAACCGCATCAAAATCTGTTGCATAGTTTTAGAGATCTAAGCATACATCGGGACAGACAGACAGACAGCGGAAGGCCACTTTGTTTTATACTATGTAATGATGGGTAGGCCAAATAAACGCACCGCTCCAATAAGACAGCGAGGTATCGAAGGATACGAAAACATCATCGATTTATAAAAATTTTCGATTTTCGTTGATTTTTCAGCTAGACCGATTTTGATAAAATTTAAATGGGACCACCTGTGAAGTATACCCTTTCAAATAAAAAAAGCATTTTCCAAATCGGTTCAGGCGTTTTCGAGTAATCAGTGAACATACATAAAAAAATGATTCCGACGAATTGAGAACCTCTTCCTTTTTGATGAAGTCTGTTAAAAATATAGAAAATATAGAAAAAATAGATACCTAAATAAATAAAGGATAAAAAAAAGTTAATTAAACCAAACGCAATAGCCGATACAAGTTCGGTGTCCGTCATGCTTGGCTGTACGAATACACTGACGCATTCACAAGCATGTAAACGACTTCCAAATGCAAAGCTAGATTTGTGGACACTTGCGGCTTGTGGACGTTGGTCGACGCTTGGCAAGCATGGAAATGTAGCATAAGACGTTTCAAAGTGATCCTTGTGATTGTATTGAATAAAGTATCTTTTGATTTTAGTTTTTTTTTGTCTTTATTACATAAAATATTATTATTGTATATAATAATGATTATAATAATATTAAACATTATATTTCTTTTAATTTTTTAAATGTTTTACCTAAGTATTCAAGTTGATGTACGTGCGGCTCTTATGCAATTTGCATATACACATTATTTTAGGTTAGGCTATAGTATTGAATAGGTAGACCATTATCCAGTACTGTATCCCACGGATGCCTCGTAGAGCCGAAACACGTCGATTTTTTTCGGTCTAACTCTGAATATATTGGCGGGATAGTACTAGATATTTATCTACCTATTCAATATTTTGTAATGGATTTACGTAAACTGACGCCTGAATCAATTATCTATCTTGGGCTGGGTACATTTGTTACACAAATCTATCGTAATTATGACAGACTAATAATAACGTAAAGCCTAGAAACCACCTAGAAAGCTGAGAGGGAGAATCTGTTCTTTTCGATGTCTAGAGGAAGCGGGAGATTAGTTTGTAAGAAAATAGGTAATAGGTAGGTACACTACCTATAGTCCGAAATCAAAATTCGAAACGCTATTCCCAATCAACTAAACAAATCAGTTGCATGCTTTTTATTTCATTTATTGCTTGTTAAAGTTTAAACATGGTTTATATTTTTGTTTCAGGATCATCGGCGTCCGAGACAGCAAAGCAGTGAAGTTTTGATTTCATTATTGTATGTGTAATCTGGAAATTAAACAGAAAATATTTAATGTGGTGTGTTTGTAAAGTTAAATTACTTTGGTACTTACTTTTAATAAAGATATAGGTATAACAAAATTTAACGTTTTTTAAAGATATTTATGGTCCCAACCAGGGTTGTTGCAAATATAAGCATCAGATGATACGCATGTGCTCATCAGCATCGATTAATGCTGATTTTATACTAATATTCGTCGCGACTTTATCGCAGGGAGCCGGTTCTCGGATTACACAACTTTGAGTGAAATTTATATTTTTTCTATATAATTTGGCACCTTACAATGCTAATAATAATAATAATAAGTTTATTTTGAACGTAATACATAGATAGGAACATAATACAGAAGTGAACACTGAAAAATGCAAAGTATTACACTGTGACGCAGTTTCCAGTGCGAATAGCGATAGGCGATAGCGAATACCCCGATCAGGGCACACCTTTTGTCCGTTTATATTATTAAACGCGTTTATAATAATAATAATAAAAGTTTTTTTGTGTCACAACTGAAACCGTTTCTAATTAATCAACTATTATAATATATATATATACCTATCAAATATTATAACAGAAAAAAAAAAGAGCGAACTCATACACGCAAATATTATTTCACTAACGCCACTGCGACGCTGATATTCCGTGACGACGCGACGCCTGAGTGCGTAACGGTAGCAATTTGGGTACACAACGTTTGGTAGGTTAGGTACTAACGAGTACGTACCTACACATTTAATACAAAAAGTAATAATCTAAAAGGAAATATCAAAAATTACTTTTAAAGTAAAACACCTTTGGGTGATAGGCGAGTAAAAGCTGCGAGTAGCTACAGTAATAAGTTTTTACGAATTGAGACTGATTTCGCAGGCATTGCTCGCGCTGTTATTGCTGTCGCTACTTTTACGTAATAATCCTATGGGTCCATTTTGATCAATCAGTCGCATATGATAGGCTCGGAGTCGGAATAATTTGCCAATTTTACGTAAACAATTTTATACACTTGTCGTATTACGATAGGTAATTGTGATAGGTAGTAGTAGATAGTGTTGGGTTGTTAAAAACTAAAATCGAGGTAAAATATTTCTGTATTAGCAACAACCCTGGTCTCAATTAAAAAAACAAATCGAAAAATCGGGTGTATCCCACTATTTCCATGGAAAAACAAAATAGAAAAAGTGGGACTAGCGTTTTTTCCAAATTATATTCCATTATTTCTATTGCGGCAAAAAAAACGCAATTAATTGAAATTACCTTTTTCAATAAGAATAGTAGGTAGTTCTTATTTGAAAAAGTTAAATCAGATCGGAACCAGTTGGTTAGGTTAGGTTAGAGTATAGAAAACAACGCGCAAGGCAGCGGCCGCTGAAGCGCCCGAAGGATATAGTTATGTAAGTACCTACTATTTTCCATTGTTCGGTTGACCGCTGAACATTTTTTTTCTTGGAGCACTCAACTGTACCTAACACGGAAATGTAAACGCCGTCATAAGGGGTGATGCATTGTTTTTTTTGTCGCCGCCAGCAATGGAAACAGTGGGAGAATCAGTCATAGTAAATAGTAGGATACACCCAAAAAATAATACTAATGTTAAAAATGCAAAAGTATGTCTATGATGTGATGTAACAACTTACTATGATGAACACAAGCGTCTGCATCTACTACAGCGGCGGCGACACCCGTAAGAGAATTCGCACCACAGAGCCAGCGACAGAAGTGCAAGTAGTCCAACCAGCAGCATTCCCTGCACTTTAGGATCCGCAAGGTTCAGGAATTCGTTTAGTGTACCGTTTCGTTTCGTACCTTCTGCGATTTTCACTGCTGCATTGCTGTTTTTGGCCATTTCCATACAGTTACTTGCTTTTACTTCGTTTGCGTTCGTACAATAATGCAATCTCTAACAACATGTACGTTCGCGACGCCGCCGGCAACGTAGGCAGCCATTTTTAAACCCGTACCACAAAAGTAACGCGAGAATTGCAAGGCCGACAAGGACGAGAACTTTAGGGTTATTTAAATCATCCCAATTTAGTGATATAGTCTCAACATTCTTTTTGGAGGTCTTAGTAGAAGAAGCCTTTTTCATTGGTGAGCTGGAGGTTTTGGCCATTTTTGAAGATGATTTCATTTTTAGTTTCTTAAGTTTTTGTTATGCAGAGACCATTTTAAAATTTTTCATGGTGTTTAAAACCAATTATGAAACGGCTTCAGAATAAATATCTACTAGATACCTATTATTACCTAGATATTTATTCTGAGGTAGCGGGTTGGAACGACATTTAAATCATGACAAGTCCTGATCCTGATGTGGGTATTGCATAGAGTACCTAATACTGCCACAGAACTCTATACCTACATTATTACTCTATGACCTACTAGGTAGGTACATGAGAAAAATACTTCGAGCATTTACCAAATTGCGTAAATGACAAATCAGTAAATAAACCTAGGTAGGTATATTATACCTACACTAGCTGACCCGCTCGCGATTTCGCACGCGCATTTTAAAAATAAAATATTTTTTTTAGAATCAGTTTAGTAATTTCATAGATAATCCTCTACATCTAATACCCGCAATATCACAAACAAACCTAGAAACTTTACTTCTATAAAACGTAATATAGAATAAATGTTTGACCACCACTCCTTAGTAACATAGACATGCTTAGTCAATGATTTTACAAGGGTACATAAAGATATGTTACGTTCCTAGTAAATTGCGTTTGAAAATAGTCGCAGTTGCATATAGATAAATATACAAAGTGCTAACTACAATCATGTTCACTAGTTTCACTATATGAACGATCGACTGATACGGAAAACACAAGAGTAAGAGCTATCTGTAACCAATTACGCTTCGATTGTCGCCGTGGATACACAGATTATGATTTTTAATCGAACAGAACGGACATTGGTAAATAGTTTGTGCACTGCACAGGATGGCATTTTATTTATTTTTGTTCAATTTCGGCTCGACGGTCATAACGTCACATTCATCGACTGGTTTGGCATGAACTGAGAGCGAGAGTGGTCAGATGGGTCTTTTATGAATCTTCTACTCGGGCGCGCTAGTAACATAATCTCTACTCTTGTAAAATCATTGTGCTTAGTTTTGTGTTTAGACAGTGTCGGAAAAGTAAGTATTATTTGTACTTACATGGTTTGATTTCTCGCAATACCGTTGCTTATTTCGTAGGTTAATAATGATCCAGGCTCCGAGATTATTAGTAAAATGCTTATCTTGTGTATAAAAAGTTGTATTTTCCCATTGTTCCGTTGCTTATTATGCATAAGTACCTAGTTTATAATGACTTTAAAATTATAATGATCCGGAAAAACAACCGCTAGCTCAATCAGTTAATCCTGTGTTTAACACGTATTATTCAACAAGGTTTGATTCCCGCGCCGCTCTTTCTTTATTTTGTATATTCTACTCGTTTAAGTTTTTTTTTATAATAATAAATCTTTATTTGGAACCACAAACAATATTAATCTAAAACATAAAAAAACGGTGATGCCCGTGGTGGTAATTATACTGTGTTACGCACATCAACGCCATCCTCCGTGGTACACTCGAAATTCCAGAATACAATACTCGATAATAATGAATAAGATGAAGTTGTAGAGTATGAGTATGAGAAAGGGTATGTGTGAGTTATAGTGGGGTATATATATGGGATGTGTTGTGTGACTTAATGACACCAGGCTGTTAAAGCTTGATGTCATTTGGAACATTTGGCAACAGGAGATTGTAGGGTGAGTCAAAGTGTAGGTAGGTGAGTGCGTGTGTGTTTTGGTGTGTATGTGTGTGAATTATATTACAGCATATATATATTTATTATATTATGTATTAATGAGGTCTTCAGAATCGTCATACTATTTACCGACATAAAATCCATTTAAGACATATTAATTTGCATGTATATAGAGGAAGGGGATAAATATTTAGTTCATAGTTAGGTCTGTTATACAATGTAGAGTAGGGCGTGTAAAACCGGGTTGTTTAAAAAACCAGTTTTTCGGTTATTTTTCGAGTTTTTTATATAGGTGTCTTAGGACAAAATAAAACCAAATTAAAAAAAAAGAACTTATTAATTTAATAAGCAAGCACCAATTAAATTAACTTGTTAAAGTTTAAAATATTTTAATGTACGTATAACTCACTCTTACTCGAATAAAGTAATAAAATTCAACAACATGATAAATCAGTACCAATAGTTACTAAGTGTAATTAACTTTTTTATTTGGTAGTAATAAAACTCTCTCTCTTACTCAAATAAAGCTACAATTTTTTTTATTTTTACTCAAATAAAGTTAAAAAATCAATAATAGTTATAATTATACCAAAGATTACAATAAATCAATCTTTAAAAATGGCAATGGGTAATACTACTTTTTTATTTAGTCGTATTTAACTCTCTCTTTTACACAAATAAGGTTGACATTGACACAGACGTTTATTATGCGGTCCGAAGATAAAGTTTTCTGAGAAGTGTTTGTTTGTATTTTTGCAATTTTGACGCATTCAGTTGTAAATTAATTAGGTGGATTGTTATGGTCGTTCTAAATAAAGTCGAAAGGTGTAGTTTTAAACGAATTTTTCATTTATTTCTCATTAAAAAATAATTAAAACCCGGTTATTTTGCTAAAAAAACCGGTGAAAAACCGACGTTAAATCAGTCGGTTAATCGGGCTTTCGGTTAATCGATTAATCGGTTTACATGCTCTAATGTAGAGGTTATAAGCTTCTAATGTCAGCTCGCCACTGCTGTACGGCGTTTTTCAATTTGGCAAACCCTGTCAGTTCTTCTGCTAGAGACAACAAGAGATGAGTCATATGCCAGTTCGGAATGTTTACGGAGTGTATCTAAAATAAAGAGTTGACGAACATTGGGAATTTGAAAGAGTGAATATAATTCGTTTGTAGGGAATCTAAATGGTTTATTTTGCATTACTTTTAGCACGGCCCTTTGGGCTCTTTAAATTTTAATATGGGTTATGGTAGATCCACCCCAAGCAGTAATGCAGTAGGATATAATTGATTGACAAGGAGCGTAGTAGCCAGATTTTAACTAATGGAGATCGAGAATATTTCGTAGAGTTTTAAACATGAAAGTCATCATCATCATCACAGCCTCTATGAAGTCCACTGCTGGACATAGGCCTCCCCAATAGATTTCCAGGAAGAACGATTTTGAGCCCTCTCCATCCACCGACTACCTGCGATCTTTACAATGTCGTCAGTCCATCGGGAGGGGGGTCGTCCTACGCTTCGTTTTCCTGTCCTTGGTCGCCATTCGAGAACTTTTACTCCCCAGCGGTTATCAGTTCTGCGAGCTATATGGCCTGCCTATTGCCACTTCAACTTGCAAGTTTTGAGCGCTACGTCGGTGACTTTGGTTCTTCTACGGATTTCCTCGTTGCGGATTTTATCACGTAGTGAAACACCCAACATAGCTCTCTCCATTGCACGTTGCGCGACTCTGAGCTTGTTTATGAGGCCTATAGTCAGGGACCAAGTCTCAGTTCCATATGTCATCACTGGCAACACGCACTGATTGTAGACTTTCGTCTTGAGGCTCTGCGGTATCTGTGACGAGAAGATGTGCCTTAATTTCCCGAACGCACATTTAATGATCCGAGTTGGATTCGTCGGCTGACCTCTTTGTCGAAATTGGACTTGCCTAGTTGAATCGTCTGACCCAAATAGACATAATGGTCTACAACTTCGATTATATGGCTCCCAACATGTACCGGTACGGGTGCAACATGAACATTTTACATGATTTTTGTCTTGCTCATGTTCATTTTAAGACCCACCTATTGGGAGACGATACTGAGGTCGCTGAGCATTGTGCCTAGGTTTTCCAGCGATTCTGCCATGAGGACTATATTGTCGGCAAATCGAAGGTGAGTGAGGCGTTCGCCATTGATGTTGATACCATGTCTATGCCAGTACAAGAGCTTTTAAGTTTCGGAGAAATAACATCTCCCTGTCTCACCCCTTTATGCAATGGGATTGGATTCGTGCTCTGGTCCTGGAGTCGGATAGACATAGTGGCGTTACTGTACAGACATTTCAACACTTCGATATACCGATAGTCGATTTGGCACCGCTGGAGTGACTGCAACACTGCCCAGGTTTCGACAGAATCAAAGGCTTTCTCATAGTCCACAAACGCTAATCAAAGTGGCCGGTTATACTCTTCGGTCTTCTGTATAACCTGCCGGAGCGTATGGATGTGTACTATGGTGTTAAAGCTTTTTCGGAATCCGGCTTGTTCGGGAGGCTGGAAGTCGTCAAACCTACGAGCAAGACGATTAGTAACTACTCTCGAAAACAGCTTATAGACATGGCTCAACAGCGAGATAGACCTGTAATTCTTTAAAAGGGTGTTATTCCCTTTCTTAAAGAACAGTACCACCACGCTCCTGTTCCACGCCTCTGGCGTAGTTCCCTCGAGGATGACGTAGTTGAACAGCTTCTGGAGGACCTTAAGTACCGGTGTTCCACCCGCTCTCAAAAGCTCTGTCGTTATTCCGTCTTCACCCGGTGCCTTGTTGTTCTTAAGCTGCTTGAGAGCCGTTCGGATCTCGTATAGGCTGACGTCCGGAATGTCTTCAGTGTAGTGTCGGGTTAGGCGGGCTCTTGCATCGCTAGTCGTGCTTGTAGTAGGACTTTGCAATGAGGTTTACACCTCATTGCAATTTGCACCAGTTGTCCGTAGAACCTCTTGAGCTCTCGTAAAACTTCTGGCTTCGAGGAAACAACACTGCCACTGTCGGTCTTCAGCTTCGTCAACAGGCTTTGCCCATAGACAGATCTCTCGCGAAAACTTTGGAGCCTTGGTTACGCTCTATTGCGTTCTTTATACTATAAGTATTAAAGAGATGTAAATCGCGTCGCATAGACTTAGAGATCTGTTTATTAAGCGTGCTGTATTTCGACCTGTCCACTAAACTGCAGTTTCATTTCACTACGTTCTACCATGAGTTTTAGAGTGTGCTCAGAGAGTTTTTGGGTTCTACCTTTGCGCTGGGTTTTACAGAACTTTGACCCAACGACAATTTCCACCAGCCCGTCATTTATTACATCCACGGATCCGCATTCGGCGAGGCATTGGAAGCGATCTTGGAGTTCCAACTGAAAGCTCTCGGGGTTTTGGATTTGGGCAGGACTTGGGCGAAGAGTAGATTTCATCAGACGGGACCTTTCTAGCTTTACGTAAAGATTTAATGAGCCTGTATTCGGTGATCACTGCCGGTTTTGACCCTGTTGATCACTGAGACATCATTAAATATTTGCTTTTTTGTAGTCATGATGAAATCTATCTCGCGTTTGTGTCCACCGGGGTGAAGCCACGTCCATTTCCTAGACGACCGCTTCTTGAAAAAGGAGTTCATCATAAAAAGTCCCTTCTTTTCCATGAAGTCGGCCAAATCCAAATTGCCCCACTCTCAGTTCATCGCCATTCCTCACACCTAGCCGCGCGTTGAAGTCCCCCATCACAACCGTAAAGTGTGTTTTCGAGGCTTGCATGGCATTTGAAATGTCATCATACATAGCCTCCACTTCATCGTCTGGACGTTTCGAGTGAGGTGCGTACACCTGTATGACCTTAAGCGAATACCGTTTGGTTATTCTGAGTATAAGGTATACCACCCTGCTCGATACGCTTTCGATCTTTACAATGTTGTTAACGAGGGATTTGTGGACGAGAAATCCGACGCCGTGCTGAGAAAGTTGATCGCCCTCCCGGTAGTAGAATAAGTTGCCGGAATTTAGGATTATCGTGTCCTCTCCCTCTCTTCGGACTTCTGATAACCCTATAATATCCCAGTGCAACTTATTTACTAATTCTTCCAGCTCAATCAACTTCTCGTCAGTCCTCAGTGTGCGTGCGTTGTATGTTGCCAGGGCCAGGGGTCGTTGGGATTGGTAGCTGGACCTCTGCCGGAGATTCTTCGCACCCACTGTTTCGCCGTTACCGTGGCCGCCACCTATGCCAGGAATAGTGGAACTGCCGGGAACTGGGGGCCGTCTTCTGATTGTGTCTATCATTTATTGGGGGGTTTTGCCATAGTCACCACGCTTGGCAGGCGGATTGGTGACCGCAGATTTAGTGTTAAGTACTCGGGGGGTGCTGCTGCCCAATCCCCCGGTGTGTGTGTCCTTAGTCGCCTTTTACGACATCCACGGGGAGGAAATGGAGGGGTCCTATTCTGATCCGGAACCACCACGGAACATTTATGTAAGTTTTCTAATTCTAGATGGATGGATGGATTCAATTTGTTGTTTCCAAATTAAATTATCTATCAGAACCCCAAGATACTTCACAAATGCCGAACGTTTTAAAACAGGATAAGTACCCGAGCTGGTATTTAGTTAGTTAGGAAGAGGCATGTTACACAAATCATTGATGTAAATAAGAAACAGGTTGTCCAAGGACACTATGTCCCTGTGGAACTCCAAAGGTAATATAATTTTCTTTGCTAGTATAAGAATCTATTAAAACGTGCTGAGATCGATTCGTTAGGTAATTTCGAAAGATGTCTAGTGCGATACCTTTAATGCCGATTTATTCAAGTTTAGAGAGTAAAGTGGGTACAAAGACAGTGTCAAAAGCTTTACTCAGATCTAAGAAGATTCCTATTGTTCTTTGTTTTTTGTCAAATTGTTTTATTATGGTATCCGTTAGCTCCAGAACCGCATCTTCCGCCAATTTGCCCCTTTTTAATCCGTATTGGTTTGGAGCCAGTATAGCATTATCAGTTAGAAATTTGGTCAGACGTTTATTAAGGATCCGTATTGGTTTGGAGCCAGTATAGCATTATCAGTTAGAAATTTGGTCAGACGTTTATTAAGGATTTTTTCAAAGATTTTTGACAGTGAACCGATAGTAACACAGGGTGAACAATAGCCTTTATAAATACCCGATAATAACCGAACTCCAATATTATAACGATTGGTATAAACACACGTCAGTAATTAGTTCATCAATAGTACTTAGTCGCTTATTATGCATAATTTATCATTATTCAACCCGAAATAATAATGATCAGGGAAAACCGACGCTAGCAATTACTTCCATCCACTCCTTCGTAGGAACCGGAAAGAGTGGCCTATAACCAGCAGTGGGTGCAATCGGGCTGAATGATGATGACTCCATCGTATAGTGCTTATCTCATGTCAGAAAAATACCTAAGTATTTTCCCTAATAGTTTTGATTTTGTCCGATTGTCTACGTAGTTAATAATGTTCCAAATTTTAAAATTATAAAGTTCGGTAAAAACAGACACCAGAAATCAGCTCCACTCCTTAGTAGTGTTTATCCCTAGTCCGAAATGAAAGTACTTTCCGTACCTATAGGCTAAGATACCCCGTTGTCCCGTTGCTAATTATGCACAAACAGTTAATAATTATCCAGTCTTAAATATTTTAATAATAAAGATAAACAGCACAAGCAGACAGCTTCACTTCTTGTTGAGTGCTTATATTCCGTACCTACCCGTATGTGTTTTGCGTAATTTTTCTCCCCATTCAAGAGGTAGATTTTAAAAATCCAGAAATACGTGTTCTTTATTTTCTTTTAAAAAAAGTTAACTCAAGATCTACGTGCGTCACGGGTTAAAAATCTGAATTATTTTAACACCTTTTCACTGCTATTTAAGGGTTGTTTTGAAACAGTCCTGGCATGTAGATATAATTTCTAATTTATAAATGTCTAAATTTATAAAACTAAATTCATTTAAAATGTTAGTTCAATTATTGGAGCCAAATCGTTCATAATGAGGGGTCGGCGTAGGGGAAAAATACAAAATCTTCGACAAATAGTAATTTTGCAAAAAAACTAGTGGACATAGTAATTTTCTTTTTCAGCAGTCAAATCTTGAGTACCTATATAAGTAATTATTAAAAAATACTGGCAAGCGATAATATCATAAAGTAAAGGAGGAAAAGCTACTCAAGTTTGTCAAAAAAGCTTAATCGTTCATCTTTTGGTGCCACTACCCTATGCTCTTTGTCAAGTCTATAGATCACCATCATTGTATTATATATTAGCGACCCGCCCCGGCTTCGCACGGGTGCAATGCTGATACTAATTATTCTACAGAATGGTTATCCCTAAGAGATAGCCATATACCATCGCGGACTTTTTTTTAGACCTTTTGGGGGTGTACAATACTGTAGTACATTATTTTGATCTATCTCGTAGGGTTCAGCCAGAGCGTTTGCAATGTAAGTGCAAAAAAATGTGTTTATTTACGACACCACATTAGAAACATCTAAAATTATCAGCGTTTCTTTTATAAACCTTTCTCTTGAATTACTCTATCTATTAAAAAAAATAGCATCAAAATCCGTTGCATAGTTTTAAAGATCTAAGCATACAACGGTACAGACAGACAGCGGGAGGCGACTTTGTTTTATACTATGTAATGATCTATACACACTATTTCGATGATCCAGCCCTTAGAGAAACATCTTCGAAACTACATCGGGGATATCCCAGACTTATGCGGCCCTATGAACGTCTCTCAACTTGAACACTGCCTTTAGCTATAAGCTAAGATTAATGTTCTCTCCAAGCCCTAGCGTGGGTGGGTGTTTAATAGAACTTAATATGATCCTATCATGCCGCAATGGCCAACGCGTGTGAAGACGCTAGTTGATCAATAATTTAACTTACTTTAAACTTTCAGTGCATTATCCTCGATGTCGGCAAAGTGCAAATCTAAGCTGAGACCAATTAATTAAGGCAAAATTATATATGATAAGGGTTTTTAAGAGCAACTTTAATTTTACAAGAAAACTCATAGAACCGAAAGTAGGTAGGTATATTAAACGTTTAAAATAAATGCTGAGATAAATAATACAGATAATAACTAGCTGATTAACTGTTTGATGAAACTCACAAGCATTACCTGCATATTTTTCACATAACCCTAGAAATATTTTGCATAGGTTGAACTTATTTTTGGTTTTAATTGTGACAATGAATAAATCATAATCTAGGTGGTCTTATTAGGCTTGATTGACCATAGATTTCATACAATTGAAATTTACAATACAATAATTATTATGAATTAACTTAATAACAAAATATAGGAATTCTACATAGTATTCTGATTCTCTAAGGCCGAGCAAAATTACCAGGGAGGGTCCTAATTCTTTTAGTATTGATAGGACGGGATGGCGATAGGTGCTTACTTTTTTTAGCTTTAGAGGTTGTCAAATATCTCCAATAAATTTTATACAGACATAACTGAACTGTTTAAACAATGAGTTTGGTAGTGTCTATCAACCAGAGGGCATATCTCTAATCACAAATTAGATAATGTGGTGTTAAAATCTGTTGGAGTTCTTCCTATCATGCCACTAGTTACTTCAGACCAGTGTGGTGAAAGAATTAAGTACACCTCAAAGACATTGAAATGACAATGATACCATACTTTAACAACACATTAGATTATTATGTGATTATGAAAAAAGTGTAGGAATAGTAGTTATTATTTATAACCCTCTGCACATTAAACAATACACACTCAAAGGATAGAATGGAGTCTTTTTTATCGTAGGCAAAACCATTTTAACAATAAGTGGATACAAACAGATATTTTTATATTCTGAAAAAAACCACTGCTTAATATACAAGTATATCATGTTTGCCTAAATCTGCAGGCTGACAGTGCTGCAGAAAATAGAATTAAAATGAATACACTGCCTATTACAGTATAAAGTATAATGAGTAATCTGCATTGCATATACAGTTACATGAAAATATTAGGCTTTATAAACAAAATACTTGCCATAATAATAAAAATAACCTAATCACCTGCACACCTGTAACCTAAATATTGCAATAAGAGCTACACCTCACTACTCTTTGTATAAAAGCACTATAACATCCATAATTACATTAGATAGTACTAGGTAGCTGATGTGTTTTAACTATCATAAAATAGTTTGAGATCCTTTATAATGCATCTGGTAGATCTTCATCCTCACTGGAGCTGTCTTTGTCATCTACTCCATCACCTATTTCCATCTTGTTAGCAAATAAATCATTCATATCGTCAAAGTCATCACCTGCACCAAGTTCCTCATCTTCATCCTGCCAGCGTTCAAAATCAACTTTGATCCAGTGATGCTTCTTCTTATCATTTGTTAAAGCAGGCCAGAATGGCTCATCAGGTTTATCTTTGGTGAGATACACTTCAATCAATCTGCCTTTGTTACGGAAGCTGCTTCTTACATCATCTACTTCAGCATATAGTGGAATGATAACCTCATGGAGTTTGTTGTCAGGTGCACATGTGCCTTTGAATGATACGGTTTTCTTTTCAATTTTTATATCGGGATTTTGACATTCCACATTAAATGTTAAAAACACTCGAGAGCTTCTTTGGGCCCACGAAACAGGGGGTGGAGTGCTAATTGGGTTTGGTGTCATAATTACTGGTGCTGTAAATAATGAAGTTTTCGTATTAAATCCCGAAGACGGTGTCTAATACTGAAATTAGGACTATAGGTCCAATAACTGTATCAGTGTGTACTTACGGTGATTATTTAATAAATACTTTTCGACAACTCAAGGATTCAGCTTGCCTGATATCAAAAATATCTTCTATTCTTTATTTTATATCAACTATTCAAATCAAATTAAAATGGTCACTCATCCATTTGTCTTCCAAATTCCAAAGCTGACTTGACTGAGTGAGTGAGACTGACTGGCCATCATGGCCGTGGCCGATGTTAATTCAACGTACAAAATGGCGGACTACCAACTCAATGGTTCTACCTTTTGACATTGGATGTGTAGGTTATGGTATTATTTTGTTAGATTTATTAAGATTTTTTATTTATTTATTATTATCTAGTAGAAACATTGCGTGACCCAAGAGCTGGACCCAAGCGGGCCCCTATATGGCCCAGCGTATTAGCATTGCTGTTCAACGTGACCATGTTGTGACTTGATGACTCTGCCCTCTGTGAGTGATCTGGATCGGTTGAGTTATCTATAGATCATTTTCAATATTCAGGCATCTTAAGCAGGGCCCTCTATGTCTAAGGGTGGCGTTAAAAACGATTAGACATTTATTTCACTTTCAAAACTTTCGTGAGTTGTACATTATAAATAATAGTTTTACTATCACGTATAAATAATACGTGAGTAAAGCCCGTGTTTATCAAAAATGATTAGACATTTAGTTTAGTATAACAAGTTTAGGGCACACACCTAAGAACTTTTTTTTGGTTACGTTTACAACGCCTAATTTTCTTTATAACGAAAAAACGGAGGAGGATATTCAAGTCGACGCGTATATATAGGTATATATTTTAAGTATGACGACGCATAACTTTTTACAGAGTAGTCTGATTTTGATAATTATTTTATTGGAAAGAGTATACCTACCCCGAAGTTGGTTACATATTAATTTGGAAAAAAATATCCAACCCCAAGGGTAGGAAAACAGCTGATGATTGATTGTTCACTCACTGATTGTAATGTTTGACCACGAATAAAAATATTAAATATTAAAAGTAATCATAAATTAAGCATGTAGTACCTAATTAGTAGATTATAGCCACAAAAAATTGTAAAATATTTTTTTTAACAAAATAATTACACCGCCGAAAAAACTGAAAAGCAAAAAATAATAAAACTTTTTTATTTATATTTATTATTTAAGTTCTTAACCTAATGTAATTTGAGGCGCTAAACATGCAAATTAATTGACGACGACGACGATTAAATTAGTTGACGAAGTTAATATCAGCGAGACAGCAACCTGAACGGGCAAACACGTGAGGGCATACGTGCGTCGTTGCTGCATTTGCTTGCAGCAAACAAGCAAATTCAATGCATTTGCAATTAATTTGCTTGTTTGGAGACTCAAAATTACTCAGTTACATTTCGGCGGTGTAATTTTTAAACCGACTTTATCAAAAAGGAGGAGGTTCTCAATTCATCGGAATCTTTTTTTTATTTTTTTTATGTATGTTCACCGATTACTCGAAAACGGCTGAACCAATTTGGAAAATTCTTTTTTTGTTTGAAAGGGTATACTTTACAGGTGGTCCCATATATATTTTATCAAAATCGGTCGAGCTGAAAAATAAACGAAAATCTAAAACTTGTATACATTGATGATGTTTTCATGTATTTTCATACCTCGCTGTCTCATTGGAGCGTTGCGTTTATTTGGCCTACCCATATTATAATATACAAAATACATCTACTTTCCACTAAAAATGTATTATAGTCTCAAATTTCATTCAATGAAGTCGGTTTCTTTTTAGTTTTTAAAACGTATTTTTTTTTCTATACTTCCCATCCTTCTTATTTTTACGCCCAGCACTATTTTTGGCCAGGTGCACTCTACACTTTAGCGGCCTTATTCCAAAACAAAGACTAAAGATAGTCTTGGTATAAACCTGCTGATAAACCAGGGTCTAATCCAAAGCTTATTACAAAACGAAGTTTTTCTCTAGTTGCTGTAACATCTATGGTACTAAAGATAAACCCACGAGACTCCTAGTTTATCTTTGAATCTTTGGTACTAAACATAACCTCAACATTAAATCAATCAAATAATATCCGTTGTTTGGATTTATTTCTTTGTTGTTTTTTCGGTTTGCGTTTCGAAAATGGTTCATAACAACGATCTGATGGATTTAGAAGACCCAGGTGCTTTGGTTATGCTGGAGACATTCCGTCGGCAACATTATCGGACACGATATCCCGTTTCAATTACTTGAAGATTTTCGTTTGAAATATAGGTTTGAACCCCACAACTCTGCAAGAACAAAACTACAATTGATGCCACATCCGTACCCGGAACACCGTGGAAAGATGTTTTGGTCTATGGAAACAGAGGTTTCGCTGCCTATTAGTGGCATGTTTGGGGATGTTGAAAAAATTAAAAAAACAATTGTTGCATGTGCCATGCACACACAATATTGCTATTGATATGAGGGAAGACCTGTTTCCCGGTGAGAAGGATAGCAATGACCAAACATCACGGGAACCATTAGAAATACAGAGATATATTCCTAACAAGATAATGGGAAATATTAGTAGAAGGCAGCTTATTGAAACTCATTTTTAATAATAGTACCATATAATATTTTTTACAATATTTATCTATAGTAATATGAAGGTAGGCTAGGAACTTATACTATACAATGTATTCCATATTAGATGTATTTTTTTTGTACTGTAATTCTAATAAAGCTATTTCCAGTTCTAATTTTTTTATTTTTAATTCTGCAATATTTTTATTGTTTTCATGTTCAACTTCCATCATTTTAATTTGTTTGTTTTTGAACTCTATATTAGGTACTTGTAATAACATTGTGGCGCATTTCTTCAGTTCTGTAAATAATACCTAATTAATTACATAAAAATGTATGAAGCAATACGACTATACACAAAAAGTAGGGTGGACATCCACAAAAGCATTTGACCTGAAAGTTAAATGAATAGGCCTAGGTGCACCAGTGACTCATGCATGATTCATGATGATTAAATGGTGATCTACCTATTTAGATTTAGATATAGGAGTTCTTCCTTTTGGTGGCTGAGCTGCTTTTATCGATGGGGTGTTAGCTTGTTGTCACTAAAAACATAAAGAAAAATGTTTATTGGTATTCCAACCAATAAAAAACAGAATTAATTATTTTCTTCTCTCTCTGTATGTTTGTATGCTTGTTTGTTATGTTTTCATGGGTGAATGAATCTTGATGAAATTTCGAAAAAAAAAAGGCGGGAACCTCGAAAGTGGAAAGGCGCGAACTCTCGAAATCTTTTTGTAATTTAATTGTAATTCTGTAAATATATAATCTTTTTCGTTGTAAATAAAATACAAAGCTAGTACTGGTACCGGTAAGCCATGGGGAAAAAGAGGAAGAGGTGTGAGCAGCCTCCACCTCCGGATGAAGACCGGTCGGAAGGGTCGACCTCAGACTCCGACTCGGTCGAATCTCCACAAGGGGTCAAAAAAAACAGTAAGGAAAAGGACAGGTATGAGATTTATAAAGTTCAAGGATACATACGAAAATACCCGGATAATTCCAACAAGTCGGACGGATTCATCGTATTCCTGACGCACACTGATGACGGTGTTGCTTTTAATGACCGTGACCACTTAAAACTTTCCAAAGCATTGCGTGAACATTGCGTCTCTGGAGTTTTACATCTGAGATCAATAAATAGGTACAAGATAGGAATAACATTTGACCTATCTAACAACGCCAATGTTTTTATACAAAATAAAAAACTACTGGAACAGCTATCGCTAAAAGCCACCATCCCAGCAGGCGACACGGAGGTAACAGGTGTTCTGACATCTGTTCCTACTGAGATGTCAAATAAGCAAATTTTTTCGCTTATTGGCAGCTCCAAAAATATAATACAGGTCAGAAGATTTATGCGTAGGGTGCGAGGTGAGGGTAGTGTCTCGTTCCAGCCAACCCAAGCGGTTGCTGTTACATTCGCGTCGACTCAGCTCCCCGAATATGTATACTTGGACTCTTGGCGACATGAAGTGAAATCATACATACCCCCTGTAAAACAGTGCTTAAAGTGCATGCGGTACGGCCACATTGCTAAGTTTTGTCGCAACACAGAGGTCTGCAGCATCTGCTCCGGCACGCATAACTTCAAAAGCTGTAGTATTGAAACTAAAGATGCAAAATGCTCAAACTGCGGTGGCAATCACATCGCAATATCTGCTGCTTGCCCTATTAAAAAGCAGAAGGTAGAAGAAAATAAAATAAAATCTCGATCTGCCACATACTCAGAACTTTTCGACTCTAAGTCTTTCCCAGCATTGTCAGCTAGGACACTTGATGTACAGGTTAATAATCTCATGAAGTCTGAAGTTTTTATTAATATTTTAATAGAAACAATCACTAAAATTATAACAAACAAAGATGTCCCCATAAATTCAGGGTCTATTAGAGATACCCTAAAAAAAACTCTAAGTAACAAGTTACCTCCAACATCATAATGGATTTTTTAAATATTATTCAATGGAATGCACAAAGTCTAAACAGTAACAAACATATATTTACAAACTTCCTTTATTCAAATAACATTCATATTGCAATTATTTCTGAAACATGGTTTAAACCATACCAAACATTCAAAATAAAACATTATAACATTGAACGTAATGATTGTGGAAACAATCATAATGGTGTAGCTATTCTAATTCACAATAGTATCGCATATTCTAAAGTCAACACGTTTTTTGATGACTCACTACAAAATATTTGTATTAAAGTAACAATTAATAAGAAAGTTATGAGCATAGTCAGTTTTTATAGCCCAACAAACTGTAGTCCAGCCTTTAGTAAAAGCAAATTTGACGCACTAATCAAGTCTATTCCTGGTCCATTCATATTTGCAGGAGACTTCAATGCACATCATACCTCCTGGGGTTGCAGTTCTGACACTCCTCGTGGTAGAGATGTTTTGGAAGTGATTGACGACAATAACTTAGTTTTGTTAAATGATGGTCTGCCAACGACGATTGGTTCGTTGTCCTGGCGTCCGAACGCATTAGATTTGTCGTTGGTTTCGCCATCATTGGCGCTACATTGTGACTGGTCTGTTTATGATAGCCCAGTCGGCACAAGCTATCATCTTCCTGTAATAATTAAAGTTTTATTGAATAACAATATCACTGGTTCGGATCCTAGTTGTCATAATTTGAGACATTTACCAATCTATCCAAATTACAAACTTACAGATTGGAAAATGTTTAGTAGTTGCATGGATAAAATGTTGATTGATTTTATAGTGGATACTGAATGTCCGCAAGATTCCTATTTAGATTTTTGTAAAGTATTGCGTACGGCCGTTGATAGGTCTATTGTAAGCAGAAATTCTTCTGTTGTCGATGTCACTGACACTGACAGTCAACAGTCATGTGTTAATAAACCTGGTAAAAAACCTTATCTGCCTTGGTGGAATGAAAAATGTTCAGCAGCTGTTTTGAAATCCAAAGAAGCATATTTAAATTTTAAATTCAATCCAACAGAAGAAAGCTATTTGGAGTTCAAGAGACTGCGAGCTCACAAAAAACTTACAATAAAAATAGAACGACAAAAAAGCTGGGTCTCTCTTTGTGAAACTTTCAATCGATGCACTCCATTAACCGTTGTATGGAAGTTCATGCGTAAATTTAATAAATCTTACTATAAACCTATTCAATATGAAGACGACTCATGGATTTGTGATTTTTTATCCAAATATACTCCTGATTTTGTACTACCTAAATCGAAAACACTTAAATCAAATAATTTAAATTCTAATAATAGCTTTCTTGTAGACTCTTTTTCATATAGTGAATTAACTTCTGCCATTTTCTCTAGGAGGGATACTGCTTTTGGTCTTGATGGAGTTCCATTTATAATCTTTAAGAAAATGAATAGAAACTGTTTGACAATTTTTCTCCAAATTTTAAATTTACTTTGGCAAAATAATATAGTACCTCACAATTGGAAAACTGACTGTTTAGTACCAATTTTGAAACCCAATAAACCCAAATTATGCCCTGAATCTTATCGTCCTATTGCGCTCACTTCATGTGTCGGTAAAATTTTTGAGCAATTGCTAAAGCAACGTTTGGAATTTTATGTAGAACATCACAAACTTTTACCTTCCAATCAGTTCGGTTTTCGTAGAAATCGTTCTGCTCGAGAGAGTATTTGTCAATTACAACTTGATATATGTCATTCCTTGGCTGCAAACAATCATCTTGTCGCTGTTTTCTTTGACATTTCAGGCGCTTTTAATAGCGTCAATATTGAAATTCTTTGTCAAGAACTGCTATTACTAGGCATTCCTGAAAAAATTATAAATTGGATCCAATGTTTTTTCTCAGATCGAGAAGTTTTTGTAAAATACAATAAACATCTCTATGGTCCAAGATATTCTTCTGTAGGTGTATCTCAGGGTGGCATTCTGTCACCCTTAATTTTCATTTTGTATATATTTCGTTTAAATTTAATATTAGGTTCACATGTTAAAAATCTTCAATTTGCAGATGACTTGGTTGTTTATGCGTCGGGAGCAGATTTAGCTCCTGTAGCTGAAATTGTCAATGACGCATTGACAAAACTTGAAAAATACTTTTCTTATTTAGATCTTGATGTTAATTCGTCGAAGTCTAAGGTAGTGGTTTTTGGGAAAAAATCTAATAACTTGCCAGCGATTTATTATAAAAATGCACCTTTGCCAGTGTCTCTTGAAGTTAAGTTCTTGGGAGTATTATTCTCCCATAATTTATCCTGGAATAATTACTCTAAACAAATCATTTGCAAAGCTCAAAAAGCTCACAATGTAATAAAGTCTTTGTCAGGCTCTTATTGGGGAGCAGATCCAAAGATTTTATTAACATTGTACAAATCTTTAGTTCGTAGTCATTTTGAATATGGCTTCGTTTGTTATGCTGCCGATGTAAAAATTGTAAATAGAATGAATACATTTCAAAATAAATGTTTGCGTTTAATCACAGGGGCATTTAGGAGTACTCCTATCAATGCTATGCAGATTGAATGCAGGCTTCCACCAATTAATATTCGTTTGAATTACCTAAAAGAAAGGTTTATATTAAAACTTCATTGTGTTTCTGGCAATAGTCTTTTGACTAATCTGTCCGGAGCCCAAGGGGTTTTTAAATCTTTTTTTATGCTTCAGGGCTTTCAGAGTTTTAAACAATTTCTTCAAAATTTAAATATATATCAGGCAAATCATACCTTACCTTGCTATGAAGGATCTTTTAATAGTAAATTCCCAGAAATTAATGTAGTAATTGATAATGCTTTGTCAAGTAAAGAAGAAGTGTGCACAATGCTGTCTGAATGGACAGATCACAAGTTTGTCTATACGGATGGAGCCAAAAACGATAACGCTGTGTCTTTTGCCATATTTGAATCGTCTTTGAATATTGGTGTTGGTCATAAAATGGACAAATTCGCTAGTATTTTCACAGCTGAAGCTGTTGCAATCTTGAGCGCTTTAAAACATATTAAAAGTCGTAACTTGGGACACAATAAATGGGTTGTTGTTAGTGACAGCATGAGTGTTCTAAAAAACCTGGCTAATAACAAATTGCATGCTGACACTAATTACATCATTTACTTAATAAAACAGCTATGGGTGGAGTTGTTTGATTTAAATATTAATGTTAGCTTCGTGTGGGTGCCTTCACATAAAGGTGTTGAAGGAAATGAAAAAGCAGATTATCTAGCTAATACGATAGTTAAGTTTTCAAATACCATATCATCTAATATTGAAAGCGGTGGTGATGCAGATGTCTTGTTACCATACACAGACGTTGTAAGTCTCCTAAAACAACGGATGTGTCATGCATGGGGAAGACATTCGTATCACTATACGCAAGTCGAAAATAAAGGTTCCTGGTATGCAACTCTCGATGTCCAGATTGATTCTATACCGTGGTTTTGTAAGAGTAAGATTTTCTTAAATAGAAAATTTTATTCTACAATCTGTCGAATGCGCTTTGGTCACTGTCGTTTGAACTATCATCTCTATCGCTTAAAGCTGGTTGACTCTTCTGATTGTGAGCATTGTCAGTCACGAGAAGTTCAATCATTAAATCATATATTTTTTGATTGTCCATCATTCAGTATTCAGCGCCTTGTACTGATAGATGGACTCCTCCAAATTTATGGTGAGCCTGATTTGGTCCCGCGTTGTATTCTGGAGCTACTTAAGAATGAGTCAACCTATATAGAGTTGTATAAGTTTTTATTTAGTATTTTAATAGATATATAAAAATGTGCAAAATGTACATAGATAATATAATTATAAATGTAAAAGAATATTATAGTAATTAACTATTAAAAAAAAAAAAATAACAAAAAATGGGAAACAAAAAAAAAAAAAAAAAAATTTTTTATTTACAATAATAAATATGTAAGTACATAACTATTTTATAATATTATTAGCAAAATAAAATACTTGTTCAAGTTAAAAAAAAAAAAAAAAAAATCGTTCAGACGTATCAAAGTATTTTGATGAATACATAAACATTGTTTATGAAACTTACGAAAGACATAAAATTTACCCTTGAAACGGATGAAATTATTTAACGCAAGACAAGGCAGTATGGTCTCTAGACTTTAGCCTGCTCATATGAGCGAAGAAAGAAAAAAAAAAAAAAAAAAATTGATGAAATTTCGTAAGGAGATATATTGTATTCATATATTTTATAGTATATTTTACATTGATCCTCAATCTCTCTCTTCGTTGGGTTTGAAACTGTCCTCAATGATGATACAGCCCAGCTCATTGCTAGGTCCAGCAATTGATACTCTTGTTGTGGTAGGGATCGGCAGCTAAAATATTTAGGTAAGTAAATAAATAAATAAAATATAGCTGAGATTACTAACAGTATATTGATTTCATGATGCCTCAAATAGGCAAAATGTCAGAAATTGTATTTACCACTGGTACTGCATCACTGTTATAGTCATTTATTTCTACGACAAAGTCGTGAGGAGCAATAGCCATTACTGCCAGATCCTTGGGAGATGGTGATGTTAGCTTTTCACCACCACCTGTTTGTGATTGTTCTCTCCTATGGCTTGATAAATTTGCCTTTGCCGACAACTTCTTTCTCTTCCATGTTAGTCTAATGTCTTTTTTACCACGGTTTCTACCAGTTAGTTCACATAATCTAAAAAAATAAGCATGAAATGAATATCGCATCACACAGGCCATGGTAGGACATAATAATGTAAATATTTACAATAACAAAAACGAGTAGGTAGGTAAGTACTTAAATAAAAAGTACTTATGTACCTACCTACTTACTAATTACTTACTTGATTGTTATATTTTTCCATTCTTTCGTGATATACGGTCGTGGCTCTTCGAGCCAAATTCGTCGCTATCCAAAAACAACGAAGGAATATACCAAAGCTAACAAAAGCACATGCACGCATATGCAAATGTAGCGTTACCGTAGTCACATCGCATCGTTGCTGTAGCGATAGGTATTTACATTGTTTGTTCCGGTCCCCGGTTTGGAACTGGAGCTGGAGTCATCAACACTTTCGCACGTCACGTTATTAGCATCTGTCTTAGGTACCTACGCTGTCCAGTTTGTAATAAATAACTCTGCCTTCTGCGGTGGAAGGTTCCAGGACAGGACAAACATTTCTGTGATAAACACAAATGATGAACATAGATGCTTGTTCTTTGTCTGGGTGTTTGATAATATCACAAGAAGTTATTTATAAATAGGTGTTTGAGTATTCTATCAGTCATCTGGTTCCCATAGTACAAGCTATGTTTAGTTTGGGGATAGCTGGTGTTGTGTGGATTGTACACCAATATTTATTTATTTACGTAGCACCTACAACATGCGACGATGGCGAGGTTGTTGCGCGGGGGGTGAGTGTCGCGTAGCGATACGGAAGCTTTGTGCCGTAGCGAAATCGTAGCGGGGTGGCTTTGTGAAATTTTGTCCACCGTACCTACCTAAAATCGTTCGCGTAAAGATATCTAGATATATTATTGAACTTCATTAATAGGTACATTATGTCTATTGTAGCTCGATAGAAAATCCATGTAGAAAATCCATCCTATTTCGAAAATCCACGGAAAGCCCTAGTATAAAATATATATATCTATCTTCTGTATTTATATAAATCATTTGCGTCTCGCAAAAACGCGAAAACGGCTGGACCGATTTCAATATTTTTCAATTAATTTTTTTTGTTCTCAATATTGGGGTAGTTTACTATAGTAATTTTGACAAATATAAGTTTTACTCACGTATTATTTTGTAGATGGAGGCACCGAGGGCACCGACACTGTTTCGAACCGTGAACTCGAGCGGCTACTCACGAAAGTTTTTAAAGTGTCATTTAGTACATTATATGTATATTAAATGCTTTAGTAGGTACCTACTAGTTCGATAGAAATGTATACTAGCGTGTTGGCCGTTAAGCAACATTTATGATGACATAGATAACGTGCCATAGGTACTAGACGTGGATTTTAGATGTTAACAAGACACCGAAAACGTCATAGGTGTTGTTATATACTGGGAGTGTAAACTTAACACGATAGCGATCATAATTTTGTATAATCGACAAGACGGACTAAGAGAACGTGGATGTGCCTAATAGATGTTTATTAGCTGTCTACCTAGGTAACCTACCTATATAACCATAATTACCAGATTTTAAATGCGAATATTTTTTAAATTGCTTGTCACAAAGGGCTAGCCCATGCATGCTAGATACATGCATACATGCTGTGTACACAGCGACATCTAGCCCGACACTAAGCAAAGATTGTACTATGGAAAATAGATGATTGATTTACGCAGTAAACATTCCTACTACCTACTTATAACGGATTGGGATGAAAGGCATGATGCGGGTAGCTAGGTAGGTAATCTGTGTACATTGTGTATTCGTAAAGGCCGGTCAGTATAAGAGATACCTAAAGAAATGTGTTTTAATGTATCTATGAATACCTTGTTATCTATGAATGAAATTTTTCCTATATTTTAAGTAACCAAACCAAGTTTCTAAGAAATCACACCACCTTTGACACCCCATTGTACCCCGTTGTAAAGATTATTTTGCAAAATCCTGAAACACGTGTCCATTTATTTTGCATTTTAATTATTCAAATCAAGTTTCAAGCAAATCACACCACGCGTTAAAAAGTTTCATACATTAGTTTTCACCCCTTTTCACCCTCTTAGGCGTTGAATTTCAAAAAATCCCGCCTTAAAAGGAAGCTTCCCTACCTTCCAATCCTAAAACTTCAAAATTTCAGCTTTTTAGCTTCAGCGGTTTTGGTTCGGCGATGATGAATCAGTCAGTCAGTCAGGTTAAGCTCTTTTATAGGTAAAGATAAATGATTATTTTTCTTTAACAAGTTGATGGGCGGCGCAGGTATACGTTTGCGAAAAAAAACCATGCTCCATTTAATTCCCTTAGAGTAGTTTTCCGGTCTCATTCCAAGTCATAAATAGGTACATACCTACATATCTATACCAAATTTTATCGAAAACTGTTTTGGATTGAGCCACAAAGATTCTTATAACATCCAAACTTGTTAGAGATGTATTCTGTGACTACAAATAACATACGAGTACCTAGGCTACTTTTTATGTATTTACCTAGGTGCAACGCATCAAAGCCGCGGGGAGAAGCAAGTTTAGAACAATTCAAACCCGCTGATACAGTGATAAACTGGGACAGGCGGATGGAATAGATGAAGGTTTAGCGTCAAACCACGAAAAATCTTTTACCTAACAATAACTCTTGGAGTTAAATAAATACCTTTTAAGCATAAAAAAACTCGATATTTATTATTAATTATGCACTTACGGTACCGACATTAATTTTACCAGATAGGTACCTACCTAAATCGACTGAAAACCGACTAGGTACCCTACCTACCTACTCATGATTTCAAAAGAGCAGTAAGTAGACAATGTAAAACCGGCCTTTTTCACAATAAAAGAGAAGATTGGTTTATCGTTTGATTTATTTCCATAAACCCATAAGCACGTCTGCCAAAATTTACTTATTTTTATGTATTTTGTGTTACTAGTATAAATGCCGGTACTGATAATATTAATCTACATACATAACTAGGTACTTATTTTAGATACACTTATATTACTAACCTACCAATATCACTCTATTACAACTTTGCAAAAAAAAAGTATTATTTAATTATAAAAAAACTTAAAATAAGTAGGTAAGTAGTACTATTCTATTACTCCACCATTATTGAGAAAAGTGTTTTTCGCAATTTGATTCAGTTGCGACGACATTTTATCACTGGTTTCATTGACCATCTTCGTGAAGTATCCTTCAGGATTACCGAGCAGGTTATAGGGATGGTCGAACTCGACGAGACGACCGGAGTCCATTACCATCACGCGGTCTGAATCCATGATCGTGTTCAGTCGGTGAGCCACGGTGAGTACTGTGCAGTCAGCGAATCTTGTTCTTATTGTTCTTTGGATAAATTCATCAGTTCTGAAAATAAATTGAATTATAATATCATAAATAACAAAACTCGAGTATAAATCTATATATTAATACTTGAATCAAAAACTTTGTAGGTACCCCTTTTTACGAAAATTGCGCGGACAGAGGAGTATGAAATTTCGCACACTTATAGTCTTTATAGAGGAGTGCAGAATGCTAATATTTTTTTAAAATTATTTGCATATAAAATACATTAATTATTAATTAATTATGGTCGAATTTCGACCAGTGGGCGACCACTAGTAAATATAAATACCTAACTAAAAACGAGTCCTTACTATGGCGTTTTCTGGATTAGATTTATGGTTCAGCACAATAACAGTTTTTGCACTAAGGGTTTATCTTAAAATCACACGTTAGCGAATGTAATTTTATATGATGAGATATTTACAATGATGAGCAATTTTTTTTATTTCCCGATAAATCAGCACAGTTGCATTCATGAACACGGGAGAAACTGAAGTACCTACATACTTGCGAATAGATCGTAAAAATATGATTTGGCAGAATAGTTTTACCCTGTTTCGCTTTTTTAATATGATTAAGAAATATCGTGAAATAAAAAAACTCATGTTAAATGTCCCGTTTAGAGTGAAAATTATGTGAAAAACCAAGATCGTATTTAAGATTATCAATATTGTGTTGTTTGAATCTGTTAAAATGACAAGAGCAGATCATAGTTAAAGTCCACTCTAGCTAGTAATTTTATAACAGGAAAGAGGGTACTTAAGAATTTCTTTCGAAATGTTGAACTGACGTGATTTAGGTTTTCTTCGGATTCACTAGTTCTTTCAAACCAGTGTGTCAAAGGGGCTCCTTTCTTATATATTTAAACTTTTATGGAGTTACACTTAAAAAAAGTTTAAATGCCTTCCTCACGATGTTTAGGTGATACAGAAATATAAATAAGTAACCAGATATAATAACATACTTTGGATCTACATTGGCGGTGGCTTCATCTAGCACAAGGATGCGGTTGCCTCGCAGGATGGCTCGCGCGAGACAAACAAGCTGCCGCTGGCCAAGCGAGAAGTTGGACCCTCCTTCTGACACTTTGAAGTCAAGTGCCGGCACTGCTGCTTTTAAATCGACCTAAAATTACATAATCAATATAATTATGATTACTCTACCATCCAAGGATCTAGTAAGTGCATATTTTTACTTATAAATACTTTCTTAGATGGTTGGGTACTATCTAGGTGTAATCTATCGAGGTGTAAACCGAACAGTCAAACTCCTACTGAGTTTGACTGTTCGGTTTACACCTCGCCTTCAATGAAATTTAATTGTAACTTACGGCTTCCAGCGCTTGCCAAAGTTTTTCATCATCATAGTTATTGAATGGGTCCAAGTTGTATCTCACTGTAGCTGAAAATAGCACTGGCTCTTGGGGAATTATGGAAATTTTCGACCGCAATTCCTGAAAAAAAAAAATAGCATATCTAAAGTTTTTTATGTATAAAAATCAATTGCCTCACAAAAACCCAAAACTCGGTTAGACAGATTTGAATATTTCGTTTGTTTTGATCTCCTCAATACAAGGGTAGTTTACAATCAAATAAATTTTATAGATAATAAATTTAGAAGATTAATAAATAGAGATACTCGTACTATAGTAATTGAATATTATTAAAAAATAAATTATGGGTCCATTGGAAAAGATCATAAATTATTATTAATAAAAAAAATAAGGTAAATACCTACTTAAAGTAATTTTTACCTGTAGTGCTAAGTATCCAGTATCAATGCCGTCAATAATAACTTCTCCTTCAACAATGGCAAGCCTGAACAGGGATGAGATGAGGGAAGATTTCCCAGCGCCAGTCCGTCCGACGATTCCGACCTTCCATCCACTTTCTATTACTAAATTAAGGTTCTTCAGCACGGGCAAGTCTTCTGGCGTATACTTCATGTAGCAGTTGCGAAATTCGACGCGACCTTGGGACGGCCAGCCCTTTGGCGTTTCCCGCTCTGGAAACAACAAAAGGATTCTATTGCTGGTACGCCCATTCAGTTAAGGTACTGACAACAGACAACAATAGTAGGTAAATACGAAATAACCACCAAAAACGAGTTATTTAATGAAGATTCCAACAAAGCACAATGAGGATCGGCAACTGAAAATCTCATTATGTAGGTATAACCATAATTACATATTATTGTCCACAGTATCCTAAGATTCAACTCATGGTTCATATCAGTAGGTAGGTACTTACCTCCCTTTTCCCATTTGGGTTCCCGTTCAATATGTGTGTACTGAAGTATCCGTTCAACACTGGTCATTTGCGAGATGACCTCAGCTGTTTGTCTGACACCAAACTGCAGCATTCCGGTTAGAATCAGCGTCTGCGATATCGCCAAGCCCACGTTGCCGGAGAATATCGTTTCTGTTGATGAGTAACATTTGAGATTTACAAAAAAACATATTATAAGTTATTTACAGTCCGTCTACTATAAGAAGTGCCGTGAATCATTGAATTTTGTACTCTCTTATTGACATACTTATGACAATGCCAGGAGTATATCTAGTTATATGACAATACATATTAATTACCTACATACTTATTAATGACGGCTCTTGTGTGATTTCATATTAATTATAAAAGAAAAATCATGTTTTACTTACTGCTATCGATGACCAGGAAGGCCACAATTACAATAGCTAGATACAACACGCATATTAAATCTAGCCAGAAACCAAGCGTCACGCCACTAGCCAGATAGCTGCTCCATGTTGACGTGTGAATATCCTGAAAACCAAATGCCCCATAAAATAATCGATTTCAAAAGTTGTCCTATGGTTCCGACCAGGAATCTGTTAAGTGGAACGGTATAGGAAAACATCGTGAGGATCCGGCATGTCGTAAAACCTTAGAAGTTCGACATGTGCCAAGTGCAAAAAAGGAACCTCTGATACTTACTATACTTTATTTCTTTCACCACACTGGTTTGAAACACCTATTGCCACGGTAAAAATAAGTTGTTAAGTCCTAAGCAAAACTGACCATACTACTTGCGTGGCCCAACAAGCATTTGCCAGTCTTAACGGAATTTAAAGCCTAGTCGTGAGACACCTTCAAAAAAACCAGCATTTAGGTAGAAGGTAGGCTGCAGTAGTGCCAGATACTCGCCTGATCCCAGTAAATACAACTGATCTACTAGGATAAGGTACCTACATTATTTTATGTGAAAACATGATGAAAGAGTCAGATGTATGAACAAACCTGAAATCTGTCAAATTCCTGTATAAGTCTTTGTTGTGCTCCGGCTGAGCGAATTGTGCTGATTCCATTGAGCGTGGCTGACATGTGGGAGAATACAGGACTGCGCGCTGAAATAAGTAGAAGGATAAAAACTTGTCAATTCAATACACGATTTTCAGAGAGGTGTACTTAGCGTATCAAATTAAATGCAGTATAAAATTTTCGGTACTAATGGGCTTTGAACACGCGTCTTTGACATGTTTCTTCTTCAATTTCCGTTGTTCAGCATCACAGTAGGCTACTTTCATAGTGCAAAAAAAATATTCGGAGCGCTTCGGAGAAACTAAAGCTTAGATCATTTATGTATGATAGTAACTATATAGGTATTATATATCTATGCTTGATATTTAAAGCATCATCACACAACAATCGATAAACCCATTGTACTTACCTACCTACGAGTATACATAATCCACAGAAATAACCAGATGTCCTATTATGTTCTTGAGTCTTTAGTAAATAATAAATATTCATTATAAATGTAGTAAATTCAGTAGTATGTATTTTATCGTTGTCTGGAACTGTTAGTTCAGTTGGCGCTGTTGTTAATTGAATGAGGACTTAAGTACTTGGTGCAACAGCAAAGAACAAAATAAGTTATACTTACTTGTGCCTTCCAACCGTTTGATGGACTGAGCCGATTTCAGGTAGATCTGAAGAATCGTGTAGAAAAGCAGTAGGATGATGGTGGTGGGAAGTAAAGTCCATATAAGTGCAGCTGCGTTCAGAGCTAGTATACTAAACATAACTAGGTAGATTTGGATGCATTCTAATAGGAACCTTGGGAGGAGCTCATCTAGTGCACCAATATCTTTGGAGAACCTATTCAAAATACGTCCTGAAAACACATCAGAGTTAGATATCACTGTTAGATATATCGACTGTATTGATATGTTAACTTTTATGAAAGTCTTACCTGAAGAATTGGTGTCAAAAAATCTCATTACTCCTCGTAGCATTGAATGGAACATGTCGTTGTGCAGGTTTCTTGAAGCTGTCATGCAAACCTTGAAGAACATGAACGCTCTAGCCGTGATGAAGAAAATACAGCAAACGATCAACGCTGTGTATACATAGAGGTATTGCGAGGTGTCCAGAGGGCCGATAAATGCGTGAATGTCCATATCTGTAAGCCAAATTTCCTTCTAATAATATAAACGCATCTAGTAATTATGTATTTACATAAATAAAAAAACCTATTTAATTTATAATGTTTCACTTTCAAAGCTTTCGTGAGTTGTATGTTTTTCATTTTCATTTCATTCATCTTTCATTTTTAAATAGTTTCATTTTTAAAAATACGGGGTTTACTCACGTATTATTTTGGCACCGACACTGTTTCGATTCATCAGGATAAGTTTGATCCGCGATCCGCTCGTTGCCGCTCGAGTTCGATTTTGAGTGCGAACCGTTTACTCGGGCGACAATGAGCGGACCGTGGATCAAACTTATCCTGATGAATCGAAACAGTGTCGGTGCCTCTATGGACAAAATAATACGTGAGTAGGTAAACCCCGTGTTTTTAAATATGTATAAATTATAAAGATTTACATTTAGTTCCACAGGCTGCATTCTCGCGCTGAATGGCTAAAGAAAATATTTGGAACGGATCCAGCCCTCTTATCACTAGAGGCATCGACTAAAAGTCTAAAAAAAATAATTGGAAATTAAACTCCCATGGTCCCATAGTCTACACAAAGCCACTTTTGTCGACGCCACTGCCACAAAAACAGCGATGGGTCGGGGCTATTTCAACGCTACTTGAAAAGCTAATAATAATAATGTGTAAAACACTATTACAATTTATGAGATAGTTCCAGTGTCAAATGTAACACCGGCTGTGTGTGTGGTACAAAACAAACATGCTTACAGATGTCAAGCTGGTTTATACGAATTCAACCTAACTTAAAGGAGTTTTATATACCTAACTCAGATTTTAAAGAGTTTAAGACGGTCGTTTTACAACTGTCAGCGTCATAATTGATATAGTAGATAGTAAGGCTAGTTAAACTTGTTAGTGTCGGTGTTATCACAATGAATGGTAATTTGTGCTAGGTATTCACAATTCGTCCGCTAAATCCATTCATCGTGTCAAGGTTAAAACAGCTCAATGAATCTCGGGACCATACAATTATTACATACTAGCTACATTCGGGACTAGTTATCTATAGAAACATTTTGATAATATTTCACGGATAAACGGCGATCTTGATAGTTTGGTAAGAATAAATTAGTATGCCATCAAAAACGTAACTTGTAAAAAAAACCAAGTCTCGCGCAACTCAGTTCTTCTACTGTAAAAAGTTGTGAGATCCATTCAGGCTTCTAGTTTTATCCATAACGAAGTTATTGCGGGGTCGAAAATGGCCTGAGCTGTTTCGAGAAAAGAATGGTACGGCCGTGCCGCTTTGATCGACTTGGCGGGAGCAAGTCCCCGCCAAGTCGATCTTAGGGAAGGACATCGGCCATTTTTTAGTAGGTACCACGCGTACAAAGCCGCATCTAAACATTCCCATTTATTATATTTGTAGGATTAGGATTAGGATGAAGGATTAATAGGAATACTCACCAGGTTTCCGATCAGAACCAGAAAAGTAGCTCGCCAGATCAAATGTGCTATTTCTTGGAGCTTCCTTTGAGCTTGGTAAACGGTCAAAGTCTTTGAGTGTAGTGTTGTTCACCTTTTCATTTAGCCGTGTCACTTCATTCGTCCTAAAATTATAAGACATTTTATGGTTTTTGCTGATCTAATGGTGGTAAAAGATAACCCCTATGAAGTATATTGGAAACGTACCAGAAAGTAACCCAGTAGTCGCATAGTGTGGCTGATAGTTGGCCTATAACAAGCAGTAGGACCATGAACAGCAGCCTTGGCGTACGTCCTCCAGCCCGCAGATATGCGCTGTAAACCCGCCAGCTCATCGAGCCTGTCTCCCGTTCCTCTTCCTCCATCTCTTGTGCAACGCCTTCGCAGCCAGTCGTTGATTCAGTCAGTGAGGGCCGACGTGTAGTAGAAAGCTATACATATAGGTACGATAAACTGTTAGTACAAGGATAAACATTCGTGTGATGAACATAGGTAGGTGTTTGTTCAGTGTCTGGGTGTTATAAAGTATCATAGGTACCCTTGTATTTAAACTACACTACTCAACAAAGTCTAGGGAACAGAGAACAAACGACTGGGTCGCAGAGTTATGGGTTTGCTAGCAAAATGTGTTTTGTTGTGATTTTTGTCATGTATTTTTTTTTTTGTGAAAAACTTTAGATGATGAGAAACATTGAGATGATGATTTTCAACTATTTGGACCCTGGAATTCTGTGGTAAGGATGTGTAAGGAAAAAAATAGTGTTGTATGTTGTTGTGATAGTGTTGTATGTTGTATGTTGCGTGCGATCGAGTTTTTAATGATAGTGAACTCGATGGTACGCGTAATGTTCGCAGTCAAAGACTGAGGAAGAGGGTAGACCGATTTGTCTGCCAATTACATACACACGCAAAGACCGGTTTATCATGGCATAGCGCAAGCAACTGTGCCGAAATATCGGGAAGAAGTAACACATACATAAATATCATGGTAAATATCTCGTTTTGAGTGAAAATTATAATATATTTATTTATTAATCAGTACTTCTGTACCATTTAATATTAGCAACGAAATGGTCTATAGTAAAACGTTAAATTTTAAAATGACGTGACGTGGCCTTACCCTGGCAGAAGTGCGTCTTGACATTGGTGGCGGTTTTTCAGCGTCGGGTTTGTTTTCATCGTGAGAAGATGACAGTAACTTAGCAAAATCTTTTCCAGACAGCATAAGTTCTTGGTATGTGCCCTTTACTTCTACTGACCCCTGGGTAAAGAACACAATATCAAAATTATTACACTTTAGTGACTGGCCTGTCAGCTTAGTTGGTAGTAGGTAACTCTGCCTTCTGCGCTGTAGGTTGAGGATTCGATTACATCCCAGGACAAACATTAGTGTGATGAACATAGGTGTTTGTTCTATGTCTGGGTGTTATAAAGTATCAAATGTATATATTTAAAAATATATAAGAATTCTATCAATCATCAGTCGGGCGATTAATTATTAAATATAATTATGATAGGTACTGTCAAAACATTGAAAAGCTTTCAGTTAGTATTATATTAGTCATTTGGTTACCGTAATACAAGCCATGCCTACTTTTGGGCTGGTGGTGTTGTGTTACTATAATAATAATTATTATTATAGTAAGGCTTTTCATCAAAAACCAACGCTTACGCTTACAGACGTGGGCACTATTAATTAGCAGTAGTGGAGGAGTGCTCATCGGTATATTCTCATAATAGACACAATATTATTTGCCATTTAGACGAACATGGTTTCTGTTTCATGCTTGTACAATTAAGATCTTTTATTAGTTAGTTTCACACTATACAATTACAGTGCTATCTTATTTAATGTTTTATAGTAATATATATAGTAACTTGTTGCTGCCCGTGGCTTTGTACATAAAAATATGTCTATGTACATATGTCTGTCTGTATATGTATGTCCTTAAGATACAATCTATCTTCTTACCAAATTTAATTAAGATCCGTTCAGCCGTTTAGCCGTGAAAAGGTAACAAATAAAACAAACAGACCTACAGACAGACAGACTTGTATTATAAATAACAGAGTTGCATATTGCAGAGAAGTATGCATGGAAATATAAATAATTTATTATGATAGTATTTTTATATATGTCGATTGCCTACCAATATTATTTGCCTAATGCGCTACCTGCCCTCAATGAAAAATTGCTATTAATTAATTATTACTATTAATCTTATTTATTTACTTACTAGCAACCCGCCCCGGATTCACATGCGTGAATTATAAACCAATTTTTTTTATTAATCTCTCCGTCTATTGGTGAAACCGTTCGGAAATCCGTTAGTTTTTGAGTTTATCGCGTACGGGGAACTTTGTTTTAAAATACAATTAATTAATGTATGTACTGATTTATAATTATGCAAAATAATGAAGGTAGTCAAAAGTCTAAGATAAAACATTTTTTATCCAATAACATCACTCCTGCAAACCCCAGTTCAAGAATAATCCGTCCGAAGAAATTCGTCTGGTTTTACACTTTTTTGTATGATCATTTGCAATTTAGTCGGATGTCAAGTCGAGTTGGAGGAGATTCATCCCAAGCTTTTTAGTCATCTAAATAATCTGTTCATACCCGACTGCCAAGGAAGAACACTTTCGCGCGTATCGTGTTTGTATATTTGTAAATTGATTTATTACCTCGTAGCTTCCAAACGGCTGGATTTCGACAGTTAAGGTATCGTAATATTCGTCTTAAAAACCCAAGTGTCCTTAAATAGTTGTGAAAAAAAAACAAAATAGATTTGCATTTTAAACTGCTAGACACCTGGTCTTGTCGTAGATGCGTGTGCATCTACTGTTTACAAAGGGTAGCAGTTAAGCATACTGGTACGTACATTATGCATGATGACGATGTAGTCCGCGGCCTTGAGGTAGTGCAGCTGGTGCGTGACCAGGATCCGTGTTGTGTGCCGCAGGTACCCGCTGATGCACTCGTCGAACAGCTGCCGACCCACGTGTGCGTCTACTGCTGACAATGGGTCGTCCAGGAGGTAAACGTCTGCCTATTATATGTCAAAATATTACAATGTTAAAGCGATCATCGTATTTGAATTTAAAGAACACAGTAGAAGAACCTCTTGATTTACTGGAGTCTCAGCTCAGTTGGTAGTAGCTCTGCCTTCTATGCTGTAGGTTGAGGGTTCGATTCCCAGGAAAAAACATTTGTTCCCGCAAATCGGACATTGAACATCAATGTTTGTTTTGTATATAATATGTGTGTGTTATATCGGAATATATGTATAATTTTCACTCAAAACCGGCTAAATACCTTGATGTAAGAGTTTTTCTGCTTCCCGATATTTCGGTTCGCGAGTTGTTCGGGAGTTTACAGTTGCGTGCATGGCGCATGCAACTGTGCCGAAATATCGGGATCACGAGATAAAGTCTTTGCGGGTGGGTGTTATTGGCAGACAAAACGGTCTACCCTTGTTCTCAGTCTTTTACTGCGAACTTTACCCGTATAATCGGTTTCACTGTCACTAACAATTCGATCACGATTACGACACACAGCACTCACGGTATTTGGACGCATAACTGGTACCTCACTTTTACAGTTTCCACACATCCTCACTATAGGGTTCCAGGCTCCAGATGTGGTGAAATAGAAAAACTCATATATCATGGTAAATATCCCGTTTTGGGTGAAATTATGTTCAAAACCATGATAGTTTTAGAAAAGAATATTTAAAAATATCCAAGTGTACTATCAGTCATCTGCTTCCTGCAGTCTCTTTATGTCACTGATAATTTCGAACCAATGTTGTGAAATGATCAAAGTACGCCTTAAAATCTCCTCTCTTGTATAGAACATAGTACATGTACTGTACAGGATATGCTTAGTTTATGGCTAGATGGTGTTGTGTCGTTTGTGCATCAGTATTTTTTACTATTTATTGCAGTACAGTATACAGTATTTATTTACTCAAATACTTATATGTTGTGTGATAAAATTTGTGCTGAAATCTAAATAGGTACTAGGTAAGTATTTACAGGGAAAATGTTGATAACGTAAAAGACCGCAGGCAGATGCTGCGGTGGCGGTATGTGCCGGGCGAGCCCGGCGGCGATCTCTCTCTACTCTACGTTGTTGGCATGCTGCCAATATTGATTGAATGTGAATTGATTTATAATCCCTTTTTAATTTTGAGTACTAAGTACTCACAGTTATAGTCTGTTCGTTAAAATATTTCTACGCGCTCGCCGCATTCTGTCAATGACTTAGTTAATCAATTAGTTTCCTGAGAAACACTTACAAGGTCATATTGAGTAGGTTACATTATAAGGCTATAGGTACGTAACTTACGTCTTTACGTAAGTACCTATACTTACTTGTCTATAGACAGCTCTTGCAAGATTGATACGCGCTCGCTGACCTCCAGACAAAGAGGCTCCCCTTTCGCCAACTAATGTCTGATCTCCATGGGGAAATTGCTGGAAGTCTTTTTGTAGAGCACACACTCTTACCACCTGTAGAACATATAAATATCTTATATGACCGCTGGGTTTTATAAGAACATGGAACTAACAATAGAGCTACAAAAACAGTTTTTACCTCTTTATATTTCTTTGCGTTATATGGCAGACCAAATAGAATGTTTTGACGCACGGTAGTTACAAATAGCCATGGTTCTTGGCAGGCATAAGACAGTGGTCCAGATAGATAAACGCGGCCGCTACTGGGTCTTAGTTCGTTCAGTAGAAGTTGCAGAATTGAACTCTAAAAAAAGCAGGTAAATAAGAAATGGCCATCCTGAGTTTGATTTAACTTGAGTGTATAACTATAAGAGTCAAGTTTATGACGTGTTAGTTATACCTTTCCTGAACCAACAGAACCAATAATAGCACAAAGCTTCCCTTTAGGCATACTGAGATTCAAATTGCGTAGGATAAGAGGGCCGTCTTCAGTCCAGCTTGCGTTCACGTCTTGAAGGAGTACACCTACATCTGAACTAACAGGCAAGTTGCTGAACGGTTGGCTCATCACACTCCTTTCATTGCAGTCAAAACCTAAAATAATGTAAAATTCATGAGATATATATCACACATGAATATTATGCGATTGTTTGAATGTTTGTTACTTATTCTTAATCACGTCCTAATAGGTCAACTTATTTTGATGAAATTTGGTATACAAAGACAAACAAACAAATTAAAATTGGACTGTTATCCACATCTTGATTGACCTTTTGAGGATGTCAGGAGGTAGTCAGAAGCACGTCATGTCCACATTTTGCACAGATGTTAGTATTCCGTACGCGACAGGTTGTAAGCCCATCGCCGGTTATAGTCACGATGACACGCACAAGATAAAAAATCATTATCATTACATAGTATAAAACAAAGTCACCTCCCGCTGTATGTCTGTTCCGATGTATGCTTAGATCTTTAAAACTATGCAACGGATTTTGATGTTGTTTTTTTTTAATTGACAGAGTAATTCAAGAGGAAGGTTTATATGTATAAAACATGCATAATATAGTAGAGAAACACTGATAATTTTAGAGGTTTCTAATGTGGTGTCGTAAATAAATACACATTTTATGGCGCTTACATTGCAAACGCTGGCTGAACCCTACGAGATAGATCAAAATAATGTACTACAGTATTGTACACCTTAATAAGGTCTACACAAAAGTCCGCAATGGTATATGTCTATCTCTTGATCTATGTTATTCTCTTAGATAACGTTGAATATAAAGACATTCTGTAGTATATTTAGTATCAGCATTGCACCCGTGCGAAGCCGGGGTGGGTCGCTAGTTAAAAATAAAAGTAAAAATTGGATTGAATGAAGATTAAGATGAAAATAAAATGGAAGGGAAAGTCAAAACGAACAAAGTAGCGACGCGGTCTACTAGTATATCATATGTATTATAGGATATACCTACATGTAGGTATAATTCCATCATTATAATATAGCATATATTTCATTTCTATGTACTACATAATATAGTACCTATATAATTTTACGGTAGGTTAGGTCAAGTCAGACTTGAGAAAATCTTTACCATCCATGTTAATATATTGGTATTCACTAAGAAAGCTATACCACCTTTAAGGACAGCACTGCTCAATTGTATTTCTCACCAGGATTGTAAATGCCCTCCTCATCAATTTTCTTAAATGTGTTGGGTCGGAGATCAACCTCACTGAGATTTGTCAACTTCCGGTTCTCTACACTTTGAACGAGCTTGGCGATATTGACGTCAGGGACACTGCGTAGATCCTCGCGTTCATCTGTTACACGGAATAAGAGATTAATCTGTTGCTCAAACATATTTTGAATTGGTTTTTAAAGTAATGATACGAATAATTTATCAAGGGATCGTTACATTTCTATAAAACCAAACCAGCAGGTTTTTTGATTCGTATTTTAGAGATGGTTTTTGGAGATACCTACCTGTTTCTGTGGTACATACAAGAAGTTTTCACTATGGGCTCTTGCTACAACTTGAACCGGCGAAAGTCCCATATTGCTTTGTTACAAAATACTCCACCCACGTGTGATAAGTAGGTACCAACTTATAGTTAAATTTGTTAGTTTCCAAACCAGTTAGTTACAGCAATAAGACACCAAAAAAGGGCAGAGAAGCTAAAGCAACCAACAAAGTGACAAAGTGAATGATTCAGGTTGAAGACGAAGTCAGTTAATTATAATTTGTATTTCACTGATGATAAGCCTAAAAAAGAACAAATAGCAACAAACTCAAAAACAAGCGTAAACACACACCAGTTATTGTTTTAAACCATATTGTATATATTTAATGTATTTTATTTTATACTTTTACTTTTTTATACCTTAATTTATTATTTACTGTAAACTTTTTTTTATAAAATCTCACTTAGGCATATGAACCTATATTCTATGAACAAAATCATAAAGTCATAATGAGGAGACGGGAATGCATTCGAGCTTAAATATTAAGATTGTTAGAAGAACTATCACGTCCGATAAATATTTAAATAATCGGTTAAATATGTATAATATGTATGTATTTACAAAAAAAAAAAAAAAATAAGTATATAAGTAGTATATCAGTCATGTGGTACCCATAACACAAGCTCTGCTTACTTTGGGGCCAGGTGATGCTGTGTGAAATGTCAGGCATTATTTATTTATTATTTTATTAAAACAAGCCATAGATAAGGTTTTCCAAACACAATCGATTTTTCAAAAACGCCAATCACACTGTTAAAACCATTTTCGTACCCAAAAGCAAAAGAGCCTCAATACGACGAACAGAAACAAGACACTCCATTGATTGGATGAGACTCAGCGGCAATAACCGGGCCAGTGTCGATTGAAGTAGGTTGAAATATTGTGCCATCGGAAATGCCTGTGAAAATTATTGGAGAAGTAAATCCCGAGTCCGAATGTGTAATCAGAACAGCAGGAAATTTCTGCGCGCCAAAAGTTTTTCATGTTGTATCCTATGTTGCTGAAAATTTGGAACTTACATCCCCTAACTTTGAACATGCTTGAACATAATTATTGAGGTAACGAGCATAGTTACTGTTATACTTAGTATGACTTAGGCATGCTGATAGAGAGAAAAAGAACCATACATAGTGTTAATGCAAAGATGAGTCATAGTAGGTATTAAATCAGACTCGTGGAAGAGTGAGTACGCAGTAGACATGTACTGTACAGTGCACATGTAGGTAAACATGCAAGTAAGTACACAGTCGAGACCACAGACTCACGTACCAAGCAACATGAATGCTTCGAGGCGTTGCACTGAAATCAGCGCCTCCGCCAAAAAGGAAACGGCGTTGGACATGATAATCGAGAGCGTTCCTTGTAGTGTATTGTAGAATTGCGCCAGTGGAAAAACCTGCAAATTGTGCATTTGTTACCTAAGTAATTTATAGTATGGATAAATAATTCCATTGAATACTCCAGACCCAGCTGTAAAAACATGTTAGTGATGATAATAAGAGCATACTTACAATATCAGCGGTGACTTGATATCCAAAGAGTGAGTACGTTAGTAGTGTAGTATACAGTGTCAGTCTCTCAGTGAACACCATGAAGCTGAGGTAGACCCCGCGAAGGTACGACGCTGATGTGATGCAATTGATCTCGTTCTTTCGCGCTAGAGCCACCACTTGCTCAAATGGTTTTTCCCAAGCGTACATTTTGATGACCTACAAAATAAAAAGCACGCATGGAACTAAAAAAAACACTAGTGAATATGGACAAGAAAACAAAATAAACATAACTTGTTTATGTGTAACAGACAAAGTTGCTAAGCTAATTCATTCATATTTTAAACAAGAGCAATGAGCACTAAGTACCGCATACCTGCATGCCATTAATAATTTCGTCCATGATCCGCACGCGCTCATCTGTTCTACCCGCGGTCTTCATTCGTAGCCTTGCCGCCAATTTGCTCATGTAAGCTGGAAGATACAAATCTATACTGTAGGCTTATGCTCTAGTTTTCTTGGCTTCTAGAATCAACAAAAGAATTAAAACTAGGACGCGAGCACGTTCCGTCCTACAGAGTTCATTCTTGCGTAAATAAATATTGTCCTGCGTGTTTATTTTTAAGTATGTATATGTACAGGATTTTTCTTTGTTACAACTTACACTGCACAGGTATTGTCTGCAATACGATGCCTATAACTCCGACGATGGCTGCAAAGCCAATTTTAATATAAATGAGGTAGCACACGATGATCACTTGTAGTGGAAGTAACCATATAAAATGTGTGTAGATAAATGCGTAGTCAAATCTGTTGACATCATTGGAGAGTAGGTTGACCACTTGACCGGCTGTTGTCTGCGCCAGTGCGCCCGAGCTCATGCGCATCACCTGATGATAAAAGAGTTTCATCTAATGAATTGCTTCCCAAGTATATTAACTAGGTCAAACTTTTTTTCATTTGCTCAAGTTTTTAATATTAGTTAAAAACTAATGGCCCGAGAGGAACAGGATACCCACGGCGTTTTCAAAATTAAGTCACGGCGTCTGGTAGATTGCGTGACATTGCGTGACCCAAGAGCTGGCTCTTATCTGGCTCAGCGTATTAGCATTGCCATTCAACGTGGCAATGTCGCCAGTATCTTGGGAACGCTGCCCTCTGGCAGTGATCTGGATCATTTGAGCTATCTATAGATCGTTTAAACGGTCCTTAGATAACTCAACTGTTTCACATGTATTTTATATTATTGTATATTATTCTCTACATTTCTGTAATTATTTCTATTCTAAAACTTAAAATAAACTCGATATAATTTTGTAAATTTATTTTCTCCACAAAATTATTTTGAGTTTTTTTTTATTATTTTTAAAGATAGCTTTTACTAAATGTTAATGATTAAAATTTGGCAATTTTAGGCATATTTGCCTTTTAAACAGACGTTGTGCGATGAAACTCACCTTTCTGTAAATCAGCGAGCAAGCAGCGATTCGTATTTTCATTCCAAACTGTTGAGTGGAATACGTTCCGTGGTGGTTCAGGAAGGCTATCAGTAGCGACATCATGATGACAGCACTGGCGCAGTACACCGCCTGCTCGTACGTCATGTCTGAACCCGGTTCCCAATACGCCAATAACATGCTCAGTGCGACTGGTTGGAAAGGTCTGGTGAATCAGAGTTTTTATAATACAACAACGTGTAAGTACAAGTGTATAAATAAATAATACCAGACATTTCACACAGCATCATGTAGCCCCCAAAGTAAGTAGAGCTTGTGTTATTGGTCCCACATGACTAATATACTACTTAAATAGTATAGTGTAATATGGTATCTGCAGTAGTAGTAGTTGTAGTATTTGTCTCGGGTCTGGGTGTTTCTATGTATAAATAAATAAATAAATAATCCCGGACATTTCCAACAGCATTATCTCAAAGTAAGCAGAGCTTGTGTTATGGGTACCACATGACTGATATATTACTTATACACTTTTTTTTTGTAACTATATACATATATTTTACATAGCAACACCCAGACCCGAGACAAATACATGCAGATCATTTGTCCCGCGGCGGGAATCGAACCCGCAACCTTCAGCGTCTCAGCCAGACCTTAGCCCACTGCGCCACATAGGTCGTCCTATGTATAATATGTATGTATTTAAAAAAAAGTATATAATTAGTATATAAGTCATATAGTACCTATATATATATATGTACTATATGACATATATATAAATAAATGATATATATATATATATATATATATTATATCATTTATTTATTCATACAATTTATAATATGACAGTAAATCAACGAAAGCGTTATACATAAATTAGTCAAGATTATTTACAGAATTTTATCAATTGTATAGGTAAGCAGAATAAAGCTAGCCATCTGTGTGGTTGGAATAAACATGTCTCTGATGCTCACTGGGTGGCCAGGCTTAATTTCAAACAATGGGTTTTGTACAATAGACCAGCATCTAAGTGCCAAAACAATCAAGAGCAACTAAAAATGGACATCATAGCTAAGCATAGGGCATCTAAAAATTTTAGGAAATTTTGGAAAAATACAGGAAAATGTGATATTAAGCCTGCCCTCCCGATGAGTGTGGATGGGAAAAGTGAGCCGGAGCACATTTGTCAATTGTTCAAGGAACATTTTAAGGTAAAATCTCCACTAGGCCCCTCGTCTGTTCTCCCCACCTCTACAGAGTCAGCATGTCAAGGAGAAGCGCAGCTGATGTACTTTACCGCAAAGCATATTCGAAAAGCTATCGGTAGAATGAGCGGTGGAAAATCTCCTGGACATGATGGCATCAGTGTGGAGCATCTGAGACATGCAGGTGTACATTTACCGAGGGTCTTGGCTCTGTTCTTCTCAATGTGCATAAGTCACTCCTATTTGCCTCATGACTTAATAAAAACCGTAGTCTACTGAGAGCGCAATCGTAAGTCTTAAGCATACTGTTCAGTATTATACTCATCGTAAGACGTCGATTCACGCCTGTTTTCTTGACCTCTCTAAAGCATTTGACCTAGTGTCATATGATGTGCTATGGAGAAAGTTGAGAGACAGGGGTGTATCAACTGAAATACTAAATATTTTTAGATATTGGTATATAAACCAAACGAATTCTGTAAAGTGGGCTAACTCATTGTCTGAAGCGTATGTGTTAGAGAGTGGGGTCAGGCAGGGGGGGTTATCGTCACCCATGCTCTTTAACATGTATGTTAACGATCTCATCGTTGAGCTGAGCAGCATGCATATTGGATGTCGAATAGATGGCGTTAGTATTAATAATATTAGCTACGCAGATGATATGGTGCTGCTCTGCCCAACGGCGGGTGGTCTGCAAGAGATGTTGAAAATCTGTGAACGTTATGCTGCAGACCATGGACTTGTCTATAATGTGAAGAAAACGGAATACATGGTCTTTAAGGCCGTCGGAAAAGGTCCCGATAACAACACCTATAATGTAATGAATGGCATGAACGTTAAACGAGTAACTTAGTTTAAGTATCTGGGACATTTCATTGCCGACGACCTTAAAGACGATGCTGATATTGAAAGGGAACGTAGGTCACTAGCAGTTAGGGGTAATATGCTGGCCCGCAAGTTTTCCCGTTGTACTGAACAAGTAAAAATTACTCTGTTTAAAGCCTACTGTCAAAATATGTACACGGGAAGCCTGTGGTTTATACCAAAAAGTCGCTGGCCACCATACGCATCCAGTACAATAATATTTTCAGGATGATGTCTGGGCTGCCTCGCTTCTGCAGTGCTTCAAAGATGTTTGCAGAATACCAAACTGATGGCTTTGAAGCACTTGTTCGCAAGAAATCTGCATCCCTGATCCGTAGAGTTCGAGACAGTCACAACAGCATCCTGAAAACTATACCGGATCGGTACTCGTCGCCGATGTGGGCAAAATTGGTATGCAGGGTGATCCCAGAAAACTGCTCGTTACTCTGGTGAACGCTCTGTGAACCAGCGTCAGCTTCTTTTTTTACTTTGTATCTTTTATATCATTATATTACTAACTCTCTTTTGTCATATTATTATGTGTAATCATATTATTATCTAAGTTGTCCGAAATAAAAATATTTGAATTTGAATTTGAATGTCAAAAAGTATTGTAAATGTATACATAGAAAAACACTCAGACTTGTAATAAGTGATATAACAGATACACGTTTTCTAGTAGAGGCCCGATATTTTCGTTCAGTCAAAATAAACCAATTTGAAAAATCACATTATATAATGTCAAAATAAACACACGTGATAAAAACATGTGACTTGTAATAACTGAACTATATCTGGAATTTTCTTTAAAGGTGAAATTGCAATGGCAAAAATACCTCGTCATCGTCAGTAGCTTTATTTACCAGAAAAGTATTTACATGTTTTGTACTCTGTGGTCAACTTTACAAATTACTTTATAAAGTTACGCAGATCAACTGTGATTAGTGCCTAAATATGATTATGATCATGTGATTGAATAGCTTGATTAACCATCATTAATCCTACTTGCCAATGTAACCAGGTATATTTAGATAATGTTTTTCAGGTTCACGGAAATGGTTTTCCAAGGGATTCCAGATTATTAACTCATGAGTAGTTTACAGGACGTCTGTCATAATGTTGCTCTAGCGTGAGTAAAGCAATAAAGGCAACGCATTACTCACTTAAGTAGGAGTGCTTGTATAAGGAACATGACTCCAGAAGGTGCGTAACTCATCCAAAATGCCTTTGTCATGGCTCGCAGTAGAGACGGCTTGCGACCTTGTTTATTCGCCAGTGCAATTTCTTCAAGCCATTTTCTGTAACAAGGAATTAGATACAGTGTTTCTGACTGCGGGAATTTATAAACACAAGCCGCAATATGCGGCTTCGCACGCCATAATATACCTACATAAAAAGTAACCATATTCTACCACAATATAAATAAATCCCTACTAATATTATAATTGCGAAAGTAACTCTGTCTGTCTGTCTGTCTGTCACGTTTTCACGCCTAAACCGCTGAACTGATTTTGATGAATTTTGGTATAGAGATAGATGGGACCTTGGAGAAGGACATAGGCTACTTTTAATGTTATTTCCACGCGCGCGAAGCCGCGCGTAGCACCTAGTAATAAATCAATAAATAATGCCGGACATTTCACACACCATCATCTGGTCCCAAAGTAAGCAGAGCTTGTCTTATGGGTACCACATGACTGATATACAACTTATATACTTTTTTTGTAAATACATACATATTATACATAGAAACACCTAGACCCGAGCAAATACTTACAGATCTTACAAACATTTGTCCTGCGGCGGGAATCAATCCCGCAACCTTCTGCGTCTCAGCCGGACCCTAACCCACTGCGCCACAGAGGTCGTCACATACAATATATCTCCTTACCAAATTTAATCAAAATCAAATAACAAATAATTAACAAATAAACAAAGAAACATACAAATAGACAGAAAAAGACAATTTGGAATTTATAGTCGTAGTGTGGAATATGGATATGAATTATGAAGAAACTACAACGAACAAAGAAACACATGAAGTTTGTTGTTGGCCTTAACTTGTGATTAAAGGTTTAAAAATATTCCGTCTCATGAGATCACCTTTTGAGTATAATGCTGTGAATAAAATTACTTGAAAACATTTAGGTTTTGCGATCTTGCATCTTTGCTTCCTACTGTACTTGAATACTAATTAAATAGGCCAAGCGCGTGACGGATCACGCACAGTGATGGCTTCTGAAGTCAGTATGGATAAAAAGACTAGTGGTCAGGTACCAAAACAATCCAAACACCATCACCTCTGTGGCGCAGTGGACTAAGGTCCGGCTGAGACGCAGAGACGAGAATGTTTGTATGATCTGCAAGTATTTGTCTCGGGTCTGGGTGTTTCTATGTATAATATGTGGTATGTATTTACAAAAAAAAAGTATGTAAGTAGTGTATCAGTTATGTGGTACCCATAACACTAGCTCTGCTTACTTTGGGGCCAGATGACGCTGTTTGAAATGTCCGGCAATATTTATTTATTTATTTATTTATTATTATCACCATCAAAGCGCTTTGCTTGCACATTTATAATGCGTACAGCCAAGGATTGGAATAATTTGCCGTCGTCTGTCTTTCCTGAAAACTACAATCTGGGACTCTTCAAGATAAGAGTAAATAGGTGGCTTCTAGACATTCGTGCCCCATCGTCGGCTGCATCATCGCTTACCACCAGGCTAGATCGTGGTCTAACGTAAGTATATCTGATATATATATATATATACCCTACTATATATAATATTATAAATGCGAAAGTGACTCGGTCTGTCTGTCTGTCACGTTTTCACGCCTAAACCGCTGAGCTGATTTTGATGAATTTTGGGATAGAGATACATGGGACTTTGGAGAAGGACATAGGCTACTTTTTAGGTAGGTACCACGCGTGCGAAGCCGCGGGTAGCAGCTAGTATATATATATAATATATATATAGCAAAACAGAATAATTTAGTATGGAGCTAATTTGTTTAAGGTTTACAAATCAGAATGTTACTGAATCTGATAATTTTCCTTATAATTTCATCATTATACATATTGCTACTATTTTGAAAACATTTTAGGTACAGTGGTTTAGACTATCAAAAATTACTACCTACGTCAAATCTAAATAATAATAATTTCTTTAATAAACGAATATCTATATCGACATTGATAAGCCATTCGACGGGGAGGTAAAACAACAAAGAAAACCCCACTTTATAGTAGAACTAGGTACCCCTACATGTTTTTTATTTCATAACTTAACAGGGGCCACTATACTTGCTAACGTGAAAAATTTCATCACGATATGATGTATAGTCTGCGATCTTGATCTCTCATTAAGGCAGGATAGACAGACGGACATGGCGAAACTATAAGGGTTTCTTGAGTGTGGTGGGGAACCCTAAAAACAGTTTTGTTTAGGTAAACATATTAATAAATTGTCATATATCGGGCTATTTATCTATTTATTTATTTAGGTTCGCTAACAGTTTAAATTATACAACACTTTCAAAAAAATACATAGTAACGGTCAACAAACATTAAGGTACAACCAACCTTCCAACAAAAAAAACTTTGCATTTACCTATGTAACAGAAATCATTACATATCAACATAATAAACCTATGTATGGAGATAAAATAAGTCATATTGGGGATGGTCATGAGTCACGTAGCTACAATGAATGACTTATATCCATAGGCTGATTCTATCTACATATATCCCTAGATTAAGGTCGTGCGATTTGTTAATGCGAGGCGTCGCGGTAGGACTGCTTCGGCGCAAGCAAAGTGAGCCCCGGGCGCGTCGTGACGTTGTTTATTAAACAATTCTATGCAAGAATCGTGAGAGATTTACCATTTTACTGTTAACTACAGTATCATTAATTGCCGTCATAATGAGTTATTCAACAGAAGTGTTTAATTATCTTGATCTTTATTGGATATTTGTATTAAAATTCTCTTTTTGTTCGGAGCTAAAAGTTAAATAATATTAGATTTTTAGTTATAAGTACTTACCTAAATAATAATTATGTTAATAAGGTAGTGAAAGCGCTCTTGAATTTAAGTGACGCCAGTCGCCAACCGGTATACCAAGCGTGGGTAGACTTGTAGTGTAAAAGTCATGTACTTGCCTACTTATAAATATCTTTCGTAGTTTGGCGACTTAGGCTGTACATCTAGGGATTAACTGCGATAGGCGTGGTGTGGAGGAGTAAGCAAACACACTAGTGTACTGAGGTCATTAACCACGATCGATGTTATATTTATATAACAAGTTTGACGTCTCATGCAATGCAGACAACATCCAGCTGTGCTATTTTTAGTTCTTTTCAAACCATCTCTAGTCACTGTATGCGTATAATGCTTCAGTTATGAAATGCCATTGTAATAAGTAAAATTATATATTTTTATTATGTCGATCTTTGTGAAGGTAAAGACTATCGCTGTGCAAGGCTTTGTAAATACCTATATCGCTTCCGTATTTAGCATGTGTCACAAATGAGTGTCAGATCTAGTATTTGTGGTCTAAGGTGGTTCTCACTGTGATGAGTTTATTTCACACACAGTAGGATTTTTTACTATTTTAAATGGAAATTACTATTTTGACTGATTGGTAGAACTAACCTACGCTACAGTGGGTAAGGTAGGTAGGAAGGTACCGTAGTTATAGTTAGACAAGAGTTTAGCCGATGCCTGGCGCGGGCGGAGCAAGCGTTCTAGTTAAGTAGGTATTACCTAATGAGGATAACTATGTAGTAGGTACCAACGTATGATTGGTAATCTGAGCTGTCGATGGTTGATCCCAGTTAATCCTACTCAATATTTTAAATGGCTTTCGACACAGCGTTGCCAAAATAAATAATTAATGCTGAATATTTCAAACAGCATCATCTAGCCCCAAAGTAAGTAGAGCTTTTGTTATGAGAACCACATGACTGATATACTTTCTATATACCTTTTTTTTAAATACTACATACATACAAGACAGAAATACAACCCGATCCAAGACAAATATTTTCAGATCATACAATCATTTGACCCGCGGCGGGAATCGGCCCGCAACCAAGCGGTCCTTGCCCACTACGCTACAGAGGTCGCAATAATAAGGCTATGACTTATTGTTTGACCCGAATAATCACTTTCGAGAGCTAGATTCACAGTTCAAACAAACACGAGTCAAGCCTTATTATTTGGGTTGAATAAATAAATCAAGTGTTCAGTCTGAGAAACATCCTTTTTCCTGGTACCTACCATCAGTAAGCTACCGGTAAGTACATAAGTTTACCATATCTATGGCTTTGTCAGAATTGTTTCCATAATATTGTTCTATTGTTTTATAACATTCCATAAGACATGGCGCTCACAGAGACTTGAAGGAGAGAACTTATATAAACTTATTCATTGAATGGACTACACTGTATTCTATTTAATGTATATGATATTTTACGATACCTAGGTATTTATAGAAATTAATTATAGAAGTGTACAGAACAATATTAAATATAATGTAAAACAGTTGAGCTGTCTAAGGCCCGTTTAAAACGATCTATATAACAGCTAAACTGATCTGATGATCACTACCAGAGAGCAGCGTCCCCAAGACTTGAATGGCAATGCTAATACGCTGGGCCAGATATTAGCTAGCTCTTTGGTTACGCGATGGGCTCCTGTTCCCCACAGGCCCATAATATACTCGTACCTTAATTCATGTGTATTCCTTTCTGTAGTCACTACAAGAGGTGTCATAAATTAAGGTTGTATTTAAAAATTTAATAACTCTCCAGTCCAGTCTGATTGACGCAGGACACCATCGTCCTGCAAAATACAACGCTTGAAGTAGGTAGATCTAAGCGTTGCAAAATCTTTGGTTTAACTAGTCGTTCAATGCTAAAGAATAAATAAGTCATGTCTGCAGTATTTATATCGGATTCCAGTTTCACACCATAACAGCTCAACTGATCCAGATCACTGCCAGAGGGCAGCGTTCCCAAGACACTGGAGGCATTGCCACGTTGAATGGTAATGCTAATACGCTGAGCCAGATAAGAGCCAGCTCTTGGGTCTCGCAATCTACCAGACGCCGCGTAATCATTTAAAAAACGCGGTGGGCTCCTGTTCTTCACAGGCCCAGGGTATCGACTCCAAAAGGCTCAAATATGTAGGCCTTATCAAGACTGTCATATTTGCGCCTTTTGAGGTCCTCGGCACATTCAACCGCCGCACCAGCTCTAACGGAAGTTAGTGATCTGGATCAGTTGAGCTATCTATAGATCGTTTTAAACGGTCGTTGATAGCTCAACTGTTTCACATGTATTTAATATTATTGTATATTTTTCTGTACATTTCTGTACTTAATTATTTTTGTTTCTCTAACTATAACAGCTAATAAATAAACTATTACTACAGTTTTTTTTTTTTATACAACTGATCCTGCATAGACTTAACATACATAGCCCTTCTGATATACTTAAGATGCTTGCAATATCAGTAGGTATCACACGCACATTGCCGGCCTATGTTCCTTTGTTCTTTTGTCTGTTTACCCAGTAATTTTACTTGCACCAGTGCCCTTCAAAAATAAACATAGTAATGCTGGCAGACTACAGCTTGGAGGCAGAACATGCTGGCACTGGAACTGGATGCTCGCGATGCATTGATTGAGTCCGGGTCCTTGACGTCTGTTAGTTAAGTATAGTTATACACGGGCTAGTGTAACTTCTACCAGATATACTTTCTGCCGAGTAAGCAGTGTCTGACAATTTGTTTCAAACGAGTTTCTTGTCTGATTTTTCTTAAACTAGGGTTAGAAGGAACCGGCACCATGATTCACTAGCATGTAAGAAAACGATTTGAAATTTTGACCTTGTAAAAAATATTTTGATTTGATTTATTTCCAGCTGTACGTAAAACCAATAGGCTTAGACTATTTTAGACATCGTTATATTACTATTTATATCAATGGCTTTGGACCATTTGGTACCAATTAGTTGATTAGTGTTTAATATTGAGCGTGTGCGCGTTGATATCTTTTATATATATGTATAGTTTGTGTGAAACGTAGTTTAATATTTTGATAACGCTGTCGAAATAACAGAGTTGTTTTTTTTTATCCGTAGTCAAATCAACCGATGGTTACAAGTTCATCAATAATAATGTATGAATTTGGTAAAGCTATGTTAACAAGCGGGGATAAACTACGTGTGTAACTTATTAGAATTGTACAACAGTCTATTGATACAATACATTGGCCATTGACTCGTGGGATCCGAGTTATTGTCATTACTTGGTAAGCAAACAGTGGGTTAACCTCAAGCGTGTAAACTTAGAGTAATTTGATATAGGTAGGTAAGTTTATTGTCTGCGATAGTGCGATAGTTTCCCAAAAACTCGAATATGGCTCGAGAGAGTTGAATATTTTCGTTTTGTTCGCCTCATTACTATGTAGGTTATGAAAAATCAAAAAATTGTTAAGGTCCGTTCGTGGAGGACCTATCGTTTGACAATCAAATCAATTTTAGGTCGTACGAAATTCTGAGTTAGATGAATCTAGTATTTAATAAAATACAAGCTCAGTACTCCACACTCAGTGTTCCAGCGCTTAACCCACTCTAAACTGTTTACCAATTATTGTACGAAATGTAAATTAAGCCGGTCTTACCTCATTGCGTATGATAAAACAAATGACAAACCATTTGCATTAATTGAACAATTTATTGCACCTTGCACCTAATTTTCACCGGATCTGTCCTTAAATTTTGCATATTTTTTTTACAATTCGTTAACTATACAGTACATATTTGAAAAAATAACCATTTACATTTGTGGACAATGCACACAACACCATCTAACCCCAAACTAAGCATAGCTTTTATTATGGTGACCAGACTGGTCTTACTTATATATATTATAATACATGCTTATAAGACAAATGTTTGTATGATTTGGGTGTTCCTATGTATAATACATTATAGTATTTATAAAAATAAAATGTGGGGTACCACATTTTCATAACACAATTTCTGCTTACTTTCGGGCCAGATGATGCTGTGTGAAATAAATAAATAAATAAAATAAATAATCCCAGACATTTCACACACCATCATCTGGCCCCAACGTAAGCAGAGCTTGTGTTATGGGTACCAAGATGACTGATATACTACTTATATACTTTTTTTAATTGTAAATACATACATATTATACATAGAAACACCCAGACCCGAGACAAATACTTGCAGATCATACAAACATTTGTCCCGCGGCAGGAATTGAACCCGCAACCTTCTGCGTCTCAGCCTGACCTTAGCTCACTACGCCACAGAGGGCGTCAAATGTCCGGCATTATTTATTATTATTTAATTATGATACTTAATAACACCCAGACACAGAACAAACACCAAACATGTTCATAACACAAAAGTTTGTCACGGGAGATAATAATAATATTTCATAATAGAAGTAATAAAACTTTAAATAGGTAGTACAAGTACATTCAAGTTTCAGCATTCTTCGTGTACCTTCCTATTGTACACTGTGGGTTCTCTAGGTAGGTACCTACTGATACATCTATGCAAAAATCTAGTCATTCATTCTGTCTAGTTAAACATTTTAGACAATGGCTACAAAATCTCCAAAAAAGAAATGGGGGTCTCCATGTAAAAAAATATATTACATATTGTAATATATTTTTTTACATGGAGACCTACGTGAAAATATTTGTAAAAAAAGTTTTAAGTACCTAGATGATAATTGAGCTTTTTTTATATGCACCATCGCTTAGTTTAGTTACAATAATATACAAAAACGATTATCTTAGAATGCTATAGGAATATAATAATATTTTAGTGTTTTAATTGATTAATTCGATTCATTGATCAGTAGGGCGATTATGGAACTCTAATTACAATCAATGTCTATCAGTTCTGGCGTTATTTCAATCATTACTGATAGACATTGATTGTAATTAGAGTTCCATAATCGCCCTACTGTTTGTTTTTCCAAATTAATAAGGATCAAACATCTGATATACAACTGATTTTGTGTTTACAATAACGCTTGCAATAACAGTTATTCATATCTACGGGAACTTTTGAGTGTATTTTATATTTTTTCAGGGCTTGTTTTCAGTTTGGTCAAAAATAGCCTACCTACTTTACATTGCGTAAAGTAGGTAATGAGTTTCTTTTGTTTTAACTAGGTAGTTATCAACACGATATGTACATTCAATAATAATTTATACCTAGCAGCTGTGTTGCACATTTCAAGTCCATCCGCATTATCTTCAATAGCATGGAAATAAAGTCGTGAAAGACTAACACAAATCAATATCAAGGCTATGCTATTGATATTACTTGTTTACTTGTCAGCATCGGTGTTTGACATCTACATTATTTCAGTCTTAATTGAATATTAAGTTGTTTAATATTAAGTATCGGAAGTATTTACTCAGATATCCAGGAGCTGCCAATATGGCCTCAATTCGGTTCGCACCAACCTAACAAATTTTAGCTAAAATTAGTTTTAGAAGTGTAAAATGAAACTTGGTATTCTGCTGTTACCAACTTATCCTAATTTAATTAAGCGTTCCTAATTTAGTTAGATGGTACCAACCGAATAGGTTTAACAAATGCTATGACTAACTAAAATATATTTTAGACAATTCCTAATTTTAGATATGAACCAACCGAATTGCCATCAAAGTCGTACCTATACCTCACATAATTTATTATTTTGCTACTACCGCTTCTGAAGCGTAGCAGCTTGCTCGTATAGTTTTCAATTAAATAATCCGTTCTGGCTATAACTAGTCATAAGGCTATGACGTACCTAGGCCTTCAAGCGGCCTATGAACTCAGTCAATAGGTTACTTTTTTATTACCTATCGTGCTGGTACCCAAGCAGGTATGCATGCAATGGCAATGCAATCATCTTCAGCCTTCAACGTGTCGCATCCATTTCCTGCCAGCCTTTCGCTAATTATGACCGTCTGAGGATATAGATACCTTATTTACCTTATAGATACTTTATTTATACTATAGCATAATACAGATAAATTACTGTTTCTGTAGGTTTACTTATTAAATGATAAGTAGGTACCTACCAGCTTGTAGGTAGGTACCTAGTAAAATTCTAAATGCACATTAGCAAAGGTTGCTTCGTTTTCTTAATCAGGTATTAATACATACTCATTATACCGTAAGCTAAAAATAAGCATCGGATGTTTCATGTTCGAGCCGTTCTCGTTCCGTTGCAATGTAGAAACTCCCTTAAAGAGAAGGGTCAACGGCTAGCGTGTCGTGTCGAGTGTGCGTGCACGGTGAACATTGTGTAAATTATTCTATAAGTATTGTTGGATGATCCCAACTACCTACTGTGCCTGCCGCAGTAATGAAAATATGCAGCCAAATAAATCAAAATGTGGTTGTTTGTGCTAAGTCCCAAGTATGTACTCATTCGAAAGTACAGAAGCGCATCGTAATATAAAATTAAATAGTGTTTTATTAAAGAGTTAGCGGTAAACGAAGACGTCTTGGGCTTGTAGAGGATGTGCTCGTTAATACGATTGAGTCATGCAGTTACCTATAGACATTACGCATGTTAAAATTTTAACACGTGGTTTGACTAGAATTTTAGTAAAGCGACGCTACGTCGAACACTTGAAAGGTAGAATAGGACGCATTTTTAAAGAAATGAACCATAATAAAATTCAAAATATCCGTCAGTGGACTGCGCCAGAAATGTTAAGACCACATTGAAAAACATAAATGGAAAGTTTGCAGTTCTGTACCTTTATAATGTTTAGGGTCGATTCAAATCTGACGGAAAATGCGTCGCGTATTATCGGTCGCGTAACGCCAGAACAGACAAATATATAATAAAACATTCAACCTTTTCCGTTTCCTTTTCCTTTGTTCCGTTTCCGTCAACGCTTTGTCAAAGTTTCACGAAGTTTTTTGCATTGAAAATGTTTGATACAGAACGATTTATCACGAAAGTTCAAAAAAGATTGTCTAGGTAAAGAAAAATCTTATAGCGACCGACAAGCCAAGTGACGGGCTTGGGAGGAAATTGCAGAAATATTATTAGTTGAGTGGGAGACATGACACAAAACAAAATAATACTTATTGGTCTTGATACTGCAACATTCCTTCGTTACTAAAATACTGTTTTAAAAAATACCTATTATTAGTAGCAGTCATTATTCTACTTGAAATTGCTGTGGGTAAAGTCTGTAAGTTGCATATTTGAAGGTCGTTAAGAAAGCTGTCTCTGTCGAAGAACAAAATTATAAGGTATACAAGCGGCCTTCACTATTTCCATAGAAAAATCGGTTTGGTGAGGATGGCAGTGTAAAGTATGATAAGTTCTATGGGCTTCATTTTAAAATTGAATATCACACAACACAAACACTCTGTAGATGCTGAACGCAGAAACTGACTAGACGCGTAATGTAGTATGTCTAATTTGACCGAATAGACACATCTGACGCAAAATGCGTCGACCGATGATACGCTCGACGCATTTTGCGTCAGATGTGAATCAACCCTTAATGTCATAAAATGTTTGGACCATGGACGACATGGATGTCACAAATTAGCCTCAGGCTTCTGTTTAGTAATTGAACTGTTTTATTTTTTGAAATATTTTCCTAGAAGGAAAATACCTGTCGATGTCGGGAGGGTTGATTCGTAAGAAAACTACGTTATGCGAACAAAATTGTATGGCGTTCCACAAATCTTACTATAATATTATTGATAAAAAAAATTGCCTCCCTATAACGATGATATCGTTATTTATACCAATGTCTGCCTGAGCATGTTTTGAACTTATGAATAGTGACCGTGACACATGCGTAGATCGGGTACATCTTTATCACACAATGACACATCCCACTCAACGGGTTCGTTCAGTCAATATCCTACTTAACGTTACAATAAGATGTGCACACAATGCGATGCGCTAACGTTTCACATCACCGTGATTAGCATACTTCCCATTTGTGCAATTTCTTGGTCTCTTGTTGTTTAACAAGTGTTTATGTATTCTATATCTTACTGTCACGTTAGTCAGTATATTTTTTAATTAAAACTTCGGATAAAGCTCCGGACCACAGGGATAGACATGGAAATGTTCAAACATTATGAATATTATGTAAGTATTAGAGATAAATCTATACCTGTAAAAGGGCTTAATTAACCTGACTGACTGACTGACAGACTGATTCATCATCGCTGAGCTGAAACCGCTGAAGCTAGAAAACTGAAATTTAAAAGGTAGCTTCCTTTTATATCAAAACCACTCACTAAGGTGGGATTTTTTAAAATCAATCCCTAAGAGGGTGAAAACATTCAAACAGTCATACATTCGTTTTCACCCCGAAAACGAATGTATGAAACTTTTTACCGCGTGGTGCGATTTGCTTGAAACTTTATATGAATAAATAACATGCAAAATAAATGAATACGTGCTTCAGGTTTTTTAAAAAAAACCCTAACAAAGGGGTAAAATGGGGTGTCAAAGTTTGTATGGCAACTTATTAATAAGTGGTGTGATTTCTTAGAAACTTGGTTTGAATAAATAAAATGCAAAATAAATCGACGCGTGTTTTAGGATTTTTCAAAATAACTTTCATAAAGGAGTAAAATTGGGATGTGAATGTTTGTAATATGGAAACTTTTTAATGTGTGGTGGGTGTGATTGGTTTGAAACTTATCAATAAAATTTGGCAAGGAGATAATTTGTATCCTGAGGAATGCTTTCAACTAAAATTCCTTTAAAAAAAAATTAAGAGGAACGCGAGCATCAGCTAGTCAGAAATAAGAAGAAACGACTCACGCCTATCGATCCAAAGGGTTAACTACCAATTATTTTTTATTTCATGTTTTATTTCATTCAAAAAATAGATGCGCTACGACCTCAAAACGGTGAAGTAAACCGGATAACTAATATCATGAGGAAACGGTATGTTCAGCAATTGTGCCATCTATCATTCCGCATAGGTCCCGCGTGGTGGGTTCTTTCTCGCGATGAGACTCGCGATCAGTGAGACATTGATCTGGTTGATCAAGGAAACAAGGAAGTAGGAACGAAAAGTATAAGACGGCGTCTGAACAGGATTTCATAATATTTGGATGAACGAACGGGTCCAAAGTCTCATTGTGCTTTGAATTGGTTAATGAGGGCGGAGTTCCTGCATAGTAGATATATCGAAGCCGTCGTTGTGGACATTACCCAATGAGATGGCCGGTACGCAATAATCACAATTACCGGGACCTGGATAAATTGGTCCGGAAACTACTAAACTGCTTCTATTCCCTTTCTCTTTTTTTGATCTTATTCAAAATGTGATATCTCAAATGTTTAGGTTTAGTCGCATAGCACCCGATGGCGGCGCCGCTGCGTGTGTGTTATATTAATATATTTTTTTTGAATGTTACGAGTATACGCTACAAGGTGGGCAAGTTGGTAACGGAATGATTGATAAGCAAGAGGAAGCCAGGAAGATAAAGAAAAAAAGATGGCGTGACATTTTCCACTCGAAATGTGAACTGTATTGGATGAGGAAGGCGCGAGAAAGAGACCAGTGGAAGTATTTGGGAGAGGTCGAAACTGAAATGTCAAATTAAAAAAGTTACAATCATTTGTAATAAGGTGGTAAAAATAAAGTATTTTTGTATTATTTTATTTATCTATTTTTTTGCTGACAGAAGCCCTCGACCAGGACGAATGGAACCAGGAAAGCGAGGCCTATACCCAGCAGTAAGATCCAGTCCTTTTTATACGCTTTATATTAGCTTCACTTGTATGTATGTTTGTATGTTTGTAACCGACTCCTTAGGACGCGATTTTGACCCACTTTAAACAGCCAGATTTTATTCAAATTTTGCACACCTGTCAAAGAGCGATGACAATGTAATAATTCAAAAAAAAATATATATATATAAAAAAAAATATCCGATTATCCTAAAACTAAAAAGTTGAAAATAAATAATAGTTTAAAAAAACTAAAAAACACGCTTTATATAGAAAACCAAACTATAAAATAGAAAAGAAATGTTAATAAATGTAAGTAAGAAAAAAATGTTCTACATATTTAAAAAAAACGTGGGGTGCTTTTTAAGATATTATCGAAATGATAATCCTTTTTCTCATATCTTTCAATGAAATATTTATAACTATTGACACCATGCACCCTACGCTTTTAAATAAACAAAAATATTTTAAATAAAACATTTTTTCTTACTTACATTTATTAAAATTTATTTTCTATTTTTTAGTTTGGTTTTTAGTTTTTTTAAACTATTATTTATTAGATTAGATTAAATGAAGATTTTGGATAACATACATATTATGAAGCAGGATTTTACATTTATATATTGTTCGTCAGTGAGTTGGAGCATGATTGATGGTTTGAATATACACAGTTGTTAATGTTTCTAAGAAACAAAAACACGATGATTGCATTTATTGTAACTTTAAATTACCATGTTACCTACTCGTCAGGTGTAAAATACTTAGCATCCGCTTAAGGACTCAATGATCAGGCGTGTTGATATTACCGGATGGAGTTAGGCGTCAATGTACTTACCTAAATACTGAAAAGCACTGATAATAAAATGAAAATTCGTAGAAGGTATGTACGAAGGAATGTAAAACTCGAAGTTTAAAGACCTCGAGGTCTGATGAGGCCGTAATGCCCTGTGGCCGGGAAGAATTAATAAACTAAAAAAAATAATTGTTATTTTTCTTAAGTTTTCAAAAGAAATGCTTAAACAAGCTAATTAATGAAATAAATAATTGTCTGATTTTTCTGATTTACAATTAAACATTTTTAATTAAAATTTTTCCTGTTAACATGTCATCTTCAACTAATCGGGAAACAATTTAAGTTAATAAAATAGTTACAGTAATTATAAATCTAGGAGAAATGTGATTTAAGGTGTAAGTTAAATGGAAGTCCTTGAACTTTTTTGTTAAAGGAAAATGGTAAAATAATTAAAACTAAAATTGATATAATTATAATCAAATATACATATAATTACTCATCCTAATAGCTGGGAATTTACTGAAAATATTATAATACCTAATAGGTTCTTTCTTCTTCGTATGAGTCATTGACGACCTCTGATGACGGATTTAATAAAGGCCCGTCCAAAAGCCTCAATACTTAAATTTCTAAGCACACGACCTTTTAATTAGACCTCTTTATTATCCAATTAGTAGTAATAGGTATATTGGAACGTGTCATCGTTTATTCGTTTATTAATTTACCTAGTTTGATTTTCATTTCCAGCTATTAGATGCGGTTGAGATTATCAGATTTAGTTTTTACTATTTTGATTCAACAACCACATCATTATTAATTAATCGTTTATTGATTCGCTCTGAACTGAGATCTCGCAATGTCCGTGTCGTCCGTAGTACCTAGGTACATACATAATAGACATACATAATTAATAAATGAAAGCTTTCGTTTGGTAAGCACGAGCTGATTTGAATGAAACCCACACGCTGGTATTTTTTTTACTCTTATTCACTAAGAAGTTCCATGGAACAGCCTCTGACTCTATCATCAGATCAGCTCACTGTCACCATAATTACATACCTAAATTACTTTTTGTACAATTATTGAATGAAGCATATATTAAAGATACTTCTTAAACTGATATAATTAGAAATTGAATCAGAAAGAGACCAGTCTCATTTTATGTTCAGACCTATGAAGTATGAAGTATGAAACTTGTATTCTAAATCTTAAAAACATTATAGGTACATCCTAGAATAAGGATAATATCGTTTTGGAATGTACAAACAATGCACTTTTATAATACATGATAAACTTGATTTTTTTGACTGACCTGTCAGCTCAGTTGGTAGTACCTCTGCCTTCTGCGTTGTAGGTTGAAGGTTCGATTCCCTCCCAGGATAAACATTTGTGTGACGAACATAGGTGTTTATTTATTATTTATTTATTTACGTGATACATACATAACAGTTTTTTTCCTATTTAAAACAGGTTATGTTAACTATCCCTCGTCCAATTTAATTCAATATATTACCAGCTTATTTCTTAATTCCAAACCAACCAAACATACGTAGCCAAATCGCCTTAGTTGCCACTTAGATCTTCGCTCGCTTCGCTCGCTTGATCATTGAATACTCATGTTGTATTACGAGTACCTACCTACTGCCTTCTTTATACGTTCACACTTAAAATTAAAATAATAGCTACGAAATACCTACATTATGTTTCTTATTTTATATACGAGTAGATCTGTAATGTAGCAAAGACTTTGGTCGCATTCGTGGTATTACACTTGTGTAAATACTACATTCGCGTTGAAATCTTTTGTAGGTAAGTATTAATACAAAAGTTTCAACCATCTCAGGATACACCAACGATACAATTGGTAACATTCATTCAACAAACAGTTATACTTACATAATATTTATGGCTACGTCTTTAGCCATAAATTTAGGTACAGAAAAAATACCTCATTCATTTCAAAGTTCTTTGTTTATTTAGTTACTTATCCCACTACAAACGACTATACGTACTGAAATGCCTTTGGTTCCACCAGTACGAAAGCAAACCTGCCAAGCAACTATTAGATTCTAGTTTAAAGAACAAGTCGTGAGTAGACACTTTTAAATAATTTCCGATTCTAATTAAACAAGCGTAGGTTATAATTGGTTATGTCCATCTGTATTCTGTGTGTCTATCAAAGCCTTTTTCTTTTAGCTACAAATGTACTATGTAGTATCAAATTGTTCACCAATTTGTGAACCAATTCATACTTGTTTAGTATATAAAATGCACTTGTAATAAGTTTATGAAAATGTTATACAATTAATAAAATATTTAAATATTTACAACCTTATAAAACTACAACATGTACATTTCAGTAATATAAAATATATTTAAAAAAAAATCATGAGTGAGTGTTCATTACACTTGGTTGGAACGAAGTTCCTATCGTAGTATATTATTATTGATAAACGTATTACAATTACAAATGAATGAATTACTAGCGTCTGAGAGCAATTAAATTAAACGCAGAAATAACTAATGCATTGAGGGAATGGTTGGAAATTTCGTAATTAATATATTTTTACGAGTTTTGAAAATCGTATGTGAAAATTGTACAACATTCAATTCATCTAATTAATTCATTATTGTCACCCTATGGATAACCATCGACAGTAAAGAAAGGGTCGTGACGGAAATTCGTGACGGAAAAATCTTACACTTTTTTCGCCTAGTCCACCAAGTCCGTACCGTGCAAAAATACTTGGGTATGTTTAATACCTATTTCATCCGAGTTTAACACAAAGGTAGGTTTGTAGCAGACAACCGATGCAGAAAACATAAAAAAATGCATGTTCCATTAACTTACTACCTGCGTCCCACGCCTAACGACTTTCATAAGATGCAAAGAGAATGTTATTGATCCTTTTCGAATGTAGGTACTACACGTAAGCTTGAATTGTCATTATTTCTGGTATTCAATGAAACCGGCTTGGGATCCTTGACCTTATTAACATTGTTTAACTAAAATGTTGACCGATCTTAATAAACCGATTGAGGAAAACTTTACGATTTACTATGTATCGATCGAAGATTTAATAGTTTTACTGCTCGCCCGCCAATTAAATTAAGCAAGCCATGGTAATCATAAAATCGTAAATCTATACTAATATTATAAATGCGAAAGTGTCTCTGTCTATTTGTTACATTTTCACGGCTAAACGGCTGAACGGATCTTGATGAAATTTGGTAAGTAAGTGGTAATACATCTTATTGCATTCGGGGAAAGAATGCAAACTTTTTGTCTGAAAAAAAAAACCACCTTGAAGGGGTAAAATAGAGGATGAAAGTTTGTATGGGCAGCCCATATTTCCTTAAGTTAGGGATCTGAAAATTCATATATAGGCTTTTGGTAAGAAGTAAAGAAATATAATGTTTCAACGTTTTCGCTAAATAATTCCCGAAGGGGGTAAAATAGGGGATTAAACTTATGAGAAGATAAAAAAAGCTTCTAAGCATACGTGTACGAAGTCGCGGGTAACAGCCAGTAGCTATTAAAAAGATTTCATTCAATAAATGTTCGGTTAACTTGTCTGATCAATCAAAGTCTAAGTGACACTTTCTATATGTTCTAAACAGCCACTAAGCCTTTTTTTGTTTGGAATCCAGACACGGCAGTGTGTCAGCAAGTTCGGAAAAGAAACGGGCGACGCACCGGCAATGTGCATATTTACACGAACCATTTCGATTCCTACTTTTGACACCCCCATAACTCAAAAACTAGCAAATACTTGCAGTTTTGCTTATTTTATAAACTAGACCTAGTAAGAAATATCAATACTTTTTTATGCATACAAATAATGCTTTGTGTATGTATATTTATGGGGTTTTAGCGTCAGTTGTAATAAAACAACCACACCACTGTATTTATGAGACTATTTGTTCTATGTTTGTAATGCGTGAATCAACCAATCAGTGTAATCTTATTCAGCATGCATAAATTACAACAATTGCATTATATTAATGACTAGTGACCCGCCCCGGCTTCGCACGGGTGCAATGCTGATACTAAATATACTACAGAATGTCTAATGTGATTTAAAACCTCTAAAATTATCAGTGTTTCTCTTTTATATTATGCATGTATTATACATATAAACCTTCCTCTTGAATCGCTCTATCTTTTAGTGCGTAGTTTTAAAGATCTAAGCATACATAGGGACAGACAGACACCGTTTATACTATGTAGTGATTACCATTAGGTACACTTGTTTCATAAATTCAATAAACGGTCGATCTGAATCTGATCTGAATTTGAATTTTGTTCGTAAATACATAAGTATGAGAAACATAATATCAGTCATAATTATCACTCAAAATGGGATTTTTGCAATTATATGTGAGTGAGATATCTTGGAAAAAATAAAATCAAAACTATGATCATTTCAAAAGTTATATAATATCAGTTATCAGAAACGGACCGAACACATTTAAAATTATAGTAAATAAGTCATAAACAAATAATAAAAGATCTCTACACACAGATACCTTTGTATCTGGCCATTTTTTCCAAGAATTATCACCTTTTTGAGGAGTGGGGTCGGTGAAATGTCAAAGTATCGGCTTAGTACCGGTTTTTCACTTTTGTTCTCATGGTCAGAGTTAATGGACTTTATCGTACATCGCAGTATTCATCGTAGTCTAATAAATGTGAAAGTTGCTAAACTTATTGCAGTACCGAATCAAGTGCGGCACAAACAATAATTATGATTTCATGTTGGAAGCTATGAGATCATGAGAGAATAATTATTTTCTTAAACGTTCGTACATATTAAGGACTTAAATCAAATTCAGTAAACGCATGATCTCTGTGCCCTTAATTTAAAACGCCCTAATTTCAACTGCCAGAAAGTTTTTTTATCACTTTGAAATACGTCGGTAGGTACTAACTAAAGGTTTGTGGCGATTACCTAACAATTTTATATGCTGCATGGTGGCACGGAAGTTTTCTAAAGTTTCCAGTTCAAAATAAAACAAAAAACCTTTATTTACTTCCTGATGATAAAGCAAACTTCGAAGAAAAAGATTTAAATAGCAGGAAAACAGAAAATTATTAACTTCGACTGTACATTTTTCAGTAGAATGACAGAATAGTTTACTTAAACAATTTGATATCGTGCCTTGGCTTTTGGTACACATACTCATGTAATGAGCTAAACTTATAAAATTTTGCGCATTACCTTGTTTGCAGGCACCTTGCGGTAAAAGGTCAACTTTATTGATTCTTTATATTGTCATTCCAAGAATTTGTTTTCTTGTTTTATACCTACCAGATACTATTAAATATAGCTAGACATACCTACTTTATTTATTTATGACCGAGTGAAACACCTAAAATTGATTGGCAAGGAAAACAAAAAATATATATTCTAATCGCTCGAGACATTTTCAAGTTTATTTTAATATATATAGATAGATGACTTACTTTTCTAGTCGATCTCCAAGCTTGTCTGAGAGATGATTCTCCTTGGGATAAGTGAGGTCTGCGTCGTAGAGGTCCCGCTTGTATCCCCGCCAGAAGGTCGGCATCATCCAGACAAACCATGCTTTCGAGAATATATTTGCACGTTTGTAGTTGTTGGTTTTCTTCTCACGATTTTTAGGGGGCACTTTTTTAAGGTCGCTTGTGTCTTTGTTTCCACTCACCATTTTGATAAAAATAAAATATAGGGTTTTTTAGAAAATAAATAAAAGTTTAGGAATTAATTAGTTCCTGTGGGTTAGTGGCCTATGGGAATCGTCATTTTACAGAAATACGTCCTTGCGATAGATCAGTATGTTTCGGGTCGCGTGCGCGAAGCACTCGATTAGCAGCGACTCAGATCTGAGTGCTATCCTCCCTTCTACTGCTGCGCGCGCGCACGATGCTGCCTTTAAATATGAAATAGTGGCACAGAAGAAATACCAGTACCGCGTGTTGCGGTGAGGTGCGGTAGGTAGCTCTTTGCCGCAATAGCATAGCGTCGCCATATTGTCACCATACCGTGCCAGAGTGCTAAACAACCTGATATGCTGTTTTATTTATGATGGCAGTGTATGTGACTTAGACGTGAAATCGTTATTGTTTTTAATTACAAGTGCTAAGTATTGCTACTGGGCTTTCGTGTCGTAATTAAGCCTCACTGCCCAATTTTGCCATATTAGGCTACACTATTAGAAATTAATTAATATATTTAACTTATATTTATATTTAACCTGTTTAAGTTTCGCGATTGGAAATATAAAAGGTACATAAGACACATAAGGTATCCTCAGAAATTATCTTAATTATGTACTTATGGAAAAAATAACGTGTGTGTATATTTGCGGATATTTAGTGGCACGTTGATTGAAGGAATAATAATAAGAAAAAGAATATTATTTATATTTTGAAAATGTTGCTTCCAAATTGCTGATTTTTAAATTTAACGATATCTGTGGCGCAGTGGGCCAAGGTCCGGCTAAGACGCAGAAGGTTGCGGATACGATTCCCGCCGCGGGACTAATGTTTGTATGTGCTGCAAGTATCTGTCTCGGGTCTGAGCGTTTCTATGTATATATGTATGAATTTACAAAAAAAATGGTATATAGGTAGTACCATAACACAAGCTCATGTGGTACCCATAACACAAGCTCTGCTTACTTTGGGGCCAGATGCTGTGTGAAATGTTCAGCAATATTTATTTATATTATTATTATGTTTAATTAATTCTAAAGTTTTAAAGTCTTATTGTTAGTTCTGTAATTTTATTCTAAAGTAAGGAATAAAATATTCAATAATAATCACCTTTCCCTAATGTTGACGTTTTACCTTTTAAATGTCGTTAGTTTATATTTTTAAATTTTATTAGTTTTTTTATTTGCGATTGAGCACCTTCAAAACGCGCCAAGGTCATTTGTTGAGGATACCGCTTTAAAAGGTTAATAAGGTATCTAAGTACGGACAGGAACAGGTACTACTACAGTACCTGTTTACGGGACAGGTACTACTACTACTGTACTATTGATATGTATTTACGTTTTGGAAGCTTCAAGATGCGAGTCTTCACAATTTTATTATCATCTATTTCTTGAGTTCTCTTAATTCACGGACGACCTAGTTAAACCAGTAGGTATTCATATTTGCTGTGTGTAATTTGTAGGTATATGTACCTATTTACTGCTACAAAACTTTCCATACTCATTGATGACCAAGCGTAGCAAGGTCTCCAAATCTACTTGAAAAAGTTGGGGTCTGTATCTGCTGTGTTTGTCCAACGAAAACTTTTAATCGTTGTTGCAAAATATTTGAATCATTTCATATACATTGATTTTGCATAAATACCTACCATGATACCTATCAGTCTGCTTGTTTTTATGGTTCTGTAGATAAAGAACAAAACCCTTATAATTTTATTATGATACGTGTGTCCAATGTTTATAACATAGCTGCAAAATTATAGCCAAAAAACGACACATAGGTTTCTAAAGTAATGTTTTAAAATATTTATTAATTTGTTAATACATGTACGTATATTATGATTTATAAATTAATTTAATTAATTATTGGTGGATAATTCACAGATTACCATCTAGCCACAAACTATCCAAATTATATAGGAACTAAGTAACTATATAACTAACTATATAGGAGTTTTTTTTTTAACTTTTATAAGTATCTTTAGTTATAATAACAACTGCAAATATATAATTAGACACCTATAACTTGGCCGTTATCGTAGTTGCGTATAAAAGCTTGTTAAACGAGAGAGCGAAGCGAGCGAAAATCTCAGTGGCAGCTTGGGCGATTTGGCTTTGAATATTTGTTCGACTTTAACTTAAGAACCGTTGATCCAATCTGCATGATATTTAGCAGGTCAATAGATTGATCTTGACAAATGAGCTGGTAGTTTACTGAACTAAACCAAGGGCTGTTAAGATATCGAGTTCCAAAAGGCAGACAAAAAACTAAATAAAATTATGATACAAAAAAAAATATAATAATGTATTTTTTTTTTATATTGGAGGACATTGCGCACAAAACCACCTAGCCCCAAACTAAACATAGCTTATATTTTGGTGACCAGATGACTGATAGAATACCTATATATTTTTAAATACCACTCAGACACAGAACAAATACCTATGTTCATCACAGTAATGTTTATGCCGGGAGGGAATTGAACCCTCACACTACAGCGCAGAAGGCAGAGCTGACCAACTGAGCTTACAGGCCAGTCATATGAAAGTGTTTTTTTTGAACATTCGAAAATATTTTTTTATATATACTCAAGGGTGTATACTTTTAAAGATACCATTTTAAATTGAGATCCCTTTCGCTAGAGTTTCGTTGTCTTTACTTAGGTCTGAACTTAAGCAAGACTGGTCGATTTCTGATTTAATATGTTATATTTCAGTTTAAAAGTTTCTTTAGTATTTTCTTGATTAAAATAAGTCTGTAATTATGGTGACAGCGAGTTGACCTGAGCCAGGTTGCCATTCAACGGAACAAATAGGCCGATTGAGTTGATATTTTGCATACCCATCAAGAATGAGAGAGTTATATTAAGGTGTTGTATGGAAGCAGGAGCTGTTCCATGAACGTTTTAGTGAATAGATTTGAGTGTAGACTGTGTTTGACTCATTTGAGTCAAAATTTGACTCGCTTTCCTAAAGAAAGGATTAATTAATTAATAGATTTTGTTTTTTATGTAGGTACCTTGGTACTAACTTATCGAACGACCTTACGATACGGAACATTAAGAGATTTCAGTTCGGGGCGAACTATTAGTTAGGTTCGGTTACGGTTGACAAAATGGTACAGTTTTGTCAACCGTGTCATGCAGAGCAAAACGAATCTCGAAATGTATACCTACACTGTATGTCAGATTGTCAAACAAATTATTGAAGAACCCTAATACTTACAATATACGCATTCCAACACGCCCTTGACCGGTTAATAATGATAATGTATAGGTAAAACGTACCTAAAAATATGAAACCGGCTAAGCAACCGCCGCTAGTGTAGTTGGTATTTAGTTTTGGCAATTATAAATGTGACATAATTTAAACATCCTCTAAATCTCGTTTTATCAAAAGTCGAAATAAAATGTCAAACTATTAAATCTGGACAGTGGAAGAAGGAACACTAGCCCGTGCATACTAGCTGACATACTGCAGAAACGCGAACTCAATCAATATATCGCGCGACACCACCACTTATGCCATTCTGAGTATTAGCTAAGATTCAAACAGGAAGCTAAGGGCCGTTTTCTGGAACAAAACTCAAACTTAGATCGAAATTTTAACATACTTTTTAGACACTGGTGGCAATTTGGTTGGTTCATTTCTAAAATTAGGAATTGTCTAAAATATATTTAGTTAGTCATAGCATTTGTAAAACCTATTTGGTTGGTACCATCAAACTAAATTAGTAACGCTTAATTAAGTTAGATAAAATTAAATTAGGATTAGTTGGTAGCAGCAGAATACCAAAGTATCATTTGACAGTTCAAAACTTAATTTTAGCTAAAATTTGTTAGGTTGGTGCCAACAGAATTGAGGCCACTATTTCATTCTAAACTGTCTAAAACTATAAGCTCGTTCTGCTGGCCTATATATGTACATAAAATGACGCCTCCGATTTTTAAAAACTCATAGCAATTTGACATACTTACGCTACAGAAGCAGACTTTTGATTCTGAAAGGAAGATGTAGACTTTAAGGAATTTTCCCCCATATCTGAGTAGGACTATCATCCATCATGCACCATTAAAGTGTTATCGTGCACTCTGTGGGGTCATCAGACTGTCTGTGACAATGCTGTATGAATCGTGCGTGTTGACGAGCTCTATTGAGACCGCGTGACAGTCTCTGACGCACCTCTGCTGTTCCTCGTTGTGGTACTAACCTTCCAATTTTATTATTGCTGCGTATCAATCTCCACTAAGTACTTACATGATTTGACAAAGGAGGTCACGGGATGCTTTGTTTGCTTCTGCAAATTCGTAGGGCCGGTGTATTCGGATCTCAACCCAACCAGTTATTTACACATGAGAAGCACCATCGTCTATCGTCTTTAATGAAGTAATAAACATTTCCATAGCACGCACCTCTTTATTATTGCGCCATATTGTTTCTGCGGATTACTAAGTTGGTTGTGAGCTTTAACAAAAAGGTATAAGTAATCACAATATTGACATATTCATTTAAATGAAGACAGACAAGAGAGAGTTAGATTCACACCCTGAGGCATCCATGCCATGTTGATAGCATTTAGAAGACGATACTTACCCAATAGTAGGTGCACAACTGGCCTGTCAGCTCAGTTGGTAGTAGCTCTGCCTTCTGCGCTGTAGGTTGAGGGTTCGATTCTCTCCCAGGTTAAACATTTGTGTGATGAACGTAGGGTGGTTTTCTGTCAGGGTGTTATTAAGTATCATTATGTATGTATTAAAAAAATATAAGTATTCTATCAGTCATCCGGGCTATGGTGACTTATACAAGCTATGCTTAGCTTGGGGCTAGATGGTGTTGCGTGCATTATCCACCAATATTTATTTATTTATAACTTATAGGTTAAAATCATAAAACAGTACGCAAAGCGCGTCTGCAAATTCGATTCCTTGATTTGATGATTGAGTAAGGGAAACGGTTACAGAGTCTATTTAATATACAAAAACAGCTGATATTATTTTATCCATAATGACCTTGGTGATGATAATGACTTCAATGGGAGTCATCAAAAATAGTTTTGTCTCTAATTCAAAATTGTACATAAATACAAAAAAATGTTTTGTAGGTATGTATTTTGATTTTTATTTCTGGTAAGTAAGAGATAAGATGTATTATAAAGTTACTTTGAAGATAATTAGTTGGGTAGCCGAAAGAAGCAATAAATAAATAAAAATGCGTTTTGGTGTTACATTGTCACATATTTTTTTAATTTATTTTAAAACGTATTTACCCTCTATGTCAGTTAATCTTATGACAGCAAAATATTGGTTTAAAAAACTATTTCAGTGCATGAAGGTCACAATAAAAAAATGCTGTCTTTGGAAAAACCGTGGACCTAAGAAAATTTATTAACAAGCATGACCCATGAAGTTTCCCATGTACTCTTCTTCTTTTCTTCCTATAATGGCATCTGTCTTGTCAACAATTTTGGCAGTGTCAAGTGATTGTTTGATGATAAAGTCTTAGTCGATGGTCATTTGTCAAATTCTAAACGGAATGGCCGTCTAGAACTTACTCGGGATTCCTCGTCGTTCAAATCACATTGCAGAATAATCACTTATAATTCAATTGTCCATTATTGTCCTATGTAGTCACAATTTATTCATTATAATTCCGCTAAGATTGCTTAATAAAACATGCAATAAAACGGGAAAAAGTATTAATTTAGAAGTGCTGTTACTTCAAAAAATGACAAACGAAGAATCCCTGTGTACTCTATGCATGTAGTATTACTCTGTGACAGAAGCTTTCATCGAGAATATAAGCTTTGAAATAAAAATGGTGCCAAAATTTTTATAATGTATTTTTAAGATTTTTTTGAAGAATTACTTTACAAATGTATTCAGTTAAGAAAAGAATAAATTGCTGTAAACACGTTACCCAATTTTAGGTACAGACTGTGAGACAGCACAGAATGGCAGAACAACGAAATGGTCAGAAAAGTACATTCCAATTAAATGGCAAGGTATGCATAAATTGCATATTTAGTAATTGTAACATGTAATTATTGTTTTTTTTATACCTACTCCCTTTTACCCTTAGTTTTGCTCGTTTAGAGCCAAAATAAAAATATCCTATATTTTGATGTGTAACATCTTTCCTCTCGTTTTCTCGATTTTGTGAAAAAGGCCGAAAGTGTAGAGTGTAACAGGAAGCCGGGGAAGCGCGCGCAATTTGATTTGACCAATAAGCACTTGGTATTTAAATTGACCAATGAGCGCGCGCTGTGGTATAGTTGACCTACAGATGGTACCAATCCATTCCTAGATGTTGGTACTGTTAGCCAGTAGTGTGCGCGTGTGTGTGAAGAGAAAGAAAGAGGGAAATAGAGAAGGATAACGCATCAGCTGTGCGTATAATCTCCAGTGTTGTGTATTTAGAGAGGGTGCTGTTATATAAACTAACTAGTTGCTGCCCGCGGCTACGCACGCGTGGTACCTACATAAAAAGTAGCCTATGTCCTTCTCAAAGGTCTCATCTATTTCTATACCAAAATTCATAAATGTCGGTTTAGGCGTGAAACGTGACAGACAGACAGACAGAATGAGTTACTTTCAAATTTATAATATTAGTAAGGATATAATGTTAATGTTACTAACTACCCAGGTGAGATCTCAGATGTTACACATCATATGCGACTACTCGCTCGTTTTTTTTTCCTTTTTAATAAATGCGGTTTAGATAATGTAGATACTTAAACTCATATCATATAATCCTATTATTATTGTGCTGGAAGTTTTGAACATTAATGCCGGCTTCCTATAATATGCGAACATCCGTTATTAGCTTCTGACTATTTTTTCTATATAAAGCAAACGGTCCGTTCCGATTCAGAGAAATAAACTAACGACGGCTACTAACGTTGGATTTTATTTCATAGGAATACGGCATAAGCTTTTCTCTCTATTATAATTTAATGCATTAATATATACTGGTTTGGTAACGCTTACAGAATCCATCAAATCAAAATGACGCAATTAACGATCGAAGATATACGGCCGAAGTTACAAAGCCCACGTCCCTCAGCAGCCTTATACTTTGGAATATTTCTAAGGTTTCAGAAAAGAACCCTACTCTGGATATAAAGGTAAACTCGAGCGTTCAATTTAGCTGTTACCTAGTGTAGAACAAACTTATATACTGTACCTTCGTTGTCACCTATTCTTTCTTGATCGCTCAAAAGTCAACTGCAATATCTCATCTCCTTGAATCGAGCCTTGTGTTTATAATGTAAAATGAAAAAATATTATAATACTTTGTTAAAACGAATCAGTGCAATAGGTTTATGTACACTCACTAAATATGATAATATACCTACTTATACATATAAATACCTATTAAATTATATATACCAGTATATACACATATTTCAAACAATAATTGATACGAATCGCGACTTAAAATTCTATAGCAGTTCAAATTGATATGAAACAATAAAATCTGCAAACTTGTATAACTGAAAATTCGCACTAAAACTTTAAATTAGTGTTGACGCAATATTGGCAAAGTATTGAATCTAGGAATTTGCTTCAATATCAAATCCATCGGAGGACCCACTTTTACTAACTGGTTTTGGGTCACTCAGGATGTTCTTGATAACTAGAACCAATCTGATAAGACAGAATTTTGATCTCTAATTTTTAAACGACGTTCTTGTCAACCGTGTATTGTTCGTCGTATCCTTTGTCCATAATAAAACTTGCGAGAGCTAGATAAAACTGCTCCAACTCAAACACTACTAGGTATGTTTAGACTTGTCGACAGACTGTGCGAGTAGACTGATCACTGTGATGTGCTATACTTAGAATGTATTTCAATACAGGGTGCGATAAAAACGGCGCAGGCACTACTTGACCGAGAACTTGATGTGACCGCCATGATCCCTCAGTCCCCCGAGCAACGGCACCTCGCTTGCGCCGTGCTCGCTTGGCAACAACTCGGCCACAACAACGCCGACAGCCTCTGCCAGTACGTATATTTGTACTTTTTACATTCCAATAAGTCATCTTTTCGATCTTCGGCTCTGCCTGCTTTCTGCACATTCGACAGTAATCTAACTAATATTATAAAGCCGAAAGTAACTCTGTCTGTCTGTTTGTTACGTTTTCACGCCTAAACCGCTGAACCGATTTTGATGATTTTTGGTATAGAGATAGTTGGGACCTTGGAGAAGGATATAGGCTACTTTTTATGTAGGTACCACGCGTGCGAAGCCGCGGGCAGCAGCTGGTTAGTAATAAAACACATAAACCAAACATGATTTACAAGAACCCAAAAAGCTTCTACTACAGCGGCTTCTAATTTTGCTAGATGTGGCTAGACCTTGGCACTCTGGCTAGCTGTTTTTATTTTTGAGGGAGCCATTGTCATCGAATATAGTTAGGTGCTTTGTAAAAGTGACTACAATTTCAAGTAAGTTTTACGATCGTAAATTTAGCTTTGGACATTAGATGTAAATATTTATATTAAGTTATTTCAAACAATACAAAAAGACCATATTCGCCTTCAAATTCTTGTTCGGCAGACCCACCAACCGGTTGCTTTTACTTAGACGAAAACAAAAAGTAAAGTTTCGAATGCAAACTGAGACGGATGGAGAGCATTACCTTTATTAACTTACCTGGATTTGTTGCGCTAACATTCATGCAATTATCTCGTTGCTAACATCTCTCATTGAATGTTATTTATCGTCTGAATAAAATAGTGTTTCTTATAGAAGAAATCGGATAATAAGTAATAATAATAGCATTCCATTTAACGTGGTAATGCCACCAGTTTCTTAGGAACGCTGCCCTCTGGCAGTGATCTGGATCAGTTGAGCTATCTATAGACCGTTTTAAACGGTCCTTATATAGCTCGACTGTTTCACATGTATTTTATATTATTGTATATTATTCTGTACATTTCTGTAATTATTTTTTGTAAATAACAGTCACATGTAGATTAACGAATGCATAATTAGTAGATACTTATGAGTGAACAATATAAATATACTGAAATGTTCATATATGTTCCTTTTTAAAAAAATAATTCGTGTTTATAAGATTAATACTGGTAGGTACCTACTTCACATTATCAATTTGATTGCGTCAATTGAATAATTGTGATTTACGAGTATGTAAATGGATCTTGGAACCGACGACGTTGACTCAGAAACTATAGGTATTTAAGTCTAGTACATACCTAATCAAATATTCTCAAGTGTACAACAATTATCCGTGATACTACCAAGTTTTGTATTAGCCTATGTACTAATATTTATTCTGTGCCTATGCTATGACGTCAAAGATCTTATTAAATAATTGATTATCACATAATGTAGTCAATAATTAACTATACTTATCTACGTTCGCACTGTTCCTGGAATCTTATTTCTTATTTAATTCCATAAACTCATGTTATAAATTAAAGAGGTATACCTACGTGGGTGGAATTTATAGGTATTGAGGTAAACCACCTACTCGTAACTAAGAATTTTATAATTTACTTCCAAGCTATTACTTATTGCTCATATATGGACCATTAAAGTGTTGGTACAGCAATTATATCTATAATTTAACAATGGCGCCTGACAATAATATCATTAATTATTTAAAGGTTTATCGCAAATAGAAGGAAAGAAGTGCAAGAAAACATTTCTCTAGCGTCAAACGACGGTACCTCAGGGCAAGCATCTGTAAAATGTTCCCAAGAATCGACGTATACAAAATGCGTTTACTCTATGAGTTTTGGTTCGAACTCTATCGGTCCAGTCGTCAAGCTGCCTGTGGAAACCAAAATAGTTATGCGAATGGAGAACTCACCCAGTGCATGCCAATCAAAAAATACAAAGGTGCATGTAAAAGACACTCTAAATAAAATAGAAAACGTAAGTTTCGTTTTCATAATGCTCTTGAGGCATGGTTTTTAATTGTCTTGTGGCAAAAACGAAAGACCGAAATCAATTTTCATGAAATTTTCAGGCATGTTGTTTAGATTCAGTATGTGCTGATCGTTTGGCTAAGTTGGACACGGCTACTGCAGATCTTCGCATGCGCGCTGGCACGCTGGCAAAGCGAGAGGCAGAGCGAGTAGAGCTGCTGGAGCGAGCTGAAGCTGCCTGGAGAGACCTGGAGTTGGGCTACCAGAGACGACTTACACTAGCTGAGGAGAAGGAAGACGATTTGACTAAACAAGTAAGAAGTTACAGTTTTTACTTTTTGAGTTTTCCCTTATGTACATACAGTGACCAACATTATACATAATAGTATAAAAATGGAGCTTGGTGGTATAGGCAAATAATAATTACGCAATGTTCACAAACGTTAAAGGAAAATAAAATGAGTAACTTGATAAATCCTAAGATAATAAAATCGAAGACATAAAAAAGCCAATGGCAGCTATTTGCTATGTTTTTTAAAACAGGACTTTTCTTACATATATCAGGTTCAAAAAACCATTGTTGAACGCAATGGATTCAAGAACGCATGCACTGCTTTGGCATTGCAACTGAAAGAAAAAGGGGAGAATGCTGAGAAAGACCGCACTGCTTTGAGTCTGATCGAGAAGGAAATGTGTGAGCGCGCATGTCTCAGACTGAAATTAAGCGATGAGTCTGCGCAAACCGAAGCCACGTTAGCCGAGCATCAGTGCAGGGCTGCGCAACTAGATAGAGACCTGCAGGTACTGTATAAACTATACAAGCCATTCGCTGTTATTGATCGAGCGAGCAAAGCGAGCGAATATCTAAGTGGTAACTTGGGCTATTCGGTTTTGTATGTTTGTATGTTTACAGAGCTTCTATTCTTTGCAGTTTCGATGGCTTCACAGGTCTAAGCTTAAATTGAGACTTTTCGATTTCTGATTAAATTTGAAATATTTCATTTTCAGATGTTTCTTTAGTATTTTCTTGATTAAAGCATGATACAAATTAGGTATGTTATTATGATTAAGTGAGCTGTTCTGATGATAACCTAATGCCATAATGAGAGTGCTGTTCAACGGAACTCCTCAACAAATAGGTTAATTGAGCTGAAACTTGGCATACTTGTTAAGAACAACCGTGTAATATAGTTCAGCCACGTGGTAGGTACCTAGAGTTCTTACGAATTCTACTGTACTACTGCTATTGGGATCTGTTGGTGGAATATCATTTCTTATTTGACTTTTTTGTGAAGGTTTTAATATAAAGTTGGGTCTGATGGTTTGTGTGGTTTTCGTTACGCTACCTTGTAGTATTACTATGTGGAAATATTTTTTTTTACGTATATTTTTTATGTAGTTATGTAATAGTTATCTATTACGATTATGTTTTAAAGTCTGGATGTTTATTTGTATAATATGTATGTATTTACAAAAATATATATAAGTAGTATATCAGTATATAAGTAGTATACTTTGGGGCCAGATGATGATGTGTGAAATGTCCGGCATTATATATTTATAAAGCCAAATTATTTTTTTACGGATGCCAACCTTGCCGTTTGCTACCCAATGTCCATGGACTGCGAACTAAGTAAGACCTGGAATTTTTTTATGATCATGATATTGTCCGAGCATGACATTACTGAGAAGTACTACCTGGTGTTTTTTATTCATTTGACGGACTCTATTCTGCGACAAGCATTAAGATTTGCAAGAGGGCAATAATCCTCTCGCAAATCATAACATACTGGCTGACATACTTCCCATAGCACAAGCTCTGCTTACTTTGGGGCCAGATGATGATGTGTGAAATGTCCGGCATTATATATTTATAAAGCCATATTATTTTTTTACGGATGCCAACCTTGCCGTTTTCTACCCAATGTCCATGGACTGCGAACTAAGTAAGACCTGGATTTTTTTTATGAATATGATATTGTCCGAGCATGAAATTACTGAGAAGTACTACCTGGTGTTTTTTATTCAAAGTTATTTGACGGACTCTATTCTGTGACAGGCATTAAGATTTGCAAGAGGGGAATAGTCCTCTCGCAAATCATAACATACTGGCTGACATACTTCCCATAACACAAGCTCTGCTTACTTTGGGGCCAGATGATGATGTGTGAAATGTCCGGCATTATATATTTATAAAGCCATATTATTTTTTTACGGATGCCAACCTTGCCGTTTTCTACCCAATGTCCATGGACTGCGAACTAAGTAAGACCTGGATTTTTTTTATGAATATGATATTGTCCGAGCATGAAATTACTGAGAAGTACTACCTGGTGTTTTTTATTCAAAGTTATTTGACGGACTCTATTCTGTGACAGGCATTAAGATTTGCAAGAGGGGAATAATCCTCTCGCAAATCATAACATACTGACTGATATACTTCCCATAACACAAGCTTTGCTTACTTTTGGGCCAGATGATGCTGTGTGAAATGTCCGTCATTATTTATTTCTTATACTTTCCTTAATGATCTATTCGTGAAAATAAATCTAAGCAATGCCGGATTTATTGCTGTTTTTTCCCTGAATGCTCCTCACAATATGATGCTCAGGTGGAGTTTTATGGTCTATTCTCGGAGACCTTACTAAGATTTCCTGCGGATTGATTATGGAGTTCTGATACTATCAAAACTTTAATACTAGTCGCTTTCAGTTACTATTGATGAATTGGTTTTACGGAAGGTTGATGTTAACTGTCATACATGCTGTCATATGAATAGAAACTTGAGATCAAATAAATATTAAGACGCGATCAACCACCAATAAATAAATTATGTGACACTTTTTACATGTGACGACATGAGAGAAACTTAATAGTACAAGTATTTATGGAAATATAGGAAGGAGCACAGTTTGGTTGGTTGTGTGTAGGCGAGAGCGTGTATTTACACAGAGGAACATGGTTTTGAGGCTCCACTAAGGTTATTCACGGCCCTCTAAAATTGTATTTGGTATGAGATAGAAACCGAACGTATGTAATAGTAATCCTACTTGTCGAAACTGGTTCTAATTACAATCAAACTAATCATTGAAATTATGCCGATTGCTAATCGAAACTGATAGACATTGGTTGTGTCAAAAGTTCCAATCGCCATACGGATAATAACTTCACCGTAGAATACTTTTAGACATGTATACCGATTACTTACCGATATTTCTAATTACCGATTATTACCTAACTAATAAACTTTTTATGTTGTAATAATTTTAATCAATTTGATCTACTACTTAATAAATATTATAGATAACTATAATTACGAAATGCCCATGTGTTGACCGTCGCTCGTACCTTTCGTACCTCGTACCGTCTAAAATGCTTCTTAATGTCAGAACTGATAATGTACTATGCATTACGTCTTCTTCTACGAGTATCTGCTTCATGAAAAGTGAAATATTAAATACCCTTTATTTAAGTTCAAAGAGGAGCAAGCCCGCCGTAAGTTGCTGAACTTTCAAAGCGAGTTGGAGTCATCTCAAACGATTACGCATGAAACAGAACGCGCAATGCGTGCTGAACTCAGTGCATTACGGGAGCAAATCGCGCAAGTGTCTCAACAACTGCTGAGCGAAGACACTGATACCACACGGATCAAAGAGGAGGTTTGTGTAATTCATTTAACATTAAATTAACCGACTTCATAAAAGGAGAAGGTTCTTAATTCGGTTGTATTTTTAGGGTTCCGTACCTCGAAAGGAAAAAATGGAACCCTTATAGGATCACTTTGTTGTCCGTCCGTCCGACCGTCCGTCCGTGTGTATGTCAAGACCCTTTTTCTCAGGAACTCGTGGAGGTATCAAGCTGAAATTTATATCAAATACTCAAGTCTACTTACTCTTAAAGCTGTGAAAATATCAAACTTCTAAGCTAACGCAATCAAAAGATACAGCCGTTTATGCCGCAAATTTCCGCAAATTTTCGACACTCGCAAGGGAATCAAAACCTACAGGGTGCGAGTCGGACTTGCGCACCAAGGTTTCAATACAAACCTGTAAAAATATGTATAAGTATATAAGTAAAAGTTCACCCATCATGACAATCGAGTCATAGTTAGTATTTTTATTGCAAAAACAAATTCTTCTAGATCTCAATAAAGGGGTAGTAAGTTTAATATTTACAAAAAAAAATATTATATGATGTAACAAAAAATTTACGGTTTTCGCAATTTTTCCTTCATTTGTGGTATAAGACGTTGCTTCGTACCAAATTTCAAGATTCTGACTTTACGGGAAGTACCCTGTAAGTTTTGATTCCCTTGCGAGTGTCGAAAATTTGCGGAAATTTGCGGCTTAAACGGTTGTATCTTTTGATTACGTTGGCTTAGAAGTTTGTTTTTTTACAGCTTTAAGGGACAGCAAACCTGAGTATTTGATATAAATTTCAGCTTGATACCTCCACGCGTTCTTGAGAAAAAGGGTCTTGACAGACAGATGGACGGACGGACGGACGGACAACAAAGTGATCCTATAAGGGTTCAATTTTTTCATTTCGAGGTACGGAACCCTAAAAAGCGTAAAATAATTTTTTTTTAACCCATTTAAAAAATGAGGTTCTCAATTTGGTTTTATTTTTATGGGCTTAAATTTTATGAAAACAAGTCGATTTTCTTTTTGTTAGTTTTTAAAGCGTAGTTATTTATTTCATGTTAATAGCGATAGTTACTTGCTCACCCCAAATATACCGCCCGGAGACTTAAAGTAAAGTCTCCTGACGGTGTAGTTTGGTATTTGGGGTATAATCGAGAGATCACTAAGCCGTGCTGGCTTACTATTGCATCAAAATCAATATTAAGCCGCGTTAGAGTAACATAAAAGAAATCGAAATTTTTATTTAGACTTCTTATGTTTATAGTCCAGGATCCATGGTCCATTTTTAGACTTGATTACTATCAAGCTAATTTTCCGTGAGTAGCTTTATTTTGATGAGACGCCCAAGAATTTCCTGTACGAAACTCTCGATTGTGGTAGCTAACAGAGGTAGCAAGGATTAAATATGTAAATTTGATAAATCTCAAATATTTATTACTAACTTAATTTTATTTTGTTAAATCTCAAGATAATTATCTAAATTATTCGAAAAAATATTTGTCCTACTAAATCTATGATTTGATCAAAGAGTCCCCTCTATCCAACATGTATCGATAATGAGGTCATCTTGAATGATTACTAACCTGCTGATTGTTTATTTGTTTACTTAGTTAATATTTAGATAATATTTAACAGTAATACTGTCCTAAAAATTACGTGGTACGTTATCCCGGTCCTACTCTCAGAAATTGGTAATACTACAAGACCATTTTGCTCATTACTAACTGTAGGACAAAAATATTACATAATAGGTTAGTGTGTTTTCTGCCCAAATAAAACAATGTCCTACAAGAAAACAGGTATGTATCACTAGTCTGACAAGAATTGTAATTTTTTCGTTTTCCCATTCACAAGATACAGAGAAAAATATTTTTTAAAATCTAATTAACTTTATTTTTTAATAAACTAAAGGGTCTTCCAATAGGCACCTCCGAACTTTGACAGTTGGTAGCGGCCATCTTGTTGAAGCTACATCTGTCAAATTGGTTGTAATTTATTCATTCTGTTTTGCCAAATTATCATGGATAGCTATAGCATTCAACAACACGTGCAAATGATAAAATTGTTTTATCAAAATGAGTGTTCTGTTCGGGAAACGCACCGCGCGCTTCGCCCATTTTACGGTCGCCATAATCGTCCTACCGAGAGGACTATTCGTCGTGTGGTGGATAAATTTGAGTCCACTGGTTCGGTAAATGATTGACCAACACCCGTACGTCAACGAAACGCAAGGTCTGCCGAAAACATCGCCGCTGTCCGTGATAGTGTGCAGGAGAATCCGAGGCAGTCGATTTCGCGTCACTCACAAGAACTCGGCCTTTCACAGACCACAACTTGGCGAATTTTGCGTCGTGACTTGGGCCTGCACCCGTATAAAATTCAACTCACCCAGGAATTGAAGGTAAACGACCATAGACAACGACGTGTGTTCGCTGAATGGGCACTGGAGCAGTTAGCAGCTGACCGTAATTTTCACAGAAAAATTATCTTCAGCGATGAGGCCCATTTCTGGATGTATGGGTACGTAAACAAACAAAATTGTCAAATTTGGGACGATACCAATCCACATGAGATCCAAGAGCGTCCAATGCATCCCGAAAAAGTTACAGTTTGGTGTGGGTTTTGGGCTGGCGGCGTCATCGGGCCATATTTCTTTGAGAACAACATTGGCCAGGCCATCACTGTCAACGGCGAGCGCTATAGGTCGATGATTACCAACTTTTTTTGGCATGAACTAGATCATCTGAACACCAACGACATGTGGTTTCAACAAGACGGCGCTACGTGCCACACAGCTCATGCCACATTGAATATTCTGCATGAGAGATTTGAGAGCATGGTCATCTCACGTGGAGCTGATGTGAACTGGCCACCGAGATCTTGTGACTTAACCCCGCTAGACTTTTTCTTGTGGGGTTTTCTTAAGTCGCAGGTCTATGTGAATAAACCACAATCACAGCGGCCCTCAAAGCCAACATAACCTATGCCATAAGTCAAATTCAGCCTGATTTATGCGCAAAAGTCATGGTAAATTGGATATCTCAACATGCGCTCCACCCAGAGAAGCCGTGGCGGACATTTGAATGATGTCATATTCCACACATAATGGCATCACTACATCTTTCAAATAAATAAATAATTTCGATAATATATCACACACACTTTGTTTTATTTAAATTTAAAGATACGGACACGCTTAATGAAAGACCCTATAGGTACAAATATTTGTGTATTTATGTATAAAAAAACATCATCAGATTCATCAGATAAATCTTCATGGTCTTCGTTACTAACATCGCTGTCATCTTCATCTATTTCACTTTCCTCACTGATATCGTGATACGTGACTATCTGACTTTGTAATAACATTAAAAAATTTCGTAAATTATATAATAATGACTAATCAATCAATAAATAACAATATTATTAATATGGTACCTTGTATGTCAGAAGACAATTCTTCAAAAGATGGACTTTGGGGACCATCAAACCAATATGATTCATATTTGCCATCAATTATTGTCCATTCAAAATTTTCGGGCAATTTTTCCGTGGGGCACCGCATGTGTGCATTATTACACAATACATTGCAGATGAATACAGTTCTTTTAATTTGTTGCAACAATTCTTGTATTGTTGGTGGCAAACTGGAAGGATCATATCGACGAGAACGAGTTTGTAATGTTAATAATTCCAGAAGCTTAGAAGCAGCATCAGCATTGATTGTTTGTTCAAATGCTAAATCAACTGGGATTCTTGAAAACCATTTCATTGTTCTTCGAATGCCCAAGAAACTCTTTTAACAATCATCAAGCAATCCGGCATGTGTTATGTGTTAATATTTATCAACTTATCCCAATAAATAAGGTCTATTTGCATATTGCCTTGCATAATTATGGTAATTTATTGAAAAAAAAACATTTGTTATTTTCGGTAAAGTGTGTAAAAAAATAAGTTACCTATACGAATACTATATTAGAATTTAAAAATAAACTGGTTAGTAATCATTTATGATGACCTCGTTATCAATACATGTTCCAACATGTATTGATAACGAGGTGGGGACTCATTGATCAAACCATAGATTTTGTAGGACAAATATTTTTTCAAATAATTTAGATAATTATCTTGAGATTTAACAAAAAAAAACCCAGTTAGTAATAAATTTTTGAGAATCAACAAATCGACATATTTTATCCTTGCTACCTCTGTTAGCTACCAAAATCGAGAATTTTCGCTCAGGAAATTGTTGGGCATCTCATCGAAACGAAGCTATTCACGAAGATTCAGCTTGATAGTAATTATTTTTACATCAAGGACCTGTACTACAACTTTTGAGCGTAGGACCGGGATAACGTACCACGTCATTTGTAGGACAATATGACTGTTAAATTATATAAATATTAACTAAGTAAACAAATAAACAATCAGCTGGTTAGTAATCATTTATGATGACCTCGTTATCGATACATGTTGGAAGGAGGGGATCTCTTTGATCAAACAAAATAAAATTCAGTTAGTAATAAATATTTGAGAATCATCAAATCGACATACTTTATCCTTGCTACCTCTGTTAGCTACCACAATCGAGAGTTTCGTATAGGAAATTGTTGGGCGTCTCATGAAAATGAAGCTACTCACGGAAAATTAGCTTGTAATCAAGTGCCAAAATGGACCATGGATCCTGGACTATTAATGTAAGTATTTTAAAACTAATGTTTGACGTGAGAATAGCTTTCACTTGTTCAGGTTCAGGCAATGAATGGCAGGTTATCGCTATGGATTCTAGCTCAGATGTTATATTATCTAAATCCATTTTAGATATAGAACATTTCGATACCAATAGTTTCCTTCGTTGATTGTATACGTTTGACATCTACTCTGCCGATTTTCTATATAAAGCGTGTTGATGTTACGGACTATTCGTGTTGGAAATATACGCACAATAAACCAGGGCAGCCCTGGTTTAGATTTTGTACAATACCATAGAGTTAAAAGTGACTACTTTAATGTGGATTCCTCAGTTTTGTAGTTAGATAATATAAATACATTAAAAAAATAATAAAATATAATATGTATGATATATAAATATATAATCTCAACAAAAACACAGTGGGATAGAAAATAATAATCAGAAACAGCAACCATTTCATTATACTCGTACGCTGAGAATGTTATCAAGATTGCTAAGTGAACGCACATGCATGGCTGCCTGTACTTCTTGCTGGCGCACGTAAATGGAACCCTGGTTGTACCAACAAAAAGCCTACCCGTGTAGCTTTGTCCTATTTGAGGTTTCATGAAACAAGATTCTGTTTTCTTTCGTGAGCCGCTCATTATAGTAAACTTTGCGAGGGGTCCCCTGGATATCGAGATCGTTACTCATAACGTTTTTACGAGTCTTGGATGTCCTTAATACTAGGTCGCGTTTTGAATGCCGCATAAAACGAGCAACGATAGGGCGCGGAGCTCTTACTTCGTTCTCGAGAGCTCCTTGAGTTCTCGCTCCAACTCGGGCTACCCAATCTACGTCACATACTCTAATATTATAATACGTGAATGAGTAAATATTAGTACAAAATTATAGGGAACAAGCATGTTCTAGTAGTTTTTTGGTGAACCAGTTTAAATCAGCTCTCTGTAGACTAGCCTGTCAGCATAGTTGGTAGTAGCCATGTCTTCTGCGCTGTAGGTTGAGGGTTCGATTCCCTCCCAGGATTAACATTTGTGTGCTGAACACAAGTGTTTGTTCTGTGTCTGGGTGTAATAAAGTATCATATGTCTGTACCTATTTAAAAATATATAAGTATTCAATCAGTCATCTGGTCACCATCCACCAATATTTATTTATTTATAACTTTTAGTTAGATGATTTGCATCGCGAGAAAATGGGAATGGTGGAAGATTTAGAAGGATGTAAAGCGATCTGCGATAGTCGCATGCAAGGGATGGTCGATGAGCTGAACAAGAAGAGAGAACAGCTCACTACGCTAAAGGATACAGCTCTGGAATGCCGTTGCAAGTTGCCGGTAGACGTCGCCGTGGAAGTAAAACGGACTGCGTCCCTTGCAGCTTTGTGCCACTGCACGCCAGAAGATAAAATACTGGTAATATTTTAAAAAATTTAAAAGATTAATGAGTTTGATATTGGCCTCAATTCTGTTGGCACCCACCTAACTAATTTTAGCTAAAATTAGGTTTTGAACTGTCAAATTAACCTTTGGTATTCTGCTGCTACCAACTTACCCTAATATAATTTTATCTAACTTAATTAAGCGTTCCTAATTTAGTTAGATGGTACCAACCGAATAGGTTTTACAAATGCTATGACTACCTAAATATATTTTAGATAATTCCTAATTTTAGAAATGAACCAACCGAATTGCAACCATTGTGCATAAAATAAAAGCATAGGTAGGAGGCTCTTCGGCTACGGGACTGTCACCAACCCACCAACCAACCATGAACCAACTTACAGGTGACTTGTAAGAGGGCTAAAGATTCTGATTAACGAATGCACATACACAAGAGATGCAATAAAGTCCATATTTAATTTAAAAAATAATACTTAATTTTACTTGGTTTTAAAGATTGTGGTCTTTTTCAGGAATCTTGTTCATGTACTTCATTACGGAGCCAACTATTGTCCAACTTATTGGCTGACTTGTTCAGCGGCTTACAAGCAGAGATGGGATCGACGGGCACCCAGATGCCATGTCAGTTGCTGAAATGTTTGGAGGATCGCCATAACTGGGACAGAGCCAGTATCGTGAAGACTAATTTAATGAACTACTTTGCTCAGCTGTTGATCGGAGAACTAGATATAGCTATTGCAACGTCCATAGAAAAATATCATGCAAAGGTTCGATACACACTCGTATATGCTTGTTAGATGCATGTGTAGCTTTAGATTAGATGTCATCACAGTTGATTCAATAGAATCAACTGTGATGACATCTAATCTGACAGCAGATTACCGCTAGACAGCAGTAAGCTTTATAGATCACGAAATGCAGTAAAGAAAGAAAGAAAGAAAAGTTTATTTTGCGTCTAATGATATAATATAAGTTCTTATGAACTAACAAGTAAGTAAATTGACAGCAAAATTGGTCGTCACTCAGCATGTGTTATAAATAACATTTAGAACGCTTTTATAACGCTGTTCTTCCGTGACGCCGCGTTAGTATGCGCATCGGCACTGGTGGCGCACTGTCGTCGTGTATTCATCATATTTCCAAGTTATGTCTATTTACAATAAGTGCAGTAAAAACGAAAATAAATATAATTATGTAAAGTTAACTAAGATACAATATTGAAATTCAAATTATACGTAAATACAATAGAAAAATAAAACAAAAATATTTAAGGATAACAAAAGAAAGTACTTATAAATACTTACGCACAACCGAGGTGACAGCAGTATAATTAAATATTAAGGTTGTAGTTCCCAAATGTAATGCGCATAAGTACTTCAAAACGCGAGCTTCCACAATCCATGGAGTTCGACCGTCGACACCCGAGGCGCCACGCAGAGAGTCTGAGACTGAGTGTCTGTCGTGGGGGAACCAAGGACAGTTGAAAATATAAAACTAATGAGGGTAAAAATGAAAGAATGGGCCATACGTATATGGCGCGATTATTGCCTGTTAGTTTCGATTAGCAATAGGCGAAATTTCAATCGTTGGTTTGATTGTAACCGGAATCAATTTTAATTAGATGGATTATTATTACGTACGGTTGGTTTCTGTCTCAGACCAAGTAAATATAATGACTGAGTGCCGCAAACAACCAAAGTGCAGCCTCGAAACCGTGCTCCTCTGTGTAAATACAGCACCCATGCATACTCATAGACCCAAACGATATTTTTGCTCGTAGTACATGTCATGTCATCGTCCAGTAAGTAAGTGCTTAGCCAGACTGGCAGCGTGGGGCGGGCAGCGGCGCGGGTGCGTCAACGCGCGCGTTTGTGCCTGTCCGCAGTGGAGCGCGGCTTCGTTCCGCGTGTTGTCGTGTCCAGTGTTTGTCAAAATATAATATGGATGAAGAAACATATTTTTACTAAAAAATTCTTACATTAAATGGCATTTTTTAAATGAAATGAAAAATTGCTAGAGTAACCTCCAAAGTTTTTTGATTTTATTTCATTCTACAATCTTAAATTAACTTTTATGTTTTTGTAATGGCGTTGTTTCGACATCCACAGTGTAGGTAGTGCTTGAATAGCACTTATTAATTATTCTACATTAATTTGTGAAGACGCTATCACAAGAACGCGTGCGGTTAGCTTGAACCAGTTTGAGATCCTCGCTCCCGCGCGGGTTGTCGCTTAACGCCCTGCGCTCTTACTGCGGCCACTTGTATGATCAAGCTATGGCGTGAGTTGCCCGCGCACTTCCCGCGCCAAGTAGCCCTTGCCGCTTCCCGCGTAAGCCCCGCACCCGCGTGTCCCCTATGGACACTCAAATGAAGTTCATATGTTTGAGTTTGCCGCGCCGCGCCCGCCCCGCGCCTGCCCCGCGCCCGCGTTTGCAGTCTGGCCAAGCACTAAAGATATTCGGTTCTGAATCCGAACAACTTTTCCAAATCCTTAAGGCTTCCCTTTGGTTGATCCAGGTTAAACATCAACCTTTCGTAATACCAATTCATCAAAAGTAACTAAAAGTTATGGTGAAAGTTAAGTACAATTTTTTTTCTATCAGAACTCAATAATCGCCCCTCAGAATCCAACGAGGGATCATTAGCATCTTATATAAATATTATTAGTTATTTCGTATCTTGCGCGTGAATTTACACTAGGATAAACAAGCTAGGACGTTTTTTTTATTTTAGTGGGTGGGTCAATCATGTGCAGACACAACAAGAATGATACCAGATCCAGGTGAAGCAGAGAATGAAGGCTGGCAGGAGCGTGCCATAGAACAAAAGGCACAGAAGCTTGCAACCAAACTGGCGGAGCAGCTGTTCCAGGAACGAGCCGACCAGCTGACTCAGCGAGCAAAAGACATCGTGACATCCGGTCCACCGCCCTGCCATTGCAAACCACAGACAGGTAAAAACATAAACATTAAAAATTCGGTGTATAGAAGAATTTATTATTACTTTGAACAGCATAGGTGATAAGTTTGATTTGTTATAAAGCTCGCAGTAAAGAACCAGCAGTGTACCCGGTCCTTGTGAAATCAATTGTACCGGCACCAGTGAAGGGCCCAACGACTCCGGCCAATACGCCTGCCTTCTGGCAACAAACGATGCGAGACGTCACACGGCTTCGATTGCAGATAGAAGATCTAAAAAAAGTAAGACAATAATTTATTTTAACAATAAGAATAAACAAATATAAGACAATTATACTCCTAAGGATTACTTGTATTTTGATTACACAATACGAATTTATAATAATATATTTTAGGATTCCTTAAAAAAAGCAGACTTAAAATTGATGGAAGAGAAGATTATGAAAATTGTTCAACGAGGGTCGGTTAGTGAGTGTGACATATTGAGCTCCATAGTTTGTTTTGTTACTGGATCATGATTGAATGATTTGTAAAATGATTATGATATTTTTATATTTTAGGGAACAGGAAGAGCTGAAAGTCGATTAAGTACTTTAAATAGTTCTAATGCTGCGTGTGATGATGCAGTCGTCAAAAAAGAGCAAAAAATTAATAGAGCTGTAAACGCAAACCAAGCAAGTTATTACGCGAATCTAAACAAACCTATGGCTCTTAAAAAGAAACCAATAGAAACAAACAGTTATTTAAAAAATGGATTAAATCCTAATTATAATCAATACAATGGATCTGACAAAACTTTCAAACCATACAAGAAATTAGGGCAAACTTACGCAATCAACATGTGCATGTGCCCACAAAAAGATCGTAACAAAATAGCTGTACAAAACAAAATAAGAAACGACTCCGTCACTGAAGAATATCGGAACGCTAGAGCATCTGAAGACTCCATGCTCCTGATGACTAGCAGTGTGAAACAGACTAAACCAATAAGCTTAAGTTTACAATCCCAAGACAATTCAATTATTTCTAATGCCAAGTCATTAGAGCACCAGCCTTGTCAAAGTAATTGTATATGCTTTCATAAAATTCCTTCAAATACTTCGATAGATATACTTTTAGAAACATTGGCGAAATGGAAATCTGATAATAACCCGTGCAAAACTAAAAAAGAAAGTGAAAGTGAAATACCTTCCAGTAAAGTTGTTCCTCGAAGTAACATAAGTGACATGGTTAAGAAACCAGCACAAGATGATCTCAATACAACCCATAGCTGTAGAAAATATGCTGAGAACAAACATACGTGCATTACCTCATTGAATTCCATTAAAAAAGAAAACAAGGTTCCTAACAAAGATGAATCTGTTAATACCAGCAAAGTATCGTCCAGTGCTATTTTTGAAAAAAAAGAACATAATGTATCTAGAAAGTTAATAGATCTACAACATAATAATAACATTGCAGCAGCTTGTTCAAACTCTTATAAAGCCAATAATAAATCTAATTTGAGTAAAGGAGTCTGTGTTGATTCTTATTTTATTGCACCAGCAACAACTGAATCAGAATATATGGGTGCGATTAATTTAGATAAAAGCAATGAAGATTTTTGCAAATGTTTAAATATTAAAAGTTTACCAGACCCAATTAATGAACCATTTCAAAGTGTTCCAAATAAATGTAATATCAAAAGATTTAAAACAAAAAAGGATATCGACGGCACTGAAATACAAGTTACTGGACCAAAACAAGTAGGAGTAGTTGATAAAAACATTGCAGATGATACACAAATAAATATATCATCCAAAAATAAAAGAAATAAACCTTGTAGCTGTGGATATGATATACAATTTCTGGGAGTAACTCTTACTAATGTTAACTCAAATGAAACAGAAGCTTTTTATGACAAAAAAGAAAAAGAAAAATGTGTAAAAAGTGACTTAGATTATAACTTAGAAAAAGAATCAACTGAAAAAAGTCAACCTGTTGCTAATGTAAATATTCAGCAAATGGATAGTATCAAACGACTAAATAAAAACCAGAATACGAAAACTGAATTTAAAACTTTGCTTAAAGAGAAGAACAGATGTGAAAAATATGCATGTACATTTAAACAACGACAGAGTATTAGAGAATTAAATGCAAATAAAAATATTTTAGTGGAAACGGGTGCTGTAAATAAAAAACCTTGTGAATTTAAAAATAACTTTGATAAATTTGATGTTGCATTTAAAACTCAACAGACGAAAGCAGATAAGGGTCTTGACGATCAAAGTTTTAGAGATACAAATAATGAGGGAAAAAGTTGTATTGGTTGCGACAAGGTTAATATAGACGACACAAAAGATTTAGAAGAGAATACATTTAATTTAATAGAAGAGCACTTAAAGAAAAAACTTGAAGAATTTAAGGAATCTTCTTGTAACTCAACATGCATCCCACAAGAAGAAGAAGAAAAGCTATTTACTACTATACTGGACAGAGTTAAGCAAGTTATTAAAGAAAACACAAACAAAATTGCTTGTAAATGTTTACACGGAAAAGAAAACTCTAAAGGAAGTTGGAACAGAGCTTATGGTTTACTGCAAGAATATTTGAAAACAAAAATAAAACGCGTACAATGTTCTTGTGTTAAGGAAGAGAAAAATAGTGACAAAATCATACCTGACGTATTAGATAAAGTTTGCAATTTGATAGAAAATGACTTTCAACGTTTGAAAGACGTTTGCGGATGTAAAAAATCGGAAGTACAAAATAATGATATAAGACAAGTTAATTTCAAAGAAGAACCTGTAAAAGACAAAGATTTTTTTATTATAAAAAATAGTGTAATCGATAAGACTATTAACAGTTGCTCTCAAAATCCACAAACAACGATTTTAGTTACAGAAAATACTTCAACGCAAGTACCAACTTGTTTGGGGATAGTGACAAAATCTTGCAATCCTTCTGAAATTCATATGAAGAATGTAGAAACTTTGGAAAACACACGGGAATACGTAAAACCCTTAGATACAACAACAAATAATAATATTTGTAAAAAAAAGTTTAACACCGAGCTATTAAAAACAACAGAAATTAAAACATCTAATAGTACATATCAAAATGTAGCGAAGCCTGCAAAATTTACCAACTTACCTTACATCGCGTATGCATCCGAGTGTTCATGTAAAAACCTTGAATGTACTGATTATGATATAATACCAGGAAATAATAATAAAGACTCAGTAAATAACGCTCTTAAAAAATCTTACTTGAACAAAAATGAGAACGAAAGAGATTCAACTTATAACAAGAAACCCATTCAAAAACATAAATTTGAGGAAACTGATACAGGCTTAGTAAAACAAAACGAGGAAACAGTCTCACCAATATCATGCGCTAGAGAAGTTGAAAAAAACACTGATATTGCACTGATAGGTTTCAATGAACCTAAAACAAATCAACCGTCACAGTCTGTAAAAAATGTTTGCGTGTGCAATTCAAAAAGTGCTATCTGTTGCCTAAAAACTGAAACTGCCAATACAAATGATGCTGAAAATAAAAATGTTGTAAATTTTTCTAACAAACCTTATATTGGTAAAACCATACAGTGCTCATGTGATATAAATTTAGGAGTCTGCGTTTGTGCAAAGTCTATTATTCAAACTGATAATTGTGATATGGGTAGTATTATGAAAAATTATTTGCCCAACGACAAATATTACGAAAATGTATCATACATAATGAAAAGTAGCCCTACGAAAAATACTATGTATCATGCTGATTTGCTGTCAGAGACGAATGGAGATTTATATTTACATAATGTTTTTAATCATAAGACTTTACATCAGGATGTTTCAAAACAAGATGGTGAAACAGAAGCAAGTTTCGATGACAACGAAGACATTACTCTAAAAGGTTCAAAAGAATATTTTGAGATGGCTAATACTACAACAAATACATTTGATGATAATATGAGCTTAGATATTGAGTATTCGAATACCGATGCACTTCTTGGTTCGTGTGAATGTTGTTCGCAAATTCCACTACGTGAAATTTACGGTGATCAACTTAAGAAGTCTATATATCATCCGAAGTCGCTGTTGGGAAACGAAAACCATTTAAAATCTGATATAAAAAATAACAACAATGAGAGCGTGCCAAAGACATTACCCGAAGATTGTGATTGTGAACTCGTACCGATTTGCCATGTGAAGATGTTGGTGGAAAATATTGAGAATAAGTTAGTGACTGCAAATTGTACGTGTGATTCAATGATTCCTAACGTCTGCCCAATACATTCCACAAAATTCTAAAACATGTGGCTTGGAAAGAATATGTATTTTGTATGCGATGTATTCCTATAACAGTTTAGAGTGCACCTACATACTCTTATAAATTATCATATGATATTTTACATGTTTCATTGAAGAATAAAATAAAGTTAGTAAGTAACCTACTGTTAATTTTGACGACCTCTGTAGCGCAGTGGGCTGAGGTCCGGCTGAGACGCAAAGGTTGCGGGTTTGATTTACGCCGCGGTACAAATGGTTGTATGAAGTATTTGTCTCGGTCTAATGTATAATATGCATATATTTACAAAAAAAAGTGAATACGTAGTTTAGCAGTCACGTGGTACCCATAACACAAACTGCTTACTTTGGGGCCAATGGATGCTGTGAGAATTGCTCGTTTAAACGTATATACGTTTAAACGAGCAACTCTTGTATATATCTCGTTTTAAAAATTCTAGATTTCATTTTTAGAAAATGTCGTTTTATCCGTGTTTTATAGCGAGCAAAGTTCGGTCATCCAGGTACTTAACTTTAACATAGGAGCTTTGTTCATCTCAAATGAAAATAATATAATTATCACGTTGTAAACAAAACTGTAAAGTGAAGAGAAAGAGAGACGTAAGTCTAAAAGTTTGTTTTGGCCTCTCTCGGGTGGCTTACACACAATTACATTATTATGCCAATAGCCTTGACAACACGGTCTTAAACTTTACATACATTTTCAATTTGGGTTTTTTAATGTATTAGCCCCAATTAATAACGTTGCATATTATTTCGCGGGAATCTGATTTAATAAGATAGATAGATAGATAGATAGATAAACACTTTATTGTACACAAGAGAATATACAAAAACATAATAATGATTAGCAGTACAGTTGTACAATGGGCGGCCTTATCGCTAAAAGCGATCTCTTCCAGGCAACCTTTGGATGGACAGGATAGACAAAATACCATAAAGTCGGCGGTGTACAAAAAAAGTTACCTATACTTAATCTAATACATAAAAATACAAAATATAACAATAACTATAAAAATGCCTATAATTCATAACTATAAAAATGACAAAAATTACACAAAGAAAGATGACATACATACCCACCATCAAACAACTTTCTATAGTGATAGAGGCTAACAACCAGTTAGCAGTTTCCAGATAAAGACAGATAAAGGTTATGGACTTTGATTTTAAATATATGAATAGATTTAGATAAGCGAATAGATAAAGGTAAGGAGTTCCATAAGTGTACAGCTTGAACAGTGAAGGATTCACCATACATAGCTGAACTATGAACAGGAGTAAGGAGTTGGAGAGTGTCAGACGAACGCAGATCACGATCGTTTGACTGGTGCAGAAAAATAAAACGTTCCTTTAAATAGTGGGGAGATGAAGACAGATAAAGGATGTTGTATAACAGCGTCAGGATATGAGCATTCCGGCGAAAACGAATAGGGAGCCACTTGAGCTTCATGCGAAATTCTGAAACATGGTCATATTTGCGCAAGCCAAATATAAACCGAATGCAGAGGTATTGAAGACGCTCAAGTTTGTTAAGATGGACTTCGGATAGATCAAGATAGCTGGCGTCTGCATAATCTAATATTGGATGGAGCAGGGATTGTGCAAGCATAACTTTGGTAGCGGTTGGCAGAAAATTACGAAGTCTTGTAAAGACGCAGATGATGCGAACATTTTTCGACTAATTTCATTCATCCACGGCTGCCATGTCAACTTAGTGTCCATTATAATACCTAAATTTTTAACTGACTGACTGATCGGAATATGTGTACCATTAAATAATATAGGTGAGAGAAGATTATGATTAAGTTTAGCGATTTGCCTAGAACTACCAATTATGATGGCCTGAGTTTTGCTTGGATTGACAGTAAGTCCGTAAGACTTACTCCATTCACAAACTCTGCCTAGATCAGAGTTAATCAGACTAATGGCTCCATTGACATTATCTACAGTAGTATAACAGTATATTTGAAGATCATCTGCATACAGGTGGTAGGAAGATGAAAGATTTAACGTTATGGAATTAATAAAAATAGTAAAGAGAAGAGGAGAGAGGACGCCGCCTTGGGGGACGCCAGCAGTGAGGTTACACCATGTAGAGAATGTGTCCTCAACACGAATGCGCTGCTGCCGATCGAATAAGTAGCTACGGAACCAGTCAACTGCCGGTGGAGATATATTAAGAGAGCTAAGCACACCCAAAAGAAGGTCAAAATCAACATTACAAAAAGCACTGCTGAAGTCGAGGAGTGTAAATATAGTGACCTTTCCACTGTCCATTCCGAAACGAATGTCATCGGTAATTTTTACTAAAGCCGTAACGGTACTGTGGCCTGGACGGAACCCAGATTGGTAAGAGTTGAGAAAGGAGTTCTTAAAAACAAAAATACTTAGTTGTTGGTGGATAAGACGTTCAAGAACTTTTGAAAGGAAAGAGAGGATAGATATAGGTCGATATTCAGAGAAAGATGAAGGATTCGATTTTTTAGGTAAGGGAATAATCTGAGCTTCTTTCCAGGCCAATGGAAAGGTGCTTGATGTTGTGGAGGCATTAAAAATAAACGTAATGACGTGTATAATGTCGTCAAGGATGGGAACAATCATGTTACGGCTAATGCTGTCACTACCTACAGCGCTTGATGTGATAGCTGCTATGCTCTTCCTAACATCACTATCGACAAATTTACAGCAATGAAAAGAGGGAATGTCTGGAATTGGCAGGGAAGAAAGATAGTTTAGAGTGTTATGTTTAGAAAAAACATCAATAGGAGAGGAATTTGAAAAATACTGATTTAGACGATTTAAATCTAAACTAGGAGAGATTTCTTGTTTAGAACTGCCAATTCCTAAAGTTCTTACAAATTTCCATATTTTGGATGGATCACTATCGCCTACAGAGTCATGAATGTGTCGGCGTTGCGCGTCTCTACACAACCTGTTGCAGATATTTCGACGATCGTGGTATTTAGCAATATTTTCATCAGTGGGCTTGCACCTCATGCGTACCTTAGCAAGATCTCTCTTATGCATAGCCGAGCGGATTTAATCAGTGAGCCATGGAGCTGGCAAATGTTTGATCTTAATGGCGCGCATGGGGGCATGCGCGTCATAAAGTTTTGTGAGTTGATAGTTAAAATACTTCACCATGTCATCAACACTACCACTATCGAATAGCTCAGCCCAGTCGATCTGTTGAGCATCCTTGCGAAGGCTCTCGAGGTTCATTCTACCAAAGTTACGCTGCAGGATAATTTTGGGCTTGGCTTTTGGAGGGCGAACTTTGTAGGATAGGAAGACCAAATCGTGATAGGAAAAAGAGGGAGCTGCAGTTTGACCGTGCTTAGCGACATTATTTGGAGAGGACACGAGGATGAGGTCTAGAAGAGATGGGATACACTGTGGAAAAAAGTGAGTAGCTGTTAGAGGAAGTAAGGTCAGATTGCTGGCTTTAGTGACATTTTCAAATTGAATGGAGCGGTAGTCCTGCTTGAGAAGGCAGGTATTAAAGTCACCCATAATAATGGTAAAATAAGCTGATCTCTTATTAATTTGGAATCCATTCTAAAACAAAATCGATTGTTTTTGCGTTTTATTGACACTGTACTATGTACTGTTTTATATCAGAATGATCAGAAACAGTTGACAATTTTAATTTATAAGTTATTGGTATTTGGTATTTATAGTGACATTGTATTTGATTAATGATATGTTATAATTTCAATTAATTTGTATGATAAATAAAATATATTGACGTGCTCTGTACTCTGTACTCGGGCTAGATATGCAGCTCTACTATTGACAATTCCACCTAATGTATATTATAACCATGTCTTATGTGAATAAACGTACTGAAGTTCACTGAAGTTCACTTGCAGTAAGCAAGTGAACTTAAGTTCAGAATTGAGTTCATTTTAGTCCAAAAAATACCTATTATGTAACTGAGGGAGGGTGTCATTAGCTCTATATACATCCAAAACTCTGAAACCGTACGTGTTACCGCCTTTGAAGCTCGCTTGTGATTGCGACTGACGAGTCGTCTTGAGCCGTGGGCTAGCTGGACATTGGTTGCATAACCGAGGATCACCTGCGCTTGGTAAATTTATTTTCAGTACCTGGATGACCGAGCTTTGCTTGGTATAAAACACGGATAAAACAACGTTTTCTAAAAATGAAACCTGGCTAGATCGATTTATCGCCCCCGAAACCCCCTGCATACTAAATTTCATGAAAATCGTTGGAGCTGTTTCCGAGATTCAGATTGAATATATACATATATACAAAAATTGCTCGTTTAAAGGTATTAGGTATATGGCACTAATCTCAATGATAAAATAGATAACAGAAAATAATCACGCTTAAATGAGGTGTTTCTATTTATTATATCAAATGATTTGACATTTGTAGCACCAATATTCAATGTTGAAGTTAAAAGTAGTTGAAAGTTGAAAATTTTATGGGAGTAGAACGTTGGACTAAATAACATAATAGTGATTGAAATTGTTATAAAAAGTGCATTTTTAGTTATTTAAAATGGAAAAGGATAATAGTTTAGGGGGTACAACGAAGAAAAGAAGTAATCCAAATATTTTTTCGAGAACTTTTATGTGGTGGGTGTGCCCTGTGCTCATAACTGGTAACAGAAGGGACGTCGAAGAGGATGATCTCATAGTACCTAATCAAAAGTACGATTCTGATATACTCGGGGAATATTTGGAAAGGTAAATTTAATGTTTTTTGTTTTAATTATTTTAGCAAATCATGAGAATTAGCATCAAGTATTCTGAATTGATATTTGTTTTTACTTCATAGTTTGTAACTGTAGTAGCTACACTATTACAGCGTACGTTAAGTTCTCTCAGAAAAATAATGTGAATTTGTTACTTGTGTTAGGCATTGGTTGCGGTGCAGTGACGGTTATCTAGTTTCAAATTGTAATTGGCCACAATAGGATTATAAACAACATAAATAGTGTACATGATATTATAATTTTTGGAAAGAAGTTCCTTATCGCGGATTGGCGAGGGGACCTAGCCGAAAACTCCCATATATATATACGTAGTGCCATATATATATATATATATATATATATATAAATATAATTATTTAATTATGCCAACCCTGCATACGAAAGGGACTGCGGCCCAAACGCGTGTCCCGCGACACGTATTTTTTTTGTCAGACATTATTCGTTTCGTATTTAACGACATATGTATTCAAAATACTATATATAGGTTGCGTAATTACAAATTTAATTTTGTCATAGTAATAAATTTATCACTTGTTTTATGTGTGTCATAGATTTTGGTTTGTGGAATATAAAAATGCTGTTAGAGAAAATCGAGAACCTAAATTATGGAAGGCTTTGTTCCGAGCTTACTGGTTACGGTTCATGCCTGGATCCTTGTACATCCTCGCTATTTCGGCAGTAAGGTAAGAAATATAAGTTCAATTGCTGGACCTGTTTTTAAGACCGTAACATTTAATTTAAAATTTAATTAAAATTTTAACTTAAATTTCGTAGTCCTAAGTATCTTTAAAATAATAAAACAATCTTTATTTTTTATAATAAGTTTGACTCATATTTTTGATATTTGTCAACGATTCAGATGTTTAATTCTATCGTATCGTATTACTAGTTATTTCAAACCAGGCCTATACAAATAAAGGTAAATTCAATAACTAGATAAGTAATTTATTTCAGAATATACCAACCAATGCTGTTCGCATCATTGCTCTCATACTGGACAGTAGACTCAACGATGTCTCGTCAAGAAGCCTCGTACTACGTTTTAGCTATGCTTGGACTGAACTTCTTAAATATGATGTGTCAGCACCATAGCTCACTATTTGTATCTCGTTTTGGTATGAGAGTCAGAATCGCTACGTCTTCGCTACTTTACAGAAAGGTTTGTTAAAAGAAACATGTTGCTCATAGATTATGATTATTATGATGTGTAAAATGAACGATGGGTACCTACTTGGGTAAGTAAAGCATCTTTTCTTTACACTTTTAGGTGGTTTTGTATTGTACTCGTATTATACAAAGCACGAGGAAGAATTTACGAGATTTTATTTTAAGAGGATTTTACTTCTTACTTTTAACCTCATCAGGTTCCATAAGTTATTTTTAGTTTTTAATACCTAAGCTCTATTGGTATTGACCTCAATGCTGTTGGCACCAACCTAAATAATTTTAACTAAAATTAGGTTTTGAACTGTCAAATTAACCTTTGGTATTCTGCTGCTACCAACTTATACTAATTTAATTTTATCTAACTTAATTGAGCGTTCCTAATTTAGTGAGATGGTACCAACCGAATAGGTTTTACAAATGCTAAGACTAACTAAATATATTTTAGACAATTCCTAATTTTAGAAATGAACCAACCGAATTGCCACCATTGAGTACTTATCTAATATTAATTTAAGTTAATCGAATTTTAGTTGCTACGTATGAGTCAAGTGTCACTGGGTGATGTTTCTGGAGGTAAACTGGTGAACTTGCTATCCAACGATGTAGCACGCTTCGACTACGCTTTTATGTTCATGCACTATGTGTGGATTGTGCCGATACAAGTGGCCGTGGTGCTCTACTTCCTGTGGGATGTCGCTGGATACGCGCCGTTCGTGGGACTATTTGGAGTGGTTATCTTGATTCTTCCAGTACAAGGTACTATGGCGTCTGCTAAATTTTGGTCTACGTGTAGGTTCTATAGAACTATACTGACCAAGTCTCTAACTGTTTAACGAAAATTATGTTTATTTAATATTATTAAGTTTGCTTATCCTGTAAATTAAAAGTAAATTAATTTCAGCCGGTCTTACAAAACTAACTGCTGTGGTTCGTCGAGAAACTGCGCAAAGAACTGACAAACGTATCAAGTTGATGAGTGAAATCATCAATGGAATTCAGGTACTTACCAACAGACATTCCACTTGATATTTTTTTTCGAATATTAGGTACAAATCGTTTTATTCGGCTTATTGTAGGTCATCAAAATGTATGCCTGGGAAAAGCCATTCCAACTGGTCGTGAAGGCTGCCAGGACATACGAACTAGCTGTTCTGAAGAAATCTATCTTCATTCGCAGCACTTTCATGGGATTTATGCTGTTCACTGAAAGGACAATTATGTTTACGACGTGTTTGGTTCTAGTCCTATCTGGCACAATGGTCACTGCTACAATAGTAAGTAAAGGAATTAGTTGAGCCTACGTAAAAACTTCACAGTTTAAGTATTAATAGCATGGTTTTGTTTTCAGATTTACCCAATCCAACAATATTTCAGTGTAATTCAGATGAATTTAACTTTGATTTTGCCGTTTGCTATAGCAAACATTTCTGAAATGTTGATTTCCCTGGAACGTATACAAAGTTTCTTGGTTATGGGTAAGATTTAGAATATTTGTCCTAATTATACTAAATAATCATAAGAATTCCAATAATTTCTCGTACGAGTAAATTTTAGAATTGTGCCTACAAAATCGGGGCCGAAATATTCCTTTGCACAGTATGTTAGTATCTAGTAAGTAGGGTGGTATGGACTGCCTATTATGTCTATCTATACTACAACATCTTGCTTGCTTAGAATATCTACTTACCTACTTTATTGTAAAGAGTACATATTGATGGTAAACAAACAGATAACGGTCACACTTCAGTGAATTGGCATCCGGGGTATATAATTTATAAGATTATATGAAGCACTTCTACTATACAGAAGATTATTTAAGTTATTTTTAAAAGTAGTTATTTGAGTGGGTACCTATCTACCTATCTAGGTAATAAGTATTGACTTACTAGGTATATATACATATATATAGGTAGTATTATTTATTAATTTGTTATAGTATTATTTATTATTATAATCTTATTTATGCATCAATTCGATGGTTCCAACAGTGACGAATATGCTTCTTGTTCTGATAACGAAGCCAGTAGTGACGATAGCTTCATTAGCATTCCTTCTTTGTCTAGCATGATTGATTCATATGTATGTGATGTTCCGAAAAATATGAACATTCTCCATATAAATGCTCAGAGTATTCCGGCACACTACCCTGATTTACTAGCGTCTTTTGACCATAAGAATATTCATGCTGTTCTAATTTCTGAAACCTGGCTGAAACCTTGTCTTTCTTCTACCTCTTATTCCCTCCCTGGCTTCAATCTCATTCGCAATGATCGCACTGGTGCGGTCGGCGGCGGTGTCGCCATATATCTCCGTTCTCACTTTTCTTATTCTGTTGTCAGTATGTCAACACAACCTCCGCCGCCCAGTGCAGGAGAGCACCTCTTTATTGAAGTCAACTTAACTCATTCAAAGCTTTTATTAGGTGTTTATTACTGTCCTTCCCATCGCATAAATTTTTTCTTGTCCTTTGAAACACTCCTAGAAAATTTAGTCTCTTCCTATGATCACACCATCGTTCTGGGTGATTTTAATACATGCTTGCTTAAGCAGGATACGCGGTCAGCTTCACTCGAATCTCTAGTAAGGGCTTGCAACTTATCAATCCTTCCTTTATCTGCTACTCATTTCTACCCTAATTCAGTTCCCTCTCTTCTAGATCTGATTTGTGTTTCTTCTCCTACTTGCGTCGCCAAGCATGGGCAATGTGCAGCTGGAGCATTTTCCTATCATGACTTGATTTATCTTTCGTACAAAATTCGTCCTCCTAAAGACAAGCCTAAAATTATTCTGCAGCGAAATTTTAGTGGCATAGATCTGGATAAACTGCAAAATGACGCGGACGCTATTGACTGGTCCCAACTTATTGAAGAATCTTCTGTTGATGGTAAAGTACAAGTATTTAATTATGTGATTACTCAATTATTTGACAAACATGCGCCACTTAGACCAATCAAGTTAAAGCACTTACCAGCTCCATGGATAACAGCTGATATCAGAACATTAATGCACAAAAAGTTGGTAGCAAAGGCTAAGCTCAAATGTAGGTACACAGAATACAATAAAGAAAAATACATTGATTGTAGGAATCGCTGCAATAGAGTGTGTCGAGACGCACAACGCCGTTATATCCATAGCTCCGTTGAGGATTCCGACCCTGCAAAGGTCTGGAAATTTCTCAGGTCAATAGGAATTGGAAAATCACGACAGCTTGATAAAATCCCTCAAAATTTTAACTTAGTTTCATTAAATCAGCACTTCACTTTATCTTCCAATTTTGATGGAAACACAAAATCGCAAACATTGCAAAATCTTTCTTCAACTCCAATTCCTGACTATTCAACATTTCATTTTAATCAATTCACTGATTGTGATGTTAAGAAGAACATTGCATCTATTCCGTCGAAAGCCATTGGTAATGATGGCATTAGTCGGAATATGATCATTCCCATCCTTGACCAAATAGTCCCCGTGATCTGTCACATCCTCAATTCCTCCACCTCCACTGGGGTATTTCCTATTTACTGGAAAGAAGCACAGGTTACTCCTCTTCCAAAAAAAAACGAATCCAGCTTCTTTCTCAGAGTTTCGTCCAATTTCCATTCTTCCTTTCCTATCCAAAGTCCTAGAACGCCTTGTACACCAGCAACTCAGTATCTTCCTAACCAGAAACAATCTCCTTAATCCTTTCCAATCCGGTTTCCGTTCTGGTCACAGTACTGTGTCAGCATTAGTTAAGATAACTGATGATGTACGTGATGGTATGGATAATGGTAAATTAACTGTCCTGTCCTTACTACATTTCAGCAATGCTTTAAACAATGTAGACTATGACATTCTTCTAGGTCTCCTCCGCTCTCTTAACATATCTCCAACAGTGATTGAATGGTTTCGTAGTTATCTGTATGGGCGTCGGCAACGTATACGAATCGATGATACTTACTCATCATGGTGCAATATATCAGCTGGCGTTCCTCAGGGTGGCGTATTATCACTTCTTCTTTTTGCCGTTTTCATAAACTCAATCTCACAACATTTAACTTCATCGTACCACCTCTATGCAGACGATCTCCAAATCTACATGCAGGCTCCTGTGGCGTTTTTGTCTGGTGCTATAACAGGTATCAATCAGGATCTTAGTCGTATTTTGGATTGGAGTAGGGCTTACGGTCTTAACATTAATCCCACGAAAACCCAAGCGATTGTCATTGGGGGTTCGCGGATGGTATCCAGAATTGACTGGTCCAGCCTTCCTCATATTATTTTTGACGGAGTCCACATAAAGCAGAGTGAGACGGTGAAAAATTTAGGTGTTCTCATGGACAGAAATCTGTCATGGGAACAACAGTTAACCGAAATCAGCCGTAAAACTTTTGCCTCAGCAAGTTCTATTCGAAGACTGCATAACTTCCTTCCAATCGCCACTAAAATTTCGCTTGCACAGTCACTCCTTCTTCCAATATTAGACTATGCTGATTCCTGCTACTTAGATTTGACTGAACAGCAACTTCACAAACTTGAGCGCCTTCAAAATCTCTCCATTCGATTTATATTTGGGTTGCGAAAGTATGACCATGTCTCCGAATTTCGAAAAAAGCTCAATTGGTTACCAGTTCGCTTTCGCCGGAATTTACACTCTCTTATTTTTTTACATAAAATCCTCTTTAATCCCACAACACCTACCTATCTCAAAGAACGTTTCCAATTTCTCCACCTCTCACACTCTCGAACCTTGCGCTCCTCTGATACTCTCTTACTTGCGACACCTGTCCACACTTCTTCATACTACGCCAATTCTTTCACAGTACAGGCTGCTCAATTATGGAACGCACTGCCAGGTGCTATTAGACGCGCCAAATCACATGCTATTTTTAAAGCTATGGTCAGGGAACACTATTTGTCCTGTTGTTAAATATTGCTTATTTCTTAACATTATTTAGGTTTATATATATTATAACATGTATGTATTCGTTTATTTAGTTTATCATATGTATTTAATATTATTTATTTATTTTTGTAGTATTAAGTATTGATGTATTTCTTTTTATTTATCCTATAAATATGTATGTACATATTATTTTTATCATAAATCACTTATATTATTTTCATCAACCCATATTCAGCTTAATTGATTTCTATCCATCCTAAGGTTGTCTGGCAGAGATCGCTATCTAGCGATAAGTCCGCCCATTGTACTACCGTGTAGCTAAACATTGTTTCGTATAATAGTCTAATGTATTTTGTGATGTGCAATAAAGTATTTTCTATCTATCTTCTATCTATACAGAAGCTTATTTGGTTTTAGATGAACGCGGCGAATTGTCTGTAATGGCCACTGCGAAGGATAATTCTAGCCCTACTAAATTTGACAATACTAACAGAGATTCTCTTTCTGATTCCACTTATATTGTTTCGAAGAAGTTCTCCCAAAAAGATGACTCTACTGGCGATCTTGGGTCCGGTAAGTTGAACTGCGAAATATTTAAGTACAACACGATTTCTCCTATTCAACCTTATCTACACTCATGGACTTTTTTAGAAGAACGGTTCATCAATCAAAAAAATACTAAAATATGTACAAAATGTTTTTTGTACAAACTGGCCACATAAACATACATATGAAAGCGCAGGAGGGCCTTCATCAGAATTAATTATACGTGTCGTGGACGCAGGTGAAGAAGCAAAACTAAATCATTATTCTCCTTGTAACAGAAATGGCGTAATTCTTTCAATTACTCTTACTCATAGAAAATAAATCTTCCTAAAGATTAATCATGATATTTAATACTCAAATCATCACTAATTTATTCCGGATTAACTTCGATTGGCTAGATATAAAAGCGATTCGTCGCAAACGTGGTGCGCTGGCCCCTTCTCGTCTAAGAAGTGTCAAAAACCAGATGGATACCTCGCTACCATCGCCACGACGCTCCACTAGAGTGACATTCGCAGCCGCCTCTCACTCTTGTCGTTGAAGATTCGCTATAGCGCCGTCACATATTTAATTTAAAAAAAAAAACTTCAATAGTCTTTTGTTTCTGGCTTTCATTTGTTTTTTCGTTTATTTGTTATTTTCACTAGTCTTTAGGAATAAATTTGACGTATGCGTATTCATTTCATAAAATCTATCTTTTTTTCAATTTTTTTTTACAAAAACGTATTGCAATAGTGGTCCATACACATTAATGAATACCTAAAGGCACAATGCCGGATCTTAGCGTAGCTCAGGTTTCCAAAGTTGTTACTTTAATTGAAAATGGTCGCAGTTATAAAGAAGTGGCTCAAACATTGCGAGTTTCCAAATCTGTCATCTTTCGAATTGTTAAATGTTACCGGCAGACTGGAGAGTACACGAGACGTGCAGGGCAAGGTCGCAAGAGAGTCACATCAGCTAGAGACGATCGATTTATGGCGAGCAGTGTTCTGAGAAATCGCACTTTGACTTCTTCTGAAGTCAGATCTACGCTCCAGGACCTTCGACAGGTGACAATTAGCACTAAACCGTAAAAAGAAGACTTTAAAAAGCTGGAATAAAGCTGTACTTGCCAGCTAGAAGATCCTTACCACAGATCATCGAGTAGCTCGGGCTAACTTTGCTCGCTCATACCAAAATGGAATGATGATGACTGGGGGAAAATATTGTTCACTGACGAGTCTAGGTTGATGATAGAAGGGTCAAAGTTTGGAGACGACTTGGAGAAAGACACGCTCAGTGTAATATTGTCGGAAGAGATTCATATGGTGGAGTGATGATATCGGGCGGCATTTGCATCGGGGCACGTACGGTGTTACACATCATAGAAATGGATGGATGGATCCCTGACTGCGGCTCGATACGTAAATGACATCTTAGAATCGATTGTCATGCTCTTTGCCCCATACATCGGAGATAATTTTCAATTAATGCAGGACAATGCGCGGCCCCACACTGCAGCGATAGTTTCGGGGTATCTTCGAGAGGTCGAAATTGACGTTTCCGTGGCCAGCACGCTCGTAAACATGTAAAACAGCGGGATCCATTACCAACAAACATAGGAGATCTGAAAAGGGTACTGGAAGAAGAGTGGAATCGAATACCACAACATTTCATTGATAACTTAATCAAAGCATGCCGAGATTATTGCAGTGAGTTTTAACAGCTAGAGGGTGTAACACCAAGTACTCAAACACTCGACGAAAAGTTTTCGCAATGTCATAACACAACCACATTTTCAATGTGTTGATTGAAGGGTTAATTCATCAAAACATCATTTTTAATATTTTTGTTCATTAGTCTTGTGTTTTTTACTGAAGTAAGATTTATTTTAATTAAAAATGGTAAACTTAATAAAGTGCTTAAAATAATTTATATAATACATACAAAAAAATCCGATCTGTCTTTATTATGTTCCGTTCCTCTATTTATGTCCATGAGTGTATATTTATTTTAATTAATTTTAACTCTAGGTATTTTACTGTCAGCTTTAAAATTACATCGATCGCACATTTTAAAAAATATCACCATTAACTATAGTACCTATGTAGTAAAGTTCCGCAATGTAGTAAGTGCATGTTTTAGTTTTAGCAAGTCGTCGCGTATCCGTAGATATGGAATACCTTGTTGAGCTGTCTAGAATAAACGCGTCTTGGACTGGTTCGAAGGAACACGCTGATCTTACTCTAAAAAATGTTTCTCTACGAATTCGTAAGAGCAAACTATGCGCTATCATTGGACCTGTCGGCTCTGGAAAGGTAAAAAAAGAATAGCAAGGAACCTACCTTTTTAGTCAGTGAAAGTCCCTAAAATTCGCACATAAGCTTACGTTTTTGTTTTTTTTTAGTCATCACTTCTTCAAGTGCTTTTAAAAGAGTTGCCGGTAGCTGCAGGAAGTTTGAACATAAAAGGGAAAATTTCATATGCGTGTCAGGAGGCTTGGCTGTTCCCAGCTACCGTCCGAGAAAACATCTTATTTGGGCTGCAGTATGACTCTAAGAAATATCTTGAGGTAAGATAATTACGTTTTAAATTTTTACGCAACTTCGTTCCCTTTTTTACGAAAATTGCGCGGACGCAGGAATATGAAATTTCGCACACCTATAGTTTATGCTAATATTTTTTGTAATTAATTATTAATCAATTATGGCTGAAGTTCGACTAGTATTTCGACCATTAGTTTGTGGTTATACATATTTACATATTTCTCAAAGAACAAGGTTCACTTTTAGAGAATATTTGATTACAATGTATGTAAAGTACTGGTCCCAAACCAGTGTTATAACAGTTTCATTACTACTTATTTAAAAACTATATAATATATTATTCATGTTATAGAAGTGTTTTCTGTAAGTATACAATTTTTAAACTTTTTTTTAAATGAATATAGACTTGTGGCTTCTTTAATACAGCTATATAATTTATTGTATAGTTGTGCTCCTTCATATGTTATGTTTTTTACCGTAGTTGGTTCTGGGAGAATCGAGTACTAAATTTTTGGAGCTTCTTGTGATATATTTGTGTATTTGATTCGTTCGTTGGAATGTTATGTCTGTGTGTATTTCTTTCTTAATTATTTTACGTATGAGCAGGCGAGTGTTATAAATGTAGATTTGATTTACGCTCATAATTTGGGTTTCCTTATAGAGTTTGTCTGTCCGAGTAAAGAAGTCATAATTGAATAAGACTTTGAAGACTTTGATAATTTTGTTCTGTGCAGTTTGCAGTTCCCTTAGGTTCTGGTAAACTATAAACTGTTCTCTAGGATAGAGTTTATCCCTATCCTTATATATATAAAAATCTTGTGTCACAGTTTTCGTGTTTATAATCCTCCGAAACGGCTTGACCGATTTTAACTAACCGACCGACCGAGAATAGGTTTATAACTTATTTTTATACCCCTAAGTGTTAAGTTTTTTTATGTTCAATAAGGCAAAACAACGTTTGCCGGGTCAGCTAGTAGTTTATATAAAAATACAAAATTTCGTATAGTTTTTTCCAGTTATTCTAATTTAAAAACCAAAGTACTAAACCGATTTTAATTAAATTTCTATAGGACCAATCGGAAAGTATATCCTTAACCATAACAAAATATTTTTCAAATCGGTAACTTAAAAAATAACAAACAAAAAAATACAGCAAAATTTAGAAACTCCTCCTTTTTTGAAATTTTAAAAAATACAGTGACAAGTTGGTTATATTTTAAGACATTCACCACATTTGACTAGCATGCATACCATCTTGCAGGAAATTTAAATATTTTCGAACATAATTTTGTCAAATAAGAGTTATTTTATTTCATGTTATTAACGATATCTTTGACGTACTTTTGTGGATAATGTGGATTACGCGTTCCAATTTTTACCTTTAAGTAGGTGTAAAGATACAGCGGCTGATAGGTACAATATGGTATCATAAATTGTATACTTACTTTAGGTAATTATTATAATATAAATATATTATCAGACATTTCAAACAGCGTCATATAGTCACAAAGTAAGTAGAGCATGTGTTATAGGTACAACCTGCCTTATATACTACTTATATACTTTTTTTCCCTTGTAAATACATACATATTTTATATAGAAACATTTGTCCCTCGGCGGGAATCGAACCCGAAACCTTCTGCGTCTCAGCCAGGGATACAGGGATACATGCAACACTAATGAGGTGGGGCAAAATCAGGCTCATTAGTGCGTAGATTGGGAGAATCAGACCAAATAACTTATACCTACCTTTATATTTTTAAATACATACTTATCATACTTTATAACATCCATCAGACACAGAACTCATCACATAAATGTTTGTCCTGGAAAGGAATCGAACCCTTGACCTACAGCACAGAAGGCAGAGCTACTACCAAGTGAGTAGGCGGTGCGTTTAGATTTAACATGTCTCTAGTAAACGCTGTTCTTGTTAACTATCACTTTTAAACTCCTTTAAAACGCTTTTTACTTTAATATATAGAGCGTATTGATAGAACGTTTGATAGAGTATATAGTATATCATTGTGAAATGATTCAGCCCTGTGAATTGTGAAATTATTAATTCAATAAATAAATCTATACATATAATATTACTGGACAATGCACACAATACCATCTAGTCCCAAACTAAGCATAGCTTGTATTATGGTGATTCTTTCTGAGTATTCTTAAGTCTGTTTGAGTGTGTAGATAGATGCTTACTTTACAACCAGTTAATATTTTATTTTGTATTTTCATTTAAGGTTTCTAGTATTGTTCTTTTTAATGTGTTATTGACATGTTCGTACTAATTAATAAATAATAAATAAATGACTGATAGACTGATAGAAATACATACATTAAAATACCTTATAACACCCAGACACAGAACAAACACCTATGTTCTACACTCAAATGTGAGGGAATCCCCGTGAGGGAATCAAACAATCAACCTACAGCGTAGAAGGCAGAGCTACTACCAAATGAGCTGACAGGCCAGTCAATGATAATGAATATTATGTAAATGTTATTTTATAGGTGTGTAAAGTTTGCTGCTTGTTGCCTGACTTTGGCCAGTTCCCCTACGGAGATCAGTCGCTTGTGGGTGAGCGAGGAGTATCGCTATCCGGAGGGCAAAGAGCCAGAATCAATCTTGCAAGAGCCGTCTATCGCGAGGTGAGTGATGTAGTATAAATTCATGATTTACAGAAATAATTATAGAAATGTACAAAATAATATACAATAATATAAAATACACGTGAAACAGTTGAGCTATCTATTGTCTATCTATTATCTATCTATATCTATCTATCTATAATTCATGATAAATAGGTGTTTATTGAACCTGTGAATCACATGGATATGACATGCAAGATCATAATATGTGTATTTTCCAACATCGATTAAATTACGTATCTTTTACTTATCTACACAAATATCTACAGGTGATATCATTTATGTCACGACCAATAAGTAGATCCCTACATCAAAAATTTACTGCTAACAAATTATAAGTAGCTACTAAATACATTTGGCGTCTAGATAATGTTCAAATTGTTGCACAAGAAGTCATTAAAAGACGTATCTTTAACACGCTTCGTAATGTTAAAGATACGTCTTGCTACTTATTCAAAGACATGATTGTTTTTGATGTGTAACATCTTTCCTCTCGCTTTTCTTCAGTGGGAGTGATTTCGTGAAAAGTCGTGAAGGAAGTGTGTAACATGAAACCGGAGAAACGCTAGATTTTAACAAAGAGCGCACGCAGTGGTAGAGTTGGCCGTTAGATGGTACCAACCCATTTTCTGAGATGTTTATACTGTCAGCCAAGCCAACAGTGTGTGTGTGACGAGAAAGAGAAAGGGAAATAGAGAAAGAGAACGTATTAGCTTTAAGCTTAACCTTCAGTGTTGTGTACAAAGTGTTCTATTTATAAACGAATTCAGGGTATACTGTTAATGTTGCTTATTACCAAGGTGAGATGTCTGATGTTACACATCATATGCGACTACTGTAAGGCTCTCTTGTTTTTATTATTGCAGGCAGACATTTACTTGCTTGATGACCCTCTATCCGCTGTAGATGCCAACGTAGGGAGGATGCTGTTTGATGGATGTATCAAGGGTTACTTACGAGGGCGCACATGCATTCTGGTCACCCATCAAATTCATTATTTAAAATCAGCTGACCAAATTGTAGTTCTTAATGAGGTAATAAGTAAAATATTTTTTATTTCATCTCTTGCTAGATTCTAAATATGACAACATAATCATACAAGTTTTACTGACAGGGTTCGATTGAAAATATGGGTACGTATGATGAACTGATCAAAACTGGCAAAGAATTTTCACTTTTGCTGCAGCGCCAAGAAAGCAAGAATGAAGATAATCCGCAGGTATATAGCCAAATAATCTAAAATTTTAGTTAGTTTTGCACGTATCTTATACATTTACCTATACCTTAATAACATATTTTGGATTCAGAAAAGACCATCGCTGAATCGTGCTCCTTCAAAAATATCAAATAAAGGGGAAGAAGATGAAAACCCGGAAAATAAACAACCAATGGAATCTGAAGAGAGGGCCAAAGGCAATTTGAAATTTGAAATAATTCTTCAATATTTTAAATCAGTTAAATCCATATTTATTGTTGTCTTAACAATATTCGCGTTAGCCTTTACGCAAGCATCTGCAACTACTGCTGACTACTGGCTTAGTTACTGGTATAATTATGTTCAATAAATAAGAAAATATTAACGAGAATAGAAGTTTAGGCCTCAATATACCTTCCGTTATTATTTTCAGGATGAATAATGTAGATCAATTTGAACAAAATATGGAAGAAGGAGAAGTCCTTGGTAACTATTCGTAAACACTAAATATAATAGTTCAGTTTTATGTTTTGATCAATGACGAAAACACCTGAATTTCCAAATGTGTTTTATTTTTAGATACTGAAATGGGTACTCAAATGGGCCAATTGACGACTGCGCAATATCTTATAATTTACGGTTGTGTAGTACTAGCCATCATTATATTCGCTCATGTCAGAATCCTTTCTTTCGTGACGATGACGATGCGTGCGTCTGCGAACTTGCACGATATCATCTACAGAAAATTGATCGTTGCCGTAATGAGATTCTTTGACACTAATCCTTCTGGTAAGTATATATTAAGACGTATACACGTATCCTCTGTCCCATAATCATTCAAGTTTGCTTTATTCTTGTCATTCCAATGTCAATGAATAACGTTGGCAACAGATTTAACCAAGATTCTTCGTTTGTCATTTCATGAAGTAGCACGGCTCTGCTAATTTAATATTGTTTTATTCGTTTTATTGCATGTTTTATTCAGTAATAATGGCGGAATTTTAATGAATAAATTGTGACTACAGGACGGGTATGAAGAATTGAATGAAATGTGTGTTGTGACGCAATGTGATGTGAACGACAGGAATCCCAAGAAAATTTAAGACGCCATTCCGCGTGACGTCTAAAATTGACAATTGACCATCGACTGAGACTTTATTAAACAAATTGACCATAAACAAACGTAAAAACTTGACACTGGCAAAATTGGCATTATTATGTCACATGCCATAAACAAAGAAAAAGAAGAAGAAGATTTAACCAACACGTTAGCTAATGTGTCATTATAAGTTGACATGAGCAAGAATGAACAACAAACGTGTTTTTTTTCACAGGTCGTGTGTTGAACCGATTCTCTAAAGATATGGGCGCCATTGATGAATTCCTGCCGAGGAGCATGTTAGAAACTCTGCAAATGTATTTGGCCATGACCAGTATTCTAATACTGAATGCGGTAGCGCTTCCCTGGACGTTGATCCCCACTACCATCCTCATGGTGTGCTTCGTTAGCATGCTTAAGTGGTATTTGAATACCGCTCAGGCTGTGAAGAGATTGGAGGGTACCAGTAAGTATATTTCGATATATTACTATATATCGATATTCATTGTAACTGTTTATTGTATATTAAGTAATGCATTTCACTTTTTAGCAAAAAGCCCTGTGTTCGGAATGATTAATTCCACTATATCAGGGCTCTCTACTATAAGAAGTTCCAACTCCCAGGACAGGCTACTCGCTAATTTTGATAATGCTCAGGTACCAACTTTTTTCCTTTTTTAAGATTCTGCTAAGTAAAATACCCAGATTATACTTAAATTATTTGCATGTGTAATATATCTTTCAGAATCTTCATACAAGTGCATTCTACACTTTCTTGGGTGGCTCAGTTGGATTTGGACTTTACTTAGACGCTCTTTGTCTATTATACTTAGGCGTTGTTATGGGGTTGTTCATCGTTGTCGACTTCAGTAAGTTAAAAAAGTGATGAAAATTTTATGCACGGCTTTTTCTGAACACTTTCGTATCATGGTATTATAAATCGGTCTTCAAAAAAGTACCCACTTATCATTATTTTGTACTTGGCTCTGTTTATCAAACGAATATAAGGCCTGCAAAGCAATTATTAATATTTAAAATTCATTAATATGTGATTTTTAATCTCAGGTTCCGTAATCCCGGTCGGAAGCGTAGGTCTCGCCGTGAGTCAGTCCATGGTTCTCACGATGCTGCTGCAGATGGCTGCCAGATTCACTGCTGATTTCCTCGGTCAGATGACTGCGGTGGAGAGAGTGCTTGAATACACAAAGCTTCCTGTTGAAGATGATATCGATAATGGACGTTAGTATTTACTCTTAAACTACTTGAGAAGTAGGTAACAATGTATATTTTGACCTTTATGGTCCTAGTAGTGAATGATGTCATATTATTAGAACCAGTGGTCGCCCACTGATCAAAATTCGACCATAATTAAATTTAATTTAAACTGCTCTATGTAAACTATAAGTGTGCGAAATTCCATACTCCTCCGTCTGCGCAATTTTCGTAAAAAAGGGTACAAAGTTTTTGCTTCACGTATTAATATATAGATATGGTAGCTTTGGGCGGAAGCGGAAGTGAAATAATGATACGTACATTACGTATATTAATCATAATATTACGTATATGAGTTTTGATAAACGTCTTCTCGTTTATCCAAACAATTATACGGAATGTTTTCCTAGCAATATACTTTAGAAACCCGGCTGTTATTTTAAGCTTCAACGAACCTTTGAACTTATGGCAACAATATATTTAACTAGTAACAAGGCCGCTTTTGAAAACCAATTCCACCATACGCCTGTTATTATTTGGTTAAAATACCTTTTAGATGTTTTTTGTGAAAAAGTTCCTGATAATAAAAGGCGTTACTTTTTATTGCAGCCGCTCAGCCTCCGAAACAATGGCCATCGGATGGAAACATTAAATTTGAAAATGTGTTTATGAAGTACGGTCCCGAGGACCCTCCGGTGCTCAAGGACTTGAACATCGATATTCAGAGTGGCTGGAAGGTATTTCTGGACTTTTTTTTGCGAAACATTGTACTTTTTATTTTTTTGAGTAACATTGTACTTCTACCTACAACCTTACTTATAAACTGCCTAAACACTGCTTCAGATTAGCCCGTGTCACTATTTATTACTACCTTACAAAAGGGATGACAGTGATAGGGATAAGCAGTGGTTAACTTTTGATAGCCGTTGAGAGACGTTTCTAAGTCGGGCAGATAGGTAATACCTAACCTTTATATTTTAGGTTGGTGTCGTTGGACGAACTGGAGCTGGGAAATCATCATTAATATCAGCTTTGTTCCGTTTGTACGATATCGAAGGCGCCGTCAAAATAGACGGAATCGACACAAAAGGCATCGCTAAGAAGGTACTGTTTTTCATCTATTATAAAGAGTCTAGATAATTTTGTAATGAACTGTGTAAGCAGCGCAAGTTTGTTGTAAAAATAACAATTATAAATGTTAATATTTGCAGGACTTGCGATCAAAAATATCGATAATTCCTCAAGAGCCAGTGCTTTTCTCTGCAACTCTGCGGTACAACTTGGATCCGTTTGATATGTACAGTGACGATGATATTTGGCGAGCTTTGGAACAGGTATGTTTTTTCTACGATACCGTCCTTTATTTCGATAAAAAAATCCAGCCTTCATAGTTCTATTTCCAGACACAAAGTCCATTAAATTATTATAATCATACGTTCTATCAATACGCTCTATGCCATAAGATTAAAGAATAAAGCGTTTTAAAAGATTTTATATGTAATAGTTAAGATAATAAAAACGTTTGCTAGAGGCGCGTTAAATCAAAAGATCACAATCACAGATCTGTCAGCTTAGTTGGCAGTAGCTCTGTCTTCTGCGCTGTAGTTTGCGAGTTCGATTCCCTCCCAGAACAAATATTTGTGTGATGAACATAGGTGTTTTTTCTGTGTCTTAGCTGTGTCTTCTGTTCTATCAGTGATCTCGTCACCATAATACAAGCTATGCTTACTTTAGGGCTAGATGGTGATTGGTGATTGATGCACAATGGTGTGCATTGTCCACAAATATTTATTTATACTAGTAATTTCATACTCCGTCCGCGCAATTTTCTTAAAAAGGGGTACAAAGTTTTTGCTTCACGTATTAATATATAGATAACTAGCTGCTGCCCGCGGCTTTGCACGCGTGGTAGCTACCTAAAAAGTAGCTTATGTCCTTCTCCAAGGTCCCATGTTTAGCGGTTAGCGGTTTAGGCGTGAAAACGTGACAGACGAAGTAGAAAACGTGACAGAAGTAACGAGTTACTTTCGCATTTATAATATTAGTAGGGAAGTAGGGATTACTGAACGCATCCGACGAGCCGTCGATGTGTCAACCTTTCATTTATGTTTTCATTTCGGTAGCTCGTATAAATTGCGTTTTATTTCGACGTGTATCAAGTGCAAGGTGTCTTGAAAATGAAAATAATTAGAAATTAGAATATGAAAATAATTCAGGTGTGTTTCTTTTCCCTCGTTTAATATTGAAGGTGGAGATGAAGGAGTCTGTGGGGGCGCTGGACGCGAGGGTGTCGGAGGGCGGGAGCAACTTCTCTATGGGACAGCGGCAGCTCGTGTGCCTCGCGCGCGCCGTCTTGCGCTCCAATAAAGTGCTCGTTATGGACGAGGCGACGGCCAATGTGGACCCGCAGTTAGTTATTAATCTATTTAAACAAGATTTGATACGGTACCATAATACTGATATTAATCTACACTCTCTTCTCCTTAATCACGTTCACACCGGTATGTGGGTTTCCATAGTGATAACCAGACTCTTAAGAGACTGGGGGAAACATTAAATCTAACATACACCCACACTAAACACCTCTTCACATACATACATCTTTACTAAAAAGTTCACATATCTAGTATTAAGTTTGAATATTTTGGTAATAAAATAGCACATATGCTTCATATCCAAGTTATCTTATCTAAGGGAGAAAACACACTGTATCATCTTTAGCAGCTCGTTTTACGTTGTGTTACGCGTATGCATTGCGTCGCGCTATATAAAAATTATCCTGCGCGACTACCAAGCGTTTTATACGTCGTAACGTCGCTCGTAATGGGGCCTAGAAAACTCTTCCCGTAATTGAAATGAATAGTTCACCCCGAACTGAGATCTCATGATGTCCTAATTACGAGTATGTGTATGAGTATCTTTCTGTTATCCTCAACGCCTGCATAAATAAGTTGATAGAGTTTAATTGGGTACTAATTATTATCTAATGTATTGCCGAAATTCATCCCATTCAAATCCCTACTTCGATTCTCCTATGTAAAATTATAAAACATAAAAGATGCTAAGAGATGAACACAATACAGCACCTATCTAACGATTAAAGCAAACTCTACCTCAAACTCTACCTCAAATTCTACCTCAAACTCTACCTCAAATTCTACCTCAAACTCTACCTCGAACTCTACTTCGAACTCTACCTCGAACTCTACCTCGAACTCTACCTCGAACTCTACCTCGAACTCTACGTAGGTACTCTGTAATTCTTCTTTAAATTATTCGAAGCAGACCTTTTCGTTTAGAAGTTACGACGGGTATTGACAGTGTCGGCCACCAGAATCCCCTAACCCGATCCTCCAGTTGTTATCACACTGTTTTATAAATATATTTTATTTAACAATTTCTAAGAAATGACCTACGCTTATGTCATTGTTTAATAATTCCAATTGCGTTTCTTCATAGACATTAATCAGATCGAAACCAGTTGGTTAGGTTAGGTTAGAGTATAGAAAACAACTATAACGCTCTCAATGAGCTCACAACGGTAAAGAAAATCATGAAAAATCTAATTAATAAAAAAATCAGAAGACATGTATGCCATCCACCAAAATCAAATCACTTTCGCAGAGGCTATGAATTATTAAGACCTTTAAAAAGCCGATCATAAATACTTAGATAAATAATGGCCTACAATACTACGCCGTAGCTTAACAGTTACAATATTACTATCAAAACATCCTATAAGAAACACTTGATCTTTTCAGGACGGACGCGCTTATCCAAAAGACCATTCGTCGCGAGTTCACCAACTGCACGGTCCTCACGATCGCTCACCGACTGAACACTATCATGGATTCGGATCGTGTGCTTGTCATGGACAAGGGTGAAGCGGCCGAATTTGACCACCCCTACATTCTACTACAAAACCCTAACAGTATCTTCAGCTTCATGGTTCGAGAGACCGGTGATAGCATGAGCAAAGTGCTTCTTGAAGTTGCTAAGACGAAATATGAGTCGCAATAGTTACTTAGTCGTTTTGTTATTAAAACTATAGAGTGTCTCACTGCTGGTAGAAATATCCCTCTTTTGTTGTTGTGCATATTGTAATTTAGAATAAGATAGACGTATAATGATTATTTTTTAAATTATATTTATAGTCTTTTAATAATAATGTATTTTATTTGGCCAAGCGAAAAAAACAGAGTATTTATTAAAAAAACAAAAACCCGATTGCGTATAATTAACTGATCTTGCTTTTACTCAAAATGTGAAGCTATATTGAATTTAAAATATTTAAAAATCCAAAATCTACTATCTGAAAAACAAAAAACAACTTTAAGCTAACAACATAACTATGATAATAAAATAATATATTTAATAATAATACAGTAACAAAAAGAATATAAAATTTAAAAAATCTAAAACTTGACTAGATAAAGACTTTATTATAAGTTTGTGATCCCCTTTTCATTTCCTTTATTATGATATCCTACATACTCGTTTTGGTTTGATTATTTCTTTTATTAACGCATTGCTTACTATTTCGCGCCAAAAATTCGCCTATTTGATTTTTTTCAAACACCTATCTTGTACACTTGAGTTTATTAGACGAATATAACGATAACATCTGTCGGAATCCATCCAGTGGCTTAGAAGATACGAGTTAATTAAAAAAATACAAATATACAAGATATTCGGGTAAAAAGAACAACGCCGTACAACAAGACCGTAGACAGAGAAAACAGTTTAGTTTCTCTGTCTACGCCTGTGACATACTAATGTCAATTTTGCCAATGTCAAGTGTATGTAAGTGTGTGTAAGTGTAAGTTATAGTTTATAGTCGGTTTGTTTGTTATTGGACTCTTAGTCGATGGTCAATTGTCAATTCTAGACGTCACACGGAATGGCGTCTAGAATTTTCTTGGGATTCCTCGTCGTTCAAATCACATTGCACCACAATACACATATAATTCAATTATCCATACCAGTCCTTTAGTCACAATTTATTCATTCAAATTCCGCCAAGATTACTGAATAAAACGTGCAATAAAACGGGTAAAAAATATTAAATTAGCAGAGCTATGTTACTCCATGAAATAACAGACGAAGAATCTACTCGGATTCATAATTGGAGATTTTTTGTAAATAAACAAATGTCACTGATTGTCAGTGTCAAAGCCAGTAGTAAAACACTTTGTTTAATCGTGGGTCAAATATTACTAAGTCAACCCGCGACTTCACCTACGATTTACCATTTTATAATTTACTAGCTGTTCCTCGCGACTTCGTGCGCATATTTTTTTAAAGGAATTGTAGCTAAATCCACACCCCATTTTATTCCTTTATGAGAGTTATTTTTAAAAATCCTGGAACACGTGTCCATTTATTTTGCATTTTATGTATCCAAACCAAGTTTCTAAGAAATCACACCACCCGTTAAAAAGTTCCCATACAAACTTTAACACCCCATTTTACCCCTTTGTTAGCAAAGGGGTAAAATAATTGTTTGATAATAACCCTAAGGTAAAAATGCTAAAACACGTGTTCATTTATTCATATCTCGGTCATAGATTTTCAATCTTCCTAAAATGGTTTGTGCTAAAATGGCTTAGTATTTCTTTATGAATGGCTTACAATACCATAGGAACGGGCTAAAAATGTAGAACTCTTAAAACCAACTTCTTAACTAGACAACATGTCGCACAAAATAGTATATAATAGTAATAGTAATAGTAATAGTAATAGTAATAGTAATAGTAATAGTAATAGTAATAGTAATAGTAATAGTAATAGTATTATATTATATTATATTATATTATATTATATTATATTATATTATATTATATTATATTATATTATATTATATTATATTATATTATATTATATTATATTATATTATATTATATTATATTATATTATATTATATTATATTATATTATATTATATTATATTATATTATATTATATTATATTATATTATATTATATTATATTATATTATATTATATTATATTATATTATATTATATTATATTATATTATATTATATTATATTATATTATATTATATTATATTATATTATATTATATTATATTATATTATATTATATTATATTATATTATATTATATTATATTATATTATATTATATTATATTATATTATATTATATTATATTATATTATATTATATTATATTATATTATTATTTCTGCTGGTCATTATCTTTATGTCTTGGAACTTCTATCTATGTCGAAGAAATCGATAAGGTACCACTCATAACCCAAAAATGGTACCACTCTGATGAAATGAATGACTAGTATTTATTATACAGAGAAATAACACGTATAATCAACCTGGTCTGGTTTGTTTGTTACTTGTTGTCGGCTAAACAGCTGAAAGGACCTTTATAACTTTTTAATATGAAACTGGTACGGTGGTAGATTGTATCTTAGGAAGGGACACAGGCTACTTTTTATGTAGGGAACGCATGCGATCAGTTACTATAATTATAAAATTGCGATTTGCGAACATAATGAGATTCTTAACGTTATTACTCAGACCAAATAAATATAGAGATGGAGCGCCGTGATGAACCAAAGTGAAACCTCAAAACCGTGTTCCTCTATGTAAATATGCACACACATATACATAAAAAAATACCTTCCTGATGATACTTTCCTGGTAAAAATAACTGCAAAACTAAAAACTACACGGAATCACTTTTCTCTTGTAAGTATGCGAAATTTTGAGCGAGCCGGGCTTGTTTCAAGTTTTCCTTTTCTACTGCTAGCTTTTCTGAGGGACTAATCCCCAATAATTTGAAGACTATCGCATTCGTCTCCATCATCAGTCTCCAAGCAGCACTCATCTGGGATCTGTTCCACGTAGAAAACCTCACTCGAAGTGTTATATAATTCAGCGAAAATTACCAATTTTATAGACAGATGCGGGTGCTGAGCCATTTTTGATGATCCTCAGCTTATCGAGTACAGCGGATGGTAAAAGTAAAACAATTTTAAATTAAAATTTATTTTGTAAAAAAATCATTTGAAGGGATGACAGGTGTCATGTCATTTCTAAGCGACTACCACTAATCATCATGACTGAATCAACGCAGACACGACAAACGAACGAACAGGTGATAAATCGGCCCGGTACTTTCATTACTGGTAGCCGCATTGCAGTGCCGATGTCGTATTACGCACAATGCTCAATTAAACCAACGGCAACGGTTAAATTATGTAAACCGACAACAACGTATCATTTGATAAAATTATTATTTGCTTTGCGTTTGGAACGTGGGTAGGTGGTGGGTATTTAAGCTGGATATTGAGCGTGTTGTCTTTTAACTTCCCTTCCAAACAGATGTGCGTTGCGTAATGAGCACTCGGCTGGGAAGCGAAAGGTCACGGGTTCGATTACTTTTGAAGGAAAACTGATCTGCAAATATTATTCCCAGGCTTTGTTGGTTGAGATATGATGTTACGACTAGTTTCTGATAATCAGGAACATTAATCTAATGACTATGATTTTATTTAATATCATGTGTCATAATAAAGTAATTTTTGCCAATTTTGAGGTATATTGTTATATTGTTTCTAGTAAGTATGTCACAAGGTCGTGTCTTATCATTCGTCATTTGTTATTTTATATAAAACTAGCTGCTGTCCGCGCCTTAGCACGCGTGGTACCTATATAAAAAGTATCCGATGTCCTTTTCCAAGGTCCCATCTATCTCTATACCAAAATTCATCAAAACCAGTTTAGTGGTTTAGGCGTGAAACCGTAACAAACAGTCAGACAGACAGAGTTACTTTCACATTTATAATATTAGTATAGATAGTGCCTTTCAAATAAGATAACTACAGATTATTTTTGCACGAATCTCAAAGAAACAAAGCTTTTATTCAAATTATTCGCACCAGAGTCAATAACTCTAGCTCTATTTAAATAAAAACACCAAAATTACTAATAAAAACAGAAATAACTCGAGAGAAATAAATAATATAAGAGCGCAATGTTTGCTTCGCAAGACGACCAAAAATAATATTTCAAAATATCTTTGAACAAATTATTTAAATATTTCAACCATACTTGAACAACAATGGTGGTGTCATTAATCTGTCACGGCTGACAGAATTTCCATCATAATTTTAGTTTTCGTGTTGTAAAATTATGAAGTTGTTGTTTAAAATCCCCCAAACCATTTAAAAGATAATAATAATGAATATAAACATGGACATAGGGTGGATAATGATGGATCAGCCAACATATTAATAAAATGAGTGGCTGCGAAGGCGGATGTAGAGCACCATCCGCCTTGCATAACACCTGGGATGTGTTCAAAAAAGATCATAAAATTCAAGGATTAGTCGGTCTGAGTATAATAGCACTTTTCCTCGCCTTATTTCTTTATCGATGTCATCACCGGAGGCGGCGGCCCGCGGCAAGTAGCCTGTGTTGTTAGCCAGGTACGAGTATTTATACCAAAATAGCTTTTAGTAAATATACCTACAGTAAAACATCGTTTATTTATTTGACTATTATTTAGTATGTTGGGGTGATGTCGGGGTAGTCTCTTGTCGGTGAAAGGAATAAAACCTCTGTTCGTGAAAAATGGTTTATTTAGCAAACTTAAGCATACTTACAAACTTTATACCTATCTACCTACGTGTATTTTTTCAAATATATTTCGATCAAGAGGCATAATCACATTTATAACCATGAAAGATAAACAGTAAAACGCTTTTCGTACAACTTTCGTATTTCGATAAATAGGTTTATCTTACTTCAGTCCGTTCAAAATTATTTTGTTGCACACCCTAACAATATTACTACTAGTGCGAGAACCAACACGTTCGGTAGCTTAAATGATTACGTACTTCGCTATTTACAAGTTTATTAAAGCTTACAAAAATCATAAAAAAAACTAAGAATCGTCGCAACTAACTACAACAAAAGCGCTCAAGCAGGAAAGTACTTTTTTTGAACTAGCTAATATTTATCTTGCGTTTTCTTTCAGGTTGCTCAGGAAGAAAGCGTCTTTCGCAATCTGGAAAAGTTTCGCGCTGTTCTTGTCACCCGTTTCTCGAACCATCGACGAGAGGTGACTATTGGGGTCAGACAGAAGAATGTACGGATGATCAAACTCCGCAACCTGTCCAAAACTCATCACTAACACTCGATCGGAGTCCATTATCGTGTTGAGTCGATGAGCAATAGTGAGCACCGTGCATTGCGCGAACTCACGTCGTATCGTCTGCTGGATGAAGTTATCCGTCCTGTAAGGAATAATTAATTGAGATCGAATCAACATATTAAAGGCTATCTGCAGAGCATTTTGAATACTCACTGGGGATCCACGTTCGCAGTCGCCTCGTCCATGATCAGTATTCTGTTGGAGCGCAGCACAGCGCGTGCGAGGCACATCAATTGCCGCTGCCCGATAGAGAAATTGGACCCGCCCTCGGTCACCTTAAAGTCTAACGAAGGCACCGCAGATTTCATGTCTACCTGCAAATAATATTAAATTTCATTCAAACTCTGTCATCACAACAAAAGTAAGTCACAAATGAATGAAAGCTGTTTCTATTCATAAGTCAGACCTGTTCCAGTGCTCTCCAAAGGTCGTCGTCGCTGTAGATATCGAATGGATCCAAATTGTATCTTATTGTCGCGGAGAATAAAACAGGTTCTTGAGGGATTATTGATATTTTCGATCGAAGACCCTGAAAAAAAAAAATTTAAATGCATCTGTGCTGCGCTGAACGTAGCATTACCAATCACTTCAAATGAAAGCAAAACTTACGTTTTAATATGAAAATGTATAAGTACCTGTCTTGATACAAGTGAGGTGTCAATCCCGTCAATAGTGATTTGTCCATCGATGTATGCGAATCTAAACATGGCGGAGATCAATGACGACTTGCCGGCACCTGTCCTGCCTACTATACCCACCTGCAAGCAACAACTTGATTATACTAAACTATAAATCCAAAGTACAATATAACATTTCAACATGTGTACAATACTGTGTCTCACAGAAGGCCAAAGGCCTCCATAGATAGTTACCATGGTTTTTTTAATATAAAATGTATACATTGCGTTTAAATTGATTCAAGTTAAAGCAACTAAACCATAACATGTCCGGCCCTTCTTATAAACGCCTGTCAACTCGAAAACTTGACCTGCCCAAATACTGCTTAAGATTCAACCTGTCACTATTTGAAACTACCTTATAATAATTACGTTTTAAAAACTAAAAATACAACTGACTCCATGTATATAGCTAGGTAAAAAGGTAAAACGGACAAGGTAGCTACTGTAAAACGTTGAGGAGTTCCTGTCCTTCGTCTTCATCATTAGACCCCTAATGACAGTCACAACCCATCTAGGTGTAAAGTTCTCATCAATACAAATTAATCAAGCACCAACACCAGGTAATTGCTGTATATCGTTGAGGAGTTCCCTCGACTGTCTTTCGGATCCATCATCAGTTCGACTCCGGACTTCATTAAATTAACAAACGCACTAGTCGCCACTACGATTTTCGAAAGTTCTCCTCGATTTCTCTGGGATGCCATCATCAGATCCTGGCTTCCTTATCATGGGTGTATTCGTAGATTTTTCAGCTCGACCGATTTTGATAAAATTTATATGGGACCACCTGTGAAGTATTTTTCAAATCGGTTCAGTCGTTTTCGAGTAATCGGTGAACATACATAAAAAAAAAAAATAACTGACGAATTGAGAACATCCTTCTTTTTGATAAAGTCGGTTAAAAAAATAATTCTATCAGTCATCTGGTTTCCATAATACAAGCTTTGTTTAGTTTGAGACTACATAGTGATGGCAATATTTATTTGTTTACCTACGTTATTATGTTTTACCTGACGTTTTTCTTAAAAAACACAACAAAACTATTTTATTTATGAAAAATTTTCGATATCGGCTTTATTTATATGTGAAAATAAACAAATTACAAGTGTTGTCTTAATATATTTTATAAAAAAATGAGTACCTAGATCAACGAGCTGCTCGGTATAAAACACGGATAAAACCACGTTTTCTATAAATGCCTCCGGTATACTAAATTTCATGAAATTCGTTGGAGCCGTTTCCGAGACTCAGATTATATACATATAGATATGTACAAGAATTGCTCGTTTAAAGGTATTAGATAGATATACTCGTAAGTGCGTAGTTTTTTATTATCCATTTACTACCTAAATCCCTTGGATGTTTTTAATAACCTCATAGATACGCTTTCGTATCTTCTGAGTGATTTGCAATAATCATATTTAGGTGATAATATTTTAGTTACACTAGCTTACCTTAGATATAAGCTTATATTAGTTTCCTTATTGTTTTTTTTAATTAGCTCATAGTTAATGTAGCGATCAATAAAAAACGTGGTACCTTCCATCCACTTTCAACAAGAATGTTTAGATTCTGCAGCACTGGCGCTTCGTTAGGCGCATACCGCATATTAACATTCTGGAACACAACGCGGCCCTCCTGCGGCCATGTTGGTGGCATCGCCACTTCTGTAAATAAAAAATAAGCAATAAAAATGTGGCTACACGTCCGTAAAAGAGATTAATTTTTTCGGTGCGATGAATTGTTGAAAGCGTAATATTGGCCGCTCGTGTACAAGCGTTTTATTGGCAACGTTTCGCTTTTAAAATATTATAACATGCATATTTTTATATGCCTTTATCTTTAGGATAAGAATTTTAAGCTGCACGCTTTGTGATTTCAATGTTAGCTGTATATCATACTGCTCCACTTTGTTAAGTCTACTAAACAAAGAGCCTGTTGTATAAAAAGTAAGTATCATCATGATAAACTGATATTCTTCTCAAACTAAATTATTACATTTGATATTACAATTACAATTATTACATAATTTGTGATGAAAATATATAACACTTAGAATACATAATGAAAAAATTGATTTTTTTCTACTTACGTCCTTCATACAGATTTTTCTCAGTCTCAATCTTGGTGTATTCCAAAACTCTCTCGACGCTGGTTAACTGAGCAAGGAACTCCACCAACATTCTAGCTCCGTGTTGCAGCATGGCTGTGAGTGTGTTACTCTGTGTCACCGCCAGCCCTACGCTCCCTACTGGGATCGCGTCACCTGAAGCAGATTGAATAACATACCATGGTACAATAGGTACTCTAGCAAAGAAGGCATATGTACTTGACCACTACAATTTACATCTCCTAAATAGGGCCCTGCAGTATTTTTAAAGTTATAAATGATATGCTGGTTTTCAGTATACCTACTTTAAATAAATTGATTCATCTATATATTAAAACGTGAAGCAAAAACGTTGTACCCCTTTTTACGAAAATTGTGCAAGGAGTAAAGTATTATATTATTGTGTTTTTTATTTAAATTAATTGTGGTCGAATTTCGACCAGTGGGCGACCACTAGTATATATGAATCTATGACAATTTTTCAAAGCAGAATAGAAGCCCTTCATCAGTTACGCTGATAAGTGCACAACTCAAATCATGATGATGATAATTTTAAGAGAATGATTCACAGTCAGCACATTATGAACACGATTTGTCTCTTCCGGAATGCGAATCCAATTTAGTAAATGACTCCCTCGACGCGCATCAATGGCTGAAGGATTGCGAGTGCGTACATTCATTCATTTAACAACAGTTTTCCACTAAAGGGAATTGGTCTGTTGGGAAAACCAAACAAGCGTTTTTGAACAAGGTCCGTGAGTCTAAAAGTTTTTCGAGTAACAGAACTTACCGAAATCTATAAACAGGAAGACGAATATAACAGTAGTGAGGTAAATAAGACACATTGAATCCAGGTAGAATCCAAACGTAGACCCTCCACCCAGGTATCCGTTCCAAGCTGAAGTATGAAGGTCCTAAACAAAATGTTTTCAATCAAATAATTAGATATTTACAATGTTGCAGTGGTATTGTGGTACGTAGGACTTTAGATGCCTACGTCGCAGATATGCCTACGACGTAGGCATCTAAAGTCCCTTTAAAGTCGTTATAAATAGCTACGAACAATACAAGCAATAAATAAATATTTCAACAGACTACTATGGCAAAAATAAGGTTTCTTAGAAATAAATGTAAGAACTTTCTTTGGAAAATACAAAATTTCCGATACGTTTTGTAAGATTTTATAGATATCATAACCTAAGTTACCTATCGTACCTAAGTCATTCCTTCTTCTTCTTACTTCGTGTCACTAGTTATTTCAAACACTGGTTTCCAACCACTACACTGGTAGTGAAAGGATTTAAGTGCACCTCAGAGGCTTCATGGAATTGGCCCATATGTTCGTAATTTATAGGTTCTACGATATGCCGGTTTCCTTACGATGTTTTCCTTCACCGTTTGAGAGTAAAGTCAAAGTCAAAAGATACTTTATTCAGTACAATCACAAGGATCACTTTGAAACGTCTTACATACTAGGTGAATTTAGGTGCCAATTCATCCTAACCCAAGCCCAAGAAAAATTACTGTTAACTGAGTACTGGTATAGCACAAACATTTTTCGAATCTTCACAATTTTCGAACTTTTTCGATCAAAAAACACAGCCATTGGTGCCATTGGTGTACACTGCCACTAGACCACGAGTGCTCTCCAATTAAGTTAAGTTATTCAAATATACATCTATTATACATATAACTTTCAGATCTTTGAGGTTCGAGGTTTTTGAGGTTAAATTTATACACACCTGATGTTCATCAAATTCATTGATTAATCGATCCTGAGAACCGCATGATCTTATCGTGGCAATGCCGTTGAGCGAAGACGACACCATGCTAAACACTGGACTTTTAGCTGGAAATGTGAATACAGGTATATAATAACAATTAGAAGAAGTAAATAACTCCTTTATCGGAAACACGGTGCGCTTCAATAATAAGCTTCCTGAAAATGCAACTAAACTATCTATTAAGAAATTTAAAGCTCATAAAGGGTAGTCTTTTTTTTCAGAAAGCGTATTATACATTTTGATAAACACGGGCTTTACTCACGTATTATTTTGTCGATGGAGGCACCGACACTGTTTCGATTCATCTAGACTAGAGGATCTTCATCAGGGTAAGTTTGATCCGCGGTCTTCTCGTTGCCGCTCGAGTTCACGGTAAGCACTGCGGGTGAGGTATCTCGCGGCGCGGGTCAAGATTCTCTAGATGAATCAAAACTGTGTCGGTGCCTCCAGCGACAAAATAATTTGGAGTAAAGCCCGTGTTTATCAAAATTTATTGTACAACTCACGAAAGTTTTTAAAGCGTATTATATTATAAATGAATAGGTATATTATTGATAAGAATGCATGGCCTCATGTTGTTCTGCCCTCAGACAGGTTACTGACAGATTTGAAATGTATAAACTACTGTAATCTAATATAAGTTTTTCGTAGTTAAGCTAGTTAAAAGATGGATCATACAAAAAAGCGCTAGGACCAGGACGAGTTTCTTCTTTGACTTTAGCTAAGAGGAATTGGCACCAAAATCCACCTAGTATGTAAGACGTTTCAAAGTGATCTTTGTGATTGTATTGAGTAACAATATTTTTTACTTTGACTTTGATTGTGTTATTCGCTCAAGTATTTCGATTAGGTCTTGGAAATGGTGATGTTGGGAATAAAACGGTCGTGTTTATAACATCGATAACATCTTGCCGGTTGACGGACGGCAGCATCGTTGCGTCCTCTTTTGGAACTTTGTAAGCTTGCTTTGCCAGCTGCAAAGGCTCAAAAAAGGCCTGTGGTCAATATAAACATCATACTAATATCGTAAGTTCGAAAGTGTCAGTGTTTTTTTGATATCGTTAAATGCTAAACGGTTGAACGGATTTTCATAAAATTTGGTACGAAGATAGCTTCGTGATCTAAGGGACGGACATAGGCAACTTTTTATACAGGTACCACTTATGCGAAGCCTCGTACAGCAGCTAGTTAAAAATAAATCTGGGACAGACAAAGTCAAAGTCAAAAGATACTTTATTCAATTCAATCACAAGGATCACTTTGACATGACGCGGGTGTCATTTTTTTATGCTACGTACAACCTATCTGACGAGACCACACCACACGATACGAATATAAACTCATTGTTTCACTTGTCTCATACTCAAACTGTAGGGACACTGAATGTTGTATTGCATTCGTTTTCAGCTCGTCATCTCAAGAGCAGGAACTAGCTTAAAATCTGTGTTTGCTTCATAAGCAATATGACCTATGAGCTATAACCCTTTTGAAATTGCAGCACTTGCACTTTTAGTTTTAAGTATACATGTAGTGTCTAACCATAAGTTTTATGTTGTTACCGTTATGTACCATTACCATTGATTGTACGTGTGTGTTGGTTTATCAAATTAAATGTTTTATCTTTCTAACCTACGAAATTAAAAATAACCTAATCAGCACAGACGCTTTTTTAAGCATTTCGCAAAGTTTCTAAAGAATTTAGATTACGAGGCAAATCGTGCAGGTTGAAACATGTGGTGTCGTATAATGAGCTTCACGGCGCGGTTTTGAGGCTACAGCGGTATGTCAGCCATTTTTATGTAACAGTAACATTAACAGCAGAATTAAACATTTCTTTATAATTTATAAATAAGTAACTCAAGTGTTTAAGAACGTAACCTACATTTAAAATCTGTTTACTTACTCGTTCCTTCCAACCGTTTGATGCTTTGTGCAGTTTTCATGTACACTTGCACCATGAAGAAGAACAGGACCAAAAGGACTGCTGATGGTATCAGCGTCCAGTACAAAGCCAGGGCGTTCAAGATTAGAATTGCACCAAGAGTTCCATATATTTGTAACACGTCTAGTAGAGTTCTGGGAAGGATATCATCTATTGATCCCATGTCCTTAGTGAATCGGTTTAGGATGCGACCTGAACAAATTGAATAGAAAACGATTTCAATGATCAGTCTAATAAAGCCTTTGAAGGAATATATTAATGCCAGACATTTTATACAAGCATCTTCTAGCCCCAAAGTAAGCAGAGCTTATGTTATGGGTACCACACAACTGATATACTATTTTGTTTTTCTTTTGTAAATACATATTATACATAGAAACAACCGAGACAAATACTTGCAGATTATACAAACATTTGTCCAACGGCGGGAATTGAACCCGCAACCTTCTGCGTCTCAACAGGGAATAGCAAGGAACAGGTTAACGAAGTCAGCTACGTTGTGCGCGGGCAGTACGTGGATAAGTTATTGCTGTGGATTTTTTATCTGACCGATTTCGTTCTTTGGAAGGCATGTTCAGCTGTTGGTTTCTCCTTCGATTTCTCCTTTCTCCTCCTACTCTTACAGCACAGTTAGAATTTAAACAAAGTAGTAGTAATAACAGAATGCACTGGGTGATTTAGTGGTTTTGGCCTCGCCATCAACACTTGAATCGTCCGTTGGAATCCGGTCGTACACCAGCAAAATATTTTTTGAATAAATGTATGTCAGTATTCTTCTAACGGAGGAAAAGATCGTGAGGAAACCGGCATGTCGTAGAACCTAGTTCGAAAATATGTGCCAAGTGCACGAAATAAGTTCTGAGGCGCATCTTAATACGAAAGTATTGTGTTGAGAAATAACTAGTGACAGAACTACAGAGTTCTACATAAACCATAGTCACCCAAATTATGTTGCAACTTCAGTAGATGTTAGTGACAAAATTCTTACGAATTCCTTTAGTATCAAACATGACGCGATACAAAGGTAAACATTAATTGAATTTACATATCTTTACCCACTAGATAATGTATGTAGGAAGTATTGTCATATTTAGATTGTAATTTATCTTGATGATTAATGTAGGTACATCTTTTTGCCAGTCATGTGGTGCAACTTACAACAATTAGTTTTATTTTTTAGATGTCACAGGTTTGTGCAATATACATTTTACCGCATCGCAGGACATAGGAGTGAAGCTCTAACCAAATGAAAATAAATATACAATACCGGACATTTCACACAGCGTCATTTGGCCCTAAAATAAGCATAGCATAGCTTGTGTTATGGGTACCTACCACCTGACTGATATACTATTTTGTATTTATGAAATACATTTAATACATAGAAAAACACCTCATTTACGTAAATGAAAATTAAAAATAAAACAGTAACTTTATATTTTGTTCTCGGTTGGTTGCTCTGCTTTCTGCGCTGTAAGTTGGTTTGATTATCTCCAAGGACAAACATTTGTGTGGTGAACATAGAAGTTTGTTCTGTGCCTGGGTATTATATTGTATCATAAGTTAAAATATATAAGTATTCTATGAATCATCAGCAGGGCGATTATGTAATTCATCAATCAATCAAAACATTGAAAAGCTTTCAGTTACTATTGATTAATTAGTATTTCGGAAGATTGATGTTGATTGTAACACATGCTGTCATATGATTAAATATTGAGATAGAAACCGAACGTTCGTAATACCAATCCGTGAAATAATGCCTATTGCTAATCGAAATAACGGATTTTGATTCTATCAATAGTTCCATAATTGATATGCTGGTGACCATAATACAAGCTATGCTTAGTTTGGGGCTAGGTGATGTTGTGTGCATTGTCCACCAATATTTATTATTATATTTTACATTATGTGTTGACATTTTCTACTTGATACGCGTGTTTTTTCATTTAAAAACTGTTAATATTGAAGAAAAATATGTTTTTATATTCAGCAGACGTCAACCCGAGAGTCTGATGTAATATTTGCCACAGATGTACCGACGAGTGGTCGCTATCTTTTTGTTTTTTATCTTTTGTTTTTGCTCATATGAACACAATGCTTGTTTTCTAATACTTTTATTAATTCTTCGGTTCTTTCTTGGTCATGCATTATGCCATGGTCAGATTGAGGCGCATGATGATGGTAAAAGAATCAATGTGGTATAATTATTCAAAATTAATTACTTATGGTAGGTACTACTCACTGTAGTTACGTCTTACCTGATGAGCTAGTATCGAAAAACCTCATGATTCCTTTAATCATGGTAGAGAACATAGCGTTGTGTAGATTATTAGATGCAGATACACAAAGTTGAGCAAATGGAATTATTCTTATATTCGTCAGGAAAATACAGGCAAGGACGATGCAGCCGTGAATGATAAGGTATTGTCCCGTTGTGAACTGTCCCACTTGTACGTCCAGACCAGTTTCTGTTAGAAAATAAATGTTATTTGAAATGTTGTTATGCTTAAAATCAACATGATTTTGACGCGTACTCACGGCGCTTAATTATATATAATTTCTTTAATTATTCAATTAAATTATTTCTTCAATTAACGATAGTCATTAGCTGTAAAAATAAGACTTTTTTTCGTACAAAAGTTAATTTGCTGTGGGTACCGTCTTAACTTAAACAAATTAGCCAAACGCGTGTCGGATCACGCACAATGGAGGCTTCCAAGTCAATTAGGCTATGGTCAGATCCCAAACCAATTCAACATTGTGTAACAAAACCAAATAATTTAATATGGAGCTTGAATGAGTTTTTCAGGATGAATGAAATAGAAGTCACGATGTTACTAATAATATAACCCTGTAAAATCTGATTTTTCAGTTTCAATACATCATATTAACTATTTTATTTTCAGATATTTGCAAACAGCGGCATAATGGGGGCACTGGACTCTATTAAAAATTACATTACGTTTTTGCACGGGACAATAACATTTTTAGGATCATCAATCATTTTTAGAGTTCCAAAGTCCACAAGAAACCCATCACTGTGTGTCGACATGAGCTTGGCCAATTTTATTATTATATTACCTATAATTATCATAAAATACGTATAAGCGTGAAAAATTCAGTTGAAGCATGACAAACATATTTTGCTTATCAATGTTAAAAATTTGATAATTCTTATGATAATATAAATTGGTTATTTACATTATCTTCCTATCTTATATAATGTACTCTGGTAATCTAATCTATCTCACCCATTTCAGCGCCATCTAAGCCTTCTTCGTACAGTGCCATTTGATTCGACCTTCAACAACAATATAATATTAATGACACATCAGATTGCAGGGTCAAAGTACAGTTTAAGTCATCAAAATTCAAATTTAAACTGATTAGATGGTTGTCCTGCGTAGACGGAGGTAAAAGGAATAAGTACATGAGTAATTACGAGACGATGATATTAATGAAATCAGTATCAGTACGTATCAGTACCTATTCGTATTACATAAACTCTCTAAGTTACTACTCTCGATTCCAACGTGGTGCATAATTGTTTCTATGTATAAAAAAAAGTATGTAAGTAGTATCATGTCATGTCATATCAGTCATGTGGTACACATAACACAAGCTCTGCTTACTTTGGGGCCAGATGATGCTGTCTGACATTTATATTTCTTAATTAAATGATTATTCATTTACAACAATTGTTTTGTATTTGACGAACACGCTAGATTCTAAACAAATTGTGTTTGGTTCACCATATTTTTTTAAATTACAGTTACATCGATAAATGCATCAGCTTAACTGGCCTATCACGTCACTTGATAGTCTGGTTTCTGCGCTGTAGGTTCGGGGCCCAGGACAAATATTTGTGTAATGAGGTGTCTGGTATTAGAAAATAAAAAAGGATTCCATCAGTATTCTGGTCACCAAAATACAAGCTATGCTTAGTTTCGAGCTAGATGATATTGTGTGCATTGTCCACCAATATTTATTTATTTATTTATAGTTGGCTACACGCCACGCTACTCGTTCTCTCGCCAAATTACTTTGCAACTTTGACATACGCCAAGATTTGCACAAGCAACGTCTGAAGATACTCTGAATATATTATTTTCTATTGCATTCTTCCAATATCTGTGTACAGTCCAGTTAGACTGCACACGATTATACGTTGAAGTTAGTAGTAGTTGAGTGCTAAGTAAAACCGGGCCACAAACACAGTTAAAGTTTATTTAAAGTAAGTTACTTAAAATGCTAGGTTTGACAAGTTAAGTTAAAGTTAAGACGATTCCGACCCACGACCCGCTTATTGACCGTTCATTTGTGCACTGCTTTAATAAATTGAGGTTGCGTATAATGTTGATTAGATAAACAGTTAAATGTAGGTCTTGCACCGTACAATCTGGTAATTTGGCACTTTTCACTAGCGAGAAAGATACGTCCTATACCGGTGTTACGTTTATGCGTTTTATGGCGTTAATCTAGTTATGATAGTACAAGAAGTAGTCAAAAATATGCTTACCAGTAACTGACCCAGTAGTCTGCTGCGGCTGCGCTAGCTGTTGTCAATAACACTAGAAGTACAGTAAACATGATGAAAAATACACTTCCTCCGGCTCTGAAATATGCCGCTATCACGTCCCATCTCAAGTTTCCCGATTGTCTTTCTTCTTCTTCCATCTTTTGGGCCTCAAACTCAGGCAACTCTTCGCCATCGTTGACACTTGACAGCGTTCGAAGGAGGGCTGGCTTTTCCTTTTCTTCGGTACTCTAAAAATGTAAAATAAAAATAAATACTTAGTGTTGTAAAATAAAATAAATAATTATTTTTACAAGTATAAACAATTTCGTTTCCATCTATAATGGCAATGTCGACAATTTTGCCAGTGTTAAGTGATTGTTTGATAATAAAGTCTTAGTCGTTCGTCATTTGTCTATTCTGAACATCGCGGATAGCCGTCTAGAACTTTCTCGGGATTCCTCGTCGTTCAGATCACATTGCACCATAATACACTTATATTTCAAATGTGTTTGTGCTATGAAGTTACAATTTATAGATTAAAATTCCGCTAAGATTACTGAATAAAACATGCAATAACACGAGAAAAATTAATTAATTTAGAAGTGCTATGTAACGTCATGAAATAACAAACGAAGAATACCTATAAACTATTTATTAATACGAGTACAAAGCACGTGGCAATGTCAAAATCGAATCTAAAAAGCCAATCAATGAAAAAGTCACGTTAGCATTTATTATTATATAAGTTTTGCGTTCACAGAAATAAATTATTCAAGCACAATTCAAATTTGTTTTAATTAAATGAACATTATACTTTGCCGATTATCATCAAATATACCCTTGACATATAAAAATGTTTCGACTTATCAATATACAAATTATCAATAATTTGTAGTAGTAAAATATTATGCAGCTAACAGATCTCATTAGATCTCGATTGAAATTCTTCTGAGTCATAGACCTGCGCCAAAGTGTTTTGATAGTTTGGTGTTTCACTCAGAACCAATCAAAACTTACGTAGACAACTCAAACTCAAGCTTAGTTAAGCTTATCTAAAGTTGTTATACTTGAGTATAAGCAGCTCAAATGGAAGCACTAAAGCAAATTGATGCTCTTTCAGGATCAAAATGTAATTTTGTACTCGAGTACAAAATTACATTTTGATCCTGAAAGAGTTAATTTTTAATTAGAAACACTTCTATTTAAATACTTTGCCGTGAGTGACTTTCAAGAAGATAACTAAGTGTTTAATGAAGTGTGTATAAGAGCGTATTTGTATTATCGTAGATAAAGTAAGATTGTGGTATTATGAGTACATTTCGGGCTATTAACAAGTTGTAATAGGATCTCTGTGAATGCTATAATTATGTATATTGCATAGTCATGCACTGTTGTTATACAAGGTAACTAATCTCCTTGTTTAATATCTTTGCAGGTGACGTTTTTATGCGATATACTCATAATTTTTTAATTAACCCTAGTAATAAAATGTATTTACTCATTCTTACATATCTTTACTTTATTTAATATGTTTAAACGAGCAATTATTGTATAATGTATATATAATCTGAATCTCCAACGATTTTCATGAAATTTAGTATGTAGGGGGTTTCGGGGGCGATAAATAGATCTAGCTAGGTTTCATTTTTAGAAAACGTCGTATTATCCGTGTTTTATACCAAGCAAAGCTCGGTCATCCAGGTACTTTTCTTTGTGTGTATAATAAATAAACGTTTTCTATTCTATTCTATTCCATATCTGCATATTCATAAAAACAATATTCGTATACTGACAATAAAATTATAGAAGACAGTAAATCTTATGGAGTACCTATAGTAGGTAATTAAGTATTATACTTACTCGTACATAATACTTACAATTTATTTTCATGTGACAAAATAAAATTATATGTATCGCTAATCTAATTGAAACAATTAGATTAGATTAATCTATTATATATTATAAATGCGAAAGTGTATCTGTCTGTTTGTTACGTTTTCACGGCTAAACAACTGAACGAATCTTTAAGAATTTTGGTATAGAGATAGATGGGACCTTGAAGAAGAACATATGCTACTTTTTATGTAGGTACCACGCGTGCGAAGCCGCGGGCAGCAGCTAGTGAATTATACTACTAAAGTAAATACCTTTACCTTTGCACTTAAACTATCGCCATCTTTGTCCTTATTTTCTTGTAGCGATGAAAGCATCAATGAAAAGTCTTTTCCTGAAGTCACCAGCTCGTCGAAAGTTCCCATATTTTCAATACGACCCTGCATAAAATAAATACATCATCTTCCTGCCCTTTTCCCACATTATGTGGGGTCGGCACAACATGTGTTCTTCTTCCATTCTCCTCTATCAGCCGTCATCTCAACACTCACTCCTTTCTTACTCATGTCATCCTTCACACAATCCATCCATCTTTTCTTTGGCCTATTTCTACTCGTAAAACTATCAACATTAAATAAATACATAAAATAAAATAAATACATGCTACTTAAATAATGCAACAACGTACATAGTTTTTTTATGAATTTTACTTTTTACTAATACTTAAAAAAAGTAAATGTGGTAAAAGTGAACTTTCTTTATTTTACTCATTAAAGTAAATGACTGTAGTTATTCACAAACGACTGTAAAGACACTAGTTCTAACAACCACGTGTTGCATTCGAGCCTGTGGTCTAGTCAATGACTATGGCATCCGGCCAGACCTCAGGTAATGCACACAGGCAGTGTAATCAATTTATGGGCTATACAAGCTTGTTTACCCTTAAATAGTTTAGATGATTAGGTGTAAACCGATTTGTGTCTCCTAGAGTTAGTGAAAATGGATAATATACCATCGTGAACATGAGTTATCTTTATGATTGTCGGAAGCGCTGGTTATTTTATTTTGGACGAAAATAATTCATGCGTTCGTTTGTACCAAAAATATGATCACAAAAAAACCCTTTAAGAAACTTGACCTCAAAAATTACCACAAAAAGAAGTACTTATAAGATATGGCAACATCAAATATTGTTTTCTGTTAGCAAAAACATGGAAAACCATCTAGTTCTAATTTTCTCCGTAGGTCTTACCAACGTGGCAGATATGTGACTCGAGATGGATTTTATTACACGTAGGTATGCTAGTACAGCAGACAAAGAGCATCAGTAAAACCTACGAGCGTAGTATATATTTGAAACGGTCGCCAGTTGCAATATTTTGTATTTTTCTTGATTTGTATTACTTGTGTGGTTAAATATGTATGAGTGAACCGTAACCCAGTTCCCGTTGACCAACTGAGATACAATTTTATAGCATTCTGATTGCAATATAAAGACTGAAGGTGCACAAAATGTTCTTCCATAGAAAGACGCCTTGATAACTTATTAATTATAATATCCTATGATGTTGTTAAAACATGAATGAACCGAAATATTTTTAATACTTAGTCGGCGACTTATTATATACTTATTTATTTTCTAGGTAAGTAAATACTTACTACATTGGTACATTGTTTGTTGAAAATTGTTTTAGAAACTTAAATGTTAATTATTCAGTTGATGACTTAATGACAAAAAATAACTGTAAATTTATTAATGTTTTGACACCAAAATTATATCTTTTTCTGTACAGAAATTATTTATTTTATCAAAATTTGTTTAAATTTGTTAATGTAATTTTGAATTGTCGTATTAAATTGTGTGTATCAGTTCAAAATTGCACGCGATACATGACAGAAAACTTTGTTTCTAGATTAAGTGCACAATAAAATGCGACCTTGTACCACATATATTTCACGCAATAAATTTACTTTACTTTAATTATTATATCTTGACGAACTAACCTCATTCATAACAATAATATAATCAGCTGCTTTCAAGAAGTGGATTTGATGAGTGACTAGAATGCGCGTTTTACCACGAAGATAGCCGTTTATGCATCCCTCGAATAGTTGACGGCCCACGTTGGCGTCCACCGCAGATAGAGGGTCGTCCAGCAGGTATATGTCCACCTGATGAATAAAAGTGACCAGCATGGCGATTATGGAACTTTTGAAACAATCAATGTCTATCAGTTTCGATTAGCAATTGGCATAATTTCAATCATTAGTTTGTTTGTAATTGGATCCAATTTTGACAAGATGGATTACTATTACGTACATTCTGTTTCTATCTCAGACCAAATAAATATTAAGACAGAGACAGACACATCGTGCTCTTTGCTCTTAGTATATGCATACATACTTACTTGTACTATTAAGTATTCTGTCATGTCGATCATTTACAAAAAACACCCAGACCCAAGACAAATATTTGCAGATCATACAAACATTTGTCCCGTGGCGGCAATCGAACTCGCAAGCTTCTGTGTCTGAGCCGGGTCTTGGTCCACTGCGCCACAGAGGTCGTCGAACACACTGTGTTCACTATTCAAATTCAAAACAAAAACCTATCTGATACCAAACAGCATTGCTACTATGTTTATTTATTTACACGATATAACGTTAGTTTCTGAATTTCGACGCATACATAGATACTTAGCTAAATATTTACATACTATCATACATTCTTACATATATACTGCATATATTTTACATAAAACCGAATTACTTGTGAGCTAAGTATATACTTAGCTACGTTTAAAGTGCTTTCAGCTAAATTGAAACACCTAAAACGAATCATTTAAAGAAAATAAAGAAAATCGTGAAGTAAATAATAATCACGTATATCTCAGATAATATTGTTTGTTATTTATTTTTATTTTGTTATTTATAGATTTGTTATTTCTCAGAATAAACGAACAGGTTTAAAATATCAAGCTTCCGGTACTCATAACGGAAAATAATGGAAAAACTTAAGCATCTACTTATTTCTAGGGTACCGTAACTCAAAAATAAAATTCCGTACCTCAATATGAATATATTTTTTTCCTTTTGAGGTACGGAATTTTATTTTTATACCCTTATTTTATTTATTTATTTAGGAATACCAACAATTTACACATGATTAGAATGTTTATCATTACAATTTTTCTTAACAGCAACAGTTTTGTCGATATGAAATTATGCACGATAATAAATATTACCGGACCCTACAAAATTGTGAAATAAATACACAAAAAAAATTGGGATATTTTCCCAACATGTTAAATTTGGTTACTTCTATCCCGTCATATAGAGTTTCTTGAATAGTTTCTCGATACAGATATTCGAATAACCTTTAAAGTCGTCAATGTTGATAGAGTCGTGAATATAGGTATTTGATTTGTAAACGTTAAAAAAACGCATGAAAGCACCATACTCGTTCATTTCACATTATCAGTGTAATGTAAAGTAAACCTGAATGAGATATATATTATTGTACCTACCATAAACTACTTTATTTTTTTACTTTATATAAAACAAAATATTTTGTTAATATTATTTTTCTACTAAATTAATTTATTTTGCTATCAATATGGTGTTATAATTGGTTTTGGCACTAGTCATTCGTACTCTTACAGAATTCGGAAGCCTTCACTGTGGTCATATGCGCTTAGCCAATTTTTTTTTGTTTCAATTATATACTTACATGGCCATGGCCTACTTGTATGTTAAAGTATGATAAAAAAATCAAATACAAAGTTAAAAAGTAGCCTTAAAAGTAGGTACGTAGGTACAGTACCCTCTCAGGTGCCTTCACACTTGACCGTTTTAATTTATTTAGCAAATATTACGATTAAATTGTAAAGATTTTAATGTGCCCAAGCTAAGTAAGTTATTTTAATGAGCAGAATGAAATGTTCATTTTGTTTTAAATATGCTAGATTTTTTTAAGTAGGTGAAATGAAATAGGTCAGTACCTACTATGCAAAAGTTTAGCCATGAGAATGTTAAAATCGGTTTGAGGTAACACGATGGTCTACCCGAATTTTGCCCGAAGATTGTTACCGACTCACAGTTTGCATAATTGATAACAGGCATTCTTACCCTACCCAAGCACAACTACTTGGATGTATTTATAAACAAACGTCCTGCATATATTACGTACGAGGTATATATCTATCACAGAGAGGAGATTAATAAAACAGTATTGGGTTGGAGTATTCTCTTTGCATAAAATATAAGACCCGTGATGAAAACATTAAACTCATCAAAGATATGTTTATTTCTTATTAATAATTCATAAAAATGTTAGAAACCAATACGTCTCCCAAAGGATATTAGCGGCGTGTTTGTATGGCAATCCAACATACCTCTCTGTAGACTGCGCGGGCCAAATTGATTCTGGCACGTTGGCCTCCGGAGAGGGACACCCCCCTCTCGCCCACTAACGTCTGGTCTCCAAATGGGAATTGCTTGAAGTCCTTATCCAATGCAGACACTCGACACACCTGGAAAGTTTTCCTATTACTAAACGCTTAAACAATGTAATGTACCAGTAATGTGATGCAAACTATTGTATTCTAATGAATGATAACATCTAATTTGAGATAGTAGGTATATTAAGGCAGTAATATATTTTATGAGTGAGTATAAATTAAGTTGTTAGTGGAACCATTATTAGTTGTATATATTGGTGTAAACAACTCAGTATCAGATATAGGCTAGGCAAAGATAGCTAAACCACAATTTAGATTCGTAGTTTATATTTTATGTACCTGTTTGTATTTTTCAGGATCGAAAGGTAGACCAAAGAGAATGTTCTCGCGGACGGTACTGGGGAACAACCACGCCTCTTGGCAGGCATACGAGACTTTACCATTTATTGAAATTGTGCCAGTGGCCGCGGGCAATTCCTTTAGTAGCAGTTGCAAAATCGAAGACTGGAACAGACAAAGAACAAAGAATTTGTTGTTGTAAATCGAACAGTCTGCATACATAAGTATATTATGTAGGACATGTAGGTACGAGTAGCTTATGTATGTTTAGTTCAAAGTTTTTCTTTACAATAAAATTAGCTTCGAGTTTTCACAAAGATGTCCATCTTAATGAACACCGTTGTTCATAGACAATTTCAGTCTGTAAGATGAAAAATTTAACGCAGTTAAAACTGTAACTTACTGTTAGTTCAGCATCGTAATTGTAATTACAGTAAGACTTCGATGACCATGCGTCTATAGTCGGTTTCTACAACCATCATAAGCTATGAATTTGAAAAATGTCTAGCTCATTTTCAAAAAGATATCAAGGTTTATAAAAGTTTCTTCAGATCAAGATCGAAGTATCGATCGAAGCAATAATATTGTGTAGTTCAGCTGTTTAATCGCAAGTAAAGTATTTACTCAGTTTATCGCATTCAAGAGATCGCCACTAACCTTTCCAGAGCCGACGGCGCCGATGATTGCGCATAGTTTTCCTTTACGCAGTCGAAACGAAACATTTTTCAGTGCCAAAAAATTTGGGTCACCAGTCCAACTGGCAGATATTTCGCGCACCACTAACGCCGTGTCGTCTTGGTGGGACAAGCTTCTGCGGAGACGACTGTTTCTTACTCCAACCCCATCTGTTCAGTAAACATACTATAAACACTAATGTTGACTTATCCACTTAGAACCATATACCGACCTTATGGTTATACCATAAGGATATAACCCTTACTTTGAAACGCCTTCTCAACTTCTGTCATAAGTTATCACTGTTTATCCTTGTCCTATTTCTTAAGCAGTGTTTAGACATTGTTTAATCGGGGAACACGGTGCGCTTCTATAATAAGCTTCCTGAAATTGTATCTAATCTACCTATTAAGAAATTTAAAGCTTCCATAACGGATAGTTATTTGAAGAAAGCGTATTATAATATAAATGCACGAAAGGAGCCTCTGAGGCGCACTTTAATCCTTTCACCACGCTGGTTAGAAATAACTAGTGACACGATAAGAAGAAGAAGAATAATATAAATGACTATATTATTGATAAGAATGCATGGCCTCATGTTGCTCTGCCCTCAGACAGTTAACTTACAAATTTGAAATGTATCTATAAACTCTCTTGTATTAGTTTTTCGTAGGACCAGGACGAGTTTCTTTCCAGTTCTTCTCGGGCTTGGGTTAGGACGAATTGGCACCTAAATTCACCTAGTATATAAGACGTTTCAAAGTGATGCTTGTGATTGTATTGAATAAAGTATATATTGACTTGACTTTACTTTATGTTGAGAGGCATTTATAAGTAAGGCTGTTGAGCTACATATTATACTAATAACTACAAACATATCTACCCGTGAATGTGGCGCTACTATTTTGATTGCTTGACCTCAATGTAAATGAGATGGGCCTGACGGATTTTTCTGGTTCCTTGAAGCTCCCAGAAACGTTGCGGAACAAGTTCGAAGACACCTCATTTTTTGTCCCTGCTAAGTCTGGTCGATCATCTGAATCATAAAAATTACGTTAGTATAGAATAGAATAGAATAGGAAATAAATAAATAAATAAATAAAATAATCCCGGACATTTCACACAGCATCATCTGGCCCCAAAGTAAGCAGAGCTTGTGATATGGGTACCACATGACTGATATACTACTTATATACTTTTTTTTTTTGTAAATACATACATATTATAAATAGAAACACCCAGACCCGATACAAATATTTGCAGATCATACAAACATTTGTCCCGCGGCGGGAATCGAACCCGCAACCTTTAGCGTCTCAGCCGGACCTAAGCCCACCGCGCCACAGAGGTTGTCATACTTTATTACACACCACAAATACATTCGACTGTTATAAGAAACAATGTTTAGCCACACGGTAGTACTATGGGCGGTCTTATCGCTAGATACGTTAGTACGTATACAACGTTCAACTAAATGACAAACAGCTTTGCTCGTATTCCAGTGTTTTCAAGATCTTTGTTTATTCTTATCACTCGGTATCTAATACGCCAATGGAGTTATTGTTTTATGCTCGAGGAATCTATAATTTTTACATACCCAAACAAAGAAACTCCTGGACTCTTTTAATAGAAACGATCAATTCCGCGGTAAATGTCAACACTAACGGCAGTATCAGAGTGATGTTGATTTGTGCAGCATTCATAAACTGCTGCAACGGGTATATCTGAAATGTATAAGTGCGTAAGTCTGCCAACTGCCAAGAATTAAAAGTAATGTGGTTTCCTGTCGGGGTCAGGCAGACTGTACGGAACCGTTTACGAGGTTATCGCATTGCAGAATAAAAATTGTGTAGGTATTATTACATGCTAACATTGTAGCTATGCAAATAATCCTACTTTGGTTACGAAACAAGGAATTACCTACCTGTTTCTTTAAAGATCAGACATTTATGTAGGTATCTATCTTGTAGTCAAACTTTCAATAAACTGTATTATAAACATCTCCACAGAAGTTCGACATACCATAGAATAGATTAAGTATACTTACGAGTATTATAATATAATACAATGATTATAAGTGATTATAAGGAATGTTTCAGGATTTATATTTCTTTTCCGAGTAATGCTAATGCCACTTAGAAAGCTAAAGCCCAGTGGCGGATTTACCAGCAGGCTAATTAGGCTTGAGTCTAAGGCGACAGATTTAGGTGCGGCAAACTTTGAGGGTTAATTTCTTTTTTTTAAGCCGTCTTAAAGAAGGTTTTCTGATGTCTTGCAGAAAAAAAAGTCAACAAGACATATTTCATCGGAAAGATGTCTTATAATAAAATACTTATTTCTGCATAACATGTAAAATCTTATTTACTGTTGTATGTTGGCCTAAAAAACAGTCCCAAAACTTTAAGCCCCTAAAATGTAACGAAAACAAGAATAATAAATAAACAATTATAGAAGAGATAAGGGCAGCAAAAACTTGGAAGCCTGCACATGGGAAATGAGTAAACACATTCATAATGAGAGGCCTGCTTGATACCTATGAAAATATAGGTATTGTTACTTACTATAGTAGCGCTCATAGAGTTCCCGAAGAGCACAAAAGTAAGGATCGTAATGAACAGCGCAGCCCTCTCAGTAAATATCATGAAACCGATGAATGCAGCTCGGAATAAAGTTGCTTTTCTCACTTCCCTGAGCTCGTCGGCCCGCTTCTCTCCTACTACCTTTTGGAATGGAATCTCCCAAGCATACATTTTGATGACCTGAAATTGTTCTTTCGTTTTATTCCAAACATATACGTACTTTGTACGTACAACAACGTACACGACGTTGTTGCTTGTACAAGCAACATAAAAAACCCATTAAATTTTTTTCTTGTACGAGTATGAGGTGCTTCATCCATGACCTTGGAACCATCTTAATCTTAGGAATCTTAAAAAACCGATGCAATGTCAAAGCACAGTAGAAGAAATTACTTACATTATGTTAGTCAAAGGCAAGTTGTACCGAAAGATATTCTCACTTCAAATTAAATTTATATCGGTGCGACACGTGATCGATATTATCTATCAGTCACTGTCAATAAAGCGGCCTTAGCCTTACCTGAATTCCGTTGATCACTTCACTCATTAGTTTGATTCGTTCATCAGTTTTCTCGGCAGTGGATAATCTCACTTTGCCGATAATCTGGCCAAGACCACCTGCAAATAAAATATATATATACCTCGATATTTACCTAGTCTACAACCCTTAAATGAATACTACGTAATCCAATTAATTAATTTACAAATGGACCACTAAATAAATGGCTGCATGTACATATTTTATTTTATTATATTTTTTTACAAGTTGTCAACTGAATAAATACCTACTGCATATGTTATTATTTCTACAAATTGAATATAGTTTCAATATCTATTATTAGATTTCCACAAAGTCCTATTAACTAGAAATTTGAAAAGGTATCCACGAAGCCTGGGGAACAATCATGATCATGTCTTTTATTGTGTTAAACTTTACCTTGTACAGGCAAGGCTATGATAATAAGGGCAGCTAATCCTATGAGCGCGGCGAATCCAGCTTGAATATAGCCCAAATAGCAAACAGCAGCCAACTGTATCGGGATGATCCATACATAATGAAGAAACAAGAACGCCATGTCGAATCTTTGAAGATCGTTTGAAAGTAAGTTTACGACCTTGCCAGCTGTTGTTTCTCCTAAAGCTGCATTCCCCATACGCATTACCTGTAACAAAACACGACGTAGCTGTAACCTCGCAGTTCCTCTCTTTATAAAAGCTCGCTTGTAATTTTTAAACTATTTATCATCTTCATACCTACTTTGTTAACTGACAAAGTAAGTACTTTAGGTGTGTTTCTAAAAATATCCTTCTAATATTATAAATGTTGAAGTTTGTGGATGTTTGTATGTTTGCTTGTTATGTTTGCTAATTTTTATGTAAAAGACGCAGAAAGAAGCTATTATAATTGATCTGTGTGTTTTTACTAACCTTTCTGTACATTAGCGAGCTAGTAGCAACCCTGAGCTTCATTCCATACTGTTGGCAGTACAGATTGCCATGGTGGTTCAAAAACGCCGCAAGCCAGTTACATAAGATCATACCAATGGCGAAGTACATTGCAGTTTCTCGAGGCATCGTTGATTCTGCCGACCAGAATTGCAGCAGCTGCCCGAACAGTAGAGGTGTCCCCGTTCTATATTGACGATAATATTTATCGATAAAGGTTTATTCATTGTATCTTATTCTATATATTAATTAAAAGGTAATACGACATAAATAAATAAAAAATCCGTAAAAATAAAAAAAATAAAGGCGAAACATTTCACACAGCATCTAACCCAAAAGTATGTGTTATGGGATTCTTTTGTTGTTAGTACTTACACACTCGTATTATACATAAAAACACCCAGACCCGAGACAAATGTTTCCAGATAAGATCTGCAAACATTACATTTTGTAACATATTACAAAATGTTTATTCGATTAACGAAAGATAAATATTGGTGGACAATGCACACAACACTATCTAGCCCCAAACTAAGCAATGCTTGTATTATGGTGACCAGATGGCCAATGGAATATAATTAGATAGAAGTAAAATTAAAAACATACCGCAGCGTAACATACGAGAACTGCATCAGACCACCGGGTAAAAAAGACCATCCGAAACTTCTAACGAGTGCTTTTGTAAATGAAGGGTCTCTCCCTTCAGCTTTTGCTCTCGTTTCTTCAGCTATCCAATTCCTTAAATCAAATTAAACACATTTAATTTTCAAAACCCTATCAAGATATTAGACATAGATCACCACTCAGCTGACAAATACAATTACACTGAGCCTTTAAGGACAGTGTAAAATTACTTTTAATAAATTAATATTAACTAGAGCACACTCTTTGGGACTTTATTATCTACTGATAAATGATAATTGATCTCTACCCACATAATAATATAATATCTTTGTTACTCGTATTTAAATATAAATTTAAATACGAGTAACAAAGATATTATTTCTTTACTTTCTTTCTAAAGAAAAGGTGTATCAATAAAACCTTCGTGTAGATAATATGTATAAATTTTGAAATCATGCCCCATTTCAAAAAGTTGACATATCTTAAAATGGATAGGAGCCAAACATCTTGAGTGGCTTCTTTCAGTTCTGATTTTTATTTTACTGGAAGTAATTTTCCCTTATTTTGTAGAACTTGAAACTGGAATGAGGTAGGCTATCGCTGAATTACCTGTATCTGACTATTGATAAATCAGACCATAAGTAAATAATTCGGTAACGTAAGTAACGCAGCTGCTATCATTCATTTATTTATGGTGCAATAGTACTTTTATCTTGGTTAGGTTGGTTTATACTTCAGGTTAACAATTTAGTTTATATTTTTGTATTTTATCGCACTTAATAACTACACAGGTCTACATTTAAAAAGATCTAAACGAGCTTTTTAAGTTTAGATTGGATATACCGACACAGAATACAATAGAGATTTAAACAATCTAATATCTATATAAATAATATCAGAGAAGATGGTATTTACTTAGCTTAATTACTAAATATAAAGTTATTTGTTCCAGGCATATATTTACAGTAGCCAGAATAACTATACGCTCACGGACTGTAGGTAAGTACCCATTTATGAGAACAAAGTATCAAGGTTAGTGTGCAAAAAATTCGCAGTGCGTATTGTCCAGTCGTTAAATGTCTTCGAAAACCTACCTAAAATCTAGTTTATCAGTATTGCAATAAATTGGACATTAAAATAATTGGAATATTGAATTATTTACAAGTTTTGTTCAGTTCTTAAGTTGTCAGCTTACGGCCTTTGAATGGATCGTGAAAAAGTAAAGCAATAGTCAATCTTTTACCAATTTTATTTTACTTTTAATACTTATCATGAAACATAGTGACACCCAATAACACAAAATAATATTCTTACGTATTGTTGGTGGGTAATACCTACTCGTAGATGACAGCATGAACAATATCACGATTCACTAATAAATAAAAATTGTGCATATACCTACATACTCTTCAAAATATTATAACTGAATTACAACGTTTTCTACGTTCTACAAAACAATATATAAAAAATAAGACTTTAGACAGAAAAAGAGCATTTCAAAGTCGGAGAATCTGTAGGAGAATGGAAGAGTATTTGTTATATCATGTCTCTCTATTGGGCAAAGGTGTCTTGTCCTTTGTCTTTGGGCCATTTCTACCACTCTCTCTCCCAGGTTTTGATAAGTTCAGTGATATTAAAATCAATAAATGGCTAGAACAGAATGTGGCGATGGGAGTGGACGTATTTATTTACAAAATATGTACTTGCATGTACTTTACCAGGCAGTAAAGTACGTGAAGCTGTGTAAAATAAATTTAATAATGTTAATATTTTTGGCTATTATGTTACCTTGAAAACATCGGACAGTATCTATATGTTTAATACTCACGCAATATTATGTAGGAAACAGGAAAAATTAATACCTATTTGCCTAATAAAATCATGTTTATAATTTAATATATTCAAATATCACTCACGAATATAGTAGTTTAAGAATTAGATATTACTCACCGTTCCAATGTGTCTCCTACAATTTTTGAATCGAATTGCTGTTTCGCAGGCACTAAATCATACTCCTCTAGGTCCCGACGATACCCGTTGTAGAAAAGAGGGAACATCCATAAAAATAGAGACCGCGAAAACACGCTTGGGACATCCTTTTTTGACGTTGGAATTTTCGGGCTTTTAGGCTCTTTGGATTGTCTTTCATTTTTAACACCCATTTTAATTTTAGACAAAAATGTAGTCACTATGCTTTATTTAACATACAAAACTGGTAATCAATCTTATAAAATAGTGCAACCCTGCGCAAACCAACGCTTCCGTCAGACTGATAATACCAGGCATGTTTGAATATTATTTTATTATTAACAAGCACAGAACACAATTCTAGTTATCAGGTAAGCGGCCACACCACTTGATATCATTTTATTACTATACGTATCTCTAAATACAATATAGTGTTAATCGTTAATCTTATTCAAATAGCTACCATAATCAGGTGACTGGCCGTATCTAACCCAGCGCACTAACAATAAGGGTAAGAAGGTAACTAACCTATTTTCTTATAATTTTATAAGAAATACCAACTTCCTATTATTTACCTACTATAAAAAAACAAAACACAAAAACAAAAAAACACTATACGTACGTACTTACTTCGGAGAACGATTTCTTTTATGATTTTCTTTAATATTATTAATAGCGTTAATATTAGTCACCAAACATATTTTGCTCATAGGAACGTTCCGTTGTTAGCAGTTAGGGACAAAACATCTAAAATATTTGATATAAAATAACTCTTTGACCTATTAAAACCTTTACCGTGTGCTAAAGAGAAATAATATGTAGCCCAAGGTTGTCTGTCAATAATAAATGATGGTATGGTGTTGGGCTGGTGATGGTGAGTGGGGCTGAGTGCGGGATGTACAACTATAGTCAAAAGTCGCTTATCTAAATCAAAACTTTAAGTACTTAAATAACGTTGGTGATTTTTATAATAAGTTATGTAATATTCTTGTAAAAATCAATTGAAAAATTACAGTTTCCCGTTACTCAAATTAAAAGTTACGTTAAAACGAATCACTTTTAAAGTAATGACCAATCCCATTTATATACAAGCGTCAATTTATAGAATAAAGGGCGCTGAAATCAGAGATTATTGTTATACCTACATTGGATAAACTGTTCGCCAGTGGTCGGTTTTGCGAATTAATGCCTCATTATCTTGAGGTAAACCTAGGCTTTTATTGGTATTATTTCTCACACTGCAGGCAATTAACTATTATTCAATGCTGTGTCTAAAATAAATAAATAGTGTCTGTCTGAAGTGTTAAAAATGCGTGTTTGATAACCGTGGTGGAATAGGTTAATTACCGCTTTTTTTCTGGTTTTCTTTTTCTGGTGTTGTGTTACCATGCATGATACTCTTAGGGATATTTTCCAAAAGTGTAAAGTTATTCTGTATGTACCTACTTATATGAGTTAATTTGTAAACTGAATGACGTAATCCTTCATTGGCTTTCTTAATGTATAATTAACAGCGGGTTTCTTAAACCCGCTGTTAATTATAATATTGAATGCTCGACTGTCACCTCAATTCGAGCTATGAAGTAGACTGAAAACCAGCTCTGCGTAAACCATGTTTGCGCAGATAGGTTTAGTGCTGAGTCCATTCCGATTGCTAAATTGCTCTCAGAATTGTATAACTCTTTTATGTAATGATTCTGTATTTTTTTTAACCCTTTTGTGTAGGTATTTACAAATATATTTAAAATCACATTTAGCGACTGAAAATCCATGTTTCCGGACTTTATGGTAAAGAACTGACTTTTATCCTGTTTTGTCGGGATACTTGTTTACCTAGCTAAAGATAAGTTAAACTAAATTAGTTGTAGCATTGTGTTTGTGAGTGTATAATATGGGGCGGCGCGCGGCGCTCGGTGTGGGCCCTTTGCCGCGGTACCGTGCCCGTGGACTCCTGGCTCGCGAGGCCGTGCGCCGCCAACGCCGGCAGCTCGCGCCGCAGTATGACGCGGCCCGCGTGACGCTCGCCCGCGCATAGCCGCCCGCCTACAACAAATCACGAACACCCCGGACACGCGCGAATTTCATATAAACAAAACCACTGTATTGTATGTTCTAAACGTGCCTTCTATTATTATATCACATTTCAATTTTATGGTGGATGATACATAAAAAGTGATTTAAAATAACCAAAGATTGTTACCAAAGCGATTTTTTTATGCTGAACTATTTAATTCGCAGTGAACAAAAGTGATTTGAAGGACAAAGCAATGTGTTTACAAAGAAAAGTAACATAGCAACCGATGTTTTTAGTGGTTTAATTATATAACTTGGGTAATGATGTATATTATGAAGTCTTGGGTATATATTCAAACTAGGTAATTTTCTTTACTTTCTTTTAATTTATTCTGGTTAGCTTTATAAACCTCAAATGCTAACTTATTTAGAAACTGAAAGTACTTTTATGTTACATTTCTTATTGTTTTAAAATTCACGGACTCCTGTTAAAAATATCCTATGGATCTACCCCTTCACTCTAGCTAGACCATACCGAATGGCACGCGAAATTCGCAAGTCAAAGTAATTGGTTACTATGGTTTGTCTATGTAATTTGCTATTACTAAGTTAACACATTTGTGGTAACATAAAGGAAAATGTCCAAGATATTCATTTTTCGTCAATTATAGTAAATTGTAATCGCATCAACTGTTCTTACTTATTGTACCTAGTAGGTACTTATTTAATGAACTTATAAACAACATACCCTCCAAATTTAAAATCTCTTTGCCCATCCAGCAGTTTACTGTGCCTCCCTGTTTTATTCAGTCAGTCAAGGCCATTCTCCCCCATATACCAATAGAGATAGATGCTATTTTAGGAGTAAGAAAATAGGTACTATCTTTAAGCAGTTTGCAAGGTATACTTATGCATTCGTATACATCTGTCGATAGATGTTGATGTGCCAATTTTGATACAGCTGCCATAATGACGAATAATCGTGTCTGAAGGAAGAACTGGAAGAATAGAATAATTTACTAGTGTAAATTTACATAATAAATGTGGACAATTAGTATAAGACATGAGTTTATGAAGTTTATAAAGAGAAGCCCGACGATCAGTTGTGGTCATGGAAAACGGTGCCTTAAAATATGGGAGCAACAACAACAATGACACAGCAGTGGAAGAGAAGGTGGTAAGTATTTACTATCAACATCTATTCTAGTAATTGTCTGTAAGCAAAGGCCGGTTCTCTTAAAGTAGACACCAAAAAATTCGGATGCACTGTAGAAACTTAGAATACTTACACATTGAAATGTATTGTATTGGACTCGTCGGTAGCAAATATTTGGACCTAAAAAAAAAACCTAAAAAAAAGACCCTATCGGTCTCACTCAATAACTTCTTTAGGTTTTATTAGGGCGTGGGTCCTTCCTTTCATAGGTAAACTCAATATTATTGTAAATAAGAATGTTTGCTTGTAATCACGACATAACAGCTAAGATGATTTCGATGAAATTTCTAAAATAGGTACTTGGAATAGGGCATAGGATACTTTTGATCCTAAGAAAACCACTTTATGGGAATTAAACCGGACGTCAATTTTATTCTGGGTGACGCTTTGTATAATATGTATTTACAAAAAATGGATGTCAGTAGTATTATCATCAGTCATGTAGTAGGTACCCATAACACAAGCTCTGCTTACTTTGGGGCTAGATGATCTTGTGTGAACTTTTCAGTATTATTTATTTTTATATTTATTTATTCACACACACCGGGGGATTGGGCAGCACCACCCCACGAGCACAAAATACTGAATCTGCGGTCACCAATCCATCTACCAAGCGTGGTGACTATGGCAAAACCCCCCATATGATGAACACAACTAGACGACGGCCCCCAGTTCCCGGCAGTTCCGCTATTCCTGGCATAGGTGGCGGCCACGGTAACGGCGGAACAGGGGGTGCAAATAATCTCCGGCAGAGGTCAAGCTACCAATCCCAACGACCCCTGGCCCTGGCAACATACAACGCAAGCACACTGAGGACCGACGAGAAGTTGATAGAGCTGGAAGAAGTAGTAAATAAGTTGCACTGGGATATTATGGGGTTATCAGAAGTCCGAAGAGAGGGAAAGGATACGATAATCCTAAATTCCGGCAACTTATTCTACTACCGGGAGGGCGATCAACTTTCTCAGCACGGTGTCGGATTTCTCGTCCACAAATCCCTCGTTAACAACATATTAAAGATCGAAAGCGTGTCGAGCAGGGTGGTATACCTTATACTCAGAATAACCAAACGGTATTCGCTTAAGGTCATACAAATGTACGCACCTCACTCGAAACGTCCAGACGATGAAGTGGAGGCTATGTCAAAACCGGCAGTGATCACCGAATGGTTAGAGGCTCATTAAATCTTAACGTAAAGCTAGAAAGGTCCCGTCTGATGAAATCTACTCTTCGCCCAAGTCCTGCCCAAATCCAAAACCCCGAGAGCTTTCAGTTGGAACTCCAAAATCGCTTCCTGCCTCGCCGAATGCGGATCCGTGGACGAAATAAATGACGGTCTGGTGGAAATTGTCCATGCCGTTGGGTCAAAGTTCTGTAAAACCCAGCGCAAAGGTAGAACCCAAAAACTCTCTGAGCACACTCTTAAACTCATGGCAGAACGTAGCGAAATGAAACTGCAGTCTTCAGTGGACATGTCGAAATACAGCTCAATGCAATAGAGCGCAACCAAGGTACCAAAGTGTTCGCGAGAGATCTGTCTATTGGGCAAAGTCTGTTGACGAAGCTGAAGACCGATAGTGGCAATTCTATCGACAACTATATACACCTCATCGCAAAGTCCTACTACAAGCACGACTAGCGATGCAAGAGCCCGCCTAACCCGACACTACACTGAAGACATTCCGGACGTCAGCCTATATGAGATTCGAACGGCTCTCAAGCAGCTTAAGAACAACAAGGCACCGGGGGAAGACGGAATAACGACATAGCTTCTGAGAGCGGGTGGAACACCGGTACTTAAGTTCCTCCAGAAGCTGTTCAACTCCGTCATCCTCGAGGGAACTACGCCAGAGGCGTGGAACAGGAGCGTGGTGGTACTGTTCTTTAAGAAAGAGGATAACACCCTCTTAAAGAATTACAGGCCCATATCGCTGTTGAGCCATGTCTATAAGCTGTTTTCGAGAGTAGTTACTAATCGTCTCGCTCGTAGGTTTGACGACTTCCAGCCTCCCGAACAAGCCGGGTTCCGAAAAGGCTTTAACACCATAGACCACATCCATACGCTCCGGCAGGTTATACAGAAGACCGAAGAGTTTAACCAGCCACTTTGTTTAGCGTTTGTGGACTATCGTTGAAATATTGAAATCTTGAAATGTTGAAATGTTGTTGAAACGTTGAAATGTCAACGCCACCACATGGTGGCGACTATCCGACTCCAGGACCAGAGCACGAATCCAATCCCATTGCATAAAAGGGTGAGACAGGGAGATTTTATTTCTCCGAAACTGTTCACCTCTGCATTGGAGGATATTTTCAAGCTCTTGTACTGGCATAGACATGGTATCAACATCAATGGCGAACATATCACTCACCGTTCTTCCTGGAAATCTATTGAGGAGGCCTATGTTCAGCATTGGACTTTATAAATGCTGTTATGATTATGATGATTATTTATTCGTCAATGAAGTCGCGAGCCGTGTACTAGTAAATCTTAATAACATAAATTCGAAAGTCTTTGTCTATTTGTTAGCTTTTCACAACAAAGCTGCTGATTTGGTTAGAAAATCGATTGTATTTTGGAGACAGAAATAGGCTATTTACATTTTTTTCATTAGGAACCACGGGTGCGAAGCCACGGAAAGCACCTAGTAATTTGTATATTTTGTAGTCATGGATTTGCGACTCCAGACTCTCATAAATTAAATTTAAAAGAAATAAAATTTTGTTTATTGGCAGCAAACATAAAACAAAGACAAGTAAAACAGCTTAAAACTATTAAAATTATGACTATAAGAACATTCTGAATATGGAATTAAATATAAAAGAAAAACTCAATGGGTACTTCTATAATACTATATTATAAATAAATAAATAAAATTATATTTGTTAAATGTCATAGGTAGGTATGTATTTCGTTTCCGCATCAGAAACGTCCAAAGAGGCACTTAAACATGTCACTGTAATCTTTATTATTGAAATACTGCGCACATTATAGGAGATAGTAAAATTAATTTGTATTTGGCGGGCGTGCTTGCCGTGGTTAGATATGACCAACCTCAAAATAATGTTTGTTTTCATTTTGACATTGCATTAAATGACCTTCCGTTAATTGCCTTACTTATAAACGTCTTTTAACTTGAAAACAGCCTAAACACTGCTTTAAATTCGCCGTCACTATTTGTCGCTATCTTATAAAAAGGGATGGCACTATTTTATATAGTGATTAACATATGACAGAAGTTGTGAAACTTTTCTAAGGCCGTTAATGTCTACGTACTCTTTAATAACTTAAAGCTGCACTCGTTGTATAGTTATATATATATACAGTCGTTGTCAACTAATTAGGGACATTCAAGTTAGTGAAGAGAAAAACCTGGTTGTGTATATTTAAATATTAAACGTTATTGATTTCTCAATTACGATTATTTACATAATTTGGTCCGATTATAAATAAATTGCAATAAATAAATTAAATAAAAAAAAATATGTCAAATCTTAAACACACATTCAATTTAAGTTACTGTAGCTGGTTAATTAGGGACAATAAAGTAAAATAAAAAATTGAGTAAAATGAAACTAATAATCTGCAGTATTTTCTTTTTTTACAATTCCAAAACTCAACCCCGGTATTCCAGGTAACATCAATACCCTACCCAGTAGCAAAACTAAAACCTTTATTAATAATGACTGCTTGACACCGATGTGTCATAGATATTATCAGTTTCTGATATGTTTCGACAGGAATATTTGCCCATGCCTCACAAAAAGTTTCATTAAGTTCATCCAAAGTTGTGGTACGATAAATTGCAACTTTTTTATTGATTTCGTGCTAAAGGTGCTCGATTGGATTAAGGTTTCCACCGCCGGGTTTCACCTGCTTTTTTGTGAATCTCAGATTCATTTGCAGGACGCCGTACGTATTGCCTTCCATCTGAAGAAAACAAATTAACCTTGGTCTCGTCAGAGAATAATACATGTTGCCATTGGGCGTATGTCCAATGTCCATATTTACGTGCAAACGACAAACGTGCATTTCTATATAATTTCTTCAACAATGGTACTCTGCAAGCCACTCTTCAGAACTACCCTGCTTTTACCAGACGTCGCGTCGTCGAAGGGTCTTCGCTGATACACCGGCTGTTACGTCTGCCCCAAACACTTCGTTTGTAATTAAAACAGAGCCTTAGATTTTATTTTTCAAATATATACTAACGAGCGACTTAACTTACCAGCGCTTCCTGGAGATAGATATAAAACGTAACACTTTTGGCCACTATTAAGTGGTTATTTACTCGTTAATTGTAAGAATAAACAAAATTAAAAAAAACGTTGTGTATGCTGAATATTTTGTCTTCAAGTTCCTCGTTTAAAATTGTTTCTAAAGTTGTTGTTAATTCTGTAATTTAATTTTGTATTCAACACAAAAATTGAAAATAATTTATCGTCTTCTCCTAAAGTTAGCATCGCTTAAATTTGAGGTTTGCACTAATAAATAGATATTTTAATAGGTAAATTTCCTCGTTAAATACTTTTCAAATTGCCTACTTTTAATTTTTCCCAATAAAACTTCGAGGACTGAACGCGGCTTTAATATATTTTCTATAGTCGTTCTTTAAGAGCTCGATCAAATCAAGGGAGATGTATACAACGTGGAGCTACCACGTTTAGTTTGGGCTATGTACCACAAATTTTCTGTTAAATAAATTGAATATCTTTGTACATTCCTACAGCTTTGTTTTAAGGAACTGTTATGGAGCTTGGCAACCCCAGACGCAGTTTTTACCGTAGTGGGCCCCTTTTTCACATTTATGTTTATGTTGGGATTATGATCACTAGAGAAAGGGTGGAGCAAGTGAAAGAGTTTGTATATAATGAACATTGTTTAAGAGAGATAGATCGTGAGCATGATAACGATATTGAAAGAAGAGTGCATGCTGGAATTCGAGTGAATGGGGCACTACACACCTTTATAAACAGGCAGAAAGTGCACGTGCACAAAAAAGCACGACTGTCTGTACATGGTGGAGTGTTAGTGCCAACACAAATGTATGAAAGTAAAAGTTGGATGTGGCAGAAAAAGCATCAAAGAAGAGTAAATGCAGTTGAAATGAGAGCTTTGACAAGTGACATGTTTATAGAGGATTGATGAAAAAAGATTGATTAAACAGATGCATGAGACGAGTGCGAATGGGGTAGGTGGATAGAAGATTGGTGCGGACTCACTAGGACCAAATTGGAGATGTTTCAGACAAAGATCAGGTCAAGAATAGCTGACGCGCACGTATGAGGAATGTGATGAGAGTGAATAAAGCAAAAGAAGTATGTTTGGATCATAGCAAGTGGAAATCAGTAGTCTCTGCCTACCCCGTCGTGAAACACGCGTTGTTTTATGTATGTATGTATGTATATTAAAAATATAAAATCTGTAGCTATTCGTTGTAATCTAGTTCCAATCCTGACGAGAACAATAAATAAATAAATAAATAACTCAGATGTCGTAGGTAGAGTAGTAGTAGTAGTAGAGTAGTCTCAGAGGTAGATGACTATGAGTCCATTTTAAATTGGTTATTTTAAATGCGATAGACCGCATGTGTGCAACGTTCTTTTATTTTATTTTTTGGGTTCCGTACCTCACAAGAAAAAATAAACCCTAATAGGATCACTTAGTTATCCGTCTGTTTTTCTTTATCTGTCTCTCAAGACCTTTTTTTCAGGAGCACGTAGATGTAAGAAATCATGTTGTTTTTTTAATCAAACTACCTGTCCCGTCCGCGACTTCGTCTGCGCGTTCTAAAAAATATATATATAAATCTAATTTTAAATCTAAACCATTCTCGAATCCTCTTGAACACACAAAAAATGTCATTAAAATCGGTCCAGCTGTTTAGGAGGAGTTTAATTACAAACACACGCACAGAAGATTTATATATATAAACATACATCAGCTGTCCCTTAGAACTATAAAAAAACAATAAAAAAGCAAATGCAATCAGAAAATACAGCCTAAATATGACCATTTAGACTGACCTATCAGCTCAGTTGGTAGTAGCTATATCTTATGCGCTGTAGGTTGGAGGTTCGATTCCCTCCTAGGGCAGACATTTGTGTGATGGACATAGCTGTTTGTTCTGTGTCTGGGTGTTATAAAGTATAATATTTATGTGTTCAAAATTATATAAGTATTCTATCAGTCATCTGGTCACCATAAAACAAGCTATGCTTAGTTTGAGGCTAGAGCAACACCATCTAGCATTGTCCACCAATATTAATTTAAATTCGCCGGTAAATTGACACTTCCCGTAGCCTAGTCTAAGTTACGTAGGTACGTAGTAGTATATCAGTCGTACCCATGACACAAGCTCTTACTTAGGGGCCAGATGATGCTGTGTGAAACTTCTGGTATTATTTATTTATTATTTATTATCTAAATTGTTATTATGAAAATCCGTTCGTTACTTTTTGAGTTTATCACGTTCAGACAATATACAGACGCAGTGTAGGGACTTTATTTTATAATATGTACTGATGAAGGTGATTCGACAGATATATCTATGCCACTATGTAAGTAGTAGGTACTTACTTTATAGTCATTGATAAGTACCCAGAGGTAGGTACCTGCTACAATGCTGAATTTGGAGCCAGCGTCGGTATGCGTGAAGCACAGGACCTGGAGAGATGGCGTACACAAAGAGAGGTCTACACCTAACAGTAGGATATTAATCATAATATCTCATTAGCATAAGTCATCATCATTATCAAATGATGATGACTTATGCTCAAACGTATTTCAAAGGTTTCTTAGCACAACACTAGTTCATTCAACTCCCGCAAAAGTTCTCTTGAAGAAAATTGAATGGCCAATAAAGCTTTTGGCCATTTCTTTCTCATAAAAACATCGCGACAAACTAAAACGTAAACGGCATCAAGTAACGCTTCTCTTTTTTAGGGTTCCGAAGACACCAGGAACACTTTTAGTTTCGCCATATTCGTCCGTTTTTCTGTATGTCTGTCCGGGCCTAATAAGAGCTCTTGCTAGTAGCCTGTTAGATTTATCGTGATGTTTTTTTGCACGTTAATAAATAAGTATTAGTGACACCACATGAAATACAATTTTCGGTCATTCCGACTAGTACCTACCATTTCTAGTTCCATTGGCTGCCATTACTGAAACGTTAGTGCTCTTGCTAGTATAGTAACATATACCAGGTACCCAGAACCGCCGGAGGTAATTCTAAGCTTTTGTAGGAATATTTACTAGGAACGCAGAACCACCAAGAGGCTACCTAAAGCTTGGACTAAATTTACATTTATATGAGTATTAGTTCTTTACTAATACGACGATTACTTTGGGGCTAGACGATGCTGTGAGAAATGTCCGGCATTATTTATTTATGCATTATTTCGGTTCAACTTTTTATAGGTATATGTACTAGGTACGCAGCTACACCAAGAGGCCACTTAAAGCTTAGAATTTATGCATAATTCGCATGAGTTTGATTTTTCTTAACTTTTTTACAAATATGTACTAGAAACGCAGAACGACCAAGAGTTTGGATTTACTAGATAGGTAGATATATCCTGACTGTAAAGCTCAAGTACTAGGTATAATATGATATATATTATAATATTGAACGTGTATTGTCACTTGGCAAAGATATCAATAATATCATAAATCACTCTTACTATTTTCATCACCCCATATTCAGCTATGTTGATTTCTATCCATCCTAAGGTTGTCTGACCGAGATCGCTACCTAGCGATAAGACCGCCCATTGTTCTACCGTGTAGCTAAACATTGTTTTTTATAACAGTCAGTATTTGTGGTCTGCAATAAAGTATTTTCTATTCTATTCTATTCTAATGCACAAGTAATGTTTTTATATCATTTTTTGTAATATTTTTCGGCACTCGAACCCAACGAGTCAGTTAACGCACCATTTACACGTACAATGCTACTGTCCGATTATCAGCCAGCCCAGTTTTTTCACAGCACATTTTGCATTATAATCATACATAGTCATATTATGATTATATTTTTTCCTAGGCATTACTGTCATAATCAATAAATTATATTTTTTTTCGCGTAATAACTCAATGGAAATAAATACTATTTCTTATCTGTAAACAGTTTATAATAAATAAAATCATTCTGATTCTTATATAGTGCTGCAATATTAAGGGGGGGGAGGGATGTTATATGTATTATAAAATTTAACTTTGTTGACGACCCATCTCCGACGCCATTTATTCAAAGCAGCTGTGGTAGTAATATAAGCAACATCAAAGGTTTCAAAAGCCGCAGGCGAACTGGATAATGGCGTTTAATATTATTTACACAATTATTATGTATGTTATTCTTGAAATATATATTTTCTAAAGCAAAAGAACAAAAGGCGCAAAATAACCAATTAATTGATTAAACGTTAGCACGCGTAATTACTATACAAATTAATACTCTATAATAATGCTGAAAGCCTGGTACTTTTATTTTAAGTTACAATAGCTTCAAAATATAGCCATGTACACATAATAAGAAGCCTATGTTCGACCCAAGATATAATCTGTTACCAAATTTTATCAAGCACCATCAATTTATAATTTTAGTATGGATACCAATCGCGGTATCAAATACCAATCTTGGTAGCTCCTGCTCACCTGGTACTTTAGGTTTACAATAAAAACATGGCTACCTACTTACATTGAACCATTTAAGTAAATCCATCCAACTTTAAGTAACCTCTTGGCGGTTTTGCATTACAACGTGTTTACATGTTGTTAAACAAGCAAAGAATTAGATAATGGAACAATAAAGTCTAATTTGTTCTAGTAATGGCGGCCAATGAGAACAAATGAGACTGAGAAAGTCTCATACCTATAAATTGTGCGGGAAATGGGATTATTGGGAATGATCGCAATTTTTGTTCAAACACAATTTTCAAATTTCAAGTTGTTAACTAAAATCTGCGAACAGACACCGCAGGCTCACCGTCTCTGAAGGTTATACGAAACTCTAAATAAATATTTTCACGGTTTTAACTCGTAAAGTAGGTAAACATTGCAGCTCGTCGCAAAACAGCTGATTAATAAATGAAAGAGTGACCAACAGCAAAATCGATCGAAGAAAGTTAAAATTAAGCAAAACAACCGCTATCAAATGACCAATCTGGCGTTTTACCTTGAGGTGAAAGTGGTGCAGTATCTATATGTAGCTATACGGCTACGTGGCGTTAGGCAGGTATCGGAGTTTTGGCCGCGATTAGCACGCGATAGTTCAAGGACTGAGCTCATCCAACAGTTGCCTAGAACAACTATAGGTAGACAAACTCTTCCCAATAAGTATTGCGTTAAACTTAGTAGCATTCGCTATGGTTAAAGTTATCATACCTTAGGTAGATAGGTACCTTATTGATTAATTTTACAAACTACACAACCAACAAATTTATGAAAGGATCGTTACATAAATTGGGAATGAGACGAAATAGCGATATCTCGTGATGACTGACTAATAAACTAGTGCAGTGCTGCTCTGAACTCACCGCACCCCGTTATTTGAACATTAGTTAGAGTTTTAGTTAAACCCTTTACTTAGAAATGCTTCGTAACTTGTCTAACACTGGCTAAACACTGCTCAAGATTCGCCGTGTCACAAATTGACACATCTAACAAAAATGGATTGCGCTATTTTAACCAGTAGAGGGTTAAATATACATATATTTCAAATCAAAACTCTTAACAAACTCAAGAGGAAAGTTTGCTAGAATGAATCGTGTGACCAGTGCCATTACGAAAGGCACCGGTAAATTTTGATGCTAGAACGTACTGTTTTCGGATTCTGGTTAATTGCGGTAGGTACTACGTTTCCACGCTCGCCGGATGATATTACAATACGTTTCATGTGTCAGATGCAATGACACCGCATGTTGATAGGTTCAATTATGTTCGTAATTAAACGTCACTGTCTCACAGAGGCTTTGTTGCGCAAGTCTTGCAATCAATTTATATTTGAAACTGGTAAATATAACGGTTTTAGGATTTATCTATCAGCTGCAGAGTTTATTCAATAAAAATAAGACCTTTCATTAAAACTGCAGGTTAGTAGGTAGTCCCAATGCCTATACACTATGGTATATCTACGTATAGTTACAGCTTTCTCGCCAGTTTCAAATATTTTTATTTTTTCTTTACAAAGTGTCTTGTACAGTATATATATAGTGTATGTGCCCGTGGCATACCATCTACGAGTAGGATTAAAGGTTACAATCCCCTTTGATAGTTCTTTTTGAACTCGCTCCACGGTGGGATTTGCACCGCCCCATTGTGTGTTATAGTAGATTCAAATCGATTGTGCAAGAGAGTACTTACACTGTGTTTATTGATTTCTACAATACATTTTGTTGTCAGTTGTTTAAATTTTATGAGCTTTCTTGGGCGACCTGATAGCTGAAAGCTGTGCGACCCACCTAATACCTTACCTTAATAAGGTATAGGTACTTAAATTAACCATTTGTAAGAGAAAAATAAAATGAAATAAATGTTTTGAATGGTACTACTATGACAGAGCGGCAGTTTTTACAGCCATATATCGCTGAATGAAGTGAGTAATGAAGTGCGGCAATGGTAGATCCGGTAGCAACGGCGGCTTGGCGACACCGTGCGTTTCAGCTGAAATGTTCGATGAGTTGAAGGGGAGGTTGTGCGAGGTCACGCCTGTGCTCGGGAAACTCCGCCAACGTTCGGGACTCCGCACAGTCTGGCTGGATGCGCGCACAGCGACCTCTTGCGTGCGCCGCTACAGTGTTCCCTCAAGTTTACGTCCGGCGATCACGCTGCGGACTCTGCCGCCTCACACTGCCATCAAATCGTTATATAAATATTCGTTTTAGGCCCTCGTCTTTAAGATTGGCCACGCTATTTACACAGACAAAACGTAAAACTTAAATATTGCATTCAAAACCGACGCCTTATTCATAAAACGTGCAAAACGACTGTAAATGTGTCGGGCGCTCAATCGATCGACTGCATTAAAAAGTTAAGACTATTATTATCGTTTTGCCGTTGACTTTTGCAGATTTTGTTGCGCTGTGAAAACGATTATTATTTATTCTTACATAATTACCAACGTGTGGTCTAAAACCGCGTGTCATGAATTAAAATATTTATTTTAACCAAGAGAGTGATTCCGTCCTGTGCTTAGTTCGTTCAGTGAACAGTGCGTCAATCGCCCAGAGGTGTTTTCTTCCCTATTTTGGTTGCAGGCTTAGCTATTTGTAATATTTTCTTTTTATTTAGCTCAATTTAATAAATCTAGTGGTGAAACACGACCCATGCTTGGAGTTATGACTACCATGGTATGGTTTCCTTTGTCTACATTATTTATTCAGTTTCAGTTATTAGAAGAGGATAGTAACCTAGTTTAAAGTTGCATTTAAATAAATCATCTTAGTTAGGAATTCAAAAGTAAACCTCAGTTTCATGTCATTATTGAATCTCTTTCTTGTAGAAAATAGTATGCAAATAGTGTTATGATTTGATTTAAGTACCATATTACTTACTGACTAACAACTTTATGTGGATGTTCCATGCTTTTGAGCTTCAGAATGAAATTAATATTAGACGCTATTTCGTCACTGTTTATTATTATGACAACCAAACCCTATGCAGAGCATGGTGGCCCCTCCCCATCACTCGGCCAGTGACTAACACTAAACACACTCGTAGCTTCATGCCTACTCTAAGATATTTATACCTACGATACGAGTAGGTACCTACATACATAAGGAAAGGAGCTTCCGAAATTCAACCCTTAAGGAGTGCAACAAACTCAACTTCTATGGGGAGGTTCAAGTATGAACCTAACATTTAACATAAACGAAGTGGTATATAGGGCGTACTGTTGTATAAAATAAAAGGCCAAACAGTTTGTAGACCGTCCAACAAAGTATCTGCTTATATATATTTTTATTTCCTATTGACTTCGCTGTCAGCGGGCCGCCTGTCTAGACTACGAGACTACTGTCGACGACCTGAATTGAAAATGGTTTGAAACATTGAATACTATTGAATGAATACTTTATCAAACATGCTAATGTACAAAAAAATCCCCAAACTATGATATTATACCTATAAGTTACTGTACTACTAATAGACGTCACAATGTAGATTGAGTCAAATCCTTGCTCTACCTACATATTCTTGTCACCCTGATACATGAAGCTCAAATCTAAAACGCCTAGCTTACATTGTACGCGTGTATACAAAAATGAAAAGAACTACTAGCTATTGACACACTGTCATGAATGAGGGACGACCTCGTTCTCCGCTTTCAGACGCTCGTAGCTTTCAGCCTATTAGTTGCGCTCTATTATTTCAAGCCACAATCTTTGCCAGCATTTTGTAAAGCTCGCAGTAGATATTTAGACAACTTGATATTCGTATTGCTATCGCAACAAAATATGTAAAATCATAATAACATACATTACGCAACTTCAAGCACTTCACCCAGACGAAATAAGCCTAGTCTGTTCAATATAGTAGAGTCGTGGATGATTGCATTTTTTGTATCATATATATTATGTCATTTACATAAATATCACACCCCGATTCTTCTTCGATCGAACAGACTCTTTACAAACAACTAACCAGTTATACGATTGGTAAAATAAAGAAAGGAGAGGATTTGGAAGTGTAAGGAGTAGGTATACCTACGCATCTATGCAAAATTCAGCGGTTGCACTTTTCGAGACGGTGACGGCTTTCGAGCGCGCAGTCCTGGAATGTGAGCACTTCGAAGCACCGGAATACGGTGGGTTCCGGTGAGAACGTTGGCGCAGCGGCGGCATGGAGGATCGCGGGCCGCCCGACGTACCGTTGATAGTGACGCCGCCTTGCGCCGGCGGTGACAGCGGTGGCGCTCTAACCACGTCGAGGCGCGTCGCGTCAGCACGCGGTTCGCGTGATGAGCCGCCTCTCTCCACGTGGCGATCGTCGGTGCGTGTGCGCGACACCAGTTTCCGCGGCTCGCGCAAGAGTGTCGTACGACTCGAACCGCCCTGTAATGGCCTCAACGGGCTGCCCGCCATCGGCAAGGAGGTAATGCATCACTATTTGCGTGATACCTTAAATGGTATGCAAAATGTTGTAATAATTATTTAAAAAACGGTCAATCGTGTTTGAGTGTGTATGTTACACAGTCAAGAATTTTAAATTCAGTAAGGACACAGATTACAAAGGTATAAGAATGTCTACTGGTCAGGTACCAAACCAATTCACCGCCAACTACTTAGCAAAAGAAAAGAATTTAGTACGGAGCTTACATGAACTTATTTAAGGTTTTTATATCAGGCTATTTCTCATAATCTAGTAAAGCCTTACTAGCTGTGATAATTTTCCATATACTACTAATTTCATCATATTTCATCTATTTAGAAATTTACATGGTATGGGCTTGTTGACTTCAGAACCTAAACCTAAAAACAGAAAATAAATAAATCACAAGTAGGTATACTTGTGTATTTATATAAAGAAATAGTAAAAAAACAAATACAAAATATTTTCCATAAATTCAGCTCCTGATTCCAAGATTTAAAAATAGGATAAACTGATCACAACAATTCACAACTAACATATTATATTTTATAACAGATCAGTTTCAAAAATGAAATTTTGTAAGTCTTATAATATTTTATTTCGCTTCATATAAAGATGCGAGTAAAAATGGCGTTTTATTTTCTAGCAAACGACAACGTTCGGGAAGTATTTTAAGCTAATCATGTGCTAAGCATAATGACGTTTGCACCGTAGCGGTTCAAAGAGATAAATATTTTAGCACAAGCTATGTGAGCGCGTGAATTATTTATTTACCTACACACTTGAGTTGTAGTGGGACGAATCTATCCTTACCGCGAGCGAAGCGCGACGAGATCCAGTCCTGCCCTGATTTAATCAACATGAAAATGTTCCAATGACTAGACCCTAGCTTAGTTTACTGATAAAGCGAAAAAACATTCATCAAAGTATATTATCATATTCAACTTAAACGAATAATTTTCCAGATAAGCGTTTGCTTATGTTTGTATATTTATTTGTCTATTAGAACTTCGTGTACTGAAATCGTAAAAGGAACATATTATTTAGGAGGAAACATTGCTTTATTTTCATTTTAGTGTAGAACTTGCATAAAATAGTTGCATGTCATTGACTGCAACTGTAATTTGCGTACGTACTTATGTATATGTTTAACTATAGGTACCTTGCTTTTAGAACAAGAATTGAAATTCTACACCATAACTAGACCACAACACAAAATTGTTTTGACAAATTCTTACCAACGCTACACTACGAGTAGGTAAATAAAATAATTAATAATATCTAATACTTGATCAATATTAGAATTTCTATGATCCACGAAAAACAAGACAATTGATTTATAACAAATTGTCCATAAGTAAAAAGGGACATTTGTGTACTTAGCATAATCTACATAACATACACTCAATAGGGATTCTACATTTATAAAGTTATATTCAAATGACACACACATACACCATACCTGACTGACAGAATCGTTGGCTCAACGAATTTTTTGATAGAAACAATGTCTTTGTTCACAGGTACTGTCCCTGGGAGCGACTGTCCCTGGCCACAAGGGAACCACGCAACCTTCACACCCTTGCACTATCCTCCACCATTCTCCTTATAAGGTAAGATCCGACAACGATAATAAATCAATGTATAAAATTTGCATTTGGCGGCAGAACTATATGAAATGTTAAAAAATTTTGACACCAAAAACATTGTGTAATGTGTACCTAATGTTTCTAGCCACATTGTATTTGATTATAAATCATGATTACAATATTTTGTTGAAAAAAAGGTATGTCGCAACGACCTCGGTCGGGCTCAGCACGCAAAAGCGCAACACAAATATTTCTAGGCGCTCACGCTAGCGTGAACCTAACTTAGCTTAGCTGGTTTACATGGCCATAAATTAAATAAATAATGTTTTAGTCTGAAAGATATTGTTTCAACGTACCTATATATTATGTCATTAGGTCGTAAGTCATTCTAGAGGTTTGTTTTATATTTACAGGCCGCTTGGGATTGGTTGATTCTAATATTGGTTATCTACACCGCTATATTTACTCCATACGTAGCTGCCTTTCAACTAAATGAGCCAGATTTCGATAAAAAATCCAAACGCTTCGGTGAAGATCCTATAGTTGTCATTGACATGATCGGTAATAATAGTTTTCTATTTACTAATACTTATTAACTTCTGATCAAAATGGTTAGTTGATATTGAAGTAAAAATAACGTATTTTATATAATTTTATTTTGCAGTGGATGTTACATTCATCGTAGACATACTTATCAATTTCCGAACGACATATGTGGATATAGGAGATGAAGTGGAGTCGGACCCTGCTAAAATTGCTATGCATTACTTACGTGGCTGGTTCCTGATCGATCTCGTCGCTGCTATCCCCTTCGACTTGCTACTCTTCGGCACCGATACCGATGAAGTGAGCAGAGTTTCACTACTTTATACATTAATATATAAGTACTCACTAATATAAGAAGTAATACGAACTATTTTATCGATTGCATTTCAATAATCAAACATTTTTTCCACATTATGAAAACACAATGCGGCAGACCGTGAAATACAAATTTATTTAGGTTGACGTTTTGTATTATTATAGCAACCCTATTATGTTAATATTGTAGGTTGTAGACAGTTGCGATTCAGACGGTTTATTGTTTCGTTATTTTGATCACTGATCAAGTGAATTTGTTCTTTTCGGTGGATCAATGTCCAATATGAATGATTAATTAATTATATGAATATCAATTGTCCAATAAGAATAGTATTTATATCTATCATAGTTTCTTAGATTCAGAACCTTAAAGTCTTAAGTTAAGAAAAACTGAAAAGGCGTCGTAAGAAGAGGCCATACAATACAACACGGTAAAAGTGGCACAGAATAATATATTCTGCCTAGTGATAGTTAAAACAGGTCATAAGAATTTAATACGAACTAGGTCAAGTAAGGGCTCTGCGATAGTAATTTCGAGATGAAACGCGCAGTCTGTGTGTAGTGTATCTACTATGTAGCTTCTATTTGTAGTTTGGGGGCTAAAGAAGTTTTGGATAAATGAAACTCCAGGAACGAAGTTATGAAATGCCATAAAATTGCAGTCACAGCTAATATGGAAAATAACATTTACCAAAATAACTATATATGATTTTCTAAAATATTTATTATTGGATCAAAATGCGACATCAAGCAATATTGGTTTCAAAATTACCCTTATTTTGTTTTGATTTGTTTAAAACAGCAGTTTTCATTACCTATGATTATTTTTACCTACAACAACATTTCTTTGTAATTTTCTTTTGATGTTCATTGTAGGTCTGCAGTATGCCCAAAGGTGGGTGCGTATTGAACTTGTAATACCATTTCTTGTTACAGCAGGGGCTGGAAAGTGATGAGGTATACCATCTTTGTGAACTATTTTTATGTTGCTGCCACTATTAACATTTTAGTTGACATATTTTATTCATTAATTTCCACTAGCCATTGAATCCACAAAGTGAATGCGTTAATGGAAGATGTGGACGCTTCCCATGAGCAAATGTTAATCATTTTCGAATTTTACACCATTCCGAACATCTAATAAAGCTCACTCGCTATATCACGAGCTTGGCTGCAGGGTTAATGGCAAACTTTACGCAAGACCCACTTAGTATACGAATGCCAAGGTATCCAATATGCAATCCAAGTACGAAACGACTTTGAAAAGCTACGTAACATTGCGATTAGCGTTAGTACGTAAGCAACAATATATCGTATACGAAAGTGTCTCGAGATAGTTTTGCGACTGCAAATAGTTGTAGATATAAGTATCGACCTAGGTATAACAAGATAAACTAGGAATGATATTTAGATTTTTACTTTTATTGCATAGATTTAGTTACAATATATATAAGCGTACAAATATTGTACATTAGATCACTTTATTTGAACTAGCGAGTATACTGTTATATTATACTGCTTAATTAATGTAAACCTCTGTAAATTATGGTCTCATTGAAGTAAAATTAAATCTATATGCAAAGAGTTACACAGTAAGATTTAACAGTTATAATTTATTGAGAAAACATATTATCATTGGCTTTTTAAACAAAAGGTACCTACAACGGTCACGACTTGCACAGAGCTTGGTAGCAATACGCTCACACTTCCCAGACGAACTTATTTTTACCAACAATTGAAAATACGCCTGTATCACAACAAGAAGCACTAAGTGTAACATCAACCTCCGATATACTTACATAATATTATTCATTATATAGCACCCACCTTCTATTCAAGTGATATTCGAATGTTGAACACCACTGCGTGGCTATACTTGAATGTATGGACCGAAGTGTGAAGCTGAGACAATAGTTTATTTTTTAAATTTCCACATTCCTCTCGTACTACAACAGCAATGACGTAAGACGTTATCATTCTTTATTTTTTTGTGTTTTCTTTTGTACTCTTTAATATTAATTTATTTTAACTACTAGATAATAAACTGTTTGTACTAACAAAACTATCATTATTTTTGTTTTATATCCTTTCCTTGAATAACCTCCTATTAAAAATTATAATGATTACCAAATTATATTTAAGTAACAATTACTTGAGGCGATAAATTGTTAAACAATGCATTCATTATTATAAAACAGGAATTTGAGTATTTTACGAATACCATAATTGTTTTAGTTTCAAGCATTCAAGAAATTGTCCATCTTATATCTTCTGTACTCTAGGTCTCTGTATACTTATATCTATTAAAAAAGTTAATTTTGAGATGATAAGAAATACGTACTTTTCACGAGCGCAGAGATGGGACTTAATAAATCAAAACAAACCAGGTCTACTACAGGTTTTTTTTACATATAAATGTACTACAGTTAGAAAACCTGAATCAATCAAAATTTTAATTTATTTAATGTAAGTATGAACTAATACCAATTTCAGTATTAGGTAAGTTTAAGTCAAGTTTATTGCAACTTACGTGTGTAACACAGTTAATTTAAAGTGTGGCGATGCACGCGTTAAAACATATAATCACTCGTTATTGCTGTAAATAACTCAATTACTTTTCACATCTTGCTGCAGGATCAACTTACCTTAACATATATATTTAAGTGGCGATAAAGTAATAACTATCCAATTTTTACATACCTAATACCTACATAACCTTTTCGAACAGTTATTAAGCACCGCATTATGTACGAAGCCAGCCGCTAATTATAGATTTAAATAATTGCTTGTAACTCTGCAAAGTACAAAGTATATCGAAGTTTGGTTCGGCTCGAAATGCATATTTCATAGACAATTATCTGCTTAGTTAGCGTGATTTTCGCTGCGAGGCCTCGTTGATGCTAATTTAGTTCTGAGCGAACGATTCATATACCGCTTGAGTTGGGTTTGCGGCTATACTTTGCTGTTCTTTGCTGCTGGGGAGTTCTGAACTACTGGTGTGGTTGCAGACTACAACGCTCATCGGACTTCTGAAGACTGCTCGTCTCCTCCGGTTAGTGCGAGTGGCGCGGAAAATCGATAGATACTCAGAATATGGCACTGCCGTACTCCTTCTTCTCATGGCGACGTTTGTCCTTATTGCACATTGGCTCGCCTGCTTGTGGTAAGTTTTTGTGCATGAAAAGTTTTCAAAGAACAAAATAAGTGAATTGTGTTGCAAATACTCGTACATTTTTATTTCAACAGGTATGCGATTGGAAGCTGGGAGCGTCCTCAGCTCCAGGCCCCTATTGGGTGGCTAGACGCTCTTGCTAATGATGTTCAGGCTACATATGATAACTCGACAGGGCCTTCAATGAGGTATCTTAACGAGTTTACTTTGATGTACTGGTAGCTGATAAGTTTGTGTCATATAATGCTACGAGTGACAGTGAATTAACAAATGTTTCAGATCACGTTACATCACTGCTTTGTACTTCACTTGCACTTCGCTAACAAGCGTCGGTTTTGGTAATGTGGCCCCAAACACTGACTTGGAGAAAGGATTTACGATATTTGTCATGCTTGTAGGATGTGAGTACTTACGTCTGATTTTGCTACAAGCATTGCTGGATTTTGTATACATGTAAATTACATAATAACATCGTGTTGCAGCTTTAATGTACGCTAGTATTTTTGGTAATGTATCGGCGATCATTCAAAGACTGTATTCGGGCACGGCTCGTTATCATACACAAATTTTAAGAGTGAGAGAGTTTATTCGGTTTCATCAGGTGAGTACTTGTATTGTATACTTGAATAGCATCCAGATATACCAGAATGTTCAGATTTAAGCCATGTTTAAATTATTCTTTCAGATCGCAAACCCTCTAAGGCAGAGGTTAGAGGAATATTTCCAACACGCGTGGAGTTATACAAATGGTATTGATACGTCCAGCCTCCTCAAGGGGTTCCCTGAATGCCTTCAAGCAGACATCTGTTTACATTTAAACCGCAACTTACTTGCGAATTGCTCAGCATTCGAGGGTGCTAGTCCAGGTTGTTTGAGGTAAATAATTATTATGGATAGTAAAAAACTATATTGTTATAAAAGATTGCGTACTACAATATCTGAGTCTTTATATGGTTTCAGAGCTTTGTCACTTCGATTCAAAACCACTCACGCTCCACCCGGAGAAACTTTAGTGCACCGTGGCGATGTTCTTACGTCACTATATTTTGTCTCCCGGGGCTCAATAGAAATCCTGAAAGATGACATCGTAATGGCAATTTTAGGTAAGTATATAAACTAGTCTCTACAAGTCAAGATGATGTAAAATAGCCTCAAGACTATAACTTTTTTCAATAAGAAACGTGTTTATATTAATATTAGTATTGAGCGAGAGTTTTTGCATAGATTAATCTTATACTTATATTTCCATGAATTCATTGACAGGCAAGGATGATATTTTTGGTGAGAACCCGTGCATTTACCCCACGGTGGGTCGAAGCAACTGTCGAGTGAGGGCACTAACATACTGCGACCTCCACCGAGTGCACAGAGACGATCTGCTGGATGTACTAGACTTCTATCCGGAGTTCCGCTCCTTCTTCGTCAACAACCTCGAGATCACGTATAATATGCGATGCGTAAGTACTTTATTAGACTTATCCTCTTATCGTCACTAATAAAGTGACGTAAGAACATCGCCACGGTGCACTAAAGTTTCTCTGGGTGGAGCGAAAAATGTATAAAACTTGTTATTTAGTTTCAAGGCTTCAAATATAAGCTATTTATTGATGTTTAATTTAGTTTATTATCGTGTCCAGGAGGAATTGAGCGGTATCGAGCCGCGCCGTAGAATGCGCTACGAAAACCCCTGTGACGCCCGGCTGCTACGCGAGGCCTACGCGCGCACTACGCGACGTCCGCACACAGAAACATTTGCCGAAAAAGTGGTAAATAATTAGTTATTGTAATACTTATGATAAAAAATCATTTTGGCCGCCAATGGTTTTAAAAACTAGCTATAATAACTCCCAAAGCAAATAGAGGGTTGTTATAAATTCGAGGTGTTTATGTGTAAATAAGTTTGTCTGTCTGTGGTGTCCCAACCCCCAAACGGTTGAACGAACCCATTTTGTTTTAGTTATTTTTGTTATCTATACTTTTATTGATCGAGAGTGTTCTTAGGAAATTTTGTATTATATCGTAAAAATATGGTAACCTTAACCTCATGCTGCAGCATCATCTGGAATCAGCAGGATACCTAACTCCTCGCCAATTTACAGCAGATGAATCGTATATGGGCTCACTGGTATGGCCACAATGAATAGATTATGGATATCTGTTTTTTTTGTTTCTAGGTTATAAATTAATTTATACTTTTTTTTTATATGTAAACTAAGAATACACAATTTTAACAATGCCAATTTCTACATACTTATAAGTTATAAAAAGCAGTACCACAACAGGTCAGTATTTCGAAAACCAACGTTGGCTCAATACAAGCTGCCCATACAACCGCGACATTTTTCAATTCCAGGACTCGCAGTGCAGCGACGACGATACAGAGTCACCAGCCAGCCGCGGAATCCTAGAGTTTTCTGCTGAAAAAGCGGGCCAGGATGTTACTCCCCTTAACTTTAACTTCAGCAAACAACGCTCAACTACATTAAACTCCATCACAGGTGAGCATTATTACGTCACTCCTCGGAATGTTTCCTACTTGTAACAACTATAGATGCGTACACCCATGCCACTTATAATAAATAAGTTGTGGACTTAACATGGGCGTGAACTTCTTTTCTATTCTTAAAGTAGATGATACACATAGACATGAATGAGTCAATATAATGTTATGCATTCCCCTTCGCAATGATTTATTCTTGTAAGACCTTTACTTATTTAGTTTTATGTTTTAATATTCTTTATTCGAGGATAAAAAGTTATCAAACCTTTTCCTACCTAAAACCAAAGTAGAGGTAGGTACTTGTTGGCCAAAAGAGGTTTTCAAGACAATTTAATCTAATTTGCTGGTACATTTATATAATCTACAACAAAATTCACAGGTTTTGTTTTCGATGAGTAAGTGAGGAGTTGAAAGCTATAGTTAACGTAAAAACCTTCAAGTATGTATCATAACTCCGACATATTTAAGCGCATGAATTACGCTTGTTTCTTTACTTATTATTTTTACTCCTATGAGACGCAACGGACAGGGATATACGGGGTGCTTTCATTTGAATCGATGTGATTACAATTACAATAAAAATATAGAATGAAGATTTTAATGAAACGTAAAGTTTTGGAATGTATGGTACCCCGTAACCTCTGAGCACGTCGCGTCGCCCCGCTCTGAGCGCGGCCCTTGTGTGCAGGCATGCTAGCGCAACTTAAACGGAGCTTCCCAGACCTCTACCATCATAAAACACACCAGCCGCTGCACAACAAGTACTGTAAGTATGCATTCAACTTTAATAGTGCATGTTTCGGTAAATAGATTTAACGATCGTCTTAGTTTAATCCGATCTTAAAATGTGATTAAAATACTATGATCAAGAACTCAAACTGTTCAATAAACTCGAGCACTCGTAGTATAGTATCGAGAGTCAAAAATGAAAGACGTACTTATAATGTACATAATGTAATGTAATGTACATAATAATGTATAATGTACAATGTGCGCGAAGAAAATTACGAGTCACTTAACTATTTGCTTTAATTTAATATCTACATATCTAAAAACCGTTCCAGCCCAATCTACGCCACAAACGTATAGGAGTCGAGCGGGCGTGAGGCGGCAGTCGTCGGTAGGTCCGTTGCAGGACACGTCACCGCTGACGGGCGGTGGGGGAGGCGGGGGCGCGGGAGGCGGCGGTGCAGGCGAGCCAGCCGTCAGCACGCCCGCACACAGCGCCACGCTGCCCGTGTCCAGCCTCAGCACAAACCCCAGCTCGTACTACACCAACGCGACTCCGAGCCCGCCAGGCGGCGCCGCAGCCGCGCCATCTCACCAGCACGTCTCCTGCGACGACATCCTCGCGAGCCCCGCGCCGCCGGCCACCGCGCGAGCCCCCTCCTGCCGCTCCGCACCGCACTCTGCTCTCAACCTGCACCAGGCCGGCCGTCCCGCCGCGCTGCCCTTCTCCAACGAGAGAACGCACAACTCCGCGCCGGCACCGCCTCCAATACCGCAGGTGAGCGAGATTGCCACGCCGATGACCGAAAATAAACGCAACTTTCCACTGATACCCAATGCGACACTTTACAGGATAGCATCTCGCCCCAATATCAAAACGTGGGGCCGGCGGCTAACGCGGCCTCGGTGGCGACGGTGTTGACGAGACTGGACGAACTCAGTAAAAGAGTGGCCGTCCTCGAGACCGGACTCACGACGGATGTGCGCCGGATACTGCAGCTGTTGCAGCAACGCGACGGAGGTGCACACCACAGCGTGCCGCAGGTCCATACGCCCTCCGCGGTGCTGCCGAAGACTTCTCTGTCGGTGCCTCCGGCGAATGACGTAAGCGCTTGTATCTGTTTATGAATATTTTTTGCGATTAGATCTGTTTACTTCAAGTTGTGATGACGATTCAGTGGGAATGGAACTGGAACGGAGGCGCTTGCGGAGGTAGTGGCGGAGGTGGCGGCGGAGGGCCTGGCGGACGCGCAGGGCGCGGCGATCGCGCGCCGGGCGTCCAGCGCTCGGCGTCGGAGCCGCACGCGCCGCTGCCGCCGGCGCTGCCCCCGCCGCCGCACTCGCACTCCTTCTACAGGTAGTGCGAGGGGAGCGAGACGAGCGCGCCGGCCGCCTCGACGCGCTCGCTCGCGGAGTGCGCCTCGTGCGGGTCGCTGCCCGTCGCAGAAACCGCCAGCATGCGCCTCCACCGAACTCGATCACGTTTCCATTTCTGCCGGCGAATCTCGCGTTTCCGGCTCGACGACGACCGAAGCTTCCTATGACGCGGCCTGACCCGATGCAAGGACCAATTTTGTACTTCTGTTACGCCTAAACTGACGTCCTCGCGATCCGGCGAACGGGTGTATGCGCCCGTACCGAGTCCATTTGTATTAAAATATAAAGTTCGTGAGTATTATTGCTTTATTGAATAAGTCCAACGAACGTACTCGATGAGAGACTCGATCCCATGTAGTGAAAATATAAGACGGAGTGGTTGAAGAGGCAATAAGTGATGGATTTAACGGGGTGCTTGATTTTGTGTATTTTACAAGCTCATAATTATGTAAAGTCGTTAATAGATATAAAGTATGGATACAACGTACAACAGCACTATCTAACACTATTCTTGGATATTATACCACGAGTTTTTCGTTGGGTACTTCTTTCATTAATCAAAATGTAAACCTTCATTATTAATAGATTGTTAGATACCGCTAAATCTGACGAGGCTTAATAAGACTGAGAGATTACGTAAACCGTAAACTGTATTTCCAGAAGAAAGTACCTAAACGATAAACGCTTCCTACCCGTCCTTGCTCCTTGCCTTTACGTAGTAGGTAGTTAAAGTTTTGTGTATTACGCAACTATGCAAGTTCATTTATATAATTATTATGCTCCTTAGGGAAGTGCGTTTATGAAGATTTTCTGTATAATTTGTCCTCACTTGCGTACTCATTTGTACTCACAACATATTAACCTGCCTTTTAACGAGGACACCCGTGTACCTACAACTTAACTCAAGTAAGATGGGTCCTGTCGCGAGCAGAATTAATATTGTTTTAGGAGTTATCGGGTATTATATCGCGTATTACCTGTTAATTCCCCGATGTTTCGGCTGTGTTGCAACAAGCGTGGTCACTGGCTGACTGAAGCACAGGACCACCGTACTCGGCGGTCCTATGCTTCCAGTCAGCCAGCGAGTCAGTAAGGTGGGCAATTTTTCGAACTACCCTCACTTGGTCTTTGGATTTCGAAAAGTTCGCGTTCACATTACGATACACTACATTAATCGTATCTAATTATGAAACTCGACGAGCACATCTACTAACAATTATATAATTACTATAATTAAAAGGTTACGCTATAAAAACCCGTTAACTACTGAAACTATGAAACAATAAAAGGTTAGCGTCTAAATTTGTAAAACCATCCACTTCCGATTTACTGACCTTCGCTGTTAAAATCAGCGTAAAATCTAAAAAATAGATGATATCATAAATCAAACTGAAGGAAGTGAGAATTTATAAAACGAAGTGTTAGTCACATGTCAATAGGGTAAAATTCAAGATTGTTATAAGATTCTTATTCGTTCAAATGGTTGGTTTTGCGACTTTAGGCGATGCGACACGGTTATATTATCTGTCATTTGTTATATATCAACCAATAAATTGTGATTTCTCTAATTATTTTTAAATACATTGTTAAAATTGGCTCAAATTTAAATTATGTTGGAAAATATATCCTATGGAATATGGTATGCCAACAAAAATAAATATCATTCTAAGCAATAATAAAATCCACAATAATATACTTAATAATTACTTAATCGTGATTATAATTACTTAAAAGTAATACGTTATTGCAACCAATAAGTTAAAAGTCTTATGGACAGATAGTGCTACTTACATAAATATTTAATTAAATGGTTGTGTGTTTAAAAGGATGATAAATAAGATAACGTCCTAGGTGAAGTAATAAATGTTTTCTTTTTTTCTTACTTAAATATATAATATTTGATTCGACATAAAAATGACAAATTGATAGATACACAGTTCTAATTGGATGAAGAAAACTTTTATTTTGTGCGTACATTATAAAAGTCATATATAATAATAAAAAAGAGCCATGAAGTATATCAAATTTTTAACAATCGGGTGACACGCACGCACGACTACGTGTAAATCAGTTTTGATATTTTAATAGATATCCATTAGTGAAAACTCCGGTATCATCGTCGTCGTTCTAAACTAAACAAAACTGTAAAATTACCATGCATACCTACGAGTACCATTTAAAAATAAACAAACTTTAGATAAACAGATTTTACATACTTATCGTGATTTAAATTCCGTTAATACTCGTACAGCAATTAAATAAATGACACCTAAAATATATAAAAATACCACCAACCTTATTTTAAAACATTATGTTTATTTCAATTAGAACAGTGACGCATTTTTTTCACAAAACGTTTGTAAATAATAAATGTTCTTAGTGTACTAAAACTAACTGTGTAGTTTAGTTTGTAAATTGGTCAATTTTCAAATACTTATTTTAAATCTCTAGTTTACTAAATCCATAGCTTTGCTTTAAAATAACTAATTATGGCCAGCACTCTAGATATCATGTAGGGAAAATCAATATTGCTTTTGTAGTATTAGTACACATGATTTAATAGTAGTAAGATAATGAGCAACCAAGAAAAAGCCTGGTAGTGTCCTGTTATGAAAACATGGGTTTACGTATTATTTTATTGATAAGGGAACCGACACTCGCAACCGACCGAACGCGAGTAGCAAGCGTAGCGCGGATCAAACTCATTTTTATAAAGATTCTCTAGTTAAATGAATCGAACCAGTATCGGTCGGTGCCTTTATCGACAAAATAATCAAAACTTTCGTGAGTTGTTCTGTACATTTTGAGAAACATGAGTTACTCATGTGTTATATTATGATTAAAATAATAAGTGAAAAAACCCGTGTTTTTCAAATATGTAGAACAAAGATGAGAATGAAAATTAAATAAATATTTTTTCTGGTTTTGATCTTGGATGGATGTTTTACTCTGATATACGGGCCTTAGATACTAATACTTACTTATAAACGCCTTCGCCTTACTTGAACACTGCTTAAGAATCGCCCTCTCACTTTTTGTACCAACTTGCAAAATCGATAGCACTATTTTAAGCAGTGAATAATTTTAACAGAAGTTGAGAGACGTTTTTAAGTAGAGGGGCTAATTTTTAACTGAATTAAAATAGACTGATAGCTTAGGTAATATTCCTGCTTATTTTGCGCCACATTCTACGGTTTTTTTATAAAAAATAACGAAAAGAAATTATCACTATAAACTGGTATATAATCACTAAACTGGTATTAAAAGCAAAAAAACGCAGAGGTGGTTTGTTTGAGAATAAGATTCTTATTATCTTGCTACTATATCTAAATCATACAATCAAAATGCTGAATAATGTTATGTAGTGTCATTTACCATGCAATGTAATTTACTTATAATAGCGAAAAGGTGTCAGTGAAGTTATGATGGATTATGTTTTTCTCGAGTCTTTTTATTAATACGCAGTCTGCGTATAAATAAATTAATAAACTTCATCATTTTATAATAAGTAGTAGTTATTGTCTAGGAAATAAGCTTACCAAAATTTTGTTTCACTAAACTATTTCGATGATTAAAAGAATGGTACGGCATTTTTTGCCAAATGAATGGCACAAAATTATAATTTTTAAATATGTAGGTATGTAATATTTATTACTAAACACAGTGAACGAACACGATTGTTTTGTGCATGATGTCGAACACGCTAGATATAATTTAGGTTTGACTTATTAGCGCATAAGCACAGGGTGAACTTTGTTTAGAATAAGTCATAATTAATTATTGTTATACAAACTCAAAGTTCCGACTCATAACTATATTTTATTATACTGTCAATTCACATCGAAAAACTTGTAGTTATTATGCAGGTTGTCTCTATTTAACTGTATAAACGAGTAGTCGTTGTAACCTTTCTGGGTGCTTTACCCATACACTCATCCTTTTTTGACATTAACCTCTAGTTTGCACTGATAATTTTGTCTTATCACATTTTTACATATTTACAAGACTTGAGCCGATTTGCCGTATTAATAGACTAATAAACTAAGCGTTATATTATAATTCAACTGCTGAACAAGCAGTTTAGATTATATAATATTAAGGAAGTTAATTCTTATGATAACCTAACCATACCTACACTAATTTAAATTATTTATTAGATAATTTTATTTTATTGTTACCTACATATTATTTTTAAATTTAATTTAATGTTATATAATGAGTATGTCACATAAGTACTTATTAAAATTAACAGTGTATTGGTTTATTTATTTTGTTTGTCGCATCGTTTAAATAAAACTTTATTCATTTATTTGAGATAAATAAAAACGTGCATCATGCAGTAACTTTTCGAGAATAACTACGAGACGAACTGTATTAAGCTTTAGGTCATTTTCTTAGCAGTTGCTCTTTGTATAATATTGTGAAATTTATAGTAAGCAGGTTTTGCCCATTTAAACTATTATAGTCATAAGAGTAGTAATACGACACCATCTTGCTGAAAGATGTTCGCTTGTTTAAAACGTTGCCTTTTAGTCACAGAGAACTGGTTGTTTCAGCTTTGAATAATCTCACAATTATTATTATTAGAGTATCGTAAAAAATAGTTAAGTATTTTATATTTCAATAGCATAAGCGCAAAGTTGACGCGTTCATGTATTATGTAATTTTGTCTGTGATCGAAATTTTATATTGTTAAGCTGAAGGTTTAAGCGCACTGGCATTGATTAGTTCGAGTCGCATGTTGCATTATTTATACATTCTGTAGGCCCTAGTGTTAGACCAAACATCCTAATATACTTATGTATATTACTGTTGCATCACATTCAAGTATGAAAGATCGCGCGTTTTCTATATTTTTTAAATCGTCCATGTCACGGTAACAATGGCCGTGACATTGTTATTTCGCCGAACTACAATTACCTAAAACACGAACGATCTTATTTATTTGCAGCACAAGTCCACATTAGATAAATTTTTTTTAAATACACTTTTTTAATTTAACTGACTTAAATACATAAAACTGACGTGTTTTAGCGCATTTTAAGCATCATGTAAAGAGGAGTTGACTAAAAGAAAATCAATTCAATAATTAATTAAATGTACATTTTTACTTATCTTAGACCTGTCATTTAAAAATGTTAATCTAATTTAGACTAATTAGGAATCTAATTTTGTGCTAGCAAAGTAAAGTCGTTCGTATTTTAGAAAAATTTTGCTAGTCTGGCAAAATTACAGGATCAGGGCCAATTTTTGCCTTAAGTCAGTTGAAGTATCTGTATCTGAAACGGTATTTCTTAATCTGAACTTTGACGCGCAACTTGTACTCATGTAGGGAGATATACAACCCTTTTATTAGGGCATAAGATGTGATTTTACGTACATAAACACTGCCAATGTTTTTTTTTATTTTCAAATGAACTTATTCTGTGTTACAATACAAGTACAGGCACTATCCTTGCATACTTTGCTACTAATATCATAAAATATAAAAGTTTGTGTGGAAGCTAATTTTTAGGATTCCGAAGATCAAAAAGTCACTTTTAGGTTTGCCATGTCGGTAAACAGACAGACGAACATAGCAACAAAGAACTGCTCAGGCAGAGTCTTTGCTCGCCGACTGTTGAGCTCATCGTAATATAATATTGAATGGCAAAATAAATAGTGACGCCTCAAAGATATGAAATTAAAATAATTTTTTTTTTGGCGGTACCTTATCTATGGTAACCCATCCCACATGTAAAGTTTTTTTAACTATATACCCCGTCGTGTCCCAGCATATCGTTGGATTTAAATATTTTAAAGATATCAGGTTTCGTGAACAGTTTTTCGATAAAGAGCTTGGTTGGCCAATTTATTATGTAGGTAACACGTGTTCGTATCTGTGGGCAGAAGCTTGTTTTATATAACCTAAATAAGAGATCACCATATATCTAATTATGAAATTCCCACACCCGTTGACAATAATATTCCTAGAAAATATAAGCGTATAATAACTCTACTCTACTGCCTTTCTGGGCATGCACACAATAAACTAAGCGTTACAGAATGTATGAATAGTTAATACGCCTGTTTTGTAAAATATCTTCTTAGTCTTTGTTAATGATATAGTTGCATAATGTGGTATTATGTATCCACATTTTGATAATATAATTACAATGTAAAAATTGAAAATACTTTTGTTATAAACACGTCAGTTAATGTGTTATTCACAAAATATAGTTCAAAAGCATGTTGCGTGTTTAGCCGCTGAATAAATTAAAATGTAGGTACCTAAGACTTATTACGATGAATTGTCTCACTTTAAAAAAGTTATGTACCCAGCCAGATATGCTTGTCCAAGTTATTCTGATAACGCATAATTAATACTAAAATGCAATAAATAGGTAACGTAATTTATCACACCACACAGAGAACCAAATAAACCATTGTATAAGCTTTCATACTTGTTTCAATTTAATTAAAGATAGCTTATGTTGGTAAAAACCATATTGAGGATATGGATGGCCGTTTAGTCCGTATGAAATCATCATATCGTTTTCCCGTTTTCTTCCAGGCTTAGGACAGAGACTAATCTGTCGTAGGCACAAAACTATTTGATTTTAACCACAATAAATAATAATACATACTACGACCACTGCCATACGAAATACTGCATATTACGTACACCAATTAAACTATTAGATAAGCACCTACTTAAGTACTTACTTACATTAAAATATAGTATGAACTACCACAAAGCAAATATATTTTCTTATCAATGGCCTACTTGCAGCATTTTTATACTAATTAAACGAACACTTTATGTAGGTAAGTTATTGTTGTTAGTGTCATTAAAACTAATTAAACTTTCACGTTATTGTTAATGTATACGAATTACAATCACATACTTAGGTATTGTATGATTCAATAGGCAAGTGGCCTCAATTCTGTTGGCACCAACCTAACTAATTTTAGCTAAAATTAGGTTTTGAACTGTCAAATTAACCTTTGGTATTCTGCTGCTATCAACTTATCCTAATTTAATTTTATCTATCTTAATTAAGCGTTCCTAATTTAGGTATATGGTACCAACCGAATATGTTTTACAAATGCTATGACTAACTAAATATATTTTAGACAATTCCTAATTTTAGAAATGAACCAACCGAATTGCCACCAATATACTTTTAAATTCATTTAGCAGCGCTAAATTCCCGCGGGTTGAGTTATTCTGAAATAATAAACTACAACGCACATGTGACGTTTTGTTTTATTTTTCTTGTTACCTACCCACATCATTTCCTTTCTTTAGATTACGCGGCGGAAAAGTATAGGTATCCACTCCTATCATGCTCACTGTCTTAGGACTCCCACACATAACTGCGAATTCGCATCACATTGCAAATAATCTGCGAGCTCGCACGAACAAGTTCCTGCGATGCGGCGTCGTATCACATCGCATCGCGGTTTTGTGTGAGAGCCCTAAAGAAGATAATTCCGCTAAGATAAGATAATAAAAATAATAGAGAATTAATGAGAGAATTATTCTTATGTAAGAATTATAAGATAATTCTCACCTTTAATGTTCTTGTTTACTAAAAACATTAAAGGTGAAATTACGCTGTCATTCTATTATAATTATGTATTATGAAATATAAAATAAAGTAGTAGGTATCTATCAACATTACATAGGTACATGTAATGCTAACTTTTTACAATTTTACCTTCATATTATTATCTTATATACAAGTACGAGAAATACTTAAAAAAACTTCGTCACTGGTAGTGAATATAAACATAAGGGAAGATGGAGCCAAAAAAACGACAAAAAAAACGAAAAAAAATTGTAACAAAATTAAATATGTACCTACTTCTAAAACCCTCTTACTCTTTGTCTTTGTCTTTAAAAGTCAATTGTCATGTTTGGGCGAGCACGCGGTCTACCGCAATGGAATTATTTTTATTTTCAGAACTAAAATGCTAATAACGTCGCAAGCAGTAACAACGTGGCCATTATTTATATTTATATGAACTTACTTTGTACTAGTTATAAGGATTAAATCTAATCTGTAAATTAGAATAATTATGTCCACTTTAATATCTATTTTGAATTTGCTGCCAAAAGTGATGCCACGCCCTTTACTGATAGTAAAACTGTTGTACTACATACAACCATACATTACTTGGGTTCACTGACCCATCCTTCTCATTGATTCGTAGACCTGTTGTCTACGGTTTGTGTAACTCTATCTTGTCTATGCTTTCATTAATAAATAAACATACATAACCTAAATTAAAAAAACCGAATATCGACAGATTAAAAAAAATATTAGGAGATTAATTACCGACTTACCTAGTATAAAGTTATAATAGGTACTTATTTGATTTGGTGGTATTTTGATAACAATCTAACTAAGTTATTAAAATACTTTAGGTTCCAGATGAAATATTTTGGCTTTGATTAGTCAGCGCGCGCGCATTTTATTTTTATCAACAAAAATATTTCGTTGTTTCCACTAGATAGGTAGGTATATGCCCTGTAATCAGAAACGAATTCTTCGTACCTACCTAAAATTAATATTATCATTCGTCTATCTGAATGGATTTACTTGGAAGCGGAATGTTAAAATGCCACAAATGCCGGCATGTCTTAGTCGAAGATTTATCAATAATTTCGAACAACAGCGCTTCATGTGACCCTCAATTATGTAGCAGTTATAACCTGAACAGCTTCGTGTACTTATCGGAAGATAGACTACCGGATTGGATAAAAACTAAAGTGGAAGAGGAACAATGGACCAAGGGCAAGTTAACATGTAAACAATGTAAGAGCAAAATAGGCTCCTTCGATTACGTTTCTGGAAGAAAGTGTGAATGCCAAAGTTCTATTTTACCACCTGTACATTTAGTTGGCAGTCAAGTGGACAGACCTATCGTTACTAGCCCTATATTACAGAAATAAGTTACTTTTTTCAACCCTACAACACTTCTAATAAGACTAATTTAACAAGGTGCCTTGTATTTAAGTAGTACCTACTGTCAAAACTTTATAATCCTAAACTACTAGACATACAGGTCTTAAAAACCCAGCACCCGAAAACAACAAAAAGTATTCAATCAAATCAATCTTTGGTCTGACCAAATAATATATTTATTTTGACTGAGATCACATCAAATCATTTTTATTCAATACAACGGCAAGGATAACATTATTAACTATTACCTACAAAGAAACTTTTTCTACACTGGATGAAACCATAAAAGTGTAAATGGTTTTTACATGCTACAATATATACCTACTGCTGGAAGTATTTTGAGTTGGAAGGACTTTTCAAAGGTAATATCAAAATAAAATGTGTGCTACAATTTACAATACATACAAGTTCTTTTATTTCTGTACATTAATAGGGTTATTCAACAGCCATTGCATGTGATGTTGCTTCATTCACTTCAAGATCTCTGCACTGCGCTGCTTGTAATTCCTTACGAATCTGCCAATATAACAAATTTATTTTAGATTCATATACTTATTAAATGACAAAGAAAAAATTACATTAACTACTCTTTAATCTACTATTTTGAAAATACCTAGTACTAAAATAAGTAACTGGATTATTTATGAAAAAAATCATAAATAATCCAGTCTGTTGCAGTCTACCAGTTGGATGCATACCAGAATACTGACGTTATAGCCACATTGTATAGTATAGATTAGTCTATAGTTGCACCTGATTTCGATCTTGTTTCCGGATGATAAAAACATAGGTATATGAAAGTTTACCTCTGCTGTTATAGTTGGGTGTGTCTGTTTTCTTAGAAGTTCCAATAAGGCATCTCTCTGTTCTGTTGAAATATCAGCTTTGTATCGTTGGACAAATGTTAGCAAAGCCTGGTGCCATAGCACTGGCAAGTTACGATGATCTCTCTGGAACCTAGAACAAAAAAAGCATTCTATGAAATATGACAAAATTATTGATACATGTAACCTTGAAACCTTGTTTTTTATTCAATAAATAAAATTACAGCATGCATTTTCATCTGTGAGCTGATAATATACTACTGTTACTATCTGTTTCAATGGTAGCAAAAAATTTGCATTCATACTAGCTGATTTATCAATGGACAGAAATATGTAATACCCATTGCTTATTCTGGAGATTATGAATAGAATTTGTGATACAATAAAAGCCCAAAATGCAGTGTGCAGAGGAGAGCAATGTAACATGTATTGATTTGAATTAATTTTCATTACACCATATCCTTATCAATATCAAACTCTATTCTCACTAGAGGTGTCTTCCATCCATATTCATAATCTATACATACAATATTATAAATTTGAAAGTGTCTCATTCTATCTTATTTTTATTAGGTTTCATGGCTGAATGGGTTTGGTTGAAATTTGGTAAGGAAGTAGATTGTACTATAGGATATAAGCTATTTTTCATGTTGGAACCATGTGATAACTAATAACTAATAGAAAAACTAAAACTAATAATAATTGCAGGCAAAAACTAATAGACCTCACTATAAGTTATAAATAAAACAAAGTATAGCATACCTCAAAAAGTGGAAAACCACTGAATCTACAACTCTGTATGGCAAGGCATATTTTTTATCAAACAGTATGCGAAGAAATATTGAATTAGCTCCAGTGTAGTCCATCTCAGCTATCTTCAGAAGAGCAGCACTCGAGTGCAACACTGGTACAGAGTTACGAGCTAGCACTGACCCAACAATGATAGCCTCACGCAATGTACAATCTCCTGACTAAAAACAAATGTAAAAAACACAAAGTTATTTATAAAGACCAAAAGGCTGCATACGCACCAGTTGGTGTGCAAGGATGCTGAGGATGCACAAGTAAAAATCCACCAATAGTATCATTTCATTTCCAATTATAGTAATACTATTAGTTGATTTTTTCTATTGATGCGATTGCGTTACACGTCGCTGTCTTCAGGTGAACCTACCTACTTTTTCTAAAGTTGCCAGAATCCATAAGATTCATAAGATCCACAGGAAATAATAAAATTATAGGACTTACCTCAAGAAGTGGCAGCAAAATACCCTTCATGAATGCACCCGGCTTGAACAAAGATTTCCTCAGAGCCTGGTACAAGTGGAAGTTTAGCCTTTTGTATTCAGCAAGGTCATCGCGGATTCGTGGCAATAAAACCAAGTTGTAGAAACGCTGAGCCATCTTTTCTTTAAGATTTGATGCAAATATTCTAGTTGCCTAAAAAAATTTTATTAGAAAATGAGAACTATGAAATTTTTCTTCATCCAAGCTAGAAAAATGGTTATAGTTGAAGAACTTTATTAGGTATTATATAGTATTCATCAACATACCTGATACATAGCAGCTGCAGACCAAGAGGTAGGCTCAGTAAGATAGAGAATCTGCTCCCAGTTTTGTAGATTAGGTATCATTTTGAAAGCTTTTGGCAACTTCCCTGATCTGTACTTTTGAAGTACATCTCTCACACCCTCATACATCGTTTTTATCCTGAGAGTAAAATAACATTGAAAATATGGATAGTTTTATTAAAACCTTAAAGAACCAAGATGAGTTTCTTGCCAATTCTTCTCGGGCTTGGGTAAGGATGAATTTGCACCTTAATTCACCTAGTATGTAAGATGTTTCAAAGTGATCCTTGTGATTGTATTGAATAAAGTATCTTTTGACTTTGACCTTAAAAATTATAGAAACTTACCTAGGATCAATATTCTGTAACTTCAATGTTTCTACATCGGAAAACTGTGTTTGAAGCTCTGTATGCTTATCGGTAATTTTGTCTTTTATAATATCAGCTAGGGTTCTGGTTCTCTCCGGTTTTGAAGACATAAACATCTTAAGGGCTTCCTCATCCTCCTCATTTATTTCAATGTTGTCATAGTATGTGTCAGGCTCCAAATCATCGTTATCTGAATTTGATTCAGCTTCGGAATCTCCATCTGTAAGTTTAGTAGTTTTAAGAATTTTGTAGGTACTACCTCTTATTCTACCCTATATTTATAATAACGTAAGTCTTGTGATCGTTTAAATGTTGTTAAAACCTGTCAGACTGACATTTAAAAAAATACTAATTAATAATGGGATAAGATGTTATTTATCACTTACTATTCAAAAGTCAGTTAGAGACTAATATAGAAGTTTAACATGCTTTGATAAAATTAAATAAGATCTTCAAATTGCATACAAACAGAAATAATATCTGATTTTATAAATTTTCATGTGTTGACTCAAGATTCATTTATTAATGTACAAACCTTTGAAAGAGGTTGAAAGAGTAACATGCTTGGCAGGAGAAGGGCCGACATCATGATCATCAAGTTCAGCTTGTTGTCTTCTCGCAGCTTTCAATATTTTCTTCGAGAGGTCAGCATTGACAAACTAAAATACAAGTAAATAAGTTAGGTTGGTAAAGTTCCCACTCAAACAAATTACATTATTTAAAAACATAGACCACAAAAAATAGGATATCATAGCGTTCTACTTATTTGTAACACACAAAATCAAAATATATAAATTTAAACTTACTTCGTCGTCGTTGTCATGCCTGTTCCTTTCTTTATTTCTGTTTTTGGTTTTGACTGAATGAGATGTTTCTATTTGATCCGCAAGTGCTACGTTCTTACCTACTTGCGAAGGTTTCATCTTTTTTACTTTCCCCATTGCTTCTACGCAAATTTACGCAATAAAGTATAGTATAGGTTATTGTTTATGTACTTTTTGTACGAGAGAGAGACCTAATTAATTATACAATATTACCAAACCAATAACATAACAGTGCTGCCAGATAGAACTGACTGAATATCCCGAAAATCCTACGAATTAAAAAGGTATTTTGAAAAAAAAAACCACACCAAGCACATTTATTTATTAGTAATTAATAATTAGAACGGTCTAGGTAGGACCACTAACACTTAGGGATATTCGATATACATCGATGCATCGTATTCACTCGATGGTTACGATGCATCGAAACGATCCGATGTTTTGAAAAACTGTTAATTTACTCGATGTATCGATGTATTTTCATAAAACATCGAATCAATGGTAGCTAGCTAACTAGCTAATTATTATACCTACATGTTTATTACTCTGCAAAAAAAATGCAATTCACACGTGGTAGAAGTGAAACCTTTAAAAATTTTGGCTTCAAGATAATGAGACGAATAAGAATATATGAAACACTGTATAATGCTTCCTATCTCATTTTCTCCCACGTTAAATCTTATGAATTTATAGGTCAGTCTCTTTTTCGTTTCATCGACTTTCAAATCAAAACGATGCTAAAGAAGTTTTCACTTCAAAAAATCACGCTCAATGTGAATCGAACCACCTTAGGAGGAATCTAGAAATTGACATGCAACACTGAATGCGCAATGATCTGTGATGAATCGTGAAGTGCACTCTTTACGAAAAGAAATAGGATTGGAGTTGGATGTATTATACTTATTAGAGCATCATCTCATCGTTTCCGTGTAAGTAAGTTGGTTTTACAATATTCAACACCTTCGCAGGACCAATGGTACAAGTTGTTTAATTTCAATCAACTTTTTTCAATTAATTTCAATTAATATTGAGCGCGAATATTTAAGATCTGCATATTGCTTGTTCTTTTTTTAAAATAAAACAAAGTATATTGGCATTTTTTTTTAGTAAATGTATAAATGTAATATCGTATTTTTTCTTAGCATACATGTCTTCTTTAAACATACCTTAACACACAACAGGCTTGCGGACAAAAAAAGTGTTGTTGTAGAAGTAATAGATAATTCAAAATTGTAGTTTGTTTGTAATGCAGTGTCAGAGTGCTGACTAGAAGTCTGCGCCACCAAACAAGTCCCGAAGAAAAGTTAAGATCTAAATTGTCAACCCATGTTCACTCATGCTTAACCATACCTTCGAATATTCACCTTAAAAAAAAATTGTTTTTTTTTTTTAAGGTGAATATTATTTTTTAAGGCTATTTTTCATCCGCTTTGTACTGAAAACTGGAACTGAAACTGGACTGCAGCGCCACGTCATCTGCGGGACTTCATTCGTAGCGTGGACTTTACTGCTTTGTGATACTATGTTGCAAAAAGTACTCGATGTTGAAAAACATTGATGTTTCTAACCGATCCATCGGAAAATATCGATGCATAGCCTCGATGTATTGCATCGAAAAAAAACATCGATGTATTTTCTAAGTGGACACCCCTACTTACACTAATTAATTAGATTTCAGATGTCAACTATTTAATACCAAGAATTAGTCAAATAATTGAATGAATAATAAATTCCAAAATAGCAAAATCAAATATGTATTTTAATTGTCACATCAACTTTAAAATTACATTTTAAATACACACCTTAACTAATCCAGATAAATGAAAGTTTTCCAAAAAGAAAAATAATATTAAACAAGGATTTTAATTTATATTAGGTATTTATGTAGGTACTCAATTTAATTACCTAAATACTTAATTATAAATAAAATATGAAACAACCCAACCTAACCTCATTCAGCTAGAGATTCTAGTGTTATATAGAAGACGGGCTCAAAGTCTGAAATGAATAATCAAAACCAATGAGGTTTATATATAATATCATTGATTAAAACCAACAAACCAACATGGATGTAAACTGATTGTAGAACTAACTGAGTGAGTGATGAATATACGTCGATAGAACGAACAGACGAATTATTGAATTAAACTACAAACCTGAATTCGGACAAAATAAGCATAGGTACCTACCGATGACGAGTGACGTGCGAATCATGTTTTATAGGTATTCATTAATTACCTCACATCAACTCACATCAAATAAAGCTACGTTCTAAAAAATACCTATCCCCATTCATAATTTTTCAAAAATCCCCCCAACAGACTTGTCGCTCAAAATTCCCCCTGGAGACCAACAATTACCCCGAATTCGCAAGGAATCCTCCCCATCTAGCATCTCTCACCAATGATTACTCTGTGGACTGGGAGAAAAAATAATGAAATGTCAGGTACGTAGTCGTAATTTACCCCAGATTTAAACAACAATATCCTGGTTTTGCCGATTACAAATTCATGTTTTTGAGCATTCGTATTGCTCTAGCCTACCCCTCGCTACACTTGAACCCCTTGGGGCTTAACTAAGCGCATCGCTAGAATGGAATTTAACATAACCTAACCAGCTCTTTAGGTTAGGACCTACCTACGAGCTACGTCTTAAGCTAGGATTACTGTGGATGCGAGTTCTGACGAAAATGTGTTCAAACAAACACCTGTTTGTTTCCAAAAGCAGTGTTTACACTGGCAGCGACGATCACGTTAGAACATCGTCATAACATAACCTAGCAAGTTCGATTATTTCGTAATATTCGTAATTTTATATTGAGTAAGTAATAATTTCCATCAAAGCATGCGGAGGGAGAGAGAAGTTGCCTTTGTGCATTATAATATTTTGGTGCACTAGCGCTTAAAACAAAAGTATTTTTGAAGTGTATTTTAGTGAGAATTTTAATTATTGTTGTACTATAAATACCTACCTACCTACCTACTATAATACCTACCTAAATACCCCTGTGTGAGCAGTGTGTAGATACTACACTGGGTCTTTGTACTTCTGAAGGTGGCTGCAAGTAGCTGAGCAAAACCAATTTTCGGGTCAAACTGGAGGCACGCCAGGGGTGCGGAGGGGGCTAGGGATGTGGCTCTTTTACAATGAACCACAATCTAAAAATAACCGATTAATGGAATTATTTTAATGAATAATCATAGGTATTTTGTATTTGCAAGGTAGGTAAGTGACATTAAATAGTTGATGCTAATAAAGCAAGGTTTTTTAAACTAAGTAAATAGTAGCGGTATAGTGTATGTCTATTTAGGTTACAAAAATATTTGGAAAATATACCTACGCATGTAATTTGGTAGATTATGTTTTTTAGTTCTACCTACTATATATTTGTCAAATACCACTCACTCATTCATCACGAAATCTCAGAAACCACCGAACGGATTGGAATTTTTGGTATGCAGCGTCCTCTTAGTCTAGGACCGTAGGTGCTCGCTAAGAAAAGTTTCAAATATTCACTCGAGATCATGGTCAAACCACGAAAACCGCGATTATGCTTTGTAATTTTTCCGAAACATTCATTCGTTCAATTATTATTTTGCTACTTTTTATCTACCACGCGGGCAAAGCCGTTGGAAACAGATAGGTAGTTGGACATAAACATTACCTAGGTTAAGAAAATAACGATTTTGTTCGATTGTTTCGAATATTGAGTTTGATTTAAACAGCACTAGCATTATGATTTAGCGTTAATCACCACCTTTAGAGATGAAAACAGCGTTGGAAAGATAGAGCGAGGCGCTCTATCTTATTCCACAAAATAGTTTTAAAACTAGACGAGTTTCTTGCCGGATTCTTCTTGAACTGGGGTAATCACTTGTGATTTTATTGAATAAAAATGTTTTGACTTTTACGTGGTGCAGACCTTATTTTGCAGTTTTGCAATTGTTATTATTACCCGTTTACTAGCAGGTTACAGACTTTTAGGCTAACAATTTTTAATACATTCTGTGTCATTATCATTCATTGTATCATTCTGTGTCCGCTTCGGTTCTCGTTAACTTTGTTTACACGATCGCTCTGTACAAATATTGTTCAATTTAAGTAAACTTCGAAACTTTCAATACTTGTACTATCTCAATCGATAGCTAAACATAAATTACTTAATTCAAGTAAGTAGTAAGTGCAAAAACACAGTGTTATAAACGTTAAAAGTAAAAATATATGTGTGAATTGGCGAAGACTTCACAAATCTACCGACATTTTGTAACCAGCCACTGCACGCGATTCTCACGGTTAAGCTTGAGGAGCACGGGTTACTTTCGCCTACCTTCCGCTGCCCACCGCCGCTCACCATAGCCCTGCGTCATCTGTCACAGTGTAAGCAATACAGTGATATTACCTTACTAAAATGGTCATCGTGAAATGCTCGGGCTGCTTAAAGATCGGTAATGACCTAATAGGTATTAAATGCTCACTTCTTAATTGCGATAAACTTTACTGTTCTCAATGCATCAACATTACTGGCATCACATCGGAACGGAAGAAATCGTGGAAGTGTCCCGATTGCAGCGCTGCGAACAAAAAAGGCGGAGATAACAGCCTAACCCCGGCACGCTCGAGCAATGAATCACAAAATGTGACTTCGCGAAAGATACCGGAATCTTCGTTGGTGGCATCAGAAAACGTAACTGTTCGCAAGAAACCGGAATCTTCATTGGTGACAGAAGTTTCAGAAGTCAAAGAGCTGACCTCAGAGTTACGTCAATTAACTCAAGAAATATCCTCTTTGAAACATAGACTGGAGGAAGCTACAGAATCACTGATCCGCTGCCACTCTCGCCTCGACGAACTGGGTGCAGCTGTTGCCGCTAACGAATCTCGAATCAACAAAATTGAAGATCGAGAAAAGGAAGTGTTATCTCTTAAAACAGAAGTGACGCTCCTTCAACGGGATCTGAACTCCCAGGCTCAAGCCCATTTAAGGAACGAATTGGAGATATCTGGTATACCTGAGAGTCCCTCGGAAAATCTTCAGCATACGGTGCTGGTAATAGCTAAAAAGTTCGGGGTGGAACTGGTTGAGGGAGAAATCGACTGGGTAACTCGAGTTGGTGCTCGGCAGCTAGTAAGTAGCCTTCCAGAAAACAGAAAAGGAGTTCCCCGCCCTGTGGTGGTCCGGTTGCTCCGTCGATCAAAACGTGACATACTCGTAAAAGCGTCTAAATCTAGAAAGAACATTACAAGTGAAGATCTCGGAATCCAAGGCCCAGCCCTGAAGGTGTACTTCAATGAACGTCTAACTAAGGAGAACCGTATCTTATTTCGAGAAGCCCGAATTCGAGCAAAATCCCATGGTTACGCTTTTTGTTGGTGTAATCAAGGTTCCATTTATATACGTCAGCGCGAAGGTAAGGCTGCAATGCACGTGTCGTCTCGAGAAAATCTGGACAATATGCTTAGTCCTTGCATTGGTATTTAATATAAACGTTATCAAATGTATAATCTTTGTCCGGCTCACATCATATTCATATCATAACCTACAATTATTATTATGTAACAAACTCCATTATCCTTTATATTACTGTATATTTTGTTTATTAATTGAATATAACTTTATCGTATATTGTTTAATAATATGTTATTTATATAAAAATACAAATACTGTGCAGCAAAACTATACAACATTCAAATTAAAACAAATAAATTGTACTAAAAAGTTACGAGCTTACACAACAAACGTTTACCGTAAGATTCAATCAGATGACAGCTATACATACGTTTTCATGTTACCAACATCGGTAATTAGCTGTGCTAACAATCATCTAGATTAATGGATTTAGATCACATTATATCAGAATTAGATTCTATGAATATAGCTTGTCATGCGCTCCCAGTTCCCGAAGATGTCAACACAATTATAAGTTCCAACTTTAATTTTACAGTTTTAACGTTAAATATCAGAAGTATAAACAAAAATTTCGATAATTTTCTAATAACTTTCAATCGGCTTAAAATAAGTTGCGATGTAATTGTTCTAACTGAGTGCTGGCTCAGCGACACTTCTATCATTCCTCTAATCCAAAACTATGCAGTTTTTAATACGACTAAAATAAGAAATCAAAATGGGGGTGTAGTAATTTACGTACGAGATATCTGGCAACCGAATGTCTTGGAACTCTCCATAGACGATGCAGAATGTCTTCAAATTGAAATTCCAAATGTGATAACACTCCTAGGTGTATATCGTTCTCCATCCTATAGAAATCTTGACCCATTTATTTCTTCGCTGGACAACATCCTGTCCATGAATGTAAGTAAAGAAAATCTTGTGATGGCTGGTGACTTAAACATAAATATATGTACAACTAGTGAAGGTTCGAGACTTTCCCCAGAAAGTCTCGAATATTTGTGCCTTTTATCAGAACACGGTTTAATCCCAGCTATCACGATTCCTACAAGAGGTCTATCATGTCTTGATCATATTTTTATTAAGTCCAGAGCCTCTTGTGTGGGTATTGTTTGTGAGTCTGATATAACTGATCACGAGTTGTTGATGGCGGGGCTTTCATTGAGTCAACAAAAACAATATATTCCTATGAACTTTACTTACAAGAGAGATATGGAATCTATTAATAGAGACTTAGGTTCTATAGATTGGGTTTCATTGCTTTATATGGATGATGTTAACGAATTAGTTAAAGAATTTACCAGTACATTAAATAAAATAATTGGTAAACACACAAAAAAATGTCTTGTTAGTCGTAATAAACGTATCCTAAAGCCATGGATTTCGCCTGGCCTTCTACGCTGTATGCGACATCGTGACCGACTACATGTTCGATCGAGACGGAACCCTAATGATAATGTATTAAGAACGGTATACACTAGATATCGCAATTTTTGCAATAATTTACTGCGTAAACTTAAGCACGATTTTGAGAGGAAAGAACTTGAAAGTAATAAAAACAACCCAAAGAAGTTATGGAAGTCTATTAAGAATATCTGCTACTTATCGAAGACCAAACGTGAACCTATTGAGCTATTATCAGCACCTGGTACTATAAGCGCTAAGCAGTCACTAGACCGTTCCAATTTATATTTTTCGACAGTGGGCCAACAATTTGCTAATTCTATATTAACTGAACTTCATACTTCACAAGAAAATCTTGCTAGTGCAGTTAATGCCGATAATTCCTTCGTACATTCTTTTTACATGCACCCTACTGATACATCTGAAATAGAAAATCTCATCATGAATCTTCGTAATGATAAGGCTCCGGGCATAGATGGATTTTCAAATATACTTATTAAACAAATTAAAAATTATGTTATAGTACCCTTAACTCTTATATTTAATCGAAGCTTGATTACCGGCATGTTCCCTGATTCTTGGAAGCTGGCTGCGGTTAAACCAATTCATAAGACCGGCCCTAGAGACTTGCCTGATAATTATCGCCCAATCTCACTGCTGGGTGTTTTTTCTAAGCTACTTGAAAAAATTGTAAATAGAAGACTAGTTCAATACTTTGAAAAATGGAATATTATTTCCAATAGACAGTTTGGCTTTAGACTAGGTAAGTCGACGGATGACTCCTTATCACTTTTACTTAAAAACATAGTTACTAATTTGGATCAAAACAAGTGCTGCGTGGGGGTGTTTCTGGATTTAGCCAAAGCTTTTGACACTGTTTCCGTTCCCATTCTACTTACAAAACTTGAAAACTTGGGTATCAGAGGAATTGCACTTCAGTGGTTCAGTAGCTATTTAACTGAGCGGAAACAGTGTCTTTCAGTAGACGGCGTCACCAGTTCTCCCCAACTAATAAATTACGGAGTCCCCCAAGGGAGCATACTTGGGCCTACACTTTTTAATGTTTACATCAACAACATACTTAACTTAGACACAAACTCAGAGATAATTTGTTACGCTGACGATACAGCCCTTATATTTCATGGCCTCAATTGGCATGATGCTCTTGCTAGTGCCGAGCAGGGTATGGCTACTGTTTATCGCTGGCTTCAATCAAACCTGCTGACATTAAACACACAAAAAACTAAATTCATATGCTTTCACAAGACTCAAGCCTCCAAGCCTCCCCCTTCTTTTTCCGTACTTAAAATTCATACCTGTAATAGTTTTTCCTCAAATAACTTATGTAGTTGCAAGCAAATTGAGAGAACAACAGTCATAAAATACCTTGGAATACTATTAGATGAAAACCTTAACTTTAAAAGCCATATCAGTAGCTTGGCTTCAAGAACACGTAAAATCATAAATGTCATGAGACTTCTTAGAAACTCCGCAGACTTGGACTTGTTGAGATCCATCTATGTCAGTCTGTGTCAGTCGATTCTGGCTTACTGCATTACTAATTGGGGTGGGGCCTGCAAAACCTTTATGATAGACTTAGAGATTGCCCAAAGGTCTGTATTAAAAACAATGTTAAAAAAACCATTTAGGTATCACACAGAGGACGTGTATAGGGAAAGTAAGGTTCTCAATGTTCGGCAACTATACATTTTGTACACGTCCCTTCAAGTACATAAATACGTCCTTAATTCTGACGACTATAAAAGTATGCTTGAGCGTAGAATCTTTAAACTTAATAACGTCTCGGTTAAAACTTCTTTTGCCCGGAGATTTAATCCTTTTCTTTCAATCCTACTCTACAATAAGGTTGCAAAAATCTGCTCAATCAAACACTGCTCAATGTTTGAAGCCAAACACTCTATAACTACCTGGCTGAAAACATTATCGTATGAATGCACAGAACTTCTTATTGTCCCATCAACCTGATTAATTAGAGGTATCTAATTAGTTAGGATGATCTATTTATATAATTTTATTATAGTATATGACATTATATCTATATTATATGTTTATGTATCTTTATAATAACTATATATATAGAATATTAATATTATTATTATTATTATTATTTTCGTACTTTCATTCAATGGTTAGCTATGAACCGAAGCTACATTTATCTCGTGTAATAATGATCGTATATCAAGGTACCTGCAATACAGATATATATCTAGTGTGGGTACCACTGTCAATAATTAGAGTAAGTTCGACACTCCATGTATAGAAATAAGACGATAGGTAGCAACAACTCATTTATTTTTAATGAAACTGTATCCATTAGTTATATGTGGTGTGTAATAAATATTTTTCTATTATTTTCTATTTATTCTATTTTACCAACTGGGCCTGTCAGCCCAGTTGGTAGTAGCTCTGCCTTATGCGCTGTTAAGGTTGAGGGTTCGATTCCCTCCCAAGATAAACATTTGTGTGAAAAGCAGGTGTTTGTTCTGTGTCTGGGTGTTATAAAGTATCAAAAGTAGGTATGTACATATTTAAATATATTAATATATAATATTAAGTATTCTATCAGACATCTAGTCACTATAATACAAGCTATGCTTAGTTTGGGACTAGATGATGTTGTGTGCATTGTCCAGCAATATTTATTTATTTATTTAACTAAACGTTGATTAGGTATACATTTTGATAAACACGGGCTTTACTCACGTATTATTTTGTCGATGGAGGGGTTTCGATTCATCTACAGAATCTTCATCAGGGTGAGTTTGATCCGCGGTCCGCTCGTTGCCGTTCAAGTTCACGGTTCGCACGGTTCGATATACGTTTATTGCCTTGGTAGGAATCTACTACAGCTGGTGACTAAAACTCTATGGACAAGGAGCTTAAAAGCCTGTTTTATATTCAAATAGTTAGTCTTTTTTTTTATAATAAAAAAGTATACAAAAAGAATTGGTAAATATAGCACAAAAAACCACTAAGGGCCTTATCACACTGGCGGTTTACGAGCGTTTTTAAAGCGGAGCGGGCGCGCAACGAACACGCCGCGGGTGCGCAGCGAAAACGTCGCCGACGCACAACGAACTCGCTGCGGATAGCGCCGCGGACGCCATTTTGTACACTTCTCGTAAAAAGCCAACTTGCCCCGCCCCTTCTACTTCAGTTATAACAAAGATACGAGTGTGAGCGGACGTAGCATCATGGCATCCTTAGAAGATTCAAACTGCGATACAGAACTACTTATTAGTGGAATTCAAAGTCGTCCCGTTATATGGGATCAAACAAGGAGATAATATAGTGATCGTAATTTAAAAAAACAAGCATGGGAAGAGATTTGCAACATATTTATTGAAGACTGCGGAAAAATAAACAAGGAAAAAAATGAAGCGGGTAAGTGAAATATTTGCCATGGCAATGCCCCTTCATTTGAAACAAAATAGTCGGCAAATATATCCCTTATTGCAATACCTGAAAGTCTACAATCATTTCCATCAACGTGTGTGTTATCATATAGTCCAATTATTTGTGGTAATTTCTTACGACGTTTTATTACCTTAACTTTAGAACGTACAAAATTATGCAATATACAACAAGTTTTGACTATTTCTTCCCCAAAGTTTATTTTAACATTTAATGGTCGATGAAAAATACGCCATTTATTAGTCATGATTCCAAAAGTGCATTCTATATATCTTATTGCTCGGCTAAGCCTATAATTAAATATTCTTTTTTTAGACGTTAAATGGTTACCGGCATATGGTCGTTGCATGTAGTTTGACAATGAAAATGCTTCGTCGCCAATAAAAGTAAAGGGAAGCACCACATCATTGTTTGTTATTTGTTTCGGATGCGGAATATTTAAACGATTTTCTTCTATACCACTTCTCAATTGGCTTCTGTCAAATATAGTTGAATCTGAATCTTTTTCATAGGAACCAACATCAATAAATATAAACTTGTAGTTAGAGTCACATACGGCAAGCAACTTCATCGAAAAATACTTTTTGTAGTTAAAGTAAAGTGAGCCGCTATGACATGGCTTTATCATCCTGATATGTTTGCCGTCAACTGCACCTATGCAGTTAGGAAAATCAGCATTTTCTAGAAAGCCTTTACTAATGTTTTCCCAGTCTTCCGTATGTTTAGGTGGCATACAAATACAAAATAAGTTTTTAATAATAGCTTGACATGTCTCCCGCACTATTTTTTGTATTGTCGATAATCCTCTTCTAAATGAAAAATGCAGGTCCATCAAAGAGCACCCAGTTGCCAAATACCTGAAACATATTTTTTATTGTTACAGCTGTGAAATTGCAAAAAATATGGAAGGGAATCCGCGACGCCTACGTCAAAGATAAGAACAAAAAAGTCAAAAGTGGCTCCGGAGCATCTACTTCTAAAGTTTGCTATCCTTTTTGAATCCTACTACGCGGACTCGTCCTTCGAAAACGCCACCACCACAGCAGCATCAGATGATGAGAATACAATAAACATAGACGGTGATACAACAAAGTTTACAAAAATGGCAAAAAAATCTTAACCTGATGCTGAGGATAAATTGATTAACATTTTAATTAAAAGGATGGACGACAGATACCAGAATAAAGGAAGTGGTGATGAACCCGAATACAACTTTGGGTTGTCTCTGGTAGATGACTTAAAAGCAATTCACCCCAATTATAAAATGGATGTAATGGGAATTTTGAAAAAATATAAGGAAATGTCTAGCTATCCTCCAAACTATTCAGGATATTTTACAACTCTAGAACCACCCCGAAATTTGCCATCGCAAACAACTAATTCTTCACCACGTGTCTATGACGAGAACAGCAACACGGCAGATTCAATATATGCTGATTTATTCACAGAAAGCTATTTTTTTCAATATCCTGATTATTTTCTTTTTTCTTCAATAATTTAATCACCACTGTTAAAGTACCGTTTTGTTGATTAGTAAATGATAATTGATGATTAACCGATAATAAAGAAGTGTTAAAATTTTCAACTGTGTATTTAATGTAAAAACATACCTTATAGTAATTACGAGCCTTTCTTCAGGTGACACTGATAACCTTAAATGTGTGTCTTCATGTCTTAGGTCAGTTTGAATCAGATGCAACAACTCATAAAATGTAGGTCTTGACATTCGCAGGTAGGAACGAAACTTTTTTGGATTATCTTTAATTCGATTGCTAAAGAGCACAAAATAGTCGCTCTCTTCCAGTCGATTAGTTAATAATGGATCCTCCCAAATTCGTCGATGTATCTGCTTTCGTTTTCGTATCCTGCTTCTTCGAAGTAACAAAGCTAACAGCAGTGTTTCCTCGTCGGAATTCATTTTGTCAATGAGCGTACTGTACGTTGCGAACTCGCCGCGCACAGGCGGCGAATAGGTTGCATATTCGCTGCGCACCCGCGACGTGTTCGCTGCGCACCCGCGGCGTGATCGTTGCGCGCCCGCTCCGTTTTGAAAACGCTCGTAAACCGCCAGTGTGATAAGGCCATAAGGTTTGTAATGTAATGCTACAATAAGTCTACACAATATATTAAAACTAGTGTAATTACTAATATTAGGTAAGTAGTTAGTACAAAAATAAATGATAATAACTACCTGACTCGAAACACCTAAGTAGGGTAGTGGCACCAAAAGTTGACTGACCCCCAAAAGTTGACTGACAATACAAAATTACTAAAAAATTTAAATATCTCGCTATATAAGTGTGTGCAATATTTTTTTCCGCATATGGAAATATTTTGTCCGTCATTTTCAATCAAAACATCTATACTACTGACGCGCTCGTGGCGAGTCGTTGTACGAGTGGTTCCCGCCGAAAACCTGATTTACTAGGAAACCTACTTAAGGTAGTGCCTTCCCAATTTAAGCATTTTGTTAGATTAAAGCAAGAAGTAATGATCGATTTGAGTGGTTTTTATACGAAATAAGAACTTGATAAATCAAGCTTTGATTATATATATTCAAATTCTCATTTTAAGCTTTTTGAAAATGATATTGACTGTTCAAGTATTGGGTACAATTTTATTTGCTTGACCCAAAAAGTGACCGGTCCATTGACCCATTCAACTAATGGAGAAATAGCTTAATTTTACAGACCTTATAACTTAGAATTAAGATAAAAATAAAATATCTCAAATTAGTTTTAGTTATTATATGAAGCTAATTACCAAAGCTGAACATATGTTTTTTTGTGTTTTTGATTATTTTGTTTATTTCTTCAGTATGAAATCTTAATCTGTTCAACTTCAGGAATTATGTTCAAAACTTGAACTAATTAATATATTTACATTTTATTTGTTCAACTTTAAGGTGTTGTTCCTTAAAATGAACAGATTTCCCTAAGCAAAAGCCAGGCTTCAATTTAATATCCCAAAGGGTACACACAAAGGGTAGAAAAGGGCCAAATAAACTGTTATCAGATGATGAAGAAGATAAATTGCTACTTGGATTTTAAATTTGGCCAAGGTTAGCATTCCTGTATACGCAAATGATGAAATTAAAGGTTCGAACCTGAAACCAGGCAAAAAATGGTTGCAGCTATTTTTGCAAAGGCACCCTAACATCACGAAAAGGCATGCAGAAATCGTTTCTAATTTATAAAAATCTAAATTTATAAAACTAAATTCCTTTTAAAATGTTAGTTCAATTATTGGAGGCAAATCGTTCATAATGAGGGGTCGGCCTTCATCCATAGGGGAAAATCCAAAATCTTCGACAAATAGTAATTTTGCAAAAAAACTAGTAGACATAGTAATTTTCTTTTTCAGCAGTCCAATCTTGAGTATATAAGTAATTATTAAAAAATACTGGCAAGCGATAATATCATAAAGTAAAGGAGGAAAAGCTACTTAAAGTTGTCAAAAACGCTTAATCGTTCATCTTTTGGTGCCACTACCCTATGTAAAAAACTAGAGCTAGGTAAGTAGGTACATTTTGCATAGTAAAATTAATTGTTAGGTAAGTTAGGTAAGTAGGATAGGTGAGTTCTTTTATTATAAATTATAATACAAAGAACTAAAACCAATTATAAATTAGCTACAAAATATGATATAAGTTTTATTTTAATATTACTTTGCGTAATACTGTCTCGTATGTCAACAGGTAAATCATTAATTAGTTTAGGTACCATATCTACCTATGGTACCTACCTGAGGGCGTAGACAAAGTGACATTCTATTAGCGATGTCGCTTGTAGAAAAGAACAATAATGTATGGGATTGACATAAGCTATCGAAATATCACGTGATCTATTGTTAGCGAATAGAAAATTGGTAGTCAAGTACCCATCTTTCGATTCCATGAAACGAATCGACAATAACGAACATCGACTTCCATACAAATGAGTAGCCAAGTGTCGCTTTTGACAATCGTTATCGCTTAGTTTTCGATTCTTCTGATGGAAAACCTAGCGAATGCCAAAACCCTGTAGAAAACGAAACAAAATGGCGATTTTTAATCAGCTGTAGTAGAAATCAGCAGATTTGTGTTGTTTACTTTGTAGGTACCTATTCGGTTACCTACCTATCTACTTACCTGTTTTTAGGTTTTTTAAAAGGTTTGAGTCTATCAAAAGTCAAATATGTAGGTACCTACTTATTTTTAATTGTCTCATTGAGATACTTTGCGCCCTAAGCTTTTTTGCGACAGGATAGTATCAAAGAATTGTGAGTGTTACTCAGCATTTAACACAACGGACGAGTCGATGCATTAAAGATGTTGTAGATGCCCTAAACCACTAGTCTCAACAATCTCAAATCATAGAAGAGTAAGTGGATATTTTAAAGATACCTCAATAACAATAAATAAATAAATAAATATTGATGGACAATGCACACAACACCATCTAGTCCCAAACTAAGCATAGCTTGTATTATGGTGACTAGATGACTTATAGAATACTTATATATTTTTAAATACATACTTATGATACTTTATAACACCCAGACACAGAGCACCTATGTTCTTCACACAAATGTTTATCCTGGGAGGGAATCGAACCCCCAACCTACAGCGCAGAAGGCAGAGTTACTACCAACTGAGCTGACAGGCCAGTCAATATGTACCTATGTTTATATAAAAATTATGTTAAGGTAATAAGTATGTTTTTACAGGTTTCAGAGGAAGCACTTTCTACCAGGGGGTAATAAGTTGCATTGATTCCATCCGTATTGCAATTGTAAAGCCAGTGGACCATGAGCACCTGTATTATAATATTAGAAATAAAAGAGTCAATGTAACATACGTAGCACGTTTTATTTATTATAATATAATTATAATTAATATACTATTCTACTACTATTACATACATCGCTATCACTGAGATATCTCTGTACTGTGGCTTGAGCGATATCGCCAAACCAGTTAAACAGATTGTTCAGCTCTTGCAGTATTTTTAAATACGTATTTAGTATTTTTAATTACGTTTAGTTTCTAATATTTTATGTAATTTATTGCGAGTTTTATTAAATTCTAATCTTAATTTATGATCATTGCAACTATTTTTCCAAGATCTGTATAATTTATTACGTTTTTCACATAGTCGAGTGACATTACCGTCGATCCAGGGAACCTTATAGATATTGCCTTTGCTTTTAAAGTTCTTAAATGTTTTTTTGTAAGTTGCAACCTTGTTTGCGTTATGAAATGAATTTCGAATAAAGTTAGAAATTTCGTTAGGAGATTGCATTGCGGCTCACGCGGGTAAATTACTGTTTTTGAGAAAAATAATAGAGTTCAACAAATTAAATAAAAGCTACTTGGAAATAATATATAATAAATCATAAATCAAAGGACCGCAATAAACAGTTCAAATCTATTACGTTTATAAGAGCTTAACCTGAATGACTGACTGACTGACTGATTCATCATCGCCGAGCCGAAACCACTGCAGCTAAAAAGCTGAAATTTTGAAGGTACCTTCTTTTTACAGCAAAATCACACTCTAAGGCGGGATTTTTTAAAATTCAACCCCTAAAAAGGTGAAAAGGGATGAAAACGATTGTATGAAACTTTTTAACGCGTGGTGCGATTTGCTTGAAACTTGATATGAATAAATTATATGCAAAATAAATGGACACGTATTTCAGGGTTTTTCAAAATAACCTTAACACTGGGGTAAAATGGGGTGTCAAAGTTTGTATGGAAACTTTTTGGGGAAGGATTTAAGCTACAATTTCTTTAAAAAAAACTGCGCGTCGCGAGTCACGAGCAACAGCTAGTTAGATATAAATGCGGTGGGTGTACCAGTCCCAAACCAGGTACCAGTGGTTGACCTCTCGTATACTAAATTGAATAAATTAAGAAATTGCGGCATTTTTGAACAATTCAATTGTTTCGCTATGTTGCCTATACATTTACCAACCTTCTGAACATAACTTTTGCGAGAATAAACAAAAACATATCGCTATCTTTCTCGTTTTGTCCAGCCAGTGCCTCGTTCACTTGATTTCCGCCGCCATTACAGTAAGGAATGCACGTCGACATATTAAGTTAAATCTTTTAAAATCACTATTATTTCCCTACTTTCTGTCATCAAGTTGTATGATTTTGACAACCTCTGTGGCGCAGTTGGCTAAGACCTGGCTGAGACGCAAAAGGTTGCGGGTTCGATTCCCGCCGCGGGACAAATGTTTGTACGATCTGCAAGTATTTGTCTCGGGTCTGGGTGTTTCTATGTATAATATGTATGTATTTACAAAAAAAAAGTATATAAGTAGTATATCAGTCATGTGGTACCCATAACACAAGCTCTGCTTACTTTGGGGCCAGAAGATGTTGTGTGAAATGTCCGGGATTATTTATTTATTTATTTTGAAAATTTTGTGATCTTTTGAATGATATATCCTATCATTTTAAATAAGTAATGACATTTTCATATATTTTTAAAGGTAGTTAACTACTGGAACTCCCCTTGTACTGGTTTGCAAATGGTTTTATATGGTATTTTTTTTTTTTTATTTATTTTCATACCAATGCTTTTGTTTGACATTTCAGAGTTTTAGGACTGTCATTAAAACTATTTTATGCAGTGTGACCTAGTAGTTGACCACAGGTTTATTATTGGTATATAGTAATGTTCCTATGGATCAATTAGAGTTTTAACTTTGTTTCTCGTTGTTTTAAATTTAGGATGCCTAAAAAGATTTTCTTTAAATATTCAGTAGAAGATAAACTAAAATATATATAATAATAAACTAAAAATTGAACATTCTGTACAGCGGAAAATGGGACCACCAACTATCTTGACCCCACAAGTAGAGTTGCTCTTGACTAGGTGGATTAACGGTAAGGTTAAAAAGGGAATCCTCATAACAAAGGAACGTTTATTGTAAACAGTTAGCCAAATAATACAAGAGGACGGTTGGAAAATCCTTTTAACAGTGAGAATCCTGGACGAAAATGGTTTAATAGCTTTATAGCATCCAGATAAGCAAAGCGTCACGCTGAATCCATAAGCTCAGCGCAAAACCGAGTAACAGAAGAAAGCCTGAAAAAATTAAGTTTTATTTTCAATTAGCTTCCTTTTTTTCCATTAGTTTTCAGTGGTGCAAAAGTGGTCATTTATTGGAGCGCACCGGTCAAACTTACGTACATTCCCGTTTTTAGAATAGAATATAGAATAGTATAGACATTTATTTGGTACACACACAAAGAAAAGAAAGTAAAGACGGTAAAAATAAAATAAAACAAAATAGTATAAGTATAGGCACCCCCCTAGGCAGATGGGTACCCAAACACTTTACCTACTTACATCCACGATCAACAATCCCTCCCTGTGTGTGCCCAAATAGGTCCAGAGTTCAGTCTCAGCTTTATGCCACTCCCATACAAAGTATGAAAGCAGCGCTGGTTTTCAGACTGAACCTCTTGGCTAGTGGCATCACGGACGAGATTCAACTATAATAATACATATATAAATAATACATATACACTAAACCAAGATAATAAATATAACTCAATGAAATATAATAAAATAAAATAGGTGATTAATAATATTCCTAAAATTTCATACCATGATAAAAGTCGCTTTTAGTCACCTTTCATGAGTTTTTTTGAGCATTATACAGTTTTTGTTTAAGCGTTACTTCGAATGTATTTAAAGTTTTTATTGCACGCAGCGGAGGGGGGTAAAATCGTTCCAGCAGCGTGAAGCTGCGAAGCGAAAAGACCCTCGAAATGCGACAGTTCTGTGCTTCTTTGTAACAAAAATAAAAGAGCACGATCTACTGGGGTAGTTAGAGTCCACTCGCGCCCATTTCAGCTTGTTGAAAAGGTAAGGGGGAGGTTGAAATTTAATTATTCCAAACAGCAAGCATGCTAAATGTGGATTTCGTCGTGCTTTCATTTTCAACAAGCTAGATGAGTTACCTTAGTACCTTAGTAGTGAGAGTACCTTAGTACGGAGTCACATGTGAACGGGGAGGGATCTGAAAGCAAAACCGAGCACAGGCATTCTGAACACGCTGCAGAAGCTTCTCTGTCCTACCCAGCAGATAAGGCCCGAACACAACATCACAGTAAATTAGCTTAGACAAAACAAGAGATTCACATAGCATAATTCGGACCTCCTCACTGAGATATGGACGGATCTTATACAGCGCTTTTAGCCTGTAAAAACAACTTCGTACACTGTCAGAAACCTGGCTTTCAAATATTAATTGAGGGTCGATTACTAAACCCAAGCTCCTTGCCTCTGGAACATATTCCACAAGCTCTCCACTACAATTTCAATACCCTGAATGTTAAGTTTAAGGATGTTATTTTTTGACCACGTAACAATAAACTTAGATTTTTTTGGATTTAGAATCATGGAGTTTGATTGAGACCATTGGTAAACCTGACTCAGATCACAATTAATATTATTTACAGCACCAGGACAATCACGTGGGAAAAAAGAGTAGTAGAGTTGCAGATCATCAGCATATAGGTGAAATTTGCAGTGGGTTATCTCCTTGATGATGTCGGCTCTATACAGAATGAATAGAATAGGTCCAAGAACGGAACCCTGTGGAACTCCTCGAGAAACTGGTTGTAGGGCAGACCGAATGGTAGAGCCATCACTCATTCTCAACTCTACACACTGCCACATCTGACTAAGGTAGCTATGAAACCATTTAATAGTATTTGAGCTAAAACCATAGTATGCTAGTTTAGACAAGAGGAGTGAGACATTAATTCTTTCAAATGCTCGAGAATAGTCCAGCAGGACCAATATGCTGCACATTCCTTGATCTTAGGCTGTTAATAAATTATCAACTACATCTAGGAGAGCTGTTGATGTGCTGTGTCCTCTACGAAATCCAGACTGCAACTCAGGCAAGATACCATGCGCCTCAAGAGATTTCATAAGCTGCATGCAAACTACTTTTTCTAGTATCTTAGACAGGCAGGGAAGTAAACTAATAGACCTTAAGTCACTGACAGTTGAGGGATTGCTTTTCTTAGGTATTGGCTTAACAACTGCCACCTTCCAGCAATCCGGAAAAGTGCCACTAGTAATAGAGTCATTGATAATAGCTGTAATCGCTAGTAAAGATTGTGGCAAAGTCATAATAATCATATCCAGACTCATGCCATCTATACCTTGTGCGTTTGATTTTAGGCTTTCCAAGATCTTCAAGACCGTGTATTCACTCACAGGGGTCAAAGTGAAAGTTACCCCGCTATGTCTATGATACTAAAAATAAGTTAATAATGAAATGTTTACAGAATCCTGTCCAGGTACATTCAAAAAATGTGCATTTATACTATCAGGATCCACAAATTGATAAGGAAGCTCCGCAGATTGTGTTTTGTCGGGTAATATATTAGATTTTAAGTTTTTCCACAATTTACTGGACTTATTTATGTTATTGTTAATATGATAGGTAAAATAGGTAGTTTTCTCAGATTTTATTGCTTGCTATGTTTTTCATTATTTTGTAACTAATTCTAAGGTCGTCCCTTTTAATTGCTTTGAACTGATCATGATAATCATCCCTAATTTTAATCATTAACGAGGTGACGGTGACGAGGACCTCGAAACCTAGTTGTTTTAAACGGAGCGTGCAGATCAAACAATGTTATGATTATGCTGGTGAATTCAGAAGCTTTAACGCTCACGTCCAAAGTTTTCATAAAACGGGCCCAATCTATGAGTATGTTACTTAGCGGCCTGTAAGTTACAAGTTGTAGCCTCGGTTTATCTTTTCTTATGCAGAACTCTACGGAAAACATAGTTCTTTTACATAGTTTTTGGTATTGTATATGAAATTTTTAAGAAATTTATATAATTGGATTAAAGGAATATACTTACTAATGTTGCAGCGTTAGAAAAGAATGAATGACTTTACATATACATTTCTACGTCAAAACTACAAAATACCAGTACAGAGAATTTCAAAGTCAAAATTTGTCCTTAACTGGTTTGGGACTGGTACATCCACCCTGGTACAATTTTGACAAAGGAACAAGAGATTGCGAATGCATTTGATAGCTTTTTCTCTGATATACCAAAACTTGTGACCAAATCGTTAAACTCTTCAGCTTCCAGAGCTTCCGTTCTATTAGAATCTAGTGTTACTATATGTAAGAATGAGTTTAGTTTTAGCTTTATTAACAAGGCTGGTATTGTAAAAGCATACTAGTTAATAAATATAAAAAATAAAATTTTTGGGGAATTTCTACAAAGGTGCTGGGTGTCATTATCTTAGATATTGCACCATGTTTAGCTTATATTTTAAATAGATGTATCGACGAGGGAGTTTTTCCCGATCTTATGTAACACATTAGTTAAACTCATTCCTATGTTTAAGTCTGGAAGTAAAAGTGATCTAGCTAATTATAGACCGATATCGATATTACCTGCGTTAAGTAAAATCTTTGAAAAAATCATTCTAAATCGGTTATTATCTCACTTTAACGATATGCCTGCTACATAGAAATCAATACGGATTTACTAAAGGTTGATCAACAGCTGATGCAAGTATAGCGCTCTTAAAGCAAATATTTGACGCCTGGGAGAAGTCACAGGATGCAATTGGGGTATTCTGTGATCTATCTAAGGCATTTGACTGTGTGAGTCATGCAACTCTAATCTCAAAGGTAAAATATGATTAATTTGCATTAAAAACCGGGCGATTGACCTCATACAGTCTTATCTATCCAATAGAGTTCAGAAAGTTGACCTGGGTGGTGGGTGAGTGGTCTTCAGGATCAATTATTGATATAGTGGTACCACAGGGTTCAATACTGGGCCCTTTTATTATTCCTAGTATACGATAACATTCTAAGTGGGAGAGCGAGGCTAAGGATCGTGACACCTGGAGGAAAATCGTAGCTGACGGTGTTGTTGCACACGATAACGCCTGGCTCGACCATTTAGCACATAAACGGGCTAAACGTCACCAACGTGCCGCAAATCCTGCAACATCTCCAGGGTATTTTATTTGTAGCAAATGTGGTCGTGGCTGCCACTCTCGCATAGGTCTCTTCAGTCATGAGCGAAGGTGCTCAATTACAAATAACTGTTCTGTAACTTGACTGACGCCACCTAAATCATCTTCAACAGATGTACAAAGGCCAATAATGATGATGATACGTTATCGATTTACCTTTTTTTGTAAAAAATATTTGTGATATATTTTTATTTGCAGACGATACGTCCTTAATTTTTTAAGTTGATAGAGGTAAATCCAGTATTTGCGATAACATAAATTAATTCTTAACGTTAGTTCTTAACTGGTTCACTGTAAATAATATTTTACTTACTTCTAAAAAAACTAAATGTATCAAATTCACTTGCCAAATTGTTATTCATAGCCCGAACAACATTGAAGTTAATGGAGAGGGAAACCTCCTAGGTCTTAATATTGATGCAAAACTACAGTGGGGTCCACAAATAGAAACACTTGCTGGTAGGCTTAGTTCCGCTGCATATGCAGTTCGTGCGATACGGTGGCTTACGCAGCTTACCGTAGGCATGCGTGACATATGGACCGTCGTCCATATGTACGTATACAATCTGTCTCCGTACTAAATTTTATCAAGATCCGTTCAACATACATAAAGAGAAGTTTTCGAATTTATAATATTATGTTTTATAATATATGTTTAAATAATGAACAAGTTTTAGTTGCTAGATGCGTTAGCATCCTATAGTTTGTGGTTGCTAGGTAGGAGAACACTTTTTTAATTCAAAATTAGTAGGTTATACCTAAAAGTAACCTACTTCATTCTTCTTCTTTTTTCCTATAATGGCATCTGTCTTTTCCACAATTTTGTCAGCATCAAGTAATTGTTTGATAATAAAGGTCTTAGTCGGTGGTCACTTGTCAATTCTAAACGTCATCGCGGAATGCCTGTCTAGAACTTTTTCGGGATTCCTCATCGCTCAAATCACAATGCACCATCATACACTTGTTATTCAATTGTCCATACTTGTCTTATGTAGTCACAATTTATTCATTTACATTCCGCTAAGATACCTCAATAAAACAAGTAAAAAATTATTATTTATAAGTGCTATGTTAGGTACTTCATAACATGACAAACAAAGAATGTAATCCACATTTATTGGTTAAATTAGTTGAAAGATTCAATAAAACGGACAACATCCTTGACATTCGCATTGATAAGGCTGATTCCGTCTTGCACAGCCGACCGGATGTTAATCTCTACGACCTTCATGATGATATTGTCGAAAATTCTGACAAAGACGGAGATGACAGGGTTGACCAGCCAGTCAGTCAATATGTTGCCAACCAGGCGGACACGGAGGCGGCTAGAACAATGATAAAATGATTACTAAATTAATTAGGTAAGTACCTAATCAAATTAGGTAAGTTGGTTAGAAGGTACTTTGTCCTTTCTCTGTACTTTGCTTTGCTCACCTTGGGCCCAGATCATGTTGTGTGTAATATCCGGCATTATTGAAGTGAAAACTTCTTTTAGCGCGGTACGCATATTTTTAGATGAGGTAAAACCTCTGGATTCGCAACACCGTTACCGTCTGGGGCGAGACGCAGCCGGCTGCCGCGCTCGCCCCATTTGATTAAAAACCTTAATTCACATGTTTACAGTCTACCTTTGTATGGAGAAGTTTACTGAGTTAGGTTCTTTGATATATATTATCTACATTTTGAACAAAAAATATTGCGTCATCTGTGTTCGTTCAGTATTTGATTAGCAGTCGCCATAATTACTGATTCTGCAGTGATTTATTTCTAAACTCTAACGCGCCAAAATAAGTTTTTACTTTTGTCGGCACTCCCGGAGTACAACCCGATTTTTTATTTTTTTATTTATTTTATTTATTTGACTACCTACTACAGAAAATATTCTAACCAACTTTATTGTAACTTAAGGTACAATGCAGAGTGCGTTTTTTTTACATGGGCGGGTTCGATTTCTGCTGCGGGATAACGTTGTATAGATATGTCGGTAACTTATAAAGTACCTAGGTACATTTTTTTTATATATTATTGTAACTAACCCGATGTCTGTGAGTGAGAATTCTTGAAGATGGATCTCGTCGTTGTTAAAGTCGAACAACAGATCTACGTTCACGACGAAACGGCTGAGGGAACCTCTGATGCCGCCAGTGGGCCCAATGTTCATCACCTTCACCAGGTAATCATACACGAACTGAAATATAAAATAATTATTGGCTTCATCAATCAGCCAGTAGACGACTTCTGCTAGACATAATTACTATAGGCCCCCGACGAAGGGACTTAAGCTGCCCTCATCTTCGATTATCGGCAACCACTACAAGCCCTGGTCAACGTGGGATTGCCGCCAATCGTGGTCGCCAATCGTGAATGTGCTCCAGCTGAAGTCGATTCTTCAAGCTCTGGGGCCTGCCTCAAAATCGCCACCAATCGCACCTCAAGCCTGGTGAAGTTCAGAGAGACGCGCACACGTAGCATCTTAGCGAAGTAGTTAACTAGCTGGTCGCCGTTACGATTGACATTCACCAGACCGGTCATGTATCCATCGGTAATCTTCAGCCAAGCGCTGTACGTGATCAGCAAAAGTTTCTGTAAATAATTAATGATTTTGCTGTTCAATTGTTTTATAGCTAGGTACCTACTACTTCTGTAGAGGTAAGTACTCACAACATCAAATCCTTCTTCGACATCAGGTAAATCCATAGGGTCGAGACCATGAGCCTGTATGAAAGGCACCATCATGCCAATGGTGTTGTCTACATACTCGTTGACATTCGCCTGTTGACCAATTCCATTCCATCTTTGTCTATGAAATTTATGTAAAATTCACTTTAGCAAACCAATATTTTTAGTTTACGTTACTATATTTAACGACAACCCCATTATTAATAAGCTGCAAACAATCAATACCAACACCAAGGTGTAAAATATTACGTGTTGCGTAATTTGCGTAGTTACTATAACACATTAAACATAACTAGGTACATGTATATAACCTTATTGAAAAATCACTTACTCTTCATCCAACAATTTAGGAATCAGTTGATTCTTCAAATTGACAGAATTGGCCTCTGCTGCTGCCACCAATATAGCAATGATCAATGCTGTGTATCTTCTATCCATCTTGCCTAGCTAGTGTGCTAGCACACAATAAGCTACTTTTGACATATCACGGCTATTTAATATGTTCCTGTATTACTATGCTCGGACCTCTCACGATGAGATAACAGTAATCCTATAAAAATAATCATACCCGTAACTACCATGTATTTCAAATCAATGCTGATAAAATGAGAGATTTATATAATTATTGATTATTGGGTTTTTGAATAGGTTTTCTTATCACAAACAAACAAAATATTATCTTATCAGGCTGATATAATTTGATGGTAATTCTCTTTATTCCTTATTGTACACACATTTACATTTTGAAACATACATTATCATTATGGCATGTACACAGGCGTGCTTAAAGAGTTCTCTTGCAGCAAACCTTGGGAAATTAATATTTATAAACTAATGGTGGGTATGGTGCGTAACATAGGGAGAAAGAGAAGAAAAAATGAAGAAATATTAAACAAACTAACAAATAGAGAAGTACACTATAAAAACAGACTTAAAATGTAATTTAATAAACTAAAATAACTAGAATAATACCTACATAAACTAAATATACCTATACTAACATTATATATATAAACAATATAATACATAAATAAAATATTTATATAAACACCTACAAGGAGAGATAATGCTCTTTGACTTTTCGCTTGAAAATGCCAAGCGAAGCACTGGCGCGCACTATCGTGAGGGAGAGAATTCCACAATTTCACAAGGTGGACCGTGAATGAGCTACAATAGCGACTAGGGGAGTGAGGAGAAATGTGAGCCGTCATGTGACGGCTGGCTGATGTGAAACATCGAAATTATTTTGTACAAGTAATAGGCATTAAAGTACAGAAACTAATTATGGCATGATGAAAAAATACAATATTATAAATTTGTACGATGGTTTAGGTAGGTATGTAAATAAAACTTAAACAAGTGTCGGAAGGTTAGGTAGGTACCTACGAGAAGCCTACCTACTTTAATCTTCCTACCTATGTGAGCCTGGCTATTTAGTTTCCTAGAACTCATACATAATAAAATAAATGATTCCCAAATAGTAGGTACGTAATACCTGCATATAAGTAGGTACCCAACATACTTTAATCAATGATATTACTCTGTAATATCATTGACTTTAATGATGATTGCTAGGTTTGCACCTACCTATGTACCTACTCTTGAAATGCATTTGTTAAAAAAATACTTACCTTCCTTAATTATTATTTCTTATTAAAAATACCTACATTACGCCACAAATGGTTAGGTAGGTATGTAAATAAAACTTAAACAATGTGTCGGAAGGTTAGGTATGTACCTACGAGAAGACTACCTATACCTACTTAAATCTTAATAGGTATCTAGGTGAGCCTAGCTGTTTAGTTTGCCTAGAACCCATGCATAATAATAATAATAAATATAATAAACTAGCGACCTGCCCAGCTTCACACGGGTGCAATGCTTATACTAAATATACTACAGAATGCCTAATGTGATTAGAAACCTCTTAAATTATAAGTGTTTCTCTACTATATTATGCATATATTATACATATAACTTCCTCTATCTATTAAAAAACCGCATCAAAACCCGTTCCGTAGTTTTAAAGATTTAAGCATACATAGGGACAGACAGACAGCGGGTAGCGACTTTGTTTTATACCATGTAGTGATGGGTTCTATCTAGAGAAACTAAATTTTTAATTTAATTCTTTAATACTTCCCCTACGGTAACTTCCTAAAAGCTCCTTCGTAAAAGCTGAACTCAGTACAATTGGGTTAAGTCAGATGTGGTCGATAGTATTTTATTTTACTTTAGAAATTTCGGAGAACTTATAACTAGGTACATTAAAAAAAAATACAAATAATACATGTACTTATGCAAAAGGCCAATTACAAGTTCACACTGATAGATTTATATATATATATATATATATGAAAAACACATTCCAAGTGGAATTCTAAACAATAAAAGAGTAAAAAAAAATTTGTTTTTTATAATAATAGATTAAACAAGATAAAAAAACGAAATTAGTACATACCAATAGATATTTCGTATATAAAAAGAATTTATCTCAGAGCAAGTGGTTTAGCTTGCTCGTTGATGTATAAAATATTATCAATATCTGCGTTTGCTAAGGTATTAAATGAGGCGTTTGCTCGAATAATAAAAGCATTTTGCCTATCATTTGCTTAAGCTTAACATATAAGATGTTAGGTCTTCTAAAACTAGCATAGCATAAATAGCATCCAGCTCCAGCTCATCAAATATGCCATATCGGCGATATTCCTTAGTTCGTAAAGTGGGAAAAAATTAAACTTTCTAGCCATTTAATCTGTAAGAAAAACATTTGTACGAAACTGCAAGTAACGCAGAAATCTTTTTGAATACGCTCCAACCGAACCGAAGAATGCACATCGTAACATGGATTCTAGACTTGGGATGCGTACTCCAGATGACTGCCCTGCGCACATAAGCATAATTCAATATTTTAAAGCTTTTATTATTTGTAAAGTTGTTAGACATTCTCAAAACGAAACTAAGTTTACGAGATGCTCTATTTACAATGTTATTAATGTGGCAGTCGAATAAGAGTTTACTATCAAAAGTGACACCTAAATCGCAAATTGTATCGACCCATATGAGTGGCGAGCGTTGTGTTTTGTTTAATCAAATTTAATAGTAACTGGTTTACGAGTAAAAGTGCAAACGTAAGACTTGGAAACATTCAAGTCCAATTTCAAATCGAATTATGTCATCTTGAGAACGATATAGGTACATCATGAATCGTTTTAATTTAATGTAGAAATTTCATATCGTCAGCGTATAATAGAATTTTAGAATAAAGAAAACGTGAAGAGATATCGCAAATGAACAAAGCAAAGAATAGCGGTCCTTATAAAAGAAGTCCCTCCTGACGGGATAAACATGGTCGTCGATGCATACTCGTATCCGCTAAGAGTCACCGTCTGACATCTATTAAAAACATAAGATGTGAACCTAAGAATTATACGTTGCAGCTCCTTTAATAACAGCGACTGATCAATTCGATCGATGCACTTGCGATAATCGGTGTAAACTATATCAATTTAGACATAAAACGAGTCAAGAACTCGATACACAACAAGAGATTGGATGTAGTGGACCTACCCCTCACAAAGCCGTGTTGCTGCGGTGCAGGATATAGATGAGTGTAAACAAATTTTTCTAACACCTTAGCGAATAAACACAATTTGGATATAGGCCTCAATATTGTTTTTTGGTCTTTTTTATGAGCGGGAGTAAATTAGAGCAGACTTTCTAAATGTTAGGTACGATCTTCGGATAATGAGCGGCGGTACAAAATGGAAAACTGCAAGGCTGGACTTTTCGCACACTTTACAATAAAGATTGCAGGAATACTATCCGGTCCCGCCGATTTACATAAGTCTAAGATTTTACACCCCGCCGCACAGTGTTTCGATTAAAAAAATCGTCAAAACTATTTTGGTAGTTTTGAACGATTTTTTTTATTAATTGGACTAGATGAAACAAGCAAACTTTTACCCTCATGCACCCGGGCTAGAATAGTTAATTGTACACCTAGGCGAGAAAGTGCCCAATTCCTATCGAATATGTCATTTGAGTGTGCCTTAAAACACACGAGGTAGTGTGTTTCTCCCGAGAGATACATAGTGCTTTATACTACACCTACGAGCAAACTAAAAAGAGAATTATTTTTATACGCTTTATATTAGCTTCACTTGTATGTATGTTTGTATGTTTATATGTTTGTATGTAACCGACTCCTTAGGACGCGGTTTTAACCCAGACGCGATTTTAAACGGCCAGATTTCATTCAAATTTTGCACACCTGTCAATTCTTTTATTTGAAATGACAATCTTCAAAGTGTCATATGACAATGCAATAATTCGAAAAAAAAAATTAAAATATCCGGTTATCCTAAAACTAAAAAGTAGAAAATTAATAATAGTTAAAAAAAACTAAAAAACACGCTTTATATAGAAAACCAAACTAAAAAATTTAAAATAAATTTTAATAAATGTAAGTAAGAAAAAAATGTTTTATTTAAAAAAAAGCGTGGGGTGCTTTTTAAGATATTATCGAATTGATAATCCTTCCACCATGCACTCCACGCTTTTTTTTTATTTAATTATTTAATAAAGCAGATATTTTTTTTTTTTTCGAATTATTGCATTATCATATGACACTTTGAAGATTGTCATTTCAAATAAAAGAAAAATGGAAAAGTTCTGGGAAGCATCGCGATCCCTTCCTGCTTCCTGACTGAGAACTCCGAATGGTTGGCTAGGTATTTCACGTTCAAAGTGCCCGTCCACCACTCAGCACCATCAACATCAGGAAACCCTTCCATTTCTAGGCGTCCATCAGTGGATTTCACTGAAGCTAGTGAAAAAACGAAAAGGAGGCGTGTGGACGATCTTCTTTAATCACGGGGCGTGAACCAATGTGTGGCAGCTGAACTATCAGCGCGATTAAAGAAGCAAGTCACAGTCCTGATAAGTGCCAAGTTATGAAAGCAAGTGGGGCTGTTAACGAACACTCAAGATGTTTGACGCAAGAAGATGCTTTGGCTTATTACGTAGACGCCAAATCTACAAGCCATGCATACAAACAAACCAGAAAATGGAGTATCAAAGCAGGACATCAGGTATTTCCATCATTCTATTGTGTTAGGCAGGGAAAAATTTAGTGGTACCCTCCCGAGGAACAGACTTTTGTAAGCGAAAGGCGTGCAGTAATTATACTTCAAGCTATTTTAAAAAAACGGCTGAACGTATATATTTAAGTATGTATGGCTGATTATAATGTACAAGATTCTTTAGAAGAAGAATTTAGTGATGTAGAACAGAGATCAAAATACATAATGTACTATTGTAGGTAGGTACTAACATATTTCTAAGTTACTATGTATCCTACTAATGTTATTATAATTTGAAAACATATAGATTTTTTGATAATAAGTAATGTATATGATCTGCATTTTATTTATTTAAAAACATATTATTAACGAGTAGCATCTACTGGCCCTTCGTGTGCCATTGTATATTTAGTAGCTAGGTTATTAGTAGTCGAGTATTATATGACTGTTGCTAATACATTTTTATTCGCAGTCGCAGAATGGGAGCATTTGCACCCAAGAAACGATTGATGGCATCATTGGAAGCATGGGAAAACGTATCCAGGCTCTTACAAGAGCCCATGGAAGCCATACGAGCTATTTTTTTTATGCACATGTACCTAAAAACTGCTCTACATTTTGTTTAACTTAAAATTTTAAATCTGTAATTATTGGATTTTATTTTATTTCATCTGAAAATAAAGCTATAAAAAAGGAATCTTTGTTTTTATTAACCTGCTATCAATAATAATAATCAAATAAACAAAACACAAACAAACAAAATCTTTAAAAAAATCAAAATTATTGAAAATTTCTACATTTGCTTGTGTTCCCCTAATTGTGCCGGCGCACAGTGGATCGAAAATGCCCTTTCCATAGACATAGGACTTTTTTTTTAAAACATGCTTTTTCTTGTTGGAAACCAACACAGAATCTTATTAGGAGCCCACATTTTATCATATTTATGCACCTCACGTGTTTAAGATGCAGTAATGATTTTTCGAATAAAAATATGTATGGAGAAAAACATTAAAGTCGATATTTCTCGGTTTTCGTGCGTGTGCCCGTTATTTCGTCTGGTAAGAAAATTGTCCTTATTTTTTACTATTTTTTGACATATAGCACATATAGGGCACTCGATGGACTTCAGGTGAACAAATGTTTGTCGATTTTTTTATGAATATATTATATTTTACTCATTATTTAAATTACATTACGATGTATAAATAATATTTCAACTCGCCTAATCATTGTTACAGTTTTAATTAAATATTTCACCTACGATAATAATTTAAAAAAAATATTATATAGGATATTTAATTGGTAAGTAAACGCATTTTACAAAAGTGTATAATAAAGAATTTTCATTCATTCATTCATTCATACAATTTACACAAAATATTACTATTTTATACTTAAACTAAACACAATATTTTTCTTATCTATATTACAAGTCATCAAAAACAATAATTATTATAAAAAAAACACCACGATTTACCTTCAAGTTACAAAGTTAATCGCTATACATCATTTTAAAAAGATACATCCATATCAGAATCTGTGTCGGAACCCATGTCTTCTGGATCAATGTTACTTCTATGAATTCTGTCTCAAGGTGTTCCGGATTAGACCATAAGACCTAAAGCATCGGAACTTAACTCTTTTCTCCGTACAGGTCTTGTGGAAGAAATGTAGTCTGATGAAAGAAGCAGCATATTTAAAATATCTTGATTGTTATCAACCCTGCTTGTCTTCCGAGCATGAGGCTCTCTGTATTTGCGAAAGTCTTTATTTCTAGCCTCTGAGGCTTCTTCGGATAATTTACCAATGGGCAAAATCGCTACATTGGCTATGTCAGCACTACTGTCACTACTGTCAGTGTATTCTTTGATTTTTTCTGCGTTTATTGTTTTAGCCGATGATATGACTTGCAGTATGACTGCAAATCTGCGTATTAGCTCTTCATCAAGCTCAGTTATAGCTGCGGTTATTTCAGGGAACTCGAAAAACTTTCTCGCCGTGTTCCCATCATTGGTTGTTCCTGACCGTTGCTTAACAACATCAATTAATAAACCAGTCTGAACTTCTTCTCTGAACTTGAAAATTTTAAATTTCTTCCATTATTCGTTTATTTCTCCTCTTACGGACCAAGTCTTTAAATCTTGTCTATAGGCTATGTGCAATAGGCATTTTATGCAGTTTATGCGAGCATGCAGTGAAGATATTCCGAACTTATATAGATCGGTTTCAACTTCTCTTCTCATTTATCAAATTGTTCATTTGATAAGGCCAGCACAAATGAGGTTGTAGACGTTACAGATGAGGTCGCATCTGAAATATAGGTGCATACCTTCCCATCTATCATGGTCATTATATGATTGTGAATAATGTGGTTTGTATCGCATTTGGTGTTACTCAGGGATTTTATTTCTTCTTCCATTGCGGACAGCTGTTCTTGTACAACTAATTTTGACTCTTTTATGAAGATAAACTGTACAGGACGACAATACAACGCTGAACTGGGTTTTGGGTTTTCCCATATGACTTCATTTTCAGCAGTAAATTTTAGCGAGACCAAAGTGGTCATGAAAACTGATTCGTCACTTTTTCGATCTGCTTCGAAGCTTTGTTTGTATCTGCTCTGACTGTAGACACCATCGAACCCCCATTTCGATATTAAAGTCATTGATTGGTTATTAATCACTTCAGGTAAACTTTTTATTATTCTGGTAACTTTTTATTTCTCGACCTTTATAATTGAAATCAACAACCCTTCGTATCTTTTGTTTTGATCCAAGGTCTATGAAAGGTTTGCGCGGACTTGGAGCTGTTTTCGTTGATGTTCCAACAGTTGATGTACTTGGAGAGGGTAAAAAAAATTCGCCAGCTTCACTTGTTTCTTCAAATTGCAGTTAATAACTCTTGCGGTCGTATATTTTCACATACACAAATTGACCACTCGATGTTCTGTTGCAACCAATCAGCATAGTGTTTTTTGAAAGTTTCTGAATTACATTTCGCAGATTTCCATATTTTTATCACAGAATGGCAAAATCTTCGACAGAATTCTTGGAATATCTTCATCTGACAAACTCAAATTCAACTGCAGTTTAACACTTTCCAATAGTTTTAAAAGGTAAAATACAATAAAAAAAACAAAAAACATTTTTTTTCGCCTGAAGTCTATCGAGTGCCCTATATGTGATATATGTCAAAAAATAGTAAAAAATAAGGACATTATTCTTACCAGACGAAATAACGGGCACTCGCACGAAAACCGAGAAATATCGACTTTCATGTTTTTCTCCATACATATTTTTATTCGAAAAATCATTACTGCATCTTAAACACGTTAGGTGCATAAATATGATAAAGTGCGGGCTCCTAATAAGATGCTGTGTTGGTTTCCAACAAGAAAAAGCATGTTTTCAAAAAAAAAGTCCTATGTCTATGGAAGGGGTATTTTCGATCCACTGTGCGGCGTGTAGTTTAAATACTTCCTCATTGAGCACATCAACCATGCCAATATCAGTAGATGATATACTATGATGTTGATAATTAATTGTATCAGTTAGGTATGTGGGTGTATTATTTTGAAGAAAGGTAGAGTGGAAATATCCACAAAACATATTACATTATAGTAGCACTTGATCCGAAAAACGTGTACCATACTACATCATAGAAGGGTACGCGTTGGACTGTTTTTTACTTTTAACGTGGTGCCACGGGCCACGTGGCACGCGGGTTAATTTTTATGGAGCTTTCAATGTTTTTATATAATCAACAAAGATTTCACTTTCCATAAGCCGCGCTTTGTCTCTTAAACAAAAGAATCATCATCATCATTACCATAGGTTTTGTATTTATTATGGAATTTGAGAAGCTTTATCAAAGGTCGTCTGTACCATAACGGATACTGCGTGATGGAACCACAGTTTTGGCGGGTATTACCTATACTATACTATATATTACCTATATTTTATAAAATGCGTTTGTTCAACTACAAAGTACTGAATATTTAAAATATTTTAGAATAACTTGGAACTTACAGGTTATTCTAAATTATTTTGAGGGATAAAACAATTAGGTACTTAATTATATAAGTACCTATCTAGTTATGTCGCTTTTTACTGAAATAGCAATAAATAAAACTAAATATTATGTTTAAAATAAGTCATTTATTGTTAGTCATTTGGTTCTTAGCACAAATTTTACTGAAAACAAGATGACACTCCAAAACAATGTTTTTTTTTATCATAGATAGACCTACGTTTGACCACGAACTTGCCTAATGTTAAGCGACGACGTGGTCGACGACGGGGCACACAGGTCTAGAAGATACCTATTTACTCTTGACTTGAAGAAACCCAGATTGTCGTTTTCAGGAAAGACAAGACAACGGCAAAGCATTCCAATCCCTGGCTGTACGCATATAAAATGTGAAAGCAAAGCGCTTTGTTTGTAATGGTGGTAGACTGACAAGGTATGGATGGTATTGAGCGGTACCTCTGCTTGTCCTGTTGTGAAAGGGACATGGTGGAATGAGATCATGCAATTCCTGGGCTCATTCTCCGAAATGTATTCTATAAAAGATCGAAAGGCAAGCAACTCTACGCCAGTGCTCGAGACTCTGGATGTTAGTCTTAGCGTTTGGCTGCTCACTTATCACCCTCAATGCTCTACGCTCGATCGAGTCCAAAGCAGCCAGCTGGTATTTGGCTGAACCATCCCATAGATGGCAGCAATACTCCATACCCGACCGGACTTAACTTTATATAAAGTTGAAAGCTGTCCTTGAAAGCTGAAGTATCGCCTCACCTTGTTGGAAATGTTAAGCTTCATGGCAGCAGTCTTGGCTTAGGACTCGATATAGGAGCCAAAATTGAGAGTCCGAGTAAGTGAAACTCCCAAGAGTTTGAGATGATCTTCTACAGCTACCGGTACATTTCGGAAAACGGGGAACACCGAAAAGAGACAAACTTGCGTTTTAGATGCGTTGAATTTAATGAGAGTGGCATCACCCCAATCGGACAAGACCTGGAGAGTTAAATCCAGACTCATAAGCATCTCGTTTCTGTATTTATGAATGTCAGTTTTACTGGCTCGTGCGTTGGCAAAGTATCTCTCCACAACTGTTCTGTCGTCTGCATACCCAATGATTCCGAGCATAAGCAGATCGTTTATGTGCAGTAAAAACAGTGTGGCCGAGAGCACTGACCCTTGAGGTACTCCGGAATTAATTTCCAATCTATCAGACGAGCAGCCGTCAATAACTTCTCAAATGGATCTTTCCCTCAAGAAGGCAGCAAGCCATGAGCAGAACTTAATTGGCAATCCGTAGGCAGGAAACTTACCAATAAGGCTAGCGTGCCAGACCTTTATCAAAAGCATTTGAGATGTCAAGTGAAACAGCTAATGCTTCACCATATTTCTCTATAGCCTCACTCCAAATGTGCGTGACATACGTAAGAAGATCCCCAGTCGACCGCTTTCGTCGAAAACCGTATAGTCGATCACTGAGTAGGTCGTCGTCTTCAAGGTATGTAAGGACGTTCGTATTCAGGACACATAATAGGGAGGTGACCGAAATTGAGCGGTAATTTGATGGGTCAGCGCGACTACCTTTCTTGGGCACAGATTGCTCATTAGCAAGCATCCAGGATATTAGGACTATTCCAGTTTTCAAAGATATAGGCGAAAAATTCTTGTGAGTATGGGAGACAACTCAGGGGCACAAGTTTTCAACACTACAGACAAAATGCCATCCGGACCACTAGCTCTGTTCATGTCAAGACGCTTAGTTAGAGGTGTCTAGACGTGAAGCTTTTGCAAATTGAGCAGCAAAGAGAATTGCTTTTTCGATTGCATTATAGGCTAGAGATAGTGTAGTGGAGGGAGAGAAAAGCGGCTGAAGTTCGCTTCCACCGACTTGGCCAAGGACCAGAATGCTTTGCTACCAGCTGGATGTGTCGCAAGCTTGGCGTAACACCTTCTTGAAGGGCTTGGCGTCTTGATTAAAGGCTTTCTTCTTAGTTCGTGTATGGCCTGGCTGTTGCAAACGTCAGCCCAAAGTAAGCTGCATGTTTTACCGCTTCTGACCTTGTGTGATGTAATGACTTAATGGGATGCATTAAGTCATTACATCACACATCACATCCCCGCTAGGACCTCCATCCTCCAGGACCAGAGCACGAATCCCATCCCATTGCATAAAGGGATGAGAGAGGGATATGTTATTTATCTGAAACTGTTCCCTTCTGCATTTGAGGATGTTTTCAAGCACTTGTACTGGCATAGACATGGTATCAACATCAATGGCGAACGCATCACTCACCTTCGATTTGCCAACGATATAATCCTCATGGCAGAATCGCTGGAAGACCTTGGCACAATGCTCAGCGACCTTTATATCGCCTCCCAACAGGTGGGTCTTAAAATGAACATGAGCAAGACAAAAATCATGTCAAATGCTCATGTTGCACCCGTACCGGTACATGTTGGGAGCGATATAATCGAAGTTGTAGACCATTATGTCTATTTAGGTCAGACGATCCAACTAGGCAAGTCCAACTTCGACAAAGAGGTCAGCCGACGAATCCAACTCGGATTGGCAGCGTTTGGGAAATTACGGCACATCTTCTTGTCACAGATACCGCAGAGCCTCAAGACAAAAGTCTATAATCAGTGCGTGTTGCCAGTGATGACATATGGAACTGAGACTTGGTCGCTAACTATTGGCCTCATACACATGCTCAGAGTCGCGCAAAGTACTATGGAGAGAGCTATGTTAGGTGTTTCACTACGTGATAAAATCCGCAACGAGGAAATACATAGAAGAACCAAAGTCACCGACATAGCACTCAAAATTTGCAAGTTTAAGTGGCAATGGGCAGGCCATATAGCTCGCAGAACTGATAACCGATGGGGAATAAAAGTTCTCGAATCGTGACCAAGGACAGTAAAACGAAGCGTAGGACGACATTGTAAAGATCGCAGGAAGTCGGTGTATGGAGAGGGCTCAAAATCGTTCTTCCTGGTAATATTTTGTTGAGGCCTATGTTCAGCAGTGGACTTTAAAGGCTGATATGATGATGATGATGATGATCCCCCCCTCGCATATATCTATTGTGCATCCATCTTTTACGGAATATATCATATATTTGATAGGCAATAAAATGCTTTTACTAAAAGAAACAACAAGAAAATGTGAGCAATAAAAGTAACACATTGTTATAAAACATTTTAGATCACTTTTATTTAAATTTAAGCGACGACTTACTAATCTTGACGATGTAAACAATGCAATCTCTAAAGTTGTAACATGGTTTAATGTAAACAACTTATTACTTAACGAGAAAAAAACGAAATGCATTCGTTTTATACTGCCCAACGTTAAACAGGTGAAAGCTAATGTAAAAATTAATAACGAAAAGATAGATCTCGTCGACACCACAGTGTTCCTAGGCATTACTTTAGATAATAAGCTGCAATGGGGCCCGCAAATAGATAAATTGTCGAAGAGACTCAGCTCTGCCGCATACGCTGTCAAAAAGATCCGTCATTTTACCGACGTAGATACCGCTAGACTCGTTTACTTCAGCTACTTTCATAGCATTATGTCTTATGGCATTTTGTTGTGAGGGAGTGCTGCTGATATTAACACCATATTTGTGTTGGAGAAGAGGGCTATTCGTGCAATTTATAACATGGGCCCCAGAGAATCACTTAGAGATAAGTTTAAAGAAATTAATATTATGACAGTACCTTGTCAGTATATATACGAAAATTTAATGTATGTGCACAAAAATGTTCATTTATTCAAAAAAAATTGCGATAATCATAGTATTAACACTAGAAATAAAGATAAACTCGCTGTTCCCACTGTTAGGCTCGCTAAAGTTAATAAGTCTTTTATAGGGCAATGTGTACGCTTCTATAACAAGGTCCCAAGCGACGTGTTAGACATAAACTGTCTATTAAAGCATATTATAAAATATCTGATTATTTAGAAGACAAAAAAGCTTGGGATGAATCTGCTCCAACTCGACTCGGCATCCGTAACAAAATTGTCAAGGATCATACAAAAAAGTGTTAAGACCAGACAAGTTTCTTGCCGGATTCTTCTTGAACTGGGGTTAGGAGGAACCGGCACCTAGATTCACTAGCATGTAAGAAGACGATTCAAAGTGGTCCTTGTGATTGTAATGAATAAAGTTATTTTGAATTGAATTGAATTGAATTGGGGAGTAAAAGTTCTCGGATAGCGACCAAGGACAGGAAAACGAAGCGTAGGACGACCCCCCACCCGATGGACTGAAGACATTGTAAAGATCGCAGGAAGTCGGTGGATGGAGAGAGCTTAAAATCGTTCTTCCTGAAAATCTATTGGGGAGGCCTATGTTCAGCAGTGGACTTCTTTAAGGCTGATATGATATGATGATGTCCGTTCAAAACATAGGTATATATTGTCTCCATACCAAATTTCATCAAGATCCGTTTAGTCCTGAAAAGGTAACAAACAAAAACAGACGTTTTCGAATTTATAATAGTTATAAGTGTGTTTAAATAAAGAACAGCTTTTGATTGGTAGGCCAGAGAACACTTTTTTATTCAAAATTTGTAGGATACCTAAAAGTAGGTAGGTAAGTACCAAAATTTTTTTGGTTAATTAGTTGAAAGATTCAATAAAACGGACAACATCTTTGACATTCGCATTGATAAGGCTGATTCCGTCTTGCACAGCCGACCGGATGTTAATCTCTACGACCTTGATGATGATATTGTCGAAAATTCTGACAAAGGTAGAGATGACAGGGTTGACCAGCCAGTCAGTCAAGATGTTGCCAACCAGGCGAACACGGAGGCGGCTAGAACAATTATAACAAAATTACTAAATGAATTAGGTAAATAATTAAACAATTTGGTAAAAAGTTACTTTGTACTTTTTCTGTAGGTGCTTTGCTTACTTTGTAGATAATGTTGTGAAAAAATTTCCGCCATTATTTATTTATCTATTTTCCTAACTACAGAAAACCTTCTTCCCAACTTGGGCCTAACTTATAGGGTACAATGTAGATGGTATATTATGTAGAGTGCGTTTTTTTATATGGGCATTTTTTATTTATTTATTAATGTAACTTACCCGATATCTGTGAGTGAGAATTCTTGCAGCTGGATCTCGTCGTTGTTAAAGTCGAACAACAGATCTACGTTCACGACGAAACGGCTGAGGGAACCCCTGATGCCGCCAGTGGGCCCAATGTTCATCACCTTCACCAGGTAATCATACACGAACTGAAATATAAAATAAATATTGGCTTCATCAATCAGCCAGTAGACGACTTCTGCTAGACATAATTACTATAGATCCCCGACGAAGGGACTTAAATTGCCTTCATCTTAGATTATCGGCAACCACTACAAGCCCTGGTCAATGACGGAGCTAGTGGTTCGTGGCCGCCTATCGTAAATTATTATCAAGCTGAAGTCGATTCTTCAAGCTCTGCGGCCTGCCTCAAAATCGCCACCAAACGCACCTCAAGCCTGGTGAAGTTCAGAGAGACGCGCACACGTAGCATCTTGGCGAAGTAGTTAACTAGCTGGTCGCCGTTACGATTGACATTCACCAGACCGGTCATGTATCCATCGGTGATCTTCAGCCAAGCGCTGTACGTGATCAGCAAAACTTTCTGTAAATAATTAATAATGTTGCCGTTCAATTGTTTTATAGGTACCTACTACGACAAGCGTAGCGAACCAATGTGGGTAGGTACTTATGTAGAGCTAAGTACTCACAACATCAAATCCTTCTTCGACATCGGGTAAATCCATAGGGTCGAGGCCATGAGCCTGTATAAAAGGCACGATCATGTCAATTGTGTTGTCTACATACTCGTTGACATCCGCCACATGACCAATTCCATCCCATCTTTGTCTATGAAAGTTATGTAAAATACATTTTAGCAAATCAATATTTTTAGTTTACGTTTCAATATTTAACCACAACCACATTATTAATAGTAACATTATTAATTTGCGTACCTAGTTTAGTATAACAATAAATATAACTACCTAGGTATATACATTTATAAAACTTTATTGAAAAATCACTTACTCTTCATCTAAAAATTTAGGAAGCAGTTGATTCTTCAAATTGACAGAATTGGCCTCTGCTGCTGCCACCAATATAGCAATGACCAATGCTGTGTATTTTCTATCCATCTTACCCAGCTAGTGTGCTAGCACACTATTAGCTACTTGTGGCATATCACGGTTATTTATTATGTTCTATAGCACGGACCTCTCGCGATGAGATAACACTAATCCTATCAAAATAATCATAGCAGCTAACTACCATGTATTACAAATCAATGCTGATAAAAATAAGAGATTTATATCATAATTGATTATTGTGTTTTGCGCACTACCTATCTGAAAACACTTGTACCTACCTACTTACAAGCAAGATGCTAGCTTTAATATATACTCGTATGTATGTACCAACAAGAACGTTTATAACTTTGAAACATGGTAGCAATTAAGTACTTAGCTAGATTTATCAGTCAGTATGGCACGGCTAAGATACCACAAGTTCAGTAGGTACCTTTGTTCAGTACACGTACGACTTCAACTTCTTATGTTAGCTTACATTTTTACAAAAAAAAATGCATTGCCTAGATCTGCTATTTCTTCCTGCCGGGCGATTAAGAAATTCTGATACTATCATAAAATAGTTAATAATAATATATAATACCTATATAACTTAGGTACTTTGGGGCCAGATGATGCTGTGTGAAATGTCCGGGATTATTATTATTATTATATAGTAACTGCTTTCAGTTACCATTGATCACTTAGTATTACGAAAGCTTGATGTTGATTGTAAAACATGCTGTCATATGAATAGAAACTGAGATATAAACAGAGGTACGTATTAGCTAGGTATCCATAAAATAATGCCTATTGCTAATCGAAACTGATAGTATCAAGAGTTCCATAATCTCCATGCTGGTCCAGGTAGTTATCGTAGATCCGAATTCCTGATTTAAGACGTGGTTTCAGGACAAAAACAAATAACGCTGTTATCCCTAAGGTAATTTTTCTTTTAAATCAGTAAAACTGGATCAATTAATCATTTATTTATGTTATATAAAAAAAAAGTATATTTTTATTTTTTTATCACTGACTGCATTTTTTTTATGCGACTGATAAGCATGCATTTTATAAATTTATTACTTATACCTAGCTCGTTTTGCACCTGGGTGATATTGATTATTATACTTATCTTTTAGGTGCAACAAACAGTTGATAGCTAACAGAACCAGTTTGATATCAAAGTCCTCAAAGTCCTTGGAAACTGTTTACCTATATTATTTATAAGTTATTGAATTATTCTAAAATAATAATACAATATTTTTGAATAAAAAAGTGTATTTTGTGCCTACACCTATTTTATAATCATATCCCAATACCCAGTCAAACTATAATAAATAAATACACCCATAACCCACTTATTCTTAATGTTCATTCATTCTTTGATAAATTCATGAGTAGTTCCAGAACAACAAAAACGGAAACCACTGCTGTCGAGTCACGCAGTCATTATGCACAATATAATTACATACAATGTCTGTAAATACTTAACTAGGTGCCTTCAAGTACTTTTCTTTGGTAAGATTGTACCTATTATAAGCAAAATCAAATAATAAATATTATGATGGTTTTTTATGTTCAAATTACCATTATACATTGTAGAAATTGTAATTGTAAATTGTAAAAACTGTGTAAGAGTAACAAGGACTTATGCATAGCATACTTTTTTTATACTTTATAACTTTTTGGTTCATTGATTAAACCTAAAATAACAAATTGTATTTGGTATTACAACACTTTCCTAGGAAAACTAAAAAGAGCTTAACCTTATTAATTATTTAAAATGCACCAAACCCAACAGATCTTTATATTAACATAAATTAATATTTCATTAAATATAATTAATTCATAAAGATAAATTGATATTTCATTTTGTTCTTCTTGATTTCATGACTCGGAAATCCAATTATTTAACGCCTACTGTTCAATACACAGAACTTGTAATTATATCTTTATCCCGATGCAATGCAAAATAATGATTGGTAGTCAACTACACACCATCATTAGCTCCAAGCTAAGCTTGCAATATGAAACTAAATTACTAGATAATAGAATTTTCATATAAATATATATTTATGATGCTTTACAACACCAAGACACAGAACGAACATCTGCAGTTTTGAAGCTAGTAGTGAACCCAGTAAAAGCTGCAATGCTAGTCATAGTGTGGTAACCAATTTAATAGCTGGTTATTTTAAAGCTGGTGTCACAGATTATATATACTCGTATTATATATTATACTTATTGATATATTATACTCGTATTAAGGTATTATATATTGAGATTTTACGTCAGTTTAGTGAGCCATGATTGATGTCCAAGAATTACTTTGTTTTTTTCACATCATTACTGAGCATTTTTTTTCTTTGTGCAAGCATGTGTCCGAAGAGAACAGGAAACAGTGGAATGTATAGCAGCATATAGAAGATTAAGAAATAGTAATAATTAAAGGCGACATTCCATTCATTGGGCATAGAATAAGAGAGTAACTGTTTCTCGGCAATTTCGTCAAGTGAGTAGTACATGCAGAGAAGTTCTCCAGTGATTCCGATCGGGTAGAGGGCCAAGAACGTTGAATATCTGAAAATAAAAACGAACAACCTTATCAATAACAAACAAACAAAAAAATATCTTATTAGACTGATATAATTTGATGGTAATTCTCTGTATCAAAGTAACTGATATCCAACGATTATCATAGAAGCGAAAGTTATTAAGTAATCTGTGTTACTCTTTAAAGCCGTAATGGATTGGGGTTAATGGCAAATATAATCTATTATAACACAGAAACTACTTTTTGCACTATAAATATGCCCCAATAAACAATGTGGGCGAAACCGCAAGCGGCAACTAAGAATTTTACAGACATCACTCACCTCAGGAACAGTAATGCTCGAGGCACGAGATTGACAAGATTGAGTGTGTAATAGGCATATCGAATAATCTCTGTAATGGACCAAGCTAGCATGCACAGAGGCAGGCCCGGGCTAGTTGTAGCTTCTTTGGAGAGTAGCAGAGAGCCAGCGACTAGGAAAACCCTGGAGTACACTTGCATCAGTACTAGTAATGCTCCAGATGGGACCAAACCTATAGCTGCATGCACTACCTGAAACAGATAATAACATCAAATAGAATGCTTAAATATTTTTAAATACAAATATATAATTTATAACCCTTTTAGCTATGTGTTTAAGTCGCCAAAGAATGGTACGACAGTTATGGAGTAGGTGGTGTTGTGTGCATTGTCCACCAATATCGTTTTTTTTTTAAGGGCTTTTGCAGGACATTGGTTGCACAATCGTACCAATTCGGAACTGGAACGTCATTGAGGCGCCACCGTAGTACTGTAACAGTAGGTCATAGTCATACAATTTTTATCTTTTTAAAAAGTATTTATGTATAAGTACTAGCTGCTGCCCGCGGCTTCGCACGCATGGTATCTACATAAAAAGTAGCCTATGTCCTTCTCCAAGGTCTCCATCTATCTCTATACCAATATTTTTAGGTTTAGGCGTGAAAGCGTAACAAACAGACAGACAAACAGAGTTACTTTCACATTTATATTATTAGTACAGATTACATTTTATGTTTATGAATCTTAGAACTATTTAGGTTTGTATTCAGTTATGTAATAACAATATTAGTACGCTGCAATCTAGTTCATACAATTCTTTCCATCCAAAGGTTACCAGAAGATATTACTCACAAGCGATATGGCAGCCCATTGTACCACTTAAGGACTTTAAATATGTTTCAATTTTTATTTTATGTTTTATTTCTTAAGATGTATAATAAAGATATATTTTATTTTATTCTATTGTTAAAATTGTTTAAATCCATAGGCATCAAAAAATATGTATACCAAAATGTAATTACACCTTAAACTAAACTAGTTACCTCAAGTATAGCAGCGTTTTGGAATATCACTAAAGTCCATCTTATTTCTGACCAGAATGTGGCTAGGGTGCCTCGATTCAGAAAATGTGTAAGAGTCTGCCAAAGTAAATAGGACCACCTGAAAGCAAAATTGTTTATATTATTTTAATTGACTGGCTTCACCGTTTAGTTGGTAGTAGCGCTGCCTTTTGCAGGTAGGTTGTATGTTTGATCCCCATGACAAACATTTATTTTGATTAACATAGATGTTTGTTTTGTATATAGGTGTAATAATAAAAATGCCGGACATTTCACACAGCATCATCTAGCCCCTAAGTAAGCAGAGCTTGAGTTATGGGTACAACATGACTTACATTATATTATATACTTTTATTTTAGGAAGTATCATATGAGTATGTTTTACAAGTATAAATAAACCATCTGGTTACTATAGTACAAGCTTTGCTTAGCTTAGGACTTGATGGTAATCTGTGTATTATCTAGCATTACATATATAACTAGCTGCTGCCCGCGGATTCGCATGCGTGGTACCTACATAAAAAGTATTCTTTGAAATTATTTCAGATTCTATACCAAAGAAAATCAAATTCAGTTCAGCTGCTTAGGCGTTAAAACGTAACAAACAGACAGACAGACAGAGTTATTTTAACATTTATAATATTAGTAAGGATTATTATCATGCTATATAGCATTTACATTGAAAATCTTTTTTCCAAAACCACCATCTGGTGAATTGACCAGCTAAGAAATAATAAATAAATAAATAATAACAAGGGAAGATTCATTCATTCAGGGGAAGAACAAAGGAACTACTTTTTGTCTCAAAAAACAACCTTGAAGGGGGTTAAATAGGGGATGAATGTTTGTTAGGGCAACTCATATTTTTTAAGTTAGGGATCTGAAAGTTCATATTTAGGCTTTTGTTAAGAAATAAAGAAATATGTGTTTCAATGTCTTTGCAAAATCATCCCCAAAGGGGGGTAAATTTATGGGATTAAACTTATGGGATGTTCTTTAGATGCACATATGCATTCCGTACAAAAATAAAAATAAAGGTTCTAAGCATATGCTTACGAAGTTGTGGGTAACAGCTAGTATAGTTGTAAATTGCCGGCTATGGATGGACAAGTTTGGTTCAACAATGTGGAGTATGATAAACTAATAGTCCAGGATCCCTGGTCCATTTTTGCTTTTGATTACTATCAAGCTAATTTTCCGTGAGTAGCTGTTGGAATATAACAAAATAAATCTATCTCACTCTAACATATAGTTAGCGTGTCTTGCTCTTTTATACGTATAAGTATTTAGTGAAACAGTACTTTATTGTTCTCAAGAGGATCTGGTTAAATAGGCATAGTTCCTATTTCTTTTGTGTAGTCCGGTTAAAGCTCTGGCATAGAGCACACACACCTCTCCTACAAATAATAACGATTAATTAAATTCAGTTATATCAAATCGTTAATTACGTGTTTCTTTTGTCACCCAAACCCCAATAGGTTATGGGCCCAGAATTTAGACTAATTAAAAAGATTCAGTAAAGTTTTTATTTAAATAAAAAGGACACTTGAAGTGCATAGTGTTAAGGGACTTGTGGCCTGTGGTCGGAGGCAGTGAGTTAAAATATTTTAGTATTCTAAGTGACTTTTTAGTGATTTGATAAAATGGATAATTTCAAATTAAAAAGAAATATTAAACCGTTTGACGGGGACAAATATAGTGTGTGGAAACTTAGAATACGTAATTTATTAAATGAACTTGAAGTGCTTAAAACTATTGATGAAGAAGCTCCCAAGGAACCGGACAATGAGTGGCACAAAAAGCAGAGAATCGCTAAGAATACGATAATAGAGTATCTGTCAGATTCTTTGCTGGGACTTACTAGCGAAGAAAATACTGCGAGACAAATTTTCTTGAAGCTGGATTCGATTTATGAAAGAAAAAGCATAGCGACTCAATTAGCCTTGAGGAAAAGATTATTAAATTTTAAGTTGAAAGGAGAAAACCCCTTGACGAAACATTTTCAAGAGTTTGATGATTTGTTAATTGAATTAATGGCTGCAGGTGCAAAACTGGAAGAAGTAGATAAAGTAACGCATCTATTTATGACTCTGCCTAACAGCTATGATGGTGTCGTCACAGCAATTGAAACATTGGCTGAGGAGAACCTGACTCTAACCTTTGTCAAAACTAGACTTCTCGATCACGAAATAAAGTTAATCAGTGAAAGACGCGACACAAGTATGAAAGTTCTTCAGGCGGAATCGTCAAAATTCCAAACATCAAAATCTTATTCTGAAAATTCCAACACGAAATGGAACCCGAATCGTGGACAGTCAAATAAAATTTCATTCAAAGCAAAACTCAATAAACTAAAACATATTAAATGTCATTGCTGCGGAAAGAAAGGTCACATACAAAAGAACTGTTACTTTAACAAGAAGGGCAAACAACGTTCTGAAATGAACAGAACAGTTCAGACTGTAAATATTACGGATACTAAAGATCCTAATATCTCGGGATTTGCTTTTATGGTTGGAGATTATGAAAATGAATGTGTACGTGATCAAAACGGCATTACGTTTATTTTGGACTCGGGTGCCTCAGATCATTTAATTAACAGAGAAGATCTGGCACAAAACTTCACGGAACTGAAAAATCCAATAAATATATCAGTTGCGAAAAATGGAACGTACATAAGAGCAACGAAGAAAGGCAATCTTCTAGTAACCAGCAACTTGGGTGTAAAGGGGACGCTACAGGATGTCCTTTTCTGTTCTGAAATCCCTTACAACTTGCTCTCAGTTAAGAAGATGCAAGAAGCTGGAATAACCGTTGTTTTTGGCAGTAACGGCGGTGTGCAAATATACAACAAGGGTAAACTGGTAACAAAGGGTGAGTTTTTTTAAATAATTTAATTGGTATACATTTTGTGCTTGACAAATGTGCTCTAAATGCTGAAAGCTCATCAAATAGGGTCGTAAACAATAAGTATGAATTATGGCATCAAAGACTTGGTCACATTGGCAAATCTAAGTTTTTGCAAATTAAAAGTAATGAAATGTTTTGTGACAATGAGCAATTAAATCATGTTACACCAAATGATAATCTATGTGAAGCTTGCATAAATGGAAAACAAGCATGTTTGCCATTTAATAAATCAAAGTCAAAAAATATTAAACGACCTCTATTTAATGTGCATACAGACGTGTGTGGTCCCATCACTCCTTCAACACTTGACGGCAAAAACTACTTTGTGATTTTTGTCGATGAATACACTCACTACTGTGCGACATACTTAATAGCCCATAAATCAGACGTTTTTGCTACGTTTCGAGATTATGTTGCAAAGTGTGAAGCTCATTTCGGTTCGAGAATTGTCAATTTGTATTGTGATAACGGTGGTGAATATTTGTCAAAAGAAATGAAAGAGTATTGTGTTGTAAAAGGTATAAGCTACCACTTAACAGTGCCGCATACCCCAGCTTTGAATGGGATTGCTGAAAGAATGATAAGAACTGTAACAGAACGAAGTCGTGCAATGGTATCTGGTGCCAAACTAAGTAAAACGTTCTGGGGGGAAGCTGTGTTAACGGCTACATATCTGATAAATATCAGCCCCACGAGAGCACTAAAAAAGGCTAACACACCATTTGAATTGTGGCACAGTAAAAAACCACAACTAAAATATTTAAAGGTTTTTGGCTCAACTGTTTATTTTGTTAATAAAACAAGAAAAACAAAGTTCGATGAAAAATCGTTAAAGGGCATATTGGTTGGTTATGAACCGAATGGTTATAAGGTGTGGAGTGTGGTAGATGAAAAGTTTGTGAAAGTCAGAGATGTGATAATTGATGAAATTAATTTTTTTTTCTCAAGCAGGCCATTAAAGCCTGGGGGAATATTGGCTGAAAATAGCAATAGCCCTTGTGACTCTGATAAGCTCATAGTAAAGAAAATGAGTGAGCAAACTGATAAAATACCTGTGTCATTAGGTCCACCACCTAATAAATCTGTATGTGAAACAGATGTGTATGACTCTTCATTTCAAAATACATTGACTTCATCTCGAAATGAACTGGCTTCTAATGATCAGAGAAGGAGTGAGAGGATTAAAAATCTGCCCACTGTATCTTATGACGAAAATGAAGATGATATTTCTGTAAACTATTTGTTATACGCAAAATCTTTAATATGCAAAATACCTACATCATATAATGAAATCAAATCCAGGGGTGATAAGCTTTTGTGGGAAAATGCTATAAGTGAGGAAATAAAATCACTCACTGAAAATGAAACCTGGACGCTTGTAAAAAAACCCGAAAACAGAAATATTATTGATTGTAAATGGGTATTTACTATTAAAAATGATGAGTTTGGAAAACCCCTAAAATATAAAGCTCGTTTAGTAGCTCGTGGTTTTAGTCAGGAATATCTGATTGATTATAACGAAACGTTTGCACCAGTTGCAAGAATCTCAAGTTTCAGATTTATACTAGCTTTTGCAAATCAGTTTAATTTACTTGTCCACCATATGGACGTAAAAACTGCATTTCTGAATGGGAAACTAAAAGAAGAAATTTATATGAAAATTCCTGAAGGAATCCAAATTGCAGATAACCAAGTTTGCAAATTAAACAAAGCGTTATATGGATTAAAACAGTCTGCACGCTGTTGGTTCCAAATGTTCGAACAAGCTTTAATTGAAAAGGGTTTTCGATACTCATCAGCTGATCGATGCATTTACATTCTAGATGCGGGTGATATCTTAAAAAACATTTATGTTGTACTTTATGTTGATGATCTAGTAATTTCAACTGCTGATATAAATGCCATGAAGAGTTTTAAAAACTACTTAATGAATAAGTTTAAAATGGTTGACTTAAAAGATATCAGATGTTTTCTGGGAATAAAAGTAGAGCGGTGTAACAACAAGGTTACCTTAGACCAGAAAATGTATATAAAAACAGTTTTAGAAAAGTTCAATATGAGTGACTGTAAAACTGTCAGTACACCCTTGGAAACCAAAGTAGATTACAAAGCGTTAAACTCAAGTGAAGTAACAATGGCTCCTTGTAAAAATCTAATTGGGTGCTTGATGTATATAATGGTATGCACTCGCCCTGACTTGAGCTTTAGTGTAAACATCTTGAGTAGATTTGCTAACAAAAACAATCATTCACTGTGGTCGTACTTAAAAAGGGTATTACGTTACTTGAAAGGATCAATTGATCTACAATTAACTTACGTTCGCAGTAATAACTATAATCATAACATATTAAGTGGCTTTGTTGACTCTGATTGGGCAAGTGATGAAGTAGGCAGAAGAAGTACTACGGGTTATTTGTTTAAATTATTTGAACAATGCACAATATGTTGGAATACAAAGAGGCAACTTACAGTGGCGGCTTCGTCCACTGAAGCTGAGTACATGGCTTTATTTGAAGCGGTAAGAGAGGCTCTTTGGTTAAAATCATTAGTGACCAGCATTGACAGTGAAATACCCAATGCAATTCCTATCTATGAGGATAATAATGGGTGTATAAGCATTGCAAATAATCCTACAAGTCACAAAAGATCAAAACATATTGACATAAAGTATCACTTTTCTAGAGAACAGGTGGAGAAAAATGTTATTAAAATGATTTATGTTTCCTCAGGTAATCAGTTGGCTGACATCTTAACAAAGTCATTACCGACAGTCCGTTTTTCTGAAATGAGAGAAAAACTTGGGGTGTTGTAAATAAGTAAATAAGATACCATAACTTTAAATTCAATTTATTATTGATGAATTGGTCTGATTAGGTTTTCTGGGTTTCCCTAATCCTGCGCATCAAATGGTGGACCAAGATAATTTGTACTCCCAGGTAAATAAAGGAAGGTGTGTGATATTATTTTTGTAAATAGTTTTGAATACTTGTTTTGAGAAAGAGGATTAATTTTGAGGGGGCGTGTTGGAATATAACAAAATAAATCTATCTCACTCTAACATATAGTTAGCGTGTCTTGCTCTTTTATACGTATAAGTATTTAGTGAAACAGTACTTTATTGTTCTCAAGAGGATCTGGTTAAATAGGCATAGTTCCTATTTCTTTTGTGTAGTCCGGTTAAAGCTCTGGCATAGAGCACACACACCTCTCCTACAAATAATAACGATTAATTAAATTCAGTTATATCAAATCGTTAATTACGTGTTTCTTTTGTCACCCAAACCCCAATAGTAGCTTCATTTTGATGAGACGCCCAACAATTTCTTGTACTAAACTCTCTATCGTGGTAGCTAACAGAGGAAGCAAGGATAAAATATGTCGATTTTATGATTATCAAATATTTATTACTAACTGATTTTTATTTTGTTAAATCTCAAGATAATTATCTAAATTATTCGTAAAAATATTTGTCCTATAAAATCTATGGTTTGATCAAAGAGTCCCCTCCTTCCAACAGTATCGATAACGAGGTCATCACAAATGATTACTAACCAGCTGATTATTTTATTTTTACTTAGTTAATATTTACATAATTTAACAGTCATATTGTCCTACAAATTGCGTGGTACGTTATCCCGGTCCTACACTCTGAAATTGGATCAAGAATATTTTTGACTACTACTTTTTATATTTCTTTATAGAATTTACAAAGTCACAACTGAATCATATAACTCTCAAACTTGCCCGTAAAACAATATGCAGAAGGTTTATTTACTTATTGTATTTACTTATTGTAAAGTTATTTACAATAAGTAAATATTAAATAATCCCGGGCATTTCACACAACGTCATTTGGCCCCAAAGTAAGCAAAGCTTGTGTTATGGGTACCTCATGACTGATATACTACTTATATACCTTTTTTTTGTAAATAAATACATATTATACATGGAAACACCCTGACCCGAGACAAATACTTGCAGATCATACAAACATTTGTCCCGTGGCGGGAATCCCGCAACCTTCTGCATCTGAGCCAGACCTTAGCGCACTACACCACAAAGGTTGTCAAATACAATACAAAGACAAATCTCATATACAAATACAAATACAAAATACAAATGTTTTATTAAAATGAAAATCAGGTTGCACTCCAGGAGAGTTGACAGAAGTGAAAACTTATTTTGGCATGTTAGAGTTTAGTAATAAATCACTTCAAAATCAGTAATTATGGCGACTGCCAATCAAATACTGAACGAACACAGATGATGCAATATTTTTTGTTCGGCATGTAGATAATATATCAAAGAACCTAACTCAGTAAACTTCTCCACACAAAAGTAGACTGTAAACATGTGAATTAAGGTTTATAATCAAATGGGGCGAGCGCGGCAGCCGGCTGCGTCTATATCAAAGCACCTAACTCAGTAAACTTCTCCATACAAAAGTAGACTGTAAACATGTGAATTAAGGTTTATAATCAAAGGGCGAGCGCGGCAGCCCGCTGCGTCTCGCCCCAGACGGTAATGGTGTCGCGAATCCAGAGGTTTTACCTCATCTAAAAATATGCGTACCGTGCTAAAATAAGTTTTCACTTCAAAAAAAAATTGTAAGTTACAGAATTAGTGATAGATTGGTTTCTGTGTTAGTTTACACTGTGTTACAGAAAACCAGTAACTTTATATAGCCAGTTTAGATTCCTTCTTTTTATAATTGAATAACAAACAATCAACTTGTTGTATGTACCTGCATATTGATTATTATTCAATGCCAACCAAATATATTTAAATAAATAATTGAAATCAAGGAGTACAGTACACAATCAAAAGCACAAAGGTCAAGTCCAGCTAATAAGAATTTATTTCAAGAAAATTTTGAAAATCATCTGTTTTAATTGTTTATTACTTCTATTTAGGAATGTGTAGGTACTTAATGCATGGTTCTAAAAGGGAAAAACTAACTCTTTTAAAAGTATTATGAGTTTCAAAGAGATAAAACTTGTGTCATTCATATCATTATTGGACTTAGCTGAACCTATTGATTTAAATTAATTCTTACCCAATCGTTTGTATAGCATTGTAGGCAATAAGATAAAGTTTTCCAGTTGCCGAAGGTCCTGAACTCTTTGCTGTCCTTGCTAGTTTTTCAGTCATGGTTTTTGTAATACCGTTTTGATAGGTAGCTTACTATGTACAATCAAAAATGAAGATATATCTATGGAGTAGGCAGGGTGGGCAGTGTCTCTATGTGTGATCCGAATTGTATCTTAATTATCACTCAAGCAAACTCAAGTAAAAATTGCATGTCAAGACGCTAGTGACTTTATTTTATGGTCCGATCCTCCAGTCAATGGTAAACAAACGTGTTTACGCAAAAAAAGCAGAAAACTATGTCAATCAGAAATTTCAAGAGAGAAATTAGAAACCAAAAACACGAACAAATGTAACAAAATTTATCTGTCTACGACAAACGGTGACGGAAACGGAATGTGATGTGATATGTGTGACTTGACTTGTGTGAGTGAGAGTTTTGAGGTGTGGTGAGACTTGAGAGTGGAGTTGGTTGGAGTGCCGGACCCGGACACGGACATGACATGACAAACAGTCTGACAGAACATAATTCTATTCTATTGTATTTTATGTGAATTACATTCAAGCGTGGAACCTACCCTGACTGACCGGGTTCAAACAGTGTTACCATCATATTCCTGGACTAGTTTGATAATCAATCATTCAAATTCAGTTAATTTACACATTATACGATTATTTCATATATTATTATTAAATTAGGCATATGATCATACCTTTCCTACTTATTTTACGAGGTTAAATCTCGCTCCATCTCAATCAATCGATGAAACTGAAGATTTGATGACTTGGTCAGGTCTGTGACTTGGAATTAGGTACTTTTTTATTAGATATTATTTGTTTTTTATAATATTAGGTAAGTTAAGATTAAGAGGTACATGTATGCTGAAGGCCAATTACGTCAACAGTGGATACCCAAAATTAGTGATTTTACAATGCGCACAGCATTGGAAAATCAATAATTTTGACTTATTTAACTATTAGGTTTAGGTTCTCACTGTGCCGCTCGTCTTCAAAATGCTTTTGGGAGAGAAGCACCTTGTTTGAGCACAGTGAGGCGATGGTTTGCTGAATTTGAGAGAGGTCGAGTTTCTTTACATGACGAAATTTCGTGAAGGGCGGCCTTCAACTGCCGTCAACGAAAATAATGTGGCTACTGTTAAGCGGCTAATTGAAGAAAACCCGCGGATTACCTATGAGACAATTCGAGGACTATTGGGGATTGGTATGAGCCAAATCCAGAAAATTTTACACGAAGAATTAAAAGTTCGGAAACTTTGTTGTCGTTGGATCCCTCATGAACTGACAGCGGAGCAGAAGCAGGCTCGCGTGGAATGGTGCTCACAGATGCTACTGAAGTACGACCACGGACATTCTAATGCTGTTTATGACATTGTCACAGGAGACGAAACGTGGATTTATTGTTTTGAACCCGAAAAAAAACAGGAATCTAGTGAATGGGTGTTTGAAAATAAGAACAAAAGTGAGGCAGGCGAGAAACGTTGGTAAAAAAATGATCGCGTTTTTTTTCTTAGTTACGGGTCCCATCTGTACAATTCCACTTGAAGATCAAAAGAGTGTTAATGCCGAGTGGTATTCTACCATTTGTTTACCCAGGGTGTTAGAAAAAGTTCGTGAAAGACGACCCAAAAGCCGCATTCTCCTATAAAATATAAATATATCTAATATAAAAAATATAACATTCGAAATTCAAATAGTTCCGATTAGCTAGAAGTGCAAAACTTTTAGTGTGCCCCATGTAAAGTATCATAAGTACATACATTTAATTTAAAAATATATAAGTATCGGCAAACTATGCTTAGTGGTGGTGTGTGAGCGAGTAGTATGTAAACACACATTGCTGCTTTGACTCGCGCAAAACTCGCGAAAAACCGCTAATTTCCGGAGCGAGCGGCATGACGAGTGGCATGACGAGTTGGCATGAGAAGTGACCCGTTAAAATACTCATGCTGCCTATTCCCCTGCATACTTTCCAGCTTCATGCAGCAGTATGTAACCGAGGGTAATAGTTTGCTAGCAAGAACTTTGATTAGGGACAGACAGACAAACAGACATACGGATATGCAAAACTCTATAGGTTTCTTGCGGAACTCTAAAAACCCCATTGGACTAGAGTCCAGGCCATAAAAAAACGAATATTGCTGCTTGCTTGCTTGATTTATTTTTTCCTAGACAGTTTTTGCTAATAATAGTTTCTTCAGTGATGCCAGATAAAGCACTTAAATTATGTAAGGTACAGTCTCCGTACCCTTTATAAGCTTAAGTTTATTTTGTTTTCTCTATTCTGTTAGATATAGACCAAGTAAGTCGTTTTGACGTTTTCGTGACAATTTTTCATGCATGTTGTAGTTTTCGTGTGTTACGTCAAAATACCTACGGTTTTTATTGAAGCACATATTTGATTCACTTTTTCTTAATACACCGACAATGCTGCCTGCATTACCACATTATGCCTTCACACCTCTTGAGTTCACATTATTCCTTCACACATCTTTCGACCTCGGGAAATAGCGGACGTTGTCGGACGAAATATAATTTAACAAAAAGACGTCGTTGGTGTATGATACAAGTTCTATAAGTACTTTGTCATCATATTTTACTGACCGAGCTCAGGGCAAAGTAATAAGGAACCTAGCTAGGATCAAGGTAAGTAGGTAAAATAGGAAAGGAGTGTATTAACGCTACAAGGTTTCTGGTTTCTGGTTACAAGGTTTCTGGTTTTGGTTAAACTTTAGTAGTGCGTCGCACGAAAATGAAGGGGAAAAAATGGGAGGCGGGGGGCGGGGACCCCTTCTCCCTCCTGGTACCACCCCCATACTAGGTATTGCCCCGTTCTCGAGATATTTGAACAAATGTAACCTAACCTCAAAAAAAAATATTCTAGTTTAAATTACTCCGCCCTGATGTCCAGTAGATCAGCAAGGGTCAATCGTGAAGGCAGAAAATCAGTGTCCAGTGTATAAGCGTTGGTCAATCATGTAGGTAAACAAACAAGGTCCAGAAGATAAGATAAACCAAACAACCAAAGTCGTCAAAAGAAGCCATATGTCAAAGACATCGGTTTTTTACGTATGGCGCGACTTGGTGCGGTTACAGTGACACATGACAGGTTTTTTACGTTTCGTTCGCATCAATTTTGCACAACATAATAAACCACAGACAACAAATACGACAAAGATCAGATATACCGTGACCTTGTATTATTTCTGGCGCTGCGGCGGCCGCTGCCGCAGCACGCTCGCTACGCTCGCTTGCCTTGCGCGTTTTTCTCTATACTCCAACATAACCTACCTAGTGATAGGTGATAAGTAACCAAGTGAAGTGAAGATAAGCCAAAGTCATCAAAAGAAGCCATAACAAAATCACTGACAGGATTTTTACGTTTCGTTCACATCAATTTTGCACACAACATGTTAAACAATATACAAGAAATACGACAAAGTTGATTATTATCTGTAAATTTTTACGTAGTTTTACCTGATTTATTTGATTTGAGGTTAATTTTTATTTATTATTTTCTCGAAAACTAAGAATAACCCAGTGTTATTAGTGGTAAATATGTAATCAAAAAGCAAAACCCTACCAGATGTGAGTCTTTTCACTCTCCAATTCGTGCGACGCACTACTAAAGTCAAGCCGATCATTTTACTATGCCGTATTTTTGTTTGCTTGGAAGTATTTTTTGTGAAGCTTTGGTGTTCGATTTTTTTAAAACCACCCATGCAAGGTAAAGTACCCAGTTTTAGTTAGGAACAACAACAACCCACTTATGTAATTAAGAAATGCATTATGTATGTACCTAGCAATAAGTATGGACCGTTCCAGTTAAATTGGATAACTCTGCCATTTTCGCAGGGAAAGGCCTTTTAAGTAGAGAATCGCACCCATCATAGTGCAATTCCCTCCCACGACAAATATTTGTGTAATGAACATAGATTTTTGTTTTGTATCTGGGTGTTTGTTTGTTTGATAAGTATGTATTTAAAAATATTATAAGTATGCTATCAGTAATCTAATTCCCATTGTACATTTAATGCTTAGTTTGGAATTAAATGGTTCTGTTGGGATGTATCCACCAATGTATATATTTGTATTTATTTCTAATATATTTAGTACTTACTATATAAGTAAGACATAATGGAAAGACTTGCGTTGACACTGCGCGATTAGTGCGATCTCGCGCAATTTAGGAAGTGACTGGCAGCATGAGTGGCATGAGAAGTGAAATACTCGCACTGCGACGGGAGTTGGCATGAAGAAAATGGCTTTAATCACCACATGAGGTCTGAGGCGAATATACACTTGTAGCAGAGACTTAGCAAAGCGCACAATTAAGCCTATTGCTAATTGTCTGTCACGCAATTTTTACATAACGACGTAAAAATAGGAGTTTCGTAAGAATTTAGCGTGTGGTTTATTTTCACTGAAAGTGTAAACTGTAAAACTGTGAAACTGTACTCTACTTCAGAAATGTTGTACTTTTATTATAAAATCCAGGCAATCCGTACCTTTTCAGAAATTTAAACTGGCAACATTGTCCTTTCATTGATAAGTCTTCTCTCGCGTAAGGTACGTTTGTGCGTTGTTCTGCAATATATTGAACTACTCTAAAGAAGTAACTTCTTTTGCACATTTTATAACTTATATATATTCTATTTCTAGGAGTTGCCGTAACAACAATAACAATGGTTGCTGCCAAAAAACAGGTGAGTTAATCGTACATCTAAAGAGGTACCTTACACGTGGTTCTTGCACGGATTTGTGGCATGATTGTTCAGTACTCTATTTATTAAACAATAGCCTTTATTCAAGTCCTATAGCGAATACTGCTTGATAGGCTTGCAGATTTTGTAATTTGTAAGGTTGAAAATGCATAGTGACATAACCTAAAATCAACAGCGTGAACGCAAGAAGATGCCTACTAACTACAATTTACTGACTTATCTATAGTGTTTGCTATTTTCTTTTACAGAAAAAGACCATCGAGTCTATAAACTCCCGTTTGGCTCTGGTTATGAAGTCGGGCAAATACTGCCTTGGGTACAAACAGACATTGAAGACTCTGCGCCAGGGCAAGGCTAAGCTGGTCATCATTGCCAAAAACGCGCCTCCACTAAGGTGAGACTACTGAGAAGTAGAGTTTCCCAATTACTTGTCAAAGGGATGCATACGGAGTCTTAGACTAAGAAGTATGGTTTCCCTCCTGCTGATTCTGTAAAGCAGTCTCATTGATTGAGTTTTTACTATTTGGTAACATTGATTTTCACTTTAAAATACTGTTGATAAATACTGCTTTGCCGGATCATTATGGGAAACCTATGGAGTAGTCTTATGCCATGTGCACAATTTTGACAGGTGAGAATACATAAAATTCAAAAGTGTCTTTCATCCCAAATACTGCCTTAAATTATAATCTTTTAATATGTCATTAAAAGATCAACCTGGATACTTTGCAGGCAGAGAACCCATAAGCCCACCTTATTTACTGGCATTAAATGTACAAGCAATAAACTACATTTTGGACTAACATAATGTTCCAATGTGGCAATGCCGCTAGTGTCTAGGGGACACAGTATAGAAAGATGCCCTGCTAGAAGTTAAGAAAATATGTGCCTTATTTTATTACAGGAAATCAGAGATTGAGTACTATGCTCTCCTAGCAAAGACTGGAGTCCACCACTACAGTGGAAACAACATTGAGTTGGGCACAGCATGCGGAAAGTACTACCGAGTTTGCACCCTCGCCATCACAGACCCTGGTGACTCTGACATTATCACAACCCTGCCTGAAGCACAAGCTTAGATCTAAGATAATATAAATTTAAAACTCCTAACAACAGCATTTTATTTATATATGATCCAATTTTTTGGAAAGTATTATATACCGGCATAAAATTATTTTAGCAGCTTCAAAATGATTATAGTGCATAGTTTGTGTATGACTTAATGGGCCTAGCCTAAACAATATGATGCTCAGCTGAGCTTGTTGTACATTTAAATCTAGAATGGTTGGGTATCCCTCCATCAAGATATTTAACTAGAGCAAACCTCAGGCGTCGAGTCAAAAAAAGTGGAACCACTTTTTGGTTTTGACGTCATATCTCTGGAACTAGACGTTTTGAAGTGGGTATATATAAATATTGCTGGGCAATGCTCACAACACCATCTAGCCCCACCCCAAACAAAGCATAGCTTGTATTATGATGACTAGGTGACTGATAAAATGGGTACCTACTTATATATTTTTCAACATATACATATGATACCTTATAAAACCCAGACACAGAAAAAACACCTATGTTCTTCACACAAATGTATATACCGGGAGGGAATCGAACCCTCAACCTACAGCGCAGAAGGCAGAGCTACTACCAACTGAGCTGACCTGACAGGCAAGTCAAAAAATAGTTGGCGTCTGCGACTTTAATTGTCACAATTCTGCCAGTGTCCGCGTCATAAAGGATGGAGATGTTGGTTAAAAAAATATAAATCTTATCTTATTTACGCGAACTGTGGAAAGATTATTTTTTTGTGTTCAAAAAATACCCGACGTTAGCGAGTAAATTAGGTGAAGAGAGTTATGTGTTTTTTCCATACATTTTAGCTATTTTCTTTATTCTGATTCATCTAAGTGCTGTGTTGTAGATTAGTATTAGGTAGTTTAGATAAATTAATTTGTTATTGGTAGGTACTATAAAATCTTTATTTGAGTATGGGTATGAAAACCCTCAAGTATGGGTTTTGAACCGCCGTCGATACCCCCGGCACCCCCCGGGGGCCCCCGGCACCATCGACGGTAACAGGCTCAAAACGTCGTTTTAATCCGGAAATTTCTAATACTACAGCCCCAGTTAAAAAGTCTAACAAGTCTAGACATGGAGGTTCCTTCAATCCTAAGTTAGGATCCTAACTGTTTACAATCACTCGTCAATTGTCATTGGTGCCATTCAAACGTACCTACACAGCTTTGGACAGTGGACCGTACGTGATTCACGTTTCCCGTTCAGAACCAGAACCATCTGCAGGTACCACAATCAGACCAATTAATTTGGTCAGTTCTTGTCTACCCACAAATTCCAAAACATTATCGCTGATGGCGTAAAACGCGTAGGACGCAACAAAATATCTGTTGAGTTTGTAAGTGCAGAAGACGCAAACAATTTTATTGGATCCCCAATATTACCAATGTGTAAGTATTTAGCAAATATACCTACTTTTAATGTTACAAGAATGGGCCTAGTTAGGCAAGTCCCCACAGATTTATCTATGGAAGAATTCGCAGATGCTCTTGTTCGACCTGCAGGTTGTGGAATTGTAATAAAGGCTCGTCGCCTCAGTAGAAAAATTTAGAAGAGGGCAAGGTCACCTGGGTTCCTACCCAGACTGTGGTGGTTACTTTCCAAGGTCAATCCCTTCCTTCGAAAGTATTTTTGTTTTATACATCGCTACCGGTTGAACTTTACCAGTACCCGACAATTCAGTGTCACACCTGTTGCAGGTATGATCAAACTAAAGTCCAATGCAGATCAAAGCCTAGGTGCTTCAGATGCTCCAAGGAACACACTGCAGATGTGTGTGCAATCCTTGAAAATAATGCTACATGTCTCCACTGCTCTGGTCGGCACTTTGCCACCAGCAAAAACTGCCCAGAATTCAAAAGACAAACGTCCATTAAGGCAGTTATGACCCAAAACAGCATATCATACGAAGAAGCCGCTTCTCAGTTTCCACAAGTGTCACGATTGTTCTCTGAAGTTGCTCAAGAGAACCCAATTTCTTTCTCTCAGAATCGCTCATCTATAAGTTCCCAGCTCCCCCACCCTACTCGCTCATATGTCAAAACTGTTTATGCCTCTCCATACGAGACCTCCTTTGGGTAAATCCTATGATAAGGTTGCCCACAGTGAATTAATATCTAATCCGTCATCACAAATGTCAAATGGCTGTGCTATAAGCCAATCCCTAGAAACAGTTCCCAATCTGAAGCAATGTTAGAAACCTTATTAACTTTAATTATAAATATTATCCTCACTAATCCACTCCCCATACCGTCCAACGTTGCCTCCAAACTATCTCAATTAGTCTCTTTATCCACTAATAATGGATCAAATCGTTGTACTTCAGTGGAACACCCTGAGTATTCGAGCCAAAAAACATGAACTGATTAACTTAATTTCCAAGTTTCACCCGTCAGTCATTGCCGTCTCGGAGACATGGTTGAAGTCTGGAACCCGGTTTCTGGTTTCTCCTGCCTCCGGGACGACAGGGTTGACGGGTATGCTGGTTGCGCCTTGCTTGTAAGGCGCTCCCTTTCATTTTCCCAAATTTCCCTTCCTCCGCTTCCTCCTGATATCAACGCAGTTGGTATTAGATCTATGAATATTTCTTTTGTTTCTTATGTTCCTCACCCTAACTCGTTAATTTCTGATTTACTTCTTCTCCTATCCTCTATCCCTTCTCCCATGGTGATAATGGGAGATTTTAACGGTCATAACACTCTGTGGGGGTCACGCTTTCTCTTATTTGTTTGGACTTTCACTCTTAGACATTTTTGACGAGTGCAATTTATGCCTACTCAATGATGGTTCCCCCACCCGAAGAGCACGACCTAGTCAAAATCCGAAAACTGCTGTTGATCTTTCATTATGCTCTTCTACTTTTATATCATGGAAGATCCTACCTCTTTCGTATGGAAGTGACCACTTTCCTATCATACTTTCTTTGTCTAATGTGTCAAATAATGTCTCACCTTTTTGTAATCCATGTCCCTCTCTAAAATATAAGCTATCTGGTGCTGATTGGCTGGCCTATTCATCCTCCCTTGATCAAAAACTAGAATATTTTTCTATATCTACAGTTGATAATCCCCTTTCTGAGTATAATTCCTTGTTAGATAATATTACTGCATGTGCTGATCTCCACGTTTCTATCAAAAAACCTACTAGAGATTTCAAAATCTCTACTTCATGGTGGGATTCTGAGTGTTCCTCGGCCGTATCAGAGCGAAGAGAAGCTGAACGAAATTATAACTCATCCATGACTGAAAGAAACTTGATTGAAACTTTCTTGAAATATCAAAAATCTTCAGCTATGTTTAGAAGACTAATTTCTAAAAAGAAAGAACAAGGTTGGATTACTTTTTGTGAAACATTATCTCCCGCTACTCCCTTATCTCTGGTCTGGAAACAGATAATACGATTCAGAGGATCATACAATATTGATAACATCGCAGCCAATGATCCATCGTCTTGGCTAGAGGCCTTCTCGAATAAACTTGCACCCCCCTCTGTCCCTTCTGTATATTCCTTCCCCTCTCTTCCTTGTGTCCTTCCTTCTCATAATTGCTATGATGGCCCTTTTACATTTCATGAATTAACTCTTGTCCTTGATGGCCTGACTGACTCAGCTCCCGGCATTGACGGAATACCTTATTCATTTATAACAAAGTCTTCTGAAAAAACCCATAAAATACATTTGGAACTCGTAAACTCATTTTTTGAAAAAGGGATTGTTCCCGATCAGTGAAAAACTCAAATAATAATTCCAATCTTAAAGCCTGGTAAAGATCCCTCCGACCCTAATAGTCGTAGGCCAATAGCATTGTCATCTGTTATGGCTAAAATCATGGAACATCTTATCGAAAATCGGTTAGAGTGGTTAGTTGAGAGTGAAGCTATTCTTGAGAAATCCCAATTCGGGTTTAGGAAGGGCATGAGTACTTCCGACAACCTCAGCCTCCTAATAACAGATATCAACATTGCATTTAAAGAGAAAAAATCCCTAGCAAGAGTTTTTCTCGTCATAGCGTCAGCTTACGATAACGTGCTGCTCCCAATTCTCAGGAATAAGCTTATTCAGCTAAGAATCCCTGTGAAGTTGATTCGTTTTATTTTTAATTTGTTTATGGAGAGATCTGTTGTTATTAAGTCTCAACATGGCCTGCTATCTCCCAGAACAGTCTGGAAAGGTTTACCCCATTGTTCCGTACTGAGCCCATTACTTTATAGCCTGTATACCTATGATCTTGAACTATCTGTGAATTCTTTCTGCGAGGTTTTGCAATATGCTGACGATTTAGCCCTCTATTTGCCGTTTGTGACTTCAGAGGAGGCAAACAACCGTCTTAATTCTGCACTATCATACCTTGGAAACTGGCTTCTTGAACACAGTATCTCTTTCAGCTTCCAAAAGCTCATTAGTAGTTTTTTCCAAAAAGAGATTCATTCCATCTATTCAATTATTTGTTGGACAGGAAGTTATTCCTCAGTCAAACAGTGTAAAATTTTTAGGCATTACCTTAGATTCTAGAACAGCAATGTGCAGCAATTCAACCGATGCTTTTTATAAAGCCGCAGCTGAGAGAAACTTTAAAAAATAAGCCAACAAGGGTAAAAAAGTGAAGTACATTACTTTACTTGGACTAGTTAGCATAGTATTTCTGCAAAAACTTATTAACGCCGACACTTTTAGTTATAAAACACGCTTCAAAGTTTTTTAACTTAATTAGGCGTTCGCACCTGAAGAGTATAAAGTTTCAATAGCTCTAGACATTAGCTTCTGGAAATATTTTCTTAAGCCTCACCCTCACTAACAGGATGCTCGATGATCGATGCTAAGAATTATTCCATAAGACTTTACTAATTTATATATTTACATAATGCACTGAGCATATGAGCATCCGTAACGTTTTGAGCTGAGAATGCAGATTTATAGAGTTAAAAAATCCTTAACATACAGTGCAATAATTTTTGTTCTACGACTAAAATTTGCGAAGTTATGACGAAATGAGTAGCAAAGTTCATTGTCGGTATCAGTGACGACACAGGGACGGTCGCCGCCAGTTATCGGATCGTGAAATAATAGGGCTGCGCTCGTACCGTCCCAGTGACGTCACACGCACCCGCGTACATTGATTTTACCGGCAGGAACGGTATAATGTTTATTACAGTCTTATGTCATAAAGAATAACGTGAATAGATCTATTGAATTTGCTATAACTTTACTGATCCTCATTGCAAAAAACCACGAGTATTGGGACGTACTCACGGTTTTTTGCAATGAGGCAATTGCGATTGCAAGACCACGCACAGTGAAGACTTCCGAAAACCAATTCAACACTACATACTTATCTAACTAGGTATAAGTATTTAGTATGGAACTTTTATGATTGGATTAAAGGTTAATTTGTAATTAATTCTAATAACATTTGTAGTTAATTATAATCTTGTAAAGCTTTACTAGCCGTGATCATTTTCCTTCTAACTTTATCATTATATCTTGAAAATGCTCATCCAACAATACACACAATGAGGTAGCTAAAATAAAATAATCCCTCAGGCCTCAGCTAACGTACCTCTGAATACCATTTTTTACTCAATTGCAGAGGCCACGAATACGTATGAGTATAAACCGTGCAAAATTTCATGACAATACTTGATAATTATATATTGTGATAAAATTTTACGGTTAATATTAATACACTGGTTAGAGCTCCAGCTCGCATACTATTAGTTAAGACTAATAGTACTATTACTATAAGCTAAGATTGATTAGCGGCAAACAGAAGACATACAGACATAGCGAAACTATAAGAGTTCCTTGTGGACTTCGAAAACCCTAAAAGGGACGTGGCCGGTTCAAACAAATAAAACAATATTACTATATACTCGGCATCAGTAACCCCAAAGGAGTGTTTAAATTTTCTTGTCAGGCTGTCACTAACTAAAACATTGTAACTATGAATGTTTTATTATGTCTTTTCATTAATCTTAACCCTGAGCACATTTACAGAACGTGACACAAAAGTTGTAGCACAAAGGGTAGGATTTCCGGAGAACAATTTCCTCGGAGATTTTTAGGATGTTCCATTAGTGTCGAGACAGGTATTTTTATCAACGTCTGTATTGTAATGGTTATATGGTTATATGTGTAATGGATATGTTTTAGTGTTTATTAAAGTGCTTCGTGCAAAATATCAAATTTCAAATGAGCGTCTGTCATTATACGTACAGATTATAATTTGTGTCTTAACTCACAACTACTTAAGGTACTGTAGCTTAAAACTCAAACTCAGATAAATACAGAATAGAATTTCTGAGAGTTCTGAATGAAATGATATCCAAAAATATATGCTTTAGTTCTCGATTTTACTTTGAAGGTATTTTGAGATACGCTAGATTTTTGCTGTATGTAACAATAATGCTGGACTTTTCACACAGTATCACCTAGCCTCAAAGTAAGCTGAGCTTGTGTTAAGCAGATGAACTACTTTTTTTTACTTTTTACAAATATTTACAGTATTTTTTTTTAAATACAGACAAATATTTGCACATCAGATATTATTATTATTTGATGAAAATCATTTTTATTTAGTCTCATTTTAAATAGACGTATGGTATACAACCCATAATAAGCGAACAGTGAACCCATAATAACGACAGTTTTTTTAGAACGGTGTAACGAGGTCACACCGTTCTAAAAAAACAGGATTTACTATTTCTTAAGAAAACCGTACGGCGCATTTCAAATTTGCTTCAAAGTAGGCTAAAGTCAAGTAAACTAATTAAACCACTGAATATTTTGGACACACTCTGTCATACCCAAAGTTAGTTTCGCATTCCTAAGCAGATGACGTTACTTAACAGCTCTCAAGATGACTCAGTTGGCCTTCCTCCGAGCATGACGTACTCTATTAACTTGCTAATATGAATGCGTGACGTTATTGGCTTTTACAGACGTTCATCTCACATGCCTCATCATTAAACTACCCACAGAGAGCAACGAGCTACATAAAGTACCCATACTTTTTTCTTAAAATGAAATAAATTACTAATTTGCCTTTAAGAAGCAATGGCTGCCTATATATTAGCCTGTAAAAAATATTTTAACATAATATTGTATGAAATATTATATTATGAAATAATTACTATTCAAAATATAAAATAAAACATACAATATTTAAATATGGTGTCGAAATTTATTTTTTGTAAATAATGCAATCTTCGCTATACATATTACGGCTATCTCTTTCAGGCAACCTCACAGGTGGCACCGTGATAGAGCAATACATCCAAACAAAATCGGTGTTTCATGTGGTTGCGAACCTATAACTTATTGATATTGAATCGAACTGGAGTTCCAATATTGTCTCAACCCGCCTATAACCGAAGATTGACTCGAAAGGCACAAGCCCGACGCGAGGTTCTCACATATTAACTGCCTGCCTTGCCTTGGTACATTGCCGTATGAGATATTTAGAACGAAATTCTAGAATGTAACGCACTTTGATCGGATAGCTCAAATATGTGAAAAGAATATTAATATTCTTCGTTCGCTTTCTGGAGTTTGGTGGGGAGCTCACCCTTATACCCAAAAGCTCTTATATAACGCTATTATAAGGAGCCATCTTGATTATGGAGCATTTCTTCTCAACCTTTTCAACAAATGTGGTTCGGATAAGTTAGATAAGATTCAATCAAAATGTTTACGCATAATTCTTGGAGCTATGAAATCGTCCCCCATAAATGATATGCATGTAGAATGTAATGTTCCTCCTTTATATTTGCGTGGACAATTTCTTTCTGATAGGTTCTTTTACAAATTAATTCAAAATTCAAACCAACCTCTTCTCCAAAAATTATATCGACTACCTACGTGACTTATTGGATTCCAGTAACCCATGTAAGTATCCCTGTCTACTTCGCAGCTTCTTGAAATTTTCTTACCTCCCACACCCTGTTACTCAGTTTCCAATGAACCCTCTATATCTAACTGCTTATGAAGCTTTAGTTTTTCTATTTTTGAATTTTAACTGTAGTAAGCCTTTGCTAACCTTAAATATTTATGAAATTTGAACTTAAATGAAAAACCCTTTTGGATTTAACACCTAAAGAAACGAATTAAAAGAGGGTACCTACCACAAAGCCCAGTAAAATTATTGATGAATTATTGAAATGATCCATCTTATACTATATAACTACCTTAACTAGAAATACTAATACCAAAGAGTTTATACATTTGAAGTGTGTCGGTTAACTGTCTGACGGCAGAGCGACATGAGGCCATGCATTCTTATCAATTATGTTGCAGTAGGTATAGATTCCTTTTTCCAACATAACCTTAAGTTTTAAATGCCCTTCTTCCACATCAGTGTTTACAGGTGAAGCTATAGCTCTTCTAGAAGCTATAAAATTAATAAAATCCCATCATTTGAATAACTCCATCATATTTTCTGACTCTAAAAGCTGCCTCCAATCTATACTCTCCAATCTTTTTCGCTCTATCTCGCGCTTTCCTTCGATTCTTAAAATTAAGGAGCTGTTGTATGAATGTCATAATACTGGCATCAATATAATCCTCTCATGGATACCGAGCCATTCTGGGATTCCTGGCAATGAAGCAGCAGATTGTTGTGCAAAGATTGCCGCTCAGATAGGCACCCGAGAGCACATGAAAACTTATTCGCATGACCTTTGTTTGCTCCCTATATCAGACCTCCAAGAGTCTTGGACCAATATGTGGAACACCTCCAAAACCATTAAAGGCAAACATTATGCAGACATCCAACAGGATATACCCCGTGTCCCGTGGTTTTTTAAATTTCGTTATGCAAATAAAGTCACCTCTTCAACTGTTTGTCGTCTTAGACTAGGACATGCATGCACCTTGTCTTTTTAGCCAAACTAAGGATCAGGGATCACTCAATGTGTGAATGTGGTCTAGATGAAGGAAACGTGAACCACATATTCTTCAACTGCCCAAAGTTGCGACGTTCTTTATATTATCTTCTTCCTCGAAATCCCCCGTCCTACTTCTTTGAAAAATGTATTATACTGTACCTTCTCCCCTTAAGTTTATAGTTTGTGTAAATTTATTACCGTAAATAAAATAAAATTGTAATTGTATACCTAATCATAATTAGTTGTTCTTTAGTGTTTAATCATAGTTGTATATGTAATGTTTATATTGTGCTGTACATAGTTTAGTTTTGTGTTTTAGAAAAATCAGTTTGGTTACTAAAGTGTTTTGGTCGACTCTCCCCTGAAGGTTACCGACCATATTTTTCATTTACCAACATCTCCATCCTTTTTTCGACACTAACATGACACGGACACTGGCAGAATTGTGACAAATAAAGTCGCAGATGCCAACAAAATAAGAACTGTGAAAGTGACATTGAATTTGATAGAGATAGTAATACAGCTTGTGGCCCCCCTTCCACAAAGGCCATTAATTAAGAACTGAACTGAACTAATACAGCTTGACAGCTTCAGCAATTATCTATCAGCTTGCCAAGTTAAAGCTTTGCTTTAGAAAATGACACCGAATTTTATAAATTACGTAAAAAAGTTTTTAACTTGAGTTTTTAGCAAGCATTTATCGAAAAAGTTGGTATTCTTGATAGAACACTTAATTTTATGATAGGCATGTAACATAGCTTTTAATTTTAATAGTCTTTTTAGCCAAACTAAGGATCAGGGATCACTCAATGTGTGAATGTGGTCTAGATGAAGGAAACGTGAACCACATATTCTTCAACTGCCCAAAGTTGCGACGTTCTTTATATTATCTTCTTCCTCGAAATCCCCCGTCCTACTTCTTTGAAAAATGTATTATACTGTACCTTCTCCCCTTAAGTTTATAGTTTGTGTAAATTTATTACCGTAAATAAAATAAAATTGTAATTGTATACCTAATCATAATTAGTTGTTCTTTAGTGTTTAATCATAGTTGTATATGTAATGTTTATATTGTGCTGTACATAGTTTAGTTTTGTGTTTTAGAAAAATCAGTTTGGTTACTAAAGTGTTTTGGTCGACTCTCCCCTGAAGGTTACCGACCATATTTTTCATTTACCAACATCTCCATCCTTTTTTCGACACTAACATGACACGGACACTGGCAGAATTGTGACAAATAAAGTCGCAGATGCCAACAAAATAAGAACTGTGAAAGTGACATTGAATTTGATAGAGATAGTAATACAGCTTGTGGCCCCCCTTCCACAAAGGCCATTAATTAAGAACTGAACTGAACTAATACAGCTTGACAGCTTCAGCAATTATCTATCAGCTTGCCAAGTTAAAGCTTTGCTTTAGAAAATGACACCGAATTTTATAAATTACGTAAAAAAGTTTTTAACTTGAGTTTTTAGCAAGCATTTATCGAAAAAGTTGGTATTCTTGATAGAACACTTAATTTTATGATAGGCATGTAACATAGCTTTTAATTTTAATAGTTTTTAATGATTTATGAAGCGAGTAGGTTTTTTGATCTCAGGGTACATTACGTCGTGGCCACGACCTACCTACTGCTGATCTTTTTGTATAACCCTGTCCCTCCCTCTCAGGGGTGTATAGTATACCTACTTATGTCAGTAGATGACGGATACAATATCAAAAACCTGCGCTGCACGCCTTTTGAACAACAGGCATGATGACCAGGCAAAACATGTTTTACTGGTTTTTGGTTGAATATGCATTCAAAAATAACCAAACATCATTTCATAGATTATTTATTCTCATCAACCAATTCAGCAAATTTACACATATTGGTATGTATGTACTCGTACATAAATTACATATGGCAAGATACTTTCATCCTGAAAAATAACATTTATGAAAATAAAGTAGGATGTCAACGTTTGTATGGAAATAACAATACACGAACGAAGTCATGAGGTGTCCCGCTGTTAATATCATTGTTTTTCACACATCCATCAAACTTCTTTGCATCTGAAAGTAAAAGTAAAAGAAAAATATTATTTACAAACTGTCGACACAGTTAATCCAGTAGACAATACAATGCATTCGTCCCATGATATATTAGGATGTTCTTGCAGAGCGCAACAGCATCCCTTGCATTCTACTGCACTTTGTTGGCCAAGAATTTCTAACTAGCTGCTGCTTGCGGTTTATGTACTTACATAAAGATACCATCAATCTCCATACCAATTTCATCAAGATCTGTTTAGCCCCTTAGCCGCTTAAAGGTAATTTAATTTAGGACATTTCCAATTTATAATAATAATAGTATGGAGAGTGCATCATTTTGTCTCTCGGCAGGAATCAGAAAGAGCTGATTACCAGAGCCAGCAAGCCACATAGTTTGTTCAGGCTTCGCCAACACACTGATTTAGTTATAATTTATTATATTTATCACTAAACAAATCACAACCTAGTCAAACTTAGTAGGTACATAAACTATGTGATTCTTCAGTTCTGTATCATAGTCATCTAGTAGTAATGATTATAATGTTGCGTTTCAATATAATGAATGGTTAAGGTAAGTCATTTTCATAAGAACTTGACAGGATTGTCAAGTGGCATTCACGGGTCTTATAAAGGATAGTTTGAAGGGTTCTCCCACCTTTGAGTAAATAATCTAAAAAATAGTGGAACTTGTACTATCATATCTATTGTAAACTATCATAGAGTGATTTGCACTATTTTTAACAAAGTGAACAGAGGTTTGTTATAAGTTTGACATGCGTGTGTCTGTCTGTGACATCGTAGCTCGATAGTGTTCTTAGCTATGATTCGAGAAAACCAGTCCAGCCATTTCAAGGAAATCACCGCATGTCTAGTTGATGAACGAATGTGAGCAACTTCTGGTGAGGTCTGTAAATTCGAAATTTGGTATCCTGTTATGAAGTAACAGATACCACATTTTGCATAGGAGATAAATAAAAAAAATGTTTAATATAATATATAAATGCTTTTTTTTCGTATAGAGGTTTTGTTTTAATTTGTAAATACTTAAGTAACTTACATGAACTAGAAGTCTGGAAGTCACAGAATGGGTGGCATGTTTCAGTTATTAGAATCATCCACAGGCTGTGCTCTATGTTTAAACCTTTCACAGTTCAGTTTTCTTCAAGGGCTTACCCATGCATGTCCTGAAATATATAGAAAAAAAATTGTAACTTCTATAAAATTAACCATTAGACAGCTAATACTTAATTAGTGTTTACTTTATGGAGTAATAAAGATAGTTATAATACTATAATAAAAATCTAAAACATAATATGTTTACATACCATTTGTTTTAGATTTGTATCATACATATAAAAACAGAACAAACACACTTTTGTTCTTTCCTACCTACCTGTACACCAGTGTATCATCAAATTACCTAGCATAAGTTGATACTAAATCTTATTTAATAAGTTACATACCTAATGAATTAAATTAATTAGTTGGGCATGTGGTTGGCTACTACGATCCACATTACCTACCAATACAAGGTATCCCAGAAACATAATTACTGGTATCACTCCAAAAGGGATGAATTTAGAAGGTTGTTATATTTATATTTAATTTTGTTATTCTAAGGAAACTAATTCAGGTAAACTGCCAGGTAAATTACTTAAAATAGCCGTATTTCATACACATACTTCGTGTTGGGAATATTTTAATTTGAAGATTTGTTAAAAATTAATCCATCTCTAACATGTTTGAATCTTTTTGGGTATGCAGTACTTACTAATAAGTTGAGTATACTAATTCTGGGACACCTTGTAATAACTATTTCTTGCTTTATTTTAACTATTGGCAAAACATTGCCTTCCGAGCTTTTAAGACATTAAAACTATTATGGATATTATTGAATCTTGTTTAAAGCTCTTTATTTTTTTTCTGGGCTGTTAATTTACATTGTCTTGGATGTGGTATTTATTTTTCTTATTCTACTACAAAACTACCTAATCGCTTTGCAATCGCAGTAGCTGTATCTTATATTAGGTAATAGTATTCCTCTAGGTAATGTAGGTCATTTCCTAAGTCCTAGGTTTTTTTGACATGTCTTCTGAGTGGACCTGATCCACTACATGTATTCAGTACATATTTTTTAGCGCCTACAGTAAGCACCTACTTATTTTACCGTCAAATTACAGTCAATGTCATTCTGCATCTTAAAATATTTGCACCTACTGTGCTCTTCCTGTTTGATGAAGTAAATTAAAAGTTTTACGAGTACCTGAATTTCATCATTGTTCGAAATATCTTCCATATGCTGTTAGCCAGCTTGGTTCAGTAGTAGCTGTACAAGACGTTAACCTTATTTTTCAGTATTGGTTTAAACCTTTCAATAAATTTAATTTAGATTAGTACAATCTCTGTTCGTCCATCCCCCATACAGACAAGAGACCTGAGAGATTACCATGCCTACATAGGGAATACATATGAATAGTGTTGCAACAATTTCCAAAATACTTGTAGCTTTTTTTTAAATCATCTATTATGGTATTCCTTGAGAAAAATAGATTTTTAATCATAAATATTAGACTCTTTCGATACCGCCTTCTCACTTATATCATAATATTTGGTTCTTTCTTATCATTACGTATAAAATAATAAAGGTTGCTTGTTACCTGTTTCATCATATTATTCGTAGTAGCTGAGAGAGCCAGCAGATGTTCGTTGATTTGATGCAGTTGACCTTTTATTAATTAAGATACCTACATCTTTAGGTAGCTAGGCATACTTCAGCTTCTTCATTGTTGGTACAACTTGTGGCAACAAGTAAATTTGAATATAATGCTAGTAAAATGTTGGATTACAGTGAAACTCATTGACATTGAAAATAATAGCCTAATTTTTCATGATAATCATGCATTATGAAATTGCGTTTCGTAGTTTCTCTAAAAATAAATTCATTTACTTAAAATGTGGTTGAGACTATATTTGTATTTATAATTGTCTCAACTTTGAAGTTTTAATACCTGTGCTTATTCCCATGTCAATTATGCTTAAAACTATGGTACCTAGTGATGGTTTGCAGTTGGTAGACTCATGAAGCTTGTCATAAAAAGAAAAAAATATATCTGTATAATTAAAACAAGTTGTTGCCCATCTAGTAATTAATTATGATTCGCCATAATTTTATCTTATTTGGTTGTTGTGTGTGTGCCATTCAATATATTTTACATGTGATATCTATCAGTGGCTGTTATCTTAATAATCTAAGACCATAATATTTCATTACCATTCCTCACTATACTATTTGTAATAAAGACTCCATATATTCCTCTATCATTTAGTATAAATAAACTACGCATTTTTACTATTATGTTATAATTTTATTAGTCCTTAAACTAAAACATGGTAATGCCTAATTATACCATTAAATATTAGGTATATAATGTTATGAGCTAAAATATTAAAATATAATACATTCATGTCATGTCACTATAACTTTATAGTTTTTTAGAAAATTACTGAAGTTTAAATAAATAAAATTAGGATTTTTCTGTTAAGTCTTGAAAGTTCAAATTCAAGTATGAACTAAATAAACTAAGTACTATGTCAAATATTTGCACACATTATTTTGTCTATCTTAAATGAAGTAATTTTACACTACTACCCCTTTTCGAATCTCCTGGGAATCCATTAGCTTCATCAAACAATCCATGAAAATAATTTTATAATGGACTTTAGCGTAAATTTATATCCTGTTATTTAGAAACAGATCACCAACTGCCTGGAATACAAACAATCACAAAATACATAATAAACTCAGTATCAGTTTAGTTGTTAAAACCTTATTTCTAAGAGTATGACTAGCAGAATCAATATGGCGTAATTCAATCACTTAAAATTATAGTATATTTATTCATAACTTCATAGTAGCTATGCTTAGTTTGAGGCTAGATAGTGTTGTGTGGATATTCCACCATTATATATTTATTTATAGTAGTCCATACTGATTCCCATAGCACAAGCTATGCTTAGTTTGGGGCTAAATGGTGTTGTGCTGATTGTCCACCAATATTTATTTAAAACCAATATTCAGAATGATTTGTCACAATGTAACAAATTCCACTTTAGTATTTTTTTAAGTACATATAAGTATAAATGTCTAGCTACTGATGTAGTAGAGGAGATCGAGTCTGTGACAGCATCGTTAGCGCTTAGCTGATGGTGTAGTGGTTGATGGAGAGTAAGACTATTTATAGCCACATCTACTAATGTTGTCCATTGCAAGATTCACAATTGGTCTCTAAATAAGCACGTTTCCACAAGCTCAAATTCCTATGTTCACATTATACTTGCATTCTATAAGTAAAACTTATGCATTATGTTTTGTATCTTATTACTACATTTTTAACTATTTGAGTTAAGAGTCATAATTTTTGAAAAACCTGACGATTAGACTCAGATGAATGTTGAAATTCAATGCAGTGCTAGATAGTCATAGTCATTATACAGTTTTTAGCCTCCCTTAGGAGCAGACTGTTTTCCGCAACTACGCCGCTGGTGGACCTTTTTTGCATGATCTTATTCTCCTATGATTGTACTCTTATAAAAAACTTATAAACTAGTAGTAGTGCAATACCATGTTCTAGAGATTATGATTGACACTTATATTGTAGTATAAATAACTATACCTTTCCATAATGTTACTATTTCTTATTTCAAATATCCTACTGATTTGCAAGTGTGCATCTTAATTTTACTGTGTGTTGTAATTATAAATAAATTCAGTTTCTGCAGTTTCTAAACCAGAATTATGATAAAATTATAATAATCATTATTTTATTTTATATTGTGCAGGTCATAACAGTGGTCTAGTTATTGAGACCTTTTTTATCATATTCGACTTTTCCTCGAGTTGCTATTATACTAATTTATAATAATCTATTTCACCTAAATTGACTTTTAATATAAATATCAAAGATCAGTAAATAATGTGTTGGCATTAGTAAGAGTACTTACCATAGTTGTTGTTGTATTGCTGCTGTGGCTGCTGGTAAGAGTTGTAATCCGACTGCTGCGAATACGAATCGTAAGATGTCGCTTCGCCGCCACCGCTGGCGCCATACACAGGCTCGGCTGACCCGTAGCCAGCGTCACCGGCGCCACCCAGGTTACCGCTACACACGTACAGTATAACAAGAGTAAGTGAATGCCGAATAAGTTACAACACTGGAACTCTCTGTGATTATTGTTATTTTCTTCTTACTAACCTCTTGCTACACTTTATGGGGGTAAAATTTAGAGAATTTCTTTTCTTTCAGTTTTAAGTCAGTCAGGCTTTTTTTTTGTTTTAAGAAATTACAAACTTTTGACAGTGTATTATTTATTTATATATTGGATGACCACCTACTAGCTTACACTGACCACTAGCATACACATAATTAGAGTGGACATGAAATGTGTTCTTTCAATAACAGGTGACTACACAGAATAAAGAAGGTAGTAGAACTATCTGCTTTATTCTGTTTTAAGTAAATATGTATGTATTTACAAAAAATAAGTACATAGTACATATATAAAGTAGTATATCAGTCATCAGTCATAAGAATAAGCTCAAAAAGCTAAGTCTCAAGCTCTGCTTTCTTTGGGGGTAGATGTCATGCTGTGTAAAAAAAAAAACTAAATTATTTATATATATAATAAAACGGTCAAGTTTGAAAATCAAAGCAGAAAATTATCATAAGCCAATGATAACTCACCCATAACTTTCTTGTTCGTAACCCCCACTTTGGTTACTAACACCCGTTGAGTAGCCATACCCACTAGAGCCATAGTTGGGGCTGCTCGAGTTGTAGCTTGTATTCTGTTGAACTGGAGCAGGTGTGGAGTAGTTATTGCTATTTTGATAAGACCTGAAAAAAAAGATACTTTTAATATATCAGTAATTTGGAAAGTTCAGTGGTTAAAATTTCTTCTTTAGGAAATCAGGATCTAAATTTTCTGCATCTGTGTGTCAGACGGCAATTCCTATCTTTTAGATTTGTCTCATCATGTTTCATTGAGTTGGTTTGATGTGTACTGTCAGAGTCATGCATTTTATAAATCAGGCTTTATTAATCTTGAGATAAAATAAACTCACCCTTGCATGTTGTATTGAGGCTGTGCATAAGGATCAGGTGCTGGCTGTTCATATGGCTGCTGCTGATAAGTGGAGTTCCTGTTCAGATCACATTTTAGGTTACTAAAGTAATGTTCATATTAAATAATTCAAGTGTAGTATTAATTTATCAGATTTTTAAAGTATCGTCATGCATGTATCAGACGGCACATTCCTATCGTGATTCTGGATCATCATATTTGTTTATAGACTAACAGCTTTTGTTCCAGTATTAGAAGTTCAGTTATGTAAAAACTGGCTGGAAGAGACCCACTCTTTCTAGGCTAGACTGGGACTCAATGGGTAAAATTATTTACTTATGCAATTAATTATTCACATGATTAAACTTACGAATAGCCATTGGATTGAGGTGGTGTGTGCTGCATCGGTGGTGCTTGGTAGCTGCTCTGCGACGGCGGCGGTCGGCCACCGCCACCTCCCCTTGGTCCTTCAAACCTACCAATACTTTTAATTTAAATGTGGGTGCAATAGTAGAATATTCCTCAGTGAACAGACAGATTTGCTATCAGATTATTGGAGTATCGCCATGCGTGTATCAGACGGCACATTCCTATCATGATTCCGGTTCATCATTTATATTATCAGAAATAATTTGACTCTGATACCCCTAGTATCATAATTACACACAGGGCTATATACATGTTGATTCCTAAATATGTTTAAAAAATATGACATACCTGCCACGTTTGGGGGGTCCTCCAGGACCTCCAGGACCTCCAGGACCTCCGGGACCTCCATGTCCACCATGGGGTGGACCTATGCTTCTTTTGTATGGTGGTCCACCTTGAGGGCCGGGGGGTGCTTGATGTGACTGGTGTGAGGGAACAGGCCGCACATCAGGTGGTGGTACTGAAAGGCCAGAGTGAGGCATGCCACCCTGTGACAGCATTTCTGGACCTCCAGGTCCGGCACGAGGGTATCCGCGACCTATTGCATGAGAGTTAGAAAACTTGCAAGACTGTTGGTATATTAGAAAATAGTAATTAAAATGAAAATGATGTATTTAATCATAATTACCTCTCATAGGCATGCCCCCACGACCAATACCCCTATCTCCTCTCTGACCAAAGTCTCCACGGCCACGCCCCCCACGACCTCGCATGCCTCCAGGACCACCTCTATATATAAATCCTCCTCCTGTAGAAAAAAAAAACTGGATAAAATAATATTGCATGATAATAAGTTATGAAGGGTCAATAGAGGAAATAGTTAATTTATGCATTGCATACATGCAGCTCATGATTTTGAATGGTACTACCCAACCTTGTGTACAATATGAATATCTTACTTGATGAGCAGACTGTGTGAAAGATGATATGAGTAAGAAAGAAGTGAATAGAGACGACGAACGATAGTACAGAGCGAAGAACCAGTTGTGCCAACCCAACATAACATGTGAAGATGGCAGGAGATGATGATATATATCTTACTTGATGGAGGTGCCGGTCTAGACTCGATGGTGGGCACCGGATGTGGGCCAGGCCCTTGCGGACCAGGCGGGAAGCGGCCGCCGCGGTCTCCGCCGCCACCTCGCATCGGCGCGCCGCGGAAGCCTCTGGGCCCTCCACGCGGTGGACCTCCTCTCATGGGCCCGCCACGCCCTCTCATACCTGGACCACCACTAAAACATGTGGTAGTAAAAAAGGTTATGTCATTTCTGTTTCAATGTTCTAAATTCTAACCTAAAATGTAAAATCCTAGCAAAACATTTACATTTAGCGATATTTTCGGCATGTAAATATAACATTCCTACATCCCGTTAAAGCCCTTTAAAGCCATAAATAAGTTATAGTTCTGGGTCTTGACTACCTAGCACACCTATTATTTACATGGATAATTAAAACCATTATAGTGATGCTCAGTGAAACTATTCGGTTTACCGTCCACGCATATCGAATCCACCTCTTCCTCGCATTCCAGGGTGTCCACCGCGTCCACCACCGCGGAAACCACGATGTGGCGGGCCATCCATGATGCGTGCGTCAGTGCGTCCGACCGAACGAGTCTAGGCAAGCAGGCAGAACAGAATATTCCCGAATTTGATAAATTATCCCTTCTCTGACCAATCACTTGTTGAGCTAAGTACGTACACTATTATTAGTACAAATAATATTTTAAATTAATTACATACAACGAAATGAAAAATGTGTAATCTTCACTTCACCAAATTTTCTAAAGGAAAGAGTGCAAACTAGGGATGTGAAAAAATAACCGATTATAAAAAAATCGATTAAAATCGATTTTTTACAGGTAAAAATCGATTTTTATTCGCGATTTTATTATTACAATTAATTGATTAATAATCGTTTTTTTTTATATTAAAAAAACAATCATAATCGATTTTTCATCTGCTAACCCTCGACATTAAGTCAGTGCGAACTACCAATGAATACCATCTCCATAATATTACACTAACGCCATCTGTGCATCTACGATGGCATCCCTTCTGGCAAGAACTATAAACTACACTAAGCGATCCATTGAAGAAAACCGAGAACCAGAGCTTTGTTCACAGTCAATAACTTTGACCGCTGATTATGTCGATAATTATGGCATTTGGGAAACCCACAACAAGCTGTTGGTGGAGAATATGTGAACCAGTCAAAGTCACAGTCAGACATCTGAATTAAGCTTAACTTTGTACATAGCGCCTGTAATAGGATTAAAAGAAGACGCTTTAAAATCCAGGAGAAGCTATGAGGTAGCTTATCCCCAACTGACACAGTTGGCGTTTAACCTTTAGGTACCGGCTTCTTCGGCTCCAGCAGAGAGATGTTCTGATGAACAGCTTACGCCATATTATCAAAGACCAGGAGCCGAAAATTATCAAAACGCTTACCTAAGTTGTTAGTCCTGATCTCATTGCCTACGGATTTCTAGATTTTTTTTATTTGAATAGTTTAACTTTGTTAATTATTGTTGAAAAATAAATAATTTTAACTTGAACCTATTATAATGTTTATTATTTAAAAACTTATCATTTCTGTTATATTATATTTCATTAATGAAACTATGATAAATATAATATTTATGGCGTTTATATTGAAATTAATTAACAAATTAGGGAAAAATCGATTAATATAAAAAAATCGATTATTTTTTGACGAAAAATCGATTATTTATTAATCGATTTTTCCTGCTAAAAAAACAATCCATTAATTAAAAATCGATTTTTATGTACAATGCCACATCCCTAGTGCAAACATGGCCGGCAATCATTGAACTTTAAATCCTGGCCGATTTATAGTCTATATAGAACGATAGTACTAACATAGTTAACAGTTCCTCTCCCCCTTCTTCCATACTTCTTTCCTGCCCGATCAAATCATGTTTGTTTCCTATTTTGCTATCGACAACAAATCAATCCAAACAAACAAAACAAGCGAGGAAACCACAAACTATGGGATGACTTATAGGATATTGCATACTCTTTGGGATGACTATTATAGGATGCTCAACAAAACTAAAAACAAACAACCGTTATTGCAATTTTCAAAAATTGTACATGTAAAATTGTAACTTATAGTCTCAATACGTCTACCTGTAATGTTATCTCTAGATAATGTTTAAATGTTGTGTTGCAAGCTGCGCTAGCAAACGAGCGGACGTCGGTTTTTAAAAATTTCCGAAAAGTGAGGTTGGACTCCGAGTGTGGGTAGATTCTATAAATTGTAAAAAAACTTCGAGACCTGAATATCCAAGATTTTCGCAAGAAGTATGTGTGTCGGAAGCATTTCGAGAAGAGATTTTTCTCTTCTACGCGCGTTAGAGCACGCCTTCGCCCAGGTGCCTATCCAACATTATTTACAGTTACAGAAATGTCTGGTGGTGTTCCTGATACGTGTGCATTAATCACTGGTAAATCTAGTACCTAAGTACTTGTTATACCTACTTAACACGATTACGGGCGGTATCCTTACCTATCTGACTATGCGATACAGCTGGAAAATCTCCATACAAGCTGAATAAATTTTAGATCACCGTTACCACCAATTGTATGGAATACGCCATAAACAGAGTTATAGTAGTTATCCATGAATACATGGTGGCCCTTCATCAAATATGGTTTAGAAGTAGTTCTGTCATTTGCGCTGTATGTTCTGGGTTGGATTCCCTTCCAGGACAAATATTTTTGTAATTAATATAGACATGTGCTTTAATTTCAAGATTTTTTTGCCAGGCATACAAAACGTATTTGATCATGATTATACCAAGAAACGAGAACATGTTGATCACACCTACTGCAAAGCAAAAGCAGTTGATAAATGCTACAAAACTGAATCTGGTAAGTATCCGTAGCAACATCTCATAGTGTACAGAAATACCAACAGCATATTATATGGTATGATAAGAAATACATAATTATGTTAATACTATTATTTCACAAAATAAATATTTTTGCATTATGTCAAAGTGTTGCGCTTTTATTACAGAGAAAGCAAAAGGAGGTACTATCATTAGTACTCCAACTAAAAGAAGGTTAGACGTCGCAGGTACCATCATTAGTACTCCAACGTCTCCAACTAAAAGAAAAAGAGAAGTTGTATACAAAAAAATAAAACTACACGACATTGTGTATATCTTCGTAAAATTTATAAAAAATCACTTAAACTAATAAATTACCATCGAAGAGCTAAAAAAGCAAAAGAATTAACAAAAACAAAGTCATTTGAAAAGCTCTTTGACAAAATGAATCCACTGGCTAAAAAATTTCTGTGGATGCAAATAAAACAGTGTACAAAGAAAGCCAGAGGAAGGCGATTCTTAGAAGAAGAAAAACTCATAGCAATGTCAATAATGAAGCAAAGTCCAAAATGCTATAAATTTTTGCACAACATTTTTATTTTACCATCGAAATATACCATAAATAAAATGATTGCCAATTTAAATGTTGAAGCTGGTATCAACCCTCAAATATTTGAAGCTATAAAAAAAGAGGTAAATTATTCGTAGCTAATTATTTTATAGGTAAGTATTTATTTTGAATCATAGAATAAGACTAAAATAATCATATTATTATTATTGCATTCAGGTCGATACTTGGAATGAATAACAAAAATACTGCTCAATACTTTTTGATGAAGTAGCATTGGAAGCAGCTTTAACGTATGATAAACATAATGACATTACTAATGGTTTTGTTGAACTAAACAAAAAAACATGATTTTGCCGATCATGCATTAGTTTTCATGTTGCGGGGAGCTATTCAACAGTAGCAACAGCCTCTAGCCTTTTACTTTTGTAAAGGAGCTACATCTGGAGTGGAATTAAAAACAATTTAAAAAAAATTAGTCTCTGCTGTGGGTGTAACTAGATTATTACCGATTACCCTAGTGAGTGATCAAGGCACAGCTTTCCAATCCGCTCTCAAAAGCCTTCAAGAGGACACTCGGAGAGAACAATTAATAGCAGGTGATAAAATCGGTAAGTTCCTTAACTTGGTTAACTTAACTTCCGCACTTGCTCACTTGCAAAAACGCGCGAGCCGCCTTTTCTCACTAACTTATTATGTAGGTATTCTTTGGTAATATCACTATGCTGTGTGTGGGTGATATTGTTATTAATCAGCTTAATTGCTTTCAGATGATGTGATTACAATAAATGGGCACACACTCAGTGTCATTCATGACCCACCTCATCTAATAAAAGGATTAAGAAATAATTTTCAACAAAACACATAAAATATGCTGGCCAGATCTCGAAGTGGAGTGATATATTAGATGTTTATAAAACCGACTGCAACCACGCACAAATGCGACTATTGCACAAATTGACAGACGAGCACGTCATTCCGGAAAAAATAAAGAAAATGAAGGTAATGTTATATATTTTTTAGTAGGTAAGGCATGGAGATAAATAAGAAAATTATAGGTTAAAGTAGGGACCTTTGTATCTTTTAATAATGTAATTTTAACCTAAACGCTTCTGTGTTTATAAAAGTCGTCATTGTTTATCACTACCTCATGCAAAATTACAATTTTATTTCTAATTCATTTCCAGGTCAGGAATTGCACAACAGTATTTAGCAAGACAGTGGCAGCACCTTTGTCTTATACTGCTCAGTTTTGTAAGTACCCGCTATTGACTCTTAGTACTACCATGCTGAAATTGTGTATGTCTTTTTATAATTTATGTAATTATTTAACTTGTTTTGTAGCCCATTACGCTGATGGACGAGAAGTGAGCTCAACTCTCAGAAACACAGCTGAAATAGTGTGACCTTTAGTCGATGACCTTTTTGACTCGGTGAATGGAATCAGTATGTATAGCAAGTCATCGAAAGGAAAACCACTGAGACATGCAGTATCCATTAAATCTCCTCATCACGAATTTTGGAAACCTGCCATCAAACAATTATAAAATATAAAATTCATAGATGATAGAGGCAGGGAAACATCTGTGCCGTCATTAAAAAACTGGATTTCTACTCTTAAAAGTTATCAAAGAGTGTGGCTATATTTAATAGAAAAAAAAAATAAAGTTATGCGCCCGCGCTACTTTAATTCTGATCCTATCGAAAACTTTTTTGGGCAAGTGCGGGCATATAATTTAAGAAATAATAACCCAGATTGTCATAGTTTTACAAGTACTTTTAGATCACTGCTAATTACTAGATTTATAAGATTCCACTCAGAAAGTTTTAATTGTGAAGAGGATTCAGGTGAACAATTATTAAAACTAAAATATTTATTTCACCCAAAATATAAGGATGGCCAAAACAGGTCTGAAGATACAGAGTCGCCTGAAGCCTTTTATCATGCTGAGCTTCCAAACATGCTAGAAAATGATAGCATTCTTTCATCGAGAAAAGAAAGACTCAATGTGCATTCGCGTGCATATACTGCAGGATGGGTCATAAGAAAAGTAAAGATTTTTTGGAAACATAACTGTCGAAGCAATCAAATACTTGGATAAAAAACCACAGCAAAAAGATCTAATTAAAACATAACAAATATTATAAAATCCAAGTATATCCATTTGACTTTCTAAAATGTGATCTGCACAAAGAGGAAACTGCTGAATTATTCATAGCTTTATCCTTAAGATTAGCAGTATTTAACTGGTGCAACATAATTAATAAAATATTAAAAGGCGCAGATGTATGCAGACTACAAAATAAAAGTTTACCGAACATGCAGTTAAAGGCATTTAATAAATATAAAACCAAGTTGAAAAATAAAAAAATTAGCAATTAGCAATTTGTCTGCACCGTGCACCCAACCCCAGAACAACGCATTCGCAGACCATGCGAATGCACATTGAGTATTTCTTTTCTCGATGAAATACCTAATGCTATCACTTTTTAGCATGTTTGAAAGCTCAGCTTTAAGTTTTAGCTTTTAGCTTATAATTATTCATCCTCTTCACAATTAAAATATTCTGAGTGGAATCTTATAAATCTAGTCATGAGCAGATAGCCCAACAGTTTGACATAATGGTCTTTTAAAGAAAGCGTATTATAATATAAATGACTATATTATTGATAGGAACGCATAGCCTCATGTCTGCCCTCAGACAGTTAACTGACACATTTGAAATGTATACTCTCTTGTATTGGTTTTTCGTAGTTAAGGTAGTTATAAAATTGATCATGCAAAATAGCGCTAGGACCAGGACGAGTTTCTTGCCAGTTCTTGGGCTTGGGATAGAGTGAATTGGCACCTAAATTCACCTAGTATGTAAGACTTTTTAAAGTGATCCTTGTGGTTGTCACTACATAGTATAAAACAAAGTCGCCTCCCGCTGTCTGTCTGTCTGTTCCTACCCTTCAGTCCTGAACTCAAAATGTCATAAAAAAAATTACAGCACGAGCGCCCTAGACAAGATGGCGGCGAAAATACTGCATTGTACAAAAATAGTTATAACTCTACAACCAAACCATATTTTATAATTCTGTAAAAAACAATGTACTAATTGATATTTTTCCTATCTATCAGGCATCAAAATAAAGTGATTAGGCAATTATTATATTCGTATTACATGTCTAAACTTTGGAAACCATGTTGCAGGTCGGATTTCAAGAAATAAATGAATACGCTAATAAAATCCAATGAACAAGGATATATGCTGTCTAATTATGTAAACAATTTGACGAAAGAGCTTGAGATGTTTACAATAATACCACTTGAATCTCGACGCGACTGCCACTTGAAACTACTAGGGATGTCCCTTCACTTTGATTTGACTTTATCGATAGTTTTTATTTTTGTACAGAATTTTACTTGAATTGAATAAAAATACAATTTCATAAACACAAAACAATTTATTTACAACAAAAAACAACAGTTTATATATTTTACTCGAAATTTTTGAAAATAAAGTCGAAATTTAGTAATATGTTTTTCATGTGTGCTCTTAACAATACAACACACAAAGCACATAGCAAACGAATACAACAAGCAAAATACTCATCAGTCATCACCAAAACAATATTAAAAAATTTCAATATAAAAATTAAGTTTTACATATGCGCGCAAAGCACAAACTAATACAACAAACAAAATACTCATCAGTCATCATCAATAGCCTGATATTTAAAAATTTCTATATAAAAATTAAGTTTTTCATATGCGCACAAAGCACAAACTAATACAACAAACAAAATACTCATCAGTCATCATCAATAGCCTGATATTTAAAAATTTCTATATAAAAATTAAGTTTTTTATATGCGCACAAAGCACAAACTAATACAATAAACAAAATACTCATCAGTCATCACCAATAGCCTGATATTTAAAAATTTCAATATAAAAAATATGTTTTTCATATGCGCACAAAGCACAAACTAATACAACAAACAAAATACTCATCAGTCATCATCAATAGCCTGATATTTAAAAATTTCAATATAAAAATTAAGTTTTACAAATGCGCACAAAGCACAAACTAATACAACAAACAAAATACTCATCAGTCTTCATCAATAGCCTGATATTTAAAAATTTCAATATAAAAAATAAGTTTTTTATATGCGCACAAAGCACAAACTAATACAATAAACAAAATACTCATCAGTCATCACCAATAGCCTGATATTTAAAAATTTCAATATAAAAAATAAGTTTTTCATATGCGCACAAAGCACAAACTAATACAACAAACAAAATACTCATCAGTCATCATCAATAGCCTGATATTTCAAAATTTCAATATAAAAATTAAGTTTTACATATGCGCATATAGCACAAACTAATACAACAAACAAAATACTCATCAGTCATCATCAATAGCCTGATATTTAAAAATTTCAATATAAAAAATAAGTTTTACATATGCGCATATAGCACAAACTAATACAACAAACAAAATACTCATCAGTCATCATCAATAGCCTGATATTTAAAAAATGTAATATAAAAAATAAGTTTTTCATATAGTAACAAAATAATACAATAAACAAAAAAACATCAATATCAATAAAAAATCCACAGTCAATTTAACCTATCACTCTATTTTCATAAAATACCTTTCACAATAGTTATTTATGAATAATTTATCGGAAGAAAACCGGTATTATGGTGATGTATGATATGATTTAAAGCAATCTTTTATACACAATGGCACGCGACAGGATTCACAGCAATAAGATGTTCTCAGAGTCTTCCTGCCTTTGCTAAGGCAAACAAAGCAATGCTTTCGGTAGGTAGTATTTCTCGCCGAAGCTGTCGGTGGTTCCAGTAAAACGGGACAATGTGTAGAAGAGATATATCTACCCACTTGAGCGTGCGTAGATCTACTGCTGGAGACAGTTCGTATACGATTTTGCGGACAATGTAAAAGATGATTTGTGAGGATTGAATCTACAAGCTGAAGGCGGAAAGCTGAAGGCGGAAAGCTAAATGGTGAAAATGTTTTTGTGTGGATGACTGCAGAAGAGTGCGAGAGTTGAGAATGGATACATTGAGAAGGCGCTTAAAAAGTTTCATGTACCATTTTTTGCAACGTTTCCTTTCTAATAATTAAGGCTCTAACATCTGATCCTTCATATGATAATCCATGGGTTTATTATAATCAAGCACCACTTGCGCTTTAAAAGGCACTGACCGAGTAGTAGGCAAAGCAGTAAATGAACCATGACAAGTCATGGTTCATCAGTGGAAATCATGGTTATTCGCTTCTTGTCTTGCCATGCTAGAACTGAGACATCGCCGGAATGTCTGGCAATGTACTCTCCCCTGTTAAGAGGAGCCTTACTTACTAAAACGGGAACATCGCGACGGGAAGGTCTCAAAGTACCGACGCAGTCGGTACCATTGAGTTTTAGATACCTAGCTAATAGGGGTGAACTGTACCAATTATCCATAAATAATCTATACTCTTTGTTTAGTAGGGGACCAATGAGCTTTTTGACAACAGCTGTACTTTTCAGTACACCGGGCGACTGCTCTAGATCTGTTGCGGATTGTTTACCTGTGTAAACAATGAAAGACCACAGGTAGCCAGTGGCACTCTCGCAAAGCTCGAATGTTTTGATCCCAAACTTAGAAGCTTTGCTGCGAATATACTGTTTGAAGCTCAATCTTCCTTTCCAAAGAGTTAAACTTTCGTCTATGTAAATATCTTTACTTAAAATATAATTTGATTGAAATGCTAAATTTAAATGATTAATTATTGGCCTCAAACGGTGTAGTCGGTCAACGCTTCTGTCGCTAGTGTTGGAGTGATTAGGGTTATTCGAAGCGGGATCTGAATCTACAAAGTTTAATGCTCTAGTTAATGTTTCGTACCTTTTTCGTGTGAAAATTCGTCTGTAAACGTCCGTCTTCAGTAGTGGATCGATCGAAAAACAACTGGTGACAGTTGGCATTCTCACGATCCCCAACATCATCCAAAAGGAAAAGAGGCACAAAATTTCATGAAAGTTAGTTGGGAACCATTCAGCCTGGAAAGCAGCAGATGGAATTTTATAGGCATAAAGATTTGTTTCAGCCACAATCAGACCTAAGACTTCATCATTCCAAAAAGAACGAAAAGCGTCATAGGCCGAATCGAAAGCATGAACTGAACCAGTATGGCTCCGGCTTAAAGTCTTGTTCTTGCTCTTGAAATGTATCCATAGAGGACCATTCGAAGAGATGACTTTGGCTTTCCAGGCTAGGGAGAGCATCAACTCCAGCACTAGCGTCGAAGAATTCCTCATCATTTTCACTCTCGCTAGTATTCACTCGTTCATCCACTCGTTCAGTATATCTTTCACCATGCATTCTCGTCTGTCATCTCCTCATCACATCCGTCACCAAACTTACCAATTCAGGAGGAACGTCTTCATAATTCGTCCAAATTTCGTTCAGTGGGTGTCCCATCTCCCACCGACGTCCCTCCCTACGGCCCCGGTTTGGATACCCACCCCTACGAGCACTCTGTCTTCGCACACCCCTGACACCCCTTCGGCCACCTCTTCGCCCACTCGTTCTTCTATTGCGTTCATCTCTATCACGCTCATCATCACGCTCTCCAGGGGACACATACAATGAGTGGGTATCCGGGGGCCATCTTCGTTATAAACCCGCAGCACCACGCCTACAAGCTCCGGTGCGCTGTGAAAAATACTATAATTAGATGTATTTAAGACTAGCTGCTGCCCGCGGCTTCACACGCATGGTACCTACATAAAAAGAAACCTATGTCTTTTTCCAAGTCCCATATACCAAATTTCATCAAAATCGGTTCAGCGTGAAAACGTAACAAACAGACAGACGGATAATATTAGTAAGATTGTTACATATTTCTTATTTATTAAAACAACCTAATTATAAAACTAATTATAAACAACATCCAGCATTACACTTACGGTTCCGGTTCCGATGCAAAAGGTATGCCTAATGGCGACCGTGACCTTTCTCTATCGCGGGGCGATAGACGAGGAGGCGTTTGTTCGTCCTGAATAAAAGATACAAAAAAGTGAATAAAATGAAGAACTCAAACTAGGTACTATATATACAATAATATCGTAAACCTAACAAAATATTGAAAGCGTACCATTGATTGCCTCTCGCTGCGCTCTGGGGACGTTAGAGGGGAGTAGGGTGGAGCCTCAGGCTCGCTGCAAGCCTCATCCTAAGACATACATAAAAAAGCGTAAATGCACTGAGTATAAAAAAGCGTAAATGCACTGAGTACTGCTGAGCTGAGTACCATTTTGCCATCACATGTACCTAGATACTAGCAAATTGTTTATTATTGTAATTGTTTGTTTAAGCAATTAAAGATTTGATATCTACTTGACAAAAACATTTTAAACTTACAAAATAAACTAATAATAATTCATAAATAATTTAATTTTAATTAATTTCTTGTATAAAAATTTTAACCCGTCTTCCTATTCCTTATCTTTTCTTTAGTATTTTGAGTGGTGGACTGAATAAATGTTTTCTATTCTTCCATTCTATAACAAATTATAAAAAGTGGGTTACTTACATCCTCGTTGTCTTCGCTGTCCTGGTCGGACATCTCCTCGTTGTTGGACTCTTCCTCTTCCTGGTCGTTTTCATCATATAGAAGATCCAGGAATTCTTGAGGAAGGTCCTCGTTCGATCTCCAAGCCATGATGTTGTTACTGTCAATTCAATAGAGGAAATGCTGAGACGTAATGGGTACTAGATATGATGAATATAATCACTAGTATAATTTTTTAATAACCTTTTAATTAGCCTTTATATAAAACAAAATACTTGTAATTTAGTTGTATATAAAGGCTGAGGCTATTAAAAAAAAATACTATCCATATATAAATCTAAAACACCCAAATTTTTTTCCCGAGGCGGGAATCGAACCCGCAACCTCCCGCGTCGCAGGCAGACTTAGCGCCACTGAGGTCCTCAAGAAACGAAGAAAATTGACGTAATAGTACTCATATTACCCATGTCGTAATATTTTTTGTAATAAAATAAAATAATTGTAATATAACAAATAAAAAAAATCATTTCAATAGTATAAATAACAAAATGATGACGTAAAAGTATATATAAATCCATTACAAGATGTCACCATCACTATCGATATTATTAGAAATTTATCGCATAACTATCGACATAGCCGATCCCTATTCAAACCATCCGGCAAAAAAGTTTACCTGCGAACTACGTCCTTAGCAATATACACATAAAGATCAAAATGACTTGCTGAGTATTGCCGCCATTTTGCATGCTTTGTGTGCATCAAAACCACCCACAAATCTTGTTTTTATTTTACTAAAATGACTATTTGTGTTGATAAATCGTTGTGCAAACGAGTTATTATTCCGTTTTATGATCTTATTACTATATTTACTAACAAACAAAGTCAAGCCATTTCTTTCAATCGAGTAACTAAAAATACTTATTATGAGCAGAATAAACAGTTTACCAATAAAAAACACCACTTACTTTCCAAAATCCAGTAAAAAACACAAAACTCTCACACGCGGTTCACCGACTTGCCGCCGAGCACAAACTATAGGATGCCCGCCGAGCAACACGAAAATCAACTGCCGATGAAAGACTGAACGATGACAGACTGACGTCATCGAATGTAGATAATATATCAACGAACGTAACTCAGTAACTTTCTCCATACAAAAGTAGACTGTAAACGTGTGAAATAAGGTCCTTATTCAAATGGGCGAGCGAGACCATATATGGTCTTACGGGGTTTGACGGAATTGCTTGGCGCGAGCGCGAACGGTGAGACCATATTTATGGTCTTACGGGGATTGAGAAGTACCTATGCTTAGATCTTTAAAACTACGCAACGGATTTTGATGCGGTTTTAGATAGATTTATTCAAGAGGAAGGTTTATATGTATAATACATGCATAATATAGTAGAGAAACACTGAAAGTTTTAGAGGTTTCTAATGTGATGTCGTAAATAAACACATATTTTTGCGTTTACATTGCAAACGCTGGCAGAACCCTACGAGATAGATCAAAGTAATGTACTACAGTATTGTACACAAAGGTCTACACAAAACACCGCGATGGTATATGTCTATCTCTTAGGCTATGTTATTCTCTTAGATAACGGTTGTATATAAAGACATTCTGTAGTATATTTAGTATCAGCATTGCACCCGTGTGAAGCCGGGGCCGACCCGCTAGTATAGAATAAAGTATCTTTTGGCTTTGACTTGTATTTTTTATTACTGTTTGTTATTCTGAATCATTTCTGTAAATAAATGTCTAATTGTACTATGAATGTGATTATTGTGATTATCAGGGTCTTTACTTTATAGTTTGATAAATATTATATAATAGTAAGCAGTTAAACCCAAGCAAGCAGTAAAAATATACTCGGTAGAATGAATACCCCGCAGATGCTAAAAGGTTCATTCAAAATAAAAAAGTTATCTGTCATATGGGATAAGGTGAACAGGTATTGGACAGGATTTCGTATAATTATGGGAGTGCCCCGTCTGATGCGTTAGCATCCTATAGTTTGTGAGTGCAAACATGGCCGCCGACAATCATTGAAATAACAATCAATCTAACATAGAGTATAGATTCTCTTTGCTTTTTTTATGGCCGAGATTCAATGAGGTTTTACTAATAGAGACGTTATACTCATTAGGAAGCAATAAAAACATGACGATATTTTACTATAGATACCTACATAGGACCTATGGAACTTTATTTCTATCGCTGAGTAGGTTAAAAGATCACAGATATATATAGGACCCCGTTGTCAGAAAGAGATAAACACACTTTTCACACCTTACATGAGCGGCCAGCCAGCTGACGGCCAATGACACCCTATGACGTCGCGTCGGCTAGGGTGAACTAGGAAGAATGGGTACAGCAGGCAGCATTAATAAAATTAACAGTAAATTAAAAAAAAAAGTTTATTTACAAATTATTATATTAAGTATCTACCTATAACATAGGTAAGCTATGTTTGTAATCACACTAATTTAATTTTATGTAGTTTATCACACAATAACTTTTGAAAAAGCATATTAAAAAACATAGGTATTTAATTTACCAGTTAAGCTGAGATTCGTGTACGCTCTTTCTTCCTAAAGGGAAATTCAAAGTGGTGAATGAAAAGTAGTTTTCTGTGTTTTTTACCTTAATTATCGGCACTGCTGTCTTTATCAGTTTGTGTACTTTTTTTTTCGTGACGTACTTGTCACTTTCCATAAAGTGCTTGGAACATATTGTTGAGTATGTCGTTGGCATCCATTCATCTTCTCTTCTTTGGGATCTAACGACTTGTACCCATTTCTCTTTTAATAATCCGTCTTTAGGAAATCTAAAACAAAATAGAAAGAAGTAAATGTTGAAAGTCACATGTTATCTTTTTTATCTACTATGGTCTTTATTTATACTTGGATAACAGTGGTGAAAAAAATACTTATTGAAGCAAGCTAGGAAAGCCGATGTGATAATCGACTAATAGATCACCCCCTAATTACCTACCCCAACCTCCTCTAGCGTCGTTCGAACCGACAACACCGCACGCCATTATCTCGTTCTCTCTGTCACTCTTCACTCTACTAAATACAACGCTGTCCTTGTCTCGTTCGTGTAAGTGGCAAAGCGGCAACGCCGGCCGCCGCGGCAATGCTTTTTGAGTAAAATTAAATTAATGATTTTCCATTTTAAATAGTTTAAACAGTACTTACATATGTAAAAATACATCCATCTTGCTTTTTAAAGCCGTCACAGTATAAGTATTGCACTTTCGAAATACACAACATGGCATTTTTGTTTTTTTTCTATCTCCAAAATCCCGCAACGTAGTACGTGCGCGTCGCTGCCAGACGCAGGACGGACTGAGTTTACTCAAGCTAATTAGCTTGTGTTTGTCTTGCCACGCAGATCTCGGTAGAACGTATCTACCTCAGTTTATATATAATATCATTGCCGAGATTCAAGTCTTTTTGCCCTATTTCATAGTTCCTAGCATAACCCATAGTTCGTCTGTATGTTCCTATGTAGGAACCACAAACTATAGGATGGTAAGTAGGAACTCTCCCGTATTATTATTATACTCTTTGGTAGGGACCCTCTTGGAATCGACAATGCTTGGATTCACACACAAACTATAGGATGCTAACGCATCAGACGGGGCACTCCCATAGACGAAATCCTGTCCTGTTCACCTTATCCCATATGACAGATAACTTTTTTATTTTGAATGAACCTTTTAGCATCAGCAAGGTATTCATTCTACCGAGTATATATTTTTTGCTTGCTTGCATACAATTGCTTACTATTTTAAAATATTTTATTGATCTACAAAGGAAAGACCCTGATAATCATAATAAACACATTGATTATACAATTAGACATTTATTTACAGCAATATACAGAATAATACATAATAATATAAAATACAAGTCAAACAGTTGAGCTATCTAAATTGCGTAAAACAATCTATAGATAGCCAAACTGGTCCAGAAAATTTGATTATTTCACGGAAGCGGCCTTGAATTCAAGAAAGAAAGGCATATTTGCATCTTATCAGGTCCTCAGCACCTCCCCACACGCAGCTGTCCTCACCAGCTCTAAGAGAAATCCCAGACTGTAATGGGATGCGACAAGTAGCATCTCATATCAATGGCCCACCCATCTCTTAAGGGACAAGAGTCATCAGGCTTCTTACCATCATCACTTATCAGACTGTACAAGCCGAGAACAGCTGGTATGTTGATGTTGACATTTGAATTAGGTGTAATCTGCTTTGGAGTAGGTAGGTGTGAGCCAAATGTTTTAGTTTCATGGTGTGTAATCACATGATGATCACAGTACTATCTGGAAAAAAAAGAAATTTAAGCACACATAACCAAATGCAATAATGTTGAGTGTTTAACATTCTATGTTGTTTCTATTGGTGTTTCTATGTATAATATGCATGTATTTACAAATAAAGGTATAAGTAAAAAATATTGCTGGACAATGGACACAACATCATCTATTTATGGTGACAAGATGACTGATAGAATACTTATAAGAGTATATTTTTAAATACATACATTTATGATACTTTATAACACCCAGATACAGAACAAACACCTATGCTTTTCACACAATTGTTTATCTTGGGAGGGAATCAAACCCTCAACTTAGAGCACAGAAGGCTACTACCAACTGAGCTGACAGGCCAGTCGATTATGTAGTTTAACAGTCACTTGGTTCCTATAACACAAGCTCTGCTTACATTATCATTATTATTATTATAATTATTATTTAATGATTTTGGTAAGATAAGTAGGTACAATAAGTACTTACTGGTGATTATAGCAGAAGAACACCAATATACAGACATTTCGGTAACAGCAGATTACGTTGGATAGGCATGTGCTCTCGAGTTGAAGCGAGAAATCTCTTCCAAAAATGCTTTCGACACACAATCATACTGCTTGCGAAGATCTTGAAAACTTCAGGTCTAGAAGTCTTTTATTCCAATCGAAGTCCAGTCCAAGAGTCCAATCTCTCTTTTCGGAAGCATAAAAAAACTGACGTCCTTTCGTTTTTTAGCACAGCTCACAACACAGCACTTGTACATTACTGCGAGATTAAATAACAGGTTCAGGAATTGAGAGGATACATATAAATTACTTCCAGAATTTAAAAATCAACGTCATTTAGCTTTGAAACTACAACAGCTGTTGCTTGTTAGTTTGGTTGGTTGGTTTGTTTGGAATGATTTGATGTCGATAGCAAAATAGGAAACAAACACGCCTTGATCGGGCAGGAAAGAAGTATGAAAGAAGGGGGAGAGGAATTGTTAACTATGTTAGTACTATCGTTCTATATAGACTATAAATCGGCCAGGATTTAAAGTTCAATGATTGCCGGCCATGGATTCACATAAACAAAGTTCACTAGTAAATATTATTATTAAAAATTAATTTGCTAAGTGTCTACGTGTCTACAAAGCATTATCTATTGTCCAATAAAATCGGTCTAAATTCCGTTCCCCCGTGTGCTTCCTGGCGATGGCGTCATTCATCGGTAAACAAAGATGCTTTATTTACAACCTCAGACCGAGGATTTACCTCGGTCTGAGATAAAGCATCTTTACAACATCAATTTATTACTAAATCATAGTATGGTCATCGATTAGATAAGAATTTATATAAATCAATGAGTACATTACTGTACTACTGTTACAATCTTATCGCATGAAAATATAAGCAGGTACATACTTATAATAATAATAATAATAATAGGCTTTATTCAGACGCAAAATAAAAGAGTAATTACAACTGACAATCTTAATTTAACGACATACTCGTATCGATAACTTCGTCTGTTTGCCCAACATTGGCAAAGGCCTCCTCCATTTCTTTCCAATCTGCTCGGTTTAAAGCTTTCCTTGTCCATAGTTTTCCTGCTATCTTCTTTATCTCGTCTTTCCACCTCCGAATCTGCCTGCCTCGCTTCCTTTTCCTGTTTCTGGGGTACCAAACTAACCTATGGCTGCCAAACCTGGGCTCTCACCAAAGCACAAAGCAATAAATTTGAAACTTGCCAAACAGCTATGGAAAGAAGCATGTTGAATCTAAGAAAATCAGACAAAAATAAAGTCATCTTGAATCATCATTACAACTAGAATACGGAAACTAAAATGGCAATGGACAGGACATATGGTAAGAGGCATCGAAAAGTGGAACAAAAGTAGGTACTTATTTATAAATATATATATAGTTTTATGTTTGTAAACCATATAATTAATGAAAAGAATTTAATATAGAATAGAATATAACTTTATTGTACCTACTCCTTATGAAATAAAAATGCAAAATTACAATTTAAACAAAATAAGATTACTTAAGTGGTACAATGGGCGACCATATCGCTTGAGAGCGATCTCTTCCTGGCAAAATTTGGATGGAAAGGAATGCATGAAATAGAATGGACGGCGCGGCATACATTAAACAAATGTGATTACTAAATAAAAATATACCTAGACATAAATAAAATAAAATATACGTACTTAAACATTAATTATATAATTATATACTAAAACAATACTTACTTAAACAATAATACATAAATACTTACAAAATAAATATATTTCTATGAGAGTGATAAGAGATAGTGGTGATAAATTAAGTTTTTTTTAAATTGCTAAGGATTTAGCATACTGGATGGGGACAGGGAGTTCGTTCCATAGCTTCACAGCCTGCAGCGTAAGAGAACTACCATAGCAGCTCGAAGTATGAACAGGAGTTTTTAGCTGAAGGGTTTCAGAAGAACGTAGGGATCGGGAATTGGATAGATGAAGGAATTCAAAACGTTCCTTAAGGTAGACTGGAGTGGAAGGAAGAAACATAATGGAATAAAGAAGAGAAAGGATGTGAGCATTTCGGCGAAGACGTATTGGTAGCCACTTAAGTCTGTTTCGGAACTCAGAAATATGATCGTACTTACGCAAGCCAAATATGAATCTAATAGAAACATTTTGAAGACGCTCAAGTTTATTGAGTTGGTCTTCAGTTAAATCAAGGTAGTTGGCGTCAGCATAATCTAAAATAGGAAGCAACAAGGATTGTGCTAGCGCAATTTTGGTGGACGTAGGAAGAAAGTTTCGCAACCGTTTCAGAGAGGCAAAGGCAGCAAAGGTCTTTCGGCTTACCGCTGTTAGCAGAGGTTCCCAAGATAGATGCCTATCCACCTATATACCTAAGTTTTTGACCACCTCACTAAATTCCATGACAGTGTCATCAAACATAACATGCGGGAGGTTAGGCATATAATGACTATTTGAGTTTTCGACGGATTTACTCCTAAACCGTACAATTTGCTTCACTCTAAAATATTACCCAAATCAGCGTTTGTACTAGCGATGGCTTCTGTTAACCACTCGATAGGAGCTTGTGAATAAATTTGTAAATCATCTGCATAAAGGTGGTAGGAAGAAGAGATACGTTTAGAAATAGAGTTTATGAAGATAGCAAAGAGAAGAGAAGATAAAACGCCACCCTGAGGTACACCAGCACTCACTTGACACCAGGATGAAAAAGTATCGTCAATGCGAATTCGTTGCCGGCAACCATACAGGTAACTACTAAATCAGTCAATTACTGTTGATATGTTATAAGAGCGAAGAATAGCTAATAGAATATCATAATCTACATTATTGAAAGCATAACTGAAATCCAGAAGGGACAAAACAGTGACTAGCCAGTTTTCTATGCCATGCCATGCCTTATATCATCAGTGACTTTGATGAGTGCAGTGACAGTGCTGTGAAAAGTTTAAAATTGTTAAAAAAAAATTGAGCTTTCACGGTACGGTTGGCAAATATTTTTTTTTTTGTATAGGTACATATTTACTATACAAAAAAAAAATTCAAAAATTTCTTTAAAATCGCGACAACTCAATTATTGTAGGTAATTAGTTCATATAAAACTACTCTTAAACAGTTCTTCCTACCTAGGTGAGCCTAGCTGTTTAGATTGCTTAGAACCCATGCATAATAAATGATTCCCAAATAGTAGGTACGTAATACCTACATACAAGTACCCAATATTTAATAATGACTGCTATGTTTGCACCAATCTATGTACCTACTCTTGAAATGCAATTGTTCAAAAATATGACTTACCTTGCTACCTACATTACGCCACAGATAGATTACAAAACACCACGGTTGTTGTGATGCCTTTTCCCCAGGGACCGATTCGGTAACCCGTTAAAGGGGTTTTCGATAGGGTTTTTCCAAGAGCTTATTATAAAACCTCTTTCATAAGGGTTACACTATTGTTTGATAAGCTGTTTTAAGGGGTAACCCCTTCAAACCCCTTTCGTTTAGGTAACCTGATCATAGGGTTTTCGATAGTATTGGGTTTTGGTATTATCGGGGTTGTACGGTCCCTGCTTTTCCCAAGCTTTGTACTACGCATGCGCGCAAAAACACGTAAGAATAAACACGTATAATGCTTCCTATCTTATTTTCTCCCACGTTAAATCTTATGAATTTATGTGTCTGTCTCTTTTTACTGTCGCTTTTTCGTTTAATCGACTTTTAAATCACAACGATGATAAAGAAGTTTTCACTTCAAAAATCATATTCATTACAAATTACCTGTACAAACATAAGCGAATAAGCGAGGCAGTTATACACGCTGTCTACGTCTTTAAAGTTGGGAATTGGCGCATAAACCATACTGCTAGTGCTGTTCGATTCAAATGTTAAACTCGATATTCGAGACAATCGAACAATATAGTTATTTTCTTAACGTAGTGTTTTTGGCAAATTATAAGTTTTTTATTTATTTTTTGATATGATTTCGCTATAAATTTAAGTTCTAAACATCTCAGCTCAAAATATACAAACTTTCTATCCTTACATACGTATACTTCCAAATATTTTACTAGCCTAAGTAGACTTACTGCTACTATTTACTTAGTTTAAAAACATTTCTTTATTGGCATCAAATATTTTTGATTTTGATTGACTACCTTTTATTTGTATGCTTTAAATTTTCTAATAGGTAGTTTAGTAGCGTTTTCAGGAAGCTTATTATAGAAGCGCACCGTGTTCCCCATAAATTACTTATTTACTTTTTCTAGTCGAAACCTAGGGACGTATAATTTGTGTCTATTCCTAGTATTGATTCTATGAAGGTCACTATTTTGCTCAAACCCATCTTTATTTTTGTGTGTATAAGAAATTTGCATATACCTATTATATTGGGTTAGGAGGAATTGGCACCTAAATAAATATGTAAGACATTTCTTCTTCTTCTTCTTAGTTTATGGCATTTGACATAATAATGTTAATTTTGCCAGTGTCAAGTGCTTATTTTTGATTAAAGTCAATTTGTTTGTTAAAGTCTTAGTCGATGGTCAATTGTCAATTCTAGACGTCACGCGTTATGGCCGTCTAACATTTTCTTGGGATTCCTCGTCGCTTAAATTACATTGCACCATAATACACATACAATTCAATTGTTTATACCCGTCCCGTAGTCACAATTTATACATTGAAATTCCGCTAAGATTACTGAATAGAATATGCAATAAAACGAGTAAATAATATTAAATTAGCAGAGCTATGTGTTAGGTACTTCATGAAATGACAAACGAAGAATCAAGTCGTTTCAATTCAAAGTGATCCTTGTGATTGTATTGAAAAAAGTATCTTTAGACTTTTGACTTTGACTTATTAAAGGATATTCCTATAGCAAGAGGGACGGCACAATATTGATCTAAAATTATAAATGTTTCAAGGGATTCTTCGTCTGTCATTTTATGGAGCAACATGGCTCTGCTAATTTAATATTTTTACCCGTTTTATTGCATGTTGTATTCAGTAATCTTGGCGGAATTTTAATGAATAAATTGTGGGTGCGGGGCGGGTATGGATAATTGGATTGCATGTATATTGTGGTGCAGTGTGATTTGAACGACGAGGAGTCCCAAGAAAATTCTAGACGCCATTCCTCGTGTCGTCTAGAATTGACAACTGACCATCGATCGACTAAGACTTTTAGCAAACTGAATATAAACTATAAACACTTGACATTGGCAGAATTGACATTAGTTTGTCACAGGCCATTAACGAAGAAAGGAGAAAGAAGAATAAATGTTTCAGTAGTCTATTAGCTACTGACAAATATGATTTTCATAAATTGTTAAGTAGGTACAATAAAAGACAAAGGTGGATTATGTTTTCCTTTCCATGATGTGTTCGATAGGTATACCTATGCATGGTGTGAAAAGTTACAATAAGAGAAAAGAGAAAGGGTGTGTGTGTGTATAGAAAATAATGCAAATTATAGGTAAGTCTGTAGGTACACTATGTAAGACACTTTGGTGTTTAATTTTCAACACGGTTTGGTTATTCCAGTAATGCGTGCACCAACATTGGATTCCATGTTCCACAGAATAGCACAAACAAATTATCTACGTATTAGTCCGCATACCCTAAAAGCCTTAACATAGCAATAGTTAGGGTTGTGAAAAAATCCCTCAAAGGTTGTGAATTTGTGATCAGATCACTGATCACAGACACCCGAAAATCGGCCAAGTGCGAGTCGGAGTAAACGAAATCGCTCATGATCGATATAGTGCATTCCTACAAAGGAGATTTTTACAAAATATATGACGCCCTAACAAAGATTCTGTACAGTGGGTTCCACGTGGGCAAAGCCATGGGTCGACCAATACTAAAATAAACCTGTAAAAGGTTACTTGGTTCGTTTACCAAAATTACAGAAGTAAATGGTGTGTTTGTTTGTTCACAATCACTCACAATCACAACTGGTCGCAATTCTTTTGGTCACATTTATGCTATTCTTACAACTTAAACGGATATCAAACTAAATTAAACGCTAGTATACATTTTACATTAAATAATTTTATTTAGGTACATAAATTACAAATTCAAGTTTACATTCCTCATGGCCACGCCCTGCCAGCCACCAAAAAGGAAGGCGGCTAGGAAGTTTTGACGACAATGTACCTACATTAAAATTTGCATACAACACACACCTACTTTTAAATGAGTATATTCAAGTAGCTCTACTGTTTTACATGTATTTTACTTATATTAATCTATAAATTTTTGTATAGAAGACTAAGTAACGTATTATTAAAAAGCCTCCGGCCACACCAGCTATGTTCGATCGACGGATGCCGTCACATAAGATAGGCCGTTACCTAAGTGAGTAATAAAAGTGTATAATGAGATGTTTGTTAAATACCTAGCAATTTCATGTTATTTCGTTGATTTTTCTAGACAGCCTCAATCATAAAAATAAAGAACAAACATAATACGCAGGTAAACTTAAGACAGGAATGTAAAAAAGAACTAAAACACCAATAATGGCTTTTCGTCAGTTGCATCGAACAAAAGTCAAATTTTCATGCCAGTTGAAGTACAGGAATGAAGATCGTAAATTATGAATAATAAATGTTAGGTTCGCATACTGTTGCTAGCTATTTTTGACTAAAGCGATTTTAGGCTACTTTTTGCTGAACTTTTGGCGACTTGAACCAAGCTGGATCCGGCAACATTGGCTAGTACTAGCTAGTGACGAGCTAGTGTCAGTCAGTGTCATGTCATCATGCATGTCAGTCTCAGTCATATTGTTTTCATTGGCTGGTCGATGAGTTTTTGTTTTTAACTTTTTATAGGTACTTGAAAAATAATAAAGAAGAAAGGAAGCCTTGTTCTGGCGTTGTAAATTGTAGTTTAGTCCTACCTATCAACTCGTGCGTTAAAGTGCTCTGTGCCTTTCACTCTGTTCTACCAATATAGAAAAATACATGCGTCTTCACTACAACACAAAGGTTAATCTTGCAATACTCTTTGAGTTGTGTTAAAAGGTCTTGTTCTCTGTGAACACAGATCACACATACTGCCAGGGTGCTAACGCATGGTCTTGTTTGTTTATTTCATAAGTATCTGTTTGTAACGTAACATAGAATTTTAAAACTTTGAAATACCTACAAAATGCAAAATCAAGAAAAAGTTCTCAAGCACCTAGTTTCAGTTGAAAAGTTAGCTGAAGAAATACTATCAGATAGACGTGAAATTATAATGTTGGACAAACGAAGGAATCAAAACCGCGAGGCCTTACGTGATATTACTAAATCAACACAACTTAAATGTTGGGTCACTATAGGATCTGTACTCGTGAAACATAATGTTGAAGCAACAAAATCATTATTAGAAGCTGATCAAAAGCAACTACAGATTGATATAAATAAGCTACGCTGTGATCTAAAAGTGAAAGTTAATAATTTAAGAGACTTGGAAATGCAGCCTCCTGTACCTGGTTTAATGCTTGTGCCTATGTCCCTTAGAGAAACTGAAGGAATGTCCAGAGCAGGTTTATATTCATCTATACGTTCAAATCAATGACACTGCAGCTAACTAATGGACGGGTAATGGACAATGCAAGGATTGAGAGCTATAAACCAAAAGACGAAATGGGCACAATTTGGTCTGTTTAGACAAACATAAAGTTGTTTGAATGTGCCAACTGATTTAGCTCACATGACTGGAATGTCTACTAACTATGTGGATATGAATCTTAACATTTAGTAATAAGTTTACTGTATCAAATTATTTTTTGTGACTCTTAATCATTTAAAAATTACATTAGATGAAAACCTCACCTTGTTTTGCATTGCATTGTTTGCAGTATGTTACAATTATGTAGTTGTATGTACGAGAAAACAGTAAAGTTAACTAGCTCTAGGTCAAAACTTTTTTAATTCAAAATATACATCATTTTATTTTATATCCAGTATACCTATCATAAATATCTAAATACTGAATATAAAACTAACACTCAACTTAACCCTGGAGAAAGTAGGTGAAAATACAAAATATAAATATTTTAATATTTTTATTAGGCTAAAGTTTCATCAAATAAAAAATCATCAAATATATATTTTCAATATGCACAATTACACCTTTATACATGTAAATAATTATTGTACATAACAAATAAATAATAAATAGTACCAATTTTTTTGGATTTATCCATTAGTAAAATTGTAAATTGTGTGATATTTATGATACACGTGATTTGACTAATTGCCGATTTGGTGAATTTGGACTTAGAAAGTACCTATCAAAAAACAAGATTTTCATCTTTAATAAAATGTATTTTATGATTGACATAATAAGAGTGTAACAGCTGCATGGATAGTTCCCATTTAAAGTTAAAAGCAACCTACTGTTCCATAATATCTAAAATATATAATATGGAACTTATAATCTTATCTTTAATTGGGGAGTAAGCATGCTGTCAATCTGTCAGGCATGGCATCAAAAACAAATTGTAACCAATTGATCATCACCAAAATATCTTATCATCATCAATATAATATGGCATATATGAATTAATAATGTAGTTTCATTTCAATTACATACATTTTCTTATAGAAATTATAAACATTGCAACATAATAAACTAAGCACATTAACTTACTTATGAATAATTGTCAATATCAAAACATTTATCCTAGAGGTTATTGCTTATATTAGGTATAATAATGATCCTTAGTAGCTTGTGTTGAAATTTTATCAATACAAAATGCCACAATAACTAATAAAAAGGGTCCTCAAATACAAACATGAATGTCATAAGTAATATTTTGTGGATTGTCTTTTGAGCATTATAGTTATTAAAAAATCTGTCACTATCACAAGTCTTTGAATTTCGAATGGCCAAAGCACATGTTTTGTAATGTTTATTGACTATTACTACTGGCATTTACTTGTACAATAATGAGCTTGTACGTGCGTGCGTAAAAGGCGCCGCGCGAGTCGCGGCTCCCCCTGGCTAACTTAGACCCTGCACTACCAATTAGCCATGCCGGGCTTGTTGAGAGTCATGAAGTATATCTGGCAGGAGGACCCTCCCTTTGCAGATGAAAAAAATACTTTGTCATTACGCTCACATAAAAATTTAAGTCGTTGTGCTTTCTTGTGCATAAACACGCCGTCAAGGTGTCCGCTTTCCACAGAGCGAATTTCGATAGCTTTGTTGCCCCAACCCATGATTTGTCCAGTTCCTATGTATGCTACCGAAGTTGGCATTTCGCCCCACTGAAAAAACAATCAATAATTAATAAAGTAATTAGCTGACTTACATTGCTAGTGATCATGCATGCATTTCATTGCTAGTGAGATTGGATGTAATAGCCATCCTTGCATCGTAGGCTAGGGAGGCTGTAGCTCGTACTTAAGTTTTGAAACTGGCGACTTACTTGGAGGACTATATTTTTACTGACGCGTCCATATGTGTTGACATATACTCCTTCATTATCATAGCATAATAACAGCTGAACGCCATTTGAGTTAGGAAGCGGTACAATGCAATGTGGTATAATTGCGCCCTGCAACTGGAAAAAAACATACCTAATGAGTGCTCACAAAGACAATGCTATTTAAGTTCTATGAAGATCCTAAAGATATCACCAATTAAATAAAGATTACTATTTTTTTTCCAATTTGCATTATAAATAAATAATAAATAATGCCGTACATTTCACACAACATAATCTAGCCCGTAAGTAGAGCTTGTGTTATGGGTACTGATATACTAATTATATTATATTACAGAAAATTAGAATTAGAAATTAAGTAACTTGTATAAAAAATATTTTACTGAAACTCACATGCTTTGGAATATAAATATCATAAACACTGGCAGTGTCAAGATCAACAGCATGGAATCCATCTGCTGAGCCATAAATTACTTTCAGTCTTGTGCCTTCTTCAATAGTTAGATCAACTAACAATGGCCTGCGAAAAATTTGCAAATTCAAAATTTTTAGTATTACACCCTAATCCTTACTAATATTGTAAATTTGAAAGTAACTCGGTCTGTCACGTTTTCACGCCTAAACCGCTGAACTGATTTTGATGAATTTTGGTATAGAGATAGATGGAACCTTGGAGAAGGACAAAGGCTACTTTATACGTAGGTACCACGCGTGCGAAGCCGCGGGCAGCAACTAGTAATCAATAAAAAAATTACGGGTTGCACTCCGGGAGCCGCCAGAAGTGAAAACTTATTTTGGCGCGTTAAGACATTTTTTAGATGGTACTAAGGTTATTGGGTTATGAATTGCATTTTATTTACAATTTTGTATTTTATTAGTTATTAGAAACTTTAAAATACATTATCTTTAAATGTTTTTGTTCAGAATATAAATAATATATCAAAGAACCTAACTCGTTTTTCAGGAAGAATCTGAAAAAAAATATGACTCCTGAAGGAGTCATGGACGTCTAAACATAAAATGTTGTGACTCGTTTCGAATCATGGACGTATGAATTGAATATGGTAGGCTCGTTCCAAGTCATGGAATTGTTTCTAAATACGAAGATTACTATTAACTTGTTTTGGTTAGTATACTGTGGATTTGTCCACAGTATACTAACCAAACAGACAAATCCAAAGTAGTAACCAAAGTGTACTACTTTGGATTTGTCTGAAAGTGTTGTCGTAAGTTTTGCTGAAAACTTTTTAGAAGATTGATAATAGCTGATAGTTTTTACACCAGCGTACCACCAGCCACCTTCTTGTAGAGCCGTCTTACTGATTTGCTAGGTACAGTGAATAGAAAACGAAGAAGGCTACCGCAAGCTGTCACTGGTAGTAAATTGAAGAGAGACGAGATTGCAGCTATGCAGAAAGGCAATATTACTATCATAAAAGGGCATGATAAACGTCACGTGACACTTTTTTTAACATGCAACGGAAAGGAATTAAAATGAGTAGCGGGCGAAGACCAGTACTAAAACCTGAATGGATTTTAGAGTAGGTATAATAAAGGGAAAAAAGGTATTAGTAGGGCGATTATGGAACTCTAATTAAAATCAATGTCTATCAGAAATCTATGAAAACTGATAGAAATTGATTGTAATTAGAGTTCCATAATCGCCCTACAGATCGGTTGAGTAACTACGAAAGTCCTACAAGAATAACTCGTACCTTATCTTCAACGAATTGCAAAGGAACCCAAAGAAATAATAATACAAATGATTATGCCGTCTATGTTATAAAATTTTTCATAGATTTATAATGAATAAAAAACAACTTTCCATAACATAATTTGTTTTATTTAACCTCCCATATATATGGCGAGCTGGCAATATTTTACGTAGGCTCATTTGAATTTTATGTAGTCTACATATCTAATCATACGTTCATGATACTGTTTTTACTCTTATTCATACGTCCAGTGAAATAAACAACATCAAGTCTATCCATGCAGTATGACTCCAGCCAGAGTCATGTACGTATGCATTTGGCACAAATGTGACTCCTTTGAAGTCATTGGACAGTGAACGTGTTAAGCAGTTACGTAGGCACGCAAAAGAGATGATTTAAAAGTATGTTGCGGACGAGGCATGTGTTGGTAATAATTACGTTTTAAGAACTAAAAAGAAAACCAACTTCATTTATATAAAAATACGAAATTTCGTTTATTTGGATGACATCTTTTTTCTAGCTATTTTATTGTTAAAACGCGCTGCCTGCCTATAATGTGTGCGCCGTGTGCGGAGGGACTAAGAATGATATATGTAATTGGTAAAATTTGTGTAATTATGTTCAGTTTTGTAACCAGCTCTTCATTACATAGTATAAAACAAATTCGCCTCCCGCTGTCTTTCTGTCCCGATGTATGCTTAGATCTTTAAAACTATGCAACGGATTTTGATGCGGTTTTTTTAATAGATGGAGTAATTTAAGAGGAAGGTTTATATGTATAAAACATGCATAATATAGTAGAGAAACACTGATAATTTTAGAGGTTTCTAACGCGGTGTCGTAAATAAACAAATTTTTTGCGCTTACATTGCAAACGCTGGCTGAACCCTACGAGATAGATCAAAATAATGTACCTCAGTATTGTACACCTTAAAAAGATCTACAAGTTATGTTATTCTCTTAGGCAACGTTGTATATAAAGACATTCTGTAGTATATTTAACATCGACATGCACCCGTGCCAAGCCGGGGCGGGTCGCTAGTTTAAACTAAATAAATGATCAAGAAGTGCCAGTATTGTTTGAATCAGCCGATCCAGCAGCCCTCAAGCCGCAACAGTTATGCAATAAATAAATAATTCTATTTCTAATTTCGTTGCGGACAGTAAGTAGGTACCTAGGTAGGTACCAACATTATTTTAATTTCATAATACAGCATACCTAAGTCCTAATATAGGTAGGACTAGGAACTTAAAGTGTATCGCATCAGATTGTTTTTGTCAAATTGTAGCTAACCAAGACAAATGAGTGTGATTATTAATAATAAGTAAGTACATACGTTATTGAATGTGTTTTATTTCTCTTCATTTAGGTAGGTACATAGGTAAGAACAGACGACACTTTCTGATTTGTTTGACAAATATAAACCTACGTAGATACTAAGTAGGTACTTAGAAGTACACGATCTACCTATACCTTTAAAAGGAATCATTCGCCTGATTCGATCATGCTCGCGCGCGATCCGCAACGCGGCAAGCTGGCAACGTCGCGCGTCGCTGCATTAAAAGCTGCAATGTTAAGTACCTACTTAGGTAAACAGATCGATCGCTCGATTCGCTCGGCTTTTCGACGCATAATTACCGCCATCTATTGGTTGCGAGTTTTACTAGTAGGTAATAAATCCACTTCCACACGCTAGGTGACTCTAAATATCCACCGCGCGAAACGGCATCTAGCGCCTATGTAGGCGAAACCAAAATAGCCCGAAGAATAGCCCGCCTTATGACAGACGCGTTTCGTTGTATGGGATGAGGCATCTGTACTAGTATAGTATTATGTTATTTGTGCCTATATATATAAAAATCTTCGTGTCACAGTTTTCGTGTTTATACTCCTCCGAAACGGCTTAACCGATTTTGATGAAATTTTATATGTATATTCAGTAGGTCTGAGAATAGGTTTATAAATAATTTTTATACTCCAAAGTGATAAGGGTGGCTCACCCAAATTTTTTTTTATGCTCAATAAGGCAAAATAACGTTTGCCGGGTCAGCTAGTTATTCTATAGAAGTTTTATGATGAAATACCGAAAATGATCAGGATTTATTGCTGTGAAAAATTTACTTACCTATGTTGTAGTTCACCAAAGTTTTTGAAAGCCATAAATTTATGATATGGCTTCGGAGCCCATGCATAAATTTCAATTGAGTCTTTGAGTGCAATCACAAGGAACTTTATTCGCTCGTATTTCACGATGCGGAAATGCACAGCGCCCTGTAATTCACCCACGTTTATCCAACCATTTCTTCGCTCTGCTTGCTGTAAACGATAAAAAACATTACAATATTTGTTACCTAAATTTTATAACAAAAGTTGCAAATTATATGTACTAACATCGCTGAGACCATCAGTTCGTAGAATCTTGGATTTGAGCCAGCTAAGATAGTAGACTCGCACACGGTTTTTCTTCCCAGAAACCGTAACAAGAATATTCTGCCCTTCTAGCACTTCCATCTGCTGGAAGCGGCGTCGTGAGATCAATTGATAAACTTTTCCCTGTCCTGAACGATCAAGCAGCATCAAACCATTTTCTGTACCGATAAGCAAATTCACTCCTAAAAGCAATAGAAAAATACATTAGTTTCATGATTACGTATTGCTTTAAGTATTTACAATGCCAGCGGGATTTGGTGAGTTCTTACCCCATAAAGCCGCGCATAATATTTCAGAATTGAATCTCTTTTTGTATTTGCGTATCTCGGGCGTGTCTGAAGAGACGTCATGTCCGGTGGGCGTGACGTTGACGTTGACGTGACTCTCGCGTCGCGACGCGTTGCCTCCCGAGCCGGCCGTGCCGCCTCCGCTGCCCGTTGAGCCGGCCCCGAAGCCGAACGTGAGGAACGAGCGCTGCTTCTGTTGTAACGGGAGGAACTGATGCTGGGACCCGACCGACGAGTTAGAAGGAGAATGTTGTAGTGGGTAAGGGGACGCCGCACTAGCCACGAACGATTTAGACGGGGTGGATTGGACAGAGGACGGTTGCGGAACAGGGAGGTGATGGTGGGATGAAGGCGTGCCGCCGGCAATCGCTTGCCTGTACTGAAAAAAGAAAAATAATACAATATTATTCTGTCGCGAAGCAAATCGGCACGCATATAATCTGGCCTGATCATTATAATAAACATGAATCGGTGATCGGTTAGTTAAGTCCATCTCCCAGTGATTAGTCATTCCAAATACATTGGAAAGTTATTTGCTTGATGGCGATTATCTACATGGAAGTTACTTCATTCGTGTGTGCCACATGAATATGATGCAGGCAATGAATTTATATTTCTTAATAAAGTACAGATTGATTATCACTAAGAAGTATACAACAAATATTTGATAAATAATTTCATTGAGATTTTAAATCTTCGAAACTCTAGCTACAGGAGCTACTACTTCTACTTTTCCTTTATGGTAGAAAGATTTTTCGGCGTAGGTATACAGCGGTTTTATTAGACCCTCCGACCTTATTACGGTTATTGAAGCTTTCTCAACTTTACTACCTTAAAGCTGAGGTAATATCGATCTGCATTCGATGATCAACAAACAGTTTGAAAAAATGAAAGCGGCTAGATAAATTATGCATGAAAAGAAGAAGATACAACTCTTAACTTTCAAAAAACAATCTATGAGGACCTTTAATGTAGTAAGCATGTCGTCTTGCTTGCATCAATTCATTGAATACTTACGCAGCGAGAGCGGTGTCAGCAAACCGAGGGCGTCGCGGCTCCGGGAAGTTTGCATGATTGACAACCATTATTATATTAATAAAAGAACCAAAAGCTAGACACCACAATGAGCTGTGGAGCTTCCAACAAGACAATCATAATAGCATCAATCATTGAAAGAATTGGGGACAAAATATTAAAAACATGACAATCAATTGAACTGATTTCTAGCATTAAAATTGGAAGCTCCTCTATGTTACTTATGAACTTGGCAGGTTTGTCATTAAATCCCATGTAAGCACATGTTTGATGGTAGCTACTAATGTAAATCTTTATCAATAAGTAACTAAAACTAGTGACTCTGTGTAGGTACTTCATACAATAAATTAAAATTATAGAAATAGCTTATTTGCACTTTAAATAATTAAAGCATTTACATGTTACATGTATGTATTGAATGAAAACCTAAGCATTGCTTATTGAAATGTAATGTAACCGACTTAGTCAATTATCAATACTGTATAATTACAGAGCTCCGTCTACACTTACTTCTAGAATCTTATTGTTTTGACACAGCTTATGGATGAAGATTCTAGTTAAGTATTACTTTGTCCTATGCGTATCTACGTCGAATCGGGTCATACTATAGCTGATATACTAAGTTACAATGATCTTACCTCCTCGCTAGTAGACTTGTCGTGCCGAGGTGGTGTTGTGGGCTGCCCGGCCTGACTGAGAAGGTCTGGAAGAACTGAGCTGGTTCGTGATCCGCTGCCTTCGTTCGCGCCACTCGAGCGACCCTAGATAAGTTATCCAAATAAGTTAATCTTCTGAAACAATCTGATTTATGAATGTCTCTATATTAAAGAACTTCTCTAACAAGACAAAATCTATTTTGTATCAGATAAAACTAGTAAAACTCTAAAAATAGGTACAAATTATAGGAAGTTGTGAACTGTTTCGGTTTAAAGATCATTAAAAGCTATAGTAGCTAACTATATTATTATAAATACAACTATGTATTATTTATAACTCTTCTGTAACAAGGCAAATTTCAAGTTTATACGAATTAATTACTAAATTAATTTTAAATGGCTGTTTTAAACAAATATATGTTGTTAAAGTTAATAATAAAACCAAACGGTGAAAAACAATGACGTGTAGCTGTAGCATTAATAACAAAAGTCAACAAACAGAGCGCGACAAACACAAACGGCAGCCAACATGCAACACATTCACAAATCAGATGAGTTCGGTTCAGCTTCAAAGTTCGTTAGGCATTCCTAATGTTATGTCGAGTTGGTGGCACAGTTATGTTCTTTTCTTGGCAGGAAGACGGTATTCACGCACAGATAACATGTGAATGATTAGTCAAAACGATATTATGTTAGTAGCTGGGTGAACATGTGGGTTAGAACTAAATAGAACAAAGCTGTATGTATGTACCTAATAAGTTTAATATTTTGTTAGGATAGTTACTGTTAGTTTTAGTATGTCATGATGATCATTTCTACCTCTTTGAATACATAATCTGAATTGATGATATAATAAAGGCGTATGTAAGACGAAAAGAAAAACTCAGAACAATCAAAAATGTTAATACTTATAAAACGTTAATATTTTATTTGGGTGATATTATATATTTCTCCTTCCCGCTTTACACACGACCATCTCTATATAATACAAAAACTACTAAAATTCAACTAATATTCATATGATACATCACGCCAAAATGTAAGACGTGTGAGCAAATATTATAATGATGAAATTAATAATTTTACGTATACATACATGGAAAAAACATTACGTTATTATGTCACATTCAAAACCTAAAACCATTCCCACGCATATTATACATACATATTATATTCCATTAATAAAATTATTATTACCAGTACCAAATTACTATTTTAATACCATACCATTCCTTTTAATCAAGCATTTACGAATACAGTAACGTAGATGTTAGATTCTATGTTAGAATAAATAGTTCCCTCATACCAGATTGTGAGTATTAAAAATATTATAATTACAAACAGTCCTGAGCGGGGAGAAATTTACCTGATCCTGTGCGAGTACCGCTTCCTGCCCACTTGCCAAGATTTCTGAGTGACGATTATATTGAGAGTTTCTGCGAAATACTATATCCGATTCAGTCTTTTCTCTGCGAGGTTTCATGTGTATGTTTGCTTCCGATAGAGTTTGTTCTGTCGTGTTGTTTTCTAACGTATTAGCAGTCAAATCGGGAGTCCCAGCTTTTTCGAACGTCGTGCCACTCGCGAAACAAATACTAGTGGATGGCGAGTCGCTGTTCACGCTGTTTTGCCGACTCGGACCATTGCTCTCGTTGTCTTGTCTTATTAAAGCGGCGACGTTCTTCAAAGCTTCGATTGGGTTATTGGCCTGAATTTTCGTATTCGCAATTCTTTTATCATTCTTTTTGATCTCTCCTTGCGCAGACATCTTCAAACTATCGTTCATTTTAATGAAGTCCGTCAAAATTGGTTCGCCGGACACTGGTGGTTTAATTATCTGTTTCCGAGAATTGTTGAAAATACCACTGGACCTTAACTGTTTCTGTGCTCCTATTTGATTGTCATGTTTTGGGATGTATATAGCGGAATGACGCGTACTAGGTAATGGAAAAAGATCGGAATTCTCCCTTCTGAACCCTCTAAAAAACCGATTTGGAGAATTCAATTCCGCATCTTGTTCCTTCTTGTACTTCACAAGGTCAGCGAGTTTGTCCTGCGTGCTTTTTTCATTGGGTTTCTGGAATAGTTGCTTATGTCTCGCGGGCGGAGTAGCGATCGCTTTGTATTTGGTCCACGCGTCTTCCATCTCCAGTCTGGACTGCCTTTGTAGCTGCACTCGTTTTTGTTCCGCTTCTTTAACGGCCTTAAGCCTCTCTTCCTTGGCCTCAGCGCTCTTCGACGGGAAGAATCTGGCAAAGTCCCAGTCCTTCAGCAGGACGGCCTCGTCAACATCGGACTGCCTCTTATCGGTCTCCTTATTTTCCCTCTGGCGTTTTCGCGACACATACAAAAACACACATGAATAATGTAAAATAAAATGTTACTAACAATGCTCACTAATCTTACTTTGGCGTGAAAATAAGAGGACATTGAATCAACGGCAGGCGTGGCCCGTCAGAGTGCGATCGATAAACGGGATGGTCAGCTTACATAGTTAGCACAAGATAGCAATGTGTCGGCACAACGACTTAGCTCTACAACCATAACGGTTACGCTCTGTTTATGGAGCTATGTCTTTGTGTTAATGAATGCGGTTAGGGTTTGTGGCCTTACCCGTTTCATGACGAGTGTTCTATCGGCGTGTGCGTCGTCGTCGTCGGGAGTGGGTGGCAGCGGCCGCGTGGGAGCTCCTCCCGCGGAGTTAGCGCCGCCGCCGTCTTCCGACACCGCACTTAGACCCGGCCTGTAGCAGAACTCGGGACTGACAAGCCAAACCAAAAAAAAGGGACGGGACGAGGAATAACCAAATGCGGATAAAGTAAAAGCAATGGCAAATTAAAATTAAAAAACATAGGCGTATGAATAAGAGTAGAAAAAGACGGTTGAAGTTGTAACAAAATGACAAAATGGAAATGAGAAATAAGATTGATAACGTTCGAAAGCGGTGATTGTTGACCCCGATATGCTATCATAGTGGTCTTCTGGCGGAAACGGATGTAAAAATCATAAAAACACACAAAAAATATCATCTTTAACCTATTCATTGAGACCATTCCATTGTGTCTAAACAAGATAACTTTGCTGTAGGTTGGGTATCCTACATATTCCAGGTAATACTGCAGTATCAAGTCAATGTTACTATTTTCTTCCTATATAATTGAAGTAGCAGGATACCAAATTTCAAATTGATCAGACCTGGGAATTTGCTCACATCCCTTATCAACAAGAAAAGAGCTGATGATCTACAAATGGCTAAACAAATTTTCTTGAACCGTAGCCAACCAAGTCACATTCCAAACAAAAGGAAACAAAATCAAAATCAGTCCATACGTTTGGAGGTATTTTGCCACAGACCGAGGCACCAACGTCAAACTTATAACCCTCTTTGCTTCGGGGATTAAATAGAGTTAGATATGCTAACATGTTGTATACTAAAACGTGGTTTTGTTATTGAATGGGTAGTGTTAAACATATTGTACTCACAGCGGTTTAGGCGGGTCGCTGGCCAGCAGAGTACCGTCATTGCGCACGCGACCACTACTCTCCTCGGGATCAGAGTCTGTGTCGGAGTCCTCGAAAGTGGGCTCGGCCGCGACTCGCTCGGTTCGCTCTACCGGCGGGCCTGTAACATAAATGTATGGTATAAGCGAAACAAACTACATTTGAAGACCTCTGTGGCGCAGTGGGTCAAGGCCCGTCTGGGACGCAGAAGGTTGCAGGTTTGATCTCGCCACGGGACACATATTTCTATAATCTACAAGTATTTGTTTTGGGTCTGGGTGTTTTTCTATATGTATGTATTTACAAAGAAAAAAGTATATAAGTAGTGTATCAACCATGTGGTACTAACACAAGCTCAGCTTACTTTAGGCTAGATGATGCTAGATGAAAAATTTTGTATTATTAATATTACATCTTGAGTTTAAGCTTTCGTGAATGCGAGTGTGAACCCAGGGCCCCTATATAACCCTATACTAATATTATACATTCGAAATTATCTCAAGACAGCTATTATCTTTTCACGGTAAAATGTATGAAAGGATCTTTGGTATAGATATTTCGTTTGAATCGTTTCGGACTTGCGTTAAAATAAATTGGCACCTAAGCATGTAGGAGGATTCAATGAGAACCCAGTAATTGTATTGAATTGTATTGAATAAAAAATATTTAGATTACATTGAACATAGGCTAACTATATAAGTAGCTACCACTTGTTTATAAATCTAGTGAAATTATAAGGTCACAGTACTCAGGTCAGAGTAAATTCAGGAGCCATGGACATCGGCTAATTATGAAAGTCAATAAAGATCATATTTTGTTTTGACTCTATCCATATAATTATATACAATTGTGAAATCTTCAAACCTTGTCCATTAGTAGGGGCCCTCGGAGGCCGATTAGGTGGTTCGTTGCCAGACACTACTCCTAGTTCGTTCAACTGCGCCGCCAACTTATCCAAATCCTGAAACGAAACAGTGATAATATAATATGTGTAAAATAATTTGTAGCAATGTATTTTTGTAGGTATAATGATTTCAAACAAACCTCTGGCTTTCTCGGTGGAAGCTGCAGTAATCAGGTGTGCAAATAAATGTAAACAGCGTGACATGAAATAAAAACAAAAAAGCTAATAAATTACATGTTGTACATAGTAGAACAGCAACACAAAGTATACCTTTATATCACACGCTCAAATATACAGTAATTGTATAATACGAGTATAATGACGCAAAATAAGACAGGAACTCGCATGTGTCGTTGAAAGTAGACCTGAGTTATAACTGTCTGGCAACTATAGCACAGCCTACGTGAGTCGTTTATGGGTATTTAAGGAAGATATTCAATTGACTGACTGGCAACTATAGCACAGCCTATGTGAGTCGTTTATGGGTATTCAAGGAAGATATTCAATTGACTGACTGGCAACTATAGCACAGACTATGTGAGTCGTTTATGGGTATTCAAGAAAGATATTCAATTGACTGACTGGCAACTATAGCATAGCCTACGTGAGTCGTTTATGGGTATTCAAGGAAGATATTCAATAGACTGACTGGCAACTATAGCACAGCCTACGTGAGTCGCTTATGGGTATTCAAGGAAGATATTCAATTGACTGACTGGCAACTATAGCACAGCCTACGTGAGTCGTTTATGGGTATTCAAGGAAGACATTCAATTGACTGACTGGCAACTATAGCACAGCCTACGTGAGTCGTTTATGGGTATTCAAGGAAGATATTCAATTGACTGACTGGCAACTATAGCACAGCCTACGTGAGTCGCTTATGGGTATTCAAGGAAGATATTCAATTTGAGAATAAAGGGTCTATCTTACAATCCCTCGTTAGCTATAGTGTTGTTTAAAACTGTTGCTATCGTTATTGATATTAAAATGACAAGGACAAAACATACTTAAACTTTACACTATTAAGTGATAATTAGATTGAGGGTAAGACTTGGACACTCTCTCAAGGGACACTCGAATCAAAAGTATAATAAGGTTCAATTTTGTGACAATTTAGCTAATATCATTCATGTGAAAGTTTGATAGTACTTCTAAGTATTGCTACTCTTTCCTGCATAAATCTAATCAAAATGAAGCAAAAGCATCCTACTTATATGTAAATATGAAAGTTGAAATTTGTATGTTTGTTATCTATATGCAGATTGGGATGATTGTATGTAGTAAATAACTCCTAATAACATAGTCTACTTTTTATCCCAACTCTGCTCATTGCTGCTTAAGGGTTTCGAAACTAATGGCTGAAACTCTTTTTTTAATATGACGAGCTTCCGCGGTTTCTTCTGTATAACTATTTAGAACATCTTATAGAGACAAAATTACCCTTAAGAAGCAATTAGCAGAGTTGTGATAAAAAGTAGACTATGTTATTAAGAGTTATTTACTACATACAATCATCCCAATCTGCGTATAGATAACAAACATACAAATTTCAACTTTCATATTTACATATAAGTAGGATAGCAATTTCACTTGCTAAGTTACGAAAGAATGAGGGTCACTCTTACAGTATGCAGCTTAACAAAACTCTCATCGTGCTACCAGCAGTGATTACTTTGATATTTATATACGCCGTTTTCCGAAGTCCGGTGAATTATTCGATTATGAATCTTACCTCAATGTTATAAATGTCGTGGGTTTCGTGTGATAGAATTTTTAAACTTTCACGATCATAATTCCCTCGCCCTTGCTACTTGACGGCAACTCCCTATGCTTCCAGTCAGACAGCGACCACGATTGATGCAACACAACCGAAACGTCGGGAATAACTAACGCGACAAATACCCGTCAACTATTAAAACAATCCTAAGTTGTCAACAAAATACGCACCATAGGTTTGAAGAGGTGATGCGAACCACGCTGCGGTGGCTGTGGTCCACTAGCCGGTGGGGTGCCATTGTTTGAGCCCGAGCTGTTAGATGAACCTGACGACTTCGGCGTGGGAGGCAGAGGCCTGTAGATAATATAATGTTTATTTGACGATAACTTGGAAACTGTTGATCTTATTTTAATGATACTAAGGCTGCGTTTCATCAAGAAAAGTACGCGAGAAAAAAATCACCAATAGTATCTAAGGAAAGTAAAGTGATACTAATGGTATCGTTCAGCTTGCTCACACATCTCTAGATACGCAGTCTTAGTAGGCGCGTGTCATGCTATTTATATAGTAGCTGGATGACCGATCTTTGCTCGGTGTAACACACGGATAAATCGTTTTCTAATAATTACGTTTTAAAAACTAAAAAGAAAACCGACATCATTGAATGAAATTTGATATAATACATTTTTAGTGCAATACATAATTATATAATATGGGTAGGCCAAATAAACGCACTGCTCTAATGAGACAGCAAGGTATCGGAGTAAACAAAAATATCATCGATGTATACAAATCTTAGATTTTTGTTGATTTTTCAGCTCGACCGATTTCGATAAAATTTGAATGGGACCACCTGGGAAGCCTTTCAAACAAAAAAAACCCGAAACCACCTGCATACTAATTTATATCATGAATATCGTTGGAGCTGTTTCCGAGATTCAGATTATATATATATACACATACTTAGACAATAATTGCTCGTTTAAAGGTATTAGATGTATAGTCATGTTTCTGATATTCATTATCACGATGCTTGTTGTATCTGTTAAGTTATTACATCAATAGTAACGATACTGGAAACTTTGATATTAGGAATAGAAATACAATAATGATAAGGAAACTACACCAAATATTTACCCAAAAACTTTGTGTGGGTACATAATAGGAGTTCAAAGATTTGAAAACTAGCAAAGTATTAGTGGTGTGTATGTTAAGTTTTATTTAACATTACCTATATCTATTGTGCTGTTGAGCCTGTGGGTCCGGCACAACGATCAGTCTTTGTGGAATGGTAGGCCTCGCCGGTGGGCCAGGGTCTAGCAAACATCACAACATGTTAGAGATAATCACACGTTAATCAATAACGCTGAGGTCAGACTCTTGGCAAACCAGATGATAGTTTCTGCGATCTCATCGTGGAGCAAGGATCAATTATGTCTGGTATGTTAATTATAATATCATCTCTTGTTCAAGATTTACTATGGTAGCCGCCGTAAACATCACCTGGGTGTTGCCACAAGCGTTTAAGTTTAAAAAATTCGTACAAAAAAATACGTTATATGAATTTGCCAAGTGCCTGATACTTAAAAAAACACGTTTAGAAAATTATCATTACCTGGAATTTCATCGCGTTCCTCGCGCTTACTGTTGCGTTTCGGCGGAGGCTGCGGCTGAGGTTCGGCCGGTCTAGTATGTTAGAAAAAATGTTAATAGATATTGATAAAAACAGCAAAAGCTATTACGGAGAGGAGGAATGAATTCAACCAATCCATCCTTTTATACTGCACATTTTAAATAGGCGCTCTTTGAATGTCACTATGCCACAATCGAAGCCTTTCACACAATCCTCTAAGCTAGTTACAACACAGTTAATAAAGTACTCAGTGAGTCTAAATACAAACCGAACTCCCTCCTGTATCTGCTGGAAGTTGCGGCGTAGAGTGTCTCCACCTTGATGTGCAGCGGCATTATGCACGATCGAAGACGGTTCGCCGGCAACTGCGTTTTCTTCCTCCTCACCCTCAGACCCTGAATATTTGTACTCCTCACGAACAGAGTTGTCTTGCTTCCGCTTCTTGCACCTATCTATGTGATCCTTCAGCTGTATCCGCACTTGCCGCTCAGTTGGTTGATCTCTAAGAAATTAAGTAGGTTTATTTTTATGTTCTGTGGGAATACTCCAAGCATTGCAAATTCATTAATTGATTAAGAAATACAAAAATCCACGCATCTTAGAATTAAGCTGCTAGGCGATTATGGCATTCTGATACTACCAAAACATTGATAATAACAGCTTTCAGTTGCTATTGATGAATTAGTATTATGGAAGATTGGTGTTGATTGTAAGACATGCTATCATATGATATTCATATGACAGCAGAAAATATGCAATACCAATATACCAATATGCAAAAACAAAAATCCACGCATCTTAGAATTAAGCTGCTAGGCGATTATGGCATTCTGATACTACCAAAACATTGATAATAACAGCTTTCAGTTGCTATTGATGAATTAGTATTATGGAAGATTGGTGTTGATTGTAAGACATGCTGTCATATGAATAGTCATAGATTTTTGTTTTTGCATATTGGTATATTGGTATTGCATATTTTCGGTTTCTAGAAACCGAAAATATGCAATACCAATAAATTTATCAAGAATTCTATAATCGTCTTGCTGGTAGCTCACAAAATAGTTTACATGTTAAATTTACCTTATAAATGAGTGTTTCAGAAGTTGTTCAGTGTATGGTCGTTGATGATAGTCCTTTACTAATACAGTCTCGATGAAGCCATGAAACTTTTTAGCCCATTTCTTGGACTTCAAACGCGGTGGTGGGTTTCTATTAAAACGTATAAGCATTCAAGTTAACACAGTACTAGTATGTAATATTTAGAAGAAAATACATTTCAAAAATATACCTTGGTATGAGAAACAGAGCTCTCATTGGGTGAAGATCACACAGGGGTGGTTGGCTCTCGGCCATCTCAAGTGCAGTGATACCAAGAGACCACAAGTCAGAGCGGTTATCATATGTTGCATCAGGGTTTTCATCACAAGCAATCACTTCAGGTGCCATCCAATACGGGGTACCAATGAAAGTGTTTCTTCTACCTATTGTTCGGTCCAACTGTGCTGACACTCCAAAATCAACTGCAGAACAAATATTTCAGGTAAATTCTAAGAAATATAAGTTTTTCCTGTGTACTTACTAGAAACTATGTATGCATTGCTTACCGAGTTTAACTTCAGCATTGTCAGTGAGCAAGACATTTTGCCCCTTGATATCTCGATGTATTACTTTATTAGAGTGTAAATAACTGAGACCACGTAGAATTTCTCTGCAAATGTATGATATCCATTCTTCCTTCAAAGACTGTCCTTTTGTAGATTTTACTAAATCAGTCACAGAACCTAAAATATAGAAAACCAGTGTTATGTAAATTCCAATATACTGCAATAAGTAAAAAAAGTAAATAAAAGTTATATAAAAATTCAGGCAATAATAAAATTTAAGTAATCCATGAACACACCAGCACCACAATACTCCATAACCAACCAAAGTTGATCATCTTTCCCAGGAGGACTCTTTTTGATGAAAGCACCATAGTATGTTGCAATATTACGATGATTTGAATATTTTTTTAGCACATTAATTTCAAGTTTTATCTCTTCCTCTTCATCCTGTGTGACATCCATAACTTTAATGGCAGCAAGCTGTCCCGTTTTTGTGTGACGGCCCTAAAATTGATAAACCATATTCAATATCAATTTTGATAACAATGTCTAACTAGGCTACAGATGTACTAACATATTATTGTATAGTTAATGACAATTAGATCCTATTAGAATTTGAATGCCTTGCAGAGGCCATTGTAACAAGGTACAGTATTGCTTTTAATTGTATGAGATTGGTAGGTATATACAGATGGTACATATCAAAAGATCTGACTGCAACAGTGTCACTGAGACTTGTTTGACCTCAGTAAAAAACTGATAATGCCAATTGAAGATTGCTTAATTGCGAAGCACCTACTCGCTTTTAGTGTTGCCCTATTTGTTTGAAATTTAGAGCATGCAATTATTTAGGTATGAACCTACTTATTTGGTATTTCTTTTTTCTTAACTAAGTATTCAATAAGAGAACACAACTTCATTAGATAAGCTATATAAGTTCATCTAACAAAGTTGCATTCTATCTAAAACACCTACATAATGGTCATTCTCCAACAAAGTAGATTGGTAGTGTTTTTACTTAATTTTATTTTGTACCCTTGTCTTTCCTTTAGTTATTCGTATTTTTATATTGTGTTAACAGGCAGCAAGCCTACTTTGACTCTAATGTATAACATCCCCAGTTTGACTTATGAAATATACTAGTTGTTGAAAAGCAATGCTAACATTAGAAGAAGGTAAGATATGTATCACAATGTTGAAAGATCTTCTATCAACATTGTGATACATATCTTACCTTCTACAAAGTTCATTGACATTGTTCCCTCTGCATTATAATTGATGTTTTTATTGAAGCTTATCAACTTAATTCCTAATAATGGGGAGGTGCAGTCAATTAAACCATAATCATATTAATTTTCCACCCACATACAGAGCAGTTAAGAAGCAGCTTAGCCGATAAAAGGATAAATTAGGGTGCCTAAATATTACTATAATAAGTAACTACAATTAAATTGATCTTTCATGCATATTTTGATCCTGCTGTACATACCTTGTACACTTGTCCGTACGTGCCATTTCCGACTACTTCTATGAGTTCAAAAATACCAGCTGGATCCTGAAAATCAAAACTATCTGAATAGAAACTATAATGTAGGTATATCAGTGCAAAGTAAACCTTCACTATGATTCACGCCCTGTGAGATCATTGCCCTTTCGTTATGTAGTTCTTGTATCTGTATAGTCATCTAGCCCTAGAATTTAAGATAATGAGATTACAAAATGAACAACCACATTCAATAGTTTACCTTTAGGGCGCTGAGGTCAATGTCGTCCAATGAACAATTTACGGACGGTGCAAGTTGATGCGCCATTTTGAGTATTGTCACACACGAAGACAAAGCACGAGAACCTCACATCAATATAAAAAGTTTAGAAAATACCTTAAATACAATACTAAAGAAAAACTTCTGAATTTATTTACGATTTTTACACTTTATATTTAAAAAAACTCATTGTTTACACATAAATTTTAGTAAATTACAAAATACACAAATTGTACGTATTTCACACACCCGGCAGGGATGCCAGCTGAAAAAAGATACCACAGACAGACAGCAAGCAGAGAAATACTTAATTGAAGAAACACCAGAAAGAGAATGACATGCCTACACAAAAGTCACGAACAGAACAGACTAAAAAATAAGTTGTCTTAGAATAATCTTCTTCTTCTTCTTCTTCTTCATTGAATGGTATCTGTCAAAATTTTGCCAGTTTTAAGTCAAGTTTCTCGATGGTCAGGTGCATCGGAATAGTACTAAAGTATTTAAAACATCCTTGAATAGTTTGTTTCAAGCTAACATAATATTTACACAACTATTTCGATGGTTTCAAGAATTGTAGCAATCTTTCTACTTTCGTCATGTCATTGTATTTGCTCGGTTTATTTCTAGCAGGATCCATGGTTTGTTTAGTTTATAGCAAGCTCTAGGGGATCAAACTAGTACCAGAGACTGTGATTTGGATGCTAACGCCTATCTATAGACCGTTCACCGAAAGATGTCCCCTGCCTTAGTAATTGGCTGCATTGCCTACGGTGTTGTCAACAATATATGTAGTATTTACCCCACTTGGTTGCCGGCAACATTATCTAAACTTGTATGTATTCACCACAGATTAAAATGTTTTACTTGCATATTTTTAAATAATATACAGTTATAAGACTAGTAAGGTTGTAAATGATGACAAACACACATTTAATTTTTTCTGACAGTAATTATGGTCGAAAGGAACGATTCCAGACATATCACTGACAGTGATATGTCTGGAATCGTTCCTTTCGACGTTTATGACGTTTATGACGATGACGTTTATGCAAGTGACAGTGATTCACTGTCACTTGCATAAACGTCATCATCATCTGTCGTATTCGAATCTGTGCTGCTGTCATTTCCTAGTTCAATTATGAATTTATTAGTAATATTTCCATACAGTCATCGCGTTTATATTTTAATTAGTTGTCAGTAAATTCTAATTACCTATACTAAAGGCATTGTGTCGGAAGCTGGTATCCCTATTTTACTAACCTGTCATGGCGGCGACGCAAGATCGCACTTGATTGGGTGGAATTAGACAACAACAGATTGACAATAGTGCCAACATCATAGCAGGGGACAACTTACGGTGAACGGTCTGTAAGGTGATTATTAAACAGTTTGAGTACAACTGTTTAATAATCTTATTAGGTTTAGTTAGAGTGTGATTTGGATTCTTCGTAGTTCGAAGTAATTCGAATAATTTGTAACTTATTTGCACAAGTGTAAGTGATTTGTATGACGAGAAATTCAGAGGACTTTATAGCGATATTACAAAACGACTTGACATTGTCGAAACTGACATCAAGACATATGCCATTAAAAAAAAAACGGCAGTTGATTGGCAGTCGCCATAATTACTGATTTTGAAGTGATTTATTACTAGACTCTAACGCGCCAAAATAAGTTTTCACTTCAAAAAAGAAAAGAAGAAAAAAAGAAAGAGTATTTGCAAAGTTTGTTACAGTTTCAAGAACGAGCACTATCGTTGTTTTTTTTTTTGGGAAGCAAACATTACGCTCCTGTGTATTTTTATAGAGTTATTTTGGGTTGTATGAATTAGTATTTTGATGATTTGATTGATATTAATTTTTTTATGTTTTTTTGTATCTTGAACCAAAATAAATTATCTGTTAAATTATTTTATATCCATATTATTTTATGTATGGATATATATCATATCATGATATATCATCATCATCATCACATCCTTTAAGAAGCCCACTGCTGGACATAGGCCTCCCCAATAGATTTCCAGGAAGAACGATTTTGAGCCCTCTCCATCCACCGACTTCCTGCGATCTTTACAACGTCGTCAGTCCATCGGGTGTGGGGTCGTCCTACGCTTCGTTTTCCTGTCCTTGGTCGCCATTCGAGAACTTTTATTCCCCAACAGTTATCAGTTCTGCGAGCTATATGGTCTGCCCATTGCCACTTCAACTTGCAAATTTTGAGTGCTATGTCGGTGACTTTGGTTCTTCTACGGATTTCCTCGTTGCGGATTTTATCACGTAGTGAAACACCCAACATAGCTCTCTCCATAGCACGTTGCGCGACTCTGAGCTTGTGTATGAGGCCAATAGTTAGCGACCAAGTCTCAGTTCCATATGTCATCACTGGCAACACGCACTGATTATAGACTTTCGTCTTGAGGCTCTGCGGTATCTGTGAAGAGAAGATGTGCCGTAATTTCCCGAACGCTGCCCATCCGAGTTGGATTCGTCGGCTGACCTCTTTGTCGAAGTTGGACTTGCCTAGTTGAATCGTTTGACCCAAATAGACATAATGGTCTACAACTTCGATTATATCGCTCCCAATATGTACCGGTACGGGTGCAATATGAGCATTTGACATGATTTTTGTCTTGCTCATGTTCATTTTAAGACCCACCTGTTGGGACACGATATTAAGGTCGCTGAGCATTGTGCCAAGGTCTTCCAGAGATTCTGCCATGAGGACTATATCGTCGGCAAATCGAAGGTGAGTGATGTGTTCGCCATTGATGTTGATACCATGTCTATGCCAGTACAAGAGCTTGAAAATATCCTCCAATGCAGAGGTGAACAGTTTCGGAGAAATAACATCTCCCTGTCTCACCCCTTTATGCAATGGGATTGGATTCGTGCTCTGGTCCTGGAGTCGGATAGACATGGTGGCGTTACTGTACAGACATTTCAACACTGCGATATACCGATAGTCGATTTGGCATCGCTGGAGTGACCGCAACACTGCCCAGGTTTCGACAGAATCAAAGGCTTTCTCATAGTCCACAAACGCTAAACAAAGTGGCCGGTTATACTCTTCGGTCTTCTGTATAACCTGCCGGAGCGTATGTATGTGGTCTATGGTGTTAAAGCCTTTTCGGAACCCGGCTTGTTCGGGAGGCTGGAAGTCGTCAAACCTACGAGCGAGACGATTAGTAACTACTCTCGAAAACAGCTTATAGACATGGCTCAACAGCGAGATGGGCTTGTAATTCTTTAAGAGGGTGTTATCCTCTTTCTTAAAGAACAGTACCACCACGCTCCTGTTCCACGCTTCTGGCGTAGTTCCCTCGAGGATGACGGAGTTGAACAGCTTTTGGAGGACCTTAAATACCGGTGTTCCACCCGCTCTCAGAAGCTCTGTCGTTATTCCGTCTTCCCCCGGTGCCTTGTTGTTCTTAAGCTGCTTGAGAGCCGTTCGAATCTCGTATAGGCTGACGTCCGGGATGTCTTCAGTGTAATGTCGGGTTAGGCGGGCTCTTGCATCGCTAGTCGTGCTCGTAGTAGGACTTTGCGATGAGGTGTACAGTTGTCTATAGAACTTCTCGAGCTCTCGTAAAATTTCTGGCTTCGAGGAAACGACACTGCCACTGTCGGTCTTCAGCTTCGTCAACAGACTTTGCCCAATAGACAGATCTCTCGCGAACACTTTGGAACCTTGGTTGCGCTCTATTGCGTTCTCAATACTACACGTATTATAGAGACGCAAATCGCGTCGCATAGACTAAGAGATCTGTTTATTGAGCGAGCTGTATTTCGACATGTCCACTGAAGACTGCAATTTCATTTCGCTACGTTCTGCCATGAGTTTAAGAGTGTGCTCAGAGAGTTTTTGGGTTCTACCTTTGTGCTGGGTTTTAAAGAACTTTGACCCAACGGCATGTACAATTTCCACCAGACCGTCATTTATTTCGTCGACGGATCCGCATTCGGCGAGGCATTGGAAGCGATTTTGGAGTTCCAACTGAAAGCTCTCGGGGTTTTGGATTTGGGCAGGACTTGGGCGAAGAGTAGATTTCATCAGACGGGACCTCTCTAGCTTTACGTTAAGATTTAATAAGCCTCTAATCATTCGGTGATCACTGCCGGTTTTGACCTTGTTTTTCACTGAGACATCATTAAATATTTGCTTTTTTGTAGTCATGATGAAATCTATCTCGCGTTTGTGTCCACCGGTGAAGCCACGACCATTTCCTGGACGACCGCTTCTTGAAAAAGGAGTTCATCATAATGAGTCCCTCTTTTTCCATGAAGTCGGCCAATCGCTGACCCCGTTGGTTCCGCTGTTCATATCCATATTGCCCCACTCTCAGTTCATCGCCATTCCTCACACCTAGCCGCGCGTTGAAGTCCCCCATCACAACCGTAAAGTGTGTTTTCGAGGCTTGCATGGCATTTGAAATGTCATCATACATAGCCTCCACTTCATCGTCTGGACGTTTCGAGTGAGGTGCGTACACCTGTATGACCTTAAGCGAATACCGTTTGGTTATTCTGAGTATAAGGTATACCACCCTGCTCGACACGCTTTCGATCTTTACAATGTTGTTAACGAGGGATTTGTGAACGAGAAATCCGACACCGTGCTGAGAAAGTTGATCGCCCTCCCGGTAGTAGAATAAGTTGCCGGAATTTAGGATTATCGTGTCCTCTCCCTCTCTTCGGACTTCTGATAACCCTATAATATCCCAGTGCAACTTATTTACTACTTCTTCCAGCTCTATCAACTTCTCGTGGGTCCTCAGTGTGCGTGCGTTATATGTTGCCAGGGCCAGGGGTCGTTGGGATTGGTAGCTGGACCTCTGCCGGAGATTCTTCGCACCCACTGTTCCGCCGTTACCGTGGCCACCACCTATGCCAGGAATAGCGGAACTGCCGGGAACTGGGGGCCGTCTTCTGTTTGTGTCTATCATTTGGGGGTTTTGCCATAGTCACCACGCTTGGCAGGCGGATTGGTGACCGCAGATTTAGAGTTAAGTACTCGGGGGGTGCTGCTGCCCAATCCCCCGGTGTGTGTTCCCTTAGTCGCCTTTTACGACATCCACGGGAGGAGATGGAGGGGTCCTATTCTATGCTGGAACCACCACGGCATATTTTATATATGAATAGTTAATATTAACCCAAAAAAAACTTACCTATGTAGTTCGCAGACAAATGTTTAATACAGCTTTTGAGGTATCTGGTGGTTTCCTCACTAGGCGACGCGACGCCTGTATCGAGGAAAACAAAGTACGAGTTTACATAATGTAATACAATTTTTCGGTCAACGGGTTAAGTTAACAAAATATAGGAGTAATATAATAGTAATAAAAGGGGGAATTTGAAATAAAATTAAAATAAAATCGGGCTCCGGGAGTGCCGACAGAAGTGAAAACTTATTTTGGCACGTTAGAGTTTAGTAATAAATCACTTCAAAATCAGTAATTATGGCGACTGCCAATCAAATACTGAACGAACACAGATGATGCAATATTTTTTGTTCAGAATGTAGATAATATATCAAAGATCCTAACTCAGTAAACTTCTCCATACAAAAGTAGACTGTAAACATGTGAATTAAGGTTTATAATCAAATGGGGCGAGCGCGGCAGCCGGCTGCGTCTCGCCCCATTTGAATATAAACCTTAATTCACATGTTTACGGTAACGGTGTCGCGAATCCAAAGGTTTTACCTCTGCATATTTTAAGCATGCATGCATGCTGCATATTTTTCTAAAAATATGCGTACATACCGCGCTAAAAGAAGTTTTCACTTCAAAAAATTATGTGTGCGATTCACACAAAAACAAACGTATAATACGTACACGTATACAAAATACCACGGTTGTTGAAGCCTTTTCCCAAGCTATGCACTACGCATGCGCGCACAAACACGTAATAATAAACACGTATAATGCTTCCTATCTCATTTTCTCCCACGTTAAATCTTATGAATTTATGTGTCTGTCTCTTATTACTGTCGCTTTTTCGTTTCATCGACTTTCAAATCACAACGATGCTAAAGAAGGTTTCACTTCAAAATAAATGTTATGTAATATCGAATCATTATATAATGGTGTGTAGTATGTCTTCTGTAGCATCGTAAGATAATGTAGAAAGCCATTTACGAATACTGAGCTTGGCCTTTACTAGGTTTAGGTTTTCGATGTCCCAATATTTCACAACCTTATACACATGTCGCACATTGAAAACAAAAGTGACGCTAAACGAAAAACCGAATTTTTCAGTATAGCCTTTTAAAGTTTTTGCAATTCAGGTGCAATTCAGGTATTATTCTAACATAACCTGATTGACTCTTATTTGATTTACAAGCAACAAGCAACAAGCAAGATTTAGGTATGGCAAAAACTAAATTAATAAAAAAAAGTTTAGCATACGTTAGTTGTCAAGTATATTTCTAGTCTTTAATTAAAAAAAAACGGGTTGCACTCTGGGAGTGCCGACAGAAGTGAAAACTTATTTTGGCGCGTTAGACATTTTTTAGATGGGCACTAGGGTTATTGGGTTATTGGGTTATGAATTGCATTTTATTTATAAATTGTATTTTATTAGTTATTAGAAACTTTAAAATACCTTTAATATTCTTTTATGTTTTTGTTCAGAATGTAGATAATATATCAAAGAACTTAACTCAGTAAACTTCTCCATACAAAAAAAGACTGTAAACATGTGAATTAAGGTTTATAATCAAACGGGGCGAGCGCGGCAGCCCTGCGTCTCGTAACGGTGTCGCGAGTCGAGAGGTTTTACCTCATCTAAAAATATGCGTACCTTCCGCGCAAAAAGAAGTTTTCACTTCAAAAAAAATCAGCCACTCTTGTTAATAAATTGTCAAGTATTTATTTGCTTTGTGCCCTTAAATAATAATCTATCGTTTTAATAATTACCAATAAAAATCATAGATATAAACGTAAATTGATGTAAGTAGACGTAAGAAAAAAATTATTCGCCTACTTATTTTAATTACTCGTAGTTCAACCATAAAACTTACCAAATTACTTGTTTTAGGTTATATAAAGAAGAAAAATTACAATTTGCTTGCCTAATTATCAGGCTTATTATTAAAAATCAACAAAAAATTACGAAGATTCTTGTATTAAACAAAAAACCTCAACAATCAAAAATCCTAAAGGTCTGTAGTATTTTGTATGGGTACTTTTCAAACTCTTAAAACTGAGTTAACTCTATAAGATAAAGCACTTAGGCACTGAGAAACATGTAATTAAAAATGCTATGAGTACCATAATAGGAACTGTAGTAATTTTGAATCAAGGCTGCATCTATGAGACTACTATCGTCACTTTTCGGGAATTTTGAATTTTCATGCATACAACGTTTTAAGTTATACCTATATAGTCCTGGTTATAGGTACTAATCGGTTAAGTACTTCGAGTTCGTTTATCTCTTTAAAGTTCTATTATTTCGTTAATTTTCCTTGTGTTCTTTGCAATAACTTCAAACACAGCCTATTTTGTTAGCTTCGTTTCGTTAGATTATGTTTTAAATATTAGGAGCAATTTCTAGCAGGAATAACCTTTTTTATTGTTGAAGTTGAGACGTATTCATGACCAGGACCTCAGAATAATTATTTTGCTACCTCACTCTTCTTTATCTTCTTTGTTATTTTATCAATTTGTTGATGACAATGTCTGGTTGAGTTTCCACCACCACTATTCTATATGTTTTTATTTGGATTTTGAACATTCTGGTCTATTGGAGCTGGATTTGATATAACAAAAAGCGCTATCAACTGTCTGTATATTTTCATCGCTTTGTTCTCTGTTATATTTAGCCTGCAGTGTTTTAGAGTGGTAGTCGTCAACGGTTTCCCGTTTGAGCTTAACCAAGCTTAACGATTCACCAGGAGTTGGTAACTACCAACTCCTGGTAGATTGTTTTCATAACACGTGAAGTAATTTCTTCAGTACTAAGTGGCTGTTGCTACCGCATTCATCATTCCGACGACTTCATTTGGCACGTTGATGATAGAAGACTCGTTTATCTTCTTCAGTAGAAAACAAATAATATGACGGGTTCGTGGAAGACAAAGACGACCTGAGCTGAATATGCAGGTTTTTTCTTTTGTGGTAGAAGTTGTGCGAACGTCCTAACACCGTCTGAGGCGGGAGATACGTCTCAATCATCATCGTTGCTGTTTCCAGTAGGTAGCGCGTTCAAGCAGTTGCAGGTCAATTGATCAAAAATCTTGAATCAGAATGCATTTAAATCTAGTGATTGTGGGATTTTATTTGTGTTTTATTAATCTTTTGAATACCAAGGGAGTTAAACTTTAGTTTCCCGTAGCACGAAAATTAAGGAAAAAAGGGGGTGGGAGGGGGGACCAGCCCTTTCCCTTGGTACCACTCCCATGAAAAGGGATTGCCCCGTTCTCGAGATATTCAAGGGTTTAGTTTTGTTGTTATAGCAGATTTTTGGATGGGCTCGCTTCGCTCGCCTTTTTTATATACGACCCTAACCTAACCTACTCATTTTAGACTTAGGGCACCAGATTTTGATGGAGGCAAACAATCAAAGTCCAGAGGATAAGCCAAAATCGTCGAAAGAAGCCACAACAAAAACACTACAAAACACCACAAATACGACAAATTTGGTGGTTATCTGACAATTTTTACGTTTCGTATCACGTTTTATCTGATTTGAGGTTAGAAATGTTTTTATTATTTTCTCGAAAACTAAAGATTACCTTTTGTTAAGTAATCAGGAAGCAAAACCCTACCAGATTTGAGCATTTTCACCCTCTAATTCGTGCTACTGGAAACTAAAGTCATTCCCAATAGCTTGTAAATAGAGCAATAGCTTGTAAAAAGACAAAGAAAACAAGGAGCAAACAAAAAAAATTATGTTTGCTTAACTAATAATTATTTCTTTAAACTTTTCTTAATAGAAAAAGTGACACTAAACATAGTGTGCCGTTTATGTAATTAGTTAACCAAATAATACCTCAATATTTTGATCATAACTCTTTTGAAGGTCTAAAATTATAAACGTATTCAGTACCAGTACCGCCGGTTATAATTTTTTTGGCAGCTTAAAGGAAATTAATTGAACGCATTTTCGCAAACATGGAGAAAAGTGAATTTCGTGTGTTGATTAAACATTATTTTTTGCGAAAAAAAACTATTACGGAAACGAGACAAAGACTTGATAAATACCTACTATGGGGACTCTGCTCCGTCGATTTAAATGATTCATAAGTGGTTTACTGATTTTCGGTGTAGTCGTACAAGCACAAGTGATGCTGAACGTCCAGGACGCCCAGTTGAGGTCACTACTCCAGATGATTGCTAATATCCATGACATAGTGTTGAATGACCGAAGAGTTAAAGTAAAGGAGATAGGCGAGACAGTAGGCATCTCAGACGAACGTGTAAGCAATATCTTACACCAACATGTCTTCTTCATATCTATGAATAAGCTCTTTTGAGCTTCTGTCGGCTGTTGATCAAAAACGACCGCATTTTGGCTAAGAAGAAAATCCACTTCCACCAAGACAACGCACGAGTGCACACCTGCGCGGTTGCCATGGCCAAATTCCACCCACCATTTTCGCCAGATTTAGCTCCTTGCGTCTATTTTCTGTTTCCGAATTAAAAAAAATCCACCAACGAACTCGAACAACGAGCTCCAACGAAGAGATATGCACGAAACCAATGCCTATTTCGAGGAGTTGCCTAAATCGTATTTTATGGAAGAGATCGGAAAGCTAGAGAAACGCTAGATGAAGTGCATCGACTTAGAAGGGAGCTACATGGCTTCAGGCTCTGGCTGAAAATCAGTGATTTGCTTGCAAAAAAATTCACTGAGCCATGGCCTATTTGGCGTGCTGCAGCACACACCAACTTACCTACACTAAGTTATTTCTAAACAGTACTTACCCACTTACTTTTTGATTATGTTTCTTTCATTAATTAAACCTATTGTACCTACTTATGTTTAAAATAATATATCTATGTAAATTGTATATGTGTCTGTAGTACCAAATAAATGTTTTATCTATCTATCTATTTACGTGGAAAAATAAATATTAATTTTTAAATTAAATTTACTTCTTGTTTAATATTTACCAGACTTATCACCGACTTATTATCAGACTTATCACCGACTTATTACCAGACTTATCACCGACTTATTACCAGACTTATCCCCGACTTATTACCAGACTTATCACCGACTCATTACCAGACTTATCCGCTCGTAGCTATCTAATATAAATAATTAAAACTATTTTTTTATAACTTATTGCTCCTGGTTCCGAGTAAGGATCAGTTCCATAAATTAGGCTGTCTCTGTAAGAAACATTGCGTTACCTTTCTGACTAGGATCTTATTGGGTACACAGTTGTCCTAGTTAAAACTTTATGAAAACGAAATTAAATTTCTAGTTGGGTCTGCTCTAGTCAATTTGAACGAGAAGGTTTTCAAACAGCCTTGTTTTTCATGTGCTAGGAAATATTTTTTCGGTGCTGTTTGTGGTGCCCCCCGAGACGTGATGCCCTAAGCAATTCCTTAATTTGCTTATAGGCTAATCCAGAACTGGCTATAGATTAATGTTAGCAGTCTTCATCCATTTTACGTAATTAGGAAATAGGGATTGTGCGATTACTGTTGTCAAACACAATTTATCTCAGCTAATTTTGCGTATATTTGCCTGTAAGCGTGTGCGAGGCGAATAACATGCAGGTTTCGGTATTTATTCGATATTTTTTACGACTTGAGCCCGATTTCGGAGAAATTATTGCTGTTTCATTGCTATTGCTGGCGCTACTGCTATTTTTACGTAACAACCCTACGGAAAACATATTAAATAGGATGATTTCGAATGAATATATTTGTTCCGTTCTAATTTATCCCGCCAGGCAAAGGCAAAATATAAAATACGCTACGCTCCTCCGTCAGTAAGCGGTGCTTGGCACAAGCGTGGAGACAACGAGGCATAGGCTTAATTTATCCACAAAGCTACCTCAGATTATAGGCTCAAGACTATTTAATAAAATTCCGGTAGGTATAAGACTGACGACTGATGAGAATTCTTTTTTAAAAAAAGTTAAACAGCTTCTGCTTTATATAACCATATACAACGTTAGTGAATTTTTAGGAAATGATTATAGATCATTTAAATAATGTAGAAATTTGCAATATGTAATAGCGTCCATTTCCTCAGCCGCTGCATGCCAATTTGCCAGTTATTTATTTATAATATTAATTAGACCTATTATTAAAATACATATTATGAAATCATTCCTTATTATTACTTAATTATTATTTACGATGTTGCTTCTTTACAGCATTAATTTATGAGTAGGTACGCCTAATTTATATTGTAAGTATATCGTTTACTTCTTTGATATGATTATTTTATAAATGTAATTAACCAATCTATAACGCCCCTTTACAGCGAACATGCTATAAGTAGAGTTTAATATAAGTAACACATTTACTTACTAAATGATGTCCCTAATAAAAAAACTGACGAGAAACTGATCACGATTGATTGTGTGAACCATGTGTTACAGCTATTCATGTGTTTTATTTTTCAATAAACAATTTCATTTCATTTCATTTCATTTCATTTCATTTCATTTCATTTCATTTCATTTCGTTTCATTTTATTTCATTTCATTTCATTTCATTTCATTTCATTTCATTTCATTTCATTTCATTTCATTTCATTTCATTTCATTTCATTTCATTTCATTTCATTTCATTTCATTTCATTTCATTTCATTTCATTTCATTTCATTTCATTTCATTTCATTTCATTTCATTTCATTTCATTTCATTTCATTTCATTTCATTTCATTTCATTTCATTTCATTTCATTTCATTTCATTTCATTTCATTTCATTTCATTTCATTTCATTTCATTTCATTTCATTTCATTTCATTTCATTTCATTTCATTTCATTTCATTTCAATTCATTTCAAGGACTGTATCAAAGGGGTAGGTCACTGCCTTCTTATGGGTGGTTAAGAAATGATAACACCGTATCTGGAGTTACAGCAGCAGGTAGTTGGGGTGCAGGCAAAGTTCTATGAATGCTTGTTTAAACTACGATTACGGAGCCGCGTCGTGATCAGTCCAAAAGGTTCGCGGCGATTACTTAAACAATGAAAAAATTTAATAGGTAAAAAGTACGCATCCACCCTCAACAAACCGACTTATTTATTAAAAAACATATAGTCCATTAAAATGTTACATTTTTTAGGCCTTAGTGTGCATTTGTCAGAGGACGCAATTTTATTTTTTTAATGTGTAGGGGGGGTCAGTAGAAGCTTAAGTTCAAGTTTGTGGGGTCGGCACCCTTGTCCCCCGGCCGCCATCTTGGAAAAGGGGGTGCAAAGGGTTTTCGCGCTGTATCTCGTAAACTAGTTACCTTACAGAAAATTTAATCAAACATAAAATGTAGCAAATTAAATTTCCTACAATTTTATTTCTATTACTTTTTATCGTCAAGTGACCAACAAAAAAGTTATAAACAAAAATAAATGAAAATTTTGTTTGTTTGTTCTAGGTTTTACAGCGCTCCAAACTTAAACGGATTCTCGAATGCTCATAGGGATGCAATAAAAACTAAAAATTAGGCTTACTTTTCTATCTATATTTTTTTTATTCATACAATTTATTATGATCTTAACATTCCTATGCTATTATTGAACTATGTTTGACCCTTTTACCCACCACCTATGAGGTATAACATGGGCAAAGTCAAATTTATAAAAATTTTGCAGAAGCATCCAGAGTTAGCAAGTGGAACTAAATTATTTATGAGTGAGAAAGTCGAGTCATCGTTACTCAGTGTTGTTGGCGAACGTTTTTTCGTCTTTTTATAACCTAGATAAATAAATAAAATGAAACAATTATATAGAGGAAATTGTTCGTTGAAAAACCCTCTACAAAATTGCTGTGATGTCATTTTATTGTAAAATGAACTGAAAAAAAGTTATAACCTCCAAAAGGAAATTTGTTACAAAATTTTCATTTATTTTTGTTTATAACTTTTTTGTTGGTCACTTGACGATAAAAAGTAATAGAAATAAAATTGTAGGAAATTTAATTTGCTACATTTTATGTTTGATTAAATTTTCTGTAAGGTAACTAGTTTACGAGATACAGCGCGAAAACCCTTTGCACCCCCTTTTCCAAGATGGCGGCCGGGGGACAAGGGTGCCGACCCCACAAACTTGAACTTAAGCTTCTACTGACCCCCCCTACACATTAAAAAAATAAAATTGCGTCCTCTGACAAATGCATACCCAAATGTAACTTTTCAATGGACTAATAGGACATAGAACATTTTAGTAGGTAGCAATTAGATACTTACTAAAATTAAACAATGAAATCTTTTGACTACGCGTGTGTCGCCTACAAACTCTATATTGGCCTCAATTCTGTTGGCACCAACCTAACTAATTTTAGCTAAAATTAGGTTTAGAACTGTCGAATGAAACTTTGGTATTCTGCTGTTACCAACTTATCCTAATTTAATTAAGCGTTCCTAATTTAGTTAGATGGTAGGTACCAACGGAATAGGTTTTACAAATGCTATGACTAACTAAAATATATGTTAGACAATTCCTAAATTTAGAAATGAACCAACCGAATTGCCACCACTGTATACTATATACTCTATTCTATACTATATACTCTATACGAATGAATACTAATTAATTATGTACCTCTGTCTATTTGTCTTTTTGTCTGACAGTTTGATTGTTACCATTGAAAGGCTGAACGGATCTTAATGAAACTTTGTACCTACTTATGGAGATAGATTCTATCTTTAGTATGAACTTAATGTACTTTTATGAAGACATAAGTGCCACACCTACAACACCGCGGGCAGCAGCTAGTTATTTTATAAGTATAGTACATACTTACCACATTTTACAAGGTATTAGAAAAAACAGATTTTTGCAAACTAATTCATCATCAACAATAACAAAACGAAAACTGACGCCGAGAACTAGTGGCGCTATCTGTGGATTTTCAGTAAAACCATGACTTAGGTCTGGAAATTTAGGTTCTGCTTTATTTATTTTAAGTTTCCTTCAAGGAACATGAGATGTCACTACGTGTGCGCTACGAGCATGCTACGAACCATACATAATTAAAGCTACGAACCTACGAACATTGGAACTCTCCGGCGATCTCCGCGACTTCGCTCCTGTTATTTCATAGAAACTATCCCCGCTAGTCCGCTACACTATTTTTTCAGCCTTTTAAAACCTAGGGCTTTGTTGATTGTCTGTAACCCGTATAGGTAATTAGGTAGGTATTTATTTATATACCTAGGTACATATATGGTAGGTACATTACTAAGTTTAATGTATGTTTAAACTAAGAAACCTACCTAATTATATATGCACAACCTATTTAAGGAGTCCTTAATAATGCTTTAATAAATACAAACTATTGGAGTACTCCATTAGGTACAGGAAAACAGAATAGATTGAAAGAATCAAAATTAGTCTCGAAAATTCGTTATATAAAATTTCATATCTAGACGAAGCAAGAAACGCTTGGAACAGTGCTTGCCCTAATTCTGCTCCCCCCAAGAACCTTTCGGCCCAACGGCAATGGGACGGGCCTCTATGTGAGCTTACATGGAATCATCTGTTAGAAACATGCTCAAGCTCCGTAGATCGCGCCCGTCTCCTAGCCGTTTCGAAATGGGAGTCAGGACATTGGTTACAAGCACTACCATCATCTAACATTGGAACATTATTAGATCCTACAACATTTCGAGTTGCAATTTGTCTGCGGTTGGGTGCGCGGTGCTGCGCCCCTCATCAGTGCCAGTGTGGTACAGTGGTCGACCAGCTTTGTCTCCATGGGTTATCGTGTCATAGGGCCGCCAGTAGGATTGCCCGCCACGTCAGTCTTAACGATATCTGTTCTCGAACCCAACGGTCTGATACGTGATGATGGTAAGAGGCCTAATGGTATGACTCTTGTCCCTTGGGAGATGGGTAGGCCATTAGTGTGGGATGCTACTTCCGTAGACACCCTGGCCGCATCCCATCTGTCGGGGACTTCCGTTAGGGCCGGTGCGGCGGCTGAATGTGCCGAGGACCTCAAAAACCGCAAATATGCTGGTTTGGATAAGGCCTACATATTTGAGCCTTATGGAGTCGACACCCTAGGCCCGTGGGGAACAGGAGCCCACCGCGTTTTCAAAATTATTTCTCGGCGTCTGGTAGATACGTTGCATGACCCAAGAGCTGGCTCCTATCTGGCTCAGCGTATTAGCTTTGCCATTCAACGTGGTAATGCCGCCAGTATCTTGGGAACGCTGCTCTCTGACAGTGATCTGGATCAGTTGAGCTATCAATAGATCGTCCTTTAAACGGTCCTGAGATAGCTCAACTGTTTCACGTGTATTTTATATTATTGTATATTATTTTGTACATTTCTGTAATTATTTCTGTAAATATATAAATAAAATATATACTGTAAATATTAACCTTCCTTACAGAACAAAGTAAGTTCTTTACTAGATAGGTACCTAATCTTTCAAACTAAATATGAAATACAGTTTGAGCTCCAAGTTACAGGCTTGTTATAGGTAAGGTAGGGTAAGAAAATTATTATCAAGATGAGTAAAGAATTTCACCAATATTTCACGGTAGCCGGTAGATACCTCCTTAAGTATAATAAGTTGGTAAGTACCTACTTACTAAGTCTTCTTTGTACCGTAGACTAGGAACCCTAGATAGTTTGCCCAGCACGACGTGTGTTGTTGCACAAACCCAAACTAAAATTATTGAGTCTGTATACCTACATTATAGAAGTACCTAACCTAAGGTATAGCCGCAGCGCTACGTGCGGCCGCGCGGCCGTGCATACCGAATCGTAAGATCAAAGCACGCATAGGTAGTTACTTTACCTACTCCAACACCCACACTTCTGTGGAACACGGTATGCTACTTGCCTGTGTGCCAAAGAGACGCCTCACAGACGCAGTTTTGATTCCACACTACTAAAAGTTTGATAAATGTTACCAAGACACAAGCGCGGCGTACGGTACTATCCGCTCGGGAGGGAGGTTCGAGGCACTCATACAAGCGAGGGAGAGGCTGTGTTGGCGGCGGCGTTGCCAGCCAGTTTACCGTTGCGAGGCGCGTTGTGCGGCCGGACGCTGGACCGCCACCCGCGCGCCGCCGGCTCCCGAAGCTCTCAGCTGCCACCATTCATCCCCTGGAATACACCCCACACGGCTATACACTAACGACTCCTGGACTGCCTGGCCTACACGGCTGTTTATTAAGTCTTCTTGCGTTTATGGACTCAGAGACAAAGTGCTCGTGCTTATTTTACTGCAGTGTTAATCCGATATCTAACTTTTTATTGGATCGCCTCTTCATCGACGAAGGTAAGTTCCGTTGATTTCTTACAAACTTAAATGTCAAGAGCTTATTCAATTAATCAACACTCTTAGGTACTTACATAAAAATAACTTAAGAATAATAACGTTTTGTTCAGTTCCTAGTTCTACTGTCATGTACTTCTCAGGACTATAGGTTCCTTTCAGAGCACATACTTTCAGCAAGTACATAACTAAGTAACTAAGCTACCTACGTAATTGCTTGTCGCTTTTTGGAAAAAGGAGTGGCTTCAATCAATCCTACATGATTCCAATCAAAGCATGAATGAGCACATTGACGTATTTTTAGTCTATAAAAACAAAATTAACTTCAAGCAAAATGTTCTTGGTAATATGGTCAGTACATACAATAATGCTTTGTCCTTGGTTGGTTGTTTGTTATGGCAGAAATTATACAAAATGTTTTTTTTTATAAAATTTTTTTGGCAATGCACATAGCACGTGTCTAGTTATTGAAATGAAATTTCAAGATTATTACTTATTAACTTCACGCTTGAGAAGGCAAGACATGGTCTTACTAAGCCACACGTGGTAACTGGCTCTACCTACATTCCAGTAGGCAATATTGTATTTAACTACGTTGAAGCAACTCAACAAAGCGTGCAAGCACCTACCACACAACGTATAAACTTATATGATTGCTTCACTGTAATAGCTATATTTGAGCCGAATATTTGAACGGCCTTTAAGCCGTATTTAACCTTATGCTGTTGCTTGAAGGTTCAAAAATGTTAGTAGGTATCTTATGTCTTATAGGAACACAACTAGTTATTATTTTTTCGCAATTGAAAAGTCTAGATACGTCGAACTTTGAAACCGAGTGCGGGCTGACACAGATACCAGACAGGACAGGACAGACATGTTAAATTAAATCTATAAGAAAATCAAACTCTGAGCTAACAACTTAAACAGCTGGTCGTAGACGCTTGAAGTTTGAAGTGTGTTCATTACAACCCTGTAATCACTCACTGATAAACCCTGTAGTCACTCACTGATAAATAAATTCACATTCTAATGGGTTCACGATTGACGACGAAGTTTTAATAAATACTGGTAATTTCTCAATAACCGTGCACTACAAAAGTAGGAAAAATAGCATATTTATTGTTGAGATCAAATAAACATAGACTAAAGGGATTTCTATAAAATATTGTTTTAGAATATTTTGGAATTATCTTTGTGTGATCGGAATAAATGTTCGGTTGGAACTAGTAACCACAAACTATAGGATGCTAACGCATACAGTAACATTAAGCGCCATTTTATCAAACTAGTGGTCGCCCACTGGGTCGAAATTCGACCATAATTAATTAATAATTAATGTATTTTTTATGCATAATTTTTTAAAAATGTTATCATTCTGCACTCCGTCTCTATATAAACTATAAGTGTGCGAAATTTCATACTGCAAGGGGTACAAAGCTTCACGTATTAATATAATAATGACAGATAAACCAGAGATAGGCAGTCCATTCAGTCAGTTCATAAAGAAACATGAAAACGTTCCAATATGAAATTAATTCTTCAAAGTAAGATTAATAGCCATTAATCGTAATTTTGTTCAAAAGTTCAAAAAACACAATTTAACCTCATAAATCAAGCGAAACCAGGAATGCTTATTACTTTTGTTTTTATATAGAGACAAAAATAATACGACATATTACTTAATTTTGTCGACAATAACACCCAGGCATTGTGGTATTGCTGTAGAGCTATTCAATTGTCTTCTATGTTGGGGTACCTATGTATGATGATAGCATGGCGTAGCGACCGCCATTTCAGCCGTGATCTGTCACATTACGCAAGTTGAGTACCTCAGTTAAGTTACTCACACGCTGCTATCAATGCTATAGTATTCTTGGTTCTATGAAATGCATCACGATTTGTCCAATTTCAATGACAGATAACGTCCGAATCGATTTGAGTTAGATATTAAACGATCACTATTGCATGCAACCGCTCTACATAAAGTGTTATTGAGATCTGTGTTAATTAAGACAACGAAAATTGTGTCATTGTTAGTAGGTATTTTTTTAAGTTTTACAATTATTTTGAAACAAGTGGTTCGCCGCTTGATTTTGTTTGTGTATGTTTTATTTCCATACAAAACGTTGAATTTCCATAAAGGTGGATTACGGGATTACGAGTATCGATACCCCAATACTAGAGTATAAATATCGTCGTAATTGGTTCAGTTGTCACATCGTGTTCGAGTAACAAACATCTAAGCTTTCGTGTAAATAATTATTAATGTGATAGGTATTGTGAAGTGTTAGTAGTTTTATATACGTAAGTAGGTACCCACTTACATTAAATTCATCTATCATAACTATATAAATATTTTTTGGCACAATGTAGAGTTAATATTTATTAATAACAAAACATAGTACAAATATCCTGATATTATTTGTCCTGTTATGTAAGTGTTCATAAGTGTATTAAACAATGAAGTGATACATACACCTATGAAAAGTCACATAATAATAAAATAATAATCGGTAAAAAAGTTAATACAAAAAGTAGCGCTACGCGTAGCGGTGGTAGCGCGTTGAAATCTTTTGTTCATACGCAAGAATTTACGCTACGAAATTCGAAAGAACAGATGACTGTTAACAGACCTTAAAAAGGAGGATATTCTTAATTCGTTTGTATATTTTTTTAATGTTTGTTACCACAGAAGTCCGTCAATTATGAACCAATTGGGTATTTTTTTGTAAATCCACTTCTAAAAAAAAATTTAAAAATAGGTGAATAAATTTTGTGTGTTGGACTTTTAATTGATTAATGTATGAATTATTATGATAATCTTCTTATATATAAAATTCAATAGGCTCAAAATCGTTCTTCCTGGAAATCTATTGGGGAGGCCGATGTTCAGCAGTGGACTTCTTAAAGGCTGATATGATGATGATGATGATGATATAAAATGCTCTTGTAACAAAACTCCTCCGAAACGGCTTGACCGATTCTTATGAAACTTGTGTGTATATTGAGTAGGTCTGAGAATAGGACGTAAATTGTTTTTCATACCCCGAAGTAATTATAAAATATTTTTGTTCAATTTTTTTATTTTATTTGATTTATGATTCGGCTTAAAAAAATACATACAACCTTAAATTTTCACCCTTCTATCAACCCGTTTTTTATCGGTGTCACTTCTCACCCAGTAAACAGATCATTTCCAATTAAAAAAGATATATATACTTAGAAATAATTTAAATGGCAAAACAACGTTTGTCGGGTCAGCTAGTTATATGTAAATATAAATAAAAATACAAAAAAAGGTAGTAAAACAGGACATGCATTTTTTATGGGCTCAAATTGTATACAATGAAGTCGGTTTTCTTTTTAGTTTTTAAAAAGTAACTATTTTTTTGTGATTTTTATTAAGGAAAATAAGTCTTCTAGTCCTGAATGCGTAGAAAGAGTTTTTATATTTTATCCTCGGTAGAAAGATATAGAACGACAAATCAAATGATACGTAGTACCTATAGACTATCGTCCTAAACTTTTATGCTCATTCAGGCAGACGTAGGTACCTGTCAGCATGCAGCATTTCAATTAAGTACCTATATTTAAATAAACTGTTCATGGGCAGTTTACAATGAACCACATTCCTGTGTAAGTAATTATCCAACTCTTATACTCTACTTTAAAACGAGCATTGAACAAACCTATTACATTTAAAAGCTTTATTTAAATCGCGCAAACCTCGGTACACAATAATTGCGCAAGAGCTCAATTAATAATTGGGTTTTTGTAACGACAAATATCTTCTCATTATAAAGTCTTTTAGGTCACAGCAGATTGGCGGTGCCGATCGGCCCGGTGTCTTGTTTTAGTATCTGTTTAGAATTGGGAGTATAATAAATAATTAATAAATAAATAATCCTGAACATTTTACACAGCATCCACTAGCCCCAGAGTAAGCAGAGCTTGTGTTATGGGAACCACATGACTGATATACTATTTATATGGAATAGAATATATCTATATGGACACCTTATATATATTTGTTGAAAATACAAACATATGATATATAGAAAAACACCCAAAGTATGGTTTAAAATGGGCAATGTGACGCCTTGACCTCTCGCGTGAGGCTCGGGGCGAGGCGAATGAGCCGGGGTGGTGGTCGACGCGACGCGAAACGCGACGTGGCGTGGCTCTATGCGGAAGGCTAGTGTGCACTCAACTGAAACGCACTCCTGCGCAGAAAGTACTTGTCCTTGCGACATTGCCACCATGACCTTTGCCCCTGAAACAAAAACATATAATTACCAACTTTGTTTTTTCAAGAGAAAATAATAAAATGAAGTGAAACGTGCGTTCTTGTCTTGCCACAGAAGATGCGATGTGGCTTTGCTTTTTCAAAGGCCGTGGCGTGACTAATCCGCACATTTAGCTTAATATGTCGAAACTCAATGTAAACATACGCAGAGATTTGTGTTGGTGCATACGAACACACATACCTACACGGCAACGGCGACGACGACGGGTGTTTTTGTCGAATATTAGAGTCGGAGGAAACCGCCGAATACCGCTAGCAGTGCCGGCGGTTATTGCTCTCGGATTCCGCAACAAATTAACATGTATTCGGTACGGCTACATTTTGATACCTAGTAATTTTAACATAAACTTTATTCTCCTTTAAGCAGACGATTTAGCGGAGTTAAAAAGTTCCATGAATTTTAATGTTACAAACATTATGTACCTAGTACCTACACATATTCACCTACATTTCAATGTGACAGGCATATAAAATTATATTTACTTGCTTTAAGTGTTTCGATCATAAAGACCATGCAATAACTAGTGTTGTTGATAATTATTTGGTACTACCTGCTTCCCACAGTTTTGCCCGCGTGATACGTAGATAAAAAAATACTCTTCATGATAATCCAGGTCTAAGTTTCACCTAAATCAGCTCAGCCATTATTTCAATGTTGAACATCCACACAAATATTCAGTATCAAATCAGTATGGTAGTAGTATGGTATGGTTTTCAAAATTAAAAAAAAATACAGTGAGTAGTAAGTTATAACATAATATTCTTACTGTAAAAAATGAAAAAAAAAATAATATTGCAAATTACTGCCTTTCATTGCAAAAATATACTTTTTCAAAAAAAGTTTTGCGATTATTTTCTTACAGAGATTGATGATGATGCTTTTGTCAACACACTGAGCCTTTTATAAGATGAACTTCCTTTGTAGGAACTTTAATGACAGTGCAGGTCAAGTTAGATTGGTCACTGAGTAGCTGTTAATATATTATTTGTTTTCTTGAAATCAGTTAACTTGACAACGTTGCAGATATTTATGATTTAGTAAATTTATCATGATTATGTTCTGCATAAACATCAGTTCCACCATTTCTGGAGAAAACTGCTCGGTCATTTAATTAAGTAATTAATTATGCAAGTATTTGTCTTGGGTCTGGGTTTTTCTATGTATAATATGTATGTATTTACAAAAAAAAGTATATAAGTAGTATATCAGTCATGTGGTACACATAACACAAGCTCTGATTACTTTGAGGCCAGATGATATTGTGTGAAAATGTCGGGCATTATTTATTTATTTATTTGAGTGCTATTTTACCATACTCCTAGCTGGACTCGTATTGCAGGCGCGTCAAGGCATATGTCAACAATAAAACGTCAAAATTGACATAATAACTAGGGGCTCAATGTTTTAAGAAACTTATTTTTTATCATTTATTTACAGAAATAATTACATACAAATATACAAAATAATATAAAATACACGTGAAACAGTTGAGCAATCTCAGGACCGTTTAAAACGAGATAGCTCAACTAATCCAGATCACCGCCAGAGGGCAGCGTTCCCAAGATACTGGCGGCGTTGCCACGTTGAATGGCAATGCTCATATGCTGAGCCAGATAGGAGCCAGCTCTTGGGTCACGCAATTAAACCTATTTTGAATTTAATTTTCTTACGTATTTCCTTAGCCATGTCTGCCATTTTCAAGACACGGATGACGTAGGTATACATGCGGTTTTCGTAGGTATTTCTAGTATATATACTTCTTTCGTCATTGGCTCAATCTCAGTTTCTCTACAAGGTAGTCGAGTAAACGTTTGTCACGGTTGCTATTTTAACCTGGCTGATAAAGTGATGAGGCACCGCGGCTTCTGAGATTGAGTGTTTGGTGTCTTCTCCGGCCTAATTCAGAAAGTTTTTGTTCATAGCTTAATTATACACAAGACTATAAACTCTCCAAACCAATAATATGCAAATCATTCAAAAACATGCATGGTTTAGGATTATAACGAAAGCCATTAGAGAAATATTGTTTATGCACCACTAATTCGGTGTTTTCTATCTGCGAAATTGTAATTTATTGCGAAGCTGTCAGTTATCTATAATTAAATTGGAATCAAATTCTGGTAGCATATCTCGGTATGATAAGCAAATTAATGTTATGTTAGTCAGCCATGAAAAAAAAAGTTTAAAAGATTTGTAGAAAGAAACTCTAACTACTTAGCCAGCTAGTCTCGAAAAGCAAGAACTGGTTTGTTGTTGAAATATCCGATGATAGAGTGCAAGTGAAAGTCATGATCACCGTAGGTACACATAAGCAGTTCCGGTTTATCTTAGAATTTAACGATAATTAGTTGTTTTTGATTGCGCAAAATACCTCAAGTGATTATTACTTAATAACTCTAATGTAATAACAAATTTCTTTGTTAAAACCATTATTTTCTGGATATTATTTTAGACACTATATAGAGTCGCAAAGCTTTTGTATTAGAAATTCAGCTGCCGTATGTAATTGTAAGTACCTATTAAAGTGCCCACTTTTTTTATTTGTAGAGTTTTGATTGAGTATTCGGTACTTGTAGATACTCAGCACTTCTATCAGGTAGCGTGGTCAACTATAAGTAAATATCAACTTTTTCATAGAAGAACTTATTTTATAGTTCGTGGTTTCGTTTGTTCATAGCACACGCTACGATAGTAGTATAACATAATAAACAATCTTTATGATACAAACTTTTCTTCGCGTGGTGTACATAAAAAGTAGCTCATAGGCTAATCCAGTTCACAAACTAATTCAGTTAATTCCAAATCCGTTCTGCCCTTGTGTCGTGAATGAGGCACAAGCAAACATAATTAGAAACATACAAATATCCCCACAAAAATTAGAATTTCTATATTATATCAGTACTATCAGTCGACTGACTGACTGGCTTAGGGCAATCATTTATCTTGGTTTAGCAAACCTACAGCCTTAACCATAGGCTGGTCAGACTTCAAATTTAAAAGAGAGTGTTCTTTACAGTGTGTTGAGAATAATTCTTGAAGTTCAACCCCTAATGTGTCCAGAAGCAGAATATTTTGCAATAAAAAAATACTTTCCATAATTTAGTGGCTGAATCTGGAGACCGAGTAGATAGGCATAATGAATTCATATTAAAATAACAGTCTTGGGGCGGCGTTCCACATTAACTTTGGTCAAATTATTAACGGTAATGTTTAATTTTATTACAAAAACCATTTAAGTGTTTCACGAAATAAATTCCTGAATCGATACAATAAACACGAACTAATTACAAAAGTCCTTCAGAGACTGCGATGCGGAAATTAAATGGTCAAATTACTACCTTTATTTGGCCTGCACTGGCCGAACTATAACACAATCGAACTTTAATACTCTATACGCCTAAATAATAAAGTAAGCAATGCAATGTCACGAGTTTCATGCCCTGTAATGTTATAAATTTTCATTGAAATAACGTTGTGTAGGTAGTTATTCCAAATGCATGAGCTCACGTTTAACTTAACCATCTCATTCTGCCTTTACCTGTTTTTAGAATCCTAGGTTTATACGTGACTCGAATCAAAAGTTAAGAAATCTTAAGACATTCAGGCAACGTCGCAGACGTCCTTGAGACTACTTCCTTTATTATAGTCGTACACCTTATTTGCCTAATATTTGTGCAAAAAATAATTTAAATGAAGCTGTTGGATGAGCTTTTGAATTTACATTACAATATTAAATGCTTAATTTAAAATCAATTTAAAAAGACCATGTAACTCTTTCGGTTTAGTTACACTACACTTTATATCTACACTAAATTATTCTCGATATTAACAACAATACATGACTGGTACTGGGTAGCTCACTGAGATTGAACAAAAACTCCAATAATGTCATTTAATCAAGCTCTCGAGCGTGGGATTACGAACACAGTTTTAGGTATGAATTAAGTCTTAATTTATCTCGTAGTTTTCCAGGGGCTAGCCTTCAAGCATACCTAGTGATAAAATCAAAGCATTTGTCATGGAGCCACTTATTTTCTTGATTTTAAGTACATAATCGTACATCAAAATAAGGGACCTTGTATATACTATAGATGGTTTATAAATTTAACACTTCATTGTGTGTTTTAACTTAATTGAGATATTTGTCATATCTGATAAAATTATAAAACTCCGGCTCCACAAGCAGATTTTTTTTAGAGTACTGAGTTTCCATCAAGTACTAATTAGTACATCTAATTTGCATCTTCCATCAAAACTCCAAAAAAAATAATAGGTCCCAGTCCAGATGAATCTGCAAAATGAATAAAACCGCAACAGTGGTATCCAATTAAGTGGATTGCTAATAAAAGTGAAATCGAGTGCAGTGGCCGCGCTGCGGGCGGCTGCCGGGCGACGACCACGCCGATACACACTCGTCTCTTGCCTTGTGTGTCTTTGTCTTAGTCTGCACTTATGTAGTACCTCTAACCGATACCTAACGTTGGAAATTTACTTCAAGTATGACAAATAAACCTGGAATTCACTGTCGAGTGGTTACGTGTACGGAGCAAAGCCATCGTGATCTGGCTTCGGTATTTTCCTCAGTTTTTTTGGTTTTTGCATTTCTAGAAACAAGAGTTTTTAAAGATAAATAGACATTGCACGGATAAATTATTTGTTCTTTCAATTTCAATCTTTCAAAAAGCTAAATAAAAAGTAAGTATTGTTTATTTCTGTTGTTCTCAATCTTCTGGTAAATACTCTATTCGGAATTAAAAATACTTAGTATTAGTATAGTAAAGTTATACTAATAACTAGTATTAGTATAGTAAAGTTATACTAATACTAAGTATTATAGTTATATAGTATGAACACCTACTCAGTTTTCGTCTTTTTGCAGATGTTTTGATACGATTTATATAAGTACTAGCTGTCACGTTAGAAACTTCGTCCGCACGTTAAAAAAAATCTGATTGTGAATATAAACAATTCAAGTGTATTACAACATACAACACACAAAAAATTTCATCAAAATCGGTCCAGTCATTTAGGAGGAGTTTAATTACAAACACACGTACAGAAGATTTATATATAAAGATATACTTCAACGGCGGCTTGGAGAATACTTGAGCTCGACGGAAATTTCCAAAATAACTCAATAGGTGTTCCGGTTTGCTAATGTTGGTAAGTATGTAGTAGGTACGGAACAGTAATAAAATGCATGTAGCATTTATGAGTACGCAAGTAGGTATTTGCCATTTAAAGCTCGTGGAAGTGAAACAATATCAAAATGAGCCCCGATATTCGTACAATAGATATTCTAAAGGTCGATATCATGCTGCATTCGAACCGTTTATTTTTTTCATCGGATCTGGTTATAACGGCGTGCTATGAACGGTAGGTCGAATCTCTTATGCAGAGTGCCTATATTATGCAAATATCAGTTGGTTCGTATCCATCAGTATTTTTTTCTATAGGAAAAGAAACTGTCTGTTTTCTTTTTCTTAGAGAAATCAACTGACGAATGCTACTAACGGGCGTACCTATGCATGTCAGACCCGGTATAGCTACATTCTTACGATGGAACAGCCGAAACGTTGTATATTCAATTGGAGCTGAAAATAGGCTAACCAAGTAAGATGATGTCTACGGCGTGAGTAGACTGCAAGAAGTGCGGGGGACGAGGCTCCACGTTCGTTCGCAGCATGATTTATCTGTAACTTAGATCCGGTTCGCGCAGGCGCAGTGCCGCAGTTGCGCCCACGCCTTATTTTGCTCTATTATCGTGCTAAAATGATCATTTGACACACTGTACCATTTTTATTATTCACTAGCCCGCGGCTTTGTACGCGTGGTACCTACGTGGCACAAATAACCTATAGTGAAATTCAAATTAGCCTATATGCTATGCTATTTCAGAGCACATACACGTGATTGAGACACAAACTAACATAAATATCGAGTCATTAAATTAAATTAATTAAATATTGCTCGACAATGCACACAACACTATCTAGCCCCAAACTAAGCATAGCTTGTATTAGGGTGACTAGATGACTGACATAATACTTATATATTTTTAAATACATACTTATGATATTTATAAAACCCAGACACAGAACAAACGCCTAGTTATGTTCTTCACACAAATGTTTATCTTAGGAGGAAATCGAGCCCTCAACCTACAGCGCAGAAGGCAGAGCTACTGAGCTACTGTAAACTGAGCTTACAGGCCAGTCAATTGTACTATACAAACATTCTGATTTATAAAACTAGTACGTATATTTGATGGTCAACAAGTTGAAACTGAGATTTGGACCAATACTTATACCAGTAAGCTTAATACTGTGACGTCATTGGTATTTTAATGATACTTCCCTGCAGTAAGTATTCAAGAAAATACCATCGTGACATATTGCATTATTTTAGTATTTAGGTACCTACATACCTACCCACCTACATTAATAATAATCATGTATTTTGCATGCCAAACACGAATGTTTGCATACTTTGGTAAAATTTTTGGTATTAACTATGTGATTCAAAGAAACTAACTGATGCTCGCTTGGTACCTACGTGATCGTAGCAGGCTAAGGAATTCAGAAAGTAGGTAGACCAAAGCAACGGCGCTATTGGGAAAAACTTATCGTACGAATGTATGAAGTACTCGTATGAATGCTGTGGTAGATACGTGTTCTAATATGACTACTGTGCATAGATTTCATTAATCTTGATACTACTATCATATAAATAAAGTAAATAACGTCATAAAAAGCATGGTGGCTTATTTTCTACAAAATAGAGTCGTTAACTTTGATGCCGCTCTCACGCCTAAAGTTGAGTATTTGGCGGTAATGACTCATTCGATGTAGTTAGGTTAAATGTAGATGGCGTGTTCGGAATATGGCCACAGGCTAAACAGCCGGCATATCAGTACCTATAGATTTGACGTGTGTATTATGTGTAGTACTAACATTATTTGCATGGCATAGGCTTTCTACATAACGTCGACGTATTCCACAAACGTAGGCAATATAAAGGCGATCAGATTTTTTTTGCGTTATGGTAACTATTCTTATGCATTACATTGAATGTGTATAGTCGTAGTGTTTATATTCTCTAGGCCTGGTAGTGCAATAAATTTTTTTGAAAATTATGCGTCTTTAATTCTACAATGGTTACGGTTGTTGGGAGACGTTTATTGTTATGGTGTACGTAACTTACCTTATACAGATAGTATGCTCATAAAGTAGCTATAGCAAAGTAGGTAGGTACAACATACAACAGGATCTAATGTCTGGAATAGAAAGATTTACCTTTATAGGCGATGTGGGAAACCAAGCAGCAAAGACCGCTTTCATCGAATAATGTCTGCCAATGTTCCTAGTTGCATTGTTCAAACTTGAATTGATGTCTGTATTAAGTTCCTACGCTATCGTTGCATAAATGTGTATAATTTACATGAAGCGAAGTCAATATGGTAGTTACTCAGGTTGTATAGAATTTAGAATTTACTGAGCATTACGGAATGCAAACTTTCTTCTCGAAGCTGCACTGTGTTTTAACTACTTTACACTTTGACTGTATCATATTTACTTTATGAATGTTTATTTCACATGGTAGACTTTGTTATGCTATAATAGCCAAAAATGCCATGTAGTACTAATATTCGGTTCTTTTTTATCTCGACACGAAGCAACAGCAACAATTGATTTACTCCACTCGGAATACCATAAAACTCCTATTAGTGATTACCTTCTTTGATTATGCTAACTCTATTGGTATACGTGAGGGTAAGCAACGATCGATCAGTGTAAAATACGCAATTAAGTTCGAAATTCTCATTAGTCTGTTGTATTAGCGTAATGGCATCGTCTGTTGGCAACTAATTATCCCCAGTTTGCAGTAATAGTGCGCGGAAGGAGGTCGCCGTAGACTGCGGCTATTGGTGCAACTCGTATCTAACCTACACTTCACTCAAATTACCTTGCCGAAAAGAAAAAGTGTACCAATTGAGCTGTGTAAGAGCCAGACGTAAATCAAATTGAAGATGCCCGATAAAGTGGTTAATAATTAGTGGAAGACGTGAAAGCGTTGGGAGAAAAATTCGTGAGAGTTTGTGTTAGTGTGATTGTGCATTTGCCGAGGGACATCCGGTTGCGGTCGGACTGTTGCCGCTGAATTGTTAATTCCTTTTCATGGTATAGTTTTCCTTAAGCGACCTGTTTAGTATCTGGATAAAAAATACTTATTTACGTAAAGGTTACATAAAAAAGCGTTAGCGCTATATTACAGCCATATAATATGCAAGGTGCAAAAATATTTTTTTTTGTACCTACCTACCTAAGAGTAGTTTTTTATAATAAAATACCGCAAGTGATTCGTATCACATACCTAAGTTCAAAGTTCACTCAAAAAAACATAGGTTAAGTACTCGTACACACCTACTTACTTATGAATATTTTTATACACAACGTTTCCTGTTTATGTACGGTCGCTATCTCAACAGCTATAATCCGCTGCCTACGCGTATTCATCGCCTTTGTCATCCACTTGTGGTAAGGAGTTACCTGGTTTTAGTGAATCACCGAGCTCGCGAATTTCTGAACTAACTTTAATGTAATCCAAATAACGGTTTTATAATGATCTATTCTGGGCTTGTACCCATTACAATCGTAGACCGGCTTCATAGAATAATGCTAAACAAACCATAAAGCACAAATTATTTCTTATACAAGACAAGCTAAACGGAATAATCACAATTATCTAGAACGAGCGCGTTGATGTCTTTTGTACTGAAAATTTAACAAACCGTATATTTTTGTAAAATATGACCCTTTTTTACGATTTTATAAATATACCGATATAAAGAATTGGCCACAAAGGCTACATTACCTACCAAATGGAAACCATGTCATTATTTTTGTTTTACTATATACAAAAATATTGATTGATACGCACTTGTTTACAGAACACTGATTATGTGTTTAATAACTTGAGCTACAGGTATCTGCTATGTGCTACATCTACTTGTTTACACCGACTTCGAAAAGTGTTAGAAATTATGAAGTTAGCACATTGCTCTCTCGCTATTGCTATTTGCTCGAAGTCACGATAGACCGCCACTCGTTTTGGGCTGTCTTCAAATATTCTACTAAACTCCAAAGTTTTATAATCGATTTATTTTTATTAATATTAACGGGTATTTATCGCGTTTATTTACCTATTTTTCCCGACGTTTCGACAGGTTTACACTCTGGTTTACACTCAGGTTTACACGTGGTCACGGGATGATACCTGTGACCACGACAGAGTGTAAAAGTCTGCTATAAATACCCGTTAATATTTATAATAATGTGTTCTGATCGCGTAAGTTTAAAAAACTTTATTTTTATTAAAATCATCAAGCAGCTGAACTGCTCAAAAATAGTATAATCCTACTAATAAATACATAATAAATCCTCCTAATCCTAATAAAGATTTTATTTTCAGCTCATTACAATTGTAATTTTAAGCCTAATAAGTGTTGGCTTTATTTATTCAATAACAATTAAACAATATGGTTTCGTTTAATTATTATTTAACAAGTACTAAGACAAGAAAAGACTAAAAAAAACACATCGGGTGTTTTTCTATATACAGATAATATGTACGTATTTAAAAAATTTAAAAGTACAATGTAGTATATCGGTCATGTGGTTCCCATAAAATAAGCTTTGCTTACTTTGGGGCCAGAGGATGCTGTGTGTAATGTCCATATATATATATATATATATATATACTGGTTATAATTGGTCAACCACAGAAGCTGTAACATATATATTATTTGATGTCTAAGGTGGAGCTGTAGAGCCCCACAAGACGCACTAAATGATTCAAAGATGGAGACGATCCGAAGGTGATTGCCTCGATTCACTTTTTACGAATACATTTATTGAATATTCCATTAAATCGTCAGCATTATGTCAAAGCGCAGGCGCGCGGATGAATTTGCATCCACTAAAACATCGACCCAGAGTATGATGTCATACACAAGGATCGCGGGTTATTCATTAAAGTATATTGATATACTGATTTTAGTTTTTATCTAATCCTTAAATATTCATTTGGGCTAGAATTGTATTATCTATCTAAATCTATTTAGGACTGTTTAAAGGCTGTGTTGAAACCGGCTCATCTCATATAACTTCGGTTTTTGGCAATTACGTATATTTCTTATCAAAATTCTTGGAATGATCACTGATCAATGATCTTGGTATGTAAATATATGATTTAAGTACTTGAATATTAGCGGCAAATATTATAGTTTCTTATTATATATATAATATAATATATAAGTGTAATTAAACAATAACACAACAAATCACAATAAACGCTGGGTTTTTTTGTTTTTTTTTATTACAAACGAATATAGGTGTACAATAGGTGGGCTTAGTGCTAGTAGCATTTTCTACCAGCCAACTTGCAAGGTAGAGAAAATAAAAAGTAGGCGTGCTAACTTAATCTAAGAATAAGCAAATATAACACATATAGACAACATATTTAAAAATAAACTCCTAAAAATATAATTACGTTTTAAAAACTAAAAAGACACCGACTTCATTGAATGAAATTTGAGCCTATAATACATTTTTGGTGGAAAGTAGATGTATTTTGTATATATATAATGTGGGTAGGCCAAATAAACGCACCGCTCCAATAGCACAGCGAGGTATCGAAGTACATGAAAACATCATCGATGTATACATTTTTTATATATTCGTTGATTTTTCAGATCGACCGATTTTGATAAAATTTATATGGGACCACCTGTGAACAAAAAAAGAATTTTGGAATCGGTTCAGCCGTTTTCGAGTAATCGGTGAACATACATAAAATAAAAAAAGGATTCCGACGAATTGAGAACCTCCTCCTTTTTGATAAAGTCGGTAAAAGTTCATATATATATATAGAAATATATATTATATACATAGTTAAATATAGCAATAAATAAGATACATTAAAAAAAACATACAATAACATTTATCAATTTCGACAATACAGGACATATTGTAGATAATTATATAAAAATAGTACGAGTGACGAGTTCAGTAGTGAAACCGAGTATCGAGCAAGCGCCCGGCTGAGAAACAATGAGGGACGGATGATGAGGGACATTATAGTGTAAGATAAGAAGTATAATGTATACCCATATAGTATAAAATTAAACTAGAACCACAGAAAGCTACTGTTTAGTAACAATCAATGCTGTTTAGAATAACAAGATGAATAATATTCTAAAGATTATTTTTATTAATAATCGAATGTACCTAATAATGCTAAAAAACATTATATAAACAAATGAATAATCCCGGACATTTCACACAGCATCATCTGGCCCCAAAGTAAGCAGAGCTTGTGTTATGGGTACCACATGACTGATATACTACTTATGTACTTACATAGAAACACCCAGATCCGAGACAAATACTTGCAGATCATACAAACATTTGTCCCGCGTCGGGAATCGAACCCTTAACCTTCTGCGTCTCAGCCGGACCTTAGCCCTCTGTGCTACAGAGGTCGTCATTAGTCATTAGGTCGACATTAGTCTGCTATAATTAGTACAGCGGTTTTTTATTTTCAATTTTAATTTTAATTTTTCTTAGCTTAGTTTGTAGTAGCTCTGTCTTCTGCGCTGTGGGTTCTGTTCCATCGCAGGACAAACATTGATATGATGAACTTAAGTGTTTGTGCTATCTGGGTGTTATAAAGTATCATAAGTATGTATTTAAAAATATATAAGTAATCTACAAGTGTCAGTCATTTGGTAGTCATCAACTACTACTACAAGCAACTAGTACTACAAGCAATGCTTAGTTTGGGGCTAGACGGTGTTGTGTGCATTGTCCATCTTATTAATTTATTTGGAAAACATTTGATTGGTTTTTCTTACCTGAAAATACCTGAAATTAACCTGAAAATATTTGTAAAAGCAAACAACCAATAGTGTCACACTCGGCTACTCTCACTTACAATGGAATTTACCATTACAGTCCACATCGATATGCAAAGAAACGAGTTAGGCGATCAGGCGCCCACACGCGACTCGTATCGTGTTCTTGTTCTAACAGTGTCTATAAATCAATGTATCGAATTGGATGTAGACTATACTACACTTAAACATTAAGATTTTCTTACAAGCATACAAGTACTCGTAGTTGTGCAAATAATAGATGTAAAATGTAAAAAACAATCATGATTTTATTTATTCTTACGATCAAATATAGCACAGGGTTATCGTGAAATTGGCTTCGGCTATAACATCCATCACTTGAGTGTCACACTAGCTCGTACATTAGCTTATTTGGCTAGATTGTAATATTATTTAGCGTATGATCAATATTGTGCACTAAAATAAAATAAAAACACTAGCTCGTACAAGAAGCTGCTCTGGACAATAAGAAACTGCTTAAAACTTATAAATATTGGTGGACAAACCACACAACATCATCTATCCCCAAACTTGTTTTACAAACAAAGCATGGCTTGTTTTATGGTGACCTGATCTCTGATAGAATACTTAAATATTTTTATATAGGTACATGCTTATGATACTTTATAACCCAGACACAGAACAAACATTAACGTTCATCACACAAATGTTTGTCACGGGAGGGAATCGAACCCTGTAACCTACAGAGCGGATGATATAGCTACTATCAACTGAGATGAGAAAAAGATTATTAAACTCAGTTCATATCACTTAAAACAGCCAACCAAAGTTTCCTAGCAATCAATAAATAGGTAATGTGCGTAATGTTTCTGTACCTCTAAGAAATGGTGCAGGAACTGAGTGGGCGCTTTATTTTGCGCTCTCTTGCTTGACCTTATAATGGAGGAGCAATTATTATTTAATCCACGGCAGTGCTGGCACGTAACGCCCGCGTTGTTGTGGCAGGTACTAACTGCAGCTATTGACGACTCGTATTATGCAAGAAGCCGGACGCTACACAATGTTAGAGTGCATTTTATTTGTATCGCATACCGCGGTTTCGTGACTGGTCTGATCCTGATCGCGCCTGGCTCTTGGCAGATATAATTATCTCCATAGCCTCATGGCTAGGTATAGATATATAGGTACCTATATAATTCGTGTGAGTTTACATATGTGTTAACCGAAACATGGATAAAAGTCGATTTTTCAACCAAATAAACAAATGAATGTATGGAGTTTTTAATTACAAAACTGGTTGCAGATGAGGAATTTCAGAATTTCTAATGGCCCTTCCAATAGGAATTCTGTATATATATGTAATATAAATGTATTTGTCTATGTATTTAGATATGTACCTAAATTTCTGTAATTAGGCATGTATCATACAAATCAAACTCTATTTACTGAATCTATATTTACTCAGGCAAATAATGCTTACGTGAATGTGTGTATATTTATTATGCAACCTACATGAATTCTTAAACTAGCTACATGGGCTAAATTCTTTCGATATCTAGTGCCTATTATGTTGTTATTTATTTGTTATGGTAATATAGGCACACTATTTTGCTAGGCATTATTCTAAATTCTTTTTCGATTTCCTTTTTATGTGAAAGTGTAATACTATAAAGTGTGCAAAATATTATCCAAGTTCCATGGCATTAAATATTAATTATGAAGATACTAAGTGAGACTAGTAGGCAGGAACAGTGGAATTTCTCTAAAACTATATTTTACAAAATGACAGATTGAGCAAGTTAAGAGTGAACTTGTCGATTATCTTTCCATACAAACGTCGAAGGGTGATCACACCACCGTCTGATGATGAACAACCAAAACTAAATCGCACGCTATCTCCTTACTGCTCATCTCTATCCTTGGTGCACGTCTATACTTTTCTCACACTAAGCTAGGTGAAATAGCATGCATTTTAGCTGCGCCCACTTACGAGTTTGTGCCGCTGACTTGTGTATCCTTAAGTGTTACTTATTATTATAAATTGCGGGGTATATTTAAATCTAAACGATTACATGGTAAAACCCTAATTGTAAGTTATTTTTTTATTATGAATCTCCTTATTAGCCTTATTCCTAATTATTATCACGAGTCTTTTCCTTTACACAAAAACACCAACCTATAACTAAAATGGAATTTCTCGGTTAAAGGGTTTGGAAAAACCACTACCTCCTATCTATTTATAGCGATACTTACCACCAACCTATTTCTTGCTGTCCTTGTGGATATCCTTGTACTGTTAATCTGAGTTCCGGGAAAACCCCGCGATACGGAACTGTGCTTAACCGTACTCTAAGTTTATTCCACCACATTGAGTCTTGTTCACACCTTATTGAGTAGGTACGTATCTTATATTCGATCAGAAGATGCTTTTATTGGAGGCGATAAAACAAGTTGTATTCTTTTACTTTTATTTTTTCATCCCTTCATTACATATTTTGGATAAGTATCTATCTAATTATGTTCACAAAAATACCTTCAAAGAGAGTTAGTAAAAAAAAAATGCGGGGCCGTCTTTCGGGACTGGCGATAGAAGTGAAAACTAAGTAACTTGTGAATTGTATCGTCGAGCTATTAGATTATTAGTTTTGACTTATTTTTGGTTTGTAAAGAAGTGTTAATGACCAATTTAAACTTTAATCCTTGATCATAAACCAAAAATAATTAGGAAATAACAATCTAATATTGTTATATTGTAGCACATGGGAAACTTGCGGTGACGATAACGCAAGTTTCACGATTTTTGTTCACCCAAATAGTACACATAATATACACAGTATACATATAGCTTATGAAAGCGTTCGGTGACGATGACGCGAGTTCCATGATTTTTGTTCACTCAAAAAGTGCTCAAAGCGTCGTTTTTACTTCAAAATACGCCTTAATCACGCCTAGTACCTATCAATAATACCTACTATTGATACCTACTATTGGTATTCCTGGCATTGTAGGAAAATCATGTACAATAGTCCAAAAAATAGTATACCACTATCTTTGCAGTCTGTAGAAAGATAAGGTCTATTATGCTAAACGATTCAAATCTCTCTCGATTGTTGCGATGAAATTTAACGTCAAAAGTGATAAAACAGTTAACACTAGTCGTTATTGTAAGATTTCACTTAACATTTTTACAGTCAAGATATTATAAGTTCTGGAATAGTACGCAATAAAGCTCATTTTTAACTACTAGCTGACTCCAAGTGACACTGCTAGTAATGGGTTTGTTTGACGAAGCAGCTACCGTTGCGTTGTCAACAACGTGGCTTTGCAAGTGACTGTGTGATGATATCAAGTTAAGTAAGTATTGTGTTTAGTAACGTAAAGCAAATATTTAGTGTGATAGTAAATACTTGGGTTTCCGAATGTTATAAACAAACATTATACCTGCGTATATGTTCTAGGTACATTTCAATTTACCATACTAATGTGAATAGCTATACTCGCAAAACAATAGGTGCTCACTTCTGAATATAAAGTTGCAAGTGAAATAAGACTCAGACTCAGTATAGACTAAGATTGACACGGTATTTGGTATTTCGGCAAATACGACTGTTCATTTACTTTACAAGTTATGGCGTATTGACAATACTTACCTAAATGTATTTACGGTTATCTGTAGCTATACCTACTGATGCTGATGCTGTATACAGCATCGCGATAAAATAAATCTATGGTACAGTAAATAAATCAATTTCGTATAAATTTTATTTTAACTTTAGCACTTCGGAGAAGATACCAATGGATATTGTATTTATAACAGCCAGCATCCACTAGCAGGTTAGTCGAACAAACTGCCAAATCATTGAATTATTATTAATTTGTTACTCCGATAAAAATATTTCCAAAATAATTGCCACGAATGTGTTTGTTTGGCTGAAATCATTTTTATGAGTCATTATGTTAGAGTGCTCTCTCGTCTCAGTATATCATAAAATTAATTCAAAATTTAAAAACTAGTGAGGACTGCATTGTGAAAGGCAACTGACGTTTCTTTCAGGTTTTCGTTAATTCCGCTCTTAATACTAATTACCTACATGAATTTATACGCGTGTCAGTTATTGACGCGCGTTCTAGAAAAATCTGTTACGCTGCACTCTCTGGTAATGAGAGCCGCACGAGTTAATATTTAAATTCACATGACAAAATTCAATCATTCTCACGCGTGTTGAGCTCAAAATGCAGGGACACTTTAGCAATCGATACTAATTTCAATAAATTGGATTCAAAACGCGTTCGTGAATTTTATCTTACCGGATGACGGAATGTCGTGCATCGCGATATTTACATAGCAAATGCGCATGTGGATAACGCGACTCGTGACTATGATTATAGAGTTGCATTGTATCGTGCGCTTAATGCAACGTTAAGCTGCGTAATGTTCAGACAATGGCTCGCTTCTTATAGTGAAAACAGTCATCGTAATGCGGAAAAGAAATGTATCTGAACAGATAAAAAGGACTTCAGGTTATGCATTTTGTCGTACAATTTCTAAAGGTGTCACGTTATTGCCTTTTAATATGGTGTGTGCAGTCGTCGATCGAAAGTAAACGCGAGTGCAGTCGTGAGGCTGAGCAGACTGCGTGCATGCATGTGGAGGCTAATGCGGTCGGTTTCACTTCGCACTTGTATCTCGCGATCTCGCGGCAAGGGGCGTTTCGCGCGCCTTTTTTGGAATAACTCGAGCAAATTTCGGCGGAAACTTTTATTTCGCTGCGCGAGCTGCACTCGAAAATCGGTTTTTTATTTTAATGAGCCCGTTATACAGTTATGTCTCGCTCGCACCCGCCGTTGCATTGAATAAATAAATGACTTGCTCTACTTTCTATGAGATCAGTTTCTTTGCTCAGGCCGAAAAGATTCGTTGCAGTGCAGTATACCTGAGCCTGTGAGGAGCCTGGCTTTAATATGCATTGCATTTACGATATCGTTTCCTTTGCTGGTTGGTGTCCTACATTACTGTAATGTTGTTTGTTCTCACCTAACTAGGTAAATCAAATAGCTATTGAAGCCAAGTGCTCTGTGTTACTTGTAGAGCTTATAGTTACACTAGCAGGTTTGAGTAGTTCTCGTACGTAGGTAAATATTGTGTGTTACCTACCGGACATGAAAAGGACTTGTTATTATTAGTGCAATGCACTTGCATGCGTCACCAGGCGAAGGACACGCTTTGTCTGGATCAGGTGGTTGGCAGGTTGGAGGGAAAGGGGGGGAGGTGGCCGAGGCCGCTTCCTGCCGCAGGACTGGTTCTGCGGTTTGAACCACTTTGTTTTGCAGTTTGCACCAGTTTCCAAGCAAAACGAGCAACCATATTACTTGTCTTGGCGCACTCGTTTACACGCTATAAATATTTCTACTTAATACACCTAGGTAAATAATATTTAAATTCCAGTTCCTCAGGTTTGCAAGTTTGTAGCGCATTTTTGGTGATTAGTGGCATTTTATAACATCTTTGTTTGTTGGCTACCTGGCTAGCATTAACATTTAAAATAATTTCTGCATCTTATCAAACCTCTTTCATGCAGATATTGGATTTTCAAATAATGTTCGAATAAGATTTTGTACTTTACATAAATAAGTAGTATTTCAACTGGGGTTTTTGTTTATTCAATGTTCCTTGACTTTGCGGTGGCATTATACTATATATTCTGTACTATCGTTTCCAGAACGGGCCACTGACTAGGAACTTACTTATTGTTACAGAAGAATCAACGGACGGTACATCCTCAGCATCGCACGCAACACGTCGGACGCAGTCGTGAGGTAAGATTTAATATAATTTCTTATTGAGTGAAGTTGTATGAATCCGCTTAGAGTTGTCAGAGGCTGCATCACATTACACAGTTTCTGCACACAATATGACGCGAGCATTGCATGATTTTGCACCGAAGCGAAGGTGAAAGTCACTTGCAGCAAAACATCTCGTCTGTATGCACCCTTGGCTTCCGGTATACTTAGTACCTGTTCAATGGAATCCTCAATAAAATTGAATTAATGAATAGAGTAAATGGATTATTAACGCAAAGCCGTCTGTCTGGCTTTCAAAAGCACTCTTCGCTGTCAACCATAAACCATGTTAAAACCGTGCAATATTTATTGCTAAGGCTTTGTGGTTTTCAACTCACTGAACATTATAGCTTGATTTTTCGAATCTTTTATAAAATTCATAAGAAGTACCATAAGTTAAATAAAGACTTAAATAGGTGCAAATCCATGCAAACATACCAACATTCAATTCAATGAATATTGGTATCTATGTTCACGATTTATGATCGTAAGTACCTACTTACAACAACTTACATAAAACAAACACTTTAGAGGTAAAAACCAAAAGCTCTAAAACCATTTTTTCACAAAAACAAGGAACACATTTTGCACTTGTCGCCATAATTTTTGTATAAAAGACATTAACCGCATTCGTAATTTGAGAAGCACCTCGACAAGGTAAACATTCCGCTTATAGATAAATCTTGAGTAATATTTATTACTTCAAGCGTTATTTCTGTTAAAAGTCAAGAGAGTATGAAGTAAACACTGGTTAGCTGTCAGATGACAAAGCCAGTCAGGCAAGACTTTAAAACAGAGAAGAAATAATGTTTAAAATCAAAACATTATGTTTGATTAAAATAAAATGCGATGATGACGATAAATAATCATGTGCTACACATGATTCCGCCGCGCCAAAGCGTTATTAAGATGGGCAGCGCCGTTGCTTATAGGAATGTATGAAAATATTGACATAATACTCAGGTTTCACTCTCTGTCATTTAAGTCTATAGTAATCATAATATACACTCTGTAATTATCTAAAGCAATTTTATCTAATTAAAAATTAATTTAACTCTCAATCTCTGAATATAAGAGAAAAATATACATTTGCATAAATATTTCACGAAGTGCGAAACAAACGCGCGGTCTTTTAGATGCAAGTATTTGTTATTTGCATAATAATTATTTTGCTATGCTAAAAATGTTTTTAAATCTTTTGCGAAAAATAAGTATGTAAGATAGTATTTTACACATTATCAAAAGTACTTTAAAGAAAAATTTATTCATCCTGCTTTCCCTGCTAAAATAAATAAATAATGGTGGACAATTCAAATAACACCATCTAGCCCCAAACTAAGCATATCATACTATAGAAACCATATGAACAATATTCCTTGTGTATTGAAACTACCAAGCCTCATATGGCGTTATAATCTGTTCCCATCTTTATTCTTTGATATTAGAATGACAAGGACAGACAATAGCTCTGACTCTATAGTTCCGCCAGACATGCAAAAATTCCCTTATTTTGTTTGCACCAAAGTCCAAATAAGAGAAAAAAATTGCCAAATAAATGACAGTTCTAAAAATGTTATTCTAATTGAGACTTTGATCCAAAAGAAATAAGATTGTTCGTGTTTTAGGACATTTTGGTAAGTCTGGCGAAACTACAGAATCAGCCATGATTTAGCAAGCGTTTTAAAATCGCAGATGATTATGTATATTTGTATGATCAAATGTTCAGAACAGATAATTATAGAGCAACAAAAATATAAAATATATAATATATAAAATAATTATACAGATTATTTTTCATCGAATCACAAAGAACCACAAAACTTTCAATTCAAATTACAATTATTCACACCCGAGTAACTCACAACCCAATAACTCTAGCTTTATTTGAATAAAATCACCAAAATTACAAATAAATCCCAAAATAAATCAGGAAAAATAAATAATATAAGACCACAACGTTGACTCCGCAAAACGGCCAAAAAATATCAATATGTAATAATCAATCAATATCAATATCAATATGTCTAATAAGAACTGAACAGTACATTATGTCAGAGTAGTGTCAGTGTCAGTACAGTGTAATGTCAGAGGCAGTACAGTGTAGCGTCAGTGTCAGTACATAGAAGTACTTACATAATATGTTGGGTGTTATAAAGTATCATACAAGTAAGTATGTATTTTCGAGTATAAAAAGTTTTCTATCAGTCGTCTGGTTCTCGTACTACAATCTCTCCTTAGTTTAGGTCTAGACGGTGCTGTGTGAATTGTTCACCAATATTTGTTTATTTATTTATACGATCGGAAAAAATCTCTTGTCATTGGACACAACTATAATTTTGCTAAAAAATAATCTCTAGATGTTTCTCTAGATACAATGAACTTATTTGGAGACGAAGTAATCGCAATTAATACTTATTTATAACGGGTGCGAATCTGTGGTGGCAGCAGACATTTCTACTAAGCGGAAAACTAGCGTGGTTTTAGTTAACTTTTTAGTACATGAGTATATAATAATTAATCATATTAAACCATATTGCTGTAATCATAGCCATGTTCATTGCTCCATTACTGTCTGATATACCAATATGCCTATGTTATGTATTTTACATCTTGCTAAGTGTGTGTTCTGAATGAATGCATTTTTATTATATAATGTATATAGTGGTGTTGTGAGTATGATTAAAAATTCAATTGGTGCCTATTAATGATTCTTATAATCAAATATAATTTAAAGAACATTAGAAATACACTTTTCAAAGATTATTATCTTGAATTAATTTTACGATTTTGGTGTTTAATATTATACCTAATGGAACAATGCAGTCATTTGGTATGCAAATAGTTCCAGTTATACCGAATACAATCAAAATGAGCCATCATTGATTTCGTTGTTACGTAATAGCTACTAATGAAACTGATTACATTATCTTTCCTTATTACCTTCGTAAAACATCCATCAATAAATTAATTACTCTTTGGAAAATTGAGGTTGTTATGACATAAGTACCAATAATAATTTCAAGTACTCGAAAGTATACTCAGTGTCAGGGGTTCAATGTTAGTGAAACAATAAATAACTTTATTAATAATAATAACTATAAAATAATAATAACTAGTATAGTTAGTATAATTAGGGTTTATAAACCCTTAATTGCGTCTATTGGCATTTAGTATTAACTGCGAGTTAAGTTCACATGTACTAAATTTTTTAGAGAAAAAAATGTATACTAAATGTTCAAAGTATTAAAACTACAAAGCTGAGTACATAAAAAAACAAAATAATTACTTTAAACTTATAACTCAAATTGCACAGGCTGAGAACGCGCGTTGAAGTCTTTTGTATGTACTGAAATCTAAACATAGTAAATCTATTTCACTTTCAAAACTTTTGTGAGTTGTACTATAAATATTGAAAAACACGGGCTTTACTCACTTATTATTTTGTCGATAGAGACACCGACACTGTATCGGTTCATCTAGAGAAGCTTCATCAGGGTGAGTTTGATCCGCGGGCCGTTCGTTACCAGTCGAGTACACTGGTCGCACTGTGCGAGCCCGTGTTTATCAAAATGTATAGTAAATCTTAAATAACAAACTATTTTTTATTATGTCCTTTTATAGATCCTAGTTCTACAACTTCATTGCTACAAACCTGATCCGATTTATTATATAATTATAACTGTATTAACCTTTATACCGGTAACATAAAGCAACATAAAAACTTTACAGTAGCCCCTTGGAAATAAGTAGGTCAAAATAGTCAAAATAATTTAATAGTAGGTATTTAAGATCTTTTGGGGGTAAATTCACGAAGTTTTTGATTTTGTTTATGTGTCTGTCAGAGCATCCAGTAGGTAAACAAGTAGGTGAGTAAGTATTAAATCGTGCAGTTTGGCATTTAATTTATCTCAGCAGTCCTGGCAGTTCTTTGTGTCTTGCTTGCTTGTTACTGACATTTATTTTAATAACAAGGCATAATGATCGTGTTATAACTACGAACCGTTTTACGACCAAAGAGTTATAGCAGCACTAAAGTTTTATAAAGCGCGCCCTCAAAACAGATATCTTTGCAAATTACAAAATATCGATAAAACTTACAATTTTAATTTGTTGACCTACATTTTAACATGTTTTTATATAATTAGCAAAATGTAATTTTGCTCTGTATTAGAGTAACAGACTACATATAAGTGCTCTACTCTGTATGATAGTTCTTTCGTTACATCTCTTGCTTTTTAAGCGGTCCTTAGATAGCTCAACTGTCTCACATTTGTTTTATATTGTAAAAAAGTAAAGACCTTTTCACATCATATTTGAATTAATATAATAATATTTGATCCTTTTGGAGTCGAGACCCTAGCCCGTGGGGAACAGGAGACCACTGCGTTTTCAAAATTATTTCACGGCGGCGACCCAAGACTTGGCTTCTATCTGGCTCAGCGTATTAGCATTGCCATTCAACGTGGCATCGCCACCAGTCTTGGAAACGCTGTCCTGGATCAATTGAGCTACATATATATAGATCGTTTTAAACGGTCCTTAGATAGCCCAACTGTTTCACATGTATTTTATATTATTCTGTATATTTCTATAATTATTTCTGTAAATAGAATAACAACGCAACTAGTATTGATTGGTAGTAGATCTGCCTTCTGCGCTGTGGGCTGTGGCTTCGATTCACACACATGGCAAACACTTGTGTGCTTTAATAAATGTCGATGATTATTCTGTCTTTGCTTAGTGTGAGGCTATAAGCTGCCGTGATAATTACTCATCATTATTTTCATTTACTGTAGTAAAATATATAATGTAGATTAGTTATAAGCACGAAACGGTACAAGTAATATATACGAATGTTAGTTTTCATTTTCTGAATAGATACCCGTAATGTGCTCGCATTTCCTAACGCGGTCTACAGAGCTAAAAATAAGGACATATAAAAAACTTATACTCGGAAACTCTATTGGAACAATAATAATATAGTGTCAGTGGTAAAGTGGAACAAGGAACTCGCGTAGTGGTTACTGGTACGTTGAACCTCAGCCTTTGCGTGTGAGTAAATGCACACTTACAAATCACCTCTGTTACGCACACAGCCTTATGACAAGACACCGTGACTATACAAGACATTTCGTCGTGTGCAGCTAATAAATGTGTATTCGACGTACATATTTAATCTGATCATGGTGCGATAGGTAGGTAAGGCGCAAACAAGTGTGTTGCTGCTTACTTTATCATAATTTCGGTACAGATTTATTTATTGACTCAAATGTTTGATCTACTTTTTGGAGCGGCTAACTAAAATACAGCTTTGTGATATTGTTGGATATAATGTTTATTCTTTTTAACTAAAACCTTTATTTAAAGAAATGTACACAATCATAGAAAATAATAGTTTGAATACAATCCAATAAGGAAGATCAATGTGATAAAAATCAAACATTTAAGGTACTTACATAGCAGCTCCTATAAACTGTTGAATGACGCTAGAAATTATGGCATATAAGCAGTACAAAAAACATACAAAATAAACCACTGTCAGTTTATCTCTACTTGCAATAATAACTATGGCTATAAAGCCTATAAAGCCTTAAACTTATCTAGCAAATTTTTTTTAAATGTTCTAATAGCCTAATGGCATTGTTTACATTGTTAATAGTGTCATGCCACCCCCAGCTATGGGTATGGTTGTGTGCCAGACTCTATGGGTATCATATACCTTACTGAGCTATAATAATATTAACTTGCGGTCGCCCACTGGTCGAAATTCGACCATGATTAATTAATAATTAATATATCTTTTATGCATTATTTAAAAAAATATTAGCATTCTGCACTCCTTCTCTATATAAACTATAAGTGTGCAAAATTTCATTCTTCTCCGTCCGCGCAATTTATTTAGCCGCAAAGTAAGCAGAACTTGTGTTATTCGTATCACAATATAACTGATATACTGTTTATACACTTTTTTTAAATGGTAAAAAAGTAAAAATAAAACATTAAACATAGCTTGGCGTTAAAATTTGCTCTATCCTTGTTATTCTAATATCAAAGAATAGAGATCACATCATATATAAACATAAGCTAGTGTGCGTTTATAAGATAGACTGTAAATCTTTAACATACGAGTAAAATATTTTGTTACTATGTCTGTGTTTAGGTATCTATTATTGGTGATTCTTGATGAGACTCCATTATCACAGCCAATCATTGCGGCATCTTGCGTGGTGGCCAGCTATGCTGGCGTGTGTCCTTGCCTTACCGCTTGCTCAACACATACCACCACCACTAGTTGCCCACATTAGCCTCATCGCATTAAAAGCTTTTATTAGTGCACGTATAAAACTGAAAATAAAAAATGCAATTAAAGGCTGTTGTAATCTCAGAGCAATAAGCCAGTTAACGTGGGCAAGCTCGTTATTGTCAAACGTTAGCTGATTTAAAAGAACTGGAACTTTTCTGTTAATATAGGTCCCTAATACCTATATAAATGAAAAACGGAAGCCACTTTTCATTTATATACAGGAGTTTCAATCATCGATACGTATATAAGAATCTATGGTTTCAATACCATCTATGCGGCCAATTATTCTGAGGAATGTTTCTAAATAGTATCTACCTTAGTAAGTTTAACCACGAGAGTCTCTAGCATTGATTGCTGACCCTTGCCATTATTATATTTCAAAATTTATTGTACGAGATGAGCACTACAGAATAGTATACCGATAACACGCACACAAAATTGAACAAGCAAAATGAATGTCATTGTTCTACTTATATTGCGCAAGGTCACAAACTCAATTTATAGATAAAATGCTGTCATTGACGTAACAAAGCACGATTATAATTCGATTATTTAATCAATTCAGTTTCACTGACTAGATAGTTATGAGGACGTGGTAAAAATGCCTATACAGACTTGGTAATTTACAAGAAGGTAATGTATGTCTAGTTAGTAGTCGTGCCACGAATAGTTACTAGGTTTAGAAACAATCCGAACTATAATGCGAAGGATTGAAATGTAATAGGCTATAGATAACTTTTTATTGAATAATCTCACGAGTTAGACCGCCTACGAATTGCATCAAAGTATTTCTAAAGATCTTATCCGATCAGGTACTGAATCGACACACCAGCGACGAGACGGCGCGGCCACCTAGTAAATTCTTATTGCTAGATACTTAAATTTGAGGCATTTATCTAACATTCCGTAATATCCGTTAGGACTAATCTAATGCACACATTACCGGCGCGGCGGAGCACACATAGAGTGAAACTCGTAGTAAAGTAGTAAAGGCTGTGAGCATTCAGAGTGCGCACATAGACAAATGAACTAACACAGGGAGGCACACGTGCGCAGTGGCGGACACGATAGCGCGGGCGCGGAACGAGTTCGGAGCGACCTGCTGCGCCCGCAAGAAAGAACTCAGCCAAGGACGCCGACACGTAACGGTGCGGGCGCGGTGTGGTGGTCCCGCTACGCGCGTCACTGCCCGCAGGACTCGGCCGGGATATCCCTCAGTATGACACTATACCGGCATTATCGTGTTCTATTTTTTATCCGCAAATAATAGAAGGGTGCTAAATATTTAAGTGTACGGTGAAGGCTGTATACCTACACATTGCTCCTTGTCCTTGGAGCTAGAAAATTAACTTTAGTAATTTTGTTGGTAAAGTACTATATTAATAATTACTTGACTTTTGAGAATAGAGTTAGTTTGAAATTGAAATGACGTTTTCTTTTACTCAACAGATTTCACCACTTATCTCTTTCTTACTACTTACAGAAAATTTTACCCTAGAAAGACAGAAACCAAAAAAATAGAATCTAAATATTTTTTTGGTATTAAAGAAAATTTCTTGAATACCAAATTTAAATAATAATGTAAAATAACCAAAAAAATGTTTTGATTCAGAATTAAGATAACAGTAGGTATCTCATGTAAGTAAATGCATGCATATCGTTCTAAATATAGGTACGTAAATATCCATTATACCTATGTATACTTCCAAGAATTGGCACACGCGATTTCGTGATTATGATAGACATGTCCTAAATGAAGCATAATTCTAAAGAAAATCCAATTTTAAGTTCCTTCGCTCGGCCATCGACCCTGTAAACCTTATTTTATGTCTCGCTTACGCTCCTTTACAAAGTGATTTTGTCTCACAGTCACGAAAACCGCTGTTCTGTCTTTATTTTGTTCCATTACGACCAAACAATGAGAATTCGTCGATAGCAGAACGTTCCTATATCTGTTCTTTTCTTACACGCGTAAAACTGTAAGTCTTGAATGAGACGAGTAGCATTTTGAAGTGCACGACCGATACTAAATGTTTTGAATTCCTATTGGACCGTTCGCGCTGAGAGCTTAAAGATGGCCACTTAAAGACTGTTTTCTCGTTACGATAACCTAATTTTATTCCATTACCTCGGTTGTTGTTCTGCTTAAATTTCAATAAAGCAACTCCATTAAGTTCGAATGTCAGGAGGTAAAGAGAGTAAAAAGATACCGACCTCGCGAGTGCATGTTCGCACGCCGAGCCCGTCGCGTCCCGCACCGCAATCGCCTCGCGCTACCCCCCTCTACAGCAGCGACGCGCGGGTGATTCAACTGTATTGAAGGTTTGCCGGACGTCTACTGACACGGAACTACCTTCAGATCATGCGTATTTCCAGGTATTATTTTAATAGGTGTAATACGAGTACTTTTACGTATATAGAGCACATTTACATTGGTTTACACTCACACAAACTCACACAACTGGCTGAGTAACTTCCTTATAAATTTGATATTGGATTACATATAATTTTGGCCAAACATCACAATGCTTTTCTTTATACCTACTCGTTAAAATACCTAGGTAACAATCAACTATGATTGTAAATATATTTTATGTTTGAGACAGATTTATCTTTTCATACAAAAGATATCAACGCGCTCTGCACCGTTTTGATAGCATTCATTTTAGATTGGTAGGTAACTAATTATTTTTAATATCCGTTTAGTTTATAAGTATGTTTTTTGGCTTGCTTCAAATTAAACAGTTGTAAAACGAAACTAAGTCATTTACTAAGTATTTCTATTCCTACATATACTTACGAGTATATCCCAAATATTTTTACTTACCTTAAAGTCAAAATGTTAACTAAAACAATAATGTCTGGTTACTATTGAATTGAGCCATAAATTAAGGTAAGATGCCACGAAAGCGAAGAGAAGAATATGTATTCTGATTATTTAAATGAACCAATATTAATGGCCGAAAATGTATGACGTGATCTTCTTCCTCTAATAATGTCAATTTTGCATGTGTCAAGTGTTTTTATATTTGTTTATAATCAGTTTGTTAACAAAGTCATAATCGATGGTCTATTGTCAAATCTAATCGTCATCGCGGAATGGCCGTCTAGAATTTTCTTAGGATTCCTCGTCGTTCAAATCACATCACATAATACACATATAATTCAATTGTCCATACTTGTCCTATGTAGTCACAATTTATTCATTAAAATTCCGCTAAGATTACTGTTTAAAATATGCAATAAAACGAGTAAAAAATATTAAATTAGCAGAGCTATGTTACGTCATGAAATGACAAACGAAGAATCGACGTGATCTTCTTTAACTCTATTGGTTGATTTAACACGATGTCAACTCCTCTCCTCTCCGCTTTAGTGTAAGTTTAATATCTCTCTATGAAGGGTATTTACAATTTGTTTATTAAGCCTTAAAACCTTCATGAATCATGAAGGTTGTCAATTGACTGGACCCGGAAGTCAAGAATGCACTCCAGAATAGGAACGATAGCGCCAATGACAAATAACTTTGGTTTTTACAGCTTGTTTTATACGTTTGTGGTATTTTAACATGTTATTTTAGTCACGGACTAAAACTAAAAATCCTGTTTGATTTTTAGTGTTTTCTTATTACTGGTTTGACCACTGTATATAACAGAACATAAATTATCATTTAATTTAAACGAATGTTGCCAATACTGCCGATATTCAACTATTATAAAGAGTGTGCGCCAGTGAAGTATAAGTTAAAGAGCAGGTATTATAGGTTAGCGTGGTTAGGGAGGGGTAAGGCGCGCCTAAAACGTAGAAGGTTGCGGGTTCGATTCCCACTACGAGACAAATGTTTGTATGATCTGCAAGTGTTTGTCTCTTGTATAATATGTATGCATTTACAAAAGAACAGGTATTTAAGTAGTCTTAACACAGGCTCTGCTAACTTTGGGGCTAGATCGTGTTTTGGCATTATTTATGTATATATTAATCTGAATCTAAATACGGATGGGCATAGAAATACAGGTAGGCTAAAGAAAAGATGAGTGAAAGACTTAATTGAATGCATTGTGTTTTTTAATCTTCTTATCGTGTCATTAGTTATTTGGAACAGGTGTGGTGAAAGTATTAAATTGCACCTCCAAGGCTCTTTTCGTGCACTTGGCAATATGTCTTTAAACTTTTTATGTTCTACGACATGTCGGTTTACTTACCGACGCCGATATGTTTCTTCTCCGCTTGAGAGCAATATTTTCGGTCAGATACTATTTAGTGTGGATGTATGGATGTATGTATGTATACGTTGGTTTGTACCAGTCACGCCGTAATGATTATTTGGATGAAGCATGGTTAGATATAGTTTGTCACCTTAAATACTATCATCATTATCATCATCATCATCTTAGGATAAGGAATATAAACAAATAGTACACAGGTACCTAGGTTTTGACTAGAAAAATTAAATACGTCCTTTATGGGGAACACGGTGCCCTTCTATAATAAGCTTCCTGAAAATGCAACTAAACTACCTATTAAGAAATTTAAATTGAAATGTACAAAATAATATACAATAAAATAAAATGCACGTGAAACAGTTGAGAGAAACTCTCTTGTATTAGTTTTTCGTAGTTAAGGTAGTTATAAGATGCATCATGCAAAAATACGCTAGAACCAGGACGAGTTTCTTGCTGGTTCTTTTCGAATATGGGTTAGGAGGAATGGGCACCTAAATTCACCTAGTATGTAAGACATTTCAAAGTGATCCTTGTGATTGTATTGAATAAATCTTTTGACTTTGACTTTGACATCATCCCGTGTCAGTCCACTGCTGGCCATATGCCTTTTTCATGGCACGCCTCGAGTTTGATCTTCAGCTCTCCTACTCCAATCCCTGCCCGCTGCCTTACGAATATCATCGCTCGACCTAGCTCTAGGCTAATTAGTAATAAATTAAATAGTATATAGGCTTGTTTTGATATAGGCATCACGCCACGTGCTTTGTTTTTTTAACCGACTTAAAAAAAGAGGATATTTTCAATTCGGTAGTGTTTTTTTATTATTATTTATGTTACCTCATAACTCCGTCATTTATGAACCGATTAGAATATATTTTTTATGTGAAAGAATATAGTTTACGATCGGTCCCATAGAAATTTCATCAAAATCGGTTTAGTAGTAAGGTTTTGAAATCAAAATAGCTGGAAAACATATGTCATCCAAGTAAACGAAATTTCGTATTTTTATTTAAATAAATAAATATTGATGGACAATGAAAGCACACAATACCATCCAGTCCCAAACTAAGCATAGCTTGTAATATGGTGACTAGATGGCTGATAGAATACTTATATATTTTTAAATACATACATAAGTAACTTTTTTAATGAAGTCAGTTTTCTTTTTATTTTTAAAACGTAATTATTAAAATGAACACATTAAGATTAACACCTCTATGTTCTTGTTTCACGTGTTTTTATTCGTCTAGAGTCTAGAGTCTTGTGTAGAGTCATCATATAAATAGATAAGTTGTTATAACCTATTGCAAATTGTTTTTATACACTTTCAATTTCTGAGAAGAGAAATCAGCTTGAACGTTATAAAACATTTGAAGATCAAACTTAATATTGATTTGAATCATCGCGGTTTTTTTCAATCAACATACGTATTCGACATGAAAGATATTCTGAGTTCAATCAGCAGGTCAAGCAGGTAATATTTGGATTTTCTAATCGAACGGCTACATCAACATTTGAAGCACTTTGAAGTGTGTTGGCAATTAAGAAAAAGTATTATTTATCTGTCTAGGCTATAGCCCAGCTAATTATTTATGTAATATTATTTTAATTAAGCGTCTTCCTTTTAATAATAATCTATATATATAAATCAAATGCCGTGCGTTAGTCTCGCTAAAACTTCTAGTTTTTGTTTGGTTTGCTTTAATTCTGGGTGGTTTAAATTCAAATTAATTTTAGGTGATACGAATCTCACCGAGTCGTCTAGTCATAAATATAATAAATAATGAATGCCGGACATTTCACATAGCATCATCCGGGCCCAAAGTAAGCAGAGCTTGTGCTATGGGTATGACTGATATACTACTTACATATTTTATTATTTTGATAATACATACGTATTATACTTGGAAATACCCAGACCCGAGACAAGTACTTGCAGATCATACTAACATTTATCCCGAGGCGGGAATCTCACCCGTAATTTTCTGCGTCTCAACCGGACCTTGGTCCACTGCGCCACAGTGGTCGTCAAATGTCGTAAAAGGGAAAAACTGTTAGTTGGTAAGCGCGTCACTTGAGTTGGACCAATTTGGTATATTTTTGTTTAAAATGTTGGTCATAGTTTGAATTAGGTTTTTAAAGCAATAAAAATTGGAAAAGCTTCCAGGAAAAACTGAACGACATTTATCTATGGAATTGTTGTGAACTCAAGACGATCACGATTCTTATATTGAATTGTCATTCGACATAATATGAATGTATTATAAAAAAATATATAAGTAGTCATGTGGTTCCCGTAAAACAAGATCTGCTTACTACGGGGCTAGATTATGCTGAATGAAATGTTTGACATTATTTATTAGATATTAAAATTATAATGTCCTCAACCTTAATTAGTTGTCGTTCATTGTTTACGTTGTGTGACATTATTTGGTTGTTTTTTTTTGGTTTGCTTGCTCTCGTGGTAATATCTGATTCACACTTCTTTTTGTTTTCTTTTTTCGCCGTCTTCAGTTGTTTATTCGTAATCGTAATATTTCGTAAAATAAATATTCTCTATGATGAAAGATGATTTTTGCTACACTTTTGATAACTTTGCAGGTTCCCCCAAACAACACTCTATCAAAAATTCATAGTTCGAAGCATAATATTTATGAAACAAATACTTATAAAAAATATCTTCAAAAATCTATTCAACGGTATGTCAAACGATAGGGTAGTAAAATAACCCTAATTTACACGTCCCCTACGTGTACTTTTATCGCGGTTTCTAAATAATAATTACTTCACGGTGTCTAGAAACATCATGTGATTCTCTCTGTGTGATCTGGCTCCCAGCGTATCTAGTATTCTACGTGGCAATGCCGCCGCAGTGTTGAACAGGCTGCCCTCTGGTAGTGATCTGGAGCAGTTGAGCTGATCTATAGGTACAACGTTTTAAACGATCCTTAAATAGTTTAACTGTACATATCTATAATTAATTTCTGTGAATAAATGTTTTTAATTAACAGACTAATCTATAATCTACCTTAATATATAATAGCACTTAGTTGATTTTGTACAACACGTGATATTAATCAAGTTACCTAAACCAATATTATTTAATTACACGATACATTAAAAACATGATACCTATTTGTGTATCTTACCTTAAAGTTGCTAGATATGAGAATAACTAACAAAAAACACTCTCAATCATTGTCATAGTAATTAGGCAGGTTCAAATAAAATCATCGCTCGCTTTCGGCGGGATAACAACCGAGGGAAACGATTATTAACATGCTTTCGGTTGAAACTGAGTAGTGATAGATTAGCGTGGCTCTCGTTTCTCGAAAAAAGTGGGTTACTCATTGCGTGATGTTTGGTTATCATAGGCCTACCTACTCCTATCTTAATTTACGAGCATCGTAATGACATTCGTTTACATAATTAGGGTATTAACTACAGATTCAGATTTAGATAAATCAAAAGTGTCCAATAGCAGTTTGTCCATCCATATGGTATTGGTATTAAAAACTTATAAAGTACTAAAGTATTAATATTTTAAACACGTTTGACATGAAATGTTTGTATAGTGGCTCGCTCTATTATCTGTTGTTTATCAATAGATAACCATAACGATCAGCTGAGGATCAGCAAAAATAGCTCAGCACCCGCATCTGACTGTAAAATCGGGTCAGTAATTTTCGCTGAATTATTTAACACCTCGAGTGAGATTTCTACGTGGAACTGATCAAGTGAGTGCTGCTTGGAGGCTGATGATGGAGACGACTGCGATAGTCTTCAAATTATTGGGGGTTAGTCCCCCTGCTGACTAACAGAAGAGGTAACAATAGAGAAAGAAAACTTGAAACAAGCTAGGCTCGGTGCCAGCCGTTATGCACCTGCAACCGAACCGACACCGCACGTACTGATTCGTCTTTCCTGCGGATCCTTTCGGCAAGTGTGAGAGGTTAGTGTGGGTACCTGGGAAGGCCTGCTATTAAACAGAAGCCCAGGCTGAGTGACGTCAGTGGAGAGGAAACTTCACCCACCTCAGCCTGCTGGAGTGGATCCATGAACGAATGTTTTCAATTACAATTAACTGATCTGTAATTTAACTGACGCCACCTAAATCATCTTCAGCAGATGAACAAAGGCCAATGATGATGATGTCTGTTGTTATAGTCTATGCAACCTGGCAGTTAAAAAATGTCAACCCACACTTTACAGGTTGACTAGGCTGTAATAACATTTTATTTTGTAATGTTACAATACGTACTGTGATTAATAATCCATACTAATATTATAAATGCGAAAGTAACTCTGTCTGTCTCTCTGTCTCGCTTTCACGCCAAAACTACTGAACCGATTTAAATGAAATTTGGTACACAGATAGTCTAAAGCCGGAGAAAGGACATATGGTACTTTTTATGTAGGTACCACGCATGCGAAGCCGCGGGCAGCAGCTAGTAATAAATAAAATAATAAATAAAATAATAAATAATGCCGACATTTCAACAGCATCACCTGGCCCCAAAGTAAGCTGAGCTTTTGTTATGTGTACCACATGACTGATATATTTTTTTGTAAATACTACGCATGCGAAGCCATATTATACCACGTATACATACATATTATACATAGAAACGCCTAGACTCGAGACAAACACTTGCAGCTCATACAAACATTTGTCCCGGGGCGGGAATCGAACCCGCAACCTTATGCGTCTCAACCGGACCTTGGCCCACTGCGCCACAGAGGTCGTGGTCGTCGTCGTCGTAATGTTTTTCTTATCATGATAAAGGTTTTATAGTAACTAGGGGTTAGCAGACAGAGAGACAAGCAGAAGGACTTGACGAAACTATATGGGTTCCTTGTTGTACTTCGGAACTCTTAAAGAGCAATCTTGACAGATAAGTTATTAAATTTCGTTCATTAGATCTGTGAAAGACATCCAATCTACGGAATTAATCTTATTTCATGCGGCCATAAAATTCCTAGTAAATTAAACATATTGACATCGATCATTCATTACTTTATAGCTCACGCTATTATGTTGCATTTGTTAAGAAGATAATTATAACTCAAAATGCATTACATTTTCCACGATTATGAAGAAATTGCGTTAGTAAACGTGTATTGTGTCAGTAGCCTTAATAAATATGACTATACGCTGGCTAAGCATGCAATGCATGTAGTATTTCAGCCAATATATTTTCTCAAGTCTAATCCATTAAGGATTTACGAGGGAACTGGCAGAGTTTCGCAAAACTGATTGCTGTACAGAGCTCCGAGATTAGTTCGCGAGTAAGCCGTGTCCAATTTATCACAAATGTGCATCGGTTTAGGCTGTATATGTGTTCAACTATCAAAGACCGGAGATAGGTACGTTTAGAATGAGGTTGCAGGTGCCGATCCTGCACATAAATAACATGATCAAGCTTCTCGCTCATGATCAGAAATATGAATAAATAATTACGTTTTAAAAACTAAAAAGAAAACCGACATTGAATGAAATTTGAGCCCATAAATACACAACCGAGTTGAGATTTCCTTTTTTTAAGTCAGTAAAAAAAGTTTTTATATTACGCTTTTTAGTACCTACTCTATCATTTTATGAAATTAGTAAACATCAATGGAAAGTCACAGGAAAACAAATATTGAAATTTCGTTTACTCGGATGACATATGTTTTCCAGCTATTTAGATTTAAAAAACAAACTACTGAACCGATTTTGATAAAATTTATATGAGACTATTCGGAAATTATATCCTTTTAAATTAAAAAATATCTTTACAAATCGGTTCATAAATTACGGAGTAAGTGGGCTAAGATCCGACTGAGACGCAGAAGGTTGCGGGTTTGATTCCCACCTCGTGACACATTTTTGTACGATCTGAAAGTATTTGTCTCGGGTCTGGTTGTATCTATGTATAAAATGTATGTAATTACAAACAAAAAAAGTATATAATTAGTATATCAGTCATGTGGTACCCATAACACAAGCTCTGCCTACTTTAGGGCCAGATGGTGCTGTGTGAAATGTCCGGGATTATTTATTTATTATTTATTGTTCACTCTTTTGACTCCCCCAAAGCCAATGTCCTCAGTAAATTTGCACAGGCACATATAATGGCAAAATAAATAGTCCATGTTTCTCAAAACATTTATCATATCATCTCTCATTCTCTAATCTGTCACTTTCAATGTGTACATAGGCTAATAGTGTTCGTGAACGGCGTAGTAAATAACGTAGATTACCGGCAGTGCACACACGACCCGGCACGAAGTCCATCGCACATCGATTACGATAGCTAGTTAAGTGAGAGTGTATATGTTAAATCGCTCGGTGATCTCTACAATATAATTCAAGCAATATTTTATGCCCATAATGCGTTGTAAATATGCGTAAGTGTAAATATATATCTAAACATAAATATTGGTCCATCCGTTTCATGTTAAAAATTAGTCGCATACATGCACTTACACAACATACTACACATACACTACACACGAAGAGGCAGCGCCATCCAAAATGCCTTCTCTTACAAACACAATACTCTAAAACTCATTTCCAAACATACATAACATAATGCTCACTCCCACGCAGCAGAACGCAGAAAGTAGTTTTCAGAAGTTTTTTTATATAATAGATTATATCTATATTATTTTATATGTCACTAGCTGTCCCGTACGCGACATTGTCTGTGCGTTTTAAAAAAAACATATTTTCCCCAGATATAGTGCTCAGTCTACTCCAATTGCTAAATTACTCCCAGAACTCATTAAATCTTTAAATCATCTTTCAGTAAGGTATGTTATTTATTAAAAATATAGAGTCGCACTTTTGTTTAAAGCTTTTGAATTAATGATTGATAGTAACAAGATTGATTTACTTCGGTACTCACTTAATTATTGCGCACACCTTCTCGTATGTCCATTAAATGTCAATAATATATAGAGCACTATTAAAGGAAAGTTGACCAAATAAAATTGTTTTCACTTAAACCAGCCCCAAATTACCTTGATAAACGGCTTGAGGAATGAACCCTTCAATTAAAACGTATGATTCCGGTTTGCTCACAACCATATTGGTGGACTGGACTTGTCTTTCTTATGACTTGTATATATGGCTATATATGTTACGAAAGCGCCTCCGTTAAGTTTCACTGATAAAATAACAATTGACATAATATGACATCTGGATTTGCGAGCATCATGCGGAAGTTATTCGCATCTGGCTGGTATGCTGGTAAACGGCTGCGTGTGGTCTAGCTAAGGGGGACTGTCCAGCCCGAGATACACCTTACATGAATAATAAAGTCTCTGTTAACACTAGTTTCTTAATTTAACATCAACTGCCAATTACCTACTATTTTATTTAGATTACGTTATCTAAATAAAAAATTACGCGGTCACTCCGTGTTTAATAGATAGGTTGCATTCATATTATATTAAAATGCAAAATATTGACAGTATATACATACACCTGATTTCACCTCATTTGGATTTCAAATAAACTTACCACACTATTAAAAAATCAGCCCTTAAGCTACATATAATATAAAATTATATTGCCGTGTATTTGTCTCACATAAACTAGAAAATAGCTTGACAGATTTGAATATTTATTTTGTTTTGTTTTGTTCTATACTGGGTTCGTTTACAGTCAAATCAATTTTAGGTTGGACGAAGTTCACTTAAAATCTTAACCTTAATGGGTGACAAACCTATCAGTAAAAAACTTTAACTGATCCCCTTGTGTTGTGGCCTGCTGATTCTATTTTCCGTAAGTTACGCCTACAACCCATAAGAAAAATATAGTAACCAATTAAAGAGAAGCCGTAATCGACAGAATAACAATCTCGTTCGTTGATTTAAATTGCAAAACAGCTCGTCAGTCACATCCCCGGCCGGATTCGGCGTCTTCGTTACTTGACGAGTCTTAATTGGCGAGAATGTCCGGCGTTTTTCGATGGCTAGCGGCCTGGGACCAGCTTAACATTTGCTCTTTCAAATATGCCTCACAATAGACAACTTGGCTTATAAACAGATGGGTACTAAATCTTTCGGTACAGATCTATGTTAATCGATAGGACGTTAAAGCGGTGTCGGTAATGGTCAGTCCTGGGACGGTGTTCAAGGCTTCGCGGTGAAAGGATTCGTCGCGAATCTGGATCATCCCAGCATCCGCGACCTATTGCAATCCATTGCCTGCCATACATTCAATACCTTGTAATAATAGTTCTTGTGTTACAATATCCCTTTATATTGTTTTAAGTTAACGTTTTAGTAGATATCGTAGACGTGACGTCGTCGGGGGCTGTGAAACAATATGAATTCTGATCACGAATGTTTAAAAATACACAAATATAATCCAATTTGATATAGTGGCTTTATATAAAGCGTGTGTACAAACGTCTATGTTTGTAGGTACCCGTAAATAGAGTCTGTCTCGTAAGTGAAAAGTGCTGATGATGTTTAGTTAGTGACGTTACTTTTTCTTCCTGTAATTTCTTGATGACAATTTTGCCAATGTTAAGTTAAAGCCGCAAAGTCGCAGTAGATCGTCATTTGTCTATTCTAAATGTCATCGTGGAATGACCGTCTAGAATTTTCTCAGATTCCTCGTCGTACAAATCACAGCAACATAATACATTTGTAATTCAACTTAATTACAGACAACTGTCTACACTAGTGCCAAGAAGTCACAATTTATTGATTAAAAATCCGCTGAAATTACACAATAAAACATAAAATAACACGAGAAAACTAATTAATTTTAAGAACTATGTTATCTTATAAAATGTCTAAAAAAAATCTAAAGATACAAAATGCAATGATTCATGACTCTACTCATATTGAACAGACTGTACTTCTTTGTGTCTGTGATCAATCAATCAAATAATGAATGTTTAACAAATTGGGTTGAGTAGGTATGTATTGATATTTTTTTAAGGCATTTTGATCAATCAGGCAGCAGAGCGAAACAATAGAGTGTTGGTACTTACAAAATACCTAGTATTTAGTGAGAAACTTTTTGGCTTGACCGTTAAGTTCTGTATCGGGACGAAAATTTCGGAATACTAGTTCTCACGCCACTGTAGGTAGCTGTTACACTTACTATGCTTGTGATTCTGTTGTTTTGTCGGACTAACTATAATTTATAAGGATTAAATAAGGATCTTAATTTATTTGTACCGAAGTCAGATATTGATCGTCACTTCTTAAATTACTATATAATTACTAAACTAGCGTGTGATTGTAGATTATTTTTGACCGTTTAGCGAAGTAAACATTGCGCTCTTAAATTTATTTTTCCCGGGATATTTCGGTTTTTATTTGTAATTTGGTGATTTATTCTAATAAAGCTATAGTTATAGACTAGACTCGGGTGTGAATAATTGGAATAAAAGTTTTGTGTTTCTTTGTGATTCGACCAAAAATAATCCGTATAAGTAGTTATTTTATAAAAATACACCATTTTTAATAAAAATAACAAATGACGAACAACAACATACGACTTTGTGACGTCTTACTATAAACGATCAAAACAATTATAAATATTGGCAAAATTGTCATCATTATGACACATACCAATAGCAAAGAAGAAGAAAAAACGTGTGGTTGACGTGTTTTAGCTTTTCTTAATCGCTATGTGAATTTGATTTGAATAGAAACGCTAAGAAAATGCATTGAATAACAGAACAAAAAGGTGAATCCAACAAATTTTTAAATGTTTCTCTAATTTGGACTTTGACGTACCTAAGCAAAATAAGATCGTTCATAATTTACAAAATTTAAGTAAGTCCAAGGATGTAACAGAATCAGTACCAATATATAGATACTTTGTTAAAATGATTTCTGTGAATATAATTATCCGACGAGAGTTCGATGTACGACATGGACTGCATCGACAGCGGAGCACAGACTATGCAAATGATGCTAAACTGCAAGTAGAACGTTACGAAACCCGCTGATACACGAGATAATACCTATAAATAAGGACAAACTATTAACGGTGAAATAAATTGATGTGAGATCACGACTTGAAAATTATTAACTGGAGTCATGTGAAACCAAAGTGCCAGTCGGACGCAAATATGTGCAAAACTTGCTAGCTTGTTTTCTTATTGGTGGAAGTAATTATGATATTTTTATCCTAGGACTGGTGAGTGAGTCATTTATCCACAGACATATATTGGCTAACGCAAGTTTATATCTAACATAAAATTTATCAGCATGTTTCTAGTTGTTTATTTTAAGAATTGAAAATTGAAATAATAAGCCTTCGTGGCGTACTTTATTCCTTTCATTACACTGGTTTGAAACAACTAGTGACACGATAAGATAAAAAAAAATATTAATTGATATAAATAAATAAATATAGGTATGAACACAGCACCATCTAGCCCCAAACCAAGCATAGCTTGTATTATGGTGACCAAATTACTGAAAGAATACTTATATTTTTTTAAATACATAATTATTATATTTTATAACACCCAGAAAACGAACCTATAACACCTCATTATATGAAAAAGAAGTGTCATTTAAATATGTTACTCGAATTCAGACTTTAGTGCAAACAAAATAAGATTGTTCGTGTTTTCTGAGGTTTTTGTTAGTCCGGCGATAGTACAGAATCAGAGCAACTGTTTACCAGACTAATGCCTAAATACTGAAACCCCATTCAAACATTTATACCAACTGAAATGTTTGTGACCAAGTTATCCTTTAAAGTTGAAATTTTAAGGGTGTGATTGAACCTTGATAATAAGGGTGAACTTACAAGGAATAATAATAATAATAATACCGGACATTTCACACAGCATCATCTGGCCCCAAATTAAGCAGAGCTTGTGTAATGGTACCACATGACTGATATACTATCTACTTATATACTTTTTTTTTGTAAATACATACATATTATACATAGAAACACCCAGACCCGAGACAAATACTTGCAGATCATACAAACATTTGTTCCGCAGCAGGAATCGAACCCGCAACCTTTTGCGTCTCAGACGGACCTAAGCCCATTGCGCCACAGAGGAATGATACTAAAATAGGTAATCTTAATGGACGGATTAAGTCGCGAGCGGGATTGCTAGTTCTAACTTTCCTACAGCTTGACTAGGTGCTTAACATAATACATGACTGGTACATAATACCACATAGTATTACCTATCACATACGTCATGATTCGATGTTATTACTGAGCATCGTAAACTATAATAAGTAATCAATAAATCATATATTCGAAGGCATCAAAAATATTATACAATACAACAATACAATGTATTTTCCAATAATTAATTTTAGCATAAGTAGAAGTTTATTGTAATTATGCCAGAGGCTGCTTCCAAACCTATAAAACAAATTTTATGTATTAAATTCTTAACAAATGTAAAACGAGAGAAATTCTCAAAGAAAACCACTTTACTGAACAGACAACACTTGCGATAGCATAATTAAACTGATAAACTTGTTTGTAAACATTTTAGGATAGTTTTATGAATACAAAAGTATTTATAAAACTCCTTGTTTACAGATATTAGTTTTTTTATTTACAAGCAGTCTAGAGTAAAGATCGGCAAGAATGTCATTGCGGCTGTTGTAGTACTCAGTTTGAATGACGAGACGTACGCCACGACACAATATTATTGAGTATTGATATTACGAGTATTATACTTCGATATTATTAGGGAAATACAACAAAACAAAGAACTATTTGTAAGTAACCATGCGAAGTTTAGTTAGTCTCTAAAATAATAGCTATGCGCCTATCTATGCAGTTTTACTAGAACATTAGTATTTATGCATGCTATATTTTACTGCCCGAATGGCAACTTACCTAGCATGCCGCAATAACTCAAAACATTTATTTATGATAGATTTAACTGAACGAATAATTACATTGACTTTTGTACTTAGTTATTTAATGTTTCGCTTTAATTGCTGCAAAATACACAGGCAACAGTTTCGTATTGGCGTTATTTCATTGGCTGTCTTTACTTATAATTCATAAAGCATGTTATTTATTGGTTTGTTTGGGCCAGACAATCTTAAATCAAAGTGAAATCAGCATAGAGTTTGGTGAGAACGTAACATTTTTATACAATGAGTTGTAAAACTTTAATGGTACAAATCATTTTTCAAAACGTTTATTAAAATGGCGACTTTCATTTTCATTCTACATGTTTCATCCGTCTGCATGTCACAATATTAATATCTAATTTGCGTCTACTATGAATTAACTAGCACTCACCACACGTTGTACAATCAGTCTTGTTAGCACAATCATTTGTATTAAGACTTTACTGAGTTTTTTATTTGCCTCAATGTACCTAAAGGTTCATGAATGCTACAAAAAACGTCAAATCTAATAGCTAACCTCTGGCTGGTGGATGTCTAATTCTATAAACGCGATGATAGCGCACTTTTGGTTTGGTTGCATTTCAAAAGTTAATTTAGAAGAATCAATTAGTTTGTTTTTGTTTCCTGATTGTGATTGTCTTTAGTTAAGTAAGTAAGTAGTTGAGGAGCTTAGCATACTATGAAAAGGATAGCACCATAGGTAAATCATAGCTCTTAGCGCGCAACAATTAAGATGACACAGCGGTGGCAAGGGGGTGGGTGCGGGACAGGGGCGGCATGCATGCATTGGTAGCGGGGTCCGGAAGCCCGTCAATTCAACCAAAATTTACTTCAAAATGATGTCAACTTTAACCCATTACGCTTGTTAAAGCACTTTAAATAACAGTAATTAAAACAACATGAGTGAAGGTAAGCTCGCACAAAACGAGATCGAACCGGATCCAAATCTGAGGGAGCGCTCGTAACTGGAGCGGGCAGTCGTCTCGAATATCGCCCCTTATGTCGATAATAAGGTTTTCTTTCGATCACGCCCGCCGCAACACTGCAGTTTCTCTTTTTTGTGAATGCACCTGCGATGTAGGGCAATCTTGGCTTACTTATTTCGAAACGAAATCGTGATTGACGCATATCGGGCAAATTATTGTGGTAACACACTGATAATTTACACATGATTTACATACCACGCCTTCGCAGAAAGATGGAAAAAAATATTCACAGTTCATTCAGTGACACATTGCAATTATTCCGAGACAGGTTCAAGCACTGTTCCCTGTTGTGTTTGCAATGTTATTATTATAACGATTCGCTTATCGCTTAACCCGTGTCTGACGGTCGCGTTTGTTTTCACTTTCCAAGATCATATTTTTCTATTCAGCAGCATTCATCTGGTGATGACAGAGATTGACTGAATTATTTAAAAAAAATACTTTATAAAGACTAAAAAGAAAAGCGACTTCATACTTGAGTATACTCTTATGCTCGCATACATATACATATACTAAATGTATCCATTTTTCAAGCTTTACTTATTCGTGGAAACTTTACTGAATTATGTAATATTTTAGTAATATTGTTTATAAGTTTCATTGTTCTGTTTGTTTTTCCAAATAACGAAATATTTAGTAGGTACCGACACTATTAATTTATACGAATACACCTTACCTAACTTAGCATGACTTCCAAATAACTTTAACCACAATGATTAGTGCTTTTGTAATATTTTGTCATTAACATGTCATTTCACTTTACCTTGTTACTATTTAATGGTCCGTTTGCTAAATTGATTTTCGATTGAGTGGTACTGACTCGGATTACGTAATCAAACTAATGATGTCCAATTAGATGATCCGAGGCTTTTGAGATACCTAACTGATTTAGAAACAGGACAAAGCGGTCATAGTCGTATAAACAGCGGTTAGTCGAGTCTTACAAACCTGTGCAACTGGTACAACCATCCACATCACACCCGGTTGTCAACATCTATCATATTCAACATTTTCGTGTTTATACACTCAGGCCACGTGGTTTCCCTCAAGTCTAAAGGTAAAGGAAAACCACATTGACAGGTAGAACTTTTATTTTTGCAAATTTAAATTGATCTAGCGTTTAGTTCTGGCGTTCAGAATATTAAATAAATAAAATAAATTATGCCGGACATTTCACACAGCATCACCTAGCCCCAAAAGTAAGCAGAGTTTGTGTTATGGGTACCACATTACTGATATACTACTTTTATATTTTGTTCTTTGTAAATACATACATATTATACATAGAAACACCCAGACCCGAGACAAATACATGTACAGATCATACAAACATTTGTCCTGTGGCGTGAATCAAACCCGCAGCCTTCTGCGTCTCAGCCGGGCATTGGCCCACAGCACAACAGTGATGGTCATCTATATATTAATACGTGAAGCAAAAACTTTGTACCCCTTTTTTCGAAAATTGCGCGGACGGAGGAGTATGAAAATTCGCACCCTTATATAGAGGAGTGCAGAATGCTAATATATTTTTTTTAATTATGCCTTAAAATACATCAATTATTAATTAAATATTGTCGAATTTCGACCAGTGGGCGACCACTAGTATAAATAAATAGTGCCACAAATTTCACACAGCATCACCTAGCTCCAAAGTAAGCAGAGCTTGTGTTGTGGGAACCAAATGACTAATTTACTACTACCTCTACTCGTACATGCAGGCATACTAATAGGTTATTATGTGATACAGGTAACGTTGGCCATATATCGTCGTCGACTGCTTTGATTGGATATGGTTGCTATGGCAACGTCCGTCGGTGCCTATTGTAGGATAATAGTAGTAATATGAACGTTACAATTCAGTATTGCATAGTAAAGCAAACAGAAATGTAAAACTTGCATAAGCATTTTCAGTCACAACTGAATACAACTCAGCGCAGCGCGGCGTAGCTTCTCGTGGGAAATACTATTTGAAACTCAACAATGTTTGTTCTAAAACTATCATCCATGTCCAATGAATTACTTATACCAGAATTCGATGCAGCTTGACTAAGTAGGTAAGTAATCTATATGTCACGACTAGATTGTGCATCCTTGCAGCACAGTCCCCCTGCACCTAGTTCCATAAATCTGCTTGCAAACAGCAACATACCTTGGTATTGAAGCTAAACCCTAGGTTTAGCCGACACCGACAGCGTATTCGTTCGCTGCACACTTGCCGACGCTTTTATTAGAACCTATCCTCTTAATTTTATGAACCAGATTTCGTATGTAATTAAACTTACTCGGAGATTAAATTGCAAATGTTATTGCATCAAATCTACAAAGATACTACATTAAGATAAAATGTTTTATGAGCTACTGCGGTCTAATACCGATCCATTCATTAGAAATCGGAGCATCAATCGTTCAATAGGTACGTGCCGCTGAGGTCTAAATATAAATCATGGTGATCTAATGCGTTTGCTCAGTGCATAGTGGGGGCATTAATGTTCGTTATATAGGCAATTTCTCGAGATTCTTCACAGCGAGCCCTTTAATTGCGTTAACCGCAATTAACCGCATGTCATTCGAGGTATCCGAGAGACAGCTGGCGGTGGAAACTATTAGGTGTGCGTTATTATAATTTTCACTTTTACTGCTGTCTAACTTGTGTGCATAATAATCTAGCATAAAATTGCATCAGTCAGGTGTATGAGAGAGATCAAAGGCTGAATGCAGCAAACGGTCATCTTCATCTTCGGTGAAATGTCAGAGGTGAGCTCAAGGCAGCGCGGACGCGGCCGGACGGCAACGTAGACGACACGGTCTGGTATGCGCCGCGCCGCAACCTACCATTTACGGCAACTGAGCAGATTCCGCTCGATATTAAACAGATCTCCAATTACTGTACATGTTTCTTGTGTTGTCTAATGTTAGCAAACAAACTAAGCTAGGTAATTAATCAGGCATGTAGCATGTGTGGCTCTAGGTTTAAATGTCGTCTTGATCTGGAGGTTTGCTTCGGCACCTATCTGTCTAGTATCTGCGTTTTTTTTCACAATTTGCTCCTTAACGACGTGTCTGTTACTCATACATACACTTCTACGACATGTTCCATGGAAGGTTTAGTGATTATAATTTTTTACACTTTATTTACAGAAATAATTACATAAATGTACAGAATAATATAAAATACATTGTGAAACAGTTGAGCTATTTAAGGGCCGTTTGAAACATTTTTAGACAGCTCAACTGATCTAGATCACTGGGCAGCGTTCACAAGACACTGGCGGCATTGCCACGTTGAATGGAAATGCTAATACGCTGAGCCAGATAGGAGCTCAAAGCATTACATTAGCATATTTAGTACATTTTGCTCAGTACCTACGATCTGTCATCTTAAAATTTTGACTGGTAAAATAACCGTAAATAGATCAAAATCACCCTGGAGTGTTGAACTGCCGGCTTCATTCACTCTCAAAGCGTCGATTATCTCTTTCTTAAATATTTTTGTTGGTAAATAAAATAAATACTTGTAACGCAATTTGTAGACATCATTCGATGATTCTCAAAGATAAAGTCGGGCATTGTAGTTGCAATATTGAGTCCGTTTACCCACTTCACGTTAATTAAAGATAACGAGCTGAATCTATAGAGTCTACATTGATAGAGTTAGATGTTAGTCTAGTAGAGCGATTACGATGAAGATAACATATTTATCTGTATTTATCAGGAAAGTTTGAAAGTCTGACTCCGGAGTATATCTAATAATCACATTACCTACCTATTAGCGAAAGTGGTGTTGAAATCTGTTATCAAATTTATTAATTGACATTATAATTCTGTTTCTTCTTTTTAGTGTGGTAAAGTGCGCCTCAGAGGCTTCGTTCGTGCACTTAGCACATGTCTTCGAACTTTTTAGGATCTATGACATGCCGGTTTCCTCACGATGTTTTTCTTCATCGTCCTAGAGTACTGGTTTACATTTTTCTATGAGAACCCATTTTTGGATTCGAACCCACTACCACTACCACTAGGCCACCAATCTTTATTAAAATGACAAACACAAACTATACTTTGAAGCCACATCACCAAATTATATGATCATCAGATAGACGGTAAGACTAAATTAGGTTCACTTAAAGATATGAATCATTCTATTTAGTATCTTATGTTATTGATATAAAGCCACCCCACGTCTCTTCGTATATCTAACAGACCATAGTAATAGTTTATATAGTCTTATAACTTGAGTACAAAATACATATAAATAAAAGTCAAGTCACACAGTTTTTCCAAAACGGAGTTTATAAAATCTCTTCAAGAAAGCTGTTGGTCGAGTACAAAAGGGAAATTTGGATTAATATTTGTTCATCGAAGATACAGAGGACCAAAGTAATAGCGATCATGACACAGTCGTGATCCAATTGGTGAATCGGCAGTACTATGTGCGGCGCGCTGGCGCATTCAGCGGCGCGGCGGCGTGGCGCAACCGCTCGTTAACCCACATGCGCCCGCGCAGCCACGACGCCACGATGATGCTTGGATAAAAAACCTTGAATTCTTTCAATACCTAAAACGTGCCCGATGCGACGCGACGCCACGACACGGCAGACCGATAGACCACCACGAGACGTCACGTTGACGCTAGAGAAATCGGTTTCTGATCAACAGATTTTGATTTGATAATTAGGTATTTTAGCATTCTGGACTGGGAACCAAAGTCTAGTCTAAGCAAAGGGATGCACTGGAGACAATATTTTATTTATTTGTCTTTGCGTTAGGTATGATCCATACATGGAGTTATCCAAAAGACATACCCCCTCTAGCTAGAAGAATGAATGACCAAATTTATTACTTAAATAAATTACTTGAGTACTTACTTAAATAAAACCATCAAACAAATGAAGTTACATGGTCAGCCTTTAGAGCACCCTGCCATGCTATGTAAAACTCTTGGATATAATTTTTCCCATAAACGGGATATTTACAACGTTTTATGAGTTTTTTATTTTTCTCTATGTTTCGGCAGTTGCATTCGCATGCTCATGGAATAAACATATGGGTATGGGTAAATATCCTGTTTATAGTGAAAAGTATGTGAATAACCATGGTAGTTCTAAAAGTAAATTCTTGAATACTCCTGAAGATACGGAAGTTACCCCTCAATGAATAACTTTCTTCATGAGCCATCAACATTTGCGTTCATCATTGCAACTGTCGTAAAAATAAATGCTAGACAAACTGAATTGTATCTATATGTTGGTAAATATTCGAGCTGAATGTTAATGCAAATAAAAAATAAACGTTTTCGTAGAGCGCTGAACAACATTTTGAACCACAATAAATTAAATACCTTGAAAAAGGTTTTAGTGCTTTGATTGCAACAAAAAGAGCACCAAATGCAACAATAATCGGCAGTTATCGGTAAATGTAATGGCTTACGAAGCTATTACAGATGCTGTTCTGAGAAAAACCACAGCGACCTCACCAGGATACATTTAACGATAATAAGTATACCTACAACCTATTCTGTCTTCTCAGTCTTCTCATAAGCTGGGACAACAGTATATTATTGAATCAAAGTGTTTTCTGTTATCTTCGATGGAATAGCCTAATACCTCGTAGGTACATACCATCTTAGAGGTCCATGAAGATAGTGAGTTTCGTAACATTTTCGCGTGCAAATATTGTCTGTAAAGTAATGTAGGATGTTTACGTTTAAGTATAAATTCCGTTTAAAATAGCCTCGTGTGGCGTAAGAGCTGTAAAACACTGATTGAATTTAGTATTTTATGAGCTAAGATCTATTATATACCTAGATCACCTGACATTAGCAACAGTGTTTACATCGTCATAGTAAACTTTTGAGTACTAATGTTGATTAACTTTTACATAGGTAACTAACTATTTAACACTATTATAAAAATGTTTCTTTTAATAGTGGCTCTCATATATATGAGAGCCACTATTATTATCTCCGCCATTTTGAACAATTTCCAAAAACTAAATTGACAAAAAAATCTATAGGGTTACAAAACCAGCTCAGAAAATTTCAGGGGAATCGGTTGAGAAATGCGACCTGTAGAGAACATCCGGACAGACAGACATACGAAAGCATTTTCGCCTAAGTTGAAACGGAGACACACGCTTCACTCAAATAAATATAGCAATGTATTGAATTGTAACAACATGTCAACCCAAATGTGAGCAACTCTAACATACCTACCTAAAGAGCTTGGCCTTATAACAAATAAACAAGTACATACCAATAAAAATAAGAATTATGTTCTGATTGGATAAGAAACATTTATTACCTATATATATTAGATATCACGAACTTCATATTCGGTGATAGGAAAATGATAAGTCATTAAGTAAATACTTAACATTCTTAAGATTAATAGGTACCTACGTTCGTATACGTTTGTACGTTCGGTACGGTACTATAAGGTACGTTATACCTGTTAAGGGAGGCTATATGTAGGTACTTATTACTCCTACCATAACTCTCAATGAAGTGCTATTTATACAAAAGGTACATATATATCTTTAATTGAATATATGTATATATCTTATCTACCCTAATATTTCGTCAAATATCAACTTGTAGATATCAGCTGTCAGGTGTAGGTAACATAATACCATGTTTCGGTCCCCCGCACTTGCTCCAGTGTCGTTTGACAGACCTTTCTCATTTTACATAGGTAGGTACATACAATCATCAATGTAGGTACAAAAAATATTTATACGTAAATCGTTTTCATAACCATAAAAATGAATTTACTCAATATAAAATGTTTAAAGGGTAAAAAAACATAATATAGATGATTCACACACTTGAGCAGTGAGTAATAGAGCTCATAAGGCATGAGATTATTCTCATTTTTGCTTTCATCTCAATAAAATGTATCGTTTAGTTTGGTTTTTACTATCATACGTGGCTTTTGTTAAACCAGCGACGCGATGCGGTGGGTAGGACGGGCGCGGCGTGGTGCAGGCGCAGGCTGCGATGCCTGATAGGCACGACGACTTGTGCGTGACTCGTTCGCCCTGGTTTTGTACAGGATCTAAAGACACGAACTGAACTTATTAATTAAACATTCAGATAAAGACACAACATTATAAACAAAGTTTACATACTTAATTCAAAATTTACGCATCTGATTTGAACTAATAGTTGAGCTTTTCTAATCGCAATTCAACATTCCGAAAGAATGATTTGTACCATAGAATTTATACGTATTGTTTTCTTCTTTTTCAGATACTGCTGACTCAACCGCTCGTCAGTACGACATTGGAAACATGGAACATTTCCCCAATTTCAACGTTAATCTTGGTAGAAGCCACGAGATATAAGTTCTTTAGGAGCAACGTTTTGGGTTGACGTGAATAATGGGAAAAAGGCACGTACGGATCAAGTTCGCAAATTGGATTGGTCCGCCGATAGACTCCCGCACGCCGCCAGGCGCGTACGAGTAGCACCCCAGCCCACGCCCCCACACTGCAATATCAGTTACCGTCGCTCTAGCAACTGCCAATATAGTACAAGTCATATCGGGTTATTACATAAAATAAGATATTATTTATACAGTAGTACAAACACAAACACCACAAATATAAGATTGATGAAACAAGCCTGACGGGAGAGCTAACCGAGCAGTCGTCCTCGGTTAAAATTGAAACGGTAGTCATGACGGCCACTGCCCCAGAACTGTCAAAGTCGGATTTCTTTGATTTCGTTACGTCGAACGAGGTTACCGATGCTCAATATAAACAGCAGATGCGTTCAGTGAACGTGTTCATGGAATCTCCAGACTCGCGGTCGAATCCGTTGCTCTCGGAGGATCCCAAGGAACAGAACAACAACAGCCTGTTGAGCGTGTCAGGCTCATCGGCCTGCGTCGGAGGCATTGCTGCCACCACCGCCCCCACCACATTGGAGAGCTTTGACTCCATATGGAATGTGGATCGGGATCGCGAGCGACTAGACTCAGGCATGTTAGAGGATCTCAACAAGTATTACTGGAATCAAGATAGCGAAATAAACGGTACGCACACGTGCGCTGATACCACTATCTCGAATAAATTAATCAACAACACCGACGGCCAAATATACACACTAACTGTTCTCAACCCTGACATAAGTGAATCGAGCTCGAGTCGCTATTGGGTCAAAGAAGAAGATGTCTCCATCTCTAGCCCAGCGGATATAGAACCACCATCTTTAGACCTCGAGTCTATATTAAATATGAATGGCTTCCCTAATGAATTCAGTCAAGATTTACCAAAAATAGAAGCCATAATATACGATGATGCTGAATCAGAAAGCCAAAACTCCGATCTGAACACAAGTAATTTAGTAAAAGTTGAACCGTTTGCATACGAAGACAGTGAATTTCAAAATGATAAAAAAGACAATCCTCGCAGTCCACCTCTTATTACAGCACCTACTTTATTAGAAAGTCAAGTCGAATTCAATAACAACAATAATGACTGGAAGATAACAGATCAAAACACTGAATCAAACGAGTCATTATTGAGAAGTGCTCTACAAGGAAAAGCTTTTATTAGATATAGTACTATTCAAAAAACGAAAACGGAATCTAACGCAGAATTGAAGGGGGTCATTATAAACAACAATAATAAAGCGGATGTTCCTTCGATGTATGCAGATGGCAAAGAAGTAAGTCAAGAACTATTGATGGCCATATCACCGCAAAGCGGGAACGTCAACATATCGATACTACTAGACAATCAAAATGCAACTGTTATTGCAAATGGGGAAAATCCGACGTCTACACAGAGCGTCGACGACATATTATCAAACTATCCTGATGACTACGAAAAACTAAAAAGAATAACATCAGAGCTCGGGGAGTCCATGCAACCATATTGCACTGTGGAGGCACTGGACCCCACACGGAGCGTGTATAATATTCACCACGTGAACGGCGAACTGGTAACAATGATCCCCGCCGGGGAAGTGCAACTGAACCAGCACTTGCAGATTATGACCGCGTCGCCTACTGTGACGAGCACTAAAACTGGGAGTAAAAAGTATAAAAGAATACAGAATAAGAATTCTCCCCCGACAACTCAAGCGCAGACGGGCACCAACATTCAGGCGGCCACATCTACGTCGAACGGCGTCAGAAAAGAGAGATCTCTTCACTACTGCTCCATCTGTTCGAAGGGGTTCAAGGATAAGTATTCTGTGAACGTGCACGTGCGGACGCACACGGGCGAGAAACCGTTCGCGTGCTCGCTGTGCGGGAAGAGCTTCCGGCAGAAGGCGCACCTCGCCAAGCACTACCAGACGCACATCGCGCAGAAGACCGCCGCTGCCAACGGCGCTGCCGTCAAGCCCAACAAGAGGTAACCGCACTTACGCGCCGTTGCCGCCTCCACCTGTTTCGTTCGCTATCATAGTCAAATAAACTTCGTCATGGTGATAAGTTATTTCAAAATAAGGCTGAAACATCACAGATGAATTTGGTAAGGTGCTAATTTAATAAAGTGGTAATTTTAGGAAAGTAAGGACGTTACAAATGAATGATGTGAAAGTTCTCGGCCGTATCTTATTTTGTTAATTTGTCTATAATTCCACCCGTTACCGTACTTTATATAAGCGTACCTATTAAGCTAATAAGATGCTTTTGTTTTTAGTACAATACTCAATACCTACCCCATATTCGTTAGTCTTAAAATGTGTAAATATTACTGATAATTTGTATTTTCATGCATTTTTGTACCTGTGAGTTATGTTTATGAATTTTTGGTCACATTGTTTTGCAAAATTGTGTGCAAAATTATAATGCATTCGAGTCCGTTTAAGATTTATCGACAGAAAATATTTATTACATTTGTCTATCTATTCACTTGCAAAGTGGAGTATAACCACTATATTAAACTCACTTGCTAAGAAGACATTTTTGTGGGTTATCGTTTAAACCTGTTTACGGACCTATGTTTTTATTATAATATTTTAATAGTTATACCGGTCATCAGATTAAATAGCCAACAATGATGAGCAGCGGTGAGATTATAAGCTCACCGCCGTCGCCGTCTCCGCGCCGCTGTAATTTCTCCCGCAGCGCGACCGACTAAACTTTCTAAAAATAATAAAAAAACAGAGTAAAAGAACGATCATTCAGAACCACCGTCTTTCACCACTCAACTATCGAGTCTCTTTCTTCTTTCAGTTACGTGTTAGTAAGTAAGTGGGTACGAATACGAAAAAACTTCCATGAATTATGTGCATAGTACTCCTATCTTTCACATAAGTACTTTATTTACAAGGAAAGCTACCTGCTGCCATTATGTTTGCAATAGAAACAGTGTAAGTAATAAATTGCTTGTACAACTACCTCCATTATTTGACCATCCATATCAGACAACAGTGAACGGTTTCTCATTCCCAATATTACATCTTTCGCCAGTTACAGGGAGAGGCCTGATTGCCCTCAGATTGCTATAAATTAGAAATACAAGTGGTGTTCCAATGGCGGTCTTTAAAATTGTGTGCTCCCTTTCTCGTCTCACAAACTTGCCTTTCTTTGTGTTTATAACGTGGAGCCTCGCCCAGACAATACAATAGATAGATTTTATAAGTAATTTATTTATATATCCTACTAATTATATTACCCTAGAATAGTAGAATGTATCGATGTTATTCTCTGTATCGATGTATTTTGGCATCTACTTACACCATTACAAAATCAGACAGACCAACAGAAACAAAACCAGACCACGTCGCTGGGTGTTTAAATTTGTAAGCCAAACACAATAATATAAGTAGTAGGTACTTACCTATGTTTAATTTAATTGGGTTTTAAAGCAGCATCTAGTGTGCATCAAGGTCAATATTTCGGCCTCCGCACGTCAAACGCGTATTGATCTCACATCTAATAGCAATGTCGTTTCGGAATGACCTAGAGAGCTTGATTTCAATTGTTTTGTTTTCAATTATTGATGACCTAATTTTATAATATAATTTAAAATAGAACACTTGTAGTGTTCTATTTTATACAAGTAGTATATCAAATCAATATGATCAGAACAAGTTATCAAAAAAGAAATAAGGCATTTTACGTTTAATCTTAAACTCCAACTATTGTTAAGTATTCTTACCAGAAAAAGATAGATAAACATCACAATTATGATTAAAATTCAGAAGTAGAAAGTTTCACTAGCCTGAGCTTTTTACTTTAGCTTTTAAATAGTCGGCTAAATAGGAGGCGATTATTCTGTGAAGGTTTATTATAAGTTAAACAAGTAGGTATGAGGTGCTTAATCCATTCAGCATTACTGTATGCAGGTATTTTAGTAAACGTCATGTCCCACGATGAATAGTCTCGTATACCTACTACTTGTATACGAGACCATTCATCGTAAGTGGCATGTTCGGTTGAAACAAGCACTCTTTCAAATAGTGAACCCTCCTGAATGTCTGGTATCTTAGTACCGACCAAAGTAGGTTCTATATGTAATATTTAAGATTTCTCGGTTTGTGCCCACTTGTGTATAGACTAATAATAATTGCCGACTACAGACTATCTTGCCAGAATTTCATACTGAAACGAATTATAGAATTGCTACAGTTAAGCATGCCTCCACTACACATCACAAGAACCATTGATTTCAGAATGTTAGTAGTACCACAGATTGTAGTAGGTATTTACATAATGTGTCTTACTTTATAATAATATACTTACTTACTTTTTTTATATGTAATAGGTACAACCTAGAAAGTTAATGGACTACAACACTACCCCGTAGGTACTCATAATTTTACAGAGTCTGATTTTTTAATGACAATACTCATATATTGTAAATAATATTGTAAGTATACAAAAACAGATCTTTATGACAAAAAGTTAAAATAATTTGAGAAATTTTGTACTCTACCACTTGAATCTCATTAGATGGTATTTTATTTAAAAGTAGCGAATTTATAGAATGTTAGGTAGGTAAATGATAAGAATAGTCTTTGAGAGATTTTACCAGTTTTAAGATGTTATGGCTACCTACCTTGATAAGTTATTGTTAGTACATAAATGGTTGTTAATATATTAACAAATATGTAGAAATATAGAATACGTTGGTTATTGAGGTATTTCAATACTCAAAAGTTATGTACCTAGTATATTGAACGATTTATTAATGCATTTGTTCCTGAGTTAATTAATAGAATTTATTAATAAAAATGTATTGTTTTTAAGATTTACAATTAAAATTAATAGGTAGGTACATGTATAGTTTATGTTTGAATAGTAGGTAGGTAGTTAAGTCCTTTGTATCGAATCGACACAAAATTAAAAACGCAGATGTGCACATTTGCATTATCAGATTGATACATTGCTAGTGAGCAAGGAAATACAAGCAAGTCGATAACAGAATATTACTTAAGGTACTAAAGGTACCTAATTACTTTTTATATATTTAATATATAATATGGTTCGTATATATTTCAGTTTCTTAAAATTAAATAACCTTAGTATTGCAGTAATTTTAAATCAGTACCTATGCTGTGAACTATGGTTTATGGGAAAGATTAACGGTGCCCTTAATTAACCTGTCGAACCCATGCGGTCATAAATAACATAGACTGAAGTAGAAGCATGACTCCTTATCATGGATATATCCCGTCCAAGGAAGTACCTACCTTAAGGTGGCAGGTGGAATGCAATATTTTGAAAGAGGTTACCGCTTCCATGCCGCACCACCTTAGTTCAAGCTGCCAAGAAAGTACCCATCCTAGAAGAATGGCTGTAGACCTGTATAACCTGTAGACCTTATATCTGTAGCATCTGCTTTTCTATAATCTGCTTTTATGTCAACTCGATACGAAAGGGCATTTAGAATATGTGTGGACGACTATATACACTGTGACAAGAACAATTTGTAAAAAATCAACAAAATCGTCAGCATCGACTGTAATGACAGTATTTAGTAGGTACTTACCCTACGATACTGCCTAACAAAACTTCGGCGTCCACCAGTAGGTATCCTATAATACCTGAAGCCGTCCTGTACACTAAGTACATATTTACTTCATTATTTATTATAGAAATTTAATATTAATGACGAGGAAAACAAAAATATTTTATTTTGATTAACCGGAGCTGTGATTTTTGTATTCTGTGTAACTGTAAAACGGTGCCACACACGTGTCACACGATTGCTGAATTCCTCTGCGCAAATAGCCTGACTGTGTTGCTGATACAATTCTAAGGTACTTAAATATTTATTTAAGTCAGATTTTGAATGGGTGCTCATTTTAAAATTCCAGAACGAATGTTATTTTGTACACTCAAGAAAACATACTCAAATGTTCAATAGTTAGCACGTCCATTTGAGAAATAAAGCAGCCCTATGCACTAAACAATGTAAAAGTAAATTGATGTCATGTAAAATGTATCAGTGAACCGATGCAAGTGCACAAAGCCTTGGATCATATTTTATGTACCGGGACGAGACATGTACCAGCTCATTGTGTGGGCGTGCATTTTGCGTAAATCATTTTTGATAAGTATCTATTTAGTTTGTTTGACAGTTTTAACTAGCTACTGTACTTATTTGACTATAGAATGACGGAATCAGATATCGCAAATATTAATCTATATAGTTTGATCATAATACCCTCAATAAATTTGTACGGTAAGTACGCAGTACTTACCTAATATTTATCATATTATTATTTTTATTCAGAATCTCGTTCCAACTATCTGTTTCTACTTATTACTTGTAGGTAGTTACATAATTATAATCTAAGTACTAAGGTACTAATAGGTATGTAATTGCCTATAGTTATATTAAACCATGAAATCATCTTTTACAAAGGTCTCGTTCCGTTTTGAATGTTTCAGAATATCTGGTCACCTTAGATCAGTATCAAACCGAAAGGTATGTAATATAGAATACATAGCTACCATAGTTTTATAAAGATTTACAGTTTTGTAATAAATTTCTTATATTTTTACTTTCCTATGTTAGTTTGCTAATAAAAATGTTTTGAATATAATGTGTCAGGTATTTTTATTCCGCTAAGAACCCCATGTATACCTGTAGGAATAACATATACCTACGAGTACTACCAGTAATATAAAAACAAACAATCATTACGTACTTAAAATACGTATATACTTTGTATAGATTTATTTAGGCCAGTACAATTTATGTGTACATTCAAAGCTCTTAGTGAATTGCATGTTTCCAAAGCGGCTCACGAGTTCGTAGATCTCCGGAATCAGCAATGAGTACACCTTAGTCTAGTACTTACCTACTACACATGATTAGTTTGATAGTTAACAAATAAACAAGCTTGATGATATTTTCTGTGTCCAGCTGCTATAGCAACGGCGTTTTCATACTTACCTAATAAAGCCGTAGTAAAAACGGTTAGATAAATACTCTGAATAAGAAGTGATGAACAAAGGCACACATCTCAGCTTGACCACGAGCCGTCCGCAGGGTGGCCATTGTTTTGCTGTTCCGGCGCGCCGCGCTGCTAGTAATTAGTTCCATTGTGGACTGACTGAAGATCCTATCGCCTTCACAAATACTTCCGATGGATTTACGTACCTGCTTTCCACTCATTGTTTGCAGATTGTATTAATCGCTACGCGATTGACCTATGTCTACAGTATCTCCGTAGCTGTCTTCTTTGTATCGTATCATTATTACAAACCGGTGTGGTGAACGGATTAAAGTGCGCCTCAAAGGCTGCTTTCGTGCACTTGTCAGATGTCTTAGAACTTTTTAGGTTCTACGACATGTCGGTTGTCACAATGTTTTCCTTCACCGTTTGAGAGTAGTGGTAGGTATAGCGCTCAAAAGAGTAGCTATAAAAGCTCATGACGAAGGTATCTACTAGGTGTTCAAACAACGATCGTCTTTGGACCTAGAACTACTTGTTGACAAAAATAAAACTCATTAAATAGGTAGGTAATTTTTCTTTCGAGTAAGTATATCCTTAAATATATAAATAAATATTGCTTTACAATGCACACGACACCATCTAGCCCCAAACAAAGCATAGCCAGACCAGATGACTAATAGAATACTTATATATATTTAAATACTTATGATACTTTATAACACCCAGACACAGAACAAACACCTACATATGTTCATCGCACAAATGTTTATCCTGGTCTATCCTAATCGAACCCTCAACCTACAGCGCAGAAGGCAGAGCTACTACGAACTGCGCTGACAGGCCAGTCAAAATAAAATAATATTGAGGGGAAACGTTCATATATATGTGGAACTTGTGCATGCGGTGGCATTAATATATCTGAAACAATTAAACCTTATCGATCTGCCATGAAAGTCAGAACGTGCTTCAGATAAGTAAGAGCACAGTTTATGGACATGTTAAGCTGCCGGCCTAGCCATACCATTTAGACATAACACACCTATTCAAATTCAAAACCTGAGATTACGATCACCAAGAAAGCACGCAGTCGCGAGCTGCAGACCAACGGAAGTGTAGCCGCTGACCTTCCTTCGTTATTGCACTCTACAAGAATTTATTTATCGTAGAGCAGCTAATAAAAATTGTTGATTCCATAATATCAATACGTACGTTTAAACCTGATTGCTTGATATAAAAAGAAAACATGCAAGTTCTTGTAGCAAACTTAATGTAAACAGGCATGTGAATATTGTGAGGCACTTTAACTTTCTCCTTGTGATGGGCCGTCAATCATCATAAATTAGAGATGATTTTCCAGTTATCACTTCGCAACATTCAAAGCTAATATTTCAGTGTAACTTGTTCGTTTAGTACCTATCTACATCAAACCAACTGAGTTTATAAACCTCCTATCGCAAACTCTACCAATCTCACAGTATAAATGATTATATCTCCCAATTTTAAACATGAATGTCATGATACATAAGTGTGTTCCTAAATTTGAATAGGTTACAGTTCATCAAAGTGATTCATAATTGGAAAAACGCTAACAAAAATATTTTTTTTTCATTACTTATTGTTTTGGAGTTTAAAAATGATGAATGATGTCTGAAGTGAAAACAACAGACCGAATACGTAGCCATATGCTATGACGTAACCAGACATCATTAGCTGAGCCAGGAAATCGTACATTAGCAGTGAAAACTAGGCATTCTGCATCTCCGGATAAATAAAAGAGCAAACCGCTTCGGAACAATATGAAAACATGAGAAATCAACCATTCGACCGGTCTCACATAACTCTTGCTGTAAAGACGGACTCTTCAGTAAAATAACGTCATGGTACATTGGTGCCACCAAAGTGCTGTAGTGTGCAAAATTCCGTGCTTAGGTTTAAACGAGCAAGTAAAATTACTAAGTTTAATTATGTTAAACACGGCTGAAGTAAATTTTTTTTTACCTAGGTACCTTTTAACCGAAATCTACATGTTATAGCTAGGGTAACGCATGAGTGATACCTTTTCTGTCTGGTATTTAAAATTTAAGGATGCTTACAACCGATTTAGGCACGCTTGACCACAGTCTTGAGGGCCTAGACAAGTTCCACTTTCTGTAGGCGCTCACATCTAGGGAATAAGTAATTGGAATAAGAGATTTTTGCACAAAAACGAACAAAGCCCATGAACTACGTAACTTACATATTTTTGTATTAGATAAAGAATACACCTACATCCTTACACAATATTATTAATACTTATACATATTTACTGACCACGGAGTGGTGCCCTGATACGGTACGACGACGTTGCGGCAGACCGCGAACCAGGTGGAAGGACGAGCTCAGCAAATTCCGTGCCGACTGCAGCGTCTTAGCGCGGGAGAGAGATTAATGGAGATAATGGACAGTGTGGGCAGATAATAATAATAATATATTTATATAAACGAATACACATATACAGATAATACATGGTATAAGAATCTACATAAAAATAATACTAAATATTATTCATACAAACAGCTCAATTAATGATTCATCATGTTTAAGCAAGATACGTGGTCATATTTACGGAGTCCGTAAATAAACCTTATTGTATTGACATTTCAGAGAAGCTCAAGTTTGTTGAACTGGTACTCTGTGAGGTTGAGATAGCAGGAGTCAGCGTAATCTAAGACCGAGAGAAGAAGAGACTGTGCAAGTGCAATTTGAGTAGGTAGGAAGAAAATTACGCAATATAAGCCAACAAGTGGAAGCTAACAGTTTTCGGCTCACGAGTTCGAGCTGTGGACAAGACAAACAACTACCCATTAATACACACAGGTTTTTAACAGCTTAAGAATAAATAACAGTAACATTATTAAAAATAATTAGAGGCAGTAGTTGACCAATCAGTTTTGAAAATTGTTCGAGAGCTTCCTATAATGATGACTTGAGTCCTGAAAGGATGATTTTTTAGTCCCTATTGGACTATAAAGGCCAGTTACTGCAAGTCAAGTTATTATTAATGTTGGCAATAACATAATGCAGTTCATTAATGGGTGCTTGTGTATATATTGTGTGTATTGACGACCTCTGTGGCGCAGTGGGCTGGTCTGGGCTGGGCTAAGGTCTGGCTGAGACGCAGAAGGTTGCGGGTTCGATTCCCGCCACGGGACAAATGTTTGTATGATCTGCAAGTATTTGTCTCGGGTCTGAGTGTTTCTATGTATAATATGTATGTATTTAAAAAAAAAAAAGTATTTAAGTAGTATATCAGTCATGTGGCACCCATAACACAAGCTCTGCTTACTTTGGGGCCAGATGATGCTGTGTGAAATGTCCGGCATTATTATTATTATATTTCAAGATCGTCTGCATAAAAAGATAGAGCTAATAAAGCTGTGTTACCGTGTGTAGTTAGGTAGCTTGGTTGTCTTACAAGCAGGTATCGAACAATTGTTTCAAGTGTTGTCAGTAAGGATAACAATTGTTTTCGTAAAATAAAATGATTTGATAGGAGCTCTCATGCGTTATTTTCAGCATTAATAATCAGGGTTATTACTAGCTGTGATTATTTTCCATAAAACATCAACATTAAATGCTGCTAAGTATTTTGAAAACTTTTCAGGTAGGTACTATTCCCAAACAGCGGTTTAGACGGTAAGAGCTGGTGTCTAGGACTCAATAGTATCAAAAGTAATCACTTCAAAGCTTCGAATCATTCGAATCTCTGTACAGAAAATGTATGTAATACAAACCTGTAATATGTTTAAAAAACCTACCTAACAATATGCTGAATGATGCAACAAATTGCCAAACACGCAATTTGTTGAATTTTTTTTGTATGTTGTATTCCTCCATTACGGAGGTATTAACGTGCAAAATTTAATCACGATATGACCAATAGTCTGCGAGGAAAGGTATTGATTAAGGTCAGACAGACAGACAGACATACGTACACGGATATGTCGAAACTAAGGGTTTCTTGTTGAACTTCGGAATTCAAAAAGGGTACTGCTACGTGATATGATAGAAATAGAAAAAAAACACCTTAGTAATACTTATGAAAGTTTATTTTGAACTATCTGAAATAACCTTTTATTATACCCGCAGCATTACGCAAGGTGTAAGTACCAAAGTATTACAAAATTTTTACGTGGTATAAATATTAATTATGTTTGGTACATCCAAAGACAATTAATTTATCTAAGGACTTCCTATTATCTTCCTATATCTATTTTCAGGATAATTTCACAAATGAAACTTTGTGAACAATAATACATATTGGGAGATGTCTAGGTAGTTTCGTATCACAAAGATATTATTATTACTAAATAACAAACTCATTAATTAAACTTAACCTCGAGTCTTTTCTTCATATTTTATAGCTTATTAAACCCTATATTCCATGGTTCCTTAATCACATATAAATAAATATGTCAGCCGATGTTCATCGACTGACTAAATCATCAGTTTATTCAGTTGATTACTGCTGAATAGGTTTTCTGAGGGCATTGGCATACAGTTAAATCAAATTAAATGAAGCGCATAGGACAGTGCCAGAATTGCTGATGGATTCTACATACGAGTACTTTATCACAATACATATCAGCCATAGGATTTATAATTTTGCAAGTGCAGGATTCGTAGGTAGGTAGGTAGGTAGACACCGTCTTGCCTAAAAATGAACGCCCTACTCCCCCAAATTACTCTGTATAATTCTATATTAGAATGCAAATTTCGGTGGAGAAGTGTTCCGTTTTAGTTTAGACGGGCTGTATCTAATGTATTAATTACAGTAAATACCTACACACCTACAATTACTGTAGAAATTGTAATTACTCCAAACCTTAATTTACATCTTGCTAAATATTATTGAAAAAGGAACATGGCGCCGAGAACCTTCCAAATACACGTAAATACCTACTAATCACGTACATAACATACCTACTAATAGGTATATTTGCATTTAAGTTCTATGGTACTGGTTCTATAGTAAGAGAGGCAGCTTCATAGTTAAAAAGCTATCATTATGAATGTATTCTGTGGCGTGGGTACCTAATTATTCTGAACTATTATAATAGGTACTTACATACATCGATATAGAATATCATGTAAAATCGATGGAAGAGTAGGTACAATGTGCATAATATCAGTAGAGTTGTTTATCCTTGCTCTACTTATAACGATTAATTTACTTCTTAGGGTCCCTGTAGACTCCCATAAATAGAATTGAGTTGGTAGGACGTTCGTAGATGATGTACACGAATGGGAAGTTGGCGATAAACCTCGTCGGCTCTGAGGGCCTGGACGAACGGAATCCGAAGATTGCAGTGGAAGCTGCCGCTACGGTACCTGGAAGAGACAATAATAAATAATAACACTTGCTTGAATTCTTAGTTGCAATGCAACTAAACTACCCATTAAGAAATTTAAAGCATACATAAAGGGTAGTCTTTTGAAGAAAGAGTATTATAATATAAATTACTATATTAATGAGTAGAGAAGTATAGTATAGAATAAGTATGCATGGCCTCATGTCGCCCTCCGACAGTTAACCGACACATCGGGCTTGAAAAGTATAAACACCCTTGTATAGTTTTTCGTAGTTAAGTTATAAGTATTCTAGTTATAAGAGATGGATAATGCAAAAAAGCGTTAGGACCAGAACGAGTTTCTTGCCGGTTCTTCTCGGACGTTTCAAAGTGATCCTTGTGATTGTATTGAATAAAGTATCTCTTGACTTTGACTTTGACTTTTAAGTAAAAGTAAAAAGGTTTTTATATAGATTACAAGTATGATGTATACATTAGGGTTGGGATCTCTTCTGTTAAGTTGCAGTAATCTGTGTTAGAAGAGTCCCTCCTTTTCTTTGGTCGGTGAGAAACACTTGTTTAAATAATATTTAACTAACTAAGTATAGTGTAGACGCTGGAATAATGGAACGAACCATGACCTACGGTTTTGGTTGTACTGTATAGTACATCCACTTTAACATACGTGATTTGACAGTCAGCAAGATCCCAGGTACTAAGTACGAGTATAAAGATTTCTCCTATGACGAGAATATATCCAGAAGATGCTTTCTACTTATATTTGGACGAAGAATTAGTAGAAAACTTTTTACCGTTCTGTCCCATGTGTAACAAATAAAATACGTACCCTCTTCGTCCACTTGTATCTTGGCTTTGTGCACTGCGTCATCGAACTGGATGCCTTGCTGGGCGGTGAGAGTGCTGAAGTCTGCAGATGCGTTGAACAGATCTCCTACTCCCAGTCTTCCCAGTATCTGCAAATACAAATATTTTCTTCAATATTTTTTTAATAATTACCAAATTCAATAAAATAATATCTAGTTATTAGTTTATCAAATGCAATGTTTGTTTACTTTTGATTTTTTTTTTGTGCAAACATTTTTGAACCAGAACACTGTAATGAGAGAATACAAAGTGCTTACACTTCTGAGAGGCAACGACCTCTCGATGGTGAACTTGGGTATTTCGACGACCACCTCACGGCCCATGTAACTCTCTTCCACAACGGCTGCTAGGCGCTCCGGTGTCAAGTTGGCGATGATATTCGTTACTCCTGAAATAAGCTTCTATTTAACAACTTCTACATAGCACATGACCTTCATGTAATACGCTCATTTGTCTCCACAGATTGAAAAAAAACCAACTACAAATACGTAAGGTATTTGTAGTTGGTTTTTTTTCAATCACAACACATTAGGTCATACCATTCTTGAGATCAAAGTCCCTTACGGTGGTAAGGCTGAAATTGTACCTACATATATACCATAGCACCATAACCCACACAATAATTCCCTATCAAGAAACTACTAGAGCCATGGCATCTCCAAAGTTTGCAGATCATGCAAACGTTTCTTCCGCAGCGGCAGCCGATGAGGGGTTCGGGATAAGACAATTTAAACTAAAGATAAAATTTGAGACTTTGGATCCTGATGTTGAATTTAAGTGTTATCGAAGTCGTTTATTTACCTTCCTTCATGGAGTAGGGAGGCAGCAGAATGTACATGCTGATATCTTCGCCTTTGTATGGAAGTTCCAAGATCTGTGCTCCTAGTTCATCACTGGCCACTGGAAATCAAATTTAGCTTATTCAGTAAATAAATCAATAAATAATTATTGGTGGACAATGCACACAACACCATCTAGCCTCAAACTAACCAAAGCTTGTATTATGGTGACCAAATGACTGATAGAATACTTATATATTTTTAAATATATACTTATGATACTTAATAACACCCAGACACAGTACAAACCTGGGAGGTTTATCCTGGGAGGTAATCGAACCCTCAACCTACAGCGCAGAAAGCAGAGCTACTACCAACTCAGCTGACAGGCCAGTCAGTAAGTACATATGTATAATTTGTTTTACTCTGTATTGCCAAAAAAAAAAAGGAGTATGACATTTTCGGTATGACATGACTTCTTTAAGATGTGGACTTATTAAGGTGCCCTTAACAGTTCCTAAGCAATCGTTGCCACGCAGTAAATGGAGCAAAATAATGGAGCAAGAAATTAGAAAGCTGATGGTCGAGCATGAGCTCGTACTCATACGAATCAACTAACCACGAAAGCACCATTGACACTACAAAAGTAATAAACAAACTCACTGAAATGGAATGTTCCTTTCTGTTTCATGAACGGTACCAGGGTCTGGCGAGTTTCAGAGACGAAGAACGGCTCCTTCTTCGTCCTCTCAGCAGAGAACTGCGAGGCCCACACTCCTTTGAAGTAAGCAGCGTTGGCAAGCACCAGTTTAGTAGCTTGCGTTACTCCGTCCTCTGGCAGCAAATCTTTGATATTGTTTTTAGTGACTCGGGAAACCCAGTTGTTGATGTATGTGCGGGCTGCCTCAGGATTTTCCCGGTAATTCTGTAACAAATCCTGGTTTTAGGAATTTTTACAATGGCCTATTGTGTTGCAATCGTAAGTGCAGTCAACAAAAAACCTAGTATGTACTTATCTATCATAACAAATAATACTATTTTCATAAGTACCTACCTAAAAGATTCACATAGGTACTTAGGTACCAAGTATTTTATTGATTTCACAGAACCTTCAGTTAGTTTGCGACCGTCGTCTTAGTGCACCTCTTATGTTTCTGAGGTCTATAGATTATCCAGCACCAGCGGCCAGTACCTACTTACTGCTAATGCTTTCACAGGTACTAGTCAGTGGCCATAGAAATACTTGGCTATCCAGTCACTTAACGGTTTTATTACTGGGCCACACTGTACATTCAAGAGGATTCTTACCAGTGCTTCGATGTCTTCGCCGAAGATGTCCAGCATGCACTGCCGCACTTCCAGGTCTCTGGAGACGAACATCTTGTTGGCATTAGTGAACTCATAGCTGTCGCTGTTGTTGTTGGTGCTGCGAGACCGTTTGTCTACTTTATATGCTGTCATCAGATTCACTTTGTCCTGGATATACGAAATAAGAATATCTTTATATAAACTAAACATCTACACTTCTAAAACAAATCATAAAATTAGTCAAAGTTCTGACGGTATTTCGACATTTAAAATTAAATGAAAAACTTGTACGATCTGAGGAATGCTAAAACAAACTAATTGGTTAATGTAATGTTATGTACTACAGCAACACTCAGTAGAAGCTTTAGACTGCCTATAATTACCCTTAACTCACCGCATCTCCAATTTGTAGAGAGCTCCTTAGCGATCTTTCAGTCTGTTCCCCACTTGCGAAATAAGCCAGCAACAGTGCATGGTATACTGAGAAAGGTGAGAAGAATATGTTGTCATCAGGCACCGCTTCGTTGATGGAGTTGAAGAGGTTCAGCGTGAACGTCAACTGGCCGCGGTACAAGGAGTTCCGAGCTTCGGGGTCCAGCTTCTTTGTAGAGTCATCTTTGTAGAAACACTGACTGTTCACAGTTGATAGTACCAGGAACACTACCCCGGCGAGCTTGAGCATTTTGGCCTCTGAAATAATTAAAATAAAAGAATCGACCTCAAGATCGTACTTTAAAGGGTTAAAAGTGTTAGGCCAGTGGAGAAAAATGGCGTACGCGATCACGCAAACTGTTTATAATTTATGGATTGTTTATCTGCCTCGTGTCATCATAGAACCAGTGACGCGACATCACGAATGATGACAATCTACCACTAATTGAGGAACAATTTTGCTATGCAAGATCAAAATTCCTATAGACCCAAATTTTCGAATGACGTGACTATGTTTCACACTCAAATGCTCTATCGTACTTACCTGAAAGCTATTTCCAGCAATGATTTAATTTTAGCATGATTGAATAGGTATTAAATTAAATTGAATCAAGTTTTTGTAAAGAGAAAATAGGTAGAGTACGAGGTCAATGTCTAGCATTTCTAATGGTCAGACAGCGTCGTCATTTCAAGCACTTTCTCTGCGTGCTGACGAGCGATGCTGTTACTGCGAGTGTGTTTCTACCTATAATAAAACTCGCCACACAAATATTTTTATAGTAGAACGTTATGAATAGTCTGCATAATTACCTACATAATAAGTAATCAAAGATTGTGTTTAGTATTGATCATCATAATACTAAACACAATCTTTGATTACTTATTATGTAGGTAATTATGCAGACTATTCATAACGTTCTACTAAAAAAAAATTGCATTGAATATTAGTATGGATAGGGATAAGTAAAGACGGAAAACATAATGAAAAGAAAGTCAATGGACCTATACAAAGATGAAATTTTTAGGTCAATCATTAGCAAGTCCTGGTAAGGTAAGTCATCGAATTGCCTCACTGGCGGGCATTTCAAAGATACTTTGTTCATGGAAACTACAGGTAAGCTCTAAGGTACCTACCAATATTTTATTATGAAGAACTAAAAGGAGGCACCTGAGTCTTAGTTTTGGGAGAGTGTTTCCTAGGTAAGTATCATTAGTTAATATCCGCTCACTGCTCGATCAGCTCGAACAGTTCAAGGTTCGAGAATTAGTAGATTAGTTGATGCCTGTGTAAGCAGTTTGGTATTTAAAACTTGAGTATCTAAGTACTTTTAAAGTAGATTGGTAGGTACTCTGTGTGCTATGAAAAATCAAAGAATGCGTGCCAGATGCTGACTCTGCCAAGGCTGATTGCAATCGGTAAGTAGGTACATGCTATGTTGTGCAGTGCTGGAAAAACCCATATCCCCGCTCATTGTTTGTAAGGGGCATTTTCAAATCAATAAATAGTTATGTAAATTGTGCATTTTATCTGTGAACTTTATGCAAGTAGGAATAAATTTAAACAAATCAGCAATTTCAATAAAGGTGTAAAATAATGTAAGATTGAACAAATTTCAATCATACCAAGAAAATTGATAGTAAAAATATGTTTATTTTGCTGCAGAGTACCTACCTTTTGAAAACAGAGACCATAATTCTTATTTTTATCTTCTCGAGGCGAACCACTGCTAGTAATATTCTAGATGCATTTTGACCCAACCCAACCAGTCTTTAATAAATGCACATAAATAAAGCCAGTTGCCATAAAATCTTCCAGTAATGTTTTATAATTGTAATACAATGCGTGAAATATGTGTAGCGATATTGAGGCCGAGTCTCGTGCGTCATTGGGAAACCCTGGCTTCGTAGTTCGACCCCCATCTCTACCAGTATAAGATGGCATTGCGCATACGCATGTCGCTCGGGTTTCCCTTGGAATGGAAGTCGGTGCGTGCGTGGGTCGGCGAAAGTCAACCACACACACGTCATCCTCGACATAATTATTACACAACAACCGGGCCAGGTAGATGCATGTCAATAATAAATCGTACAATTGTATAGAGATTTAAAAACAACAATGGGATGACGGATGACAAAAAAGCCTGATCCTGGTTTGGAGAGACGATTATTTGAGGTGTAGTAACAAAGTGACCATGAGTCACTTGGCTTTATCTCTGCTACCAGCATAAGGTGACTATTTACACGATATGTGATTTTGACTAATGTTTCTTTTACCAAGCAAGTAACAAGTCCCAAGTCCTAAATGCCATTTTCAGAATCAGAATCAACGGATCTAGAACAAGCCGATTTGCACGATGTGCACGGCCGTAATTGTAATCCGCGATATTATCGGAAGTGGGGGTCTTCCCCTCAAGACTATTTGTGTTCATAGTCATACTTGACCCGGTAGAGTTCACAGGGACAATATTAATGATAGGAAGTTATTTAGCTAATTTAGCTGTTCCTCTTTAGCGGCTTTAATAATGAATTGTGCACAGTATACATCAGTATTATATTATTAAATAGCAAGTACTAGACCCAGTAGATAAATAATAGGTACTTATGTATTTAGGTCGTTACATGAATAATAAATACCTATGCTTTCCTGTAACATAGTGGGTTCACACACATCGCATCTCATAACCGGATGCCGCCCGCACGCAGTTTAACTGTTTATTAAGGTATAGCGGTATTATTATGTACTTGTTCGATATTCATATATATTCATTAACAAACACATTTCACAAAGAATCGACAAGATTATTCAAAAATATTCCATACAGATGACCGAATTTTCGGCGACCTCGGACTGCAGTTGGACCGTTTTTCAGAAACATTGAGGCTATTGAGGACAAACTTAAATTGAGTACCGTAGGTACTGATGACGCGACCTAACGTTTGCATAAGAACCGAACCTCGCTTTGAAGCGCTTTAACCTGGCTAGAATACCAAATAGGTGTTAAACAAAATTATTGAAAAACTGGCTACATATTTTTTTATATACCTGCTTTGTTTTGCTTTGCTGTAGCCAAGGCAGCCAAGGTGAGGCCCTTGCACTCTCCTAATTTGTCAAAACCTACCGATGTTGGACTTTAGGAGTAGGTAGGTAATCTAAGGTTTTATAAACGTTTCCTAATTATTGAAAAAAAGCTTGTGTTTTTCTCCCAACCTCGTGAAAAACTTACTATTCTTACTTATAAATTAAATAAAAACCTATGCTGTAAGTTGGTGAAGAGATGGGTAAGTATCATGGAGATTCCAGGTGGTGTTGCAGCATCAGGTCAAGGTTACCATGATCTTGGTACAGCATGTACCATGCTCTACCTATGGAAGTTGCTCACGTCCCTTCCTCGATTACTCCTCGATGATGTTAATTTTAACGTATTTGGGTATTTTTAGATTTTCTTGAATCGTAGCTAAGATATTCGATCAAGCGACCTTTCAAACAAAAACAACTAAATCAAAATCGGATCATTTGTTTGGAAACTACAGACACATACACATATACAAACTGTTAAACACTCGGAGGTTAAAAAGATGTAACTATTCTTTATAAAATAAACCCTGCCACCAAAATAAAGTACACCTAATGTAGGTAATTAACTGGTAAGAAGTTGGATGAATAAGTACCTAAAATTAAAACATCATTAGAGGGAAAACGCTCAATTGTGTATACTTAGGAGTAATTTTCTATTGTAAGTATTGTTTTCTAAAGATTACACGCTAACTAAACCTACTTGTTAAAGTAACTACCTAGGTACTTAGATAAGATAGACAATTAAGTGTTTAGGTATTAAAAGTACTAAGTAAACCATTTCTACTATGGTGGTGCGTTCGGTTATTAGATGGTTGATTGATAAATAATGCATGGCGAATGAAAGAAAGAGCCTACTGGTCGACACATCACTACGGACGCGATGGACGAAGGTTATCCTAGTAGTTTGTGATGGTCTAGCCGTGATGTACTTTAATGTTTCAGCGCTCGTTCTATAAAAATGTGTCGGTACATTTCCAAGGTAAGCCGGAATAAGCAATGCTGATAACAAGCATTGCTGATTCTGCCACCATCAACCAGCAGGTTCAGAACCGCCAAAAATAGAGTCACACAGAGATAAAGAGAAGAGTTTCAAGTCTGGCTTCCACTCGAGCACCTTGTATAGCATAAAATAGAAATACTTAGTGCTTACTACATAGGTACAGTGGTAACTTTTTTTTTATGGTAGGTAGGTATGCATTGTATAAAGCCTACATAAAGATAACAAGTGGATTTGTACCTACAGTTAGGTAAGTACTAGATTATTGTTAATCTTCTACTTGACATCGATATGGATAGCTAGGATATTTATTTGCCATAATTTCCCGGAAGAATAATTTTCTAATGAAACTACAAAATAGTTAATGTGCAACGAATCGAACCGATAAAAATCATTTAGGTGCGTTGGTTGGTTGCTCTACTAGTTGCGAAAATTCGACATAGTGAATTAGAAAGTGTAAGTCTGTACACGATGACGGTTTTGTGACTCAATAAATGTTATCCAACACGAAAGACCAAACAATACAGAAAAGTTTCTTCCAGGTTCTTTTTGTATGTGCTATTGTGACAGAAAGCGGTAAGGTCGGCTCTCAGGTAGAGAAATCATCGTCTCGTCGAGCGAGTCTGTATACAAGACCTATCTACCATAGATGCAAGCAAAAAGAGCTTCTGTACGACTGATAATATGATCAACCCACAACCGGCGCTTCAAGTGGTTAATTTACGGATGTTGTAAACAAATCAAATTACTTACATATGACACACTGGATCAAAAGATTTTTTCAGATTTAGTTTCCTTGTTCGGTGATATTTTATGAGTTGTCACAGAAATAATAAAAGTATGCAAGCACAGGTATTCAGAAGTATTCTCAGGAAACGTGAGCGACGCTGTGGCGGCTCACACAGACTGACTGAATGACGGCCGGACGCTATCCCCTTTATGTTAGGCTACTATCGGTAGCTGTGTGACTCCGCTTCGATGACGCCGGAATTAAATATAAGCATATAGGTATTTCGTCTAAACAAACAAACCGTGTGAGATGGGTATCTTCTCAAATCCTTATTTATTGATTGTTCATAGACTCTATAATAAGTAAATAAATATTTTATGTACATACTTACCACTCATATAGTTGCAGAAGCAGAAGAGCGGAGAGGGGAGTAAATATTTTCGCTTCACTGTTTTAGTGGATGAAGGGCTGAGGGCCACTGAAGTTTTTACAGCGTAACTAAATATAGACTTTACAATTGTGCTGCAATCCGGTGTCAATTCATTTTAAAATGAGGTCATATCATACCCCATTTTTAATTTAATAATATAACAGATTTTTTTAGATTTTAATTTAACATATAAGACACCGCAATAAGATTCTGTGTTTTGATGGCACTTGGACGACGCAGATTATCGAATCGGAACCTCTTGGATCTAGCCATTCTCCGTTCTCCACTACATACGAGTAGTAGTATAGTAGGTATGTTACCTCATTACACGCTAATTATTTTAAGTGTACCCGTACCTAGTTTGTGGAAAATCCCTTAAATACCTACTTTACTCATGTTTTTACTTTATTCAATTATTTATAGCCAGGAGCTGCTCTACCCAGCAGCCCCTGGCTATAAATAATTGTCTATTGGTAGACAATTCACGCAACACCATAGCCTGAACTAAGCATAGCATGTACGCTTGTACCTACTATGGTGACCAGATGACTGATAGAATACTTATATATTTTTAAATACATACATAAGATACTTTGTAACACCCAGACACAGAAGAAACATCCAAGGTCATCACACAAATGATTAATTCTGGGAGGAATATAGACGGATCATCATCATTGGCCTTCGTTCATCTGTTGAAGATGATTTAGGTGGCGTCAGTCAATTTACAGATCAGTTATTTGTAACTGAAAACATTCGTTCATGGATCCACTCCAGCAAGCTGAGGTGGGTGAAGCTTCCTCTCCACTGACGTCACTCTGCCTGGGATTCTTCGTACATGCGGTGTCGGTTTGGTTGCAGGTGCTTATCAGCTGGCACCGAGCCGGGTTTGTTTCAAGTTTTCCCTCTCTGTTGCTAGCTTCTCTGTTAGTCAGCAGGGGGACTAACCCCCAATAGTTTGAAGTCTATCGCAGTCGTCTCCATTATCAGTCTCCAAGCTGCACTCATCTGTGATCAGTTCCAAAAAAAAATTCAGAATTCAGAATTCAAAAATTACACACATTTACAATTACAAAAATTTTGTTTAGCGAAAAATACCAACCCGATTTTGCAGTCAGATGCGGCCATTTTTGATGATCCTCGGCTAATCATTATGGAGTACAGCGGATGGTAAAAGTAAAATGTATTTTTGTAAAAAAATCATCTGATTTTTTTTTATTTATAATTATTATAATCATAAAACGGATAATAGGTACATTAGAGTATTTGCATTGGTAGACACAAAGCTTGAGAAAGTTAATAGTGTATGCAGAACAATGGAATAAATGACGGCTGGTAAGATACAACACTTTCGTATATGCTTAAAACATCAAACACTTACATAACATTCCGATAGTATGATTTACTTACTGGATAGGGTCCAAGTAGATTGACCATAGCACAAACACCGTCAATGGCGCGGCACCGTGCAATAATGCATGCTTAATTAATCGCAAAACAATGATTGGGAAAATAGATGATTGCTGACTGAGTTCACAGAGTAAATACCTATTAGTAGGTACTACGTACGTGTGGTGGAGTACCGTGGCTATTTCATCATAGAATGTGCCCCAGCAAATGTAGGTATGCAAAACACCGTATTGTGTATATGTAGGTAGGTACTCGAAGTACTCATTAGTCGAAGTGTGATATACTAGGATGCTATCATTATAATCAGTAGGTATGTAGGTAGATATGTTCTTCATGTTCCATTCAGAATTCATGTTTGTATGAAAGGCTGACGCAATATATAGTTCCTACTTTAACAAGTACTTACATTTCACCTTCTGTGTAAGGTCAAATATGTGTGTAACACTGAACATTTATTTCCAGTAACATCATCATCTCCGTGTCCTTATCCCACGTTACGTTTGTCAACACAGCTTGTTCTTTTCTTTCACACTATCATTAATTATCTCAGTATCCACTCCTTTATTACTAATAAGTTCACACAGTCCTCATTACTTTTCTTAGGCCTATCTCTACTACATACATCCACATTTAAATCCATCGCCCTTGTAACATGGCTATTATCCCTTCGACAGCTACATCTAAAAAGGGGAAAAAGAAGCAGCGTTGCGAACCTGTTCGCGCCACTGCGCCCGTACCGGCTCCTCATGTTAAGAAGCCGTGTGATGCTGAAGGGTTCACTGAGGTAGTGCGTAGGAGAAAAAAGCCCAGCAGCCGTAACCAGCGTGGCGTCGCGCCGACTGGAATTAACTACTTGTTGCGTCCGGCCGTGCCTACGACGTTGCTCTACGTGTCGAGGCTTCACTATACCACGAAAATGGAGGAGATCGTGGAATATGTGAAGATGAAGACCAACACCTCGGTGAGGGTCGAGCAGTTGGAGTCGCGTCATAAAGATTTTAAATCTTTTGATAACAGCACATATCACGTGTCACACGTCGCCGACTCTAAGTGCTAGTTATTAGGTTTATAATATTACTTATGAATGTTAGACTTTAAGGTATATATTTGATATGGGCCGTAGTTTGTAAGTAATTAACATCATGTACTTAACTAGTGTAGCCTGAAATAAACGTTATTATTATTATTATATGACATGCCAATACCATGCTAACCTATTACTCCTCATCTTTTCCGTTACTTGCGCTTCGTATAACCTTCCTCTGATATACTCATTTCTATCTTGCCCATCCTCGTCACTACGCAAACCCATCTCAACATTAGCATTTCCGTCGTATGTACTCTTCTTCTTCATCCATCGCTTAGGTTGACCAACATTCCGAACAATACATTACAACAGGTCTAAGGCGCATGCTACACACTAGATATTTAACGTGATATTTATCTTGCAATATTTTGGATCGAATCTACATACTACACACTCGATAGGTACTAATCGCGTCACTACAACGGTAGATTTCATTCACTAAAGACGTGTACGTTACATACTCCGAAGCCAGTAACGTAATGAGTGACTATAAAAGTAATGCTTGCGTTGCTATTATATTAGCGGTAAAAAGACGTGTAAAAAGAAAAAAATGTATGAAGCGTGTGAAGGTGTGTATATATATTGATCTGTCTTGAAGCCAATTCAAGACAGAGATTAATATACACACCAGAATTTATTAATTCAGATTCGGGAATACTAAGAAATTAAAATGATGAATATGATTAAGTATTGAAATTTATTTTCGTTTTATTTTTAATTAAATTAAATTAAAAATATTTTCGGTCGTTCGTTTGAGGTACGGCTGGCGCCGCCGCCGCATCAAGAAGCGCGTCCTCCTCCATCGCTGACAGAATGAATACTGGGCGTCTACTCTGCGATCCGACTTCGATATATCAAAACGATAGTCGTTGAAATGCACATCGAATTCAGTCAAATGGACAGTTATTTCGTTGCCAAATTCAAGTTATCGAATTGTCTGTTGAGGGTATTACGCGTCGATTGTCAAAAGTAATGTGTGTCGATCTGTTGCTCAAAACAAGTCGAATGGATGTAGCTAAGAGTAGGGCTATGCACGATTATTGACCCGATATATCGTTAATCGATTTCAAGAGCAGGCCCCCTGAGCCCCTGACCAAAACTGACACGATAAATATCGACCAGAGACTAGACTCGATATTTATCGACAATACTTGATACAGATCGTGGGATTTCTGGATTTTTAGAAATCCAGCGATCCGTATCACAATCCGTGATACGCTATACTACACACTCGATATATATCGTAACCTTGGATTACGATCCAAATATCGTGATAATTATCGAGCGTGTAGCATGCGCCTAAGAATCGTCTTGTAGATGGAGTATCTGAGGATGACGTAGTTCCTGTAACCTGTCACCATTTATCCATCCGCATTAATTGTTTTTCACGTTCAGTCTAACTCGCCGTCGTTCTGGAGTGGAATCGTTTTATTTCCAGTAACAATAGGACTTTTATATTATTATTATGAATGATGCCACTCTAGATATATTTTATTAAATCATGTTACATAATTATTTATTTATTTATTTAATCCTTTATTGCACAAAGAAATATAAATGTACAATAGGCGGGCTTAATGCTTAGAGCATTTTCTACCAGCCAACCTGCAAGTTTGAGAAAATAAAAAGTAAGCGTGCTAAATCAATCTAAGAATAAGGAAATATAACACATATAGACAACATATTTAAAAATAAACTCCAAAAAATAAAATTAATATATGTATATATATAAAATAGGTATTATATTCATAGTAAAATATAGCAATAAATAAGATACATTTCAATTTTATCAATAAAGTTTTTTAAACTTACGCGATCAGAACACATTATTATAAATATTTAGGTACGGGTATTTATCGCGTTTATTTACCTATTTTTCCCGACGTTTCGACAGCTTTACACTCTGTCATCCCGTAACCACGACAGAGTGTAAACCTGTCGAAACGTCGGGAAAAATAGGTAAATAAACGCGATAAATACCCGTAAATATTTATAATAATTTTATCAATTTCAACAATACAGAACATATTGAAGATAATTTTATAAAAAAATAGTACGAGTGACGAGTTTAGTAGTGAAACCGAGCACTAACTAGAACCAAAGAAAGCTACTAGTCTTAAACTTTACTCAGAAAGTATTCGTAGACAAGTTTTTTAAACACTGGTTTACTGGGTGCAGATTTTATCTTAGTTGGGAGAGAATTCCATAAACCCACGGCAACCACTTCAAAAGATTTAATTTAGCACGGTTAGAGGTTGAGTGATTTGGAGTTGCCAGAAGAAGAGTATCGGTAGATCTTAGGTTAAGGTTATGGGTGTTAGAGAGGAAGGAAAATTGGGATTTCAGATACTGTGGGGAATAGGGATCATTAAGAATTGAGAAGAGCAGACACAATATTCTTACATTTCTTCTATCACGAATTTGGAGCCACTTAAGTTTAGACCGATACTCAGAGACGTGATCGTACTTGCGGAGGTTGTATATGAACTTAATATTAATAAAATTATATTAAGCACGCGATCGAGTTTATTAAGGAGACATTGGTTCAGGTCAAGATACACAATGTCCGCATAGTCAATAATAGGTAGGAGAAGCACGTTGACAAGTGAAATTTTGGTTTGAGTAGGAAGGAAGTTCTTGAAGCGGATAATAAATATAAATAAATATAAATTTAAATATTTATGGACAATGCACACAACACCATCTGGTCCCAAACTAAGTATAGCTTGTATTATGGTGACTAGATGACTGATAGAATACTTATATATTTTTAAATACATACTTATGATACTTTATAACACCCAGACACAGCAAACACCTATATTCTTCACACAAATGTTTATCCTGGGAGGGAATCGAACCCTCAACCTACAGCGCAGAAGGCAGAGCTACTACCAACTGAGCTGACAGGCCAGTCAAATAATGAAATGCAGTGATGCGAAAAAAATTCTGGACACCTCCTTTACCTGAGCTGACCAGCTTGTTCACATGTTCACATTCACATTCATTCAGGCTCACATGTTATTCCTACTTCAAGGTAATGCGGTCAATAGACAGTTCCGTTTGTGTTCACTAGTAAGATTTTTTTCGACCACAACTAGCTTTAGCTTACAACTTATCAAAATAAAATTAATAAACATCCTAATTCCAAATGCTTAATTCCAAAATGAAATGGGAGGATGTTTCTGTTGATGCAATGAAAGAGGCTGCAGAAAAAGAGAGACTATTTGCGATTTCTAAGGACAGGGTCAATAATAATAGGATTCCAATCATCGATGTCATTACGAACGGTTGCTGGTCTAAACGTAGTTATAAAAAGAATTATAATGCTCTTTCATACAAAATTCAGGATAGGTTTGCCACTTGCAAACTATCCTAAATTTTGTACGAAAAATCCTTTGTTTGTAATTAAGTTTGACTATAAAAAAGTTTAAATAAAGTTGATTACATGTCAAACAGATATTTTTGTACCCTCAACCATAATCCACCTAATAATTGAAAAATATTACATAAGTAATATATTTTCCTGACTTGTGAGGTAGTTAGGTACTTTTACTTCTAACACACACAGAAATTTACATGTCACCTAACCTTAGAGGATTCAAGGTATAATCAATAATCTAAGTAGTTTAGTAAACAATTATTTATTTCAGGTCCAAAATTAATTACTTTAGATTGATGTCTACAATATCCACTCGGATAATCAGTAGGTATATTTGATTTTGAAATGCGAAAATATTTATTATACCAAAAATACAGTAAGTACAGTAACTAAATAGTTATCAACTCACAACTTTGTTTTATTTTGACCGGCCGTGTCTGTTACATTTCTAAGGTTATGTTTTTACAAATGAAATCTCAGAATAAGTATACGCACAGAATAAGTACGCTCTGCGACGGCGACGAACGGCTCCGGCTTGCCAGGCAACGGCGTAATTTTATCAACTTTCTCGGCCGTTTCTGTCTTTATTCTAGGTACTTGAAGCACCTTATAGTTTGTAATTTGCATTAGACCATATCTATATAAGTACATTTTGTAGTGAAAGGGTTAAAATAAAATCATAAAGTCATTAATCGAAACCAACTTTTAATATATAAACAAAAAATAGTTTGAACTTTAAACATAAACAAAAGCATAATGAAAAGTAAAATAAAGGTTTACCCATAAGTAATTTAAATAGTACCTATAACGAAAAATTGCGCCGCTTGGATTGCGCTGCTCAAACCTACGACGACGTACATTAAAGTGTTTAAAATGCATTTAGTATAAGCTCTTATCAGTCAAATACTAGACACATAACGAGTAAAAATAAGGCACCGTACAATTATTATGACGCTATTATGCATAGAATACAGTTGTACGAGTTGTACTTAATGTAGAGGTATCAAAGGAATGTTCCTTTAAACTACGAATATTAAAAGCAAGTTTTTTTTTGAGCAATATCGTTGCGAATACTCTGCCTACTGGTGAAGTCTTCTAGGGAAGCTTAGACACTTCCAACATGTAAGCAGCAAACAGCTTAATCTGAAAAAAAATAATAATATTAAGTACTAATAATTAACACATTTTTATGTTAATTTTTCACTAGCTTTCATATAGCGTGATTGGGGCCTCACACAAACATGGAAAAACCCAAAACTTTAGCATTTTTTTACTTTTTTGCCTTCTACGCTGCAGGTTGGGGTTCGATCACCTCCCAGGACAAACATTTGTATGATCAACATAGGTATTTGTTCTGTGTCTGGGTGTTATTGAGTAGAATAAGTATTTAAAAATATATAAGTATTATATCAGTCATCTGGTCACCATAATACAAGCTGTACTTAAGTTTGGGGCTACATGGTGTTGTGTGCATTGTCAATAAATATTTATTATTACTTATTTATAATATTAGTACGATTAAAAACGTTACACGTTAGGGGAGAGGTCAACAAAGTGTGACACTTAAGACTTAATTTATGGATGGGACTTAGGAAGGTATTAACAAAATCTGAAATTAAGGAAAACATTTTTTAAAACTTTGATAAGTTTTTACTGTAACTGTATTAAAAAAACAATGAAAATACGTTATATGACTCAATGCAGCTGCAGTATAGTGACCTCACCAAAATACATAGAAGGGTATTTAAAAATATGTATGGTTAGGTTGTTGTGTATGCGCGAAATAAAAGACACATCCTTATTATTCATATTTTCAACCAGATTCCACGAATGCGTTTAAAAAAATCCAAAACCGCAACTTCTGAGCGAATCCACGCCGAGCGAACACCGTAATGCATTATTTATAGAGCAAGCAAACTGTGTTCGGAATAAGCTTTTGTGGACTCTCTACACGTGATTTTAAATACAAGAAAAATCAAACACATTCAGACACGAAGCAAACAAATGACTACATTCAGAAAAAAACAAAAGAGAATCGAAGATTTTTTCCTTTATTAATATTACAAATATGTATCTGAGCTATGCCTGCCAGTATTTTTTTTTCTTACCAAGGAGTATGTCGTTCACACTACTTTTTGATCCCTCCTCGTAGTTACTTATATATACGAAGTAGTGTACTTACTCCATCGATGTAGTTTCGAACGTTGAGCTTCTCGTTCTGCGAATGCGCCATATCATCCCCGGCACCCATTGGCAACAACAACACGTTCCGTTCCGATGCCTCCTGGAGCGTGATCGTCACTGGGATGGACCCTCCCTCGCGGGTCATGTCCGGATCAGTCTATAACACAAATACAATCTTACTTATCTTACTATCTTATCTTACTAATATTATAAACGCGAAAGTTTGTATGTATGTTTGTTACTCTTTCACGCAAAAACTACTGAATGGATTTTAATGAATCTTTACAATAATATAGCTTATTCATCAGAATAAAACATAGGCTATTGTTAATAAAGACATTGGCCTCAATTCTGTTGGCACCAACATAACCAATTTTAGCTAAAATTTGGTTTTTGATTAGGTTTGGTATTCTGCTGCTACCAACTTATCCGAATTTTATTTTATCTAACTTAATTAAGCGTTCCTAATTTACTTATATGGTACCAACCGAATAGGTTTTAGAAATGCTATGACTAACTAAATATATTTTAGACAATTCCTAATTTTAGAAATGAACCAACCGAATTGCCACCATTGTGTGAATTGTCCAAAATATAACGATTCCCTACTATAATTTTGATGAATTTTGGTATAAAGATAGATAGGACCTTGGAGAAGAAAATAAGCTACTCAAAGTACTAAACCAGCGCAGACGGAGTCTAGTAACATATAAACGCCTCTCAACATGAACACTGCCTAAACACAGCTTAAGTTCACCCTGTCACTATTTGTCACTATCTTCTTCTACGTTAATGTCATGTCATAATCTATATATTAACTAGCGACCCGCCCCGGCTTCGCACGGGTGCATGCCGATGCTAAATATACTACAGAATGTCTTTATATACAACGTTATTTAAGAGATAGACATATACCATCGCGGACATTTTTGTAGAACTTTTAAAGGTGTACAATACTGTAGTACACTATTTTGATCTGTCTCGTAGGGTTCAGCCAGTGTTTGCAATGTAAGCGCAAAAAAATGTGTTTATTTACGACATCACATTAGATATCTCTAAAATTATCAGTGTTTCTCTACTATATTATGCATGTTTCATACATATAAACCTACCTCTTGAATCAGTCTATATATTAAAAAAAACCGCATCAAAATCCGTTGAGTAGTTTTAAAGATCTAAGCATACAGCGGGACAGACAGACAGCGGAAAGCGACTTTGTTTTATACTATGTAATAATGATACGTGAAGCAAAAACTTTGTACCCCTTTTTACATTAATTATGAATAAGCTATTGTCGAATTTCGACCAGTGGGTGACCACTAGTGTTGATAGTTTTGCCAGTGTCAAGTGATTGTTTGATAATAATGTCTTAGTCGAATAGTCGATCGTCATATGTATATTCTAAACGTTATTGCGGAATGGCCGTCTAGAACTTTCTCGGGATTCCTAGTTGTTTGAATCACATTGCACCATAATACACTTATAATTCAATTGTCCATACTTCTGCTATAAAGTCACAATTTATTCATTAAAATTCTGCTAATTTATTCATTAAAAGATTGCTGAATAAAACAGAAAAAATAATTAATTTAGAAGGGCTATGTTACTTCATGAAATGACAAACGAAGAATCTGTCACTATCTTACAAAAAGGGATAACACTATTTTAAAGTGGTTGATTTTGACAGAAGTTGAGAGACGTTGTGAAGCAAACATTGCGTTCTTATATTATATATTTTTCTCCAGTTATTTTGTTGTTTTTATTTAAATCGAGCTAGAATTATGGACTCGTGTGTGAATAATTAGAATAAAAACTTTGTGTTTCGTTGTGATTCGAGCAAAGATAATAACAAAATTGGTGGACAAATCACGCAGCACCATAGCCCGAAACTAAGCATAGCTTCTATGGAAACCATGGTAAAGATAAAATCAGGGAACTATAATTATAAAACTATGTAATTATTAATTATCCAGACCAGACAGAGACACTTGTAATACTTGTATGGATATGAGTTTGGATTAAAGTTTTTTAAACTTACGCGAGCAGAACACATTATTATAAATATTTACGGGTATTTATCGTGTTTATTTACTTATTTTTCCCGACGTTTCAACATCCCGTCATCCCGTGACCACGACAGAGTGTAAACCTGTCGAAACGTCGGGAAAAATAGGTAAATGAACGCGATAAATACCCGTAAATATTTATAATAATGAGTTTGGATATTTTATAATTATGACACCCAGACACAAAACAAGTTTGTGTGATGGAATCGAACCCACAACCAACAGCGCAGAATAGCTACGAAAACTATCGATTTAGCTCTGTGAGCCAATGAAATGTCAAAACTAACTTTTGCCTGCGGCTTTGGTCCCGTAGTGCCTACATGTTGATGACGATTTGACGCGACTTTAGTGAATATTATCAGTTGTAGGTACGGAAGATGGAAAAGAAAAATTATTAACAATTAAAATTATAGGTTAAAATAATAGATGATTGATTTCTGAAATCCTTATTTTGTTCATACGGACTGCTATAAAGTCCACTGATAATGTGGTACTGGTGACAATTCGGTTTGTTCATTTCTAAAATTAGGAATTGTCTAAAATATATTTAGTTAGTCATAGCATTTGTAAAACCTATTCGGTTGGTACCATCTTACTTAGTTAGGAACGCTTAATTAAGTTAGATAACATTAAATTAGGATAAGTTGGCAGCAGAATACCAAAGGTTAATTTGACAGCTCAAAACCGAATTTTAGCTAAAATTAGTTAAGTTGGTGCCAACAGAATTGAGGCCACTATATATAAAGTGGGGCTTTATAGATAGTTGTGCTATAAAGTCCCACTGAGACGAAAATCTTAATTTAGTAACCGTTATTTTGGTCCTTACGATACAGGCTGGCCTAGTGTGAGATCCGTCGTTAGCACTTACTACTGAGATTAGTAGCAGTCAGCATAATATATTGTTATCTAGCTTAGGTACTTTATGGAGTGTTTGATTGTATAACGTGTATTTGCTGTTAATTAATATGTATAATATTTTTTACTGCCAACTATACTAATCTTGGTTTTCAAATACCTACGGGCAATAATCGACAGCTTGGCTTTTTACGTTCATGCGCCGGTAAATACAAGATTAATCATAGAGCTCGTAAGAATAACGAACGTGAGGGAACGCACATAAAATACACTATAGAAATGTGACGCGCGTTGTGGGAAAAACAATTAATGTCAATCTAAACTTTATCACTTTTTCGCATTATTTACGTCCATTGTTTTCCAGTAATGCGAATGAGTAACATCTACATACTTTTTATCTTGTATTTCTAAAAAATGTGTTGGCATAATGCGATAAAACAACAGTTTCACAATGTTTTGCATAATAATATGCTGCAGGACGGGATGGGGGCGTAAAATGATCGTCTGCTCGAATTAGCTGGAAAGCAACTCTACCGTACATACTTTTTAATCCCCGAAGCAAATAGTGTTATTTAATAGATTTTAGTACAAATTACAACAATTTACCCTTTTAAACTATTAGGTAGGTAGGTAGACTGCGTAAGTAAGTTAGAACGGCACAACAAATTACTCTAATTAAATAACATAGAACGCAAAGATAGCAAATGATAAAAATTAAAAATAAATAACACAGTAAATAATCTTTATATATATAAATCTTCTCTGCGTTTGTTTGTAATTAAACTCCTCCTAAACGGCTGAACCGATATTTATGTTTTCTTTTGTGAATGTTCAAGTGGATTTGAGAATGGTTTAGATTAACAATTAGATAAAAAAATAAATCTTATTAAAACGCGCGGACGAAATCACGAACGAGACAGCTAGCGACTTCGTACGCGTATGCTTAGAACCTTTATTTTTATTTTTGTAAGGATGCATTCCTGTGCATCTAAAGAACACCTCATAAGTTTAATCCCCTATTTTATCCCTTTCGGGGATGATTTTGCAAAAACGTTGAGACACGTATTTCTTACCAAAAGTCTAAATATGAATTTTTAGATCCCTAACTTAAGAAAATATGAGTTGCGCAAGCAAACTTTCACCCCCCATTTTACCAACTTCAAGGTTGATTTTTGAGACAAAAAATAGCCTATGTTCTTCCCCCGAATGCAATACATCTTCTTACCAATTTTCATCAAGATCCGTTCAGCCGTCAAAACGTAACAAACAGACAGACAGAGACACTTTCACATTTATAATATTGGTATGGATATACACAGCAGATAGCAGCAGAGCAGAACTACACACAGCAGATGCTAAATTTGGACCCATTAGCTTATTCAACCCATTGCCCTTAGTAAGCCTAGCGACCTACATACTTAAAATATTTACCAATTTTGTATGACATGTGTATGTCTGCCTGTGGAATAGTAGCTCCGAAACTGATGATTCTGATTGTTTTTATTTAATGGTGACTCGTTCAGACGTGTTAGTTATTAGATATTATTCAAACACATCTGTTTACCTATTTGAATAATCAGCTCTAGTTGATGAATGGAACACTCACAGGCCTGATCGATTGGAAATTTGGTAACTACTATTGATATTGCAAGAACATGGTAACCTCGACCTGATGCTGCAGCGGCATCAGGAACAGCGAATCTGCAGGATACCCAACTCCTCATCATCTTACAGCAGAGGTATCAAGCGACTGTTTTTTTTTACTTTTATTACCTCACTCCGTCATCTATGAACCGATCTGTAAAAATCTGATTTCATGTGAAAGGATATATTCCCATATAAATTTCATAAAAATCGGTTCAGTAGTTATAAAAAAAAAGAAAATAAAACCGGCCAAGTGCGAGTCGGACTCGCGCTCCGAGGGTTCCGTACAAACCTATAGGTATATAATTAACATTTCACCCATCACGACAATCGAGTCATAGTTGGATAATGTAACAAAAAATTTACAGTTTTCGCAATTTATCCTTTATCTGTGCTATAAGACGTTGCTTTGTACCAAATTTCTAGATTCTGAGTTCACGGGAAGTACCCTGTAGGTTTTGATTCCCTTGAGATTTGCGAGTTTGAATATATGCGACTTAAATTGCTGTTTCTCTTGATTGCGTTGACATAGAAGTTTGATTTTGTTACAGCTTAAAGGTATTATAGACCTGAGTATTTTATATGAATTTCAATTTAATACCTCTACGCGTTCATAAGAAACTACCCCTTTTCTCATGAACGCGTAGAGGTATTAAATTAGGTATTAAGTTTAAAATTATTAAAAATATTTTTATTATATGATGTAACTAAAAATGTATGGTTATCGCAATTTATCCTTTATCTGTGCTATAAGACGTTGCTTTGTACCAAATTTCAAGATTCTAAGTTTACGGGAAGTACCCTGTAGGTTTTGATTCCCTTGCGAGTTGCGAGTTTGAATATATGCGACTTAAATTGCTGTTTCTCTTGAGTGTGTTGACATAGAAGTTTAATTTTGTTACAACTTAAAGGTATTATAGACCTGAGTGTTTTATTTGAATTTCAATTTAATACCTCTACGCGGTCATGAGAAAAGGGGTAGTAAGTTTAAAATTATTAAAAATATTTTTGTTATATGATGTATCTAAAAATGTACGGTTATCGCAATGTATCCTTTATCTGTGGTATAAGACGTTGCTTCGTACCAAATTTCAAGATTCTGAGTTCACGGGAAGTAACCTGTAGGTTTTGATTCCCTTGCGAGTGTCGAAATTTGCGGCATAAACGGCTGTATCTTTTGATTGCGTTGGCTTAGAAGTTTGTTTTTTTTTCACAGCTTTAAGGGACAGTAGACCTGAGTATTTGATATAAATTTCAGCTTGATACCTCCACGCGTTCCTGAGAAAAAGTGTTTTGACAAACGGACAGACGGAAGGACAACAAAGTGATCCTATAAGGGTTCCGTTTTTTCCTTTCGAGGTACGGAACCCTAAAAAGAAACAAAATATGTGATTTTGATGTTTTGCTTTTTTATACATGAAGTCGGTTGTCTTTTTAGTTTTTAGAACGTAATTATTTTGTACCTGGGGTTTTAGGACTTTTAATTTATACTTTGCGAATATTCGACTTGTTGTTAGGATTTTAGGAAATGGTAACCCTAGTTACGTATTAGATGAGGGTATTCTTACATGGAAGACACGTTTGATGGCGCGAGCTGCGGCTTGGTAGTGAGGATGGTCAGGGTTCTCGGTCCAGCTGCGTCCGCTCTGGGCACTCACTTTCAACTTATTCGGAGATCCGCGTTCTGCAAACTGTAACAAACATTCACGTTATTATGCAATTTTTCTCAAGTCTGGGAATTGTATTAACAAAACAAACGTCCCGACAAAAGTGATAACTTAAACTAATCTAACTAGCGCTGTGGGTTAAGAGAGTAAGGGAGGAGCTTATTTACCGCGGCTGTATGCGTGAGAGAAAGGGAAGCGAAACTGGCGCCGTAACGCGTTACGTAACGAAGCTGTTTACCCTCCCATAAGATGTTATCCCTTTAAAAAAAAGTATGTAAGTCTATCAGTCATGTGGTTCACATAACAGAAGTTCTGCTTACTTTACTGGGGCTAGATAATGCTGTGTGAAATGTATTAGCAATATTTACAACTGACGACATCTGTGGCGCATTGGGTGAAGGCACGCCCGAGATGCAGAAGGTTGCGGGTTCGATTCTTGCCGCGGGACAAATGTATGTATGATCTGCAAGTATTTGGCTCGGGTCTGGGTGGTTCTATGTATAATATGTACGTATGTATTTACAAAAAAAAAACCTAATTACTTTATAAATATTATCTTCACATAAGAAGTTACCGTTCTTACTAAAGAACCAGCACTATAGAAGATACTTCATAGGAGACAAAAGGAGACTTCAAGACCAATTACTAATAAAGTATTTTGAAGAAAGCGTATTATAATATAAATTACTATATTATTGATAAGAATGAATGGCTACATGTTGCTCTGCCCGAAGGCTGTTAAATGGCAGATTGAAATGAATAATCTACTATAATCTTGTATTAGTTTTTCGTAGTTAAGCTAGTTATAAGATGGATCATACAAAAAAGCGCTAGGACCAGAGGGCCTAGACAAAGTGACATTCTATTAGCGATGTAGCTAGTAGAAAAGAACAATAATGTATGGGATTGACATAAGCTATCGAAATATCACGTGATCTATAGTTAACGAATAGAAAATTGGTAGACAATGTAACCATATTTCGATTCCATGAAACGAATCGACAATAACGAACATTGACTTCCATACAAATGCGTAGAAAAGTGTCGCTTTTGACAATCGTTATCGCTTAGTTTTCGATTCTTCTGATGGAAAACCTAGCTAATGCCAAAACCCTGTAGAAAACGAAACAAAATGGCGATTTTTAATCAGCTGTAGTAGAAATCAGCAGATTTGTGTTGTGTTTGTGTTGTTTACTTTTTACCTATTCGTTTACCTACCTATCTACTTACCTGTTTTTAGGTTTTTTACACCTAGTATGCGGAATACCGCGCACTACAAGCTTCGCTCACTTCAGTCGTGTTTGAAGTTTGTAAACGTAACTCAAAATAAATAATAGTTTAAAAAAACTAAAAAACACGCTTTATAAAACATTTTTTTCTTACTTACATTTATTAAAATTTATTTTCTATTTTTTAGTTTGGTTTTCTATATAAAGCGTGTTTTTTAGTTTTTTAAAACTATTAGTTATTTTCCTACTTTTTAGTTTTAGGATAATCAGATTTTTTTTTTTTTTTTCGAATTATTGCATTGTCATCGGTCTTTGATAGGTGTGCAAAATTTGAATGAAATCTGGTCGTTTAAAGTGGGTCAAAATCGCGTCCTAAGGAGTCGGTTACAAACATTCAAACATACATACAAGTGAAGCTAATATAAAGCGTATAAAAATCATAAAAAAATATAAAATGCTGTATTGCGTTGTTCTGGAGTGCAAAAACGATAGCCAAACCAATTATTTAACAAAAGGGGGCATATCATATCACCTGTAAGTATTGTTTTATTGTTTTAAACGGTTTTATTTTAGTTTTGTTTAAAATGCAAAACCGTCAAACAAAAACAGACTATGAATCATACCGTTTAAGGTCGGCTTTCTCTTAAACCTCATCTTTCGCTATTCAATTAGGGATGACTCTAAAAAACTGAAGAATGTGTTATAGAAAACTTCATCATGTAAATAGTTACCCCCCATTAACAGGTTTATAAGAGGTGAACATTGGCTGAAAAGTCATGAGCTCATGTTCAACTTCAAGAATCACTAAGTTGGTAGTTCTTTCTGCAGAGTACATTCAATAAGAGGTGGATCATTAATATTAATAAATAAATAAAATTCAAAGAACGCAAAGACATTGTCGCCCACCCTGTAGAAAGACACATTGAGATAGCCTGCGTAGAGTTCGAGCGGTTCCTTGTTATAAGCACTTATAGCCCACCAACCGCCTCATTTGATATTTTTGAGAAAATTATGGAGGACATTTTGCATAAGTCCATTACAAAATCAAATAAAGAAATTGTTGTATGCGGTGATTTTAATATAAATTTGCTTGAAAAATATTCATTAAGTATCAGAATAACTAATTTATTTAATTCATTTGGTCTTGAACCTACATTTATGGAGCCAACTAGAATAACTGCCACTTCGGCCAAATGCATAGATAATATCTTTACCAATGTAAACATAATAAGCAAAAATATAATTAGTAATATTCACTCTGACCATCTCGGTCAACTAGTTCAAATAGAAACTAAAATGAATAATAAAGATGTACAAAAAAAAATTACTTTTATACCAGTTACCACTGATCTTTTAGAGAAAGTAAGATTGAACCTGGATACCAACTTGCCTTTTTTGTTGTATAATGATGATAATCCAAATGATTTATACAATACATTTTTCACTGAATTTAATAAAGTATTCAGTTCCATTTTCACATCCAAAACTATTGTGGTCTCTGGCAGTTCAACATTTTGTGAGTGGGCAACAGCAGGTATTTATAAGAGTATGCGTGTATGACCTTGTATGAATTGTACAGTGAAAAACGGTATAACTTTAGTGAAGAGTTTAAAGAAAAAGTAAAAAATTACTCAAAAATGTTTAAAAATGTTTGTCGCTTTGCTAAATCTCAGTATTTAAGTTCAAAAATTAAAAACAGTCAAGATAAAATAAAAGCAGCTTGGAAAATAACTAATAGTGAGACCGGAAAATCCAAAACTCATAATAGTGTAATAAATTTAAATATCAACAATAATATCATTAAGCAAGATATAGATGCAAAGGCATTTGAAACTTTTTTTACTGATATTCCAGTCTCCACTACAAAGTCTTTAAACTCTTCTCATGTAATAGCAGAATCATTGTTAAAAGATAGTTTACCTGAATGTATCACACAATTTTACTTTGAACATGTGGACAAAAACAATATTATCAAGGCATTCAAAATGATTAATGTAAAAAAGACCACTGATCTCTGGGGCCTTTCTGTCAGTGTTATAAAACCATTAATTGACATTATTGCACCAGATCTAGCTTTCATATTTAATCAATGTATTGACAGTGGAGTATTTCCTGATTTAATGAAACATAACAAGATCATACCTCTATTCAAATCAAGTAGTCATTCCGATCCTAGTAACTTTAGACCTATATCAGTACTTCCTACATTTAGTAAAATATTTGAAAAACTTATGCTAAACCAATTACAACGGCATTTTAATACCAACAATTTACTTAACAGTAAACAATTCGGATTTACAAAGGCACGCTCAACGACTGATGCCGGCGTTGAGTTAATATCACATATTTTTGATATCTGGGAGGAATCACGCGATGCCTTAGGTATTTTTTGTGATCTGTCGTAAGCTTTTGATTGCGTTCACCATGAAACTCTAATCAGCAAACTACATCACTATGGTGTTAAGGGAGTTTCACTTAAGCTTCTTACATCCTACTTAAGTGACCGAACACAACGAGTAAATGTAAATGGAAAGCGTTCTCCAGGTTCAATGGTAATAATGGGTGTACCACAAGGATCAATACTCGGGCCATTCTTGTTTTTAATTTATATAAATGATCTACCTAAACTTGTAATGGATGATCACGAGATTGTACTGTTTGCTGATGACACGTCACTTTTATTTAAATTAAAGCGACGACTTACAATCTTGACGATGTAAACAATGCAATCTCTAAAGTTGTAACATGGTTTAATGTAAACAACTTATTACTTAACGAGAAAAAAACGAAATGCATTCGTTTTATACTGCCCAACGCTAAACAGGTGAAAACTAATGTAAAAATTAAAAACGAAAAGATAGATCTCGTCGACACCACAGTGTTCTTAGGCATTACTTTAGATAATAAGCTTCAATGGGGCCCGCACATAGATAAATTGTCGAAGAGACTCAGCTCTGCCGCATACGCTGTTAAAAGATCCGTCATTTTACCGACGTAGATACCGCTAGACTCGTTTACTTCAGCTACTTTCATAGCATTATGTCTTATGGCATTTTGTTGTGGGGGAGTGCTGCCGATATTAACACCACATTTGTGTTGCAGAAGAGGGCTGTTCGTGCAATTTATAACATGGGCCCCAGAGAATCACTTAGAGATAAGTTTAAAGAAATTAATATTATGACAGTGCCTTGTCAGTATATATACGAAAATTTTATGTATGTGCACAAAAATGTTCATTTATTCAAAAAAATTGCGATAATCATAGTATTAACACTAGAAATAAAGATAAACTCGCTGTTCCCACTGTTAGGCTCGCTAAAGTTAATAAGTCTTATATAGGGCAATGTGTACGCTTTTATAACAAGGTCCCAAGCGACGTGTTAAATTTATCGATTGGCAAATTTAAAAACGTAATTAAACAGAAACTGTCTATTAAAGCATATTATAAAATATCTGATTATTTAGATGACAAAAAAGCTTGGGATGAATCTGCTCCAACTCGACTCGGCATCCGTGACAAAATTGTCAAGGGCCATACAAAAAAGTGTTAAGACCAGACAAGTTTCTTGCCGGATTCTTCTTGAACTGGGGTTAGGAGGAACCGGCACCTAGATTCACTAGCATGTAAGAAGACGATTCAAAGTGGTCCTTGTGATTGTATTGAATAAAGTGATATTTAATTTTGAATTTTGAATTTTATAATTTCTAGGTCGTTATTTTTTTTGTTTTAATGATGACTTTATTCTAAATGTATTTAAGACCTATGGTGTCTAGTGGTTGGGTAAGATGAAAATTACACAAGTATTTTGAAGAAATAAAATATCTTTTGCTTTCAGTTTTTCCAAGGCACGAAACATAAAAAAAATGGATTGATGCAACTGGGAAACAAAATTGGTTTCTACAAAAACAAGCACAATTTGCTCAGACCACTTTAAGGACAAAGATCTTGTAATTAAAAAAAGTGGAAACAAATACATGGTTGACACAGCTATACCGACTCTAAAAATGTTGTTTTTTCAGGTTATTATAGTGTTTATATTCATGACGTTTTTTATAATTAATTACCTTCATATAAATTATGATTACGTAAAATCGAAATCTAATGAAATGTATTAAAAATTACAGGCACAAAGAAAGAAACGCCAAAGGAGCAAAAGCGTGTGATTGTGTTAAAAAAAAGCTGTTTATTTGGCCCACCACAAATATAACCTGACTTACCCATCGTATTCGTATTTTGATATCCATCAGTAGGTAGGCATAATAATCGATATCGATACATTCGTCTTGTATATAAGTAGATATGATTAGTGGGCAATCAAATAACAGCCATTGCATTATCAATTATATTTCTTGTTGTTAGAGACTAAAACAAAAATCTTTGGCAAAAGCGCCATCTCTTGGTAAGTAGACTTACATTTTAGTACTGTTTCATTTATTGAGTTTTGAACCATGTTCTGATGGTACTAAGGTTGTATATCAATAACATTTGTTTTATGGTTAGGTCCTTTTTAGCGTTCTTTTTCAGCCAATTATAACTTTTATTTCTAAGTAATTTCTAACTTTTAGCTACACTGGTTCTCCTAATAAAAAGTCATCATGCTATTTCTATTGTTCTTTCTGTTCTGTGATGGTACCTTCATAAAAAGCCTATACGCTATTCCAGGTCACAAGCTACATCTATAGTAAGTCTCATCTAAATCCATTCGGCAGAATGGATTATAATGTATACGACGTGAACTTCAGGGTGTCCCGGAACTAGTATTTTAAGCCTGGACGGGGTGATACCGTCTTTGAGAAAGAACAGATAATGGGGATTCCTAAAAATTCCTAATTAATTTAATTTAATTTCCTAATTCATTTTTTCAAATTACGATACAAAGTAATTTTATTTCATAACTAAAATTGATAACCCAAATTTGTCAGAAATGTTTACAAGCACGTTTCCTACCTACGTAAACTCGCACAAGTTCTCTTTACTGCCATACTAAGATAGGCAGGCATATATACCTTCATCTACCAGTTTTAAACTTTGCTGCACATTTCTCAAATGAAAATCATTGAATTCGTAAAATTAAAAGTCGTAGAACATTTGTTGTTCTCGTAAGTGGCGAGTATTCCGGGACACCCATATTTGTGTTTTTTACGCTCTTTAGCACTTTATCATTTTTCGAAACTCGTAAACACCACTGGAAAGTCACAGAAAAGCAAAATATCGAAATTTTGTTTACTTACATGAAATATTTTTTCAAGCTATTTTGATTTAAAAACCATCGACAACCGAATTTGATCAAATTTTTATGAGACCGTACATGAAAAAATATGTTTCCAATATGTTCATAAATGACGGAGTAATGAGGTAACTAAAAAAAATACAGCCAAATTAAGAACCTTCTCCTTTTTTTGAAGTCGGTTAAATATATATATTTGTTCTGTGTCTGGATGTTCCAAAGTACCTATCTAATGTATGTATTTAAGAGTATATATAAAGTTTTCAATCAGTCATCTGGTTCTCATAATACCAACCAGTTTTGCTTAATTTAAGATTGTGTTGTGTGGCATGGTCTACACCATCATTACATAGTATAAAACAAAGTCGCTTTCCGCTGTCTCTCTGTCCCTATGTATGCTTAGTATGCTCTTTGATCTTTGAGTGATGATCTTTGAAACTACGCAACTGATTTTAATGCGGTTTTTTTTAATAGATACGAGTGATTCAAGAGGAAGGTTTATATGTATAATACATGCCTAATATAGTAGATAAAGGTTTATATGTATAATACATGCCTAATATAGTAGATAAACACTGATAATTTTACAGATTTCCAATGTGGTGTTGTAAATAAACTCATATTTTTGCGCTTACATTGCAAACGCTGTCTGAACCCTACGAGATAGATAAAAACAATGTACTACAGTATTGTACACCCTGAAAAGATCTACAAAAAAGTCCGCGATGGTATATGGCTATCTCTTAGGGATAACCATTCTGTAGTATAATTAGTATCAGCATTGCACCCGTGCGAAGCCGGGGCGGGTCGCTAGTTTATTTATATATGATAAACATCACTACACGCAAGGTCATGTTAATGTAAATGTTCCAACATAAATATTACCAACAATTATTTTAAACGACAGAAAGGCCATTGGAATCCCCAGTTCGTGATATTATGCTAGTGAGTCACAACAACACAACCGAAGAGTATTTAGTTTATTTAATTTGACGACATCTGTGGCGCAGTGGGCTGGCTGAGACGCAAAAGGTTGCGGGTTTAATATCCGCTGCGGGACAAATGTTTATATGATCTGCGAGTACTTGTCTCGGGTCTGGGTGATTCTATGTATATATCAGTCGTATGGTACCCATAACACAAGCTCTGCTTACTTTGGGGCCTTACTAATGTTAAAACTGTCATTCAAAATGTTGTTACTTTAATTTGGACTTAGGTGTATGGAAAATAAAGACCGTCGTATTTTACGAAATTTTGGCTAGTACGACTAAACAACAGAATCACTAGTACTTTTGGTGTTCAGTACTTCTGCCTGCGGCTTCGCACGCGTTTTCTTTAAGTACCAATATATAATAAAAAAAGTGTATCTTTTTATGTCCCAAATTTCACCGTTTCGTTCTATAGTAGGTATATTTACATTTCATCGAACAATTTAAACATTTTGATGACCTCTGCTTCCCAAAACAAAAAGCCACTATAAAAAAAATAAAAAAACCAAAATGGATATCACGCGGCATAAACTTATATTATGTTAGTTTAATTTAAGTACAAATAAATGTATTTTCTTTTCTTATGTAGCAAACGAAAAAGACTTTTGCTTTTATTGCTATTGAATAACAGAACAAATCCAAATAATGAAAAAAAAAATTAAAATAGTTTTTACATTATACTGTTTAAAAAATAAATACCCGAACAAAACGAGCTCAAAATATCTATAAAAAAAACCTCTACCAATAAATCCAAAACGACGTGGGAATACAATCAAAAATAATATAATACTCCTAATAAACGTGTACAAAAAAATATTAATTACGATAATGAAATATGTATATACCCCTACAGAAATTGCAAATTTGTTTAATAATTACTTTGTTGACAAGGTTAAACCAGTACTCGACGCTGACAATAAAATAGCAGTCAATACATGTCATCGTGAGAGATCAATCATGTCACCATCATGTTTTCCACATCATATTATTAACAAAAAAACTTAAATAGTACGGGATCTGATGGAGTAATGATAAAAATAATAAAAGCTGTTCAATAATACATATTCTCTCATTTCAGTTCCTTGATTAATGTCAGCAACAAGTATAGGTAGGTAGGTACAGGTTTCCTCAAGGTTGAAAGATGACAATAGTAAAACCACTATTTAAAAAAGAAAACAAAGAACTGATGACGTTATACAGGCCTAATTGCTCTCATATCCATATTCTCAAAGATATACAAGGATTTTCATGGTGAATTTAATTACTATTAAAAAAACATCTTATTTTATGTAATGAACCAAAAGGTTTTCGGAGAAATAAAACCATCAATATTACAATAAGCACGTTATTTGTCAAGTTAACAATATAAATCTCATTTGCACCATATTCTGTGATATGTCGCAAGCGTTTGACTAGGTAGACCACAGTATTCTATGCAGTAAACTAGAAGCATATGGGATAAGAGGCAGTGTTTTAGACTTGATCTGTTCATATTTAGAAATTTATATCAGAAACAAGTAACAAAAATTACAAGATTTTAAATCGAGTATGATATCTGCTGCTCGAGATATTCAGTATAGTGTTCCTCAAGGAAGCTTACTTTTATTACCCACTTTTATTAAATATATTTATATGATATACCAAATAAACTTAATCAACCTATGACATTGTTTGCCAATGACAAACAATGATGTACAATGAGTTATATATATATCTATATCTATATAAGACGATGTGTGTATGTATGTATGTTCCCTATAGACTCCGAAAAGGCTGGAACGATTTCGATGAAGTTTTTAGAAAATCTTCAAATTGGATCAACAAATCTTTTTTTTTGCATCAATCAAATTTGGTATGGATATAGATTGTATCTTAGGAACGGACGTAGGCTACTTTTTATGAATGTAGATGTACTATGCGTGCGAAGCAACGGGCAGAAGCTAGTAGACAATAAAATGTAATGACATACTCAATTATGAATCTGACATAAATCAATAAATATCTTCGATAATTCCAATAATTTAAAAATAAACGAAAAGGAAACCCGATCTACCTACCATATATCTTTAATCAAAGAAATAATAATGTATTATTTCGCACTATTAATTTAACGTGCAAAATTAGCTTGATGCTTGATGTATACAACAAGCTGATTCTGCACGATTCCTAGGTCTACAAATAGACAGAAGACCTAATTGGAAATGTCATGTTGCGTATTTAAGTAAGAGAATTAGCAGCTCGGCCTTATTTAGACTGTCAATATAGACACACTAATAATAGCGTATTAAGACCTAGTAGAAACAATAGGTACTCAGATACGGAATTATTTTCTGGGGCAATTCAACAGACACAGAAATTATGATTGAAACGCAAAAAAGTTGTTTAGGAGCCATGTTTAAAATACATGTGACTGATAGTTGTAGAGCATTATTTTTGAAACACAAAATTCTTATAAATAATCGAAATAGCATTCATTGTGAAAAAATAATACTAATAAAGAAGAAAATTGACCGACAATGGTGGCAATTCGGTTGGTTTCTAAAAAATCTAATAACTTATAATAAAATACCAAAAAGCTAAAAGAAACCAAAAAGCTTGTGTTATAGTACATTATGGTACTAGTGTGTAATGTTGGTGATTACCGCTGAGGCGCCATTGAGACCCGAGCCGTTAGGTGAGGGTCTTAAGAGAGCCGAGGACGGTAATCATCAATACACACGTGTATCATACGACGTTTTTCAACACACTTGTGAATAACATAACAATAAAAACTCTTCAACAGTGAAAACGAGTTGTGAAAAATGATTCGCTATGGCGGGAAAAACTGAAAACTGATTAAGTTTTCCTATGCGCGCGCATTGCGATCAGCCACAGACTAAAGGGATGAGGTTTTTTTTTTATTTTCCGCGCATAGGGTTTGCGCCTATTCTGCCACGTACAAAATGGGGAATTTAAAGTTTCTTTTATTACAGAGAAAACAAAATTTATATTTGAGTGAAAGTTTTATTTATTAAACACGTACGAGTTAAAATTATCTATTTAAATAAGAAGTTGCATGAAATGAGCAAGCAATAGGAACATTAATTTATTTGTTCTATTAAACACGATCTTTTTTTGAATAAAAACTTTTTTAAGAACAAAGCACCTCAACCAATAAAATTTTAAAAAAAAAACTATAACTCACTAGTGAGTTATAGCAATGAAAAAGTCACAGTTTGATTATGGGTGTCATTCTGTGCCTACATGCGGTGACCATAGAGCCACTTTATGAGCAAGTGTGTTGAAAATATATTTAAAACACTAGTAATTGAAAAATTCTATTACAATATTGACGAATTCATATATGACAAATTAGAATTTCCTATATAATTGTATAATTTAATATTATTGCTTGACTTTATTCTAATATTTAATTTTGTATTTAATTTATTGTTTACAGATTAGCATAGCAATATAGAGAATGGCTCTATATTTGCACACTGTAATCGGTAAAACATGTTGTGACATACCTAAACATAATTATCATCCTATCAACACAAATATGCAAATAAATTATCTTTATCTTTTATCATCGTTTAGCCGAGCAAGGTAAGAAAGAAAACAGAAATGAGACACTTTGATTTGTAAATCACAATGGATCCACGAGTATTGTGAAATAATAAAGCAGCAACACTAACCTTCCTGTTCAAGAAGTCGATAGTGAGTTTTTCGACTTCCTCGGGTGTTTGGTTCGGGACTATACGAATAGAAAACTTTCCAATAACTTTTCCTGGAATAACTGTTTTCGCTCCCGGCTGGAAAGCAGCACCTAAGAACAAATACGTAGATACAAAACTCCATAACGTACTTATACTTACACTACGAAGTAAAAAAAATGAGCAATACGCATAATATACAAGCATGCAATATAGATAAATGATTCAGGCGCGACTTTGCGGAAATCTATAACAAAATATTAAATAGGTAGACCAATATCTAGTACAATTCCGCCAATCCATACTTATGAGTTAGACCCAAAAGAATCGGACACGTGTTAGTGTATTTAAATTCATTCCGGCGCTCGGCGATGCAACAATTCTGCAGAGAAACTGACTAGGTGACGAGGGATGCTGTTTGCGGTGTTGGTGTTTCTTTGGTCCTGCGCGGTGCGAGTCAATTGTTTCTGAGGATGTTTCGTGGAGAGGCGAAACACGTGTTCTTTCGGGTCTAACTCATAAGAGTATATTGGCGGGATGGTACTAGATATTGGTTTATCTATTCAATATAAAATAAGAATATATTGGCGTGATGGTACTAGATATTGGTCTACCTATTCAATATAAGTATGCAATACGCAAAATATCTTACCTTCGATTCCATGGAGCGAAAGGCTGGGATACCTCCATCTGTGCATCAGAATTTGTTCCTTATCACCGTTGAAGGCCAATCGAGTGGCGCCAATGCCATCCCTAAAAGTGAAAAAATATTTTCATACAGCGCACTCTCTGTTTTAAAAATACTTACTAATTCATCGTTTTTATTTGATTGATATGGAAGAAAAGTATGTGGTTCAATTTAAGCACTACAGAAGTCAAATCAGGATCTAAAATTAATTCAAACTATTTTTATTCAATAAAATCACAAGGATCTGCTTATTCTAGTTGCCGAATCTCCTAAAAGGTTCCTTCGTTGCAAGAAGAATCCGGCAAGAAACTCATCTAATCTTAACGCTTTTTTGTATGGTGCTTGCTAATTATATTTTTTATAATTTCATATATGTATATTATGAAATCAAATTTGACGACCTCTGTGGCGCAGTGGGTAAAGGCCTGCCTGAGACACAGAAGGTTGCGGGTTCGATTCCCGCAGCGGGACAGGACATCGATTGTCAAAAGTAATGTCTGTCGTTCCATTGCTCAAAACGAGTCGAAACGATGTACCTAACGATGTACATCGCACCTAGGGTTTTGCACGATTATTGACCCAGTGCTCTCAAACGGTGAAGGAAGGTTCTCTAAGTTCTATAAAATGTTATTAAATATTCCTCTGCAGTGGGCTAAGGTCCGGCTGAGACGCAGAAGGTTGCGGGTTCGATTCTCGCAGCGGGACAATGTTTGTATGATCTGCAACTATTTGTCTCGGGTCTGGGTGTTTCTATGTATAATATGTATGTATTTAAAAAAAAAAGTATATAAGTAGCATATATCACTCATGTGGTACCCATAACACAAGCTCTGCTTACTTTGGGGCCAGATGATGCTGTGTGAAATTTTCGGCATTATTTATTTATTTATTATACTGACTAGGGGTATTTTTATTTTCTTAATTTTTTGTATAATTGAATCTCTAGGTCTATGTTATAATTTTTTTGAACACCCCTACAACACAAATATGGTGTGAATATCTGCAGCACTACCCCACAACAGATTGCCATGAAAGTAGTTTAAGTAAACATATCTACTTCTACTGTCTATCTACATCTACTGTTCTCCAAAAATCTAAGTTGTTTATTATCTATATTTATACAGAGTTGTCTAGTAAAACGGTTTATTAATTTAATGTCTTTGTAACTGGTTTAGTATGAGTTTTTTTTCTAAATTTTGCTATATGTAGTAAGTACTGATATACAAGTAGGTAGGAGATATTCTTACAGTCCCGCCATGTCCATCTGTCTGTCTGTCCGCCCCTAATTAGAGCTCTTGCTCGCAGACCATTAGTCTAATCTTAATTAAATTTTGCATGGTAATACGAGTACGTATTAGTGGTTAATGAAATTAAAACCATTAAAAAATGATTTTCAGGGCACACAGTATTTTTTTAACCGACTTCAAAAAAGGAGGAGGATCTCAATTCGACTGTTTTTTTTATGTTTGTTACCTCATAACTCCGTCATTTATGAACCGATTCGAAAAAATCTGATTTTATGTGAAAGGATATACAGTGGTGGTCATATAATTAAGAACGCTATAGATATAGGTAAGATTTTTTCAAACTAAGACGCAAAACTAATTGCATGCAACTTTTTTTTTTCTTTCGGTGTCGTAAAACTTTTCCATAATACTACTGTATTCATTGATACACATGATTAGCTCAAAATAAATAGAAAAACTTTTTACACTACTTCTAAACATAGTATTCCGATTTACTGGCTGGTCACGTAATTGAGAACGCTAAACAGTTTATATCTTTATTTAAATTTAAATAGAGAACACTCAGTCGATTTGTTACTGTTTGTATAATTTTAGCGCCATTTAGTGCTGTAAAAGATTAAAAAGTGATTGCTTCTTATGAAAAAACAAATGGGAAAAAATTAAAGTTGTGATAAATCTACAAGGGAAGTAATAATAAAACTTCGCCGGAAGAATTAGTCTTATAAAAAGATAGACGACCATCTGCAATATTCAAAAACGATGGTTTTCCACGCTGTAAAGCATTTTGCTACGTATCAAACTACTTCGAATGTTCCACGTATACCTAAACAGAGAAAAACAACTCCTCGAGATAACCGAAACATCGTTCGTATGGCAAAACAAAATCCTTTTAAAGGGTCCAATGAGATGAGAAAAAAATATATTGGTGAAAACAACCTTTCAGAAATCTCAGCACGCACTATTCGAAGACGTTTGTTAGAAAAAAAAATAGCACGGTAGGATAGCAAGAAAGGTAGCCATGTTGAAACTTTGCCACAGACAAGCCCGGCATGCATTTGCGAGAAAGTATGAAAACTGGACTGTGCGACAGTGGAAAAATGTAGTTTTTTCTGACGAAACGAAAATAAACAGAGTATGTTCTGATGGAAAACGATATGTCCTACGTCCCCCGAATACAGCATTCGACCCTAAGTACACGAAAATTACATTAAAGCACGGTGGTGGAAATGTGAAAATTTGGGGGTGCTTTTCTGGACATGGTGTTGGACCTGTAAAAGTTGATAGAAGGTAACATGGATCAGTTCCAATACAAAAATATACTGGAAGAAACAATGTTACCTTATACTGAAGACGTTCTACCGGTTATTTGGACATTCCAGCATGACAATGATCCAAAGCACACTGCACGTACCGTAAAGAAATTTCTTACAGCGCTATCAGTTTCTGTCTTAGACTGGCCAGCTAATAGCCCAGATCTAAACCCAATAAAGAATCTGTGGTTCGAAGTAAAGAAAAAGGTTTCAAATACACAGTGTGGGAATTTAAGAGAGATGTACGACGTTTTTTTAAAAGAATGGATATCTATTTCTCTTGCGAAATGTCAAAAATAATTAGAGTCAAGGCCTCGCCGGTATAAAGCAGTAATTAAAAGCAGTGGATATGCTATTAACTATTAAGTTTAGTTAAAAATGTATTAAATTGATTTTTAAATTTTCTGCGCTACATATTATCTGATTTTTTAAATGTAAGTGTCATACAAAACAATTCCCAAGCAGTTTAATAAATCATTCTTAATTATTTGTCCAGCTTCAGTACTATTTGAATGTGTTACTTTGTTAAAATAAATAAATTGTGAAAAAAAATAGTTTGCGATTTCATTCTTTATTCTTATGCCACGTTGCTTTATTAATGTGGCTATTTTATAACATAACTAGTTGCTTCTCAGAAGGTACACATCTCTGTGTATGACAAGATTTAAATAAAAAACTTCTATAACTTCAAATCGTTCGTTATCGTTTATTATCGTTCTTATTTATATGACCACAACTGTATATCATAAAAATTGGCTCAGTAGTTAGGTTTTTAAATCAAACAAACTGAAAAAAATATGTCATCCACTTGGATGAAACTTTTGATATTTTGCTTTTTTGCACATGAAGTCGGTTGTCTTTTTAGCTTAAAAAAAAATAATTATTTTAAATTTGAATACCATGTAGCATATTAAGGAAAATTATCACAGCCAGTATGACTTTACTAGATTACGTATGAGTAACCCTGATATGTTAACCGTAAAAACTAATGAAAGGTCCATTCTGTATTATTTTATTTTGCTAACTAGATGGTGTTGAATTGGTTTGGGGCCTGACCACTAGTCTTATCCTTGCTGACTTCGGAACCCTTTACTGTGCGTGGTCCAGGACGCGTTTGACCAATTTATTTAACACATTTCCATTCGTTTATGTATATCAGCCTCACGCTGTAGATTGTGGGTTCGATTCTCATCCAGGACAAACATTTATGTGATAAACTTGTTGTTCTGTGTTTGGGCGTTATTAGGTATCATAAGTCTTCGATCAGACTAGATCTGTGGCGCAGTGGGCCAAGCCTGAGATGCAGAAGGTTGCTGGTTCTATACCCGTCACCGAACAAATGTTTGTATGTTTTGCAAATATTTGTCTCGAGACTGGGTGTTATTCTATGTATAATAAACACAAAACAAACGTAGTATATCATAACACAAGCTCTGTAGGGCGATTATGGAACTCTAATTACAATTAATTTCTATCAGTTTTCATAGATTTCTGATAGACATTGATTGTAATTAGAGTTCCATAATTGCCCTACAGCTCTTGCTTTTGTCGCTGTGTGAAATGTCCGGCATTATTTATTTGTATTTATACATCCATCAGTCATGGTTCCAATCGTATTAGCTATGCTTAATTTGGGGCTAGATAATGTTATGCTGTGTGGATGTTCTAATAAAAATAAAAAGATGATAGTCATACCTGTATGCAACTGTATCAAAGTCGATAGATGTGTACAGATGTTTTTCTTTCTCAGTCACAGGCGGAACAGACTGGTAGATATCAGGAATGAGTATTTTGCCATTCTTGTCCACCAATTGGTCGAGCAGGTATATGAGATCTGACATCGCTGCAAGAAAGATCATAAATTTCCTAGGTTCAAATTTCAAACCATTCGGGACATGCATATCTTCCGTTTCATTTCAAAAAGTAGGTAGTTCTAGCCATAGCAACTACCGAACGCCGTAATAGTCTCGTCGGAGTCGAGATGTCTCATGGTCAAACCTATTAGAGGTTTATTGATTGAGAACAGCAGGGCATGACGGCAGAGTGTAGGAATATGCATTGATCATAGCATATCATACATGTTTAGATAAATATAGAAGAACATAATAGTGAAAAACCACATAAATACATTACACATACTGAAACAAATGATGTAATTAGAATGACGCCGTGCCATCCATTCATACTTCCATACCATCCATACTTACATTCCTTTCCATACAAAGGTTGCCAGGAAGAGATCGCTCTCAAGCGATATGGCCGCCCATTGTACCACTCAAGTATTCTTTCTATGTTTAAATTGTTATTCTGTATTTTTATTTCATAAGGTGTACAATAAAGTTATATTCTTCTTCTATTCTTCTAATTTAACTCTATTACTTTAAAAATTGTACATTGTTCTATGACTAAGTAGCTATGACTTTGGAGGATAGTATGGGTATCTGCAGTGGCATCTGAGCGCTTCCATGATTCAGTTGGCCACAATTATTAACTCTGTTGGCCATTAACTCAACTAAAGTAGCAGTAGTTCATGAAAGGAGCCTATATCCTCTGGAGTTGCGAGTAATAGTTGCTCAATGTGATGCTACAGTACCACAGCTGAACCAGTAAATGGTCATCGGCAGTCAACTTTACAAAAAGTTAAATTTTATGCAATATCTACTGCATCTGTGGTCACAGCATCAGTGTGAAAGAATCTCCTATTATAAACTATTTACACAAAAAAGATTCTAAATCTCCATTGAGTTCTTACACAAAAAACAAAATGGCAGGAAAATAGTGCACTATAATCCACCACACTGGTTAAAAATAACCAGTGACATGATAAGAAAAAGAAGTATTACTTGTAGCTAAGACTTTTATAAATTTCACTAGCTGGTGCCCGCGACTTCGTCTGCGCAGGATTAGTACTTCGTGTGATTTTAACGGTTTTTTTTTTTCATTAAAATCCATTCAGTAGTTTTTTTGTGAAAGAGTAACAAACATACGTACAAACTTTCGCGTTTATAATATTAGTAGGATTAGTTTGAACTTAATGTACCTATTGTTAATAAATTGCTAATGAATAGGCATATAATTAGTTATTATCAGTTGGTAACAGGCAACACATACAATGCTATCTGTTTCGTGCCTTATCATAACAGTGGATGGAATGCAGATATTATATATTAAGATAGGTGTTGTATGGTAAAGAGATAAGAGAGTTTGATGCCCATGTAATTAAAATGTATCATTAATTTTGATTTATTTTTAAGTCTATTTGGACTTGTACAAAGGACACACCCTTTAATAACAGCCTTACTTATAAATGCCTCTCAACTTACACTGCTTACAGTCACCCAGTGACTATTTGTCTCTATAATACAAAAAATAATAATAATGCGGGACATTTCACACACCATCTGGCCCCAAAGTAAGCAGAGCTTGTGTTATGGGTACCAACATGACTGATATACTACTTACCTATATACTTTTTTTTTTGTAAATATGTACATACATATTATACATAGATACACCCAGACCTGAGACAAATACTTGCAGATCATACAAACATTTGTACCGCGGCGGGAATCGAACCCGCAAACTTCTGCAAAGGACAGCACTATTTAAAACAGTGTTTAACTTTTGACAGAATTGATAGATGTATATAAAAACGACCTGATGTGTGATTCTTGTTTTCTCACAATGTTTTCCTTTAATAGAATATCCATGCAATAGAGATAGTGATATTGTCTCAAACTATATAGACAAACAGATAGTTAGAGACAAACAACCCCCATTATCTAAAGATCGGAAATCTTTTAAGATGCTTTTTGATTAACGTAAAGTAAATCTTTATTAAAATTAAACGAATTAAAGTAAAGATTAAACATTCTCATTTACTAATGATATCAAAAATAGTAGAAGTATGTGTTTTATTACCTTCATGAACAGTGCCTCCATAGACACCACTATGCAGGTCCATGGTGGCACATTCAACCTCCACAAAGTAGTAGCTGATCCCTCTCAAACCGTAAGTCAGACAGGGCTTCGTAGTTCCCAGCCAGTAGTTATCGGAAATACAGACATAGTCCACATTCTTAAAGAACCCTTCAGGTTTCAAATGCTCAAGGAGAAGAGCATCTAGACCTTCAGAACCGGATTCTTCCATACATTCAAATACAAATTTCAGATTTACTGGCAGCTGTAACAAGTTAATAGTGATTAAAGTTTAATGTATCAAGCCAACACAATGAAGTTGTAAATCTTAAATGTAATGTAACCTTTTCACACAAAGTTATTTGAAATAGAGTTATCATAGTTATTTATTACTATGATATTATTGTATAATTTGTTAAAAATCATATATCCAAATATCCTAGACAATTGCATTTTCACTACAAGTTCAGAAAAAAAAATATAGACTCACCTCAGCACCAACTCCTTTGAAAGCATTGATGGCATTCAGCCAACCAAGCACAGGGCCTTTGTCATCAGTCGAGCCTCGACCAAAGAGTTTTTCATCCCGTTCAACAAGTTCAAATGGCTCTGTGACCCAGCCATCTGATTTCAGAGCAGGCTGAACATCCAAGTGTCCATAGATACAAATTGTTTTCTTGTGAACATCCTAAGAAATACATAAAGATTAATTAGAGAAGTTTTTTTTAGTAGACATTTGAAAATTTAAAAGATTTAATGGTACATACTACATCAAAAACTTACATTTCCAAGAGTACCAACTAGAACAGGGGGGAGTTTCACTTGTATACCATCAATAGTTTGGAACCCAACTTCTCTGAGTTCAGTAGTAGCTCCGACCTCCTTCAGCTTCTCCTGAGTCCAGTGTACCATACGGACGCAGTCATCACGATATTTTACATCGCAAGACACAGATGGTATAGCCACTGCTTCTTTCAGGAGTTCCTTGTAAGCCTTTGTATTCTGGTCCACATACTTGAAAACATCGGGTAACGCTGCCATCTTAGGAGCTGTTATTGGAGTAACTGAATATCTACGATAAGACGGTCGTCGGCACTTATTGTTTGCTCCGAACTCATTAATTGTTGCCGCTAATCTCGAAGCAGTACAATTTATGCAGTATCGAACGGCACCGGATAACAAGGGCATTGAACGATTCATTATTGTCATTCTTTAGTGTTGTGGTATAGTATAATTACTATCGCGTACGAGTTATTAAGTAAATCTGTACAATCAAACGATCTATTGTACGAAAAAGCATCTACTGGATCAAAAGAAAATGCAGGAGCATGATGTAAACGTAGCATAGGTACTAGTAGCCTGTGATACGAACCTACCAGACTTATTATTATTACATTAGTAGGTACCTGGGCGTTTGAGGTTAGAAGTAGATACACGGGTAAAAATATAAACCTTGGTCGGTAACTTACCTACATGTTAGCTATAAAAAATGAAAAATCAAAGTTACCTATTAGCCTATTTGGCTAGATTGTACTTAATGTTATCTAGCGTAAAATTGTGCACTAAATAATATATAAAAAAACCAGAACGATCATCCGATTAATATTATGAAATTCTTTAAAAAAACATTGCCGATGGACACCTAAAACGGTGGAGTGGAGCTACACGTTACATTTTTTTTATTAATTGCTTTGCAAAACGAAAAACAAGCTATGTCTTTAAACAATAAATAAACAATAGAAAAAAAAACATAAAACAATGTTGTTTTAATTAGTTTCCATACAGAAACCAAAACCCCATATTTTTCATGCTGGTAGCCCTTAAATTAAGATGTGGCAGGAGTCAACCCTGTGGTAAAGAAAACGCTTATGCCAAGGGTATTTAATTTACTGCAAGCCAACACAAGCAATGCTGATTATTGTACGGATCACAACAGATCTATTCTCACTTGTTTAAAAAACTATTTAAAATCATAATTGAGGCATGTGATTGTGTATGAAACAATTTTAATAATGATATTATCAGGAGTTCGTTGTTATATATCATCAATTCTTAATTATAGGTAATCGATTTAAAAATACAATATTATAGATAATCATTATACTCACCGAATGTCCACCCATCACTAGTAAAGTCCCGCTTAATCAACCGGAAATGTCAAAATTTTTTGACTTATGGAGTGGTGGTTACCACAGCTAAAAATGTTCCTTGAGTTGCCACTATTGTTTTAGTACATTATATGAATAAAGCAAAACAGTCGCCTTTGTTGGGCGGGCAGTAGATAAATATATAGCTTCTAACTAATCGATTTTAAATATACATGGTACCTACCTACTAAACGGTCATATTAAACTAGTCCCTGTTCAAGGAGTGGTTTGGACCGTTTTGAATCCTTGTTGCACCTTGTTAGGCCCTACTTGAATGTATCTGGCTGGACAGAACCATTCTGCGAATAGTTGTCATTTTCATCAAAATCATTCGTCGATTCTAGGGTTCCGTAGTCCACAAGGAACCCTTACATTCTTTGTGATGTCCGTCTGTCTGTCTGTCTGTTCACCCCAATGTTTATTAGGGGTAACTATTCTGCTACATATAAGGAGGGGTTGATTTTTTATATTTTACTAGTATATGGTGAGGAATATCGTTGGATAGTATTATCTAGATATGAGGTTTTCATACCAATAGGTACCTTTTAGATAAATATTAAGTCTTGAAGCGGTAATTTTTAATAGAGTCAGTGTCCCCTCCCTCTCCCACTAATCTAATCTACTATTTGGGGAAGCTACCTACCAAATTTTTTTTTAAGAAAATACCGTAGGTAGGTAGGTAAGTAACTGTGTAGTAAATAATATATAAAAAATAATAATAATCGAAGGTTACCCATGTACATAAAAATATATACCTACTTGTCCATCTGCTATATCTATAAAATTGACACTAAAATACTGTTTCACAGTTTTTTCTTTTATTTGCGCACTCTCAAAAGTAATTCTCATAATGTCCTTACCTACTTTATGGCACATAAAAAAAACAGATTCTGTCAAAGAGAATGCTTAATGTCCAGGGTATTTTCTAGCAGTCAACATAAGCGGTTTGCCAGTACACAACACAACATAGTTGTGTGCCAGTCAACACACATAGGGCGGTGCAAAACAGGTACGAGTTGTTATATGATTAAATTAGAAGGAAAAATATCATGGCTAGTATGGTTTTCTAGAGTATGATAAACAGATTATGAGTACCTACCTAGCCTGATTTGTAAACCTAAAAAAATAATGTAAGCTCTTTTCATCTATTGTTCAATACGTTTGGGACCTAAAAAATGATTCATTCCTATCTTACTGAGTTCGGAAGCCTTCGCTGTGAGTGGTCGACACACGCTTGCCCAATTCATTCATCATTCAAATTGTTAAATTTACAACTTTCTGCAAAATAACGGAAATCTAACACACAAAAATGTATAATAACGCAATAAAGGATCATAGGAATCTTAAATGTTCCTTATAAAAATTGTACGTGTTCTCTGGTTTGTATGCATAGCACCTAAGTACTAAGTAATTATTATTTATAACCTAGTAGGTACTTAACTATAATTTGCAATGCTGCAAGAGTTTTCTGAGATTATGTTTTAAGTACCTACGCTAGGTAGGGACTAATATAAACGAGTGGGTAACTACGTATCTATTATTGATGAATATAACATAATTTACTTTAATGGGACACTAATGATAAGACGCAAAAAATAATTCTACTCGCTGTAGGTAGGTAACTAATTTGAAACATCTAAGTCTAACTCATGAAAGTTAAATGTAGGTACCTACATTTAACTTTCATGAGTTGTACTAAACATAAATAAACACGGCTCTTACTCACGTATTACCAATGGAGGCATTGATATTGTTTCAATTCATCTAGAGAATATTCATTAGGGTGAGTTTAACCCGCAGTCTGCTTGTTACCGCTCGCGTTCACGGGATGGAGGGTGCGTCAATCGACAAAATACTTAATACGTGAGTAAAACTCGTGTTTATCAAAATGTAAGGTAAGTATATTATAATTTAATACTTTATGGCACGTGGGTTGTTCCTTGTTTTTTTATAAGTACAGCATGTTCTGTTTCTTTTTTCAGGACGCTTAGGTAGGTACCTACTGCTGCTTGCTCTACCTGTAGGTACGCACGATATTTCAGACAATATTGTACAAAGCGGCGAGATGAACTCATTCCATATGCAAACAAACTCCTGTAACCATTCAGAGCACAGCAAACAAAGAAGGCACAATGCGATTAAAAATACCATTTCCAGAGACAGATTACCTCTACAGGTATTCAGCGTGCAAGTAGGAACCAACTATTATGTGAACGTAGACCAATTATATAAAGAAAACAAACGGGGCGTTTGTTCCAGCAATGGACTGAAATTAAACAACTCTAATAATGATTTCAATCCTATTTATCTATCAATCCAGCAAAATGTATCTGAAGTAAAACTTTGTCGTGAAACTATGACTTTACTACCGTGTGATAAAGATCAATGTCTACAAAATGGTAATGATAGTCTTTATCGCAATAGCTGTACATCACTTGCAAGACTCGCGATGAATGCGCTTGCTGCGTCTGAAACAGATATCAGTGCCATTCTTGAGCTAGTGGAAACAATTTATAACTCGATGCATGAAATGCTACAAGATTTAAAACAAAAACAGCAAATGTGTAAACCACAACAGAACGAACGAACAGAACTTATAGAATCAGAACGTTACCACATACAAGAACCGAAATACGTTATACAGATTGATTTGAAAAGGTTAGCAAAATACCTCAACGAACAAAACATTCGAAAAAATAAAGAATATGCGTCTCGAAACGAAAATAACAAAAAAAATACTGTAAAAATACCTAACTGGAAACTACCCGCCATGGGCTACCCCACAAATCAATGCAGTTCTTTTAACATTTTACTGCAACCCAGACGTATAAGCTTCAACATATTATTATGCAAATTCAATGCATGTTCCATGGATTTCTTTCAAAGACTGGCAATCTTTTATAACTCATGTGACGTGTCCGTCAACACAAAAAAGAGAAAACCAGTACCATCTGTTTTCATTCGGGATTGGCATTTCAGAAACGTTTCTCAAGGATATTTTCTATCTGTTTTATTGAAACACAACAATATCATGACACTTAACGTTATGAGAAAATTATATTTCGTGATAATCACGAGCGTCACTCAAAACCTCAATATAGAGATAAACTTCAAGCTAACTAATGGCATATTTAGTGCATACAATACGCCACTGTTTGAAAAGTTGACCTTTGATGTTATCCATTGGAACGACAGACATCTGAACATATTAAAGAGGTCCTCAAAAATACTTAACACTCCGGCATTTGCATTCCGCATTCAGCATTGCAAGAATGAGGATCTAAATAACGATATTCAACGAGATACTAAGTCAGATAGCACACTACACTGTATTAACAGAAGTTCGTCAGATTGCAGTTCAACACTCAGGTATGGATCATCATCAGAGTATGAGGAGTCTGATTACTTTAGGAGTACTTCAGTTTCAGAATCTGGATTTTTGAACCTCAAATATACAGAGAGTAGCACAAACTTGGCTTTAAGAGAGAGCATCAAAACTTTGGCCTTGTCTATTGACGATATTCTAAGCTATCATAAAAGTACTTTATTCAACGGAAATGATAATGGTGATATTGATTTTTCAAACACATTTCAAGAGCAATACAGTATGTGCAATAATACAATGGAGCGAAGTAGAATATGGTTTAAAAAGGTTTGCAATGCATCAACTAAATTTAAAACTGAAATCGCTATGCCTTATTTAAATTCGGTAATTAACGAAACAGCTTTCGATGGAGTATCCGTATCAATGGAAGAATATGTTGGAACTGTCACTAAACATCTGACATCTCAAATGTTTTATTCGAGAGTTATGAAAGATTTAGGAACTTATTTAATAAACACGCTTGTTTTGTTTGTCGCGTACTAATAAACTGGCTAATCAATAAAAAACGTATTATATATTATAGTAGTTTAATTTTATTATCATTTAACACATTAAACTAAAAATTATTTACATAGATTAATAATTTAAAACAGCATTCTAAGTCTATTGTCAAAACAATAATTATGTAGTTATACCTATTTACATTACATTTTTTACTTTTTGATTTATTAATTCTTACTGTTGCCTAAGTTTAACTGGGTGTGGTACAATTGAAGCTTAAAATATCGATGAAAGGAGTTGTGGAATGATTAATTAGTCACACTGCAATCCGCACCAGTCTTTTACTACTCAACAGTTAACTGTCCTCAGAATACTGAAAAGAAGAGAAAACTAGCTTATTTACTAGGTCATCACATGTTAATGAGTATAGACAAGTAGTTAACATTTTAATATTGTGATTGTTAAATAGGATTGTAAGAGATACATCATAGGTTCATCATCAAAGGTTGCCTGGAAGAGATCGCTTTTAGCGATAAGGCCGCCTATTTTAAATTTTATTTCTTATGTGTTCTTTTTGTGTACACTACAGTGTTAATCTATCTATCATAGAGTCATTGCAACGACTCCATCTCCAAATTAGGGTGTTTTCAGATTAGCGTTATTTCGCCACTAAACGTATTAGCTCGTTTTTGGATTTCGTATATACCTACCTACGCGTCTTTTGCCACACGCGCAACTTGTACGAGCGTTTGCGCGCTTAAAAGCTCGTATAGCGCGAGCCGCGAGAATATTAGTCGTCGGACCAACGTCGTCAGACCAATATGGATTTCTTCGTTAGAATCAATATTGCTACTGAGAGGCCTACCAGATAAAGCGAATATGAACGCGCGATCAGTTTTTTTAAGCGAAAAATGTGGCACGCGTCAGATACGAGCTTATACACACAAAAAAACGGTAGTCTGAAACCGCTCTAACAAAAAGCAGAGTTTGTACTATTGGAACTAGATGACCGATAGAATAGAATCTAACTAATATTATAAATGCAAAAGTAACTCTGTCAGTCTGTCCGTGTTAGTACGTTTTCACGTCTAAGCCGCTGAACCGATTTTGATTAATTTTGGTATAGAGATATATGGGACTTTGGAGAAATACTTTTTATGTAGGTACTACGCGTGCGAAGCCGCGGGCAGCAGCTAGTACTTATATATTTTTGAATATTTAATAAACCCTAAAAAGATGACTTCGTATCACACTCTTTATCGTTTTCATAACGGTACGTTGCTTACCCCGATGTAGCGTCATCTGTGACAGTTGAACTCCCCGCATGAATGAACACGGTGTCCCTATGCCTCTTCAGCCAGTAGGTGATGAAGGCTGCTATAGCGGTTGCGCCGAAGCCGCTGGCAGCCGCGGCGGTGGCACCGGCTCCTCCCGCGCTCACAAACACCTGCGCAGACATCCCGCGCCATACTGACTCCGTCCAAGACGAGTACACGCCCGATGTGAAGTCGTAATCTGAAATAAAAAAACATTTGTTTCAAAACTTTCTTGTAGGTAGGTAGGTTGTCTGAAAAAGGAACGAGCGGAACGCGGATCACGCTCACTCTGATGAAAATTCTCTAGATGAATCGAAACAGTGTCGGTGCGTTAGTCGACAAAATAATACGTGAGTAAAACCTGTATGACGATTATGGAACATTTGATACAATCAATGTCTATTAGTTTCGATTAGAAATCGGCATAATTTCAATCATAAGTTTGATTGTAATTGGAACCAGTTTTGACAAGATGGATTACTATTACGTACGTTTGGTTTCTACCTCAGACCATTATAGACTGATACATATAGACAGAGGGCCGTGAATAACCAAAGCGAAGCCTCAAAACCATGCTCCTTTGTGTAAATACACGCACCCACGCATATTCATCAACCTAAACTGTTCTCCTTTCATCTTAGTATATGCAAACATGCTAGTACTAGTAAGTCTTCTATCATGTCGTCGTCTAGAAAACATCTTACATAAAAATAACATGAAAATATTCGATTTCGACACGATATCGGTGTATGTGTGTGCGTGGGTGCGAGTATTTGCACACGGAAGCACGGTTTTGAACCTTTATTTTAGTTGATCACGGACCTCGGTCTTTTTATTTATTTGGTCTGAGGTTTCTATTCATATGAGAGCATGTATTCAACCTTCCGTAATACCAATTCATCAATAGTAACTGAAAACAACTAGTATCAAAGTTTTGATAGTATCAGAATTCCATAATCGCCCGGCTCGACGTCTTCTCTGCGAACCGATATTAATATATCGAAACGAGACATTTGTTTATTTACTGACTAAGCACACATACACATCAATAATAAAAAAATACGAAATTAGTCGAATTGAATGTTGATTCGTTGTCAAATTCCAATTATTGTAACGTCTGTTGTGGAGGATTACGACATCCATTATGTATGTAATATAGCTAAGAGTAGGGTTCTGCATGATTATTGACCTACTGAATTAATCAAAATGTAAACTATCATTGGTTTCTACGAGTATCATCAGCGACAAAAGAACAAAAGCACCAAATGGTCGTTTGATCATGCTAATCTAAATAATATTATAAATGCGAAAGTAACTCTGTATGTCTGTTTGTTACGTTTTCACGCCTAAACCGCTGAACCGATTTTGATGAATTTCGGCATAGAGTTAGATGAGACCTTGGAGAAGAACATAGGCTACTTTTTATGTAGGTACCACGCGTGCGAAGCCGCGGGCAGCAGCTAGTAATCATTTAATATGTTATTGTTTTTTTTCACAGCGCCATCTAGTCCCACTGAAAGTAAAGTTTGGGCATAGCAACCAGCTAACTGATGGAATATTAGACTGTCAACATGCTTAATATACTTTATAACACCCAGACACAGAACAGACATTATGTTAATAACATGTTTGTCATGGATAGGTATCGAACCCACAACCTACAACGCAGAACGCAGAGTTACAATCGAGCTGTAACACCAGCCTCACAACCACCGTAGAAATCTGTTTTATATGAGTTTTGTCTACTCTTTAGCAGTGCATAATCAACCAACAATTTTACTCCTGGTCCAGGGTAAACAGTTTTGGTTGCTGAGTCAATACCTGGTAATACCCAAGTAATTTTTCAACAACGAATTTGCTACTGACCTTCAATGGTAAACGCAGGGCTGATAGCATCACTCATATTCATCGAACTCTGCATACAGACCCCAGTGTGATTCCAACCCTTCAGCCAGAAATATCCATATCCCTAGAAAAATTATATTACCATTACTTTCTGTAGTTTTTCACTTCTTCTTCTTTTCGTGTCGATGCTTCAGTCGTTATATGATTTTAGAGTAGTAGGTGGCGATCTCAATCGCAAGTACTGTAGCCGCGATAAGGTCTACCCTTGTGCAAGTATTTGGACAGAGAGGGCACACGAGTAGATGCGCCATAGATTGTGTTGGAGCACCACAGTTCTTCACTGCATAATGTATATTTTCCCTAAATTAGACCACAAAGAAACTTAATACTTTATATTACTGCATAAATAAACGCAAAATATTGAGCGCGACCGCGATCGGCATAACTAACGAAGGCACATGACATGCATGACGCACTCAAAAGAACGGAAAACTTACGAGTATACCTTATAAACAAATACATTACGCTTTGCCGGCTTAAGACGGTGCCCCCAGCAAACTTAACTTTTGTATGGAAATATTAGTCTTATTTTACTGTTATTAGTGGGTATCTGCTCGTTAATTGAAAGAATAATAGTTATAAAAGATATGTATATGGCATGGATTTTCAATATTTTGATTCCACATCCTCCTTCTTGTTTCAAATTGTTTTTAAGGTAATTGTTGGTTGTATAATTTAATTATGAAATGTCTAAAATATTATATTTTTAATACATATTCATTTTTTTTTCCTACAATTCACATCGTTTACACTAATAGCATACACACATACACATAGGCGGAAAATAAGCTAATTAACATTACTCGTTAGGTTTTTTCAGAATTCCTTATTTGAATGTTTTCTGACAAGTCGCGATTTGAGCGCCGTGAATACGCGTCAAGACCATTTGGTCAGGGACTCGCTTTAATCTATACCTATAAAAGAGCTTAACCTGACTGACTGACTGATTGATGATCGCCGAGCCGAAACCGCTGAAGCTAGAAAGCTGAAATTTGGAAGGTAGCTTTCTTTTATAGCAAAACCACCCACTAGGGCAGGATTTTTTAAAATTCAACCCCTAAGAGGTTAAGCAAGGGTGAAAACGAATGTATGAAACTTTTTAACGCGTGGTGTGATTTGCTTAAAACTTGATTTGAGTAATTAAAATGCAAAATTAATGGACACGAGTTTTTTAAAAAAGTTCAGGATTTTTAAAAAAACTCTTATAAAGGGGGTAAAATGGGGTGTCAAAGTTTGTATGGGAACTAATTAACATGCAAAATAAATGGACACGTGTTTCAGGATTTTTCAATATAACCCTCATAAAAAAAGAGTAAAATGGGGTGTGAATGTTTGTACGGAAACGGAATGTTTTAATGGGTGGTGGGTGTGATTGGTTTGAAACTAATCAATAAAATTTGGCAAGGAGATAAATTGCATCCTGGGTAAGGATTTAAGCTACAACTCCTTTAAAAAAATAAATATAAGATAAATAAGATAAAAAGGAACCTATTATGCTATTGCAGGTCTCAGACTAGATCTATACCAAGATTCATCCAAATCCGTTGACATTACGGAGATTGAGCCACAAATAAACCTATAGGTTAGGTGCAATAATAACAAAAGAATTTTATTAATATCAAACAACATAGGTTGCATACATGGCTGCTTATCTAGTGTGTTGCTTTTCACTGAGGTGCCTGAGATAATTTTCAATGAACCTTTAATACAGGTCACCAGGTCCTCACTCTGCGTATCAAACTTTCATGACAACTTATTATTGGTATTGAAGTGAAGTCACCGAGATTTAGGTACACTTTAGATCCTAATTAACATTATCCTAATATATATAATATAGATCCTAATTCATTTGGTAAGATAGATACCCCTTTAAATAATGAACAAAAAGTTAGATTACTTACTTGTAAAGGTTCTAATATTATATAGAGGAAAGATTTGATAGAAAGTTTGTAAAATTGTTTGTAATGGATAAACTCAAAAACTACTTAACCGATTTAAAAAAAATATTTCACCTATGGGAAGATACATTATTCCGAAGTAACATGAGCTATATTGTAATTTATAACGATAAAAAATATTAAGGTAAAATAATACTAATAATATTTACCTAACCAATCACCTAGTGCTGGTGGGATGAGTCAGGCAACCTTCAGCCCTACGGCTAGGTGTCTAGGGATCTATTACTATTCCAAGGTAAGTATAATAATTGTTGAGGTCTGTGCGAAGGTAGGTCGAACGTATGTGGATGGAAGAGGAAGGATGGATGGAAGAAAGCAATAGAGTATGTTTTGTGTGTATGAGGGTGTGTATGTGGGTGTGAGATGTTTAGGTTAGGTTTACAGGGAAGGAAGCAAGAGAGTATGCTGTGTGTGTATGAGCATGTGTTTGTGCGCGCCTGTATGTGTGTGTGTGTGTGTGTAAGAGAGAGAGAGAGAGAGAGAGAGAGAGAGAGAGAGAGAGAGAGAGAGAGAGAGAGGTTAGGTTTACAAACATCCAAACAATATTCGCTTTAATATTTAAAGCTAAACGAGTCTTGATGAAATATGATTAGGAGATACATTGTAACTTGGCGACGGACACAGTCTACTTTTTATGTAGGCATTATACTGCGAGTAGCCGCTAGTAATTTAAACAACGTACTTTCATAAGTAATAAAATACTCACTGGCTTCTCAAGTTTCTTGCACTCAGTTTTATTGACTTGCATTTCCGTACCGGCGAGTAATACCAGCAGGTGTCCTGTGAACGCAGCTGGATTGCTGACGTAGTGCGCGACACTTGCGTACATATACGGCGGCGTGGGAGAAATACGGTCCGGGTTACTAGAGTCGTAATCCACTGCCTGCATTACTGGACAAGCCTGGTTTTGCGTGTAGCAGTACAGCATTTCGTCAACCTGTGAATACATAATTCCACTAATATTTATTGTGTTACTAGCTGACCCGACAGACGTTGTCCTGTCTTAACAATGAATATTGAATTCGAATTGGTATAATTAAAAAAAAAAACTAAATTGCAGCGATCGCACCTACTGTCAAACGACTGACTGTTATGTCAAACGCCATAAGGTGACATTAGAAAAGTTAATATCGTCGTTAATTTTTCTTAAATTTTCAAACTTTCTTAATTTTATCTTTCATGGAACCTTCTCCTGACAATGACAAACACAACAAAAAAGCATTAGCAAAATCGGTCAAGCCATTCACGCGTGATGCCGTGACCAAGGGAAATAGGGATTAATTTAATAGATAATAGATAAACAATTATTTACAACGCGAAATAAATATGAAGGTTAATAAATCGACACGTAAGTATTTTTTTTGTAAGTAAGTACTAGTGCTTTACTATTGACATAGAAAAAACAATTAGATTTAATATACACCTTGTAAGAATCCTAAGTCTATTTAAAATGCTAACTAGCTTCATAGTTTAGTCAGTGTCAGACAATATTGGAGACATTCTTAACATAGTAGAGTGATACGAGGGAAGGTCTAAAAACTCGCGGAATGGCAAGGATATATTCATAATATTCTCCCTTAAGCCTTTTTCAGATCTTTCAAAAACTTACCTATACATTTGTAAAAAAATGTTTTGTCAAAGCCTTAAAAATCGTGCAAAAGCAGCACAACTCAAGTCCATTTTACTTGATGGCATCTATTAATCCAGTAGAGTGGCATGGTACCCCCTGCGATATTCAATCTATTTTTTTGTAGTCGATTAACAATATCTCCTTCGACTCCCAAAAAACAGTGGCCGTGTGACACCTTTCTTAGAAGGTGCTGCTGCGACTGCATTGATTCCTGTTTTGATTTAGGCTCAGTGATGAACCCAAGTTTCATCTCCAGTAACAAACCGGTTCAAAATTTCCTCCTTGTTGTCGCTACAGAGATCCAAAAACTCGCGTGAACATTCGACGCGCTGCTTTTTCTGAACCTCTGCGCTGAGAACATTCTCGGCACCCATCTTGCGCTGAACTTAGACATGTCAAGATGGTCATGAAGGATGTTCAAAATGGTTGTAGACGATACTCCAACCATTTCTGCAAGTTGTTTCTTCTTTAATCGGGTATCTTCAAGAACGTTCTTCGACTTTTTAGATGATGTCTGAGGTGGTGGCCTCGATCGGCCGGCATAGGCGGATGTCATGTTCAATTGTCACTTGCTTTTCTTGAATAAGCTATTCCACTTATAAATCATTGTTTTTGCAGGGCAAGAGTCCCCGTAAACAGATGACAATTCTTCTAAATTAAATTGATGTGTTTTTCCTTACTTAGTAAGGAACTTTATAACGCCACGAAACTCAATTTTATCCATTATGAATGGTTTTTTTTCCCGATTGAACTGCTAATGTAGTTATAACTAGAACGTAAATGACCAGATTTGGCTATAATTTAGAATGTATACCTGTATTGAGTACCTGGAGATTACCAGGTCAAAAAAATTAACCCCACCCTTTCCATTCCGTGATGTTTTTGACCTCTCCTCGTAGATAAAGTGAACAATCTGGTAATCATACGCTGAATAATATTACAATCTAGCCAAATAAGCTAATAAGTATTTTTTCTTTCAAGTATTTTATTATTTGAATAATTGGCTACATAAGAACACAAAAAAGTGGCTTCCCCTTAACTAGAGACTAATAAAACAACGCGGGTAACAGCTACTAAAATATAAATATGAATATGTATATACCAAATGCGCAGAAGCAGTAAGATTGCCGGTGTACTCCGCGTCGACGACCCATTTGTAGAGAGTAAGCGCCAGAGCTGTAGCCAGCCGCGATATCTTCACTTGCATGTCTGATCCGTTCATAACGCCAGTAGATATCAGCTCGTCGGTTGATAGAACTGTGAAGATAATCATTTCCTTAAGTATTTTATTTAATAGAATAATTACAAAAATGTACAGAATAAAATTACAATAATATAAAATACATGTGAAACAGTGAACCTCTGGCAGTGATCCAGATCCAGATCACTGCCAGAGGGCAGCGTTCCCTAGACAGTGGCGCCATTGTTGCACACGTTACATGTCAATGCTAATTAGTCCATTGAAAAGTTACATTTGGGTATGCATTTGTCAGAGGACGCAATTTTATTTTTTTAATGTGTAGGGGGGGTCAGTAGAAGCTTAAGTTCAAGTTTGTGGGGTCGGCACCCTTGTCCCCCGGCCGCCATCTTGGAAAAGGGGGTGCAAAGGGTTTTCGCGCTGTATCTCGTAAACTAGTTACCTTACAGAAAATTTAATCAAACATAAAATGTAGCAAATTAAATTTCCTACAATTTTATTTCTATTACTTTTTATCGTCAAGTGACCAACAAAAAAGTTATAAACAAACAAAGTGACAGTCGAACAGATAATGCTGTTCGTCGTCTGAGCAGCAGTAGTTCATCATCTGCAGTATCAGAACTTGTAGAGACAGATTTTGATTTTGTGCACAATTGTTTTATTTGTGGTGAAGCATTTCAGGACGAGAGTCACTTGCGACAAAAGTAAAAGGGTCAAACATAGTTCAATAATAGCATAGGAATGTTAAGATCATAATAAATTGTATGAATAAAAAAAATATAGATAGAAAAGTAAGCCTAATTTTTAGTTTTTATTGCATCCCTATGAGCATTCGAGAATCCGTTTAAGTTTGGAGCGCTGTAAAACCTAGATAAATAAATAAAATGAAACAAATATATAGAGGAAATTGTTTGTTGAAAAACCCTCTACAAAATTGCTGTGATGTCATTTTATTGTAAAATGAACTGAAAAAAAGTTATAACCTCCAAAAGGAAATTTGTTACAAAATTTTCATTTATTTTTGTTTATAACTTTTTTGTTGGTCACTTGACGATAAAAAGTAATAGAAATAAAATTGTAGGAAATTTAATTTGCTACATTTTATGTTTGATTAAATTTTCTGTAAGGTAACTAGTTTACGAGATACAGCGCGAAAACCCTTTGCACCCCCTTTTCCAAGATGGCGGCCGGGGGACAAGGGTGCCGACCCCACAAACTTGAACTTAAGCTTCTACTGACCCCCCCTACACATTAAAAAAATAAAATTGCGTCCTCTGACAAATGCACACTAAGGCCTAAAAAATGTAACATTTTAATGGACTAAATACGCTAGGCCATATAGGAGCCAGCTCTTAGGTCACGCAATGTATCTACCAGACGCCGTAAAATAATCTTGAAAACGCAGTGGGCTCCTGTTTCCCACGGGCCCAGGGTCTCGACTCCAAATGGCTCAAATCGACTGGCATATTTGCGCCTTTTGAGGTCCTCGGCACATGCGGTTTAAAGAAATTTTTATTATCTCAAAAGAATTTACAATTCACTTAATGAGATATTCAAACAATACATAGGTTTTGTACATTTAGGTTACGTTGTAGATGTAAAATACAAGTACTTATTACTAAGAATTAGAGTAGGTACAATAATATGCAACTAAATGTGGGTATTCTAAAAACAAATCACTTTACTTTACGGAGTACTCCCTGACTGGATGTGGCATTGAACATTGAAATCATAATTTTAAATTCAAACAATTTTAGAAGTATTTATTTGCAATATGACTTTTTATCAGCCTTTTAAATGTTGATAATGTTTTAGATGGCTTAATTTCTTCTGGTAAATCATTATAAAAGTGAGCTCCCTCGTGTAACAAACATTTTTTAGCAAGGTTTGTGCGTGGATAGAGTAGTTTTATATTATTCGCACTTCTTAGTTTATATTTAGTATATTCATGTTTTTTCTTGAAAGAGATTTGTGTGTGTTATATCGTTATGTAATATTTAGCGTATTAGTATGCAAATATAGAATATGTAGGTTTGTCGAATGTTAATTAATGTTGTTTTTTTATATAGAGTGATGGTTGGTGTTAGATAGGTATGGTTAAATAAAACCTTAATTTATTTATTTTGAGCGATTTGTAGTTTTTTTATATTGGCCTAAATATTGGCCCATTCAGCCGCCCAATTAAGTAAGTTTGATTGATTTATTCGTGGACATTTCATTATTTATTATATTATTATATTGGTATTTTTTTAAATTTTGCATTCATAATACACATTGTTTTACCCTATATCCTATATAAATAAATAAATAAAATTATGCCGGACATTTTACACATCAGCCCCAAAGTAAGCAGAGCTTGCGTTATTGGTACACCAGATGACTGATATACTACTTATTTTATTTTTTTACATACATAATATACATAGAAACACCCAGACCCGAGACAAATACTTGCGTATCATACAAACATTTATGCCGCGGTGGGAATCTAACCCGCAACCTTCTGCGTTTATACTATACGTGAAAGCACTAAAAACATTAGTGAACCAATCAAAATAAAAGCGGCTGATGTAAAAGAATGTATACCAAATAATAATCCTTACTAATATTATAAATTTGAAAGTTACTCTGTCTGTCTGTCACGTTTTCACACCGAAGCCGCTGAACCGATTATGATGAATTTTGGTATAGAGATACTAAGTATATGGTATGGTATAGAGATAGATATTGTTTAGACCTTTGTGAAGGACATATGCTACTTTTTATGTGGTACCACGCGTGCGAGGCGCGGGCAGCACCTAGTAATTAATAAATGTATAATAATTAATATTGGTCTATGTACACAACACCATGTAGCCCCAAACTAAGCATAGCTTGTATTTTGGTGACCCGATGACTGATGGAATACTTATATATTTTTAAATACATACTTATGATACTTTATAACACTCAGAACAAACACCGATGTTCATCACACAAATGTTTATACTGGGAGGTGTAACCCTCAACCTACAGCGCAAAAGGCAGAGTACCAACTGAGCTAACAAGCCAGTCAGTTATCTTTTTGAGGTTGCCTATTTACTCCAGCGTTAGCGTGTCAGATTCTAGTAAGTATTTTTAAGATGTTTATAATAAAATCAGCGTCAATACTTACAAGTGCCGTTAGTGCCGATACTAATATTCCGATATTCATATCCAAGCTGATAGTATTCGTCCAGAGCCGAGTTGTAATACATGTTGGTGAACTCCTCAGCGTGATCCACTAGTACGAGTTGAGGCAGTGTCTCCGTGTAGTTCTTGAGGATGCGTCGGAACGAATGGAGAGATGAAGGAGGAATGTTCGGAGTGAACATTGGAAGAACACTCTCGTTGAATCGGTTGTAGTTTGTATACATTGTGTTAATAAACGTCAGTATCTGGTGAGAACGCAAAGCTATAGGTAAAGTCGAGATGTCAAAGTCAAAGTCAAAAGATACTTTATTCAATACAATCACAAGGATCACTTTGAAACGTCTTACATACTAGGTGAATTTAGGTGCCAATTCATCCTAACCCAAGCCCGAGAAGAACTAGCAAGAAACTCTTGTTCTTAGCGCTTTTTGACATGATCCAAAACTCATAGTACTAAACTGGTACATCCAAGAGATGATGTTACTACCTACAACGTCAGTGTCAGTTTGTATACTGTACAAAATGCAAACTTAATAAAACTATCACTTACTTCCAAGAAGATATTATATATATTTTGTAAGGTAAGATTGCGTCCACTACGTGAGGCGATTTTGGCTATTTTTAACCGACTTTAAAAAAGGAGGAGATTCTCAGTTCGACTGTAATTTTTTTATGTTTGTTACCTCATAACTCCGTCATTTATGAACCGATTTGAAAAAAATAGATTTCACGTGAAAGGTTATACTTCCCGACTGGTCCCATATAAATTTATAGGTTTAGAAGTGTAAACCGTAACATAATATTTTTTTTAACCGGCTTAAAAAAAGTAGGAGGTTCTCAATTCGATTGTAATTTCATTCAGTCGGTTTTCTTTTTACTTTTTAAAACGTAATTATTCGAACCATTCCGAACCCCTCCTTGATGTGATGTCGTGAGATTTGGCTCGACTCCTACCCGCTCCCTAATCTCATGTGAGATTTTTCAAATGGTATATTTTTTGTGTAAAGACGGGCCTTCACTAAACGCCTTACATAATTAATGGACGCCCCCTAAGGTGCGTAGTATCTACATGTATGTACGAGTATTACTGTGATTTAGTCTAAAGGCGAAACAGTAATATCTAAATTTTTACTTTTAACTTAATGTTTATAGGGCAATTCGCCCACTTCTATCGATTAGCCACTAACCTCGGATTTCAAGCCGCTTGGATTCGACTGGTTATTTGGTGTAAATGCGTACATAGGCCACTTCGTATTGGGTGTTTCGGTGTTTTGGTTCTGGAGCGAACCGCCTATTTGACCAACTTCGACGTGCAATTTGATATCATCGGGCGACAAAGGGGCAGGATCGGGCCACTGGCCTCTACTGAGATCGTAGGCCACGCGCTGCGAACCAATATAGTCAAACGCTTCCCCGTTGAAAAATGTGAATAGGATGTTGTGATCTGAAGAACAAATTAGTAAGGTGACCGACAGATAGGCGCTCAGAATTAATACGTAGGTATTATACCGGGACGGCCTTACTAATAAACGCCTCACAACTTAAATACTGCATAAGATTCGCCCTGTCACTATATGTCACTATCTTACAAAAGATGGCACTATTTGAAACAGTGATTAACTTTTGACAGAAGTTTAGGGACATTTATAAGTAAGGCCGATGAATCAGAACGAGTTAAGTTTTACGGCCAACATAATGTATAACCACGTACGGGTACCTATTTTTGACAACTGCTGCTGATGCTGTCAATCTGAAACCAGCGCTACTTCCTTACCGTGTCTGGAAGTACTGATATTTAAATAGATACAATTATAAATAAATATTTTTTCTTTCTTTCTGATGGTGCGCGCGCTCGTCGTTGGTCGATTAGTGAACGCAGCTTAAAATGTAGTGTACACGTATTTATGTACACATTACTTATTTTACTAACCATAAGTATCCGCTTCTGCGTCTGAAATCATCTTTGACAGCATGGTGGCTGTTGCCAGCAAGGTTACTAGTCCCACCACAGAGCTGGATGCGCCAGGGGACACACCTGTCAATTAATTATTGTAAGTATAGCTTTATATGTAAATCGACCTAGCAGACTTGAATCAGCTTTTATTAAATTCATATTGTTTTAGTAGTGTTTTGAGTCAGACCGCAAACATACACAGAAATGTATGTCTATTCTAAACATAATGGAATAATTTTTTGTAGACATTTAATCTATTATGATTCCTCGTCGTACAAATCATAAAGCACCATAATACACTTATAACTCAATTGTCTACACTTGTGCTCACAATTTTGTTGATTTAAATTCTTTTACAATTACCCAATAAAACATGAAAAAAAAAAATATTTTTAAGAGTCATGTTACTTCATAAATGTCGAACGAAAAATCTCTTCTTCTTTTTCGTTTAAGGCATGTCTCATAATGATGTCACAAAGGCGTATCTTGTCGTTCGTCATTTCTTATTTTTTTTAAATTGACACCATTTAAAATGTTACTTTTACCACGACTTTATTTTTTATTAAAATAATTATACGGATTATTTTTGCTCAAATCACAAAGAAACACAAAAATGTTATTCCAATTATTCAGACCCGAGCTTTGTTTGAATAAAATCACCAAAATTACAAATAAACCCCCAAAATAACTTTTATAAATAATATATGAGCAATGTTTGCATAGCAACCAAAGATAATCTCACGAAAAATCTATGTAAAATCTATTTTTTTTTATTTGAGATTCTCAAACACACAGCGTTGTCGCTGTCACTAATATTGCTTACTGTCAAATAATGATGCTGCATCGATCCTGGCGGTGACCAACATGACATTCTCTTTTGTATTTTCTTTTTTCTGAAATGAAAATAATCATTTAGGTACACTTTTTTGGTCCAAATAAATTGCTTTAATAACGAGTTATTAAAATAACTAACCTGAACACGAGGGAATAGTGGGTAATAAACATTGTAATCACCAATAGGATCACACACTTTAGTTGCAGTCACCACACCATTGGATAATGATCTGAAAAATTACATATTTAAAGAATCAGAAAATCAGTTCAGAGAATTAGAAATGTATGTTTATATATTAACTCTGTATCCTATAATCAGATCATAACCTATCATGGCATTTAAGTATACTCTGTCCTTGTCATTTTAATGTCAAAGAATAGAGATATAGATGGTGTGTGTGTGTGTGTGTGTGTGTGTGTGTGTAAGCAACATCATGAGTGGCAGGGACAACGCTGTACAACATTTATTTTATTGTTTGAGATTGTTCGTGAGATTATTCTTGGCCGTCTTGTGAAGCAAATATTGCTCTCATATTATCGTGGGAGGGAATCGAACTCTCAACCTACAGCGCAGAAGCTGACACCGACACAGAGCTACCACCAATTGAGCTGACAGGCCAGCCAAATAAAAGGTGAAATAAAAAAAGGCAGACATAATACAGGTGCATAAAGAATATATGACTTACCTTCTCATGCAAAGTTCCGTGTTCACTGCAGCAAACATAAATGAACTAATTTGTACAGAACACAGTGGATGGCCTCTTTGGTTATCTTTGTCCTTATTATACCTGTAAAAGAAGATAACATATAAAAGAGCTTAACCTGACTGACTGATTCATCATCGCCGAGCCGAAACTGCTGAAGCTAGAATGTTGAAATTTGGAAGATAGCTTCCTTTTATAGCAAAACCACCCACTAAGGGATTTTTTGAAATTCAACCCCTAAAAGGGTGAAAAGGGGTGAAAACGAATGTATGAAACTTTTTAACGCGTGGTGCGATTTGCTTGAAACTTGATATGAATAATTAAAATGAAAAATAAATGGACACATGTTTCAGGATTTTCAAAATAACCCTAACAAAGGTTATTTACCCCTTTCTTAGGGTTATTTTGAAAAATGGGGTGTCAAAGTTTCTATGGGAACATTTTAATGGGTGGTGTGATTTCTTAGAAACTTGGTTTGAATACTTAAAATGCAAAATAATTTGACGTGTGTTTTAGGATTTTTCAAAATAACTCTTATGAAGGAGTAAAACATTCACAATGTTTGTATGAAAACTTTTTAATGGGTGTTGGGCGTGATTGGGTTGAAACTTGAATTGGATAGAATATCTAGATACATAATCATTATTATTATTATTATTATAAATGCTAAAGTTAACTGTCTGTTGTTATATTTTCACGTCTGAGCTGCTGAACAGATATCAATAAAATTTGACAAGGAGATAAATTGCATCCTGGGGAAGGATTTAAGCTACAATTCCTTTAAAAAAATGCGGGAAAGTAGTATATATAAAGTAGTAAGTAGTAATATATAAATAAATATTGGTGGACAATGCACACAATAACATCTAGCCCTAAACTAGGCATATTTTGTATGTTGATTGACCAGATGATTGATTAAATACTTATATATTTTGAAATGCATACTTATGATGCTTTATATTATAACATCCAGACACAAAACAAAGACCTATGTACAATACTCACACTGGGTCTTTCCTCCTGTAAAGTTAAGAGCAAAAATGGATTGTACTGTTGTACAGGTGTTTGAAGCCTGTTACAGATCACATGGGATAGTTTCACAAATGTATCGAGCCTGGGCTAGGTCCTATCTAGGTACCTACTTTTTATATTAACTACTACAATTATTTATTATATTCTGATTTTATAAATGCTTATTATATGATGCGAAACTCAACAATAAAAGAAAACAGATAACAAATACAAAAAATATTAACAAATACTCAACAAAACCGCTTAAAATGAATAACAATTAGGTACAATAAAAACTATAACAAGGCTCGAAATTACAATTTGCGTGTTGTTATTGAGCGTACTGCTAAGAGTAAAACGATGCGACAAACATAAGCGAGTGAGAGAAGCAGTTATACAACACTGTCTTCATCTTTTAAGTAGGGATTGGCGCTTAATCATACTGCTGTGCTGTTCTATTCAAATATTAAACTCGATATTTGAAACAATCGAAAAAGATCATTTTTTTTCTTAATAATCGTATCGTTATGATTTTGTCCAATTTATAAGTTTTATATTTATTTTTTGATTTGATTTCGCTATAAAATCAAGCTTTAAACATCTCAGGCTCAAAATATACCAACTTTATATCCTTTATATACTTCCAAATATTTTACTAGCCTAAGTAGACTTACTGCTACTATTTACTTAGTTTAAAAAACCTTTCTTTATTGGCATCTTGCAATTGCAAAATACGATTATCGTTTGAAATAATTCCATTAATCGGTAATTTTAAGATTGTTTTTCATTGTAGAAAAACTACATCCCTAACCCCCTCCGCGCCCCTCGCTTGCTTCTAATTTGACACAAAAATTGATTCTGCGCAGCTAGTTGCAGCCACCTTCCGAGGTACAAAGATCCAGTGTGAGTAGTGTACACTGATATTTTCAGTAGACATTCTTTCCGACCACTTGTTAATATTGTGCTGGCGCAAATTTTATGATTATGGGACTGTATGTGTGATTGCAGGTTCCTACAACATTTGCATTTGTATAGAGGCAGGTGGTAAGCCCATTGCCTCTGTAAACCAACTAACCAAAATCACTCTTTATTTTTCTTATGTTTGTGCCATGGCAATAAGTATTCAAATCAAAAATACCTACCTTTCATAGCATTCTTCAATTTTATCTATATCATCATTATGCTTTAACGATGAGAACAATATAGGAAAGGGAATATCTCTCTGCAACAGCCCAGAGCCTTTTGTATTCCATACAGGTCCATTGGGTTTTGAAGAGCATTGACTTCCTGGGTCTGAGGCATACTGATTAGGACATTGTGATTCAAGAGAAAATGACCTGGCCCTGAAATAAAATATATAAATAATTTTAAAATTAATATTAGGTAAGTACCTATTAAAAAAGTTAAGTACTTAATCTAAAATCAAAAGTATCTGTTTGTGTATGTATGTTACCTTTTCTCAACTAAACAGCTGAATGCATCTAAATGAAATTTGGTATATAGACTTTGTCTTTTTTTTTTATAAATAATGTGGACATTGGGGTGGGGACTAACATAGGAAACTTTTTATGTATGTACTATGTGCGCCAAGCCACAGACAGCAGTTAGTAGGAAATATAATAGTCGTAATAAAAGTTTGTTTTAACCTACCTCTATTTTTATAATGACTGGCCTGTCAGCTCAGTTGGTAGTAGCTCTGCCTTCTGCATTGTAGGTTGAGGGTTCAATTCCCTCTCAGGATAAACATTTGTGTGATGAACACAGGTGTTTGTTCTGTGCCTAGGTGTTATAAAGTCTGTATTTAAAAATATATATGTATTCTATTAGTCATCTGGCCACCATAATACAAGATATGAATGCTGTAATGACTGAACAGATGCATTCTCAGATACAGACAACAAAAGTTACTACTCACCTATTTGTGTTTTCTTTTTTATCGTAAACCAAAACTCCAGCAATGTTTTCAGGTTTCTCCATAAACAGTTCAATGATGGTATTGAACAGTGATGTGTTCACTATTGCGATGTAAGGACCAGCAGCTGCATCCGTAACAAGCCATTCTGCATCACCTATATCTTTGATCATCTCAACTACTCCCACTGCACCATTCTGAGGAGCTATGAATACAAAAGGGGCAATTAGTTAATAATAGGTATACATACAGTTTTATTCGATTACCAGTATTTATCCTGTTTAATCAGTTTTGGAAGTGTAGATTGGTGACTAATTCTATTTTAACCCGCAAAGCAAACAGAGATTTGTTATAAGTTTTATGTGTATATGTCTCTCTCTGGCATCATAGTTTAAAAAATCTGTTCAGCAATTTGAAGATTATCTTCGTCATGATCTGATTGGTTTGAAATTTGGTATCCTGTACCTTAATTATATCGCAAAGTTTACTATTGCATGAACCTGCAATCAATCTGCAGCGTCACCTAGAATCTGCAGGATACCTAACTCCTCATGAACATACACCAGAGGTGTTATATTTGGACTCATTAGAATGGTCTTAATGAATAGGCTAGGTAATGTTTTTGTTTCGGGGGTTTTTGAACTTTGTAATTTATACTTGTTAAAAGATAATATGCAATAAACACTCACTAACATAAATCAATATGCATTCTGATCACAAATAAAAAACATTATAATCTTTTATTATACATACTGTTAGAAGATAAGCTATATTCTTCTTTTCGTTAATTGGGATTGGTGGGTTTTAATACAATAGTCAATCACTTGTCAATTGTGGGCAATGATGTAGAAAAAAAAGCTTGTAAGTAGCTATGCGTTTGCACTTTTTAGTGCCAAAACAGGTCTTTTAAGAATACATACATGAACATCCTGCTTGATGGGTACCATTCAGTCTTCTAAAACAGGCATTACTTCCACTAATTGACGAGTAAATCTGGTTGTGAAGTCTTTCAGAGTGTATAGCTGCAAAAGTTATATTAATTTGCTTATAATGCAACAGTGTCAAATAACCTTAGTGGTACTTTGCTTCTGGAATACTTACGAACAAGGCCGTAGAACAATAACGAAACATACAAGAAGGAAATCATTTTACGGTTTTACACAGGTAGTCTATTATAAACTGAGGTATCACACCACAGTTTCAGCTAAAAATCTGAGCTGATATTTTTGCAAAAGGAAGTGACTATAACACCATCACATAACGAAATTGTCTGAAATTAGTGACATATTGAATTGATTGGTAATAACACGATTGTGACTTAACATTGGACGTATGTACCTACATGTGTTTACATTATAAGTAGTGGTAGGTACATAATTACATTCTTTTCCGTTTCAGATCGACTAACCATCACATCACTCACGTCACGAAAGCACGAAACCACTCTCAATAATTCTCTCAACAAAACAAGAGTACCTACTCTACCCTACTTAGGCAATATCATCAAAAACTATAGGCTGCAATATCATTTGAAGAGACTGGACACCATAGATTAAAATAGACAAACCTTACGTCAATGTCAAAAATTAGCTAACTTCTAAAGCCAACCAAACAAATACGAAATAGGGCTGTTCAACAATAACATTTAAAATTTATCAATATCGATTAATGACCTGACATACCCATGGTTGGAATTTCTATGTGGTATTGATTTCGTGGTGCTAAATGAAACTCCATAAGTCTCATTTAGCCAAAACCAAGTGCTAGGCTCAGTATAGATTTGGGTTCAATAATAAAACGTTATTACAATATTTAAACAAAATTTATTATAACGTCCTCTTCCTGATTATCATAATAATACCTGAAATAAAAAACGATTTGATCGATATAAAAACTGATATGTTTACTTTATAGATTTAACCCTTTCGCTTGCGGCCTTGATGCTCCTTATTCATTCATTCATTACGTTTATTTCAGACAACATTACATTATAAATTAGTTACAAAAAATAATTAAGGTGTCCATATTTGATTATAATTAAAATTAAAGTAACTCTAACTATCGCACACTGGTCAAGAGAGAACAATATACACTCTTTTTCAGTGTTCAATAAAGAAACAGACAGTGTCCAGCCTCTGGGCAATGAGCTGTAGGTAGCTGTTGGAGCTGTCGCGCACCCGGCGCATCAGGGACGCAGCGCGCATCTTAATCAGAGACGGGCTGCAATGACTCAATAGACGATGCAGAAATAGTACCTCCGGGGTTCCAAGTACTGAGGAGCGACCGCACGGACGGTAGAAAGCACGGCGGGGTGTTTCTAGCGGCAGCGCCACGGATAGACTTACGAAAGGTGGACGTACTAGCGGGCGTAAACGTGGAAAATTGTGTTTTTGAGATTATTGGGGCGACAGTTTTTTTAAATAATATTTTTTTGTTTTTTTGTAGTGTTGTATATATCCCGCCAAATAGTAATGACAATAATTTTATGATTTTATTTAGAATACTAGAGAAAACTGGTGCGCAAAATATAATTCATGTTAGTTCTAGGTGACTTTAATATGTATTCTTGTAGTGATAATATAATCAATTATTTTGAATATGTAATGGCTTTCTGCGAGTTCGCTCAAAAAAATGAGGTACGAAATTGTAACGATCGAATACTGGATTTAGTGATAGCCTCTCTGAGTATGCATGAGGTGGTGGTTCGCCCCGCGGACGAGGAAATGGTGCCGCGTGACGAACAGCACCCGCCGCTCGCGGTGTCGGTGCGTCGCGCGCCGCAGGCCACGCGCGGGCCTCGTTCCACGCCGCCATCCCCGCCTATAGACGAACAGCAGTGGAATTTTTCTAAAGCTGACTACCATTTACTGTACTCATCGATAGCGGAAGTGGATTTGAATCCCCTCTATGTTATACGAGATCCCGAAGAGGCCGTAGGTAGTTTTTATAGAATTTTATTTGATATTTTTGACAGTTGCGTTCCTAAAAAACGTCTGCCGAGAAAAAACTCGAGATACGTATATCCAAATTGGTACACTGCGGAGATAATCAGAGAAATTAAAGTAAAGGCAAGACTACACAAGCAGTACAAGGTAAGTGGATCCAAATATGCAGCTTTCTCGAAATGTAGAGCCGGAGTGAAAAGGATGATAGAGGAGGCTCAGGTGCAGCATCAGAAACAAGTGGAGCATCGTCTGACGGAGGATCCGAAATCGTTTTGGAATTATGTGAGGGCAAAGCGAGGGGCCGTGAACCGAAAGCAAATCTCCCTGAATGGAAGAACTCTGACAGAAACAGAATGTGCAACGGAATTCGCAAAGTACTTTCATTCGGTTTACGGCACTTCGGTTGCTCACCTAGACGAGGCAGCGGCGGAGGCGATGAGTCACGCCAGTGCCGCGCGTGTGCACGTGCCGCGCCTGGCGCTGGCCGAGGTGCGCGTTGCGTTGGCGAGGCTCAAGCCGAAGCGATCCGCAGGTCCGAACGGGATCCCGGTCTATATTATGAGAGACTGTCGGATGTCTCTGGCCGAGCCACTCGCTTATATTTATAATCGTTGCCTAGAGGAGTCGCATTTTCCAGAACGATGGAAGATAACAAGAGTTATTCCTATACCTAAAGGCTCCGGAGCAGATGTGACCGAATTCAGACCAGTGGCTATTCTGTCGACGGCGGCGAAGATCTTCGAGTCGGCGGTGCAGCGCGGCATGCAGGAGCAAGTGTCGTCACGGCTATCCGATGCGCAGCACGGTTTCCGGCCGGCTCGTAGCACCTCTAGTAACCTCCTTGACTCAATGAACTTTATGCTACCGCGGGTCGACGCAGGAGTGCAAGTCGACGCCGCCTACTTCGACTTCAAAAAAGCATTCGTTTTGGTCGATAATGACATATTGCTTCAGAAGTTGGCAACGATCGGCTGCACAACCAAACTGCTGCGGTTCTTCGCAAGCTACATGAAGAACCGGCAGCAATACGTCGACTACGCGGGATGCAAATCGGAGCCTTACTCTACCTTAACTGGAGTGAGCCAGGGAAGCAATTTGGGGCCTCTAGAGTTCATTATCATGGTCAACGATCTCCCGACAGTAGTCAAGGACGCGAAATGCTTGTTGTTCGCGGATGACCTCAAGTTACTCTTACCGATAAAAGACGAAGAGGACTGTAAACGCCTTCAACGTGACGTGGACAGAGTGGTAGAGTGGACTGCTATGAACGAACTACAGTTCAACGTCAGTAAGTGTTCCATCATAACTTTTAGTAGAGCGAAAACACCAATCCACCACAATTACCAGTTGAAGGGTTCACAGTTGACGAGAGTCGATTCGGTGAGGGATTTGGGGGTTCGCCTCGACGACAAGTTGCATTTCCGTGTACATGTGGCTAACATCTGCAAGAAGGCATTTAAGACCCTAGGATTTGTACTCCGTCAGACGAACAACTTTACAAATATTAAAGCAGTAAAGACTCTATACGACGCATTGGTGAGAAGCCATTTAGAGTTCAATGCTGCGGTATGGGCACCACACGAGGCCAAGTACAGTCAAATGGTGGAGCGCATTCAAAACAAATTTACCAGATTTCTATACTTAAAGATTTACGGCATCTATCCGTTCTTCCCGTTGATGTATCCAACCTTGTTTGTTATAGGCATGGTTGGATACAACAAACTGGAGGTGAGGAGAGATGCAGCGCTCGCTCTGTATTTGGTTAGGATACTGCGTGGGATGATCGCCAACCCAGGCATTTTAGAGGAATTGCGGCTAAATGTGCCGGATGAGTTTGTGCACCGACGGAGGCGGCCCGCCCTATTGGCTGTACCAAGAGGAAGGACCAACCTCCTGAATAAGGCACCTCTAACGCGTTCCATCCACACTCTATCTAGTAGCGGAGAGTGTCGATCTTTTTTACTGCTCCCTGAGCGAATGTCGCAAGACTCTGTTATTTATTCTGTGCTATTATAATTAGATTTGACATTGTGTAGTTATTTGACATGGTATATTGATTGACAAATTTTTATATTTTATTTGGTTTGACTTCATTTAATTTGAATTTATTAATTGAAGAATTTTTACATATATTGTGAAATTATTTGACATTGTATATTGATTAACAAGTTTTTATTTTATTTCTTTTATTTGACATTACGTTATTATTTTTGACATTTTGACATTTGGTTTGACATTATGTAATTCAATGTTATTAATTGAAGAATTTTATGTTAATGTGTACCTTTAAATTTTTAAGTTCATGTTCATTGTTTAATTGTTTTTAATTCTTTTATTTTTCTTTACACTATTGCATTAGGGGCCCCTGTAAAAATAGTGTAAGTACTTTTTATAAATAAATAAATAAATCTTTTGCGTATTATCGCTGCGAATCCGTCTACTCGTGCGTCAGCAAACATTCCTGACGCGCTGCAGAAGCGCGGCAGCCCCATCAGCGTCCTGAACGAGTTGTTGTACTGGATCCGCAGGGCATTCCAAGACTTTTTGGTGTGCTTGACCCAAAGGCTGCACGTATAAAACGCCTGGCAGTAAGCTCTGAAAAGCGTTGCTTTCACCTGCCTGGTGCAGCACGCAAACCTACGGGCCAGCATGTTCGCTCTAATGGATAATGCCCTGCGTACCCTGTCCATATCATCTTTAAGAGACTTGCCCATTACCCAAATACTTAAAGCAAGCTACTCTCTTCAGCTCTCTGCCGTTCAGGATTACCGGCGGGATGGTGGTATATGTTTTAGAGCCTGATGTGAAGACCATTATTTAATTTTGCTTGCATTGTATCTTAGCCCGTGAGCCTCCGCATATCTCTCACAGATCCCGAGCAGTTTTATGAGAGCACTGATTGATGGGCTCAGCAGAACCATATCATCGGCGTAGCTAATGTTATTGACAAGAGTAGCCGACCTGAGCGCCGCTGAGCTCACGAATCAGACGGTCTGTATATAGGTTGAAAAGTCGCGGTGAGCTCAACCCGCCCTGTCGCACCCCACATTCCAACCCGTACACATCCGATAGCGACTCCGACCATCTTACAAAGTTACTCTGGTTGCCATACCAGTATTTGAGGAGTGATATAAGCTCACGGGGAAGATTGGTATCATTTGACAGCTTCTACCACAACTTGTCATACGCTACCAGATCGAACGCACGACAGGCGTGCTTCTGCTGGTGTAGTACTAGACGGTGTGCTTGAGGCTTAGTATTGCAGTTTCAGTAGACAGCCCAGTCCTAAAACCGAGCTGGGCGTCATGCAGGTTTACATGTTGGCTTAGATGCACATCAATCACACCGTCCAGTACCTTTGCCACCACAGTAGCCAGGGATATGGGTCTGTAGTTGCTTATGCTGGGTGCGTCTCCAGTCTTGTTTTTAATAATAGGTACAACTACAGCTCTTAAGATATCCTCTGGCAAATGCGAATGGCTGACGCAGAAGGTGAAGAACATGGCGAGCACCCCTGGCTTTACACCTGGCAGATATACACCTGCATTTTGCAGGTGTTCAATGCTCAGTGAGTCGTGGCCTGGGGATTTTCCTCGCTTCGTGTCATTCACCACGCGCCACCTCCTTCGCTGTGATAAGCATGATCCGCTCCCCCTCGTGCACCCCCTCCTCACTTGGCTATGCAGTTGCAGGCCCCAGTGTAGATTGTACCCTAAAGTGCTGTTTAAACATATTGGCAATTTGGACGGGATCACTAATGCCCTCCACGCTCACTGGAACACTCGGTCTTGGGTTCAGCTAGTTGGTCTCTTTCCAAAACTTTCCAAAATTTTTAGCTTTATGTTATGTAGCAATAATGTCAATTTTTATTTGGGTCTCATTATTTTGTCGCCACTTTAGTTTGGATTTAAAGTTACACCGCGCATCTCGCATTTTTTGGTATGTTGACCCACACAGAGGTTTTCCAACAGATCTCCGCTCCTGGCACCAAAACCGAGCCTCCCTATGAGCTTCAGCTACATATTTATTCCAGCCTGTAACATGATTATTTCCTCTACGATTCCTATTACACGTAGTGGTTTTGCTGCTAGAGCAAAACCACTACGTGTACTAGCCGACTCACAAAGTATAGTAACAATTTCATTATACAGACTGTTTAAAATAAGTTTGTGTTCCACCATATCACAGTGATAGTCTGCACAGCTTCTGAACTCGGGGGGGAAGTTCACATTTCGAAGCTTGGATGTACATAATTCTCTACATTTGTTCTTTTGTAAATGGTCCCTTTCACCCCAAATAACAAAATTTGGTATCTATTTAACGTCTTCTAATTTGGACCTTATAACACTTAGGTCACAGATTATTGAGAATAATGAGAAGCTATAGAATCTTAATGTCCATAATCGACTTTCTGGCAGCCTCAGTAGTTACAACATGATCTAGCCACGACGAAATACCGTGCACATCACTAATAAAAGTGTACGTACCCGAAGACAATCCTAAAACGTCGATGTCTACACATATCCAGTTTCTATATATAATATGTATGTATTTACAAAAAAAAGTATATATGTAGTATATCAGTCATGTGGTACCTATAACACAAGCTCTGCTTACTTTGGGGCCAGATGATGCCGTGTGAAATGTCCGGTATTATTATTATTATTTCACGGCAGAAATGTTTTAGTTCCTAACCAAAAGGTGCCTTTAGATCTGCGTTACAGTCACCTAACATGTACACGGAGTCCACGCTACTGTGTTCCACAATGGCACCAATTTCACTCAAACAGCCTATAAATTCCGCTATGTTCTCAGGCTTATCTGAACTGTCAGTAGGCATATACACTGAAAACACTAGAAATTGGCGGTTCTCGAGTTTCACCTTAATAGCCGTGATACGCACACTCACACACTGCTCAGTAGTAACGGAAGGAAACACATCCTTATGCCACAGTATAGCAAGGCCGCTGTAGGGCCTGCCCCGCAACATGCCTGCCGAGGTGTCCACTGCAGAGTTCCCGGTGTAGCCGAAGTCAGGATCAATTGTCCCCAGGAAAGTGACGTCGTGGGGCAGAAGCCAGGATTCCTGTAAGGCCACTATGTCAGCTGTTCGACAGAGCGACCTTATAAAATTTATGTTAGTGTTACATTTTTACAATTATTGCTCATAAAAGTTGAGCTACTTTTATTCTTTTCTATTGTAAGATCCATTTGAAATTGGATTTTTAAAATCAATAAAACGCCTAAACGTTACACCCACAGGCCATAAACTGTCTTCTAGAAACTGGGTAAGTTTTGAGTGAGGTACCAACATTTTGTAGGCATTATATTTCTTCGGTAACCTACTATTAATTTTCTGCAGCGATACCTTTGTGTGTGTTCTTGCAAATATGTAATCAGCGATATCATTCTCGGTTGTAGTGCTGTCCACATTATTTATAAACAAAGGTACCTTAATTTCGGCTGCCTTAAACTTGTCGTTCGAGTTCACTATCGCATTTCCCTCTGCTGTAGCAAAGCAATTTATATGCCTCTAACGCTGAGCCAATTTCTATTCTTCATCCGGTTTTTATTTTTTCCACTGACAATCCGCACTAACAGTACCCGCAAAGGTCTTCGGTGGTTACGTTGGCGTAGACGTAGGCGGATGAGTCAAGTGTGGACGATCATTCAATGTATTTACTTGAGTTTGCATCATATTTTGAGGCAGCACGGGTAAAGTCAGGGTTTTCGATTTTATATCCCTGCAAGTGACCTCGCGCCCAACACTAGTGTATTGAATTGGTCGATACAAGTCCTCACTATAATCCCGCTGCTCGCGCGTCGTTTTATTCGAAAACACCGAGCGGTTATCGCCCGGTGACGTCATCTCAGCTGATTGACTGTGCTCCAAAATATGCGGTAGGCCGTTTAGCCCGCTGTCTATATAGTAACTATTAGACAAAACACCACCACCTCCTCGTTTTTTACTCACGTAACAATCATAATTATTCACAATTGATGTTTGTTTCAAGTTATTAAGATCATTTTTAACCTCCTCAAGCTTGTCAAGCTTGTTTTTAAGTCATTCTGGAGTACAAGAATGTCCTTTAGTATTCTCGTCGCGTCCAAATGGTCCCACAGAATAGGTGGTAGTTTTTAAGTGGTAGTTTTTAAGATTCCTTTCAACGAAGATTGGAGTTTCATTCGGATCCGTTTCTTTAAAAACATTTATTACATCGTACGTACATATCCCACTGTGTATACATATTTTGTACAATGCAGTATTTTTGAGTTTATATTTTTGAAAATAGCCACTTGGACTAGTGCTGCCAAAATTTTGATAAAAACTTCTCAATCCCCGAGAGGCCATATCTGGCCGCGCTCGCCCATTTGAATAAGAACCTTATATCACACGTTTACAGTCTACTTTTGTATGGAGAAGTTTACTGAGTTACGTTCTTTGATATATTATCTACATTCTGAACAAAAAATATTGCGTAATCTTTCATCGTTTAGTATTTCATTGGCATTTGAATTTCGTGTTGCTCAGCGGCAGTTTAGTGAACCGTGTGTGAGAGAAATAGTGAGTTTTACTGGATTTATCGATAGTAAGGGGTGTTTATTATTGCAAAAACTGTTTATTATACTCATTATAAGTATTTTTGGATAATAAAATACATAGTCAATACATAGTAATAACTTTTAGATATGGCGCGTAAACTCCCGTAAACTCCTGAGCGGTAACGGGCTTCCGCGCTCGCCCCCTTTGATTATAAAAATAAATTTACATGTTTACAGTCTACTTTTGTATGGAGAAGTTTACTGAGTTACGTTCTTTGATATATTATCTACATTCTGAACAACAAACATAGCATCATTAGTGTTCGTTTAGTATTTTATGTGTTTTCGCGTTTCGCGCCCGCTCTGTGTGAGTGCAGTGACCTTTGATTGTGATTCGACTGTCATTTGATGGTGGATTTACTGGATTTATCGATGGTAAGGGGTGTTTATTATTACAAAAACTGTTTATTCTGCTCATTATAAGTATTTTTGGATAATCAATTGTAAGAAATACATAGTAATAACTTCTAGATAATGCGGGAAAAAGTACGTTGCCATGCTACTGATTTCGAAGTGATTTATTACTAAACTATTTAATATAAAATATTGTATTTGACTAAACACGTTATTTTTATGCCTGATAGATAGGTAATATATCTATTAGTACAATGTTTTTTTATAGAATGATAAAATATGCTTTGGTTGTAGAGTTATTACATATTTAGTACAATGCAGTATTTTTTTAAGTATTTTTGCCGCCACCTAGTCTAGTCTAGACTCTAGCGCTAGTGCTGCCAGCCGCGGTCGATTCCGACCGCTCGGGGATTGAGAAGTTTAAAACCATATCTATCATTATTTATTTCAATTTAAAATTATTATTGCGTTCGTAAGCAACAATGAAAAATAAGTAAACAAAGCAAATCTTGACAACTGAGGCTGAACTACCTGACTGACTGACCATTTTATGTCAATGCTGGAAAGAGGGAAAAGCTAATATCCATATCATCAATCATCATCAATTTTTCCAAGTCGCGGCAGACTGACCACTCTGCTCACACCACACCACACACACAACCATGGGCAACAATCTCGAGCTTTTAATCTTCGCCGATTTATAGTCTACAGAATTGTAATTATTTTTCTTTCTTCTTTTTTTCGTTAATGACCTGTGACATACTAATGTCAATTCTGCCAATGTCAAGTGTTTATAGTTTATAGTCAGTTTGTTTATTATAAGTCTTAGTCGATGGTCAGTTGTCAATTCTAGACGACCGACACGCGGAATGGCGTCTAGAATTTTCATGGGACTCCTCGTCGTTCAAATCACACTGCACCTTATTACACATATAGTTTAATTGGCCATACTTGTCCTATTTAGACCCTATTTAGAATTTATTCATTAAAATTCCGTTATGATTACCGAATAAAACATGCTACAAAACGAGTAAAATATATTAAATTAGCAGAGCTAAGTTACTTGATGAAATGAAAAACTAAAAATTCTTCTCTTCATCAAAAAGAACGTAGAACGTAGAATTCTAAACGCAATGTCCATGTCAAAACGATACAAATCTGTCTTCATCGATTGTCAAACAGATCTGCCTAGTGTTTGGTAATAAAGTTAACAGGACCGTAGATGTTGTTATAATAAAGTTGTTCTTATTGGAAATCCAATAAATATATAATTTTCAACAGCAAAAACTTCAAACATGAAACTAAAAACTAAAAAATCCCTTGACTGTCCTTCGTCTTCATCATTGGACCCATAATGACAGTCACAAGCACAACCCATCTAGGTGTAAAGTTCTCATAAATACAAATTCATTAAGCGTGTTTGGACCAGGCAATTGCAGTAAATCGTTGAGGAGTTCCCTCCCTAATAAAGTATCTTTTGACTTTGACCTCGACTCTCTTTCGGCTCCATCATCAGATTGACTCCAGACCTTCATTAAATAGTAGTGCTTTAAAATATATAATGAAAAAAACATACAAATGCACTAGTCGCCACTACGATTTTCGAAGGTTCCCCTCGATTTCTTTGGGATGCCTGTTTTCTTATCATGGTTGGGATATCTCTTTTCCAACAAAAAAATGGTTGTCTGTAAAGTCGGTTTACGGACGTTAATTTTGCGTGATACCGTCATAAGAAAACATTGATGAAAAATTGCACACATTTAACCTATTAAGATGCATCACAAGCCGAGCGCTTAGGCTTATCGTGACTCTCGCTTGAACGCTCGGCTCGGGCGGAACGTGACTATGTTTCGTGCGTGCATCCGGCGTTCATCGATTATAAGACGTTATCACGTCAAAAAGAATCATCAAAATCGGTTCATAAACGACGAAGTTATCCGCGAACACAAATAAAAACAAAAATATATATACGGTTGACTTCAGAAATATCCATTTTTTGAAGTCTGTTAAAAACATCCAACCGTGCCACTTTTTTGCTCGCTTTATTAGATAAAATAAAGACGTGCAAAAAAGTGTAAAGACCAGTAAAAAAAATACCTGTGATCGGCTGTTTTATTGTTACTGAATTAAACTGAATTTGGATGACCATCCATTCAAATTCAAATTACAGTGGCCACTGTCAGTATTTTTTTTTGATCTTTATTATATAAATAAAATAAATAAATAAATAAATAGTGCCGGACATTTCACACAGCATCATCTGGCCCCAATGTAATGGCTGGTTTACACAGTGCGAGCTGCTGCCTGGCCAGTAGACAGCTACTCGGTTTGTCTACTCGTACGCCAGTAGCTCGGCTCGCCTTTGCTGTCTACACCACACCTAGCTACTGCTCAGTCCGAGTCGTGTCGCGATGTCGAGTGAACTTGTTTTAATAAAAAAAACGGTGATACGCTCTATGACAACAATTTTATGTCAGGAATTGGAAAATATCTATAACCATAGCCAATATAAGAAAAAAGAGCGAAAGAAAAGGATTTGGATTAGAGAATGGATGGCTAGAAGATCTTTAGGGGCAACACGTATGATTCTCAACGAGCTTTACCATGAAGACCCCCGAGAATATAAAGCAGTGATGAGAGTGACACCTGAACAAGTCGAAAGACTTTTAAATTTGATAAAAACAAAAATAGAACGTCAAGACACATTGATGAGAGATGCCATAGCAGCAAGGGTAAAGTTGGAAGCAACTCTGTGTTTCCTAAGCTCAGGAATGTCATTCAGACTGCTATCAGTATTTTTCAGGATATCTAAAGCTTCTATATCAAAATTTATACCAGAAGTTTGTGACGCTATTTCTGAAGCTTTGGACGAATATTTTCAAGTAAGTAAAAGTTAATTAACTCAATTATACATGACGTGTGACTCATTCATTTATTTTTCAAAAACAAATTAAACCTTAACTAAAACATTATTGCATGTTGTTTACATTAGCATTTATCATCGCTTTGACTATTGGATCATTAAAGTCAAATAATTGTCCTGCTTGAACTGGCTGCTGCGCAGAAACCGTTTCTAAATTGGCTGCCTCGTATGATGAATGTGATGATTGGTGATCAACTGTTTCTGTAGGCTGATAAGTTGTGCCTGGGAAGGACACACTGGGTCCTGATGATGGTGACGCTATGTAGGACTGTGGTGACGAAGCACTGTATGAGGAAAGGGCAGATGCGTTCCGAGCGTATATAGCTCTTTTTCGGTATCGTGAAAGTACTTGTTGAATTTCATCTTTGGCATCTAAAAAATCTAGTAATGGGAGCTGCCTCAATTGAATAGCGACATGTTTTCCAACAACATCATACTCGTCTTCTTGTCTAGAAGAGCTGGAAGATTCTATAGTACTGTTTAGTTGTTTCAGCTCATCAATAGCTGCTGTAATTCCGCTCATTTCTTGGGCAGTATTATGTGATTTTTTAGCTTTACCCGGGTTTTTTTTCTTTGTCAATGTGCTGTCACTGGAGTAGATTGATCTATCATCAGATTTATCAAGAGTTTTATCACCCGTTTTATCATCAGTATTTTCATCAGTGTTATCCGCCATGTCTTGACTAACAGCATTTTCCAAATCCGCCGGTGTGTTGTCTTTCTGCAATTGGAATATAAAATTAATATTACATTTTTCAGGTACCCAGCAGAAAGGAATGGGAAGACGTACAAGTAGGATTTCACCACAGGTGGAACTTTCCAGGATGTTGTGGAGCCATCGATGGCAAACATGTGGTGATTCAAGCTCCGCCCAATTGTGGTAGTGAATACTACAATTATAAAGGAACTAACAGCTTGGTGCTCCTAGCGATCGTGGATCATGACTACTGCTTTAAATATGTGGACATAGGCTCATATGGGCGAAATTCTGACGGTGGTGTTTTCCAAGCTTCCTCATTGTATCCAGTGTTGGAAAATGGCACATTATTGCCAGAAGGCGGTATTGTAGTGGGAGATGATGCTTTTCCTCTTAAGACGTACTTATTGAAACGCTATCCCAATGAGACTACGACAGCTGAAAAAACTTACAATTACAGATTCTCTAGGGCAAGACGCATAGTAGAAAATGGATTCGGTATTTTAGCATCTCGCTTTCGCGTTTTGGGAAAACCTATCCAGTTGCAAGAGGAGACCACAATAAAAATTATTCGAACTACATGCGTACTGCACAACTGGTTACGGAAATCTTCACCACACATCTACACTCCTCCTGGTAGTGTAGATTATGAAGATATTACAAATTTCACTGTCAACCTTGGAACGTGGAGATCAGAAATAAATGCATTACCGAGTATCGCCCGATCGCGAACAAATAACAGATCAAAAGCAGTTGCCGAAAAATTGAGAGAAAAATATAAAAACTACTTCTGTAATGACGGTGCTGTCTCCTGGCAAAGTCGTATGATTAATATCTAGAAATGTAACCAACTACATTTATCAGTCAAATAAAGAATTAGGTACTCACCAGATTGGATGTTGTTTTCTTTTCTTTTAAATTAATTGTTTTCATTATATAATCCATTATATCAAACCATTTTATGGATGGTTTGTACACATCGTCTGCGCTAGCGCCACTCTTCTTGCTTTTTTCGATTTTATTCACTTCTTGATTGTAGGTGGACCGTAATTTTTTTATTTTCTTGGTTACCTCACCGGTGTTACCTAGGTGCATTTCTTTTGCGATATGTTCCAAAGATTCTTTTCTCATATCTCTATTTCGATAGTTTTTATCGAAACAATTCCATAGGTTTTCTTGTTCTCTGTAGAGTTTCATGAATGAAATATTATTGTCAGAAGACCATCTATCCGTACTCATTTCGAACTCGATTTAGTACATAGGCGTAGCACACAAAAAACACGGCTTCCACTCACAACTGTCCGGCTGGCACTGGCGAGCTACTGCCGAACGCGTCCAAACGATGCGAGCGACGCACGAGCCGCTGTCATGTGCGAGTTGCTGCCGGGCGAGCAGGCGAGTGAAAACAAAAAATGTTGAAGTAACTCGGATGCGAGCTACTGACCAACTCGCACGTACGAGTTACTCGTAAGTTACGTCCAAACATTGCGAGTAACTGCAGTGCAGCTACTCGGAAGGCTTACTCGTACGCTAGCTCGCACTGTGTAAACCAGCCATAAGCAGAGATTGTGTTATGGGTACCAACAATATGACTGATCTAATACTTATATACTTTTTTTTGCAAATACTAACATATTATACATAGAAACACCCAGACCCGAGATAAATACTTGCAGATCATACAAACATTTGTCCCGCGGCAGGAATCGAACCCGCAACCTTCTGCGTCTCAGCCTGACCTTAGGCCACTGCGCTACTGAGGTCGTCAAATTTGTTTGATCGATCTTTTGTTTGATCGATTACCTTTTTTTAATTTTAATTTGTGTATCTTGAAGTTCATAAACGGGTTGGATGGAACAAAATTCTTACAAACAAAACAAAACAAGATATCTTTTAATGTGTCCATGTGATATGTTTTAATGTGCTTATTATGTTGCAAACTTTATGATATTGCAGTGTACACAAGCAAGCAAACTGTATAGAAATAAATCGATTTTTCTTATCGATAGTTCATTTTCACTAGTAACATCAACCCCACCCACCCCACCCCACTAAAGAAAAAATCTAATGAAATATGGCGGACAGACAGCCAGAGCCAGCAGCGACTCGAGTGTTGAATTGAATTGAATGACGCCATTTGTTTCTTTGCCAGCTGTGCTGTTAACATTTTGTTGCGTGTATTGTTCTTTAACTATTCGACTTGTGAATTTTGCCAACAATTATATTACCGATGACGGAAAAAGCTGTGGAAACCAAGGTATGTAATTTCTCGAGGAAAGGGAAAAAATATTGTTATTTTCTTCCATTGTTCTCTTGCTAGCCTCGAATCGATATACCAGAGGAATCATTTCGTAATGCAAAATGACATATTTTTTCCCTAATTATATTTGGCGAAGAAGTTTGTACGTATAGATATTCTGTACAACGTTTTTGGAGTTGTAAGCCTCCATTTTATTTCCAAAAACCTCTGGTTGAAGGTAGTTCTGAACGGTTTAATTTTTGAAGATCGTAAAATGATTCCAACGTAAATTCATACCTTATTTCACTTGCTAAAAACATCCATCATTAAATACATAATAAAAAAATAACACTCGCAACCATTTAAAAATACCACCAGTCAGCTGATTATGATTATTTTGGTTTACCCTAATGTTTACTCCCTACACTTTTCGTCCACGTGTTATTTAATTAAGTCTGAGTATCACTTAGCTTCAAATAATAATATACCTATGTCTTGAAAATAAATTATGCATTCATAACATCACATCAAAGCTTTGTTTCCTTCTTTTTTAACTTCCAGTCAGATGATAGATACCTACATAACTAAGTAGGCAAGTTTTATTTATTTAAATTAATTAATAAAGCTTTTACTCTTTAATCCTTTTATTACACTTATTCTGAAGAAAAGAGTAAATAAAGTTTTATGTTTTTACTTTTCATCTTTTAACTAAGTTTATAAAACTTGTAGGCTGAGGCCTTGCCTGACCTAGATGACCTGCTGCAATGTCCTGTATGCTATGAGATACCCTCGGGTCAGATTTTCCAATGCAATGAGGGGCATCATGTCTGTGGTACGTGCAAAGCGCGCCTTGATGTCTGCCCAGTATGCAGAGCATTCTTCTTTGGAACAAGGAACTATGCAATGGAAGAGCTGATTGCTAATATTCGTAAACTACGTGCTTTTGTAAGTTATATTTTTTGATGTAATGTATAAGTATGCATTCATAGAATATGTTAACATAATGTTTGGAGTGCGCCTATGAGCGAAATACTATTCAGGAGTCTAAAGGTTAACTGGCTACATGTCGGTCTATGTTAGCTGCTCTAACATCAGACTCAGCTGGCATGCTCTACAGGTCAATATATGAGCTGTTTACAGAAAGTTATAAGTTATTTTTTCTCTTTAAAAGAGAGAATAATAGAACTGATGTTGGTAGTACACAACGAAAAACAATTAATAAATAAAAACATACTAGATACAGTAATTCCAACCTCCATCCAAGTATTGTAATCTAAACATTATTCAGATTGACTGATTGACCTTGTAACAAGAAGTTGATATCAAAAATGCAGCAGATTGCCTAATGGATACTGCTGGTGAACTAGGCTATATTTAGGATTCAACAGTCAAAGTAGGTTGCAAAACCTTCAAGAATTACTATTTTTATAGGCCATGTTTTTAATAATGTATACAGTAATTTTTTGGGAACAATAGTTTTTATACACATGATCTTAAATGGAATGTAATTATAGCTAATCATAGTATTATTGATATTTAATGAGGCCATTGTAAAATTGCAGAAATTAGATTGTAAAGTCACCACTGGAAACACATCATCAAATTTAACGAGGTCATTGTAAAATTACAGAAATTAGGTGGTAAAGTCACAACTGGAAACACATCACCAGAACGTCAGAGTGAAGCAAAGGAATCCTCTGAAGAAAATGAATCTACTAACAATGAAGAGGATGATGATCATCTTTCAAGTATAAGTGCTAATGTAAGTAGATATATATGTAGGACACTGCAAAAACTTCCAAAAGGAGTCAAGTACAGAATGTCTAAGCAGGTAGGTAACACCTAAAAGACACTCTCAATGAGACCTACTAGATACCACTGTGATTTACGATCTTCAAGTAGCAATACATGGTTAAAAAATCATAAGAATTTAAACATGATGCATTAATTTAAACAATATCTATAGCGGACATTTGTGGAGCCTCCTAGGCCATGCAGTGGGCTGTTCCGCTGCCTTTGCTGCAAAATCAACCCGGAGAGGCTGCCTTCAGGACGTTTACTCAACCATCTACGATACTTTCACTCTCCGGACCTAATAGAGGTAAGACTTGTATAATTGCATTCATACTATAGAAATCATGAAATAAAATATGATTCATTCCTATCACAGTATAGAAAGAGTATGTAAACTTTGAAGGCAGTATATTTTTTACAGCTTATGATTACTTGGAATATTATAATCTAGCTTCTCCCTGTGGCATTACAAACATGGTACCTACATAAGGTAGATAATTAATGCTATTACAGATATTATAATGCATGCTATCATAATCTACCATGTTTTATATATATCAGCTCAGGTGTTGCAGCTGGATTGAACAACAAATAAATTGAGCAAGAGCCCGCAACGATCAGACCTTTGTTATTTTATGTCTCCAATACAGGTAAGAACGATCCCAACTATGAAGTTTGGATCATGGTGGCTTTGGCAGGTAGTTTAGGTGTATAAAATTGCACATCAAATTTGTTACAAGTATAAGGCTCACTTTTTATATATTTTATATGAAATAATTTTAGAAATCACATTGTCCATTGTCAGACACTTATTATGGTTGCAACCCTCTGTCAGACACTCTTAAACTATAATAAAATGTGATTATAGTACATTATTAGTCATTAAATTACATATAAAAGCTGAATTTTATATATGTTACTTGGACTATGAACTATTGCTCTGAATTATTAAAAATCAGAAGTTTCCTTCTTCAGAAGTAAGACAGTTTCGATAGTTCTTATTCTTACATTTTGTTAGACACATTGAAAGTCTGCCGTAGGTGCGAGCGCGAGGAATACATTACTCAAGCGGGTGCAAGTGAAATAGTGCGTTCGGTCTATTGCGATCTTTTGCTGCGCATCTTTCATTTGATGAGTATTGTGTAGCAATTTTTCGATAAATACTTATAACAGTTCATGTGTTTAATATTCATGGATTTATCGAAAAATTCCATTATATGGAATAATACAGGGCGTCCCACGGCTATACCTCATAGAGGGAAATTATCTTATATATTGTAGATAGAACATTTTACTGAAAAGATTTATTTAGATTTTTAAAAGCATTTTAAACTGGATTTAAAGATTTTTGTATAATCGCCTGTCTGAACCGGGAATCGAATCCGCCAAATTATAAAAAACCTGTATTTTTAGGATACCGATCAAAAGGCTTAATCGTAAGGCTATTTTTTCCAAATAACATAGCATCTAAATAAAAGGAAGTCCATGTGAGTACCCACTTGATAAATACAGTCACGGAATGAAAAGGTTTGTCAATTTTCAAATTGATTCGTTCGTAATAACGTATCGCGTGCACATATTATCTTTTGGAACTTTGTTACAGAATAAGCCGAGTTAGAGAAAATAATATTTATCGGTTCGTAATAAAGTTCAAATTCAGATCTATGTTGTTTGACATATTATCTTGTCAACAAATTTAAGCCTAATTGCTTCTTGCACTACTAGTGCAAGCGAAAACCGACTCTAAGGTGACGAACCTTTTCATTCCGTGACTGTAAATGTTATATCCCTATTAAAAGTGGATGATAAAATAATAATGTGATTAATTAATTCAACACATTGTTGTGCATGTAGGTAACTCTTTAGTGTGCTCATAATGACAATACGGCTAGCTAATTTAAAAAAAAATTTATATAGTGTTTCATTTTCGAACCTATTCTTTTGTTACCGAGTTCAATTTGTGTTTTTTTGCAATTGTTAAGTGAATTTATTTACCATGGCGATTTGTTTTGAAAAATTTGGTGGTTATTTGGAAAATTTAGGACGTTTTGATGTTAACTTACGGCAACCAGATCACCAAATTAACGTTAACGATAACGAACTCGACATTTTGATTTATTTTGAGGCAAACCAGAAGAGTTCAGTGAGGGAAAATTAAGCAGAAATTGGGTAAATACGAATTAAAGTTATGCGATAGAGCTAGCGATTAGTCCAAAAATTACGTCATGACCCATCACGTAATATTTGGACTACTAACGCCGAACGACTTATTTTCTATGACCATTTGGAGAGGGTCATCCTTGATGAAAAAAAATTCTGAGTAACATTATTTATTTAGACGAGTCAACTTCAGTAACGGTATGTACGACCGGCGTAATAACCGTTTTTGGGCCAGACAAACCGCGAGACTAATGATTAGTTGCTTTTTTCATCAACGTTTTTATTTAACGTTGGTGTGGGTAAAAAATCGGGTTTTCATAAAAGAGTCATTTTTATAAAGAGCACCTGAAAACAGAAAAAAGTATTTGACATTTTAAGAAGCGAGATTAATAATCTTCCCGATGCAGTACGACGAAATCTCATTCTTCAGCATGATGGGGCTCCGGCTCATTCGCAACAGTCTGGGAACAAAGGAATATCTTAATGAAAATTTTCCTTCCTGGACCGGTACTTATGAACCATTAGATGGCCGACGAGATCCCCAGACCTAACTCTCTGGATTTTTTTAATGGGGTTCTGTAAAAGATTTAGTTTACAAGCTGTATGAAAATGTGCAGGAGATTCAAACTGAACTTCGATGTATTATTTTAAACATTCACCATATAAAGATTTATTTATTTTTATTTATTTATTTCAAACATTACATCTATCATTACAGGTTAGACCTAATACAATAGAGTAGTCACACACAATATAATTAATACATGTCATACCTAGGGCAAAAAATAAAATAAAAATTAAATCACACAATAATAACAAATAATAATAAGAATATACAATCACAACAATAACTAAATAATAAAATTCAAATCTTAATAATGTCAAAATTATAATCATAAATAATTAAAATAAAAAATAAAATAATAATAATTACCTATAAACAATAACTCACATTAAATAATGTCGCTTCTACGAACTCGCTCTTTTAACAGTGAAATATGTCAACGGTCACCGCCACCAGATTTAGCACTTGTAAGGTCCGCGTCAGTGGCGCCTTGCCTACCAGGTTAGTCCTTCCTCGAGGCACTGCGAACAGAGGAGGCCGCCTGCGACGCCCAACATACTCGTCCGGTACGCACAGTGTCATCATCTCCAAGATGGTCGGATTGGATATCATCCCTCGGAACACCCGAACCACATACAGTGCTAGCGCCATATCCCTCCTAGTTTCCAGCTTGTTGTATCCAACCATACCTAAGACGAATAAGGTTGGGTACATCAGGGGATAGAACGGATAAACGCCGTATGTCTTCCAATACAGATATCTTGTAAACTTGTTCTGTATGCGCTCCAACATGAGGCTATATTTAGCTTCATGTGGAGCCCATACAGAAGCTGCACTTTCCATCTGGCTTCTAACCAAGGCATTATACATAACCGTGAGAGCCCTTATGTTTGTGAAACCGTTTGCTCGGCGTAAAATGAATCCTAAAATTCTGATAAATAGATAAATATATCAACAGGGTGCGAAATTGTTAAATGAGTGAGAATTTGAAAACTACAGAATGGATAGGTATATTATGTTACATTTTTCTGTATGATTTTGTTTCCAATAAATGGCACCATTTCGTCAATATCCCAATATCCCAACCCAATGTGAAATGATAAAATCAATTAGAACTTTTTTTAAATTAGAATGTATTAATTCTTTAAAGTAATGTGTATTAGATCAACACACAAAACAGATTAAACGACAGATGATACGCAGTAAAAGATCGCAATTGACCGAACGCACTATTTCACTCGCACCCGCTTGCATATATATATTCCTCGCGCTTGCACCCAAGGCAGACAAGAATCGAAATTGTCGTGACTTCTGAGGAAACATCTTTTAATAGTTAAGTAAGTAAGTAACCTGTTAATTGCTACCGTGAAGTTGATCCAAACTTAATAGTTGAGGATCATTCTTTTCTGTCTTGGGGACATACAAAACTTTTAGCTTTTCTAAAAGAATGGTCTGATCGTCGCGGCTCTTGGGCTAAAACAATATAATATTAGTAAGTTTATGTACAATTCCTTCCAGGGTCGATCTGATGAGCATGGGGAATATATCCAGGCTTGGCAGTTTGCTACTGACATAGGCAGGATTGTGACTGCAGTACGAATTGGAGACATGGGATTGTTTTTCCTAGTGATTGAGATAACCCGTAAGTTTCTTTATCACACATGATTCTATATGCTACCATAATCTCAATTATTTTAAATTCATTTTTGTGCATCCCTAAACTAAATTGTAAATAACATCAGATTTTCACTATCTAACTCTACAAGTACCTAACTGATAATTCTGTCTAGTAATTCAAATTCAAATTGTTTATTTCAGTAGCCAAACATTACAATTTATAACCATGGTGAGAACCTTCTTTTAAGTACGAAGTACTTGTGCCAGATGGTTCCCCTCTTACATATCCATATTAGTGGCTCCATCCATACATATCTATACCATAATGAGTCTGGACATCATCTTTTAGCCCCACTATCACTACTATACAAAATAACATTTAAGCTAAAGATTGAATTATTATAGGTGAAAAAATGCAAAATATATACAGTTAGCTGCCATAAGTACATATAATTGTGTGCAAGTTGGACAAATATCAATTTGATAACACGGTAAAACCATTTTATGTTGCAGATGATTCAGTTTGTTCATGGCTAGTGATGGCCGCATCGCCCAGGGTAGCTGAAGAGTTCTGTTACACATTCACTTTATCTGGGAATGATCGTGAAGCTATATTTTCTGATGTTGTGAGTTTTAAGTATAAATAACTTCTTAACACTATTCTTTTGTCAGGTAAATAGGACACTGTTATTGTCAACCAGGGATTTAAATCTCTCACAATGCTGAAAAGCAATCGCGCATAAGCAATTAAATGGCAAATATGTTTATTTACTCAATTAATATGCTAAGTGAGTTAATAATAATAATAAACAATCCCATGCTGATGCACATAGTTATATTTAATATACCATAGGCCTCTCCCTTGGTATTAAACGTACGAATCTTGTATTAAATAGCAGGTATGGTTCTTGCGCACATGAATATGATAAAATTCCACCTTCTCTTCGACACACCATTAAATTAATAAGGCCCCTCCCTTGAAATGAAATGTACGAATCTTGTATTCAATTGCAGGTGTGGTCCGTGCGCACATGTGAGGGTTTCTTGAAGAAGCGTCTTCGTTGCCTGTCTGTGAGCGGCGGGGACGCGCGCTCGTTGCTAGCTCCGAATTCGATGAGCGCCAAGCTACGCCTACGCCGCACTCCGCTAGACGTAGGGCCACACCAGGTGCAACCGCGCGCCGTGATGCGGGTCGCCAACCGCAGCACGCGCGGCGAGGAGGAACTAGCCCTGGCGGCGGCCACCGCGCCCTCTCCACCTCAACCACCCACCCCGCCAGCCAACGTGGTCGCGCAGGAGCTTGAGCCCTTCCTCCAAGATTTGCAGAATGACGTCGCACGCCTCTCGCACGCCTTCGCCACGCTCGGCCGCGAGGCCAACGCCCTTGCGCGCTCCGAAGCAGAGATGCGCGTTCGCCTCGAGAGCGCGCTCGCAGTCCCAGAAGAACCCCAAGCTGCCGAGCCCGAGCCCGTAACGGCGGCGCCTTTGTCGCGGAACGCACGCAGGCGAATGAGACAACGCTTGCGACAAGCGTTCAGGGAAACTCAAACAGCGGACGATCCCGCCCCTCCCGCCAGAGGCCTGCAAGCGGCTGATGTTGTCAGACAAACCAACGGCCAAATACCTAACACCCTTCAAAATAATAGTAGAGTTCAAAACGATCAAACGGTCGGCGACAGAGCGAATAGCCAGGGTGGCCAAAACACTAGCAACACCGCCAGAGCGAATCGTAACGCGGCAGTTAATCCGCCTAGAAGCCAAAACGATCAAGGTGATCGAACTAATAATAACCAGGATAGAGAGAATATCGTATATCATAATATGACAGTCCATACTCCAGTTGGCACCGCGCTCAGCGAGTTTCCCACCATAATAATGGAGCACCAGGTGCCGGTGCGGTCCCCGACCGCGCGTGCGTCTCTCCCTACCTCAGCTCTCTCCGCCGCCGCTATGTCCTGTGCTCCTGCCAGCCCCGCCCCGGCTCTAGCACCTGACACCCCGGCTGGAACTCCCAACGGAACCGCTAGCGCCGGCGCCGCTCGCAACAAGAAGAAACGCCGTCAACGCAGATAATGCTGCGGCCATTATAACATTTCACTAATTAGTCATTAATTTAACTCCATGTATGATAATTATGGTAAGGCAATATGACTATATGCAATAATAAGCTCATGCATACAGTTATCGGTTCATCATTATCACCTGTGTGTGAATTTTACTTTGTACATATTCGTCTTTTGACAAGCAGTGCTGTGATAACACATTGCATACTTGATGCTTTTAAATAAAAAGAAGTAATGTTGACAATCATACTCTGAGACATTTTGTGGTTGTTATAAAATACAAGAATGTAGGTAACAAATTATGTTAAGTTTTCATAAAACGATATGCATTTTAGGATTTCAATTGAATAATTATACTGTATTTGGTAACTATGATTAGCAGCAAATTCAATTTAATAATACATGTTATAAATATGCTTGATTCAATGTAATCGTGGATTCTGTTGTAGGTCTATTGTTTAGTTAAGATTACTGTAATCTTTGATAGTTGTATGAATAAACTATGAAATCAAAATGTATCCTCTTTAAAAAGGTAAAGGTATGTTCCTCAAGCGATGACTTGTAAAAAATAGATGTCAACTTTGGCGATCCCCTGATAAAAGCGAACTTTTGTATGACAAATCGTGTCAATTGAAGTTGCCTATATCCAATTGTTTTAAAGTCTTTGTTAATTTTGTAATTATAGTCTAAAAATGCTATACTCATTATCTTCTACAGTTGCTAACATTGCTAACTTGCAGCTATAAAGAAGTAAAGGCACCTACCTAAATGTACACCCGCTTACGCTTACCATCGACCGATAATAAATATATAAAACTGCTAACAGCGGACGCATAGTAGGTACCTACATAAAACCACAAAATATAAGTACAAGCATACAGATCGATCGCTTGGCCATTCGAGGCCAGTATGCTTCAATAAAAATACGAGTCACACTTGCTCATAACGACTACACTAATAACATTCAGGTGAACTTTTGAATTAATCCAGAAGATTTTTGGAATTAAGTCTGCGTACAAAAGGAGGATTGTATCCATGTACCACCTACGAAGGACAAAAACACCGGTCAGCCTGCAGCCACAGCATTTGCTATTTTATTAGTGTGTTTCTAACACGAGTGTGACGTTGAAACAAGTACCTATCTATTTTAAAAAGGACCTGATAATACCCCTGCATAATAAAAGCATTCAACTTTCAACTAGCTTCAATTCTAACCCACATCTTTAACCTGTCCTTAATCCCTTTATTTCAACAATATAAATGCCATCAAACTTCTCTGCACCGCTCTTATTAGATCTAAGCTGGAAAATAGTGCATTTTGGAACCCCCACCAAAAGTCATCAAATCTAGTCTGAAAGATATTTTATTCAATACTATCACAAGGATCACTTTGAAACGTTTTACATAGGTACCTACTAGGTGAATTTAGGTGCCATTCGTCCTAACCCAAGGCCAAGAAGAACTGGCCGAAGAAACACGTCCTGCTCTTAGCGCTCTTTTTAACAGACTTCAAAAAAAGGAGGTTACTCAATTCGATTCGTATATATTTTTTATGTGAAAACTTCTTTTAGCGCGGTACCTACGCATATTTTTTGATGAGGTAAAACCCCTGGACTCGCGACACCGTTACGAGACGCCGGCTGCCGCGCTCGCCCCATTGGAAAACCTTAATTCACTGTCTACTTTTGTATGGAGAAGTCTACTGAGTTAGGTTCTTTGATATATTATCTACATTCTGAACAAAAAAAGATTGCATCATCTGTTCATTCAGTATTTCATTGGCAGTCGCGTTTCGCGTTGGTCCATGTGAGTTCAGTGAACTTTGATTGTGTTTTGTTTGTGATTTGATAGTGGAAAAATACAATTCCTAAATAAAATGCAATCCATAACCCAATAATCCAATAACCCTTAAAAAAAAAATGAGTTAGGTTCTTTGATATATTATATTTGTTATACATTCTGAACAAAAAATATTGCATCATCTGTGTTCGTTCAGTATTTGATTGGCAGTCGCCATAATTACTGATTTTGAAGTGATTACTAAACTCTAACGCGCCAAAATAAGTTTTCACTTCTGTCGGCACTCCCGGAGTGCAATCCGATTTTTATTTTTTTTATGTGTGTTCGCGGATAACTTCGTCGTTTATGAACCGATTTTGATGATTCTTTTTTTGTTAGAAAGAAGTTATCCCAAGGTAACAACAAAAAGGTATATTCCATGATAAGGAAACTAGAATCTGATGATGGCAGAATGGATAGAATTACCTGGTGTTTGGGCTTGATTCATTTGTATTGATGAGAACTGTCAGTCAAGGGACCTCCTCAACGTTGGTTGTCTTTTTAGTTTTTAAACGTATCTAATGATCCGTATGATATTATATATGTATATATATATATATATATATATGATATGTAACGTATTATACTTATATGATTGGTATGGGTAGGACGATAGGTTTTGCATGGTTCCATTCAGAGACTCAATAAAATTACTTACATTCGAAAAGGAGGGCGGTCTATATAAAGCCAGAATTGCAAAATCTGATTCGATTTTAATTAAAAGTCTATTGCAGTCGAGTATATATGGTTCTTCGACAGAAACATTCAGATGATTCCTTGCATAAACTATCTCTCCGTCGTTTTGGTTACAATCTATATTAGTTTTGTACATAGTATTATCCCGGTATTAGTAGTAGGTACATTATATTGTTTAGCAAGCCAACATTCTGTAAGGACAATAATATCACAGCTTATGTTTTCACAGCCTTTGTCTAAAAATGCTAAAGCTGTCAATGTTTTTATTGATACTGCGTATGTTATGTGTGAATATGGTCAATGGATAGGTGTAAGAAGACAGATATTGTTTGTAATCTTCAACTTAACAGACCTTAGACTCTGATACAGAAAAGTTATCTAAATCATTGATGAAATTATTCATAATTATTAGTATAATATAACGGCGCTCCTAGGTGCCTTCATAATCTATTGAATCGATATAGGGGAGCAGGGGGGAATTGGAGCCTACTAAGGAAAAAGTTCAATAAAAGGCAAATTTATTGATACTTTAGGATTTTTATATTAGAAACTAAATCCTTATTTAATTGACTATTATTTAATCACAGCGTCAATGTTACCTTATTAGGCATTTGGCCACAAATAAACTTTTTACAAAAAAACAGAATCGCTCCCATTACCCGACTTTGCGGGAAATGAGAGCCTATAAATTCCCATATGTGTAATGGGAGCTAGTTGATTATTAAGTCAGTCTCAAAAAAATCTATAAGTCAGTCTGAAATCTCACTTATTAACATAAACTTAACCGTATATTAATTAACTTTAAGGATCAAAGAAAAACACGCAATGTAACCGGGCTGTCAGAACCAGAGCATTCTGTATTAGCCCACTTTTTCCTGTGTCACAACAAATAGCACACAATGTCTCTTCTTCTGAATATTCTGACTCATCGTCGCAAAGATTCTCAACGCCTTCTTCTTTAGACGTGTCAGTTTCACCTCTGAAAAGTTTATTTTGTATTCTTTTTACTTTTTCTTTTATGTTGGTTGTCTTCTTTTGTTTTTTTAATTTTTTCTACGGTACATTTTCTTTCTTTATTGCTGGTTTCTCCCTTCTTCTATGGATTGGTTAGTCTTAGTTTTAATTTTTTTCTCTAAACGTTTCTTCTTTACTTCGTTAAATCGATCTGCGAAACCATTTTTTTAGCCATGGCGTAACATGTCTTACAAAACTGAGCCCTCGTCAGTCCGTAAAAAATATTTGACATCTTATGAAGATGATCAGCCAGAATGGCTTCTTGTTTCTCAGTGAACACAGAGGGCCTTTCTAGCTTTTTGGAGGACATTTGTAGGTAGCATTGCTAGGTTGAGCTAATCTAAACCTCTTATTCATGGTGATGTAGGGTATTCCAATCTCTTTAGATTGTCCTTGTATACGGATGTATCGTCACGCCGAAGTTTTTTGAAACATTTTGCTAAGGTTTCAACAGTCCAAATAGCTTCCGTAGTGGTGCGTTCTCTTTTTCTTGGCATTTTGGCATATAAAAAAAAATACATATTAAAATGCTTATGGGGTAATTAGAGCTACAAGGGGTAATCAGAGCCTAATAAGCTCTGATTACCCAAATACCAACATCTTCAAATTTAATAAAATGATATTCTAAATCCAGCTTGTAAATAAATCATACGCACAGATACTCAAAATTGATAACATTAGCTATAAAATAAAACAGGTTTGATTGTAACAAATATATAACTTCACACTTACCTGGCCGTTGAAATTTCGTATTTTTTGTAACCGTGGAGCAAAAAATCGACAAGCGTCCGTGGTCACATGACGCGTGGCACTGTTGAGCTTAGTACGGCAGGGGAACACTGCCACAGTATGACGAAGAAGCCTTATTGGCAACCGAGTGACTACGAGCTATAGTTTTGTTTCTAGTCGCACCGCTCCCATTACCCGCTGGCTCCCATTACCCCCTCCTCCCCTACCTTTTGTCTGCCATAATTTTTCAGGCAATCAGCAGTAGGTAGGTCGATGCGCGATGTGCGATGGTTAGGTACTCGGCTTCTTGAAATGCAGGCAAGTGGTGCATTTTGGATCATCCGCCTGCTTTGTGCATTCCTTGAGTGGAGTGCCTTGGAGTGACCAGGTGCCGCACAGTGACCATAAATGTGTGTTGACTCCCGACAAAACTTGGCCGCGTGACCATACTGTTGGCACTTATAGCATCGTGTGACCAAGGTAATTTCACGCACAGGACAAGACGACCAATTCATATATACTCATATATATGTTTTGTTATCAGTTCTTTGCGTATATCGGCAGGCACTTCTATTACGTAGTTGCAGGTCTCAGCGTTTCTCTTGCCCGACTTATGGCTTAACCGGATCGAAGCAAAGAACTGGTCGGTGGTGAAATCCTTGAGGGTTTCGGCAAGATTTTGGTTGTATAAACAACTAAAAACTTCTTGTTCGGGCATCGATGAGGGCACTCCGATAACTACAACTCTGGGCCGCCGTTTAATGCGGCTCGTCAATTGTAAGGCCAGAAATTGTAAATTGCACCGATATCCGAAGCTTTTCGATATCGTCTTTAGTTTCTGTGCTAATTATAACACCTCCATTCCTTGTCTTGCGAAGGCCTCTTACATGTGTAGCTTCATTTGTTCAGGGCAGACAATTTTTTGTACGAGGGATTTCGTATCCTCGCTTGACTTCAATTTGTCATTAGGATAAATGGCGACTGAACTTAAGATAGGACGAGATACGGGTGTGGATGCGGGCGAGGGCGACGGTGGCGGCGAGCGAGCTGTCCTGCTGCTCCGATTAAAGGGACTGTTGTCCATTTAGCAATACTCAAGTGATTACAATGTTAATAAAATAAGTCCATTTTCACCAAATCACTAAACATATTCAATAGGTACCTAACGTACGTGTATGTACGACACAGATTACTGCTCGGTAAACTAGTAACGAGTCAGCATGTGATTATTTGTATATTTTAATATAAATTAATACCACGTAATAAACTAATAAACTAGCGGCCGAATGATTATCGGTAATGATTATTGTGCAGGACGACGCATGGATAGATTATACTCGTAGTTATAACGTAGCTAATAGTTAAAAAGTTATATTTTTAAGTTTATAGTTGCTTTATAGATATTTAAATAAATAAAGTTCTAAATACCTTATAGGGATAGGTAGGTAGGTATATAGATGTCATACAAAGCGTGTCATAGAAATTAGTAAATAGGAAAACTCACGCAAACGTATCAAAATAGTGTTAAAATAATGTGATAGAAATAGTTACATAATATTGAAATAGCCGACCCAGAGTGTTGAAAATGTATAGGAAAAATAAAGCTCTCTGATTGGCTAAAATTCCTCGCTTCCTATTGGTCCGCCAATCAGAGAGCAGTTTTATCTGGGCAATATTTTGTATAAATATTGAGCGATATGTAGCGACTGGCATTCAGTCCAGTAGCAGCCTAGCAGTAAGGAACCAGAAGAAAATAAAGAAAGAAAAAACTGAATGGTGTTTCAAGCTCGCCAATCCCAGCGCAAAGAATGTATGGAAACCTGTACATTTAATGGTCCTTCGAGCCGGATAAGAAGCCTGAAGCCTCAAGAAAAGAAGAATCAAGACTCACATCGAGCCACTATGCCGGTCACACGCTCCGTTGGAAAGGGACGCGCACAGTCGTCGGCTACGAACCCGTCTTCGTCCGAAGGAACTACGGCAACATCTGGAACCTCCGCGACCGAGACTACGGTGGAAACCTCCGCAACTGAAACATCGGCGGAAACCTCTACTACAGAAGCCACAGCGACGACCACGGAAACGGATACCTCTGCGGCGACGGGTACATCAGCAGCCACAGAGAAGAGTGGCGGCACAACGAGGAGAGCGGAGAGCCTTACTGCTAGGGACACTGCTACGCCATCTACAGCTGTTCCCCCCGAGCCCGCATCAAGAATAGAACCTACGAAGAGGGGAACGAAGCACAAGACACGACTGGATCCATGCGAGGAACGCATGCCGCTGCCGGACCCGCAGCGCCGAAGCGCCGCTGGGTCTACCCGTTCCAGATCGAAAGCACAGAAGATAGCAAGAGCGAAAGAAGATCTCCTGCGCATTCAAGCCCAGCTAGCTGCTGCCACGCTAGCTCGTATAGAAGCCATGGACACCGACGATGAAGAGGATGACGACGCTTCCATCTTCTCAAAGTCTAAAGTCAACACCCGAGTGGGCACCTGGTTGAACACTCAAGCACAGGCGATGTTAGCAATCTCCAACGAACCTCACCAACGGGAACCCGTTCCTGCCAATGCAATAGACTCGGTCGCCGCCATTGAAGAGGACCATCGGATAGAAGGACACAGTACCCCGCCGAACCAAATAGACGAAGTACTGCTGCAGCCTGCAGTGCCAACATCGGCGGGAGTCACCTTGGAACAAACCCTCTCAAGCTTATCAGCAGCGATCACCAGCGCCATCAAAGCGGGACAGAAGTCGAAGTTCGTTGAGTTGCCTGAATTCAGCGGATCACACAAGGAATGGCTGCCGTTCCGAGCAGCCTACAAAAAAACTGAAGATGTCTACACGAAGGTTGAGAATGTCAATCGACTACGGAAGAACTTGAAGGGGAAAGCCAAAGAAGCCGTGCAGAGTCTACTCATCAACAACGCGCACCCGACGAAGATCATGGAGACTCTGGAAACGAGATTTGGAAGACCAGAATCTATAGCCAAGTTGGAGATGGATACACTTCGGGCCCTGCCGCGCCTGAATGACTCACCGAGGGAGACCTGCGTGTTTTCTACTCACGTGACGAACGCCGTATCCACTCTGGAAAATCTAGACTGCGTCCATTATCTCCACAATCCATAGCTATTCACAGTCCTGTTGGAGAAGCTTACCCCATCGATGCGCCTCAAGTTCTACGACTTCGCAAACCAACAGCCGAAGAAAGATCTAGCCTTAATGAAGTTTATGAAGAGGCAAGCTGAAATATGTACACCTTATGCGCTGCCCGAAGACATCGCACCGAAAGAGAAGCGTCCACAGAAAGTAAACAACGTAATAGATAGTCAGCCGAATACGAAGAAATGCCCGAGCTGCGAAATAGCAGGACACTCAATAGAAGACTGTGACAAGTTCTAGAAAGCGGATGTCAACAGTCGATGGGATATTGCCAAGAATAGAAGACTATGCTACCGTTGCCTACGCTACAGGAGTCAAGTCCACAGTTGCCGGCAGAAGACTTGCGGCGTCAACGGGTGCAAGTATTCGCACCACAAGATGCTGCACGCGGATAAAGTCCAGAAGCCGGCAGATCCCAACCCAATAGAATCAATCAATTCCGCCTGGACGTCGAACAAGCAGTCATATTTGAAGATAGTTCCGGTCAAAGCGTCTGGACCTAAAGGCACCATCGACACCTTCGCGCTGCTGGACGACGGGTCAACGGTCACTCTCATCGACGGGAGCATAGCCAACTACATTAGAGCCCAAGGACCCGTCGATCCCCTGCACATAGAAGCGATCCACGCCATGAAGACAGCTGAATCGGAATCAAGAAGAGTCAACTTCACAATAGAAGGTCCGAATAGAACAGAACAGAAGATTCAAGCCAGAACGATGAAGAATCTCAAGGTATCGCCACAAAGGGTTTCCAAGGATCAAGTCAACAAATGTCGACATCTCAGAGACATCGGTGAAGTACTGAGCTACGAAAATGCCCGACCTCTAATACTCATCGGTCAAGACAACTGGCACCTTCTCATCTCATCGAAGATCAGGAAAGGGAACGTAAAGCAACCAGTGGCATCTCTCACGCCACTAGGCTGGGTGCTGCACGGGACTCATACCCGTACACTCGGACGCAACATAGACTACGTATCCCACATAGCTGAGGTGCCAGCCGAGAAGAACTTGGAGGATCTGATGAGACAGTATTTCGCCATGGATGGACTCTGCCTCAATCCTAGAAGACCAAAGACAGATCCAGATGAGCAAGCCTTACGTATCTTAGAAGAAAATACAGTCCACACAGAAGAAGGAAGATACGAGACAGGTCTACTATGGCGCAATGACGACATCGTTCTACCGAACAACTACGAATCATCGCTCAACCGACTCTTCGGCATAGAAAATAAATTAGATCGCAACGCAACACTGAAGGAGAAATACAACGAACAAATGGAAGCCTTCATAGAGAAGGGATACGCCGAGCCTGCCCCTATAGAGAAGACTCCAAATAGGACCTGGTACCTCCCACACTTCGCCGTGATTAATCCAATGAAACCGGATAAACTGCGGGTGGTACATGATGCAGCAGCCAAGACGAAAGGAGTCTCCCTCAATCATATGCTGCTCAAGGGACCAGACCTTCTACAGTCTCTTCCTGGAGTAGTGATGAGATTTCGTCAACATCAAATAGCAGTGACGGCGGACATCAAAGAAATGTTCATGTAGGTCAAGCTTCGAGTACAAGATCGAGATGCCCTGAGATACTTATGGCGAAAGGATAGACCAGATGATCAACCTCCTGAAGAATATAGAATGACATCTCTCATCTTTGGTGCATCCAGCTCACCATCGACAGCGATCTTCGTGAAAAACTTGAACGCCAAGAAACACGAGAAATCTCAGCCTGAGGCAGCAGCTGCAATAATAGAGAAGCACTACGTAGATGACTACCTAGACAGATTCAAGAACACAGAGGACGCAGTACGCATAGCTACAGGCGTACGCAATATACATAGACAAGCCTGCTACGAGTTAAAATAATGGAAGTCAAACTCGCCGCAACTAGTAGAAGCCGTGGGCGAAGAGAACTCAGATCAAGATAGAGAGATTTACAAGTCCGAGGAACAGTCAGAACGGGTCTTGGGTTTAATTTGGAAGCCGTACACAGATGAACTCACCTTCAACCTGAACCTAGCAAGACTCCCGCCGTCACTCATTGAAGGGAAAACGCCAAAAAAGAGAGAAGCCCTGAGAATAGTCATGTCTCTATTCGATCCACTCGGTTTCGCATCGCCGGTTACGATCAGAGCAAAACAGATACTCCAAGAAGTTTGGCGCCGAGGGACGGCATGGGATGAAGAGATAGCTGAAGACCTAGCTGAGCAATGGAAGAACTGGATGGCGCATCTGAGAAGCCTCGAGCCCACAGGAGAAGAGCGAACTCATCACATCGCCGTCATCAACCAACAGAAGCTTTCTGAAGCCCTTCCAGACGTTACGAGATTCTCCAACTGGGAAAGACTCCGCTTCACGACAGCCAGAGTTCTACAGTTCATACAACTCTGTAGAACTAACAAGCAGAGAGTCAACTACAAACGGACTAAAAAGAATACAATAGCAGACCCAGATTGGAGAAGAGTAGCTAAAAAAGCTACACCGAAACAGCTTTCCCTACAGAAAGTAAACAGAGAACAGAAGAAAGCCCTTCCAATCCCCGCAGAACTCCTCAAGAAAGCTGAACGACTACTCATGCGATCGGCCCAGGAAGACTCATTACAGAATGAGATAGAAAATTTGAAGAAAGAGAAGCCGATACATAGTGAAGTCGTTTGAAGCAGCTGAGCGTCGAATACATTGATAGAGCTTTACGACTTCGAAGCCGGATCTAAGCTACAGAACTAGTATCTGAAGACTTCAAGAGTCCGATGATACTTGATGGAGGCCACCCTATAGTCAAGCTCTGGATCGTAGCTATACATAAACAGCGACATCACGCCGGAGTCGAGGCAACAGTCAACGAGTGCCGACAACAGTACTGGATCCTGCGCCTACGCCCCACGACTCGCTCGCTTCTGCGCATGTGCCTACACTGCAGAATGAAGACTCGGGTACCGCCATACCCAAGAACAGGTGACCTGCCGCCATGTCGCTTAGCAAATCATAAGCGACCCTTCACCTACACGGGGGTGGACTACTTCAGTCCGCTCACAGTCACAGTGAGACGTAATCATCAGAAGCGTTACGTCGCTATATTTACTTGCCTGACGACAAGAGCAATCTACCTAGAGATAGCAGCGTCGCTCAGCACTGATTTGGCAATAATGGCCCTTCGCCGAATGATAGCGCGACGAGGACGACCAGCACAGATATGGTCTGACAATGGGACCAATCTACGAGGAGCGGACAAAGAGCTACGACGAGCAATCGACGAAGCAACAGCGGAGGAAGCGGCAAAGAAGACGATAGCCTGGCGATTCATCCCACCTGGAGCGCCATTTATGGGAGGAGCATGGAAGAGAATGGTACGTTCAGTGAAGACAGCACTCGAAGCCACTCTTTACGAACGTTACCCAACGGAAGAAGTTCTCTCCACGCTGCTGGCGGAAGTCGAGTACACTGTCAATAGACAAGGGCACTCAGACTGATGATATGCAACTGAGTTCCGAAAAAGAATCAAATAGTGTGTTTTTTCGTTCATAAAGAGGTCCATATTCTAATCAAAATATTGATGGTTTGTTTTTAAAGTCAGATCAATTGACTTTTCACTTAGAAAATCTTATAGAGCAGGGTCTACCTGTAGACGTTCTTTGTTTAACTGAGCACAACATGATACAAAACGACTTACAACTTATACTCGTCCTGAATTATAGTATTTCTTCAGCATATACAAGACATAATAGGTATGGAGGAACGTGTATTTTAGTCCATAACAAACATAAACATACGCCTCTCCCACAAACGAATAAATAGTGTATTAAAAATATCATTGAGTGCTGTGTTGTAGATATTTCAAGCCACTCAATGATTGTTATTTGTATTTACAGACCGCCTAAAACCAAACAGAGTGATGTGGATAAATTTTTTGATGCTTTAGACTCTATTCTAAACTTACTGTGTCACACTAAAAAGAAAGTGATTTATGTGGCAATTTCAATTTGAACTTATTAAAACCAGATAAAAACACAGAAACGTTTACTTAAATACTACTTAGTTTTAACCTAAAGCTAACTGTGTTTGAACCAACCCGACCAGCAAGTGGATGCATCGATAACTTTGCTCATAATATGAAAGGTTGTAAAGTAAAAGTGCTTGAACTAGCTTTATAAGATCACACAGTACAGTAGTTGTCCTGTCCCGTGCCAGAATATTGTTCACTTAACCACTGGTACATACCAGTGGTATTAGTCTTATATTATCATCACTATATATTCTTCTATCAACATTGATAGAAGAATCTATAGTGATGATAATATAAGAAAATTCAAAAACTGTCTAAGGTCATTAAGTTTTGACGAAGTCTTCAATACCGATGACCCCAATGTGGCCTTCAATGTATTCCATGATAAATTTAAACTGTTGTACGACCGTTGCTTTCCTGTCATTAAAGTCAAAATTAGTAGTTATAAAAAGCCAAAGTGGATAAGCAAAAGAATTAAAATAGGTTCAAAGCGAAAATGTGAGTTATTATGGCAATATCGCAAAAATCGCAATGACATCACAAAAGCTGCTTATCATACCTACTCAAGCCATCTAAGTCATATTTGTTTCTATGTATAATAAGTATGTATTTACTAAAAAAAAAAGTATATAAGTAGTAATATCAGTCATGTACTCATATCACAAGCTCTGCTTACCTTGGGGCCAGATGATGCTGTGTGAAATGTCCGGCATTATTTATTTATTAATTATTATATTGTAAAATTAACTCAAAAACCACAAAATGACTATCACATTAAATGCGCTAATAATAAATCAAAAGCTACTTGGTCGATTATAAATAAAAATAAAAATAACTTTCCCAAAAATGAGATAAATAAATTAAATATTGACGGCAAATGTGTTTATGATCCAATTGAAATCGCGAAATTGTGTAATGATTTTTTTATTGATCATATTAATCCGAATCCAAAATCCAAATCTCACATTGACTCACATTGAATCACATTGATTCTATGAATTTTCCTCAATCTTTATTTATGACTCCGACAACATCATTTGACATTATTGTAATTATTAAATCATTAAAAAAATGTAATAGTACTGGATATGATGACGTAAGTGCCACGGTAATAAAAGAATCATCTGAATATATTTCTCCAATTCTTAGTCACATCATTAATCTCTCAATAGTATCAGGCATATTTCCAGATAAGTTAAAGATAACGATTATTAAACCATTGTTTAAAAAAAATTATAAAACTGACATAACTTGCTATAGGCCCATTGCGCTTATAACAGTTTTTTCAAAAATATTTGAAAAAGTAATAAACAACAGTGTATATAGTTATTTTGAATCCAACAACATTTTTACTGAAGAGCAAGTAGGATTTCGAAGGAATAAATCTATAAATTTGGCCATTTATAAGTTTCTTCGAACTGTAGTAAGCAATCTTGATCGTAAAAAACTAGTATGTGCACTTTATATGAATCTAAGTAAAGCCTTTGACTATGTTGATCATCAAATTCTGCTAAATAAACTTGAAATATATGGTTTATGAGGAAATGTCTTAAAACTCTTTGAGTCCTACTTAACCAATAGAATACAAGCAACTAATATAACGCGTATTAATCATAAAGTGAAACAAGAAATAATATACAGATCAGAATATCGTGTAACTAAGTTCGGAGTTCCGCAGGGAAGTGTATTAGGCCCACTTCTCTTTATAATTTAAATAAATGACCTTCCTAAAGTAGTTTCTGATCGGATGATTTTATTTGCTGACGATAGTACTGTGATGTTTACTGATACCTGTAGATCTCGTTTAGTGAGCACGATCAACACTACCTTAGAAACAATAATCAAATGGCTTGAATGTAATAATTTATTAATATGGACCTTTTATTAACTTTGGATCCAGACGACATAATAATAAACTCAGGCTACCCCCAAATACAACTGCGTTATACAACAAAAGCGTGTTAATTATGGCTATTCGTGTCTACAATCATCTACCTTCATTTTTATTAGAGACTTCAAGCCCAGTGGTGTTTAAAGCAAGGCTGAAGAAAATATTATTAGAAAAGGCTTATTATTCTACTATGATTATTTAGATGATAAAAATATAACATTTAACATTATTATTTTAGAACTTGACTTACATTGATTAAATTAAATTGAAAGCATGTTTGTACCTACTTAATTCATTTGAATATACTGTATAATGTATAATAAATATTGCATGCGGACCACGCTGATTATGGCTGTTCTAATATGTATCACCAAACAACTGTTACAAACCCTTAGTACGCAATAAATGACTTTGATTTGATTTGATTTGACAATACACCGGTTTAGGTGGGTAGAGGTGAACGTCCGTCTTTCATTCACCAAGACAAAGTTAACGCCATCTATTGAGCCATTTATGATGCGTTAGTTGCGTTTAGTTATAACATTATCGAATACAAGGTTATCTCCGATTTAATGTTTTTTGACTTGTCTTATTATTGATCTAGGTGTGCGATGTAGGGGTGGCAATTCGGTTGGTTATTTCTAAAATTAGGAATTGTCTAACGTATATTTTAGTTAGTCATAGCATTTGTAAAACCGTTTAGCGTTCCTTATTTGGGTGGATGGTACCAACCAAATAAGGAACACTTAATTAAGTTAGATAAAATTAAATTAGGATAAGTTGGTAACAGCAGAATACCAAAGTTTCATTTGACAGTTTTAACCTAATTTTAGCTAAAATTAGTTAGGTTGGTGCCAACAGAATTGAGGCCATTGACTTCATAAAATGTGAAAATAAGCATTTATTAAATCTAAACTAAATAAATTGTTTTTTTATTAGTTTATATAAAAACTAGCCTGGGCTACCTACCGTATTACCTAACGTATTACCTAGCCCAGGCTCTATACATAAAATTAAATTAGTTGCCTGGAAGAGATCGCTTTTAGCGAAACATCGGCCTATTGTACAATTTTATTTCTTTTGTGTTCTCTTTGTATACAATAATGTGTTCATTACAATAATCTTCTATGTAATAAATATCAATTGCTGTTCGTTAGTCTCGCTAAAACTCGAGAACGGCTGGACTGATTTAGCTGATTTTTCTTTTGAATTATTTGTGGAAGTCCAGGGAAGGTTTAAAAGGTGAGTAAATATGAAAAAAATGCTTGCTTTTTTATTTATTGATTCTGAGGCGGTACGAAGTTTGCCGGGTCAGCTAGTCTATCAATATATCTATCTTAAATGTTTGAAAGACCAAGTAGCGACATCTAGTTCCTACATCATCATCCTACATCGACATCTAGTTCCGATGATTTTACTATAGTAAATATTACTTGACAATATATATGGTTGAACTTCGTGTTTTTATAGTTCCAAAGTCTAACAAGGAGCGCTTATAGTTTCGTCATGTCCTGCTGTCTGCCCCTAATTAGAGGTCTATCTCTCAGACTTATCTTATCGTGATGAAACCTTTAGCACCTTATCTCTTATTAAGCCGCTACCCTACCTCAAAACTGCTCAATCTCTCACGTTTGATCCTGTGTATCAATAAAAGTGTTGAATCAATAATTTTGATATTAATGTATAGTAAAGTTGAAGATATATACTAAGTCTTATGTGATGTGAAAACACGATTTCTAAAAATTTACTCGATAGAAAAAAAACACAAACATCCCTCCGAATTTTACAAATAAGCCGCAGTAGTCGATGAATACTTTACCTGAGCTAAATAAACTTTGTATATAAACTCAACCTAGTACAACACGTCTACTATGTGTTTTTAATTTAAAATTATGTTAGTTTATTTCGTTGTAACAAATTAAATTCTGATACATTGTGTGCCGCCCCAGCCGCGCCGCACTGATTCAGTCGTGCTCCGGCATTCGAACGGGGAACCCGCGTCGCTCGCTCTCACGTCTGCTTCGATACGTTCCTAAGAAATTGGAAGTGTAGTGTGTTTGGTTTTTAAAATGGGAAAATACCGGAACAAGAAAAAAGAGGCCAGATTGAGAAAGAAAACTTCTAAACACATGAATAAAATATTGAAGTAAGTACCTACCTAAGTCATAAATGTGTTATACCTAAGTAGGCATTTTGGTTTACACCAATCGATTCTGAGTCTGATTGTTTTGTTGAAATGAAACATGATTAGAATAATGAAGTAAGTACCTACCTACCTACCTAATCTATACTATTATTATAAGGAGGTAAAGTTGGTATGTTTCTTTGTATGTTATGGGTAATCTCTGAAACTACAGAACAGATTTTGAAAATTCCTTCACTGGTAGAAAGCTACACAATCCCTGAGTAGGTAGTATAGTATATACTATAGGATATATACAATAGTATATATCCCTGAGTGGTGAGTGCTTAGTATCTTATGCGGGTAGGTATCTATCATGTCTATCTATCTAGCTCCCGAGCAAAGCCGCGAACGATAACATGTGAGTCATAAAATGTGTTTAGTTTGGTAGGTACCTAGGTTGATTGAAAGGTAGGTAGGTACCTACTTTTAATTCGGTTCGGATTGCGAGTCTGATTATTGTAATAAGTACTTATGTAAGTATTTAAGTAGACCTGATATGTAATACTTTGTATCTACCTAAATATTATGTACCTTCATATATTTTTCATTTTCAGAAATAAACAAATATTACCTACTCGATACTGACTGCAATAAATAAATTGTACAGGACGTGTAGCCGTGCTCGTAAGTATCATCTAGCTAAGTTTAGATAACTAAATGTTTTCACAGATAGGGTAAGCTCAGGTACTTTTGTACCTATTTCGGTTCGCACCTAATTATTTTGAGTCTAATTATTGTAATCGGTAAATAGATATACCTGTAGCGCAATCATTTTGTACCTATACCTATACACTACATTAGTTTTTCATATTCAGAAATATACAAATATTGCCTACTGACTGCAATAAAGAAAATATACCGGACCTGGAGCCGTGCCTGTAAATATCACCTTTGCAAAAATAGGGTAAGCACAGGTTCTTTGGCTTTACCAACTAGGGAGTGAATTAAATTGCTACAATACAAATTTTATTGGTTATTCTCATTATCTGATATAAGGCAGACTGGGACGTTCCAGTAAGTTCCCAAGGTCACATACTATTTTAGTCGTATCAACAAAAAATAAGTAAATCCTATTTTGGTACAGAATGCAAATATTAACAAAACACATAAATGTCATTAGTTCCAAAAATGCAAACGAACCTCCTGATTTTACGACGTTACAAACTATGGAATTGTAAGTTTATGTTTATCATGTATATAAATAAGAAATTTATTTATATATTTACATATATTATGGCACTGACTCTAAATTTAATTGTATGTCATATTTTTTTACAGACTTCCAGAAACGTTAACTGCTGATCTACACTATAGTATGACTCTGACGACCATACTACTTGGCAAACCTTTACGTATTTTTGAAATATATGGTGTAATCTCGAATAATATATGTTTAAATGTGTACCTACCATATTTATACGTGTTTTTCATTATAACGCCGTCGTGTGTTACATCTACGAAGTGTAAGGAACATAAGTATTTATTATGAATGTGGGTATTTCAGATACGGAATAAGCTATTGTGATCGCGAAGCAGAAAGCATTCTTTCTATGGATGGACGAAGAATCATCGTTTTTTTTGGAATCCCTTTAAACAATATATGTAATCACAACAAAGCGTTTGGATGTACATTTAGTAATGTCCACATTATTGGAGAAAAAAAGAAAAGGACTACTTTCAAAATACACGTTGAAATGCAATATGTGCAATGTAACATTTAGTCTTGACTATGGATTGTCCATCTTTCACTCAAAAAAAATTACGATAAAGTTCAAAATCAGATATACGATGATTGCCGAAGCACAGCTGTGAGTGTTATGAAGGCGGCTGGAATTCGGGAACGTGATGCTGCAATTTCGCAAGGGCGTGTAAATAAAAACGGCATTGCTTGTATAGACGTCACTTCCGATGGTGCCTGGAGTAAATGCTCTTACAGCACAATTTTTTCTGCCCTATCTGGAGCAGCAGCTATCATCAGGAAAAGGTTTGGTGGAGTATTGTTCATTGCTGTAAAATACATGCTGCCTGAGCTGTGCGATGCCAACAATATTCCAAGCATGCCTTTTAGAGATATAATAATGTATTTTATGTCATTAAAGTCCCTTTTATTGTTGTTATTCTGTTTGTTACTTTTCTTCAATTTAATCATTTGTTTCCATACCTATGTAGGTAGGTACTAAAAATACAATACTGTTCGTTCTAGAATTAATAAAAATGCTGAAATACTTACGATCTTATTTTGTTCAAATCCAAGACCGTTATGAAGATTTTAAATTAGCGTAAACATTTTAAATGACAGTTCTTAGTTTGACTAAACTGATGTGTAATCGACGTTCTTTAGGTTATTTAAATTACGGAAAATGGTGGAAAATCAATTCAATTTAGAAAAAAAACAATATTAGGTTTTTAAAAAAGATACTCGGTTATGTTGCATTGTATACATATTGACGTACTCAATTATTATGTATGTATGTATGTTGATATGTATATGTATGTAAATATATATATATATATATATAAATTAGATTTTCCACCATTTTCCATAACTTAAGTCAGCACCAATTTCCGTAGCTTTTAAAATAAGCTAGAGAACCTAGATAAGCTAGATAACCTACATAGGATATCTTATTTTAATTATCTTATTTTATTTTAAAATCAATGCTATACAAGAATAAAAATAATAATTTTAGTACTAAGAATAAAAAGTGTACGAATGCTCCCACTCTAACCTACGGTCAGCGCGTGACCTCTGACGTCACGCGTGATGAACTCGTGCCACTCGTGCGAGTGAGATAGTTGCGTATGCGCGGCGGGCGGCTACACCGGCCAGGCCGTGAAATTTGGATTCGAGCTGGCGTTGTGTAGGCAGATAAGAATTTTTTAATGGGTAGGTACCTCCCCTACAAGTAATGTAAGGTTATTTTTATTTTATTATAACATCGTGCGTGTGGCATGTTGAATAGGTATTTTAAGGATTAGATTTATAAGCAGTTTTTCGATACATATATTCGCTTGATAAATAATTAACCTTTGGTGTCATCATTTTCGATTCGACGTCCAGGTCAAATAAAAATACGAGTAGTTAATTTATGAGAATAATAGTTTTGCATTAATTTAGATCCGAACCAAGTCGCGGGGGGTTTTATTTAGTGAAATCACAGATAACATAACACTATATTGTGAAATTAATTTAAAAATTGCGTGATAGCGCCATCTTTTGACAATATTAACGTAACATAATACTGCTTGCGCCATCTACACCATTGTTACCTTAAACATATTATGTAAATATTCTGTGTTAGTATTCTATTCCCCGCTAGATGGCGTCGATAAAAAATATTATGAGAACAATCTAGAACATTTTCATTGCCGTTTCCGGTTGACACACAAAATGTTTTAATTTACTGAGAACCAAACTATAGATTAAAAATTTTCAAACGAATAATTCAGAGTTATAATAATTCATAATTATATCATTGTGTTTTATTGCAATGACCACCACTATTATCAGAGTAATAATATTAAAAGTGTTGAAATGACTTCACTTAGGACAAGTTGAATAAAGGTAGCGAGAATCGTATGACAAACATATTTTAAAACGTAGATGGCGCTTTTACGTGTAGGTTTTTTTACTTCTGTACAAAACAGATAATAAATAAAGTCTGTTTAGAGTTTAAAGATTTTATAAATTAAATGATGTTTGTTGGCACCCAGATTAATCTCCAGTGGGTAGGCCCAGGACCCATTCCATCAAAGCAAAGAGATGTGTAAATATAAAAAAACATGTGTGAAATTCACACGTGGTAGAAGTGAAACTTTCGAAAAACAAACGTATAATACGTACCTACACGTATACAAAACGTTTGTTGTGATGCCTTTTCTAAAGCGTTGTACTACGCATGCGCGCACAAATACGTAATAATAAACACGTATAATGCTTCCTATCTCATTTTCTCCCACGTTAAATCTTATGAATTTATGTGTCTGTCTCTTTTTACTGTCGCTTTTTCGTTTCATCGACTTTCAAATCACAACGATGCTAAATAACTTCTTTAGCATCGTCAATTCACTTCAATAAAGTTGGTGGATGTGAAAGAAGTCTCTAAGGGATTACAATACAATAGTAGGTACTCGGAAACGTAAGATCGAGAAGAAAGTGTCAGTCTTAACCATATAAACCATACAGGGCGAACAGACTAAAGAAGGCCCATTAATATGTAAGCATTTATCAAACACAAACTAGCCTAAAGGCCTTCTGTCAGGTATCAAAAAAAAACCTGTGCGTCTCGGGACAGAAGTGATAACTTAAACTAATCTAACTAGCGCTGTGGGTTAGAGTGAGAGAGGAGGAGCCTGCCTACCGCTGCCGTATGCGTGAGTGAAAGGGAAGCCAGACAGACTGGTGCCGTAACGCGTTGCGTAACGAAGCGGTTTACCCTCCCATAAGAATTTATCACTTCAAAAACAATGCTTGCATTTTACACCATCTACAGGCTTGTTAGAGCCGAAAACCTAAAAATATCACCAATCGATCAAAACAGGTTATAAATTCGGATGGTCGGTCGATCCAGTGTCGATCCAGTTAGATGGCTTGCTTGGTGGGTTCAAATGGGTAGAGTATATACAGTGTTCCTTGAGCTCAAACCATCAAACCAACCAATTTGCACATCTATCGTGAAACCAATCCGACATGTTTGTCATCATATTGCTTGCTTTGATTAATTAAATATTGAAGTATTGGACTCAAAAACACAGTTGGATAATTGAAGACACTACCTTTTAGGCGCATGTCTATCTTCCCACCAAGAAGCTAGCCACATGGGCATGTTATGGACGCTGTTATCCCTACAGAGCCTGAGGAAAGACACTCCATGAAAAACAAATAAAAACATAAATAAATACCGCATTATTATTACAATATTAGAAAAAATATCAATGTACGAAAAGGTCATTATTTTATCCGGCTCGAAGGACTAATGATAAGATTTATGTATGTATAGTTCGTTTCAGTAATTGTATGTAATGTTTTGCATGCATGTCAGTTATACCACAGAAAACCTAATACTATACGTAATACTAATTCATGTCTAATTTGACAAATTTTTGATATAAAAACATAAATTATTTACCTGCAAATCGATTGGGGATCAATTTGCAGGAAAATATTTTTTTTTTATACTTTTATGTTTTCACTACTAGATGTCGCAACTGAATGAATGTCTTTTAGCTGGTTTAAATATAGCGCCATCTAGTTTAACTGTAAGGTAAAACGCTATTCGTCGCTAGAGCGCGTTACCAATAAATCAACTTCCACTACTCTCCGACAGAGTTTTCAATATACATCCTGTTCTCACTCACTCACTCCACTAGTAGAGTAGAAAAGAAATACCCCACCCCTTCTCGAAAGCTGACAAACTGCCAGAGTAACATTTTTTTTTAATATTAAATACCTAAATTCTGATTGTGTTGTGCGTCGACGTCGTCTAGTCTAGACACATTTGTTTTTTGCTGGACTTCGAGAGAATATGACTAAAAACGATTAATAAGTGTTTTTGTGTTTACATTGCATTACATGTGTCGAGTCCGAGCAAGGTGCGGGCATTTAGTTTTGTCAGACAATCTTTGTGAAGCAAAAAAGTTCATGGTAAGATGATTTTACTTTAATGTTTATTTTGTAACAGTTTATTTTCAAACTGGTAGATATTATTACGTCCAGCACCACAGCCAACAAACATGAAATAATTGGCACTTCTTATTTCATTATAAGAATAATCAAAAATTTTTTGAAACGGAACGATTAGAAATTGGCGGGAGGTATGAATAAAGTACCTACCTATTATTTGATCCAATCCTTAAACTGCCACTATATTCGCCAGTATCAGTTAATCTACCACAATGCAATGACTGCTAAAATCTGTTCAGTATCTTTAGCCCTATGTACACTTTATTAAGTGTCAAGTTTATAATGTGAGTATATTATTTATTATTACAATTACCTACTTGCATACTAGGTAGTGCAAAACGTGACAGTTAAACTAAGCTTTGACTTCTGTTTTCTTGTTTTCAGACGGTGAAGCAAAATGAGTTTGGTAGAAGTGGATCCTAACCTCTTCATAAAATGCCGGCTGTGCCTAGAGGAATGTGGGACTTATCAAATAGTTCCACTGGTCCGGGAGCAGATTAGTTATTGTTATGATATAAATGTAAGTATGCATAATACACTTATAGGACATAGGATCTTATTACTGAAAAAATGTGAAAAAGGTTTAAATGTTTATGAAATATTCCAATAAGATTATGTACTTATTAAGACAATTTTATTTTAACTCTGTGAGAGTGAACCTAGTGAGAGGGTAAAGACACATTTTTTCAAAGGAATATGGTACAAACATTTAAAGTGTTTTGTTATCATGACGTCAGTATGGCTATTATGGAACTCTTGATACAATCAATGTCTTTCAGTTTCAATTTGTGATAGACATCATTGTAATCCCCGGGTTGGCATGCATGATACCCACATAAAAAGTCCTTCCCTTATATAAAATCACAGTATCGAACTTCATTAAACAGACAGGATAATTAAGCTATCTCGTTTCAGGTAGAGCCATTTGATGGTTTACCACAACTTATATGTAAGAAATGCCAATCCATACTCTGTGACTACTCTAAAACAAAAAGATCTTATACTGAAAAGCAGGAGGAGTTGAGGGAAATAACACAAGTAAATAGTGTAAGTATTTATTTGGTCTTCTCTTATTTTGCTGGTAAAATTTAGTCCAAATAGCAGCATGTGCTTGATACCAAAAATCATGGAAGCTTGCAAAATTTACTGTGTAACTGTACAGTTCCCGATGGCAGCAGAATTGTACAAAGCGAACACAGCTTCAAAAGCTTACCTAGTACATATGCATAGTTTAATTATATCTATGTCCAGTTTATAGTATAATACTCATGCCTAAGTGTTTGTAGCACAGTATTGTTGATTATCCTCTTAGCTGAGTTGGTAGTAACTCTGGTGGTTGTTCTGTGTGTGGGTGTAATAAGTATGTATTTAAATGTATTCCTGGTACCCATAGTGCATGCTTTGCTTAATTTTGTGCTAGATGCTGTTGTGTGGATTGTAAACCAATATATATTAATTATTTACTAACTGCTGCCTGCACCTTCGCTCCTGTGCTACATAAATAGTAGCCTATGCCCGTTCCCAAGATACAATCTATCTCTATACAAATTTATTAAAAAAAAACCGTTTAGGAGATTTTCAATTATTTAAGATATGTACAGATAATACTCGCTACATCAGTTTTTTTGTTCTGATTTGATCTGCAATCATTCTTCAGACTATGAGTATGAGTTTGTTGTTGGCAGTCTGATTCCATCCAGTTCCATGATATGTTATCTTCGCAACCTCTTTGGATAGCTAACAGTAGACAGCTGTGCGGCCGGTTGGTTTAGGTGTGCATTAAGGGTACACTAGTCGGCGGCACAAACTCTGTAGATGCAGCTAAAATTCATGCTATTATACCTATCATAGAATCAGAAGATAGACTTGCACAAATGATAGTGATGAGCAGTAAGGAGATATGCTTGAATTTAGTCCTAGTTTTTGTTTTTCTCATGTAAGTGAAGTTATTCTTATGAAAAATAAAGTACTTATCTTAAACCAGAGATTAAATTGACCGTGTAAAAATCATGGATAGAGTTTTGGCTGAATGGTTCTATTGAAAAAACTACTGTATGTTGAATACATAGGTACAATAAAGTTATTTGAACTCTTGAATGAATAAACTATGCTTGTATCGGAATCATTTTAGAGTTACGTACTCCGAATGTTATTTATTTACGCCCAAAATTGCGACGAGTCAAATTGATATAACTCTTAGTTTTGGTTGTTCAACATCGAGACGGTTGTGAGATCGATCATCCTTCAACGTTTGTATGTAAAGATAATCGACTAGGTTACTCATAACATGAGGCATTGTATTTTATGGAGTATTGCATTATTTTGTTGGTGACTGTGTTAACCTGTAGTTTGCTATTCAGCTTTAATGGTTTTAAGGAACCATGGAGCATTAGAGGGGTTTATTTATACTAGATGTATACCAGCTCTCTGTTTTGAAAATAAATAATAATTATTATTATATTATTATTATTTAAGATGGCATTTTGTGCTCTTAGTAGTATTCGTCTATTTGAGTTGCATATGGATCCCGAGAGTTAAATGCCATACGTAGGGCTTGCATTATCCGTCACATTTTGGTATTCGGATAATATGGATAATAGTGAACTCTACTATTCGGATATCCGGATTTTCCGGATAATTCGGATAGTTATTGAAATAAACTAAGAACGAAAAAAAAAAATATAAATGTGCCTACCTACTTTTTATTAAAGTATACGTTTACGTGATCACAAAAAAAGACAATCTTCTGTCTTAAAATTATCTTAAGTAAAATTATAAAAAAACATTCGTAACAAGAAAACAAGCGTTTTTTTTTAACTGTTTATACATTTCAATACAGGGTGCTTTCTCCTCTAGCTCTAATGCATGCCTGCATCCGGTCAGGCATGCTCTGGATCATGTTTTTGACGTGCACTTGCGGTATGGCTTCCCAAGCGGCTTGCGCTAAAGCGCGGACCTGGTTGAGAGTTTGTGGCGGATTGGAACCGGACTTAATCTTTCTTTTGAGCATGTTCCAAATGTGTTCTATTGGGTGTACCTTGAAATTTCAACCACTTGAAAGTACTCCTCCACGCACCGCGCAACGTGGGGGATATGCGTTATCGTGCATTAATAAAAACTGTTTGTACCCAATGAACCCGGAATAGGGCAGAACATGATCCTGGAGGATCACTTCCGTTTAACGAGTAGCGTTTAGCCGATTGTCGACGATGATCACCAACTCCGTACTAGCATCCGAACTTATTCCTCCTAATACCATTGTAGAGCCGCCATAAAAACTCACTGTTTGTGTAGTGGTAATGAGTAGATATCGCTCTCTCTTCTTCTCCATGATATACATATATCCATTTTTTATTGTGTGTGGCTACTGTGGCAGTGGTTTTTCATTTTCCGACAGTGAGTTTCTGACGTCCTAAATACACTAAATGAAAATCCATCTAGAGCTGCTAGTTTTGAAACCATAACTTCCGTGTAATCTTCGGACTGTAAATAATTTGTCACCTTAGATTCCTTTTTCCAAGATGTGTGTTCGTGGTGCTTGCGGGGCAGGGGGGGGCTCAGTGTGTTCTCGTAGGCTGAGTGATTCCAATGTTAGTGATGCGCTTTTTGCTAGTTTATTTTAATCTGCACTACTCATATTACATTTACATATAATATAAAGAGGTAAAATTTGTTTTTTTTGTTTTGATGCATTCATTCCGTCTTTAGATTGTAATTTTTGATTACTTTTACCTACTATCCGCATTATCAGAATTATCTGGATATTTTATTTGTCACTATTCGGATTTGAAAATCGGCGGATATCCGGATAATTCGGATATCCGGATAGCAAGCCCTAGCCATACGTCGCCATATGTCGTATGCCCTTTATTGAGAACTTTTGTATTGAGAACATCTTTGTAGGTTAGACATAGACATTTTTAGACATTTGTTTATTTACTGAATAAGCACACAAACACATCAATAATAACAAAGAGTAACAAAATTAGGTAAAAAGGAAGTGACACATATCAAAAAGTAAAAGGAGAAAAGACATTTAAACAGCTTAGCTTCTGCGTACTTACCTACCTAACAGTGCTGTGTGCTACAGCAGCAAAAAGATCTCGACTCAGCGTTATGCTTCCCTGTCGGATGACAGGTCAGCGCTATTATGTTATTATGGTTAGGAGTTTTTTGTCTGTGCTTAGAATTGAGTTTCGACCCAGGAGCAAATTTAACATTTGTATATTTATTGAAATCAATATTGAATCACTTTTATTAGTAAATACTTAAGTTAAATGTTAGTACCTACTTATGTATGTAATTGTAATTAACTATTTCACAATGTTATATAATTGTTTTTTTGATTGGTCTTTACATGAATCATCGAGCAATGATTAACGAATGACAATCAAACCTGTCTGCCAGCACGTTCAGAATGCTGTTAGAACTGTCCCGCACTTTACGCCATAATGATGTGCACCAAGAGGTGCACATTGCTTTTTTACTACCATACGGAAGTCCGCATGGTAGTATAAAAGCTATCTACTCTTGCCTCGGGGTACATATAATAACACCTCAGTATTCCAGCTAGTCTCGCCTGCACGTGGTCCCCCTGCTGACTAACAGAAGAGCTAGCAATAGAAAAGGAAAACTTGAAACAAACCCGGCTCGGTGCCAGCCGTTATGCATCTGCAGCCAAACCGACACCGCATGTACTGACTTATCTTTCCTTCCTTAAGCCGGGCAGCTCTCGGTCAGTAAGTTACTAGTCCGTCTCGGTGCTGTCTTGTTTGGGTGAAGGAAACACTAGGATAATAACTAGCCAGATGGTGTCGTTATTTGTCTCACCTGCGACTAACAGAAATAAAGATCCCTTTAAAATTACATCTGCCATGCGTTTAGCGACATGGAATGTCCGGCCATGAGGACAGGCTTCCCGGACACCAGTGGAAGTCCTAATTGCGACATACATCTTCGCAAAACAGCAGTCATAGGCACGGAGTTATTTAAATTAAATATTATGATTTCCGCCTTACAGGAGACTAGGCTTGCAGATGAGGGTTCCCTTCGTGAACACAATTTCACGTTTTTCTGGAAAGGGACAAGCGCTGTTGAACATCGTGAGCATGGAGTTGGATTTGCGATACGCAATGAGTTACTTAACTATTTTGAAGGTCTACCAGGTATTCCTGAACGCATTATGGTGCTAAGGTTGCTGACCACCTGCGGTTATGTCACCATCATTTCACTTAACGCACCCACACTTACTACGTCAGTGGAATCTAAAGATCTTTTCTACGACCAGCTAAACGAAACTCTGAGAAACGTGTGTTCTGGTGATCGCCTTATCATCTTAGGTGAACTCAATTCGCGTTTAGGACAGGACACGGTGGCCTGGCCTGCTCCCAGAATCAGCTATGTGTTAACAATACCTTCTTCAAGGGGAAAGAAATACGCAAAGGAAACACCTGAAACACTGAAACACCCTCGCTCAGTGACCTGAGCGAGGGTGTTTCAGTGTTGGGTCAGGTGCACCAACTTTATCTTGTCCTTACAAAAAAGAAAGACCTAAAAGATATCCGTCACACGAGATCTTTCCACGGTGCAGATTGCGACACTGACCATTATCTCGTTGTGACTACTGTATGTTTGAAGCTCAAAAAAATTCATACATCTTGTCCCACGGGTATTAAGAAGATTGATTTCACCAATACTAGAAATGAAGACCTAGTTGTTAATTCAGATGTTTGACAAAATGGACACCAGGGATCCAAATGTAATATCTGCCAGCGAGGAATGGACAAATGTTAAAAATCTGTTAACAGAAACTGCTGCTGAAGTGTTCGGGTACAAGAAACCAGCATGTAAAGATTTGTTCCTTGAAAACTTTGATACCTTAAAGACACTACTTGATTCGAAACGTAAAGCTGTACTAAATCATCGGCTTAATCCTTCCAGTCAAACACGAGCTGCCCATGTAACTGCCAGGGCGACATTGCAACGCACTTCCCGATACTTTTGCAATGCATATTGGGAAGAGCTTTGCCGGAGTATACAAGACTGTCTAGCTACTGGGCATTTTGGTGGCTTGTATCAGGGGATTAAGAGCGCACTTGGTCAAGTTCCGAAAAAGACAGCACCACTAAAGGAATCAGATGGCTCTATTATTGCTGATGGTGAACGTCAGATGTGCCGATGGGTAGAACACTACACCGAACTATATTCCCGACCAAGAGGTATACAGCCAGAAGCGGTAGACAAGATACTTTTACTACCCCTGTGGGAAGAACTGGACGAAGAACCCTCCATAGAAGAGTTTCATCTTGCTGTCAAGCAGTTAAAATGTGGTAAGAGTCCTGGCCAAGATGGTATTGAAGCCGAACTAATCAAGGTGCGGTGCGTTCTATCAGTATTTCATAATCTGATCGTGAAGCGTTGGCGCGAGGAATGTGTACCTCAGGATATGCGTGATGCAAACATTATAACTCTGGTTTAAAGGGCAAGGAGACCGTGGTGACTGCAACTGCTATCGCGTTATCTCCCTGTTAAGTATTGTGGGTAAATTGTTTGCTCGTCTCATCTTGAGTATACTACAGAAACTCGCAAAACGCATATATCCGGAGTCACAGTGTGGATTTCGTGCTGGACGCTCAACGTTGGATATGATATTCACTCTTCGGCAAATACAGGAGAAATGTAGAGAACATAAAACGCCTTTGTTCATAGCGTTCGTCGACCTCAACAAAGCATTCGACTCAGTCAGTAGAGGTTTGTACATAGCTTTACAGAGGATAAGGTGCCCTCCCAATTTGATTGCTCTAATTAAATCATTCCATGATGATATGAAAGGCAGATTAGTATTTAATGGCAAAACATCTGAACCATTCGATATGAGGTGTGGAGTGCGTCAAGGTTGTGCATTGGCTCTCACGTTGTTCGGAATTTTCTTTTCGTTGCTCTTGAATGCTGCATTCGCTGATACACAACAAGGTATTCACCTACATACAAGATCCGATGGCAAATTGTACAACTTAGATTTACTCAAGTCCCGGCTTCGTCGTCAGGATTTGTTTATTGACAGTCTGTTGTTTGCTGAAGACGCTGCATTTGTCGTCACATCTCAAGAGCTTAAAAATACAATTAACAAATTTGTGGATGCGTGTAGGTTGTTTACTATGACAATAAATGCGAAAAAGACTGTTGTGATGGCGCAAGGTGTCACTGAAAAACCTACGATTTTATTAAACGGTGCACCTTTGGAGGTTGTGGATTGTTTCTGTTATCTTGGTTCTTGAGTGTCGAACAATCTCTCGATCGATGGTGAGGTTGGTGTTCGCATCGGCAAAGCATCTACAATGTTCGGGAAGCTTACTACAAGAGTATGGGACAACAAATACCTGTCAAATCGCACGAAGATGTTAGTTTACAAAACGTGCTTGAGTATACTCTTGTACGGAGCTGAAACCTGGATATCGTATGCGAAACAGGAACGGAGGCTTAATAACTTTCACATGCGCTGTCTTCGCAAGATATTGGGTTTCACTTGGCAAGATAAAACTACAAATGAGAAGTACTTGATGTCGCAAAACTACCAAGCATCATGGCCATGCTAAAGCAAAGACACTTGCGTTGGCTAGGGCATGTACATCGCATGAACTCTTCTCGTCTGCCAAGACAAGCCCTTTTAGCAGAAATAACTGAAGCTAACCTGTCGGCCGACCAAAGTTGCGTTTTAAAGACAGCGTGCCAACGCGATATGGCAGAGTTTAAGATCAACCATTAAATGGGGGAGCGAGGCTAAGGATCGTGACACCTGGAGGAAAATCTTAGCTGACGGTGTTGTTGCACACGATAACGCATGGCTCGACTATTTAGCGCATAAACGGGCTAAACGTCACCAACGCGCCGCAAATCCATGTTACAGGATTTGCGGCGCTCCAGGGTCTTTTATTTGTAATGTGGCCGTGGCTGCCACTCTCGCATAGGCCTCTTTAGTCATGAGCGAAGGTAATCAATTATAAATAACTGTTCTGTAACTTGACTGACGCCACCTAAATCATCTTCAACAGATGTACCAAGGCCAATGATGATGACTCTCGCCTCGGCGAACATCATAGATTCCCGATTAGACTAGATTTTTGTACCAAAATTTAAAGATGTTGTTCTATTCTGGTGGCAGCCCAGTGTTATTTATTTTTTGCCATAGTATGTCATAGTTAACCAAATGGTTAAGGTCAAATGCTTTTGAGGGGTCATGGAACCAAGCATGAATGGGAGTGTTACGGTCAGTGTATTACTTGACGGTCTCGTTTAAACTCAATATAGCTCTGTATAAAGCCTAGGTCTAAAACCGAATTGATTGTCACGTAGTTTCAGATATGGTCTAATAGCAAACCGTGAAGCACTTTTACAATAATAGTTGCCAATGCAGGTTGCGGTATCAGCATGGCGATTATGGAGCTCTTGCTACTATCACTTTTATATTTGAGATGCATGTGGATCTCCAAGTTGAATACCATACGTCTATATAGGTTTGAGAACAACCTTGAAAATCAGGAGTTTGTTGTCTGTGCTTATGACTACGTTTCGACCCAGGACCTAATGCAAGTTGCGGTATCAGCATGGCGATTATGGAACTCTTGATACAATCAAAGGTCCATTAATTCAAAGGTCAAATCAAAGGTCTTTAATATTCATTAAAAGCATAATTTCATGGATTGGTATTTCGTACGTTCAGCATGTCTTAAAAACAACATCAAACTTCCTTTATACCGATTTATCAATAGTTACTGAAAGCTGTTAGTATCAATGTTTTGATAGTATCAGAATTCCATAATCGCTCAGCTGATGTTGAGTTCGTCTCTCTTTTTCATTATGTTTTCCTATCCATGTGCATCCCCAAGTATTTTACGGAGTCTGCGGGGTAGTGTTTCAAGTTTAACAAGTGGACAGTCCCGTGTGCAAAGCGTGAACGTGGCGTGCGTGGGTTTAGAACTTGGATTCTCTACTTCGCACTCCACTGCTCTATTTTGTTCCGTCCTGTTTGGAAGTATTGTGAGGCATAGAACAGGTCCTTGTTGCATGCCAGAAAACAGTGGTTCTGCAAAAGTGACAGATGTCACATCTGGTTTTTCTGGGAGTTTTGCCGTGATGATGGTGATGGTGCCGTTATAGGACAGGGCCCTGCCCTACTAAACCTTGAGGTGCCTACCTACCTACTTGTACATATTGAATGTTCGACGTATATTCACAATTCTTGACTGGGAATATTCTTTCCGTGAGGCCGCTGGCGGTATTCTTTTAATTTGATTACCTGGTCAGCGACCCTGTGGACAGTACCTTGCTCTTGTCGGAATCCAAATTGGTGGACTGGAATTACCGATTTTTCAATATTTTTGACATGCGTGAAAGGCTGATCTTTTTGTTCATATGAACAATCAACCCCATTTTATATGTACCCTTATATGATATGAAATCGAGATGTTTATTTTTGATGTGAAACATCTATAGGCGAGGGTAAACCTAATTGTTGGCGTGGTGATACAGGCGGTGGCGACGCATCGCCGCGCCATATGATGGAATATAAATAGCGACTCTTGCGGCGACGCAACAAAGTTCAATTCATATTCTCGCATATTTCACTTAAATTTAATTTAAAGGTAAGTACGTAGTTAACATTGTTATTTATATTATACATTCTTTTAGATTTTCAAGTATTGAAAGTCCTTTGTAGCGTGTCATTGGACACAAAGGCCTCCTCCAACACTTTCCCCGGTCTTGCGTCAGCATTGAGCCTCAGCCATGTGTCAGTTATTTTCTTTAGGTTTGTCTAGCAAAGGAAAAGAGACAGACAGTTGCAGAGATAGCAACTGTCTCTCTTTTACTTTGCTTAGTTTGGGGCTAGATGGTGTTGTGTGCATTGTGCCCCAATATTTATTTGTTTATTTTAGATTTTATATACTACATCTACTTATTTTGTTAATTTGATACCTGTGTTTTTTTTAGTTTCATGTACTTAGATTTTCAGCCTCAGATTTTGTTTATTTTTCTGGGTGTTCGTCTAGTTTAGCTGCCGTATTTCATTATGGGGGGTAGTATGCAAGTATATAATTTTCCAAGTACATAAGCACCATACCTACCAGTACTACAAACCAGTAAAGTATATGTATGTAACTTATAACAATATAATATATATTAATTTACTGACATCATAGGTACATTGTGTACTTTGGAGAGCAGGTTTTTAGCTTTGGTTTAGTGGTAGTTCCGTTTCCAAGGTCGTGGGCTCGGATCCGCTCGTGTACCAATGGCTTTTTCTGCTCACAAAAAATATCTGCGCTATTTAATAGGTATCAGTACTCTCAAACGGTGCAGGAAATGTCGTAGAACCTCTTAGTTTAAAGATATGTGCCAAGTGCACGAAAGAAGCTACTGAGGCGCATTTTAATCCTTTCACCACACTGATTCGAATAACTAGTGAGACGATAAAAATATTATAGGTACATTCTTGCTTAAAAATGCAGCCGCATATGGGCCCCGGACGCGATTTTTGAAACTAATTTCTCGAACCCTAATCAACATTTTAGACACGTTTTACAATATTTTCTCATAAAATGTGATATGTAAATACACATATTAATTTGTTTTTTTGCAGTTACACCAAGAAAAAAACACCGTGGACTCTAGACTACCTATTAAACGGAGCTGTCACTCCATTAAAGTAGCTAAATATCACAATAAAAGACGAAAAATAAGAGAGTCCTCAGTCTCTTCCAATGAATCACAACGTAACAGTGAATCTAAACAACAGTTAGTGCTTGAAAACACAGATACAACAGTAGAAACTGAGAAACTAGAATGGACAAAACAATACCAAAAGTCATTTGCGTGCAGCATGTGTACTTCAACGTGGTTTACCCGGAGATCAGCAGTGCACCACAGGTTTAAACATAATACGTTTAAGTTAAAACATGCAGATATTTTCAGAAAACACTGTCTTGTTGAACTACCTAGAATAGATAACAAACCTAACCTAACAGGATCTTTGGATAATGTTGTTTATAGTATGAACAAAATAATTGCCAAGGGTAATACAGACTATAGTATTGCATACAAGTACACAGGACAAAACAGCAACAACGGTTCGGACAATGAAAGTGTAAAGCGTAATAAAAGTTGTAATTTAGACGAACTTTCCGATTCAGCATCCAAAGGCAATGAGACAAGAATATGTCGTAGACGAATAAGACGAATCTCGTCAAGAAGTTCAACAGAAACGGTTCTAGTGAACGAGTCCAACGGGAAATCTCCAGAAAATGAGTGTATAAATATTGCTGATACAGACAGCGATGACGAAAAAAAGACGAAAATGAAGAATAAAGACATTATAAATTCAAAAATGAGCGCAGTCAACAAGCTCATTACCACAACTCACAATAAGTATCTCCTGAAACACGAAAAAGAAAAACCATCCTTAGATCAATTGAATCGAAAGATTACAAGCATAGGGAGGCAAATCATTAATAAACGAGGTTTTAACTGTACTCGAATAGTAAAATACTTGGAACATATGAATCTGAATATTATATGGTTATCAAGGTCGCCACAAAATGTTACAAGTAACTCCAATTATTTCAAAATAATTCCTAGGTTTAGATATGCCACTGAAAAAACAATAGATAATTTCGATGGATATAAAAAAAAATATGATAAACCAATAAGCAGCATAGAAAATGAAACCTTATTACATGACACAAATATAGTAGAAACATCAAACGTAGTAGGAGAATTAACCGCAGTAGCTGCACCACCAGATGTAGTAAAAAGCTCGCAAGAGCCGAACCATCATCAACGGAAGAACCAAAATTCAATAATACCAGCTAGTATCCTTGCAAACGGAATATGTGAATTTAATGTTTTACCAGATTTAAATGCTGATAATATTTTGCAAAGCGCTGTCACTGCAGACACTAGGAAACTTTTGAACGCCAACCCGGTTGCTAATCCTAAACAACTTCCAAAAAAGATTAACAATGATACAAATAAAGATAAAATCAAGCAAACACTGATCATGCCTACATTAGAAGTCAATACTAATGAGCTCTCAGAAGTGACAATGTCAGCTAATGCTAATATTCAAATGCCTATTATAAAATTTACTACGTCATTAGCAGTTCCTCAAACCGAGAATCCGAGACCAAACAAAGATACCGCCGATAATACTGGCAGTACTGTTAACGCTATCAGTGAAAATCAAAAACCAGCTCCAAGAATAAAAGTAAAATCTGTAACTGAGCTCATGTCGAAAGAGACTCTTAGTCGAATGCAAGAGTCTACTACGCCTGTAACTAAAAAAAAACAGAGCATGCCGCAGAATGTATATGAAGGACATTTCCAGAACACGATGCCAGTAATTAACAATGTACGAAGCATAAGTCCTGGATATAATTGCGATGATTATATAATACTAGACACGGTAGAATTGCCTAATACTAAAACGAGTTCACCATTCAAATACTTCAGAATGTTGTTGCAAGTTCATAACATCACTTTACTCGATACGGATGCAACTTTGTCAGGAGATTTCGAAACTCTAATTAAATTTAAAGTTCTGTACAAACAAGAAACAAAAGATCTACCGGTTGTCCTTTGTTTGTCGCTGTTTTGTGTAAACAGTACCTTCTGCTTGAAAGTAAGAGATAGGAACGAAGACAACATCAACATGGCAAAGATATCCGCTAATTGGCAATGGGAGATCCTTAAGATTTATCGCGGAGAAGTAGTTAGCAAAGTTATATCCAATGCTGAAAAAATTAGTCCAGAAGTGCATGAAAACACAAACCGGTTTTTTTGTTTGTTAAAATCTATAAATTGTGTAACGAAGTAATAGATTATATCTACATTATTATATGTTTTTTTATACCGTGGTGGGTATTTAGCACGCCCTAACAACTATTGGCTAAACGACTTGAAACAATTGATCGAATTGTGTAACCTTTTTTACCAAACTACACATAGATTTTGTATGCTTACCTGGTTCTTTAAATAAGCATTTGGTTATAAATAATCTTTTTAATTGATGACTACGCGAAAAATGTATGCAATATGAAAATACTAAATGTAATATTTACAATTAATAGTAGGATTTACTAGTATCGCTTTTGCTAAATAGTACATGCATCATAAAATATTATTTAGTTATAAGAAAATACCCTGTACCTTACCTGTACAAGTATCTATGACTGGTTGCACTTTTATCATGTAAAAAGTCTTCTAGATAATAAAACGAATCTTCGTTAAGTTTATTTTATTTCTAATAAATAAATAGTGTTTAACCAAGTGTCCATACTGTTTTAATATGTTTCAACCAAGTGTCCACACCATTTCAATAATTTTAACCAAGTGTCCATACTGTTTTAACATCTAATAGCACATCTTCAGGGGCAGAGTGTTTGTGGAACATGAAATATCCTTGTATTTGTGCAGGGCTGACGGGTTTTTTCAATTCTAATACCCTGAAAGATACAAAAACATGATTAGAAAGAACCTAATGCATATACTTTCCTGATATGTATGCCTGCGCTATCAAACAAAATCCCAGGCAAAGTAGTGTCAGTGGAGAGGAAACTTCACCCACCTCAGCTTGCTGGAGTGGGTCCATGAACGAATGTTTTCAATTACAATCAACTGCTCTGTAACTTTACTGACGCCACCTAAATCATCTTCAACAGATGAACAAAGGCCAATGAATGCATACGCATACTTACTACTTCGCTGGAAAGTTATAACCGTTTCATTCTTGGAGTAGGTATGTTACTAAAAAAAGTGTTTAGGAACTCTACATGTCTACGAATCCAAAGCTTTTGACAACGATTGGCATGTGATTGTACATTGGTACACACACCTGCAATCTGATAGACACTACTTGTAATCTGCATCAACTTGATCATCAATGAGCTTTTGCTCGCGTGTATACCAACATAATTTTGCGATAAATATAACAATAATGAATTTAAAAATAATGCCGGACATTTCACACAGTATCATCTAGCCCCAAAGAAGAGCTTGTGTTATGGGTACCAAATGACTTATATACTACTTATAAATATACTTTTTATTTTCTTTTGTAAATACATTCATATTATACATAGAAAAACACCCAGACCCGAGGCAAATACTTGCAGATCATTCCAAACATTTGTCTCGCGGCTTTAATCGAATCCACAACCTTCTTCAGGCGGGCCATATGGGCCATTTGCAATAGGTTATTTGGGAATATTTTTCCGTCTGTCATATATATGTAACTTCATGTGTGCTAAAATCCGGTGATCGCACTATACCTATAGGCACCTACATTGATTTAAATGCCATTTACTTACTGTTTTGCAAAGGTTCTCGCGTGTTCTGCAGCTGCATCGCCTTTATAAAATCTCAGAAACATTAGTTCAATTTGTTCTTGATCACAATATCCCACGTATTCTTTCATATCTACTCGACCTGGCCTTATCAAAGCTGGATCCAATCTGTAAAATATTTTTTTAATGCCTGCAGCAGGTACATTGTACCTACCAAAATACGTTCACTGAATACCAGACAGTACTTAGTGATTCTTTTGTTCAGACCAACTAAAGTTTCGTTGCTTTTTTCGTTGCACCACAAGTCCAAATTATAAGATTAACATTGACATTTTGTCAATGTTAATATTTTGTAGGTATGTGTATGCATTAAGCCGCGTTTCCACTAGATAACATTTGGCGCGCGACATTTTGCACAACATGTTGAAAGTTGCGCGGAAATTTTGTTTAACAACGTTGTCTGTCTACGCATCTACTACTATATCAGTCGTCGACAACAGTCGCCAGAGGAATTGTATCGAAAAATGCGTCAAAAAGAAAAAAACCTCGTTGGTGGGTTAGAAAATACTCACAAAATAAAGGAAATTTATTCAGTGAATTTTACCCGAATGAACAAAACAGATTTCGAGATACTGTTACAAAAAATTTAACCGAAAGCTATCGAAGCAAGATACAAAATTTCGAAATGCAACCAGTGCTTCTTTCAGATTGGCTGTTACATTATTTGGCAACGGGAAATTTCTAAACATCACTGTTTCAACCTCATTCACAGGCACATCCAATATTTTCGCTATTGAATCCCATGCATCCTGCTTTTTTAATTTATTTTTACATTCTCGGTGAGCAGTATCATAAACATTCATAGGCACAGTTCGATTAATTTGAGCACTCACCACACTAAGGACATTGTTGCGCGTCACGTCTCCACTCTACAACAATTGATGCTCTCTAAACAAACAACAAGCCGCGCGTCATGTTGCGCGCCAGCTGGCAACGTTGCGCGCTGTTGTGCAACGTTGCTGTACATGTTGTTACATCACGTGTTGCGCGCCAAATGTTGCCTAGTGGAAACGCGGCTTTAAGATTTTCAGTTTTGTTCAGAACCAATTTACATGGCGACTAAAATGAACTAAAACACGTCAATCACACGTGACTAGTTTATATAAGTGTCATTTTAAAATGTTACTCTGCTGCCTCTGACCAAATAAATATAAATTGGTCTGAGTTTAGTGCTAACAATATAGGATCGTTTTTTACGGAATTTTGTTTAGTGCTGCGAAGCATCATAATCAGAGAATTGCATGCGTTTACCTTTCTAAATAGTTTGTGGTCATGAATACTATCCTAGCTTCGGTAGACGCAACTCCATCTAGACAATTCAACAACCCACTAAATGTGACTCGATTAAGCCCTTCATAGGCCGCCTTTTGTGAGGGTGTGTCTTCTCTTGAAAGAAATGCTGCATCTATATCTTCAAGCAGTATGATTGATTGCTGGGGAGCAACACTGTAATGATGAAATTATAAGTAAAAAAAAGGTAAGTACCTACCTTAAATATTTGTCATAATCAAGAAGTTTACAAAAAATAGTAATGTAATTTAATAAAACTATAATAAGTACTACTTAGGCCGGTAACAAACAAACCTGAGGAGATGATTGAGTCTGTCATCTGTAAGTCCTCTTTCTGATAAGTTTAGGACACAAATATTGTACTCCAATTCGCCAGCCAGTGCCATGATGAAAGATGACTTTCCACATCCAGGAGGTCCATGTAATAAATATCCTAAAAAAAAAAAGTTAATCAAAAATTCCATAAATAACCATAAATCTAAAATATTTTTTTTATCTACATGAATAAGTAGATATTATAATTAGCAAAACTTATTTAAAGGTCTTCTGTTTTACCTTGACATGATGATGTTTCTGGCGTTTTCCTTGTACAATTTTAAAAGGATTACGGAGTCTTAAACATTTGAGTTGGTCTTAAAGTGGTTTTAGTATTCAAGCATTGGCATACTCAATAATGTGCTATCCTACTAATATTATTGATCTTTAGAGTTTAGATGTTGATGTTTACTTAATTATAAATAATTGCCTGAACTCATTTGGATGAAACTTAGTATACTTATGTATACATGTAGACCTGTAAGGCGATTATGGAACTCTTGATACAATCAATGTCTATCAGTTTCGATTACCAATGGGCATCAATGTCTATCAATTTCGATTAGCAATAGGCATTATTTCAATCAATCATATACAATGTATCTTATGCTTAGTACGCTAAACACGGTTCCCACCACAATCATACTTTGTAAATTGGTCGAGTTATAGTTTGACACCAACTTCACATTGTGACTAGCGATAGAAGCCGGTAGAAATCGCATCGATCTGTAATATCAATTCATCAATAGTAACTGAAAGCTATTAGATCAATGTTTTGATAGTATCAAAGTTCCATAATCGCCCCACTGGATTAACATAGACTATGTAACATATACCACATAGACTAACCTGCAGGCAGCACCTAGTCATAATATACCTGGGAATAAAAGCCAAGTTTATCACAGTTTATTACCTCTTCTATAGGGTATCCCTCTATCAGTATACCACTGAGGGTTATCAATGAAATCAAGGCAATCTGCTTTTATTTTATCTGTCAAGCCTGCTTTTAGTACAACACTTTGTAAGGGACGACGTTTCCGAGGGTGACCGAATTGCCGCCAATCAGAGCCCATGGCTGTGTACATCAGAGTCATTCCTTCATGTTTCTTCAATGCCATAGTCCTAGCTGAAATGTGAGATTAGGCAGTAAGCAGAGAGTAACCTAATACTTACTTACTAACTACTACTAATACCATTGACAAATACTTGCATACCTGTACTTAAGTATAGCAATTTCAGGTTAGGGCTCAATTGATCAAAAGAATTCAGTTATCTCAGAAGGAAGGAAATTTGATGTCTAAAAACTTATTTTCTTACAAAATTATGATTTTTGAAGTCTCTGGAAGTTTCTAATTACCATCTTCAAGAATGTCATAATATAGTTGCTTATTTCGTCCAAATGCTGTAAGAGTGACTGTCTCCCATGGAACTCCCATGTGCAAATCTAGTGTTTGTTGTTCTCTTGTTCGATCAACTTTTATCCATGAACCAGCATAACTGAAAAAAATGAAGTACCTATCTAATTGTACCAAATCATTGTTTCATAATGGAATACATTTACGAGTCATTCATGTCATTTGCAATCTATCCTGTTTTCTATGAATAATATGTATGTACATATTTACAAAAAATAAAGTAGGTATATAAATAGTATATCAGTCATGTACCATAACACAAGCTCTGCTTACTTTGGGGCTAGATGATGCTGTGTGAAATGTCCGGGATACAAAAGAAAAATTATGTAGGTACTAACCTGAAAAAATGCTGACCAACACTTGGGATGAAATCATACTTAGTTTTTATTTGACCTGTGTCTTTTTGAAGAAAAGACGTTTCTACACTGAGATGCTGAGTGTGTTTGGCTCCCTTTTGCGTGATCCACAACAGCAGCCACTGATAGGATTTATCACGACAAGGGACTTCCAGAGTGATCATGCAATGCCGTCTAAAAAGTAATATAGACGTTTGAAGTCCTTTACGAAGTATAGCTGCCCCCGCTCCTATTCCAAAAAGACCAAATCCAGCTCCGAAGTAAGGGTTATCCGCTAATGACGACATATAATCCGTAATAGGCATGATTCAAATTTAATTATGTAGCTTCTTATCCTAGGTGCAAATTTCTTTCTAAACAAATCTCACACATCTGGATCAGCTGTTTTTTGTCAATGTTATGTCATGTCACCCACCACTCACGAAGTCAAGTCATGTGTCAGTTACAATATGCTTCTTCTTCTTTTATTCCTCTATTGGCATTTGTCTTGTTGTCAATTTTATAAGTGTCAAGTTAATGTTTAAAAAAGAGGAAAGTCTTAATGGATCGTCATTTGCCTATTCTAAACGTCACCGTGGAATGGTCGTCTAGAACTTTCTCGGGATTCTATGAAGTCACAATTTATTGATTAAAATTCCACTATGATTACTGAATAAAACATACAATAGTAAAAGAAAAAAATATTAATTCAGAAGTGCTATGTTACAAAGTTACTTCATGAAACGACAAAAGAAGAATCACGATTCTTTTTCTTATTTAATGGCCACAATAATGCTAATGCTAAACATTTACTTATTCTTAAAAGCGAAAGAATGCTTTTGCATGCAAAACAATATCCTAGACTTAATTAAGGGTAGAGAGGTGAGGGGTATCTATAACTAGTTTGACATTGGCATGTCAACCAGCTACTTTGTTTGACAGCAGACAGAGTTCACAAAATTAGAACAAACTATCGGGGACAAACTATTAACCAATTTTATCAAAAAGGAGGAGGTTCTCAATTCGTCGGAATCATTTTTTTTTTAAGTATGTTCACCGATTACTCGAAAACGGCTGAACCGATTTGGAAAATTCTTTTTTTGTTTGTTTACATTTTATCAAAATCCGTCGAACTGAAAAATCAACGCAAATCTAAAAATTGTATACATCGTTGAAGTTTTCATGAACCTACTTCGATACCTCGCTGTCTCATTGGAGCGAGCGGTGCGTTTACTTGGCCTACCCATATCATATATATACAAAATACATCTACTTTCCACTAAAAATGTATTATAGGCTCAAATTTCATTCAATGAAGTCGGTTTTCTTTTTATTTTTTAAAACGTAACTATTATTCCTTCATCCTCGTATTCATTCCTCTCTCATTGTCCAACAATATTTATTTATTATTTTTTATCATCTCTTACACATCTTTACACAGGATTGCATCTATCTTTTAAGGCCTACCCTACATCCGTCCACATTCAAATCCATCACTCTTCTTGTATCATGCATGACTTTCTACCCTCCGCATGCATGTCAATGTAGGTATCCCATGCAGAGCATTGACCATGCGAAGGTTAGCACGCAAAAGATGAGGATGTAGATAGGTAATGAATACATATTACTCCTCAACTCCTCATCCTTTCCGTCACAGGCGCTTCTTTCAATCTTCCTCTGATATACTTTATTCTTTTATCCATTCTCGTCACACTGCATAACCATCTTAACATTCGCACGTCCGTCGCATATAGATACTCTTCTTTTATCTGTCGCTTTGGTTGCATAACACTCCCATCCGAAACGGTTTAATCACAGAACACTGTTTTCTGTTTATGGGACTAATGATCATCTTGTCTTAATCCTCAAAAAGAACTCCTCTTTCACCATTTCATCAAATCTAGTCTACCTACACACCATAAACGCACACCACACTAAGTGTATCTATTAAATAATTTCACAACTATCACTCTGTCAATCATTCTCTTAATATACGTATCAGATTGTTAAGCCTCACTATCTAGCACAATACTCACGCCATTTCTACCGTCACTTCCACAATTATAAAACTTATAGCTCACACCAATTTCCTATGCTTTCGTACCTTTCCATATCGTCTTGCGCAAACGCGCCACATTTATTCGTCTTCTATATAAACTTCAGCTAACTCTTCTTCTTTCAATCATCTTTCCTACATTCCAACTTGTAATCAGTAAATGTAATCATCATGGACTCGGTCCCTGATGCAACAAATCTAATCTATTTCTCACAGCCAACGAGTGCTACACCTGCGCATCGACTCGGGAGGTCGGGAGTACCTACGCCCTAACATTATCCATCGACATTAAACCATGTTGAAGAAATGTTTCGGCTTTGGGTTTTATAACCGGCCGTCTGCCTGACGTCAATCTTCTTTAAATAATCCTTGAAGCTTTAAACCAGTCTAGTCCGTGGGTTAAACAAGGGGTTACTATGTTTAGCCGACAAGCCGACGTCGTTTCCCGTGGTGTGGTTGCTGCGTGCAGGACAGCTGCTTGGAGCTACTGGTGAGAAGATATTTAGGAAGTATCAACTTTAACGACTAACACTCTACCATCTATTAGGTACGGCCGTCTGACAGAGTTAGACGCTGACACCCCACGGTGCTATTTAGGTAGGTACTTATTTATTTAGTAGATAATAAATAGGACACCCATCACAGGTTCAAAGTGGAAGGTCAAAGAATACTTCATAGCTCGCTATAGACGATAGCAACAAAATATTTGACTAGTCTGTCAGCTCAGTTGGTAGGTAGCTGCGCTGTAGGTTGAGGGTTCGATTCTCTACCAGGACACACATTTGTGTGACAAACATGTTTGTTGTGTGGTGTTGAACACGATGTTTCTTCTGTGTTTGTGTGTTATAAAGTGTCTTATGTATGTATTTAAACGTGTATTCTATCAGCCATTTAGTCACCATAATACTATGCTTAGCTATGCTTAGTTTTGGCTAGATGGTGTCGTGTGCAGTGTCCACCAATAAGTATTTATTTATTTACCGAATCGTAGAAGCCTAGAAAGAAAACGTACCTACGTACGAAAGTAAAGGTTATGGAAGTATTCTAGCCGAAGTAGGTGCATGCCTACGTACCTACAACGTTGGTAGTAAGGATTAGGTACTTACCTACCAACTCGATAGTTACTTCTTCTGTACTTCTGTTCAGTATTTGTTTTCAATTTAGGTATAATACCATACCTAATTTGAAACAAATACATTTTTAATAATATTTTCTCTTCTACTCACGTTTTAAAAAAAAGCTTAGATAAGTAATAATCATAATGTAATGTTAAAAGTTGCGTTGCGTGCGGGTCACGCGACCCCTATCATTGACCCTACTTCAAAACGTAGGTACAGTGCATTCGTTGCATAAGTACATACTTAGGTAGTTACTAACGTTATATTTTACCTCATACTAGATAATGTGCTTTTTGTAAACCTACACTGTATAGTGTATACCAAAACTTATTTTGTAGGTAGGTATGTTGGATTAGGAGTAGGTAGCTACCTACTTTAGGAGAACTAGGTGGCCATGTATCTCTACGTAGGTACCTAAGCAGTTGGGTAATTTTAGAGCACCTAGTTACGTATTGAATAACAAAAATGAATGTCCATTATTTTATTTTTGCAATCGCCACTTTCAACAAAAATGTCCTGGCGGTTGACATCAAGAAATTATTCTACGAGAAGGACCTGTCAGAGTTCTGCAAACGAAGAGTGATACCATCCATCTTTCTCGGAAGACATGTGGTTGAAGCGAGTGCTTTTGTTCTTCACTTCACAAGACGGAATCTACCGTACAACTGCTTTATAAGTGTCAGGTTTGTTAATAACGACGACGAGACGCTGACGGGTTGTTCTTTTGTGGGCTTCGTAAAACGTTACATCAGTACTGCAGACAGGAAATTATACTCTATACATACCTACATAGAAATAAAAGTGGCTCGTAGAAATCTTTCGTTAGGACACTTTAAAATGATGTTAGGTAGAGCTAAAGTTCATTTGAATTACAAGTATAAGCAAACCCTGTTGATGTAGTAAATATATTGCCTAAAGTTTTCCGACATGTGGCCCACGGACTATTAGAGATAGAACGGATAGCCATTTCGGGAATGGCCTCGCCTAAAGTAGCATAATTTGTAAATACCTAACTAAGTATGTAGGTACCTACTGCTTAGTGCGACCGGTGTTTTAAAGTCCGTAGTCTGACCATTTCGACATCTACGTAGGTGCCTATGTATCAAGCTTGTAGATGGTACCACTCTGCGGTTATTTCTTATTTACCCAACTTCTCAGGTCAGAATTAGGCAGCAACATGATCATGGTGATCACCTTGCCTTACGACGCCGGTCTTTTAGATTCTTGTTCAAGTAACAGTCCTCAGCTTCTTGTGTATGAAATGGGTGAAACGTTCGGTGGGTACTGGGGTATGTTACCTGAAATTATGCTGAACCAGAAACCTTCGAAAGTCAAGTTTTACACGCTGAAAACCACTCAACCAACCACTGAGAAAACTGAACCAAGGCAAGTAGACACCGTATTTTTTACAACAATGTTTGTAAGTCAAGTTTTATACGCTGAAAACCACTCAACCAACTACTGATAAAGCCTCAACCTTATTATGAGGTTACCTAGCTCGTTCTCGAATAAGAGACAGCCCTATCCCTTCATCATTTAAGTTGCAATTGCAACATACTCGTAAAGGTGGTTTAAGCAAATCCTTCACGTTTGGTTGAAAGCACAGGTATTTAGTCGCCCCTGGTGTTTTTCATTCTAACACTACATCAGGCACCCTAAGTAGGTAGGTACATAAGGTACGTCTCATACCTTAAATAGGTACCTCATACTCATATCATATTCTTCGTATGTTTAACATTAGTGAATATTAAAACAGTACAGAAGAATACATAGAAACCACGACGCCCACACCAACTACATACGTGTATACAAAAGAAACTCAAGGGTTCATGCGAGTGGATGTTCCCATCGTGGATGTGTCCGGACAACTTGTGCCGGGCTCTCAACAGCCGAAGAAGCCTTTCGACTTTGAAGAAGCCTTTGACTATCAATATGATGTAACACCGATGTTAGTATAAACCTATACCTATCTGGTGAGAATAATTACTAAAGTAGGTACTTACTAGGTAGGTAAGTCATTATTTTCATCGAGTCTAGGTTTTGGTACCGTGGAACTTAGTTTCCGATATAGTGTCTAATATTATGATATTATATTCTGTCACAGAGTACCCTAGTGCCTTAGGACTATGTAGTATTGTGTATTTACTACACCGAAGTTATGAAAGTTTGTGCGAAATCAGTAGGTAGGTTATGCGGATAACCTAATGCGGATGAGTGAAAACAGTGGAGTGGCATAACTACTCGCAGAGGTTATGAACGTAGTAGATATTACTGTGTTTCTTTATAAGTATAACGAACATTATAATTTTCATTAAATGATACGAGTGACCCAGTTTATCTTGGGATTTTATCACACCAATAGATCGACATCCTTAGGGCAGCAAGGCATGTCCACCGCATCCGATGTTCAGACTGGATAACTCTTACAGCATGAAATACAGAATCTAGCTAGCTGCCTGCACGCAACGCGTGCGACTGGTACCTACCTTCATAAAAAGTATCCTGCCTGTCCTTTCCCAAGATATAATCTATCTACTCACCACATTTTATCACGATGCGTTCAGCCGTTTAGCCGCGAAAAGGCAACAAACAAACAGACCAAAAGATATTTTCGAATTTTTAATACAAGTACTTAAATAAATAAATAAAAAATAATGCCGGACATTTCACACAGCATCATCTGACCCCAAAGTAAGCAGAGCTTGTTTTATGGGTACCACATGACTGAATAGGTACTAGGTACTTATATCCTTTTTTTTGTAAATATGTACTTACATACATATTATACATAGGCACAGAGACAAATACTTGCAGATCATGCAAACATTTGTCCCGCGGCGGAAATCGTACCCGCACTCTTCTCTGTCTCAGCCGGACCTTAGCCCACCGCACGACAGAGGTCGTCAAGTATAGAAGTATGAATAGATGATTCAATAGTAGGTACCTACACGTATAAATCTAGGATAATATATAAGAATAAAAAGGAGTAGGTACTTAGAATTTTAGTATTTATCTCATGCAGTTGACATAGGTTAGTATTTATCACTACATTGATTTATGATTAACAATGCGGACTTCGTGGAATAGAAAAACTTTAATAGGCGAGTCCCTTTCTAGACCAGGAGTAAAGTACGATACAAGCATCCTACCGCTAGTTCAGCTGTCTGTGAGAAAGCAGGCCGGAGACGGTCGTCGAAACCAAGAGCCTCGGTACGAGTTGGATGTTGTAGAAGACTTCACACCAGATGCTAGGTAAACAGTTATTCGAATAGGTAGACTTCTATCTTGCCGATCTATTCTAATGAGTTAGACTCAAAAGATACTTAACACGTGTTTCGCCTATCCACTTGGAGTGCTTACCCACCGTCCACCTCCCTGAGATCATCTGGGTGAACCGTTGAATGTTTTTTTACAACGGCTCACCTTTGTTCACCTGGGTGATCCTTGGTAAATATTGAGTTTCCACCGTCCACCTTGTTATCAAACCTCTTCAGAATTGAAGTGCATAGAGATTATTTAAGTGCAGGTTAGCAAATGGACAAATTTATGTATCTGTCTACAGACGAACTATATTCTTCTGGCGCTTCGGCGGCCGCTACCGCGGCACGCTCGCTTTGCTCGCTCGCCTTGCGCGTTGTTTTCTATACTCTAACATAACCTAACCAACTGGTTTCGATCTGATTAATTTCTGAGGTGTACCGTCACCAATATAAAGTTAGGCGCGTTACAGTTTAGTCTGAGTGTTGAGTCGTTGTAAAAAAAACTTTCAATGGTTCACCCAGATGGTCTCAGGGAGGTGGACGGTAAGTAAGCACCTTCCATGAGATATCCTTAGGAACATTTGACTCACACTGGAACGAAGAAACACCAACACCGCAAATAGCATCCCTGGTAACAAGCGTCTCTGTAGTGTAGACCTGTTGCTTTGTCGAGTCCAAGGTTGAAATAATTTTTCATTCTGGCTTTTCAAATTGGCGGGATAGTACCTATTAGATATTGGTATAACTATTCAATATTTTGTAATGGATTTCTGCAAAGTCTGGCCTGCATCAATTATCTAGAGCTTGCTAAACAGTTATAGCAAGTTCTACTAGATTCACTATGTAATAGAATACTTAATAGAAATCGTTTAAAATTTTTAAATTTCAACGTCTTATCAAGGTACAAATACAAGTTTAGTCTTTGCTGTAAGTACTTAGGTAAAAACAAGGAACTTATTTCTTTGGTGCGATAGGTGAAAACCCGGGCATTGGTCGCCTGGTAACAGGTAAAAGGAACAGTTAATGTAAAAACTTCTTTATTTCCACAATATTTTATTAATATCTTTACAATTTCAGATTAACCTTACCGCAATTGAAAAGCACAACATCTTTTAATCCGAAAAATAAAGTTAAAGTAAACCGTCGCTTAAAGTTTGCGAAGAATAGAGCTACGAAAAGTCAGTTTTACAAGTATGTTTGCACTATGAAAAACATTGTAACTTATAACATTAATATAGTAGGTAGGTACCTATGTACCTACATATCCATATACTACAACTGGATTATTAATGTTCAGTTGTAGTATATGGATATGTTGAATTGAATTGAAAGTGCTGGCGGAACAACTTACCTCAACGATGGAACAACCAGCCCCTTGACGGGGTCGGTTGTTCCTTGTAAACGTTCCACAAAAAAATATCCTTATCCAAAAGACATTAATAATTAAATAAATACGACTACCTACATAATTTAAAACTGGAATAAATTCTGCGTTTATATACCTCTAAATATTTAATTCCAGTCCTTTTTTAGGGTTCCGTAGCCAAATGGCAAAAAACGGAACCGCATTAAGATTTTCACACAAAAATAGAAAAAAAACAATAAATTTTGGGGGTTCCCCATACTTAGAACCGACACTTAAAGTTTTGTTTTCTCAACAAACTCATCTATGTGTATCTATGGATAGGTCTTCGAAAATGATATTGAGGTTTCTAATATCATTTTTTTCTAAACTGAATAGTTTGTGCGAGAGACACTTCCAAAGTGGTAAAATGTGCGCCCCCCCAACTCGTAGTTTTTTTAAAAAGTCATAAATCGTAAATATCAATAACTTAATTAAAAAAATACACTAGAAACAAAACATTCACTAGAATTAAAACATTGATCAAAGTTATAACGAACTACAAGAACTTTTATATTGTGTTACTTGCTGCTACGGAACCCTTCATGGGCGAGTCCGACTCGCACTTGGCCGCTTTTTATTTGATGTTCTTTTTACGGCACTTCGAACTCCGGTCTCCCCTACTTTCTTTATGTCATTACCATTTAACAATTTATAAGACTACAATGGAATGTGTAGAATAGACGTGAAATCAAAAAAAAAATGCGGAAACTTTTTTTACGTTATAATATTTCCCAATAAATATGGCCATAAAATAAATAACACACAGCATCATCTAAAGAAAGCAGAGCTTGTGTTTTGGGACTACATGACTGATATACTACTTAGGTAAATAAAAACATAAAATACATGGAAAAACACCCAGATCCGAGACAAATATGCACAGATCACAAACATGTGTTACACGGCGGCGTAAGTAGAACCCGCAACCTTCTTCGTCTCAGTCGGGCCATCGCCCACTGCGCCACAGAGATCGGCAAATAAGTAGGTAGTTCTTATTTGACTGGAAGTTCCAGAAGTTACTAAATAAAAAATAATAATAGTAAATATTTATTTATATTTCTCTCACAGATCTCTTGAAACTAATAGATAGAATTAGTAGCTAAGTTTTTTTTGTTTTTATGAATAAAAAATGCCAGACATTTTACACAGCATCATCTGTCCCCAAAGTAAGCAGAGCTTGTAGGCTGCCACATGACTGATATTAAGTACCAGCCGTTATGCACCTGCAACCGAACCGACACCGCATGTACTGAATTCGCCTTTCCTGCGGGTCCTATCGGAAAGGTCTTGAGGTCTAAGGCTTACCTTTTAGCACACTGGTTAGAAATAACTAGTGACATTATAAGAAGAAAAATTACTGATGTATTACTTATATACATTTTTTTAAATACATACATATTACACATATTAATACCCAGACCCCAGACGAATACTTGCAGATCATACAAACATTACGCCACAGGGGTTACTTAACATTAGACATTCGTAGCAAAGACGAAAGTTGAGTAAGTATTAGAATTAATTAGGTAATCTACTGTGTTTTTCTTTTAAGAAAGCTTCGGATTACTACAACTAAACACAACAGAAAGCAGACTGCAACATATTTATTTCCTTCAACAATTAAACCAAATGAGTCCACGCATGCACGAAACTCCTGGGAGATGATCGATATGTTAATGGAGACATTAAATAAGGATAAGATACAAAAGAACAATCATCAACTTAATACAAATAATTTTACATCAAGGGTTGAAGAAAATATTTCAAATATGAAACATAATTCTAGCAGTAAGTAGAACATTTATATTGGTATCGACTTTTTTGGTTCCCTAAATTGAGTATTATCATTCATCCTCAGACAGTAATGACTGTTTATTCTTTGGGTTCCGAAGTCCCTTGTAGACTTTTCCATATAGTTTACTAGCGACCCGCCCGGCTTCGCACGGTTGCAATGCTGATATTAAATATACTACAGAATATCTTTATATACAACGTTATCTAAGAGAATAACATAACCTACGAGATAGACATATACCATCGCGGACTTTTTGTAGAGGTGTAAGAAGGTGTACAATACTGTAGTACATTATTTTGATCTATCTCGTAGGGTTCAGCCAGCGTTCGCAATGTAAGCGCAAAAAAATGTGTTTATTTACGACACACACTAGAAACCTCTAAAATTAACAGTGTTTCTCTACTATATTATGCATGTATTATACATAAAAACCTTCCTCTTGAATTACTCTATCTATTAAAAAAAACCGCATCAAATCCGTTGCGTTATTTTAAAGATCTAAGCATACATAGAGACCGACAGACAGTGGGAAGTTACTTTGTTTTATACTATGTAGTGATATTATAGGTCCGCTATGCTTATTTTTAGTTCTATTTATTATTATTCTATTCTATTTCTATATATTATGTTTTTCGTTGTACAAAATCCACAGCTCTTAAAATAGTATACACAAAACATAAATTTATAACCGACAGCCAATAACGGATTTACATTATAACTAACAAAATAAACCGACAGTTATCAGGTGTGATGCTTGTATGTAATTATGTGATTGTTTGTGTGTGTGTGTGTGTGTGTGTGTGTGTGTGTGTGTGTGTGTGTGTGTGCGTGTGTGTTGGTGTGTGTGTAGTTTATTTGATTGTGTTAAAAAGAAAGAAAATTATACACTATGTAAGACACATTATTATTTTATATGTTGGTATATAAATACTATATATTTACTCAATACAAATTGATATGAAGACGCGTACTTATATTAAACATGACACTAGTTAGCATCTTTCAGCACACTACCTAGCTCGCGCCTAAAACTGCTCGTCTGTCTGTTAGGGGCGAACGCAAGCAAGAGTGCTTGCTGACCATCATTGGTTTAATCGTGATATGAATTTTAGAACGGATTTTTTTTTACACTACTCTATCTAGTCCCAAACTAAGCATGCTTGTATTATGATGACAAGATGACTGATAGAATACTTATATATTTTTAAATACACACTTATGATACTTTGTAACACCCAGACACTGAACAAACACCTATGTTCTTCACACAAATATTTATCCTGGGAGGGAATCGAACCCTCAACCTACAGTGCAGAAGGCAGAGCTACTACCAAGTGAGCTGACAGGCCAGTCAATATGATGAAATTACGAGGATAATGATCACGACTTAGGCTTTACTAGATTTTGAGTAATATCCCGATTTGTAAATCTTACAAAAAATCAGATCTCTATACCAAAATTCATCGAAATCGGTATAGCGTTTCAAATGCCTAAACGGCGTGAAACCGCAACAAACATACAGACAGAGTTACTTTCACATTTATAATATTACTAGGGATTACGCCTTATAATATAAGGTATACTTATTCTTGAAAATTTATTTCAGTTTACTTGATACCAGACTTATCTAAATACAATGAGGTAAAGTCAGATAATATGTTACAATTTACAACAAAAGAGGCAATTGACACATTGCCTCCTAGTTCTACTGTAACTCCTTTGAGGTCAGTAAATTATTTAAAATATTGTCTTAGAAAATTAATATGAAGGGTTGACAAATATACTAGAATTTATTGCAGAAAATTAGTTCCGAAATATAAAGAGGCACCAGGAAACAAAAAACATCCATTAAAAAGTACTCAATCTGTTTCGTTAGATTACAAAACGAATAATGCTAAACAAGAATCAATCGCTGTTAGTGCCTCGTTAGCAAGCCGTTCAAGTTCAAAATCAAAGACTGGTAAGTCTTTATCGTTTCTTTTGCGAGGTGTTATTACTAATTTATATTTTTAACCGACATTAAAATAATTACGTTTTAAAAAATAAAAATGTTTAAATGGGACCAATCGGGAAGTATATCCTTTCACATGAAATCAGATTTTTTAAAATCGGTTCATAAATAAAGGAGGAGGTCCTCAATTCAGTAGTTTTTTGTTTTGGTTTTGTTTTTGTTTGTCTCATAGCTCCGTCATTTTTTTGAACCGATTTCAAAAAATATTTTTTAGGATATACTTCCCGATCAGTACCATAGAAATTTCAGCAAAATCGGTTCGGTAGTTTGCTTTTTAGATCAAAATAACTGGAAAAAAATATGTCATTCAAGAAAACGAAATTTCGATATTTTACGAATGAATTCAATGATTCATTCAATGAAGTCGATTTTCTTTTTAGTTTTTAAAATGTACCTAATAATAATTTATTATGTTTGGTTCTTTTGCGACGTGTGTCCACTGGCACAGCATACAAAGGTACCACTGGCCGTATTTCTTAACTCAATATATTTTTTAGAAACCATCAGTAATAACAGACATGGATCTGGAATGAATATACAAACAGACGTAAGAATCGAAGACGACTCAAGTAAATCCAGGTCAATCGAACTTCCCAAGTAAGTTTCGATTCGAGCACAGAACTATCGATACAGTAACGTTTCATTGATTTTTTTATGAGATTTTGTAGAGAATGAGAGTATATTCAACTGTTTCATCTAATGTTGTACTTACGTATATAAAAGCGACGACTGGTCATCACTAAATGCAACAGGAGAGCTGTGAGTAGGTACTCGTGTAGTTGATGAGTAACTCTGACTAATATTTCATGGAACAACAAATTACTGGAGCAGGAGATGTAGGTACAGTCACGTACCACTATGTACTTCATTTTGTTTAGGTATTTATTTTCTCTTACAAGGTTAAATACATGCTTATAATTTAAGCAATGGTTTTAAAACCTCTGTAAACCTGTTTTGTGAGAGACTGGTGCCTGTGAAAGGTTCGAAGACCTTTATGACAGGTCAGCAGTGCTCGCGCTCCACAGATTATTTGATTGGACTACTTGCAGGATGACAGGAGAGTCAAGTATCAAAATACTTTTTAACTATAATAAAAACAGTAGATGAACTTACCCTATACACAAATTATTAAGGCAACATCTTATGGATCACAGTCGGCGGGATGGGGTAGGAATAGGAAGTTGAGGTGGGAAGCAGGTGGTGTGTCTAAGTAGAGTGATAATCTGAAGTTGGTCATAGGAGTCAGAATATTCTCAGTTAGTTGGTAGTCTTGTTGTTTAGCTATGGTTTTATGCTTTTAGATTAGAAAAAAAGAAAAGAGGAATCCAATCGATATCGATCGAATGCGGACGACCGCACAATTTGACAACGATGGCGAAAACTTCCACCACCACAAAAGGAGATTTCAACGTGGCGGATATGCAGGAGTTTGCTAAGCTGGTTGAACTCCAAGATGACAATGTAATTAAACATTAAACAGTCAAATCAGCCACTAAGAACGTAACCAAAATATATTTTGACCTATGCGTTCCATTCACTCGAAGTCAAGGGAGCTTAAAGCTCGCTAAATTCAGAAATCCCTAGAAGAGCACTCCCATTTTCAATTTTGATTTATTGGTACTAAAATGTTATATTACAAATAGCTCTTGCACGGCTTCAAACGCGTCGTACCTATATAAAATAGCCTATATCCTTCCAAAGATAAAATCTATCTTCTTAGCAAATTTACAGTTCAATTAAAATACACAGTTATTACGTAAAAGTAGCAGTAGCTACAGCAATTGCTAAGCGACAGCAATATCTGAGAAATCTAAGACGTAATTATTTTTATTTTTCTGAAGCCATTGCTTGTTAGGTACTCGCCTGACGCCTGATAAAATACATTTATAGAAGAGATATTAGCGTATAAAAGTGTATTTAACAACAGTGATCGCGCAATTCATGCCTATTCAATTCATTTCAATTGCAATTCAATTCATGCATGTATTTGTCGCAAGTTACGTAACAAGGTGCACGAAAGGAGCCTCTGAAGTGCACCTTAATATTTTCACCACGATAACACCCCCTTCTTGACACGATAACAAGAAGGGGCCGTTCAGCCGTTTAGTTGTACCTACTAACAAAACATACATACAGGTAGAGGCACCTAATAGTATGGTATAAATAAATAAATAAATAATGTCGGATATATTACATAGCATCATCTGGCCCCAAAGTAAGCAGAGCTTGTGTTATGGGTACCCATGACTGATACACTACTTAATACTTTTTTATAAATACATACATATTATACATAGAAACACCCAGACCCAAGACAAAATACTTGCAAATTATACAAATTATTTGACCCGCGGAGGGAATCGAACCCGCAACCTTTGGCGTTTCAGCCGGACCTTGGCCCACTGCGCAACATAGGTCGCCAAATTATTAGTATTAATCCTATTAGTATAGTATTGTATGGATGAATAGAGTATTACGTAATCGTAATACTCTATCCATCCAAACGTCGTGAAATTTTAGGTTAATACTCATTTTATAGATGCACGGCCGCCTTTCGTTACGCTATATGAAGCAGTACGTTGGTCCAGCCCTCTACAACATTTGCAACGGCGCACAACCCTTCAACCGACACGTCTACTTATTCAACTCGTCACGGATTGTCTTGTCTCTGAACAACTTTACTGTACGTTTTCTGATGTAGACAATACAGAACTACCTACGCTATCTGAAGCAGTATGCACCAATGCATTATGCATTGGTAGTCATTTACTGAAACTAGTAATGTTATTATCGTGGTCCTTTTATTTTACCTTTGTCTACTCATTCAGAACAGTACTTAAACATACAGAAAATTAGTCTATACTAATATTATAAGGAGGAAAGATTTGATTGTTTGTATTGAATAGGCTCTGAAACTACAGGACCGATTTGAAAAATTATTTAACCGTTGGAAAGCTACACTATTCCCGGGTGAAATAGGCTAATTTTTATCCCGGGAAAATTGGTTTGTCCCGGGAAAAATCATCAACGCAGGGGAAGCTGCGCGCGGACAGCTAGTCGTTAATATTTACAGTTTCGTACAAAGGTGTATTTGCCCGACTTCATAGCTGCATAGCGAGTCGTAAATTTCATTTTCTTCCATTGTGTGAGGGAAAGGCAATGGCCGATTTGGTTTATCTTATGAGCATTGCGAATGACTCGATGGACTGCCCGAAGATCTTAGACCAAGTACGACTACGCTACAATACAGCTGGTTTAAGAAAACCGAAAATACTTTATGTTCCTTTAGTCAGGACAAAATACCAACCTTTAGTTAGGCAAAACGCTTTTATGATTAGAACAACAAGCTCGTTCAACACTGTGGCCGAGTCAGATGTGGATAAGTATTGATGTTTTTAATACCTCAATACCTAAGCTGAAGCGATTATGTGTAAATTTTTTGAATAGCGTCTTTCATAGTTACTTTTTAATTGTTGACATTTCATACTTAATCGTTTTACAACAGCTGTCTACTTTACTGTTTTTTGTATACTAATTACTTTGTTTTAAATTATATTGGCCATCAGCAAACATGTACCTCTTAATAGGTAAATTATAAAAAGTTATTTATATAACCGTACTTATATATTTTTTTAAGCACTTATGGCTAGATATTTATAGCTATTCCAAAACGTAACGATAGCGCGTTCAAAATTTTCCTGTGGCGCCATCTATACTTTATATAACCTAGCTTGAACTTTTGGAAAACGAATAAAGTTTTCAGTGTAATAAGCAAAGGAGAGCAATAGTTTTAGTTGAGCAACATTAGAGCCATCAATATTGTCTCGAGCTCTAAACTTTCGTTTTTTTTACAGTTGAGTCAAATATCTGTGATCATTACTGCTGCCAGTACTCTGCTAAATGGTGAAATGCAGTGTCCTGAGTCGCAGCTGGAGTGCCAAGTGTCCGGGGCTCGTGTCTGCGTCGACTCTATGGCGGCGTGCGATGGAGTACCAAACTGTGGCTCTTATGGTAGGTATTGCCTTCATGGTCTATTTTATTGATTCACTATAAGTGTTATAATATTGGTGGACAATTTACACCGCGCCATATAGTTCTAAGCATAGTTTGTTTTACGTATTATACTTTATTTATACCCAGACACAAAATAAACACAAAAAAAGTTTATAAGTAATACATTATTCATGTAATATATCATACTTTGGGACTAGATGATGCTGTGTGTCATTATTATTATAAATATATTTGTCCATCATCAACCTACTTCGCTGGAAGGAGACTTAGCTGGTTGCATGTGGAAGGTTAGAGCCGAAAAACAAGTTCAGTGGCTCTCCTTAGTCTTTTAAGGTCTCAGTCTCAGACCTTAATCTATTAAGGAGAGCCATTGAGCTTGTTCTTCGGCTCTACCCATCCACATTCAGCTACTGTGACAGAATCGAACCTATTATCAACGGCACGAAAGGCAGAGTTACTACCGACTGAGCTGCGAGGCTATATATGGTGGTCCTTTGTCGTTTTCCAGATATCTACGACGAAGACAGATTAATGTGTGGGGTTGCTGAAGGCTTCCGACACAACGTGTATCTAGCAGCGTTTACGTTCCTGATATTTCTACTGACTTTGTTCTACGCGGTACACTACTGGCTCAAGCGATGCGTGCCTAAAGTGGCCGAAGCTTTTTTTGTGTACACGGATGGTATTGAGAACATGTGAGCGTAACATCATTTATTAGTGTCGACCTCTGTGCCGCAGTGGGCCAAGGCCCGGCTGAGACGCTGAATGATGCGGGTTCGATTCCCGCCGCGGGACAAATGTTTGTATGACTTGCAAGTATTTGTCTCGGGTCTGGATGTTTCTATTGAAAAAAAGTGTATAAGTATTTTTCAGTCATATGGTACCCATAAAGACAAGCTCTGCTTACTTCGTGTCAGATGGTGCTGCGTGAAATTTCCGGCATTTTTCATATTTTTATTATATCTATGGGAGGCTGCTGCCCGCATCTTTGCATTCGTGGTACCTACATATAAAGTAGCCAATGTCCTTTCCTAATGTACAATCTTCTTACCAAATCTCATCAAGATTCGTTCAGCCGTTAAGCAGGAAAACGTAACAACCAAATACACTTTCAAATTTATAATATTAGGATATGGATTATTGATACCAAACGCTCTCATATTATACATACACGTAGGTGCCTATCTGCGCACTGGATTAGACCAGATGTTCAACCTGGAGGGTTTGAAACACCAACGCTGGGATAAATAGCCACATAATACTGTTTACTGATGTCGATTAATTTTTTGATTAATTTTGATTACAGTCTATACTTGGATTCAATAATGCGCCCACCAGGAGATTACGATAGTAATGTAAAAATGTTCTATAGTGGGAACATGGAAAACATGTTAAATACAGAATTAATTCATGAGACTCATCATCGTTCAAGATTTTTTCACAAATGCTTTTTCTGGTTTCTGAAGAAGGAAGCAAAGGAAACACATGAACTTGAACACGAAAGTGAGATTAATACGACAATGCGTAAAAAAAATTACTCATTCACACAAATGGAGCTTCGTATGCTCGTCAGACCGACAGTAGACACTTCGGTACAAACCGGAGCCAGCTTAGAGATGGCAGAAATGAGCGATCAAACTACGACATGCACGAACAATGTTGTACTTAGTAGAGATGGGAGAGATAAATCTATTATTCAAAATAAAGACTCCCCCATAATGATCAGAGATTCGCTTTTAACGTTGGATGAACCCCTCCCCGAAGACGAACTCAACCTTATGAAGTTTTTTAGAGATTCTAGATCGGATTCAAGTGAGTCTCTTAGGGTAAAAGAAAGATATGAAAGAGCTATTCTGGATTTTTATACGGAGGCACCATCGGGCGAAGAGAAAGAACTATCTAGTGTGATGTATGATAGAGGAGTGAATACAGAACCAGGACCATCTGGAGTGAAAGTGAAACAAAAGACCAAACCCAATGATTCTAATCCCACTCTAAAGCGGATAAGATTTGAGGAGGGTACAACCGTAATCCCTGAACTTGAATTAACTGACGATGACGAAGATGATGACGATGAGGATGATAAAGATTCTACACATACACGACAAGTATTTTCGGGTAAAACCAGAACCTGGCGTAACCAACATTTGAGTACAATTAAAGAAGACGAAGAATCTGGAAACAAACATAGACACTTTTGGGAGAGTAAAGGGAAGAAGTCTTCGAAGAAAGCGAACGTTAATTTACAAAAACACACTAATTGACAATGGCCAGATGATCTTATTATTAACTTAACGCGCGAGCGAATTATGGAACTTTATTTTCGTGATTGTAGTCTAAATGAGACGGTCGTAGCAGGTCCCCCGCACCGCGCCGCCATTTCCTAATTAAGTCCAATTGTACACCGGATAGGACACGTGCCAAAATGTGTCGTGTCTTAACAAGCATACCGTCATTGTGTACATTTTCAATCAGGATAAATTGCTTTACTTTTGAATTATGAATTTTATTGTCTTTAGTCTGGAATGAATAACAAGATGACAATTTCGATTTTAAAGCATATATAATATATAATATATAAATTTTGATCTCTGCAAAATAATGCAGGATTGCATGTTTGAAACAAATGGGTCATATCGCTAGTCGTGTCGGGGTCGTACAACCATAGGTTTTCGTACTAGAACTTTCTTGGGACCCCCATAGTTTACATGTGTGATGAAGAGATACTTCAAAAGAAAAACACTTGTTGATCAGACTTTCATAAAATGCCAAATATACTATAAGGTCGTCCGTTCTTACGAGTATATCTACTAGTAGGTTGGAGTTACATTAATGGGTAGTTTTATTAAGATCAATGAATTTTATCATAGCTTGTATGTCAGCTCCAAAAAAGATAGGTAGATGTAAAAGTGTCAGGCTAGAGCGGGAGCCGAGCCGGTGCGCGAGGTCATTTCAATTGAATTCAATTAAAGGCAATTGAGATCAATTGAGCGGGCGGCAGATTCTGCGTCGCGCTGCCGTCGCTAGAGAGATTTTATGTGAAGCATCGACGCGGGTTATCACATGACTCACTAGGTACACATTATGTACCTACTTTTATACGACCACATAAAACTTATGTTTAAAATTGAAGAATGTTAGTAGTGTATCCAAGACTGTCACTATGGAATGGAATTTTGAACTGCCAGCGTTTAAAGTGGGTTAGTATTATTTGAATTGAAAGAGATCCATGATACCAGTAGAAACCCTAAACCGACGCGAATGTCAGGATGATACCTACCAAATGGAAGTTCTCCAACCAACACATCTGTTGTATTTTTCTACCCATTTAACATTGCATTTCCAACAGGAGTTATACATACTCGTATATTGACAATAATATCGCATAGATAATACCTACTTCTGAATTAGTAAGGATAAGAATGACAAGTGGTCAGGTCCCAAACTAATTCAACACCATTTAGCATTTTTTATGTTAATTATTTTTCTTTTTCATTATTTACCTATGTTGTGTTTATGTTACGTGTATGTTTTTCGCCCGTAAGACTTTACGGCCTTTACTGGTAGATTTTACCGGTCAAGGTTTAATCCGCAAAACCAAAGATACTTTCCTAGGGGAGTACTTTACTTTACACTTTACAGATACTCTACAGATACTTTCCATCAACGCTGAGATTGGACATGTCTGGACATACCACACACAAGGGAAGAAGGGCTAATGTTTTTGATCCACTTATTGTAAGATATTATTAGGCTTGGTAGTTAGCTATGTACGAGTAGGTACCTTCCACATGACTTCAAAATCATATTATCTGGTAACAGGCGCCAGCAGTTAGCTCCATTCCTTAGTAGGGTACTAATATCCCGTGTCAAAGATGTATTTTTATATTTTTATCATAGTAAGTAGTAAGTATCATGGTCAAACGTAGATACGTTTGACCACAATCTCGCCTGATGGTAAGCAACGATGGGACACGGAGGTCTAAAATATACCTATTTACACTCGACTTGAAGGGACCCAGATTGAATTTTTTAGGAAAGAGACGACGGCAAAGTATTCCAATCCTTGGTTGTACGCATTATAAATGTCGAAGTAAAGCGCTTTGTTCGTAAGGGTGGTAGACTGACTGTTTCTTAATAGGTAGTTTAGTAGCATTTTCAGGAAGCTTATTATAGAAGCACACCGTGTTCCCCATAAATGACTTATTTACTTTTTCTAGTCGAAACCTAGGGATGTATAATTTATGTCTATTCCTAGGATTAATTCTATGAAGGTCACTATTTTGCTGAAACCAATCTCTATTTTTATGTGTGTATAACACATTTTCATAATATATATGAAAATGTGAAATTTCTATTGTATTGTTTCTATTGTGAAAATATTCATTTCTTTGAATATTTCATTCTCAAAGATTCTCGTGGTTTCAATTTATAAATGGCCCGTATTGCCCTTTTTTGAAGTACAAATATTTTACCAATATCAGCTGCTTTCCCCCAGAGAATGATGCCGTATGACATAACACTATGGAAGTTACTGAAATAAACTAGTCTAGCTGTAGCTTCATCAGTAAGCCACCGTATCGCACGAACTGCATAATGCAGCGGAAATAAGCCTACAAGCAAGTGTTTCAATTTGTGGTCCCCACTGTAGTTTTGCATCAATATTAAGACCTAGGAAGATCGTGGAATCTACAAGATTCATTGCCTCTCCATTCATTTAAATGTTAGTCGGGCTATGAACAACATTTGGCAAAGTGAATTTGATACATTTCGTTTTTTTTTAAATTAAGCAAAAGGTTATTTACAGTGAACCAGTTAAGAACTAACGATAAGATAACGATAACGATTCATTTAAGTTATCGCAAATACTGGTTTACCTCTATCAACTTTAAAAATTAAAGACGTATCGTCTGCAAATAAAACTATATCACAAATATTTTTTACAAAAAAAGGTAAATCGTTAACGTACACTAGAAATAAAAAAAACCGGCCAAGTGCGAGTCGGACTCGCGCACCGAGGGGTCCGTACAATCCTGTAGGTATATAAGCAAAAGTTCACCCATCACGACAATCGAGTCATAGTTATGGTATTTTTATTGAAAAAAAAGTTCTAGATCTCAAGAAAGCGGTAGTAAGTTTAAAATTATTAAAAATATTTTTATTATCTGATGTCCCTAAAAATTTACGGTTTTCGCAATTTTTCCTTGTCTGTGCTATAAGACGTTGCTTCGTACCAAATTTCAAGATTCTGAATTCACGGGAAGTACCCTGTAGGTTTTGATTCCTTGCAAGTGTCGAAAATTTACGGAAATTTGCGGCAAAAACGGCTGTATCTTTTAATTGCGTTGGCTCAGAAGTTAGATTTTTTCACAGCTTTAAGGGACAGTAGACCTTAGTATTTGATATAAATTTCAGCTTGATACCTTTACGCGTTCCTGAGAAAAAGGGTCTTGACAGACAGACGGACAGACGGACGGACGGACAACAAAGTGATCCTATAAGGGTTCCGTTTTTTCCTTTCGAAGTTCGGAACCCTAAAATGGGCCTAGTATCGAACCCTGAGGTACCCCTTTATCAATAATTGATCCTGAAGACCTCTCACTACCCACGTCTACTTTCTGAACTCTTTGGATAGATAAGACTGTATGAGGTCAATCGCCCGGTTTTTAATGCCATAATATTTTAACTTTGTGATTAGGGTTGCATGACTCACACAGGCAAAGGATCTCCGAATACTTAGATCACAGAATACCCCAAACTGCGTCCTGTGACTTCTCCCAGGCGTCAAATATATGCTATAAGAGCGCTATACCTGCAATAGCTGTTGAACGACCTATAGTAAATCCATATTGGTTACTATGTAGCAGGCCGTTACCGTTAAAGTGATATAATAACTGATTCAAAATGTTTTTTTCAAAAATTTTACTTAACGCAGGTAATATCGATATCGGTCTATAACTAGCAAGATCACTTTCACTTCCAGACTTAAATATAGGAATGAGTTTACTGTGTTTCATAAGATCGGGAAAAACTTTTGAACAAATGTTCACAGAGCACGCCAAGTAATGTATTTTATAGGCAAATGTTGATACCTTTATTGCAATTTTTGTTGGGATCTCTAATTTAAAATATATAGCCCATGTTACTGATAAACAAGCTTTCTATAGGTTAAAATCGTTTAAGAAGTGTTTGTGTTTATCCATTATAAACAAAAATACAAAAAGACAAACCTTTTCTGTTTATCATAATTAAATATATAATAAAAGACATTACCCTCATACTTAGCAGTCGGTTAAAAATTTAATAAAGTTTGGGTTCAATCGTTGTTGGGTCGGTGCGATAAATAAATTAAATAAAATGTTTTACCCCTATTTAAGGATTGCTTTTAAAATTGACACGTATTTCAGGGTTTTTCAAAACAATACCAAATAAATAATGGTTTAAAAAAACTAAAAAACACGCTTAAATAGGAAAGCAAACTTAAAAGTAAAAAATAATTTTCAATACAACGAAATTTAAATTATTGCATTGTCATCGGTCCTTGATAAGTGTGCAAAGTTTCAAATCAAACCGACGTTTTGAAGGGGGTGAAAATCACGTTCAAAGAAGCCGTTACATAGATAGATAGATACATACGAGGGCGGGTCAATAAGTCCGTGACTTTTTGAATTTCTGACCTCTTTACTGAAAAAGCAACACTACTCCTGTCAACAGGCATCTGTCAGTTGACTCCTGTCAAAATTTGAACTTGCTGTGTCAGTTAGTTTGTGTTTGACAGCTATCTTTATCAGACTACCCACTAATTTGAGGAAAAAATGGAAAAAAGTGAATTTCGTGTGCTTATTAAGCATTATTTTTTGCGAAAAAAAACCATTACCGAGACCAAGGCTAAGCTTGATAAATACTATGGGGACTCTGCACCATCGATTTCAATGGTAAAAAAGTGGTTTACTGAATTTCGTTGTGGCCGTACAAGCACTGAAGATGCCGAACGTCCTGGACGCCCAGTTGAGGTCTCTTCACCCGAAACAATCGAAAAAATTCACGATATGGTGTTGGCCGACCGAAGATTGAAAGTGCAAGAGATTGTGGAAGCCGTAGGGATCTCGCATGGCTCAGTGGTTTCAATTTTGAATGATCACTTGGGCATGAGAAAGCTTTCCGCAAGATGGGTGCCGCGTTTGCTCACAGTCGACCACAAACGCAATCGTGTAACAACTTCACTGGAAGGTTTGGCGTTGTTTAATCGCAATATGGAGGAGTTTTTGCGCCGTTTTGTAACCGTGGACGAAACATGGATCCATCACAACACACCAGAGACCAAACAACAGTCAAAACAGTGGGTTTCTAAGGGTGAATCGGCGCCAAAGAAGGCCAAGGTGGGTTTGTCAGCCAATAAAGTTATGGCGACTGTTTTTTGGGATGCACGCGGGATAATCCACATTGACTACCTTCAAAAGGGAAGAACAATCAATGGGGAATATTATGCCAACTTATTGGACCGATTCAATGACGATTTGAAAAAAACCCGACCTCATTTGTCCAAGAAAAAAGTTCTTTTCCACCAAGACAATGCAAGGGTGCACACATGTGCAGTTGCCATGGCAAAAATCCAGGAATTGGGCTATGAATTGCTCCCTCATCCGCCCTATTCTCCAGATTTGGCTCCGAGTGACTACTTCTTGTTCCCAAACCTGAAGAAATGGCTTGGTGGAAAAAGATTTGACTCCAATGATGAAGTCATCTCGCAAACAAAGGCCTATTTTGAGGACCTCGACAAATCCTATTTTTTGGAAGGGATAAAAAAATTGGAGAAGCGTTGGACAAAGTGTATAGAGCTCAAGGGAGACTACGTTGAAAAATAAAATTATTTATTTATCAAAAAATCTGTGTTTTATTCCAAAAGTCACGGACTTATTGACCCGCCCTCGTACATACAAGCATACCAAGCTAATAAAAGCGTGTTAAAAAGACATGCAATGGACGTGTCAGTTAATTTTGTATTATTGGTAATTATTGTATTATTTATTATTGGTTTACAAAGTTTTAAGCAAATTGCACCGCGCGTTGATACTGACCACAATGACGACAATGGCCACATCAAAAGCTTAACTAATATTATGAACGATTATAGAATTAGTTTCATATATATTAAGTTTAAGCTTAATATTCAGAATCTAATATTAGCATTCAAAAGCTGTTCAGGAAACCTAATATTTTATACAATGATATGGCACATAATAGTAAAATAAAAAAAAGTCAACCCCACTTCACATGTAGGAGAGGTATCCTAAAAACATTTTGTTACTATTTCATAACTGTTGTTATAACCTAACCACAAATACGTATTACCTTGCAAATTTTCATTACCTACGATAAAACGAATAGTCTGCGAACAAGAGCTCTCATTAGGGGCGGACAGACAGACAAACAGACAAACAAAAAAACAGTTCCTTTGTGCACTTCAGAACCCTAATAATTACGTATTAAAAACTAAAAAGAAAACCGACTTCATTGAATTTAAAAAAGGTTTCGGAGTAAACGAAAATATCATCGATGTATACAACTTTTAGGTTTTTGTAGATTTTTTTAAAAACCGCTCAACCGATTTTGATAAAATTTAAATGGGAACTGGGAACTGGTATACCCTTTGAAACAAAAAATAATTTTGCAAATCGGTTCAAGCGTCTTTGAGCAATCAAAGAACATACATAAAAAAAGATTCCGACGAATTGAGAACCTCCTCTTTTTTTGAAGTCGGTTAAAAATGGTTTGACTTTGATTTCATTTTGTAATCCCCGACGCAAAGAGGAGTGTTATAAGTATAACGTGTGTATCAGTACTTGTGTATGCGTGTATCTGTCTTTGGCATAGCTCCCAAAGGCGTGAACTGTTTTTTTCATTAGGTTCAATTTATCGAAAGTGTTCTTGGCTATGATTCTACAAAATCTATTTTCTAGTTGAAGGGATGTGAGCAACTTCCACAGGTTTGATTTTCGCGGTTGGAAATCGTTTTATTTATACGCGTACTTGTTCAAAGTTTTGACTTTTTAACACACGTAGTTCCATGAAAATATGGCAGAGATCGCTACATAGTGTTAAGAACGCCCATTTTACTACCGACTAGCAAAATATTGTATTTTTTTTCTACTTGTCCAATGTATATATGGTGTGCAATAAAGTATTTTCTATCTATCTATAATCTGCAAGCAAGACCTTTGAGTAAGGGCGAGCGGACAGACAGATATGTCGGAACTAAGGGATTCTTGTCACATTTGAAACCCTAAAATCAGAGACGCCTCTGAATCTACTCTACTAAAAAAGCGGGCCATAATTATACCTAGCTAACCACTGGTGTAATCGTGTAATCGTCTCTGGAATGTACTTCTTCTTCTTCTTATTGTGTCACTAGTTATTTCTAACCAGTGTGGTGAATGGATTAAAGTGCGCCTCAGAGGCTCCTTTCGTGCACTTAGGCAAGCTTTACTGTAAGATCTCGGCCTTGCCGACAGGACCCGCAGGAAAGACCAATCAGTACATGCGGTGTCGGTTCGGTTGCAGGTGCTTAATAAAAGCGGGCACCGAGCCGGGCTTGTTTCAAGTTTTCCATCTCAATTGCTAGCTCTTCTGTTAGTCAGCAGGGGACTAATCCCCAATAATTTGGACTATCGCAGTCGTCTCCATCATTAGTCTCCAAGCAGCACTCAGCTGAGATCAGTTCCACGTAGAAATCCATGGAATGTACTTGAACGTATATACCATTATCATAAAAAAATAAATTGGCCAAGCGCATGTTACCAAGCTCAAGCTCGGAGTTAGATTAACACACTTTAAGGTTCGCAGATGACGTGGTCCTATTCTCAAATGCTCAAAATAATGCTAGAGGGGTTTGCCGAGCAAAATACGCGTTAGTGCTTACTATGAACGCCGAACAGACTAAATTCTTAACTAATAGAATAGACGTAGATCGCTGGACTACAAAATATTTGACTATCAACAGTAATGCATATACTCAGGCCAAGTAATCTCTATTGAAACCCCGAACAAATAAGTGATAAATAGACGCGTAGCCAACTCTTGAAAACGATTATGGTCGTAAACGTAAGCTTTACGTACCATGTATACTACGTGTATTAACAAACGGCTGCCAAACTTGGGCCCTAACAAGCAGGCAACTACACGAGCTTTTCGTCTACCAGCGTGCAATGGAGAGGAGCATGCTGGGCGTCGGATAAGAGATCGGAAAAGAACCAGAAATAAGGAGTGAGACCAAGGCGACTGAAGTCAAATACTAAATAAAAACTCGCAAATGGAGATCAAACAATAGATGGCTTGGAATTGGATAAATGGATAAACAATAGAGTTACAGTTTGGAAAAATGACATTGAAAACATGGGAGGAAAGATATGGACGAGGACTGAAAGACAAAGGAAAATGGAAGTAGTTGGTGAATAGAACACAAACTATCACAAAAATAAAAATTTAATAATGACAATTAATTTGAAAATACAATGTAATGCATGATTACTACATTTATAATATGTTTTGTAATCATCTAATTGTGTCCGACATAAATGGCTTATTTATTATATTATTAATATTACCTGTGTCTAAAAACTGTTAAAGAAACCTCAGAGTATCTTGAAAATAACTAACGAATGATGTGGCACACGATGGGCTAGTAAAATAAATAAAATAAAAATATTACCCTACTTTACATGTAGAGGTATTCCAAAAACATTTTTTTAATTTTTGTACTTATTACCGATCAAATAATAACGATTAAATGTATAGTCTGCGAGCTCTGATTAGGCGGGCAGCCAGCTAGACAGACAGACAGACGGACAAAGTGAAACTAAAAGGGTTCCTTGTGGATTTCGGAACCCTAAAAATGCACCAGCACGTGAATTTGTAAATTTATCCATAGTCGCAACAGTTTCTTTGGTTTAATTTTCGTAAGGCAACTTGAGCCACAATAATACCATAGCTACAAGTATGTGTATTCGGATTCAAGGTCTGAACGTGAACGGTGACTTTAAGTATACCACATAATAACAAAGAAAATGGTTTCATACCCAATATATAGTTCGTATATAATCAATGAAAATAATTGCCACATACAATATATACAGCTTTATGCATGTTACAATAAACAATGTATTTGAATATTCATTTCGATTCCGAAATATTACGATAGCTGAGTACGAACAAGCTACGAACTTACATGGCTATGAGCTACGAATGGCTACGAGTAGCTACCTACATGTTCATCGTCCAAGGTAACGCTTGCCGCGACTCGAAGCTTCTCCAAATATTCACGCACGACACCCACGCCACAACACCACGTTTACACGCTTTATCATTACAAGAACAGAAGAACTCTATTTAGCATTATTCTAGAAATTTCCACATCACAATCACTCAAAAAACAGATTCAGGTTGGCCACAGAGCTATCGTTTTGTCCGTAACTGATTCGCAGTATCCCACAAAGGGCAAATGCGACTTGAAGTGCATCAAACGAGTGCAATTCGTGTTGTCTGAAAGTCTCCAATAAGCCCAATGAAGCAGGATCCCGCTGGCGAGCGCCAGCACCAACCTAAATAGACTCTGATCATCTAAATTGACTTCAATTAAATAACAACCGAAATTGTTGAAATGCGCCATTACTCCCTCGACGCTAATCTAAGTGCCAATAGTCAGGGCGAATGTTTTATTAATAATCCGAGGCAATAACTGTTAATTAATAATTAAGTGATCGTTGCGTCGATCGACAGCGGCAGTGCGGCCGCGCTGCTCCGCCGGCCACGAGCTGCCGCTGCAATTGTATGCAGCTGTGTTTTCATTTACTACTTTTGAACAGTATTGCTTAGTGTTTACGTACGTGTATACTCTTTATAGTGATCATGATGAGATGTTTCTAATGCAGTTTTTGGAGATGTAGTTAAGCCAGGTAATACAGAGACCGTGATGACTTAACAAAGAACTACGGGTCTCACGATCTATGTTCGTGTCTGAAACCTAGGCAGCTCGCTTAATAATAAAATGCATTAGCAATTTTTGGCAAGATTATTTCCCACGGCTATAAATCATGGCGCAGACATATGAGTGGTGTTAATACGGATTTACAATAAAGCGTTTATGGACTTTCACTATAATGATGTGGGCGGTGGGGCTATACAATACTATCGAGACAAGCAAAATATCGGAAAAAATTGTGGGAAACCCGTATACATCGGGAGCATACTCGTACAGTCGTCGGGAGCGCCACCGCTACCCGCAGCCGAGTGCAAGGGGTTCTCCACCAGGGGGAGTGGTCTCTGCAGCCACGCCATTGGCTATCCCACACTCCACGCAAGAGTCATAAGCGCCAGCATCGCTTCACCTATTTTCTCTCCTCCGCCCGCTCGCTACGAGCCACATTAGCACTCGCGATCCTACTCTCCTCGTATTCGGACACGCAGCCCATTGGCCCCCGAGTCTCGCCGAACGACGCATTATGGAAATATAAATTGACCAACCGCGGGGTAAACTCTGTTAGTTCGTTAAAGCTGATTAAAGCCATTTAACCGGGACGCGAGGATACGTGAGCGCGAACGTTCGTCGATCCCGAGGGCTACTAAACGAAGTCAAATTAATATCTAAGTGGATAAGTCGCGGTTGTTGAGGCGGTTGCTGCGTTAGCGGGATCCGAGACGGAGTCGAGCGAGGTGGGCGCGGAGGTAGCGGGCCCGCACCCGCCGCTTGCCGAGGGGTTTATGTACGTGTGCGGGGAGCCCGGCGGGCCCGGGCCGAGCGCGCGCTACGAGTGCGCCTTCGAGCCCGGACCCGGCACCATGGACCAGCCTCCGTTCGAGGACCACATGTTCGGGGATTTCGCTAAAGACAGGCACGTACAAGTCGTCGTGGGCTCGGTTGGCGAACTCCACTTCCGAGACGATCTACCGGTGTTTGCGCCTAACGATAAGAGAAAGGAAGAACCTCTGCTGCTGCAGTCGGTGGAAGCGCCTCCAACCCACGCGCCCCCGCCGCCACCGCCAACCAAGAAAAGCGAAAAGAAGAAGAGCGATAATAACGGCATCAAGAAGAAGAAAACCAGGTTAGTTCTTGATTTGCTAAAATTGATTATTTTAATTAGAATTGTGGCACTGTGCTTGCTATATCAATATTAACGTCAGTTTTTAGAGAACTTCTTAGCCAGGTGCACTTTGGGTAATATAAACTATACCAGGTACGAATTAAAAATTATAAGTATAATATAAATGTAATCTATAAACCTACTCTCTGAGACCATTTCAATGAGCACAAACACGATACCTCTGCTGTACGTTGGTGTGGAGTTGGGTATCTTGCAGATACCAAGGTGATGCTACAGCATCAGGCCAAGGTAACCATGTATTTGCAATATCATTTAAGTAACAGACACCAAGTTTTAAAACGATCAAAGATGTGGAAGTTGCTCACATCCTTTCAACAACTCAGAAAAGAGCTGATGATTTCCAATTGGCAGAACAGATTTTTCCCAAACGGGTTATCCATTTGGGGGTTACGATGCTACAGATATATACACTCAGATACAAACAATACGGTAAATTTGTAACACTCTTTTGTTAATATAAGGGGATAATAAAATAAAACACATAAATCGCTTACATTACAAAATCGACAAGCAATGCAACGCGTCTACGTTAAGCGTAGCATTGCGGTTTTTTCGTAGAGCGTCTTCGTAGAGCGTCTTCGTAGCATCCTTCATGTCGTTCCCGTAGCCATAGCCACCGTAGCGCGTAGCTTTATTACGAGCTTTGTTATTTTACATTTGCAACAATTTACTACAATTTCACGATAAAAGAATTTAAAAGTTTTCTAATCACGTTTTAGAAAGGCCTAAAAATTGGGAATTGTTTCTGTCCTTTTCTGAGTATAAAAAGAAAAGGAATGCGATTGTCTTAATGACATATATCCACAAAAATATTATAAATTTTAAAATGCTTTTTTTGTTATCTTTTCACGACTAAACGGCAAATCAGATCTTGATGAAATTTTGTATAAAGATAGATTGTGTATTGGGGATGTCAAAAAACCACTACCAATGACATACAAAATATTTTTTTTTTGTATTAAACCTATGATTAGAGTATACAAGAACCTATTAATACAACAGCATTGCCGCGTGCCAGTACTTGAAAGAATGCCGTCACAGGTGTTGGATAGGGGCGCGCACCCTCGTTCATGAATATCGGCGCTTGCGCACCCCCACTTATTATTTGCATAACTAATACGATGACATTTTAAATGTTATAACAACATATGGAGTGTGAACGAGATGATTTAGTATTGTGATAGGCCGGTGTTGTTCAAAATTTGTAAATAAATGGATTATAAACATAAATAAACGATAACAGTTAAATATATACCGTACCTACTTAATATATGAATATTGTATTCATCTGGTCATCACAATACAAGCTATGCTTAGTTTGGGGCTAGATGGTGCATTGTCCATCAATATTTATTTTATCACCATCATGGTTCTCTTACCATCAGTAACAATTACTAGTTCAATTCAGGACCAATATACCGTCATAAACTATGAAAGCACCGAACATTGCTCTACCGAAAAGAAAATCCTGATTTAAAGACAAACTTTGCAGTTGAAAAATTTTTCCGTTCATCGATATACGTTAGGGAAATGCATAATTCGTTGATTTATGTGAATAACTACAAATTTTACAATTACATTATCATTGACTTCATGATTCTAGGTGGTTCCTACCTAGTTTCTACTACATAGGTTTTGATTTACGAAAAGCGAGTGTCGAAGATTAAGTTGACTTAGAAGCTTGATATTTTTAAAGCTCTAAGAGGCCATAAGCCTAAGTATTTGATATTAATTTCAAACTCTACGTTCTGAAGATAAGAAAAACCGTTCCTGCGAAAAAGGATCATGACAGACAGTCGAACAACGAAGTGAATGGTTCTTTTTTTTAGGTACGGAACCTTAAAAGTAGTTATAGTATTGCCTTAGTAGTTAGGTATTATGGACCTGCCTCGAACACACGACGTATTTTCGTTCAGTCTGTTAACCGAGCCACAGACCCAACTGATCCTAACCCACCGACTGCAACGACAGCCTAATATAATAATGAAAATTATTTAAGTTCATATTGGTTTGAATATAATCTATATTTATTTATTAAATTTATATTATACTTTGTTTTTTGTTATTTTAGTGCACAATATTTATCATACTCTAAACAATATTACAATCTAGCCAAATACGAGTAAGCTAGAGTAATTTTGCTTTGAAATAGTTATAAATAAAATAAATTATCCCTAAGAATGTGCACTATAGCACTTTTCTTACAGTCTCTAGTTAAGGGGAAGTCACTTTTTCCTGTGTTTTATATAGTTACTTATCCTTTCACTATTGTTAAACTACACTAATTCAAATGGCTTTTTCCGTTTGAGCCTTCTTACAATGACCGTGATGTCGAGGAGCTGGATTGCCTCGACGAATATTATACTGATGGTCGTAACACAGCTTCTCTGGCCTCTACTGAAAACCAGCGATGAGTGGGCATTCAAGTGTGTATCCAGCACAATGCTGAGTGGAGGCCATATTTGCCTTAGCGGCCAACAAAAAATATATTATGTTGTTTAAAACTTTACTAGTAGATATAGTTTCTTAGGTTGTAATGGTTTTGAGAGTATTTAGAAATATTTCTTTCTTTCTTTAGGTACAAAGTTGAAGATATCTTAAACATCTAGTTTGTTAGGTTTACTAACAACAAGGGTGTAAATTCATTACCAAACTTATGTCATCACGACCATCCGTTAGACTTCTAACGGCTAATACGACTGCTAGACATACACCTCTCACAAATAACGCCACTATTCGTACTTGCATCGAAGTTGGAATTTGTAAGAGAAACAGCACAACATTCAACCCTATACTAATAAGAATAAGTGACTATATTCTCGAAATAGTTTTATAAAACACCGAAAAGTAAATAAATTGACCCTTATAATCATGTTGGTCGATCATTATTTGCCGGTACGTTTCTACTCTTTTACTCTTCAAGTAACAGTAACAAATGAAATCCATCTTTAAGCTGTAAAACCGTTCGTCAGCAAGATAACATCAGTGTTGCAAAAATAATCCTTACCAATCTGCAATAAGTGTTAATTAAACCCAACAGGGTGTCCGAATCCAAAGTAACAAAACACTTGATGCAGGCGCCTTCAGTTAATGTAGGTACATTATAAAGGCGACGTATTCGCTTAGATTAATTACCCGTATGAGTACAGGGAGTCAATTGGCTTATCGGTACGATCTCGTGCACTGACCGGGCGCAGATTAAATAATAATTAGTATAAGGACGGTTTGAGAGGGGGAGAGGTCCTCGTTTGATAATATCATCTTTATTGTGATCGCGTGAGGGTAACAGTTTGTGTAATTACATTGATCAAAAACTAGGGAACTATTATATTTTACACTGATATTATAAATTAAAATTCACACATAAATAATTTACGTGTGTGCGTTTGTGTGTTAGTTTGATTTTCCACGCTCCTTCAGCTGGACGTATTTTGTTGAAACTTGATATACAGGTGTCCTGGAACTAGCATGTTATCCAGAATCCAGGGGGCCGATTCTCGACACTTACGAGTAAACCAAAGTTCTGGGTTTTTTGTGAATTCGATGACTTTCATGGAAGAAATGAGCATTATCACATACATAAAGTCAAAACTTACATCTTTGACAGGAGCACTACGAAGATCTGTAGGATGCATACCTAGCAAAGTTCGTAAGCTTATTTATAATTCTCAATTTCATTTATAAATCTTTCTGGTGAAATCACACTTAGAGTACCTTATAGAAATGTGGGGCAGTGCAGCTAAATCCAATCTTAAAGACCTTCAAATTTCTCAAAATAAACTTATAAAAGCTCTATTTAAATACCATTATCTGACAAGCACACATACCATTTACAAGGAAACTAAAATATTCAATCTTCAACAACTTTACACATTCACAACGTGCGTTCTAGTAAAAAATATATTCATTAATAAAATACACACACAAACTGAATTTACAAAAAAAACATTTCGCCATAGTCTAAGAAATACAAATAAACTAATACTCAGAAAACCTAGGACCAATTATGGACAAAGAAACATTATGTATGAGGGTGCACAACTGTTTAATAATTTACCTGATGATATAAAAACCTCTAAATCACTACCTATATTTAAAACTAAAATTAAAAAATATGTTTAAGATAATATATTTTAATGTATCCACCAGATCTCTAGAATGAAACCTACTTGAATAATTGTTAGTTATAAACCTAGTTTTTAAGCTCATTATAAGTGAACCCTGTTCTTTATGAGTCAATAAAATTTCTCTAACCTTAAGTTTGCTTTTAAACTTAGAAAGTGGTACCTACACCTACCTATAGCCTACTTATACAAATGTGCGTTATTAAGTATGTAGGTAGCGTATTGAAAAACATTGTTGACCCTCTTGGGTTCTAAATTTTAATTATTTAAATAAAAGGAAATTTGGTACATACCAATTTACCAACAAAACTGTTCATTTTCATGGTCGGTTTTACCCCATTCAGGCTTAAAATACTAGTTCTGGGACACCCTGTAGATATTGATGTAGGTTAACATATAGGCTAATTGTTATCTACGTATTACGGGTACAACGCCGCGGACAACAGTTATTGTAATGATAATTGGCAAAGCGCATAAGTCACAGAGCCGAAAACCACTGGGTAATAATGATTCTCGAGTGGCCACGAACTGGAAGCCGAAGCCGAAGTAAAGAACGGCTCTCCACTCGATAGACCGATGACATAGTGATAAATGGTTGCGGTGAAACAATTAAAATTCTAGCACTATGACCGTGAATAGATTGGCAGGCAATTAGAGGTAGTGGCGCAACAGGGGTGAATATAGTTTCACGCTCAATCAATTTCTGCGCGTGCGGCCCGCAGCCATATTGCACGCGTCAGATGGCGCTCGCGTGCGCATCTGATAAAGACGAACTTTATGAATGTGTAATTCAGAATAACAATTGAAGTAGGTAACCAACGAAAATTATTACGTTTTAAAAAAAAGGCTTTTTTGATATTCAAATGTATTTATTTATATATTCCTCATAAATACTTTACTCAATTAAAAGTCGAATACAACATTTTTTTTTGCCCCATTTTTTCATCCTTAGGTGTAGTACCTACCTAATTGCACCAAATGAAAATGTATAACCAAATTAAACAAAGTATAATGTAATATCAAACATTTACCAAAAATCCCAGAGTAATGAGGTAACAAATATTAGAAACAGCCTTACCATTTGAACAGGTATAATAGTGTTGGCCATTACGAAAGTATTAGTAATAATAATAGAACGACATCGAAATCGGTGTCGAGTATAAGAGCGCGTTGTGGTGAGATATGGTGAGAAGATGCTTTATAGAAAAGTTGCTTTTGTCTTCAGTCCGGAAATAATGCTCAACCGACAGTTATATCGCTAAAAATTATAACATTTATGTACAGATAACTATAGTGCTACGCCGACAATTTATCCTGTGCGTACATTATCATTTTTTTTATTTTCCAGGCTTTTGTACACTGAAATATTATGTCTTTACATTATTGACAAAATCAACTGTTTCATTCTAGCTGTAGAGAAGTTTGAAGTTAGAAATTTGAAGTTCATTTTTGTATGTAATAATTTTTTTTTTGTTCCCAGGACGACATTTACTGCATATCAGCTGGAAGAGTTGGAGCGAGCCTTCGAACGAGCACCCTATCCCGACGTTTTCGCAAGAGAAGAACTAGCTCTCAAACTCAACTTGTCAGAATCACGAGTACAAGTATGTATAACATAATATCTCTTCCGCATTCTCACAATGAAATGATTTTTTATGTCAATATTTTTTGATTTTTTATGTCTTAAGTGTATAATATTTTTTTGTTGTAGGTGTGGTTTCAAAACAGAAGAGCAAAGTGGCGCAAACGCGAACCTCCTCGGAAAACAGGCTATATTGGTTCCAGTTCTCCCAGCTCTACTACATTAGCCGGCGGTTTTTCCGGCATCGGAGGTAACCTTCCTACCTTCCCACAAAACGGACTGCCAGCACCAAGCGATTCCTGGTCTTACCAACATTCATATGAGCTGTCTTCCCATCATCTGCTATCATCTAGCACTGCCGGGGGCTACCCAGGGTTCAACACTCAGCCAGCGTACTCGTACACAACAGTTTTGAACGGCCATGATGGACAGATGTTCGCGCCGAGACATTCCTACGAGTACGGTGAAGGAAGTCCGCCACCTTTGGGAGTTAGGGACTACCCGATGATGGCAGCGCATTCGCCGCAGATGGATTCCCACGCTCACGATGACAAGCTCGAATACAGATCGCACGAGCACGAAGACAAGTATTCGGCGTGCGCCTTACAGGAGGAGCCGCCACGCTACTCTGCGCCTCCCGAAGAGTACGAGAAGTGCGCGATGGTTCCACACGAGAAGCACTACGAGATGGAGAGACACTCGGACGGGCTGACGCAGCCTGTTGTCGTGAAAATGGAACCGAGCACCGGGCAGGCTTACACGACTCTGCCTCCTTTTTTGAATTGAAATACTCCTTTTCGAAATTATCTTAGGGAAGCGGGTCATTTCGAAAAAATGTTTTTTGCGTAGGAGGTAATTTCGAAAAGGAGTATTAGCATCGAATGGAGCGCAGTATTCCCGCAGTATGATGTTTAAGTGTGTGAACACAACAAGGATTTTCAACATTTTATTGATTTTATGGCAATAAGTTAAATTTAGGAGCAACGGGAATGAAAAGTTTTCGTCGTGAATGTTTTATTCATAAGTTTGCAATAACATGTAAATAATATTTTACTCTTAGGTAATATTTAGATACTTATTCAAAATATTTAAATTAGAGATTGGTACTTTTAATACTCAGCATTTTATTAAATTTAGGTTTTGATACAAAACTATTTAGATGTTAAAATATATATTTTAAGAGAGCTCTTGCTTCTCGTGCATTCCTTGTGCCTTATCTTATTATGATTAAATTCATAATTACATAGTGTAAGTTTAGTTACCTACTTAATATTTATCAAACAATACTCAGTAACGTAGTTTTTGTACGAGTTTTTTAAATGTAAGATTCATTGTTTGAATAGTTATAGTTCATCTGAGTTATTTCGTTAGTTAATGGATTCTAATGTTTTCTTTGTAAAAGCGCATACAGACATCGCGAGGACATAAGAAAAACAAAGAAAATGTCCGAATGCATTAGCTGGGTTTTATGACCCGTTGTCAAAGTAACCAATGGTTGAATCCACATTAAATATTGTCAGAATGTTGATGAAGTTGATGAATATTTAGCCAATCTTCTGTTTCCTTTTGTTTTGCTGGACTAACTAAAATTTTGTAAAATACTATCAATCTTGATTTGTTTGCACCAAATTCTGGATCAGAGCAATATATACGAAATAACACATAAATCTTATTTTTTTAGTAAATTTATGTGTGTTTCACTTATTTTAGCTCATCTTAGTCGCCATGTAAATTGGCGTTAATAAAAACTGCGGAAACCATAGGAAAATCAATTCAATAAATGAACAAAATGACAATTTAAACATATTATAAAACCATTTTCATCCATTTTCAACCATTTTCAGTCATTTTTAATGTAATTCTAATATGGACTTTGGTATCAGCAAAATAAGATCGTTCATGATTCTTCGTTAACAGGTTAACATTTTTTTTGGGTGTTATTTCATGTTTTAATCAGTATATTCTTAATCATCGTAGCGGAATTTTAATAAATAAATTGAGACTTTTTATCGCAATTCGCAATAGACAATGGAATAATAAGTGTATCGTGTTTTTTGTGATGAAGAATCCAATAATATTATAGACGACCAATCCGCGATGACGTTTAGAATAGACAAATGACCATCTTCTTCTTTGTTAATGGCATGTGTCATAATGTCAATTTTGCCAACGTGAAGTATTTATATTATTTAAAGTATGATGTCATAAAGTCGTATCTCGTCGTTCGTCATTTGTTATTTTATATAAAACGGTGCCTTTTTAAATAATTGAATTAAAAGCTTTAATTCCAATTATTCACACCCGAGTTAATGACTCTAGCTCTATTTAAATAAAAACACTAAAAAAATCTAATAAAACCGGAAATAACTCGAGATAAATAAATAATTTTATACCGCAATGTGTACTTCGCCAAAATAATTAAATATAACGATCTATTTCTACTTGACGTGGCACGTGACGAGACGATATTATAATAAAAAAATCGCTTGCCATTGGCAAAACTGTCTTCAAGACATATGTCATTATAGGAAGAAAAGAAGCAGAAGACCGTTCCTATTTTACAAGATTTTGACTAATCCGGCAAATAAATAAAATTGATTGCATTTACGAGTCAAAAAATCCAGCCTTCTTTTTTTTATGACGACACTATTGCTTACCTACACATCCCGTTACTACATTTACATTCTAATTTACTGATAATTGCCAGTCAAATAAATATTGTTCTAGCTTTATTAAGCTTTGGCTGGCATTTATTGCTAATTTGTACTCAGTTGTAGATTGTACCTACTGAAACATTCATAAAAAATATTGTATGAGTATATTTAGTTATTAATGTTATGTACATACAAAAAGTGAAGCTATGTGCCAAATTTCTTTTAGCTTTAGTATCCTTATGTATTGGGTTAAGTATATTTTATAAGTATATATTTATTTTATTAAACCGCTGTTCAACACATTTTTTGAAGCTCCGTGATTGATGAATTTACATAGATTTATTTTGCACTAAATTTTTTAATATTATATTTTATAACTAGACAAAGTAAGTATATAGTTTTTACAATGCTTAAATATTAAAAATAGCAACATGTTAATTATAATTTATTTATTTGTATTGTTCGTCTTACATAGAGTAGGTACTTACTTATATAAACTTTAGTGTAGGTACCTACATTATTGTACTGTACAATTTATGTACGGTAAAATAATAACTAATACTTTTTTACTATTTTTATTGCATGTTTATGTTACATAAGTATCGCGTTGAGTTTTGAAAGCAATAAGCTGGATATTTCTTATAATAAATAGAGATTAGTGAAAAATTAAACCATGTGCTTAAATTTTGCATTTTCTTTTTATTTTGTATGCTATACATGGAAAAGTGGATTATATTACATTATTATATATACCTACTAGCTGCTGCCCGCGTCTTTGCACGCGTGGTACCTACATAAAAAGGCTATGTCCTTCTCCAAGGTCCCATCCATCTCTATACCAAAATTCATCGATTCAGCGGTTTAGGCGCGAAAACGTGACAGACAGACAGACAAGAGTTACTTTAGCATTTATAATATTAGTAGATATTTATATCAATAAATAAATATAAATAAATATTATATCGTAAATCTATATATTTCAAACATTTCTTTCTTTTAATCGTATCACTAATTATTTCGAACCGGTGAGATGTGGTGAACGGATTAAAAGTGCGTCTCCTTCCTTTCTTGCACTTGGCACATGTCTTAGAACTTTTTAGGTTGTACAACATGCCGGTTTCCTTATGATATTTTTATTCACCGTTTGAGAGTACATGGTGCATTTTTATACTTCGTAGGTATGACAGACCATTTCTGACAATGGTGTAGCCCTTCACATAAAATACATATCGGTAATTAAAATAAAGGATTCTTCATTTGTCATTTCATAAAGTAACATAGCATATCTAAATTCATTATTTTTTTCTGTTGTAATGCATGTTTTATTGAGTAATCTTAGCGGAATTTTAATCAATAAATTGTGACTTCATAGCACAAGTATGGACAATTGAATTATAAGTGTATTATGGTGCAATTTTATTTGAACGACGATAAATACCTAGAAAGTTCTAGACGGCAATTCCGCGATGACGTTTAGAAAAGACAAATGAAGATCGATTAAGATTACTAACCAAACAATCACTTTGACAAAATTGTCAACATGACAGATGCCATTATAGGAAAAAAAGAAGAAAGTATAGTAATAGCTTACCATCTTAATTTATATACATCAGCCACTAGCCTATAATGTACATTGTGCTAGTATATTTTTACCCTTTCTTTAACCTGTTTCAATAGAAACGAATGTTAATTGGCGATTTTAGATGTCCTCTCTCGCACAACTCGAATACATTAAATAAATTTTGATGGATAATACACAGAGCCCACCTAGCCTTAAATTAAACATAGCTTGTATTATAGAAACCTGTGCTATTATATACTGATATAAAACTACACTTTATACATTCAGATACAGAACCAACTCCTATGTTCAAAACACAAATGTTTGGGAGGGACGAACCAACAACCTACAGCGCAGAAGGCTACTACCAACTGAAGCATATTGACGGAGATGTTGACGTATTCGAATGTCCGCTAAATGAATTCGCAAAGGCTACTTTATATGTGTTATGTTATTTTGTTATTTTTTTATTTTAGTACCAAAGCGCATATTAACGTTGTAACGTAATGTTACCTTTACAATATACATTTACATTAGAATATGATTTTTTAACATAAATATATAAATAAATAACATTGCGTTGTGCCGACACTTCGTATCACAAATCAGACATTGCGTTGTCTGAACACGGTAGTAACCATCCTTTTTCAGAACTACTCGCATTTTGAGAAAAAATAAATGACGAGCATAAAAGAAAAAACTGAGAATGTTCGGCCTCATACTACCCCTGCCACTGGTCCTAGCCGCACGTCCTAAGTACCTCCTCTCGTCAGAGGTCATCATGGTACTTACTCGAGGCTAGGCCCACATAAATTTTCGGCTCATTTGCGGCACAGTATTTTTTAAATAGCACAAATCCAATTCTAAGTGTAAAATTACAATACAGTAAGCACCTGTCTACCTACTCAATCGCTGAGGTGTTTCTCTCGAAAACAGTAATTTCATTCAGTATAACCCCATCTTGGGTAAGAGTTGAACCATGCAAATCCTATAATATACGACAGTAGACTATAAGTAGTGAAATTAGCTCTGATAGATTCTATTAGCTCTGATAGATTCTATTTGTAATGTATTCGCTTTCCAGTTACATATCCTACCTACCTAGGTATGTAATCTGTTCGACTTGTTATACTCACGATATCAGTGTAATTTATACCTCATTATTGTAATATTATTTTCAATATTATTAATGGTAATATTGTATGCAGGTATTAGGTAGGTGGGTAGGTATTGTACCAGCCTACCTATTTCCACGAATGTCTTCTACAGTTATTATGATAGATGGCTTCCACTGTTGGAATGCAGTGCATATGCCTAGATATATGTAGGTATATATAGTTTCCTATCCAAACCTATCTAGATGTATCAACTTGCATAATTTTTTCTCATACTTTCATCATGTAAACTCGCTCTGATTTTCTCCAGGCCACCTCACTACACGTTTAGGCATTTCCCTAACTAGCGGTATCTCTTGAGGTGGTCACTCTCATGTTGGAAATCAGTGGTTAATCCGGACTTAATTTCCAGGGTCTCAGGTTACCAGTTCTGCATAATTCAATACATGCTCCCTTCATGAGGCCGGGCAGCACCGCCTACCTATCCACTGGCTGAACACCTGCCGAGGAGCCCTGAGTTGATGACTGACCTCTCGTCTCTTCACGTCACGCTAAAATTCAGGGAAGTGCCGTGCATACCCAAGCAACCATTAGGCGGGCCATAGAATTCACCCTTGAGTTTCTCAATGAAAATAAATGTTTGTTGTCGACCTACGGTTTTTTAATTTACCTACAAGGACCCGTAGCCGGTACAACGTGAAGCGTTATAAATTATTTCTAACCACACTGTTTAAATTAACTAGTGACACGATAAGAAGATGCGTTATAAGAACGATTTAAACGCTACTATTAGCCTATGCTATGCGCACTGAGAGAACACTACATGTTAATTTAACCAAAACGACTTCGGTTGGTTGTATTTCGGTTCAATTTACTAGAAATTAGTTAATGGTACAAAAGAGTTACAAAACCAACTTGATGGATACAATAAAATCAAATTTGTTATGATTACCAGTGTCTAAGTAGTTGAAATGACTAAAAAACAATGTTAAAATAACAAAAGTAACTTGGTTAACTTCTGTTTTGTTGATTATACTGTAACTGTGACTGTTCTATTAGAAAGCTACAAAACATAATGTTAGAATTAATTAATTTGTATTAATCATTTTTTTAGTAAATATTACTATTTCTAAGTGTTACAATAACAAAGTCATATTTGTTAAAGTAACAAATTTCTTGATTGGCGCTATATTGACATGTAGTTTAGGTTGGTTTTCGGTTGGTTCAACCGAAGTTTTCTCTCAGTGTGACGACCGATTTTGCTGTCAATTTACTTACATGTTAATACATCTAATACCAACTCTAATCTCGTTCTAATTTGAACTAATTTAAATGAGCAATTCTTGTATATACATATGTATATATATAATCAGAATCTCGGAAACAGCTCCAACGATTTTCATGAAATTTAGTATGCAGGGGATTTTGGGGGCGATAAATCGATCTAGCTATTTTCATTTTTCATTTTTAGAAAACGTCGTTTTATCCGTGTTTTATACCGAGCAAAGCTCGGTCATCCAGGTATTAAATACTTATATGCTATCAGATTGTGATACAAAATAAACTTTTCTTTCTTTCTTTATAATTTGTAATTTATAAAATGATGACTACACTATTGTATTGGGTGCATCCTGTAAAAATTGCTGAAAGAAGACATAAATAAATTAAAATAAAACTAATCTGAGAGGTATATTCTGTGCGAGTGAGAGGATATGATTAGAACAGTTATTTAAGATTCGTTTTTAAGAGTTCTGAAGTCCACAAGGAAATATCTTACTGTGATTAAGTTTTACACGATAATACATATAAGTGGCCTTTACAATGATATAATAAATAAATAATGCCCCAAAGTAAGCAGAGTTTGTGTTATGGGTACCATATGACTTCTTCTTCTTCTTATCGTGTCACTAGTTATTTCTAACCAGTGTGGTGAAAGGATTAAAGTGCGACTCAGAGCCTCCATACGTGCACTTAGGTAAGCCTTAATATAAGCTCTCTCGCTTGCCGACAGGAGCCGCAGGAAAGACGAATCAGTACATGCTGTGTCATTTCGGTTGCAGGTGCATAACGGCTGGTGACTGATATACAACTTATATACATTTTTAGTTATTAAATAAAGCTTTGAACACATGAACACATGACTTCGCAAGCCTTCACTGTTCGTGGTCCGACACGTTTAGACAATTTAGATTGATTGAAACAAGTTACACTCTTACAAGGCAGTCTGGTCCAATATACGGAGTTAATATAATAAGTTTACCATTGTTGTAGTTCTATTATTAGTTCCCAGATATGCTGTCTACTTTGCTACCTTCCATTCGCGTCCATATGCCGTCTCCACTGAAATGGTACTTTTTCTCAATCTCGTACAGTACCAGACTTAGTACTTGATCGTCGGTAAACGCTTGGGGGTTCAGACTAGGATAGAAGATGTCCAGTTGTGTATCAGGTTGGTTCCTATGGAGGCGCATTTTTAAAAAAATGCTTATGTAGCGATCAATTTCTGTTCTGAAAATAAGAGTCATAATAAACTATGGCCATAGATAATTAATAATATATAATCTGTTCATATAAAAATAAATCCGTATCCGTATATCCCTTGGTCGCGGCATCACCCGTGAAAGGCTAGACCGATTTCGCTAATTCTTCTTTTTTGTTGTGTTTGTTATTGTCAGGAAAAGGTACTTATGAAAGAAAAAATAAGAAAGTTGCGTGGAAAATTAGAAAATTTAAGAAAACTTAGCGACGATATTAGCTTTTCTAATGTAACCTTAACCTTTCTAATGTAACTTTTGATAATATAAACTTTACTAATGTAACCTTATGGCGTTTGACATAACTGGCAGTCCTTTGACAGTTATAGATTATACTAATTCGAATTCAATATTCATAGTTAAGACAGGACGTCTGTCGGGTCAGCTAGTGTCTTATATTTTCGAGGTAGAAATTTCTAGCGTCGAGCTTTGCTAGCGTTAAGCAGACATAATTATAATAATATTGGTGGACAATGCATACATCATCTAGCCCCAAACTAGGCATAGCTTGTGCTATGGGAACCTGATGACTGTATAATACTTATATGTTTATAAATACATACTTATTACTATATAGCAACTAGACACTAAGAGCACTGGTGGTCCAGAAGAAGTGGAGCCTCGCCTTCCGGTCGTTCGAACCCAGTAGCTCACCAATGGATTTTTCTGATCGAAAAATGTGCGCTATATCAGTACTCTTAAACGGTGAAAGAAAACATCATGAGGAAACCGGCATGTCGTGGGACCTACAAAGTCCTCTGAGGCGCACTTTAATCCTTTCACCACACTGGTTTGAAATAACTAGTGACACGATAAATGGAAGTATACCCAGACAAAGAACAATCATCTACGTTCATCACACAAATGTTTGCCATGGTGCATAGCTTCACTAGCTTTACACTCAGTTGTTAGTAACTTCTGCGCAGGTTTTAGGTTCAATACATAGGGCAAACAATGAACATAATGTTCCTTCTGTGTCTGGGTGTTATAAAGTATTTTTATCTAATACTAGCTGACTCATGCTCACTTCGTTGGGCGGTTACAACTTCACAAAAAATATTAAAGTACTAATATCGCTATTAAAAAATGGATAGCTATTCAAATTATTATAATAATTAAAGAGATTAACAAAGTTACGGGTAAATATTTATAGATGGCGCTAGCGGCAACCCGCCTCCCGCAGCTTCGACCGCACCGTTCCCGTTCCCGTTGTTTTTCGGGATAAAAAAGCTTATATCCAAATCCACGTTACTAAATATATTCATTTTAAGTTTCATCCAAATCGGTCCACCGGTTCTCAAGCAGTTATAAATGGTGTAACTAACACGACTTTCTTTCATATATATGGTTAGATAATGTATTTACAAGAGTATAGGTAGGTATTGACCTTGATTTTGTTGTTTCGTTACATTAACTAAATTACGAACGATTTGATTATGTTTGCACCGAAGTCTGTAATAGAGTAACATTTTTAAATTTACTAATTTAATAATAATAATGGCGGTCATTGGAATCTAGCCCCAAAGTAAGCAGAGCTTGTGTTATGGGTTTCCACATGACTGTATATCAGTCATGTGGTCATATGTATGTATTTAAAAAAAAGAAGTACATATATATAAGTAGTATATCAGTCATTTGGTACCCATAAAACAAGCTCTGCTTACTTTGGCGGCCAGACGATGTTGTGTGAAATGTCCGGCGTTATTATTATTATAAATAGAAAATTTACGCGTGATTGCCGTGATTTTCCTTTTTTTAGACGGTATTTAATTTGGTGTTAATTAAAACTGCGTAAAATCCAAAAAAAAACAAATGACAAAACAAACAAAACAAATCAAGTAACCAAATTACATTTAATAGAGGTCTAAATTCGACCATAGTTAATTAATAATTTATGTATTTTTTATGCATAATTTAAAAAATATTAGCCTTCTGCTGTAAGAGTGAAGTTTTACGAAATTTTAACTAGTCTGGCGAACTCTGTTTCGCCACCTAGAATGGTAGTACAATGGTTTGGTTTCTATAGTACAAGCTGTGGTTTGTTTGGGGCTAGATGTGTGAAATGACCAGCTATATTTATCTATATTAGTGGTCGCCCACCGGTCGAAATTCGACCATAATTAATTAATAATTAATGTATTTTTTATGCATAATTTCAAAAAATATTCATACTCCTCCTTCCCCGAAATTTCATACTCCTCTGTCCGCGCATTTATCGTAAAAAGGGGTACGAAGTTTTTGCTTCACGTATTAATATATCGATATTAATACGTGAAACAAAAGCTTTTTACCCCTTTATTGCGCGGACGGAGGAGTATGAAATTTCGCACACTTATAGTTTATATAGAGAAGTAGTGCAGATTGCTAATATTTTTTTAAAATCATACCTAAAAAATACATTTAATATTAATTTATTATGGTCGAATTTCGACCAATAGGCGACCATTAGTATTAGTAAATCTTTAAAATCAACTTACATAGGATATAAAAGCAGGTGAGTATTGTTAAAAATGACATCATCTTTAAAATACTGTTTTAAGAAGTTAATGTTTTCATCAACCGAGTTCAGTGGGACATGAAGCCAGTATTTATGCCTTCTCAATTCCTTTACTGTTTGTCCTATTTTATTGGGTTTGTTCAGTGAAGAGTTGATGAGTATTCCTATATCTCGACCGCAGGTTTTGCTGCCAAAACTGCTGATGTAGCTGAAATAAATAAAAAACAACATATAACAAATTATATTACTACTAGCTGCTGCCCGCGGCTTCGCACGCGTTACATAAAAAGTAGCCTATGTCCTTCTCCAAGGTCCCATTTATCTCTATACCAAAAATAATCAAAATCGGTTAAGCGGTTTAGGCGTGAAAACGTAACAATCAGACAGTTACTTCCGGATTTATAATATTAGTTAGATACCAGTAATTAGTTCCTAGAGGTATCACACTCACATTGCCGGTCCTAGATAAGTTATTATAGATAAGTTTAAAAGTTCTCGAATGGCGACCAAGGACAGGAAAACGAAGCGTAGGACGACCCCCCACCCGATGGACTGACGACATTGTGAAGGTCGCAGGAAGTCGGTGGATGGAGAGGGCTCAAAATCGTTCTTCCTGGAAATCTATTGGGGAGGCCTATGTTCAGCAGTGGACTTTATAAAGGCTGTAATGATGAATGATGATGATGATGATGAGATAAGTTATTTTGTATGATGCCCAGTAATTTAATTGCTCCAGTACCCGAAACCTAAACACACAAATAAATAAATAATGCTGGACATTTCACACGGCAATATCTAGCCCCAAAGTAAGCAGAGCTTGTGTTATGTTATGACTGACTGATACTACTTATACGCTTTTTTGTTTTTGTAAATACATACATATTATACATAGAAAAACGCCCAAACTCAGGACAAATATTTGAAGATCATACAAACATTTGTCCCATAGCAGGAATCACATCCGCAACCTTCTGGGTCAGACTTCTGCGTCAGGCTGCGTCTTGGCCTACTAATGCTTGCACGCTAGTGCTTCGAGGCAGAATATTTGGCACTGTTGTGGTACCCACCAAGACAGACTCAGTCCTACTAGGTACGTAACTTAGTAGGACTACAGCAAGGGTGATGTACCAGGTGTTAACAGGCCAAAAATAAACCTGTTGTAGTCCTACTATGTAGTAGGACAACAAGAGATCATCTGGTCATGAACCAGGTGTTAACAGACGAAAATTTTTGAGAAATTTTGTTTGGAGGTTCTGTAGTTATATTTATATTTTTTGTCGATTCAGTTTTTGGAAATTAAAAAGTTATATATCAGTCATTATAAAAATGTTCGCGAGGTCTACAACTCACAGAGCCACTACTAGTATATAGTAGGGCTACAACAAGTGAACCAGGTGTGCTGGCCCAAATGAGTCCTGTTGTGTGATGGACTGTAATATGGAGTAAGCAATTCGCAGAATACTTACTTGTTGAACACATTGTTTGCGGATATTAGATGATTCAGACTGTAGCACTGCTTCTTCGCCATTTGTATTTTACTGATGCGGGTTTTCATTTTCTTGTTATGAACAACTAAAGCTAGGATCTGGAAATAAACGTACAGGTTATAATTAGGTATTTTGTTTTCATTGTTATTTAATTGAGGGAATTGATAAGAAATCTGTTTCAGTTTTTTTTCCCTCGGAGATGTGGCGAAGACCCGCCTGAGACGCAGAAGATTGGGGGATTCGATTGACCTCCGCGGGACAGATAATTGTATGTTCTACAAATATTTGTCTCGGATCTCGGGTGTTTTTCTATGTATGAAATGTATTTATATGACGGCCCTTGTGGCGCAGTGGGCGAAGGCCTGCCTGAGACGCAGAAGGTAGTGGGTGCGATTCCCGCCGCGGGACAAACGTTTCTATCATCTACTAATGTTTGTCTCGGATCTCAGCTGTTTTTCTATGTATAAAATGTATGTATTTACCAATAAAAGTATATAAGTAGTATGTCAGTCATGTGGTTCCCGTAACACAAGCTCTGCTTACTTTGGGGCTAGGTGATGCTGTGGGAAATGTCCTGCATTGTGTTTAAAAACTGGATAGAGGTAACGTAACTATAATGTAACGATTACAGCACCAAATAAGTTTCAAGATTTGCTTAGTTTAGATTAGATATGTGTGTATTTGTCGATGTAATAAACCGAGAATCAATATAAGTCCGCGCAAGACAATACAGATCCTCAAATATCTATAAAATTCGCAGCTAAAATCTGACCAGTTATATCATCAACATTCTATACAAGTAGGTACACACACTAAGTTTAAACTTACTCTAGGGTTAGTAGACAGTACTTTGTACTCCTTCGTATTTATTAGTTCTTCGAAACGTTCTTTTACTGTTTCGGGCCGCATACAATAAATTCGTAAGCAGCGACTCTGGAATTCTTCTGGTATCCTGTATTCCTGGAACACAATATATATATATAAGAAGCTTTTACTCTATTGACCTGATAATAGGGTAACTTACAAATACTGAAACATAACAGCGGTCTTTACACAGACACTCTATCGCGTGTGAAACAGCAATCGTGCGCGAAAGAGCTAGCGTGTAAAGATTTTGGAAGGGGAATGGAACGACCACGCGATTGCGCTCACTCATCACAGTCGTACGGAACGGAATCGCGCGTTCCGGTTGCCTTAACACGTAACATTCTTGCGTGGACGCTTACTTAGTAACTACAAGATGGTTGATTTTATTTAACAATATATTAAATAGATTGATTATTCATACGCAAATAATTCTTGAAATCGTTCGGGTAATTTTGTCGTAATTCTGCAATCAGAGGCATATGACTAAATTGCTGTCTATATTTTTTAACCCACACGGATCGTTTCTTCTCTTTGAGTAGACTAACACCAGCGAAGCTATCATGAGCTTGTGTCATATTTCTTCTATCCATTTTTTATCGTAACACTACTAGGTAGTATACTGCGTTACATGAGTAAAACTGTGCGAATTGCACACACTCAACACGCGCCAGCTACGACGATATATCCCGCGCGATTAGCCTTTACACGGCCGCTCTTTCTGTTTTGACAAAAACTGACGGCTAATTGCGCGCAAAAGAACGCGCAGCTTAAACTGCTTCAAAAACATAATCGCGCACGATTGTGCGTGCAGGCTTGCAGACCGCTAATGGCGGTTTTAGTCTTGTCCTGACACTTGTACAAGAATAGAAATATTGTATTCGTTTCTAAGATTTAAGACAAGTTTCTTAATTAAAACAGGTTATACCTCTTAAGGCGATTCGCTGATCAAATGATCTTGGCGCGTACTCACGGCGCTCAAATCAAATTCAAATAAGGAATTCTGAAGTTTAATGTTTTAATTAGCTTACTTTCCGCATATTAGTGTATGCTGCAAGTTAAAACGACGTCTTTAGGAGAAGATGATGATTACTTAATATTTTAGATATTATTTGATAGTTAAATTATAAAACGAATAATTAATTATTATAATTTTAAAAATAATTTTATATGAGGAAGCAGGAGGCCAAATATTGAAAATACAAACACATATCTTTTTTAACTATTATTAATTCATTTAACGAGCAGATACTAAAAAATAATTCTTTTTTTTGCATAAAAAAGTTCATTTGTTGAGGGCACCGTCTTAAAATGTATTGTTTTTATGAGATATCTCTATTATTTGTTTATTTATTTGATATAGAGCAGCTTCCAGTGAAGTATCTATGTCACGTCACAGTGTTGACATTGAAATTCCTAATAAAAATGTATGTTTGGTTCACTTATTAAAAACATTATTTCTTTCTTCATGGTCAGTGGTCAGTGGTCAACTCAACATTGTGACATCACCTTTTGAAGAGCCCGGACTGAAACTTAACATGCCCTCCAAAGCATGGAAGCGCTCAGGTCAGAATGCCACTGAGGTCACCCATCCAAGGACTGACCTCACAGAAGGTTGCGTAACTAAGAACTAATTTATTACTTATGTTTTTTTTTTATGTTTGTTATCAGAATTCACATTGTCATATAGTAGTTAACAGGTATTTATCGCTTAATACTTTTTAATTTATTCCCGATGTTTCGGTTCTGTTGCAATAACTATGGTTGTGGGATAACTTACCACACTGCAGTCAGTGAGGTAAGCCCATGACCTTGGACCACAACAAGTCAGTACTTGTTACCCGTTAACAATAACAATAATATGATTTAATACCTCTAGTATACTTCTTATTTTTAACAGAGCATTGTAGTTATTCTTCAAAATGGCTGGTTCAAGTCTTATTGCTTCTCTAATATCTAGTCCAGCTATTGTGGTGACATTTTCTACAGTTAATTTAGTATTCACAGGGTCTAAGGCAATTATGAAGCCATTTCTTCTAATTGTGTTTAAGTCAAACTTAATATCTTCCTGTGCCAAATTCAATGCTTCTTTTATATTGGACATGGGCCTGTGTCGCAAGGGCAGGTAGTTCCGACAGAACTTCTCAAATTCCTCTGTTGTTATTGATAGTCGCCATTTTAAATATCTTTCTAGAACACTGGTGCGTACAGTTACTGAAATAAAATCGGATTTAATCAGACTTCCTTTTTCTTGACTAAGACTTTCCTAAAAAGATCTAAGTAACAAGAGATCTGAGTTTATTTATGTTAAGGATACAAAAGGTATCAAAACCACTATTTTAATGGTTTAATTGACTTGTATTGAATGGAACAGATTGCTATGAGTACTTAATTGATATTTTGCCTTGGACCTGAATCTTTCTAGGTTGTGCAAGTGGATGAACTTACAAATAGAAGAGGTTGATTCAGAGAAGCCAACCAGAGTTTTGCGCTCTACTGGCCATTCCCTGAAGCAGCCCAGCAAAGTTTCTTCTAGTTCTATATCATCTCTCATCATTCCTTGCTTCTTCAAGGCAGCTATGGTGCTATGTTTAGCAATAGTATGGTATCTAAAATAGGTATGAAAATCAACTTACACATTTGGTATATAATGAAATGTATTTAGAAATTTTATAAACAGCTAGTAGGCCTTCTCAGACTTGGGTTAGTGGAATTGGCGCCTAAATTCACATAGCAAGACGATTCTAAGTGATCCTTCTTTTTGCGTCACTTATTCATTCAAAATACAATGTGATACTTATGATTGTCTATACTTAATTTATAAAGAGAAAAGATTTGATTGTTGGATTAGTTTCTAAAGAAAATAATATTAACGTGAAATGATATTAGTGGTGACAGCTAGTATTAAGTATATATGATTAGTTATTTATTTTTAATTTTGTCTTTTCTGCAGTGCTGCATTTTAACAGTAGAAAACCAAAGAAACTTGTCTTTTATAAAAAATTATATAAAACTGTGCTTTTTGTTACGAGATGTGCTTACTTTATAATATGTTTTGGCATGATTTTGATAAATCCACATTCTTTCAATATCTCTCCATAGTTATTAACTGTGACAGGGTTCATACTAAATATGTGGAGTTTATAGCATGCTTCAATTGGGGTAATGCCAAACTTTTGCAGAATCTGAAGCGAACATTGCAGTCTGTGTTGATCCACCTTTTCAATGTTAGGGTGTTTCTTTTTCAGTGATGGTATTTTATTTTCAGGAATTGACTTACCTAAAAAATGCAATAAGAAACAAGATAAACCTACTAAACGTGGATTTTACAGAAATGTACAGTATAATATAAAATACATGTTGGGCTATTTATGGAACGTTTTATATATCTATAGATAGCTCAACTGATCCAGATCACTGCTAGATGTTTGTTTTTAAATACGTAAGTATTTTGTAAGTTACTAAGTACCTGTTGTTTGAAGGTAAAAATTAAAAATAGGTAACTGATGATTTGAAAAACTTCGATAAGCAGTAGGAACCGATAAATATACACGGCTATTGTTTGACAACAATAGAGATTTCAAAATGCTTCCCATGGCAAGATCATCAAGCGTTTTCGTTAATTATTAATTATTATCATCATTTTAGCATTTTACAACCAAGGTTTAATTGTAATTTTAGAGTAAAATTTACAATCAAAACAAAATAATAAATAAACATAACCTAAAAATTACAACTGTCTGCAATGTAAAGTCAGTGTCACTGACACGTTCAAATCACTCAACACAGTAACGATTCTAAACATTATGTTCTTACTATTTTCTGTGTTTGTTTAATCTTTTGTGAGTGGGCTGAGCGTTAAATATACCTTTAAATTAAGTACATTATGTAGTGTATCGTTTGTTCTATGCAAAGTATGAACTTATGCAATAAGTATATACCTATTAATACGTGAAGCAAAAACTTTGTACCTCTTTTTACGAAAATTGCGAGGACGGAGGAGATGAAATTTCGCAAACTTGTCTTATAGTTTATATATAGAAGGAGTGCAGAATGTTAATATTTTATTAAAATTAAAAAATGCTTAAAAATACATTAATCATTCATTAAGGTCGAATTTCGACCAGTGGGTGACCGCGAGTAGGTATTAATGAACATTAATGTTAAAGCATGCTTCTTGAAATTAATTGTTTATGTCTGACTTGACATGGACTTGACAGTGAAGTTTTCAAGATCCTCGCAAGCAGTATGATTGTGTGTCGAAATTGTGAAATGATTGTGTGACATTTTTAGAAGAGATTTCTCGCTTCAACTCGAGAGCACATGCCTATTCAACGTAATCTGCTGCTACCGAAATCTCTGTCTATTGGTGTTCTTCTGCTATAATCACCAGTAAGTACTTATTGTACCTACTTATCTTACCAAAATCATTAAAAATAACAATTATAATAATAATTATGATAATGTAAGCAGAGCTTGTGTTATGGGAACCAAGTGACTGATATACTACTTATTCGACTGGCCTGTCAGCTCAGTTGGTAGTAGCCTTCTGCGCTCTAAGTCGAGGGTTTGATTCCCTCCCAAGATAAACAATTGTGTGAAAAGCATAGGTGTTTGTTCTGTATCTGGGTGTAAGTATTCTATCAGTCATCTTGGCACCTAAATAGATGATTTTGTGTGCATTGTCCAGCAATATTTTTTATTTATACCTTTATTTGTAAATACATGCATATTATACACAGAAACACCAATAGAAACAACATAGAATGTTGAACACTCAACATTATTGCATTTGGTTATGTGTGCTTAAATTTCTATTTTTTTTCGAGATAGTTCTGTGATCACACCTACTCCAAAGCAGATTACACATAATCCAAATGTCAACATCGACATACCAGCTGTTCTCGGCCTGTACAGTCTGATAAGTGATGATGGTAAGAAACCTGATGACTCTTGTCCCTTAAGAGATGGGTGGGCCATTGATATGAGATGCTACTTGTGTAGACACCTTTGCCGCATCCCATTACAGTCTGGGATTTTTCTTAGAGCTGGTGAGGACAGCTGCATGTGACGAGGTGCTGAGGACCTGATAAGATGAAAATATGCCTTTCTTTCTTGAATTCAAGGCCGCTTCCGTGAAATAATCAAATGTTCTGGACCAGTTTGGCTATCGATAGATTATTTTACGCAATTTAGATAGCTCAAGTGTTTGACTTGTATTTTGTATTATTGTGTATTATTCTGTATATTTCTGTAAATAAATGTCTAATTGTATAATCAATGTGTTTATTATGATTATCAGGGTCTTTCCTTTGTAGATCAATAAAATATTTTAAAAATAGTAAGCAATTGTATGCAAGCCAGCAAAAAAATGTACTCGGTAGAATGAATACCCTGCTGATGCTAAAAGGTTCATTCAAAATAAAAAAGTTATCTGTCATATAGGATAAGGTGAACAGGTATTGGACAGGATTTCGTCTATGGGAGTGCCCCGTCTGATGCGTTAGCATCCTATAGTTTGTGCTAACTTCTAACTTCGTTTAGTAATTTTATTCGTTCATTGATTTTGATTTTGGTTATTTATTCGAATTCGAAATCGAATTATTTGTGTTCTATGTATGTTTACATTTAGAGTAACTAAGCGAACAGTATTTGATATATAATAGTGAGATTGAAATCAAAAAACCAATAAATTTCTTCTTTTCTCTTCAGTTAAACTGGTCTAGCGACTTTTGAAAGTAAGTTTCCTTACGTTCGGCAATATCATCACCCGTCCGTCCGTCTGTATTATTTTAAAATTGTTGAGAGCACACGCACGATACGAGCATTTTCATACGCTGCGTTGTAAACGCACTAAGGCACCCACTTTAACTACAACAACCAACTCAACCCAATTAATACTTGTTGCTAGTTTTCAGATGGATTGGGCGGCTGTAAGAAATCAATTCAAACAAACCTGGTTGACCACACTAATGAGTATGATACTATTTACCGGTGTCACATACTTCCTCATATGGGCTGAGGTGTGTACATATACCAACATTTTACTCAATAAATGAATAAATATTGCTGGACAATTCACACAACACCATCTTGTTCCAAACTTAGTAAACCTTGTACAGAAACCTGAAGACTGATGCATGTATAATTTGAAAGGTATATTTATGATATTTTATAACACCCAGATACAGAGCAAACTCCTATGTTCATCACACAAATGTTTGTCTTTAATTGGGATCACACCCACAACCTACAGTGCAGAATGCAGAGTTATTACTTATGATACTCCGAGGCCGATAGTTGGATTTGTATGACCTGTTATGTAATCCATAATATTATTTAAAAATTTAGGGTAAGACCATTGAAAGCAATCTGATGCTGGAAGAATTAGTATCTGCAGCTGAAAGTATAGATGTCCACACTGGTGACGAGGCAGGGAGATATGAAGGCAGAGTGGTGCATATTGTAGGACCATTGCGCTTATTAGAGCCTATATCTGAACCAGACTACAATATCCATGTGCAAGCTGTGAAGCTACGTAAAAGAGTCCAGATGTACCAATGGATTGAGGAAGCTACGTAAGTTACAATATCAGTAAACTATAATATACTATACTATGGGAGCCCTCATGGCAGAGCTAAATTAGTTGTAGATAAAAGATCTACAAAGTTAAGCATCATTCGCATCACATTGGCAATGTCAACTAAATGTTGCCAGAAATGATTCCGTTTCTAAGGGCATATCTAAGGTTCAAATCCTGTCTTGCACCAATTGCTTTTTCTGTTCGAATCATTTATGTGCTCCAGTACTCTCAAACCGTGAAGGAAGCTAGCATGTTGTAGAACGTAAAGAGTTTGAAGATATGTGCCAAATGTCGAATAGAATCTCTGAAGCGCACTTTGGTTTTGTCACCTTGGTTCATTTTATCTAGCTAGTGACATGAGAAGTAGATCTAAAGGTTTTTGCGCTTCAGAGCACACTTATACACTGTACACTTACACACTGTAGTTCCTAGCATTTAAAAAAATTAGAAAAAAAGAGAAAAAAAAACTTGCATGTGCCTTTTCTTGAGGTTAACATATCATGCTGTTACTGAAAATCTAGTAAACTCTTACTATCCATGATAATTAAAGGGGATAAAAATACCCTATTTTTCCATATGATATCCGCTTCGTTGTGATTTGAAAGTCGATGAAACTAAAAAGCGACGGTAAAAAAAGACAGACACATAAATTCATATGATTTAACGTGGGAGAAAATGAGATAGGAAGCATTATAACGTGTTTGAGGGCGCATGCATAGTAAAAAGGCATCACAACAACCATGGTGTTTTGTATATGTGTGTTTTTTGAATTATTAAGTTATAACGAATACCTATGTACCTATTTCCATGCTAAATTATATCACAATTTTATATAAGTAGTACCTATATCAGTCATGTTGGTACCCATAACACAAGCTCTGCTTATTTTGGCGCCAGGTTATGGTGTGTGAAATGTCCGGGATTATTATTTATTATTTATTTATTTATATTTTTAAATACATACATTTTCTCACCATTCATACCTTTTGAAGACCTCTGTAGTGCATACTTTGGGGCTAGATGATGCTGTGTAAAATGTCCAGCATTATTTGTTTATACCCTACAAGAAGCTTTCCATCATGCATAGCTTAAATTTATTCACTCGTGAAACCTACCTTGATGTATGTATTGTATTGGAAACCTCCATGTAACAATGAATTATAATCACCTAACAGTTACATACACATAGTAGGATTCTCTGTCACTCAGTATCAGATCTTCTCAGTTGAGAGCCAAGGTAACATCGTCTTGTGCAATTGTAAATGTTTTAATCATATAAATTTTACAGGGAACAAGAGAATTTCCTTAGTGAACCAGCTGAAGAATCTCAGAAGACCTACTGGTACCACAAGGACTGGAGAGACTATGTGGTGGAATCTTCACAGTTCTACATAAGGCCAGGACACCACAATCCTACATCCATGCCAATGTTCAGTGAAACACATATTGCCGAGGGTGTGAAAATTGGATGGATGTATTTAGGTAAAATCATGGAAAATGTTTCCTTATGAACATGTTTTATTTTAAAATGTTCTCTAATTGCCCTGTATTGGGATGTCTTCCAATGGGAATACCATGTTAGTTGTATTTTCATTTATGGTAAATCAAATTCCTACCTACCTACTTGGTAAATATATAAATAAACTAGCTGGTGCCCGCGACTTCGTCTGCGCGTAATTCTAACAGTTTTTGCAGCGCACGCTGGAATAGCTCGCAGGTGGCAGATTTTTTTCCTGCTAACATGACACTAATCGTTATATTTTGGACAATTCACACAATATCTTTATAAATTACTAGCGAACCGCCCCGGCTTCATAGGGGTGCAATGCTGATACTAAATATACTACAGAATGTCTAATGAGTGATTTGATACCTCTAAAATTATCGGTGTTTCTCTACTATTTTATGCATGTATTATACATTATAAATCTTCCTCTTTAATCAATATATCTATTAAAAAAACCGCATCAAAATCCGTTGCGTAGTTTTAAAGATATAAGCATACATAGGGACAGACAGACAGCGGGAACCGACTTTGTTTTATACTATGTAGTGATAGCCGTGTTATTCTGAGCTATATTATTGTAAAGTTTAATTAAAATCCATTCAGTACTTTTTGCGTGAAAGAGTAACAAACATACATACAAACTTTCGCGTTTATAATATTAGTAAGGATTATGCTGGACATTTCACACATCATCATCTAGCCCCAAAGCAAAGTAAGCAGAGCTTGTGTGATGGGATGTAGTTCCCAAACTTATATACATTTTGTAAATACATAAGTAATATTATATAAGTATGTAAAAACATACATATACATACATATACATATACTTACATATACATTAAAACCACTTGGTCCACATCCAGTAAAGTGTAGATACTTGAAATAAATGAAGTAAATAAAGTAAAGCAGTCATTTTCAGAAAAAAAAATCTTGTATGATGCAACTTGTGCATTATACTTGTATGCACCTTCAATAAAACAATTGCTCTATTTAAAATTAAAAATATACATGTTTTTTAATGTTTCCCATTTGATCTTCAGGTATAGATGTAAAGCGTAAAGTTAATGATTACTATGAAATATGGTCAGATTCGAGGCCCGAGCGAAATGATATAAAACTTCACTCTGGTTTTTACTATCATGGAGAAAGTGCTTTACAACACAAGATTGGTGACCTGAGAATTCATTTTTCTTATGCGGGTAGAGAAGATGACATTGTAAGTAGGACACATTCTCAATGTTTTTATAATATTAACTATTTAATACGGTTTTATTATCACCTGAATCATTAATACTTCATTATTATACAATATACAATCAATCTTCTTACCAAATTTAATAAAGATCCGTCCAGCTAATTAGCATTGAAACGGTAACAAACAAACATTCAGAGAGACATTATTATATTTATAATAAATAAATATATGAATAATGCCGAACATTTCACACATCCGGCCCCAAAGCAGAGCTTGTGTTATGGGAACCACATGACTGAGATATTACTTAAATACTTTTAAAAAAAAAAAAACATACATATATTACCAAGAAACACCCCGAGATAAATACTTGCAGATTATACAAACATTTGTCTCGCTACGGGAATCGAACCCGCAACCTTCTGCGTCTCAGCTGGACCTTGGCCCACTGCGACACAGAGGTCGTCAATAATATCAGTATGGATTTACATTGGGACTTAATGTATGATATTTTAACAGACTGTGTGTTGTGTATAGAAAAATACAAGCTAGTTAATATTTGTTTCTATTCCAGTACACTGCAATTGGTATAGTTGAATCAGGCACACTTCAATCATACAGCCCTCAGATCTTCCCAGCTGCCGATCCTATATCTCTGCTACGCAAAGGATCCTACAGCCTCAAACAACTATATGAGTTGGAGAGGCATGATGCCAATATCCACACCTGGAAATACAGACTGCTGGGTTTTATTCAAGTGTTTGCTTCCGCTATGACTCTACATCCGGAGTGGCTGACATTGTGTGAGTTTGTATCAAAAATCTAATAAGTAAAGATGAAGCATTATGGAAACTTCTTGATTAAAAAAATTATGAAGAAAATACAGAAGAAAAAGTAAATTGTCTTCGAGCGAAATGAAACAACACGTAAACATATAATTAATAATGAATACACAAAGAAGGGATACATCTGACACCTAGCAGAGAATAGAGCAAAAAAATAGTGAGGTCCGAGAGATGGCGCTGCTTAGAATCAAACAAGGATTTATTTTGTAAACCGAAAAGTTACGAAACGAACTGTAGGGCGATTATGGAACTCTAATTACAATCAATGTCTATCAGAAATCTATGAAACCTGATAGAAATTGATTGTAATTAGAGTTCCATAATCGCCCTACAGAACTTCATGGGAAATTGAATAGTGTTTTATTATCAAACATTTCAAATGTAGTTTCTATTTGTTACAGTTCTTCAGTTTCAATGGGTTTCAAGCAGTCTAAGAAGATGCACAAGAGTTTGGGTGAACTTTGTACTAGCATTTTCGTACACATTGCTAATCATATCAGTTCCATGGTGAGTATGACAATATAAATACCTAGAAAAAAATATGTATTGTATTGTATTGACTATCTGTAATTGTTATACAATTACTATAGTTGATCACCACTATGAGCGGCCTTGTTAAAAATTTTCCAAATACTATTTACAAAGGCATTCATCCATACGCAGAAGTTGCGGGTTCGATTCCCGTTTGTATGATCTGCAAATATTTGTCTCGGGTCTGGGTGTTTCTATGAATAATATGTATGTATTTACAAAAAAAGTATATAAGTAGTATATCAGTCATATGGCACCCATAACACAAGCTCTGCTTACTTTGGGCCCAGATGATGCTGTGTGAAATGTCCAGCATTATTTATTTATTTTATTATATTTATACACACTTGAATAGTTATATTGTAAATTCTAAAGTATCTTTGGCTGTATATCTGTTTATTGCCTTTTCACGGCTAAACGGCTGACATTTGGTGTTTGGAGATGTAAATGTATCAACCCGATGAGTTCTTATTCGCAACTGGCTTATTAAGTTATTTTATTAAAACATGTAAGACAAGTAGGTAGAACATTTCCTAGACAGGAAGTGTTGAGTCTACAATTATTATATGTACTAGTACATTGGAAGATAACTTGTACATTTTGTATGGAGATAGATTGTATCTTAGGCTACTTTTTATGTAGGTACCACTCGTGTGAATCCTTGGGCAGTAGTTAGCCTAGTTAGCCTATGGGAATTGTACGGGAGCGTTATCCCACTTAGTGATATAAGGGCAGGAAGATGATGTACGGCAGTGTTGAAAAGCGGCTGGTGTTTTGTGCACGCTGATATATAACCATGATAATATGCTATCATATTTGACTAGCTGCTGCCCGCGGCTTTGCACGCGTGGTAAATAGTAGCTTATGTCCGTCTCCAAGATAAAATCTATCAGCCGTTTCGTTCAGCCGTGTATCCGTGAAAAGGTAACAAATAAACAGACAGGCATATTCGATTTTATAATATTAGTATGGATGGTTTATACCTTTTACAATATAGCAATAGCTCTGCCTTCTGCGCTGTATTGAGGGTTCGATTATCAGGACAAACATTTGTGTGATTATCATAATTATGTGTTTGTTCTGTATCTGAGTGTTATAAAATGTATGTATGTATGTATAAGTATGTACAACAGAAATAGTATAATAGTATAAACAAACAGAACAAACAACATAGTATGTATATAGAAATATATAGGTATTCTATCAGTCATCTGTTCACCATAGTACAAGCTATGTTTAGTTCGGGGCTAGATGGTGTTGTGTGCATTGTCCACCAATACTTATTTATATGTGGATTTATTCCAGGCTGGTCCACAAGCCGCCATTCGGCGCCTTAGTCCTCGGTATCGGATTGCTGCCGGTACTCCACTACTCCACACTTCTGACCCGACGTGACGCCACGCCCGAGCCGCCGCCGTACACGAGATGGAACGATCGCGACCGCTGAAAGACGGCATCTGACATGATGCTAATCCTTCCCAATTCCCTATCCTTGAGGTGATCAAAGCTTGAGTGTTCATGACTTACACCGATACCTGCCAACTCTCCTTTTTTATGCCGGATGGATCGAGAGTGTTTCGATTAAAGATCGAGTCACCAAATTCTTCTTATTGTTTTAACTTGTTTCGTATGAGTCGTATGAGTATGCGTAGGCAGCTCTTATGACTATTAATAGGCCTAAAACACTAAAACACTAACCTAGATAAACATGCAATAATTAAAATGGTAGTTACCATTAAAAACAGCGATATACCTACTCGTAACAACCCGTGGACGTGAAGGGTGAGTCCCGGTGGTATAATCTTCTGATTCCCGAGCGTTGTTATTGACGTGATAACGTCTTATAAATCAATGAACGCTGGCTGCACGCACGAAAAATTGTCACGATCTGCCTGAGCCGAGCGTGCAAGCGAGAGCGCGGAGCAAGCGATAGAGAGGCACGATCGGCCTAACAGTTCGGCTTGTGACGCATTTTTATAGGTTAAAAGTATGCAATTTTTCATCAATGACGTTATCACGTAAACCGACTTTACAGACAACCATTTTTTTTACTATTTTTGGCTTGTCAGTTAAGTTTTTCGTAGCTCTTGCTTTCTGCGTTGTAGGTTGGGGGTCCTAAAAATGAACCATCCAACTCCAATGTCCAACTCCCATGTTCCTAATTCGTTAGTCTAGGTATTTTAGTATAAAAAAACACGTATGTTACGAATTAAATAAACCAGCATTTTGTAGTTCATTAAAAAAAATAATTATCTAGTCATTAATGTATAATATTATGATTAAGTTCATAAAACAAAATAATAAACATACAATAAGTTTACTAAAAAATGGTGAACAGGTCTGATGAATGTTGCCAATACCTAAATATATCTAAATACTACTTGCGGTCAATTTCAAAGTGAGATTACAATAATACTAGCATCTAAGTGTATTAACAAGAAATAAATGAACATTTACACTAGTTTATAATAGATTTCTACCTATAAAGTTACCGCTCTTACTATATACACAGTAGGTACTACAACATTACAGTACGGCAACATCATAGGTAAAGATTTTTTACTGCAATAAGTAATTAAATCTTTTGTTCCATTACGTTAGGATTTAAACTGTCGCCAAGTTGTTTTTCCCAACCGTTATTCGTGAATTACGAAGAAACGGGAAGGAGTGTTACTTAAAGACAAGGTGATGTATGATTTTATGACGACATCAGTGACGCGAAAAGTGGGGAGATACGCACAGTGAATCTTAAGGTACATATTGTATTATTGAATACTACCTGGTGCCCACGACTTCGTCTGCGCAGGATTAGTACTTCGAGTAGCTTTTTTTTCTTCTCCAAGGTCTTATCTTTAATAAATTATAGCTTGTATGTTATTCTGATGTATAAGCTATGTTATTGTAAAATTTAATTAAAATCCATTCAGTAGTTTTTGTGTGAAAGAGTAACAAACATCCATAAATACAAACTTTCGCGTTTATAATATTAGTAAGGATACAACAATATTGTAAACCTACAATCTGACAAATAAATGAATTGAATTGTAACGATTAATTAATTTTCACTCAAAACATAAACTGACAGTTTATCTCGTAATCATGGCGCAACTGTGCCGAAATGTCATGTCATATCATGATAAATTCCAAAACCGTTTTGAGTGAAAATTATCTTCAAAACCATGATAGTTTCAAAAGTTAAATTAATCCGTAGTACCTCAAGGTGTGAAAATGAAGAATAATTGTAGAAAATTACATGGTTTTGTTACTTTTAACTTAGATAATAAAATATAATATAAGCAAGAACTTATTTTTCTTTCAACTACGTAGTAATATTATCATTAATCACTACAAAACCGATTACAAAGGACGTATTTTTTGCTTAGAACCCAAACAGTGCAGTAATGTTATATGAAATCTCATTATTGTACTGTTTTTTTATCGAAAAGATACTGGCTGATAATAAAAATCAGCTGAATAAAACCGACTTGGTGAAAAAAAAACAAATGGTATTGTAAAGTTTTGATTCTTCATATTTTTAGTTGAGTAGGTATATTTTGTCACAGTAGGTAAATTGGTAGTTGGAAGAAAAGTAAAACAAGCACCTTGCTAAAGAGAGTAATTAATGCACTCGTGTTAATGCAGTGCCCTCGCTTGCGCGCGGGTACCAACATGACACTCGTGCATTAATAACTCTGCGCTCGGTGCAACTATCTACTATAAATAACCCTTGGTTGTGAAAAACGAATACCTATAAAGTTTGTTCCATGAATAAATCATAATAGATGCTTCAATTTTTATTTCCTATGACCCTATTTCACTAAACCGCAATAAAATTTTAGCATGAGGAGAACGAGCTTTATTTTATTGATTCATCCGTCGTTGTTACAAGGATGTTTGTACTGCTTTTGCAGCATCTTTCGCGCAAGCGCTATGCTAACTGACCATCAGCTGTTCGCACTCCGCCCTTCACCTTTATTAACATCTCGATAATACTGCTGAGTTTCCTTACGGTTGTGATTTAGATCCGTAGTTTTTTCAATTTAATTAACACGGGTTACTAATAGTGTTAAAGATATCGGCTTCATATAAATTTACGATAATGAAGGCCGCCGCTATGTCTGTTTGGGTTTTCATTAACCTTCTATGCTTTGGTATGTGTGGATATCTCTACCTAATCTGGTCTCAATACTGGATGTATATAGAAAAACAAAGACTGTTCAACAGCAGCCCAACGGAAACTATGCACAAAACAGCTACTTTTCAAGATACGGATAGATATTCCAGATCTCCTTACAACTCTACGTTGTTTATTCACAAAAACAGAAGATCCGCTGTTGGGGCCGTTTGGAGCGGTTCAGGGCAATCAAGTAAGTCTACTGGCTCCCTCCATTCGTCCTCCAATATTATAGTGCGGCACAATAATGGAGGTCCGAGGTTCCCCAACATACACAAGCCATTACTAGAATTTGATAGTGAAAAATATGTTTGCGACGATTTGATAACTACGGAGTGCGAAGAGAAGAACAGCGAGTTCAGAGAGCTGCTCGTTAAAGAGTTTCATAGAGTGCTAATGGGAGACAGTAAAGTTTTCCGTTCTGGATTGGATTCCCAAAACATTTACGACGTCAAATACGAGAGTGGCAATAAAGTAGAAGCGTCAAAAGATGAAATCATGTGTGCGCTTAAACAAGTGCCGTTCGGGACTGTGACGGCTAATGATGAACCGTTTAGAAGACTGGGATTCAAAATTCCAGAGTCTCCTTTGCACGAGGGTCGTATATTCAATACTTGTGCAGTCGTTACCAGTGCTGGTGCATTGTTGGGATCTAGACTCGGAGACTTTATTGGTAAGTTCCTTATTTTTATTTTTTAGTATCAAGAATGCCAACATTGCAACATTAAGTAGATACTCAATTATTTACCCAGATGGGACTGAAGAAAACAAGACGAGCATGCCTTGCAGTAGTCGCATATGACGTGTAACATCTGATCTGACTTCTCACCTATTACTATTTTTTTTCACATTTTTTTTTTTTTACCAAAGTAACACATTCAAATAGTACTGAAGCTGGACAAATAATTAAGACCAATTTATTAAACTGCTCGGGAATTGTTTTGTATGACACTTACATTTAAAAAATCACATAATATGTAGCGCAGAAAATTTAAAAATCTATTTAATACATTTTTAACTAAAATTAATACCTAGTTAATATTGCATTGACTCTATTAATTTCTGACATTTCGCAAGAGAAACAGAGATCCATTCTTCTAAAAAAACGTCGTACAGCTATCTTAAATTCCCACACTGTGTATTTGAAACCTTTTTCTTTACTTCGAACCACAGACTGACTGTATTGGGTTTAGATCTGGGCTGTTAGCTGGCCAGTCTAAGACAGAAACTGATTGCGCTGTAAGAAATTCCTTTACGGTGCGTGCAGTGTGCTTTGGATCATTGTCATGCTGGAATGTCCAAATAACCGGTAGAACGTCTTCAGCATAAGGTAACATTGTTTCTTCCAGTATATTTTTGTATTGGAACTGATCTATGCTACCTTCTATCAACTTTACAGGTCCAACACCATGAAAAGCACCCCCAAATTTTCACATTTCCACCACCGTGCTTTAATGTAACTTTCGTGTACTTAGGGTGGAATGCTGTATTCGGGGGACGTCGTACATATCGTTTTCCATTAGAACATACTCTGTTTATTTTCGGTTCGTCAGAAAAAAAGAACATTTTTCCACTGTCGCACAGTCCACTTTTCATACTTTCTCGCAAATGCAAGCCGGGCTTGTCTGTGGCAAAGTTTCAACATGGGTACCTTTCTTGCTATCCTACCGTGCAATTTTTCTTCTACCAAACGTCTTTGAATAGTGCGTGCTGAGATTGCTGAAGGGTTGTTTTCACCAAAATATTATTTTCTCAGCTCATTGGACCCTTTAAAAGGATTTGTTTTGCCATACGAACGATGTTTCGGTCATCTTGAGGAGTTGTTTTTCTCTGTTTAGGTACACGTGGAACATTCGAAGTAGTTTGATACGTAGCAAAATGCTTTACAGCGTGGAAAACCATCGTTTTTGAACATTGCAGATGGTCGGCTATCTTTTTATAAGACCAATTCTTCCGGCGTAGTTTTAATATTACTTCCCTTGTAGATTTATCACAACTTTTGTTTTTACCTATTGTTTTTTCATAAGAAGCAATCACTTTTAATCTTTTACAGCACTAAATGGCGTCAAAACCAAAATTATACAAACAAGTAAGTAACAAATCGACTGAGTGTTCTCTATTTCAATTTGAATAAAGGTATAAACTATTTAGCGTTCTTAATTACGTGACCAACCAGTAAATAGGAAATAGAAACATAGTATTATGTTTATGAAGCAGTAGTGTAAAAAGTATATTTTTAGCTAATCATGTGTATCAATGAATACAATGGTATTATGGAAAAGTTTTGCGTCTTAGTTTGAAAAAATCTTTCCTTTATATCAGCGTTCTTAATTATATGACCAGCACTGTATATCAGCACACTTTATACACAGCACTGTATGTTAAGCGCTGATGCGTTCTCTTTCTCTATTTCCCTTTCTCTTGTCACACATACGCATACTCTCTTGGCTGACAGTACCAACCTCTCGGGAAATGGGTTGGTACCATCTTCTCATCAACCGCGCGCTTATTGGACAATCAAATAGCGCGCGCTTCCCTGGATTCATGTTACACACTTCCGTCCCCTTTTCACGAAATCACTCTCACAGGAGATTGCAGGAAAACAAGAGGAAAGATGCTACTCATCAAAAAGTAAGTGCCTAATAATCACGATCGAACAGCACGATCCGCACTGAATAGGTAACCTTATAACCAGGGCGCAGTGATTCACTTCCTTTTGCTTTATGAGCTGACACTGGCACAAAGTAACATAACTCTTTACAGTTACCGTCCTAAATGCTATTAGTTACTAAGCTTTATTATTTATTTTCGTTCAGTTTTGTGTCATAGGCCAACAACCGGCAATGAGTGCGTTGCTGACACACTTCGGAAACCTACTCGGAGGTTGTAAGCGAAAGTAGTGTTCAATAACGTGATGAATTGAGACAACTACACTTCTAATCGACGGCGATATTCCATAAGTCGTGTGTGACACTTTTCTACCCGCGGCTTTATAAAAATGAGACAATAAGATAAGAATAAATTGGCCATGCGCATGCGCAACCAATTCAAAACCATCTAGTTATCAAAATAACTTTTATTTATTTATAACGGGCTTTAATTTTATTTTATAGTTGAAAACTTAGGCTGTTACATTATAATCTAGTGTAGCCTTACTCGCGGTAATAGTTTTCCTTATAATTGCCTGCCTTGTCAGCTGAGTTGGTAGTACTGCCTTCTGCACTGTAGGTTGGAGGTTCGATTCCCTCCCAGGGCATTTGTGTGGTGTACTTATGTATGGATATAATTTTTCACTCAAAACGGGATATTTACCATTTCTGCTTCTCGATATTTCGGCACAGTAGCATGCGCCATTATCACGTTATAAGGTATCATAGTATTTACTCAGTCATGGCCACCTTAATACAAGCTATGCTTAATTTGGGCTTTGATGTTATTTAATATTTATTTGTAATTTCAGCACACTACAATTTTGAAACTTAATTTTTCTACTTTATGTCCCTAATTAGTGGTTTAGCCGGTAGAGGGACACAATTAGAGTTTCAAAACTTAATATTTATTAAACGAATATACGAGTATGTATCGAAAAACTGTTAAAGAAACCTCATATCTTTAAAAGCCCGATACGTTATATAGATAGATAGAAAGAAAATACTTTATTGCACACCACAAATACATTGGACTGTTATAAGTAACAATGTTTAGCTACACGGTAGTCCAATGGGCGGTCTTATCACTAGATAGCGATCTCTACCAGACAACCTTGGGATGGATAGAAAACAATATAGCTAATTATAGGGTGATGAAAATAATGTATGTGACTTATAATAAAAATAATATGTACTTACATATTACAGGATAACAAAAAGTGAAATACATCTTATATCTTATATATTATAGATTATCTTATATCTTATAGTACAAATAAAAATAAATAATATTAAATATATGATAAACTAAATAAACGAATACATACTTAATATATATCAATTGGGGAGGCCTATGTCCAGCAGTGGACTTCCTAAAGGCTGGTATGATGATGATATACCTAACTAACGTAAAGAAACAAGCAATAGTTAACAACAGGACAAATCGTGTTCCCTGATGATATATGATAGGTATCCAAACGATATGCCACACGTTGGGGCAGTAAATAAAAAAAAAACGAACTTTACATGTAGATGAGATACTACCCCTAAAATCTAATTAGTATTACAGGGTGAATTTTAATTGCGATAATAGTAATAGTCTTCGAGCTACTCCTCTGATTAGGGGTGGGCTGACAGTCGGACACAAACAGAGAGATCACTGACTAAGTACCTATACTTATTTCAAATTTCTTTGCAGACATCTGCATGATCCTTCACATTTATGATATTAGAAGGATACCATATAAAACTAGGGGGCTCGTAAAAAAGAAGACAGAACATAAAATTTCGTCGTGCAATTTATGAAAAGGTTTTTGGAACGGAAGTCATACGGCGTATATTATGTTGATAATCTTCTTTGTCTTTTGCATTGGCGGCAGGATCAAAGTCAAACAAATGCGAAAAGGAGGTATACTTACGCATAATAGGTATACTTGTAACTTAATAAAGCTTATGGTGACAAATGTGAAACCGTTACATTTATTACACAATCCATTGTAATAAAGTCCGTATGATGCACCCTAACTTACAATAACAAGTTATGGGCAGTGGATGCGGGTGATCGACCGAGTACTTATTGTGTGACACTATCGCATCGGATCTCAGCTTTGTATACGCATTGACATGCGTGGTCTGTCTTCTTCAGCGAACGTCCCAAATCGAATGCGAATTGAACGAAACTGTTTAATTTATTATACAGTTCTGTCGTATGATCAGGCTGACCTGAAGTTATTTGCACATTCCTTATTTCATGTTTTTTCATGTTTTTAGGTACCTAAACATCACCATCATCATTGTCAGCCTGTATCCACCCCCTGCTGGGTATAAGCGTCCTCCATCTTATGCCACAAGTTTCTATTGTGGACTGACCACATACAGATCACATGCATGCAAGTGGGTCGACGATATTGACAAGACAGGGGTCTTATGCCGGCGCTGCGCTTGTCTTCTTTTGGCAGCCATTCTATGAAGTCCCTATTCCACCAGCCATTATCGTCTTGCGAAATGCCTATAAAAGAAATTCGATTCAAATTACTCACTGATGTTTTTATGGTCATGTGGCCGTTATTTAGTTATTATTATTAAGTACTGAATCATTTTCGGGTTTTCCACAGACTATTTGTATAATATTGATACATTTATTAGTCAGTTTAGAAACTTGAATAGAATGAGTAGTAGCCTTATATGCCGCCGCATACTGTTATAAACACACACCATAATAGGTAATTTATAAAAATCGCTAGTGTAGGTAGGTACAGCTGCACTTGCTCATTCCGTGTTGCCTGTTGGCACTCCATTGATTTATTCATTGACTAGCTCAATATAGCACAATTTACGCAGAAACATTACGTTGATATGCTGATATGGGTGGCGACTTGCGTGGCGACTATGCAGCAGGCCTGGAACTAGGATTGATGTTCGGAGGGCACCCAGCCCTTTTAAGCCTTGTTACGGGCCTGTTTGAAATATTTGAAACGCTTTAGCAATATGTATTTTTGTGGGTGTTTTCTCGTTGTTTCCATCCAAATTTTCCATCCAGTATGAAATAACATAGGTTTAAAGCCATTGTTTCTACGATGCATACCCATAGGCCCTGTATGCATCGTAGAAACAATGGAAGGCTTCTACACTGCGTCGTCTTTTTAAAGATAGCCATTCTAGAACCCAACGGTTATCGGTTCTTTGAGCTATGGGGCAGTTTTCATCAATTGACACTATTCGATTTCTTGTGGATAAATAGCAAAGGTTGTGAAAATAAAACTTTAAACCGTACCTAAGCGATTAAGACTCGTTACGATTTTGATGGTGCCCCAAAAAAAAAACTGACTAGGTAAGGACCTACGTGAAGATGATAAAACAATGGTGCCAGGCTCTCGGCGACGCCTCTCTGTATAACCTACTTATGTCGGAAAATACGAAGAGCTTGTCAATGCTAATGAGTAATATCAAAAGTAATGATAAAAATATAAGATAACTTTCTACTCTTGAGAATTGAAATCAATATTTATGTTAACATTACTAATATAAAACAAAGTCCCTTCCCGCTGTCTGTCTCTCCCTATGTATGCTTAGATCTTCAAAACTACGCAACGGATTTTAATGCAGTTTTTTTAATAGCTAGAGTGATTCAAGAGGAAGGTTTATATGTATAATACATACATAATATAGTAGAGAAACACTGATAATTTTAGAGGTTAGCGTATATGGGTTCAACGTATTAGAACTGAGCTACAGCAACGCGTGTATATAATGAAATTCAGTGTGTCTAACCGATTGTATAAGATTAACGTGATAGAAGTTGCATTTTAGGGTTCCTAAGTCTAATAAGAAACCCTTATAGTTTCGCCATGTCCGTCTGTCTATCCACCTCTAATCAGAGATCTTAGTCGCAAACTATTATTTTTATCGTAATTAAATTCTGCACGGTAATACGTACTAAAACATTGGAAAAAAATCAAAATGGTTTTTAGAGTTACCTACCCTACATGTAAAGTGGGGTTTATTTTTATGATACCTAGTATCCCATCGTGTGGCATATCGTTCGATTTCAAATATATGACCAGGTTTCATAAACTGTTTTTCGAAACAGATATTTGTTAGATAAAATTAAGCTTTGAAGTGGTCATTTTTAATAGAGTCCAGTGTCCACCCAACATATAAAGTTTGCAAAATATTAGCATGTTTGCTAAAACTATAAGGAAAAATATCACGGCTTGTAAGGCTTTATTAGATAATGAGTTTATTTATTTATTTAACTAGTACGAACATGTTAATAACACTAATTAAAAAATAATTAAATGATAATACAAATTAATAAAAGTTTAGAGGATGTCAAAGTTAAAATGTTATGTCATGATTAAATAAGTATACATAGTCATTAAACAAAACAAAAACAAAAACATTAGAGAAAGAAAAAATAATAATAATAATAACTAGTAGTAAGTAGTAGTAGTAGAAGTAAGCATCTACACACTCAAAAAGACCTCACAGAACCTCAGGCATTCAGATAGAATCACCTTTCATCCGTTCGCAAACACATCACATTCAGGGTTCTCATTCAAGAGGGCATTGAGCGCAGAACGAGTAGGTACCTACGTGCTTTAGCTATTATGGGAGACAGTGCGTACGCAACCGTGCGAGAAGAAGGTTCCTGGAACAGCCAGTGCTTTCTGTTACTGCAATAGTTATTGGGGACGTAGAGCTTGATTTGAAAACAAAAAAAAAAACATGCAAGTTTCTACTCCTACTCCTAAAAGGTCCTACACACGCTTGGCTAATTTATAATTCTAGATATGTTGACGTTGACGTTTCAGAAGAAGAAATGCTTGAATTAGTTGTACTTTTGTGAGATGGTTAAGTGTTAGGTGTACCTCTACATGGTATACCTAACTTGCCTGCTGGCGCATACCTACCTACTAGCAAAACTCAATTGATATCTAAAATGAAAAATGCATCCGCATGATTCACTGGAACAATCATTATTATTATATTTTTACTACTACGAGTATGTTAGTCATTCTATAACCACAGGACATGTCTTTGTCCTTTCTCGAAATGCTGATAAGTTTATAGCCCAGACGTGGAACAGACATGCATGACACATGCTTCCGACTGAGGAGGTAAGGACATCTTTTCTTTGACTCGAAAAAAAAAACATGGGTGCCTTATGTTTTTTCAAGTTTTTCTGTGGTATTCCTACGAGTTTGCTTTCCTTCCTATTAATGTTTGAAAAGTTTGTTTTGATTTTCGTTTTATTCTATCCGTTCTAAAAAAAGATTAGCATATTACAGTCTGGTACCTAATTTAGTGAAATTAGTTAGGAAACATGCGCTCAAAGTGCCGTAGGCTTTTGAGTCGCAGCTGTCAGTTATTATCGTAAAAACTTGTCCTTACATCATAAAGCGGCTTCTTTTAAGAGTTAAACGAATTCGCGAAAACCAAAAACGAGTTATATCACTCAAAACAACGGTACTCTGATATAAAAGATGAAAATAACTTTCACGGGAAGATTGCTTACTCATATATCTCAGTAAAAAAGAACTCAACGCAAGGATGCAATTGAATAGGTAAATAGGATGCGTGGAATAAACGTATCAACATAAATACATATTTATGCTAATTGAAAGAGGTTCTGCAGGACCCGAGTATTGTTTGTCGTGTAGACTGCGACTGCAGTGTCAACAACCGGCTTCTAAGGGCTCCGTGCATAATTCATGCCCCATTGTACTTATTGGGATGGCTACGTCTGCAACACCGCATTGCTTGTACTGAACACGACCAAATATTTATATTTCCACTTACAAAAATAAGCTTTTTGCGGAGTTCTAGTTCTTATGGTGTTGGACTTATTTTTGTCATCTTTTCTCACATGTTATTGTTTTATTTGTACAGCGACCTACCTTTATGAATACTATTATTTCTTCTGTGCCACATGTACCTATGTACTTTTACCTACTCAGAGTCTTACAAGTGTCGTTAGATTATATAAGTACTCGCTAGACAAGCCGTAAACAATAGCATTGGACTTGCACGGGTTTCATGCACAACATACATTATTAAACAGTTTTATTTTCCATTAATTGCATTGAATCGTCTATGCATCGTTTCTGAAGTTCCGAAGTTGCGAAAACGTGATGGGAATCAGCTCTAGCTTGAAGACTACAGGCACTTTCGGTACCTAATACATAAATTAGGTATATTGGATGATAGATCTGTGTTATTTTTATCACAGTATTACATGTTACTCAATTATCTAATGTCCCAGAACAAATTAAAATCTTAGTTATCATAATTAGATGTACGCTAGGTAGATTAAGGCTACTATTGGGATGTCCTGTGGTAAAATGTAAAATGGACTTAGACCCCCAAGTCCATAAATCGAAACGATGATACAAAAACTAAACGTTTACTCGACAATAAGTAGAAGACTTAATTATCGAGGCTTTTATGTGTAATCATGTTGTTGACTGCCATTGTTCAGCTTTCTTACCCGAACCACAGGTTAGGTAACAGCTACCAGCACAGTCGTGCGGAAGATTGTCCTGAGCCTTTTTCTTCTCGATGTTTCAATTATCTACATTATGTCATGATTAATCTGTATAATTAAATTAACACCTTTGTATTGTCACTTTCCTGGAACGTGTTGCACAATTTATGGATTTTCGATAAAATAATGTTAGATTGAATTTGTCATTCTACTGATGGAGTTATATGATGCTAAATGAGTAGCTCTTGAAAATATTTGTAGATAATCTGTATTATTATCTATGATTCTAAATAACTGGTTTTACACGTATGATAGGGTATTTTTTTGTGGTTTCGGAATAAAGGTAGTACCATCACAGTACATCGCGACTTACTACATATGCGTCTTTATTTATGATGGGTAGGTCAGATTATTGGTTTGTCATTTTGCCTTGAACGCTTTTTCTTTTTGTTGTTTCTACAATCATAGAAATGGTATTAGAGTCAAGTCCATTATTAGTTTGTTCAACATTACGCGGAGTCACGCGTTCTTACAAATGTTCTTTTCAAATAGCAACAATGTGGGAAATTGAATTAATTTATCTCTTCATTCAAAATGTATTTTCTTACCAAATGTTTAAGTAGAGCGGAAACATTTGTTTTCAAGGCTACATTACTTTGAACTTTGCAACAAAACTTAAAACGGCTTCTCATGTGACTGTTTGTTTTTTCCTGATATTCCTGAATATAGTTACGCTACTAACGTATCATCTTCTTGTTCTTGCTCTTATGCTGAGTGCTGCTGGGTGGAGTTGTCACAACATGTTTCTTCCTTCCATATCCCTAAATCTCAGTACTCACTAAAAGTACGCCTTTTTTTACTTATTTTTTTTAAATCCTTTATAGCAGAAAAAAATGCTTAATGCTGGTACCTTTTCTACCTGCAAGGTAGAGAAAATAAAAAGTATCTATCACACAACCCATACATCTTTTCAATGGCTTACCTCTACTTCTAGTTCTGGGTCCATCCGTCCACATTTACTTCTAACACTCGTTTCGTCAATTGATATTCGTTCCTCCTCATAACATGCTCATACCACGCTAACCTATTATTTTGTAAATGCAACGTAATAGAATTATTAACATAATTTAAAACTTGAGACGTAGAATCTGGCCACTTTAACTCTGTTATTTAACAAATCCTTAATAAATGAGCAATCCTAAAAATATTTCTTATTTTACATAACATCAAATAGTTTTGATTGGTTCACATGAGAACCTCTTGATCACTTAAACGTAATCATTTTGTTGTTTTATAGGGCAATTTATTTAAACTATACTCACACTCTTACCAACACTCTTACACATTCTTACACACACACATAAACACAGTTCACACAGTATTCTTTATTCAATTTTAGTAATGATTCTCTTATTGATTAGATTTTAGTCTTATATTATATCACTTAGTTTAACAAAACTTTCCCTGGAACATTCTCCTTTCCTTGCTAGAAAGGAGGGCGCGTCACATCGGTTGCAAAATTTAAAAATATTTATTGCTACACAGCTTCTAACATTTGCAGTTGTCAAACTTTTTCACTCGTTTTTTGTGTTACATGAGTTCCAAATAAATATTTTTAAATTTTGAATTTTATGAATTGTTTGGTGATTCCTTGTATATATATTTTCTAATTCCGCTATTTTTGTATTTTTGCAGAGTTAGCGTAGCCAGATTCTAACTATCTACTTATATGTTGTGAAAATGTATATACTTAATACCTAATAATTCACTATCGACATAACTTCCGTAAAATCTTTCAGATGGCCACAACCGCGACAGGATTTGAGACTTTTATTTGAATGTTGGATGATGAACCTTTTTCTGTCTTTACAGACTCTCACGATATGGTGCTAAGGTTCAACAACGCCCCCACAAATAACTACACCGAGGACGTTGGATCTAAAACAACCGTCCGTATATTAAATTCACAGGTACGTATAACTATCGCTCCTTTTGAATATTTACCTGTGGCATAGAGTCTGTTTTTATCAACAGAAAAGGTGTTATTTTAAGGAAGTACCTATGTCCTAATTATTAACGATTTTTCAGGTAGTAACAAAGAAAGAATTCAATTTTTTAGAAGACCCGTTGTTTAAGGGAGTATCCATTTTGATATGGGACCCGGCGAATTATTCCTCGACGCTAGAAGACTGGTACGACCATCCGGATTATCCACTGTTTCCGGTTTATAAAACGTAAGTAAGTTCATAATTATTATTGTTAGGGTTAATTAAGAGTCGCCTAGTTCATCAAACTATCCGTGCTTAGTTCTTATTAGATTATTATTATGTGTCGTATCTAACGGTGACACTGACCACGAAAAAGTTGTTGACATTCACTTGTAAATACTCCTAACAAAAGTGTGACAAAATTTAAAAACAATCAATTTTATTTTAATGGTCATAAGAGCTATAATTATAACTAACAGCATAAGAGAAAGCAGAGCAAACGAATTATTATAGATCCTGACGTCACATCCTAAGTCCTATTTTTTTATTTGTCTTATTATGAACAAATTGTTACGGCTGCTTAAAGATATCATCACTTTAAGTTAAAGTTATCAGCTGTATTTTTTTATCAGGCTATTAGAACAAAGACCGGATGAGGATGTGCATTTACTGAATCCTCACGTGCTCTGGGGGTTGTGGGCTCTTCTTCAAGACACATCGCCCTATCGCCTTCGGAAGAACCCGCCATCTTCAGGATTTTTAGGTAAGACCATCTTGCTGAGATTTTCAGTGATGGTTAATTGCAACATTTTTTTATCGAATCCACCCCTTTTGTAGAAAGAAATTAGGGTTTTGGATCATTATCATATTTCGACCAGATGCCGTAGCTTAAATGTTACAAATAAACGAGTATTTGCTATTAGTCTAAAATAAAATAAAATCTCTCTAAAATAGAGCTTATCCACGGAACTACTTCAATTGAACTCTCCTTTTGCTGCTGCTCATTAGTAGGTAGGTAATACTTGGATTTCTGGTTCGAAAGATATGGGTGCTAGTGAAATCGTAGATACTTATTTCATCCCTGTCTCAGAGCAATGCAGTTCCACGTACGATGTTGCTTTACATCACTTGATATTGTAGTTGTAAATTGGCAGAGTTTATTCAGTCTGCCAGTTGCATCACCAAATCATTGACTGGCTCCTAGCTTAATTGTTAGTAGCTCTGCCTTCTGCGCTGTTATTTGAGAGCTCGATTCCCTCCCTCGGCCTATGAACATACATAGATGTTTTTTCTGTGTCTGGGTGTTCTAAAATATAATAAGTATGTATTTCAAATATATAAGTATTCTATCAGTCATCTGGTCACCATAATACAAGCTATGCTTATTTTTGGGCCAGATGATGTTGTATGCATTATCCACCAGTATTTATTTGTATATTTTTTTATTTTCCTCCTATTAAGTAAAGGCATGTAATTAAATCGATATCTGTGTATTCCCTTTTTTCGAACAAAATATTTCAAAGCTAAACCAAAAATACTGACTTGCACACAAGTTATGCACACTAAATAAATCAAATTATATATACTGTTTAATGGTATTTGCAGAACTCTCATGCTTCTACCGTGACCTTGTATTATTCTTCTGGCGCTTCGGCGGCCGCTGCCGTGGCACGCTCGCTTCGCTCGCTCGCCTTGCGCGTTGTTTTCTATACTCTAACATCACCTAACCAATTGTAGGACATGTTTAGTCAGTTCAATTCAAAAAATCTATTGGTTTTTTAGCACAGCATTCATTTTTCTGGTATGCATTTAGTTAATTAGTGGAGCATTTAGTTAATTAGAGTGCTGAAAAATTATACAGATGTGCATTTAAAAATATCCCTTAAGTAAACTGCAATCGGCTTTATTCGGCTTAAATAACACCTTCTGTTTGCTATCTTTTTAGGCGTTTAAAATTCTCTTGCGTCTCCAAATCAAATAAACATACATAAAAACGCCTACACATTTAAATAGATTTAGTCAGGCCCGTGGTAAATAAAAAAATAAACCATGGTGGACAATGCACACAAGACCAGCTAGCCCCAAACTAAGCATAGCATGTATTATAGTAACCAGATCACTGGAAGAATACTTATATATTTTTAAATACTCAATATATTTCATAAGAACAAACAGAGAGGCCATCGAACCCCTAAATTGTAAATGTTTCAGGATTATGGTTCTCGCTTCATCGCTGCAAAAGAGTCCGCGTATTCGAATACGTGCCATCGACACACGCAAGTCGTCGCTGCCACTATTACATCAATCGGGAAGACATAGCATGTACCCTCGGCTCTTGGCATCCTTTAGCGCAGGAGAAGGCATTAGCAGAACGCATACGCGTCAACTCAAACGTAGACGTCTTTCAGAGAGGATTCATTGATGTACCGGGGTTCGTAGATGTAACTTGTTAACTTTTTCGTGCATTACACGAAGATTTGTTTACCTTTATGTTAATTATATATAAGATACATAATGCAATGATACACGCGTTTCTATGAAACTAAATAACTGTAAATCTCTTACCTGAATATTCCGTATGTCATTTGTAAGAGTAATCCTGCGCACAAGTTGTAAAAATGCTTGCATCGACAGTGAATGCTTTAAATAATGATAGACTGCTGATTGATGTAGGTACTGGTTGGTTAGGAAGTAAATTTTGTACCTTAAAATAGTAGTGCGTAAAATAAAATGTATCCTAGTAGAAATTATAGGTAAGTAGTGTATTGAATATAAGTAAGTATACTTAGATAATGTATTTTAATGTCCCTCCCTTCTATATAAAATAATAATCATGCGTCATTTCTAGTATGTTAAGGCCCAATTGGCGACTGTACAGTTTTAGTACTCATCATGACAAAACAAACATGGCTTAATTAATAAAACTTTAGTGTAGGTATCGGTCTATTTTATAATGTAAATGTGTAACTATCTTACCTGGCATCGGTCTCTTCGGTCTTCACAGTTTTATGTCGTGCAAAAATAAGCGCTAGACAAGAGACGAAAAACGTACTAAGGAATAAAATAAATAAGGATAGGTACAATTTGTTGGCAAGTTTGGTTTACGATATAAGGATCATCGTACCATTAATCGGCTGGGTTCAAGATCATGCTTACATTACAGATGTCTATCAAATACCTGTGGCTTAATTAATTTTGTTATTATTTTTTTATGGTCAATTGTCTAACAGACAGGTCCTTCAGGAAGCGTGAACATAAGTGATTTACCACAGTTTTAGTGATCTCAGTAAGGTTATGTCGGCCATGATGCCCTTGTTCTGTATTTTTAGATTTTTGCTGGCACATAACCGCTTGCTGGCGGAATACTGATATTGTTGACTTATTGTACCTACTACCTACTACCTACTAGGTGATTATTAATTCTGGGCAAGTGTGCGGAATTAGCGCGACATCCGAGACTATAGAACCTACCGCTACAGAATAAATCATACTTAGTTCTAGCGACGTGTCACTGTTACTCTCATGGTCTTGCCTCAGTTCATTGTGGCAAGGTCTTGTGACTATCAGTGAAAGATAACAGTGTCAGCGTATTTCGAAGCGTTTATGTTTCTAGGACATGACTGTTCCGTTTCGGCACGTTATTTCCTTCAGCTTACAATAAAATCCGTTGTCCTGTCGATGTTCGGCCGGTGCATTGACATCGATCGATGCACCGGCTCACGATGTGGTCATCCGTCTGCCTTTTTATGTACCGCACGTGTCTCATCCGAACTTCCTACTTCTTTGTATCTTCTGACCATAGGTGCGATACATTTAAGGCTATCGTTATCGAATTCTTATTTGCCGCACGTTTTATGCGAATAAGCACAAATTTGACTTTGATTTAGTATTAGCTTATTTTTTTGATGTATATTAGTACATATTTGATTGCTGTTGTGGCACATTGTTGATAAGCACGTGGCATAAGGGGTTCAACGGAGAGCGGGCGTTGTCAAATGTCGGTTTGTCAGCATGTTTGGTTGACTCCCTTCTATCGCACTTGGTTATTCTTCAATATTTTCGTAAAAATTGATAGTTCATTGACATCATTGATATTATAAAACCTTCCAACATGATATAGGATTGTGCCTCCTTTTTTAACCGACTTCAAAAAAAATAGGTTAATCAATTCGACCAATTTTGATACTTCCTTTATTCTTGGAAAGGAGATATCCCAAGGGTGGTACCATCATAAGGAAACCAGGATCTGATGATGGCATCCCAGAGAAATCGATGGGAACCTACGAAAATCGTAGTGGCGACTAGTGCGTTTGTAATTTTTTTTCATTAATTATTTTAAAGCACTACTATTGAATGAAGGTCTGGAATTGATCTGATGATGGAGCAGAAAGACAGTCGAGGGAACTCCTAAACTATTTTCAGCAATTACCAGGTGTTTGGGCTTGACAGTCAAGGGAAGTCCTCAACGTTTTACAGTAGCTACCTTGTGTATATACATGAAGTCGGTTGTCTTTTTAGTTTTTAAAACGTAATTATAAAGTTCTGAAGCTCTCAAAGAATCCTTTTGGTTTTGCCATGTTCGTCTGTCTGTCTCTAATTAGAGCTCTTGCTCTCTCAGACCATTTTCCTTATCGTGATAAAATTTTGCTCAATACGTAAACGTGGAAAATATTTATCATTAAAATGGTGAAACCGGTTAAACCGGTAGGTGATTTTTAACATAGAAGTGTCCTCCCACACTTCTATGTTAAAAATCACCTACCGGTTAAATTGCTGTTTAGGTAAACCGGAAATGTTTTCAAAATAGTAGCATATAATGATGAAAAGAATATGATCATGGCTAGTAAAGGAGTGATAATTGTTCTTCTAAATTTTATTCGCCTTTACTGGATGATGAGTTACTAGCTGTTATTCGCGACTTCGTCCGCATATTTTTTAAAGGAATTGTAGCTTAAATCCTTCCCCAGGATGCTTTTTATCTCCTTGCCACCCATTAAAAAGTTCCCATACAAACATTCACACGCCATTTTACTCCTTTATGAGAGTTATTTTGAAAAATCCTGAAACACGTGTCCTTTTGTTTTGCATTTTAAGTATCCAAACCAAGTTTCTAATAAATCACACCACCCGTTAAAAAGTTCCGATACTAACTTTGACACCCCATTTTACCCCTTTGTGAAGTTATTTCAGGATTTTTCAAAATAACCCTATTATTTTGAAAAATCCTGAAATAACTGTTCATTTATTTTATATTTTATTTATTCATATCAAGTTTCAAGCAGATCGCACCACGCGTCAAAAAGTTTCATACATTCGTTTTCACCCCTTTTCACCCTCTTAGGGGTTGAATATCAAAAAATCCTGTCTTAGTGGGTGGTTTTGCTGTAAAAGGAAGCTACCTTGCAAATTTCAGCTTTCTAGCTTCAGAGGTTTCAGCTCGTCGATGATGAATCAGTCAGTCAGTCAGTCAGGTTTAGCTCTTTTGTAGGTATAGATAGATTTATTATTATTCGCTTGTTTTAATTAAAGTTCAATACTGAAATCTTATAGTTTGCTAACAAAATGCTGTTGAATTGGTATGGGACCTGACTCGTAGTAATTTTTATTCTTACTGACGAAGCCTTCACGTGCATAGTCACATTCGCTTGGACAATTAATTTAAGTTTTGTCGCAGTTTTAGGTACCTATACATCTTCTTCTTTTCGTGTTGATGCTTCAATCGTTATATGGTTTTAGAGTAGTTTTAGAGTAGGTGGCGATCGATCTCAATCGCACTTACTGTTTCCGCCATAAGGTCTACCCATGTGCAAGTATTTGGACAGAGAGGGCACACGAGTAGATGCGCCATAGATTGTGTTGGAGCGCCACAATCGCAATGCGCCAAGCTGGGGTCCCTAAATCCCCACATGTTAAATCTACAGCGGCCAACCTTAGCGCGAAGTCGATTAAGCATGTATTATCTATACATCGATGGTGGCGATATCACCATACGCTAAACAGATTTCTAAACAATGTGTCACATCGATAAACGACAAATACAATCTCTACTACCTATTTTGGCTAATTATAATTATATCGACGCAAGTGGAACTCGTTTTCCTCGTGGACTTTGTTTTTGGTTTTCTGAATAAGCGGGGTCGTTGTCTCTTGCGTTATTCCGCGGAATAGTGCAACAATGCATGCGATACTACAAGATGGATGAACATTTGCATACTAACACTAGCTACCGACATCCTAACTGTACCGAGGCAGTAGGTATTCAGTAAACATGAAGGTAATGCAGTCAGTGTACTAGGAAGCGCTGGATATGTGCCTATTGTATCCCATTCCTGGCTAGTGTCCAGATAATAAATACCTTTACTTGGTACACGTAGATGATATCTCAGAATGTCAGGTATAGCGACAGTATCGGTCGTAATTCTTACATGGTTTTCTAAGGCACTATTTATATGTAGCTTCGTTATTATGACAACCGCAGCGGGCGAAGGAAGCCTACATGACGCAGGTGGCGGGTTCGATTCCCGCCGCAGGGCAAATGTTTATATGATCTGCAAGTATTTGTTTAATTTCTGGGTAGTATATTTCTCAAAGTATATATATGTGGTACCATAACACAAGTTCTGCTTACTTTGGGGCTAGATGACGCTGTGTGAAATGTCCTCTATTATTATTATATTTTAGTAAAAAATAAAACTATCATCGGTAAGTGTAGTTTACATGTGAACGTTTATTGATTTTTACGTTACATTACGTTGTATCTTAACCACGTGTTTTATTATCTAGGTACGTAGTGGAGCTGGGGATGATTGACTTTGTGCGATGGTAAGGAGTAAGGAAAGGACACGCAAAAACTGCTTTATTTATCTTTATTTATACACAAGCTGACCCGGCAAACGTTGTCTTGCCTTATTGAACAAAAAAAAAATTTTTTGGGTGAGCCACCCTTAACACTTAGGGGTATAAAAATTAGTTATAAACCTATTCTCAGACCTACTGAATATACGTATAAAATTTCATCAAAATCGGTCAAGCCGTTTCGGAGGAGTATAAACACGAAAACTGTGACACAAGATTTTTATATACCTATATAGGGATAAAAAGTAGCATATGACCGTCCCCAATACAATCGATCTCCGTACCAAATTGAATAAAGATCCGTAGGACGATTATGGAACTCTAATTACAATCAATGTCTATCAGTTTTCGGCGTAATTTCAATCATTCGTTTGACGAATTTCACGTTTCGATAGACATTGATTGTAATTAGAGTTCCATAAGCGCCCTACCGGTCAGCCGATGGCTAATCAACCATAAAAAGGTAACAAACAGACAGATACCCTTTCAGACATAATATTAATATTGATGACGATAGTGAAAAATTTCATGGTAATATCATCCTGGTGGATGTTCGTGTTCCTTGATAGTTGAAAGGAAGCGGGGTTTACTGCATACAATCTTTTTGTATCTTTTTTTGGGACGAAGTTCCTTATTGCAAGTTGGCGAGACCTAGCCGAGAAAAAATGTAACGCGTTACGTAAGAGAAAGAGAGAATGAAGGAGAGCGATAACTAGTCTGCCACATATATATATATATATATTTATGAATATAGTTATTTATTGCATTGCATATTGCGGTGGGTAGAGAGAATGAGAGCCTGGCACGTTAATGATTAATTATGCCAACCCTGTATACGAAAAGGACTTCGTTCCAAACGCGTGCACCGCGACACGTTCAGTTTTTTTTTAAGTGAAAACTTCTTTAGCATCGTTGTGATAAGAACGTCGATGAAACGAAAAAGCGACAGTAAAAAGAGACAAATAAATTCATAAGATTTAACGTGGGAGAAAATGAGAGAGGAAGCATTATACAGTGTTTCTTATATTCGTATTTCTCTTTCTCTCTCTTTTTCTCAAAATTTTTGAAGGTTTCACTTTTAGCACGTGTGAATTGCACACATGCTGTTTTTATATAAATATTTATGATTTACAAAAAAAAGTAGTGCAAAAAAAAAGTAGTATTAGTAGTACCAATAACACAAGCTTTGCTTACTTTGGGGGAAGATGATGCTGGTCGAAATGTCCGGTATTATTATTACTAAAACAGTCGAGGAACAAAGCTTTTTCTCTTTTATGAACCCAAAGAAGTTCTAACAACAATTTTTTTTAATCCTTTTGTCCTAGTAACTACCGCGCAATCAAACCGCACTATGTCGGTACATAAGAGCTTCTTTAATCATTTTACGATATAAATATTTCTATTACTTCTATGCAATTGCTGATGCGCTGCAGGCTGCGGAAATAACATTAATTATAATAAAATAGGTACCTACACCGTTAGATCCGTCTGCCCTTGCCAATAATGTGAAGGTCCTAAGGTATCTCGCAAGCTTTGTTTTGCTAAAGCAGCTTGTTATACGTACCTATGCTAAATCAATAACCAAATTCCTTATCCTCATTAATATTATAAACGCGAAAGTTTGTATGTATATATGGATGTTTGTTACTCTTTTACGCAAAAAGTACTGAATGGATTTTAATGAAACTTTACAATATTATAGCTTATACATCATATTAACACATAGGTAACACACATAAAGATTTGTGTGAATTGTCCAAAATATAACTATAAGTGTCAATTAAGTGGGAAAAAATAATGTGATGTGTGGATTTTTGTTTGTTCCTCAATCACGCAAGGCTTCACCGGTTTTGATGAAACTTGGTACAAATAAAGATGAGAACCTAGATTGACATTTAGGCAAATTTTTATCTACTATGTGCCACGCGGGTAAAGCCGTGGGCAGAAGCTAGTGTATAATAAAGATGTGTCGTAAAATTCTAAAGATGGAAGTCCAATTAAATATGCTTAAGTATTATTTTATTCGAGACCAATTATGGACAAAGTATGTTTGGGTGCTTTTATGTTTGTTTTTATAAATATTAATATAAATATTGGTGGACAATGCACACAACACCAGCTAGCCCCAAACGAAACATAGCTTGATATATATAGCTTATAGTGAACAGATGACTGATGTAATACTTGTATATACTAGTGGTCGCCCACTGGTCGAAATTCGACCATAATGAATTAATAATTAATGTATTTTATATGCATAATTAAAAAAAAATATTAGCATTCTGCACTCCTTCTCTATATAAACTATAAGTGTGCGAAATTTGATACTCCTTCGTCCGCGCAATTTTCGTAAAAAGGAGTACAAAGTTTTTGCCTCACGTATTAATATATAGATTTGACTTTATACACTTTATAACACCCAAATACAGAACAAACACCTATGTTTATCACGCAAATGTTTGTCCTGGAGAGAATGGAACCACAACCTACAGTGTAGAAAGTAATGCTAACTACTACTATCAACTAAGCTAACAGTCAAGTCAAAGTTTTTGTAAACTCGCTCGGGCCTGGCTCATATTTTATCTCTATGGGATTCATTGGAATAATTATTTACAGCGTGTCTCAGAATTGAATAACATGAAAGGGTAACCTCTTTAGGGATAACTCTTTTTGGGTTTTACATAGTAATGTATTTCCATTACTATGTAAAACCCAAAAAGAATTATCCCGCCATATGCCTATATTAGTGGTGATAATGGTTCGGGATACAAATACACAAACCCCAAAAGGTCACAATTTAGGTTAATAACCTTTTTACATGATTCACAAGTTTAATTGAAATGCGCTGAATCATTTATTCAATACTTTCGCATTGACGTACATAAATCCAGTTTACAGTTCAATTATTATTCTTCATTGCTCTAGCGGTTGTTTGTGAGATTGACCTACAACCACGCGTCATTAGTACTTCCACTTAAAACCACATAAAACGTTGATAAAATTAAACGTCAATATATTTTTCCTTTGTTTATAATGGGTCGGTAAAAAGTGATTTCAATAATGTTTTCTATGAGGTAGGTCACGCAATAGGTAACAAGCCAAGCCCAAAAAGTTGTAGGTTAGTAGGCCTAATCTCTGCGAAGTATACCGGCGCGCGGCGGCAGAGCGGACAGAAATAAAATATTGTAGTTATTTATTAACTAATACATTTTCCCACGACCACAAACCGCAATGACCACGCGCCAAATCGAATTTCCTGTGGTGACACGAATTTTGAATACTATAAAAATATATTTTCCTACCTTCTATAAATGTTTGAGATGGGTTCGATAATCTGTTTTTCAATCATTGATATTTTTATTTTAGATACTTAAACATAAATTCTAGGGTTATCTTTTTTTAAGTTTCTATTTTTTTAATTTTTTTAATTGTAATATACACAAAACAGAAAAAAAAGTAGGTTGCACAAGTAAACATAGTAATAGGTATTTAGAATCTGGATCAGTTGAGCTATCTGTAGATCATTTTAAACGGTCCTGAGATAGCTCAACTGTTTCACATGCATTTTATCTTATTGTCTCAAAATTAAAAATTCAAAATTCAAAATAACTTTATTCATTACAATCACAAGGGCCACTTTGAATCGTCTTCTTACATGCTAGTGAATCTAGGTGCCGGTTCCTCCTAACCCCAGTTCAAGAAGAATCCGGCAAGAAACTTGTCTGGTCTTAACACTTTTTTGTATGATCCTTGACAATTTTGTTACGGATGCCGAGTCGAGTTGGAGCAGATTCATCCCAAGCTTTTTTGTCTTCTAAATAATCAGATATTTTATAATATGCTTTAATAGACAGTTTATGTTTAATTACGTTTTTAAATTTGCCAATCGACAAATCTAACACGTCGCTTGGGACCTTGTTATAGAAGCGTACACATTGCCCTATAAAAGACTTATTAACTTTAGCGAGCCTAACAGTGGGAACAGCGAGTTTATCTTTATCTCTAGTGTTAATACTATGATTATCGCAATTTTTTTTGAATACATGAACATTTTTGTGCACATACATTAAATTTTCGTATATATACTGACAAGGCACTGTCATAATATTAATTTCTTTAAACTTAACTCTAAGTGATTCTCTGGGGCCCATGTTATAAATTGCACGAACAGCCCTCTTCTGCAACACAAATATGGTGTTAATATCAGCAGCACTCCCCCACAACAAAATGCCATAAGACATAATGCTATGAAAGTAGCTGAAGTAAACGAGTCTAGCGGTATCTACGTCGGTAAAATGACGGATCTTTTTGACAGCGTATGCGGCAGAGCTGAGTCTCTTCGACAATTTATCTATGTGCGGGCCCCATTGCAGCTTATTATCTAAAGTAATGCCTAGGAACACTGTGGCGTCGACGAGATCTATCTTTTCGTTATTAATTTTTACATTAGCTTTCACCTGTTTAACGTTGGGCAGTATAAAACGAATGCATTTCGTTTTTTTCTCGTTAAGTAATAAGTTGTTTACATTAAACCATGTTACAACTTTAGAGATTGCATTGTTTACATCGTCAAGATTAGTAAGTCGTCTTTTTAATTTAAATAAAAGTGACGTGTCATCAGCAAACAGTACAATCTCGTGATCATCCTTTACAAGTTTAGGTAGATCATTTATATAAATTAAAAACAAGAATGGCCCGAGTATTGATCCTTGTGGTACACCCATTTTTACCATTGACCCCGGAGAACGCTTTCCATTTACATCTACTCGTTGTGTTCGGTCAGTTAAGTAGGATGTGAGAAGCTTAAGTGAAACTCCCTTAACACCATAGTGGTGTAGTTTGCTGATTAGAGTTTCATGGTGAACGCAATCAAAAGCTTTCGACAGATCACAAAAAATACCTAAGGCATCGCGTGATTCCTCCCAGATATCAAAAATATGTGATATTAACTCAACACCGGCATCAGTCGTTGAGCGTCCCTTTGTAAATCCGAATTGTTTATAAGGAAATACTCCACTGTCAATACATTGATTAAATATGAAAGCTAGATCTGGTGCAATAATGTCAATTAGTGGTTTTATAACACTGACAGAAATGCCCCAGAGATCAGTGGTCTTTTTTACATTAATCATTTTGAATGCCTTGATAATATCGTTTTTGTCCACATGTTCAAAGTAAAATTGTGTGACACATTCAGGTAAACTATCTTTTAACAATGATACTGCTATTACATGAGAAGAGTTTAAAGACTTTGTAGTGGAGACTGGAATATCAGTAAAAAAAGTTTCAAATGCCTTTGCTACATCTATATCTTGCTTAATTATATTATTGTTAATATTTAAATTTATTACACTATTATGAGTTTTGGATTTTCCGGTCTCACTATTAATTATTTTCCAAGCTGCTTTTATTTTATCTTGACTGTTTCTAATTTTTGAGCTTAAATACTGAGATTTAGCAAAGCGACAAAAATTCTTAAAGATTCTTGAGTAATTTTTTACTTTTTCTTTAAACTCTTCACTAAAGTTATACCGTTTTTCACTGTACAATTCATACAAGGTACGCCTACTCTTATGAATACCTGCTGTTGCCCACTCACAAAATGTTGAACTGCCAGAGACCACAATAGTTTTAGATGTGAAAATGGAACTGAATACATTATTAAATTCAGTGAAAAATGTATTGTATAAATCATTTGGATTATCATCATTATACAATAAAAAAGGCAAGTTGGTATCCAGGTTCAATCTTACTTTCTCTAAACGATCAGTGGTAACTGGTATATAAGTAATTTTTTTTTGTACATCTTTATTGTTCATTTTAGTTTCTATTTGAACTAGTTGACCGAGATGGTCAGAGTGAATATTACTAATTATATTTTTGCTTATTATGTTTATATTGGTAAAGATATTATCTATGCATTTGGCCGAAGTGGCAGTTATTCTAGTTGGCTCCATAAATATAGGTTCAAGACCAAATGAATTAAATAAACTAGTTATTCTGATACTCAATGAATATTTCTCAAGCAAATTTATATTAAAATCACCGCATACAACAATTTCTTTATTTGATTTTGTAATAGACTTATGCAAAATGTCCTCCATAATTTTCTCAAAAATATCAAATGAGGCGGTTGGTGGGCTATAAGTGCTTTAACAAGGAACCGCTCCAACTCTATGGAGGCTATCTCAATGTGTCTTTCTACAGAGTGGGCGACAATGTCTTTACGTTCTTTGAATTTTATTTGTTTATTTATTAATATTAATGACCCGCCTCTTATAGAATGTACTCTGCAGAAAGAACTACCAACTTGGTGATTCTTGAAGTTGAACATGAGCTCATGACTTTTCAGCCAATGTTCTGTTAAGCAGATTATGTCAATATTGTTTGAGTTCATGTACAAGTCTAGTTCTAATTCTTTGTTACAAATTCCTTGAATATTTTGATGCACCAAGTTAGTAAACTTAAACTTATTTACAGTATTTATTTTACAGTTTTTAGCGTTTTTGTTTGATTGATTATTTTTATAAAATATATTATTTGAATTGTCAGTGCTAGAGACATCCTCTATTGTCTTTTTATCTAATTTAAATTACTAGGAAAAAATTCCAGAGTCTGATTTGGAATGTCATGATTATGCTCAATAGAAGCATTGTGTGTAGCCAAATTTTTGGCTGTAATACTAAAATAATAAGATAGCGAAACAGCTACCTGTCGTTTGTAATAATTAGGAAGGTAGTATCTACCTTTTGTCAAATAATATTTTTTACTAACAATGTTGTTAGTGTCAATCATATGGATATTTTTCTATTTTTCTATTTTTCTGTATATACTCGTATCTGTAAATATTTCTATAAATAAATAAATAAATAAGTTTTTAACTACCTATTTACAAAAAAAAACAGTAGGTACCTTTTAGAAGTCAGATAGAAGGTAGGTTAGATAGTTTGTTTTTTTCTACTATGTGTACTTGGTATCTAAATAGGTATCTAAGGTATAGGGATAAAGCTTTGTAGTTTTGTATATCTAATCTCACATACATGAAAAATATCCTGGAAGAGGTCCCTTTTAGCGATAAAGCCGCCCATTGTACAACTGTATTGCAGATCGTAATGTTTTACGTGTTCTCTTGTGTACAATAAAGTGTTTATCTATCTACATATCTATCTATCTACATGGGTAATGGACGATGAGTAATCTTCTGGTCTGCATATTTTAGCAACGGACACAATATCCAATTTGGGGCTCCGGGAATAGACACTTAGATTAAATCCTGAGATGAAGGATGTCGTGCGTGACTCACCGTGAGAGTTTAATACGTAGAGTTGGATGACGCATTGATATTAGACTGGCCTGTCGGCTCAATTGGTAGTAGCTATGCCTTCTGCGCTGTATGTTGAGGGTTGAACTCCTTCCACATTGGTGTGATGAACATAGGTGTTTGTTCTGTGTCTGATTGTTATAACGTATCATAAGTATGTATTTCAAAATGTGTAAGTATTCTATCATTCATCTGATCACCAAAGTACAAGCTATTCTTAGTTTGGGGCTAGATGGCGTTGTATGCACTATCCAACAAAAAAAACATAAAAAGATCTTAACGACCTCTGCGGCGCAGTGGGCCAAGGCTCCTGCTGAAACGCAGAAGGTTGCGGGTTCGATTCCCGCCGCATGACAAATGTTTGTATGATCTGCAAGTATTTGTCTCGGGTCTTGGTGTTTCTATGTATAATAAGTATATATAAGTATGTATTTATAAAAAAAAACATTCATGTGGTAAGTATGTACCCATAACTCAAGCTATGCTTACTTTGGGGCCTGCTGTGTGAAATGTCCGACATTATTTATTTGTTTATTTTATAACTGGATCTGCTGGGAACTTGGTTTTTTCCTCTGGGACAACCAGATAATTTAATATGGGGCGATTTATTAATGGTCACATTACAAAGTGATATGATGAGTGTTATAATTTTACAAGCCTATTTGTATAAAATTTCATAAGTAATATATCATCCCAGTAAATATTTTACACAAATATGTTCTGTGGTGGTAACGTTACCGGACTAGGTATTGAAAATATAATAATAATAATAATACCGGACATTTTACACAGCATCATCTGGCCCCAATGTAAGCAGAGCTTGTGTTATGGGTACCACATGACTGATATACTACTTATATACGTTTTTTTTGTAAATATATACATATTATACCCGGAATCTAACCCGCAACCTTTTGCATCTCAGCCGGACCTAAGCCCACTGCGCCACATAGGTCGTCAAATCACCTTTAAGAATTAAAATAAGTTTGCGTTCAACCCATTTTATTACTTAGTACCTGGATGACCGAGCTTTGCTCGGTATAAAACACGGATAAAACGACATTTTCTAAAATTGAAACCTAGAAAGATCCTGCATACTAAATTTCATCAAATCGTTAGAGCCTTTTTCGAGATTCAGAATATATATATACATAAACATACGAGTATATCCAAGAATTGCTCGTTTAAAGGTATTAGATGTATCTAGTTACTTTTAAGTAAGTATTATTTAGTACTACAAGTAATGACGAATAACCGCAAACTTGCGTGTTTGCACTCGTATCTTTCTATAAAGAAAACCTCGAGCAGAACAATAAAGATAAGCTTCTGGTTAGCCAGCTCTGGATTAGTTTCAGGAAACTAAACTATGTCGCCCATTTAGGACAGTTCGTGAATCATTCGATAGGTAAAAAACATGTGGAGGCTCGAGCTTGTGGTTGGGACGACTCATGATTGTAACCCACTTATTTTAGTGGGCGGTTAAATAAAACCAAAAATATTAGATACATACCTACATGAGTAAGTAGGTACTCATTTTATTTTTAAATCATGGAATGACACTTAAATAAGAGGTGACCTAATTAAACTATTTTAATATATAAAATGGTAAGTTGTAGGTTATAAATAAATAAATAAATATTTCTGGAAAATGCACACAACACCATCTAGTCCCAAACTAAGCATAGCTTGTATAATGGTGACTAAATGACTGATAGAATACTTATAAGTATATTTTTCAAAAAAAAACTTATGATACTTTATAACACACTGTTTATACTGGGAGGGAATTGAACCCTCAACCTAAAGCGCAGAAGGCAAAGCTACTACCAACTGAGCCGACAGGCCAGTCAAAAAACGAAAATGAAAAAAAAATATGAATCCCTATTTTCCTTGGTCACGCCATAACTTGAGAATGACTTAACCGATTCCATTCCATCTTTTTGTTATGTTTTCTAATACTTTGTAGAAGATTCTTACGGAAAAAAATTAAGAAAATTGCGACATTGGTTACTTTTTATGTAGGTACCACGCATGCGAATCCGCGGGCAGCAGCTAGTAGATAATAAATATTGGTGGACAAGTCACACAGCACGACAAGCCTTAAACTAAGCGTATCTTGTACTATGGGAACCAGATGTCTGAGAATACTAGCATACCTACTTGTAAATACACACACTATAATAGACCCAGACGCGAATAAACATTTTGTGTCTGTTCCTCACACAAATGGGAATCCCGTATGGGAATCGGTCGCGTAACCTACAGCGCAGATGGCATACAAACATTTAGTACAATTCCGCCAACAAACTCCTAATGGGTTAGAGTCTATCTAGCCCATTGGGATACAATGGTGGCAATTCGGTTGGTTCATATCTAAAATTAGGAATTCTAAAATATATTTTAGTTAGTCATAGCATTTGTAAAACCTATTCGGTTAGTACCATGTAACTAAATTAGGAACGCTTAATTAAGTTAGATACAATTAAATTAGGATAAGTTGGTAGCAGCAGAATACCAAAGGTTAATTTGACAGTTCAAAACCTAATTTTAGCTAAAATTAGTTAGGTTGATGCCAACAGAATTCAGGCTAATGTATACGCGTGCACTACCCTCAAGCCATGCAAAGTATAAGCATGACATAATACATAATAACGTTTTTAAAAATTAAAATGAAAATCGACTTCATTTTATATAAAAAAATACAAATTGAGAATCTCCTCCTTTTTTGAAATCGGTTAAATAAGTGTTTATTTTTCGCAGTACTTTATAATTTTTTGAAATTCGTAAACAACACTGGAGAGTCACAGGAAAGCAAAATACGAAATTTCGTTTACTTGGATGACTTATTTTTTTCCAGCTAAGTATTTTGATTTCAAAACCTAACTACTGAAATCATTTTAATTAAATTTATATGGGACCAATCGGAAAGTATATCCTTTCACATTTTTTTGAAATCGGTTCATAAATGACGGAGTGACGGGGTAACATAAATAAAACCAAAACCGAATTGAGAACCTCCTCCTTTTTTTAGAAGTCGGTTAAAAAGTAGCAAACCATCCACACATACTATCAAAACATTAATACTAACGGCTTTCCGTTACTATTGATGTATTGGTATTACGGTTGATGTTATTTTTAACACATTCTGTCGTATGAATAGACACTAAGATAGAAACCGAATGTACGTAGTCAAAACATTGATTGTATCAAAAGTTCCATAATCGCCGTAATGAACTGACAGGATGAATGAATGATGAATGAACAGAATGAATTATTTTTTTAGTTAAGCACAGTAAAAAAATAATTAAAATAAACTGGACCTTTTTACACAGCATAATCTGGCCCAAAGCCGAATAGTAAACTGAGGTTGTGTTATGGGTACCTACTACTTGTATACTTTTTTGTAAAAACGTACATATTATACATTAGAAAACTAGACCCGATACTAATACTTGCAGACCATACAAACATTTGTCGCGGCGGGAATTGAACCCGCAACCTTTTGCGTCTCAGCCAGTCCTTGGCTCACTGCGTCACAAGCTCGTAGTAGATCTAGCAGAATTAACAGAACTTAATCAGAATCCATTCTAAATAAAAATTATGTTTCTAGAAAAAGCCATCAGATAAAATGTACATTTTTTTCCTGGAATAATATTGCCGGTACCACCACCGAAAGATGAGCTTTTGAGGAAAAAGTAAATCAACCAGTACTTACACAAAGTATGACAAAAGCGCAGTGCCTTCCTACCTATAGTCTTGTACTAGTCACAATGGCGCTAGGCATTCGACTTTGTCCACAGAATTACACACCACAAGGAAGGACTTCAATGGAAAAACCCTGAAACATGTTCACCAATAAGTACTTTATTATAGGTAAGTAGGTATCTACATGACGTTTGTTTTAAGAATAACTGTGGATGGAGTTCCACATGTCATGGTCCGCCGGAATTAATTTCATGAAATTACCTACTTGGACTTTTCCCAGGTTAGTTTTCAGCGGAAATTTGTGTGCTAATAATCCATACTTGGATTAGTATGAATTATTAGCACATATTAATTACATATTAATATTATAAATGCGAAAGTGTCTCTGTCTGTCTATTTGTTACGTTTTTACGGCTAAACGGTTGAACGGATCTTGATGAAATTTGGTAAGAAGAATTATTGCATTCGGGGAAAGAACATAGGCTACTTTTTGTCTCAAAAAACAACCTTGAAGGGGGTAAAATAGGGGATGAAAGATTGCTAGGGCAACTCAAATTCCCTAAAGTTAGGGATCTGAAAATTCATATTTAGGCTTTTGGTAAGAAAAAATGAAATAAGTGTTTCAAAGTTTTTGTAAAATCATCGCCAAAGGGGGTAAAATAGAGAATTAAACTTATGAGATGTTCGTTGGATGCACAGAATGCATTCCTTACAAAAATAAAAATAAAGGTTCTAAGCATACGCGTACGAAGTCGCGGGTAACAAGCTAGTAATTTATATGTTGTTAAGTAGGTACCTAGTTATGTAGATGTATAATTGTATAAATCACACTGCATCCTGAAAATAATAGGTAACCTATGTACGTTTCTAAGTATGTTTCTAGATACAATATGTATATATTAAAAAAAAAGTATATAAGTAGTATACCACTCACGTGGTACCCATACCACAAGCTCTGCTTACTTTGGGGCCACATGATACTGTTTGAAATGTTCGGCATCATTTGTTATCTAAATAATAATACTAATGTGTGGGTACGAATGCGTCAAATTATGTACGGAACGACTTGGAAATTCACCTGATTGATATTCTGTGTGGGTAGGGATTATTCCATGAATTAAATTATATAACTAAGCTATGGGAATTCATAGAGCAACTTATTATTTTCTAAGTAGGCTTAGTGACGCTGTCAAACTGGTTTTACCGTGACGTCGTGATTGGAACTTTGAAAGTCGGAGGGATGGGTACCATATTACCAATACTAACTGGGGGCGTATAAACAAGATTCACTTGCTGTTGTTTTCTCTCTGAAAAGATCAAATTGTATAGAAATTACAGTAGGAGTCACGTGAATTATCATAAGCTAATGTAATTTCCATACAATTGATCTTTCAGTAGGCGCGAATACTATCAGAAATTGGATCTGGGGCCTCTGTTGGAGCTCACGCTTGCGCAAAGATCAAATTGTATGGAAATTACAGTAGAAGTCACGTGACTTATCATAAGCTAATGTAATTTCCATACAATTGATCTTTCAGTCGGCGCAAATACCATCAGAAAGTGTATCTAGGGCCTCTGTTGGAGCTCACGCCTGGACAAATATCACATTTTATAAAAATTAAAGTAGCATTCGCGTGACTTATCACATGCTAGCTGACATATCATTTCCATACAATTGATCTTTCAGTTGACGTAAATGCCATCAAAAATTGGATCTGGAGCCTCTTGTGGAGCTTCACGCTTGCGCAAAAATCGAATTGTATGGAAATTACAGTATCAGTCACGTGACTTATCACAAGTTGGCTGACTTATCATTTCCATACAATTGATCTTTCAGTAAACGTGAATGCCATCAGAAAGAGGATCTGGGGCCTCTGTTAGAGCTCACGCAGCGGAAAGAAATTTTATGAAAATTACAGCAGCAGTCACGCATCAGTCGCATGCCTTCATTATCATCATCATTCACAGCCTGACTACATGCACTGCTGGGTATAGACCTCCTTATATTTGTACCATCTGTCGCGATCCTGTGCTGATCACAAGTTAATGGAATTTCCATACAATTTTATAGATCAAATTGTTAAATTGTTTAACGCCAGAAAATTTATCTTTTCTAGGCTTTTTGTTCTTAGCATCGTAAACAGAAAGAGAAGCTGAACGTTCCTACGTTTCTTTCGTGGCCGTCCAACGTCGGTAAAGCTCAACACACATTTGTATGGTACCTTGTAGTTCACATTAAAAGGGGAATATTATGTAAAGGGTCACAAAGGGAATGCGATGTAGCAAAGGCCTAAATTCTAGCTGCCATTCAACTTAACATAAGGCATTATCATAAACCATATAAAGAGCAACTCCAAAGGTCAATTAATAGCATTAAAGAAACATTTTGATTGAATGTTGTGTACAGTTTTATAAATTTATGGAACCTGAAATTGTGTAATTGACGATATGAATTCAATTCGTGAATTTGTCCTTATTCTTTCAGTTCATATAATTGAAAGTTATAAGCACGATCGAGTCTTTCATCTCTGTACCTATAACCTTCAGTAAGTAACTAAAGGTTTGTTTATTAGTATTAACCTCCGACGCAACGTGTTGGTATTGGTACTCGTATCTGTCTATGGCATCGTAGCTGGATGGATGGATGGATCATGCAAAAAGCGTTAGGACTATGACGAGTATCTTGCCGGTTCTTCTCGGGCTTGGATTAGGAGGAATTGGCACCGAAATTCACCTAGTATGTAAGATGTTTCAAAGTGATCTTTGTGATTGTATTGAATATTGTATCTTTCGATTTTTCTTTGACTTCAGCTCTCGAACGGATGAACCGATTTAGATTTAGTTAGAAAGGTTAGAAAGGTCACTTGATTGAGCATGGTGTTAGCAATCAAAAAGAGAAGAGATATTCAAGAAAATCTGTTCAGTCTTTTGAAAATCATCAGTTTTTTTTAACTGACTTCAAAAATAGAGGAGGTTCTCCATTCGTCGGAATCTTTTTTTTTATAATCACAACTCAAAGACGCCTGAACCGATTTGAAAAATTATTTTTTTGTTTCAAAGGGTATATTTCCCAATATTTAAATGGGACCACCATTTAAATTTTATCTAAATCAGTCAAGAGATTTTTAAAAAATCAACAGAAATCAAAATTTTATACTTATATATTTTTCATTGATGATATTTTTTATAAATGTACATGAAGTCGGTTGTCTTTTTAGTTTTTAAAACGTAATTATCTAATTGATGAAGGGATCAGAGCAACTGCCATAGGTTTGATCGATTCCAAATTTGGTATTTCATTACTTCAAATATATTGCAAGAACATGTTAACCTTGACCAGACGTTGCAGCATTAACTCTAGTCTGCAGGATGCCCAAATCCTCACCAACTTACAACTGAGGTATCGTGTTTGTACCAATGGAATGTTCTCATATATTATAACTACAGAAATGTACAGAATAATATACATTAATATAAAACACACGTTTAACAGTTGAGCTATCTAAGGACCGTTTAAAACGATCTATAGATAGCTCAACTGATCCAGATCACTGCCAGAGGCCAGCGTTCCCAAGATACTGGCGGCATTACCACGTTCAATGTGGCATGTGGCAATCCTAATACGCTGGGCCAGATATATATTATAACTAGTTTTATGTTTTATGTCCGGTGGTTTTGATTTATACTTGTTTTATCTACATGTAGCTGTTTATGTACTTGTAAGAGTTTCAGGATGTCTTCCGGTTGTAATCTAAGTAAACGTTTGATCTATGTAATTCGAATCTCGTTATAAAATCATTAAACGACAGTAAGATGTATTTTAATTCAATTAAAACTACAATTATCCCACTCGATTGCGAAACAATGTAAGAAAGGTTTCCTATGATCGAAGGATGTGTCTGATCCCGGTGACACGCGATTTTTCAATCGAAAAACACTGTTATTATCGACTTATGGTAGCACAGTAATTATGAGCTTAACCCTAATTGTTCAACCTTATTACAGGCACATAGGTTTAATGTAAAGAAAAAACGATAAATATAAAAATAAGATAACATCAAGTTAGATTTAAGTATTATGGACCGAGCGAAGCGAGTGTCTCCATTTCAGCTTAGACGAAAATGCTTTCGTATGTCCGGCGTCTGTCCGGATGTTCTCCTCTACAGGTCGCATTTCTCAACCGATTCTCGTGAATTTTGTGCGCAGGTTCTATAACTATATAAAATTTGTTTTTCGATTTAGTTTTTGGAAAATGGCGGGCGCAGATATGGGGGTTGAAAACATAAAAAATGTTATAAGTATTTCAGTCATTTCAAAAAATGTTCGCGAGGTCTACAGCTCACAGAGCCACTAGTTTAACTATAATCAGTTAACTCTGTGAATGAACATAGTCATTTTGAAACAGGTAGACATATATTTAATGATATATAACAACCAAACACAATAAAATATTTTAATGTATTAAAACGTCGTCATTCCAGTATCAAATTAATTTTATACCTCAGCAACTCTCTTACAATTTCTTATTTGATTGTTTTTATCAAATTAATACGGTTTCATATCAGGCTTTTTCTGAGTAATCATTTAATAGGAAGGGAGGTATGTGTATTAAAGGGGTGGATTGAATCACCGACCTTCACCTACATGGTAGTCGGTGGTACCGCTTACCAGGCTATGGTTTCGGAGAAAATCCACTTCAAAAGTAATAATTCTAAATGTTTTCATGAATTTCATGATTATTAGTCATGGTTAATGAGTTCCTATAGTTTCGATAGATCAATAAAAAAGCAATACTTTGAGCTTGTACCATTCCATTGTAAATACTTATTTTTCTGTCCTTTGAAAGTTGATTTAAATTCCTTTAATAAGTAAGGTAACGTAGCTTTGATGGGTGTATCACTATTTCCATGGAACTAGCGTTTTTTCCTAATTATATCCCATTAATTCTATTACGGCAAAAAAACGAGTTGGTTAGGTTATGTTAGAGTATAGAAAACAACATAGTTTATATAGTTATAACAAATATAGTTTCTATTTTCAATGGTTCGGTTGACCGGACACCTGATTTTTTCTTGCAGCGGTTAACTAACACGGAAATGTGCACGCCCTCATAAGAGGTGATGCAGTGTTTTTTTGCCGCCGCCGCCCACCAGCAATGGAAATAGTGGGAGAATCAGTCCTAGTATTTCTATCAATAGAAATACCTAATGGAAATAGTGGGATACACCCGCTTTCATCATACTGAAAATGAGTTGATGGATGATGAACATACTAAAAAGTGTTTCTTCAATGTTCAGAACTTTTAACACTTCCTGACCAAGCAGAATATAGTCGTACAAAAGGAAGTCCTTATCTTCATAAGCATGTTACGACTTAAAAAGTTGGCATGCCTTCAAGTTAGCACATGGCCACCGTAGTAGACGTATTATAAGCATAACACTGCTGACCTCGACCTCGTGGTGACCTCACTACCTTCAGCTCATGCCACCACCGCCCGACCCTTATTGTTGCCAACAAAATTTGCTTTTAGTAAAATCTTAGCAACTTACGTGGTGTTTTGATCCTAGGCATTTTATGTCTTAATTCGTAAAATATTAAGACCGCTATATGTCTCACTATGGACCTCAAATAACACAGCGAATAAGTACTAAACATAATACTAGCTGCTGCCTGTTGCTGCTGCTGCCAAGATACAATCTGTCTCCGTACCAAATTTAATCAATACCCCGTAGCCGTTAAAAGGTAACAAACTAACAAGCAGACAAACAGACAGATAGATAGAGTCACATTCGAATCTATAATATTAGTATGGAAGTATATATTTATATTGACTGGGTTTTTGACCCGTACCCGTCCACCAATGGTACCTAATATTTGCAGAAAATTGTATTTTTTCATTTTGGTCCACGTTTGTAACTAAGATTTCATAACTAATTATATATCAGGAGTTTTTTTACTGTTTTATAACCGCAGTAAATGCAGCATAACGATTTCAGCGCTAGATGTTAAATTTTAGAATTTTTCATTTTTTAAATTAATTTTTAGAACTCTTTTTCCTGTTACAGCTGGTAACAACGTTCGGCAACTCAGAAAAGCCACCCCGAGCTTTAGTCACCAGAACCACAATGCTCCCATGACTACCACAAAGACAATGGCTTTGTCACTTGTTTTCACGAAGGTTGTAGCATGTTCGGCTGACAATGACGACAAGCACCTACCAAGTTTATCAGGCTGATCTATAACTGATTGCAGGAAAATGTTGAACATACGAGCATGAGCTGTTTTTTTGCATTAGTCAAATTATACACGGAATTTGATGTATGTATTAATATTCATATTTGGTGCAGGTTAATATTAGCACAATTAAATAAAAAAAATAAACAAACATGCGTCAGATCTCTGCTTACTTAGTTTTTTGAGTATGTCTATGGAGGGTATTCCAGTCACGTCGAAAAAATATATTTGACACTTGCGATTCGCTCCGGCTACGCACGGGTGCCCGGGTAACATTATTGCAATTTTCGTAGGGATCTAAATTTTTTTTTGATAATAAACACATTTGTTCCTTCAGATGGGCACAATTTAGTCTTGTGATTTTGGGCCAGCAGATGGGCGACGTAGTCGGAACAGGCCGAAGAAACGTTGGCATGAAGATCTCGATGCCTTCGAGAAATGCTGGTGGGAAGTGGCGGGGGACAGGGACAAATGGAAGACATTGGGGGATACCTTTGCCAAGCAGAGGGAAAGTATAGGTAAATAAAAAAATACAGTAGGTACATGTTTATCGTTGATAATGTAGCTTTCTATAGGTTAAAGAAGTTTTAAAAGCGGTTAGGTAGTATTTGTGAGGGCTCGATTCCTTCCCAGGATAAATATTTGTGTGAAGAACAGATGTGTTTGTTCTGTGTCTATAAAGTATCATAAAATAAAATAAATAAATATTGGTGTACGATGCACCACAACACCATCTAGTCCCAAACTAAGCATAGCTTGTATTATGGTGAACAGATGACTGATAGAATACAGCGCAGAAGGCAGAGCTACTACTGACTGAGCTGACAGAACATAAGTATGTATTTAAAAATTATAAGTATTCTATCAGTCATCTAGCCACCATAATAGAAGCAGATACTTAGTTTGGGAATAGATGGTGTTGTGTGCATTGTCCACCAATACTTATTTATTTATTATTTATATGAGTTTATCCATTACAAACAAACAGAAAAAATATATCTTTTCTCTTTATAATATTAGTGTGGAAGTGTAGATATGCCCACGCTTTGCACAGTACAGTATTCCGTAAGTGACAGTTTGCAAGCCTATAGCTTATAGGAATACTAACCAATGATGAAACACACCTTATTTTTTTTTTATTTGTAATATGTGCCGATTTCCTCACTATGTTTCCTTTCACCGATTATGAGCACTGGAATTGCACACATACAATTTTCCAATGTAAAAACCTATAAGTGCACGACCAGATGATCGGAAGGCAAGGGTGCTACCACTACACCACAAGTAAAAAAATCTAATAAATACCCAAAGTAAGCAGAGCTTGTATCACGGGTAGGTAAACCATGTGACTGATATACTACTTGTATACTTTTTTTGTAAACATAGGTAAACATAATTTATACATAGAAACACCCAGACCCAAGACAAATACTTGCAGATCATACATTTGTCCCGTGGCAGGAATCGAACTCGCAACCTCCTGCGTCTCAGCTGGGCCTTAGCCCACAGAGCCACAGAGGTCGTCATAATATTGAAGTGCTTTCAATATTACCATTTTTGGTTACCTATTTACTTTTTGATCGAGGTGGATGGTACGAACAAAGAGAGGCCTATACTCAGCAGTGCGTGAAATCATGTGGATGATAATGATGAATTACTTTTTATTCAGTAAGTATGTACTAAACCTAAAACCTACTGTTTGTTAATTATATTGGTAAGTATATTACATACTAGCTGGTGCCCGCGACTTTGTCTGCGCAGGCTTAGTACTTTGTGTAATTCTAACGGTTTTTGCAGCGAATAGCTCGCAGATGACAGATTTTTTTCCTACTTATTTGACACTTACATTTTTAAGTTACATTTTGGACAATTCACACAATATCTGAATAAATTATAGCCTATATGTTATTCTGATGTATAAGCTATATTATTGTAAAGTTTCATTAAAATCCATTCAGTAGTTTTTGCGTGAAAGAGTAACAAACATACATACAAACTTTCGCGTTTATAATATTAGTAGGACTAGTAGGAAGTTCTTCTTACTGATCTAGAATGTCAGAGAAAATACAACGTAGGATTTGAATTGTTTATGATAAAAAATCACATATTTATTGCTTGTAGGTATTCTAGCAGGAAATAATACGATTTTATTGTGCATAATTACATATAGGTAAGCTACTGCGAAGAAGCAAGAATGTGTTGTGTTGTTTGTAGGTAACTACTTTACGTGCCTACCACATAGCGTTAGCTACCTACATAACATAAATAATGGATCCGAAGATCGTTTTAAATTACGACATAATAACGATTTTCAGAAAATCATTACAAGCAATTTAGATGAGGTACCTATTTGCCAATAGATTCCTCGTTTGTAATATTGAAATTCATAGAACGTTGTGGAAATACTACACAGAGTAGAAATATATAATATTTTCCGCTACCTTTACTATTAACTGCTAAAAACAGAACATTCTTCTTAAAAAATTTAATAATAGTAAAATCTAAAAAAAAAATGTGTATTGTAGTTGTACTCACAAACGGTTAAAAAAATAACATAGTGAGGAAACTCGGCATGTCGTAGATTCTAAAATGGTCGAAGTGCCCAATGTTCGAGAAATGAGAAAAAAAAAGGGAAAAAATGTTTATTAACCAAAAATGAGAAACTTATTAACTAATAGGTACATAGCTTAATATTTAATAGGTACATAGCTTAATATTTAATAGGTACATCGCTTAATATTTAATAGGTACATAGCTTATTTTTTGTTCGAAAGGTAGAATGCACGAGACGCATTTTAATCCATCACACTGGTTCCAAATAACTAGTGATACTATAAGAAAAAGACCGAAAAATAAAAAAATCTTTACATTAACGAAAGCACGAAAAGTTTTGCTTTAAAAGTGCGTGTGTTGGGGCGGGCGGAGGCTTCTTGGGTCGTGTAGCCGGTGTCGGGGCACACCACTGGTCCACAGTTATATATAAGTGACGGCAGTGGCGCGGCGCACTCATCCAACAACGCGCAACGCGATAGGTCGCGCCACTCGAGGGCGCAACGATCGCAGAACCTACCCGCCACGCGATCCACATTTTCTTTGAAATTTCGTGCAAATGCAAAGAAAAGTGAAAACGCGGGACAATCGGTGACTAAAAGTGTCTGTGATTTACCAATCTTTTACACATTGGACTATATTTTGTCGTTTTAAAATACGGTAGTTATAGATCCTCTTCGTGGTTCACTAGTGAGGCGTAAACAGCGTTTCAAGTAGTGAGGATTGCGTAAATTGACAACTAGGATACTTCAACAGGTGAGTACCAATATTATACGATTACATGACGGCCAGATAAAAAACAAACTCATTTAACACCTATACATACGTCTACATCACAGTTCTTACGAGTACATTCAAATTAACACATATAAGTATACATATAAGTTAGGTACCAAAATAACAGGTACTATCTACTTGTACTTACCTTATGATATTATTACCTAACGTGTTGGGTACATTAATTTCCACAAATATTACAAGCATATTTTACTGTAGGTATCTTTTAATCTTGATGGATCTGGCAATTTGCACAAAAATCGAACATTTACTCAAACGTAGAACTAAGTTCTACGTTTGAGTAAATTAAAATAAACCATAAACTTACAATTATATTGGAAAACTGTGCAATAATCGAAATCTGTCCAGCTCATTGCTGGTTTGGTGTCATGGTCACCGTATTCTGACATTGTCGTAACCTGCTACGGTAGACTAGTTCTGTATACTATTTGGGCATAAAGTAAGGTAGGTAAGTAGAGTTTTAAATTAGTAGAGTCGTGAATCATTGCATTTAGTATTTTATGTCATTGACATAAATGTCACCCCAGTACTCTTCTACCTAGCAGTGCTATCTATACCTACTTATGAAAAATTACCTATACTATACATCTATAAATAATCACACACTAGGTAATGTATTGTTTATATTTGTTGCCATCTTTCTTTATTGCCGGAAAAATAGTTTAGAGGGTAACCCTGTACCCTATAATAACATAGGTATTTAGCCTATCCACGATAGGCTAAATACCGTTTAAGTTTATCTGTCCTTGTCACTCTAACATTAATTAATAAGGATTGCAACAGATTTAAACAATTAATATTTGCAGGATTCTGAAATCGTACTACTACAATAGCAATGGGTGGTGTAAATAATAAATAAAAAAAATTGGTTGACACAGCAACTTCTAGCCCTAAACTAAGCAAGCTGTATGTGCCCTTTATAGGTACCCGATGATTGATAGGATTGATAATTATTAAATTATTTAAATAAATAAGTAATCCCGGACTTTTCACACAGCATCATGTAGCCCTAATGTAGCAGAGCTTGTCTTATGGGTACCACATGACTGATATACTACTTATATACTTTTTTTGTAAATACATACATAGAAACACCCAGACCCAGTATAATAACTATACACAGAACAAACACCTAGGTTCATGACACAAGTCTTTGTCCTGGGGGGGAATTGAACTTACTTATAAATTATTAACACTGACACTGGTATAAGTACCTACTTATCTATAATTATATAAGAGGTTCTCCGTGCAATTTCAACTAGGTGTACACCTATAAGCTAAAATAAAACTATTGTATTTTAAAAGAAAAGCGACCCCAGCGTTACTTGTCGTTTCGTACTTACCTATGCGTTATCAGATAAAGTCGGATAAGAGCATTATCTCTTAGATAACAACTGATCTATGTGAACTCATTCTTTGTGAATTCCTTCATATCAGCTATTGTAAATAACGTGCAATTATACCTTTTGTGAATATACCAATCTAAATAAGGCAAAAGTCTTTGGTAGAGCTACACATTGTCAAATTTAACATACCTACTTAAATCTAACAAACCGCTTCAAAACTGGCTTTAAAAACGGGTTTTAAAGAATCCGTGTGTGTGCAAAATCAATAATTCTTATTATATATCTAGTTAAGAAGTCCTCTAGTAGTAGACGTTCGTTTTTAAAATGTTTAAAACTAAATACTTTTGTGGTTAATTAATAGTGATAAAATTCCGCGGCTGTACATTTCTTCAAGGTAAGATTAATGGTATGAGATCTTTAGTGGTTGATTTGTAATGCAAATATCGGTTGTCATGTTATAAGTAGTAACGTAAACAAACAGAGGTGTGCTTTGACCATTAAGTTGTGACTCATATGTGCCGAACTTGACTTTAGTTTGTTTGTACCATTGTTCGAGCCTATACGGCTATGAACGGCATATCTTACGCGTATGAGTATTGGTTTCGGTCAATATGATAATACAGTTTATAAAACGTCTAAAATCGGTTAAATAAATGAATAAATATTGGTGGAAAGTTCAAATAGATGACTGATGGAATAGTAGTATATTTTTAAATACATTTATGATATTTTATAACACCAAGACACAGAACAAATATCTATGTTCATCACACAAATGTTTGTCCTGGGAGGGAATCAAACCCTCAACCTACAGCGCAGAAACATTTTCTAGCTTACTATAAAGTCAAAGTCAAGTCAAAGTCAAAAGATGATTTATTCAATACAATCACAAGGATCATTTTGAAACGTCTTACATACTAGATGAATTTAGGTGCCAATTCATCCTAACCCAAGCTCGAGAAGAATTGGCAAGAAACTCGTCTTGGTCCTAGCACTTTTTTATATGATCCATCTTATAACTACCTTAACTACGAAATACTAATACAAGAGAGTTTATACATTTCAAGTGTGTCGGTTAACTGTCTGACAGCAGAGCGACATGAGGCCATGTATTCTTATCAATAATATAGTCATCTATATTATAATAAGCTTTCTTCAAAAGACTACCTTTAATGTATGCTTTAAATTTCTTAATAGGTAGTTTAGTAGCATTTTCAGGAAGCTTATTATAGAAGCGCACCGTGTATAATAAATGACTTATTTCTGAACTTTTTCTAGTCGAAACCTAGGGATGTATAATTTATGTTTATTCTTAGTGTTGATTTTATGAAGGTCATTATTTTGCTGAATCCCATCTCTATTTTTATGTGTGTATAACAAATTTTCATAAAACAGTAACTTTCAAGGCTTGAAACCTTGGATGAAATATTTGAAACAAAAGTCAAAAAAAATTACCTCAACTGGGAATAAACTAAAATATACTAAAATTTATTACTGAAATTAATATAATGGAGAAACTATTTCAAACCACAAATCTCGAGTTATTCAGAATTATAATAACTTATTGTAATGCGTAATGACATTACTAATTTATAATCTCTTAGGGAAATCCACGGCAAAATTCATGAAAAGCACTTGAATTTTACGATTATAGTATGTAAAAACAATATGCGAAGCTGTATACCTAAGTCAGTAATGGTCATTATGTGGTAGAGAAGTTGTTGATTAGTATTGCTCCCGCGGATCCGGAAGCAGGAAGGCTGCTCAGGGTCACAGGCTGCGAAACAGTCTGCACACGTAACCCTCGCGAGAGCAGACGCTTCATTTGGATGCGCATCAGTCCCCAGCTCGAGAATAGCATGGACAATGAACGTATAATGTCAATCTCCAAGTTTAAGGGCATTAGTAGCCTTATGTAATCAATCTTTTCAATATTAATTGGAATGCTTCGTCAGCCTTATAATGTAATATACCTACCTAGGTACCTACGTAGCCTAGCATCAGTACATAATACTTCATACTAATATTATAAATGTTTATGTAAGTTTGTTTGTTACGCTTTCACGCGAAAACTACTAAACCGATCATCATGAAACTTTGTACACATATTCTTGAAGGTATTAAAAGTAACATAGGATATATTTTATGAAAAAAAAAATATGTAGGTACCACGCGTGCGAAGCCGCGGGCAGCAGCTAGTATTATATAATTACGTTTTAAAAACTAAAAAGAAAACCGACTTTATTTATAACGGAATTGAGAACCTCATCTTTCAAGGTATAGGTTGGGTATTTAGGTTGATACATGTGTAAAGCTCGATTAATTTTAAACTATAATTTAAGTTTAAAAATTGATTTTGACAACTCTGTAGAAATATATAAATGTTTTCCTACTAAAACGTGTATTTTATTATTTATATCGATGCTGTAGGCTGTGAAGAGATTTAGTAGAACCCAGAATAAGTAACATAAAATGTTACTTATAACAAAGTGTCAAGGACTAAACGATGCCTTTGTTACTTTTTGTCCAGATTCGTTTCATACTTGAATAATCAATTGGATTACTCAATGCTTTTAATTCGTGAAGTCTAGACAAAGTTAGTAAGTACTTATATAACTGGCTTAAGGTTTATTACTCGCAGGTGGATACTGATATTACTATATTGCTATTAGGTATTTACTTGCTTTCATTATATTTAAGTTATTGGAATTGATTGGAGAAAGCTCTATGGGAGGAACTTTGATCTTTTTGCCTTCACTTCATTGAAATGCGCGAACCATTGCTACGCTTCAGAGACCGTAAAATTGCTGGCGAGCGACACTTTGTTTGACTTGCACTTCTAGTATTTTACGACAAATTTTCAGACAATATAATTTTAAGATTCGTTGGTAATATGTATTTATTTGTATTTTTTTTACATTTTTTATTTTTAGTTAAGCAGGTATTCAAATGTTGAACTACTATATAAAACTGCTGGCCTCATAATTTTAAGTAAATGGTTTTTAGGGTTTTGAAGTCCTATAAGGACCCCTGTTTAGCCATGTCCGTCTGTCTGTCCGCCCCATAACAAGGATCATGCTCGCAGACTGTTAGTCTTGATCGTAATAGAATACATATAAGCATGGCAATACATATTAGAGTCAAAACGATATAAGAGATAATGTTTTAATATAATTTTTTTTTAATACCCTATCATGTGACATATCGTTTTATAGGTCTTTCAAATATACTATCTAATTTTTGAACGGTTTTCCGATACGTCTATTAGTTTGATAAATATTAAGCTTTGAAGTAGTAATTTTTGATAGTGTTTTCGTCCTCTTTTACCGGCAATGTTGCTGTATAAAGGTGACGGTTTTTTTATAGTAGCTTATATGATTAAATTAATAGGAAATTTATCACGGCTAGTAAGACTTTATTAGATAAACTACTAGATAATTCACGAGTAGGTAACAGCCTGATTTGCAAACCTTAGAAAAAAACATTAAAGTTAATTACTCTTTTCTGGTAGATTGCTAACTAGATGGTGTTGAAATGATTTGGAAACCTGGCCACTAGTCATTCTTGTCCTTACTGAATTCGGAAGGCTTTTCTGCGCGTCAGACTCGCACTTGGTAAATTTATTTTCAGTTCACAACGGCCATATAAGTACTAACATAACATAGGTACTATACGGCGCACGATTAGAAGAAGTCGGTAAAAACATAGGTACGTTCCCGAGCGACGTATAGTTTGGTTTAGTCTGTTGGAACAATTTATCATTTAAAGATAAGTAATGAGTATTGACAACGCACACCTCACTTGGTAAATATGTAGGCCACTACTGACTCAATGCTCGTTGTTAATAAATTAACTACGGCAAAAGACTGTTCTATATTTAAAATAGGTTTTTAGAACAAATCTATGAAGCTCAATTTAAAAGTATTATGTCAAATTATTAAGACAATTGAACTATCAAATGCTGACTAATTTGTTTCGCTGAATTAAAAAATAAACTGTTGATCATGATTTTGTTTTTAGTATACAGTATTTAAATTATATATGAATATGGAATCTTAATCGAAGCAGATGATTCTGCGTATGAATCATCACATAAAGATATTACGGATACAGATGACGTGTCGAGATGGTTGGCTCTACTTATCACATATTGAACCTAATCGACTTTCATACTCATATGCTTTTATTCTTTTGCCAATTGCCCTTGTATTATATGTTAAAATTCTCATTTTTGTTTCAGATTCAGTATCTTCGTGGGTTGTGCTCGAACATATTAAAGAAATCAATGTTTATTCACCAAGACTGCATTAGACTTGGTTAAGAGAAACAGTAGACTAAGTAGAGTAATGGTCATTCCGTCCTTAAGATATTTTTTGATATAAATATTTGGGATTATCAATGAGCTTAGAAAGACGAACAGTATTATCATCAAGAAGTATGGCGTTCGTTAGTTTTAGAAGTACGTTAAGAATATTATGGACGGCGGTAGCTGCACTGGTTCTACTAACGAGAAGTAGCGCCGCACCGGCCTTTGGTGGCACCGATAAAGCTATGGTAAGTGCACTTTATCTATCACTATCATAAAGTAAACAAACGAAAAAATATTACTAACAAAGCATCTAGTTAGTATACAAAAAATTACATTGAGATGGATTTATCATTGCAAATACTTAGGAACCTTATCTACTTGTTTGATCAAAGTTTCTGCATTCAATGAGATTCAATACAAGTTATGTAGTATACCGCTATCACAAGAATCGGATATGCCTTGTTCGCGTAATAGTCCAAGAGCTGAGTCAGTATTACTGAGAACAGCCAAGCGCTGAGCGGAAACAAATTGAATAGGATCGTATCCGTGTGAGGTTGTAAACTGGCTCGTAGCGTAGGTGCTACAATATCTTTCATTCATAAACCCACCTCATATCCGACCGAGATAAGTTACACTCTTTTCGCAATAACGCAAGAGTGTTTTGTTTGCCTTCTTGTTTGGTTTGCGTAACACATGAATCACACACTTTAATGAACATAAATGTTTACAGAGCAGGTACTATATTGGTCATTAAGTTTTTTCAATGAGTGTTACGTCATTTGTGCAGTAAGTATTTATTAAAAATTTCAATATATTGTAGATGATTCAGTAAAAAGGAAATCAATTAAGTATTTACCTACCCACACTACCAAGCTGTACTGATTAAAAAATCTTCTTACATAATTGTTTGTGATACTACTAAATGTAGGTACTAGTAGGTACGAAACATAATCAGACCGAACGTTAAAATGATTACATTTATTCGTCTTCAGAATATGCGTGTATTTTCTGTTCCTTTATGACACATTTGTTAAATTCTAAACCACCCACGATAGTCACTATCTCGCTCATAACAATGTACTTTTGCGTAACGTGCACGCTCAAAAGATAGTTATCATTTATGAAACCTGAAAGAACCATATAAACATCGTAAGAGAGTTGTTATAGCCCCGAGACTGCTATGAGTCATGAGAATTGACTTCTAGGGGATTTGGAGAGGAAGCTCATTCAGGCGATAAAATCCACCGTTTCTTGGTATTCAAATGATTCACAAACCAGTTGGTAGACTTGGTAGGTCACTTGCCGTCGAGTTCTAGGTCATAGAGCACTGAAGTTAAACCTATCGAGGTAAGCCTCTCATGTGTTAAAATTACTGCTTAAATTATATTATAGGTCTATCTTATAAACACATACTAGCCAATAAACTGTTTAAATCTGTTTTCCATCTCTTTTTTTGCCATTTTAATGATAAAGACAGATCTAACTAATTATGTAATTATAGGATAGAGGGTAAAAGGCTAAATTATTAAAGTACTAAATACCTAATATGTTAAATAAATGAATCAAAAGCCAGTTACAACTAACCTTACATCGAAGAAAATATAAGCACAAGGTCATCTACTTCCTTATAATATATTTTGTAATATGTGACCTTTACCTAATCTAATAATTAATTATGAAAAAAACAAAAACCAGTTGGCCTGGGATTACCACAAGACCGGTTCAAGAACTATGATTAGAAAATCAACAGTGACGATAACGACTATTTGTTGACAGAAAATGAGAATACACTACAAGGAAAAACCTTTGATATCGTAGTAGGAACTATAAAAAACACGCATCATTTGTTGAAGAAGGATTCGTTTGACGTAGCTCGATCTGCTAACAAATAAAAGGCATATATTCCTGGAACGAAGCCGTAAAATCCCATCAAAGTATTGAAATGCTGGAATCGTTACTAGGTTACGCTTGGCTGAGACCGATTGTCGTGCAAAGTAAAGCGCATTGGTTACGGTCACGAAATCATATTTTGTGCTTGCAACGGCACAGGGGCGTTATACAGAACAAGTTTGTTGATAAATATTTATTTGTGGGTCATTGTACCTGCGAGTCACGTGACAAACATGTGTAAGCATTTTGTCACCAAGCCTTTCCTGCATTTGAAGCAGGTACTGTTATGAGTTAGCGAACCCTTAAATGGGAGTCATTCTCCTCAGAAAAACTAAATGGAGAACAATAGATAGCCAGAAAGCGCCGATAAGCTCTTTGTTTTCATCAGTCTTGCCTGTATTGATAATACGTTATAAAAATTCGTCGCATGTCCCGTCCATCGTGCGGACATCTCTCGTAAAATTTTCTCTTGACTGTTCAGAACAATGAACCCATGGATGTACTATCCCTAGGGACATTCACCCTTGTTTAACCTGTAAGCAGCTATTCAGCATTAGGTTGTTGCATCATTCTTCTGTGCATCTGTCTCATTTCTTGCACTTATTTTGTAAGTTGTTGTGCATTCATAACTGTCAACAAGAACCAACTGTTGGTTTTAGGAAACTCGTATCTCCTGATCAAGGAAACACGTCGAGGGCCGGAGATTATCAAAACAAAATATTTTAGCGAACGATGCCACCAACCGGACCACGGTGCTTCTAACAGTAGTCACGTCTTGCAATACCGGGAAATTAATGTTTTCGCACAATTTCAAAGAAAATATAAATTACAGGTCCACAGGCATTAAGCATAAAGGTCATTTGATTTGTATTTACGATAGTGAGTGGCTGATATACTCGTAGAATACCGAATACACCACTATTCGGTGTTCTATGTCAGTCAAACAACATACATACATACAAGTCACTAGACTGGTATGCGAAACAATATTTGTATGAACTAAAATGAACTATCTGTACCAAAAATATCTATAAGTAAAACACATAGGTATAGGTATAATTCATAACATATTTTTTTATTCCACTTTATTCCACATGAAGCCAAGTCGTGGTTTCAGCAGAGCAATGCGCATCGGAGATAAACTAAATTTAAAAGCCAAGACAAGTAATTGAACTGAAGAAATGAAAACTATGTGTCTTGACACAATGTTCCCACGTCGCGGTATACCTAGTGTTGGTGATGGGTCGACACGAGAGGCAGCTCATTGAGCGTCGCATGCACATCACGCACGCAGGAAGCGCTGGCGACCTTCAATACGCGCGCCACGGCCGTCGTCCTCTGCTCATCGCCAATGCTTATTGTTCACCATCATGTCTATCATATGCTGATATTTAGAATGTTAGAATGAAACCATACAATAGGAAAGCTTTACGCTGCTCTACGGTTATATTTCATGTTTATTGATATATTTTATCGATGTATTTTATTTTACACGATTTTTATAACTCGGCAGACAAAACAAAGTCTCAAGAATTTCCTTATTATCATCTTTCTATAGTTTTCATCCTTGTTACGTCGTCGTTAGAATATGAACTTATCTGCTTTAGTATGTGGGAGCATTAGGTAAATGGTAAATTCGTTGCTGAGGCCCTGGGGTATTTGATTTTCCTGCAGTATGAAGACAATATTTATTACGTCTTTGTTACGTCCCGACAATATAGTATAATCTTCGATTATTAATCTTCACAGCTCGTTGCACGTGTAGACTGTAGATCCATAGATGATTGGCAAGCAATCAGCAGGTCAAAGTCGATTATATCTGAAAGTTAACAATGTGCTGCAGTCCACGTGACAAACGTGACTGACAAAGGGCCGGCTCCACTCTAGATGCTGCAAAAAACATTTTCTACATTCTACTGCGGAAAAGTGTAGTTTCACACGCGATAAATTCTATTTTAATCTTTTGACAATCACAATATAATTGAAACTAATTATTGGAGCAATTATCCTATTGCTCGCTAGTCCGTCATCCGCCGCCTTCTGCGGTTAGTGGCTCATTTCGTTAGACAATTATTTAATACAAAAGCATAAAAAATATTAATATTAAAAATACCTATTTGAAATACATAAAAAATGCAAGACAGCAAGCAACTCTTAATGTAGACATTTAGCATTAAAAGATGGCACTAACAGACAGACAAGCACGTCGATATTGAATAATAGACGCCAGAAGCAATTAATTATTCATTTTGAGTAAATAACAATTTATGGGCATAGATTTATTTTTTTATATAAACGCATAAGTAGATAGAGGCGTCTTTCTGCCGTGCTGTATCACATTCCTAAAACGGGTCACGTTTTGAGGTAAACTAACAACGATGTTATTATCATGGCGACGACACGGTTATAGATAGACCCTATTAATGTACTCAGACTTATAAATACAGCATAAACTATTTTTTCATCATTACTGTTTGAAAAAGTCCACGAGCATTTACAATTACCTAATGTGTATTCTTATATAAGGTGATAGAATACTTAGTAATTTTCTACATAATATTGTTTTCCTTGACCACGTAGTAGTTTTATAAAGTACCTTTAGAACTCATAATGAAAAACTTTGATCTCCCATTATTTGCTATCCACGTTCTATAAATATTCAATAAACCAATTAAAATTTGATGTGCGCAGTACAAGAACACGATTCCCATGTAGGTAAATAACCGCAAACATCAGTAAATAACCATAGATATGTTCTAATTACATAAATAAACACTTGCAAAATCGTAATCTAGTCCACGAGTCGTGAGTGGCGCAGCGAAATGTAGTTAATACTAGTCATCCCAATGGTATGTCAGTACCTGCATATAGGTAATCGTGTTAATAATTTCTGGTGTTCTATGCAATTGCGTGATACAAATACCACCACTCATCAACAACAATACACACATGTTGTAACTCAATTATGCTCCTCGTTTTGTGATGTAGAATCCAGAGAACTACCTACGCATGAGCTTTAGTAAACTTCGATATATTTAATATTTTATAATATATTTGGTAAGAAAAACATGACTGATAGTGGTAAAATCTGATGTACTTTGAAACTCAAAACGCATAATTAGAGGAAGAGTATTTGGCAATTGGCGGAATAGTACTTAGCACAACTAGCCTTCCAGCCAACCAGCCTTGGCTTCCAGTCGTAATATTGGTCCTGCTATTTTGATCGAAGTGTCAATAAAACCCTAAAATATCGATATTTTGAAAGAACTACTGACAGTATGGCAACGCACAGAAAATCAATATTCGATTAATAACCGCTTAATATTGCTTTTGGTTTCCGTAGTTTGCTGTTCACTTGTAACAACATTAACAGATGTCATGGCGCTCTGCAACACTTGCGTGTGGGTGCTCGGAGTGGGTCTTTAGCATTGTACTTTAAACTAGCATGCTTTATTTTCTATACCTACCTATAGATTTCCGTCACACAGATGATTTTTTTCTCTAATAATTGCGTTTTAATAACTAAAAATAAAACCGACTCTATTGATAAAATTCGAGCCCATAAAAAACGACACCCTTAGAGAGTGAAAAATAGAGGTCGTTTTTTATGGGCGTTTTATCGTTTTTTAAATATAAAATACCACCTCTAAGGTGGTATTTTTTCTCTAAATTTAAATGGGACTTTCGGGAAGTATAACCAAACAAAACAAATATTTGCCAAATCGATTCATAAATGACGTAGTTCTGAGGCAACAAACAAAAAAATACAACCGAAGGGAGAACCATCTCCTTTTTAGAAGTCATTTTCATTATCATTCGCATAATGCGAAAACGCGGCTCCGAAACTTTCATATCTAAACATTTCTACGCTAGAAGTACGGGTACTTGTACTCGTATGTACGGGGAGGACTTGTTAGTAACAATATTATTGGTGTGTTTAGTTTTGTGCAAGCTCATAGTGTGCTGACTGGATTAGGTTTTACTCATCAGGTAAAGTAATGCTGTTCCTATGCTATTTTAAGCAATGTTTACGAATACCTTCACATGATTATTCTTAGTAAGGCATATCGGTGGGGTTGAGAACAGATGCACTTCCTAGAAGCTAGCGTGACATCGCTCCAATCATACTTCAAAACCTATTATGCACTCTGATATGGCCAACTATTATGTTGAATAAGCGGTAAGTTTAGTTGGTAAGCGTACTGTAATTTAGATTACTGATAAATAAGGTACAAGGCACTAAACACTCAAAAAATATATCATATCTGTTGTACGTATTCGAAAGGCATAGCGAATTTAATTTACACATTAACTTGCAGATCTCTACCGGCTTATGTAATTTCTGAAAATTATATACTTAGAGGGTATTTAAGTTGATTCTACTTTCTGAGCTTTAGTTGATGTTGATGACTTTTGCCGATAAAATAAACCAACATCTAAGGCAATTTAAGTGTAACCGGAAATCAGATACGTTTGCCAGGTAAACGTTCCAATGTTATCATTGATGATGAGTAGTGGGACAGCCAACGCAATAATAAATTCTAAGCTGCTACTAAATGGGCGCATGGCTTGCATGTAATAGCTTAACTACTGATAATTGTCCCACCAGGTATTATGGTATTATGCTACACATGTGAGCTTATTGCGCATTTTTTGTTACGCGTGGCTGAATAAGTAATATTATGTAGGCAAGTGGAATTACAACCATAAAAATGAAGGTTAGTAATTACGCAATTGAACTGCATGCAAAGTAAGGTACGTCAATGTATGATTAAGTTCAATTGTTATGATTAAAATGATACGAATACCATAGATAAATAAATATTTAATACATAAACAACCAGACAACCCCCATTCAGTCATCACTCCGTGATTTATGAACCGACTTGAAAAATTATTTCATATGAAAGGATATGCTTCCCGATTAGGATATAGGTCTTATAGATATATAATCAAAGATCAATCTTTCAAGTAAACGAAAACTCTTTCCTTTCCTGTGACTTTACGAGTTTCGAAAAATGATAAAGTACTAAAAAGCGTAAAATAAAACTTTTTTTAGTTGACTTCAAAAAATGACGTTCGCATTTCGGTTGTATTTTTATAGGCTCAAATTTCATTAAATGAAGTCGGTTTTCTTTTTATAAGGCCGGCAATTTAGTGTTGATTAAAACTGCGGCAAATCATATTAAAATCAATTCAATAATGGAAAAAATTGCAATTGTTATTTAATTTCAAACGATCATTAGTTTGAAATGATCGTTTGAAATTAAACGATCCCTAACGGTTACCCTAATTTGAACATAGTTTCAATCATAATAAATTTGTTACAAAATTTTTATTAGTAAGTCGAAACAACATAATCAGGATCATCATCATCATCATCATCAACAGCCGGTGTCCGCTGCTGGACATAGGCCTCTCCCATGGCACGCCATTTAGCTCGATCTTCAGCTCTCCTCCTCCAATCCTTGCCCGCTGCCTTACGAATATCATCGCCCCACCTAGCTACAGGGCGCCCTACACTACGTTTGCCGACACGCGGCCTCCACTCATGACCCAGTCTGCCCCAACGGCCATCGGTTCTGCGGCATATGTGAATCAGGATCATTATGATGATATTCAATATAAATCATACTGAAGTGATGAAATGTTTCAGTTTGGTTTTATAAGTATCAACTGCTATAGGTATTATAGGTATCAACTGCTTTATTTATTTGTCATTTATTGGCGACGCACTTAGCATCAATCATAACTTACTAATACCACTTATGCTTATTGTCAATTCAATGTTTGTGTCTGCATATTCCTAGAAAATGAATCATGTTCCACCCTGAAAGCCCACACATTAGGTCATTGACAGGTGTTGCCGTTACTTTGACGCAAATTTTGATTCAGCGCTTACGTATCTCAAACACTAACATAGCATTACATGGAATTGCCTGCATGTAATGGTACCTTTCCAACTTTACAAACATTTTGACTGGCCTGTCAGCGTAGATGGTAGTAGCTCTGCCTTTTGCACTGTAGGTTAAAAGTAAGATTCCGTCCCAGGAAAAACATTTGTGTGATGAACGTGTTTGTTCTGTGTCTGGGTGTTATAGTGTATCATACGTATGTATTTAAAAATATCAAAACATTTTATCAGTCATCTGGTCACCATAATGCAAGCTATGCTTAGTTTGGGGCTAGATGGTGTTGTGTGCATTGTCCATCAATATTTATTTATTATTTCCAATATGAAACTCTATCTCTATACTGACTCACATAAAACCGAAAATGGATTCTTAGTCATATTAATTATGTAAAAAAATATATTACAACTAGTTTGCAAGCAAATATACACAGGTGTTGTTCTTGGTTTTGGTTTACTATGCCACTATTATACTCAAACAAAAGCATTGTTCGAGTAAGTAGGTATTGCTAATTGATTGAAGCGTTTGTTATTCGTTAAACAAAATGTTCCGTGGAAATAGGGCAAGTAGTGATTTTACTTTTACGATCAGCCGGTAGTAGTCTATAGACGGGGACAAGGTAACCTGCATAGTTTTCTCTAATGTTATTTTTATTTCGCGATCGTGCGAGCACGAACTGAGTATAATAAATTTTGATGCTTTAGTAACTTAAACTCAGCAGCTTTTTTAGGTGTACATACTTTCACACTAATAACGACTACGTTATTCAATTAATTATAGCTCACATGAAGAGAACCAATTTCTTCTTCAACTTCTTTCTATTTTAAATATTATGTGCTTCATAAAATTATATAAAGTAGCGGTCGCCCTTAGGTCGAAATTCGACCATAATTAATTTAAATTGAAAAAAAAAATAGCATTCTCCACTCCTTCTCTATGTACCTAAACTAAGTGCAAAATTTCATACTCCTCCGTCCGCGCAATTTTCGTAAAAAGGGGTACAATGTTTTTGCTTCACGTATTAATATATAGATGTAACTAGCAAGTAGTGAGAAAAAGATCGTTCGACCTATATCGATAGATACCTTGCAATGCAAGGTTGTGCCTTACAAAGCTCGTCACAGTCTGTGTCACGCTGACTCATTGACACCACGTGTGTTTTGACCATTTTCTTTCTCGGCGCGTGGCACATTTACGAGATTCTTTGTGCCATTGAATACATTATGTTGTTAGACCATGTTCATGATATTTATTAGTAAAGTTAAGTTTTATCAAGCGTTTTTCAGTTGAACTTTTGTGTATATTTACTATAGTTACCTTTACCTGTTACTAAAAACACTAAATTATTTACCGATGTTCGTATAAGCTGCAGAGAGCTGAATCGGTGTAAGGATATTTTTCACTAAGCAATGATGCGTAATAAACTGTGCTGTTGAATGTCCCTAGGCGGTAAAATTTGCATAAAATGTGGGTCTGTAGAGCAAGCATCATCTCGCGCCTGCTGCGGGCCGTTTAGTCTCCGACAGACGCCCGTTACTCACGGGACACACTGACCCCGATACGCTTGTACGAATTTATTACTTATCGCCCACCATAGTTCGACAAGTCGCCTTCGTTTCGCTTTACGAGACGATTTCGCTCTTTCTCTTGCACTATGGCACGTGCCAGTTTTCATGCCTTTGTCAAAAAGTGGCTTAAATGTTTTGTGTGCCGATAATGCACATTAAAAAAACACAAAACCATATTTAATACATATGAGAATATTGATTGATTAATCTGAAGTATCATTGCTGCTGCATGGCCTATGCTTGAGTTGTTCAAGCAAAGGCCATGCAGTAGCAGTTAGCGATACAAACTTCCGGGATCGAATCATTTTGGCACACCTAACATAATGCACATAATGCCAAACAATGGTAAAGTCAATGTCCGACTCTTGGCCTAAGGTAGGTCCCAACACACCTCAAATCTGATTCTCATGCGGTTAGTCATTGAAAGGTTTGTTTATTTGTATTCAGGTAACGTAAAACGCAGTAGGTACACAAACATTCCTCGATAACAATTTTGTGTTTAACTACCAATTTGACTGATATATTTTTTTAAAAAGCAAACATTTATTTTATTTATTTGCAAATTTCTTGCTAGTAAAACACATTAGTCAAAGGGCAATCAACTGCAAGTTTGTACCAAGTAATCTTTGATGTTTGTTTCACATAAAGTGCGACATAAATATAAATAAACAACAGGATTTTGGGGATACTGGGCGTACATACAGGTCTAGTGATTGCTTTGTTGTAGAAACAAACAAAGGATAGACTAGTCTTTGCTGACACCGGTGCCAGCCGGAGATTTTCACTCGCGCATTTTAATACCAAGCACGCCATCCTATATTGCCACCACTCAAGGTCAACTATTTGTTCGTATACTTACCATCTACACCACCCTTAACCCTGGTAGAGGTATAAGGTTGGAATTATTTTAAATTTAACGGTACTTGATGTGACACTGACACATACCACAAGTCAGAATACTTAATACTGACTTGTAATGCGAATCACTGGGAACATTTTTCGTACAAAGAGACATGCTAAAGATCTTATGGCATGATAAATGATCAAGTCACTTTTTTATCCACTTTCTTTTTTGATAATTTTTGTGACTTGGATAAGAAGTAGATATGATTCTTGTACCGCGTCTTCATATTATCTTTATCAGGCACGTTGACAATAAACAATGGGTGGGTAACCTTGTAGTTACACAAGATAATACTTATGATGTTAACTGTTTTACGTGAGATAATTAGAGCTCTTTATAAGCCGTAAATTACAATGGTATTAATGGACATGATTAAAAGAACAGACACAATGCTCCTAGACAGAGTCACAGCGTTTGACTGATAAGGATAACATATATTTCTTCGCTAACATAGAAGTTTATTCTGCAGACATAAGTAAACATAAGTACCGACCTAATTTAAAAGTATGAATATAGAAAAATCCATCTTATTGTTATTTTTAGTTATTTGAAGTTTTAGCAACTAACATTAACATTAAAATCGAGTGTGACTCCAAAGTATTGTAGATGCACTGTAGTACAAAAAATATTATTCAGAGCTTTAACTACTCAGCACAAACCGATTTCGCACTTGTAGTTCGATAGCATACAATACTTTCATCACACGACAGGTGTCTATACCCACGTGGATACGGCAGTCTGATTTCGATGAATACTTCCAGATGTACCTGGCGCAGTACGGTTACTTGAGTCCTTCAGTACGGAACCCTTCCAGTGGACATATAATGGACGAGAGCTCGTGGAAGCGGGCTATCGCTGAGTTTCAGAGCTTCGCTGGTCTAAATGCTACAGGTAAGAATATAAATGCTCTATCAATATAAATTGAAAATAATATCAAGCTACTTATGTCAATTGTATTGTACCCAGCTAATGTATGCCAAATGTGTAAAACAGTTAGTTTTGTTCAATTTTCAAAAGATCAACCCAATTTTTGCTTAGTTATTGTGCCAATGTGTAAAACAGTTAGTTTTGTTTAATTTTCAAAAGATCAAACCAAATTTTGCTTAGTTAGTGTGCCAATGTCTAAATCAGCTAATTTTGTTCAATTTCCAAAAGATCAAACCAAATTATCCTTTATGTTGTTTTTCTACCAATTTGATATTATCGGTCATACAAAATACTTAAACATAATATGGCTGTAGTATTTGCTATCATAAAACTGATAAGTAACATTTCTGTTTTTCACTCAGTAGCTCTTCAAATAATATAGGTATATGTGATCTTAGTAAGTACATAGTTTTCCCAGTTAGACGCATACGGCGTTACTATGCTGACCAAGATACTTAGAGAGTTTCGGTAACGCAAATTTTCCAACCATTGGAAAATTTGTTGCGGTTACTAGTGAAAGTTGCGATTTATATTTGAATATTTCATGGTTGTTACTATTTTGTAATCTTCGTAGGCTTAATATTATTAAGAATAGATTAGGCTAAATGATTTTTCGTGACTTTGGTCAAGATTACAGTTCTATCGAAAAAGTAGAGTTTTTTAGAAATGTTTTTTATTTTTATTTGATATCATTAAATGTTTTTAATACAAGCAATTTGTTTGGAGCAAATTATAAATTTATTATTTCATTAGTTTTATCCTCAATGTGTCTTTCACAGTCACTTTTTATTTTGTTGTAGAAACAACATTACATATACTATAATCAAGTTCAATGCAATCATGCTACATTGTAAAAACCTTGGAGATGTCTCGATTCAAATGATGGTGCATTTCTTGAATTACATAGGCTGACGTAATTAATATTACTTACGATTACTACATTCATCCGTGACCTTGCTAGTTAAATGATGTTCAGATGACTCTAGTCTAGCTGTTACTATCTAGATTTTGTCCCATAGATAGTTTTATATTATAATAAATGAACAAAACATTGTCTACTATTATCTGAAAATGAATCAACTTCCGTTTACCTTTCCATGTCCGGCTTTTTATCGTTTATCTGTAAGTTAGTCCTTAAGCCTTATCCGCATGATAAAATGCCAATAAATACCTAAGACAATGAGTCAATGTTATAATCTATCTAATAAAACGACCCAGTGACCGATCGTTAGTAACACGCTCTGCAATTCAGTAGCCTTGGTTCGCATCACTACCATTATGAAGCACACATCGACAAAGCAATTTATAAGGCTCCACGATCATAGCCGATTCTTTAAACACTGTAGAGTTATGTGGGCAGAGCCTGGTTGTCTTGGTACACGTACGTGCCTTGACACGAGAAGTAGTTTATTGGACTCGGGTATGACTGAACGCAGTTATTATGTAAGCAAATAACGCATCGTGATATATACGCATTTATACATAATTCATTATCGGTCAGTGCACGAGTTGGATCGAGTTTGTTGCGAGCATCGTACGACTTGATTAAGACTCTAATGCCAGTGTTATCGCTAATAAAATTTTGGTCACGTTTCAATGTCTGTAGTTAAAATGGAAAAGTTTCTCACAGCTGTACGTTATTTCTTCCTTCATAAATAGACCTTTGTCTATTATAAGTATCCCTCATAGTTTCTAACTTTATAAACCAATATAACTTTTTAAACTATCATGGTTTTGAAGATAATTTTTCCGAACTATCGGGAAGCAAAAAAACTCACGAATATCGCGTTTTGAGTGAAATTTATTTATAAACCAACTTCTTTATTTTAATAATGTTGCTTCTGTTTTATCCTCTGTGATATCGGTTTGATGAACAGAGTACTGACCACTGGTTTGGTGCTGTGGTTGAACTGCGTTCCTGATTGTTTGTAGTTTTCCGCTTGTGGTTTTAGTCAGTGTGATTGTGTAATTACTTCCTTGTCATCATTTTATGCAAAAACGTTGTCTCTTGAATCTCAATGATATTATTTACCAAACCATAAGAAGACATATTATGAAAAAAAGTTTTCTGTCTTAACTGTGTAATAGGCTGTAAAATTTTTGTTAGCTCAGTTGGTAGGTAGTCGCTCTGCTTTCTACGCTGTAGGTTGAGGGTTCGATTCCCTTCCAGGACACATTTGTCAGACGAACATAGATGTTTGTTTATGTTTGTTATAAAGGGTGTTATAAAGTATCTTATGTATGTATTTATAATTTAATAAGTATTCTATCAGCCATCTGGTCAACACAATACAAGCTATGCTTGGTTTGGGGCTAGATTATTTGCGTTGTCCACCAATAATTATTTAATTTAAACCTCTGATAGAAAACCATGCAATACGTTTCTAGGTACTTTTTACTGTTAAAGACCCCAAATTATGTGTCAAATAAGCTACGAAAGTAAAATAATCTAACAGCACATTTTGATTGCAGGTGAATTAGACGATGAAACAACAAAAGTGATGTCATTGCCAAGATGCGGAGTAAGAGACAAAGTAGGCTTTGGAGAGAGCCGTGCCAAAAGATACGCTCTTCAGGGTAAGTTAAACCATTAATTTTCTTTACTTGTTCAAGTTTAATTACCGTTAGCTATATATTTGGGTAGCGTTGTGGTTGCTATATTGGGTTAAAAAGTATATACTACCTAACTAATACCTAAGACTAAGACTTAATAAGTGTTTAATGTGCTTCGTGTGTAGGTATATTTAGCGTTCAGCTGATTATTTTTAGAGATGGGTTAGTGTAAATTTCCAAGTTTTTATTGTGTTCATGTCGTGTATAGATCTTAAAATATAGTGTATAGCGTGCTATATTATAATAAGTTATTCAGAAAATCTCGTGCACTGCGGCTACTCCTACATGGTTCAATATTTGCGTCTACCGCGTTTTTTACGCTAATACATTTTTCATAGTTTTTATATTCAATTTAACCTTAGACTCCTAACCTTCTAATGATGTAATCAAAAAACTTTGAAAATGCGATATCTAGTTTCAGTCAGCTGCAAATAGACAAAAGTAAACCTTATAATCTTCTGTTTAAGGTTCAAGATGGCGTGTAAAGAACCTTACCTATAGGATCTCAAAGTATCCCTCAAGACTGGTCGCTGCCGAGGTGGATAACGAGCTTGCCAAAGCCTTTAACGTGTGGAGCGATTACACGGACCTAACATTTACTCAGAAGAGGTCCGGACAGGTCCACATCGAAATCAGGTAAATTGTCATAAATAAAATTGAATAAAATAAAAAAAGCTTTCTTCATCTTTTTAAAACATCTATTGCCGTACGTCAGTCTCGCAAAAACATGAAAATGTCTCGACTGATTCGAATATTTCTTTTTTGTTTCGTTCAATTTTAGGTGATACGAAGTTCACCGGGTCACTAAGTATATAATTTATTTTTTGTACATTGGTTTAGAAGTTTCTAGTATTAAACATCATAATGTGACATGATGCAGCATGTTTTATAAACTCAAATTTAGATTTATACAGAAGATTAATAAAATAAACCTGCGTAATCATAGCTCACCAAAATCGTTTGTGATTTGTTCCAACAATGGTTTTCGTCACAATTCATGGGTAATCTCTGTTGCGTAACTGAACGGTTGTCATTGAACGATTCACGTTGTTCATGAGTTGCTACCGCAGGTAGTTTATTCATTGCAATAACCTATAATTTTAATTCATTAAATAATACCATCACGTATGCGTAATGGTCATCATCCCTACACATTTAAACAGTTGATTAAATTGTTTTGAAGATAAATGAGTCATAACTTGGTTCAGCATTAATATAGATAAATTTACTATGTACTTATCAATACTATATGTATCACAGATATGGTAACAGCGTAAATAGACTATTGACACTGCCTTTGATTCTGCTGTTTCGCCGATCTAACTAAACCTTCGTAACATGCAAAAGATTTAATTTAATTTGCACCAAAGTCGAAATTAGATTAACAATTAGATGACGGTTTTAAAATAAAGTAAAATTTACCTTTTCGTTTAATTATTGGATCAATTTTCCGCAGTTTTAATCAACACCAGCACGTCAATTCCGTAAATTTATGAGGTGTAATTTATTTAAATGTCACACTAATTCAGACTTTGGTGCATGGAAAATAAGATCGTTCGAATTTAAGCAAATACATTCAGAACTGTTTTCTATATAGGTTTGAAAAAGGAGAGCACGGAGACGGCGATCCTTTCGACGGGCCTGGTGGCACCCTTGCTCATGCTTATTTCCCTGTAAGTATTACATTTACATCGATTTCCTTAGACTTAGGTTGCTTGTATCAACACCATATCGACCTGAGCTGAATATTATCCATTATATATATCATCCTTGATATAAGCTAATATAATTCAATTATTTATTGTGTGTATCAATACCTACTTAATTCATCATTACTTAACCATTGTTAAGGACAATGATTAAGTGTTCTTTTAATAATTACTACGTACAGAGCACTTTTGAAACTATTATTAATATCATTTTGATATAATGTTCACTATTCATGTATCAGCATGTATATTGTTCTAAATATTTTAAATGCACAAATCATGGTAAATATCCAGTTTATAGAAAAAAATATGTAAGAAGCAGTTGACACACACGACCAAATAAAGCATACCTATTTACCAACCAAATTGTTTATGTATAGAATTTGTAAATTAAAATAACATTTAGGTGTAATCACAGTTACCGGATGTAAACTATTATCACCTAAATAGTGAAAGTATGGTGTGGTATAGTAATACGATAATCGAACATTTCATTGTAACATGAAATATTATAATTTTGTTCCGAGTATTCAGTTTCGCACCATTCTGTATAGGCTTCAAATAATTTATAAGAGCTTGGCTGTATTTTATCTTTTATATTATGCAATATTCTGAACCGACACGCAATTGTGACTTGAATATGATTTATTATTATTGTTTGCCATTGAGGGGATACTATTTTATATTTTAGTCTGATACATCGGACCGAAAGATCGATTAGGTGATTAGGGTAGGCACAGTCAACAAAAAAAGTGAATTATGATAATTTATTTCTATTCAAGGTTTTATTTAAACAACAATCACAATTGCCTAACCTTTTCAATTTATTTTACGCAAACCGTGGATAACTCGAGTCTAATACAAGGTGATTATTGGAAACTTTCAGGTGTACGGCGGTGACGCACATTTTGATGACGCTGAGGTCTGGTCGATCAACTCGAGGAGGGGAACCAATCTATTCCAGGTAAATATTTGACCACAATAAAGGCAAAAACTTCAACCAACGCACGCGTCATATCAACATAAATGTACCGCTCGTTTTGCAAGGTTATTGTAACCACTAGAAGAACGCCCCGCGACTTCCACGAACAAATTTGACGTCATAATTCGTTTTTCGAGATTAAAAATCTTCCTATTTCAGGTCATAATCATTATACTCTATTTCATCGTAATTGGTACAACTATTGCGATGTTATTGACTAAAAAACATCCAAACTTTCGCATTTGTAACTACCTGCTGCCCGCGGCTTCGCACGAATAATACCTACATAAAAAGTAGCCTATGTACCCGAGATACAATCTATCTCCTTAAATCACATCAAGATCATGTAGCCGTTTAGACGTGAAAAGGCAACTAACAAACATAATTATGAATAAGTGCAGACAATCTGCTCTGTTATCAAAATATTATTAATTAATAAATTAGTAAAAGTGTATTGACTGCAGTGGGTTGTTAAGTAAATGACGGACACGGGTCTTGTAAACTTTAAACCTACCTATTGATGACTCATTGTTGTGTAGATAAATATAAATAAAGTTTAAGTATGTTGTATTAGTCATTTGTAGAGCATCGCACGTTGTTTTTATAAGAATGAAGTAAAAATCACGTTCACCAGGTATCTAATACAAAGGACATTACGTAGAGGTAACATAACATTATATTTCTTACGTCAGTGCCTTTTGTGATTTGATATGTGATAGACACATTTCAGTTTAATAAAATGAGGAGTACGAACCTCTTTTCGATGTGTTCGAGATTTGTCCATAGAATTCAGGTGATTATTTTTTGTGTTCTATTTTAGGTGGCAGCTCACGAATTCGGTCATTCACTAGGTTTATCTCACAGTGATGTGCGATCTGCCCTCATGGCTCCCTTCTACAGAGGATTCGACCCCGCATTCCAGCTCGACCAGGATGATGTTCAAGGAATACAGGTACCTATGGAATTAGCATTTCCATCTTCTTCGTGTCATTTGTTATTTTAATAAAAATAATACAATAACAAATTGTCCTCCCCTTGACTAAAAACAGTAAGAAAAGTGCTATTGGACACATTCTTAGGCATAATTTACTTTATAAAAATAAGTCAGAGTGATATTATTTATTGGCCTACATGGTTAGGTTGTAATATTATTAGCGTATAATTTTATTTATTTTTTAAAGAACAAAAAAAAACGATTAGAAGGTATTACTGAACTGAACCACAGAATATTACCATGGTTTTAAGAGTAGTGTGACCAATAAAACCTTAAAATAAAAAATCACACTACACAAAAGATTTAGAACTTCATTTGTTTTTATTTCTATACAAATAGTGCTAGTACAATTAACATACTTATTAGTCGGCACTCCCGGAGTGCAACCCAATTTTTTTTAAGTGAAATAACAGTATTTCTGGCTCAGTGAAATCTAAACTAGTTCACTGGCATCCAGCATAGAGCCACATAGAACCTCCTCGTATCCGTCGAAATCACGCGTTAAAGAGAGAATCCGATAAAATAATGTAAACCTACCTTCCTGTTTACGAAGATTTATTTTACCCGCCACACCATAGATTTTATCTAGACATCCCTCATATACTTCTGCTAAAGACCTGAAGAACTTCGAAAAAGCAGACATTCTTATTCTTATTCTAAAGACCTGAAGAACTTCGAATAAGCAGACAGCTGGAAAACAGACTGGCTCAATACTACAGATGGCTCAAGTGCCCAAGTAATAGACCCACTTTTAAACCCAAAGGCTTAAACTTGCCACGCAAGCTATAGTGTCGCATATTAGGTTTAAAACTGGACATGGTCGATGAAAATTCTTTCGACACAAGTGGGGTTGGACAGATTCTACGCTCTGCGAATGCGGCGATGACAACCAGACCATGGAGCATATCATCGGACGCTGCCCTATCCACACACTCAGGACCTTGGAGTGATTTACTGATACTGCCTCCTGAAACGAGAACTGGGGAAACTGAATATTTATTTGTAACCTACATTAGTATTAGCTTTACATGTATAATTAGTTTTATATATTTATTAATTATGATAGAAACCTATTTTAAATAATTCCAGGCTCTCTACGGTCACAAGACGCAGACTGATATCGGCGGTGGCGCTCCCTCAGTGCCTCGTGCTACCACGCAACCTCCTTCTTCCGAGGACCCGGCTCTATGCGCGGACTCCAAGATCGACACCATATTTAACTCTGCCGACGGCAATACTTTCATCTTCAAAGGTATGTTGTTATGCCCGCGGCTTCGCTCGTGAGGTAGGCTATGCTTAGTAGGTAGTGTGCATTGACATCTAATATTTATTATAATTATGACTATTATAGTAACTTAAAATTCCATTCTACGACACAGACTATGTTTATTAAAAAATAAAACCATTGCACTGAGATTAAACTACAAACAACCTTTCAAACCTTTTCTTCCATTTTAGTAGTAGAATTTACTGATACCTCACTAAGTTTTTTTTTAAATAAAACAAGAACTTTCTTGTATCGTCTTATACTCCAACAGCTTCTTGCTACTTATAAGACAAAGGCTGGATGTAGACTGCGCATTTATGAAGCACTGTACAAAAGTGCACGCTGTGCACTCTTGATCCAGCGCAATGTTTATTTGTATTTTATATTGTTATTTATTTATTTATGAAAGTTTATACATACCTACTCTACATTTGTAGCATTTAATTTTGTGTGGCTGAAATAAAATTATTTAAGATAATCGATTCAGGCATTACTTTGCGGAAATCCATTACAAAACATTAAATAGATGCCTCGTGGAGAGGCGAAATACGTGTCGAATTTCTCTAACTCATAGATGTTTGACCATCTATTTAATGTTTTGTATTTTTTTTTTATATCGTAACATGACTTAATTATAATGTGACCCTTTTGTATGATTTTTTCAGGTGAAAACTACTGGAAGCTGACCGAAGACGGTGTAGCGTCCGGGTACCCAAGACTGATCTCTCGTGCCTGGCCTGGCTTGCCCGGCAACGTCGATGCCGCTTTCACATACAAGAACGGCAAGACTTACTTCTTCAAAGGCTCTAAGTACTGGAGGTATAATGGACAGAAGATGGACGGACAGTACCCTAAGGATATCAGTGAAGGTAGGCTATGTATTAATTTAATAGTCGGTACCATGTAACGGCCAACTCTACCACCGCGCGCGCTCATTTGTCAGTTCAAATACTGCGCGCGCTCACTGGTGAAATAAATAGAAACCGCTTGCTCGGCTACCGGTTTCACGTCCCTTTTCACGACCTCGACAGTGAAAAACTTGATTATTCGCAAAGCTGAACCTTTCTTGTTATGCATATTCACTGTGTTTGTCTTACAGGATTCACTGGCATCCCTGATAACATCGACGCAGCCCTGGTCTGGTCTGGAAATGGCAAGATCTACTTTTACAAAGGATCCAAGTTCTGGCGATTCGACCCTGCTCAAAGACCCCCAGTCAAGGCCACCTACCCCAAACCCCTTTCAAACTGGGAAGGCATTCCTGACAGTATAGATGCTGCCTTACAATACACGAATGGCTACACCTACTTCTTTAAAGGTGGCTCGTACTGGCGGTTCAATGATAGAACATTCAGTGTAAGTTGTCAGTATTTGTTTAGAGATAAGACAAACCTTTGTCGAGGTTATGACCGAATAACCGAGTCGGCTTAGGGACATTATGACTAATTTTATCAACACTGAGGCATATTGCTGTGAGGTACCTACCCAAACGTGAGGAAAAGTAAACATTTATTTGGTTCTGGCTTCCCAGAATGTTTTTTTAGATAAGTAAATATCTGTGTTCAAAGCAAGAAGGGTTATGGCCTGTCTGTTGGTAAGCAGTTAACGTCGCCAATTAACATCAGCTCATAATTATTAGTACCTGGATGACCGATCTTTGCTCTGTATAAAACACGGATTAAACGACGTTATCTAAAAATGAAACCTAGCTAGATCTTTTTATCGCTCCCAAAACCCCCTGCATACTAAATTTCATGAAAATCGTTGGAGCCGTTTTCGAGATTCAGATTATATATGTATATATTGACTGGCCTGTCAGCTCAGTTGGTAGTAGCTCTGCCTTCTGCGCTGTAGGTTAAGGGTTCGATTCCCTCCCAGGACACACATTTGTGTGACGAACATAGATGTTTGTTCTGTGTCTGGTTGTTATAAAGTATCATAAGTATGTATATAAAAATATATAAGTTCTATCAGTCACCTGGTCACCATTAGTTTGGGGCTGGATGGTGCTGTGTGCATTGTCCACAAGTATTTATTATACACTAGCAGCTGCCCGCGGCTTCGCACTCGTGGTACCTACATAAAAAGTAGCACATGTCCTTCTCCAAAGTCTCGTATATCTTTATACCAAAATTCATCAAAATCGGTTCAGTGGCTTAGGCGTGAAAACGTAATAAAGAGACAGACAGACAGAATTACTTTCGCATTTATAATATTAGTTAGATTATCATCGATACGAAGATAAGGAGACAGAATACTTTACTGTCTTCTTCTCTTCGTATCGATGATAATACAAAAAAAGAAGCTTAAAGTGTTAAGCTTTCGCTTCCTTTAGCAACTCCTATGACATTTTCGTTGGCTGTTAGGGTACGCTAGGGAAACCAGCAGAGTCAAGTCAAAGTTAAAAGATACTATATTCAATACAATCACAAGGATCCCTTTGAAACTTCTTACATACTAGGTGAATTTACTAGATATACTAGAGATGCCAATTCATCCTAACCCAAGCCCGAGAAGAACTGGCAAGAATTTCGTCCTGGTCCTAGCGCTTTTTTGCATGATCCATCTCATAACTACCGTAACTACGAAAAACTAATACAAGAGAGTTTATACATTTCAAGTGTGTCGGTTAACTGTCTGAGGGCAGAGCGACATGAGGCCACGCATTCTTATCAATAATATAGTAATTTATATCATAACTAGCTGGTGCCCGCGACTTCGTCTGCGCAGGATTAGTACTTCGTGTTTTTTGCAGCGCACGCCAGAATAGCTTGCAGACGGCAGATTTTATTCCTGCTTACTTGACACTTATCGTTATATTTTGGACAATTCACACAATATCTTTATAAATTATAGCCTATGTGTTATTCTGATGTATAAGCTATATTATTGTAAAGTTCCATTACAATCCATTCAGTAGTTTTTGGGTGAAAGAGTAACAAACATACATACAAACATTCGCGTTTATAATATTATAGTAAAGATACACTTTCTTCAAAAGACTACCCTCTATGTATGTTTTAATGTAACATAGTTTATAACAAAGTGTTCTGTGGTAATGATATAGTTGTTTTAACAGGTCGATACAGATAACCCTGCCTTCCCTCGCTCGCTGGGATACTGGTGGCTTGGCTGCAGCTCAGCGGCACGCGGCACTGTCGGAGGTAGCGCACGCATTGCTACTGCTGACGCCGATGACGACGTCGGCGATATCTTGTTCGACGCAGGTATGTCCGGTGCCCAGGGATATCCACACATCACTTCGGGAGACAATGTTGTTTTTGAAGTGATAATTTCTTAGTTACCTTAGGGAGGGTAAACCGCTTCATTACGTAACGCGTTACAGCGCCAGTCTGTCTGGCTTCCCTTTCTCTGACGCATACGGCAGTGGTAGGCAAGCTCCTCCTCCCTCGCTCTAACCCACAGCGCTAGTTAGATTAGTTTAAGATATCACTTCTGTCGGGCGTCCCGATATTTAATACACTTATAGACCAATTTCTTTTTAGTCTAAGCAAAAGAGTGTGTTGAGGTCGCTTCTGATCGATATAAAGCAGTCTTTATTTTAATCCAGGTTTGGATCGATTTGACGTGATTGAGACATGCTGGCAATTCTGTTGTTTTGCCGGACTAGCTAAAATTTTTTAAAATATGGACAACCTTATTTTGCTACCAATAAAGTTCAAATTAGAGTACCCATTTTAAATCACAGTTCTAAAATAAGTTAAAATTATTTTATGTTTTATTGCTATAATTTTTATTTCAATTAATTCCTTTATTGAAAATAATGGATAGAGGTGTTGATAGAAACTGCGGAAAATAGTCGTAGTTTTAATCAACACCTCCTTACATGATGATTAAATTGAGCTAAAACACGTCAGTTATACGTTAATTTAGTAAGTGTCACTAAAAAATGTTATTCTATTCTATTCTATATGCTATTCTGTTTATATTATCTAGAATAGAAGTTTAAGACATTCTTATACAAATAGGTAACATTTCTACATTCTAGAAGTGTAGGTAGGTGTATCTTTACTATACAGGCGAATACAAGCCTTTATGATAACGTTTTATAAACTAAAAAGGAAACTGACTTCACTGAATGAAAATTGAACCCATCAAAAATATCATCAATGTATATAAATTTTTGATTTTTGTTGATTTTTTTTGAGAAATCGGTGAACAAAATTTTAAAAAAATAGATTCCGAAGAATTGAACCTCCTCCTTTTTTGAAGTCTGTTAAAAATCTCACGTCACATCACAACAACAATTGTCTCCTGAACTATGAGTACCTACTAAATAGGGTAGCTCTCAACGAACAAAATAAAACATTTAAATAAACCATGCGATGTTCATTAGCTATGGTTTTATGTGACACTATCAAATAAATCAAGTTATTATGAGAGCTTACCCGTTCCAGTGGATCACAAGGGATTCACCACCTGTCGACATCTCCAGAACCTATCAAAAGTTGGCCTATGTTCCTATATGTTTGTGATCTATTAGTTTGTTTTTTTCCTTCTGTCGGCATTATAAATATATTGTGGTTTCTATTAGATTAGATTACATTTTTCATTCTTTATGTTTTTTATACTCTACTCCATGTTGTTCTTGTGTGTTTTTTTTTATGTTTTTGTGTTCTTGTGTGTTACTAACATTTTCTAAATACTAACAATAACAAACACTAATAACCATTAAAACATTTAAATCTAGAATTTGAAACTAGAAACTGTTTTCCAACGAAAGCTAATTAAATTAAACTAACTTTCTAACTGACATAAAAACTATCTATAAAATATGCTTGTTAGACGCCAATCTTTGAATTAAGGGTGTTGGTTCAACTTGGCAATGTATGGCTTATGGGAAAGGATAGCTTTGTGGGAAAGATGAAACGTCAGATGGTGAAGGCCCTTCGATCCTACATGCAAGCAAAGCAACGTGGCTTCTGGGCGCCTCTGGACATACCTGCGCTGCGGTAAAAATATGGCATTATTTTCTTTTCTGCATACGGAATTAAAATCATGCCAAATTTTTTATTTAATTTTAATACACCCATAATGCAACACAGTTTCTAAAGTTAATTGCAAATTGGTTTTAAAAGTTGAAAAGCACCTGCACAATGCTAATGAGTTCCTTATCAAACTTTTGGTTGAAACTTTAATACGTAAAACCTCATTTATGGAATAAAAAAAGGTTTTACATATCACCACATCGTTTTACATCTTTTGAAATTAGAATTTCAACCATGATGTTATGTTTTGAACTGAATAATGTTACTTTAATGTAACATCACAATGTTTTTACTTCAAGTTTGCACCGGAATGGTTGGTGCTAATTAGATTGTTCACATTACAGTATATAATTTGATATGAACACCACCCAAACACTGCTATGTGACATAACTTACCTACTGGTGCTTGGGGCGTTTTCACATTTCGATGTGTGTGTTTGTCTTTTTCTAGGTGTAAAATCATCAGCTCCCAGATCATTCTTCTGGTTCAGGAAATAGCCTCGGCGGAGAGTTCTTGGCCTTTATACTAAAGAGAAATTTAAAGAACAAAGACTCAATAATTAAGTTAAATAGATAATTTGAAAAACCAGTGAGATTATAGAGTAAAGCGGTGATTTTAGAACCGGCGGCCTTGTCACGTCCTGCCTGTACGTTCTTTTCCATTACACTCTGCATGTGCATGATTCCTAGTTCTAAGCTTTTGCTTCTAGTGGCATGGTGGATGATTGTGGTAAGGCAAACGCTTGTTATGCATGCATTTGGTTTCGGTTAGCGTAGCATATGTATGTATACTTACCGCAAGACAAATGAACCCGAAGTATCAGTGTTCAGCGATCTGTATTTTTAACCAAACTCATTATTTGAATGATACCTATAACGGTTTTATTTGTAAGGCATTTTTTATTAGACATTTACTGTGGTTTGCGACCATTTCAAACTTCATTATCATCTAAAAACTGAGAACATTCATAGCGTTTTATACTTAGGTGTCCTAAGTAATGTATGCCCTGGTATTTTAAATGAGTATTCGCAGTTTTATTGATAATTATAACTACTCATACCTACTAGTGCTGTCCTTCATACATTTTCATTAAAACATTAAACATCTTATTAGTAACATTATATAAAGTATCTTCGATTTATAGGTGAAGTTCAGAAAGCTGTAGACTCGTGGAAGCAAAAAATAAAGGTTTTCCTGATGAATTTCAGAGAACCGCCATCAAAATAACTTGCCGAATTTTACATCGAAGTAAGAGTGAAATTCAAACGGCACTTTTATTTCAAGCACTAAAACACGTTCACAATAATCGGTGATAGTTTAACTAAGCCACGTTATTTCGTTTTGATAGTAGGTAGTCATATGAGTAGTCTTGGTAATGTGTAACTAACATTATGCAATGCATGAAATTGATTGACTGATACCATTAACAACAACGTAACAAAGAATTCCAAAGAATCGAATGCACAACGGTTTTAACGGACGATTTTAAAGTAAGAAATACGTATACTAATTTGCATGTATATTCGCGTTTTAGTATTTGATTGTACAATGTAGTTATTTGTAAAGTAGTGTGCACATTGGTTTCGGTACTGGAAACAAGACGGATTTAAGCTAAAGTAAATTAATTTTTCAGTGGTCAACGTTCAGTCCAACGGAGCTAGACTGTAATATGTCTTTAACGTGGCTCCAAGCCGCTTCATACATTAGAGGGCCTCTTCCTCGGCCGCGACACCACTCACCCGCATCTGTAGGTTCCTTTTCATTTTATTTGCCAACGTGAATTTCAGCAGAGACAAGCTCGCATTAAAATTCGCATCTCAAACATTTTATCTCTGAATATTCAAGGGGTGCTTGCAGTTATTTTGGTGAAGTTCACGGTGCTTTGTTTGACTTCATTTTGTTTTCGCATTGTGTTTTACATATCATAAATCATTTACGGTCTTACTTAGGTATAAACGCCTCTCAACTTAAACACTGTCTAAACACTACTTAACATTCGCCCTGTCACTATTTTGTGATAGACCTTACAAAAAGAGATGGTATTTTAAACAGTGATTAACTTTTGACAGAAGTTGAGGGACATTTCTAAGTAGAGGAGTTATTGTTATCATGCACAGAGCATAATATGTATGTGAAGTACTTGTAGTAACACTGCACAGTTAGCTTGCACCGGGTGTTGAGAGTTGTTCGCGATAAGCACGCTTGTCTGTCGGCAGATGGTCCGGAGGGTACAGGTGGCAGTGGCAGCGGCGGAAGCGCTAGATCGTCGTCGACGAGCTCGGTGCTGGCGGCGCTTGCAGCGCTGACGGCGCTGGCGAGAGCTCGCGCCTAGCGACCTCTCGCAGCGCCGCTGTGATCGTGGCATCGAGTGTGTGTGACTGAACCTGGACGCGTTCGGAACATTGTAAATAGCGTGCGCCATTCTTTCATGGCATTTTTTATACTGTTACAAGAACGATAATTTAAATCGAAGTCATAGTTTTTATACTAAACTTATTATAAATAGATGATGTAAGTTCGAGTGTGATATTGAAGTAAGCGAAGATTTTGTATTAAAGTATTTAATGTATCTGCAGTGTTTTTATTCAAACCATCTCATTGACATGGAATTAGTTTTACTTGTAGTTTATTTAAAGGACTAGGAAAAATGATACTCACATTTGTATTTTTTATCGGTTTATTTAACGTCTTTTTTGTTCTCCAATAATTCTTCTTAAGTTAATTACATGTTTATAAGACAATATTTTTCGTTTTTATTTCATTTTCATAAACATATTTTTAATAAACATCTCCACAATTCATCATAACAAGGTCATGCGACCTACTTACTGTCTCAATCGAATCTAACTCTTAGGAAAATGCAAATAATATTCAAACTTTAAAATCTGTCTACGAATATTAGAACGTGATTATTCTTAGTTCGAGTGTAGAACGAAGTCTACAATAACGCGTGATTCGCTATTGCGACTCGCATCCGTGCGGGTGGTACGATGTTCTGTGACGTAGCCGTCACGCCGGCTCCGTCCCGCCAGCGAGCCCGCATACAAACAGTTTTATCATTTAGTTAGAAGGCATAACATAAGACTTATTACACGATCACTACTCGAGAAACACCTACGACACATCCTAGATCATATCAATATATAAAAGCCTGCATGGTGTGGCAGTGTTCGCCGGCGCGCTCGCCGCTTTGTGCTTACGGTCGTAATAATTATCAGATTAACATTTTAAACTACGCTACCTCTCTCACTATGAATTAGGCATTTTAATGATATTTTAAATATATCAAAATTTTCAAGCGAACCTGTAGACAGGTCGAGAATAAGTTTTAATAATAATATTCAATAGTGCCGTAACTATCCTTGCAACGATATATAAAATATAAAATACTTTTAACGTCAGATAGTGCTTTTGAAGTGATATATTTATATGATCTAGAACTTATTAGGAATAATGAAATCGACGCGACATATTATAATCGTAACAGGCCCGAGTATAACCCTTGCCATGGCACAGTGTTTCAGTGTAACCAATAGATGCAAAACGTACAAAAAAACATTTTGCAGGAGTAACTATGTCTTCCGACTGTTATAAAGACGATCTACCGTTTGTAACTAGATCAAAATAATGCTATTCAAACAAAAACATTTATATATTACTGGAAATAACTCTAATTACATACATTTTAAAAGCTAACTTATGAACAGCCGTACAAATGGGAAAATAAACATTTCTACGTGTTGTATTTACGGGTTGACGATGCAATTGTACAAGTACAAAATTAAAAATTTTAGGCGAAGCTTAACAAACATACTCAAAATATACTTGTACCCTGCTATTGTGGATTTCATGTTATAATTTCCTATCCAGTTATTCATATTGCATCTTACGAGTATAACATTTTTTAGTTTTTTGACTGGGTTTTTCTTAAGCTAAAATGATTGAGTTAATTGGGCTATCACATAATTATAAGATCGAATTTACGCATCTACCTAAGTTGTAGTTTACATGCCACTGTTGCCATAACTACAGTTTTTTTTTGTTGTTCCTACAAAAAGTGATGACTTTAATGGGCAACGCAAGGTTGCAGTCTCTTAGAAAATTTAAATTTTCCGTGACCTTGTCTTCGATTGAACAAACAGTAGTCGAAGTACCTACATACTTATACTACGCGTAACCTACTATTATGAGAATTGCACTCCTTACACGTGTGTTAATTAACACTTTAAAGAGACTTTCGGGGTTGCAAAAAAATATGGACCTCTTAATGACTTGGCGCGTCAAATAACATACAAATTATTACAAATCTAGTAATTATACTTTAATTCTTCATAAGATTTTTTTATTTAATCTCAAGTTTATTCACCGACTATAAAATTGAAGGCCATGACGTACTCATACTGTACATTTCTAATCATCCCACACAAACCATTTAACTAATAGATAGAGCAATAGAAGAGTAAACTTCTAAGTGAAAACTCGTACGATACTAACTAAAAAAATAAGAATCAAGTAGAAAATAGTTGTAGATACAAAAACAAAAAATAGTACACATTATCAAACAATAGTTTAAAGTTTTATTAAAAAAGAACTATTGCTAATGACAATCTAAAATTTTGTTGATTAAATACAACAATGATAAACATAATAAAATTATATGAGTATGGGTGTTGAATTCGTTGTAGTATTTGGTGTGATATTTTAATTTGTTAATAAAGTTTCACAAATCATGTTTATTTGTGAGTACTCACGAAATAAAAAGTAATTGTACAACTATTTAACAGTAGTTAAATAAGGGGCAGTAGGGGAAGCAGACAAAGCTACTAAGAAAACTCATTGCTAGTGCTCTCGAACTTATCGTCATTTCGTATGTGTTCCGATTTTGAGGCATTTTGTTTTCGGTGCGAACATTCTAGTAGATTTGTTTGCTTACTATGCTCCATTAGACCACACAATGATTTGATCTGATTTATTTTTTTTCTATGAATTTTACACAACACCATCTCCATCGTTCTTTGTGTAGGTAATTAGATATATTTTATAATCATAACATGAGATCATTGCATCATTGGATAAAGCCAAAATAGATATTCAACACTGCAGTAACTGCAAAAAAATATCAATACCACTTAATAAAATGACATTTAAATGTACCTATTGATATCTGCATTATAAAAATATCTACTTTTAAATTGACTTTTTTCATCAATAACAGAGGAAGAGAAAAAGTGACATACTTGTTCATATTTCCTATCTTTCTCAATTCGCATCTTAATATTATAAACATACATCTAAACATAAGACTTCTATTGGCAATGATGAACAAATTTATTTTACTTATATAAATCTGTCTTTTATAAATAACTACAAAACATGTTAATTTACATTTAACTATTTTGCTTGCTTCGTATATTTTTATCAGTTGTACGTATGTCAAGGCTACAAATTGGTGTTCTGCTTACATTAATCTATTTGAAGTAAGGTGATAATAGTTTATAATTTACTCATTACATACAATGACCCCGAAAGCAACTTCTAAAAATGATTTTGTGCGTGCGTGTGACAGTCAACTGTGTCGCTGGAAAACAAAGGTAAATCAAATTAAGAATCATACTGTAAGTTATTGCTTCCAAAGAACATGAAGAGTAGTTAAAGACGAACAGAACAAACATTGGTAAACACTAAGATTAAAACATAGAAAATGATAAAAGTTCAGCTAAAGCAGACGGAACACAAAAATATCTACATTCATAATCCTAATCAAATTCCAGTTAACAGCTAACTATATAATTTCATCACTGCTTGACATATCAGCAATCTTGTCTTTCACAATAAGGTATTTGTGCGTTAAACATTTACTTTATTTATGTACATCAAAACATACGTATATTTAAAATAATAATGTACACACTATCACCAAACAATTAACGAAACATCAAAATAATTTATTTATGTCATACATGTATACTAAATCTAGTGGAGCTCATAATGCGCTTACTTTGCCTGTCGCCACGCGCTCTGACTCTCTCATCTGTGACCTCTCAACTCGGATCGGACGACTCATGGATAACCTCGTTAGTCCTACGTGATTTATTCTTACCTTTTATTATTGCTAGATTTTGACTTCATGATGGAATAAATCCTTAGTAGTAAATGACGTGAAACTCCATACCAATTTTATAACTTTATACAAATGCTTTCAAATCCGTTTATTGTGATCGCATTTAGTGAAAAATGTTACGGTGACACTCGTGTGTATTAATTAGAATTTAACTCGTCCTTTGGTCTTCAACTATCTACTCTATATAGAAAAGCGAACAAGATTAATTAGAGTAGCGACATTCAAGAAGAAATGCACGGTTGATGTGTAATTTTTAACGAGTGCTCAAAATTTGTTTCAATTAATTAGGTCCTAGTAATTCAATCACTATTCCTAAAATTTACCTCGATAGCATTTTTTTTATACATAAAGTACAGTTAGTAAAGTGTAGGTAGGTAAGAGCTCTACCTCGAAGAATGATGTCGTCGGCATCGTTCACTGCACAAGATGTTTTAATTTAGGTCTTATTTTAATAAACTCAAACGTAACAAGTTCAAAAGGAGCGGAGAGATGTGCAAAAATAACCAATTATAGTAATATTCGGGCAATTATAAATTTCACATTCTCTTTTAACTTCAAACCGCTCCCAAAAGCCTAGTACGTACCGCTGTTTATATTAGATTTTAGAATTTACACATCCTCACTCCACTCGGCTTAGTTTATGACCTGTAAGTTGTTACTTTTGTGTTAATTTTGAATATTCTAATTATAAAAAGTTTATCCATGAGTTTAAGAACGATGCTTTCTGGAAATCAACTTAACAATAAGTAAAAACACTACTTTCAATTATGATAAGCAATTTTATACTTTGGGAACCAATTGATTAACAACTAAAATTTTAATGTGGCGAATAAATTCATGGTGCAAACCTTAAGCTACGAGTACCATAATATTTTGCACAGAAATGCCCTTCGAGCAGACATCTCTCTGTCTTTTATAAATAATCTCTGGATGATGTTCATGTGGGCATCATGGATTATCGTAAAATTACATCTGAATACGCAATCACTTCAGGAAGTGAAGGCACTGGGGATCACGAGCAAGGCTTGGCTGATAAACGTACAATAACCACCAACTTGCCGCTAGCATGTAATGGAACTTTTTAAAACATTATTCTGCGACTTTTTATCTTAATGAGCTCCAAATAATTGGGCTGTAGAAAATATATATGTCGATGTTTATATTTTAATGATTCTGAATATAAAGAGAAAGTATAGGGCCGCGTACATCAGGGCCCTGTTTCGTGTCACGCAGCAGACAGACAGACCGCATCGGAAGATAGCTACAAATGAAGCCCTAAGAAGCAATAATAGACCATTAGCACCTTCGGTGACTTGAAGTAGACGAGAAAGAGAAAACAATATAGTTACCTAACTATCTGTAATGTCGTCATCATTAAAAACGTAAAAAATAACTTACTTAATATTATTATCATTCGAATACAACAACTACATCCCCGACCGAGGGCAATATCCAACAAATGTCCATAATAAAGTCTTCTTAGCTATTTAAATTGAGGATTGATCACAAAATGTTTAACCCTTAAACCCTACCCTGGGGTCCTGGACGGTTTGAAAATTGCATTTTCTTATTTTGCATTATTGTTGAAATTGCGCGACATACCTGCCTTCGTAGGCGTAGGAATTCACTGCGGTTTTTTGGTCCTCTGGGACCTCCAGGTGGTAAAACGTGTTTTAATCGTAGCAACAAGAAACCAATAACTATAATTACTTAAGCACTACATCATAAATTATACCGAAATCCTTTAATCAAATTACGGGTTACATAGCCGGCCTGGTATCGGGTGCGTCGAGATACCAAATATTGTCATTTTCTCAAAAAATCGATGGAGCTTACAATATGTATAAAAATTTAATCATTTTATAATTTGCAATATTATATAATTTGAAGATGGGGATCCTTAGGACTACTGGCAGTGCATCTCCAGGTATGGGCAGGATTTAAGGGTTAACGTCACTTACAACAGTGTAGATAATAATATTTATCAAAAACAAGACAAACCAACAAATTCAATGTATTCCTATACATATACAATGACTGTGACTTTACCCTTTATATGGCGATTGTATTTAATCATTTAACAATATTCAATACGATATTATGTATAATAATATTAAAAATCAATTCATATAAAAATCATTTTCAACAATGTTTTATCTGCATAAACACGTTCATAAGACGGATATATTACATATAAGTTTCATTATATGTATTAGTCACACTTTATTTCTTATAAAACAACAACTACCTTTAGCTCTATCTGAATCTTTTATACATAGTAGTAGACCAACTATTTAGGCTTCGCTTCTTCGGCCGACTGACGACATCATGACGATTGCACACACCTTACTGCTCGTATTTACACAATTCTAAACACGTCTCGAAGGATACAGCATGGCATTCTGAGAGGTGCACGGTGATCTATTTAGTTAGTCGAATAAGGTGCGTTTTATTACATAATCAGGTTGTAGTTGCGTGTAAGTAGAATGTTATGATGTTGCAAGAGTGCCCGATACCTCCCCACCCGCACCGTTTTACAACAATATAAAAATAAGTACCTATCTAACAAACGATCGCCGTACTCGTACACCTATTGTCACCATGATCAAAAGAAGAAAGACTTCAGATCAAACATTAGTAAAATATCTCAATCGCGGCTTGTGTAAAGCTGACATTAGTCTAGCTTAACGATATGAAGTCTTTTCTTTATCACATACCTAAATGTAGTATTAATTAGTTCTGTTCGGTACATAATATAAATTATTGCATTTTTGATGTCGTGGTCTACATGATAGGTAATTATAATTAGTATTAAGGTATTAAGTATCATCACACCGTCCCTAACACAAAGTACGCGTATTTACACAATGATAACAGTAAGTACCAACTATGTTTTACTGTAAAGATCTTATTAATATAATCATAGTTTTGGATTGGTCTAAAATATTGCTTCTATATTATCTAAACAGCAAAATCAACTTAATATACTTACGCGTGTTTTATAATAAACAGTAAAACACTATTTAAAATATATTTAGATACACATAACATCTTCATATATAAAAACATAAATATTCGTAAACTTCGCGTTTATTTGGGACCAGAATTACGAATCGTACTATTAAGTATAACATACTGGACAGAACGTCGGCTAACAGCACTTACTATAACAATGTGGGTTATTTTCTTCGGAACATCTTGGTGTTTTTATTTTGTAGCTGCATCGAACAATCAGATACCTACAAATATCAACTCATCAGTCTATATCACCGAGAGCTCGCGGCGACGCGCGCTGTCGACGCGCCCGCCGCCGCTAGCCGCGGAGATCATCCGACTCACAAACTCGCGTTATTTATTATCATAAGTATAGTACTAATAGAAGTTCGGACCGCGGTTCGGCGGTCGCGGTTCCTGGGGGTGCGGCACCCGTTAACGTAAAACTATAACCGTGAGTCGCGCACTTTCACTAGAGGCGTGGATGCGGTCCAGTGGGTCCGTAAGAGGGCGGTTCGCACAACGAGAAGTGCGAGGGCGGTTGCGAGTAGCGCCGGAGTAGGAGGCGGTGCGATGCGGGTCGCGTGCGCTGGCGCCTGGTATGGCACCGAGCACGCCGGCACTCGCTCCTCCACGGCCGCACACGCCTCCGCCTCCGGCCTCGCCGTCTCCGGCAGCCGCGTCTCGCACCGGTAACACAGCCGCCCCTCGCAGTACCAGTAGCAGCACTCGTCCCAACCGTAGTTCGACTTGTTGGCCTGACCTCCCGTCTCCGGGATACGTGAGTCTGGAAAACATTAATCAATTCAGTTTAGTGCTTTGCATTGGAGAATATCAGCATTTATCTATATGGCATATATAAGCTCTCTGTAAATATATTCTCGTGCTAGGGATTGCGAGGTCTTGGCTTTAACAAATAGTATTGACTCCACCACCAGAGTCGGTAACTTACTTGAACACATTCTATATTATCAAGATTCATGGCGAAACCTTTGCCAGAAACCCGTTGTAAAATAAACGTTTAAAGCAAAAGGTACGCAACAATTAGTCAAAGCACAGCGCCTAAAAGTAAAACAAACGCGCCTGCAGCCGGCAAAAACAGTATTTGTTTTGTTCTCTTTACTTGTGAACTTAGGTCAAATGCCGGTTGAAGCTAATGCTCCTTATTTGTATGTGTAGTGTTGGTAGTATTTACGTTATATTTACTATTTTATTTATATAGACGTGAATCGTGACACCGTGAATTAAATTAAATCACGGAAGCGTCTAAAATACTTGGCAAATACTGAACATAAAACACCACTGCCTCATTTTTCTCCATATTCGAGCAATTGGACAGGCATCTGGCGATGTTTTCTCTGTTGCACTGTATTTCTTATTTTCGTTTTAAATGTGTGGTTAAACATGCATCTTGCATGCTATTCGTAGGTAACCTCTGGAATATATGGTTGATTCTCCGCCTTACGAGAATTTAGAATGCCTGCTGAATATAAGGCGATCAACCAATATAACAATTAATCATAGACTATTAAGATAGGCGACACGCTGGTTTTTTAATTGCTTTTTATTTATTTATTTTAATTCGTGATTAGCTATCTATTTATCACGAATTTAAGAATTAGAAAGCGTGTTCACTGAGACAATGGAACATGGTACGTTTCTGCGTATTGCATGGAGAAGGCAGCTGTCCGCTGGCGCTGATAGAAGTATGAGCAGTGTTTTTTAATCGCTTATTGAATGGATACGTGATCAATAGACGGAAAAAAAATAGATGGAAGTGTTGCGTAATGAATAGAATGGAAAAGAATAAGTTTTACAATAAACTTATACATACTAATATAAGGCTACCGCAAAATTGACCCTAACTCAGCATAATGCGGATTGCAGTCAAACAATCCGCGCTAGTCTTTTTTTTATCAACTATAAACCTACGTTTGACCACGATCTCGCCAGATGTTAAGCGATGATGTGGCCGACGATGGGGCACGCAGGTCTAGAAGACACCTATTTACTCGAGACTTGAAGAGACCTAAGTTGTAGTTTTCAGGAAAGACAGACGACGGCAAAGCATTCCAATCTTTGGCTGTACGCATTATAAATATGGAAGCAAAGCGCTTTGTTCGTAAGGGTGGTAGGTTGACAAGTTATGGATAGTATTGAGCGGTACGTCTGCTTGTCCTGTTGTGAAAAGGAGATGGTGGAATCAGATCATGTAATTCCTGGGCACATTCTCCGAAATGTATCCTATAAAAGATCGAAAGGCAAGCAGCTTTACGACGGTCTTCCGTTAGGACCAGTTCTGTTAAGTATCAGTTCTGTACTGCGTGCGATATGCCAAGGCACGGTACGCCAGTCGAAAGTCTAGACTGTGTGTTTTAACTACTTTTAAATGGATACGTGATGAACCCAGACAAAGGAACGTAGAGAAGTAATGAGCAGGTTTTTTAACAATTTCTCAGTTTCAGTGTCACTCAGTGTCAGTTTCTTGAATGGATAAGTAATAACAAAATTAAGGTGTTAGATATCGTTTTTACTGAGAAAAAGGAACGTGGAACTCTCCTATGTGCTGCGTGGGGTTAGCCAGCGCGCGGTCCGCCGGTAGAAAGTATGAGCTGTGTTTTTTAATTTCATAGCAGAATAAGCAGTGGGTTTTAATTGCTTCTTGAATGGATACGCGACAAACAAATATAAGGTGTTAGAAAACGTTCTCACCGAGACAAAGGAACGTAGGCTCTCCTGCGTACTGCGTGGGGTAGGCCGGCGCGCGGTCCGCTGGTAAAAAGTACGGGCAGTGTTGCTCGACGAGCTGGCAGACTGACAGGCAAGGCTTGAGGCGGGCCAGCGGCCGGCCGGGCCCGGCGGCAGCGGCGCGCACCCAGCGGCCCACCACGCCGCCGCGCCGCCGGTCTAGGTGCCCGACGCGCTCCAGGTGACGTGCGTGCCAACGCGCCGCGTGCTCGGCCGGTGCACGCCGCGCCCGCACCCCCTCCTCACCCTCCTCGGACCCCTCCTCGGCCCCTTCTTCCACCCACAGTGGCACCATGGTGCTGCACGCCCACCTTCTGTATGTTTCCTGGAATAGATTATGTTCGGTTATTACGTTTTTAAAATAAATAATACATATTTTAGGACAAAACACATAATATCATCTAGCCCCAAACTAAGCATAGCTTATATTGCTGTGACCAGATGACTGATAAAATACATATATATTTTATGATACTTTTTAACGCCAAGACACAGTATGAACTCCCATGTTCATTAAACAAATGATTGTCCTGGAAGGGAATCGAACACTCAACCTACAACGCAGAAGGTAGTGCTACTACCAATTGAGCTGACAGGTCAGTCAATTAATTAAGTTAATTATTTATGTTCTGTTATTAGGTTTCGTTTCATTAAATGTTATTAAAATAAGTAGGTACCTTTAAGTGACTGGCCTGGTTTGGGGCCAAATGTGGTACGGTATGTGCACCAGTTTCTATAGAAAACATGAAATTTAGATACCTGTCTGTGCCAGTTACCTAAAAGCTTCACGAATAACTTAAATCGAGGACTTGGTAGACGCAAAGTCTTTTAATATTTGAGTATCATTAATAACTAACATTTGCTAACAATCTAACAGACAGATCGACAGCATTACGAAAAGCACGTTACTGAAGCACAGAAGTGTCCAGTTGCTAGTGACGCAAAGTTATATCTAACTAATATTTTAAATCCGAAAGTAGCTCTGTCTGTCTGTCTGTTTGTTACGATTTCACGCCTAAATCGCTGAACCGATGTTGAAGAGTTTTGGTATATAGATATATGGGCCCTTGGAGAGGGATATAGGCTACTTTTTATGCGAACTATGCGAAGCCGCGGGCAGGGCTAGTGTTATATATTATTATGATAAAGTGAATCTTGTGAATCAGTTGTAAGATTTCGCGTTATCAGATGAGCATGTATATAGAGCATGTTAAAAAATTTAAGGTCTTATCGTGCCAGCAGATATTTCAGACTAGTCTGGTGAAAGGGTTAAAGTACGCCTCCTTAGAGAGAGAGATAGACTCCTTTCGTGCACTTGGCACAATTTGATGGTTAATCATAATCTATTCCACCCTTCACTACACAATGATTAAACGTCTCAAATCTAGGACATTACACGAAATAAATGTAAGATGTCCTGCGTGCCCTGATATTAGGAAATACTGGGTGGCTCGATTTAGCGTCAGCTGGCGTGACCCTTCTCACTTTTATCGTTATTCAGCATTTTTCACTCGGCGGAAATTACAGTGCTTACCAAGGCAGTGATTAATTAGTTATCAAGCGCGTGTCTGTCACTACCGCAGCGGCGCTACATGCAAGTGAAATGCGCTATGCTTTTTTATTAAGTGGAAAAAAAGCCAGTACTAGTAGGTACTTAGCTAAAACGATACAAAGGATCTCATTTTCACATTTATTGTCAAAACATTGTAATTTTGTTGAATTTATTGGGTATGTTTACTAACTTTTTTTAAGTTTTTAGAGACTATTATAGTCAAATAACTCTCTAAGATTAAGAATAAGACAGTTATTGTTCCTTAGTTCCCAATAAAATACTATAGTGTTGATAGGAATGCAAGGCCTTATAGGTTGCTCTACCCTCTGACACTTTAGGGACAAACTTGCAATGTCTATATCTATGTACCTTGTAGGACATGTTTCTTGTCAATTCTTCTTGGGCTTGAAACAGAAGGAATTAGCACCTAAATTTAACCTAAGGCGGTTCAAATTGAGCCTTGTCATATAATTAAATAAAAAAGATTTGAATTTTAATATTAAAGTGAAGCAATTGAAAAAGTACAAGTGTATGCACGTAGGTTATTATTATTTATTCTGTAGAATAGTGAGCTAGAATTCTCCATGGTGGAAATCCTGGGCCTCCAAACTATCGGTAGTGTTGTTGGTAGGTGTGGAGATGAAATGAAAAGTCCATCGTAGGTTGTTTGACAGAGTAGATAAAACTTTTAAAAAGGTTCATTTCACTGGTATAAAATGGTATTATTAATGGTGAGATGGTGATGAGAGACGCGGTGCCTGATCGTCAGATGGTAGCGCACCATCGGAATCAGATTTGTAATTACACTGTTGAGCTGTTCATTGTTTGTTATAGCTAAACACAATCATAATAAATGTCGCATCTGCTCACATTTAGTGAATAGTTTAAGAACATTATAAAATATTATCTGTTATTAAGGGATTGGCATAGTGTACTTATTTGGACACCGTAGACTAAACTCCATGAACAGAGTTTGAATTATCATAGTCAGAGAAGTTAAAAAGTCGTTGTTATAAGTACAACCTGAATAAACCGCAGATTTTGAATTAGATTCGATACTAAATAAATTGCGACCAAGCACATTTGACCACGCACTTTAAAGGCTTCCGAAGACAGTAAGGAAAAGAATGGTCAGGTGGTCAGGTTCTAAACAAATTGAACACCAAAGTAACAGATTTGTCATTTAAGAATTAATTTCTCACAAGAATTACAAATTCACTTAAGTAGAGAGAAATGCTAGTTACTATTTGTTTTCTAAGGCTTACACATCAGGCTGTTTCTTAAAATCTAGTAAGTTAAGCTTTTCTAGCGGCGATAGTTTTTCTTATAATTTCAACATATCATCATCATCATTCAGCATGATTGCACCCATTACCGGGTATAGGCCTGCTTTTTATTATGCCACTCTTTCCGGTTCCTAGCAAGTCTCATCCAGTGGTTCCCGACAACTCTGACTATATCGTTCGACCATCGGGCGGGTGGTCTGCCTCTTGGCCGGTGATCATCCCTTGGCCACCACTCCGTTACCGCTTTTGTCCATCTCCCGTTATCCATTCTTACCAAGTGCCCCGCCCATTTCGACATCAACCTGGCATTCTGCATACCCACGTATTTTTCCAAATTTTCAGATACTACTAGCCAGCGGTTTAGCCAGCTGGGGGACACACTAGACTCTATCAAAAATGACTACTTCAAAACCTTATTTTTGAATCGAATATCCGTATCGAAAGTGTCCATAAAGTGATTTTTAAACATATCAAACGATATGCACAACGGTGAAATTTAGTAAGAATAAGAATCACTAGCCATGACCATGTCCAAGAACGATTAAAAAAATATATTAATTAAATTAAATTAAAATGTTTGCGAAAGTATCATTATCATTATCCACGTAATGATTTATGTTAGTCAAGTCGGACTTTGTAGAAAAGCTGACAATTATCACAATTATACAGCCCGTAATAGGTTGCTATTAATATAAAATGTATTTATTTATATATTTATGTGTTACAGGATTCACTCAATACAATAGTGCAGTCATCATTTTACAAATTATTACAAATTATCATTAATTACTCGTACATACTTATTACAATTTATCAAAATAACATAACACACATATAAAGTAGCCTTTGCAAATTCATTCAGAGGACATTGGAATACGTCATATACGTCAACCTTGTCTGCTACCAGATCAGTGAGCGTGTGCAAGGTGCGCGTTAGAGGTGCTTTGCTCAATAAATGTGTTCCTCGAGGCACCGAGAACAGGCGCGGCTGCCTACGCCTGTGTACGTACTCGTCGGGCACGGGGCACGCACAAACTCATCACCTCCAACATATCCGGGTTTACAATGTTACCTCGGAACACTCAAAATGTAACATTGAGCACTACTTTTAAACGGTAAACTGTTTTTGCTTTCGGAATAACTAGTTAACAATAGTATTCAAGCTGCGTGGATTAGTGTACAAAAACAGAACTAGATGGCGCTACTAGTACATTAGAACGCGCTATCGTTGCGTTTTGCGTTGGGAAAGACTTCAACTGTAGCCGTAACGATTGTTAGGACATGAAACCAAACGGTTTCCTCACGATGTTTTCTTGTTTTTGAATTCGTGGTCTTCCAGCAATGGTTGCACGATATATAAATTAATAACAAAATATACTAACTAAGTAATTCCTTCTAAATCCTCTAATGGTAGATTTGTAAACTTAAATGTTACCTAAGCTTGTTCGTAGTCTAGCGATGAGACGTACTTGTAAAATCGAGTACCAGGGCTTCCAAGTACGTCCACATATAAAAACCAGGGCCAAAAACCAGGTACAAAATACTTTCAAGTATTTTGTAACGTACGAGTACGAATGGGTCGGCGGCGGCGGGCCGGGTGGCGGGCGCCACGCACTTGAAAGTAAAATACTTGCATTACTTGCATAGGAAATTGATGCGAACCCGCATGAGAATAAAGTTCATAATTGTGTTTGCGGAGAAAATACTTCCAAGTACAAGCATTCGACTAAAAATACTTTCATAGAAAATTGATCCGCGTTGTCTTTGCTATAAGGAACAAAATAGTGTCAACCAAAAATAAACCCGAATAGGTTAGGTACCTACTTTCATTTCGAATTGAAACCCTTCCTTCCTACTTAAAAAACAGGCTTAGGACTGTCAGCTGAAATAATTTATGAATGAGTAGGTAAGTAGGTACCTAAAGTCAGAAGTCAGAAGTCAGTCATCGCATCGAGTCCGCGGCAAGCCCCGAATACCGAATACTTGCAAGACCTTCAAAGTATTTCGACTCGTACCAGGTTTCCGTACTCGCAAGCAAATACCAAGTATAAAAACCTGGTCGAGTAAATACGTCTCATCCCTATCGTAGTCTAACCACGTTACAACTGCTGCCTATACCCATTATATTTGATGAAACCTTTGTATTGTATACATTTAGTTAGGACTTGGAATACCTCAATAGGTTTAAATGAAACTTGCAAAAAATTGCAAATACTTACCTAATGGTTAAAAAAATCCGTATGTATACAGAACACCCACTGTAAAGTAGATTCTTGGAAGGCAGGCTCCTTAATCAAACAATTAAATAAACGAATGTTTATTAAACATATTTGTTATAAACCAAATAGATCTATCATGCTACACGCAATTAACTATATGGGCACATTATAAGTCTTTACCAAATAACTTACCAACTAATGCTTTCTAATCACGAAATGTTGGCTGGTAGTGTAGGTTGTCTAACAAATCAGAACAAATGAGCATCATGTCAAGCCGGGTGTCTCAGCGGGCCGCGCTGGTGGGTGGCGTGTTTGGTTGCGATACATCCAATCAATCATAAGGCACAAGTCTTGAACTGTGGCTTTCTTTTAGGTTATACAGATACCTGTGGGTCACACCTTTGATTAAGGCGATTCCTATAGTAAAACTTTTTGATGGCGATTTTGTATTACATAAAAGTCCAAACAATAAATAAGTATAAAAAAAGGTTTAATGATTTAGTTTATTCTTTACCTATAAGTGTTCGCTGCATGTAACAACGATGTAGACTTCAAAAAAAAAATGGAAAAAATTATGATTTTTAAATATTTTAGACCTTATATCATAATTAAATTAAAGAATTATTTTTAAATAATTTGAAGACAGAAAGTTGTAGGTAAAATATTAAAAATATATACCATATTATTTTTATTATTATAAGAAGCATCTGAGGCGCACTTTAATCCGTTCACCACACTGGTTCGAATAAGAAAAGAAGATTATTATTCTTTCAATTAGTGGTAGCACGTCGTTGATCGTAGGTCTTTGAAAGATATCACGAGGTTCCTGTAACAGTTTTTCGATACAGATATTCGTTGAATAAATATTAAGCTTTGAAATTGTCTTTTAGATAGAGACGCTCCCCCCTCCCTAAACCGCTGTTCTATTAAGTATATCTGATATTTTTTCTATATTGTGTCATATACGATGAAGTTATGAGGAAAATTAACACGGCTGGTCTTTATTTTTGAGCCTTTATGAAAAAATCATTGAAGCTGCATCTGTATACTAAATTACTTTATTTAGGTGTTGAAATGGTTTGAGACCTAATTACATAACACTAGGACCTAATTTTTATCCTTTTTTTATCATCGATAGACCTACGTTTGACCACGATCTCGCCTAATGTTAAGCGACGCTTTGGCCGACGGTAGGGCTTGCAGGTCTAGAAGACACCTATTTACTCGAGACTTGAAGAGACCCAGATGTTATTTTCAGGAAAGACAGACGACGGCAAAGCATTCCAATCCTTTACTGTACGCATTATAAATGTGGAAGCAAAGCGCTTTTGTACGTAAGGGTGGTAGACTGAACTGCTTGTCCTCTTGTGAAAAGGAGATGGTGGAATTAGATCATGTAATTCCTGGACACAAAATGAATCCTATAAAAGATCGAAAGCAACTTTACGGTGGTGCTCGATCCTTACTGACTTCGGAAGCGTTTAATTTGATGTGTTCAGGACAGTAAATAAAGTATGCAATAATAATGTATGTAAAGATCTTGGAGGTGTTCTATAAGAATTCCTGGAATATTTAGTTGTTTTGTACTGTATCAAAATAAATAAGCGCCTAAAACCGATTATCCTTTATTTTGCCTAGACTAGAATGCGTAACATAAACCGTTTGAGGTTATCATAGGTCCACTAACCTCGTGACGGACCACAGTATACGTATTGTAAGTCGATGTACCTACCTTTCAATATCAGTATTGTAGGGCCAACAGACGCATATTCCATATTCGTATATTTTATTCTATGTACCTGCTGAATACAGAAAACTCACCTAGTTATTCTATTTATCGAAGTAATGTGAATATCGGATACGTCGCAGTGAACATTAATGATAAATGAATTCTCTAATTATATAATGTATTCATGAAGGGGATCTACTTTTAAGACAGTATTGTCGTTTTTTATCGTTCGTAATATGTTATTTTTATATATATTTTATATAAATATAAAATATATATAAAAATCTTGTATCACAGTTTTCGTGTTCCGAAACGGCTAGCCCGATTTTTATGAAATTTTATATGTATATTCAGTAGGTCTGAGAATAGGTTTATAACTAATTTTTATACCCCTAAGTGTTATGGGTGGCTCACCTAAAAAATTTTTTTTTATGTTCAATAAGGCAAAACAACGTTTGCCGGGTCAGCTAGTTTTATATAAAATGGCGTATTTTGATATACAATAAATATATGTATGTATTATTTACTCGGATCACAAAGAATCACAAAGCTTCTATTCTAATTATTGACACCCGTGTCAACAACTCTAGCTCTATTTAAATAAAAACACCAAAATTACTAATAAAACCAGAAATTAATCAAGAAAAAATAATAATATAAGAGCGCAATGGCGTTAATTCTGTTGGCACCAACCTAACTAATTTTAGCTAAAATTCGGTTTTGAACCTTTGGTATTTTGCTGCTACCAACTTATCCTAATTTAATTGTATCAAACTTAATTAAGCGTTCCTAATTTAGTTAGATGGTACCAACCGAATAGGTTTTACAAATGCTATGACCAACTAAATATACATTATGTATTTTAGACAATTCTTAATTTTAGAAATGAACCAACCGATTTGCCACCAATGTCTGCTTTGCAAGTCGGCCAAAAATAATCAAAACTTAATACAGAAACGTCCCTTTGATTTGAAGACTACTTATGTTTCACTCACTTTCGTGATACAATTTTGAAGAATAACGGTCTCAACCATTTGAGTTTGTCTCAAAGTTAGTCCTAAGTAATGATTACCATGATATTATTATGTCAATAATGTTGAGCTTCTCCATAGTTAAGTATGACTAGTTCTAAACTTAAACTTGAAGTTACCTTTTCTATGCTACGAGTATATTAAAAAAGGTAAAGTTTCTAAGTATGTATGTATGTTTTTGTTAAAGAAAGGCCAGGTCAGGAGTGGACCCTAATACGATGTGGATGTTTGAGGAATATCATGAAAGTAAATGAAGCATAAGAAGAAGTATGTCAGGACCGTAACAAGTGGACATCCATAGTCTCTCTCTGGTCGGGAAACAGATGTGATTTTTTGTATGTCTGTTTTCGTGTATTTTAGTACAAAAATTTTATACCGTTGCGTTGATCTGATCGGCATGACTTGGTAGGTAGGTTGTATGTTGTATGTTGTGGTAGGCTTGGTAGGTTGCACTTGAGCAATTTACTAGTACTTATATGAGTGAAATCGGAAAACGTGTTACCAATAATCAAATAAATAATCTTGAAATAACACTAATAACCATGCAGTCCAACATCTCAGCAATAAAAAACACTTTTTTAAAGGTACGGTAGATATGGAAAGCATACATTTTTAAATTGTAAACCTCAAAACACTCACATTGAATAACCACAAGCACAAGGCCACACTCCGTCCGTGGTACTCTCTGTGCCCATAGCAACCGTTCGCTTAGCCGTAGCCACCCTACCGTAGTATAGTAGTATTTGAATTAAGGCGAAATCTTGACCAAGATTTAGTATTTTGTACAAAATCCTTTGTTAAAAGGTAATTCTTGATTATTTTTGACTATTACTGGTAGAAAGCCTTGCGACTTCTTTCGCGAACAATCATTGACATCCTATATCTTTACAATAGAGTCGTTTTTCTTTTATCAAATATACTACTTAAGGTTTCAAAAAAAAACAATATAACAAGAATAGGTAATATGCCAATTTTTATCGATATCAGTTTTAACAGTTACGATCTTATTAAGTTACAATTATCCATTCTTTTAGCAAATATACAACTATTGTAAAATGTTACTACGAGCTTCTGCCCGCGGCTTCATCCGCGAACAAACTTTGGCCCATTAGTTGCATAGGGGGTCTATGCAACTAATGGGTGCAAAGCAGTTTTATGGAGTGAAAAAGTAGCTTTTAAGTTATTCCAGGCTAATATTTCGAGACCCCGACAGCATAACGTTTATATAGGATTTCGTTAATATTAAAACTCTGTTCATACAAAGTAAACACATAAACCACGAAGAAGAGTTTACAAGTTGTTTTTGACGCTACCCCTTAATAAGACATTGGCGTAGAAATGACCGAAGTCCTGACGCCTCCTGATGGATGAAGGTCGAACGTGCAAATGTCGACTCACGCAGATCAAATTATAGGTGAGTATCTTATAATGTGCCGAAAACTATGCCTATTGTGAGACTTAGGGTTTTCTTATAACCACACACCAGCTAATGTAGAGTTGTTGCCATCTTCTTCTTCTCTTCTTATAATGGCATCTATCTTGATGAAAATTGACGACCTATGTGGCGCAGTGGGCTTAGATCCGGCTGAGACGCAAAAGGTTGCGGGTTCGATTCCGCCGCGGGACAAATGTTTGTATGATCTGCAAGTATTTGTCTCGGGTCTTTACAAAAAAAATATATATAAGTAGTATATTAGTCATGTGGTACCCATAACACAAGGTCGGCTTACTTTGGGGCCAGGTGATGCTGTGTGAAATGTCCGGTATTATTATTATTATAAATTTTACTTAACTGATAAAATTTAAAAATTGATAAGTATTCTATCAGTCTTTTGGTTACCATAATACAAGCTATGCTTAGTTTGGGGTTGGGGTCAGACAGTGTTGTGTGCAATGTCCTCCAACACTATAATTATTATTATTTATTTACATTGCTAATGTTAAACATAAATATTGATCATTCAAAACTACAATTTCAAAGTCAAAAATCAAACAATAGTCCGGTCAATTTAGACATTCGAAGGTGCATAAAATCCCAGCAAGCTGAAAATCAGTAAAATTGTTCAAAACATAATTATAAATAATATTTAAAAGTTCCCCATCATTCCCGTGTATGGATTTTTTTTTATTCAAGGTCAAAGGTCAAAAAAAATGAGTTTTTCGTGATTTTCAGCAAAACGGTAAGTTTTATCATAAAAGTACCTAAGACAAAAATTGTAGATAAAAATAATCTATAAAAAATATATCTGATGAATAAATCTGAAAAATGATGGGGAACTTTTAAATATTATTTATAATTATGTTTTGAACAATTTTACTGATTTTCAGCTTGTTGGGATTTTATGTACCTTCACTCTCATTTTTTGGTCTAGATTGACCGGACTACAAGTGTTCCAGCAAGCAAATAAAACATCACGCGAAGTAAACTGTTAGCAAAATTACCTCAAGCAGTAAAAAAGCTAAGACCCGTTTTTAAAACAGAAACTAACGACCTTAATCGTCTCGAAATAAAGAGCAAAATTAACAAAATAAATAGACGGTAAATGAACGGTAGGTGGCTGGCAACGAGTAGGTAATCCCCTTATCGCGTTATCCCGCGCAGGCTGATCGCACCGTGGAGTTCCGGCTCCGCGGCAGATAAACTGTTTACAACAAATACTGCTGTTTACAACTTCTGCCTATCGACTACTTCCTTACTAGGAATAAATATTAGTACACCTCTACTAGCTACTAGAGAAATAAAGAGAGTTATTTGCAAGCAAAATAGCTGGAACCTTGATTTATACTGGTCTCTGCACTTTCTGCTTGTAATGCAGACTAGGTACGTAGGTTTTGTTAAAATGCTCTTTCTCCACACTTTTTCACCATAAATTATTTGCTAATATTTTAGCAAGAGTCAAGGAAGTCATTATTTTTTCCAACACATCTACGCCTGCAGCTACGAGCGCTCTACGAACGAGAGTCTACACCAACGGAAGTCACACGAACGTAGGTGCTACGCGATTCGGTATCGTTTCGTCACACATTTTACGTTTAAGCTATTTCTATAATTCAGGTTAAAGAAATTTGAATAAGAACTTTGTCTCTTCCGCCAACGTTCCTGAAAGCCATCCATTTCCATGCTTATACAAATACAAATATTATAAATTTGATAGTGTATCTGTGAGTCGGTATGTCTGTTTGTTTGTTACCATTTCACGTCCAAACGTACGTACTATATGCGTATTAGAAGTTATGAAATAAAAACTATGAAAAAATGGTCTCATGGTGTGGTTAATTTCAAAAGTTTTTAAAATTTATGCTGAAATTAAAAGGAAAATGATCACGGACGCATGCTTCGGAAGCCTTCACTGGGCGTGGTCTGACACGCGCTTGGTCAAATAATTATTGTAAGAGGTTTCGTTCCTGAAAACTATAAAGCTTGATACGTACACTATTTCTGTAAAAGCATTCGTTTTAATCGTTTTATTGGGAGTTTATTGTCACTCGATGCTTTGAATGAGGTCCTACTTCCGTCAAGGCCGGCACGGAGCAGCGATGTTCTATTATTTGTTACAATTTGTCTCCGCGAGCCGATCGGACGATGCGGCGCGTCGTCTTCGACGAGGAAATGGAATTGTTTATTTGCTACAAATATACGGCGCTCACTTAGTATAGAATTTTCAGATGGAACTTTGGCGTATACTACATGCCGTTTTTCCTTTTAACTTTAACGGCAATATTGTTGTTAAAATGTTATATGTTGCAATTATAAGAAATTATTATGGCTAGTAAAGCTTTACTAGAATTTGAGACACACCCTGATTTGTAAACCTTAAAAAACTTTTTTTTAGAAACAAAAATTGATTTTGTTAACAATATGGTGTTAAATTGATTTGTGATACTTCGGAAGCCTCCACTGTGCGTGGTCATATGCGCTTCGCCAATTTAACAATATTTAATCTTTATTATTGACATTGCCATTATTTAACAATAATGGCAAAAATGGTATGCAAGCGTTATGCAAGTCGAAGATGTAGTAGATAAACATTGTGGAAATCCTAATACGAGTCTTTCAATCATATGCGAGCTCAAATTTTTATTTTTTAATGTTCTAACAAAATCAGTAGCCCTTATGTATAAACAATTCTAACCTTAATAATCTAACTTACGGCCAATAAGAGATTTATATTTTATAAAAGATACTTACAAAATACCGACAGTCTAGCATAAACAAATCAAATAAACAAAATACAACTTATAGAAATTATTAGAAAGGTACAGTTAACTAAATAACAATACAAGATACAATTAATTTAACCTAGATAGCAATATTTTTTTTATTTTATGCCCAGTGCTAGTTCATATTATTCAGTTTTACTCAATTATATACCCACGTAAATACTTAAATATACTTAAATACGTAAAAAGTTGTAGTGGCGAAGAGTTTTGAATTTGTATGTCTTGTGCGTCGTTTTGGGACCCATATACGGAGAATCCTAGCTGCAAGCTCGGGGCTATCTATGTACCCGTTACATAGACCATGTAGGAATAACATGTCCATTAAGGTGCGTCGGTCGTGAAGGGTTGTAAGGGAATGAAAGTCGCACGAATCCTTATAGCTTACGGGGTAATAATGTTTTCTATAATTAATATGTTTTATATATGTATGCTGAATTCTTTCTAGGTCGTTAATATAAGTTAAGTAGTGAGGATTCCAGATACAACTACAGTATCAACGATACTTCGATCATAAGAGTAGTATAGTAACATAATACAGCCAATATCAGAAAAAGGTTTACAGATTAGTGTTATAAAACCCAAGCTCTTAAAAGAAAGTATGTTACAAATGGGTTGAATGAAATAAACTGAGTAGATAATGCATGATTTAAATACCTAAATCATAATTTTATAAGTTTATTTGCAAAAACACTTTACCTAAATAATACTGATTTTTTTTATAAAATATTAAGTGAAATAAAACATGGTGACAGTTCTTAAGAGTTGAAACGGTACATTCCGGTCCACTCAGAGTGGCAGCGTCCCAACTTGAAGTTCACTTGAATTAATTATAAATAAAAGCTGGGAAACTGTGTCCTTTGTAAAGTACATGTTTATGCGATGTTATACTATACACTATAGCTATGCTGAGTGTCAGAACTCTAACAGTGAGGCTTTATTAACATTTCTCGTCCAACTTCTGACGACGCGGTTTAATAATGCATGAAATTATTTATCAACTCGAACTTAAGTCTGCGCCATATTTTATTCGTAAGTGCAGTTAACTTTCTTGTTCAACAGAATATTATGAGGTAGGTATGTAGTTGTTAATTACCTAACAACGCTATTGGATATTTTCTTGTTTATAAAATTTTTTCAACAGATTTTTTCCTACTTACATGACACTTATCGTTATATTTTGGACAATTCACACAATATTTTTATAAATTATAGACTATGTTTTATTCTAATGTATAAGCAATATTATTGTGAAGTTTCATTAAAATCCATTCTGTAGTTTTTGCGTGAAAGAGTAACAAACATACATACAAACTTTCGCGTTTATTTATTATTATAAGAAAGGATTATTAAAAACAGTAAAGTTAGTAAACTAAACATAATCGAATTTACTTCAAATTCAACTATTTAAACAAACGTAGAGGTGCTATTCCAGGCATTCCAGGCTTATGATATAGAGGTCGAATTATCTGAACAAAATTCATTCGTTTTCAACTGTGGATTAGGAAGCGACTCTGTTTCAGTATCGTATGACAGACAAATGTAGATTGCTGAAGAATATACGTATGTCGCCTAACCCTTATTGCAAGCGGTCGAGTTCCCGCGGGCCGGGAAACAATGCGCCGAGCACTTCGTCGGAACAGCTTAATTCTGATTAAAACGGTAACATCGATCGAGAACTTAGGCGTCGAGTAGTTAAGCACCGCCTCGGGTTCTGTAAGTTAAGCGTCGGAGTGAATTGTTGATGCGCGCGCCTCGAAAGCTCACATCAAATATGCAGCACGTTTCCCACCTAGAGTGGGCAACTCCGGACGGCGGGTGTCTGTTCTACATGACCGAAATGGAATCTCGATGCTAGCTTGACAGCCTAGATGCACCTGGTAGGCACAACGGGACATGACAGCCACTCTGCTAACTCACGACCTATTTCAGTCTTGCGATTTGCTGGAGCCCGGTGTAGCACTATGAAAAAAATAATATTTTAAGAAAAGTAGTAAAAGTAATGTTTGATAACATAATTCATATTACTAGTGGTCGGTATAATGTATTTTTTATGCATAATTTTATAAAAAAAAAAATTCTGTACTCCTTCTCTATAAGTGTGCGAAATTTCATAATCCTCCGTCCGCGCAGTTTTCGTAAAAAAGGGTACAATGTTTTTGCTTCACGTTGCTGGTGGAAAGCTGGAAAGCTGGCAGGTAGGCTGATTGTGCTGAGGACCTCAAAAAAGCCAAATATGGCGGTCTCGCTAGGGCCTACATATAGGGATATCTTGGGCCCGTAGGGAACAAGAAACCCATCGCTTTATCAAAATTATTTTACGACGCCACGTAGAAACGTCGCGTGACCTGGATGAGCGCGAGCTGGCTCCAACCTGGCCCAGCATATTAGCATTGTTACTCAACTGGGCAATATCGCCAGTGTTTTAGGGACGCTGCGTCTGGCAAAGATCTTTATCATTTGAGCTATCTGTAGTTTATAGTTTAATCTAAGCGGTCCTTATATAGCTCAAATAGATGTTGGTTTAATGTAATATATTAGACATATTATAAGGATATAGATTATATAGACATAGAACCTCACAAACGTTACTTATGTAACAACATAAATTACCCGTGTGTGGCTCTGTCAAACTAAAACCACACAGACAGTGTCTGTCATCAACAAACAAAATCGAACCAATCGGTTTCGGAATTCAGACAAGACATTAAATAATATAAATAATAAATAATATTGGTGAACAATGCACACAACACCATCTAACCCCTAAACTAAGCATAGCTTGTATTATGGTAACCAGATGGCTGATAGAATCTTTACTAATATCATAAATGCGAATGTAACTCTGTCTATCTGTCTGTCTGTCTCGCTTTCACGCCAAAACTACTGATCCGATTTAAATTAAATTTGGTACACAGATAGTCTAAAGCCTGAGAAAGGGCATAGGCTACTTTTTAATTGGAAAAAAGTGTTGTAACAGGTTGAAAAGGGGTCATTTGTCATTTTCTGAACTAGAAGCATAACATTTTAGGCTGTTGGTTAGATATAAATAGATATGGTATTCAAAATTTGTAAAAAGTTACCCTTAAGGGTGTAAAATAAACATAGGGGATAACACATTTACGGATTCAATTCAATTTGTGGAGCTAAAGTTAACGCGTTATTAAATTATATATATTGCAAATAAATTTATGTATATAGTTATTTACTGCATCAATTATCAAAATTAAAGAGAGGGGTGGGTAGATAGAATGAGAGCCTGGCACGTTAATGATTAATTATGCTAACCCTTTGTCGAAAGGGACTTCGCTTCAAACGCCTGTCCCGCGACATGTTCATTTTTTTTATGTGTATATATGTAGTTGGGCATAAGAACCATGTTCATGTACAAAGGTATTTGTTTATTTATTTAATTGATTTTATTATTGACTATGACTATGACTGGATCAAAGGTCTCGGCAGAATAACAGCGCTGACCTGCCATCTGACAGGGAAGCATAATGCTGAGTCGAGATCTTTTTGCTGCTTTACCATACAGCACAGTTATTTTATATTATAAATGCGAAAGTGTCTCTGTCTGTCTGTCTGTTACGTTTTCACGGCTAAACGGCTGAACGGATCTTGATGAAATTTGGTAAGAAGATGTATTGCGTTCGGGGGAATAAACATAGAATAGAATAAATAAACATAAAACTTTTTCTCTCGAAAAACAACCTTGAAGGGAGTAACATAGAGGATGAAAGTTTGTTTGGACAATCCATATTTTCTTAAGTTAGGGATCTGAACATGCATATTTAGGTTTTTCGTAAGAAATAAAGAAATACGTGTTTCAACGTTTTTGCAAAATTATCCCCGAAGCGGGTAAAATAGGGGATTAAACTTATGAGATGTTTTTTAGATGCACAGAATGGATTCCTAACAAAAAATAAAATAAAGGTTCTAAGCATACGCGTACGAAGTTGCGGGTAACAAGCTAGTATTTATATATTTTTAAATATATACATAAGATACTTTATAACACCCAGACACAGAACAAACATCTATGTTTGTCACACAAATGTGTGTCCTGGGAGTGAAACGAACCCTCAACCTACAGCGCAGAAGGCAGAGCTACTACCAACTGAGCTGACCGGCCAGTCGTTATGGAAGTGCAATGTCTCAAACCCTTAATTGAGTTTGGTAGGCAGTAGGTAGTCGCCGGTTCATTCTGTCTATAATCATTGTAAACAATAAATGGAGTTGATCGATCGCAGCCACGTGCAATCTGCAGCTCCCGCCCGCAACGTGACAGCCGGCCACGTGAGTCACTACGCACCCATTGACGAACCAACCCCTAGACACTTCACTCTAAACCTATCATACATATTTATGTCCTACTAATCCCGCTGAAAACTAACCTTGGCATCTAAACGCTGAAACCCATTGTTGCTAGTAGTTAGTAGTATTTTAGTTAGTAGGTGTGTCGAAGTTTGAATTCAACGAGATTTACACAGGTGTATTTTTACCCGACTACACCCAAAAGGAGGGTAATGTGTGTTCGAGTTTATTATTTTTGTATATAAGTATATTTATTTTGTATTATGATAAATGCCGATAATCAGAACTCTTAGTACTCTTGTACTGTTTTTCAGTTGGCTATGCCGCCGGATTTCCTGTTTTATCAGTGCACGAGTATATGTCAAAACAAATAATCACGGTATCATTAGCGTTTTAAATAAGCGAGATTAGATTAACAGCCTTTGTTGTACTTAAGTCCTCTGAAAATATATTAGAAATATAATAGATGAAAATATAGTAGATATATAGAATTTAGAAACATAGTAATTTTCATCAACTGACTTTATAATCTGGCCAAATACAGTAAACAAGTAGGCGACATATCAATTGAAAAACATTTTATACAAGAGTGCTTTACGCATTGAATGTTCGTTCATAATTAAATTGGTGTCCAGGAATTGGTTTGTCAACGCTACTCAGTAGGTACAGGTAGTCATTGATAGCACTGGTAGGCTTCTTTTATTTATTTGTAACCACTTCCTGGTAAGTTGAACGATGTCAAACTTTTATCAATGGGGTGCCTTTTTTGCAGGGGATTACAACGCAAATACGAGTAAAGCAAGGGTAAAAAATCGTTGGTCGAATTGTTAGTCTCTAAATTGTTGAATTGTTGGTCTAAGCTCTTGACCACCCTGGTTTAGGTAGAAAGCCTAGGTTACTTGTTAGTAAGCTTACATAATTAAATCCTTGATGGATAAAATATAACAATTATATACGTTGAGATGTATCACATGTGACACAACACTGAACTATGATTGATGACTTCCCGTCGGCCTCTAAGGAAAAAATAAGTTGACTCGTAGAGAACTTAATAAATAGTGTGGAAAAACACAAGGCGATCGATGATTACGTGTTTTCCCGCTGTTCCCATCAGCAACAGCCACCAAATAAACATACCGATTTTTACACCATACTTTTAGGTACTTTTAATTTAGGTAAGAACCATAAGTATGTATTTAAAAATAAGGTATTCGACCAGTCATCTGATCACCATAATACAAGCTATGCTTAGCTTGGGGCTAGATGATGTTGTGTGCATTGTACACCAATATATATTTATTTATATAGCTCAGCGTATTAGCATTGCCATTCAACGTGGCAATTTCGCCACGTTGAATGGCAAATGTTGTGTCTTAGGCACGCTGCCCTCTGGCAGTGATCTGGATCAGTTGAGCTATCTAAAGATTAAACGGTCTTTAGATAGCTCAATTGTTTCACATGTATTTTATATTATTCTGTACATATCTGTAATTATTTCTGTAAATAAATATATAAATATTTATTAATATTAGATACTTGTATTTTTACCAGATAACTGCGTCTGAATAAATATATAAATATTTATTTATTCAGACGCAGTTATCTGGTAAAAATACAAGTATCTACCTACTGACAGTTACATCGATCTCTGCATTGTGCTTGATTACGCCACTATGTTAACGCATTTTACAAAAATCCTATATAATATTAACTGTAAAGTACAATTAACTTCTGCCCGCAGCTTACCCAATACGTACGTAACATAAAAAGTAGTAAAGTCAAAGTAAAAACATTATTATTGAATATAATCACAAGGATCACTTTGAAACGTCTTTCATGCTAAATGAATTTAGGTTCTAACCTACTAACCGAAGTCCGAGAAGAATTGGCGAGAAACTCGTCCTGGTCCTAGCGCTTTTTTGTATGATCCTTCTTATAAATAAATAAATATTGGTGGACAATGCACACAACACCATCTAGCCCCAAACTAAGCATAGATTATATTATGATGAGCAGATAACCGATAGAATACATATATATTTTTTAATACAAACTTATGATACTTTATAACACACAAACACAGAACAAACACCTATGTTCATTACACAAATGTTCGTCCTGGAAGAATCAAACCCTCAACCTACAGCAGAGTTACTACTAATTGCGCTGACTGTTATAACTAGCTTATATACTAAGGAAAGTCAGAGGGCAGAGGTCATGAGGTGCATTCTTGTCAATAATATAGTTATTTAGCCTATGTCCTTCCCGAAGATACAAGGTATTCCTTATCAAATTAGATCAAACATCTACAGACATGAAACCTACAAACTTGAATGCGGAATGCGGTACTTTCGCGCAGGCTCAATCCATTTCGACAAAAAGTCATCAAAAGGAAGAGTTTATTTTCTGACAATAACAGCACATTTTGCTGGCTCGGTTTTGTAGAGATAAGCCTGTTATAACTCCGTGTGTATTTCAATATAATAACTTCCGTATAAAATGGCACCTCGCCAGCCAGCGGAGTGCAAGTATGTGTTGCAAATCCCTACTGACTGGGGCACGTCCAGACCAAATGATGTGATATTGTGCCCATAATACTGAGCGTTTACTCCAATTCCTTGGAGATTTGATTCTTCTGAAGGTACCAACATTCAATTTGGCGATGTTAGTTATTCAGTCACTTATATTATACACAACACATTTGTATTAGCCTATGGTAATGTTTAAAAGAGTTACTAAAATATTTCAATTAGGTGCTACAAGTATAGTAAGTTATATATGCCTACTAACTTATAAAACGTGTAAAACTCATTTTAATATTACAGCGAAAATGATTTTACTCTAGCATTTTATGGTATGGGTACACGTCCTTTGTAACTACTTAGGCCTGCAAAGTCGATTAGCAGCCGGCAAATTGGTTCGATCAGGCTACTGAGGCCCTGTGGTGACATTATACATAGACAAACCACAACACACCCGCCTTACACTATTACGGAATTTCTTTTTCGGGGAAGCATAGCGCTCCTCGTAAAATGTGGAACACATAAAAAGAACCACGCGGAACTTAAAGCTGCAAAGCGTACCGCTACATTGTTACACTCGCTGTGCAAGAAAACCGTTTAAAAGATACTATACTATACGTATACAAGGTATAATAAATAAAATTACTCGTACTACCGTTTTAGCAGTACAGATAATTATTTAGCAATTTTGATACAATATGAATTTAATGACAAAATATTAAGATTTCGTAAATTAGTTTTATCCGAATGAGTAGGCATTTGACTAGCCAATGAAACTATTGTAGAAATTATAGAAAGGCTGACATCTTATGGACATGTGAGAAATGAAAATCTTAAAACAAGATGAAACGAGTTTGATGCTCAACGTTCACATAACTTAATTTTTATCTCTTCCGTAATGGAGTAAGTATCTTACATTAATTTAGGAAACAGTGCTATAAAAATAACCTCAGTCCGCATTTCATATCCGGATTTTTGACTTAAACAATTTACACCGAATTCACATGAAATAGGATCGCGAATGGCTTAGAACAATTTTCACAACTCCACTACTGAAATTGAGTGAGGGAAACGAAGTCTAACCTTCTGGAGTTAAGGTTGATTTTGAGCGTTATAAATTGGAGTATTGTGCGGCGCGTGGGGGTGAGGGACGAAGGGTAGGTCAACGGCCCGTCCCCCGCGCCCCTCGCCCCGCGTCCCGCTCCCCGCGCCCCTTCCTCGACCGCGGCGTGAGTGTCGCAGCCTCCAGGCGCGGCCAGCCGGGATGCGGGACCATGTGTCGACATGTATTTATTGAAAACTCACAGATAGCACTTCCCACGAAAAGTCCTTGTAGCGCTATCACAGGTTATCCTGTCAGAAAAAACCACTACCCCCACTGATAAGTAATCATCCCAAAACACAGGCATCACAGTAATCGTAGAAGTAAAATGTCGCTGTCACAGGTTGTCCCGTCCAAAAAAAAACACTACGCCACTGATGACAAGTAATCATCCCAAAACATAGTCATCACAGTGATCGCGGAACGAAAATGTCGATACCGCCTTAGAATGTAAGGTTTTATTGACAAGGGCACGCAATAGGGCGCGGAAAATTGAGAATGATATTTTATGTCGGATACGACCCGTAAATAACTGTAGCGAATATACAAATTCAATTCAATCGTTGCTTTATAAGGACGATAAACATTGCAGATATTGTATTTCCATATAGACCGGGAGCTCTACAATCTCGATTAGCTAATGGCATCGAGACGAAACCGTAACAGCAGTCATATTATGTACGCATAAGGCAGGCTTAGTTTAAGACAGTTACTGGCACTCTCAAGACTGTGTTGTTTTTTTACCACTATAAGTAAATCGATATCAAGCGTTGTGCTCTAAGGTGTGACATAAAATAGGACGTTAAGTAACTCGTACACGACAGCGTGCATCACCTCACTTACCAAAAAAAGAATACTTATAAATGTGTCCTACAAACGCCACATGATCCATATTAAGAGAGTTTAGTCTGATAAAAAGCGCTTCTCTTCCTGGTACTAGTATTGACGCCAGTTACTGTTCTAAAGCAACAAACCCCGATGCTGTGGTTTTCCTCGTTCCATATCTACCTTAAAAGCATTTGCTTACATCATTTTATCGGGACATGCTAAAACACCATTATCTATCAACCCCAAAATAGTAGACAAAGCAAGTAAACATTCAGGTTCATGAATGCTCGACAAGTATTTACATAGTAACAGAGAAGTATTAGTTAATTGCTACGAGCTACTGGAATAATGCCAGCTGTTCCTGAACACTATTTGAACTTTAGGTTTAGTTTATTAGTTCCAAAAACACTATTTTAACAAAGTACCAGTTAGCGAGTCACAAAGTAATAAGATATTTTTTATATCATTTTGATAAACGCGGGCTTTACTAACGTATTATTTTGTCTATGGAGGCACTGACACTGTTTCGATTCATCTAGAGAGTCATCAGGGTGAGTTTGATCCGCGGTCCGCTCGTTGCCGCTGGAGTTCACGGTTCGCACTCAATACGTGAGTAAAGTCAGTGTTTATCAAAATGTATAGTACAACTCACGAAAGTATTGAAACTGAAATAGGTTTTATTTCAAATCATAGTACAACCGTCAATAGAGGGGGCAACAGTTTCTAATTATTGTAGTTTTATTGCTGTCATGACCGGACTAGGCCCCGGTCTTCCTTATCTACATATATATAAATCTTCTGTGCGTGTGTTTGTAATTAAACTCCTCCTAAACGGCTCGACCGATTTTGTTGAATAGTTTTGTGTGTGTTCAAGTGGATTCGAGAATGGTTATGATTAAAAATTAGATATTATTTTCTTTTTAAAACGCGCGGACGAAGCCGCAAGCGGACAGCTAGTCGTTTAATATAAACGTCGCTGTCACGGATCTCGAAGTAACAACGTGCGTCACCCGCATGCGGCGCTAAATCCGTTTGATAGGAAGAACCCTAAAGACTTACACCAGCCCACCAGCGACTAGCGACTAGCGTACACCTGCCGTATGCTCACAAATACGGCTGGCATTCACGAATTCTTTAAATAGCTTCCAATGTCTTCTATCTGAGCATGGGCAGACGCGAGGTTCGTTGAGGCACTGCGCTATCGACGCGATCGTTCTCGGCGCCTCTTCAATTTCTAGGTCAAGTGGCTGTGACCGGTGTCACGAATCTGCTCATCACCAGTAGTTCCCAACGCTGGGAAATACGGAACTCAGCATGCGACAATCTGAGTAAATAAACTGGCTGTTATCGCATTACCTAGAGCGTAAATTGTAGACAATTGGAACAGTCAAAGTATCTTCCTGGGATCTGGGGGTCCACTAAGAAAGGAACTCACAAATCTGCTTGGTTCTTGGTTCTAAGAAAACAACTTTAATATAAAAGATAATCAGTGATACAGGTATGCGTCGGTTTTGTTTCCGTGTTAGTAAAAAATAATCAACTAGAAGTATTTTGAAAATATGTAAATTTGTATGTAGCGAATGTAGGTCATCAAGTCGATTGACAAACTTCGGAACACAACTCCAACTTGGATTGAGAACTAACATACATGTTTAGATAGTTCTGAATGAAATACTGCTGAAAATTTAATGCCTAAGCTCTCAGAGTTTTGTTCTGGAATACGATCCAAATTAATTATTCATCTTCTTATCGTGTCACTATTTATTACAGTTATTTGGGAAATAAACTTACAAGACGTCGCCGTCGTTAGAAACAGTCCTAATTGTTTTGTTGTTGCTTTTCATTCACCGGCTGACCGGCTCCTTCCACGAGACCAAAATAGTGTAGTTACATAGTTACTATAAAGCTACAAGTGTTGCCTTCAATGCCCGGGATTTGAATCCACAGCCCTCTGATCTAAAGGCAAGTTGCTCCCCACTACAACCACTGAGTGCCACTTAAGTTTGTAGGTCAAGCGAACTGCGACCTGTGTTGCTTTCACAGATACCACTCGTTTGCACCAATTTATTGGCAGCCTAAATAGCTCACAAACGAAATTGCACATTTCGATGCGCTTTTGTTCCTTTTGACTGCGTTTTGATACATTTTTGTTTTATCGATGGCAATTCTTGATGACTAATTTATTTATAACGCTCTAGTTATTGTACTGTTGTGTTATATTTTGAATAAATCAATGAAATTGAATGCAAAAAATTTAATTCGGTATTCGGTATTGATTTAAAAACATGTATGTATAAATAAAATCAAAAAAATAAACCTCGACACAAAAAAACATCTATAACGTATTAATAGAGAAAATTGTGTGTTGGTGAGCAATTAGGTATTCTGCATCAAGACCTTAACTGGTTGATAACCTTGACTTGATTCTTGCAATGCCAAACTATTCAGATACCCCTGAATAGAGGTTTACCCTGTAGGAACCTAAATATTTATCAAACGTAGGTATATATATACTGTATATACAAAACCTATTCAATAAATCTTGTCATATATTTGAAAGACCTGTCCAATCAATCATATGCATATATCACATGACAGAGACGTTAAATATTAAAAATCAACCCTACTTTACATGAAGGGCCGGTACCCTTAAGTTTCGATGTGTACCTAACATCTTTTCTCCCGCTGTCCTGCAATCTGTGGGAGAAATTTCGTGAAAAAAGGCGGAAGTGTTTAACTGGAAGCCAGGGAACCGCGGGGTATTTGATTTGACCAATGAGCGCGCACAGTGGTAGAGTTGGCCGTCAGATGGTACCAACCCATTTTCCGAGAGGTTGGTACTCACCCAGTGTTGTGTATAAAGTTATAAAGTGTGCTGTTATATAAACTTCAGGATATAATATGAATACAAATACAAATACAAAACTTTCTTTATTTAATAAAATCACAAGGAGCACTTTGAATCGTCTTCTTATATGCTAGTGAATCCTGGTTTCGGTTCCTCCTAACCCCAGTTCCAGAAGAATCCGGCAAGAAACTGGTCTTAACACTTTTTTTGTATGATCTTTGTCAATTTTGTTACGGATGCCGAGTCGAGTTGGAGCAGATTCAAGTTAATGTTGCTTATTACCAAGGTGAGATGTCAGATATTAAACATCATTATGTGACTACTGTACCTAAGGCTCGCTTGTTTTTTCAAAGTTTATATTACACTAGCTGTGCCCCGCGGTGTTACCCGCGGTAACAAAAAAAATATATACATATTTTCCCGCAGTAAAACGTAGCCTATGTGTTAATCCAGGGTGTAAGCTAACTCCATACCAAGTTTTATTAAAATCGCTTCAGCCGTTTACACGTGAAGAAGTAACAAACATACACACTCACGCACTCACAAACTTTCGCCTTTATAATATTAGTGTGATTAGCTGTCCCGTTCGCAAATTCGTCCGCGCGTTGCAAAAAAAGAAAAAAAAATCTAATTGTAAACCTAAACCATTCTCAAATCCACTTAATCACACACAAAAAATTCATCAAAATCGGTCCAGCGGTTTAGGAGGAGTTTAATTACAAACACACACACAGAAGATTTATATAAAAATAAAGATAACGTCGTAGGGGCTACTAATACTTGTTACCGTGCAAATTTTCATTATAAGAGATAAGAGACTGCGAGCGTACAGACGAGCATGGCGAAACTTTTAAGGTTCCTTGTTGGACTATGGAACCCAAAACATGTACACATGTATACACAGTAGTAGTAAGAACTGAATTTAGATCATCTTGAAACACCAAAAGGCTGAATCAATTCGATAGGCAGTTGAATGTTGCAAGCGACTCGAGGCCGTATCAAAAAGGTGAGTTTCACGAATTTCACGTTGTCAAGTTGTTTGACAAGTAATCCGGGAGCCGAGCGCATTGTTGCCAGCTCAAGTAAACTCCACGGTTATTACGAACCGTGAGAGCCTCTCTGCTTAGGCTGCGTATCCACCAGAGATATCGTTTTACAATCCACATAACACCATCTGCCCCAAATATAGCTTGTACTACAAAAACCAGATAAATGAATGAATACTTTTTAAATACATACCTACTTATGATACTGTTTCTGGGTATTATAAACTAGTGGCTCTGTGAGCTGGAGACCTCGCGAACATTTTTCGAAATTACTGAAATTTAGCTTATTTACGTTTTCAACCCCATATCTCCGCCATTTTGTAAAATTTCCAAAAACGGAATCAATAAAAAAGTTCGATATAGTTATAGAACCTGCTCACAAAAATTCGCGAGGATCGGTTGAGATATGTGACCTGTAGAGGAGAACATCCGGACAGACGCTGGCCGGACATACGAAAGCATTTTCGTCTAAGCTAAAACAGAGACAATTAATACATAATTATGAGATTGATTACAAAGAAAAATATCTATGTTCATCTCACAAATGTTTGTCCTGGGAAAGAAACGAACCCACAACCTGCAGCGCAGAAGGCAGAAGGCAGAGCTACTACCAACTCAGCTGAGAGGTCAGAGATGTGCGAGAAAGTTGAGCAGTGCGCGTGGAAAAAAACCACCAATAAAATCGCCTCATTTTCATAACTTTGCGCAATTCATTGTGCAGCCATATGATTGGTGGATTTCTAAGGTTCCGCACCTTAAAAGGAAAATAGGAACTTACCTAACATACCCTTACTTCATTATCCGTCTCTCTCTCTCTGTATGTCTAAACCATTTATCTCAAGAACTCGTTAAGGTATCAAGTTGAAATATATCAAATACTAGTCTCTTGAAGCTGTAAAAAAAATCAAGCCTCCATGTTAACGTAATCTACACATACCGACAAATATCGACACAGCCAGTGAATAAAAACTTATGGGATACTTTCCATGACCTAGAATCATGAAATTTGGCATGAGCATGGGTTCACAACACAATTAAAGGAAAATTCAGAAAACCGTTAGTTTGTAGTAATTTACATTACAAAAAAATACCGTGATGTATCGGGCCTTCACATTTTTCTATTGAAAGCCGATGCCGATTGTAGCCGATGGTAAAAGAACCGTGATGGGGAAAAAGTAGGTAAGTATGTACTTGTAGGTACCATCTCAGGCGCGACTTTTGTACTTTTATTTTTTTTTGCACATTTCTAGTGAATACGCAGCTTTATACCATATTTTCAAAAGTACATTGATGTTACCTACTGCCCGAGTTGCCACTCGACTTTGCTGTGGTCTTTGGATATTTTTTATTTGAGCTCTTTTTTCTTGACACGTAGGTAGCTTTGTGTTCATTGTACGCGTTCTTTTGTTAGTATAATAAATAAAAGAAGATCACGCGAAACTTAAGCATCGAGACTGCCTAAACACGGACAGCACCTAATGTATCATTAGCAAGTTGTATGTATTATTTTACTAGCGATTCTCCCCGGCCTTGAAACGGGTTACATTATGGCAATTTTCTTAGGGATCTTTAAGATATTTTCAAATAAAATACCGCTGACTACCTCATTTGGGCTATTGGAAGCAGGTCTGTCTGAGACGGTCGGTGATCTGCAAAATTTTGTCTCGGTGTTCTTATATGTATGAATGTATGTATTTACAAAACAAAATTATATAAGTAGTAATCAGTCATATGGTTCCTATATCACAAGCTCTGCTTACTCTTGGGCTAGACGGTTCTAGGTGAAATGTCCAGCATTATTTATTTATTAATTTTCTATAAAGGTGAAAAATAAAACGGTTTTGTAAAATTATTAATGTTTATTTGTAAATCTGTAACCTTATTTGCCGTATTAAATACACGATTAAACAAACCTAGTATATGTAAGAGGCTTGTTTCAAAATAAGCTGGTTGTGGGAGGATCTAAATATCTAATTGTAATCTTATTTGCATTTAAACCGTTGTTCCTTTATCCACTCTGGCGGGGAGCTGCTCCTTTTGGAGCTGGAAAACACGCCTCTTGCTCTTGCTTTATTGATAATTTAAGAGATAGAAATAATTACTTTTTTTCGATAAAATAAATTAATAAAGTAGGTAAATAAATAATGTTAGACATTTCACACAGTAGCTCTGCCTTCTGCGCTGTAGATTGAGGGTTCGATTCCCACCCAGGATTCGTTCTGGGAGGGAACCCTCTATAGCGTTTGTGTGATGAACATAGATGTTTGTTCTGTGTCTGGGTGTTATAAAGGGTCATAAGTATTTAAATAGTGTAATAGTCTATTAGACATTGGGTCACCACAATACAAGCTATGCTTACTTTGGGGCTAGACGGTGTTTTGTACCAATATTTATTTATTTTATTTATAATCATACAAACTGACAGACAAACAGACGATTTAGATTTTTTTTTTTATTTCGATGTCAGGGCTCCTTATTTTTCTCAAATGACGCGAGGCCTACTGGAGGTCGCTCGTTTACTGCGAATTTAAGTATAAACATATCTGGTGTGTTTTATTGTATCTGAAAATGATATATATTTATTTATTTAAACAAAATCCACAGCTCTCTTAAAATATATGTTTAAAAAAAATCGGCCAAGTGCGAGTCGGACTCGACCATGAAGGGTTCCGTAGCAGCAAGTAACACAATATAAAAGTTCTTGTAGTTCGTTGTAACTTTGATCAATGTTTTAATAATAGTGTATTTTTTTTAATTAAGTTATTGATATATACGATTTATGACGTATTAAAAAAAACTACTTAGTAGATCTTGTTCAAACCAATTTTCGGTAGAAGTTTGCATGGTAATGTACATCATATATTTTTTTTAGTTTTATCATTCTCTTATTTTAGAAGTTACAGGGGACACACATTTTACCACTTTGGAAGTGTCTCTCGCACAAACTATTCAGTTTAGAAAAAAAATATATTAGAAACCTCAATATTATTTTTTAAGACCTATCCATAGATCCAAGTATGGTTTTGATGAAAAAAAAATTTAAGTTTCAGTTCTAAGTATGGGGAACCCCCAAATTTTTCTTTTCTATTTTGTGTGAAAATCTTAATGCAGTTCACATAATACATTTACTTACCAAGTTTCAACAGTATAGTTCTTATAGTTTCGGAAAAAAGTAGCTGTGACATACGGACGGACAGACAGACAGACATGACGAATCAATAAGGGTTCCGTTTTTTGCCATTTAGCTACGGAACCCTAAAAATTATTCTTACAGGCAATAATGGTTTTACATTTTTTACAGTTGTAACATAATATTAATAAAGCAACTGTTTTACTCAGTACATGTATTTTAATCTAACTTAATAAATATAAATACAATCACACTTATATTAGAAATAAGGATAATAAAAAAATAAGCAAGCCCCAAAGTAAGCAGTGCTTGTGTTATGGGTACCAGATGACTGATATACTACTTATATGTATATCAACTTTATTTTTTTGTAGATACATACATACATATTATACACAGAAACACCCAGATCCGAGACAAATACTTGCAGAACATAAAAACATTTGTCTCGCGAACGCATCGAACCCGAACAAATACAACAAAAACAAATGCGAAAGTCTTGTAAGTATGCATGTGTGTAGTACTTACATACTTTCTTTTTATAAACATACCACGCGGGCGAAGCCACGGGTGGAAGCTAGTACAAAATAATATGAAAATACAAATAATAAATAATGCCGGACATTTCACTCAGCATAATCTGGCCCCAAAGTAAGTAGAGCTTGTTATGGTTACCACATAACAGATATACTACTTATATACTTTTTTTAAATACATACATACATATTATAGATAAATATTATACATAGATACATATTATACATAACACCCAGACCCGAGACAAATACTTGCAGATCATACAAACATTTGTCTCGTGGCGGGAATCGAACCTGAACAAATAACAAGAGGTTAACAATTTTAGGTACACAACTCTAGAATTTCATGTTTAAACGTTACCCTGGCACAAAGGAAAACATCTAGAGTCCTAAATTACTTGTCAAAATTAGATTGCAACCGATTTCCAAGAGAGTTTTCTATTCCGTACCTACTAAAGTTAGAATAAGGATGAGATATAACATCAAATACCATATTGCATAGCGCCAATTAAATATGATAAAGATAAATGTTTATTCAGAACAAAGTACAGTAGGGAACAAAAATTACAAGTAAAACGATGAAACTGTAAAGCAGTCTCTACGCTCACCTTCAGAACTGATGAATAGGTTCTGTTAACTAAATCAAATTAAAATAAAACAAAATTAATAACATTAATGAGATAGTGCAAAGAATGACTGATGAAAAAAGAAGATAAGTGTGAGTGTGTGGATATGTGAGTTAGAAGTGTGTAGAGTGGGTTTGTGTGCAAGTGAGTGTTTGTGTGTGTGTGCGTGTGATGAGTACCTATGGATGTGTGACTTATGTAACTTGTATTTAGTATTTATGAGAGCGGAATGAGAAGATTTTCTGTTTGTTCATATGAAATAGCTAGGAGCCAATTTAAACATTTCATTTTATATTTGTGTTGAAGGAGCAAGTATATACCTTTAAATAACATAAGTGGCGGCTAGCTATAGCTGTTTTTCGCGGTAGAATGAGTTTAGGGTCAAAAAACAATTGCTGGTGCTGACGTAAAACTGTAGCTAAGACAAATAGTTCCTAACTGAAAGAACTTCACATTATTGTAAAAGAAGTTACTCGTAAGTGGGAGATTTCCTTGGTCTAGAGGATATACATTTAAGGACAGCCCGCTGCGCCCGCTTCACTCTAAGCATCAGAGTTTTGATGCAACCGCCCCATGCAGTGATACAGTAGTTCAAGGTGGATTGTGCGAGGCCAAAGTAAACTATTTTCAAACACTGAGAATTGGTAATACCTCATATGTTCTTAAAGAAGACCATGAGTTTGCGTACCCTAGTTATAGTATTCTCGATGTGATTAGGAGAGAAAACTATCGACGTGGACGCCAAGATATTTTGTCAAAGTGACGTGATTAAGAATTTGGCAGGAATATAATAAATCTTTATATTATATAAATCTTCAGTGCATGTATTTGTAATTAAACTTCTCCTAAACGGCTAGACCGATTTCTTTTTAATGCGCGGACGAAGTCTCGAATGAGACAGCTAGTTACCTATAAATTAATATTGATCCCTTTTTCCGCCTGAGACACAGGTTCTCCTAGTTCAGGCATATTGTAATCAGTTACTTAAGTATAGTTATATGATAAGTATTATTGTATAATAATAAATATTATTTTCCATATTGTAACACCAAAGATTTTATTAATATTATTTTTATAAATGTTTAAAATATTTGCAAAACTCTATCTACGAGTAAGTTAGGCAAATACAATAGTCGTTAACCGCATTTCAATGTTAGAAAACACATTTTAAAACTAAAGTCGTCAACTGATTCTAGAGAAAAACATCAATTTTAAAAGTTACACTCCGTGATAAAAGTAAAAGAGGAAGCCATGCTTAAAGTTTAACGGTTAAAGTGTTGGACACGCGCAACTTCGTATCTACAGCTTAGATAGGGCTTCATGTTCTGTTTTACAAATAAAAGAGGAAAATACATTTTTGTACTTAGATTTTCGTATTGGAATAGAAACAAACAAATACTAAAATGATAACAAGTACTAAACAATCTAAACATTAAAAACCCCCGACACAAAAAAACATTTGATGCGACAATTTCAATAAGCCCATACACGATACCTCTCATCAGGGAAGGTTCTTGCAATATCAATGATGTAACAGGATACCAAATTTAGAATCGATGATACGTTTGGAAGTTACAACCTTTCATCATCTAAATCAATTGGCCGAGTGCGTGTGACTACGCACAGGCTTCCGAAGTCAGTAAAGTTAAGAATGAGTAATGGTCAGCTCCTCAGAAACCAATATAAAACCAATCTAATTAGCACAGCAAAAAAAAATTTGATTTTTTTAATGCTTTTTTTAAGGTTTACAAATCAGGCTGCCACTTCAAAGCTCCTCCCCGACCAAAATAGTCCAAAATAGCTAATAGTCTAAAACTAATTATGTTTAATGATTTCGTGAAAATAGAAAATAATTATTAACTCTGTTTCACTTAAATACTCGTACTACAAAATGGACAGCCGCCGCCGCCTGCACCCTCGCCCGCATATGCATCCCGCCCTATAGCACCCAACCAAGAAGATGATGTCGTAGAACTTATTTCTACCCCTGAAATTCAGAACTAGATGAGGTCAATCGAGCAGTACCTAAACGAAGTGTGTACTATTGCATCGAAGGGGAAACTGAATACGGAACAAAAACTTCGCAACAGTACTTTGTGTCGAAAGGCCATGGTACATCGCATATGGCAGTGCAATACCAATCCTTTAAGCAGAAAGCCGTTCAAGCCCACTCCGTTACTCTAGACCTGAAAGACAAACTTGATGTTTCTCAGTGGCTTTAAGGTCTTAAACAAAGTATTGACCAGTCCTCGAACCCCGTAGCAGGAAACTGTTTTGCCGATATGGTTAAAAATGGAACCAATAACTACATTAAGCCGATTAATCTTAGTTCAGTTGCCATTTATCCCAACTTTAAGTTGAAATCAAGTGAAGACACAAAATCCCTTATCCAGAAAATGCTCTCTTGAACGGATGAAGTTACACATACGAGGCCTTAGCAAAACAAGGAACGGAAGAATAATAATAAGCACTGAAACGAAAGATGACATTGACAAGCTCAAGCAGCTTAAAAACTCTGACCTTACGATCGGAGAGCCACATAAACGGAAGCCCAGAGTTGTAGTTGTCGGTGTGCCTTCATCGATGAAGAGGTTTTGACGTTTCTTTATCATCGAAACACATTAGTCTGCGAGAAAGAGCAAGATTAAGGGAGGACAGACAGACAGACAGACAGGCAGACAGTCATAGCGAAACAAAAACGGTTCCTTGTGGACTACGGAACCCTAAAAAAGCTAATGATCTTTAAATGACGGATCTTGAAATGGCTTGAACAATAACTAAGTACTCTCTCGATCAAGCCACCTTTGAAACAAAAAACACTAAATCAAAATCGGTTCATCCGTTTGGGTTCTCCGATGCCACAGCCAGACACGCAAATACACAGACATACCAGCCCAAGTCAAACTTACTTCAATGGTTAACTGCGATGGTAAAAACGATGCGACCCGTAGGTTGCATCGTACGGGAGTACGGGAGTACTGCTACGGGAGCGCTACAATATACGCTACGAGTGCTACGATATGCGCTACGTGCGATGGCGTAGCTGGCCTTTAGATCGAGTGAAACTCAAAACTACTAGGAATTGGTATAATAAGATACCTGTAAATTATGATCATCCTGCGTCAGGTAAGTTATGATAACTTGAAAGTTAAAACGGCAAGCTTCAAAGATTATAAGTACTTTGAATTTTTCTAAAAGAAATATGTATGTGAGATATACCAGTACTCCCAAACGGTGAAGAAAAACATCGTGAGGTAACCTGCATGTCGTAGAACCTAAAAAGATCGAAGAAATTTGCCAAGTGCACGAAAGGAGCCTCTGAGGCGCACGTTTATCCTTTCGGCACACGGCTTCAAAATAACTAGGGATACGATAAGAAGAAGAAAAATTACTTTAACTATTAATTACTTAAAAAAAATATTAACCAAACTCTGGTATATGTTGTGTAGTTTCCCGGTAGACGAGTGCAATAAAAATAAAACTGTATTATGTATATCCCCATTCACAGAATTTGAGAGTGCTACGAATACGTGCTACGGCGTAGCTAGTCTTTTCGAACGCTGGGATACCGGAAAGTGAAGCGGTGCAGAATGTCTGATATTGCCTAAATTCAATGCAAATATCCACTTGACTGATCCGAATCCAAACAAATGGAGAAACAAAATAAACAACCTATACTTCACTACATAGTATAAAACAACATAGTCGTTGTTTTATATGTTCGTCATGTTCTTCACTACATAGTCGCTTCCCGCTGTCTGTCTGTCCCTATGTATGCTTAGATTTTTAAAACTACGCAACGGATTTTGATGCGGTTTTTTTATAGATTCAATCGAAAGGTTTATATGTATAATATATGCATAATATAGTAGAGAATCACTGATAATTTTAAAGGTTTTAAATGTCTTGAAAGTTTTTTTTTTTAAACTCGCGCACATAGTTACAGCTACTCGTAATACTATATAATATGTATTTGGTTCATTTTCTTGACACTGGCTAACGTTATACCTCTGCATAAGCATTTGGCCAGCCTTTTAATTTTGTCACAAGATTTGGCCACGAAAGTAATAATTCAAAACTGACCATTAGTTAATGAATCAAATACGTTTGACGAGTCTTTGTCTTATCGTGTCACTAGTTATTTCGAAACAGTTTGGTGAGCGGGTTAAAGTGCGTCTCAGTGGTTCCTTTCGTGCACTTGGCACTTGCCGGTTTCCTGCACCGTTTGAGTAATAGCTATAAGTTAATGGTTATAATGAGAAAATTCGTTCTATTTTCTGTATATTTCACTACGATCATTGTCTCAGAAGATATTTCCGTATCAGGTGTTTGAATTATTTATGGCGCAATTGATTTTGTTGAAAGATAATACGAGTGTATAATAAGATAAAATCAACAGTAAAAGTTGTTGGCTTCCAATAAATATGATACTCTATGTTCAATAGCTGCCCTAGTTGAACGCACGATACTTTACCCATACTTCAGATACTTTACTGATATAATCCACTTAAGTATTGCAAAACGACTTAACTAAACTAGCAATAAATAAATAAAGCATTAGTTTCAAGTCGTATTTGAGATTGTTCTTCATAGTGTATTTTCAAGGTAAGGTTGATTCTAGAGAGCCTAGGCAAGATCCACTTTCTGCTGATGTTCACGCCTGCGTAAAAATCCAATTATATGGATATGACACAAGTTTGTGATAAATCACGTGACTACTGCTATCATTTTCATACAATTTGATAATTCCGAGACGTTCCTTTTCGTTTTGATGTGTAACATCTTTTTTCTAGCTTTCCTGCAAACTGTGGGAGTGATTGAAAAGAAACAGAAGTGTGTAACACGAAGCAGAGAACGAACGCGCTATTTGATTTGACCAATGAGCCCGCGCGTTTGTAGAGTTGGCCGTCAGATAGTACCAACCCATTTTCCGAGATGTTGGTACTGTGCAAACAGTGTGCCAACAGTGTGTGCGTGTGTGGGACGAGAAAGCGAAAGCGAAATAGAGAAGAAGACCGCATCTGCTGTACGCTTAACCGACAGTGTTGCGTATAAAGAGTGCTGTTATGTAAACTTATTCAATTAATTATATTTAATGATATTGTTGCTTATTAGCAAGGTGAGATGTGAGATGTGAGAAGATGTGTAACATGTTAGATGTTACATATCAAGTGCGCCTACTATAAGCCTCGCACGTTATTTTCTGCGCTGATACTTTTTTGTTTGCTTTACCTTCTTATATTGTATCTCCAAGTACTGAATAAATTAAATAGATCTTTTTATTGATGGTACATTATTTGCTGTAGCACACTAGACACGTTGAGGCGGTCTGATGCACTATCGGCGAAGTGCATAAATCTAAGAGAAGTATAAAAAAAAATATTGACTGGAAAATGCGGTGTTTTTGCTTATTAATAAAGTCCTATATCCAAGAAGCTTAGCGTTCTGTATCCACGGCTCGTGAAATGCAACGGATGATTTCCACGCACGCGGCTAACTCCAAACAAGAAACATATCTGAAATTGGGCACTTTTAACTCAATAGTAATTGTGCCGTGCGGCTGCAAACCGTACTTAATTGACTAAACTGAAACGCCCGTAATGACTGTAGACTTATCGAAAATTATAAACAAAGCGGTGTTTATCAATATGTTTTGGAAGAGTATAATTACTTGAGCCCGGCTTGCTCAGCTTGCGAAGTCACAAACAAGGGATTACTCACGCTCGACTGGTCCAGTCAATAAAGTTAACAGGTTACGGCTTGGTACAGGCTGGCCCGTGTCACTCCACATCGACTTGACTTTACATCCTATGTCTTAAAATACTATAATGATAAATATTTATTTAGATAACCAGGACATAATATAAAACAAAGTCCCCGATGCGTCTGCCTGTCTGAACGCGATAAACTCAAAAGCTACCGAACAGATTTTTATAAGGTTTTCACCAACGAAAGGAGTAATTCATGAGTTTTAGGTAAAATTCAACCGTGCAAAGTCGGGGCGGGTTGCTAGTACAGAATAATTATAAGAAAACAAGTAAAGGCGAAAACAAATTAAAAAAAAAATGACGACTTGTACCGACTGGATTATGTACCACATTAGAAGAAGATTAGAAGATCCATTAGAAGCTAGACTGATCACCAACACCATCAAATTATAGGATGTTTTAAAAAAATATAAAAACTTCAGTCAACAGTTTATATGTTACCTCTAACAAAACAAACAAATTATATGCAACTTCTCGTTACTCTACTCACAATGTAACACAACACAGTAGCGCACAACACGTAACATGATAGCAAGTGCGTACATATAACACCCAACTTTCATAAAGGGACGTGGCCGGCGTGGTTTACGACGTTGCAGCCCGGTCTCTGCCCGACGCCAACGGCAACTTTTTAATTAACCACATCTTTTATATACCAACCTTGTAATCGCCTTACGGTACAGTTCATTCATGACTCACACAGACTCACCTTCACAGATAGCTTCAATGAAAAACCGAATATAATTCAAAACCATTTAAAGTTACTTTAGCCAGCTAGACAGCGATGTGCTCGTAAGGTACTACAAGTAGGTACACCATTCAATAACTGGCCACTCAGCTTAGTCAGTAGTAACTATGCCTTCTGCGTTTTGTGGTAATTGCTTCGATTCCCTCTCAGGGCAAAGATTTGTTGGATGAACATACTCTTAGAAGCTGGTTCAGTGTCTGGGTGTTACAAAATATCACCTGGTTCATATAGTACAAGCTTAGTATAGTATTATGTTATCTGTGGTTAGGACTAGATGGTGTTGGGTAAAAAGTATATCTCAAATACAAACTATAAGTAGTAATTGTGCAGGTGATAGGTAAAGAAAAGCCGTTGTCAACAAAAGTTTAGTTTGTTTCGTAAAAAAAATATATTTTAAAGATTAATCCGTCTAAGCCCTAGAAATTAGGGCTTTAACAAAATTTATTTAGGAAAAACAAAAGAAAGGAAAACATTTTTAAATTAAATTCACCATAAACAGTTTTATCAATGTCACAAACTTGGCGTTGTGTGTAATACGCTATTTTTAACACCCGACGCTAACAAAGAGGTACGAGTATAATAAGTAAAACATGTGTATCTGTGTATTATCGTAGCTTCCAAACGGATTAACAATTTTTTTTTATTGAAATTTGACTTGGATGAGTGTTTTTAGCTATCATTTAAAAAAATATGTTCAGCTATTAGAAGATCAGTTTCTCTCCAGTTGATAAAAAGGTGTAAGCAACTTTCACAGGCCTGATTGATTTGAAATTTGGAAGCATGTTCATCATCAGCTTCCCGTCCTTATCCCACGTCAAGTGGGGTCGGCACATGTTTCCTTTTTCCATTTCCTTCTATCAGCCGTCATTTCAGTACTCACGCCTTTTTTAATCATATCGTATTTCAATACAACCCATCTTTTATTTGGCCTTCCTCTACCTTTGTGTCCTTTTTCATATCTAACACTCTTCTAGTCAGATGACATTCATCCCTCCTCATGCCTGTATCACGCTAACCTATTACTTCTTAATTTGTTTGCGCCACTTTTAGACTTCCTAAAAGTGGCGCAAAGTGGCTTGGAAGCCTGTTACTCTGGTGATATTGCAAGAAAAATGTAACTTTGATGCTGTAGCATCACCTGGAACCTCTCCAACTTACAGCAGAGGTATCGTGTTTGGGTTTATTGGAATGGTCTTAATAAATTATTTATTGAAGTGATAACATCTTATGGGAGGGTAAACCGCTTTGTTACGTAACGCGTTACGGCGCCAATCTGTCTGGCTTCCGTTTCTCTCACGCATACGGCAGCGGTAGGCAGGCTCCTCCTCTCTCACTCTAACCCACAGCGCTAGTTAGATTAGTTTAATTTATCGTTTCTGTCGGGTGTCCCGAGACAGCCCCTTTTTTTTATACGCTTTATATTAGCTTCACTTGTATGTATGTTTGTATGTTTGTAACCGACTCCTTAGGACGCGATTTTGACCCACTTTAAACGGCCAGATTTCATTCAAATTTTGCACACCTGTCAAAGACCGATGACAATGCAATCATTCGAATAAAAATATAAAAAAAACCGATTACCCTAAAACTAAAAAGTAGAAAATAAATAATAGTTTAAAAAAAACTAAATAACACGCTTTATATAGAAAACCAAACTAAAAAAGAGAAAATAAATTTTAATAAATGTAAGTAAGAAAAAAATGTTTTATATAAAAAAAGCGCGGGGTGCATGGTGTCAATAGTTATAAATATTTCATTGACAGATATGAGAAGAAGGATTATCATTTCGATAATATATTAAAAAGCACCCCTCGCTTTTTTTTTAATAATACAATTTTTTCTTACTTACATTTATTAAAATTTATTTTCTATTTTTTAGTTTGGTTTTCTATATAAAGCGTGTTACTTCGTTTTTTTAAACTATTATATATTTTAAACACAGAAATGTACGGTACAATATACAATAATATAAAATACATGTGAAACAGTTAAGCTATCTATGGACCGTTTAAAACTATCTATAGATAGCTCAACTGACCTCAATTGTCATGTTTATATTATATATCATCGACTTCCGAATTTAATCTAACATCTGTGATCAATGTTTTCAAAGCTGGTGGTTGCGTAATACTAAGAATGGTATACATTTTAAAAATGAAGTAAAATACAACGTAGGAAAGGTTCAATACTCGGCTTGAATGAAAAACTACGCTGTATTTTTATAATTAACTGAACGGACCGCCATGCGCCACTTCAGTTAACGAGAGCGGTCGGGATTAATAGTTTGATAAAACGATGGGTGCTTTAATAAAACATTATCCCAGACTAACAACCTGTGATTCATTCAATTTTAGTCTGCATTTTTGAGCAAATAAAAACTGGACAGTGTCATTTTTTCATTGGGTTACATGTTCATGTTTATATTTATAACACAAGCTCTGTTTACGGGCTAGATGATGATGTGTGAAGTGTCCAGCATTACATTTGGAGTTGTTGCAAACTAAGCCTAAAGATGTGATTTTTTTTAATTGCTAGCCGTCTCAGAATCTAACTAATTTTACTTAGACTACCTTAACATTTACAAACGACACCATAAAAACAATGATTACTGCATCTTTTATTTGATATTTGCGACTGATCCTATAACGTTAAAAACTCTTTCTACAAGTTTTTGTATAACCAAAAAAATGCCACAAAAACATTTAATGAAAAAACATGAACAACTTAGAAATGGCTTTTAACACTTTGAAATACTTTGATCATGCAGAAAAAAATCAAGACGATTACAGCCACGCTATAATCAGTGAGGAGAGGTGGAGATCGTCATGAGGAAACTTGGCAGAGAAGCGTCAAGTTTGCGGGTGTGGGGTAGCGGGGTTGGTGTGCGGGCGACGCGGGGAGGGGAGGTCACGGATCAGCTGGGCGGCGCGGCCATATTGATTCCCCGGCCTGTTTGATCGGCACCGCGCCCGCGACCCCCACCACCCCCGTGCCATGGATTAATAGACGAGAACAACTTTTATGATTTCAACTCAAACAGAACGATGGCCTAATGTATTTAATGTTGCCGGTGGAGTGGGGAACTAGACAATGAACGATGTGTCTAGGTGTTTTTGGTAAGACAGGTAATACGCTTGCGTGTTTGCAACGTTTGGCGGCATTTTCAGTCATATGGTGGTTACGAATGAGCACGCTTTGTAGTTTTCACTCTTTCTTTTTTTTATATGTATTTAATGCCCGAATATTGAACCGCCCCTAAAGCGTTTGAGACCCCACTATCATGCAAAATTGTTTGAGGAAAATGACGGAAACGGTATTTTCAGTCATAAGGTGGTTGCGAATCAGCACGCTTTGTAGTTTTTACTCATTTTCTTAGCCATAAAGTTGATACTTATGTATTTAATGGCCGAATACTGAAACGCCATTTAAGCGTTAAAGACCCCAATATCATGTAAAATTGTTTGAGGAAATAACGCAAAATACATATAAGTAGTCAAATTTAAGTGTCATTCAGTATTTGGGCGAATGAAATTATGTTAACAGCGGTATCCATAACAGTTTTTTTATTAATTGGGATGACCGGGGCTTATTAAAGTTGTAAGTGAGACCTTTGCCTTGTTATCAGAGAAAGCTTATTACTTCTTATTAAAATATGCAAAATTATAAAAAAAAACATGTCCAATTCACACGTGGTATAAGTGAAACCTTCAAAAATTTTGGCTTATATAATAAACACTGTATAATGCTTCCTATATCATTTTCTCTTACGTTAAATCTTATGAATTTATGTGTCTGTCTCTTTTTACTGTCGCTTTTTCGTTTCATCGACGTTCAAATCACAACGACGCTAAAGAAGTTTTCACTTCAAAAACTTGCAACCAAATTAAAAAAAAACATTATTTATCAACAAAACAGTTCTGTTGCTGAAAAAATCGGTGAGTGCGTTAAAATCTTTTGTACCGTACCGACACAATACTCCTGTATTACAGAGTAGCTAATACAACAGTGGCAGTGTTCGAAACGTGACTAGCTAACTCCACTCGGCGCTAAATTGAACGAGGCCTAAAGTAAAGTAGGCAAGACGAGCGTGCGGCGTAGACGAATTTCAAGAGTTTCTTTTACGGTTAAGAAGTCGCGCGTGCATGAGTAGGGGTGGCCCGCGAACCATACTCCACTCGATCGTAGGTATACCTATAATCTTTACACTAAATTTTTGAGTTTACTTTGAAAAAATTAGACGAAACTTAGCACTTATGAGGCTTATGTTCGTTATAGAACATCTGTATTTCATTTTCATTACATTTGTCAACAGTGAACTTTTGAAGGTATTTGTTGTTTATGAAACAAAATTCAAAAGAAAACATACAAAAAATTAAATTTTTGAGGAAACGCTTTTCCGTTTTTACTTTTTATTAACAATCAGCAGTGAAGCCAAGAAATTTATTTAGGCAATAGTAGGCACAACTTGCACATGGAATGTTTACTTTGTATTCTGTGTAGATCGAAATAATCAATGTTATATTCATATTTCATGATATGTAAATTAACCGAGGTTTTAGTTAATCTAAGCAAGATTAGGTATGTCGCAATAAACTTCCCGGAATATGCTCCCGAAGATCGCCAACAGACTTGTAGGGTGGGTCAAGATGACCGTCTCATGACCGTCTCGGTGGTACTATCTACCTGACTAGAACACTTCAGAATATTTTCATTGTGCGAGTCAATCTTCCTTTAAATTTTACCTAGATTGTTCAATGTTAGTAGCCAAAGAATACTTATTAGTACATATACAGAAAGCGGGCTCCACTAAAATTTATGTATTACACAAATTGATGTATTAATAATACATATTTTTTTTTAATAAGCATAAAAAATATATTAACTATTAACTTTTAATTATGGTCAAATTTCGACCAGTGGGCGACCACTAGTTTATATAATTAGCGACTCTTGCTATGACGCTACAAAATGTAATTCAACTCGAACAAGCGACATTGCATAACATTGTATTTACCTACATAGTGCCTCTCTTTCTATCACGTAGCTCTATCTCGTCACTTCGTCCAACAAGTTAGGTGTGCCTATGCACTTGTAATTTCGTACCTAAAGTGCGCAGAAGTGAGGCCTAGTCTAATCGTAAACATTGTATGGTGTCACTTCACGACTGCTTTTTGGCTAACAGATTCTTCTAGTTCCTAGGTATTATTCTGAGATATACTAAGTAAATGGGTTAAGTCTTGTATCGAAAAGAAGGTTCTAATAGTAGTAGTAAAGTCGTTTACCTGCTACAGCGTGCGCGAGGCAGTAGTAACAGCATCTTGCAAATAGTCATCTCACGAACGGACTGTCCAATCCAATTTAAATGGATGCATATAATGCTGGGCCTTATTTAGGCGTTTGAAAAGCGCCAAATAGAGCGTATTTTTTTTTTATTTTTTTTTTTATATTTTAAGTAGGTATTATAATTATTCATGTATTATAATTTGTTCTTTTTTATCATTGACTTTATTTATTGTAATTGTATTTTTAATTCTGTACGAGTATGTAACAATATAGTGAAGAGGTAGCACTCAAGGTTGGCCAGGCAGAGGCAGCGCTCGTGTAGTTGATATGGTTGAATACGGCTCGTAATACATCACGCGGTTGGTAACAATAAAAAGGCACGCCTCATGAGAATCCATGTGGCGTGTCATTTATTATTTTTCAAGAAGAGTTCATCATGCTGTATCTACTTACCTACATTGTATTATGCTCAGGATAATATCATGTATTTTCCCACTTAGTAATGGTAAAAATTAGGAACACAAGATTGGTTATCGTTGCGGGATTTATAATATTGACAGTAGATATTATACGATACTATTTAAACGTACTATTATACCACCAGTGTCTTGAAGACGCTACCCTCTGGCAATCTGACAAAATAATATGCGAGTGTTATTTTGATTCCGTGTTATTCGAAATGTATTATATGTCATTGGATAATAAAGCGGCTTCTTTACTAATTACAAAGAAGTAAATTTTATTATTTTGCTTTGGGTCGTAGAGGATAATCTTTACATTAGAGCTACTGTACCAATGAAAACGAAAGCAGAATTCAAAATATCAAGGTTACAATAGCAACGACGAGTAATAAATGTATCGATGTATCGAATGAAAAGACCATTACCCATGGTTTGTAACAATATAGAGGAGCCGGCAGTAAGCCGATCAGCGCCGCGCTCTCAATTATTGGATTAATCGACTAATCGACCTATTCACTTAGATGATATACGATTTCAATGGCATTTTATTGCACCCAGCGACATCAATAATGGTTGTTTTCTTTTCCACTCCAGGTTAACCTACTATAGACCATTATTTTGAGTAAATAAAGTGTGAACTAGGAGGTTTTGAGGAGAATGAGCTAAAAGCTCGATCCGATAAGTGCGTACTCCTAAATAAAAGGTAGAAATCAATATATTGACAGTTGAATTTCAATTAGGCATCTGGTAGGATGCGTGACCCAAGAGTTGGCTTTTATCTGGCCCAGCGTATTAGCATTGGCATTCAACGTAGCAATCATAAATTAATAAATATTGGTGGACAATGCACACCATCTAGCCCTAAACTAAGCATAAATTGTATTTTGATTATCTCATAGATTCAAATTATTTTTATTCTTCAATAGTAATTTCGAACAAATGTACTTAAATGCGCTTTCGTATACTAGATTTTTTGATCGATGAATAATAATTGTTATGAAAGAAAGAAAGAAAAGTTGGTTGGTATCTGATTCAGATAGTATTTACAAACAAGTAAGCAAATTGACAGCAAAATCGGACGCTATACGAGTAGCTTATCTTCCGTGACATGACACCACATGTGTATGCGTTATGATGTTTTGGTATCTTTGGTTTATTTTTATAGGCTTTTTATTCATTTCAATCATTAGCAGTTCAATGAGTAAGATAACAATTTATTAACCCCACCAAAAACAAGATAATGTGAAAATCAGCTTCGGTTTGTACGCGGATCTTTTAATGTTTACCTAACCGACATTAGGTAATTGGAGTTTATAATTTTCTGCCTCGCAGCCACATTACTCTGCTGATATGAATCAATCCAATTTGAAACAATGATGAGCTTAAACATTAACTCTACAAATTAACTGAGGCACTGCTCGAAATTGAACGAATTAAGGCTGTCTAAGGTTTGATGTACTGAAAACACTTAAGACTGAAAACTGAATCACCTTATCTAGGGTGATTCAGTACACCCAATAAGAATCGTACATGTGCTTCTTAAATATTTCAGTTGTCCGCTCATAGAATGAATTATAATCATCACCTTCCTGCCCTTTTCCCACATTATGTGGGGTCGGCACAACATGTGTTCTTCTTCCATTCTCCTCTATCAGCCGTCATCTCAACACTCACACCTTTCTTACTCATGTCATCCTTCACACACATAGAATGAATTATAATATCGATATTTATTACAGACATATAAAGAATAATATTATACAATAATATAAAATACATGTGAAACAGTTGAGCTATGTAAGGACCGTTTTAAATGATCTATAGAAAGCTCAACTGACCCAGATGACTGCCAGAGGGCAGTGTCCCCAAGAAATTGGCGACATTGCCACGTTGAATGGTAATGCTAATACACTGGGCCAGATACGAGCTATCAAGCGATGTTTCTACCAAACGTCGTGAAATAATTATGACAACGCGATGGGTCCTGTTCCCCACGGGCCCAGGGTCTCGGCTCTAAAAGGCTCAAAAATGTCCCTCAAATGGGCCCTAATGAGAACAGCAAATTTGCACCTTTTGAGGTCTTCGGCACAATCGGCTGCCGCACCAGCTCTAACGGAAGTCCCCGACAGATGGGATGCGGTCAAGGTGTCGACGCAAGTACATCCCATACATTAGTATGAGCCACTAATGTATAGGCCATTAGGCCTACCCATCTAACAATGGACAAGAGTCATACCATCGGGCATTTTACCATCATCACGTATCGGACCGTTCGGGACGAGAACAGCTGGTACGTTGACGCTAGCATGTGTATTATATTATATTATATGCAATTATATCGATTGTAATATACTATATTTAGACAGACAAACAGCATAAAGAAACTATACCCAAGAACAGAATCACGATACATTGTTGCGGAAGCCAGGGGCCGTCAAACGAAGTATAAACAAGATCATCGTTCATGCAAGGCATACAAACAAACAGCCCATCACTTACGAGTCTATCAAACTATTAGAGAAAAGCGAAACATTATCCATAAAGTATTGTATACTTAAGGTCCATAAACCGGATTAAAGAGACATCCGATTCTTGGTGTTCGGTCAATCGTATATCATCCGATACAGTTCATGAGCTGGCCTTTATATCCCCACCCCCAGTTTCCTCTCTGCCTGCACCCGTGTGCACTTGGCGTGTAGCCAGCAGCCAGCACAAACACTAATTCGTTGACGTCGTTACATAATTGCGTCGTTTTTGCCCTAACTGGAGATTCCCGGGCTCGCAGCAGAGTATCAGCCAATGATTAATCTTTATTTGAAACTTTTTTTTTCTCAAATATAAGTAAGTGCAGTTGCATTGGAATGTATACATTTCGCAACTTTTAAAATCGTTTTACATCATTAAAATAAAGATTTACAGGACAATTACTCAAAAAATGTGTAACCATCACCGAAGTTCATGATTTTATGTTCTTGTTGTATATTTAATTGTTGCCGCGATGAAGACGATACTCCATAACATACTATATAGAAAACTATACATACATAGAATATCGTCAGCACTGGAATTATACAAATTTGCTGTCCTGATTTTAGAGCACAACTCTATAATAAAATAGACACTGAAGTCATTACAAAGCATACGAGCGTTATGAGCGCTCCGGCCGCCTGAAAGAGGTATTAATTTTCAAGCTACCGCCTTCTAATTATAACGAACAACTTTCGGTAACTAAGCTCGTGTTACATACAGCCGTTAGTCTCTATTTCAGGTATATTTTATACAGACTGAGCCCTTGCGCCTCATCGCTCCACTTTCTAGTTTTTTGCATCAAAGTTCTTGTGGTTTCTAATATTTTAGAAATATTTGGGTACCTATTTATATTATAAAGATAGTTAAAATTGAAAAATCCTTACCTTCCTATGCAACGGTAACCTTCGAATGTAATCTCTCGAACTTGGGTTAAGAGGAATTAGCACCTAAATTCACCTAGCATGTAAGACGAATAAAAGTGATCCTTGAGTGTATTGAATAAAACTGATTTGAATTTGAATAAAACTGGGCGTAATAGCTTCAACTGTTGTATTTGAAAGCAAATAAAGAAAATATTTAATACGACTATAATAAATCAAACGTGTAACAGCACACTACACACAAGCAAGTAGGTGCCTACATAAAATTACGCCCGTTTCCACTTTCAACTTGCTACGGTCCTGCACGCCTGACACACCACACCTCTTTTGATTAATTCACTCTTCACAGGTGTGGTAGATGGCGTATTATGTACTTAGGTATAATGAAATGACAGAGTCACATGCCGATATGTTTAGTTGTTTCATTTTGTATTTTATATAGTACAATGCATAAGCTTATGATAAAAATGAGTACCACTAATGAAATCGGCAACAGCTTGCAATAAAATATTAAAATTGGTCAAACGCATCAAACTGAAGACTTCCGATACCCAGTGTATCGGAAGTCTTCAGTATTCACTCTGTATCGAAAAACTGTTTAAGAAGCCTCTTAGTATCGTTGAAAGATATATCTGAGGATATGCCGTACGATGGGGTAGTTAAATAAAAATAACAATTCAACCCCACTTTACATTATCGTATTACCGAGCAAATATTCATTACGTAGAGTCTGATGGTTTGGAACTGGAGCTCTGATTGGGGGTGGGCAGACAGACAGACAGTCTATCTGTCTGTCTTTTTGACAGTTTGACATTTTACCTTTAATAGTTAATTTGACCGTTATGTAAAATCTTTATAAAATAATTTTGAATCAGCAATTATATAACTTTAACATTAACGGTCTGCTACATAGTAATCAATACGAATTTACTAAACACAGGATGCGTTAAAGTATGCTGTGATCTATCTAAGGCCTTTGACTGTGTGAGTCATACAACCCTAATCACCCAAACCCAAAGTTAAAATATTATGGCATTAAAAACCGGGCGATTGACCTCATACAGTCTTATCTATCCAATAAAGTTCAGAATGTTGACGTGGGTGGTGAGAGGTCTTCAGGATCAATTATTGATATAGTACCACAAGGTTCGATACTAGGCCCTTTTTATTCCTAGTTAGTATACGTTAACGATTTACCTTTTTGTAAAAATATTTGTGATATAGATTTATTTGCAGACGATACGTCTTTAATTTTTAAAGTTGATAGTGGTAAAACCAGTATTTGCGATAACGTAAATGAATCCTTATCGTTAGTTCTTAACTGGTTCACTGTAAACAATATTTTAAATAATCCAAAAAAAAAACGAAATGTATCAAATTCACTTTACCAAATGTTATTCATAGCCCGACCAACATTGCAATGAATCTTGTAGATTCCACGATCTTCCTAGTTCTTAATATTGATGCAAAACTACAGCGGGGACCACAAATTGAAACACTTGCTAGTAGGCTTAGTTCCGCAGCATATATAGTTCGTGCGATACGATGGCTTACTGATGAAGCTGCAGCTAGACTAGTTTATTTCAGTTACTTCCATAATGTTATGTCATATGGCATCATTCTCTGGAGGAAAGCAGCTGATATTGGTAAAATATTTGTTATTCAATACGTGCCATTTATAAAATGAAACCACGAGAGTCTTTGAGAGAAGTATTCAAAGAAATTAATATTCTCGCAATAGCTTTACAATATATATATGGAAATGTATTATACACTCGTAAAAATAGAGATGGGTTTCAGCAAAATAGTGACCTTCATAGAATCAATACTAGGAATAGACACAAATTATACATCCCTAAGTTTCGACTAGAAAAAGTAAAAAAGTCCTTTATGGGGAACACAGTGCGCTTCTATAATAAGATTCCTGAAAATGCTACTAAACTACCTATTTAGTATTTATCACAGACGACCTCTGTGGCGCAGTGGGCTTAGGTCCGGCTAAAACGCAAAAGGTTGCCGGTTCGATTCCCGCCGTGGGATAAATGTTTGTATGATCTGCAAGTATTTGTCTCAGGTTAGGGTATTTCTATGTAATGTATTTACAAAAAAAAGTATATAAGTAGTATATCAGTCATGTGGTACCCACAACACAAGCTCTGCTTACTTTGGGGCCAGATGATGCTGTGTGAAATGTCCGGTATTATTATTATTGAGAAATGTATAGCATACATAAAAGGTAGTCTTTTGAAGAATGCTTATTATATAATAAATAACTATTATTAACTGATAAATATTATTGATAAGAATGCTTGGGCTCATGTCGCTCTGCCCTCAGACAGTTAACCGACACACTTGAAATGAATAAACTCTCTAATATTAGTATTTCGTAGTTAAGGTAGTTATAAGAAGGATCATGCAAAAAAGCGCTAGGACCGGGATGAGTTTCTTGCTGGTTCTTTTCGGGCTTAGGTTAGGATGAATTAGCACCTAAATTCAGCTAGTATGTAAAACGTTTGAAAGTGATCCTTGTGATTGTATCGAATAAAGTATCTTTTGACTTTGACTTTGACTTTGAATACTGCTTTGCAGTTTCATTCAATACATAGTACATACATAGCTACCTATAAATACACACAACCAGGTCAATGACCCAGTTCAATATTGGTAAACATAGATTTTCCGAGAACTGCAATAGACCTATCTATTGAACTTGTACTATTTGCTCGCTGTGGCACAGGCTCACATGGACTGAACATATGTATGATGTAAATAGAGAAACCTTGTCTACCGTATCGATATCAAACAGTTAAAATCCCGAACAATGTAAATACAAATATAATAATTCGGTAGGTAAACAAAAAAGATAATTTATCACTTTAAAAATAATTTAGTAAATACGAGTAGGTACCTTCTCTAAGCGGTACAGCAACCCATGCAAACCAACTTTTGTGTCATTCCAGAACCAACCGTTTGGGATTTTTTAAAGTCCAAACCCTTACAGATACGCTTATGTCCGTCGGACTGCCTGTCTGTCTGTCCGACCCTAATCAGAGCCTTTGCTCCCAGACTATTAATCTTATCGCGATGAAATTTTGCACGATAATACGTATCTACAAAGTTATGTCTTTTGAAAATATTACATGGTTTTGAGATTTTTTGATAGCATATCAATAATTAAATTATAAAGAAATTTAACATAGCTAGTATGGCTTTACTAGATTATGAGTAACAGCCTGATTTGTTAACCTTGAAAAAAATAGTGAAAGCTCCATACTCAACTATTTCGTTTCGCTAAATAGGTTGGAATGTATTGCTTTGTATAGCTATATCCAAAGCAAGACACGTGACGTCACGTGACCCAAGAGCTGACTCTTATCTCGACGTGCGTATTAGTATTGCCATGCCGCTAGAGTCTTGGGGTCGATTAGTTTAGCTATCTATAGATCGCTTTAAACGCTCCATAGATAGCTCAACTGTTTTACATGTGTTTTATGTTATTGTATATTATTCTGTACATTTCTGTAATACATTTCAGTAATTAAATATATATTTCTAGGTAATTATTGAAACGTTATCTGATCGTTATCGCAATCGTAGATGAAGTGCAATAGAATGATAAACATTTTAAAGAGAAGAGGTCCCTGACCATTAGTCATTCGTAAACTTTCTGACTTTGGAAGCCTTCAGTATGCTGGTCCTTCAGTAGAAGCTCTTTGCCAATTCTTTTAGGCAGGGCGCAGACGTGGACACTTTTGTGTCTTGTGTCAGATACAAGCTACCGATGAATATTTGATTTCTATAGAACCATTTCACTTTCAAAACTTCGTGAGTTGTACTATACATTTTGATAAACACGGGCTTTACTCACGTATTAATACGTGAGTAAAGCCCGTGTTTATCAAAATCTATAGAACCAGTATGAAATCATCTACTCCCTGCGGTTACGTAAACATTTTTTGTGTCCAGTTGCTCCCACTTAACACTCACTCATTGACGATCGAAAAGTGTTCGGTGTCGGTAACTGGAAACTAAAAGTCGTCAGTTGAAGACACAAGCAACATTAACAAATTTCCTTACAATTGTACTGAGTTTCTTCATCGACGTCCATCGCGAGACTGACGGAAAACAAGCAACGAATTGTACCAGTGGCCAGTAATAGCAACGGGCGACTGTGTCCGATCACCACTACAAGACACAGCAACTACGGTTCCCTGTGATGGTGTGCCGTGTCGGCAACAAAAAACGTCTACGTTTGAGCAGCGCCTTAATCAGTTAAAATACAACATGTGCAGAAGAAACCATTCAGTTTACAATCAAAGCGCAACACGTTAGCGCGGTCTCATCAGAATATAATATGTAGAAGCCTTCCAAAGTATTCCACTAAAAGTAAGACGCGGTAATTATCCGGCGCTAAAAGAGCATTGCATAAAGTAATTTATGCAGAGCATTAATAAAACATGAGTGTGTGGATGCGTCAACGCAGTGGGTCAGGTCAGCAGGTGTGTCTGCCGGCAGTGACGTACGGTGGCGTCGATAATCTACGTACATGTCGAAAAAACAGGTGAAGTAAAACTTAAAGTAATGCCCTTCAGAAAGGGTAGAAGGTGGACAACTTTCGAGCTATTATTTTCTTGTACTTAATAGGTTGGGTTTCTTCGCATTTTTTAAGAAAATTCTAAACATTTTTTAATATAGTTTATTTACATTTTACTAAAGTATGTAGGTACCATTTTGTTCGATAACTTTTTGCCATCTTGTAGGTAGGGACATGATCCCATTGCTATAGAAATTTTTGGACTTCTGATCAAAATACCGCGACAAGTGGTTTTGGCAGTTCTCTCGTGATGTTAACCTGACACTGCCTAAAGAATTCTGAAGAGACCGAAACAGGTGGAAATCTGAAGGTGCAAGGTCAGGACTATACGGCGGATGCATTAACAAATCTCTCAGCCAAGCTCTCTTAATTTTTGCTGAGTGGCTAAAGATGTGTGAGGTCTAGCGTTATCATGATGAAAAACCACACCCCTTCTGTTGATTAATTCCGGCCGCTTTCTCTCAACTTATTGCTTTAATCTCATCAGTTGTTCGCAGTAGAGTTCAGAATCGATGGTCCTGCCTGGTGGTAACAGCTCATAATGAATAATGCCCTTCCAACCCCACCACACATACAGCATCACCTTGTTGCGAGTTAACACGGGTTTCGCCACAGTCTGTGAAGCCTGACCGGCCTTTGACCACGACCTTTTTCGCACGTTCTTGTCGTACGTGATCCACTTTTCATCACCAGTTATCAGCTTCTTCAGAAATGGTTCGGTTTCATTACGTCGTAATAAAGAATCACAAATGAGTACACGGTTCATTAGGTTTCTTTCAGTGAGCTCGTGAGGTACCCAAATATCGAGCTTTTTTGTGTACCCAGTTTTTTTCAAATGCGCCAAAACTGTTTTGTGGTCAATTCCCAGTTCTTCAGCTACGTCGTAACTACTGATATGCCGATCTTGCTCCACTTTTTCAAAAATGGCATCCATTTTATACGTAATAGGGCGACGTGCATCTTTGACATCAAAATTTCCGGATTGAAAACGCTTAAACCAAATTTGTGCTACTCTCACAGACACTGCACTAGGTCCATAAACATCGCAAATTTTTTTCGAGGCTTGCGTTGCATTTTTACCTTTTTTGTAGTAAAATTTTAAAATGTATCTAATTTCTTCATTAGATTCACTCATCTTGACAGTACGAAAAACAAATAAAAATCACACATTTTCCTAATTTGAATTTGGAATTATGTTCTTTAAAATTAAAACTTTTAATGATACCAAAACCAGCCAGATACAAATAGTATAGCCAAAGAGATTTTATTCATACAATACAAGTTCATACATACTATAATGTGAAAAGACTTTTTCCCCAACCTAATATATGCCTCTAATGAACCGTTCATTGAGAAATTATTCTGAACCTTTTCATATCACTTTTTATACAAAAAGTTAAATTCAAAGTTCCCGGAATCCGTAATTATAGGTTGTCACAGCATGCACAGATAGCACAACAAAAACTTTTACAGTATTCCAATCATTTTAAATTGTTGGTAAGTTAGTAATAGCATTTACAGTACGGTTAAGTTACTACTTTTCGTACTTTGCACTGTAAGACGACAGTACTTGTACTTGTTCGAATCGGTGACCAAATCGATTACAATACATCATCATCATCGTCATTGGCCTTTGTTCATCTGCTGAAGATGATTTAGGTGGCGTCAGTAAAGTTACAGAGCAATTAATTGTAATTGAAAACTTTCGTTCATGTATCCACTCCAGCAAGTTGAGGTGGGTGAAGTTTCCTCTCCACTGACGTCACTCTGCCTGGGATTATGTTTGATTGATAGCGCAGGCCTTCCCAGGTAAACATACTAACCTCTCGACCTTGCCGACAGGACCCGCAGGAAAGACGAATCAGTACGTGCGGTGTCGGTTCGGTTGCAGGTGCATAACATGCATCGATTACAATACAAGTAGTATTGTAATCGATTTGGTTACCGATTCGAACAACTTTTGTTTCGATATATAATATCTAAGTACTCGTACCTTACTAAGGGCAAACCGAGCAGTGTATGTTTATGTAGAAATAAACAACCAAAAATCATAAAATGTTTTTTTCATGCAAATCTTAATAAAATATAAGACAAATAAATAAAGATATTAGGAACATACATAGTTAGATACTTATCCGCCTTATAAGCATGTTTAATTTACCTTTAAATGTTTTGCTAGTGCATGCATAAGCATGTATTTTTTATAGAAGAACATATTAAAAATATCATTAAAAACAATTAATGTACTAATGTACCAAGTACGGTGAAATCTCATTTTAAAACTCGCGACCGCGTCATCGCCTCGCGGTTTTCCCGAGATTGTTTTGTTCTGTTTTTTGCGTTGAAAAAAGGTTGTGTTCATTAAAATATCGGCGCTTCCGTTTGACATTGATTACCGACTTGTGAAGCTTTATCTTTAAAATCCGAATGGCGCATCCAGGAATCAAATTCTTTGGTCCGTAAAGAAAAACCAGCCTGAATTCCTCAGTGTTGATTAAAATGTTGGTAACTACTTACATATCTTTTCTCTTCTCAAGCTTTCTGTTGCTGCTTCAAAAAACTCTTGTGTGCTTCTTCTCTAAAAGCATTTCATTTCAAACTGTCAAACTATCTTGTTGCTACAAGATAACTAATTTGCAAAGTAGTCTTGTGCCCGTATTATGCAAACAAGCCCCAAGTGTCTCTTCACTTTATCAAGGTGTAGCTTTACTCTCTTGTGAGGTGCATATTGTACAAAATCTAGTTGAAGCCAAAATATTTGAAAATGTTTAAAAGAAAATGTGATAATTGCAAAACTAAACATATAGGTAGGTGTATCCTTTTTGTTATTTATAATAATTACTAGGTACTAATTGTGTTTACTGATTGCAATGGTGTTTACTAATTGTAGTCTATCTTCTATCCTGGTATAAGCGAAAGACTCACTGTGACTATTTTACCAAAATACGAGGCGGAAACCCAAACATAACATAAAATAAACCAATTTATTTGTCAGGTTGTAAGTGTCTAGACTCGGATCGACTATTACTTATGGCGCATTGGCCATCACGGAAAGGACTATGAGGTGAAGGGACATTGGCCAGAAAGCCTTTTGGGATGTAATTTTTTCTCTGCGGTTATGTTATGGAGGTATGGATTGAAATGTAGAACTTGGTATTTTGGTACCTATATATCAAAGGCTAGAGAGAAATTTTGGAGTGAATATCAATACAAATATAAGATACAAATTCGTGGTTTCAACAACACGTGCATTTAACTTATATTTTGTATGTTGTATAGTTCCATGGACAATTATTAGTTTGATGAACATATGAGTTTCGTTCTGTGTCTGGGACATAACATAACATAACATAACATAACATGTTATATTATGTTACATGTTATATAATATCACAAGTATGTATTTAAAATATATAACTCAATCCATCACCATAATACACATGCTATGCTTAGTTTGAGGCTAGATGGTGTGTGCATTGTCGACCAAAACATATTATTCTTATAGAAATTTGCGACGGACTCCTCAAATTTCGTTATTGGTATTACCAATATCCGTTATTGGGAAAGTGTATTCGAAACAAAAAATTCGTTACACCAATGGTAGCTGAACAAGCCACAGCTGTCGTTAAGGGTCTATCATTATATTCTGTGTATCACAACCACAGCTACAATCACAACGTAACGCAACCAAAGCCGCAGCTGATCCGCAACCGGCACTGCTGGTTTGCTGGAGCCTTTATGCCGCCATAATACGAGCTTGTTAGTCGTCCATCTCCGGAGGCTCTTCTGGCCTAGTTCCAATCGCAACCGCGCGCCACTGGTATCATAAACCCATCGTGCTCTAAAGCGACTATTACACTGTCAGTTTATTAGTAGTTTAATACTGAACATGGCATAATTTTTTTTAGTAGTGTAATTATTACAGTAAAAATTGACCTTTACTTTTTCTGTAGTCTGTAGGAAGATTCATGAATCATTACAATTTTCTATGTTAAGTCATAAATATCACCAAATGACTTTGAAGTGAATGAATGAAAATGAAGTAATTGTTAGTTTATTACTGATTTCCTAGATGATCCTCGATCATACTGGATGCATCACTAAAGGCTCCAAATTCATCAAAAGAGAGGGTATGAAAAAAATAAATGATAAATGTTCACACAGGAACGGTAAATAAAATATTTGTAAGAAAAACGGACCTAATATTGTGCAGCAACTCTGCTGGTAGCAAAGCTACTTTGTAGTGAAATATATTCGAGGAATCGCTTTTCCCAGCAACGGAGCTTTCCCGGTCCACGGTGTACGGTATTTAACTGAACGTGGTAAGTAAGCGTAGCATCAATTTCACAGTTATGCTATGTTTCGCAGGATTGATTTAGAGCAAATAATCTCCGGGGATACAGGGAATTTAAAATATTTTAATATTGAATAAAGCTTTTGCTATAAAAGCTTTTGAGCTTAAGTTTGAAATAAACAATTTTTATTTTTATTTATTTATAGCCACTACAGAAACTCGGTGCAAAAACAATATCACCAACTTGCCATTTTGTCAACTTGTCATAAACCTTCTGGAAATCGTCTAGACTTTGACTTACCGTGTATGATTTTAAGTAGGTACTCGTAATGATGCAGAATTGGACGCATATAACGCGCTAGCGATTAACCCTCGGCTTCGCTTGTGCTTGTTAACCGCGTGCTTATTTTTTCACAATAACTAAATAATAGAATTTTGAACTGTATTGGTACAGTGCCTGCAGTACGTAAATAAAGTTTACCGCTTATTTAGCGTTTCTACAGTTGTTTCTACTCCGTGTTCTGGCCCGTCTGAGTCGGGGCGACGCGCGACGGCGGCGGCGGCGCCCTGACCTAGTTGCATTACGACCCACATTCACACTTTCGGGAATTTTAATATGACTTGACATTCAATATACCCTATGGATATGTATGCAAGGACTAAATTAGGATAAAATTTCATTAATTAATTTGTATACGCACGTTGCATGAAAATAGGAACATTGTGCGTTAGCTTTTAAACAAAAAATAATATGAATTATTCATTAATTATTATTGTACTATTTATTCGTTTATAATGTTTTCAGTGAGTCGTTCAATTATAAATCTACAGTTACCTCTAGGAAAAGGTATCTAGGTAATCATTAAATATCTACCGTCTACGTTGGAAACATTAATCCATAACGTAAACAATGCAACAAACAGAACTTAAAGATGATAAAAGTGTACCTAATTACCCCAGCGCAGATTCTAATGAAGGATCCGCAAGAATTCTTGCCTGAAAGGCTTGAGAGACCGTAATTCCCCTGCCTATTGTTCCCTTTGTCTCGTAGCACCACTCGGATTGGTACCTACGTTCTACTAATATTTTGGGACTTCTTTTATCCACGAATTCGTCATCTTCAGGTATCGGTTTCTTTAAAAAGCCTTTTGAGTACGTCCATTCTTTACTTTTTAGATTGCCGACTGAACATGACGACTTGACCCATGGGTTGGATAATGACGGAGAAAATTTCGAATGTCTTCTAGAATTATAACTGATGTTTAGATATTTTTGTGGGTGAGTAGGTTATTTGTTTTCACTCACTATATTATATTTTTGTGCACTTCAAATAGTAGCTCTTGGTGGTAGTGAACCATGTTATTGTAGTAGGTTACAAATAAAGTTCAAAATGTTGAAAGGTAGATGAAATCATTGCGGGCCAGGATGTCGAGAGACGCATGCGTGGTCTGCACGCCTGCGCACTGCCACTTAACCTCAATCTGAGGCGTGTTTTTGAATGAAACTTCATTGCGAGCCGGGTCCCTACTTCACAATGTACTTTGTTTTTAGCCGATTTCCACTCTCAAACCGACTTACCTTACCTATTCGAGCAGATTTATTTGTCACGCTTGAAGCCACCAAAATAATTAGATAAGAGTAAGTAGATAATAAATCACTGAGAGAGATGCGATAATAATGAATGTCTAAGTAAACGAAAGGATCGTAGCAAGTAGAATGTGGTTCTTTTTCCTAGAAAATGTATTCTATATGCGTATTTTACAGGTTATATCTTACTTAGTTGTTACTCATTAAACATTACGCGTTAAACATTACATATTACAGCTACCTACACCTAGATTCTAAAATTACCTAAATGAGAGATCAGTAATAACGATGCTGACAACCGTAGGTATACTTGCAGGTTAGGAAATATATAGGAAAAAATGTACACCTGAAATTCATAAATAATGATAAAGTAATAATAAGTTTAACAGTACAGTATATATATTTGGTAAACACGGGTTTTATTCACTTATTGCACTAATTTCACGCGCGAACGGCAACGAGAGCACCGCGAATCAAATTCACCCTGATGAAGATTCTCTAGATGAATCGAAACAGTGTCAGTGCCTACGTCAAAATAATAATACGCAAGAAAAACCTGTGTTCATGAAAATAGTGCACTAACGAATTTGAAAATTTAAAATAATTAAATAAATATTTATTTAATCATTTTAAATTTTCAAATTCACAAAGGTTCACAAAGGTGGACAAAGCACACAACACCATTTAACCCCAAACTATGAATAGCTTGTATTTTGGTGACATTATAAAGTAGACAGTATATCATTTTGCATTTTATAAAATGACAGACAGATCCTAATGAAACAGAAGCGCAATGATGTAATGCAATTATCTAAGAAAACGTTTAGCAACACAATGGATTGTCGCAAACAATAGTCGTGCTCCGTGATTACAAGGGCTGGAGCTTAATACATCTCATTAAATTAATCCGAGGATCACACACCTGCTTTTGTACTGTCTACGGACTTTTCATTTGGAAAACCGGTTTGAAGCGATGATTATAGCTAGAATGATGACTCTTATATAATGCTGACCCATTGGTCGTTTCCAGAATTCGATTTTAAGATTCGGATAAGTTCATACATCATACTATACTTTAATAATATGATAAATGTGAATGTAAGTTTGTTTGTTACGCTTTCACGCGAAAACTACATAACCGATCATCATGAAACTTTGTACACATACTCTTGGAGGTATTAGAAGTAACATAGGATAAAAAAAAATTACGAAAGATATTTATATGGCAAAACTACGTTTGCCGGGTCAGCCGGGTTTGTAATTATATAACATCACGTGTGTTTCCTGACGGGGATGGCTACGTACGATTGCTACGATAATGCCATACTTATTACTTATCTAAAATAAATAAAATATAAACAACTAGCTGTGCCCCGCGGTGTTACCCGCGGTAACAAACAAAAAAAATGATATTTTCCCGCAGTAAAACGTAGCCTATGTGTTAATCCAGGGTGTCAGCTAACTCCATACCAAATTTTATTAAAATCGCTCCGGCCGTTTAGACGTGAAGAAGTAACAAACATACACACTCACACACTCACAGACTTTCGCCGTTATAATATTATAAGTGTGATAATGGCTGTAATACGGCCATTGTGTTCACCGTAAATTTAAAACATACTTAGTAAGCAATACTCAATATATGAAGTGCACTGATTGGTGAAATTAATTGAAATCGAGCGTATGCGATTGGAAAGCGAAACAACACGACGGCAGATACAACAACAAATTAGAACATTGAAACAACATTAAACCAGTCTGATGCTCTATGATTCAAAAACTATTAAAAACTACAAGTACATTGTTTCAACAATACCCAAAACAGGTATACTCGGTGCGTGAGACACAAACGCACATCTCTAGCGAATCAAGCGGTCAATCGGCCGGCGTGGCGTGCCTTGACCATGGGTCATGCTTAGATTTCCATAGATATAAAATACAAGGATATCGTTCTGAAAAGGGCAAAATAAGTAGAAAGACATTCAACGCAGTTATATTTGTATCTTCTAGCTCATTGGCGTAAGCATAACAAACTATAAAATAATAAAAAAATCGAATCGGGTTAGGTACCTTCTAAACAAATTCTTTAATGTTTTGTATAATGAGGCATAAAATAGTTGCGGTAACTGAACGTTACAGTGATAGTTGAAAGTTAACGTTCTGGAAAACGACTGAAAGCTTTCAGATGTTCATTTTGGACACAGGTACGTCTTCAAGAGCAGGAAATGCCTGCAGACATTCCACCCACTGCATTGTACAGTTCCCGACTATTATAACGGCACATGGATTTTCAACATTTCAACATTTTTCTCTGTTTTTCTGGATTACATTTAAACGTAGCTATGCCGCCAGTCTTGAGGACGCTGCCCTCTGGCAGATATCTAGATCAGAGCTATATATAATTCGTTTTAAGTGGTCTTTAGCTGAACCATTTCACAGGTATATACAGAGTTATATAAAATTACATCATTGTAAATTACACTATACATCTATATCTAACTTCTAGAATAAAACTGAATTTTTTATCTACTGCTAACAACATTAAAAAAAATCCGGGACTGATGCTGAAAGCATAGATGAGCTCATATTTTTATGACTAGCAATCACCCATCCTATTAATGACCGCGCTGAAGATGGCTTCACTTAAGCTACGCTACAGTTGTACACATAAAACCATCCAGCGGCGCATACTAGAATAAAGTATCGACCGAGATCATGACTTACAAATTCAGAACCGAGACTGAATACACCTATTTGCGCCAAATTGGACACATTGAATATAAAGAATTCCGCTTTACATTTTTGCATTACTCGGTATTTTGGCGAACTGCCTGCAAGACTGTTATCTTCAATTTGTTGAAACATATAACGTCACATGGTTTTACAGTTTTTCTGATTATTTTTAATATAACAGTCGTTGAAGTATTTCTAATATAGTAACTAACAAGCACATTTATAAATAACCTATTGTGTAAGAATGAAAACTAAGTTAGTTATAAACGCTACTAAATAACAAGTATCAAGCCTGATTTGTAAACATTAATAAAATTATGAAATCTTCATACTAAATCCTTTTGATTTGCTAACAAGATGATTTTTAATTGGATTGAAACTCTGACCACGAATCATTAATTTCCTTACTTCAGTCTTCACTCTGTGTTGTCTTACACTCCCTTGGTAATCTTAATGTTATTATAAATACGAATGTTTAAATGGGTATATGTTAGTTGGTAGTTCAACCAAGCCGTATCCTTAAAGGATTTAGATGGAACTTGATAGACTGTAGTCTGGAATAGATTTTAAAGTAATTACCACGCGCGCGGTAAGAAGCACTGTGTTTGAAAACCCCTACCTATCCCATAAGTAAGGTGTCACTTTGTAGGTTGGTATTGTATCTGACGATAGTAACAGAAATAGACTAACCCATTCACGAGTCATCCTTATGTTCAGACTTAAATGAGTCATCGCTTATATTGATACATTTACATAAATAAACATGGTAAAAAGATGACGTAGGTAATAATTTAATGAACCTACAGTAAGTAGCACAACTGTGCTGATAACAAAAGAACCAGTATCAACTTTATCTATAATTTACAATAAAAAAAAAATGTAGATGGTATCCATATTTTCATTTACACTATTACAAATTCGAATGTGTCTCCATCTGTTTGTTTGTTTGTTTGTAACGTTTTCATGGTCAAACGGCTGAACGGTTCTTAGTGTAAATTTCTAAGGAGATAGATTGTCTCTTGGGTGACAATGACATACGCTACTTTTTATGGAAGTACCACGCGTGCGAAACCGCGGGGTAGAAACTAGTTAACTATAAATTCACTAGCTTCCTTAGCGGTCGCCAGCCTGAACTTCAGGATCAGGCTGGGCAGAACCCTGGTCTAATTAGTACCCCGCATCGCTCAAAACCGCGCTCCAAACTTTTCCTGCTCAACCACAAGATGTCTCATAATCATTGTTGTTTCTGTTTGAAGGCCAAAATACAGACTGAAGGTCGAAATTTTGAACATTTCCAGCTAATAAAATACTAAAGGTGTATCTTGGCAAGAGCATACCTGTGAAAACGACAGGTTAGTTGAAGCTTACTCATAGCTTTCTGAACATCAATAGTAAGAATCACAGGCCTGAGAGCCATTGTTAGATATATTCAGTATGTTAACTAGAGAGTTCTTGTCATAAATGTTGTACCTCCAACTTTTTACAATAATTTGATATTGTATTTTGTATCTAATGCGCTCTCTGACCAAGAAAAGTGTGTTATATAATATTTAAAATATAAATAATCTGTTTTTACAATTACAATAAACATCCGTTTTTAATACATAAATGAGCAACAAAGCACATTCCAGGAAAGATATCGTAGACCCTCTACGAGCTTCTACGAGATACGGAGATTGGTTCCGTGAGATATTCTATGTTTCCGGATAAAGTCTTGCATGGACGCCTCTACACTCGTAACAAAGTGTGCTGGCGTTATTTTGGCCACATTAACATGTTAACTATAATATTTTTTTTAATGTGGTTTTTGAACTGATATGTTTTGATATAAGTAACACATTCTAATAATAATGGGAGTAGATGGTTCTTTAATAATGTGCCAAGTGCATGTAATGACCATTGTTTAGCTTGTAGGATAATGGTTCTGTCTGATTTATATAATTACCGACTTCTAAAAAGGTGTTTTAAGACATGACAGCTTTTTGTCACCAGAGTTGGCTACTGACTCATACTAAAATAATAGTCGTAGTACCAATAAATAACAGATATTGTTTGGTACAAAATAAGATACAAATTGCAATGTTTCATGACACTTCGTGAAATGCGTGGACATGCAGGTAACAATTGATTAACATACTGGCCTTGCTTGAATAAAAGTAAACAATATGTGTCCATACGTTTTTACTTCTTTCAAACTCAAATAACTCATGCTCATGCACACCATGCTAATGACTATAATTTATTTGTAGCGTTGCTAACCTAATGGGGTAATCTAAAGTGTGCAGTAACGTGGCTGGGACCTCCTGTCACGCGCACTCGGCTCTGACAAATTGCGAGGTGGCAAATTTGCGGGCGCAGATCCATCACCCACAAACTGCCACTGCCACCGCCACAGCACCCTAGCCACCGGGCTCCACTTGTGTCCCGTCCCCGAGCCTCTACGCTACGTTAAGAAACGAGTTTCACCCGAATGGATCGATACACGCAAATAATTATAATCGCCAAGCGACCGGTGAGAGTTATACAGTGCTTCTGATACGGTCGAGTACAACTTTATAATAGGTTCTTTTGCACTAAATTGTCATCGTATCCTCATCACAGGTCTTGGTGGATACGATTTCATAGACAAGAAATCTATTTGGATGTTCAATGGGAAGTAGGCACTCACCTACTTAAAACAGTTCGTTAACCTTATTTTAACCGAGCACTGAGTTTTATCCAGGTCTTTGTTATTAACAAAAACAATAAGGTAAGCACTAGTTAATAAGGAGGTGGATGAAGAGCATGCGCGTGCATGGGTATCACTGGTGGATCGCACTCACCTGGCACTCATCACAGGTGTGTACGGAGTAGGGCTGGTCGCAGTCGTAGCGAGTGAGGATGTCGACGAAGTCGCAGTGCACGCGCGCCACCATGGCGTCGAGATGGAGCAGGTCACGCAGCGTGGCCTGGCAGCGCTCGCCGCCTGCCTGCACGTCAGCGCGCGCGCCGCGGTCCAGCGCGGAGGCGGGCGAGCGCTCGCAGCAGGCGCGCAGCCGCAGCTCGGCCAGTCGGCGCGCGCGAGCACCGGCCCCCAGCGCGCACAGATGCGGCACGTCGCGCCCCCTCAGCGCATCGGCCGCGCCGCCGCTGCCGCTGCACGCCGCGCCCCCGCACTCTCGCTCGCCGCCCGCTCCCTCCTCTTCCAGGTCGCACGCGCTCAGCCAGGGGTTGAGGCGCGCGAGCGGACTCACGGCCAGGCCCGCGGCCGCCATCAGCAGCAGCAGCAGCAGCGGCGGCGCTCGCATGGCGGGGGCGGCGCCGCTAGCGGGGGCCGGCCCGCCGGGCGCGGCGCTGCCTCATACCGCATCGCGCATGGCGACCTACTCTCGCGGCCAGGGCCGCGGGGCCGCCGCGCGGTTTGGGCGCGCCGCCATGTCGCTCTCTCGCCGCTCGACTGACTCCCCCCGGGCGCGCATCGATCGTCCCGCGCCCCGCGATTGCTTGCGCGCGCCACAACCCTCTGCTGCCGTTATGTAACGAGACGCGCGCATCCTCGGTTTTTCCAATGCCCGCCCTCTTGTGACCGATCTCATTTACCATTCACTTACTGCCAGCAGTCCTAAACAAGAAGCCAGAACCTTACGTAACTATGTAACACTCACATCAACCAACAGAGGGCGTTTATCCAGCTTTGCCGTTAATCCTTTTACGGTCTAGTTCCCTTCTTTTTGGATAACCAGTTCTAAAACTAAAAAAGAAATAGGCATTGAGTAGATACGTACCTACTTACAAGTAAGTATTTTTTTTGAAGTGAAAACTTCTTTTAGCGCGGTACGCATATTTTTAGATGATGATAAAACCTCTGGACTCGCGACAACGTTACCGACACCGCGAGACGCAGGGCTGCCGCGCTCGCCCCATTTGATTATAAACCTTAATTCACATGTTTACAGTCTACTTTTGTATGGAGAAGTTTACTGAGTTAGGTTCTTTGATATATTATCTACATTCTGAACAAAAACATAAAATAATATTATATGTATTTTAAAATTTCTATTAACTAATAAAATACAATTAATAAATAAAATGCAATTCATAACCCAATAACCCAATAACACTAGTACCCATCAAAAAAATGTCTAACGCGCCAAAATAAGTTTTCACTTCTGTCGGCACTCCCGGAGTGCAACCCGTAATTTTTTTATTTATTTATTATTCTTTAATTAACACGAATATACCAATTACATAAGTAATTGGTTTATAAAATTGGTTATAAGTATATTATATACACTCATGGACTTATTTAGAAGAACGCTTCATCAATCAAAGAAAAATACTAAAATATGTACAAAAAGTTCCTAGTACAAACTGGCCACATAAACATTAATATTTAATTTGAAAAAAGAATTACTTCAATAATCTTTTGATTCTGGCTTTCATTTGTTTTTTCGTTTATTTGTTATTTTCACTAGTCTATTGGAATAATTTTGCTGACGTATGCGTATTAATTTCATAAAATCTGTCTTATTTCAAGTTTTTTTTTTACAATAACGTATCGCAATAGTGGTCCTTACACATCAATGAATACCTGAAGGCACAATGCCGGACTAAGCGTAGGTCAGGTTTCCAAAGCTGTTACTTTCATTGAAAATGGTCGCAGTTATAAAGAAGTGGTCTTACATTGCGAGTTTCCAAATCCGTCATCTTTCGAATTGTTAAACGTTACCGGCATACTGGAGAGTACACAAGACGTGCAGGGCAAGGTTGCAAGAGAGTCCCATCAGCGATAGACGATCGATTTATGGCGAGCAGTGTTCTGAGAAATCGCACTTTGACTTCTTCTGAAGTCAGATCTACGCTCCAGGACGTTCGACAGGTGACAATTAACACTAAAGCTGGAATAAAGCCGTACTTGCCAGCTAGAGGACCCTTACTTACCACAGATCATCGAGTAGCTCGGGCTACCTTTGCTCGCTCATACCAAAATTGGAATGACTGGGGAAAATTATTGTTAACTGATGAGTCTAGGTTTTATTTTAAGCCAGATGATAAAAGGGTCAAAGTTTGAAGACAACCCGGAGAGAGATACGCTCAGTGTAACATTGTCGGAAGAGAGTCATATGGTGGAGGGTAAGTGATGGTATGGGGCGGCATTTGCATACGGGCACGTACGGAGTTACACATCGTAGAAAACGGATCCCTGACTGCGGCTCGGTACGTAAATGACATCTAAGAACCGATTGTAATGCCCTTTGCCCCATACATCGGAGATAATTTTCAATTAATGCAGGACAAAGCGCGGCCCCACAGTGCAGCGATAGTTTCGGGGTATCTTCGAAAGGTCGATATCGACGTTTTGCCGTGGCCAGCACGCTCGCCAGACTTAAATCCCATCGAACATGTTTAGAATAAGCTCGGCAGACAAGTAAAACAGCGGGATCCAACCCCAACAAACATAGAAGATCAGAAAAGGATACTGGAAGAAGAGTGGAATCGAATACCACAAGATTTAATTGATAACTTAATGAAAAGCATGCTGAGAAGATGCAGGCAGTTTTAACAGCTAGAGGGGGTAACACCAAGTACTCAATGTACTCAAACACTCGACAAAAAGTTTTCGTAATGTCATAACACAATCACATTTTCAATGTGATGATTAAAGGGTTAATTCATCAATGCATCATTTTTAACATTTCTGTTCATTAGTCCTGTGTTTTTTACTGAAGTAAGTTTTATTTTAATTAAAAATGGTAAAATTAATGTAATATAATAATTTATATAATAAATACAAAAAAATTCGATCTGTCTTTATTTTTTTCCGTTCCTCTAATGATGTCCATGAGTTTAGTTATACCTACTGAAAATACGGATTAAGAATGTAAGCGGAACCTATCTTCATTGAGATCCTAAACACGTGCCATAAATTACAGATACTTAATAGTTACTATTGTTGAAGTGCCTCGATACAACTTGTGTGGTCCAAGAGGATTAATGGCATTCACTTATTCCGTATATAAATTTTACGATCTATTTTACGCGATAATACTTAACATAAGCCAAAGCAAAAAATACCTGTACATTGTAAGTCAAGTTTAAGTCCAAATAGAAACACTATGGATGAAATAAGCAATATTTATTAGACTTCATTCCGAATTCCGATTGTTACTCGTATGTTGTTGCGTACTAATCGCTATTGTAATTAGGTGGGAAGCGAGCAAGCTGGTACAACGTAAACAACTACCTATAGTCTGAGTGCTCGTACTTTCGAAACTTACATCATTTTGCGAAAAAAATAATCTTAAATAATTTGTGCTCTATCGTGTATGTTTAAAATGGTTCAGTTAGTATTAATACATATTCTATTTTTAACTCTAAGAATTTGGTCTCAACGGTATTCTTATGTATCATAAGTATCAATGGCGACCTCTGTCGTGCAGTGAGCCAAGGTCCGGCTGAGACGTAGAAGTTTGCAGGTTCTCGATTCCTGCCGCGAGACAAATGTTTGTATGATCTGCAAGTATTTGTCTCGGGTCTGGGTGCTTCTATGTATAATAAAGAATTTATTTAAAAAATAAAATATAAGTCATTGCGTACCCATAACACAAGCTCTGCTTACTTTGGGGCCAGATGATGCTGTGTGAAATGTCCGGCATTATTTATTTATTTATACGACAACATTTATTGGAGTAACTATGGTCACAGAATACAGAAAGGAAGGTGGTTTTACAGGCGCTCTATCTTGGGTAGTCGTCATAACCGATACTAAGAAAATTTTATTTTACATCACACAAACGTAGGTACCTACTTGAATACACAACAAATTTAACTTATAGAAGATTGTAGAACTCTATACAAAATGTAAAAATATTATGTTAGCTTATAAATATTACAAAACTGTTGTAGGTTCAACGTACCCAGCTCTCAGTCTAAAAGTAGCGTGACGTCGAAACATTTTCTTTGTCTTTATCGCTCGCCGTAGCTTGAGCAACTTGGAGGTCTCACTCGCTCCACTACGTGACGCAACGCGCCCGCGCACTCCCAGAGTGCATTCACTCTCCGCGTAAACACCGAAAGAGAACGTAAAGTCATCGCGTCATATCTCCATTAAACCATTGAAAATATGTGCTTTTAATAATATCCAAGTATAAAAGTGTTCTAAATCTGTGTGTTTGTGCTGTATGTATCTAATTTGCAAGTGATTGAGAAATCGATTGAAGGTTAAATTTCAACACCCATTATAATGGACGCAACAAGTAAGAAAATAAACTGGTTTTTAAATTTATAAAGATACGTCACGACATAATACTTATATCTTGTTTGAGATACTATAATAGTTAGTTATTTAGGTATTTACTTTTACTTGTACGAAAGTTAATGTAAGTAGGTCGTAGGTACCTACTAAATAAAGTTATTTTAAGAAATACAACCAAAGAAGTATACGTTTTTAGTGAGTATAAGCGAGTCGAATAACGTTCTTGAATTGTATAAATTGTTTAAACCTTTCCATAAACTACTATAAACCACCTTTGACTCATTAGTTTATTGAATCTGGTTATTGAATAGCGAATGTATTCGAAAACAAGTACAGGTCGTTTGATACTGTGTCCAAATAGAAATGATACCATACATAAATGATATAACCTACCCTGATACTTTGATAGTGACTGCATAAACACAAATAAAAGAGGCTCTAGGTATAATCCAGTCATTACGGCTCTTCGCTCATAAAGCCTTGTGGCACGCTCTGAATAACACGAGATGTAATTAGAAATTACACAAAATATAGGAAGTTTGGGACCAAACTAGTTATACATTTGTAAGTACAAATAGTACAAATTAAGGTACATACCGAAATAATAAACAAAAGTATGCTTGGGGAACTAGATTATTGTTATCAAGTTGCATGTTTATTATTTCTAATTCAATGTGGATCTCTATCTCATGCAATATGAATTGCCTTTGTTGTTTAATAATCACTATTCAGTATTCATCACTGTCCAGTCACCATAAAGAAATCTTGTCTAAAGTTGAATACCTACATAATTCATTACTGAATCAATTTATATATTTAATTAGGTAGTATTTAAATACAGCGAGACTTCCTAGTTCCTACTTGATTCAAAAATAAATTCATTAACTTGAATCATGTTATTGCGGAATAATTATCACCGAGTAGTACAATACGAGTTGTAGAGTTTCTTCTAGAACTTATTAGTGAAATATCTTATAAGAAATGTTTGAACTCAGATGAGCGAACGCGCGGTAGGTTTGGCCGGAGAAGACGTCGCCACCGCCGAACCCGGCACCGTTCCGAGTCGCCATCAGCACCACCATCACCTCCAGAACGATCCGTGTCCCTACCGTCGCGCGTTTGCCAATTTGGTAAACAGTTACATTGTATTCATCATCATATCTCTGCCCTTTGAAAATAAAATAAAGAAAAGAAAAAAACTTCTGCCGACCTCACATCAGAATATCATTTCTTCACATTCTATTATCGCTATGAAAAAACATACATAAATTTTCACATGTACCGGTATTTTCACATGACATAAGGTTTACAAATGTCATTTCCATTACATTTTGCTCTTTTCTACATCCAATAAGTTTACTGCTTTTTTTATTACCTCAATCGCAAATAGTGTACTACTTGACATTCATAATAAATATAAATATTACCTACATGTCAATGTCAAAAATTGTCAAAAACTTTTAATATTGGTGAAACTTTCACATAGAACCCAAACTAAGCAAAGCTTACTTGTACTATGGAAACCGGATGGCTGATATTAATAATGAAAATATATTTAATTATGCTACTTTTGGCTTTCATATTCTTCTGCAATCTTAAACCGTTGCTTCGGGTCATTCAGTTGTGGTTGTGGTGTATTATTGATAAGATTTGTCAGCAAAGTTTATATTTGTCATCAACTTGTACCATCTAATTAATAGAACTATAGTCACGAAATATTTTAAATTTCAAATAAATAAAGTGTCGCCAGGTATGAATTACCAAATTAAAATCATTATGTATATCTAAAATAAGAGATAGATTATAAATAAAATCGTAGTTCATTTATGAACAAAAACTTCGTTTTCAAAATAATTGGTTTTATCCTAAAATAATAGCTTCGTACTCAGAATGGTAGATCTGTCGGTTAGGTTGGGTTATTTTCATTTTTTAATGATCGTTAGCAATTAATTTGATATAGTTATCAGTAAAAACTTATTACAATAAATACAAAAATATTTATTTGATACTTAATAACATATCCCGATAATTATATGTAATTTATTATGAAATTGTTTTTGTAATGTTTGTAAAGTAAAGTAAAGTAATATTTTATTACATCAAATACTGTATGTAAGGTACATAGGTATCGTATGTTAAATGAGAAACAATGTATTTGTACCGGTACGGCGTGCGATATTTTTATACAATGTTAAGAAAAATAAATTAAAATCGAAAAATAATAGTGAAGCTTAAAATTAATAATTGAAATGGCTAAAAAAAATAATACATCAAAAATACAACTTCTTCTATTTCTCTTATTACATTTTGATGACAGATCTACTATTTTGCGGACAAACACTAATATTTAATAAATTTAAAACCAATTAAATTGGCAACGCATAAATCATACCCTTCATTTAATACATTATACAAACAAAAAATACAGATTGTGTTAAAATTCTTAATGCCAAGGGCATTCTCTACCGGTCAACCCGAGCTGGGTTTCGATTGACATTGATAATTTTTAACAAGATTTTAGTTTTTAAGTTACGTTGTTATTAAACGTAATGTCAATGACACACCAACACAAGTTAATGTCAGTGCAGGTAATAAACACAGGTCACTATATATTATGTACAATGTTATCCTGACAAACCTTTAGGTATTACTAGATTATCTGTGCCGTTGATAGTTCTTAAAAACACATATCATACATGACAATAAGCATATAAAAGGCACTGCAATTACATAAGCAGGATGAATTGGTATTCTGTATTACAATATTCTAAATGAACTTGCTCTTCAAGAGTTTTAGGTATTCTTTAATACTCTGCAATCTACCCAATCTATCCAATGTAAATGTAACTGACGATTAGTAATTATATCTATCGCAATAATTGTGTAAGGAATATATTTAACACCCCAAAAGTATATATATATATAGGTATATCATTATCTATGCGAATGAGAGTGGAGCACGGGAAATTCCATTTTTGAGTATTTACCTACTTGATAATAAGGTCACTATCTCAATACCTATCATTATCGGCGCGGCTGTGATGTGAGAATGAATTACCACCATTTAGGTAGATAAATCGACAAGGATTATCAATACAATAACACGACCGGTCGTGTATGTTTTTTATCCTTAACTGTGCATTGACCTTTTTGAATCATATTTAGCAGAAACCCAGTGTAGAGCAGGCGTATGTCAGAATCAGAAATAAATATTTCGTCAGTTGAACTAGAGTTCAATTTATAATTTTCAGTGGAAAACAAAATGGGTCTGCCGCCGCCATACGAGCAGACATCACCCAACCCAGTGCCTCCTCCATCATACTTCGGGGATAACCCACCACCTGTGGCTGGGTTCGTTGTTCCTGCCGCTGCTCCAAGGACTACTGTGATTACAAACCCTCCTGCTGCCACAGAGGCTGTGAAACTCGGTCCGGGTCGGACTGGGACGACTTGCCCTACTTGCAACAAGACAATCGTGACGAGAGTGGACTTCGTGCCGAACAATAGGACGCATATCGTTTCCGCAGCACTTTGTGTGCTCGCTGGGTAAGTTGATTAGTTGATTACTCATAGGAATTCATTCTCAGATTTCAATTAGTATGTAATAAGCAGAATTACAAGGCTGATGCCCACGTGAGCAGTTATACACCTGTGTAGGTAACAACATTTCTAGCCTGTATATTATAAATTATAGTGTAGGTAGGTCTTCTTTGTAAAAAAAGATAAGCAAACTAATGCTTAGAGTTTTATCGAGAGAGTTAACATTAGGTATAATGTGTTGATAAGCAATAGAATATATCATTTATATTCGCAATAAAATGTGTAACTTTTTAATAATTAAAACTTATGTACTAGGTTATGTTCACTCAAGTTTTATCGGATATGTGTTTTCCCTCAGTGATCAAATATACGCTGTTATAAAATAACTTGTTTTGTAATGTACAGGACCAAATCTGAATCAAGAAGCATGTCGATCGCATAAGTACTTATGTACTGAATAAACTCAGCAGAATGAGACAATGAAAACAAACAAACACTACAAACAAGGATAATGCAACTGTTTGTGTACCATATCACAAAAACTTGAGATAAAAACCCGTCATTCAATTTAAGGAGAAAAATGTATGCTCTTTATGTGTTTTTTCAGATGTTGCTGTGGCTGTTTCATCCCATACTGCATGAAGTCCTGCAAGACAGCTAACCACTACTGCCCACAGTGCAGAGGTTTTATAGGATCTTACACGCCTTCGTGATCTTACAGTGCTGTTAATCAAGGAATACCAGATTCCTTTTTTAAAGAATTTCCATGGCAATCGATAACAAACCAATTCAATCAACAAAACTACTTTAAATACTATCTACTTACTTATTTTTTCATTTTGATTTTTTCATTTTTTTTCATTTGATCTTTTCAATGTATCAGAATTCAAAGGTGGAGTTCAAAGGCCACCACTATAATTTATAGTCAAGACAAACTGCTTTGGTATAGAAAATATATTAATTTTTAAACTATGTATATATTTTGGTGCCTTGGTACCTAGCTACTTAATTGGTAAGTATTGACTCTTATTAGGAAAGAAAAAACTGGGACAGAGATTGTTTTATTACTAGAATATATTGAATTTGGTTATGGGTGCATTGTAAATTGCCAGTAAACTCATTAGAATTTTAATGTTTCCGATGAGATAATGAAGTTTATTCAAACGAATTTATTTAATAAGTTTATTTTATGCTTATTACATCAATTGCTTATTGTAAGAAACATATATAAGTGTATTAGTTTAAACGGATGGACAATGATAAATTATTACATGTAAACATTTACTACCTACATACATAATTTAACTGTTATTCTTTTTTAAACTCTGTGATAGAATTAGAATACCTAGTTTTAATTATAAATATTTAATAAATAGTTGTGCTGGTTTTTGCCATGAATCATCATAGGTAACTTTACACAAATAGCTCTAAGCTCTGGATTGCAGACAATATAATGCAGCCTCTCATATATTTAACTTTCCAAAAACTATCTAAGTACATACTCAATCATATTCTTACCTTCAATAAACACGTATATTTTCTACATGGGTCATTAGTGTTCATGATCTTATCCAAGATTTTCTGGCGTAAACCCCCAAAAATCGTTGGCAGTTGGGACAATAGTGCTCTACATTCTTCCATCTTTTAGTAATGTAAGGCAATATACAGCAACATAACCACCTGAAATAAGCCGAAACACCTATGTGTTAAAACAATCATTTATCAAAATACTGGTTTTTACAAGATGCTGCTCTGCTTAGATATTAATTCTGACAATATTTTTGTTTTGACAAAACAAAAAGCAATGGAAATGTTTTATTAACCCGTCAGGATTGCTAGCTACCAATCGTTATTTAATCTTAAATATCTATATATATATATATATAAATGTTATGTTGGTTTGTGTACGCTTCAAAAACTCAGAAAGTTCTGCACCGATTGAGCTGAAATTTTAGTATGATTTATTTTAATCCGCATCAAGGATTGTTTTTATCAATTTTTTTTTGTACCACAGCGAAGCGTGGCTGGGTACAGCTAGTTTTTTATATATTTGATTTGATGCTCGCTACCCCGTACTTCTGAGAAGTTACGGATACATTCTTAGCTCTACGTCCGACCTACGAGTACGTTTCTACTACGCCATACAAAAGACATAAACGCGCTCAAAGGCTTTGCTCGTCGAGCCAATGCATAGAATTTTTTGTAATATTTTTCAAATAAAGCTAGACTTATTGACTCGGGTGTGAATAATTGAAATAAAAGCTTTGTGATTCGAGAACAAATAATCTGTTTTTAGATTTTACCATCATCATACTAATATTATAAATTAGAATGTCAGTTTGTTTGTTACGTTTTCACGCGAAAACTACTAAACCGATCATCATTAAACTTTGTACACATATTCTTGGAGGTATTAAAAGTAACATAGGATACTTTTTATGAAAAAAAAATTATTATTTACGAAAGTGAGGGAAGAACATATGCTACTTTATATGTACCACGCGTGCAAAGCCGCGGGCAGCAGCTAGTTATGTATAAAATAACTAATTAAATTACTATTATCAAACTATTCACTTGACACTGGCAAAATTGACTTAAAAACGAAAAAATGAAGATAGCGGGGAAATAGTTTAGGTACTGCTGATTGAAAAGAGGAAGTGGCGATCCAAAGGCAAAACACAAAAATCTATACTTTTACGTCGAGCATCGTAGCCAAACAGAAACAGAATACTCACTGTTATGATTTTTTGATCGCATACTGGATTAGCGAAAACAATCTACGAACTAAATGTCAATTCAAGCTATGAAGGTATTCAATAGGTACCTACTTCTTTTCTTATTTTCTCCGCTCCGTTTACTCGATGTCAGACCTCTACCGTTGCGGTGTTAATGTAGCACGGAATAATATAACAAAACTGAAACTGTTTTGAACCTTTTGAGGCTTACCAGAATAATATCCCTAGTACGATAGCGATAAGGTGCGTGTGTGTAGTGTTGGTATACGTCGCTCGCGTCATGATGTCTTCCATACAGTGCGGGCACCGCATCCCGACAGGTTCCGACCCCACGTTCAGCAAATCCATTTCAATGCACACTGAGTTGTCTGTGCTTTGATTTATTTGTTGATACGCGTTTGCATCCACTGTAAGTTATTATTGAGTCATTACTATTACTAACTTACATTTTATTGGTGTGCTAAGTAATTAATCACCGGGTGCATGGCAATTATGGAACTCTTGATACGATCAATGTCAATCAGTTTTGATTAACAAAAGGTCTTATTACATGGATTGATATTATGTACGTTCGGTTTCTATCTCAGTTTCATTTAACAGCATGTATGACAACTAACATCAACGTTCCTTATTACCAATTAATCTAAAAATATCTGAAATAACTTAAAAATAACTGAGAGCTATTAGTATCAATGTTTATATCAATATACATAGATAGATAAACACTTTATTGTATCCAAAAAGAACACACAAAAAAAAATTTTAGCAATACAGTTGGCGGCAGTTGTACAATGGGGGGCCTTATCGTTAAAAGCGATCTCTTCCAAGCAAACTTTAAATGGGCAGGATAGACAAAAACAAAAAATACAAGTATTTACCTATACTTAATAATCTAATACATAAACATACAAAATATAATAATATCTATAGTTAAACTTACAAAACAAATATTACACAAAGAAAGACATACACACCAACAAACAACTTTATATAGTGATTGAAGCTAACAACCAGTTAGCAGTTTCCAGATTAAGACAGATAAAGGTATGATATGATAAAGGTATGGTAATGAAAGGTAGATGAGCGAATAGATACAGGTAAGGAGTTCCATAAGTGTACAGCTTGAACAGTGAAGGATTCACCATACACAGCTGAACCATGGACAGAAGTAAGGAGTTGGAGAGTGTCAGACGAACGCAGATCAAGATCGTTAGAAAATAAAAAGTTTCTTTAAATAGTGGAGAGACGAAGACAGAAAGAAGATGAATAACAGCGACAGGATATGAGCATTCCGGCGAAAACGAATGGGGAGCCACTTGAGCTTCATGCGAAATTTAGAAACTTGGTCGTATTTGCGCAAGCCAAATATAAAACGAATGTAGAGGTTTTGAAGACGCTCAATTTTGTTAAGATGAACTTCTAAAATATCAAGATAGCTGGCGTCTGCATAATCTAGTATTGGATGGAGCAGGGATTGTGCAAGCATAACTTAGGTAGCGGTTGGCAGAAAATTACGAAGTCTTCGTAAAGACGCAGATGATGCGACCATTTTTCGACTATTTCATCAATACGTTGTTGATTACTGGGGATTCACTAATGTTTGTTCCTGGGGAATGGAACCCACAACCTACGGTGCAAAAGGCCAATCACCAACCAAGTGAGCTATGAGTGTGTCAAATATATATGGACTTACTTCTTCAAAGCAAAGTTAAGTACCAAAATAAATAATAAACCTAGGAAGTAAATACTTACTTATGAGCCCAATCAAAAACTGATAAGGTACCTACTAAGTAGGTACTTATCTCTATCGGAATAAATACTTATGCCAAGTAGACACTTTTTACGTTGGTAAGAATAAGTATATTATATTACAACCACAACGCACTGGTTACATGAACTGAAGACTTCACAGAAAAACAGTACGTAATATTTATGTATGTAAATATTTTTATTTATTTGTATAACTTCTGTTTTCACAATAAAACAACACAGAAAATAGTTAGTAAATACCTATTACGTACTAGATGTAAGAACCAACTGTTTTCGAGAGGCGGTTGATAACAAAGTACCAAGTACCTACCTATAGCATAGCCAATGGGTAATTTATTGGTTATCGAACACAGATAAGACACTAGGTCGCTTAGTTGTACGTAGCATAGGTGTGTTAGATTTTGTACTTAGTATCTACCTACGATACCGAAGTACTTCAACCATGGGCACTAATGATTAGCTACTATAACGTCATTATGTACCTAGGTACCTACTTACCTATGTACAGCGATCTGCTCATCGCTCACTAAGTATGTAGGTAATGAAAAGGTTGACCCTTTTGATATTGCAACACACACGCACTTTTAGTTTTAAGTATCTAGTCTAACCTAAAGTTTTATGTATTTACCATTAAGTACAATGGTACCATTGATTGTACGTGTGTGCTGCCTTATCAAATAAATGTTGTATCTATCTATATATATCTTGTGCTTTAGTAATTCAGAATGTACATAGATGCAATGAGAATACAATACAACGCTATGCAATAATAAGTGTAACAAACGTATAGCGTTTATATAAGTAGACGTACCATAGATATAATAATAATTATAATTAAATATGTACTAGAATTAAATATACTTATGTATTTTTTATTTATTTTTAAACAATATATTAACGCCTGGACGTTTCATACAGCATCAGAGCTTGTTTTATGGGAACCACATGACTAATATACTAATTTAATACATACCTACTTTTTTTTAACTACATATGTACATATTTTACATAGAAAAACAGCCAGACGACAATATAATACAATATACGAGTGTCAATGAATACATTGAATATACATTGACACCGATACGCATATAAATATGTTACAAACTGGCGAACGAAGAAAGTGCCTAAACTTTTTGTGTAGGTTTTAGTGTTTTCTTTTTATATATTTATACTTTGTTCTATTGTTTGTTTCTATTATATTAATGTCATTCTATGGACCCTTGTTTTTGTATATTGTAATTATCATTAGTTGCCTGAAATAATGATTATTAATATTGTTATTATTGAGGCTTTTTTTCGGGTTCCGTAAAAAAATATGGTAACTTAATTACTTAAGCTAGCTATCTTAAGTAATTAAGTTACCATATTTTTTGTTATCATTTTTGTCATATGTTTTGGTTAATACTGTAAGTTTTCTGTTCTCCAGAAATAAATAAATTATAATTCTAATTAAACGCGTAAATTAACCTAGCCCAGGAACTTCGCAAAAAAAAATATCGTGAGTCTATACAACAGCAATGTACATAAATCAATGGAAAGGCAAAACCTCTCACGAAATGATCTCAGATCTTGTTTAGCATAACTAAAAGAGATAAGATAAGAATTACATATGAAAATTGTAATCAGCACTATCGCTTACATCCATAGAGAATTTTTTTATGAATTTCTTTACAGAATAAATTCGGATATGTGCAATTTGACTAGTCACAATGATAACATACTCTCCTATCTGTACGAATAAATCAGTTGTTAATATTATAACTAACTAGCTGTCTCGTTCACGACTTCGTTCGTTCGTTTTAAAAAGAAATACAAATAACAAAAAATCTAATTGTAAATCTTAACCATTCTCGAAACCACTTGAACACACACAAAAAAAATAATCAAAATCGGTCCAGCCATTTAGGAGGAGTTTAATTACAAACACACGCACTGAAAATTTATATTTACCATCATATAAATATTGACAAATATTGACATTAACATTTATACGATACTAACGTTACTCAATTGTTTTGCTTTCCCGGAACCTCTCCACTAACACTTAAACTTTATGGTATGGTATTAAAGTCTTTTAAGTATTATTAGGAATCGATTGTATGCGAGTATAGAAAAGTGTTGTTTTTAGACTTTTTCAGGCAATTTTTAAAAAATTTCTCTCCGTAAGAACCATCTTTGTACTTCAAGGAATATTCTAAAAAAAGAATTAGCGAAATCGGTTCAGCTGCCCTCGAGATTTGCGCTTAGCAACACATTCAGGGATTCATTTTTAACAAACTTTATCAAAAAGGAGAAGGTTCTCAATTCGTCGAAATCTTTTTTTTTTATGTTTGTTCTCCGATTACTCGAAAACGGCTGAACCGATTTGGAAAATCCTTTTTTTGTTTGTTTGGAGCGGTGCGTTTATTTTGCCTACCCATATTATATATATACAAAATACATCTTCTTTCCACTAAAAATGTATTATAGGCTCAAATTTCATTCAATGAAGTCGGTTTCTTTTCAAATTTTTCAAACGTAATTATTATATTTTAGAAGATAGATATTGATGACATTTAATTGATATTAGAAATATCAACGCAATGACTGTCAACAAGCCTGATGCTAATGAGAAACCAAATTTATTTGGACTCCAAAAAGGGTATCCTAGCATCATGATTGAACACCAAAATAACCACCAAATAAAATAGGTAAACAACTAGAGAAAAACACAAAATTTCCTTAATCTTTTTTAATTTTTTAATTTAGAGAATCTTTTTATAGACCCAACACGCATCGGTAAATCATCGGCTACTTCCCTGGACAACATTTTTTGTAATAATTGTCCTATACTGGATAATATTATTTCCATTATAAATTGTCTAAAATCACTCAGAACAATATTAAAAATAAAAAATAAGAGGAGTAAATATCGAAAAAAACATTGAATCCTTCCAAACCAAACTTACCGAAAATCTTGAAAAACTTCAGTACGCCTCTAATAAATTAAATCTTTATTTCAGACTACATTATGTCCATAATATACATGAAATTATCATAAACATTAAAAATCATCTACAGAACTCTTAATCTACATACATAATAATCAATTACAAAATAATAAGTACAATAGTCAAAACAAAGAAATACATTAAAAGACTTACACAAATTTATTTAGAATAATTATACTTTATGTTATTATTATTAGTGAAAACATGCATCCTCGAGTAGTGATACATATAAATGCAGTCGAACCTATTTGCGAACACGCTGAGAATGCTATTGGAGCTGGCTCGGACCCTGCGCACCAGAGATGCACCCCGCTTACGCATGGTGGTGTAGAAGCAGTCCACGCGCGCCTCTGCGAACATCCCTGACGCGCTACAGAATCGAGGCAGCCCCATCAACACCCTGAACGCGTTATTGTATTGAACACGTAAAGCGCTGTACTGCTTTTGCGGATGATTCACCCACAGGCTGCATGTGTAAAAACTAGAACAGTAGGCTTTGAAGAGAGTTGTTTTTACTTCTCTAGGGCAGCGAGCGAACCTGCGGGCTATCATGTTCGCTCTTACAGACAGGGCCCACCGTTCCCTCTCAATGTATAATGGCCAGGTACTTAAACTCTCTTACTCTCTTTAGAGGAGCTCCATATAATTTTATGGGTGGTAAATTAGATACTGGACAACTTCCTCTGGCTTGAAAAATCATGCATTCACTTTTATTAACATTGTATCTTAATCCATGTTTGTCAGCGTACCTCTCGCAGATTTGTAACAGTTTACCTAGACCGCACGTGGATGCGCTCAACAGCACCATGTCGTCTGCGTAGCTAATGTTGCTGATGCAGACATCGTCAATGTGACAACCGACAGGTGTGCTGCTGAGCTCACCCATGAGCGCGTCCACATACAAGTTGAAGAGTTTTGGAGATGTCAGCCCCCCTTGCCTCACTCCACACTCTAACCTGTATGTCTCCGAGTAAACGCCTGGCCATCTCACCACATTGACTTGGTTTTGATACCAGAACTTAAATATGTCATTAAGTTCTGGTGGCATTTCCAGTTCATTTAGCTTCTGCCACAGTAATTCATAGCTAACCAGGTCGAATGCTTTAGATAGGTCGAGGAAACATGCATAAATGGGAGTTTTGCGATCGGTATAGTACTTGATAGTCTGCTTCAAACTCAAAATAGCCGTATCTGTGGACAAACCTGGTCTGAAACCAAATTGATTATCATTAAGTTTCAGATAACGACCAAGTTGAGCATCAAGCAGACTGTCCAGCACCTTTGCTACAATAGTGGCTAACGAGATCGGTCTATAATTGTTCTTATCACTAATCACTATGAGTATCCCATACATAAGGTATAGAACATGCCTAGTACTCTGGGCATATGAGGGCCCGCATGCTTAAGATGTTCTATGCTGAGACCATCGTGGCCAGTAGATTTACCTCGTGACATAACCGTTTTAACTTTATTAATCTCTTTCGGTGTAAATCTAGTTTGCAATTCCTGGCCATTTGGTCCCGCATTGACTACCGACTGTGATGGTCCTAAGGGTGAATGCACGGTAAAATTATCCCTGAACATTTTCTGCTATGGCTTTATCATCTGTGATACCAGCGACACTCGCAGGGAGACCGGGTTTACTGTTGAATTTATTAGTTGCTTTCCAAAAACTACGAAAGTCTTGTTTTAGGTGTTGAGCGGTAATGTTATCCATATTTATTTGTTCGCTATTATTTTAACACCACTTTAACTGTGCTTTAAATATCTTTCTACTTTCATTCATATCGCTGTAAGAGCGGCCATAATTAGGTTTTCCAGCGTTAAGCCAGATCTGATACTTCAACCTGGCCTCCCGATGCACATCACTAACGTACCTATTCCATCCCGCAATAGGTTTTATTTTACATTTTCGAGTCCCTTTTATAACATTACTACATGTCGCCGCTTGACTAAGGACATTCACAATTCTATCATACAATTTGTCAATAATACAACTATATTCTAATTTATTGCATTTAAAATCACAACATTTTGTCAATTCATTAGGGAAATCAATTAATCTTACACTATTATAACACATTTTACCATGTATTTCTAATTGGTCCAACTTTCTTCCCCCCCATATTATTTTACTAATATTATTATTTTGTTATACCACTATTTTTGGTTATAAAACATTAAAATTACATTCTAATATAACAGGAAAATGGTCTGACCATATGACATCATATTGTACATATATATTCAATACTGACGGAACGATCCTAATGATCGTAATAAATACTTTAACGATTTCTTTTATATTGTAATATATATCTAACTTTAAAAATGTGTTCCTCGAAAAACATTAATTGCTCAAACAAACTTTCATTTAATGAGTGGGCAACTTAGGGAATCTTTAAAAGCATTAATACAACCTAGCAACCTAGAAGACTGCTAAGCAACCTAATAGTAACTCAGAAAACCTAGTAAGCTATGTGGGGCGCTACAGTAGAATATTTAAGCTGGTTTGTAATCAAGCAAAAGCCATATATTTAAAGAACAAACTAAAAGCTGTTACATAAGGTTAAAACAATTTTTGCCATTATATAAACAGAAACAGGTAAAAATGTGTATCATGGCAAAAATATACAGTTACCTATTTATTAATAATATCAAAAATAAAAACAAAACTGACTTTGCAAATAAATTTGCAAAATATTTCAAGAATTCCATTTGAAACTACAAAAGCTCTGGGATTATTGAAGCCAATAAAATGCTCGTCAATAATGTAGCTTACACTGTAAGTAGTTAAGACATCTGCCTACAACATAATAAAAAAAATGTTAATTTGTTAAAACTAATAAAAAAAAATCTTGCGGCCATAGCACGCGTGGTCTGCACCATTGAATACGACGAGCTCGATTTCCGTGATGGATCTGTGGGCATCTGATTGGACGACGCGACGTGCATGTAGACCATACTCTCGCAGTCTGTTGCCAGTGCTGTGTGTCAGTCTGTCCCGCTGTTTCGGGACAAACAGCGGGACCATCAACATTCTGTAGCCTTGATGCGATCTCTTGAACGTACACCGAAATGCCGGGCAACATAGGCTTGACTGTTTTCAATTTTTAGCATCCCTGAGCTGTAGGGATGCTAAAAATTGAAAATTTGCATCTCCTAAAAACTCCTGTAGGGCGATTATGGAACTCTATTACAATCAATGTCTATCAGAAATCTATGAAAACCGACAGACATTGATTGTAATTAGAGTTCCATAATCGCCCTACTGGACTATTATTCGTGACACACAACCAATGATTACTGCGGTTACAAATTTGTTTTCCTTGATTATGAAATAAAACCGCATCTATGAAATGCTGTTATAATGGACAAAATAATGTTTTTATTGTTTAATTACATAATCTGAAATCTGAAAAAAACTGCCAGTATTTATTTGTTTATCAAAGAGGTTGATATTCCATGAAAGTTTAAAACAAAGTAAATCAAAATAATACTAAAAAAACATGTGTGCAATTCACACGTAGCAGAAGTGAAACCTTCAAAAAACAAACGTATAATACTTAGACGTATACAAAACACCACGGTTGTTGTGATGCCTTTTCTCAAGCTTTGTACTACGCATGCGCGCACAAACACGTAATAATAAACACGTATAATGTTTCCTATCTCATTTTCTCCCACGTTAAATCTTATGAATTTATGTGTCTGTCTCTTTTTACTGTCGCTTTTTCGTTTCATCGACTTTCAAATCACAACGATGCTAAAGAAGTTTTCACATCAAAAAGTTACTTAGGTATGTGTTGCTTAGACTTTTTTGATGTGTGTACCTACTTTTAGATAAGTCAACTTTATATACTTCTCTTGTTTGGAATTGTATTGACATTAGGTACCTATATTGTATTGACATTGAATTGTATTGATATTGTATTGTATCGACATTACAAAGTAGGTAAGTAGGTACCTATACTTTTGTGCCTATTTGATGAAATAAACTGATATTGAAAATAAAAAATATTTATCTGATAACTCCTGATCAAATAATATCAAAATAATCAGGTCTGATGTCCATTAAAGCTGTAAAAACAAGTTTCTAAGTCAACTTAAACAAAAAATGCGGCCTAAATACGGTAATTTTTTCCCTAAATGTTTAAAGTGATATCTCGACCGTGAAGCCACCAGCTCCGAGGTTCAGTCTGAAAACCAGCGTTGCCTTCATACTTTGTATGGGAGTAGCATAGAGCTGAGACTATTTCGACCTGTTTACCTACCTCTGGAACTATGGACCTATTTAGGCAGAGACCTATTTAGGCGTGTGTTTAGTAGGTAGGTAAGGTATTCAGGTAGCCATCTGTCTAAGTGGGTGCCTATACCTATATATTATTTAGTTTTTATTTATTTTTGAAGTGAAAACTTCTTTTAGCGCGGTACGCATATTTTTAGATGAGGTAAAACCTCTGGATTCGCGACACCGTTACCGTCTGGGGCGAGACGCAGCCGGCTGCCGCGCTTGCCCCATTTGATTATAAACCTTAATTCACATGTTTACAGTCTACTTTTGTATGGAGAAGTTTACTGAGTTAGGTTCTTTGATACATTATCTACATTCTGAACAAAAAATATTGCATCATCTGTGTTCGTTCAGTATTTGATTGGCAGTCGCCATAATTACTGATTTTGAAGTGATTTATTACTAAACTAACGCGCCAAAATAAGTTTTCACTTCTGTCGGCACTCCCGGAGTGCAACCCGTTTTTTTTTACAGTCTTGCTTACCTACATACCTACATATCTTTACTTTCTTTTTTTGTTTGTGTACTCAATAAACGTCTATTCTATTCTATTCCATTTATTTATGTCGTATATTTCATACTCGCCAGTAAACTTTTTTTTTTTAGAAGCTCTACTTGTAAGGCGAATTTAATTCCAGACGTTTTACTAGTAGGTACCTAGGTAATTTTACTTTTATGTCATTCGACCCACAAGGGCATTTTGCTAGATGAACAATCTAGCAAAATGCCTTTGTGATACGGACCGGAAAAACGCCCAAACCCGACACAAATACATGCAGATCATTTAAACATTTGTCCCGCGGCGATAATCGAACCCGTAACCTTCTCAGGCAGGGTATCCGCTCACTGCGCCACAGAGGTCGTCAAATGGACTATGTGCTAAATGGACTTACGAGTATAAACTTAAAAACAAAATTGAAATTGAAATTATTTGAAATCTACGACCTACCTACGAAACATGCCATTACCGAAGAAGACCGAAGAATCAAGTTAATACATAATGAAAGTAGTTGTAGTTACTTTTTACTGTTTGTGTACATAAAAAAAGTTCATTATCGCTTACTGATCTCATAATTTTATTATTATTAAAGAAATATTAGAATACTTACGTTGGCATATTTTTAGGGAAGTAAGTACTTTATTTATTCACTGGCGTACTGCTGAGATTTTTATACTCTGTCTACAGTGTCAGTCAAAGTTTTGATTGATAGTGTTATTTAAACGAAATTATTGGCACACTACACCTAGTTTTGCATCTGCCAAAATGCCGGACTCGTCAGGGAAAACTAACTATCTACCTACCTCATCAAACCCACTAAAGCCCCGAACTAATCCAGGATGGTCTTCACAGGAAAAACCGTGAGCTCTTCAGAGAGATTCTACGAATTTTACACAGATACGCATCTTCTAGATGTGGTAGAGTGAGTTTAATGGGTTTTGATGTCATTTCTTTATTCACAAATGTATCGATAGCGGACACCTATACCTAGCAGTTAGCAGTAGGTAGGTACCTATACCGATAGTGGACACCTATATGGGTTCAGAAGAAATGCTCAGAATCAAAGTTTTCACATTGACTCATATCAAGAAATGGCTGATAAAAATAACCGAATATTATCGTGTTGGCATTTCCATTGGTAATGGCCGAAGATCCTTGTTCGCCCCTTGCTGCCGATGAGGTTATTTTGTATTTACGGATTTTTATACGTAAATAATCCGTAATTACAAAATAACCTCATCCACTCACATCACACAACTCTGAGTAGGCACGGACAAAAAAAATTATATATCAAAAAATCGATATTATTCCATACAATTATAGATATATCGCGATATATCGATATTCGATGTTTATTTTAGAGTGTCGAATTCGTATCAATTTACATTTTTTGTTACATATATTATTGCATGCTCCTCGCACATCGTTAACTTTAAAAAATCCCGCCACAATCTTTATGAAATGTAAAATAACACTAAGTCTGTTGCACGAAAATACTAATACAATTAATATATTTCCCATCTAAAATAAAGTGTTTAGTCAAATATTAAATTCGTATTACAAGATTAAACTTTGAAAACCATGTTGTAGGCAGGGTTACAAAAAATAAATGAATACTCTAATAAAATCCAAAGAACTAGGACCTATGCTGTCTATTTATCTGAACAATATCACGAAAGAGCTTGAGATGCTTACAATAATACCACTTGAATCGAATAAATAATTATCGATACTGTTGAAAAATATCGATATATTTTTTTCAATTGCCTATCCCTCAACTCTGAGCCCAAGTCTGAGTGAGGTAGGGGTGTCCACTTAGAAAATACATCGATGTTTTTTTTCGATGGCTATGCATCGATATTTTCCGATGCATCGGTTAGAAACATCGATGTTTTTCAACATCGAGAACTTTTTGCAACATAGCATCACAAAGCAGTAAAAGTCCACGCTACAAATGAAGTCCCGCAGATGACGTGGCGCTGCAGTCCAGTTTCAGTTCCAGTTTTCAGTACTAAGCGTATGAAAAATACCTTGAACAAAAAACGCATTACTTCTACAACAATATTTTTGTCCGCAAGCCTGTTGTGTATCAAGGGATGTTTAAAGAAGACATGTATGTAACTAAGAAAAAAGACGATACAATACAATATACATTGTTTTATTTAAAAAAAAGTACAAGCAATATGCAGATCTTAGATTTTCGTGCTTAATGTTAATTGAAATTAATTGAAAAAAGTTAATTGAAATTAAACAACTTCTACCACTGATCCTGCGAAGGTGTTGAATATTGTAAAACCAACTTACTTACACGGAAACGATGAGAAGATGCTCTAATGAGTATAATACATCCAACTCCAATCCTATTTCTTTTCGTAAGGTGTGCACATTCGCGATTCATCACAGGTCATGTGTACATGTGTTGCATGTCAATTTCTAGATTCCTCCTAAGGTGGTTCGATTCATACTGAGCGTGATTTTTTGAAGTGAAAATTTCTTTAGCATCGTTCTGATTTGAAAGTCGATGAAACGAAAAAGCGACTGTAAAAAGAGACATTCATAAGATTTAACGTGGGAGAAAATTAGATAGGAAGCATTAGGTATACAGTGTTTCTTATATTCTTATTCGTCTCATTATCTTGAAGCCAAAATTTTTGAAGGTTTCACTTCTACCACGTGTGAATTGCATTTTTTTGCAGAGTAATAAACATGTAGGTATAATAATTAGCTAGTTAGCTAGTTACCATTGATTCGAAGTGTTATGAAAATACATCGATACATCGAGTAAAGTACATACATACATCAGTTTTTCAAAACATCGGATCAATTCGATGCATCGTACATAAACATCGAGTGAATTCGATTCATCGATGTATATCGAATACCCCTAGAGTGAGGTTATAATGAAGTTGAAAAGAATGTTATTCCACTTCGAAAATGTACGACCTACGTCAAAATATCCACTTCGGCTTTCTTTCTACAAATATCGTATATGCACTACAACTACAAATACTACATACAAATACAATACAAAGCAAAATAACAACGCAACACAAAACAAATTCACATGTACAGTACAGACATTGATTTTAATTGTTGCTAATTTGCTATAAACTACTTATTTCTAGTAATTGTTAATAGTTGTACTATTTATTTGTGATAGTTTTCTCTTGACACTTCGTTAAGGCCTTGGTTTTGGAACAGTAAAAAGGCTGCTACTCGGTACAATGGATGTTGACTTACTACGACCGGGTACTGTGCCCATATCACCGGATACAATTCTCTGGTTTGAGTTTCTCCTTGACCCTGATCTTCTCAAGAAACATCTGGCAAAGGAGAACCCAGGTATGTATGCTCTAACCTTTTACAATTACCACAAAAAATTAGGAACGTACGTACGTATTTTACTTACCTATTAAAAATTATGAAATAAGATTGTATGTTTATGAATTTTCGATATTGATTTTTATCTGCAGAGCCTTCAGCATGCGAGCTTATAGAAGAATTACTGACTGTCGACAATAAGAACTCTAAGCCAGCAAGCGAGCGAGTTGTTGATATTGATGCTCCTCCCACCCCTCCCACATCGGGGACTCCTGCTCCAATGCAATATTCCAAGAAACAACTTGCATTGAAAATTCTTGCACTTAAAGTAGCGGCATCACTTAATTGGAATTTGGGTAAGTTACCAATCAAAATTTTATGAGTGGTGAAAAAATTTCATGTTACAATAATGGTAATGGATTTGAATGTGGATGGATAAAAGAGTAGAGTTAGGCCTAAGTCAAAATGGAAGAACGGAGAAAGAAGTGACCACTGATATGATGAATGACAGGGTAGAAAAGAACCAGTTATGGCAACCCTACCTAATGTTGGTTTAAGGGCAGGGAGATGATGATGACAAATCAAGCTAATAATATTTTTACCTAAATTCACCTATTATGTAAGATGTTTCAAAGTGATCCTTGTGATTGTATTGAATAAATCATCTTTTGACTTTGACTTTGACTTTAATATTTAATATGGCATGCGCATTGAGAACATGTTTTTTAAATTGTTAAGAGAAGTTTTTATTTGGGTAAGTACTTACTACTATTTAAATAAGAGAACAATTTTACAGATGTTTTTGAAACAAAGCTGGCACCGCAGACTCAACAGCAACTTATGCAAGATCTAGTTTTCATGGCTACCGATACTGCTTTTGCAGTACCTCCACAGGTAATAAGCAATATTTTATCTTCAGTTGAACACTTACTTGGTGAGTGGACAGTTTTCTGCAACAGTTGAACACTTATTTCTTCTATTAAACTTACAAGTAATAACAAAGGCCTTAGTAATACTTTCAAATAAAAAAAAAAGAGTAAGCCTTACAGTAGTTGCATTATGATGTGTAACATGTGTAAACCAAGGTGACATCTCACCTTGGTTATAAACAACATTACATTACATCCTGAATTAGTTTATATACACACTACACACACACTGTTAAATACTGCACATACCAACCTCTCTGAAAATGGGTTGGTACCATCAAAAGGGTTGGTACCATCTGACGACAACCACTGTGAAATTAAATAGCACACACTTCTCTGGCTTCCTGTTGCACAACTCTGTCCCTTTACACAATATCCCATAAATTGCAGGAAAGCGAGGGAAAAGATATTACACATCAAAAATAAATTGTACCTGCTTAATAAAAGAGTGTATAACTGTATATAATATTTTTGCTTATTTACAGGAAGTGCCCCCTGAGTTACTGAGACTGCCACAGGTGCAGTTTGCATTGGTCTTGTACCACAGATGGATGATCCGGTTCCCTGTTAAAACTGCACTCTATGCCAAAGTTACTAAAATGTCATATATGCACATGTAAGTATTCACTAAGTTTTTTTACTATGCTTTAATAATAATGGAAACCCTATACATAATATGTGCAGTTCTTTTTGAAATTAATGCAATTGCTCTCAAAGTCAGCACTGCAATGGATAGTGGATTGGCCGGAGGCAGGAATTCGCCTATCCAACGTAGGCTTCTACCGGAGCGTCAAATATCCGAATGAAAATACTTCGTTATAGATGAAGATGATAGAAGCTTTCTATTTGAGTAATATGTAAAAGCAGGATTTTGCGTGTAAGGTTTACTATATTGTATCCAGTCTGAGCAGAATAAGAACCAGATAGGCCAGTTATCAAATAGTAACCGGATATCTGTTCCATCTCTGGTTGGCTCTGGTAGCTGTCTTTCAGAACAGCCTTATTTTATTTAACATAATACATGTTTTATGTACTATCAATAAAATACTAGTCTAGTTCAATATAGTTCTAGTCTAGAATGACCATTGTTGACAAATCTTTATGAAAATAATTATTTTTACATTTCAGGCCAGGTATGCCAGGTGACACTACCTATACCCCAATAAATCAAAACTTTGAAAAAATACTAAGACTCTGTGAAGCCAATCGATTGCATAGTCTAAAGTTTCTGGAAGACATACTGTCTTACCATATGCCATCCCTCAACATTGGTCTCAAAGAACCGAGAAAAATCCACATCCCTGTGATGGATTCCTTTGTTCATCTCTCTGAAGACTCTGATGATATGAACCACAATTGGACCATTGGTGATAAAATCACAAGTCAGTATGAACTTGCCATGCAGGTACATTTTGACCTGTGCTACAACTATTTCTTTTATGGTCAACATGAACAAGCAAAGAAAAGCATTCTCGGATGTAGAGAAAATTCAAATCTTCTTGAAAGAGAGGTCTCTCTCTATGGATATGGCTCAAAGAAAAAAGTACCTTGGGGTGAGTTTTACTACGCGAGCATGACAAATGACGACATCCTAGGATACATCAGAGCATTGAATTTGGGTTTTGAACTATTGAATGAAGAACCATCTCTCCTACAGAAATTACAAGAATCTATAGCTAACCATTATGCAGGAATCATTGCTGTGCTACAGGCCGACAATCTTAAAAGAGAAATTCCTATGATACACAGGCAAGTAGCAGAGTTGGATATACAAGGGTCTGCATCCAGTGGTGCATTTACTGTTGCAAGAGATCTTTTGAACCGAGTGTCAGCTCTAAACGCCGTAAGATATGCCCTTGAAGGGGGAATTCCCTCGACCCAACCAGACTTTCTGAACAAATTCAAGACAGTGGGTATAAAATTCTTTGATCTCCTCTTTTGGGCTTTAGCACCTGTACTCACATCGAAGTTATCAGAGACCGACTGGGACAATCTTAGAATGTTTTTCCTACATCTAGCCACATCCCAATCCCGTCTGCCGATTGATAGAATCGATGAGTACTTGAGGAAGCATGTCGGTGAATCAGCTCTCAAGATACGAAAGCAGTTGATCACTGATGAGCAACAGCAAATTATCATGAATGATCCTATCAACATGGACGATGAAACCATGGATATACCCAGAGAACTACTTACAGACGATTGGGAAATCACAGAGTTCGAACAAACCACTGTGCCTGAGCTAGAAATGGGAAAGCTGAAGAAGCGGCTTATCGAAGCTTCAACAGCTGACGATGTAAGAATGTGTTTGGTGAAGCTAGCTATGACAGCCCCGGCATTGCCTCTATGGAAGCTTAGTCCTTCTTGGAAGCCAGCGGGAGGTTTAGGGGGTGCGTTTATATCGCTACCTAGAGGTTTCTTACAAGACTTTGGATATATCGTATCTGGGGCGGCAAGAGCGCGGGCTGAGTCTGGCTGCGCCCGCACTGCCGTATCTCTCCTTTCAGTATTAGAAGTCGAAGCTCGAAACCAGTTGGGAGGGGGCAATGACCCTAACTTATTCCGGCTGTGTCGTCTCCTTTCCTGGGAGGTTTTACTGCTACAAGTGAATGTGATGCTAAGTGAATGGCCGCATCATAGATTAAATTTAAAGATACTAGCCAATAAGTGCAAGGCTTGTATCACGGCTGTTACGGCGGGTGACGGCATAATTCCTAGGCTCCAGGTGAGATATAGTTACATAAATCTGCAAATATCTTACTGTAAAATGGAAATACCTACATGTGTTATGTATTTTACAGGTGGTAGAAGCGAGCTGGTGTTGTCTAATAAACGCGTGTGAGTGGGAAGGCGCTGTGACTGTAGTGAATGGCCCTGGTGAACTGGCTTCGGCGCTATGCATCGCCTGCTATGACTTGCAAAGAGGAAAGGGGACCAGAAAATTCCCTAGGCCGCTTTGGGATTATGGTATGTAAAATATACACGAAATGTTAAATTTTTAGTTTTTTTCTTACGCCAAGAAGTGCAAAATTGTACTATCTATATTTTTTTTTGTTTTCAGCACTTTCAGTCTACAACACCGTACCGATAGCTGGTACTAAACGTAGTGCCAGTGGAATGCCTCACGGCCGCGACCGGGACCCGAACGCTTCCGATGCGCGAAATTTCTTCAATGCATTTCTTGCTACACTGCGCGAACCAATCGCAGTCGGCGTGATGCTTTCACTCCTTGCTAGAATTCACAACTTGCTCATAGATGATACGTCGTTAGAACTAATGGTGGAGTACACGGGTCTCTGGCCGGCATCGATATCGAATATGAATAACTACAGCGTTAAAAACGTGCTAGAATCTCTCACGGATCTTTTAGAGAGGAGTCTAAAACTGTACCCTTACAATACATCTTGGTAAGTTTCTTGCGTTCATTATATCAAAAATATGTATTGCTGTTAGCATTATTAAAAGCATTTGACTCTGTCTTAGTAAGATTTTTACTGAATCCTATCTGGATTAATAATCTGAATTGCCCTTGAGTAGTTTAATTAGGTAGTTTATTAGGAACAGTCACAACTTTGAAAAGTCAAACTGGTTGAATAAGTAAGCATGGTAAGTTACATATCTAAAGTTACTCTCGCTTGAGTAAGGCATTCTGCAAGGATGTATTTTTGGTCCCTTCCTCTTTCTAATCTACCTTGGGCCCAACAAAACAATAATTAAGTCAAATCAAATCGAAACATTCTTTATTCAATAAGCTAGTGAATCTAGGTGCCGGTTCCTCGGCACTAAACTCGTCTGGTCTTAACACTTTTTTGTATGATCCTTGCCAATTTTCTTAAGGATCTTCATCCCAAGCTTTTTTGTTATCTAAATAACCTGTTATTTTATAATAATAAGCTTATTGAGACAGTTTCTGTTTTATTACGTTTTTAAATTTTCCAATCGACAAATCTAACATGTCGTTTAGGACCTTGTTATAGAAGCGTACACATTGCTCTATAAAATACCGGTAGAATGGGGTGGCTATGTGCCACGCAGGTGAGAATGTGCAATGGGGGTCATCGGCAAGATTATTGTCGATTTCTTTTTCTACTTTGACTTACGGCGATTTATTCTTCGATTAATCGATTTTAAAAACATGTCTCTAGTTCATTTTGCAAAACAGTTACTTTCAACTGTCAGTGTCATTCAGTTTGAATGAATTTTAATTTAATTTTTTTATTTCATCGTTCCCTGGTGGACCATTTTCGAAGTACAGATAGGTGTCAATGTGATATTTCACTAATTGTAAGAGATATGAAGGGAATTGTGAAGTGGCACATTCTCACCCCTACTGGTCAGGTGAGAATGTGCCACCATTTTTTTAATTTTTCTACCAAAGTATGATTCTTTTTTTTTATAGTGAAATAAAGAATATGTAAACAAATATATAAAGAGCATAATCTGTATTATTTTCCTAAAAAATAACTTATTTTGGCTTTGCTAACACTGAATAACCTTGAAATGTGGCACATAGCCACCCCATTCTATGGTACTTACTAACTAAGTGATTAGATTCTGCCCATGTTATTAATTGCACAGCCCTTTTCAGCAACACTAATATAGTATTATAAACATTAATATCTGCAAGTTATTATATAGCTGATTATTGTACCAGGCTACGGCTATACGGCGACGTAGAGATGGTAGAAGGTCGATGGGGCGGCGCTCTTCGTAGATATCTCTGCGCGTTAGCTGCTGGCTCGTGGCACTTCAGCAAACGAGCTCCCGACGAGGCTGGGATTGCGCGTCGAGCCGCGAGGTGCTGCCTTGCGTTGAACTCGCCTACGCAAGCCGCTGCACTGTGCCAGTTACCAGATGATGCTGACTATACCACTGCCTTCAAATGCCTAGCTGAGAAGGTAAATTAAAGTATATAAAACACTTTTTATAAACATTTACTCACGTGCTATTTTGTCGATGAAAGCACCGACACTGTTCATCTTCATCAGTGCGAATCACAAACGCGAGCGGGATCGATTGGTCCACGTAATAGACAAAATAATATGTCAATAGAAACCATGTTTATCAAAATGTATACATGACCTCTGTGGCGCAGTGGGCTAAGGTCCGGCCGAGACGCAGATGGTTGCGGGTTCGTTTCCCGCCGCGGGACAAATATTTGTATGATCTGCAAGTATTTGTCTGGGTCTGGGTGTTTCTTTGTATAATATGTTATTACAAAAAAAAAACCTATTTAAGTAGTATATCAGTCATGTGGTACCCATATTACCTTACAAAACAAATATATGGCGGTGGTGTACTGATAGCGGTGCGTAAAGAAATACAAGCAATCTTGCAGAATATTTTCCAGTCCACGGCTGAAGATTTGTGGGTCACCTTAAAGGTTAGATTAAAAAATAAATCTTTTATGAAATTCATGTTTGTTGCTTATATCTATGTAACCAAAATCTAGCAATAACGTTTAATCAGCAGCTTGAAAACTTCCTAAATAAATTAAATGATTTGGTAGTTACACATACGTCTGATAGATTTATCTTAGTAGGTGATTTCAACCTCACAAATATTAGTAGGTCTCCAGGCTCGGATTTCCATTTCTTGCCTACCTATTCTAGCACAATTGAAACCCATCTTATTGATGACATGAACACGCACAATTTTCGTCAGTTTAATGGGGTTTGTAATAATTTTGGAAGGTTCCTGGATTTAGTATGGTCGAACGATGACCTCACTGTAATGTAAAATCCCGACACATTAGTACCTTTGGACCCAAACCATAAAGCTATTTTAATTAATGTGAATTTTGCACATCAAGTGCAAAATGTCAAGTATCTATATAATAAAGGTAATTATAACTCAATCAATTTAAAATATGGGAAATAAATTGGTTTTATGAATTTTCTTGTAGGTCTTTAATAGAAGCTGTAGACTATTTCTATTCTATTATGAACCAACTCAAATTGCAACTTATCCCAACAAAATTAATATGTAATAGCTCGTATCCTAAATGGTTTTCTCCAGTACTCGTAAAAGTTTTAAAAGAAAAATCGAAATATTTTAAAAAGTATAAAATATATGAAATCTGATCTCGAATCTTTCATCTTTCTGCGTAAAAGAGCAAAGTCACTAGAAACTAAGTGTTATAATGAATACATTAAACTTATTGAGAATAGTATTGAAAAACACCCTAAACAGTTTTGATCATATATTAAGAACAGAACGGGGAACTCAAGCAGTATTCCCACATGTGTAACATATAAAGGTTCTACGGCAACATCTGGCGAGCCTATATGCGAAATGTTTTCAGAGTATTTTTATTCTACATTCTTATCACCGGATGCTTTAGACAAGTCTGATTTACCACTTGACTTTCATGATTCCGGGTGCACATATGACATCAGCAATATATAAATAACTGAAGATACGGTCTTGCAGTTGTTAATTAATCTAGATACATCTAAATCAGCCGGTCCAGATGAGATTAGCCCGATATTACTTACTAATAGTGCTAAATCTATTTGTGTACCAATATCCCTATTATTTATAAAGTCTATTTCTGCTTGCACTGTTCCCGATATCTGGAAGTCAGCTTTTGTTTCACCTATCCATAAAAAAGGTTCAAAAAGTGAAGTCGTTAAGTATAGGCCAATTTCAAAACTCTGTATCATAGCAAAACTGTTCGAGAGGATAGTATATAACCAAATTTACTCTGCACTGCACCTCACTTTTAGTTCATCTCAACACGGCTTTCTTAAGGGGCGGTCCACTACCTCAAACTTGGTTCTCTTTAATGATTTTCTTACTGAAGCTATGGACAATGGCTTTCAGGTAGACGTAATTTACACAGACTATAATAAAGCTTTCGATAGAATTGACCACAGACTGCTACTGTCCAAGTTACACCTCATCGGGATAAGAGGAGATCTGCTTCGATAGTTCTCTTCGTATATAAAAAATCGCTCTCAGGCTACTGTCATTAATAACTACATATCCAGCTGGGTCTCAGTGCCCAGTGGTGTGCCTCAAGGATCACTGCTTGGTCCACTTCTTTTCTTGATATTTGTTAATGACATCTCACAATGCTTCCTACACAGTCACTTGCTTTGCTTTGCCGACGATATGAAGATTTTTAAAGTAATCAAATCACCCGAGGACGTAACCAGGCTCCAAGTGGACCTTTCAAGACTGGATGATTACTGTATTGCTAATAAACTGGACCTTAACCCAACCAAATGGTTACATTTACCCGGAAAACTAAAATTATAACATCTACATTATGGTCTAAGGCAAGAAACATTGCAAAGGGGCAATACTATTAGAGATCTAGGAGTTCTACATGATCCAAAATTACTCTTTGATAAACATGTCGACGCCATCGTCTCTAAGGCATCAAGATCATTAGGATTTGTGATGAGAAGTTCCGCTAGTTTCAGCCGGGCTAAAACCTTTAAAATTCTCTATTGCTCGTTTGCACGAAGTATTCTTGAATATGCGTCACAGGTTTGGAATCCGCGATATAGTATATATATTGATAGAATTGAAAGAATCCAAATTTAATTTATTAAATATCTCTGCTTTCGGTTAAAAGTTTCCTATAAGTCCTTCGGTTATGATGAATTCTGCAAAAAGTTTCATTTTCTTCCTCTTTCTAAAAGGCGTGAAATTGCTGATCTAACTTTCCTTTCAAAAATAACTTCAAATATAATAGATTGTCCTGAGCTACTCAGTAAAATTTCCGTTCATGCTCCATCCAAAATCACCCGATTTAGCCCCACAATTTCTATACCTATTGTTGGCACAAATTACAGACAGAATGCATGTTTATGGCGAACAAGTGATCTATTCAATAAGTTTTGCAGGCATCATGAATCTTGAATTAGTTCTATTCTGTACGAGCGTTAACTCAGTCGAACAGCGACTGACCAGAGGTTACTTTAATGGTGATGTAGGTACTTAGGTTTACCTGCATAAATGTTAAGTTCATAGTGTATCTCTATTATTGCACGTCATTGTCTTGAGCTTTTGTCATGTTTACTTATGTTCACATTGTTGTTAGTTATATTGTTACTACACGTGAAAATCTGTTATTAGCTTTCTGTTATTATTACTTCAATCTATTTAAGATATGATAGCTGTTGATTTTCCAATAAAATAAATAAATAAATATTTAGGTTTGAGGGGCACTGAAACAAGTGAAATTACTAAATAACAATGTCGCGATCGGCAACGCGCGTTTGTTACCTCTGGTATTGCAAGCGATCATAATAGTTGCAATGCACATACTCTTTCTGCACTTAATGCCCTCTTTAATGAGAACCCTGAATGTGATGTGCTTGCGGAACGGATAGAAAGTGATTATATCTTAATTCGTTCTTTGAGAAGTAATTTTGAGTGTGTAGATGCTTACTTTACTACCAGATTTTTTTTCTTCCAAATCTTCTAAACTTGTATTATCATTTAAGGTTTTATTATTGTTATTTTTTTTTCTAACTTGACGTACTACACTAATTTGATTGTAATCCCTCTAGCTAGGGAACTGGCTCTTCAGCAACAGTCGCCTTTAAGGCCTCCCCTAAATCTACATCCTTTTCCCTTTCTCATCTATTGCAAGCGTCCAAAGGTTACGGCAACCACCAGGCCGTTTGCTTGTTTGCAGACTTGCTTATATAACAAAAACATGTTTCTGTTTATAGTATCTTCTGTCCATTTTCATGTCAAGCAAGTAGTATATAATAAGCTATTTATAATTTCCAGACGGGCAATGCTGCTGATGCAATGGACGGCTACTACGGTTGCCTCTGGGATGGAACCCTACTAGAAGTAGCCGTGGCGTTACACGCGAGACGCGGTGAAGGCGGAAGAAGAGCGCGCGCGGTTAAAGCAGCCGGTGCACTCGAACTGAACGCAAACAACAGCGAAGATATACAGAGAGAAGCAGCTGCTACCAGACGGGCTAGGCTACTCAGAGCGCTCACGAATCAATACGTCGCTTGAAGGAGGAAAGTTAGACCTCAGTATCAGTACCTATCTTAGTGCGATAGTATAAAGGAGAGTACAAAGCAGCCGGTGCACTCGAACTGAACGCAAACAACAGCGAAGATATACAGAGAGAAGCAGCTGCTACCAGACGGGCTAGGCTACTCAGAGCGCTCACGAATCAATACGTCGCTTGAAGGAGGAAAGTTAGACCTCAGTATCAGTACCTATCTTAGTGCGATAGTATAAAGGAGAGTACCCTCAGATGAACAGCAAAGGTATACGAATTCGTGGAGGTAGGATAGGCGTCGGTTTTAAAGTAAATTAGAATGAGCGTTGGGACTATAAGGGTAAGAAGTTATGTTTGAGTTATGTTTTTTGTGAGTTTATATAATATGGATTTCAACTAAGGAACCCCTACTTCCAAAATACATTGATCTAATTGAGTGATCAGAGGAGAGCTGCCGAAATACCGCAGGCGAATCTTATGAAAAACTATTGCATTACAACTCACTACTCTTGAGGAAAGAAGTCTTGGCGGCGACCTCATCGAAGGTTACAAGATAACCTACCAGATATACAAGATACCTTCGTCAGAAAAGAAGACCTGTTGTGATTATCAATTGCAATAGGCTCCTGCATAACTCGCTTGTTTCAACAATAGAGTTGTTTACAATTAGAACATGCTACCGGAAGATATTGTAACTGCTACCTCTGTTAACGCATTCAAAGACAAGCTCGACAAATGGCTACGAAGTAAAATATCAGTACTTAAATAAATGAACCATACAATATTTTTAAACAAAGATACGAGCAGCTTCCTAATGCGTAATGCGCCAATAATCAAATAAATATATAACGGTAATCATAATGTCTGATCTTGATCAGACTTTCCTTGGAAAGTTAAATAAAATGTTAAGTAAAGAAACCTGCTAAGAACCAGAAATTTCGAAACCAATAAAAAAACATTTATAACTATTAGTGAGGTTACAAATAATTTGTACACTCATTTGAATAAAATTAAACAAACGAAAGTTTTATTTCACCCAAATGGGCTAAAGGATTCTGTAATGGGCCCATTAGACAAATGAGTTCTGTAGTATGTGTGTGCTCTTATTGCGAGCAGGATAAACAGCAAAAAATTATGTATACGCTTTCACGAATGTGCGAAGATTTACATTCGTTTCATCTCTAACACCTACATAATTAGTAATTAACATGTTAATGAGAAAATTAACACTTTTGCAGGACTAAGGAAAAAGTTAGTTCTGGCTGAAACGCAGAAGGTTGCGGGTTCGATTCCCGTCGCAGGACAAATGTTTGTATGATCTACAAATATTTGTCTTGGGTCTGGGTGTTTCTATTCTATGTATAATATGTATGTATAAAAAAAGAGAGTATATACTCTTTTTTTTTATATTTTACTTACTGTATTTTTTAGTAATTCATAGTCTAAAATTAGATAGAAGTAATAAATTGTATTTTATAGATAGATATTTAAGGTTAAATAAAGTATGTAGTAACAATCAATAATCTATTTTATTGTAATATATCAGCACACATTAAGACAACGGTATCCATAATAGAATACAAAACTGTAGTCTGCCTTTGATAGATCTATGTATAAACATTTGAGAGTCAAATCAAGGAGATTCAAGGTTAACGGTATGTAGGCTATAAATACCTAGCTGTAGTGTGGTCTCGTTTTTTGTTTTTATGATGTCGGTATTTGGTATTTATAAGCGAAGTATGTATTTGTTATTTACTAAGGTGGTTTAAATAATACATGCAATTAATTTATAGGTGTTTAATATGGCACTTAAAATACATTTTAAAACATGCTTGATTTTAACATTATTTCATTATCTTAGTATAATATTGTTTTATTTATATACCGTAATTTTACGGTACAATAGATACAATATTTCGCTTTTGAAAAAGGTAAACATTGCTGCATTTCATAAAGCTAATAATTGTAAGTATAAACATATTAATAAAATATATTAAATACATCATTCGAACATCGAATGTACAGAATAATATAATTTCTATTTTATTTCTTAAATACGACGACACGGATCAGAAATCGTTGCCTATAAATGCTAAGTTTAAAAACACAGTTTTTAAACATATTTGTTGGTTTGGTCGGCCAGGAAGTGTGCGTTCCTTCGAAGTAGCTTTACTTATGGTATGTGCCTAAGTACCGCCGGCAACTGGGGCAGTAGTGGTCAGCGTTTTTGGCTGACTCCGAAGAGTACGGGACGCAGCATAAACAGCTGTAAAGATATATTATTTTAGCGCGCACCAAAAGGTCTCCCAAGTCTTCACATAATTATAATACTCGTAATATCAGCTATAACAATAATATATAATATAACTAGCTGTCCCATTCGCGACTTCGTCCGTAAAATATATCATTTAAATATACGTTTTGTCTCATAAAACATATTGAAAGGGGTAAAATAAGGGATGAAAGTTTGTTTGGGCAACTCATATTCTCTTAAGTTAGGGATCTGAAAATTCATATTTAGGCTTTTTGTAAGAAATAAAGAAATACGTGTTTCAACGTTTTGGCAAAATCATCCCCGAAGGGGGTAAAATAGGGGATTAAACTTATAAGATGTTCTTTAGATGCACAGAATGCATTCCTTACAACTATAAAAATAAAGGTTCTAAGCATACGCGTACGAAGTATGTTGCTGTGCTGCTTTCATACTTTGTATGGGAGTGGCATAAAGCTGAGACTGGACCTATTTGGGCACACTAAGGGAGGGACTGTTGATCGTGGGTGTATGTTAGTTGCAAGTAAGTAAAATGCTTGGGTATCCATCTGCCTAGGGTGCCTATGCTTATATTATTTCGTTTTATTTTATTTTTACTGTCACTACTTAGACATTTATTTGGTACACACACAAAGAAAAGAGCTTTGTGTGTGTACCAAATAAATGTATTTTCTATTCTATCCTAAGTCGCGGGTAACAGCTAGTTCCTTTATAAATTATGAATTAAATTCAACTACAACTTACTGTATTCTTAAATAATTCAGCCATTAGTGGCAATTCGGTTGGTTCATTTCTATAATTAGGAATTGTTTAAAATATATTTAGTTAGTCATAGCATTTTGTAAACCTATTCGGTTAGTACCATCTAACTAAATTAGGATAAGTTGGTAGCAGCAAAATATCAAAGTTTCATTTGACAGTTCGAAACCTAATTTTAACTAAAGTTAGTTAGGTTGGTGCCAACAGAATTGAGGCCATTGACTACCTATTATAATATTCGTTTGTTTTAGGGAGCAAACACACTTTTAAAGTTACGGAAAATGTGTGTTTCTTTGTGTCCCTTGGGCAGGGGAACCAGGACCACTTGCATAGTTTCCTTGTTTCCCAAACGAAACACCAGTGGAGACAAGTCCGCTAAGCCGAAATAGATAGATATTTCAAGAGCCGCCGGAGCGGCGCTACCTTCCTCACGCGTTTTTTATAACTCTTGACCTTGTTCCGTCTTCTGGATAGGTCTTCGCTTCAAGCTACATAGTTGAACGGCTAGCCGCTTAACACTAGAGTCTTTAATAAAAACAGTCTTAGGTATAAAAAAAATAAGAAAATCATACCAAGCCATGCACCACAACGCTCCTGCAATATGAGTGCGAGTGTTACTGGTGTACTTCACCGCCGTTTTTATAGAAGCGTGGCAGAAGATGCACGTAGTCACGGTATTCTCGGGCCCCAGAAGTAGAGGACCCTAAAAACAGTAAGTCCATTGATTTTGATGCTTCAATAACACCAAATAAAACTTAAATGTAATATGCACTCAGGCACATATTACAGAAACTTGTGTTTCAATTTATAAAATAAAAATACTATTCACTCATAACTTTAACTTTATTCAACATCAGCCAAACGATAAAATTATAATTGAAGCTGTATTAAGTAGGTATTGTATGTATATTCCGTACATTTATTTAAAAAAAGTTACTAGGTACCTTCTGTTAAACATTTAAGGACATACCTACAGATTTAAAATGGTGGGGCCAAAGCCTGTGGATATTTTGAAAATAACACGGGTGTTCCATTTGCTTTGCTTGCACGAGTCAAAAGATAAAAAGAAGAAAATAAATCTGTGTTGAATAGAATAAAAATCATTTCGTGGAATCCAAGTGCCACATAAATTTACGAGCATCAAATGATTTCAAGTTGGTTTGTTTCAGACCAACTATCTAGTCTTAAACTAAATCTAAAACTAAGTATATTCAAATAGAGCTGACCTAGGTACTATAAATCACGAAAGTAGGTGTTTGTGGTTAGTACGGTAAATAAATAATGATCTTGCCTGGTTCGGTGGCGGCGTCAATATAGACTGCTGTGCGGCGTTTTGTCCCCTGTCCATATTATCTTTCGACATGATTTGTGCCTGTGGATAGACTTGTGGGTACAATGGAAGGGAATCGCGCTCCATTCTTCCTTAAAAAAAAAATACAGGTTGTACTGGAAAAATCTGGCATATCGGTGTTAAGACCTGTATTCATATCCTGACACTGTCACTTAACCTGGTTTAGTGACACTGTTGTGTTTATTTATATTGTGGTTTAGTACCTAAACCATAATAAAAATAAACACAACCTTTCACACGCATAGGTACCTAATCTCTTTTCATAATAACTCAGGCCAACTTTGCAAATATTTTATCCAGACTATAGGTACCTACCCTACATTGCTATAGGTATAGGTGATCGTATTTCAATCAACAGTTCAAATTACGGTCAAACACACACAGCTTACGTAGGTAATCAATTAGATTACCAGTTTGTGAGTCTGAGCCTGTTCTTGCATAATAGTGTCGTTAATATCATCTTTAATATTATATACAAGTCAGTATGTACCTACCTAACAAAGTCTGGCCGGCAATGGCAGACAAGGTCAATGTTAATTTTGGAATCTCATCATTTTAAATCCAACTATCGATAATCATTGTAAAAACTACAAAACTTAGAAATGATAAACAAATAACTATTCAAACACCTAGGGACTAATTTATATTATCAATAAACAACATACCTAGCAACAGGCGGATGGTAGAAAAATTCCTTAGAAATTACGCCGGACACTGACTGAACTAGGTAGTCCGAAGGCTCAAGCAAGAATAAAATAATGACGGTTACAATCGCACCGGGCTCTCCGATAGTTAGGTTTGTGTCTGTTGAGGGGAGACGTGCGGGTAGCGGCCGGGTGTGGCGCCCGACATGACTAAGCAACGACGCATTGAAACAGGACGAGTTGTTTTAGTATTTTATGAGTTTTGAACACAGATGTACGAGAAATAATAATTATGGTTAACGAATTCAGTATGTTATCACTGAGCTTCAACGGCCAAAAAGGTTCAAACTCGGTAGACTTAGGTACTTATATTGATCAGTATTACAAAATTCAAACTGAATTAGTTTCTATCTATGTAACTAATAAATAAAACAACATTTACTAAACAAAACATGAAAGGTACCTACTGAAAATGGTTCCAGCTCTGCATAATTGGTATAACACATGATATAATATGTTGTAATTAGTAAGAGCCTCAAAAAGCTTTAAAACCAGTGTTGTGAAAGGACTAAAGTTCAATCCACCCCAAGGTTGTCTGACAGAGATCGCTACAAAGCCATAAGACCGCCCATTGTACTACCGACTAGCAAAACATTGTTATTTTTTCTACTTGTCCAATGTATTTATGTTGTGCAATAAAGTATTTACTATTCTAAGTATTCTAAAGTGCACCACTTCAATCCTTTCAAAACACTGGTTCTAAAAAATTTGTGACAAGATAAAAAAAGGTTGTAATAACCTGCGCTAGGCCATTATTGCAAATAAAACGATCATGTACCTACCGAAAGGCACGCTTTTTCCTACCTACCTCCTACCTACTTTTTTCACTATCATAGTTCTTTTACCATCGGTTACAATTACTAGTCCAATTCAGACTGACTGTATGTTATCTACTATACCTATATTTGTCAAATAAGTACCAACTTTGAACTCATTCAAAATTCAACACTCATCACGAAATCTTAGAAACCATCGAACGGATTGGTATGAAATTTGGTATGCAGCTTCCTCTAGGGGCGTAGGTGCTCGCTAAGCTTTTCAAAAAAATCATGGGAATGGGAATTGGAAAAATTCGGGATCATGGTATAACCGCGATTATGCTTTGTAATTTTTCCGAAACATTCATTCGTTCAACTATTATCTTGCTACTTTTTATCTACCACGCGGGCAAAGCCGCGGGAAACAGCTAGTAAGATATATCAATGTTTAACCATTAGAGCTGTGGATTCTGTAATAATTTTGTGTTAGGTATCTACTTAGAGTACTTAGGTATGTTAGGTATTCCCTAAATCCCCTAAATCCATAGCCATCCTATATTTTCCCAAACAACCTTAAATTACGACGCGTTTGCTTTCATTTGTTGAGGATCCTGTTTTCTATCATGTTTTCCATTATTCGATTCTTACCAAAGTGTACCTTAAATGTGCATTTTGTCAAAAATAATCATCAACGTCGTCTAACAATCGACGGAGATTTATCAATTACGAAAATATCTTAAAATACTTCAACGTGGTAATGCCGCCAGTATCTTGGGAACGCTGCCCTCTGGCAGTGATCTGGATCAGTTGAACTATCTATAGATCGTTTTAAAAGGTCCTTAGATAGCTCAACTGTTTCACGTGTATGAGTGGGGATAGCCCGCTGCGTCTGGTTTAGCGGCCCGTTGCAAGTGCTGTTTACAACAAAGACGCCACGCCGTCACGGCCATGCTGACTGGCGTACGTCCTCGTACGCGCTGTTAACTGGGTGCTGGGTGTTATCTGAGAAAGAAACAAAATGAAAGGGCTTAAGTTCGTTCATCCTCACAAGAAAAACTTAAAACTGTGTCTGGACCGGTCTGTCAACTCTTCAGCTTAGTTACTCGAGGCTGGCCCAGTATGCATTCACCCTTCAGGCTTACGCTAAAGCCTGGTCCAGTCGTTTAACCCTTCAGAAGCATAAAAATCTTGGTCCGAAACAAAATGACAGGGCTTAAGTTCGTTCATCCTCACAAAAAAAAACTTAAAACCGTGTCTGGACCGGTCTGTCAACTCTTCAGCTTAGTTACTAGAGGCTGGCCCAGTATGCATTCACCCTTCAGGCTTACGCTAAAGCCTGGTCCAGTCGTTTAACCCTTCAGAAGCATAAAACTCTTGGTCCGACTCATACTGATCCTTCAAGATTTTTTAAACTGGCCCGGATTATGAAACCCTTCAGTCTACAATTTTTTTAAACTGGCCCGGATTATTTTATTCTGGACTTATGTCACGTCTATCATTGGTCCGGATATGCCCTCCAATTATTAACCATGACGCTAACTATTTTTTTATCGACTTTTTTTTTAACTTTTTTTTAACACTAAATTTACATTTTAAAATTTCTCGTTATTACTTCTAAGTCAAGTGATTCTACTGATATTGTCCTCGAATTACTACGTCTTACATGATTGCTACTAGCTGTTAGTGTATGAGAATCAGCAGACATAGTATCACTTTTAACAGAGATGGCATCGCTATTTTCTAGAATGACAGGCGCATCATAGTTTTCATGGCTAGTTTCATGAACAAGATTATCATTTCTCGCCGTCACGCCATCATTATTATCGCTATAATTTTCAGCAACTTCTGTTAACCCTAGTTGACCGCGAGGTACTTCCCTTAAATTTTCATGAGAATACTTGTAAACTATTAGTTCCGTTAATATGCCTAAGCTCATACCGATCATTTTCCAAAACTGCAGTAGTTTACGGTCTAATTTAGTATGACGTCTTTCTTCACTTTTAACAAAAACAGAATCGCCCTTAGAAAATGGTCGTACTTCAGCTTTGCCTCTGTTGAACCGGATTTGATCGAGCTGTATCAAGGACTAACCTATTAGTGTCGTGTGAGCTAATAGCTATTTTAGATAATTCTAATGAGTTTCCCTGAATTCCGAACAATAGTTCTTTAGGTGTGAAACCTTTTACTCTGCAGCGTGTACTATTACGAGCCAGTTGAATGTCTCCTAAATGATCTTGCCACAGGCTATCAGAATCGCATTCAACGATGGTAAGCAAACTCTTAAGGGTTCGTATGATACGCTCAATTTGTCCATTAGCCCTCTTAGTACCAGTCGCAATTAAATGTAACTCGACATTATAATCTTTGCAAAAATATCTTGAAATCTTAATTATCATACGAGCGTCCACGGTCGGCTATTATCCGTTTCGGAGTACCAAAGCGTTGGATGAATTCAAAGTAAAAGTGTGTTTTAATAGGACAAATTTGGTGAAAGCATCTATAATGACGTTCGCTTTTACCTCGAAATTTGCCTCTTAGATCTAAGTGAATCGTGTGCCATGGATTAGCTAACTTTGAAATAAAGTGCAGGTGCATTTGCTGAGCACCTAGTGGACCATTCGAAGCTTTACAAGAGTCTACAAACTTTTTTACAAATTTTGACATGTTTTGAAACCAATATAGATCATAAAATTTGTCAAGAGTTTTGTCATAGCCTAGATGTTTTATTAACTATGCAAATTATGCACGTGATTAATCACTTAATTATAGAACAGATCAGGGTAAAAAGGGCAACCATTTTTTTGTTTTGATACGTTCAATTTTGCGGTAGAGTATACTCTGCATAACATCGTAGGTATGTAATACATCAACAGGTAACTCGTTAGAACGAAGTTTGAAATAATATCATAAATTTCAGTGTCACGCAGTTGTTCTACAAATAGCCATCCCTTATCCAGTTCCGTTAAGTTTACAATCTTTAAATTGTTTGATACTACCTTTGAAACACATTGCTCACTTTTCACATTTTGAATTGGGTTACGTGAAAAGAAACCAGCATGTGTCATAGTTTTTCCCTCTTTATAAAATTAAAGACCATTCTTGGATGAGAGGCTAATGCCTAAATATCCTACAGATTTGATTACAGCGTCTCTAATTTATAAGAAGGAGGCACTTTGCATCAGTGTCTTGTGGCTAAAATAAGCGACCGAATGAGGCAGGTTATAGCTTCTTTGAATAAGAACAGCCTCATACACATCGCTACTTGCGTCTGTATCTAGCTCTATAGGCAAAGAAGGTTCAAAAATATTCAGTACTGGCTGTGTAATAAGGTGATTTAAGGTAACAGCAGTCCATAAAACTTTACCTTTCCCAATTGATGTTAAGGGATACAAAGGTTTCATTAACTTCGAAAAATTGGGAATGAATTGCAGAAAGTAGGTGGCTATGCCTATAAGTTGCTAAACCTGCGTTATAGTTTTGAGGATATTTGGCAAAGCCTTGTTTGAGGTTTTGGTCTAACTTCTGCGATTATTACGAAGCTCAAATATTCAATTTTCTTTTTTTTTTATAATCGAGCATTTTATTAATTAAATGAAACCCCAGCTTTTAGAAAAGGTATCTAACAATTGGTTAAGATGAAACAACCCTTCCTCCATAGTTTCCAATAACTTCTTCCATATACACCAGAATTATACTATCATAAAGAGGCAGAATTTATAGCCCTTTGAAAAACCTGAGGCCATTTTCTAGAGCAAACGGGATAGTTAACCACTCAAATTGAGCTGATAGTGTCACAAAACCAGATTACTATATTGAATCATCATGAACCTAGATCTAATAAAATGCAGAAGCCATATCTATGCTAGAAAAGTAATATGTTCCGTGTAATTTCTCAATTTGATCATTAATCAAGGGTAGTGGACTATCTGGACGCGTGTTACTGTTAAGTTTTCTATAATCGCGTAGATTACGATACATACGATCGGAACCATCCATTTTTTACTAACAGAACTAGACTTGCAAACGGGGATGAACAAACTCAAATGATATTTGCACCAAGTAACTCTTGGCATCTATCGTCTACTATTTTTAATTCAGTTGCCTATATATGAGCGCGTCTTTATACTATTTTATTAGGATCTATGTAATCAATTTATTAAGTTTAGCAGTAGCTAAACGAGTTGTTGGAAGTTTTTGTATGAAATTAGCAAAGTACTTAGTCAGTATATCAATTAAAAAACTCTTTATCGTTTAATGTAGGATCTGTATCAACAGATTTTTTTTTCAAAAGGTTTGTCTAATTTGAGCAAGAAACCTTGATTTTGGAAAAGTGATCCATTTTTTTACAACATCACGTAAAGTACAACCTAAAATATCTTCGCTTAGAAATTCATCTGGCAATACATAACATGGAACATGAAGCGTTATAGTTGTCGGACATTTTATTTGTAATTAACAAATTACGGTATTAGTTCCGACACCTCTACAAATTATCTGTTCATGAAACTTTTCACCCATATTAAATCGTAATTACATTGTCTTATGAGACAACATTCTAAACCAGAGTCAAATATAAAAGGTAACTGAACTCCACTTAGCTTTGACACTTCTTGGGCAGCTCTGGAACACAGGTTCACTTGCTTGCTGCTGGGGCTCGGTGTGGCGACGAATTTTTTTTTCTTACCACCTTTGAGACAGACGGTCGCCACGTGTCCTTGGTCGTTGCACACGTCACAGCTGCTGCTGTTAAGATTGGTCCGAAAACAGACTGGGTTTAATAAATAATTTGATATCGAATAGCACGCGAGCACGCGAGCTAGGTGCTGTTGAGTGAGAAACCACGTAGTCTGCAATTTTTTAAAAGATGGCTTCCATGCCAGAGAAGAATATTGACATTAAGCTAGTAGCTGTATTAGCTGTGAAACTTTGTGAGGATGGATCCACCACTTCTGATAAAGGGTCAGGGTCCGACATTATCTAAAAGATAGGAATATTTTCGTCTCAACCAAAGGTTTTTATTGATTTAATAGTTAATCAGATTTATTAAATTAATCTACTATGAAATAATTGCTAGTAATAATTCAGTAACAATATCGCACAATAATTAGCAACCCAAGAGCGCTACAACATGTGCATCGGGCCGAAGCCAAGGTAAGAGTGCCCGCTCCCTCCCGCTCGCCCGCTTTATATCTGAGCTTTTTTTTTTTTTTTTTTTCGGACTGGACTAATGCTGTTAGGTTGTCTAACAACCTGTGACAGCGTTACACGGACTTTTGGCGAGCGCAGATGGCGCTCGACCTAAAAATATTTAGGTTATTTGGCAACAAACGCAAGGGCACCACTTAGGTACGGACCTCGGCTTGGGCTGTTGCCTGGGGGGACGGCCCAACTAGGGCGGGAACGGAGAGACGTCTTCGACCTCACCGGCGAGGTCGGTGTATCTGTGGAGTGTTTACTCTGTTGGAACTGGATGACTGGGTCGCCGCCTCGTTAGCGGCGGTGATCAGGTCATCGGGATCACCAAGAACGTGTCTTGGTCTACGGAGGGATCATTTAATCGGTGGATCAATCGGATAATCAGGGATCGTAGAGACGAGTGGGTTCGGATGGTGGGGAGCCGAGTCATAATGCCGCCGGGAGGCGCGCTTCATGAACTCGGCTATAGTTTCGAGATCTAGGTCGACGTTTCGCACATACCATGGTGAACCAGTGGCTCTGCGCATGAAACGGTTTTGGACTACCTGAAGGGTCTTAACTTTTATATCTGAGCGCCGAGCAAAACAAGTTGTGGAGTGGGGATGGCCCGCTGCGACTGGTTTAGCGGCCCGTTGCACGTGCTGTTTACAACAAAGACGCCACGCCGTCATAGTTATAAATACTTCAATGTACCTTTTTGATTTTCATATTCTTAGACTTGCTGATTTCCGCGATATTTTACTGTATATTGGTGCTAGAACAACATATACGTACCTACCTAAACCACACAATACACAACTGATTTTGGAACTATTCTACATAAAATACAGCTGAATGGAGAATCTACTTTTAGCATGTTGGTTGAAAATTTATAAAAATTTGAATAATATTATAGATATATTTAGGTACTCTAAAAAAAGGTGTACCAACAGCAATAGATTCTACAAATTCTAAAGGCATGTCTTATCACTTGTTTTATGAGAGACTGGTGTCTGAGATATAAGTAATTATGTAACAAAACGGTCACCAGAGTCACTATAATTGGCTCGTGCTCGTTATAAAAAAAGTAATAATAAAAGTAGGTAAGTAAATGATAGTTAATGAAAAACAGGTTATTTTATTAACTATCTTTATTCAACAATTTCTAAATCCAGTGACCGCACTCGAAGGTACATAAGAAATATCAAAATACTCGCTGACCCAAAGTATCGTATCGTGTATTGGTAAGATAAACATTTTAAACAAACTGTTTATGGAACTGTGAAGTCGGGTATTCCCCGGTTTTGGTTTTACCCCGAGTTTGGCTCTAGGGTACGCCGATTACCTCACAATGTTTTTTGCGTTTGCGCCCAGCCATCGAGATAAAAAGAATCGATGCACGATGCATTGATCACAAAACATTTTTGGAGCGTGAAATCCATTGGGATTAACTCTACGACCACTCCACGTGGGATCGGAAGATGTAGGTATGGTCCTTATAGAAAACGGAGAATTAAATCCTTATCCGTAGCAGGTCATCGACCTGCATCGACAAGGTAGGAGCAGGAGCTCTCTAAAATCTGAAAATATCAATAAACAGTACTACAAACTTATTTTGGCTCGTCTCTGAGGCTAATTACATGTCTTCTTCTTCTCTTCCTTAACATAACATCTGCTTTGATTATCATCAAAGCAGATGACATTTTTAACAATGTAAACTGATTGTTTTGGTTAATTTCGTCACAAAGTCGCAGATTGACTGCGTCATTTGTCTATTCTAAACGTCATCGCGGAATGATCATCATTTTCTTGTCGTACAAATCATACAGTATTTTACACATATATTTAATTCCAATTATTCAAATCCGAGTCAATAACCCTAGTGATATTTTTTTCAAATAAAGAAAAAATTTAGGTAATAAAAGTTAGGTAAAGTTAAGCTAGAAACTTAGGTAAATGGTTCTAGAAAAATAATCTTTGATTTACTCCCGTCCCGTCAGTCAGCCATTGGCTAGATTTGATTACACTTATTGCTGTAAATACGTAAATATTTTGATTTAGTATATTTATTTGTTTGCTGCATTTGATTAGCCAATAAACAAATATTATATTATTTATTTATTTATAATAAAAAAATAATTGCCGTGCCGTCTCGCAAAGCACGAAAATGCCTTGAACTATTTTTATTTGTTTTGTTCCTCTCAATACTACGGTGATTTACAATCAAATCTAATATAAAATATTTATGTGAGTCATACGAAATCAATACAAAATAAAAGTACATGTTGGCTACGAAAATTTTAATGCTCGCATACTTTGGATCAACGAGATCAACGACAGTGCGGTGCTAGTTTCCCTAAGATAGTAATTGAGATCAGACGACAAACGCCTCTAAGGCCAACATCGAGAGTGCTGCTATGGCTGCCACCACTGGCACCGTCACCACCCACGCGAATATTATGTTCCTAAAACAAAAAACACCAATTAATAAAATAATATAAAAAAGCCTTATAATTATATCTGGCAAAAAAAACTTAGCAAAGACAACAAAGTTTTGTTTCTAATGTTAGTGTTTTTTTTTTCTAAATTTATTCTAGGTTAGTTTCTTGCTATTGTTTATTTTGTGTTGAAGTGAATACTAATTTTAGCGCGGTACACATATTTTTAGATGAGGCAAAACCTCTGGATTCGCGACACCGTTACCGTCTGGGGCGAGACGCAGCCGGCTGCCGCGCTCGCCCCATTTGATTATCATACTACTTTTGTATGGAGAAGTTTACTGAGTTAGGTTCTTTGATATATTATCTACATTCTGAACAAAAAATATTGCATCATCTGTGTTCGTTCAGTATTTGATTGGCAGTCGCCATAATTACTGACTTTGAAGTAATTTATTACTAAACTCTAACGCGCCAAATTAAGTTTCCACTTCTGTCGGAGTGCAACACGATTTTTTTTGTTTTTTGATTATTTGTTTGTTTATCCAACAAATAAGTTATCTAAAATAAATTAGATTACTTATTTGTTGAATAATCCGGGGTGCTTGTTTGCGGGTGAAGGCCTCCTCCAATGAAAGCCATGTATTTCGGTCTAGAGCCTCTTTCAGCCAGTGTGTGCCGGCAACTTTAGCTATTTCGTCTCATTGGGGTCATCTCGTTTGGGGTCATCCTCTGGATCGTTTGCCTTTGGGTCCTTTCCATAACGCAACCCTTACTGTATATCTCCTATCTTGCAGCCTTGCTATGTGGCCTGCCCATTTCCATTGACATTTTTGAGCGTAATGTAGGACGTCCGTGGCCTTTGTTAAATTATTTTCATTAATTATATTAATTAAAATACATAATTCAATCATAATGGTGGACAATGTACACAACGCAATCTAGCCCCAAACTAAGCATACCTATAACTATATTTAAAAAAAAAACATGCATATAAGATACTTTATAATACCCAGAGACATAGGTACACCTTATAGCCTAGGTTTTTCCAATCAGTGTGGTGAAAGGATTGAAATGCGCCTCAGAAGCTCCTTACGTGCACTTGGCACATATCTTCGAACTTTTTCTATGTATAATGTGTACCTATGTACTTATAACAAAAAACGTATATAAGTAGTATATCAGTCATGTGGTACCTATAACACAAGGTCTGCTTACTTTGGGGCCAGATGATGCTGTGTGAAATGTCCGGCATTATTTATTTATTTTTAGGCTGTACGATGTGCCGGTTTCCTCATGTTTTAAAGTTACACCTTTATCAATGGTTTGTAATAAATATGGTACTTATGGTCTGGAAGCTCAAATATGCTATTCTATTCTATGTATATGGAGGGTAGTTAGAGGCACGTCCAAACATTATACTTGGCACACGTCCACGCTTTGCACAGTAGTATACCGTACCCAACAGGTTGAAAACCCATCACCGGTTATAAATAATCCCGGACATTTCACACAGCATCATCTGCTCCAAAGTAAGCAGAGCTTGTGTCTTGGGTACCACTTGTTTTTTTTTAAATACATACATATTATACCTTCACAGAAACACCGAGACTCGAGGCAAATACTTTTAGATCATACAAACATTTGTCCCGCGGCCGAATCGAACCCGCAACCTGCTGCGTCTCAGCCGGACCTTAGCCCACTGCGCCACAGAGGAATATATAATAAAATCTTATAGAACTTGAGAACCTTCCTTCACCGTTTGAGAACACTGGGTCAATAATCGTGCAAAACCCTACTCTTAGGTACATCGTTTCGACTCGTTTTGAGCAATGGAACGACAGACATTACTTTTGACAATCGATGTCCTAACTCTTAATCCTCCACAGCAGACGATTCTATAACTTTAATTTGACAACGAAATAACTGTCCATTCGACTGAATTCGACGTGCAATTCAACGACTTTATCGTTTCTATATATCGAAGTCGGATCGCAGAGTAGAGGCCCTAGTTTGACCATTTCTTCTTCTTTGTTAATGGCATATGTCATAATAACGACAATTTTTCCAGTGCCAAGTGTTTATATTGTTTATAGTATGTGACAAAGTCGTATCTTGTCGTTCGTCATTTATTATTTTACATAAAATGGTGCCCTTCATATAAAATAACTACGCATTATTTTTGCTCGAATCACCAAGAACCACAAAGCTTATTTCCAATTATTCACACCCGAGAACATAACTCTAGCTCTGTTTGAATATAAACACCAAAATTACTAATAGAACCAGAAATAACTCGAAAAATATTATATAATAAGAGCGCAATGTTTGCTTCGCAAGACGACCAAAAATAATCGGCTTGACCATTTAGCGCATTAACGGGCTAAACGTCACGTAACATGTGACATCTTCTGGGTCTTTTATTTGTAGTAATAACAATAATTACGTTTATTGAGTTATTACGTGTTTACAAACTTACAACTAGGACATCATATTTTACACTATTCTATTCTAAACATTTTAGATTGTGGTAAGTTCGTAATATTCGTAGCATTTCGCAGTTAGGTTAAGTCAAGTGACTACTCTCCGGACTAGTTTGTACTGTATGACGGTAGATTAGTCGTTGCTCTTCCATGGCGCCATAGGGCTATTAGGTACTTATTGGGAAACTAAAATAAACTGTGGTCGTGGCTGCCATTCTCGCATAGGCCTCCTTAGCCTTGAACGAAAGTGTTCAATTACAAATAACTGCTATGTATCTTGACTGACGTCACCTAAATCATCTTCAATGTAGTTCAGATGTACTAAGGCCAATGATGATGATTATATTGCTGTAGGCAGTTGTAGGTTAAGGTGAAAGTGCCATTAGTTGTCTTCATTCATTTACTAAGTCCATTTGATCCAGTAGTGTCAAGTTAACCCACCCTTGATATAGAAAAGAAAGAAAATGTTTTTATTTGACCCACCATCTATTGCAAGTCAAGTCAAAAGATACTTTATTCAATACAATCACAAGGGTCACTTTGAAACGTCTTACATACTAGGTGAATTCAGGTGTCAATACCTCGTAACCTAAGCTCGAGAAGAACCGGCAAGAACCTCGTCCTGGTCCTAGCGCTTTTTTGCATGATCCATCTTATAACTACCTTAACTACGAAATACTAATACAAGAGAGTTTATACATTTCAAATGTGTCGGTTAACTGTCTGAGGGCAGAGCGACGATATAATCAATATTATAGTCATTTATATTATAATTCGCTTTCTTGAAAAGACTACCCTTTATGTATGCTTCACTTTTAAAATCAAAATATATATAATAATAAATTAAACACTATGTACCTAGATTATTGTGTGGGTGGGGCAAATAGGATGCACACTAAATGATATACACACTACAGTAATAATGAACACAGTCTAATCGGCCATTTGTTCTAAATTTTTAGTTTTGAGAGTTTTGAGACTAACTGTAATACTAATAGGATTTCACAGATTTTTTAAATAAAGTGACTCGGTCTACGTGAATGAAGTCCCCTAGTTAGTTAATATACAAAGTACAAGTAAGGTACAATAATTAAAATAAATATTAACTACATACTTATTTTGAATAGCCTGTCAGCTCAGTTGTTAGTAGCTCTACCTTCTGCGCTGTAGGATGCGGGTTGGACTCCCTCCCAGAATTAACATTTGTGTGAAGAACATAGGTGGTTATCCTGTGTCTGGGTGTTTTAAATTATCATAAGTATGTTATTAAAAATATATATAAGTGTTCTCATCTGGTCACCATAATATAAGCTATGCTTAGTTTGGGGCTATACAATGGTGTGTGAGATGTCCTCCATTATTTATATATATTTACAATATTTATTTATGATACATACACAAACATCTGTGTTCATCACACAAATTTATATCCTGGGGAGGAATCGAACCCACAAGCAGAGCAAAGCAGAGTTATCTACCTACTGAGCTGTGAAGCCAGTCATTAACATATATTATAAACATTCGAGTAAAAATATTATGAATTCTGATCGCGAAAGTTAAAATGATACTAAAATAACAACGTACCGAAACAAACTCCAATCCACGGCCTTTTCCGAGAAGTAACCAACGCAGACCACAGAACCGACTTTGCAGTGCGTGGTCGACACCGGTAGACCCGCCTTGCTAGCAACCAGCACCGTCAACGCCGCTCCAAGCTCGATCGTGAACCCACTATAAGTACAATAATATACTTATATTGTTTTACCTATTTCCATAAGCTTTTCGAAGTATTCAAAATATCGTGTGTCCGTGAGTCTTAAAATGTCTACACACAGTAGACATTTAAGTCTCACGGGATTTTTTCACGTATTATTTTGTCGATGAAAGCTCCGAAACTCAGTGCGATTCGCGAACGCGAAGTGACCCGCGGATCAAACTCACCATAAGAAATACTAAAATAATACGCCAGTAAGAACCAAGTGTTTCTCAAAATGTGTCAAGATAGTCTAAAGACAGACATACTCGTGCCGTACCTACTTATCAACTCACATGAGTTAATAGGTAGGTCCGACATCAACAATGACTATAATTTGTTAATGAGTACTAAAATAATAACCATAGAGAAAATTGTAAATAGCTATTTGCAATTTTTCTTATGATGATTAAGGTAATGTAAGAAGGCAACCAATTTAGTTACCTATACCTAATGTCTATAAATTTGTTTTCATTTTTATCAATACTTTAATGTCACCCTAGCTCTTCATTAACAGCCGATGTTTACCAGACAAACTTTGGATAGACTGTACTCGTATATATTAAATAACATCGTTTGCTATTGACGAAAACTTGTAACCTTTATGTTATTGACAGCAGCTGATGCCGATTGCCGAATCTACGTAATTCGGTAAATTGAATTAAAACTACTTAAAGTATGTAAACCGTAAAAAGTTTTATACCTACGCACTGAGCTTCCCTTGACCCTAACCAAAAGCTTAAAACAAGCCTTTACGAGAGAAACCTTAGTGTTTAAAGAATTGCTTACGTGTCAGGTGTAATGCTGGTAAGGTCTTCTCCGACCGTACGTATGACTCGACGTCCCCACAGCCACAAACCGAGAGCGATGCCCACGCCTCCAAACACGAGGATAGCGAGTGGAGTCTCTGCCTTAGCGTGTGCGCCTCCTTCAGAGTATATCAACCAGAGCGCCACCAGAGGTCCAATAGCATTGCTGTGAACAGTATGTTTTTTACACGATTTATTAGAGCGTCTGCTCAGCAAACCGATTTCGATATATCGGAAAGAAAACGTCGTCGAATTTAGTCAAGTTGACATTTCTTTTCTCGTCAAATGCAAATTATCGTACTTATTGTTTTTTATGGAGTATTATGACACGGATTGTCGATTCTTCGTTTGTCATTTTATCTCGTGCTATTGCATGTTTTATTCAGTAATATTAGTGGAATTTTAATCAATAAACTGTGACTTACATCACAAGCATGTATGGTGCAATGTAATTTGAACGACGAGGAATCCCGAGAAAGTTCTAGACGGCCATTCCGCGATGACGTTTCGAATAGACATATGACGTTTGACATTCTACTATGACTTTATAACCAAACGATCACTTGACTAGCAAAATTGGATTCTTCGTCTTTCATTTCATGTAACATAGCTCTGCTAATTTAATATTTTTACCCGTTTTATTGCATGTTTTATTCAGTAATAATAGCGGAATTTTAATGAATAAATTGTGACTACAGGACGGGTATGGAGAATTGAATTAAATGTGTGTTGTGATGCAATGTGATGTGAACGACGAGGAATCCCAAGAAAATTTTAGACGCCATTCCGCGTGACGTCTAAAGTTGACAATTGACCATCGACTAAGACTTTATTGAACAAATTGACCATAAACAAACATAAACACTTGACGCTGGCAAAATTGGCATTATTATGTCACATGCCATAAACAAAGAATATGAAGAAACTAAAAGTAGGTTTAGCACGATTATTGGTCTAATATATAGTTATGTAAAGTAGAGCCCCTGATCAAAAGCTGTAATATGTCAAATTACAAGTACCTATAACAAATATGCCATAGGATACAAATAATATTATGTTTTAGGTAACATGCTACACATAACGTAGATAAATATGTAGGTAAATAGAAAAGGAAAATTAATTGGCCATATTACACGACATGTTATAGCCTTATCAAGAACATCATAGACAAAAAAAGAGGTAAACTGGCCAAGTATAAACTGTATGAGTTAGATTAAACAGAAGGTTGATGTCATAACATACAAAGAGGTCAAGAGGCTTTGGAGTTGATCACATGGAAGAAGCTGTGTCAGTTACTCCGATATATAGGGGTTGAAAACGTAAAAAAAGTAATATTTTAGTCATTTAAAAAAATGACAACTACAAAAAACAACAACAAAAAACTACAACTCACAGAGCCTCTCGTTTATATTAGTATCGAGTATGGATATTGGCATATGAGTGATATATATAGAGCAACTACGTATAATTCAGCAACCCTAAACTATAATGAGTATTCGTTTAACTCACCTGACGTCGTTACCCCCATGAGCAAAGGCTCCAAACGTCGCTGTGAGGACTTGCAGGAATGAAAATAGTTTGTAAGTGTCAGCCGGTGGAGTTGGCAGTGGCACTGGCGGTGGCGACGGAGCTCTTAGTAACGGAACTGCGCTGGAGTTAGGAGTCATGCCGACCAGACGTGTGTTAGAATCACGTTCGATACTCCAAGGGGGACACTCTTTAGCCTTGAATGAAAAAGTATAAACAAGCATTAAATTTATAATCATTCGAAAATGATACCTATATTTGATTTGCTAGTTTTTTTATAATTTTCTTTAAGGATTCTGCCGCGCTGGAGTTAGTAGTCATGCCACCAGGCATGTGTTGGTATGACGTTCGATACTCCAGGGGGTTCTCTTTCTGGTCTTGTATTAAAAAGTATTAACAAGCTTTAAATTTATAATCATCCGTAAACATTAATATTAGTTTGCTTTTTTATATTGAGTTTCCTGGGTTTCCTGTAGAAACCTACAGACATAATATCGTATTCAATAATATAACATAAGTACCGACCTATAAATAATTTTAAATTTATAACCATTCCAAAATGTTACTCATATCAGTTTTGCAAATTTTATTGTTAATTATCTCTAAGGGGTTTAAATTCCTACAGACACATTGTATTTACCTAATTATATGGCATAGAAACAAATGGTACCTATATGTTTTATATGATATGGCAACGAACTAAACTAGTTACGTAGGTTATCGTAAAATAAACAATAAAAACATAATGAACTCTATTTTTTAGCTACGAAATAGACAATTTACCTACAGATAAAAGAGTTTTAGAAAGCTCTAAAAATATACCTACGTAATAATTATCGTTTTGTTTTTCAGTGCTCTTGCTATAATTCTAGACATTGTAAAACAGCAGACAATAAAATTTACCTTCTCAATTCTTGGTGGTGGTGTTTCAAAGTCTACTGTTGGCAAAGCCCTAGTTGCTGCCAGTCTATCGAACTCTCCTCTTGCTATCGTGTCACAAGAACCTCCAAAAAACCCATTCCTAGAATCATAGCTCTCGCCCATACCCATCAGTTGTGCCGAATCCAAACTTTTACAGCAGCTCAAGGTCTCATCAATGTATTTCAAGGTGTTGATTTGTGGATCTGCGTCTATGAGCTGAAGCCTAGACTTGTTGGGAGGGCTTAGACTTCGCGATAGTATGCTGCAATCGTCCATTGTCGCGAGTAGAACACGATTTCTAGCGTTCATGAGTCCTACGGAGGCTTTGTCAGCGTCACTCAGAGTGACCATCTCTGCGCACTCTTCGATGGCTTCGAGGACCTTGCCGTCTTCTGAAAGGAGGGATGTCGGCCTTTGAGGGACGCTATTCTTATTCGAGTGGGTCGGAGTATTGGCCGGAGTCGTTTCTAGAAAAGCACAAAACATTTAGCTATTTATTTATTTATTTTACTTTGATTAACACGGATAAACTAATTAAGTACTTACATTAATTATAAAGTCAATCTGAAGAATGATTTGAAATATAAATAGACTAGCTGCTGCGCGCGGCTTCGCACGCATGGTACCAACATAAAAAGTAGCCTATGTCCTTCTCCAAGGTCCCATCTATCTCTATACCAAAATTCATCAAAATCGGTTCAGCGGTTTAAACGTGAACACATAACAGACAGACAGAGTTACTTTCACATTTATAATATAAGCCTAAAATTTTATGCTTCTAGTTCTGAAATTGATAATACTTTCATACAACCTTTCACCCCCCCTATCAACCCTTTACAACACTCTTTTCCAATTAAAAAGTACTAAGTAAAAGCCTATGTCCTTTCTCAGGCTTTTGACTATCTGTGTACCAAATTTAATAAAAATCGGTTCAGTAGTTTTGGCGTGAAAGCGTGACAGACAGACAGACAGAGTTACTGTCGCATTTATAATATTAGTAAAGATTATTAATACATATTTACACTGTCAAAGAAATTGTCAAAATAATTCGGTCAATGAATATCAATAAATATCAATAATAATCAAAATACCTAGCAATCAATGTCGAGCCAAAACACAAATAAACATGTTACAGATACAATTCCTTGCACCTAATAACTCGTAAAACAAGTAGATACTTAGTGATAATGACTAGTAAAAATATTTTATAGACAGATGCTCGTAAAGCTCACTATACCGTTGGAAACTCCTAAGGAGAAGTTGACAGGCGGTTGTCCCAGTTTCCTGCGGTAATATGGCACAAGGAACAGTTGCACACAAGCCGCCACAACAGCGCCCAGTGCCACGGAACCTGCCAACGCTGCCCAAAGCGGAATGTTGTCCATTGCAAGCACTGTAAAATTTATAAAAATTCCGCTAGAAATCTAGGAACCAGTAGCTAAAGGGAAATTATGGAACTTTCCAAATCATTAGACCATTTAGAATAGAATAGGATATAATGTACTTTATTGCACACTACAAATACATAGGATTGTTTAATAAAACAATTTTTGCTATACGATAGTACAAACATGTGGGTTTAATAAAACTCCTAACCACGATTTTCTTAGGTACAGGTAACTTGTTCCAAACTCTGAATGTGGTAAATGTGTCATGTAGTGTAAAACCCGTCTACTGATATACAGTAGACGGGTTTTGAGCTGTTGTGCAAGTAGGTACTACTCACATTTTGGTCCATCATGCAGGACACTCAGCACGTTCACCGCCAGAGTGGCTCCGTAGAAAAACGGCAGTGCTTTCAACCCAGCCTTCAGTGGGTCACTGGTGCGGAGTATGAACCGACGAACAACCCAGTAGATGATAGCCGATACCGTACCACTCAGGACTGGAGAGATGAACCAAGACGCCACTAGAAGTATACCATAAAGCATGGATATCTCTTAAATTCTACATTAATTAAACTTGACTCCCATTGGTTTCTCAATTTTGATTTTTTTTGGGCTGTTTTTATACTTATTTATGGCACCGATCCTACACACTCGCTAATGTTTTGTTGATGTTAAGTTCTTGTTTGTTTTACAAGTAGAGTAGAGTTGTGGGTTTGGCTGTCGTAATGGCTAGGTAAAGATCAAAACTGACCTCGTTTACCCACATAGTTCTTTGGATATGGGACAGTGAAAAGTACCTACCTACTTAGGTTTCATGCTAATGGTTTATTAAAACCACCAGACCACCACATTATCATTAAGCAATGGGACAAAACACATGAATTTTATATTGCTTGGACGGCGCGCGCATAATAATAAAATATTCCGAGCATGTCTTAAGAAGATGTACATACCTACATAAATATACTTAGTACGAATCATAAAATCTATTTTTAAAAGTTGCGTGCGTGCAACTCTCGATCTATATATATAAAAATGTTATGTTGGTTTGTGTACGCTTCAAAAACTCAAAAAGTTCTGCACCGATCGAGCTGAAATTTAAGTATGATATATAATCCGCATCAAGGATTGTTTTTATCAATTTTTTTTTTTTTTCGTGCCACAGCGAAGCGTGGCGGGTTACAGCTAGTAAACTATGTTTATCGGAAGCGATCCTTGTGAACTATTAATACCTCGGTACATAGGTTCCTACTACCTGTCGCTAGTCGCTAGACATCCCGTATACAATGTGGATAGGTAGGTAGTACATTAGTAGTAGGTGGGTACCCAAGTAAGTTTTTTATAGGATAGACGCTAAACTTACCTACTATTATAACTAGATTTTAAACAACTTATTCGATGACAAATCTTTTCTATTTCAAATTCTACATACAAAAGCAAAAATTTAAATTTTACCTAAATAGGTACTTACCTAACCTACCTAGATAGGTATCTACTATGTATATGTACTAGTGGTTTCGTGGTAGAGTTCTCTCCTCCCGGTCCTAAGGTCGTGGGTCGAATCCGGACATGGATCTGTGGATTTTTCTATTTACTAAATGTATGTGTGCTATAATACCAGTACTCTCAATCGAGGAAGGAAATCATCGTGAGAAAACCGGTATGTCGCAGAACCTAAAAAGTTCGAAGACATAGGTAATTGTGTACACCTTTTCCACCACCACCACCTTTCACCACACTGGTTTGAAATAATACGATATAAAGTAGACCTACCAACTTAAAGCAAAATCATATGAGTTACTAGAACGATTACAATACAACTTACCTATAGCACCAAGTGTCGACCACTTCACACCAACTGGCCCTTTAGCTGTCAGTGTGAAGCCCACCGTGGCACCAACTACTGAGTGGGTCCCAGAGACCGGCAAACGCAAAGCAGTGGCTACGATCAGCCATGTTGCTCCAGCTATAAGCGCGGCTAGACATCCTGCAGCCAAGAGCTTCTCACCACCATCGGCATACAAAGACACGTCTAAAATGCCTTTACGCATAGTATCAGACACCTTGTAACCTGAAAAGTAATGAGTAAGTCTCTTGGTTAGGTACATACATAATATAGCAGACCAAATTTTGTGGGTGTAGATCACTCACCAATAAGAACAGCGCCGGCTATCTCGAATATTGTCGCGAGGATGCAAGCCTGGGTGAGAGTCAGCACTTTGGACCCAACACTGGTCCCGAAAGAGTTTGCCACATCGTTAGCGCCTATCCCGAAAGCTAATACAAAAGCCACTAAGAACCCACAAACAACTAACCATAACAATTCGTCCGAGTACGGTTCCATTTCTATGCCTTTTATTTTACTTATCTTATGACATCTTTCAGTTTCCAAATTATTTATAGCACCGATTCCAGAATCATTATAATTTTCAACAACAAGCTTTGCTCACATAATATTTTTATAAACAATTAGGTAGTTATGTAAGTACTTTATCACGTTCTAAAATTCTAAACTAATTTTTAAACACTTGTTAAAAGACACATACAAAAATAATTTGAATTTGCTTTATGAAATGAAATAAATAGTTACAATAACTATTACCGCAGGTATAAAATCAAGGTTCTAAGTGGAAAATATGGTTAGTATGTAAAAATGGAAATTATCGAGTCTAAGCTTATGTGCGTCACAAGACGAACTCTCTTAATGATGTTTTGTAGAGGCAACGATGTCTTGTTAGCTTCGGCTTCATCATTCCTGGAAGATAAAAGTTTATTCACATACAGTCTCTGATAACTTCTACTAGTTATCATCGATATAAATTACGTCGCATTCGATTTATTCTGCTTATATTATGCACTTAAGTATTATAATTTATCGATAACGCAATGGTTACGAATCAGTAGGCCTTCAACTTCTATTGGCCGTAAAACATTCGTAATCAGCATTTTCTGCCTTTGTGTCTCTAATCTAAACTAGGGCAATTAGTGGTTAAGCGGAAATCCACATGGTCTGTGTTATTGATTCGCCGCCATTCGGTAATTTCGCGGTAAAAAACGGCTTAGTGTAATGTCTGAAGGCTCAAGAGGATTCACTGTAAAGGAGTAGAATCACCTCTACCAATAAATAAACACCTGTCTGGGCACTGTGCGATTTAATGTACCTTGAATCCAACACTTTTTAATAGAACGCTTCTAATTAGAACACGTGTTCGTAACGATGAACCTTGTAAGAGTTTTCCGACAAATTAGACTACTTATATAAGCTACTTACACTCATGCTCCAATTTCACATATTCATACGAAAGCGCGTAGGTACTCACTTTGATTAAATGTAGGATTTTAATGTCCTAAATTTCGCTATGGTGAAATGCACGGTATGCTTTGAGCTCCTCAGCCGTACACTGAAGTTGGCAAGGGTCACACTGGCCTCAAACTGAATAGAGCATGCGCAATCTGAGGACAAAGGCACCCCACTTCAGCAACCCTTTTATAAGACGACGCGATTATCAATAAAGCTATTTTGATCTTTAATACTTCTGAGCAACTTCTGAGAACTTAGAGTGTACTCTTAGTGAGTACTCTAACGGTAACTTTAACGACGAAATCCTCAGAAGTTGCTTTTAACGGACTGTTCAATCAATCTGGATAGGTAGTTCAAATGATTAGTAAGTGGGTACTTTAGTTACAAGGTGATCTTTGTGGTGGTGCTTAAGTCGCATAAGTCGTCCTGTCGTCGCGTCGGCTATCTGTTCTACATTAAACATCCTAGTTGTATAGTGTTAGTATTACAATACAAGTGTAAATATTATATGTACAACCATATATGAATTCTGTTTTCTGTGCCCCATAATAGCGGCTTGGTGGAATGACCTGTAAAACAATAGCCACAAATAAAAATAAAGTTGTTGAAGGTGATAGTTTCTGAGGCTGTCACTGTCAGTATCAATGTGTGATGTCAGGAGGCTCTTGGTCTTGGTTGTCACTTTGTCTAACTTTTGACATTGTCTGTCATGCATGTCAGCCATACATATTTTATCTGTCATTTATTTACCATTCTATTTTGATTTGATTTGAACAATTTTTTAAAAACTTCATTACATCGTGCATAGCTGAATAACATCCAATAAATTGAATAATGTAACGCAGAAATACAATCAATTAGTAACATGTTCTTTAGAAATGCCTGGACCGCCGCAGAACTGACTAATAGTTGGTATGTACGAATTTGTTTATAATCAATGAACTTTTTTGATGATGATGTCTTAATTTTTTAGCAGGCCTCTGCTGTTGAAGCAAGTTATTCGAGGACCCGTTAGCAATGGCCGCTACCAGCTTCGGAACTCGCTGCATAACTCAAAAAGGGGTGTGCGGCAAACAAAGATTGAACATGATCCACTGGAACACTTCCACATAGATTGTGGACCTCTCCACGCTAAAAGATTAGTCAGACCACTCCTCTTTACATTTGGGGTAAAAACAATTCATGTACTTGCATTTCATTGATATAACTGCCAAAGCACAATTACTGATGTCACAATAATATTGCAGGTGTCTGCAGCAAGTCTGGCTGGCTGTGTGATTTGGGAATATGAAAATCTACGAGCTCATGCTTACACACTGTTCAGACGGCCTGGAACATGGCTGGGTGCACAACAAAAGAAAATTATGACCCAGTTTGTAAGTTCCAGATTCCAGATCCAGGTTCCAGATAGTTATCATTGTTTATGATGTAAAGCACTTATTTGCTTGATGTTTGATAATAATGTAAAACAATTGTTTTTTTTATTGCAGAAAAAAGAGCCAGGCCCTGTGCAAAAATGGTGGAATTCTCTCAACAATAATGAAAAAGTCTTCTATCCAATACTTGCTGCTAATGTAATGGTGTTTGGAGCTTGGCGGGTTAAAGCGTGGCAGCCATTCATGGTCAAATACTTCTGCTCTAACCCTTCTGGGAGTATGTTCATTATATTGTTATCAATATTAGTATGAAACAACTGCTGAAACCCCTTTGCCCTGCAGTAGGACCTCACTCATGTGGCTAAGAATAAAAGTCACAACACAGAAATAGTACTTCAATTGGGCTCTTTGATGTCACTATTAATTAAATATTAAAGTACTTTGATACCATGAAAACTAAATAAATAATTACTAGTGGACAATGCACACAACACTATCTAGCCCCAAACTAAGCATAGCTTATATCGTGGTGACCAGATGACTGATATATTTTGATATAATACTTACATACATTAAAATTCAACATTTGTTACATATTTTATTCAATTTGTAGCAGGATTATGGCAGAACTAGAGATCTGAGGTACGAAGCTAGGGAATTCCACCCGGACCAACATTTGTGTGATGAATATAGATGTTTGTTCTGTAGCTAAGTGTTATAATAATGTTTATAAAAAAATACTTCAAACAATAACAATTACAGTGCAAGCTCTGCTTAATATGTGAACTTACTGTATGTTTCAACATCCTATTACATAGCATATTTCTTGTAAATAAATTATTTATATTTTTAATTAGTTAGACTGGCCTATCAGATCAGTTGTTGTCTAACTCTGCCTTGTGTGCTTTGCTGGGGGTTTGATTCCCTCCAAGAACAAACATTTTTGTGATGAACATGGGTGTTTGTTCTGTGTCTGGGTGTTATAAAGTATGATAAATTTCAAAATATATAAGTGTTCTATCAGTCATCTGGTCACCATAATACAAGCTATGCTTAGTTTGGTGCTAGATGGTGTTGAGTGCATTGATCACCAATGTATTTTTTGAAGTGAAAACTTCTTTAGCATTGTTGTGATTTGAATGTCGATGAAATGAAAAAGCGACAGTAATAAGAGACAGACATAAGATTCATTCATAAGATTTAACGTGGGAGAAAATTAGGTAAGAAGCATTATACAGTGTTTCTTATATAAGCCAAAGTTTTTGAAGGTTTCACTTACCACACGTGAATTGCACACATTTTTTTTTATAGCTAGATGTGTGAAATGTTCTTAGTGTTAATTTATTTATAATATTTCAGGTGCAGTCTGTTTACCGATGCTACTGTCAACATTTAGTCACCATTCACCAATGCATTTAGCAGCAAATATGTATGTGCTGTTCAGCTTTATGCCAGGTAACAAAACAATCGTTGTCAGTTCTCTTTTTTATAAGAAAGAAAGAAGATACATTTTTTATTCAATAAATCACCAATACCATTTTGAATCGCGCCTTTTGTGTGATCCTTGCTTATTTTGTTACGGATGCAGTGTTGAGTTGGAGCAGATTCATTCCAAGCTTTTTTATCATCTAAATTATCTGATATTATGATTTAAATAGCTCTTAAAAGCCGCCTTTTGTAATAGCATACTCTTTTAGAGCTGACATAGATATATACAGGATTTGAATTATAACCATCAGCAAAAGCATCAGTATTTATAGCTTTCCATTTAATTAAAAGACACTACAAGAGCCAGATTGAAGATGCATTGATTGAAGATCTGGCGGCGAAACCCCTGTGAATGCCTCATAATAGGTACCTTCTAAATATACAATTTGAAACAAATTGAAATACGAGAGATAATCACGTCATCGAGACGTTCAGGATTTATGGGTAGGCCTTACAGAAACTTGTAGGTAGTGTAGGCTCAAGCTGCACCCATAACATTAAACATAAAATTTGTTATTTAAACTTCTCCGTTTCGAGAACAGAAACAGCATTTTTCTCAATAAAATGTATGAATATGTCAATATTTAAGGTTCGGAAGTCTAAAAATGCTCTACAAGAAACCCTTATCATATCTGTCCATCTCCCTAATCAGAGCTCTAGCCCACAGATTATTAGTCTTATGGAAACGAAAATTTGCAAGGTAATAGGTACGTATTAGTGGCCCTACAAAGAAAATATGTTTTTTGGGGGACTTTTCCTACATCCAAATTGGGGTTGAACAGTTTTTCGTATATAATAAATATTAAGCTTTGAAGAGTTCAACGTCGGCCGTGAGATAAAAACCGAACGTACGTAAAATCTAGAAATAATGGTTATTGATAATTGAAACTGATAGGCATTCCATAATCGCCATGCAAATTTTTCTCTTTCTTATTGACCTTACTGACTCCGGAAGTCTTCACTGTGCGTTGTTAAATACTTGCCTAATTTATTATAGGATCTTTCTATCCCCAAACTTCATTTATGTCTGCTCTCGCGAGGTAGAAATCATTGTGTACAGTTCATGCTACGCAGGCAGTATTATATATGTAACAGAATTGGTTGGATAACTAAGACAATAGGAGATTGTTTCCCATCACTGTTTACAAACTTTTTTGTTTAATTATTATTTAATAAAGGTTTTTTTTACAGCTGCTATAGCATCACTGGGTAAAGAACAGTTCACGGCTTTGTACCTCAGCTCCGGTGTGTTCAGTAGCTTTGCCAGCCTCCTGTACAAAGTAATTGTGAACCAGCCTGGCCTAAGTCTCGGTGCCGTAAGTAAATGTAAATAAGTACATACAGTACTTGTTAAGTACTTGGTTTCAATCCATTTTGCATTAGGAAATTGGATGTATTTTCCAATGAGGATCAGTAAAGTTATATCAAATTCAATAGAACTACCACCACGTTATTCTTTATGACATGATATATCTTTTTGAATTATCTAAATTGGACCATTACTTACGAAGATATTAAGTAATAAACATTATGCCGTTCCTGTCTGTAAAATCAATGTAGGTACGCGGGTGCGTGTGACGTCACTGGGACGGTCCTTCACGATTCGATAACTAGCGGCGACCGTCTGTGACGTCACACCTACCGCGGCAAACACTCTGAACTTCGCTAGTCATTTCGTCATAACTCCGTCAACTTTTGTCGTACAACAAACATTTTTGCACTGTATGTTAAGGATTTCTTAGCTCTATAAATCTGCATTCTCAACTAAAAATGTTACGGATCCTCATTCTGTTCGAAAGATGTATTATGCGCACAAAATATTTTTTGCTACACTCAAACGGCGAAGGCAAACAGTGAGGAAACTTGCATGTCGTAGAACCCAAAAAGATCGAAAGGGGCTTCTGAGACGCACTTTAATTCTTTCAGCTCACTGGTTCGTAATAATTGTCACGATAAGTAAGAATAAATTAAAACATTATTTTGCACTAGCTGCTGCCAGCGGCTTCGCACGCGTGGTTTATAGAACGTAGTCTATGGCCGTCCCGTCTCCATGATACAATATATCTACTTACCAAATTTCATCAAGCTCCGATCAGCCGTTTAGCTGTGAAAAGGTAACAGACAGACACTCGAATTTATAATATTAATAGGGAATTATGGATTACGTATTATCGAGTACGTTTAATTTGCAGTAGAAGAAAAGTATATTTTTAGTCAAAAATTCTGGTTACTCTCGTCGTCTGTTATAAATCCGTGACAAAATAAACTGTATATCTATGTTATTAAGGTAGTGTTTTTTTTTTAATTTCAGTCGGGAGCAATCATGTCGGTGCTGTCGTATGTCTGCGTGCAGTATCCTGACACCAGACTGAGTATAATTTTCTTGCCCATGTACACATTTGCGGCTGGCACGGTAAACACTTTGTACAAATTAAATAATGGTAAACAATCCACACAACACCATCTAGCCCACAAAAGTTAGAACTATTTAGTGTTCTGTGATTTAGCTCTAAATTAAGCAGCTTGAACTATGGGAACCAGATGACTGATAAAATACCTACTTATATATTTTTAAAAACATACTTAACACCTAGACACAGAACAAAACAACAGTATTGATCACACACATGTTCATATCACACAAACCCACCACCTACCACAACTACCCACTGACCTACAGTAAAAGGCAAGGCTACTATCAACTGAGCCGAGAGGCCAGTCTATACTAAATAAATATTGTTGGACATTTCACACAGTATCATATGGTCTTAAAGTGAGCAGTGCTTGTGTTATGGGTACCACATAACTGATATATGCACTCCTCCTTGTGTCGTGTTCCTCATTGCTAAGGGGCGTGACCTGCGCGAATCATTCCTTGGACGATCTTTTTCGTATCGTACGTATCTTTCCTGCCACTAGGAGCTTTTCTAGGCAGTCGTTCCTTCTGGCCATGTGCCAAAAGAAATCGAAGATTTTGTAAACACTTACATATTATTCATAGAAACGCCCAGACCCGAGACAAATACTTGCAGCTCATACAAACATTTCTCCTGCAGCGGGAATCGAACCTGGAATCTTCTGCGTCTCAGCCGGACTTTGGCCCATTGCGCCAGAGAGGTCGTCGAATACCCTTGTATTGTACATACTTGCAAGTGTTTTAACTAAACTAGTTCAGTGTAGTCATAATTTGGATGACCGATAATGGCATTTATATCATAGTAAACTCTCATCGGATTTAGCCACCAGCTGAATGTATAAACTTACTATATTTTGATTATTTTCTATATTTCAGGCTATCAAAGCTATAATGGGCGTAGACTTCGCTGGAATTGTATTTGGATGGAAATTCTTTGATCACGCAGCACATCTCGGTGGAGCTTTATTTGGAATGTAAGGCTTTAGATAAGCTAGCAAATTCTTTTATAATGCGTTTTCATATTCGCTCCACACTTGCATCCACGCTCGCTCACAGACGCTCATTAAATAAATAAATATTGGTGGACAAACGACACTATCTAGACCTAAACCTTTATATGAAGGTACTAGCTGTTGCCCGCGACTTCGTCCGCAATTTTTTTTTAAAGGAATTGTTGCTTAAAATCCTTTCCTAGGATTCAATTTATCTCCTTGCCAAATTTTATTAATAAGTTTCAAACCAATCACACCCACCACCCATTAAAAAGTTTCCATACAAACATTCACACTTTTACCCCTTTGTGAGGGTTATTTTTGAAAAATTCTCAAACACGTGTCTATTTATTTTGCGTTAAAACGTATCCAAACAGAGTTCCTAAGAAATCACACCACCCGTTAAAAAGTTCCCATATAAACTTTGACACCCCATTTTAGCCCTTTGTTAGGGTTATTTTGAAAAATCCTGAAACACGTGTCCATTTATTTTGTATTTCAATTATTCAAATCAAGTTTCAAGCAAATCGCAACGTTTATACATTCGTTTTCACCCTTTTTCATACTCTTAGGGGTCGAATTTTGGTTTCGCTGTAAAAGGAAGACCCCTTCCAAATTTCAGCTTTCTAGCTTTAGCGGTTTCGGCTCGGCGATGATGAATCAGTCAGTCAGCTTAAGCTCTTTTATAGGTATAGATTTAGTAATGTACCTACTACCGGGAACCTGATGACTGATAGAATACTTATATTTTTAAATACATAGGTACTTATACTTTATATCACCCATTTAGTTATTGGTAGTCTTGGAATTAAGCAAAAGTTTAATTACAAACTAGTTAAACTTTGACCTTGACTTCAGGTATCATGGCCATAATAATTATCATTCAAGAGATAACAATATATTTTACGTAATATCAGATCGTAAAATTTCGAGTAGAGGTCAGTTTTTTTTTTTAAATAATAAATAACCCCCGACATTTCCCACAGCATCATCTGACCCATACAAAGTACATATACCATACACGTTTTTCTAATACAATTAATGATAAATTATACTTTTTTATGAGAGGTATGTCACACTTTTATTTTCTTAATTCTAAGAAGAAAATCACAAAGCTTTAAATGTTAAAATGGTACCTAACCTTTGTTTCAGTGCTTGGTGCTACTGGGGCACTCACCATGTGTGGGGTAACCGGGACAAGTTTCTGCAGTATTACCACAGGCTTAGAAGGAGCGATCCAGGAAGATAATTGTTTTTGTTAATAAATGTTATAAAGCGTAATGTTTAGAAAATAATTGTTTATTTTGATTGAAAATACGATTTATGTAAATAAATAACGATTTATTATAAAAAAAAAAGAAGGCGTTTTAAATGCAATGTTGTCTAAAACACATACATCTTTTGGACAATCAGTATTGTTCCAACAATCATCAAAATGAGTTTTCAAAGTTGTTCATTTTTAGTCGTTCTAGTATTTTGCTTTGAAGACCTTCACCCTGGGATAATTAATTGCCGCAAAGCCAGACTGTCCTAGGGATGAATCAAAGAGTATAATTTTTGGATTACTAAGTTATGACTTTAAAATTTTAGCGTGGAAACTGAAATGTTCGCCGATATAAGTGGAGATGTAGTAGTAAGAGTGGTCATAACCATCTCTCAAGTTAAGGATGACTGGGACGCCCACCGAACGGCAAGCTTCTACCAAGTTCTCTGGTAAGAGTTGCTTCTCAATGTAGAACTTGTCAGTGGTTCCCTAGAAAAAACAAAAGTAATTTCATAAATCAGACATACTAAAATCAAGGAGTTAGAAAATGGTACCATCCATTAATGGACTTTCAAAGGATTCGTTTCGATTCCGATTCTCTACAACTATGTTTGCAAACTTAATTTCAGCTCAATTCCAATGAAACTCTCCAATGAAAAACTCCAATGAAAGTTCAATTTCGACCAAGTTTAAGGTACTAATTACTACAAAAGAAAAAACTTACCTGATCAATAAACAATGTAAGTGGAGGTCCATTGTACTTCTTGACCAGCTCAGTTGCATCCCATTCATTCCATTTGCTCTTGTCATCACCTAAATAGCCAGTGAAACCTTTGACTCCCCACGGACAAGCTGTTGGGTTGCAGATTGGAGCAAATGCACTCACAGACTTGTATAGGCCTGGGTGTTTTAAAGTTGATACAAGAGCTCCATGGCCTCCCATGCTGAAAAGTTATATTTTATAGGTTTTATTCCAAATACTTTTCAAGTTGTTAACTTTTCAGGCACCTGGAAAAGCACCAGCACAACCTAATACCAACAATTCAAAGGTATGTTTTCAGTTAGCATTGTATAAGTGATGATAATCTTGCCACCTGTCACATACCATACATTAACTATTGTGTTAGTATGAGCAAGTGCCTATGAACCCGTCTTAGATATCCTCAAAGATCAAAGGTGTCTACTAAGCCCACGGATTACAAGCGTATATTTAAAGGGATAGCAAAATTTTACCATTTTAGTAAAAACTGACCTGTGACCCATTATACCAATTCTGTCTGGATCAACTATATTGCCAAAAGCTTGAATGACCAATTCATAGAGTTCCTTATTTAAGTAACTGCCCATTCTATAGTTGGTAGACCACGGCTCTTTCTCAGCATCAAGGTAGAATCCAGCTGAAACTCCAAAGTCCCAGGATTCATCATCCCCTGGGATCTTGACACCTCTGGGAGATGTGTCTGGTCCAACAACAATAATTCCATGTTCTGCTGCATATCTGTGAACAATCATCACATGTTGACCTTTGCCTGGCTTATCAAATTGGCAAAAGGTAACTACTTCAAGCACATTTTTTATTATTGATAAGTTAATTCTTATCTGCTTTTATCTTGTATTATTTTAGTACACCATGTGATTTCTTTGGCAACATAATCAGTATATTGTGTTGATCAATTTATGTCATAATCATTAATTAAGGATATGCTAGTCAGCAGCATAAACTCATCAGTGAGCACAACTTTAACAGCATAGAAAATAATAGATGTGTGTGAACGATAGCAGCAGTAGTATGATTATGTATTCTAAAATTACTGTGTAGAAAATAATGAATAGACTTGGCTCATTGGTTCTCAAGAAAAAAACTACCAAATGTACATAATCAAAATAAAGTTATTTGAGCTCTTGAATAAATAAACTATGATCAGAATCATATTGGATCAGTTTTTTTTTTGCGTACTACATTATGCTATTTATTTACGCCTCATAAATCAAAATATAATATATTTGAGGCTACACTTTCAAACCCATATTTTTTTATGATTCTATTGCGAAACAATCATAGATTGCTATACAAATCTATTAGTTTTGGTTCAACATCAGATGATAGTGTGATCAGAATATGGAATGGAAAGATAAGAGTAAACTAGCCTATAGTTTACTCTTAAGCAAGACCAATACCTAAATAAATGACATTGGTTAAATGTAAGTAATAAAAATAGGTTCCTACCTTTGAAAGCCAGACTTAGCAATGAAGTTCTGCTCACTGCATGTAAGTCCAGAAAGGTAGTAAATTACTGGTAGTTTCACATCACCTCCTTCTGCTTGAGGCGGCAGGTAGATGGAGAAATTCATCTTACATTTCAACTCTGAAGATTCATGGGAGTAAACTTTTTGGAAGCCCCCAAAGATCTTGTTTGATGATACCTGCTCTAAGTTATCCATGTTGTGCTAGAAAATAAATATTACTATTATTATTATTGATTAACACCAACGAAAACGTACTTAATCCATACGTACGTACGGCCAACGGCCTTGAACATTGAACAAAGTTTCCGCACCGGTTTTTTTACATTACGTAGGTATTTACTATAAAACGATGGTACTTGAGTAAGTAGGTACCTACTAAAATTGTAAGCTATGTTGTAACAATAGCAAAACTTAATCGCAAAAATAATTAAAGTGTTTTATCAGATTCAAATCAGAATAGAATATTTTTTGTAAAATAGGTTTTATCCTCTAAAAATGTACTCACCGGTTTCTTAAATGCAATGGCTCTTAGCTGGATCTTTAATTTTATTTTCTGCAAAGAAAATACAACACTACGTTTTCTGACTGGCAGCGCTGCGATAATGCTATGCTAGCTTAAAATTAAAAACTCATATCCCATCCCAAAAATTGCGTTTCGAATTCCCTTCCCACCCAACCTAAAAAATATGATATTATTTATTTGAGATAAGCTTCTTCTTCTCTTCCATTAAGGCATATGACTTTTTAGGATGTCAATTTTGTCAATGTCAAAAGTGAATAGTTATATAGGAATTCACATAAATAATGTAAAACTTTGGGATTATTTTGCTTCACATTATATAAATTTAGAAGATATTACACAAAGTATGTAAATATCTTAAATTTATTCATTTGCTCGTGTTATTTAATGTTTTTTTGGTTAATTGTTAATTGACCATTCCATCTTAGCGGAATTTTAATTAATAAATTGTGTATTAAAAAGTAAATTTAAAGAGATTAATTAGTTGTGCATGGGAGACTACAAGCGCTAGTTTCATTTAATTTCATTCGAGGTACCTACTGCCCTTTTCTGCCAATGAAAATCTTATCATTTTGCAACGGTTTTTTAGAGACATCAAACTAAGCATTTTGGTAGGCTACCTATTAAAAGAAAGAAAAGTAAACTACCACAGACACAGACATTGGCATACTTACCCATTCTGTTGGGTAAATTCAGTGGGTTAAAGCGCGCTTTGCACAATACATGTACACTATAGGTACCTACTATACCTACTACTTGCGCCCTGCGTCATCATCACATCAATCACATAACTTATTTGTTCTTTTCGCCAAAATGCAGCCGAAACCAGCATAACTGTACCTACTGCATGCATTCGATATGGCATAAATAATATTAAGGATCCGAACATCACGTTTTTCACACTTTCAAAAGATTAAAAAAAGATAGAAAATTTAAATACTTTTACTGGTAGGTAACTTACAAAACATATGAGCACAGATTTTACTAGAACAGGTAATACCTACCACCTACCTTCTTTACTTATATCTTTACCAATTTCTCCCATACTAATGTTACCTAGGCAAGTAGGTTACCTAGGCACGTAACCTACAAGTTATGTTCGCGGTACCTATAGGTTTGTAATGTAGGTATTTAAGAACATACTATAATTTTAGTAGTTTTGTGTTTGATTTGGAATAAGTACCTACATGTTCAGTACATATAGGTACGTATTCCAAACCAAACATTTAAGAAGGTATATTAATTTAAGAAGTAAGAAGTATATTTAAGAAGGTACTATAATTTTAGTAGTTTTCAAACACAACCAAACTCAAAACTAATAAAATTATAGTACCTTCTTAAATACCTACATTACAAACCTAGTACCTACATGTACCTATGTTTTATGATTAGAATTTTGTAGACTGAGAGTTAAGTATCATGATATGTCATTTGCATATGTCAGTCGGTAGTCTGAGAGCTAGCTGATACATTATTATTTGCTTAACTAAAGTCTAACCTTCATTCATCAACTTTGCTCAGCCTACCCAACCTAACTACTACCCTGCCAGACAAGATAAGAGTTACGCTATAGAAAGAGAGGCACTATAAAATAATATAACTAATTAAGGGACAAGCCCTTAAGCTGAATTGCACCTTTTGGGTCATAGCAAGAGCCACTATTTATATATAAATGTTTTCGCAGAGTCTACCTTCTTGTACTTGTACTATTATTTAACTCTGTGGTTACCGCTACATGGCCCATCTAATTAAAATCAATTTAGAAAATGTATTGCAAACAGCCTACATTTAATATTTCATTACATATTAGAATGATAGTTTAGATATGTAATCTATGTTATTAAGTTAAGAAATGCATAACTGTTAGAGCTGTAAAAAACATACACCCAATTACTGAAATGCCACTTCTCTTTGGGAATGATAATGGGATCTAAAATGTTTGAGATGTTCTCAAACACTAAGTGGTGTTTCAGTGTTAGGGCATTTCTGCGACCTGACTAAGAGGTTAGTAGGATTATCAGTTTAGTAATATAGCTTATAATACAAATAATATCTAAATTAAATAATGGTGGACAATGCACACAATACCATCTAGCCCTAAACTAAGTATAGGTTATACTATGGAAACCAGATGACTAATAGAATTATATACTTTTAAATGCATACTTATGATAGTTTAATACAACCAGATACAGAACACCTATGTTCACCACACAGATGCTTATCCTAGGACAAAATTGAAATCCCAACCATCTCAGAAATAGGATACTACCAACTGTGCTAAAAGGCTAGTCAATTATTTTCTAATACCTACTTAGTATACTATCTTACAAAGCTGTAACTACTATGTACATCATCCACTCTTTTGACTAAAAACAAAACATTCACGCATAATTAGTATTAGCTACTATTTTACGCATAAAATTAACAAGAGAAAAATCAAATTGACATTTTAGCTACAATCTAATTAATAAGCCTCTTCCTATTGGTTTTCCATGAGATATATGTATTCCAGAACAGTGCCACTGCCTGTACCAGTAACACTTGATACTGAAGTGGTACATAGTAGAAATTAACTAGCTGCACCCATGGCCAGATGTAATAGTTTGTCTTCAACACATCCAAATAATTGGTGTCTAAATCCTCTTTTATCACTTCCCAGTTTTTGCCTTGCATTGCACCTACAGTAGCAAGAATCATACATAGAAAAGTAGGTGCAAATATGACCTGATCCACAAACACTTTTTTGATAGCTACTTCTGTTCCCTTGGAACCAATTTTCTTATTCAGGATACCATACCACACTCTGAGAGCTGGGCCCTGAAAAAGTAAAAATTATTATTTGTCAGGACTTAAGAATGAACGCAAAATCACGTAAGTATAGAGGTACCAAGGTGTTATTCATGTTGAACTTACTCCTACGAAAAATCCTATAGAAGCAAACTTTAGCATTCGTTTGTAATCAATATCCTTGATGGCAGTATTTTCAATGAATGTTTGCGAAATGGCATCTCCTGCACCCATCAAAGTGCCAGTTTGTACTGCCTGAACTAAGTAGGGTCTCCGATACAGAACATTCTGATAAAATTTTAGCAACCCCCGAACCATGGTATTAGCCACGTGCATTTCTTTATTTTTTCAATACATTGTTTAGATTCGTGCTAAAGTCAAATCATATGGCGTTCTAATAGGTAATTCTGGTAAATAGGGGTTTCCTTAGTATTTGAAGTAAATATTTATACTCCGCTAGTGCATGTTTCTGTTTTATCTATTTTATATAATATTTACATTTTTCAAATGACAGTTGATTAATTTAGATAGAGATTAGAGAGAGCATCCATTAGTCTGTGACTTTCTTTATGGTCTGTGGTTTGGTGGGTTTCTGATTTTGGTATAACTGTTTGTGTATTTAATATTTATTTATTGGATCATCAACAAAAGATAATACTATTACCAAAATAATTAAAACGAAGAGGCACAAGTTATGTATTCTTTCAATAACAGGTACTAGAAATTAAACTATGTAGGTACCTATGCGAGAAGAAAAAGAAAATTCAAAATTTAAACGTACTTGGGGTAGGTAGGTACATTAAAACTTAGCTTATCTAGTTATGATTATAATAGGTTAGATACTTCTTCGCATTTTTTAAGAAAATTTAAAACATTTTTTAATATAGTTTATTTACATTTAACTAAAGTATGTAGGTACCATTTTGTTCGATAACTTTTTGCCATCTTGTAGGTAGGGACATGATCCCATTGCTATAGAAAGTTTGGGACTTCTGATCAAAATACCGCGACAAGTGGTTTTGGCAGTCCTCTCGTGATGTTAACCTGACACTGCCTAAAGAATTCTGAAGAGACAGAAACAGGTTGAAATCTGAAGGTGCAAGGTCAGGACTATACGGCGGATGCATTAACACCTCCCAGCCAAACTCTCTTAATTTTTGCTGAGTGGCTAAAGATGTGTGAGATCTAGCGTTATCATGATGATAACCACACCCCTTCTGTTGATTATTTCCGGCCGCTTTCTCTCAACTTCTTGCTTTAATCTCATCAGTTGTTCGCAGTAGAGTTCAGAATCGATGGTCCTTCCTGGTGGTAACAGCTCATAATGAATAATGCCCTTCCAATCCCACCACACACACAGCATCACCTTGTTGCGAGTTAACCCGGGTTTCGCCACAGTCTGTGAAGTCTGACCGGCCTTTGACCACGACCTTTTTCGCCCGTTCTTGTCGTACGTGATCCACTTTTCATCACCAGTTATCAGCTTCTTCAAAAATGGTTCGGTTTCATTACGTCGTTACTCATTTGTGATTCTTTATTAGGTTTCTTTTAGTGAGCTCGTGAGGTACCCAAATATCGAGCTTTTTTGTGTACCCAGTTTTTTTTTAAATGCGCCAAAACTGTTTTGTGGTCAATTCCCAGTTCTTCAGCTACGTCGTAAATACTAACTACTGATATGCCGATCTACCTCTACTGTTTTAAAAATGTTTTAAAAATGGCATCCATTTTATCCGTAATAGGGCGACCAGAGCGACGTGCAACTTTGACATCAAAATTTCCGGATTGAAAACGCTTAAACCAAATTTGTGCTACTCTCACAGACACTGCACTAGGTCCATAAACATCGCAAATTTTTTTCGAGGCTTGCGTTGCATTTTTACCTTTTTTGTAGTAAAATTTTAATATGTATCGAATTTCTTCATTAGATTCACTCACCTTGTCAGTACGAAAAACAAATAAAAATCACACATTTTCCTAATTTGAATTTGGAATTATGTTCTTTAAAATTTAAACTTTTAATGATACCAAAACCAGCCAGATACAAATAGTATACCTAGCCAAAGAGATTTTATTACAAGTTCATACATCCTATAATGCGAAAAGACTTTTTCCCTAACTTAATAAATGCGAAAGTAACTCTGTCTGTCTGTTTATCTGTTTGTTACGTTTTCACACCTAAACCGCTGATCCGATTTTGATGAATTTTGGACTTTGGAGAAGGCTAGGTAGGGGAAGGTGGGTAGCATTCGTACACTTTTTACTCTAAGCCTTGTAAAAAAAAAACTAACTGAATTTATTAATAAATTCGATGTTACTAGATAACCTACATATCTGGCTATAATTATAAGGTATGTCAGTATTGATACAATGCAACCTAACCGAGCAATGGCACTTTTCCCAAAAGATGGAAATCGTACGAAAGCACCCCACGCGTGGGGTAGTTTCGTACATAGTGTGGGTCACATTTGTACATGGTAGGGAGCCTTCGTACACAGTATAAAAAAAACGTCATTTATGCTCAAAAAAACTTTTTAATCATATATTAATTCAAATTTCTTAAAAACTAACCTATTTTTTAAAAATCTTTGTTATTGAGATCAAACTTGACACAGTCATAATCAGCCTTTAAAATAGTATTATTAAATGGTACTGCATTTTTACATAAAAATTCTTATAAAAAAATAACACGTTACAAAATCTTCAATAAATAGTGGTGGGACTGTGTTTCAACTCGCTGAAATAATTCCTCCAAACGTGACAAGTTCGCCTCTTTACCTAGTAAATAAACACTCTGAATCCATCCACACTTACTACTATATGACCCCAAACCCAAACAAAAATCAAATTAATTCAAAATAAAAGAATGGTTAATTTAATGTAAAAAAAAATACGTACACCATAAATTAAGGCATCAGTGCATCATTTACAATAAATTACTTTTACAATTTGAGTAAAGCTTACTAGTACTAAGCACTTTCAAAGGTGAATCCAAACATTACTTACGCGAAGCGAAAACACGTATCGACTCTTTGCATGGAAGCCGTCGGCCGCACTGCCGCCTCGTCTCGCGGTGATCGGGCGGGTGTAGGGAGGAGTCACACAAACAAGTATGAACGCGCTAACATTTTAAATCGCGGAGATATTATGATTGTACGAATGCTCCCGCTGTAAGAATGCTACCCACCTTCCCCTACTTTATGAAGGCACCACGCGTGCGAAGCCACGGGCAGCAGCTAGTACATAGGTACAGATATCGTCGGTCCAAAACAGTAGTGGAACATCTCGAATGATACTTCACCTTGCATCCGAACAGATCCATAACAAATAAGTAGGTAAATAATTCACTATGTGCGCGCTCCCTCTCCAGCGAGGTTGCTCATTCGCTTTTTTTGTGCGGGCATCGTAGCATCGAGGTCTTGTTCATATTTTTTTACGATACGATTCACATAGCAGCAAAAATGGTAAGTTTTTGGTTTTATTATTATTCAATTACCTCACACTGGTACATAAGCTCATTTTACTATAAAATGATGTAAACATCATCTCATACAAGTCGAGTATTTTCACAACTACCCTCAGATTTTTATTTTTGACTACGCAAAGCAATGTTTTGGAATATTTTTTCTGTTGGCATAAATAATGTAACTAGCCTATACACTCACACTTATATACACCGAAACATTAATGTCTAGGTGCTATGATGCGATCATAGTCGTGCACTATTCTACAATGCGATTGTAGTTATGTTAAGCAACTACACTGAGAGAACACTACATGTTAATTTAACCAAACTGACTTCGGTTGGTTTTATTTCGGTTCAATTTACTAGAAATTAGACTACGTAGACCCGATGCAGATTGGTTGATTGATGTCATGTCACAAATCAATTTTGTTCTTAAATAGGTATGTAGGTTTCCTAGCAATGTTTTTAAATAACTAGGTACTTACTTGTAATTGCAGAACACTGATTCTCTGGCCACATCAGAAGCATCATCATGTGATCTATTATTTGACGATGAAAATCATCATAACAAAAGCAATGTATGTATGTATCTATGCATAATAATTAAATATGAATGACCATCCTACTCAGGAAACCTGATGCATTTAACAGAATACCTTTTTCATATTTTTTAGTTAAACTTGCAAGAAGTATTCAACTCCAGCATGCAAGGCAGAGTAGCTTTGCAATCTATTCAAAACAAGAAACTTGACTCAAGTTCTCGTAGTAGTCTGGTTAAGGCTATTGTAGAATACTACATAAAAACATATAATAACATTACTAAAGCCGATTTTGAGGCTATTTCTGCAGAGATTGTGCATTTATGCCCTGTTTGCATGCCCTGAGTGCAAGGTTTTAGTAACAATATTCTATATTTTTTTTCATAACAACAAGTAGATGGACTCTATTTAGTTGTTTATAATTTTCTGTGTTAATTTAAATGTTCTAACCAAACTATTTTTTTAGGAAACCTACTACGTTCCCTGTAGGACAATTGGTACAAATAAGACTATGCCAGCTAAAGGCAAGCTAGTTGATAGGTATTATAACCTACTCAGAACATTAAGAACTGCGGGTGTGCTTGCTAAAAAGCGCAAAACAAGCTACAACAACAGTGATACTGAAGAAACAATAGATTATGATGGCAAGCATTTTATTTACTTAATTTCATAATAAAACATCACGCCAGAATCCGGGAAGGGGTAAGCAGTGTTGGCTTAGCACCCACTTCGCCAGTTATGTGATGTTGTTACTTATTTAAGAGGCAAACTAACCTGAAATAAAATAGCACCACTCTCGAAAAAAAAACTTGATTTAAAAAGGCCTGGCCTTATGAGTTATGTTTTTTTAGAGAGTGGCGCTAGTTTAGCTCTGGGTAGCCTCTTAATGTTTGTTTCATATTTATTTCATTGTAATTCTGGCGAAACAGTCGGCCCTAAGTATGTGTCGTCAAAATTCCAATGTCCGACGTATTAATTTATTTTTAACCGACTCCCAAAAAAAGGAGGAGGTTCTCAATAACTTTTTTTAAAATGTTTGTTTGAAGTCAGTTACCTCACGTTTTACTTGCAAAATTACATTTATTCTTCTTTTTTACTTATTCAAGATACTGAGGATGAAGAAAAGACGAAATGGCTTAAATATAACCGTGATCCATGGCCACTTGTGGAAGAGAAGTGGAAAGAGACAAGCGCATACCGCAAAAAAATAACATACGACTGTGATGAAAAGCTGCCTACAATGGTCAATGCATGGCCTTGCCTCAAATCAACGAATGGGCATCGACTGGTGATTTATTATATTTTAATACATTTATTTTATGACTAGCTGACCCGACCCGACCCGACCCTACCCTACCCTACCCTACCCTACCCTACCCTACCCTACCCTACCCTACCCTACCCTACCCTACCCTACCCTACCCTACCCTACCCTACCCTACCCATGCAAGCCGAACAGATAGACAGAGTTATTTTCGCATTTATAATATTTATAATTATAATATATAATATTATTAATATTATATAATATAGTAAGGAATCGTAAGGATAATGACCTACATTATTTATTTTATATTGAACCCATTTATTATTTTCAGATTGACATTGATTTTTCCCATATCTACCCGGATAAAAATCAAAAGCTGTAATGAAAAATGGGACTCGTTCAAAATACGATTATTAAAAGTAATAGAGCAGGAACCAGCGGTTGGAGACCAATTAAAACAGCAATGTTTGCAAGAGAATGACAGTAAGTAATTAGTTACCTACTGCACGCTAAAATGTCGGTGATGGCTATAACAGTCGGAGACCTTCCTTCTACACCAGAGGCTGGCCACTAGCAAACCCACCCCCGCTTTGCCCGTATTGTGTAATATTTATAAACCTTGTTGTGATTTATCTGGTTGTTATAGAAAATTTCTCTAATAATAATGAAAAGTAATTTGTCATTGAACATTTTACTAATTACTTATTTTCTTAACAGGAACTACTATATTTCGCAATGTGCTATAAACATCCTACATAGTGAATTATTTACCTTCTTATTTGTTATGGATCTCTTCGGATGCAAGGTGATGTATAATGATGGTTAAACAAACTTACGTTGTGACGTTTGACCATAATTATACGAACCTTGCATCCGAAGAGATCCAAATCCTCCCTTACCCAAAACGCTATACCGGGAATACCCTTGGCGTTTTTACATTGCGAAATTTAGCTCTAAAGTAATGAGCAACCTCGCTGGAGAGGGAGCGCGCTATCATGTGACCGGAACTGGAACTGTCATTTAAGTTTTTATTTTTATAGCTCTGAAGTTGTGCTGGTTCCCTGTACATTAAGCAGTGAACTACATAGTGAATTATTTACCTACTTATTTGTTATGGATCTCTTCAGATGCAAGGTTCGTATAATTATGGTCAAACGTCACAAGGTAAGTTTGTTTAACCATCAAATATGCTGTTTTGAGTAATTGAGGTTTAAAGTTTTTGGAAATATTCAATTATAATAATAATAATAATTGATTTATGATAGTTTTATTGCGTGTGAGTAACATTTTGGTATTATTTGTAGTTTTAGAGTTTCTCCTTAATTTTATGAAATGTTCCATTAATGAAATGAAAAATTTCAGAAGACCTAGGGATCTATTAAAATATTTCTGAATAACACGGTAATAAAATAAAAAAAATAAACAATTTAGTAATCGTTTATTATATACCTAGAAATGGAACAGGCTAAGAAAGTACTCCGCTTTATTCTTAAAAATTTGGAAAGGTGCTTAAATTAATCGTTTTAGTCATGCTTATCATATTCAATGTGATTGTTTGCAGTCTCTAAACTTAAATAATAGTCGCAGATTGATATGCGCCTCGCATAAATCAAATAAGTGTTTTTTATTCACATTTGATATTTTGGATCGCTGATATTAAGTAGCTACTTATTTCGTAGTTAGATATTTGCTGCACCTCTGTTTCTTCTTATTGCGCACGTTCATGCATTTCATCATAGCGTTCGAAACATCGATGCTGTTATAAAAAATCATGTACCTACCTATGGAGAAGCTGCTTGCATGTAGGTTTTTTGATGTCGTTCCATACCACACGATTGCCTTCGTCATTAACTGTAAGGATTTTACTAAACTGCGTTACTAACTACAACTGCATATTTTAAGTCTAAAATTTCGCTGTAGTCTAAGTCGTGTACTCCGTAATAGTAGGTTCCAGTCTTATTGGCGTTTGGCTTTCAATTGCTTTTACATTCAGAATAAAGAAGATACATTTAAAATTAGAGTATTTTCCGAATACGTGGAAGTGGAACTAACGCAGCAGATTCAACTCGCAACATCAATGCTGTGTTTGGAGAGGACATGGCTAATGAACGCACAGTGCGTTTTTTGTTTTAAGCTTTTATAGTGGAATACTTGAAAAATGGGTGCCTCATAATTTAACTGATTAGCAGAGAGAAATCGTGCGTTGAAGCTAGCTTTACCTTGTTCAATCTGTACTGAAATTAAGGGCCTTTGGACGGGATTCTGACGAGCGATTCAAAGTGGGTGCTTTACGATAATCGATAATCGTAAGCATACAAAGACTGTGCAGAACTGCAAACAATGATGGCGAAGCTCGCAGAGAAACAGTCTAGACTCGTCAACCGATCTTTACCATTATTGCCCCACGATAATGCAAGACCTCATACTGTTCGAGAAACTGTTTTAACACCACAGGAACTTCAGTTAGAACACCATCCGTCATCCTCCGTATTCGACGGATTTGGATCCAAACGACCATTTCTTCGAGGAGAAAAAATGGTATGAATACGAGGAGATTACTAAGATCAGTTAATTCTTTAACCGAATAAGTAGTTTCCTGTCAATTAGAACTAACATTTGAGTAATACCGCTAGTGATTTAGAAAGATTATTTGATTTTCTGCTATTCTGCATAGGTACCTAACTCAAAACACGTGACCGACGTTATTATGCATAGAAAAATGGGTTGGGTTCACATAGTCTGGATTGTAAAACGTCTGTCTAAACAAAATGTCTGGGTTGAAAAAGTCTTTGTATACACATCGTCTTGATTGTAAAACGACTGAACTTAATTTTAAAATGTCTAGGTAGGCAAAACGTCGTAGATGCAAAAAGACATGTTTTTAGATGACCTAAGTTGCAAAATGACTATTTGCAAAACGTCTAGGTAAGCTAAATGGCGTGGTTGTGATTATGACCATGTACTTTTTTCAGAAAGTACTTTGTTTAAGACAAGTACCTACCTACTTTTGAAAATTTAAAAGAACCAAGATAAAACTATTATTATTTAAGTAATATTATTATGATGGATAGTGTTTTTAAAATAAAAGATTAGATTAGGAAAAGATCTTTTTATTAAATGAAAACTAAACGGAGATAAAGAAATGCCGGTTTTACCAAAGGAAGACACGGACGGTATCCGGACAAGGAGTCAGCGGCAACAGGAAATGGATGAGAGGCGGTTTGGAGGTTCTCCATCACAAGAATCTCGACAGGTTCTTCAGCCAACGATAGAGTCATCTGGTGAGTTATCGGGAGTCCCATCATCAGCTGTGGCTCAGGCTCCTGCTGCAGGGGACCTTGCTGCCTTAATGGCGATGCTTCAGGAACAGGCTCGCCAGCAACAGGAACAGACTCGCCAGCAACGGGAAGAAGAGGCTCGCTGGCAGGAAGAACAGAAACGCTGGCAGGAGGAACTGGTTCGCAGGCATGAACAGCAACGGGAAGAAGATGCTCGTCGGCAGGATGAACTGGTTCACCGGCAGGAAGAACAAGCTCGCCAGCAACGGGAAGAAGAGGCTCGCCGGCAGGAAGAACAGGCTCGCCAGCAACGGGAAGAACAGAAACGCTGGCAGGAGGAAGTGGTTCACCGGCAGGAAGAACAAGCTGGCCAGCAACGGGAAGAAGAGGCTCGCCGGCAGGAGGAACAGGCTCGCCAGCAACGGGAGAACAGAAATGCTGGCAAGAGGAACAGGCTCGTCGGCAGGAGGAACAGACTCGCCTTATAAAGGACCTGCATGGAGCTATTGGCAAAGAGCTTCAGGAAATTAAGGAGCAAATCCAGCACCATGACAGCCGGATTTCTGAAGCAGAAACCCAGATTGCAAGTGTAAAAAAAGCTGTGGATCTGCTAAAATCTGAAGATAGAGATATTGCTCCTGTGGTCTCTTCATCGTCAGCGCGAGGATTTAAGTTGCCACCATTTGATGGAGGTTCTTCGTGGTCCGCCTATAAAATTCAGTTCGAAGCTGTTCTAAACGCAAACGGATGGACGAAGTCGCAGGCTATGACTGCACTAACATTAGCCTTGCGTGACCAAGCACTTAGTGTTTTGGAGGCCCTGGGAAGTAACGTCAGTTATGAGCAGCTGCTGGAGGCACTCGAATCTCGATATGGTGACGCACATCTGGAACATGTTTTTCGCGCTCAATTAAAGGACAGGACTCAGCGCAATTCGGAGAACTTACAGCAGTGGGCCCTGGAAATAGAAAAGCTGGTTCGGAAGGCTTTCTAATCTCTTCACCTGCCCTTATCGATGGGAACTTGGTTCAGGCATTCGTCGATGGGATACGTGATTTGGAAGTCAGGGCTACTGTGAGACTTGGTCATCACGAGTCTTTAAAGAACGCCTTGGCCCATGCTTTGGAGGTGGAAGCTGTACGGATGGACACTCGAGCACATCGCATCAGAGAAGTGATGGAGCCAAGCCGGGACGGTCGTCCAAAGTTCAATCCCAAATGTTATGGGTGTGGAGAAAAGGGTCATCTGAGGTCCAGTTGCCCGAAAAGAAACAAAGAGAGTATCGACAGATCTCAAGAAGGACAGGTGGTGAGCACTTCCGCTCAAACATAGTTGATGAGTGCATTCTGGGTTTGGATTTCTTGCGAGAACACCACGCAGAGATCGACGTAAATCAAGGGATTCTAAAATGTGGCACAGAAGAAGTCTTTATGGAAGGAGGATCCTCAGGAAAAGTCTACTGCCTAAAAGAAATTGTGCTTCCTCTAAGGTCAGAAACCATGGTACAAGTACGCCTATTGCAAACATCAGAGAGAAATCGATGTGTATTGATAGAAACGTTGGACAATGACCTACCATGGATTATGGCACGGACTCTAGTAAAAGCATCTACCATCTCAGCAGTGCGAATACTGAACCCGAGTAATGAGGAACATCTCATTAAGAAGGGAATGTTAATGGGCTATTATGAAGAAGTAACCTGGATGCGAAGATGTCAAGAATTATCCAGTGACAATAAATTAGACGTCAATTACAATGTGTCATCATTGCTGAAAGATTGTCGCAAAGATCTTTCCGAAGAGGAAGTTGCAATGGCTGAGAAGATGTTACATCGATATGCTGATATTTTCTCTTCGAATGATGCTGACATTGGAAAGACTGGGCTGGTTCAGCACACCATAAACACCGGTAACGAGTCACCGATTCGTCAACGACCAAGAAGATTACCTGTCGCAAGAGAAAAGGAAGTGGAGACTATGATTGAAGGAATGGTACAAGACGGAGTGATAGAACCTTCTTCCAGTCCCTGGTGCTCTCCTGTGGTATTAGTCAAGAAGAAGGACGGCAGCTTGCGTTTTTGTGTGGATTATCGTCGACTTAATGACGTAACGAAGAAAGATAGTTATCCACTTCCAAGAATTGACGACACACTGAACACATTGACAGGGATGAAGTGGTTTACAACCCTAGACTTAAAAAGCGGCTACTGGCAGGTTGAAATAGACCCTAAAGATAAGGAGAAAACGGCGTTTTCTACGGGAAAGGATCTGTGGCAATTTAATGTAATGCCGTTCGGGTTGTGCAATGCCCTTGCAACTTTTGAAAGGTTGATGGAAATGGTACTGGCTGGATTAGTTGGAGACGCCTGCCTTGTCTACTTAGATGACACTATTATAGTGAGTACTATCTAAAATTCGTGCAGCCAATCTTAAATTGAGTCCGAAGAAGTGCTCATTTTTCAGACGACAAGTAAGCTTCTTAGGGCACGTTATTTCAGAAGATGGTGTGCAAACTGATCCGGAGAAAATCGTTGCCGTTAAGGATTGGCCGATCCCAAAGGATAAAACACAAGTCCGAGCGTTTCTAGGATTGTGTTCCTATTACCGACGGTTTGTGAGAAACTTTGCTGATGTTGCTAAGCCCTTGCATAAACTCACCGAGGAGAAACGACTGTTCAGCTGGGACGAAGAATGCGACATTGCCTTCCAAGAGTTAAAACGGCGTCTGTGTGATACACCTATTCTTGGTTTCCCTGACACCGAGAACAAGTTCATCGTAGACACAGACGCAAGTAATACTGGTATTGGAGGTGTATTGTCCCAGCGCAAAGGAGATCAAGAGATCGTGATAGCTTACTTCAGCAAAGCTTTATCCAAACCGGAAAGAAACTACTGTGTCACAAGAAGGGAACTATTGGCAGTAGTAAAAACTTTGCAGCATTTCAGTAAATATCTGCTGGGGCGTAAATTTCGTCTACGCACGGATCATGCTGCATTGAAATGGCTGCTATAGTTCAAAAATCCTGAAGGACAAGTGGCAAGGTGGATTGAACAGCTACAAGAGTTTGACTATGAAACTGAGCATCGCAGTGGAAAATCTCACGGTAATGCGGATGCATTGTCAAGAAGACCTTGTGCAGAAGAATGTAAACATTGTGTAAAACAAGAGTCCAAAGAATTGGTACCCGTCAGAATGTTGAGCATGGATCTGAGTGATGAGTGGAAGGAAACCCTGCAGAAAGCGCAGACGGATGACTCAGATATTAAGGCAATCATCGTATGGATAAGGGCTGGAACTTCTAAACCTGTATGATGTGGCTGGAATGAGCACAACAACAAAAAGCTACTGAGCACAATGGGACAGTCTGGTTATCCACGATGGAGTATTGTGCCGTAAATGGGAAAATGCTCGCGGAGATCACTGTCATCTGCAAATGGTTGTTCCAAAGGCTAAAGTATCTGAAGTGCCTAAACTCTACCATGAAGGATGCTCCGGGGGGCATATGGGGGTAAAGAGAACTCTGTTGAAGATACGTGAGCGATTTTACTGGATCCATTGCAGAGATGATGTGGAAGACTGATGCCGAAAATGCACGAGTTGCGCAGCAGTGAAAGGACCCCTTACACGCAGCAGAGGTGCATTAAAGATTTATAACGTGGGAGCGCCATGGGAGCGGATAGCTTTGGACATTGCGGGACCATTCCCTGCTACAGAAAATGGAAACAAGTACTTCATGGTTGTTATGGATTATTTTACTAAGTGGCCGGAGGTCTTTGCAATCCCAAACCAAGAAGCGTCGACAGTAGCCGATTAGTTAGTCCATGAGGTCTTTTGTCGTTTTGGAGTACCCTTGGCAATTCACAGCGATCAAGGGAGGAATTTCGAGTCCCAAATATTTCAGGAAACATGTCGAGTGATGGGCACTTATAAGACAAGAACCACCTCTTATCGGCCACAATCCGATGGAATGGTTGAAAGGTTCAATCAAACGTTGGAAAGATATCTAGCAAAAGTGGTGGGAAACAAGCAGACCGATTGGGACAAGCACATTCAACCGTTTTTACTGTCATATCGAAGTGCATTTCACGAAAGTACAAGTGTCACTCCAGCTTCGGCGAACTTTGGACGAGAACTACGGTTGCCAGCAGACCTTATAACAGGTATTCCTCCCCAGTCTCCGCGCAATATAACAGAGTACGCGAGTGACCTTCGCAACAAATTGAACGATGTACACGAACACGTTCGCCAATCCAGCCAACAAATGTCTGAAAAGATGAAGACTCGATATGACCGAAAATTAAACCACTTGGGCTTTTGTGAAGGATCACTGGTGTAGTTACATAACCCTGTACGCAGTAAAGGAAAGTGTCCTAAACTGCAGGCGAAATGGGACGGGCCATATCGAATTGTGAACAGGATCAACGATGTCACGTACCGGATTAAAAAGGGGCTACGAGGCAAGCCTAAGATTGTCCATGTGGATCGACTAGCGCAATATTACGGGTCTAACGATGCTCGGGACGAGCATGTCTTAGGAGGGGATAGTGTTGCGCCCGATACATAGCTCCATCTGTTGGCAGGCAGACACATTAAATATTCACCTACGCCATCTGGTATCGAGTAGATGCAAACTACAAAGTACACGTATCGAATGCATAGGAGCGAACGAGATAGCAATATCTCTCTATTGCAATCGAACGTTTGAGCGCGTTCCGGTTCGTTCTCGAACGTTCCAGTAGCATCGCGGTTTTACGCGACTTATTCGACGCTGGTATAAATACAGCGGTGGTTTGTGGATGTGAGCAGTCTATCTCGGCTAAGCAAGTGATACAAGTGCGATAGTTTTGAAGTATTAACAGTTGTGTTGTAGTGTTGTGACTCTTATTGTGTTCTATTGTGTTAACTAGTAGAATCAGTGGATTAAGTTCAGTGTGTGGTAACTTTGAAATTAAAGTTATTATTTGGTAAAATCAAGCGGTTTCATAATATATCAGTACCCGGCTCGTAACAGTACCTACTTACTCAGTCTACAAATATTCTAATATAAGCAAGATTTTAGTTTCTATATATATTTTTTAAATCAGATATTTTTTTCAAGAAAACTAATATTGTGCTTCTTCCTTCAATCAGTTTTTCTAATTCTGATCTGAGTTTTTTGTCAAATGTTTCATCCTTTTTTGTTGAAAATTTGAAGTCATTTTCCCTACTTCTTTACTTCTTACTTCGTATCAGTCAGTTTAAGCTCATTTGCGTGCTTCCAAATAGCCCGATTGTAATGATAGTAGCAACCAGTCAATGAAGCGCTTGGAAATGACTTTTTAAGGGCACTAATTATAGCTAACTCATAGTTTAAATGTGTAAATTGTAATATTTTTACGCCGAGTATGTCTCTAATTATTGTAAAAAGTACACAATAACTTTCTTCCCGTTTGTTTGGGAGTAATCAGTATAAAACAGGTACCAAGTTTGTTGTATCATCACTGTTGTTAATATCCAGATGAACAGTAAATAGTTGGGAAACTTTGACACTTTGGCTTTGGCACCCGTTTAAAGGTGCCATCCCCAAAAAAATATGGTTTTCACAAGCATACTTTTTCATGGTTTTCACACAAAATTTACTGCTGAAAAGTATTATTTTATCATCTATACCATACTCTGCCACTAAAAAGTTCTCTGATATAATTGGCGGTATTTTCATCTTAACAATGCAAAATTCCTGTTTTTCAATCTGCAAAAATCTTTCTTCTGGCTCGAAATAAAGTGAACTTCACAGATTCATATTATGGTAGTTGAAACAAATGGTATTTCATTTGGCAATCAACAATACTTTTCTCGTAATTAACCTTGATTGATTTCATATTCTCACAAGCCACTTTTTTAGCATACTCCAATAGAATGTAGATATCATTATTAACGCAATCCTTTCTACATGCATGTAAGCGTTCTACGGAAGACAGGTGGTTAACCTGCACACGCTGAGTTGGGGCCTTTTTGCAACTTAGCTAACGTTTATGCTATTATATTGTTTTTATGTTTGTTTTATGCTCTTATTCCATGTTTTGTTATATGTTTTCTTAGTTGCAAATAAATGTATTTGTTGTAAAAAATGTATTTGTTGTTCTCTTATTATTTCCGTTTTCATCTTATTCAAGGTGATCGATGCTCGATGCACTACACAGTCCACGTTTACAGCATCGCCAAAGGGTGGTTCCACGAGCATTATTTGTTGCTAAATTGTAACGGTTACTGATAAGTGCTGGTTTGCCCGTTTGCCTTTGTGACTTTCAAGAAATAAAAAACCACTGTTGCTTGCCAGGGCCATCATGAATGCAGATGAATGAATAAAATATGAAATACAATATATTGTCATGAAATCATTTGACAAATAGCATTGTCATTTTATGATCGTGTTATAAATTGCCAGTCCTTATCTTGAATCCACAAACTATTTGTATGACACATAAACTCCATGATCCGAGTATCAAACAGAGTGCAGTCTTTGTATAATTACCTAACCATTTTCAACCAAGACTTATTACAAAGAAGCCTATTTTCAACCAAGACGTTTTTCTACCTAGGCCATAAGCAACAATAACCATTTGCCACCGAAGCTTTTTACAACCATGTCATTTTAAAAATAAGACATTTTGTCTCTTAGATGTTGTGTATACATAGACTTTTTTCCACCCAGACATTTTGCTCACACAGACGTTTTACAATCCAGACTATGTAAACCCAACCCAAAAAATGTATTGAATGTATGGAACGGAAACATGCATATGAATCCCGAATTGTTTCAAATGTCCCAATAGGACACCAGAATGATTAATTTGAAAAAAAAAAAAAATATTTGTCATTTTCATTACTAATTGCAATAATTTTGCTGGAGTGTGCGTTCGTTTTATTAAATTCTGTTTTTCCGTTTTTTTTACAAAAATGTTTTGTGTCGTGTTGCTTACAAATCATTGAAAAACTATAGGGAAATGCTGGATCTCAGCGCAGCTCAGGTCTGTAAATCTTCCACTTTATTTGAAAAAGGTAACAGTTTTTTATTTTATTTTACTTTAGAATTTACATTAAAAAAAAACTCTATATATAAAAATCAATGTTACATTTTGTTGTAATTTTATAACTCAAGAACGGGCTCACCTATCCAAACCAAATGCTTAGGCTTTCCGCTTTGTTCGGACTGTTTAGTAGATGGTTTATGTGAAGTTTGCACAAAATCGGTCGAGCGGTTCTTCATTTATCACATTTTTTGTAACAAATAAATTCAAAAAATGGCGGATCATATTGTTAATGGGGATTTTGCTGTCAAATTGAAACTTTTTTAGATAGGGACTGTGCTGTCAAATTGAAACTTTTTTTCAGTGTTGACAGTACAAGGGGTTTTTAGGGATTGTAGGGGTTTTTAGGGATTTATAGGGGTTTGTAGGATTTTTTAGGGGTTATAGGGTTTTTTAGGGGTTGTAGGGGTTTTTAGGGGTTGTAGGGATTTGTAGGAGTTTTTAGGGGTTGTAGTGGTTTTTAGGGATTGTAGGGGTTTGTAGGGGTTTTTAGGGGTTGTAGGGGCTATTAGGGATTATAGGGGTGTTTAAGGATTTGTAGGGGTTGTAGGGGTTTGTAGGATTTTTTAGGGGTTGTAGGGGTTTTTAGGGATTTGTAGAGGTTTGTAGGGGTTGTAGGGGTCTTCAGGGGTTGTAGGGGTTTTTAGGGGTTTTTAGGGATTGTAGGGGATTTGTAGGAGTTTGTAGGGGTTGAAGAGGTTCGTAGGATTTTTTAGGGGTTGTAGGGGTTTTTAGGGATTGGTGGGGCTTTTAGGGATTTATAGGGATTTGTAGGATTTTTTAGGGGTTATAGGGGTTTTTAGGGATTGTAGGGGTTTTTAGGGGTTGTAGGAACATTACCTTACGTAACTTAACCAGCACAAAACATAACAATAATGTATCCGTTGTATTAAATATATTAATATCTGCGTTTGCTAAGGTGTTTAATAAGGCGCTTGCTCGATTAATAAAAGCATTTTGCCTTTAATTTGCTTTAGCTGTTGGAACATATACGATGTTAGGTCTTCTTAAACTAGCAGGATTATTAGTACGCAGCCCCAACAGCTCCAGCAACTCCCATAGTCCACCGTGCCATATGCGATGCTTATCAAATATATCCATAGCCATAGCCATATCGGCGATTTCTGTACCTTGGAACTTGTCGATGTCGATGAAATCGTGGAGTGGTTTAATCGTAGTGTCTTGAACTTATTCGACCTCCACGCACCAGCACGAACTACGGTTGTAAAGGGTCGCTCATATCCGTGGATCACCATCACAATAATGAAACTACGTGATGATGCACTTCTTACATACCGTAGATCTAGCGTAGACCCTAGTTCAAAGTCTGAGTCTAAAAGTATTTTTTATAAGGACCTTAAGTCTGAGATTAATAAAACACTTCATTTTTTTAAATGAAGGGTTTTATTAATCTATAAAACCCTTCATTTAAAATTTTAAAAATACATATTAAATAATATAAAACTTAAGATGTTGTTAAAGAGCTTGCCGGTAACGCTTGAAGTTATCATTTCGATAATTAATACTTCTATCACAACCGCTTCCTTTTCTGATCTCCGAAAGACGGCTACTGTAAGGTCTCCACCTAAGATACTAACCTGAACCCGCTACGATGAAAGATCTCAGCCCAATTAGCATTCCTCCATGTATGTTTAATATACTTGAAAAACAGTTTGCATCCAACTTACAGAATTTATTGAGAAAAACAGCTTGCTACCAAAGGTTCTCCGGCTTTTGACGCTTATAACACCTACTTATTACTAGTCAAACTAAGATACTATAGATTTAGTGCTGTTAGTTGCTGTTAGTTCAATAGTTAGTTCAGAGTTCAGAGGGGCCGAAGTCAACACACTGAGCTTACTAATGCTGACAGTACTACTTCATCCTCAGATGAATTTCTGGTTGAGAAAGGCGCACCCCAAGAGTCTATATTGGGGCCTATTTTATTTTCTATTCATACGGTGGTTATCACGCATTGCATAAAGAACTGTAGATTCTATATATACGCAGATGATGTGCAGTTATATATTTATTTTAGACCTGAAGATGCAAATGCGCCAATTCATAGGCTTATAACGACGATTTATCTCGAATTTCCGACTGGTCAAGTACCAATAGTTTAGTCCTCAACCCATTAAAAACAAAATATATGGCTATTGGTAATAAACAAAAGATTAACAGCCTTTCTTATCAGATGGATATTAGGCTCCTGATTCCGACGGAAGATCAAGGTTGCGTTGTATAGTTCCGAGTGTATAACACAAAATAATGCTGAGTTGGACACCAATTTGTAACAGCATACTTGGACGATTGTCAGACACTCAATCTTTAGTTTAATTTAATTTAAGTTGTATTTTCTGTTTTTCTTACTTATTAAGTACCTATATTGAGTGTACCTTCATATTGTTTTTTTTTATGTGTATGATGTTACAAGTAAATTGCACGTTGAAAACAAAAGTGACACTAAACGAAATTTAGTGGTATTGAGTTACAGTGACATCTAAAATCTACAGAAAAAAACTACGTTATCTCCAAAGACCCGTATCTTAATAGTTCACTTAAGACGTCGCTAGATGACACTAGTGTCAGTTCATACATTTAGGTTTTGAGATTGTTCGATAAACTAAAACCGACACTAAGCCATTTTAGATCCGTTCTTCAGCGACAACACTGTTCATGGGGTAAGAGAAAAAGTGACTTATTTTGTTTAGTGTCGGTTATGTCGTAACTTTTCAAGAAATAATTATAAATAATTGAATGCATCGGTGTCATTTTTGGTATTATAATGCTATTATTGTACCATCATATTATGAGTAATATTTAATTTGACTAATTATATAAACGGCACACTATGTTTAGTGTCACTTTTTTGATTCAGAAAAGTTTGAAGAAAAAAATAATTAGTTAAGAAAACCTAAAACTTTTTTGTTAGCTCCTTGTTTTCTATATCCATTTACAAGCTATTATGTTAAATTACGCATTTAGGCACTAAGCTTTTGCATATTTTTTGTTAAAAGAAGTAGGTATATTACAACTTGATATTCAAAAGATTAATGAAACACAAAAATATAATCCCACAATTACAACATTTAAATGCCTTCCGATTCAAGATATATGATAAATCAACCCACAACTGCTCGAACGTGCAGGTAGCACTGGAAACAGCAACGATGATGATTGAAAGTTTTTCTCCCGCCTCAGACGGTCATAGGACATTCGCACAACTTCTACCACAAAAGAAAAAAAGCTACATATCTAGCTCAAGTCGTCTTCGCCTTCCTCGAACACGTCATATTATTTGTTTTCTACTTAAACTGAAGAAGATAAACGAATCTTCCATCATCAACGTGCCAAATGATGTCGTCGGAGTAATAAATGCTGTAGCAGAAGAAAATCACTTCAACAAAATCACTGACGAAATCATTTCCAGCTTTGAAATATCTTGGAACAAGATTATGAAAACAATCTACCAGGAAATGGTAGTTACCAACTCCTGAATTGTTAAGCTTGGTTAAGCTCAATCGGGAAACCGCTATCGACTATCACTCTAAAATTCAGGCTCTTTGCAGGCTGAAAATAACAGAGAAAAAAGCGGTGAAAATATATAGACAGTTGATAGCGTTTTTTGTTATTCCAAATCCAGTTTCGATAGACCAGAAAGTTCCAAATGAAAACAATGAAATAGTCGTGGTGGAAACTCAATCAGACATTGTCTTCAACAAATTGAAGAAAAAAAAACAAAAAAGTTGAAGAGGAGTGAGGTAGCAAAATAATTAAACTTAAAAAATAAAAAAAGGTTTTCCGGCTAGAAATTGCTCCTAATATTGAGAACATAATCTAACGAATAGCTGTGTTTAAAGTTTTTGCAAAATACACACGCAAAGTAAACGAAATAATAGTAATAATAATACCGTGATGTTGTCGATATAAAACAACTGCTGGTTCTGATATTAAATAGAACATTGCAATTACATAACACTACATTTCATTACAATTATTACATTGTGTGGGGGTCCAGCTGGAAAGCTATCCAACATAGATCATAAGAAATGAGAAAAATGCTGACAATGAAACGAGTTTATTTTACAAAACGTTCTATTTTAATAACATTAAAGAGATAAACGAACTAGAAGTAACCGATTAATATAACCATGACCTCGAAAACATAAAAAGACTTATTAACTTTAGCGAGCCTAACAGTGTGAACAGCGAGTTTATCTTTATTTCTAGTGTTAATATTATGATTATCGCAATTTTTTTTAAATAAATGAATATTTTTGTGCACATACATTAAATTTTCGTATATATACTGACAAGGCACTGTCATAATAAACCGTTGTATGCATGAAAATTGAAAATTTCCGAAAGGAAGAAAAGTGACGATAGTAGTCTCGTAGACGCAGCCTTGATTCAAAATTACTACAGTTCCTATTATGGTACTCGAAGCATTTTTAATTACTTATAGAATGTTTCTCAGTGCACAAGTGTTGAGTGTTTATCTTGTAGAGTTTACTCAGTTTTAAGAGTTTGAAAGGTACCTAAACAATATGCTACAGACCTTACTTTAAGATTTTTGATTGTTGAGTTTTTTGTTAAATATATTTTTTGACTATCTTTGTTATTTCGTGTTGATTTTTAATAATAAGCCTGAAAAGTTATAATTAGGTTAGCAAATTGTGACTTTTCTTCTATTGAAAACCTTTAAAATGTTTCCAAAGTTTGTTTTACCTAAAACAAGTAAATTTGTAAGTTTTATGGTTGAACTGATTTAGATAAGTAGGCATATAAATATTTTTTTACGCCTTCATCAATTTACGTTTATATCTATGATTTTTATTAGCAATTATTAAAACGATAGATTATTATTTAAGGGCACAATGCAAATAAATACTTGTCAATTTATTAACAAAAGTGTCACTATGCCGATTTTTTTCAAATTAAAGGCACTTGTACAATGCACAGGGCAATGCACTGCACTTCTACAATGCATTAAAACTAAAGTAACACTATGCACATTTTTTTTATTTAGTTTTTTGCCATACCTACTTGTTAATCAAATAACAGTCAAGCAGAGATTATGTTAGATTATTACCTGAACTATTATAATATATAAAACAACAACAGCACATCTATTTCAATTCATAGTCGAGTTATTGTAGTTATAAAAGTTGCAAAAACTTTAAATGGCTAGGTATACTGAAAAATTGGGTTTTTCGTTTAGTGTCACTTTTGTTTTCAATGTGCGAAATGTATTTTCTTTCTCTCTTTCAAAAGTGCCGGCATCAGCCGTAACGCCCGCGTGACATGGCATTGCTCCTCAAACTATAGGATGCTAACGCATCATTGCTCTTAGTTGTTTAGGTTTTACTAATGTTATGAATAACATCACAGCTTGTAACATTAATTTCAAGAACGACGATCATCATGTTTGTAGTCTGTGAATCAATACTTTATTAAAAAGTTTCTAAACATCTAGTTCATTCATTTCATTCATTCATTCATTACAAGCAAGACAGAAAATCAAGTCAAGCAAGCAAGAGGATTGGTAAACCGTAAATTAAATAAAATTCCTAAAACATCTATCGAAAACCACATCACATTCTGATTTACAACATGGATAAAAGGAAACTATCAACTGCAGGCGACAGCTTGTATCAAATACTTCAAGTTCCAAAAACTGCGACTGCGGACGACGTCAAGAAAAGTTACAGAAAATTGGCGTTAAAATTTCATCCCGATAAAAATCCCAACAACCCAGAAGCCGCAGAGAAATTCAAAGAAGTTAATCGGGCACACACAATACTCAGTGACGGCACGAAACGAAACATTTACGATAACTATGGCTCACTCGGACTCTACATCGCCGAACAGTTTGGAGAAGAAAACGTCAACGCCTATTTCGTAGTTACAAGCACTTGGTGCAAGGCGCTGTTTATCGTGTGCGGGGTGTTGACCGGGTGCTACTTCTGCTGCTGCTTATGCTGCTGCTGCAACTGCTGCTGCGGGAAGTGCAAACCGCGTCCCCCAGAGGAGTCCGGTGACTATCACACGCTCGAGCGCGACGACTCAGATGGAGTGCAGCCGGTGACGACGCAGCCAGGAGGGGAGAGCCGCCCTAAAGGTGACCAAGCGCCTCCCATCGCGATGCCGATGCCGATGCCGGCTCCGGCGCCCTCGGGCGCGTCAGAGAACACGGGCCTAAACACAGGTGGGGTCAATTATGGCATTTCACAGTAAAACTTATTAACTGCATCACTGACATCAATACCATTATAAAGATGTGTATGTGTGCCTACACTACACTTACATAGAACTTACATTATATTATGATTTACATAATATATTAGTCCACATATTTTTTTCTGTTGTGCAATGGTCCATTTAAACTCAGGACCAGGATTACTCTGATGTTGGTTTTGTGACTAAGGTGATTTGTAACAGATGGGGAAGCGGGACTAAGGGATTATAAGAAAATTAGATTTAATGTTATCTGCATTTCCAGGTAAAATGGCTGAAGAATGTTTGGTCTTGCAATGATTGTAAATAATTTTCTTAGACTTACAACTTTTGTTTTTTTAGGACACTGGTGATTACGTTAAATTTCTTGCTAATCAACCAAATTACCTAAATAATCATATAAATCAATGTTTGTTTATCACAGAGTCCTAGAAATGGTGTACAATCATTGCCAGACTATGTTTTGGTAATTACTTGAGGAACGTAAATTATTATAATTTTTTTTTTTTAATTCCACCCTACCCACTATGACAAACCACCTTAATTTCCTCATTGTTTAAGAGTTGTTATTTTAATGTATGTAGCTTTGCCATTTCACTAAAATGAGGAATTTATAGCAACATTTAATAATACAAAATTGTTTGTATGCTTTGTTCTGCCATTAGACTTTTGTAATGCACATTATAAAGTGTTGCCTTTGTCAATGTAGTGGAATCATAAAATATATACTATTACAAATATTTATTATTAATGTTGGAATGTAGGTGTTATCTGGCATGGTTTTTTATCTGTAAGGGATAAATGTATTTCCTGAATATTTTGATGGTAATTGTTGTGGAATACATTGAAGGAAAACATATATTGTTACAGTTTAATTTAATTCATAAAACATTGTATACATAATATAGGAGAGACAGGTGATGATGATAACAAAATAACTCTGGAAATACCCTAAAAATTGTATTTGTAAGTGTTACTTCAGTTTTTACTGAACAAAATAATGTGCCTAATAAACTTACTGCTGCAGTTCTTGTACAAGATCAGTTAAATAGAGTTCCAATAGGTATTTTAGGGAGCTATCGGCAGCAATTTGTTTTCGACATTTATTTCTAAGTAGAACCTAATTGATAGTTATTATTTCTCTATTAAGTATTATGAAAGATGTTCAAGAAAGAAATGTTCATTTTACACATTCATTTTACATTTAAATTTAATATGCTATGTTACAAAAGGTCTGGAGTTAATTTTGTACAATTTGATTTCAATGGGCAAATTTAGGTGTAGGTATGTTTAGTAAGTATGTATTTGTTACCTATTTGCACTATTACCAAACGTCACCTGGCTTATCTAATTGTTGATTAGCACTACAAATACATACCTAGATAAAATAATATTACTTGGCATAAGAGACAAGAATATATCAAGACAAGAAACATGGAACATATATTAGAAAGCTTGCAATTAATTACCTAATACATACTATATTCAGAAGAAGACTAACCCAACTAGTTTGTCAAGGCTTATGTTAATTACGGTATTAGTTTCACTTTTTCTTTACAAATTCATCTGTAATGATAATGAGTCAGACCCTACATAAGACCTTTGAGACCTTATACAAAACCTAAAACAAAATGATTAGATGGATATAATGTGGCTGCTGATGTCATAAAGTTAAAATAATAAACATGTTACTCACAGATAACAAAAGATAATGTAACAGCGTCATCACAATTAAAATCTTTGATCTCCATATCAAGAACGCTCTATGCTTTCAAACTGTGGATTTTGCTATTTGTGTTTGTTGACAACTTTTAGGTAAGTAATAAATAACATAAAGCCACTTATCCCATTATTTAAAAAGGTCTTGTAAAGTTGTTAAATGGTGTTAAAATCTGGTTTCCATACTTTTTTATTGTCAACAGCAGGTCATACTAAATTGTTATGAATAAGGGGGTAACAATTCTTCAGAAAACTGCCTACTTTAGGTATTTTTTTTGTTTATTTTTTGACTGTTTATTTAGTCATTATTTCCTGAGCAATTTAGTTATTGCTCTTGAAATATTTTATTTATAGTTTTAATTTATGATTCTCATCTTTAGATTATAAAATTTTATATCTGATGGACTTTCACATCATGACACTCCAATGTTTTATGGTACTGCAGTCAGCTCCGACGAGGAACCTCGTAAATAATGATTGATCTGTGTGCCCCACAGAGTCTTACATGTTTAAGATTAAAAGTGCATATAAGTTAACATGGACGAAGAAGAAAGTATAGAAATATCGTTAGATTTTCACACGCGCAGAATTATTTGAAAAACAGTCTCAATATTCTATGGAAAAAACAACTTGTATCAACTAATCACCAGTAACATGTTATCGCATATAAAACGCAACGTTATAAATGCCGGGTTTCTTTAATTATATGCAAACATCCGTTATTTAATAGCAACCGTCAGCTGAAGTTTCGTTTGATCCGTAAGTTGTGACAAAAAGATAGCTCTGCCGAGATACAACTAGCTAGTAACCTCTTCACAATTACGTAGGTGGCCTGCCCAACACTACACAGTAGGTAAGTAGTAGGTACGAGTATCATTGTAAAAACTATCATAACTATCATAAACTTTTTGTAACTAATGATACTCTTGTAAAAATGTGTAGAGTTTGGTGTGGTGAACCTGGTGAACTAGTGAAATGTACTAACTTTTTCTAAATACATACTTACTTAATTAATTTTATTCTCTATGTCACAATGTAACCACTGCGACTTTAATACATTAGTTTATTGCACCTACTCGTAATTTGTTTGTGGCTCTAGTCCAGGAAAACTTCTTGGTTTTCTAAAATATGACCACACATTCCATTTGTAGCAAAGGAATATAGGTAGGTACAATTATGCGTCTGATTTGGCCTAAGGCGTGCCTTCTGTCCCGTTTAATGCCTTGACCTCATTCGCCCAAGGCTATTCTGTTCCTTGGAATGTACGAGATATTTCCTGCCAAAATGATTACTACTTTATTTTTATGATCCGTAAATATTTTTCTATGAGTTGAAATTTTATTATGGTGTCATAGTAACACTATTATCTGTTAAAGGATGTATTTATCTACTTAGTTAAAAATTGAATAATAGAGACTCTTTCTTTTCTCATATTGAATTTCCTTCTTTAACTATATGATAAGATACTTATATATGTATTATATATACTATATATATTATTTAAATATATGATAAGTACTTTATCCAATGTAGGTAGGTATTTAAATACTTCCCGGGTATAGGTATTCTCAATATTGTTATTATTAAAAAAAATACGTACCTGTGTAGATACCTACTTGTATTTTTAACGATTCACGAATTTTCAACCATCATTTAATTTGGTAATTTTTTTATCAACCTTTGTCACTCTTGCCTAATAAATACCGATTTAATTACATACTATACTTACCTACTACATTTTTGTCTTGTCTTAGTATTCAGCGAAGACACCGTAAAAGGTACCCCATATTTTTAAGATATTGTTTTTATGTAGGTAGATTGAATACAAATTGATAAAATATAATTACTATGTTTACGGCCTGAGATCATTGATTAATCTGGTATCAATCAATTAAAATATGCATTAAGTACTTAGAAAGACATTTGATTTGTCTTATCTTCGACACTCAGTCTATGATAGTTATTTTTTTATTTTTGATAAGTAGGTACTACAAATTGGGTCTAACTAACAATAATAAAGGTAAACCTACCTACCAAAATAACTCTTCATAATTAATGATTACTATTTATGATTTGAATGTATTAAATAGCCAGGCTAAGTTGGTTGTATACTAGACTTTATTATTTTACAGTTATAAAGTTCGAAATTAACAATACCAGCTTTTTGAAATTTATTGTTGTTTGAGATGAATTTCAAAATAAAAACACCAGTATTGACCAAAATTTACTTATGAATAGGTAAGTACCTACATATAGGATTTTCGAAATTTTGAAGTATTATGCTTTTGAATCCGTGCTCTCATTATAGTAGATATTTATTAAAAATGTATTCAGACTGCTTCCGTTTGTAAATCACGTAATACTATTTTATTTTTAAGTTATTGTGATATGAAATTATTTTTGACAATGTAATTATTTGCGTATCTTCATTTACGCCCATGCCTTCATCGTTTTGATGTTGACAGCTTTGGTTTATTTTTTAATATTTTAAATAGTTTGTATTTAATAAGGTATTGTGTGGTGTGTATTATGCAGTTCACATTTTGAAAGTAGAGATAGTTTACGTCCACTCGACACCTTAATCTTAGTCAAATTACTATGAATTACTAATGAACACCTAAAATAATTCCACTGTTAAATTTTTACTACTTATAATCGTCTAAAAGTGTGTTATATACTGTATATTAGTAGTCGTTTGAGTATATATAATTGAAATCATCGATAATATTATAAAGCTTTATAGCTATCCGCCAGCTCAAGTAGCGACTAGCGAGCTCTGATGGCGTCTGTTATGCGTATTTGTGTATTATAATGTAATTATGATACTAGTCATCGACTATTATACCTGAAGGATAGTATCAAGTTATAAGAATGTTTAAATGTAATTACACTAAAACTTTCAATTTAATAAATTCTGCATAAGGAAAAATATCTCTTATTGATAACCAACGACCCTTGCACTTTTTCTAATGCATATAACTTTTGGTATAACTTTGGTAGTATATAATTTTAATAACAAACTTTTTTTTTATTTACAGGAAGCAGTATTCCAAAATACACTTGAGGTATTTCACAGCTAGTCTAGTTAGAACATAATTGTAAGAGAAAGCAACGCATGATTTCTTATAACCACCAACGTAAAAATTCATTACAGGTTAAGTCTTAAATTAAGTTATCTTTGTATTAATTTTATTGATTATCTTTTATGTTTATATTTTAGCAGCTCAGTAAAATATATGTTTTTTTATGTAAAATTAGTTTTAATTTGGCAAGTCGCTACCAGAACTACTAGGTGACATTATTATACGCGCGTTCAGCACCTGCCATGATGTCAGTAATTTGGGTCCAATTAAACTTTTAATTAGCCTAAATGGTACGGTTGTTGGATGGTTGTAGGAATTCAGGATTTGTTTACTTAATACAGCATGTGCTTAGGCTTATAAATATAACGTTCCCAATGGTGGGCCAAGAAGTGGCCTACTCTGTGGCTTAGTGGAGAACTCTAAAATCTAATAGTCGAGCAATACCTGTATATATATATAATCCGAATCTCGGAAACGGCTCTCAAAGATTTTCATGAAATTTACCTATGCAGGTGATTTTGGGGGCGATAAATCGTTTTAGCTAGGTTTCATTTTTCGAATTCGTCGTTCTATCCGTGTTTTATACCGAGCAAAGCTCGGTAATCCAGGTAGGTACTGTTTATATATGGGGCATGCCGTTTTCTCTATGATGTTTTCAAAGCACATTTTTGGGTACCGTGTGCTCATTTTTAAGCACCTATTTGTAGGAAAATAAGTATTGGTGTACAACCAGGTATCTCTACGATGGGAAAGCAGAACGCTATCGGACCACCATTCATTTAGTATTTAATCAGTCATATAAGCTGATGGATGCTACTTACGGATTCTTTTATTCAACTGGGCTTCTCAGCTCAGTTGGTAGTCGCTCTGCCATCTGCCATCTGTAGGTTGTGGGTTTGATTCCCTCCCAGGACAAATATTTGTGTGTTGACCAAAGATGTTGGTTGTGTCTGGGTGTTAAAGTATCATAAGTATATATTTAGTGGTTAACGGGTATTTATTGCGTGTTACCTTACTGTCATATGTATGTGTTTAATAATATTTAACTCATCTATCAGTCATTTGGTTTCCTTGGTGTTGTGTGGTTTGTCTTCCAATATTTATTTTATAGGAATGGGGCTATAAATGAAATGTATGCCTATAGAGTTGGGACCTAGGGACCTATAGAGTTGGGTTGGGTACCTACTTTACCTAATAGAGTTAAAATTTATCCGAGGTTAAACTAAGTAGGTATAGGTACTTGCACAAATGATGGTAAGTGTTTCTTATCGGGTAATATTTATTAAGCTTTATGTACTAAATATAAACTATCAGTTACACGTAGATTCCTAGGAATTCATCTAATTCAATTCTAAGTGAGCTTTTTATATCACAAAACAAAGTTTCCAAGCATGAGAGTAAGATTCTGATATCGAACACAAAATATGTAAGGCCGATCAACAACAATCTTCATTTCAGGAGTCTCATCCCATTCGAATCCTGTAACAAATGTTTCATTGAATAAAAAGAAACAACATAATGGGATCACACTTTATTCAGGCACACGCACTGGTAAAAAAAGTTGATAACGACTTAAATAGGTAAGTGGAGTACCTACCTACCTCTAATAAAATTATAATAGTACGGTTTGGAACCGCGTAGTGTGCGTGCGTTCTAGGCCTCGTTAAGCATTTGATTTTGAAGTGATGCCAAGTAAACCCTCGTAAAAGATGTTGCGAAGGTGCAAGTAGGTCCTTGACAAAAAATAAATAGAAATTGTCTCACTCATAGTATTTTTTGCACATTCGCATCAGAAATCATTATTGTAGTGAACGAGTATTTAACGGGATTAATTCGCTCCCGACCCGTGGTACAACTGTGATGTCCAACTGGTTGTACTACGGAGAAGTAAAGTTACCCACGGTTCAACTGGTTGTTCTATGGGGAAATATCTTTACCAATGGTTCAAGTCGAGTGAGTTGTTCTTTCCTTGGTCCAACTAGTTGTACTACTGGGAATTGAATGTATCTATGGAACAACTACTGGTAATAAACAGAAACAGTACTGCTTTACATCTCGCTTCAATCTCATCGACAGACGAACTATATTCTTCTTGCGCTTCGGCGGCCGCTGCCGCGGCACGCTCGCTTCGCTCGCTCGCCTTGCGCGTTGTTTTCTATACTCTAACATAACCTAACCAACTGGTTTCGATCTGAAATATTCTTCTGACGCACCATTTTTTACAATCACAATCTTTGTCAGATCACTTAACGATAGTCATTTGTTTTGTAGACGTTCATTTGTTTTACACGATCATCTTATCCCCGTGGTCCAACCAGTTGGACATAATTCCACCGTTGTACCACGGGTCATAATCATAAATGTCAAAAAAAGAGTTGAACTATGGGTAACTTTACTTCTCCGTAGTACAACCAGTTGGAAATCACAGTTGTACCACGGGTCGGGAGCTGTTTAATTTATTCACGACGGTTTTGGTTAATTCAATTCAATTCAATAAATATTTATTCAATAAAATCACAAGGACCACTTTGAATCGTCTTCTTACATGCTAGTGAATCTAGGTGCCGGTTCCTCATAACCCCAGTTCAAGAAGAATCCGGCAACAAACTCGTCTGGTCTTAGCACTTTTTTGTATGATCCTTGACAATTTTGTTACGGATGCCGAGTCGAGTTGGAGCAGATTCATCTCAAGCTTTTTTGTCATCTAAATAATCAGATATTTTATAATATGCTTTAATAGACAGTTTCTGTTTAATTACGTTTTAAATTTTGCCAATCGACAAATCTAACACGTCGCTTAGGACCTTGTTATAGAAGCGTACACTTTGCCCTATAAAATACTTATTAACTTTAGCGAACCTAACAGAGGGAACAGCGAATTTATCTTTATTTCTAGTGTTAATACTATGATTATCGCATTTTTTTAAATGAACATTTATGTGACAAGGCACAGTCATAATATTAATTTCTTTAAACTTATTTCTAAGTGATTCTCTGGGGCCCATGTTATAAATTGCACGAACAGCTTTTCAGCTTTTTAATTGCTTCTGCAACACAAATATGATGTTAATATCAGCAACACAACAGAATGCCATAAGACATAATGCTATGAAAGTAGCTGAAGTAAACGAGTCTAGCGGTATCTACGTCGGTAAAATGACGGATCTTTTTAACAGCGTATGCTGCAGAGCTGAGTCTCTTCGACAATGTATGTGCGGGCCCCATTGCAGCTTATTATCTCAAGTTATGCCTAAGAACACTGTGGTGTCGACGAGATCTATATTTTCGTTTTTAATTTTTACATTAGCTTTCACCTGTTTAACATTGGGCAGTATAACGAATGCATTTCGTTTTTTTCTCGTTAAGTAATAAGTTGTTTACATTAAACCATGTTACAACTTTAGAGATTGCATTGTTTACATCGTCAAGACTAGTAAGTCGTCGCTTTAATTTAAATAAAAGTGACGTGTCTTTAATTGATTTAAAAGTGACGTGTCATCAGCAAACAGTACAATCTCGTGATCATCCTTTACAAGTTTAGGTAGATCATTTATATATATTAAAAACAAGAATGGCCCGAGTATTGATCCTTGTGGTACACCCATTTTTACCATTGACCCCGGAGAACGCTTTCCATTTACTTTTAGGTACTCGTTGTGTTCGGTCACTTAAGTAGGATGTGAGAAGCTTAAGTGAAACTGTCTTAACACCATAGTGATGTTGTTTGCTGATTAGAGTTTCATGGTGAACGCAATCAAAAGCTTTCGACAGATCACAAAAAATACCTAAGGCATCGCGTGATTCCTCCCAGATATCAAAAATATGTTATATTAACTCAACACCGGCATCAGTCGTTGAGCGTCCCTCTGTAAATCCGAATTGTTTACTGTCTAGTAAATTGTTGGTATTAAAATGCCGTTGTAATTGGTTGAGTATAAGTTTTTCAAATATTTTACTTAATGTAGGAAGCACTGATATAGGTCGTTAGTTACCAGGATCGGAATGACTACCTGATTTGAATAGAGGTATGATCTTACTATGTTTCATTAAATCAGGAAATACTCCAATGTCAATAAAAAATACATTGATTAAATATGAAAGCTGGATCTGGTGCAATAATGTCAATTAGTGGTTTTATAACACTGACAGAAATACCCCAGAGATCAGTGGTCTTTTTTACATTAATCAGTTTGAATGCCTTGATAATATCGATTATTACGTTCAAAGTAAAATTGTGTGACACATTCAGGTAAACTATCTTTTAAAAATGATTCTGCTATTACCTATGAGTTTAAAGAATTTGTAATGGAGACTGGAATATCAGTAAAAAAGTTTCAAATGCCTTTGCTACATCTATATCATGCTTAATGATATTATTGTTAATATTTAAATTTATAACACTATTATGAGTTTTGGATTTTCCGGTCTCACTATTAATTATTTTCACTATTGTTAGGTATGTTGTATGACCGTGGTCTGGATGCTATGGGAGTTTCCGCCATATGCGCAGTTTCTCGACTCTACCTTCACTTGGTCATCAGATTACGAAATGTCCGCATTTACGTATTTACTCCCTAAGCATTCACGACCACGGTTATTGCAACATAACCGAAATGTCGGGAATCAATTAAAAGGTAATACGCGATAAATAGGTACCTACTCTTCTTCTTCGTTAATGGCATGTGTCATAATGATGTCAATTTTGCCAATGTCAAGTGATTAAATATTTTGTGGGTATCTAATTGGTGTGTGAGATGACGGAGGTGTAATGTGTGTATGGATGTGGGGTGAGTGGCTAATAAACAAACGCGTATTCTATTCGTTAAAGGCATGTGTCATAATGATAATTTTGCCAGTGTCAAGTGTTTGTTTTGTTTATAGTAAGACGTAACAAAGTCGTATGTTGTCGTTTGTCATTTGTTACTAGGTATGTAAAAAATGGTGTCTTTTTATAAAATAACTAAACTGACGGATAATTTTTGTTCGAATCATTTTTCTTTGTGAATATAATTCAAAGAAACACAAAAATTGTAGGTATGCCAATTATTCACACCAGAGTCAATAACTTTGAACATTGAACTTTGAAATTATTTCAAATTATTGACACTTCGCTTGTACAATTCTTTACGCACGAGTTTTGTAAACATCACATCCGCTAAGTTAGTTGGAGTAGGTTACCATCATCTTTGTAAGCGTTCCGGCCCGCTTCTGCCCAGAACATGATCCTTTGCACCGCTTGCGTAATCCGCAGGAAACCGTCCTCTGTTCCACCAGTGTCAACTAAACGCGAAATCCCCATCTGTAATCAACAAAGTCCAGAGTACTTGAGACAGAGATCTTCTTAACGCAAAATTACGATAGGTTTACCAAGTCATACCTACTAGACTAATAGTAGGTAGACTTTGTACCAGGTACCAATCTTGAATAGGTAGGTACTTAGTTTCGTCCATTTTACAGTTTTAACAACTAGCTTCTGCCCGTGGTTTCGCACATGTTGTACCGCCAAAAAAGTTGCCTATGTAAAATACAATCCAAATTTCAACAAGCCAGCCGTGAAAAGCTAACGAACAGAGAGTGGCACTTTCGAGGTTTATTATTAAGTAATATAAAATTAATATTAGTAGGTATGTAATAAATTCCAGGCATCTAAACGGATCTATGATTTATACACATTTACCTCACTTGATCCATCCTTATCTAATTTTGACCTAAACAGCGCCAGCGTAGGTTTATACGGTACTACGTACATACAACGTTATTTTGGAAATGTTCAACTTACGGCTTGCAATTTATTGGGTAATAATAAAGTCATTCGTAGAGTGTAGAGAGGTACTGCTACTGCAATACGGATTTTCTGCATTCGCTCAGTGATATTCCAAAGGTTAGCGCTCGTCACATTTCCCGCCAAATGCCTCAACGAATTTCCTCGAGGCACTAGCATCAGTAGATTCAAACCTTCAGTCAAATAAGGGATTTCGATTGCCTGAAATTAATGAAGGTTCCCTTGGTTGTTTACAATAAAAAAGTTACTTGAGGAAACCTTAAAAGCTGTTATAATAGTAATAATAATGCCGGACATTTCACACAGCATCAAAGTAAGCAGAGCTTGTGGTGTGGTACCACATGCCTGATATACTACTTAGCTTATATACTTTTTTAAATATATACATATTATACATAGAATCGGGTGATTCTATGTACCCAGACCCGAGACAAATATTTGCAGATCATACAAATATTTGTCCCGCGGCGAGAATCGAACCCATCAACCATCTGCGTCTCAACCGGACATTGATCCACTACGCCACAGAGGTCGACAAGTCGAGTCGAGGTTATGCCAGTCTGGCCATTTTAAAATAAAATTAGAAGCTTTTCGGCAGGTTTGAAGATATTCACTCGCCTTATCGGAATCCACTTTTGAGAAGAAATCTACGTTTATTCCACTAGCTTTATTTTGAATACTTAAGTAGGTACGTCTTACCTACCTATGATAAATTCAAAACAACTTCTGATGCTGACTCTACCTACCATCTGTATTTGGTTAAAGTTTATCTCTGGGGGCGGTTTCGATATTAGGTTTCTATCCAAATGAAATAGGACATCACGCAGAAACGATCACACAGTCGACAAACATGATACGGTGCACAACACTGGTCGCGCTGGTAGTTCTGGGTGCCTCGATGGTCGTTGCCGACGACTGGGAGTGTCCCGCAGACCGCGAACCAGAACTCCATACAGAAGCGCTGCTACACAAGGACTTATTCTGCGCCTACACTTTCTACGATATACGACCTGTGAAAGATCACAAATCCACGATCAAGATAAAAGTTCGATTTGCAGTGAAATACATCAGCTTCGACTCTATGGAAGAAACCTTCAACCTGCACAGTTGGGTGGCGTTATCGTGGCAAGATGAGTTTCTTAAGTGGGATCCAAAGAGCTATGGAGGTATTGAGGAATTACAAGTTGAAAGTAACGAATTCTGGACGCCACGTATGGCACTGTTCAACGCTGACGCCATGTCCATGACCAATTCCGATTCAATCTACACAACTTGCTTGGTACAAAACAGTGGCGCTGTTACTTGCGTGCCGCATCTCGTCCACTCCGGTATCTGCCGCACGTCTCTACGTAAATGGCCATATGATGAGCAGAACTGCACCTTATATTTCGGTTCCTGGATGCACACTGGAGAACAGGTCAATTTTACCTTTTATGATAAAGATCCTGTCGTGCTCGATGATTTTCAGAACGGCCCCGGTTGGAAACTTCTGGATGTAAAGCATGAGCGTTTACCTGGTAAATACGCGTGCTGTCCAAACAGCACTTACCCCATGTTGAAATACACATTTGTGCTAAGTAGAGTGGCAGCGGGTCCGGCAGCGATCGTGGTCGTCCCCGCGATCGTAATAATATTGCTCACTTTGAGCTCCTTGTTGCTGGATGTGAAAAATAACGTAAGACTCATGATGATCTGCTTCAGTCTTTACGGACATTTCATGTTTTTGACTGAAATCGGATATAACATACCGAAGCACAGCGCGGACACGCCGATCATCTTGCTGTTTTTACGTGATTCGATGGTTATAACGTTAGTTGGCATTTGTGAGACATTGTTCCTAATGGGTTTGAGACGTCGAGTGGAGCCGGCGCCGACGTGGGTTATGACCGTAAACCGCCTGGTGAGCAGCGGGCCCGGCAAGTACGTAGTGTTCACCGAGTTCGACCCGACCGACGCCGCCGGAGAAATAAAGGTGCTGGCTGAAGACGTGCCCGAGGATAGCTCTCGTAGTACAATCGACTGGATTCAATTCGCTAACCTTCTCAACAGCGCATTGTTCATCGTGGCTGTCCTAACTTACTTGATTCTTATTTTCACTTATATACCCTATGGTAGTGAGACGGGAGACGACACTGTTATACGAAATCACTAACCTTACTTATTCAGTGCCGCGCCGTTCCGAAGCGTGTGTGGGAATAAAACTAATGTAAAATACCCTTACGTACCACAGTCAGTTACCTACCATCGTAATTTGCATTAAGTACCTAGTAACATAAGGGATAGATAGGGTGGGCAACCCAAAGTTAGTACTCGCCTCAGCATCCCATTCTGGGAGATCGGCATACTTCATGACATCGTTTATCCTGATCATTCTGACAGTCCTTGGGAGGGCTCTTCCCGAATCTTGAAATATTGACGTCCCATTGAGCAGCGTTGGGGCGGAGCGCCAACGGGCACGAAAATACAAAGTGTTTACAAAAACTGCTTGTTCGTTCTCCGATAAGTCTTCTTCGTCGAAAGTGTCACGGATTGCTCCATCTGAGTCTTCTTCTATCTGTTATCAAATTACATTTATTTTGGGTAAATAGTTAGGATAGATAGATAGACAATAATTAATTCGATATAAATAACACTTGCGTACCAAATACTTGCGTATGCCAAACGTACCTAAGTACGTTTGGCACTCATATTATGAAACTATGTTTAGCTTTTGTTTAGCAATTATTTTTTATTATAACATTGTGTATACCGCACGATTTTAGATTTTAGTCTGAAGGTACTTAGGTATTCAATATGGTTAATTAATAAATGTTAAAAGTATTTTACTTATAGCGACTATCTACACGTTAGGTTATTATTCAATTCAATTCAATTCAATTTCATTTATTTCAGCCTTCATAAGTATATGTACAAATTTGAGCCATATTTATCATAATAATAATTTAAAACATACAGAACATAAATAAAATAAAGAAATTAAAATATAGACTGCATGCACATATACCACATCATTACATCACCGGTGCGAATGGTGCACCTCTGTGCAGTGCTTCATGAAGATGCAGTCAGTATCCAGCCTTCCTGCTATAAGTTACAGGTATCTGTTGGTGCTGTCCCTCACGTGACGCATCAGGGACGACGTTTTCTTGCGGATAATTGCATAAAAGTCATCGACGCGTGCGTTCGCGAACATCCCCGATGCGCTACAGAAGTATGGCAGCCTCAACAGCACCCTGAAGCTATTATTGTACTGGACTCGAAGGGCATTCCAGCAGCACTTAGTAAAGTTAACCCATAGACTGCACGTGTAAAAAGACTGGCAGTACGCCTTAAACAAACTTGTTTTTACAGCCGTACTGCACAGTGCAAATCTACGGGCCAACATGTTGGCTTTGACTGATAATGCCCTTCGCTCCCTATCAATATCGGTGTTATCTGAGAGAGTCTCAGTGACCCAGTGGCCCAGATACTTGAACTCGGACACCCGCTTGAGCTCACTGCCCGCCAGCAAGATTGATGGGACTGTGGAATAAGTTTTCGACCGGGCTTTAAAAACCATCACCTCACTCTTGCCAGCGTTATATCTGAGCCCATGAGCCTCCGCATAACGCTCACAGATTCCAACAAGTCTTCGTAGGGCACTGATCGATGGGCTCAGCAACACCATATCGTCAGCGTAACTTATGTTATTGACAGTTACTCCGTCAACAGAGCATCCAATATTAGCGCCACTGAGCTCACGAATCAAACGATCCATGTACAGGTTGAAGAGTCGCGGCGAAGTGATTCCACCCTGCCGCACTCCACACTCCAGCCTGTACGTGTCCGATAGCGACCCTGACCATTAAAGAGTATTTAAAGAGTAATTATGAGTAAAGTAAATTACATAAGTAGGTACGTTGTTATAATTTTTTATCTGAGTAATAATAATATAAATATTTTTAGTAGTTAGGTACCTACGTAAATATCTACATGATAAAACCGTAAAGCGACTGACTGACTATCAACGCACAGTCTAACAGGGCTACAGGAAAGGAGGGAATCTTCCTTTCAAGGTCCAGGGTGCAACGGAGAAAGATTGTATGAAGGTAATAAGGTATGTAATTTACTCACCATCCTATTGAGAACTTTTGCCATTGACTCGGGGTGTGTGTTGTTGAAGTGAGCAATCTTTAGCTGCAGTGCCTTCGCTGTTCCTGATCTGAACTTCTGACTAAGCTGCCGTCCAGAACGCAGGACTAGCCGAGATGACCAGCGGAACTTGAGTACATCAGATGAATTTGGAAGCGAGGACATGATTTGCTTTATCAATTTTGTTTTGATCTATGGAATGAGGATATAATATTCTTAGGTATTTTCAAGACTCGACTTTCTTAGTATAAGTACCCACTTCGCAAAACGGTTTTATTAAAAATACTTACCGAATTCGACACATTCAATCTGAAATTCTGTTCGAGTTCGTTCATTGTGTCAATATCGACTTCTGTAGAGAGCGCCATAAGTGTCATTTCTAAGAACAAGCCAGACTGAACAAAGCTCATCCCATTTTCTTTCGACGACGTAGCCGGGGTTATAGCCAAGAACTTATTGAAATTTGTCTGTAATTGATAAGTAAGTAACCACTCAGCAGCAAGATCAAGATTAGTCCTACTGTAGTACATACCTACCTAATGCATAAAGGGTCAACAAAAATTAAATATTGATGGACAATTCACAGAACACCAAACTAAGTAGGTACCTATAGTTTGTACCATGGCTGTAGATAATAGGCCTACCTGCTGCGAATATCGAAAGGAGTTATTATGCTATTAGGTACTGGTGTTAAAAAATGAATTACTTACCTAATAAATAAAAAAAAAACAACAACAAAAATATGGGGGTTTTTAAGGATTACAAATTGGGTTGTTACTCAAAATCTAGTAAAGCATTAGTAGCCGTGATATTTTCTCCTTGTAATTTCATTATACCTTTAAACGAGCAATTCTTAGTAAAGTACTCTTAATACTGTAGATATAAAATTAACTCAAAGAAAACATTCCTTAATTTTTGAATAGAAAGAAAACTGCATTCAAAGATTTTCCAAAATTCGCTTGCCAGGAATCGAACCCAGGAATCGAACCGACTAAAATCTGCAAAAATTACACCCTGTACTTTTATTGCATTGATCGTTAGGATCAATTATAAGGATGAAATCTCTCTGAAAAACAAGATAAATTAAATGAAAAGAAAACCATGAAATCTGGACTTATAAAGTCTTAGTATTAAGAGTAGGTAGGTTTATATATGATCTGAATCTCAGAAACGGCTCCAACGATTTTCATGAAATTTAGTATGCAGGGGGTTTCGGAGGCGATAAATCGATCTAGCTAGGTTTCATATTTAGAAAACGACGTATTATTAGTAATTTATACCGAGCAAAGCGGTCATCCAGGTAGGTACTATTTATATTAGGTACCTATATAATAAATCTAATTAGGTTTCCTTAAAAAGGGTATAGCTTAATATAGAATTGAATCTGTATAGAAATGGACAATAAATCTGGACTGACTTAAATTGTTCTACAGTTCCACTGATTAACTTCATTAGTTCTACTATTTGTAACGTGTATTGTTATACTAACTAGGTAGACGAAATGGTACCTAAGTTTACGCTTGTTAGTCGAACTAATTAACTTAGGTACCTACCTCATTTAATTAACTAGCTCAGCTGATAAATCCGAGTCAACCGAACAAGAGCGAGTCGGACTCTCACTGTCAGGTTTCCGTAGTTGCCAGAACTTCAATTTAGAAAAAAAGAACTATCTGTGTAACAGATAAACATTTTACATTGTGTATTTAATGATAAATTGGATTTCAAATAACTAAACCTTGCAGTTTAAAAATGTAGGTAGGTTTATCTATCGACTTGCTATCTACACACTAATAACCTACTAAAGTACTATGACTTATTTTATCACTACCAACTTATGTATTTAAAATTAACTGCTGCCCGCGGTTTCGCACGCGTGGTAACTACAAAAAAGTAGCCTATGTCCTTCTCTAAAGTCCCATCAATATCTATACCAAATTTCTTCAAAATCGGTTCAGCGGTTTAGGCGTAAAAACGCAACAGACAGACAAACAGAGTTAGGGGAGACTGGGGTCAATTGACACGTTTTTGAGAAAATCTGTCAGTGTGACTTCATTTTAAATCTTTTCTGTTATGTAATTGGTTTTAATAATAGTTAAACTATCTTGCTATATAATAACAGTAATATTGTTGCTTTATATATGTATATGCCCATAACTTGGGTATAAGCTATTTAGAAACCTCGAAAATTAACCCCTACCTGGGGTTAGTTGAAACAAGTGTATTAAACTGTTCGAATGAATAATTCTAATAACCCTAGGCACTGTTTATGTTGCATAATGAAATGGTAAAGTGTGTTTGTTATTGATAAAATATGTTTTAATTTAGTCAGAGTATAGTATTTATTACTAGCAAGCTACTCAATGAGATCAACGTAGAGAAAATTTAAATGATTATTTAGTCTCATATTAATTTAACATTACGTTTATCTAATACGTTACGTTATAATTCCCCAAATCAACAAGGACTAATTGGTCCAAACACTAAAATCTAATATTTATTCAGATATGTACTCAATTATAGTACAAATAAATTGGATCTCCTGCTGTGCAAGTTTCGTGTGCCCATAGCCTACATCCTGAACATTGCATCTGTTCCTGGCCTGCTGCGGCCATAACTTTGCTTTTTCTTGTATCTAAACAAGGATGTAAAGATTGTGTTATAATTTCAGCCACCTTGCCTCAAAGGAATGTCATATTTTTTTATATCCTCATATGCCATTTTATAATTTTGAAGAACAGCTTATCTGCAGTTTGTAGTTTTTGGTCAGTTTCTTGGCATCTAAAAATATTAAACAAGATTTGACTAACATACTTGTAAAATATCATGAAAAAAACAGTTCGAATCAATAGAAACACGTTTCAACTGATCCAGAATCGTTTGTATCAACTGCCCCCACACCCTCACTTTAAATAGTTTAACAAACAGGATAAAATCGAAATGTAGTGTACTATGGTGGTATTATGATGGTACTAAGCTGACCACAGTAAACTCGAAAGGATATTCAAAGCAACAATAATTGTAAACTATACTGAAGAACGAACAATACGCAAAATAATAATAAACTAAACACTTACTTTTCGGGTTGAAAAAAACGATGCAGCCACATAAAAATGTCCAACGTGATTGGAGCGGTGGCGCACACAAAGCGACAGATCCCGACTCACAAGGCAGCCCTACTACTTCTTGAGGCCCTGCCGCTATCACTAACCGTCTCAGAGTTATTCAACTTGTTTCAATTGACCCATGTTTTTATTGACCCCAGTTTCCCCTACTTTCGGATTTATAATATTAGTTAGATGTAGAAGTACCAACAGTCACTATGTGGTTAGGTCGCAAACATAAACATTTCCTTTATTTATTATGGTCCTGATTTATTTTATTAAAGAATAATTTAGATTTTGGAAATAATACGTACCGCATACAGTTTACGCTCGAACTGATCAAGCGCAAAAATGAAACGTTTACTAAAAACATTTCCATCTAGATATTTCTGATCAGTAAAGGTAATATTTTCTGAAGGTGAAATGCTATTCCCTAAAATAGCAGGTAAATTTTCTTCCAGTTTAAATGAGCTTTTCACAGTATTTTCATTTTTGGACAACGATGGGTTAGTAGAATATGAAATGCTCTCTACAATTTCAGATGATGTTTTTTCCTGTTCAACTATGATTTTCAAAGAATGTTCCTCTTTAGACAAGGATGGTTTTAAAGTTTCTACCCTTTCAGATGATGTTTTTATAGTATCTTCTAAAGAGTTTTCCACATTACCTTCTCCAACAGTAGATGGAGAAGATGGTATTACTTTCTCAGATGAGTTTTCAAAGTACTCAGTCGTTTCAGAAAACATTTTTACAGTCTTTTCATCCTCTGCCGAGTTTCCCACAGTATTTGATCTTTCAGAAGAGTTTTCTACGGTTTTAACCCTGCGAGGGAAGGATTTTAAATTAAAATAACGAACTTGTCCAATGTGTTTGTTCAATTTCAATTTCATTTTGTTAACAGAACCAACTAGCGGCCTATTTAATCTTCTGTTAGGCGTTAGACGGCCCACATTAGCGAGATCAGCAACGGATGTTTTTTCATAAATTGCTTTGAAGTTAATATTAGACTTGTTATGGACTATGTTGGGCCCAAATCTAAAAGGATAAGAGCTGGTTGAGCATTTTGTCAATTTATTGTTCTGGAAGCACGTCTGGAACAGCCGTAACCAGCGTAGCCCCGACAGATAAGTCTGGTACGGCACAATCTGTCTGTGTTTTCTCACATGGTACACCGACGATGGATTCGCTTTCACATTCAACGATAATACGTATATAACGGCCAATAAAATCGAATAAAACTTCATGCCTGATGTAGTTACAATGTTTTAGTCTCCCATTAAATTCTTCGATTAGGTAGGTACCTACCTAGCGCTAGAACTGAACTGACTGAACTCGATATCACAAACACTTTCTTTGATCATAAAATCGAACTACAGGTCTGATCAAAAGTTGCTATACGACTGCCTCGTGATAAATAAGTAGTTAGGTAGATAAGTTTCTACCTATAAAGGTGAACAAAACACACAATGTTCCGCATTTAACGTACGGTCTGCAAAAATGCAATATCGTGAAGTTCCAAAATCAATAGGCGAGTACAGACTTACTTATATCGTATTTTTTTTATTATACCATAACCTACCCTAAGTATAGTTTTGGTTAATACTTAGTTTTTTCGTTTTAGTATTGTGTTCGCTTAGTAAATGAGGTTGACTTTGACTAGACTTTAGATCGTTAGTTGGAAAGGTATTTAATTAAAACAAAAAATGCAAAAATTTTAAAATATAATCAATAATTAATGTAGGAAGGTTATATCCTAATTAATATAACCGGTTATTTAATTTAAAACATTTTACAATCATAATTGTATAAATATTTATTTATGTTATATACATTAGGTACTCAATAACAATATACATTATTAGATACATACCTACCTATGTAAGCATATACCTAAAATCGTTAGATATCAAAGAATTATCGATATATTCGATTAGAATAAATCGCCTCGCTGCGTCGCTTGAAAGTATGGCACGTCATCGACAAGGATCACAAGGCCGGTGAGTCGTGAAACTCGGCACTGGAGTAAAGTCCACCATAGCAGAGCAGAAGGCAAAAAACATTGCTGTAATACAAACAGAATAGTTGAAAACAATCTAGGAACTCCAAAGTAAAATCCTACAGTTCGTACGACTTGTAGTAGGTAACTTGATAGCAAAATATTAGTAAATAAATAATAAAAATTGATTGAAATGGAAAAGAATGAAATGAATCTATTACGAAGCGCATAAATACGTACCTATTTATATTTTTAAAAATCTATTTCCGTGTGTTAGTCTAGCGAAAACTCGAAAATGGCACGATCGATCGATTAAAAGAATATCTTTTTGTTTTGTTCCCCTTAATACTGGGGTTGTATTAATGAACTCAATTTTAACTAAAATTACCGACTGGTACAAAGTTCACCGGGTTATCTAGTCTAAATTACAAAATAAGAAAACATCAATTAACAATCGCAAAAGGTACTTCTACTTCCAATCGTGTAGTAGTTCTTTCAAACCAGTGGGAAAACGAATTAAAGTGCGCCTCAAAGTCAAAGTCAAAGTCAAAAGATACTTTATTCAATACAATCACAAGGATCAATTTGAAACGAACATACAAGGTGAATTTAGGTGCCAATTCCTCCTAAGCTCCTAACCCAAGCCTGAAGAACCGGCAAGAAACTCGTCCTGGTCCTAGCGCCTTTTTTGCTCTCTTTTGCGCTCAGAGGGTCTTCTCGTGCACTTGGCACATATCTTCGTATTTTAGGTCCTACGACAGACCACTTTTCTCACGATGTTTTCCTTCACCTATACAATAATTTTTTTAAGCAGAAATTTACATTATGTCACGGCTGGATCAAAAGGTGAGTCCAATACCATTAGTACCACGAATGTGTGATGCTGCAATTATGCTGGACTGGATCTGTTTGGCCCACACGACACAGAGGGGACTAATTAGCACAAAACTATACCTATCCATTACCCAGTGTTTTTTTCTTTTCTTTTGTTCTGTTTCTGTTTGAATATAATTATATATAGTATATTTTTTTTTGTGTCTAGTTTTTTGTGTTCTCTGTGTATTACGTGTCAAATAAACAATTTCTATTCTATTTAAGTACCTACCTAATAACATTATTTTAAATACATACGGTTTACCGTTTAGAATAAATCGCCTCGCTGCGTTGCCTGGAAGTGGAGTATGTCATTCACAAGGACCAGGACTAAGAAAGGCCGGTCAGCTGTAAAACTCAGCACTGGAGTAAAAACCACCATAGATTAAGCGATAACGCTCATTGCTGTAATACATAATACACTTTATTGTTTCACTGTGTCGGTATGTACGTTACACTGTATAGGTATGTACAAAGATGGAGATTTTGTAATGATTAGCACCAGCAGCTTCAATAAGTACCCACCCACCTTGAGCTTACAACAGTACCTAACTTAGAAACTACATGAGATATATGTATTCATATTACAAAAAGGTACCTTTTCGTTATGTAGGAACATGACATATCGTAACGTTTTAAAAACTAAGTTTAATTGGTTAAGATATTTTTTAGGTACTTCCTCTTGCTCCTACTCGGTTCTCCTACTGGTAGGAGCACGAGGACCAATATGTCCTGCAAAATATCGGTTTGGATCTGATGAGCATTTTTATTACAAACCACTTGGTTAGGTTATGTTAGAGTATAGAAAACAACGCGCAAGGCGAGCGAGCGAAGCGAGCGTGCCGCGGCAGCGGCCGCCGAAGCCCCAGAAGAATAATACAAGGTCACGGTAGGAGCATAAGGACATATTGGTCCTCGTGCTCCTACCAGTAGGAGAACCGAGTAGGAGCAAGAGGAAACGGTCTATTTTTCCAGCTATTTTGATATAAAACCAAACTACTGAACCGATTTTGATGAAATTTCTATGGGACTTTTTCAAATCGGTTCATAATAAATGTTATGAGGAGTTATGAGGTAACAAACATCAAAAGATACAGCCTTCAGCTGAATTAAGAAGCTTTATTTGAAGTCGGTTAAAATAGCGTTATCTGTTACATAAAGTAGTAGCCATTAAATTAACTTAACTAAAAAACATACCGCTACCGGTAAAAAGTAACGATAGGTACCTCGTTAAACCTAAGGTAAGCGCAGCGGCGACAAACAAAGTTTCCCACAAAGGGCTGCCGACTTTTCGTGGCACGTGTAGAGCTATGTTGCGACGGTGCTTGTAATTTTTTTAAGTCAAATCAAATCAAAACATACTTTATTCAATAAAATCACAAGGATCACTCTGAATCGTCTTCTTGTAGAACTCGCAACGTAGTTCTTGAATTTTGTTTGTCAAATTAAATAAAAACATTATTTTATTCAATAAAATCACTAGGACCACAGAATCGACTTCTTACATGCTAGTGAATTTAGGTGCCGATGCCGGTCCAGTGTTATTTCGAAGCTTTATTTTATGGTGCCATGCATGACCGATAAAATCATTGTATGACTTTTAGAGAGGCTCTAGATATAGATGTGCAGATAGTAATGTGCCTGATACATACATATAACGTTATAAATAGTATATTTGCGGCCTTACTTACAAACGTCTCTCAACATCTGTAAAAAGTTAATCACTGTTTAAGCAGTGTTCAAGATGAGAGATGTTTATACGTAAGGTAGTTAATGATTACATTCCGACAAAAACTTGCAATGACACGAAAATGTTTTTTGTTCAGCTGGACTGTTTGTGATCCCCGATATACACATTACTTCTGTCCCAATAAATTGTTTACTATAGTAGATACCTACTTACCTTTTTACTGTACCTGTCCTTCTGTGTTCGTGATTGTTGTTAGCCATTTTGGTGGCTGGTGCATGAAGATAATGCTATAAAAGTAGCTGAAGTAAACGAGTTCAGCTTTGTAGTATTCACGTTTAGCGGCTTAGGTAAAAGTGACGTGTCATCAGCAAACAGTACACTCTCGTGATCATCTTTTTACAAATTTAGGTAAATCATTTAAATAGGTACCTACATTAAAAACCAGAATGAATGAAAACAAGAATGAGTATTTATCCTTGTACACCCATCATTACAATTGGCCCGGAGAACGCTTTCCATTTATTCGTTGTATTCGGTCACTCAAGTAGGATGTGAGAAGCTTAAGTGCATAACATCATAACAACATAGTGATGTAGTTTCCTAATGGTTTTATGGTGAATGCAATCAACGGCTTTCGACAGATCACAAAAAACACCTGAGGCATCGTGAGATTCCCCAGAAGTTAATGGTTATTATTATATGAAGTTATTATATTTTCTGTATTTTTGTGGTATTCAAATGCCTGTAAACTGGTTTAGTATAAGTTTTTCAAATATCATATTAAATGTAGGAAGCACTGATATTATGTTACAGTTACTAGGATCAGAATTACCTGATTTGAATAGAGGTAAGATCTTGCTATGTTTCTTGAGGAAATACTCCACACCACGGTCAATACATAGGGTAAATAAGAAAGCTAGTTTTGGTGCAATAATGACACTTATTGGGTTTATAACGCTGACAGAAATGCCCCAGTGGTCTTTTTTTCTTCAATAATATCGTTATTGTCCATATATTCAAAGTGGAGTTGTAGATATGTCACATTCAGGTAAACTATCTTTTAACTATGACTATAATAATGACTCTGCGAACACATCAAGATTCTGTAGTAGAGCCTGGAATGTCTGTAAAAAATGTTTCAATGATACATATATGTATATCTTGCTTATTAATATTATTGTTAATATTTAAGTTGAATACGCTGTTATGGGTTTTGGCTTTCCAGTCTCACTGTTATCTATTTTACAGTCTGCTTTTATTTTATCTTGACTGTTTTTAATTTTTGAACTCAACTACTGACATTTATCAAAGCAAAAAACATAAAAAAAAATAGAGTGTATTTTTTACTTTTTTTTTAAACTCTTCACTAAAGTTATAAAATTTTTACTGTGCAGGTAATACAAGGTGCGCATACTCTTATGAATACCCGCTGTTGCCCACTCACAACTGATAGGTAGATAATATAAGGCTTACATAATTTATTTATAAAATCATAATTTTATCAATATTTTTTCTTATTTCCAACTAGGTCAATAAAGATATGACGACGTAGATAATTACCATTTTTATTAAACCTTTGTCTAGAAAATATTTAGGAATCGCAGAATAATATATGTGGCCGCGCGTCTCGTGAAGGTTGAGTCGTTGAGCCGCTTCGTACCGAAGACAGAACCTTATACCGTTAATAATTACCTACCTTAAAGTACAGGTAAATATATAAGGAGCGCTATATTTACCAGTAACACGTCATTTAATTATCATAAACCATATAACGATACCATGTTCACCTACCTTTACCTTAGAGAGGAGTTTCGTCCAGGCAGCCAGTACATCTTTTTGAAGCGTATTTCGGGTTCAACTCTTTTCTTCTTGACGAGTGCTTTGTAGCGCAGCTTTCAAGAGTCAAGAGTCATTCCTAAATACTTTGCTGTATTTTCGTAAGGTCTTTATATCTATATAAACCTTGTTGTTTTATATATAAAGAACAGTACTGTGCTTTCTTATTTGTAAAATTTATATTGAACTGATTTTGTTTCACTTAGATTAGTACCTACGCAATTTTTTTGTCCAGTTATGGATTTTATTGATAGTTACTTGAACGTTTTCTGCGGCTTCTGCGTGAGTGCTTCCAAAAGCCATTATAGATGGGTCATCACCAAAGGCGGCGATGCTGTTGTTTTTTAGATCAGGAATATCACAGGTGTATAGCAAGTACAGGACCGGCCCAATTAAGCTTCCCTGCGGTACTCCAGCTTTGATTTATTTTATATCAGAGTAGACATCGTCTTTCCTTACTCTAAATACTCTAAGTATTTGTTATATACGATTCAAGTATGTCTGAGTATGGTTTCGGTAACAATTGTATTAGTTTTATTACAAGGTCTTCATGCTACATATTATGAAAAGCCTTTGCTACATGTAAAAAAATGGCAGAACAGACTTATAAATATACAAACATTATAATTCTTTATAATGTTTATATACATATTTATTATGATACCTTTTCATATTCTGTGATAAATTGGCAGCATTGAAGCTCGCCTTTGTTAAATTGGTAAATAAATGTATAATTTACCTAAATACTTAAGGTGAAGCTTTTAATTCGTTTATATTCGTTTTAGTCTAACCATATTGAACGTTATTATGTTATTAAATGTTGTTTTAGTACTTTACTAATAAGAAATCTGTGGTAAAATATAAATCAGGTTGGCACTGACTGACTTTAGATCGTTAGTTGGAAAGGCATACATAATTCAAACAATAAATGCATAAAAAATTAAATATAATAGATAATTCATATACTTAGGTATGTTATATCCTAATTAATAAAATCGGCTATAAAATTCATAACATTAATTACAACAATATTGATATAAGTAGATATACTTACACATAATATAAGCTACATACATATTGGTATGGGTACTGAAGTAGGTACTCAATTACAGTATAAATACGTATTTATTTACATATGCAAGTACGAGTATGTACCTAAATCTATTAGAACCAAGATTCATCGATATTTTGTATTAGAATAAATCGCCCCGTTGCGTCGCTTGGAAGTATGGCGCGTCATCGACAAGGATCAAGACTAAGAAAGGCCTGTCAGCTGTGAAACTCGGAACTGGAGTAAAGTCCACCATAGCAGAGCAGAGGGCAAAATACATTGCTGTAATCAAACAGAATAACTAAGAACAAGCTAGGAACGTCAAAGCAAAAACATAGTTTGAACGTCTTGTAGTAAGTAAACAGATAGGCAAATATCGTTAGTTATATATGTAGGTTTTCTCTTCTCATGCACTTTGCACATGTCTATGAACTGTTTAAGTTCCACGACATACCGGTTTCTCCACTATGTTTTCCTTAACCTTACCTATGATCTTAGGATTGAAAGGCTATCTATAATTAGTGCTCTTAATACATGCAAATATTGTTAAATACCTACCTAATAATATTATTATAAATATAAGCGGTTTATTGTTTAGAATAAATCGCCTCGCTGCGTTGTCTGGAAGTAGAGTACGCCATCGACAAGGATCAGGGCCAAGAAAGGCCGATCTGCAGTAAATCTCTGCACTGGATTAAAGTCCACCATAGCAGAGCAGAAGGAAATACCCATTGCTGCAATACAAAAAAAGACAGCTAAAAAAACAAACTAAAATCTGGACTAGGAACTACAAGCATTAAGTATGGCACTTTATTAAAGGTTTACACTTATAATCTAGAAAAGCCTTACGAACCGTGATATTTTTCCTTCTAATTTCTTAATCTACGCTACTATCTTGACCTACCCTAAAACAGCGGTTTAGGCAGGTCTGGGGAGACACGACTCTATTAAAAGTGACATTATATCTAGGGGCACGGTAGTGCCCCCGCCAAGTCGAGCAATTTATGTTTTTGTTTCATAACTTTGTGCAGAATTTCACGACGCTAAAGTTAATAATTTAAAAGTTATGATTAGGGGCGAACAGACAGACAGACATAGCGAAACTATAAAGGTTATTTGTGGACTTCGGTACGGTACTCTAAAAACCAACATTTATTCCCAAAGCAAAACGGACGAATACAAAGACATGCACAATTAAACTAGGAGGATGTATTCTTCTGTACCAGTCATTCATCACACGTAGGTAAGAACAAAGTCTGGAATACAATAAAACAAGGTCTTTGCCATTTATTGTGGCAAAAGCCTAAAGCTTTCTGCGTCGGGGATAAAAAAAAGTCTATCTGAACTGCACAGAACGTATTTTTCCTTCGAGGTTATACTGTGGAAAATCTAAATGATCCTTAGACACGTAATATGTAATAAAATAAATAAATAAAAAAGCTCAAAGTTAAAATGGAAATAAGCAGACATCGGGCACGCACTATGGATCAAAGACGGACTTGCATAAGGTATATTATATTTATACGAGCAAATATATAAATATCTAGCGCCTCGGCATAGAGCATACAAAGATTTGATCGATTACGCATGCTTCGAAATAAAACGAGACACTGATTCCTCTCCTCCACTCCTACAGGAGGAATCAGTGTCAGTACCAGCCTGATTGTATCCTATCTTACAAAACCATCGATCTAAAATCGATGTATCAAGTATTAGTAACTACAAGCCTATATCACGATTCCAAGCTGCGTGTAAATAAAACAAGAATTCTAATTTGTACTTACACAATTTATTACAATAAATACTTAGATGCCTAATAAGTAAGTACATACATTTACAATAGGTATACAAAATACTATAGCAACATTAATAAAGCCTTTTAATTGATATTTTTATTTATAGTATGCAGTAAAAACAAAGAACTGAACATATTAAGCTTTTTATATTTTATGATAAGTTGGCGGGTTGGTTGACAATGGTTTTTTTTTTGGAACATGAAGACAGAGCTACTACCTAGCGAAGTCAACGAACTTACTTTACGTAAAAACTACGTTATTTTATGATTTATTATCACTTATGGAATACTAATACGCAAAGCAAAGCAAAACCACCCAATCCCAATACGATGAGAATGAATGGTTGTATAAGTGCAGAAGAGTACAATACAATCTGCCGAGCGATTATGTAATTCCGATACAATCAAAACATTGACGCTAACAGCTTTCATTTTCTCATGCTGATTTAGTATTACGGAAGATTGATGTTGATTGTAGCACATGCTTTCATATGAATAGAATCTGAACGTAATACCAATCCATAAAATAATGCTTATTGCTTATCGAAAGTGATTGCAATGATTGCAATCACTTTCGATAAACATTGATTGCATCAAGAGTTCTATAATCGCCATGCTGGCTGATGTGATATTTTTCAGTTTAGTCGTGCTACTCGTTTCCACGGTAGATTCCAACGAAGGCCGGTACGTTCTCAGCGCCCGTCAGTAAGTAGAGGAAGGGCCGGTCAGCACGGAAAGCAGGCGACGGAGGCTTCGCACACCGCAACATCATGACCATGCCTGCACCATAGAACATGACTTTACTACACCATCGGAGCAAGTACCTCAGTTATGCTATCCTACTAAGAATATATGCCATACATATATATCGGGGTATATATGTTAATCACACATCCTCTGAAGCACCGAAGTCGCGATATCGTGTTAAGAACAGCACAAACGTCTTATTTTAGTGGTTTTCAATGAGTTAAAACTGTTGTCAAATACTAAAATGAAAGTGAACAGACATCTGGCACGCACCACGGATCAAAGACGGACTTGCATAAGGTATATTATATATTTATACGAGCAATTATCTAAATATCTAGCGCCTCGGTAAAACATAAAAGAATTTCATCGGTTATGCATGCACTGAAATAAAAAACGAGACACTGGAGGTATCAGTGTCAGTGCCAGCCTGATTGTATCTTATTCTACAAAGTCATGGATCTAAAATCGATGTATCAAGTATTAGTAACTTCAAACATTATATCTCCATTCCAAGCTGCGTTTTAATAAAACAAGAATTGTGATTTGTATTTACACAATTTATTACAATAAATACATAGGTGCCTAATAAGTAAGTACATACATTATAATATATCTACACAATACTATAGCAACATTAATAAAGCCGTTAATTGCATCAAGAGTTCTGATTTTGTTCGATTTAGTCGTGCTACGCGTTTCCACGGTAAATTCCAACGAAGGCCGGTACGTTCTCAGCCCCCGTCAGCAAGTAAAGGAAAGGCCGGTCAGCACGGAAAGCAGGCGACGACGGCATCACACACTCCACCATCATGTCCATGCCTACACCATAGAATTTGACTTTATCGGATCCAGTCGGTTAATTCGGACCTCAAACATGCTATCCTACATGTAGGATATATATCGATACTCGGGGTATATCTTATAACCACACATTGGCAAAATTAAATGTGCTGTTTAACCTCTCAAGTACCGATACCGTGTTGTGTACCGTGTGAGTCGCTATATCGTGTTAAGAAGAGTAGAGAAACAATTGTTTTATTTTAGTGGTTTTCAATGAGTTAACACTGTTGTCAAATACTAAAATGGAAGTGAGCAGACATCTGGCACGCATTACGGATCAAAGACGAACTTGCATAAGGTATATTATTGTTGCGTCCGCTACATAGCTCCATTTGTTGGCGGGCGGCGCAATAAATAATCAGCACAACGCCATCTAGTATCGAGTAAATACACACAAAAAACGCGTATCTAATGTATAAGAGCGAACGAGATGGCTTTATCTCTTACAAGCGAATATATTAGCGCGCTCCGGTTCGTTCTTGAACGTTCGAGTAGCGAGTAGGTTTTATGCGACGCACTTGCCCGCCGCTCATATAAAAGCGGCGGTAATTTGCGAATGCAGTCAGTCTTTTCTCGGCTTAACAAGTGATACAGGTGCGATAGTTTCGAAATGTTATCATATCAGATGTGTTGTAATGTTGTGAGGTTTATTGTGTTCTATTAGGAAGTTTACTAGTAGAATCAGTGGATTTAGTTCTGTGTTGATAACTTTGAAATTAAAGTTATTACTTGGTAAAATCGAGCGGTTTCATTAATTTATTGGCTCGTAACATTATATTTATACGAGCAAGCATCTAAATATCAAGCGCTTCGGTATGGAACATACAACGATTTCATCGGTTATGCATGCTTTAAAATAAAAAATGATACACTTGATACCTACAGGAGGTAGGTAGGAGGTTGTCAGTGCTGGCCTGATTGTATTCTATCCAGCAAAGCCATGGATCTAAAATCGATGTATCAAGTACCAGGGTAGAAGCCTTTAAAAATAATAAAAAGTGAAAAAAAATATTAGTAGGATTAAACTCATTGGAAAAGGAGGAGAATATTATAAAAATGAAAGGAAAAATAATTTACGGGCGTTTTTAATAAATCTGAGGTCGGGAAGGAGAAGAGGGTGAGTTTTTAAGGGTAAAAAACTGTTTATCTCGATTTCCGGCAAAACTAAAAGTCCTATGGAAAAAAGTCAGATGGCAAAGTTGTTGTAGGTAATAAAAAGATCTACAACTTTTTTCACATAACCTCAAAATTTATGTGAATAATTCAAAAAACCAAGTTTTTGGTTTTTTTTTGTATCTTTTACAAAAAAAAATTTTTTAACTGCAAACATATATTTCAGTTCAAGCTGCATTTTAATAAAATAAGAATAGTGATTTGTATTTACAATTTCATTACAATAAACACTTAGATGCCTCATAAGTAAATACATACATTTACAATATACACAATACTATAGCAACATTAATAAAGCCATTAATTGCATCAAGAGTTCTATAATCTCCATGCTGATGTGAAATTTCTCGATATAGTCGTGCTACGCGTTTCCACGGTAGATTCCAACGAACGGCAGTACGTTCTCAGTGCCCGTCAGTAAGTAGAGGAAGGGCCGGTCAGCACAGAAAGCAAGCGACGACGGCATCACCCACACTACCATCTCGACCATGCCTGCACGATAGAAATTTACTTTACAACAATATCGGATCCAGTAGAATAGAATAGAATAGAAAATACTTTATTGCACACCACAAATACTGTTATAAGAAACAATGTTTAGCTACACGGTAGTACAATGGGCGATCTTATCGCTAGACAGCGATCTCTGCCAGACAACCTTTGTATGGATAGAAATCAACATAGCTGAATATGGGGTTATGAAAATAATATCAGTGATTTATGATGAAAATAATATGTACATACATATTTACAGGATAACAAAAAGTGAAATACATCAATACCTAATATTACCTACAAAAATAAATTAAATAATAATTAATCATACAATAAGATAAACTAAATAAACTAATACATACAAACGAATAAACCTACATGAATAAATATACCAATATAACGTAAGAAAACAAAACAATACATAGTTAACAACATGACAAAAAGTGTTCCTTGACCATAGATTTGAAGATAGTATGTGATTTGGCGCGTCTAATAGTATCTGGCAGCACAGTACCCACATGGTATCCTATATAAGTAGGATATATGTCCATACTCAGGGTATATCTTATAACCACACATTGTCTAATGTGCTGTTTAACCTCTCAAATATCGAAGTCGTGATATCGTGCTTAGACAAACAATTGTCATATTTTAGTGGTTTTCAATGAGTTAAAACTGAGCTAAACCTTTCTTATTCTTCGTTATAGGCATGTGTCATAATAATGTTACGAGCCGGGTACTGATAAATCAATGAAACCGCTCGATTTTATTAAATTATAACTTTAATTTCAAAGTTACCACACACAGAACTTAATCCACTGATTCTACTAGTAGGTATACTTCCAAATAGAACACAACAAAAGTCACATCACTACAACACAACCTCGGGATCGAAATCGACAGGTCGTTGAGGATGGGCCCACAGGCAAACCGCGCGCGACACCAAGCGCGCGCCGCCAAGGCCCAGCTCCGACCTGTCCACTCTTCGCACCTTCCCTTGAGGACCAAGCTGCGCATCTACAAAACATACATCCGGTCCCGACTCACCTATGCAGCCCCAGCGTGGTACGCGCTGCTCTCAAAGACCAACCGACGCATGCTGCAAACTGTGCAGAGCGTCGCCCTGCGGATGTGCACAGGAGCAGGACGTACGTCCGGAACGACGTCATAGCCCGCGACGTGCACATGAAGAGTGTGGAAGAGTTTGTGGTAATGTTGGCGCGTCGAATGTTCGACACCGCCGACAACTGCCACCACGCCCACCTGAACGCCTTAGCGCCCCTGCACGCGCGCCCCCCAGATTACCCAGGACCATGGCGGCCCACTCCGCGAGACCTCCTGGACGCACCTAACTCCGCTGACGCGGATTTAGGAAGCGCACAAACCCCATGAAGGCCACCGCTAACGCCAAGAAGGCAGCGTACCGTTGCAGAACGCAACGAGACCCACTGACCCAGGGGCAGTCGCCCCTGTGAGTTGAAGCCAGGGTAATGACAAAGATGTCGAAGCCCTTACCTAAACCCCAAGATGGGAAGGTTTAGACGACCAGAGTAGTAGTACTACAACACAACTGATAACACTTCAAAATTATCGCACTTGTATCACTTGTTGAGCCGAGAATAGACCGACTGCACTGCAGCCACACATTACCGCCACTTTTATATGCGGCGAGTGCGTCGCGTAAAACCTAGGCGCTAATCGAACGTTCAATAACGAACCGGAACGCGCTAATATATTCACTTGTAAGAGAGAGATATATCTATCTCGTTCGCTCTTATACATTACATACGCGCGCTATGTTGTAGTATCTACTCGATACTAGATGGCGCTGTGCTGAATATTTTATTGCGTCCACCCGCCAACAAATAGAGCGGGCGCAACAATAATGTCAATTTTGCTAGTGTCAAGTGTTTGTTTGTTCTTTTTTATTAGTATGTCACTAAGTCGTATATTGTAGTTCGTCATTTGTTAAAATGGTGCCTTTCATATAAAAAAACTTCGGATTATTTTCGAATTACAAAGAAAAATAAAGTTTTTATTCCAATTATTCACACCCGAGTCAATAACTCTTTATGTTATTAAATTTATTAGAAATTTACCCTTTTGTAATAACTAATCAAAATATTAGGTTGGGGAAAAAGTCTTTTCGCATTATACTATGTATGAACATGTAATAATATCTCTTTGGCTAGGTATACTATTTGTATCTGGCTGGTTTTGGTATCATTAAAAGTTTAAATTTTAAAGAACATAATTCCAAATTTAAATTAGGAATAGGAAAATGTGTGATTTTTATTTGTTTTTCGTAATGTCAAGATGAGTGAATCTAATGAAGAAATTCGATACATTTTAAAATTTTACAACAAAAAAGGTAAAAATGCAACGCAAGCCTCGAAAAAAATTTGCTATGTTTAAGGACCTAGTGCAGTGTCTGTGAGAGTAGCACAAATTTGGTTTAAGCGTTTTCAATCCTGAAATTTTGATGTCAAAGATGCACGTCGCTCTGGTCGCCCTACTACGGATAAAATGGATGCCATTTTTGAAAAGTGGAGCAAGATCGGCATATCAGTAGTTGCGACGTAGCTGAAGAACTGGGAATTGACCACAAAACAGTTTTGGCGCATTTGAAAAAAGCTGGGTACACAAAAAAGCTCGATATTTGGGTAGGTACCTCACGAGCTCACTGAAAGAAACCTAATGAACCGTGTACTCATTTGTGATTTTATTACGACGTAATGAAACCGAACCATTTTTGAAGAAGCTGATAACTGGTGATGAAAAGTGGATCACGTACGACAAGAACGTGCGAAAAAGGTCGTGGTCAAAGGCCGGTCAGGCTTCACAGACTGTGGCGAAACCCGGGTTAACTCGCAACAAGGTGATGCTGTGTGTGTGGTGGGATTGGAAGGGAATTATTCATTATGAGCTGTTACCACCAGGCAGGACCATCGATTCTGAACTCTACTGCGAACAACTGATGAGATTAAAGCAAGAAGTTGAGAGAAAGCGGCCGGAATTATTCAACAGAAGGGGTGTGGTTTTTCATCATGATAACGCTAGACCTCACACATCTTTAGCCACTCAGCAAAAATTAAGAGAGTTTGGCTGGGAGGTGTTAATGCATCCGCCGTATAGTCCTGACCTTGCAACTTCAGATTTCCACATGTTCCACAGGTCTCTTCAGAATTCTTTAGGCAGTGTCAGGTTAACATCACGAGAGGACTGCCAAAACCACTTGTCGCGGTATTTTGATCAGAAGTCCCAAAATTTCTATAGCAATGGGATCATGTCCCTACCTACAAGATGGCAAAAGTTATCGAACAAAATGGTACCTACATACTTTAATTAAATGTAAATAAACTATATTCAAAAATGTTTTGAATTTTCTTAAAAAATGCGAAGAAACTTTTTCCCCAACCTATTATATATAAAAGCGTGAGTTAAATTAGGTTAATGTACTTTTGGTCGACAGCCTACACATTTAAGGGGCGTTTATGACCTGATATGTTATGTTATGACGCATCACAGAGAGGTAGGTATCAGCTGACACCACTTACACCACTCACGACTCTATCTGTGCATACAATGGTAATTTATTATGGCAGCTGTCATGAACCACTAACTGTACAAGTCGATTTACTTTTATATTATATTATTCTTGAGCCTTGAGCTTTACGGCGCTCAAATAGCAATATTTGAACAGAAAAATCAAACAAGTCTTTATTTTTAAGTTGAATGGGTAATGTGTTATTCTCTACCAATATGTAGATAATAATATTATTAATAGTAACCTAATAGATAAATTGCAGGTTAATATGACGGCAAGAGAAGATTATTTTAATTAGGTAAGTATGTTGTACCTTATTGCACAATAACTTTGAAAACAATTTAAAACGATAATGTTTGATGCATATAAAAAAAACCATACCGTATTTATTAATTATTATAATAATTGTAACTAAGAAGCAGATATCTTCAAAATAGAGGCAAAAACGACATGTTTTTTCATACAAAAGGTCATTTGCGGAGAGTCTCAACCGTCTCAACTATCGGCCCCCCATATTACGTTACTCGCGACAACTGCACGCAATAGGCGTGAATTGTTCAATCACTGCTGTCACACGGTTTTTGTACGCTAATATTTCTGCTACACACATATTTTTGCCTCGCCTGGCTATAGGAGAGTTATAGGCTTCCGTACAGTTATTTTATGATTCGTGACTGATTTGAGACCGTAAGCGAATTCAAAAAAATGCCGGACATTTCACACAGCGTCATCTAGCCACATAGTAAGCAGAGCTTGTGTTATGGGTACCACTTCACTAATATACTTTTTTGTAACTACATACATATTATACATACAAAAACATCCAGACCCATAACAAATCACTACTAATATTATAAATGAGAAAGTAACTCTGTCTGTCTATCACGTTTTCACGCCTAAACCGCTGAACCGATTTTGGTGAATTTTGGTATAGAGATAGACGGGACCTTGAAGAAGGACATAGGCACACTTTTTATGCAGGTACCGCGCGTGCGAAGCCGCAGGCAGCAACTGGTACTTAATAAAGATTTATTATTATTTTGCAGATATTGCTCTAGCTACTGCCACTTTGAGAACTCTGCAGGGATTTATGCTTACGTCTATAGCTCGTCGTGGAGCGAACTCGTGGGTTGGAACCGTGCTACCACAGCCAGCTGACGATCCACTAGAAGGCACCAGAGAGCCGGCCGATCGGCGTTGAACACACGTTTCTCTCGCCCTGCTCCCATCGAACGACGCGTGCGAACAAGCGCGGCTGACCCATAACACAAACGATCACACACAACACTTATACCCGTGCCACCACCGTAAAGCTCTTTTTCAAACCCCCGAAGAAATCATGGCGTTGTAAGTTTAACATGCGTATGGCAGTATGTGGCATCGTTACTTCCAAACGGAAGAATCGATTATGATTTCGTTTTTTGTTTGAAAGTTGAGTTAATCTGTTGTCAGCCATTTGAAGATCAGCCCTTTAATTAATAAACGGATGTAAGTAACTTCCACATGTCTGATCGATTAGAAATTTAGTGTCCTGTTACTTCTTTGATATTGCAAGAACATGGTAACCCTGACCTGATGCTGCAGCATCATCTACAATCTCCAGGGTACCCCCCTCACCAATATACAGCAGAGGTATCGGGTTGGGGCTCATTGGAATGGTCCTAATGTTAATGGTTAATGGTCTTAATTAATACTCATATATATATAAATAATTTATACTTAGATATGTTTTTTTGCGTCGGAGGTTTTTAAATTGTATATTTATACTTGTGTAATAAGTAAATAATAAAAAAGTTTATTTATCGGTGGATTAATATGCAGACTGGATTCATTAATCTGACTGTACATATATTTTAGAAAAAGTGAGGGTGGTGCAACGGTTTGCGTATCCCTCAATTTAATTTTCGTACCTATCTGATTTTCCTAGAAAGAAGCCGAGACGCATAACACAAAATCCAATACAAAAATAAACGACACATACATAAAAGAACATACCTAGTTCTTTTTTCGACCATGTTTAAATAATTCAGTTATGTACACAAAAAATCGATAAAAAAAATCTGCAATACAGCGACATGCGATAATGACCAAGTAAACCTGATACTTTGTTAGACACAATGCGTTCGTAATGAAGTCTCAAGTTAACCTGGCAGGTTTGTAGAAAAGGCACTTACCAGTGGCGGCTGCTGCTTCGGCGCCCTCTTCGTTGACTTCGATAAAAGCTTTCTGCACTGCCTTGGATACGTACAGAGGTTCGCCTGAGGTCAATAGCTGATTCAGGCCAGTGTTTCTTTCATTGAATATGGCACTTATTCCGAGCTAGAAATAAATAAGATAATTATTTTAGAAATAAAATAAATATTGACAATAAAACGCATAAAACACAATTTAGCCCCAATCTAGGCATAGCTTGTATTATGGGAACCAGACTGATAAAGTCAAAGTCAAGTCAAAAGATACTTTATTCAATACAATCACAACGATCACTTTGAAACGTCTTACATACTAGGTGAATTTAGATGCCAATTCATCCTAACCCAAGCCCGAGAAGAATTGGCAAGAAGCGCTTTTTTATATGATCCATCTTATAACTACCTTAACTACGAAATACTAATACAAGAGAGTATACATTTCAAGTGTGTCGGTTTACTGTCTGACGGCAGAGCGACATGAGGCCATGCATTCTTATCAATAATATAGTCATTTATATTATAATAAGCTTTCTTCAAAAGACTACCTTTTATGTATGCTTTAAATTTTTTAATAGTTAGTTTAGTAGCATTTTCAGGAAGCTTATTATAGAAGCGCACCGTGTTCCCCATAAAAGACTTATTTACTTTTACTAGTCGAAACCTAGGGAAGTATAATTTATGTCTATATAATACTTAATATTTTTATATACATACAAATGACACTGGTGGCAATTCGGTTGATTCATTTCTAAAATTAACTAAATTAGGAACGCTTAGGTAATTAAATTAGGATAAGTTAGTAACAGCAGAATACCAGGTTTCTTTTGACACTTCTAAACCTAATTTTAGCTAAAATTAGTTAGATTGGCGCCAACAGAATTGAGGCCACTTGATAACCTTCAGACACAGATCAATAATCTATGTTTGTCCTAGGAAGGAATCAAACCCTAAACCCACAGTGCAGAAGGCAGAGCTACGTTTGAGAGGTAATTCTATATTATGGTAAGGTACGTATCAGTAGGTACCCAATATAAGAACCCACCTACCTTATAATAAACTAATTTTAGATAAGTAAAGTATATACTTTATCGAAAGACTGTGAGTATGACTAATCGGTATTTCCAAAAACCGTTTTCAGGATGTACCGACATACAAGAGTAATCAATTTCAAGGTAAATCGATTTTTATAGTCATAATCCGATACGACATAAGTACCTACTTATATGATAGGCTTTCAATAGAATTGCAAACAAATGACTGTACATTCATAGCACGTTTTATGTTAAATACCTCAGATTCAAATAAATATTGACTTAGTAACCTACCAATAGTAATATACCCAAAAAATATTAATGTACTTACCTTTTTGCATCTTACGAAACATAACAGATACATGTAGATATCGGAAACGGTTTATTCCTGCTCTAATAATAATAACGACCTATATGGCGCAGTGAGATAAGGCCCGGCCCAGGTTTGATTCCCACCGCGGGATAAATGTTTATATGTTCTGCAAGTATTTGTCTCGGGTCTGGGTGTTCCTATGTACGTACGTACAGAATAAGTACATACGTACTTATTTATTTAAAAAAATGCAAAAAAATATTCAAAGGTATGTATAAACTATATTAAAATTTATCTGTAAAGTTACGATGTTGCTGTCAAACTGAATCGGGAATTTGCGAAATTAATCCGTGTAATTTCTATATTGGGTCGAACTATACCCACCTATTTTGGAACTTCATAATGTTATATTAATATAATCATTAGATCACAAAGACAATATTTATTTGTATACTTACCTACTTCTTACTATTAGTATTATATTAAGTCATTACGTCAATACTTATTTGAATCGTCTTATTATTGATTTATTGTACTACAAGGCTAGGCGTACTCCGCACTTTAGGTACGATGTTATAAGTACATTGGCGCACCCAACCAGTTGGGCATATTCATAAAGAGGTGCCGCGCCTATCGAGTTACGCGATAGAAAAAAATGCACAATGTAGATAAATATTGTTAGGCATTAAGGCAAGGCGCAAACGCGGACACTTTTGTGTCTTATGTCAGATACAAGAAACAACCGATGAATATTTAATTTCTATAGAACCGGTATGAAATCATCCGCTCCCTCCACACGTAAATATTTTTGTGTCCGGTTGCTCCCACTTAACACATACTCATTGACGATCAAAAAGTGTTCGGTGGGAACTGGAAACGACTTTTCGTCAGTTGAAAACACAAGCAACATTAACAAATTTCTTTACAATTGTACTGACGGAAAACAAGCAACGAATTGTACTTGACTTGTACCACTGGCCAGTAGTAGCAACAGGCGACTGTGTCGGATCACCGCTACAAGACACAGCAACTACGGTTCCCTGTGATGGTGTGCCGTGCCGGCAACAAAAGTTTCTTCGTTTGCGCAGCGCCTAAGCGCTTGTGCGAGCTGAATTTCGAAAAGTCGCTATTTATATAAACGTACTAATAAGAATTCTGTGTTGCTATTCCATAGTTTGGCAAATATTACCTTAGGTAGAAGCTCTGCCAAGTCGATTTCCGTTTCGATTTTGAACTTGGGTATGGAAACTTCGACTTTTACAGGGAAGAGGTTGTCAATTTCCTGCAGTAAGTCGTGTCCGGAAGCTAACTTCGCCATTAAGCCGTCGAGCCCGTCGATCTCTCTCGGAAGGACGATAACCATGCTGGCTTCGTCACCTACGTATGCTAGTTTCAGAAGCTGGAAACATCAATGTTTTTTTACTAAATTAAATTTTAACTTTAAAGTTAGCTTATTCTCCAAGTTAGTCGCTTGAGGTATGAGTTATTCTCCACCAAAATGGGGTAAAAATAAGTGTTAAAGTTTGTATGTGGAAAGTGGTCATCTTCAGATGATGGGTCTATCCTTTAATATAACGATAAGACCGCCAATTGCAGGACACTATTAATTTATGTATATGCACTAAGGTTTAAATTTCTTATTACCTTTGGTAGTGTTCTCAATAAAGTTTTTATTATTATTATTAATCACACACTACGTGGAACTGATCCCATATGAGTGCTGCTTGGAGACATGATGGAGACGACTTCGATAGTCTTCAAATTATTAGGGATTAGACCCCCTGCTGACTAATAGAAGAGCTAGCAATAGAGAAGGAAAGCTTGAAACAAGCCCGGCTCGGTGCCAGCCGTTATGCACCTGCAACCGAACCGACACCGCATGTACTAATTCGTCTGTTCTGCGGCTCCTGTCGGCAAGGTCGAGAGCTTACATTAAGGCTTACCTAAGTGCACGAAAGGAGCTTCTGAGGCGCACTTTAATCCTTTCACCACACTGGTTACAAATAACTAGTGACACGATAAGAAGAAGGTAAAGAGTTGTTTAAACCTGTTGCTATATATATTCATTGACACTGGAATGACAAGGACGAAGTGTAATTAATCGCCACGGATTGGATAGGATTAAGGATAAATCTTCTGCACTAAAATAGCATCAATACTCTAGAGTAGGTACTTGAACAGTGCACAGAGCAGTTGTATTCTATAACATATGTAAGTTATTATCACCTGAGCGTCGAGCGCTTTACTTTCGCCGTATCCAAAACTATCTTCCTTGAACATCATAGGCACTTCGACGTGTCTTTCTTTAGTGATATGGAACGGCTGCGGAGTCGTCATATGTGGTTCGAACTGTGTTTTCCATGTACCCTGTTTAAAAAAATATCACTACTATAACGAGGTGTCATTTATAAGAAAAAAAAACCTGGTATCAAGGTATAAACATACCTTGTTTTATATTAATAATATTGCTGGACAATTATTTACAGAAATAATTACAGAAATGTACAAAATAATATACAATAATAGAAAACACGTGAAACAGTTGAGCTATCTAAGGACCGTTTAAAACGATCTATAGATACCTCAACTGATCCAGATCACTGCCAGAGGGCAGCGTTCCCAATCCACACATCATCTAACCCGAAAAATATCATGGCTGGTACTGATAGAACACTTATATATTATATTCTTATATACATACTTACGATACCTACTTATACCTACCTACTTACCGTTATAAAATATATAAATAAATATTGGTGGACAATGCACAGAACACCATCTAGCCCCAAACTAAGCATAGCTTGTATTATTGTGAACAGATTACGTATTGACAAAACGAGCGCGAAGCGCGAACAAGTGTCTCCGTTTCAGCTTAGACTTAAAGCTCAGCATAAAATGCTTTCGTATGTCTGTCTGTCCGGCCGGCGTCTGTCCGAATGGTCTCTACTGGTCGCATTTCTCCACCGATTTTCGTGAAATTTCGTAAGCAGGTTCTATAACTATATACTTAAGATTTTTTTTGTCGATTCAGTTTTTGTAAATTTTTCAAAATGGCGGAGATATGGGGGTTGAAAACGTAAAAAAGTGATATTTCAGTCCTTTCGAAAAATGTTCGCGAAGTCTACAACTCACAGAGTCACTAGTATATTTTAAAATACATACATATGCTACTATAGAACACCTAAACACAGAATAAAAACCTACGTTCTTTACACAAATGTTTGTCCTAGGTACGGGAAACGTACCTCCAACTCAGCTGACAGGCCAGTAAAAATACGAGTAGTTTGTATTTTATTTGTAGCCTAGCAACCATTTTGTAGGTGAGAGATAATACTTATGAGTGTGTTCGAAAGGCATTGTGTTATCCACTCATCCGCACTAGGTCAGCGAGATAGCCGCTAGAACAGGGTACTAGCATAAGAAATAATAGGTTTTTCAATGAAGATACCTTGAAATAGAGAGCATTGACTAGAACCAGTCGAGTTGAAGCGTCTAAACTGTCCTGAGAGAGCAGATCTTTGATGCGCTGATTAGTTTTACTTTCCACCTGAAATGAAAATTAATCTTGTATACTTTATTGCAATGGCTTTATTTTTGTATAAATAAATAATACCGAATATTTCACACTGCATCATCTGGCCCCAAAGTAAGCAGAGCTTGTGTTATGGGTACCACATGACTGATATACTACATATATATTGTAAATACATACATGTTACACATAGAAACACCCAGACCCGAGACAAATACTTGCAGATCATACAAATATTTGTCCCGAAGCGGGAATCGAACCCGCAACCTTCTGCGTCTCCCCCGGCCCTTGGCCCACTGCTCCACAGAGATCGTTGAAAAAATCTGAAAACGCCTGAAATCGTTCTGAAAACGCCTTAAAAAAAATAATCTGAATGTCAGTTATAAGCCAAAATAGATGGCATTGAAAAAGACTAAAGATTCAGTAAACTTTTCAGATTTCCATGGGTTTACTGTACACACGTTTTTATCTTATCACTAGTCGATTGACTGGCCTTGTCTTTGCTTATTGATCGAGGAAAGCATTAGTATGTGACCTTGTACTAATCGACCTATTATGTGTTCAACTTCCACAGTTGGGTTTTGAATGTGGTTTCATAAATTCGTGATGTACGTAACGTTTTTATATCAGCTTAAACCTTACCCATTTGTTAATTAGGTCGGCGCAATAAGCTCCTTTACTGAAGTCCAGCTTCTCAAAGCCAGCATCAAACACATTAACAGCGTCCTTCTCAAGTTGAGGGTTCAGTTGGTAATCTCCATCCATAATGTACACTTTATTAGCGACGTTTAATGTAACACCTTTTAAAGCTTTCAGTTTGGATGATACGGCTTGGAATGATGAACGAATCTGAAATATACAAGGAAATTCAGACATCTTCAATATTCATGGGTAGCTATAGCTAGAATTAGATCAGCATGGCTATTATGGGTTTTTGATATGATCCATTTCGATCAGAATTGATTAGCAATTGGCATTATATCAAACAATAGTTTGATTATAACTAGAAACAGTTTTCACAATTTAAATTGGTATCTTTTCTTTTTAAAAGACATTGGATATCTTTATATATTTTTGTGTGTGATCAAGTGGATTCGAGAATGGTTAAGATTTAAAATTAGATATTTTTTGATTTATTTCTAAAACGCGCGGTCGGAGTCGTGGTCGGGGCAGCTAGTATTATATATAACGTTACAGTTAATATTATATGTAACATTATATTACAAAAAACTTTACAGTTAATATTAACTGTAATGTTATAAGCTGTGGATAAACTCAATTATAATGTTACAATTAACATCAAACTAGCACGGGAGGTTTGTTCCACACTTCATAGTGCATTATAATCACAAATTGTTCGACATGACCTAATTTATATAAAATTTAAGCACTATGTATCCATTCACTTAAGTTTTTTGCAATAAATTTATTCTTATTCTTATAATATCAATTCATCAATATTAATTGAAAGCAGTTAGTATTAACGTACTTATAGATAGTGTCCTAATTCATATCAAATCAAAATACATTTATATGAAACTACAAAAACAAATAATAAAACATGGAATAAGTAAGTACATAAAATAAACATAAAAAAAGACAATGAAGTAATTGCCTGGCAGGTAGTGCGCGTTTAGGCTGATTGGATAGAGGAAGTTTGTCTGGGTAGTATGTACTTACAATAATCATAGGTACATAGAAATACTTTGCAGCATAAGCATACTTTTTATTAATCCAAACTTCAAGGTGACGTATTATATCATAGCAGTCAAACGTGAGCTCTCGTTTGTTATGATAATTAAAAACAAAGTGCGAAAACCCTGGTTGAATTGTTTAGATAAGAACATACCTGCTCTACTATGTTTTGCATATCTTCTATTTCTATTCTAAGTACCTACTTTCCTTTGATTATGGTTCCAAGGACTTTACTGTGTAATTTTAGCATTTATATTTGTATTTCCATATCGGACAACATCTATTGTGCATGTACAAAATAATTTACTTTAAATGTACTAGGTACATGACTAATGCATCAATGTTTAGAACATGTCATGAAACCTTGTATTGAAGGTTCTATTATATTTAATGTAGATCTGTTTAGTAGATCAAATTCCATTTGGATAATTTGCCTTGTGTGGCAATGGCAAATCTAAAACTCCAAATATGTTTATTCAATACAATCACAAGGATCACTTTGAAACGACTTACATACTAAGTGAATTTAGGTGCCAATTCCTCCTAACGCAAGTCTGAGAGAAACTGGCAAGAATCTCGTCCTGGTCGTAGCGCTTTTTGTATGATCCATCTTATAATTAGCTTAACTTTTTGTAGTTAAGCTAACGAATACAAGATTACTAGGATTACTAGATTACGAGGACTAGGACAGAAACAAATTATACATCCCTAGGTTTCGACTAGAAAAAGTCCTAAATAAGTACTGTATGGGGAGTACAATTTGTTTTGTTTCTGTTTCTAGTATTGATTCTATGAAATCATTATTTTTTAATAAGAACAAGTATTCAATATAAACTTCTTTGGAGCTGGTTCGCCCGTAGCAATCCTCTTGTATCGATTGTTGCTTGGTTTCTGGAGTATGGTGATGGATCCATGTTTCGTCTACTGTTATGAAACGACGCAAGAAAATATTTTTATCCCGTTGAAACAACGCCAAACCTGCCTCCGAAGTGGTCACCTGTATGCGTTTTTGATCAACAGTCAGTAAACGCGTGCCGCGTGCCATCGCGTGGAGAGCTTCTTCATATCTAAATGTTGGTGTAAGATATTGCGTACACGTTCTTCTAAGATGCCTACTGTCTCGACTATCTCCTTTACTTTTACTCTTCGGCCATTCAACACTATGTCATGGATTTAAGCGATCATCTCTTGAGTAGTGACCTCAACTGGGCGTCCTGGACATTCAGCATCACTTGTGCTTGTACGACCACACCGAAAATCAGTAAGCCACTTATTAATCATTTTAACCGACGGAGCAGAGTCCCCATAGTCTTTGTTTAGATAGATAGATAGATAGATAACTCTTTATTGTTATACCACACAGAAAAATACAAAGACACTAATTTTACAATAAAAGGCAATACAATGGGCCGCGGTTTAGTTTCCGTAATACTTTTTTTTCGCAAAAAAATTTGTTTAATCAACAACACACGAAATTCACTTTTCTCTATGTTTGCGAAATTGCGTTTAATTGATTTCCTTTAAGCTGTCAAAAAAAATACTAACCGCCGGTACTGGCTAAATATTTAAATTTTGACCTTCAAAAGAGTTATGAACAAGGAGGTATGCAATTTGCGATTGCAACATGCAATTTGCGATACTTTTTTTCCAAAATAGATTTTTACTAGACTTATAACTCCGCCCTCGTATCGGTCTATAATTAGCGAGATCTCTTTCACTTCCAGACATGAACTTAGGAATGAGTTTACTGTGTTTCATAATATCGGGAAATACTTCCTCGTTGATATTAAAAATACAAGCTAAACATGGTGCAATATCTAAGATAATGACACCCAGCACCATTGTAGACGTTCCCGAAAGATCTTCTGTATTTTGTATATTAATTAACTTAAATGCTTTTACAATACTGGTCTTGTTGATAAAGCTAAAACTAAACTCATTCTTACATTTTGTAACACTAGGTTCTAACAGTATAGAAGCTCTGGAAGCTGAAGAGTTACAACTTGGTTACACTTTGGTATATCTGAGAAAAAACAATCAAATGCAACCTCCTTCGTCAAAATTGTGTTATTTATATTTAAATTTATCTGATTATTGCAGGCCTTTAATTTACATGTTTCATTATTAACTAATTTCCAGGGCAAGAAGCTCAGTATCTTATCAGTATCGGTTAGGTACTTCTATATTTGACAAGTTTTAATAAACAGGTAAACTAAACTAACTAACTAACTAAATAACAGGTTATAATTATTTTTTTGGGATTAATTATAAATAATACAAACCGAGTCATCATCGGGAATGCCAAGTGAATTCAGCAGTTCAGTGTGGACCTCATTGGTGGATCCAAGAGTCAGCAAAGCTAATACATATTCTGCAGATAGTGGAGATGCAACCACACTCTTGGTTTTATCCAGTTCCTGAAAAAATATGATCAGTGCATGAGCCTTCTTCTAAATCTGGCTTCTTTTTTATGATCCTTCAAGAAAGTGTCATGATATTAAAGTTCATCTCTGTCCGCCCAATGGTTAGATAGTTACAGAAGGTAAAATTAGCAAAAAAAACCACTGCCCTTAGCGACTGAGACCAGGGATGGTGAGATATTATTTACCAAAATCAAGAGACTTGCTGAATTCAAATATTTTGATATTGGCATTACTAATGCAGTATATTATGAAGAACAAGCTGCTACCCATGGTTAACGAGTGTGGTACCTATATAAAAAGTAGCCTGTTTGTCTCTAAGATACAATTTATCTCCTTACCAAATTTCATCAAGATCCGTTCCACCATAAAAAGTGGCATGGAACTGATTAATTAGTATGATATATAAACCAATATTTTAAATTTTCTCTGTAAAAAGGCAATAAACAAACCAACAGACTGACCTGATGGCCAGTCTGTAGCCTGTAGTACTATAGCAGTCACATTATTTATTTATCAGCTTTTAATTGATATCATAACTTAATTGATATATTATATAGATAATATTCATGTTACTTTATCATTCTTAACAGAGCTACTAAGCAACATTAAAACCCAGTATATAAAATAAACCATTAAAGTGAATTTTGGGGCTAACCACTGCTAGTGGAATTTACATTAAGCACTTAATAGCTTTGAAAGGCATGTTAAGCCATTGGCCTGGCCTTATTATCAGTCATTAAGCTCATTCATACAAACATATATTAGTTAAAAGAATATAGAAGTAAAGTTGTGACTTAAAAAATGTTTTATAATCAAGCCATATATATAGAATAACTTACATTGCAAAACTTGGCTGAGAATTTGGCCACAGCGGAGGAAAGTGCTTTGGAATCCATGGCTTCTGCTGTAGATTCTTTGACTTGAAATGCCACAAGTATGGATACTGTTAAAAGTAGGTAATTTAAAATGAGCGCGTGCAATAAACGTGTTTACTCCGACAGGCGTAGCCGGTAACTAGCAGCTTAGCACTGCTGCAGAACTTAAAATAAAAAGTGGTATTGTGATGACATCATTCTGGGCAGCCGGTAGGTACATAGGCCGGCGCGGTGAAGCGTTGCGCAGAATAATGAATCACACAACGATGGTGACCCTCAAGGCCAACAGAATAAAACAAAAACAAATACGCATTAGGATACAGACAGTGGTCAGAATATACAATTGGAATAAGCACTCACGTAAAAGTCTTGAAATCCGTGTTGATAACATTTAGTAATAAATTGAACTGCACACTGAATCAATAATTCCTTGCATACTGTTGTAGATAAAACGGTGACCAATAGCAATTTTCTGAAATGAGATAGTGCCTGATAAACAAAATTATCACTAAAGCCCCAGCATTGGCGCTGAAAAACTTGTCGAAGTCTTTATTAGCACATCTGTATGTATCTAATGTTCAAAATATAACCGCTTACCATACCTACCTACTACTTCTAAAATCACAAATTTATCTTTGATGAACCTCCAAAAGTTCAAAAGTAAAGCTAGAAATTTTTGAAATCTTCGCGTAAAATATTAAAGAAATGACTTTGAGAGAAATTTTGATGACATCTGTTAGTCAATGGATGACAGTGATTAACGTGACATTACATATTTATTTGTCATTGTCATGTCAACAAAATTCGGCATATTACCTTACCAAAACAAACAAATTGGGTGGATGTACCAGTCTCAAACCAAATAAGGACAAATTTTCACTATAACATTTAGTTATATAAGTTAGGTGCGAGATTTGCTGATAGTTTAATTTTTATATTATGTTTTGTTTTATTGATGTTAACATAAGAAAATAAGAAAACTTAAATCCTTTTGTTTTTTATTTTTATGACTAATAAAAGTCAAAAAACTGGAATGTTCCCTATTTTGACCAGCCAGTCCCAGTAGTTGATATGTTTTGTTTCAAAAGTTGACCATTTTTTAAAAGTAGTTTATAAGGTCTACCCATGAGAGTTAGACCATTAAAAATAGGATAAATGAATCGAATAATATTTTGCCTTGTTATAACCAACAAAAAACAAAACAAACTGCTTATGACGTATAAATCAAATTAAGAGATAAAACTAATTCTTATAGAATGCAATCAGGTCCAAGGAATGTGAGGAATGTCCAAGATTAACAAAAGCAGAGGAAATTTCACGTTTGCGGATCGTAAAGCTGGCACCAATTAATTGGCTATGTGCCCATATAATACACGAGAGGTAAGCCATCCTTTCGGTGACTTATCAATGCACCAATCCTCGGAATATATCTTGCGATTTCTGCAGGTGTTCTCTCATATGGGTAAATAACCAGCACGAACATTACTTTACCGGAAGCAGTGTAAGTCCCTAACACTGTAATGCTTTCTGCTTAATGCTCATAAAGGTTTTCCATGCCTCATGGCCCCAACACGATGCCTGAGGAAGAACATACTTGAAAGCCAGATCACCACTCAATATTCTATCAGGATTGTCTATTATGTCTAGTGCGTTTTCAGTCTTTAAAAACTCCTCTAATTCTGCATGCCATTTTCTTATTCCTTCCTAAGTTACTTTATTTCTTGCTGAGTTTATAGCTTCCGCATGTCTCTTTGCACGCTCTGGGTTTTTTTTCATAAAATTATCAAACCATTTCCGACTTGTAATTCCGTCCTTGAAAGGAGTTTGGAGATTATATGTTTTTATTATTTTGGTGACTGTTTCTATTAAATGCTCCTTTTTGATAGTGATTCCTTTTTTGGTCATTTATCATTTATCTACAGACTTAGCAATCGTTCTTCATCAGGTGTTAACATTGTTGGCTTCCCCTCTTTTTTCTTTGTATCGGGTTTCTAATTTTTAATTAATTGATAATTGAATTGACGAGTTGAATGGGGAATTTATATTTGCGGCATGTTTCTCTAGTTATATTTCATCAACTGCTTCATAACATCCACCTCACTAAACTGAAAGAATTTCTTTTTTGATGGCATATTTAATCTAAAACGTACAAAAACCGTATTTTAAAAAAAGCTATTCAATCACAGGAACATTTTACATTTCTTACGTATTTCCAATGTCAAACCACTGGTCAACGAATGGAAACAACGCGATTCAAACCTTAAATACTCGAATTGTGTCACTAAATCTACCAAAGCTGTGAAATAACAAAAAAAACAAAAAAAGTATAATAACCACGGGCCCCAGTCGTTGACCAATTGGTCATTCATAGGAACATCGAGACAAATCATGTCCCTGTAGTTAACCAGTTCAAAAAACTAGAGATATATAGTGGTTAGACTGAAAATTACTTAAAAATCATAAAAATAAACTTAACTTCGTTAGAAAAATCCATAATTAAAACGGAGTACATTAATAAACAATCCAACAAGAAATAACAAGCGACAAGCGAAAGTAAATCGAAATTGTAGGCTACACTGTTTGTCTCATTTCAACGGCAAGGTGATTGGTAGATCTGTTTTAGATGATTTAACAATGTAGCCAACATAAAGGAAACCCATAAGGTCGGGAAATCTTAATATTTACACTCAATGCCGCAAATGGTCAACATCCGGTGACTGGTCAATTACAGGCACGACCATCCTTGTTAGATTATAATTAAACTGCTATATTTTCGATTGTTTTTAACTTTCCAAGGAACCTAAAATGCAGACTTTATTTATTTTTTCTTCGCTAATTTAGGCAGGCTATAATCTGACTTGTCGCTTTGTTACGTAGGTAGGTATAATATATTCTTGTTCTGACAGTAAATATCTGAATATTGGAACTATCCATAAATCTCATACGGTAAGTACTTATTTATAGACGACCTCTGTGGCGCAGTGGGTAAAGGCCTGCCTGAGACACAGAAGGTTGCGGGTTCGATTCCCGCTGCGGGACAAATGTTTGTATATATGATCTGCAACTATTTGTCTCGGGTCTGGGTGTTTCAATGTATAAATAGGTATGTATGTATTTAAAAAAAAGTATATAAGTAGTATATCAGTCATGTGGTACACATAATACAAGCTCTGCTTACATTGGGGCCAGATGATGCTGTGTGAAATGTCTGGCATTATTTATTTATATAAATAGCGTGGTGTTTAAGTTTGCTCTGTCCTTGTCATTCTAATTTCAATTAATAAAGATAGTAAGAGATTTAAACATCACTATTTCTAATACTTAAGTGATTTTAAGATAAACCCGTGGTCTTTTGTAATTTCGTATAATAATATGAAATGTTACATTCATCTTGACACTTATCGTTATATTTTAGACAATTCACACAATATCTTCATAAATTACCCTATGTGTTATTTTGATGTATTAGCTATATTATTGTAAAGTTTCATTAAAATCCATTCAGTAGTTTTTGCGTGAAAGAGTAACTAACATCCATACATACGAAAGTTTGTATGGATGCGTTTATAATATATGAGTAATAAGTAGGTAAGGAGGAAGGATTCTGTCATAACTCTAAAACTTTTGTAGTTATAAAGCAACAAGCAATCTTTAGTAACCTATTACTTCTCTGGTTCCTGAAGAATGAACGCGTACCTAGATTGTACCTAGAGACTTTTTATTATTTATTTTTCGATGATGTAGCCTGTAGAGGGTAACCTACCCTCTACATCAATCATACCTACTTAACTATATCGTAGAGCAAACGATGATGATTGTTCCTATATAGTAGGAAGGACAGGGTTCTTCTCAAGTATATTTGTAGGTAGAGATACTTGATTTCAAAGGAGATCGCTCTGGCATGCAAAGCACATCTGGCAGGTACCTTTTGGTATTTAAGAATACAACTTTTTAGCTTCACATTATTCTGTCATGTAGTATTTCTCTATGATTCTGCCAAAGTATTTTGTCATTCCATTTTTCCATCGCATAATGTAATTGTAATAAAATTTTAACAAACTCTACTAAAATCAATAAACAGTATTTTTTATAAAATGCCATGTCTCAGTCAATTGGGTTTGCACAAACGCATATTAACTGGTACGAGTATAAGACGTTATACCCTGTGTGGTCCGCCAAGGCCTCTTCCAAGATGTGGATGTCCTAACCCGGTGCCAGGTGGTGGGAGACGAATCGTTCCTCCTTCGAACTGCCGTCCGGGACCTATTCCTCCCAATCCTTGCGTACCAGTATTCCATCAGCATGGCGGTTGGAAAAAGTTCAGATCCATAGCGTTTTTCATTTGTCTTCCCCTAATCGTGGTGCAACTGTTTCGTTGTTTTGGACAAGAGCTGCCGCCGCATAAAGGAGAGTGTCGAGACTACGAGTACATGCGGATCCGATCAAAGAGATTCCCCTGGGGAAAAGGAGTCAAATCATTGTTCCACAACGAACATGTAAACCACCTTCCGGGAGAATGTACGCCTCCACCTCTCGACTGTGATTAAGCACCAGAAATAATTAAATAATGCATCAATGTGAAACGCTAAAAGAAATAACAAAAAACAAGCCGTAACTAACTGACAATAAAGTGAACTGAATCAATCAAGTGTTTCGTGTAAATTCTACGTCTCACAAATATATTAGAGAACTTTATTTACAGAAATGTGCAGATCAATAAAATAACGTGTGAAACAATTGAGCTGATCTTTATCATTCTATGATTTGATATCATTAGTTTTATATGTAGGTACGAAATATTTTGAACTACATGGTAATATTATTTCAGCTGGTTAAGTACCGCTGCCGTTATGTTATACGTTCTATTCTACACACTGATATTTTCTGTACGTTTAAAATACATTTTTCGTAGAGGTTCTACGACTGTAAAGTAATGTACGATACATCTACGATTGTACAATACTTTACATAAGTCATACATACAGCTTCTAAAACCGTGCATGATCTTACGTAGAGGCCCTAAGGCTGGCGTAGCATCCCGGTCGTAGACTATTTGTAGAACCTCTACGATCGTAGATGCTATTACAGTCATAGAGCGTCTACGGCCGTAGAAGCTGCTTCAGTCATAGATGCTATGTCGTAGAGGCTCCTACATTTTGCTCACACAGATGTTCTACTTATTAACATAATACATAGAAACTATATTCTACATAGTTCAGGCTATTTGGAATGGAATTCTGGAATTTGGGTTCATAATATTATAAAAATAATGTTGGTTTTATGAATACAAAAGAAAAAAGGGTAGCGTCGATCAACTTTTGCGCATGTAATTGTTTTCCGTGAGCCATCGTCCGAATAGTTTTTTGGTAACATTTATATTAAAGGAAACTGCTGACGTACTTTATCGCTTAACAAAAAGAGATTTTCTAACAACGAAATAGCATTTTCATCCAGTGGTTAAAACTGTATGTATTACAATAAGTATAAAAGTTGATATGGTGATGTGTATAGAGCTCACAATAGAAAGGCAGGAGTCGGAATGCGCAAGGCGTTAGCACGCATCGGTGTAGGCTAGGCGCGGGAGGGTCCACGCCGGCGCGTCAGAGCACGGGCGGACAGCTCAAGTGGCGATCAATAAGGTCGCTGACGTCAGTAGACGGGAGCGCGCCATTGGCCCATCCGGCATTATTAAATAAACCTCCGGGCGGAGTGGCGCGCAAAGTAACGCGTCGCGGGCACAGCACCGCAGCACGCGGCGGGCCCGCCACGCACGCGGCTCGCCGCCGCACGCCATGGCCGACATGCCGGACCTGTCGCATCTCACGCCCGAGGAGCGCGCCATCATCGAGGGAGTTATGATGCGCCAGCGGCAGGAGGAACAGCGCGAGCACGAGATCATGAGGTGCGCCAGTCACCGCGCTGAACCCTACCCACAACGCGATACACCCCTCCCCCCTCTCGCCCCCAACACCCCGTGTCGCCATACCTGCCCTGTAATGCACCATTTGCAGATGTGATATTGTTTTGTGGGTTCTATTGTCAAGTGATTTGGTATTCATGTGCAAGTTTTGGAAAGCTCGGGTGTATTGTGTTCGATAAGCTTAGCAGCAACGTAAGGTTCTGTATTTTGATACGTTTTAGAAAAGTATTGATCTTCGGACTTCTAAGACGCTTAAACTTAAATACCTAGTCTTGAAGTTATTTTACAACTCTTTGGATAATTTAAAGTGTTTGCAAAATCTGTTCATTCATCATAATGCTAAAAGCCATAGTCATAGGTTGGCGCGTTCGTCGCATCAAACGCAATAACAGCCGTCTGTCGTGACGCATCACAACTGCATCTTTGAATACTGAGGTGTAATGCGATTATTTAATTACAGTCCATTTACGACTTCCGTTAGATATCTTCAGGGCTTTAACTGTCTGTGAATCCAGTTTATCATTGTTTTCGAATGAAATCGTTTTAAAAGAGGAACACCCAGGGAGAATTAATCATTGTTTTACAAGGAGATTAACTCATCAAGTATTTCTGCTAAGATTTATTACTAAAAAATATATTGAACTGGTAAACCTACGTAAATCGTTGGTATGGATATTGATTAAAACCGAGGTAAGTACCAGTCAAGTAAACTTACATTTGTACGATACGAAACTAAAATTGCAACTTTAATGTTGCGCTATTCTGAATTATTTTATCTGACCTACTTTGTGACCTACATAGCTGCTGCCGAGTGGTGGCCCAATCTCAAGCCAAATCGCGATAACTTCGATGTGTCTCGGGGTTGATTTCAAGACAAAATTATTTTAACACGTAGGTAACACATACGTCGTACCTTTTATAAACAGATAAAGTGTTTACTTACAGGAAAATAAATGATAAAAGTGCGATGCAAATAGGTACCTTTAGAACTATATTATTTGCCACTGTATATGGATTACAATTGGTTGGTTGGTCATGTATCGACAGAAAACGTTGTAGTTTTTAAAATATAAATAATGTTTTTATTTGACGGCAGACGCAAGCAAGACGAAGTCACTGTGTTGGAGCAAACGATTCGCACTAGAAACGAACTGCAGCGAGCAGCTGGTGTAGAACTGAATGCAACTTGCCACATCTGCCTCAAAACCAAGTTCGCAGACGGCGTAGGCCACTCTTGCCACTACTGTAGAGTGAGATGCTGTGCTAGATGCGGAGGGAAAGTCACTTTACGATCAAATAAGGTAAGAATTTCGTTAAACACTCATCTATATTTAGACCGGATCGGTGAACCACATCACATTCATTGCCAATTCCAGGTAATATGGGTATGCATTTTGTGCCGTAAAAAACAAGAACTTTTATCGAAAACTGGACAATGGATAAACAAAGGCACCGCTCAAGATTCCATGATGTGGCGGATGGAATCTGATTTGCGAGACCTTCCACCTCAGCCTGACGCTTCTCTAGACAAGAGACCTAAGCTAGAGAGGGCACACAGCGCTGCTGAGAAGGAAAATCTACCATTACAAAGATCAGGTAGCGCACTGCGGCGTCAATATAGCCAACAAGAACCTAGAACTTATGGCGAACTGGAAGGATTGGCTAGAACTCATCCGCATTTAGTGCACCCGAGGCAAAAAGCTGCATACGGAGTAATGGAAAGCGGTGCGTCACCGGGTTCTCAACTGATGCCTCATGGAATGTCCTCGCATCCTCCAATGCCTCCACGCTCGTCTTCTTCGGACGATGAAGTGGCCGAATGCATCTCCGACGAGAACGACGAATATCGCGACCGCGGTGAGTCTTTGCACACGCTCACAGCCCATCGACCACCGACCCTATCCCACCACTCGTTAACACAAACGTCCTTTCCATCCAAACTGATTTTGTTTATCACCACACATAGTACAACTGAGCATTTATAGCCATCGACGGCAAATACAAACATTTAAAGTAATCTCACAGTCATTTACCATCTTTTTACATTTGATAAAGTTAAGGTGTTCCGTGCGAGGTGCTATAGATTAAATAAGAGCATTATATCAGGTAAATACAATACATAATGTAAGTTTAAGGATATTTTTCACAGAAATGGATAGTGTTGAGCACCTAAACTTGTCTGTTACCTACCAGTTCTCATCAGTCTGCTCATGTAGGTAGTACTCGTATTTGTCTCACTACATTTTTATTTACTCATTGATAACATTGTAAAGCAACAATTTTCAGATGGTCAACGAGATAAGGACTCTATTGCTTCGAACCTCGCACAACTGATGAGAGTGTGTGCCAGGTTTGAAGCCCCGTTGGTACGACTATTATGTATGTTGTGTGGATAGACTAAGTGTTCATGTTTGCCTTGCTTGTGTGAGCCCAAGTACGCGCCCGGTAGCCACTCAAATTTGTAGTGCCTCGATGGTCACGGCATCAACCTTTTCACAGGTACTAATAGAGATAGGAGCGGCTCTGATGCCTCCAGGAGTCAACGACAGGCGATGTTAAACGAGAAAATGAATAAGTTTCTATCGGTGAGGGCGTGTTTTATCGGGAATGCATTTGCGTTGTATAATGCTGAAATTTAGATGTCTCAGTACTTTGTTTTCGCCAAACCCTTCTTCCTATGGCCGACTAAATGTGATGGCTGTTTGTAAAATTGCGTCCTTTCTTCTGAAATTAATAGATATGTATTTACATCTTACTAAAAGTACATTAACATTACCTTACCTTTACTCCAATTCATACAGTTGCCTGGAATAAATTTTACAATAGCTTTGATAAGTACCTAGGTACCTACCAAAAAAATAAACTGGCAATACCGAATGTTACATGGTATTTACTCTCAGCTATACCATCTCAGCACGTTTCATTTACTGATTAGTAGTAAATTAGTAATTTAATGATGTAACCCCCTTTAAACCACGTATTAATTATTCAAAATATTTAAAAATCAGCTACACCTTGTACACAGTGAATTCTAAATCTATTTGTCCCTAAAACTATAAAACTACGTAGGTACTTATTCAAAGAAAACACAGGAAATGTTAATGTACTTAGGTATAACTTTTCTTAGGTTTGAACCAGAAATCGGATAGTTTTGTATTTAGAAGTAAAATCAAAATGAATAAATAAAATTCGCTCCTAGTTTGGGAAATTTTACCTAAATTATTTGTGGTTCAAACACGACCGCATGCTTGGGCGAAAAGAAGTGTTATTACTTGTTCAAAAAAACAATTGCTAGAGTGAGTGTCTTATTGTAAGTAATTTTTTGTGGTTGTTGTTTTACTATTTTACTTGGGTAAGTTAATACACATTCTTTCCGCTTTTGCGTGATCACCGCTTTGAATTGGTTTAATTTTACTGATGGGGTATCATCAAATCATCGACCTCATCTTAAAATCTCATTAACCATGGTTTGCACAATTTGCACAGTCGGTGCTGGAGAAGGAAAATTTCAAAAAACCGGTGCCGGGCGCGTGCAAGCGGAGATCGAAAGCAAGCTTGGAATCCCTGACATTTATACCATATCATTCTTAGGACACCTAGAAGCGAGCGCATCCCTTCGGCATCCGCATCTGCGCAGCGCCACCGTAACTACAAACAATTATTACAATTTGACTAACCATTCGCCGAGCACTTACGAAGCAGAAGCACGTGGTGCATTCGACGTGAGGGCGACGACGCCCGGCGGCGGGCGTAGCTTTGACTCCGTAACCGATTGCCGGTGGCGAGCACGAGATGATGGCGAAGGCGCTTACTTGCGACCGTTCGCACCGGACGGGGGCCCGCGCTCTGAGAGAGCAGTTTATAAGAGTGCCTATTTGTGGGAAGACTCTTCTGACAATAGACGTTTTACCGAACGAAGAAAAAAGACGGTTCGGTTTGATGGGCATGAGGGTTCGGCGACCTTTCCCCGGGGAGGACGCGACTCTTCGGCCGCTCCCCACGACTGGGCTTCTCTGCGCTGGGAGTCGGAACGACAGACCAGCCAGGACTCGGCCACCAAAGATTCGGGCATTGATACCTCTAGCACCTTCACGTCGAGTGAAGATTCTAACAGAGGCGATTGCCCAAAGGTTAGCAGTTGTGAGAATTAGTTCAATTCTAATTACCTTTTGTACGACGTAAACATACATGACAATTAGTGCTATTCATTTAGGTATTTATTTTAACAAATGTAATTAAATTGTAGGTCTATTTTATAATTATGTAAATTGATTAAGTATTTGTGAGAACTTTGAAGGAACCGTTTTAACCAAACTCTTTTGATATACCTACTGCACTTAAAAACTTTATGTAGGTTTGGAATTTACTTATAAGATATCATCTTAGTGTGATCAATAAGTCAATGTTTTTGTGTTTGGCTGCAGCATGATTGCATTCGCAGGCATGCATATCTATATCTATACCTACTGAATGTGCACCTCCGTGTTTAGAGTTACACTCTTTGCTGTCCATATTTGTAAAATGTTATGTCTTTACTTCCTTCTATATGTGTATTTTTTTTCGATCTGCTCAACTTCAAAGCCCTTAGTGAAATATCGTTGTTTATGTAACAGTTCCCGCTGAGCTGGCAGGTGTCGCCTGATGGTACACGAATGATCGGACATATGGTGCTGCGAAAGTCTATTGTGGATGGGGGCACTCATTCTTCAATCCTTGGTCTGAAAGTAGTTGGTGGAAAACTGCTACCAGACGGTACACGTGGTGCTATGGTGGAAAAAGTGAAAAAGGGTTCTATCGCTGACTTAGAAGGACAGCTTCGGATAGGTTAGCTGACTTTATGCAATTTGATATTCTCGTTAAATTATAAGTGTTCTGAGTGACCTATGTACATCATTAAGTATCTCCTATATAGGCGATGAAGTGGTGCAGTGGAATGGAATACCGCTTCAGAGTCGAACTACGGAAGAAGTAGCAGCAGTGATCGCTGACAGCAAACACGATTCTCACGTAGAACTGTTTGTGTCTCGACCATTGACTGCTTCCCGACCGCCTGCACAGCCATGGAGAACTCACAAAGGTAAATGCTGAAATTTCATTATACACTGTTACAGTGCCTACTGAACACTAAGTTTGATTAAATTTATTCATGTATCTAATTCGTTTTATCACAGAAGTGTACACGGAGGTAATGGGGGTCTGTGATAAGCCAAGCGTTCTAGTGACGTCACCAGGCTCCCCTGATGTGCACTCGCGTCGTCGACCTCCGCGGCCTGGCCAACACAACTCTAATGTCGCTGGGCGTATACAGGTCCGTTAGTTTTATTTTAGGGCTATAAATAAGTACCCGATATTTTTTATCCGTTGTATAGGTTTACATAAAAAAAATCTTTTTCAGCTAAAAATTTATTTCGATATTAGCGTTCTGCAACTACTGGTGAAAGTAGTGTCTGCGACTGGACTAAGTTCTCGTTCGGATGGGTCTCCTCGGTGTCCATACTGCAAGATATTTCTGCTCCCAGACAAGAGTGAAAAGAGCAAACGAAGAACAAAAACACTGGCTAATACATGTGAGCCGCGGTGGAACCAGACATTTGTATATTGCGGTGTTCGAATTACTGACATGAAGAAGCGTACTCTTGAGGTAACAACTACCTAATAGTCCATTCTATAGCAGTTTTCGAGTGTGAGCTAGTTTCAAACTAAGTTATCACTTTCAGGTCACAGTATGGGACCTAAATAGATACGCACGAAACGACTTTCTAGGAGAAGTTCTCCTCGATCTTGACACAGTAATGATGAACCACGAGGCGAACTGGTACACACTAAAACCGCATGAAGAAACCGGTAGTTTCAGTGCGATAAAGGGTGAACATTGGTATCGAGAGGAGGATGCGGATGGGGAACACTTATCGCCACCCTCGACTTCAACCTCAAGGTTGTCAGATTCCGATACGCCGAGCGAAAGCGACCTTCGCCGACATCATTCACTCTCTAGCCTCGCATCGAGTTCTAGTCCGCCTCCACCACACGAAGTAAATATCATAATCTATAATCTATACATGAATAGATTTAATTTGTTTTCCTGAATAACACGTTGCTTCTTTACAGCGCATGGAAATGGATGGAACACGTTGCAGCAGACGAGATATGTCTCCTGCGGGCAGAGTTCGAGCACAAGGATTGTCTAGAGAAAGGGTGAGAGCAAACATAATATTGTCCATTTGTGCTGTCATTGAAATCTGATTGGTTAGTGTTTCCTAGCCGTCATAATCTACAGACATTCTCAGGAAAGTGAGTAGTATCTACAGTTATGAATCTATTTCTCAGTCTACGCGGTACTTTGTAGAGGAAGTGTGTGAGTTGCAATGAAATAATATGTAGGTAGGTACTCACATAGCACTGTGTGGTTGCAGAATGGCGGTTACAGCGTGGCGCGGTCGCAGTCGGCAGCGGGCGTAGTGCGGCCGCCGCGGGCGCGCAGCAAGTCTCCGCGTCGCTCGCTGTCTCCGCCGGCCGACCGCGATTGGCGCTACACAGGTGCCGCCGGCGCCCGCAGTCTCGACCAACCAATCGGAACGACCAATTCCATAGGCTTGATTGGTCCGTGGACGTCGAAAAGACAGCGGGCCCAGAACCCGCACGGAACACTGCCGTTCGAAACACGCACGTTCTCGCGTCCGCTCATTACCACTTTACTGCCACTACTGTTATTGACTTCCTCGCTCTGTTCCACTCTTTTTTTCTCACGCATCTTCCGCTGACCTTGTCCTCTACCTGTGAGCACGCTGTCCACTCTAGATATAGACCGAGTGTTTTGTATCAGCAGTAAGGATCCTGCGGGTACGACGCACTTGAGCATTGTCTCATTTCATGAATGCATGTCGTACTAATACGAGTTTATCTTCTAGGGCCGCCTCCGTATACGTTCTGTTACTTGATTTTCTCACTTTGATGTTCTCGATGTAACTAGAATTAGGTACCGGTTCCAGCTGATCGAGTAGGAAATATGATAATAAATTGCAGTGAATGAAGATCGCGGGGACGGGTCGCGGTTGCCGACGCACGCCTACGCACCGCGCTTTCAGTCGCGCTCTGCAACCGCCACGCCGACGACAAGTCCTAAAAAGCGCCAGCTTCCACAGATACCCCCTCACCAGGTATGTGCATCTTCCGATCCCTTAAGTAAATTACAATCTATTTGTGATTCTCAACTAATATTGCTCTACATAACAGAGTGGACCCCGTGCGGTTCGAGCCCAAGTGTCGGCAGACCTCGAGGAACGTAAGTGGATCGGCCCGCATCACATTGGCGCCACACTCACGTACCGCAGCACGCCACAAGGTCAATACACGCATCACACCCCGCTACAAACGACCCGCCACTTCTTTGTAGTGGCTTATCAGTTTCAGTTAAAACCTTCTTCACAATGTTGCTAAAAGACCCTTCACTAGATGAATGTAAAATAATAATAGGTGAACTAGAGCCATGCCATAGCTATTACACAAACAACTCGAAACATGTCACTCAGTTCATGCACTCCAAATAGGTGTAGCCGTTTAGTTTTAGCGGTAGTTTATAAACATTTTTTACAACACCATGGTCAAATATATACACGTAATACAGGATGGGAGCGGCATTACGCTGGGCTGTCGGATTCGGAACTGGCTGCCCGAAGTAATAACAGCGCATGGGCGCCACCGAGACGCAGACTATCTCCCGACGCGGCCGCTCCAGACTCGGACCTCGAGTCTGTCGCGTCGGTCACCTCGAGCGCATTCAGCACTCAGTCGGAGCGGCCGCGAACCACGAGGATGCTCAGGTATGAAAAGCAAATATTGTAAACACGCATTTCATCCATAATCAAAATATATAATAATCGTCATTCATCAATCTTGAATATTGTTCTTGAATAAGTCAAAAGTCTGATTGAACCGATGCCAGAAAAGGGGATATATGACTAGCCATCTAGCCATCATGTTTTCTTTTCGCCAACTTTCGGAGCCAAAATCAATAAGTTATGGTATAGCATAGCATCATTGGCGCACGGCCAGAAATAAGTGCGCTTAAACCTAAGATCTTTAGATCAGAATGCGGGACGGCTTCCACTGCTCAAGAACCGTGCATTCGATAAGGAAGAGAAATAAAATCAGTGTTCAAATAATTTTACAGCCGGAGGCGGATTCTTCCTCCATATAGCACATCTTCGTCTTGCGATAGCGCTACCCCAGTCCCTTTACCATATCACCGTACGGATAACCCTTCCCGTCGTGTGTTACCCCATGTGTGTCTGCCGGCAGTGGCGGAACGTGCGGTGCGGCGGCGGTTGCGTGCTCGTTGCGATACCACCCCTGGACCGCTGCCGCACCGCACACGTCCCATCCGCATCCCGCGTCCGTCCCGCCGCCTTCGCCGTATTCTCCGTAGCCGATCGGACGGGTCCAGCTCTCGCGAGTCCCAAAGACAAGCTTACAGCCGAAGCTACAGCTGCCCCGAATACCCGGTTCAGTGCAACACGTATAAGATAACAGAAAACGATTGTGAATACATCTTTCAAGTGCCTATCTTGCAGCCACCTGTACCGATACGGATTGATCAGCTTTGTAAAGAACGTCGGACGTTGCCGGCTAACATATATTTTGGGCCAACGCCCTGTTACTTACCGTACAAGAAAACACAGCATCGACAAGTACTCGCGTCGTGCTACGACCGCACCGTTTCGTTAGACGCTGACTTTGTAGGTTCGCAAAAATCTAGAGAAAATAGAAGAAGATTACCTAATATAGAACAGCTATCGTTCTCAATTTCACAAAATAAGTCACTTCCTACCATTGAAACAGTTGATAGGAACCATGTAACAAAAAAATATAATAAATTCGTAGTCTCAAACGCAAGCATAGATTCGAAAGCACATAAAAACGAAGGTGTTAAATATCACGGATACGACAGTGAGGGTAGTGACGCTGAAACTACAATACACATAAGTATAGAAAAACAACATAGTTTTGAACAGTTTAAAAATGATACTTCCAAAGAAGAATCAACTGCTAAAGTTAAACAAATAAGCGAAAATGATCAGACCACCGTATACGAGTACAAATATAATCGTAAGAAGTTGTTATCACTAGATGTAAGATCAAGTTACGAAGGCGGCGGCGTTAGTCCAATACAACCGGAATCCCTTGATTTGATTCCTAAAACCGAAAATAAAGAAAACAGCCCCAACCAGCAAAAACCATCGGAAGAAATAACACCGAAAAAGAATAGCAGCAGTATTCGAAGAAGATATTCGGAATCTTGTGTAACAATGAAATCCACGCCTGTTTCTCTAATTTCAACACCAGATAAAACTGAGAATATCTTTAAGATGGTTTCCAGAAAATCTATTTCTGATCCAACGCAAACCAAAAATTACGTCGAATCCCCCAAAAAGCACGTCAACGTGGTGAGTATCAACGAAATCCCAACTTTTCAAGAATATCGGTCACCTAATTCCAACTCGCCTCAATCTAGCATTGATCTTTCTTGTAAGAAACCTTTACCATCTATTATTAAAAACGCTCGTAGTCGATCATATTCTGTAGCAGCAACCAACCATTTAAATAGAGAGTTTAGTTTTGTCGCTAACTATTTGTCAATTGCTCTTTCTCCCCCGAACCTCGGCTCGAATCGTCGTGCGCTCACTCCCGTCGCATCTCATCTGCCTATCGACGATCATCACAATACACTTGACGCCACGGCTGAAACCGCATCTGAGGAGCATCAACCACCCCCGCTCATCGATGAACCACTATATCAACAAACCCGAAAACTACCTGCGACTCCCAAACGGACTACGAATAAAACTGATAAACCCTTGAATCGTCGGGATTCCAAACGCAGCAACGACTACGGAGGTAGAGAGAATGGGCGCAATAACAACCAGCCACAAGTTCTGGAGCGACGCGAGTCGCGCCGGGGACAGTTCACTCGAAGTCTAAGCAACGCTGATGTGCCACCCGACGAAAAAGCAGGTAAGCGCACTCTTCTAAAAATCTATATCTTATAAATTGCATGAAATCATACTAAACGATTTCCATATGAATGAGCACTACCTGACCGAATCCAACATGCATTAAGAAGATTAAAATCAAATCTAAAATAAGACACGATCGATACTACTCGTATTTACTTGGCTATTAAATAATAATACATGTTTTCAAGTAGAGAACTGCCTTGAAAACTATCCAAGGATATTGCACTCTTTGTAAGCTATACCTTGTCAGAATTCCAAGGTCTAGGAACTCATTTCAAAATATTCTTGTCTAAGACGGCAGCCTTAGCGACACGGCACTCGGCACCGGTGAACCCGAGCCAGTTAGCGACGACGCTCTTCTTAAAGCCGAACCACGCGACTACTTCGGTCCTGGCATGGGCAAGAAAAGCAACTCTACTTCTCAGCTGTCAGCCACAGGTGAAAACTATTATTAATCCATCTCTCATTTCTATCACCTGTCTGTTAGTTTGGTTAGAAAGCATGAAAGAGCGACTCATGTAGACCGATAAAAAAATGCTTCAAAGACTGTTGTAGAACTGCCCAAGTAAATAAAATAATAGGGTTTACGACTTAAAGGTTATACTCATACATATCATGATATTCAGAACTATTTTATATACAGTTCAAAATTACCAGCAACAAAACAGCTGCAGTCTCAGTTATTGCTTTAGTTTCACAATGTTGATATGTGTACAATAACCAACAGGACGAAAAAGGAGGTTAGGTTTCGGTAAACGTGGCAAAAATTCATTCACGGTGCAACGCAGCGAAGAAGTGGGCCCTGAAATGCGAGGTGTGGGTGGAGTATCGCGAGCGTCCTCTGCTTCAAGTGAAAACGACGATGACAGGTTGGCGCCGGCAAACGCCGACGACACTGAAACAATAGTGCGGCCTGGGCGGTAGACGCGAAATGGAAACTCCTTTAAAATTATAATCTCACATACTGAAAGTCAAATTAGGAACAATCGGAAGGGATATAGCTAGCATGCATAAATATAGCAAAACATAGATAAATGCAGTGTCGCTTTTGTACTCGGCTGAATGTAGAGCTTATTTCAGCTTTCACTGGTAAGTTTAAAAAGCAAGACAAGGACTGCCTTCGATAATAAAAAAATAAATATATAATCTGGCTCTCATAAGTCTTTCAGATACACGCTAACCATTCAGAAGTTACCTACTCGTTTCATATTCTCAACTCATTTGTGTCAATAGATGTACTTAATTGGTATTATTTAGATGTGTGTATTATATGTAAAAATTGTATTGCATATTATGGTGTATGTATTATGGTAACTGAATGTGTATCTATGGCGGGCGCCATGCATAGTGCGTCCGTCGCGCTTTGAAGGATGCGGCGTGCGACGCAAGCGATCCGGGCCCGCGACGACTACATTCCAACGGTCACACGAGGTGCGGTCCGCAAGCCTCGTCTCCATTTCTAGCTCGGAGGGATCCTCGTAAGTCGCTCGCCCGTCCGCTCCGTTCTATAACCGCAGATCGCAGAATCGTTTTTGTACATGTGCGCCTCGATGTTGCCCGTTCTTCTTTACTGCCCCTCTCTGTGTGCCTTTCGTCTTGTACCGCATGTTGCCGACTTCATATTGGTGTTTCTCACTCATTCTCTTTTCTGTTCAGCACGCACGAGTCTTCTTTCGCATTTGTCAAGCACCCTCTCGAATAACTACTCGAGAAAGCTACATTTTTCTCCGGTGTTAGAAGTTGTTGTTCTGTTCTGTTAGACTTTCAGCCGTTACGTTCGTCGAAGTGGAAACTATCATGTACGAGGTCATCTTAAATTATGTTACTTCAATAAACACATAACCTTGCACGGTTGTTGGACCTTAAATGTTGCCTGTTCCCAAAAAATGTGTGCACTTATTTAAAAGTTTACTGAACTTAAATTACACGCCTGCCTCTTAACATGCATGTTCACAGAAACGTTTTACTAAAATGACTATTTATAAAAATACATTATTTTATTTTGATTGAACTTAAAATAGTTTCATAACGCCCAGTAGGTAACTATAAATAAAACAAGTAATTCATAAGTTGTAAATAAACAAATACTTAGCTTCATATTGAAGTGTAAATAGATAGTAATAAGTCTGTATCGACTATGTAAATAGATAGGATCTTCTTCCATGAATAACTATATCCAAATTAGATGCAGACCATTATTTTTAGTGTCTTTCTAGCACCTGTACCTACACGATCAAAATTACCTACTAGATATTTTTATAACTTTTCTTGTTTCCGATATTCACGTTTAAACCCTAACTTTTACTACCGATGCATCCGAAATACTACCGCCCTTTTCTTCACTATTGTATCAATGTTGTTGTTGTTATATTTCAAATACTATTATAATTTATTATTTTTCTTACTGTAGCGAAAATCAAGGTTTGATGAATTTTGTAATCGTTTGGTTCCTAACTATCTCGAACTTTATTTTAGAAGTGCCCATTGCTTTTCGCTATTCATGCATGTCAGACCTTACATCCGAAAAATCTTTAGTTTTTTAAAAACACAGAAATAAAGGATTAAGTAAATAATAATCTGCAAATATTTTCAAAATAATTGAGACCGAGGTTATTATAATAAATCAAGTTAGGTCCAGGCATGTTTCAGAGTTACTACTAGCAAGAATTATGAACATACTACAAGCTGGCCTTCATATGCGTAACTATGCATTTCTTTGGATTTATTGGCATTATTTGCGTATTTTAGTTGGGGTATGTGAGAGATTGCTTCAACATACATAACTCGCCAAGCTTGTGTTCTTGGCTTAGTTTCTGCTTTCTGAACTCTAAGCTATGGATAGATATTATCGAATGTCCTCTATTGTTAGATGGTCGCCTGGCATGCGAGGGTCGGGCTCGTCGGAGGGGGGGACTGGCATTTCGGACTTTATCGACGGCCTGGGACCTGGTCAACTGGTCGGCCGACAAGTACTCGGATCACCAACGTTGGGTGACGTTCAGCTCTCTATGTGCTACCAAAAGGGATTTCTTGAGGTAATTATTGACAACATTTTACTCATCTTCATCTTCTCGTTTGAAAGGGTGGTAGCATTGTGAGGAAACTTTGGCGCCACTAGCATATTGGAGCATATTGAACTGGCTTAATGCAGCATATTAAATCAATATGACTCTTGCATTATAAATTATATACATATATAGAAATAGTACTTTTTGCAATCTTGTGTCTCACTGAAATTCAAGTTATGTTGGATATCTACAAAAACAACAATAACACTTCGGATGTGTTATGCTTGACGTAATAAAACAGAAACTATCTCATAAAGCTAATTACCTATAAAATAACAGTTTATTTAGATGTCAAAAAAGCTTCCCAACTAAACCGTGTTGGAACAGATGCTCCAACTCGGTTTTGCATCAGTAACAAAATTAGCAAGGATTATACATAAAATTGTCAAGACCAGTTCCATAATCGCCATACTGTATGGCGATTATGGAACTTTTGACACAACCAATGTCTATCAGTTTCGTTTAGCAATCGGCATAATTTCAATCATTAGTTTGATTGTAATTAAAACCAGTTTTGACAAGATGGATTACTATTACGTACGTTTGGTTTTCTATTTATATGACAGCATGTATGACAATCAACATCAACTTTCCGTAATACCAATTCATCAATAGTAATTGAAACCGATTAGTATCAAAATTCCATAATCACCCCGCTGATGAGTTTCTTTCCGGATTCTTCTTGAACTGGGGTTAAGAGGGAACCGGCACCTAATTTCACTAGCATAGCATGTAAGAAGACGATTCAAAGTCTTGTCAGTCAGTAATGTATATAATTTCATTTCATTTGATTTCCATATTATCTCCTCTTCGCTTTGGTGGATTGGATACACATTGAACACTCATTATAAAATATTAGCGAAACCTTTTTAACATTTAATTACATATTTGAAGGTGGAGGTGATCCGAGCAAGAGGCCTTCAAGCTAGACAAGGTAGCCGTACCCTTCCAGCGCCCTACGTGAAGGTATATTTAGTCAGCGGCAAGCGATGCATCGCTAAAGCTAAGACAGCCACGGCGCGTAGGACATTAGACCCACTTTACCAACAAACGCTGACGTTCAAAGAGAACTTCAAAGGATGCGTATTGCAGGTTAGTTTACTTAGATAAGATATACTAAGAGAGTACTTCTTCTTTTCATGTCGATGCTTCAGTCGTTATTATGGTTTTAGAGTAGGGTGGCGATCTCTGTTACGACTGTTACCGCGATAAGGTCCACCCTTGTGCAATTATTTGGACAGAGAGGGCACACAAGTAGATGCGCCATAGATTGTGTTGAATCACCGCAGTCGCAATGCGCCAAGCTGGGGTCCCTAAATCCCCATTCATACATGTTAAATCTACAGCGGCCAAACTGAGTGCGAAGTCGATTAAGTGACTTCCATACAGGCCATCACAGTTCGTTTCCTGGTGGTAACATTTCCTGCGGGATGATAAAATCAGGAGGTGATGGTTTTCTTTACCTCCTGAGAGTACTTAAAAATAAGTATTGACAGTATGGGTAAAGATTCTGCATAACCACATTTTTATTTTTTTTAAGGTAACAGTGTGGGGGGACTACGGTCGCATCGAGGGTAAAAAAGTATTCATGGGAGTGGCACAGATAATGTTGGACGATATAAATCTGTCTAACATTGTGATCGGATGGTACAAACTCTTTGGGACTACTTCTCTTGTGAGTTTCTTATTAATTTAGGGATTTTGTAAACGCCTGCACATATTTTATTATAATAATGATTGTTTTTTTATTGCAGTGACCTACGACTAGGTTCGGCAAGGTGATTGGAGGACCTACATAATCACAATAAAATTATGTCCAAAATATAAAATTTAGTGATAATGCTTTAATATCATGATAAAACGCGAATATCTTTAAGTATAGGAAATTTTCTATAAAACGAAAGATAATATAATAATAATAATAATTTGTAATTTAATTTTCATTTTTGAATGCCTACCGGAGTTTTGAATAGATAGCATTTTATAGCAATGAAACAAATGTATTATAGTGTACTCAATAAAATGTAATTAAGTATTAAAAGCCAAATGCAATTTTTGTATATTTTCATTTCCTATTTATTCCTTTTTATAAAGTTATATATCTGTTTGTATTATAGCGATTTCAATAAACATCGACCATTTAGGATTTTAAAAATATACTAAATATGCATTATGTACTTTATTTATTTTCCTAATTATGTTATACCATGTATATTCATTCAACCTTTTCATTTTATTTCATTACACTCAGTCAAACATGTAACCAGGAAATTTCCAGCGGATAAAAGTATTATTACATTAAGTCATTTAATATTTAATATACAAGTACATACTATAAGAAATTATGGAAATGTAATCATGATATAGCTATGATGGAGAAAGATGCTATGATGAGATTTCCTTATTGAAAAATTATCTTATTAACTAAATTAATATTGTAGTTACTAACCATAACGATTTGCACTCCATAGTCATTTCTATGTGAACAGTAAACACCATAGGTATTAAATATTTAATGCAGAATTTGTTTAGCTTGTTTTGAAGGTGATGCACCAGGCAATCTGCCATCGCCTGCGCGTTTGATAGCCGTCGATTTGAGGTCTGGAAATAAGAGATATGTATTTGTAGCCTTACACAAAAGCTTTGCAATAATTTAACATATAATTTCCTACAGATATATCATATCCATTTATATGAACATTGTGAACACAATAAGAAATAGGTGACACAATAGCTGCAATGGTTGCAGTTTCATTAGACAAAAAACAGATTAACCAAAAAAGCTGGATGGACAAGGTCTTGTGAAAGTATTCAAACAGAGGGGTATAATAAGTTTAACGTATGTATGCTCTTTAACAGATGACCCTTTTTTGACTAAGTGTTTGTTTGAAAGGTAACTTGATCAAGTGTTTCAAAACATTCGTGAGTTGTACTATACATTTTGATAAACACGGGCTTTACTCGCGTATTATTTTGTCGATGGAGGCACCGACACTGTTTCGATTCATCTAGAGAATCTTCATCAGGGTGAGTTTGATCCGCGGTCCGCTCGTTGCCGCTCGAGTTCACTGTTCGCACGGTTCAGTGCGAATCGTGAACTCGACAAAATAATACGTGAGTAAAGCCCGTGTTTATCAAAATGTATTGATCAAGGGTGTTCTTAGATATGATTCAATAAAATCTGTTTAGCCATTTCAAGATTATCCGCTCTTTTCGAGTTAAAGTGATGTCAGCAACTTCCACAGGTCTGATTGATTTGAAATTTGGTACTTGGTTTACTTCAATGATACTGTAAGGTAGCCTTGACCTAATGCCGTCTGTCTAATCTGAATTATATTGCACCTTGCAATATAACCTAACTCACCAACTTACAGTAGGGGTATCGTGTTTGGGCTTATTGGAATCTTATCAATTAATAGGTTATAGATAGATGGTTTTTCTTGTATCAGGGGTTTTTTATATGTTTAATTTATACTTGGTTAATTGTTTATAAAGCCATTACCTTGCAGCCACCTAACTTGAGTGGCCGGTCCGTAGCCTTTTTCGTTGCGCGCCGCTATACGGAATATAATAGCTGGTTTCGTAGATGAGTCGACATGCGCTGCGTTCAACGACGTGGATGGTACGACACAGGTGTTAGCTTTGCCACAATACACGCGAACGAATGCCAGCTGAGATTTAGACGCTTCCTGCAACACACATATTTTTTATGGTTATAACCCGGCAAGATGTATTTTAAAAATTTAAAATGAAGAAAGAAAAAAAAATGTTTTTATTTGACCCAGCATCTAGGGCACTTACTTAGTATTAAAAAACACAAAAAAAAAAACAAAATATACTAATAATAATATAAAAAATTAAAAAATAAGTACCTAGATTGTTGTGTTGGGCAAATAGGTCCCCGTGTCAGCATGATGCTGTACCGAACCAATGGAGGATCGGGGCAGCGCTGATTTTCAGACGGAGCCTTAAATGATGTGTGACGTAACGAGTACCGATCACAACACATTACATATACATAATAAAAAATTTAGTAATTTAGGAACAAGACCAGGGGAACGTTTCCAGAATTGATATAAGTGGGTCAGAAATTTCTTCGGCTTCAATTAACAAGAATTGTCCCATCTGGTTGGGTTAGCTGGCTGCGTGCTTCCTTAATCTTTTTACATAAAAACAAAGAAAATGAAATGCACTCTCGTCAATTCTAGTATCACTCAACACCTTTCTGCTTAATTGTAGTCTACTAATATTATAAATGTGTAAGTTTATGTAGATGTTCAGATGTTTCGATGTTTATCTATTTGTTTGATCAACAGCTTTAACCGCTGAATGGAACTGGATTAAACTTACGACGTAGTCTGTGACTTGAAATAGCATAATATGATACTTTTTATGAAGGTACGAAGCTAGTAGGTAGATACATGGTAACATAAATTTAAAATGTTAAAGTTTGCTTGGATGTGTCTTTGTTACTCAATCACGCAATAATTGCTGAATCGATTTGACTGTAACTTGATATGGATACGGATTTGGACCTGATATTACATAGGCTTCTTTTTATCTATGTGCCACGCGGATAAAATCAAAGACACTAAACTAAACTTAGACGTAGTCTATGAATTGAAATAGCATGAGACTTTTTATGTAGGTACAAAGCTAGTAGGTAGATACAAGTTTGCTTGGATGTTTCTTTGTTACTCAATCACGCAAAAATTGCTGAATCGATTTGACTATAACTTGACATGGATACGGATTTGGACCTGATATTACATAAGCTTCTTTTTATCTATGTGCTACAGCTAGTGATAAGGATAATTCATTTTGTTTTCACCTTTGGCTGTGTGTTGGATCGTACAGCGAGGTACACAGAGTACTCAAATATGCCTTCAGCGGCCACTTGTGGTGGCTCCCAAGACAAATGAGCGCCTTCAACAGACTTGGATATTTTGATAGCAGATGGCGCACCCGGAAAGCCGGGTAAGCACGTTTTGAATGCAGATTCCTGTGGAAGGTATAAATAAATAAATATTGGTGAATCCAGACAACACCATCCAGCCCCGAACAAAGCATAGCTTCAACTATGGGAACGAGATGACTGCTAGAATACTTCTATATTTTTAAATATTTACTTATGGCCAAATGTCAATTTCACACAGTTTCATCTAGCCCCTAAGTAAGCAGATCTTTTGTTGTGGGTGCCACATGACTGATATACACCACTTAAAGACTTTTGTAAATCTGCAAGCATTTGTCTCGGGTCTGGGTGTTTCTATGTATAATATATATACATACATATTATAATCATACAAAAACATTTATCCCAAACAATAATACTAATTCTATGCGCGAATGTACACTTGCAAAGCCCTCCTCCACTTTCGCAGAACACTACTAAACCGTGACGCGGCCTGTCGACACATGCGACATAGGTAACTAGGTATACAGTACACTTACTTCACTAAATTCGCCTTTACCACATGAGTTGATAGCGGCGATTCTGAATTTATATGCAGTTCCGTGCTCGAGCGGCGTCGTCGACATACCAGTTAGATCCGGAATGTTGTCTAACGATAGGCTCGACAGGTCTACTTTCGGGTCAGATATGTAATTTTGGACCTGAAATAAATGGAAATAAATGAACTCTACATAATATTAAAAACAAACAAATACTTAGTGATTGTTTTGGTTTGTAGTATTTACCGTAAATGAAGTTCCCTTAACAATACCGACGGTGTACCACGCGTCTTCGTCGGGTTTCACATCGTCTGTTTCGCTCTGAAATTAGATTAGAATAGAAGAATAATGAGTAATTTTGACGCGATTTTGTTGAAGACTTGCGTTATCTGCAGAACTCAAATCAAAACAACACTAATTTCTCACATTTTCACACTCTAACTTACACTTTACCAACCCTTTATTCATAGTTACACACTCGTTTACGTAGCATGCATTCGTCTCAGTTTTACATTCTTTTTTAATCGACTTCAAAAAAGGAGGAGGCTCTCAATTCGTCGTAATCTTTTTATTTTTATGTATGTTCACCGATTACTCAAAGACGCCTGAACCGATTTGGAAAACTCTTTTTTTGTTTCAAAGGGTATATTTCCCACTTCGTACCATTTAAATTTTATCAAAACTCTACTTCATAGGTGCACAAATAAAGCTGCTTCATTATTGTATCTAGAAATCTGCACACATTGTACATTGTTCTGAATTTATAATTTTAAACTATATACATTAGTTTTGTTTAGACCATATCTAAACAAAAACAAGCAAACATCTGTGAGAGCATACCTGTTCTAGACGATGGTCAAGTGCAGCGCTAGCAAGAGTAGCCAGTGCGTGCGCCGCATCGGACGGAGGTAACGAGGGTGCTCCGTTGGAACCCGCAACAGAGCTGCTAACTGCACCATCACCTTCACTGACAGCCGCGCCGTCGCCCGCTCCGTCGGCGTCCGACGAGGACACGCCTGCGCCCATATCCTCATCCTCTGCACAGTACCAGGCAAATACACACCGAGGTTTAGTAAAAGACAATAGCATCAGTGATAGAACTTGTCGAGGTTTAGAAAAAAACCGGTTCGAGCGGTATAGCGTCGTCACACGTGCGTGTTATATTATAATATCCTCTGCACAGTACCAGGCAAATACACACCGTTACACACGTTTTAACAACTAAAAAGACAACCGACTTCATCATCGAAGTATAAAATTTTTCGAGTTTTGTTGATTTTTTTAAAACAGCTCGATTGATTTCGATTAAATTTAAATGGGACCACCTGGGAAGTGTACCCTTTGGAACAATAAAATAATTTTCCAAATCGGTTCAGGCGTCGAGTACTAGTTGAACATACATAAATTTTACCAAAAAATAAAAAAAACGACAAATTGAGAACTTTTTTTTGAACCACCTTTTTTGAAGCCGGTTAAAAAGACAATAGCATCAGTGATAGGACATGTCGAAGTTTAGAAAAAAATCAGGTCGAGCGGTAATATCGCCGTCACACATGTGCGTGTAATATTATAATTTCCTCTGCACAGTATCAGGCAGTAAACACATCGAGGCTTACAAAAAGATCGGTTTGTATAAGCAACTTAAAATGAGACTTAAGGACAGACATTGCGTGTTGGTTATAAGAAATACTTACTCTGAGTAAAAGTAGGCGACATAAGCCCAGATCCGTTAGTGCTCATCGACAGAATAGGCATAGACTCACTGACACTTGGCATTGTATCCGCTGCACCTTCCATCTCAGAGGTATCTGCGTCGTTGAACCTGTTCGAATTCAAGATGCTATTCAATTATCCCTACTTGTAACTGTTTAAGTTTATAACAATATTTTTTTTTTAAACCAGGTTTTTTTAATTTGCGACATTTATTTCAAAATGAACTATTAATAAATAAATGCATCAGAAATAGATCAAATAATTTGCAAATATAGGGCGGCACAGCACACACTGACGGCGAGACAACATGGCACGGCACAATATTGCTCACCTACAGTTCTTTTTTTTATGTATTTTATTTATTGAAATAAGTGTTAGATATCTGTATTTGTGTATATGATTTATGTAAATATATATTAGTATCAACTAGCTCTGCCCCGCGGTGTTACCCGCGGTAACAAACAAAAAAAAAATATTTTCCCGCAGTAAAACGTAGCCTATGTGTTAATACAGGGTGTCAGCTAACTCCATACCAAATTTTATTAAAATCGCTACAGCTTTTTTGACGTGAAGAAATAACAAACATACACACTCACAAACTTTCGCCTTTATAATATTAGTGTGATAATATTGTGTAAGTTTATTGCGTTTATTTATAAATCAATTATATAAGTTAAAATTCATAATTTAGTGCACTCCAACTGATCTTGCTAATAGGATAAGCTTCTCTCCATCCAAAGGTTGTCTGAAAGAAATCGCTTCCTTAGCGATAAGTACGCCCATCGTACATAATTTTCCGTAAATTTAGTTATCAAATTGTTATATTTAGCTTTAAGGAGTACAATAAAGAATTTTCATTCATTAATTCATTTATAAGTAGTGCATGCTTACTCATTAGCTTGATGCTGTTGGTCCGGGTTGATAGAGAATGTGTGAAGTACGGCTGACCCGCTGCCAGTCGACGTGATGAGAGCTGGCTCGGTCTGTCCACTGCTGGAGATATCGGCGCCACCTTCAGCGGTACTAGAACTAACCATAAACAAATTGCTAAATGCGATGTTGCATGCAAATCATGAATAATAAAAAACAATAATAATCCATACTAATATTATTAATGTGAAAGTGTTTCTGTCTGTCTGTTTGTTACGTTTTCACGGCTTAACGGCTTATCGGATCTTAATGAAATTTCGTATTTATTATATTGCATTGGGGGGAAGAACATAGGCTACATTTTGTTTGAAAAACAAACTTGAAACAAACAAAAAAATATAATAGGGTATGAAAGTTTGTTAGGGCAACTCATATTTCCTTAAGTTAGGGATCTGAAAAATCATATTTAGGCTTTTGGTAAGAAATAAAGAAATATGTGTTTCAACGTATTTGCAAAATAATCCCCGAAGGGGATAAAATAGGGGATTAAACTTATGAAATGTTCTTTAGATGCACAGAATGCATTCCTTACAAAAATAAATTATGTTTGCATCGAGGCAATTTTACTAAGATAATATCCCTACTAATATTATAAATTCGTAAGTAACTCTGTCTGTCTGTTACGTTTTCAAACCTAAATCGCTGAACCGATTTTGATGATCTCTTTGGTGTAAAGATAGATGGTACCTTGGAGGAGGACATAGGCTATCTTTTTTGTAGGTACCACGCGTGCGAAGCCGCGGGCAGCAGCTAGTAATAAATAAATAGGCTGTAATAAGTCATCGGTGTGCGTTAGCTCTTCACAAGTTTACAAAGCCTTTAGATCAGGAATAAGAATAGCGACTGAATATCCATTCACCTGATGCCGGTACTGAGTGCCTCTTGCGCAGCACTGCTGATATCGTTGACATCGTCACTGCTGGCGACACCTTCCCCACCGCCCATGTCTTCATCCATTGTGCTAGATTCATCTGCAAAAAAAACATTAGTTACTTACTTGTTTAATATAAATCCAGTCTTTTATGACCATCCAGTTCTTTCGCTCTTGTTTGTCATATGTCACTGTAATGAACCAAAATGCGTTTTACTGTGTTTTAAACATGTAAAATATGTATCACCTAATACAAGAACCACTACAGAATATGTACCGCAAAGCTCAACTGATAGCAAAAGACTACAAACACCGTGCATTTCTAATGTGGAGGAAAATAATGTACCCTCATTATTTATTAACACAGGAACTTACCATCTTGGACTATTGGAGGATTTCCTTCTATACCACTGTCAGTTGGCATTACTGAGCTGATAGACTGATCCGGAGACCCTTCAGCGGCACCTTCCAAACCATCTTCATCATCTTCCTTCATCATAGGATCTATCTGGCTCCCATCCTGAGGGGAACCATCTTCCGTTCCAGCCTGGTATATCATAATTTAAATTTACTGTGTAAGCAAAATGTACAAAGTTCCACTATTGACAACTGATGGAGTCTATGAGTGTTAAAAACAATTTAATTAAGTACCTAAAGTACATAGTACATAGTACCCTTAAGTACATCAAGGGTTTAGAAGAGTCTCTATTTTTTGGATTTAATGAATGTTTTTATTGGTTGATTATATTATGTTGTTAAAATTATTTTAACTATGTGTTACATTAACACTTTAAATAAAATCTTACTGGAGTAGATAAGCAGTTGTCTCCTATGTAATTTGGTTCATCTGGCACAGCATCCGCAGCTGCTGCATCATCTATGTCCATCTCTTCATCACCATCCGCATTGACTAAAAACCCAGAACATTTACTTCTTTTCAAGCATTCAGAACATGTTACAGAAAATGAGGATCAGTAAAGTTATAGCAAATTTAATAAAACTATGACATAAGAATGATATATCTTTTTGAATTATCCAAATCTGACAATTACTTACGAAGATATTAAGTAATAAACATTGTGCCGTTCCTGCCGGTAAAATCACAGTACGCGGGTGCGTGTGACGTCACTGGGCCGGTCCGAGCGCAGCCGGCCCTCTTACTTCACGATTCGATAACTGGCGGCGACCGTCCCTGTGACGTCACAGATATCGCTGCGGCCACTCAGTGAAGGTACAAAGTAATTTCGTAATAACTTCGTCAATTTTTGTCATAGAACAAATTTTTGCACAGTATGTTAAGGATTTGTTAGCTATATAAATATGCATTCTCAACTAAAAACATTTCGGTTCCTCATTAAAATGACTTAGACAGCTATAAATTTGTGATTCACATTATTGATATTACTGGTCAACAAACTGTCAACTAACTGTATACTTCTTACTTTATGTTATTTCGGACCAGTGTGGTAAAAGGATTAAAGTGCGCCTCAGAGGCTTGTTTCATGCTTTTTAGGTTCGATAACAAGCCAGTATCCTCACAATGTTTTATAACTATACTAGCTGTCCCGTTCGCGACTTCGTCCGCGCGTTTTAAAAAGAAAAAAATATATCTAATTGTACCGACTGCAGCGCCATCTGCCGGGCTGATTTGTGAATCTAAACCATTCAGGGCGCCAAATAAATGCATACAAAAAAAATCATTCAAATTGGTCCAGCCATTTAGGAGGAGTTCAGTGACATACACACATACAGTAGAATAATATATATAAAGATACTGTATACAACATGTACTCATGTATATACATATAACTGCTCAGATATTACAAATAGTCTTTCTGTTATTCTAATCTGATTTAATTGATAATCACAATGCTGATACCAGGAGTGTATTTTGCCCTACACAAAACCCACTAACAGTTCTGGTGGCAGATACAGTTTTACATTCTTATTTGTTGATAGTTAGGAAAAGTACAAGACTTTTGGTTTAGGCTTTCTTTAAAGTTGATTAATATTATAAAGAGAAGCAATTTGATTTTTGTGGTTTTTTGTAATGGATAAACTCAAGAACTACTTAACTTAAATAATAAAAATTAATTCACCAATTTAGTAAGCTGAAACATGGGCAAGAAAAATTGGTTCTATTTTATTTTCAAATAAGTTACAAGATACCTACAAAAATTGCTATAATGTAACCCGTGCACCCATGCCAAGGCAGATCTCTTGTACAATATTATATTAGTATAAGTGTAGAATCTAATATAAAATGCTTTGTTACCTGGTACTGGTTCAAGCAGGGATTGGTTTTCAACATCGGCAAGAGCTGTGTGAAGATCAGGGTGCATTCCATCGCTGGTACTTGTTGGATCTCCAGTCATAGCTATATTATTCATAGTTATATTTATTCTATGCTACTAGCACACAACAAACTCAAAATAACATGCTCAAAGCTCATGCTCAAACTGTTATAAAAACTAGTGCATCGGAATATCCATAACAAAGAAGGCTATGAAATAAACTTTGCCTATACGAGGATACTATTTAAATTGATAACTTAGTCTAATTGGGACACCATTGTAGCAAACTACTGTAAATACTTTATAGTGTATAAGTGGTGGACTATAACAGGAATCACCTACAGCAATGTAAGTAGCCAGAAGGGTATGAGATTTATTAGCTTATTGCCTTCCTTTGACATGGACATACAGTGTGCCTAAACTGTGCTACTGTGCAAAGTCTACATTACAACTACAAAAAATGCACTAAACTATGAAAACCTTTCTAAAACTGTTCTCACTGCACAGCGTACATTTACATACCCGATTCGTCAGCAGCAGCAGAGCCATCCTCATGACTCGAAACATTGTTTTCAGAAGTATCATCAATTGTATCTGCGGCCTGATTTTCGTCGGGAGACACTTCCGCGCCATCAGGCCCTTCGGTGCTATGAGACGTTTCCGAATCCATAATACGATTTTATTCACGTGTATTTGTTTGAAATTAAAAGTAATTAATTTTCAAACAAAATATTGTCGATAAAACTAGTAATTAGAGGAAAATATTATGTTTAGTAAATACAAAATTCGGCACTCACATTACAAATAATATTAATCTGAAGTAGATGATTAAACGAAAAAATACAACACATATTTTTGAATGGAATGAGTTGTGTGTTGTTTCCCCGTACAACGTACAAAAACCAATCATTTGTTTTTTTCGGACTGGACTATGCCGTTAGGTTGTTGTCTGAAACCTGTGACAGCTCACGTGGACTTTTAGCGAACGCAGATGGCGCTCGACCTAATATATTAGGGTATAATGGGAACAAACGCGATTCTTCTTTTGCCTTTTCATGAAATACTTCTAAATTATTATTTTTTGTTCGTCCTATTGCATGTTTTATTCAAAAATCTTAGCGTAATTTTAATCAATAAAGTGTGACTTCATAGCACAAGTATGGAGAATTGAGATTTAAGTATATTATGTTGCAATGTGATTTGAACGACGGGGAATCCCGAAAAAGTTCTAGACGGCTATTCCGCGATAAGGTTTAGAATAGACATATAATGATCGACTAGGACTTTATAACCAATCAATCACTTGAAACTAGCAAAATTGTCTACTAGACACACAAACTATATGATGACAAGACAAATGCCATTATAGGAAGAAAAGAAGAAAATAAAGAAAGGGAACAAAAGCAAGAGCACCACCACCACTTAGGTACAGATCTTGACTTGGGCTGCTGTCTGCTCCCGTACCTGCTTGACCAGGTATGGTGCAATTTGGAGAGCAAATGCTCCGTAATGCGGAGCACTTGCTGAGGGGATGAGTGTCTGGCTTGAAAGCCGAACTGTTTTTCGGGAAGGAGTTTGAGCTCATGCACATGGAACTGATTTAGGACATGGGACCTTATTTGATAAATAAATCCATTATTTACCACATTTTATAGGTAAGTAGGTATTCATTTTTACACTTTTGTAACACGTGAATGAAATGAGGTAGGTATACGACTATATGTTTGTACTTACCTCATTTTACAAGATACAGAGACAGACACAGACGGACAACGGAGTGATCATAAAAGGGTTCCTTTTCAGGTACGGTACCCAAAACATGCTTCGATACAATGAACAAAAAGAGTTTTATTTAAAAACATATTTTATCGGTTGTTGCCATCGAACACAGTCAGATACATCGATGCTATTAGAATATACTTCTTGTCTGTGTAGTATTTACTGACTTTTTTCTATGGTAGTTAAGTATTTCTCTCTAATATATTTGTTTTTTTTTTTAAATTTTATTATTTTAAAGTAAATACATACTTTTAATTGTAAACATCTTAAAAACCTTGTTAGGTTTGACAAAGATGCAAAAAAGAAATACATTCCTCAATAAAATTATGGTTAATATAAAGATGCAAGGGTACGATTAGGTTTAATAAACTTAACTATAACTTAACTTTAATAGTAATCTTAATAATAAAGATAAATAAAATTAATAATGGTAAAGTGGGTAGATACACAAAAAGAAGTCTTCCATAACACTGGGCTGCCTTTACATAACTACATACAGTACAATGCACACTCCTATATCCGATGTCGTATACAGGTTGAATTTAGTTTTTATGAGTAAAGTACTTTGTTTAGTGATTGACGATAAGCTAACAGTGTTTACCTATGCAGGTATTTGTATCAAATAGTTTCATAATTAAACTTTTGATATTAGTTTTGGTAATTTTGTCATGTATATCTTTTAGAATTTTATTTTTTAATCGAGGTAATATGTAGTTGGTAGCTCTTTCTCCATAGAAGTTTTTAGCTGATATTGTACAAAGTTTTTTATCGTTAACACGTCTAGTATTTAACTTATGTGTAACAACCTGATTGAACATGAAGTAATTTTCCATAAGAAGTTGTATTTTAACTTTGTCGTGAACTGGTGTAGTTTGACAATGCTTAAATAATCCTTCGTAGTCATTTTTATGTTGTTCTCGTATTTTCTTAGATACTATTGTTTTCAATAATTTTATTTGCAAGTTTCGGATTTTATCAAGATATGTGCTAAACGTACGGCCGTAGCTGGACAAACCATACATTATAATACTTTCTGCTAAAGATTTATATAGGTTTAAGAGTATTGGATAAGGGATTTTAAATTTAGCTATATAAAATTGAGCTAGTATAGCCCTAAGTTTATTGCAAACGTAATTAATATAGGTACTCCAGTTAAATCTATTATCAATAATTACGCCTAGGTAAGTATGATAGGTTACCTGTTCGATAGGTTCACAATCGCACATACTGTTCTTTCTATGTAGACATTTGTGATTGTGAGCTATTATTTTAATGTTATTATTATTTCTTCTTCTGTTCTGAGAGGAGCACACATGTATTAATTTAGTTTTCTGCGAATTCAAAACTAGGCCAGCACCGTGAGACCACTCTACGATGCGGGTAAAATCATGTTGTAGTTTACACTCAGCAACTGCAATATCCTTATCTTCTGCTATAAGACATGTGTCATCTGCATATTGATACACACTACAGTACTTAATTATATTATTAACATCGTTTACGTATGTTAAATAATGTAGAGGACCGAGAACTGAGCCTTGAGCTGTACCTTCTGTAACATGGATACTGTCACTTATTTCTCCGCCTACTTTTACACGGAATGATCTGTTTTCAAGATAGTTAGTGCACCATTTAAGTAGTGGGCCTCGAATTCCATTATACTCAAGCTTATCAATTAATGTATAGTGTCTCAATGTGTCAAATGCTTTACTATAATCAACAAATATCATTAACACGTGCTTGCCAGTATTGAGACTAGTATTGACGTGATCTGTAAAGTTAGAAAGTAATTGCGTTGTACTTTTGTTTGGTTGAAAACCATATTGTGTTTCTGATATTATTTGTTATAAAATTTATGTATTTGGTTGCAAACATATTTTTCAAAATTTTTATCTATAATTGGTAATATAGTAATGGGACGGTAATTGTTATATTCAGTCTTAGATCCTTTTTTGAAAATGGGACGTACGATTCCAGTTTTTAGATCATTAGGATATATGCCTTGTTTTAAGCTAGTGTCAATAAGTTTGGTGATAGCTAAAGCGATGTTTTTAGATGCAAGTTTTATGTCTATCGGTCGTATCTTATCTATACCAGGTGCTTTATTTGTTTTTATATTGTTTATTATTTTATAAATATCTAGCGGATTGGTTTTCTTAAGTAAGATAGATGCGTCAGACTGCCTTACGTAATCTGCAGAGCTGAGTAAAGAAGTTTTACAGTTTGGGATAATTGCCTTAGCTGAATTATAGAATTCTTGTGCAAAGTAAAAGAAAGAAATTCCTTGTGGATTCCTTCCTAAACTCACACAGTTTAGTGAACGAAATGGATGTTGTGTCAATTTTACTCACTTTTTTTTAAGCTGTCTTCCTGAGAGGATTTTGGCGTCGCACGTCTTTTGTGTTTTCCCATATTACGTATTTAAATATTTTCAAGTTTAACTAAAAATCGTCAAAGAAGCACGTTCACCAACATCAAATAATTTATAATAATCCACCATTTATATTACATATTACCACTCGAAAATACACAAGTTAAAGAAAATAATACAATGAGGCGACATGTTTTTTTCACGTTGGCGCCAAAACTCCAATTTCGAAATCAAGGTTCGTAAACTTCAACAGAAGAAAAAAAGAGAAAAAACATGGCTGGCTTTAAGTACAGTTATTAAAGTACTTTTTAATCACACCAATTTGCAATCCCCGCTTGGCACGTTAGTATCGAATGTACAGTTTGCATTATTTAATTATATGTTATTTTAATTAAATAACTTTTTTAGGTCTCCGGGGCATAAACTTGAAACGACTTGGGGCAGAAATGAGCCGTCTCCTTTGTTTGCAGAAAGAATTTTGAGGATAAAGCCTTCCTAAAAATAAAAAAATCGGGCTGCACTCCGGGAGTGCCAACAAAAGTGAAAACTTATTTTGGCGCGTTAGAGTTTAGTAATAAATCACTTCAAAATCAATAAGTATGGCGACTGCCAATCAAATACTGAACGAACACAGATGATGCAATATTTTTTGTTCAGAATGTAGACAATATATCAAAGAACCTAACTCAGTAAACTTCTCCTTACAAAAGTAGACTGTAAACATATGAATTAAGGTTTATAATCATCTGGGCGAGCGCGGCAGCCGGTTGCGTATATTATCAAAGAACCTAACTCAGTAAACTTCTCCAATCAAAAGAAGACTGTAAACATGTGAATTAAGGTTTATAATCAAATGGGGCGAGTGCGGCAGCCGGCTGCGTCTATATCAAAGAACCTAACTCAGTAAACTTCTCCATACAAAAGTAGACTGTAAACATGTGAATTAAGGTTTATAATCAAATAGGGCGAGCGCGGCAGCCAGCTGCGTCTCGCCCCAGACGGTAACGGTGTCGCGAATCCAGAGGTTTTACCTCATCTAAAAATATGCGTACCGCACCAAAAGAAGTTTTCACTTCAATAAAGAACACAGTTAAACAGCCTAGCCGTGGTAAAAAGGAGCATCAAAGGTTTGAAAAGCCGCAAGCAAATAGGTCAATTTTATAAAGTGAAATTGTAATTTCTTATCTAATCGTTTTTATTTTAGGTATTATTATGATAATCAGGAAGAAGACGTATTTATAAAAAGTTTTCTGAAATAAATTTGTTCGATTATTTAAATGACGTTTTATTATTAACCCAAATCTATACTGAGCCTAGTACCTTGTTTTGTGGTGTTAAATGAAAATTCTGGAGTTTCATTTACCACCACAAAACCATAGTTCAATCAATACCACCTAGGAATTCCAACCGTGGGTAGGTCAGGTCATTCATTGATATCGATCAATTTAAATGTTATTGCTGAACAGCCCTATTTCGTGTATGTTTGGTTGGCTATATAAGCATGCAAATTTTGACATTGACGTAAGGGTTAGTCTATTTTAATCTATGGTGTCCCGTCTCTTCTCTTCTTATAGGATATTGCACTGCCTGCACTGCACTCTTTGCCAGTGTTGCCAGATTAGACGACTTATCGCCCTTTAGGCTATCTCGACGGATGGCGGGGCGACCAAAAAATGCGATCGGCGACTGGTCGCCGTTTAGGCTATTTAAGAAATTAAAAATTATGATATTAGGCTACATCCATCATATATTTTTTACAATTACAATAATAAGTAGGTACAAAATGGATAAACCGGAATGTTTATTTCATTCAGTCAATGTCAGTTGATGAGAATGTCATTTATTTTTTAATAGAGTGAGATGTGAATGAAATGGTGGTGGTAAGTTGGATGCATATTTCGCGGCATTTAATCAATCAATAAATGGAGGAATCCTTGATAAATATTTTTTTTATAATAAAAGCTTTAACCTTACATAATAGAACCATTAATGTTAACGCAGTTAATAAATCTAGCCGTTTTTAATATGTTGCTTTATTGTTGTTGAAGTGAAAACTTCTTTTAGCGCGGTACGCATATTTTTAGATGAGGTTAAACCACTGGACTCGCGACACCGTTACCGAGACGCAGCCGGCTGCCGCGCTCGCCCCATTTGATTAAAAACCTTAATTCACATGTTTACAGTCTACTTTTGTATGGAGAAGTTTACTGAGTTAGGTTCTTTGATATATTATCTACATTCTGAACAAAAACATAAAAGAATATTAAATGTATTTTAAATTTCTAATAACTAATAAAATACTATTCATAAATAAAATGCAATTTATAACCCAATAACCCAATAACCCTAGTACCCATCTAAAAAATGTGCAACCTGTTTTTTTATTTTATTACTGAGACTCTACAGGAAAAATAACATTACATGCTTACAGTATTCACTTTCAATATTTTAATTATCAAGGATTAGTTATGTATGTTTTATTTCCTGTTGGGTCTAAGCAAAAAATAGGTTATCATAGTATTATTACCCGTATTAGGCGTATATTACGTATCTATGAATTAAGCAATGTAGTCTCATTTAAAAAATAAACCTACATTTTGGTATAAAAAAAATTGGGCGATTTTAGGCTACTTTTTGTATTTTTTTTGGCGATTTGGACCGAGCTTCATCTGGCAACACTACTCTTTGCCTTCGCCTCGCCTTGCTCGTCCGGTCAAATAAAAATAAAATAGAAGATTATTAAAAAAAAATATGTTTATCTACTTAGCAGTCAGTAATCAGTCCGTCCAGAATTTTTAATTCTAATGGTAGCAGTTATATCCTATTTGTTTTAAGTTTTCATAGTTCTTACTTTTAGTCATTATTAGCCTCTCTGCAGTTGCATTGTACCAAAAATTTAATATAATGTCCAACGAAAAAGAGAAACCTGGAGACGGACTTCGATCCATGAAGTCTACCACTGCGTTTAGAGTAATAAATTTTGAATTATATGCTAAGCCGGTATGTATGCACAATCATTATACTCCTTATTCATGCTTGTAAATTATGCAATCTCTGAAAATAAGTTTTACAAAAAAAAGTTATAAAAAATCTTAGCTTGTTATAGACAGCTATGCTTATTATGATAATATCATTGACTTTAACAGAGTTTATTGACCAGTGCAACAATGCTATATATCTGATTCCTTCACAAATAAATTCAGCTGTTCATTAGTTGATTTATCTATCCAAATCGGAACAATCCACAATCCACTTTTCTCATACAAAAATGATCTAATAAATAAATAATCCCAGACATTTCAAACAGCATCATCTGGCCCCAAAGTAAGCAGAGCTTGTGTTATGGGTACCACATGATACACTACTCATATACTTTTTTTTTTGTAAAACATTCTTATAGAAATACCCAGACCCGAGACAAATACTTGCAGGTCATACAAACATTTGTCCCACGGCGGGAATCGAACCCGCAACCTTCTGTGTCTCAGCCGGATCTTAGCCCACTGAGCCACAGAGGTTGTCTGTAAATTTGAATAAATTCAAATTTATTAACTATTCAAATTTATTTATTATATTGTTAAGGAATCAAACAAAATATAAACCTGTGGATATAAGGTTGTGTTCATACATATTATTTTTACTTGCAGAATATTGTTGTCATGAGCATAGGCCTCACATGCTTTGGACTTACACTTGGGTATATAGCTTACATGAGACACAAAGCAGAATCTATGGGATACTATTCAGCTATTGATAAAGAAGGAAAAGAAATTTTTGAAAAGAAAAAGTCAAAGTGGGATTGAATTACATACATTTACATAATAATTACAGAAATGTACAAAATAATATAAAATACATGTGAAACAGTTGAGCTATCGAAGGATTGTTTAAAACCATCTATAGATTGATGTCGGATGTAAATTATTTTAAAACTAAGATTGTTATTATAATTTATTATACAAATATAAAGATTTACAATTTGTTAGTTTATTTAGATAGTTGATTGATGAATTGTATCTGGCTTGATTGGTCCATGTGCATGCATATGCATTTATACTGTTTTAGACCCAAATGCAAATTACTTTTCCTTTAAAGTGGGGCTACCATTGAAACCCGAATTTTAGTACCTACTCTAAAGCCTATCAAAACAGTGCAGTCTAAGTTATAATTTTCATTCACTTTTAATAACAATAAATGTAAATATGTTTTCTTTCACACAAATTCACCGTGTATGTTTGTGGTGTGTTTTGACAATTAAGTTTGCTTATGTGATGTTTACCGGTATTTCCACTCTTTTGTTGTAGTTAAGTGTGATCATGATCAGCCATTTTCTGATCTTGACTTTGGCACTGAAATGTGAGCACGATTGTATGTCACACTATCTAACTAAACTTTTTATAAATAAAAGGGAGGCAAAATATAGAAATTGTGTAGCAAATGTTGCTTTTACTTGCTTTTGGGGAGTGCAATTCGTTGTCTGCAGCATTAGGGAACTGGTTGAGGCTTGAGGTGTCATGAAACCTATGGTACCATAATGCTACCTTTTGTAAGTAAAGCTGGCGAACTGTCAGTGTTCCAATTTCTTGATGGAGAGATTTAATAGATTACCAGGGGGGCTTTCGAAACATTACTTTCAAGACGGACCTTTGTGCACTTTCCAGTTTTATTAGTGATGTTTTAGTTACACCGCCCCAAACCATTTGATAATAACAATGACAGACTGACATAAAACCGTGTACAACATGAGAAGGACTTCTCTGTCAGCTACACCACAAAGAAGCTTCATGACACGGATGAGCTTGCGACCACGACCTAAGAGCGTGTTTATATGCTGCTTGAATGCTTTCATCCAGTACTATACCCAGATACCTTATTGATTGGGCACGGTCAATGAGGCTACAAGAGCAAATGTGATTACTCCTAATAGAGGAATATCTTGTTCAGATGAAAGTATAAATATTTAGTCTTATGAGCATTTCGAAACCAGATAAAGCCCATGCTCTGCTCTGGAAAAGGCTTCCATCCACGTGATAGTAGTGTCATCGGCATAAGACACAATTTGAGTGTCAGTTACCGTAGCCAAACTACTGGCAATATAAATGGTAAAGACCGTAGGACCCAAAACGCTGCCCTGGGGTATGCCAAAAATAGTACTCTGAACACGACTAGCATAACCCCCCACTGACAAAAACTGCCCTCTACCAGAAATATAACTCCTTAACCAGTCCAAGGCAATCACGCGAATACCTAGGCATTAGAATAGAATTCGTTACGTAACCGCTGTGCGGTAGGCAGGCTCTCTCACTCTAACCCACAGCGCTAGCGCCAGTTAGATTATTTAAGTTAACACTTCTGTCGGGCGTCTCGAGACGCACACGTTTTTTTTAGTAAAATGATGGGGGAAGTTCAAAAATCCATTGCATTTGCCCCTATGCATTTCTGACCGTCATCTAGACCTGTTCTAGGAATTTAATAGGCCTTGTATTCACTACATTTTCAAGGTATTTTAGAGAATACTGGAAGCAGCGAAATGGGGCGATAGTTAGATGTGAATGTTTTGAGAACATTGTTTTTATGAATGGGCACCACAGCAGGTCAACCATGAAGATGGCAATACGAAATTACGGATCCGTCCGACACACGCATGAAATAGGAAGGCTATACCTACCATGACGTAACAACGGACTCATTTCTTTCGTTCGGGGTCTTTTCGTGATTGAATGAAAGATGAGAAGTTCTTAAATATACACAATACACCGTGAGAAAAAATGAACAAGTATGAACCGACCATATTAAAAAGTCCATTCGTTTGTATAAGTAGTTTAAAATATCGAATAAATCCTTACCTATGTCATTTGTTATTTCACGCGAGATGTGATAATTTTACAGGACCTTTATTTACTTTATAAAAATGTAAGCATTTAAATCGCAACATTGGCAAAATTGTGGTCTCTTTCACAACCAAGAACACAGAAAGTTTCGTGGTATTTTTGTGATGTGTTGGTCAAAGGAACAAAGAAGTAATGACGATGTAAATTACTTGAAAAGTTTTGTACGCATTCACGTAGAAAGTGTAACTCACATAGTGTTTCAAATGTTAGATAAACAGTCCTACTGTAACACAAAAAGGTGCCTACCGGAAGGGCAACAACAGTTAGCCCTCGGTCACTTGAAGAATGCAGGAAGTCACAACCACTCCAGAGATTTGTGGGCTTGGCTGACTGACGAGTTAAATGCTCTGGGTGTGTGCACTAAGAATGTTAAACATCTTGTAAGTATTCCGCTAGTAACCACCTAAGTATAACGTACCTAGTATTTGTCTGTGATAATTAATCGAAAACTATTTCAGAATTGCCCCGACAAACAATATTTGCCAATAAAAGCTGTGGACTGTCTACTACACGCTCGTAACGCTCTTGGCGCAGGAGGGTTTTTGGTGAACCCGATACAAATGTAGTTGGTGGTATAGGTAAGTTTAATTATGCAATAAATTTACTTCCGTCCCCAAGAACATATACTGAGAATAAAGCCGCCCCCTGGGTCTCCATTACTTGCATTTCCTGCATACAATAGTCTTGCACAATGACATGAGTAGGTATGTTATGTTTATTGTTTTAAACAGAGTATAATGAACTTATTCATTTCATAAAGTAGGTACATCACAAAATACCTTTTTATTGTGTACTAGCTGCTGACCGCAACTTCACATGCGTAATAATTATATAAAAAAATAGACCATGCCGGTCTCTAAGATACTATCACTATCTCCTTACCAAATTTCATCAAGATCCGTTCAGCCCTTTAGCTGTGAAAAGGTAACAAAAAACAAAGACCCTTTTGAATTTATAATATTAATATGGATTGTGTATTTCACTGTCATATCTGTAATTTTTTTTCAGCCCAGCTCGCATTCAGTGCCGAGGAGAAGCCTACGCCCGGTAAATGGCGGTTCAATCTTGTGCACGCATCTCTTTGCTATTGAGGAGCAATGAGTGGTTACAGAGGGCCCTCATCCGGGATACTATTCAGGAGCTGTGCAGAGCAGTGCAGGCCGGCACCCAAAACATTTTGAGAATATTAAAAACATTGCACAGAGAACTTTTTATTATCTTAATAGTTTTTAATAATAAGTACATACTAATAAAAAAAGATATTTATAAAAATTTAGTTTTATTATTATGATGATCTTGGGTCTACCAAGTAATTGAATCAAAGCATCCCTTGCTCTTCGACCTTAGTTCAGGGCTGCAGTAGTTGATTGTCTCGAGCAAAAGCATTAGAAAAAGCTGCCATAGAGGTTGTTCATTATTGATGTCTTCTGGTGAGAGGTTAGGAGCGTTTATACCATGCTCTTAAACTTCTTGTATTTATGCCGTTCATCGTCTAATGCTTTAAAAATCCAATGCTAATCTCGCCATTGTCACTAGACTAGAATAGATATCAAACAAGAGCAGGTACGTACGTAAGCAGGTAGGCTTGTTTTAGAAAATGTATAAATGATAATAACATCAAATAGTTCATTTAAAACACGTTTTACACTTAAACATTTCAACACAATCACGAATTAACAACTTTTCTGTCTATTAGAGTACTTTAAACACTAAAATTGATACTTACGAAAGTAAAAAGTTAGCTCTTGAGCTTTCGTGAAATTGGAGGTTATAATCACGAAAGAAGTGTTGTCAAACTGCCGTTACTTCGTTGGTACGGACGCTTCATGGTAGGAATTATGAAAGACGGATTATCACGTGCCGTTTTCGGGACCGAAAGTGGAATAAATGTATTTTATGGTAGGAATTGGCCGAAATTACGGTCCGTAATTTCGGAATGTCGCTTCATGGTTTACCCCATGATTTAAATGCTCTTAACCTCTCACCAGAAGACATCAACAATGAACTCCTCCGGCAGCCTTTGCTCGAGACAATCAACTACTGCAGCCCTGAACTAAGGTCGAAGATCTACGGATGTTTTGATTCAATTACTTGGGTCTAGAGCATCATAATAATAAAACAAAATGTAAATAAATCAAATACTTTTATTAGTATGTACTTATTATTAAAAACTATTAAGATAATAAAAAGTTCATAATGTGCAATGTTTTTATTTGTCTCAAAATGTTTGGGTGCTGGCCTGCACTGCTCTGCACAGCTCCGGAATAGTATCCCGGATGAGGGACCTTCTGAGCTTGGCCTTCTGAGACCACTTATAGGTCACAGAGGGCCAGATTGGGCTCAAGATTGATCCGTCATTTACCGGGCGTAGGCTTCTCCTCGGGACTGAATGTGGAACAGGGCTGAAAAAAAAATAACAGATATGTCAATGATATACACAATCCATATTAATATTATAAATTCAAAAGGGTCTTTGTCTTTGTTGCCTTTTTACAGCTAAAGGGCTGAACGGATCTTGATGAAATTTGGTAAGAAGATAGAGTAAGTATCTTAGAGACCGGCATGGTCTATTTTTTTTATATAATTACTACGCATGTGAAGTTGCGGTCAGCAGCAAGTACACAATAAAAAGGTATTTCGTGGTATAATCAAATTAATAAGTTCATTATACTCTGTTTTAAACAATAAACATAACATACTCTTGTCATTGTGCAAGACTATTGTACGCAGGAAATGCAAGTGATAGTGACCTAGGGGGCGGGAGCTTTTTTCTAAGTACATGTTCTTGGGGACGGAAGTAAATTTATTGCATTATTAAACTTACCTAGACCACCAACTACATATTTGTATCGGGTTCACCAAAAACCCTTTTGCGCCAAGAGTGTTACGAGCGTGTAGTAGACAGTCCACAGCTTTTATTGGCAAATATGGTTTGTCGGGGCAATCCTGAAATAGTTTTCGATTAATTATAACAGACAAATACTAGGTAAGTTATAGGTGGTTACAAAACTAGCGGAATACTTACAAGATGTTTACCTTCTGCCATTGTTTAACATTCTTAATGCACACGCCCAGAGCATTTAACTCGTCAGTCAGCCAAGCCCACAAATCTCTGGAGTGGTTGTGACTTTCTGCATTCTTCAAGTGACCGTGGGCTAACTCTTGTTGTTCTTCTAGTAATGACAGCATGTATTTGTGCTACAGTAGGACTGTTTATCTAACATTTGAAACACTATGTGAGTTACACTTATACACGCGTTTTTTAAATGCGTACAAAACTTTTTAAGTAATTTACATACGGTCACTTGTCCAACACGATGTCCAACATGTTTCATAGTATTTTTGTGATTGACCAACACATCACAAAAATACTATGAAACTTTCTGTGTTCTTGGTTGTGAAAGAGACCACAATTTTGCCAATGTTGCGATTTAAATGCTTACATTTTTATAAAGTAAATAAAGGTGACGAAAATAAAATAAAGTAAATGACAATTGGCATAGGTAAGGATTTATTCGATATTTTAAACTACTTATTTCAAGTGTTCATGAATAACCATATGTCTAATACAAACGAATGGACTTTTTAATATGGTCGGTTCATACTAGTTCATTTTTTCACACGGTGTATTGTGTACGATAAAGAACTTCTCATCTTTCATTCAATCACGAAAAGACCCCGAACGAAAGAAATAATTCCGTTGTTACCTCATGGTAGTTATAACCTTCCTATTTCGTGCGTGTGTCGGACGGATCCGTAATTTCGGATTGCCATCTTCATGGTTGACCTGCTGGGTTTGTTTCTTTTTCGATGTTGCCGCGTTGCTAATGTGACATAATAATGTAAATTTTGCCATTGTCAAGTGTTTATGTTTATTTATAGTCAATTTTGTTTGTTAAAGTCTTAGTCGATGGTCAATTGTTCTAGTAGACTAGACGTCACGCGGACGGAATGGCCGTCTAAAATTTTCTTGGGATTCCTCGTGTCGTTCAAATCACATTGCACAATAATACACAGTTAATTCAACTGTTCATAATTGTTCCATGTAGTCACAACTTATTTATTAAAATTCCGCTAAGATTACTGAATAAAACATGCAATAAAACGAATAAGATATATTAAATTACTTCACTATGTTACTTCATGAAATGACAAACGAAGAATCCGTTGCCAACGACATCCACTGTCCACGCTTTAAGCACTGTCACTGCCAGTCAAGTGATTCAGTCAGTGTAGCTTGCTCATACGTATTGCGGTTTCGTTTTTGTGTGTTTTGGTTAGAAAGTTGGTTGTTTGCAAAAAAATACATACCTATTTTATACAATCTCCAAGTTTACAGCTAAAATAATACAGACCGACCGATACTTACTACGAGACGAGGTGTAAACTAAATCTGGTAGAACTGAGAAGGCGTCGGAGATTATTCAGTCTGCTGAATAAAATTACAATGTTTTCTGCTCTTAAAAAATTAACGCGCAGTGGAGATGACCGATGTCCTGCTCCAATGCCTATGTCTTCATCTCTGCAGAAGAAATTCTCTAAAGGAGTTCACTTTAATAGTAATGAAGAACTTCAATTGTTGTCTATTGTCTGTCTGTAGTTTATTGTATCGTTTTTAAAGCGTACTTATCATCTTCCGTTAAAATTTCAGTGAAAATCTTGATTAAAGGTGATCGAAACGTTGGCAAATCCTGCTTACTTCAACGACTGCAAGGAGGACCTTTTATTGAAGATTATGTGCCAACAGAACAAATTCAAGTAGCTCCTATACATTGGGCTTATAAGAATACAGATTATATTGTAAAGGTAAAGTGGATAGAGACAATTCTAAACAAGCAAACTATAAATTATTTCACGTTTATAATAAAAATTAGTTTATAGCTAATCTCATTAATTTTATAAACAGGTTGAAGTTTGGGAGGTGGTTGATAAAGGTAGAACAAAAAAGAAGCCACCATTAGGTCTTAAGTTGGAAAACCAATCAACAGTAACCCCAGCTGATGAGGCTTATGATACTCCTGTACTTGATGCTACCTTCTTGGATGTTTACAAGAATGCCACTGGTGTTATACTGATGTTAGATATTACTAAACCTTGGTGAGTAAAGGTGTTGCCATAACTTTATAATTTTTATTAAAATAACATGTTAGAAATAAGTGATTTTGGTGTTGCATTTCCTTATCTAGAAATGTCTAGTTCAAAATAAATAGTGATGTAACGATCTCGAAATTTTTCAAACCGACTCAAACCGGGTTAAAAAATATGCAAACCAACTTGTAAACCGAACCAAAAATATATGTAAACCGGGTTGAAACGGAGTTACAAACCGCGCCGCGCCGCGCCGCTTCGTGCGTAAGTGGAAGAGAGACCGCGATCAACAAACCATTCGCTCACCTCAGCTCATCCAGATCAGTTTGACATACATAGGTTCAAACTGACTTCCACGGTTTGGAATCAAACCGGTTTGAACCAGTCGTAACATCACTAACAAACCACTCACTCACCTCAGTTCGTCCAGATCGGTTTGACATAGGTTCAAACCGACTTGCACAGTTTGGAACTCAAACCGGTGTGAACTCAAACCGGGTTGGCAGATTGAGTCATAACATCACTAAAAATAAACATATAAATTTTAAGTAGACCACACAACGATAACATTATTAAAGTTTTTAAGTGTATTTGTTATCATACAGAAATGCATATAATGTTGTAGAAACTGATCTATGTTATATGTCTAATAAAAATGATCTGCACAGCTCTACTGATCCAGAGCACTGCTATTAATGAGCTATATTCTGATTTAAGGACATTTGACTATGTTGTGAAGGAGCTATCCCAAGTACCTGCTGACCTGCCTGTAGTGATTTTGGGAAACCACTGTGATATGCAGCACCATAGACAGGTTCATCCACATCATATAGAAACGGCTTTACACCAAGCTAAAATTAATAGGTAAGAGTTCTTATTTAATTGTTACTCACTTTTACTATATATCATCAGTTTCAAATAACTAACAATAATTTAGAATGGGTCCTTTTAGAACTTTTTTATATTTTGATGCTTTGTTGGTCAGCCTGCAAAGCCTGAAATTATTGTAACAACCAACATTGGGAATAAATTAAAAGTAAATACATAATAAATACCCCTTAACTACTAAAACAATTACTAGCTTAAGACTGGTAGTACCTACATTTAAAGTAGCCTATATTTTATGATATTCCAGCATGGGGATTATAAAACTCTTGATACAATCAATGTATATTTATTTCGATTAGCAATTCGTATTATACATACTAGTGGTCGGCCACTGGTCGAATTTCGACCATAATTAATTAAGAATTACTATATATTTTAAGCATAATAAAAAAATATATATGCATTCTGCACTTCTACTCTATATAAACTATAAATGTGTGAAATTTCATACTCTTCCGTCCACGCAATTTTTATAAAAAGGGGTACAAAGTTTAGGCTTCACATATTAAGATACATTTGGTTTCTATCTCAGTTTCTACCCATAACAGCATGTCTTACAATGAATATCAACCTTCCGCAATACCAATTTATCATGAGAAACTGAAAGTTGTTAGTATCGCCAGACTGGTCACAAACTTACATCTAGCCAAGTTTTATCCAGTTCCGATCAGCTATAACAACATGATTGAGCATTGACAAACATAAACACCCAAACATTCATATATATAATAACAGAAGGATTTTATTGCCTAAGGTTTCAATATACCTACATTGCATAAAACTAGCTATTATAAATGCAATATCATAGAATGATAGTCCACCGTTCTTATCACAGAATTTTTATTTATTAACAGTATTTATAACATTATCAGGACAGCACCAGTACGTTACGCTGAGAGTTCAATGAGGAATGGGTTTGGACTGCGGTTGCTGCACAAATTCCTCAGTGTTCCATTCTTAAGGCTTCAGCGGACCAGCCTACTTGAACAGCTACAGAGAAACCAGAAGGATATGGAGGAAATCGAAAATGATCTGGATGAGTTTCAGGTATTTAATAATAATTATGCCAGACATTTCACACAGTGCCATCTAGCCCCAAAGTAAGCAGAGCTTGTGTTATGGTTACCACATGACTGATATACACTACTTATGTAGTTACCTTTTTTTTGTAATTACACACATATTATTTATAGAAAAATACCCAGATCATAGTGAGGTACTTGTTATATATAGTATAAGTATATAAGTATTCTTTCCATCTAGCATCCAAAATACATGTTTTGCTTTATCTGGGATTTGATGGTATTGTGTGAATAGGCCAGCAATTTTTATATAGCTGATGCTCAAAGCTTTCCATGCGTGGTATCTACATAAAAATAGTAGTATCCAAAATACAATGTAGCTCTTTGCGAAACTTCATCAAGGTCCATTCAGCTGTTTAGTTGTGTATAACTAATAGACATACAGAGAATTTCGAGTTTATTTTATATTTATGGATATAGATAGGTAAGTATAAGGGTTTTATTTAAAAAACCGGCATTCGACATCTAAATTGACGTCACGGACGTCTTGTACGAAAGGTGGCTCTATCGATTTTTTATTTGGAAAAATAGTTTATGCGCTTACTTCGCAACATTATATATGGCAAAAGCAAAGTATCAACTTAAAGGTTTAGGTTAAGTTATAACACTGGTGTTACGACAAGTAGAAGTGAGTGTGGTGACATTATTATAACATTGAATTCGGAAGCTGTGTGGATATTGGTAACATAATATTTTCGCCTACCCACTTTATTACTGAACTTTACTCGGACCCCTATTAAGAAAAACGCCATCTGTCATTAGCCCTTTGTACTAGCTACATTGGCGATCACTCGACCAGGTCAGCGCTAGCGCACTGCGGTTGTGCATAGATCAATATGACTAAATGCAATGCTTGCGGAAAGTTCGTCTCTATGTCAACAGAGGTGCATTAAATGTCCCTCGGTATATAATCGGTCTTGCGTGGGTTTATGTGAATCCTACCGGATTACAACGTGGTGCTGTCCCTCCTGTAAATTGAAAAAACCGAGAGGGTATAATGCTGAAACCCCGTTAAAATCCATACATAGTGAAGGCCAGAGTGACGAAGAACCTTTGGCCTCTCATATCGTTTCAGTGTCGGGCGCACCCGCAACGTCCTCTGGTGGCTCGAGTGATGACTGCAGAATGTTACTTGAACAATTCAAGGAGGTGCGGGAAGAGTTACGTGCTTTGCGAGTAGTGTTTCAGGAGTACAGGACTGAGGTAGCAGCGTTGAAGAAAGCAGTGACGTTAAATAGCACTAGCCTCGGCGTTTTAGATTCGCGTATCGACTCTCTAGAAACCCAATTTAAGGCAATGCAGCCATCCGCTGTCACTGATCTTGAAACCACTATAATGCAGCTACGCCAACAAGTGAATGAGCAAGATCAACTGTCTCTGGCTAACGATGTCGAGATTTCTGGGCTGCTTGAAGAACCCGGTGAAAATTCTACCCACTTAGCGCTACTGGTTGGAGCTAAACTAGGTATCAATCTGGTTGAACGTGATCTTATCTATGCAGAGCGCGTTGGACAGAAAAGGGAAAATAGTACGGTGGTATCGGGTGATGACCCTGCGGCGGTCACGATGGCGCCGCGACCGCGGACCCTCGTGATTCGGTTCGCACGACGCGCACTACGCGACGACCTGTTACGGGCTGCAAGGGTGCGGCGCGGAGTAACCTCGGCTGACGTTGGACTCTCTGGAGCATCTCGTCGTTTTTATGTAAATGAAAGGCAATCAAGGCATAATAGACAGGTATTTTTTAAAGCTAGACAATTATGTCGTGAACGCAACTGGAAGTATGTCTGGACTAGATCTGGTTTAACTTTTGTCCGCCAGGAACAGGGTAAAACGGCTTATCGTGTAACAAACCTGGAGAACTTAAATCGTATTTTTGGTATCGAATAAGTTTGTCACTCAGATAATCTTCTTAATAATACTTCATAATATTACCTTGCACATGTCTCTTGTCTTTCGAACATTATTATTTGCCCTGTTATAATATTTATTTGTTTAATTATTTTCCCTTCACTATGGTATGTTTTTGCTATTGTTATCGTGAAATGTTCTTTTAGTAATCGATGCATACGTGTTGTGGGTCATTGTAGAATTGTGTGGTTCGACATGACGACTTATACTGTTTAATTATTGTCAGCACTTGGTATATTTTATATGGTTTAATAAAAATTCTTGTATTCATTTTAATGGTTAAAAATGATTTATAAAACTAAATTTTTAAAAGTTGGCTTATTTAATACAGGCTCTTTAAACACCAAACATGACGAGCTCATATCTGCAGTAGAGCGGTACACACCGGATGTGCTAGCCATTAACGAGACCTGGCTGAGGAGTGGAGAGGAGGAGAGAGCGCCTACTATTCCTAGCTACCGGCTTCGCCACTCACCTATACTCATGTTTTTGACTCAGTTCGCTCAAGAGGTGGAGGGGTGGGGTTTTATGTCCGCAAAAATCTGAAAGTCCGCATACGCTCACATGCGATCAACCCTTCTGTCGACCAAATGTGGATCTCGATGTCGGCTTATAGTCCTCCTTGGCAAAATTCTGATACCTTTCTTGACGCCATTACTGACTCTATATCTTCCTTTACAAGTTATGATTATTTGGTTCTTCTCGGCGATTTCAATATAAATATGTTGGTTACTGATAACAGTGATACAAAGAAGTTAAATGAATTCCTGAGCTATACCAATTTAGTTCAGCATGTTTCTGAGCCTACGCATTTCACAGACCATAGTGCAAAACTGATTGACGTAGTGTGCACTGATGCTCCTGTGAGACAAGTTCATGTAAGTTATATTCCTGACCTTGGCTCTCATGCTTTTATCACTGCTGAACTGAATTTGAAAAAACCAAAACAAATAAAATCTTATGTCATATCATGATCTTTGAAGGATATTTTGATGGATTTTTTTAGTAAAGACTTAGAGAGTATTAACTGGAACTATGTATATAATAACTCTTGAAGATGTGAATGAAATGATAACTCTTTTTAATAAAATGATCATAACCCTTTTTGACTTGCATGCACCTGAAAAGAAAGTATTCTTACGAAAACAATCCCATCCTTGGATTACTGATACCTTGAAGCAGATGATACAGCTCAGAGATGATGCACATGCTCGGTATCGGACCACTGGGAAGGATACTCATAAAAAATATTATAAAAATTTGAAAAAAACTGTGTCTAATGCTTTACAAGCTGATCGTCGCGCCTATTTTGACAGGTATATAAACGCCAAATTAAAAAAACCTGCAAGTTTGTGGAAAAATTTGAAACGCAGTATCTTCCCCCAAAAAAAATTTACTGAACTACCCAATCACCTGAATGACCCAGAAACCATAAATGATAATTTGCTGAACGTTCCTGGTTCTAATAATATAGATACATCTAATTTAACATTTTACGAACACAATAGGTTCTGTGATGACTCGTTACAATTAAAAACTGTTTCGCCTGATAAGGTCTATAAAGCTCTACATTTACTGAAATCTAGTGCTCAGGGATTCGATGATATAAATCTAGACATGATTTTGTTGACTCTCCCATACTCTTTAGAAGCGATAACTCACATTATAAACTTCTCTATCTCTACGTCCACCTTCCCTGACCTCTGGAAAATAGCAGTTATCAAGCCTATTCCCAAAATAGCGAATCCTACCTGGATTTTAAAGATCTTCGACCAAACAGCATTCTACCTTGTCTCTCTAAAATCTTGGAAAGAGTAGTCCATGATCAGGTCTCTCACTATGTAGAGTTAAACAATATTCTTCCAAAAGTTCAGAAGTTTCAGAAAGGTTCACAGCACTGCTACTGCTTTTCTTGATGTCTCTGATAATATTCTTGCTGCACAGGATCTGGGCATGGGGACTTTACTGGTACTTTTGGATTATTCTCGAGCCTTTGACAGTATAAACACAACCATTCTTATTTCAAAGTTAAGTTACTATGGATTCGATAGTAATACTACAAATTGGTTTGATAGTTATCTCCGGAATCGTTCGCAGCTTCTAGAAATCTCAAAGCCTGATGGAGAAAAGGTTCTGTCTTCACCTCGTTTTGTGCCTAGGGGCGTTCCGCAGGGCTCTATATTAGGACCTTTGTTGTTCGTAATTTACTGCTCCGACATTGTAAAATATGTTCATCACTGTCAGTGTCACATATATGCAGATGATCTGCAACTCTATACATCTTTTCTTACGAAGTATGCATCGCAAGCATTGGATAAACTTAATGAAGACCTTGACCGTATTGCTATCTGGTCAACTAATAATTGTCTGGTTTTAAATCCTGCGAAGTCAAAGTATATGATACTAGGATCAAGGAAGCAAATTGATAACATTAAACTCAAGACACCTCAGGTGAGCATTTTGGGGGAGCCCATTGTTTGCACAAATGAATCTCGCAATCTTGGAGTAATAATGGATAGTGAGTTGCGGTTTGAAAAGCATATCACTGATTGTGTTTGGAGTTGTTTCTTTCGGTTAAAAGTTTTGTACCGTATTCGCAACTGTTTGAGCGTTGATCTCCGTATCAATCTCTCTGAAGCTCTTGTCCTTTCCAAATTAAATTATGCTGATACTGTTTATGGCCCCAGACTATTTTCCAGAACCGAGAGATTGAAACAACGCGTCCAAAACGCTTGTGCCAGGTTTTGTTTTAATATTCCGCCTAGAGCAAATGTGACACCTTATGTTAACAATGCCAAGCTGCTTAAGATGTCTTGGAGAAGGTATCTTCACCTTGCTATACTTTTGTTTGAGATGATCAAGAGTAGAAAACCTGAGTATCTTTTCAACAAAATGCGCTGGCTCCAGGAATACAGTAGGTAAAAAACTAGAGCAGGTTCTATTATACTAGCAACACCGTTACATGGCTCTGCTGCATTTAGAGGTAGTTTCCGCTACGCTGCCATAAAGTGTTGGAATGACATACCACTACCATTTAAAAATATATTGATATATATATTTTTTGGGTCTGTGTTCATATTTTAAGTACCTATTAATTTGTTTTGTGTGCTTTCTGATGTTGTATCTTGTTGAGTAAATGTATCTTGTGTAGTTTGTTTTATATTTTATGTTACTTTTATACAAAAATAATTGATTGTAAGTCCTGATTCAAGTCTAGATGTCCGTGAAATCAATACTGGCCTCAGCGGAAGACCAGCGCTGTCACATGGGAACATGCGGCAGCATTATGCTGAGCTGAGTACCATTTCGCCACCACATGTACCTAGATACTAGGAAATTTATTTAAGGTTTATTATTGTAATTTTTGTTTTGTAAACTTCCTATTCCTTATTTTTTCTATTGTATTTTGAGTGGTGGACTGAATAAATGCTTTCTTTCTTTCTTTCTAAATTATTAGCACTTTTTATTGATTATTGAATGATAAACATCTTATTTTTTTACCATGTACTGAATTATTATGGAAATGTAAACCAGTTTCTAATCTGTTAAGAGATTACCTTAATAACGTTCTGTTGGACGACCTCTGTGGCGCAGTGGGCTAAGATCCGGCTGAGACGGAGAAGGTTGCTGGTTCGATTCCCGCCGCGGGACAAATCTTTGTACTATCTGCAAGTATTTGTTTTGGGTCTGGGTGTTTCTATGTATAATATGTAAGTACTTAAAAAAAAAGTTTATGTACCTAGCATATCAGTCATGTGGTACCCATAACACAAGCTCTGCTTACTTTGGGCCCAGATGATGATTATTTATTTATTTATTATTTATTATCAACGATCGCATGTTATGTATTCAAATGTCTTCCCGATGTTTTTAGAATTCAGAGGAATCTCAATATGATCAGTTTGTGGATCGTCTCGCCAATAAAAGGAGGCAAAGCAGTGTTCAGGAACCGAGAGTGAACAACGATCGCTCGCCGAGTATCGTCTTAGGCGCCGGCAAGCCGATTGTACCGCCCAACGCTAGTATTAATCCATTGGTATGTAAACATAACAAGTTTATATTAAAAATGTAAAAACCTACTCAAAATCGAAACATTTACGAGTATCTATCAATATCTCTGCTTTTAGTAACTAAGGATTTGGGTGATGCTGCAGCATCAGGTCAAAGTTACCATGTTCTTGCAATATCTTTGAAGTTATAGGTAACATCATATTTGGAATCGATCAGAGCTGTGTAAGTTGCTCACATCCCTTTAAACTAAAAAGTAGCTCTTCCAATAGCTGAACGGATCTTCTTAAATCATAGCAAACACTTTCCATCAAGTCACCGGTCAATCGGTTCATCCATTTGGGAGTTATGATGCCACAGACTAACAGACATGCCTTCTGATTACTTCGAGGGTTCAAAAATAACTACACTATTCGCGTTGTTACATGTATTATTGTGTTTTGGTAAAATATACTGGTAGGAGTGTTTCAGTGTAAGAATGGATATGAAATGCTTTTGGTATAGCTAACATACACGTAGTTTGTTACTATGTTGGCCAACGAAGTTCAGCAACGTTGTGTACGGATGGGTAACAGGAGTGACATTTTCATTGTGCGGTTCCCTGCTTCGGAAGGCATAAGCAGTTGTTTCAAGGATTTAAGCCATGACGATCGTCTTTGATGCCTATTGATGGAAAAAAACAACTGACGCCTGCGCGGGTATCATACTCTACTTAGATTAGAACAAGGAACTCATTCATATAAGGTTGAGACTAGTTTTGTAATTATTTTAGGTCGCACAATCCCCTCCCGCTCCTAAAGTAGAAAGCTCTTACGTGAAACCACAGCAGACCCAGTTTGTAAGCCAGGAGTTGATGAATCCGAAGCACAAAGTCAGCTTGGATATGACTCCTCCACGATTACCTCAGCAAGAAAGGTGAGTAGAGCTAAATAGCAGTTGGGTAATAATAAATTGAAGTTGGTTTGAAGACGGCACATATTTCATCGGCACTCGTCCCTCGTCCCCTACTCCAAGTATGATAGAAGATCATAACCTTCTATCATACTTGGAAGCCATTTATATCAAAGGGTACGTTATGCTGTCGTCGGTCCCGGCTATAACAATCGTTATGCTATGATACTAACCTTCAGGCAACTTAACTCGGTCAACAGTAGCTAATTTCATCAAGATCGTCTAGCCGTGATAACGTAACAGAGACTTTCTGATTTCTATTATTAGTATGGATTTATATGTATTGGTGGACAATGCACACAACACCATCTAGCCCCAAACTAAGCATTCCTGGGTATTATAGTGACCAGATGACCGATAGAATATTTATATATTTTTAAATACATACATATGATACTTTATAATATTCAGACACAGAACCAACACTAATGATTATTAGGGAATCGAACCCTCAACCTACAGCGCAGAATGCAGAGCTACTACCAACTGAGCTGACGGGTCAGTCAGTATTATTACTCTCAATTGTGTAGTGTTAAAGTATGGGTTGTCCTTGTCATACTCACGTCAATGGACTTTATTCAATAAAATAACAAGGACCACTTTGAATAATCGTCTTCTTACATGCTAGTGAATCTATGTGCGATTCCTCCTACTAACCCGAGTTCAATAAGAATTCGGCAACAAACTCGTCTGGTCTTAACACATTTTTTTATGATTCTTGCCAATTGTTACGGATGCCGAGTCGAGCTGGAGCAGATTCGTCCCAAGCTTTTTTGTCATCTAAATATTCTGATATTTTATAATATGCTTTTATAGATAGTTTCTGTTTTTATTATTTATTAAAGTAACTTTACAGTGTACCCAGCACTCCGTCTGGTAATATAACTGCGTGTTCGGGAGCACTCGACGAGTTTTACGCGGGAACTCTGGACAGCAGTTTCCTTGACGATCTTACGCCTTTGCCTAACCAAGAGGTCGCCTATGAGAGTGATAGGTTAGTACTGAGATTTATCTAAGTTTTTTCAGGAATTACAAAAACATTTTATCTAATACATACAAACAAAAATTTATACATATTATACATAGAAACACCCAGACCCGAGACAAATACTTGCAGATCATACAAACATTTGTCCCGCGGCGGGAATCGAACCCGCAACCTTTTGCGTCTCAGCCGGACCTAAGCCCACTGTACCACAGAGGTCGTCTCCAAATCTAACAAATCAAATTGTCATTAGGGGAATAACAGAATAAGTATTAAAACATTACAAAAATTGCAAATATAAAAAAATTCTAATGATTTAAAGTGGTGGTAAAGTGGTTCAGTTTCATATAACCTTGAACGACGTTCGGTTTGTTCGGTTATGACAGTTGTCATTGTACGCGCTTGAATAATTGTGTCGTAAAGAAGCAAAATCAAGTAAAGTATTTCAATGTGATATAATTTATCTTTAAAACGCTTGGACGAAGTCGCGAACGGGACAGCTTGTGTTCAATAAAAGTAACATGGACAAAGCTCGTCTGACAGTCAATGTAGGTAAATAATTGACGGTCTTACTTATAAACGCCTCTCAACTTGAACACTGCTCTATCTATCTATCTATCTATCGAAGATTCGCCCTGTTACTCAAATAGTGATTATCTTCCAAAAAAGAATGGCACTATTTAAAACAGTGATTAACTTTTGTCAGAAGTTGAGATTCGTTTCTAAATAGTAATAATAATAATACCGGACATTTCACACAGCATCATGTGGGCCCAAAGTAAGCAGAGCTTGTGTTATGGGTACCACATGACTGATATACTACTTAAATACTTTTTTTTTGTAAATACATACATATTATACATAGAAACACCCAGACCCTAGACAAATACTTGCAGATCATACAAACATTTGTCCCGCGGTGGGAATCGAACCCGCAACCTTTTGCGTCTCAGCCGGACCTAAGCCCACTGCGCCACAGAGGTCGTCAAAAGGCCATGAATAATTAATAAATTGCCGCCTGCCACAGTAGTGTGTGATTTATTTACCAACCAATCTTACAGTGACGAAGAAAACACGAACCCAAGAGTAATAGTTGATCAAGATGAATTAGATGTCGAAGTAGAAGCTACTACCGCCGCAACACTGGAAGTTCATAGACCCACAGAACACATTCCTAGGACAGAAGACAACATAGACCAGCTCATGAGTCGATCCTCGATAAGCATAACCTATGAAAACAATAGTGGTCCGATATTTGGAAGACGCAGTATGGAATTGTCGATGGATAGCGACTTCCCCATTTGGGCGGGTGATTTCAGTGCTAGAAGATCTCCTGAAGGTATACTTAAAATGGCAAATTTCTAGAACTTTTGCTTGTCTATTAGATATGTTTATTTATACTTTTATATTTACTTTCACAAATTCTTTCCACAGGTGGTGAAGATCCAGATAATTCTAAGGAACCTGAGAAGGTATGATCATTTAATACGTAGAGCGTGTTCGATCATCGCTAATGCGTGAATTTTAATATGAGATTTCACTTTCTCTACGTTGTATATTGTAATTGATTTGGTGCGTACATTATTATCGCAGAGCAATCGGAACACAACACGAATACCTTTCACTTTTATATTATGAGAGTTACAAATACAACTGTCTCTACACTGTAACTAATCCTCACGGAAATTAATGTAGTTTTCTGAGACCATTGTGATAGGATGTAGTTACTGGCAAGTCTAAACATATTAAATGTCCACTTCTAGATTATTAACTGTCTTTAAACTTAAGTAACCTAACTAAATATATCTTTGAAACTATGATTGATTTGATCATAATTTTAGTTGCATGTGATCACGAGATAAACTGAGTCTATCTCGTGGCCATGCAACTGTGCCGAAATATTGAAAAGAAGTAAAACTCATAGTAAACATTCAGTTTTGAGTGAAAATTATATAATATAACTAGCTGCTGCCCGCGGCTTCGCACGCATGCTACCTACATAAAAATTAGCCTACTTATGTCCTTCTCCAAGGTCCCATCTATCTCTACCAAAATTCATCAAAATCGGTTCAGCGGTTTAGACGTGAAAACGTAGCAGACAGACAGACAGAATAACTTTCACATTTATAATATTAGTAGGAATCAACAGCTTAAAATTTAATGCTTCTAGTTCTGAAAATGACAATACTTTCATACAATCTTTCATCCCCCTTTTTCAACACTTTTTCCAATTGAAAAGTAGCCTATGTCCTTTCGCAGGCTTTAGACTATCTGTGTACCAAATTTCATTTAAAGCGGTTCAGTAGATTTGGCGTGAAAGCGAGACAGACAGACAGACAGAGTTACTTTCGCATTTATAACATTAGTAAGGATTTTCACTCTGATCTGATATGTGAGTTTTTCTGCTTCCCGATATATCGGCACAGTTGCATGCGCCATGCGCCAAACTCACATAATCATGGTAAATATCTCGTTTTGAGAGTGAAAATTATGTTGAAAACCATGATAATTATAAATAATGATAATTATAAATATATCTTTATTACAGACTGAAAAAAAGAAATCGAAAAAGAAGTCCAAGGATAAAGATCGGGGAGATCACAGCGAAAAATCTGAACGCAAAGAGAAAAAACACAAGCACAAGAAATCTAAAGAAAAAAGTCCCAATCCTCAGCAGGACCTTTTATCCCCGACAACAGCAGATTTCAACTATGAAGAATATGATAGCATATAGTAGTAATCAGTTTTTTATATTGCTCTGAAATGAGAGTTTTGTATGATTTCACGTAATAGGCTTAATTCGCTGAATGCTTGCAAAGTAAATTGTTTAGTGCTACTAAGAACTTAATTCTACTTTTCGTATGAATCGGTGGCTAAGTCTGGTGAGCAACTTTTTGCCGGGACCGACAGCTTAACGTGTTCTCCGAAGCACAGAAGCGCTTCCGGTGAGAATGCAACTGCGGTCACCCAGGTACTTACCAAGCATAAGGTTGCTTAACTTTAGTTGCTCAGGTATGACTGAAACTTGATTTATTCAGCACTTGTTTAGTGCAAATCTCAGACAACTCTGCAAACTAAAGCCTCGTTACATTCCAATTTATGACTAGTGTAAAATCCCTAATTAGTGCTACTTTATACTTTTATTAAGTTACTTATGGTTTTGTAGTATTTTTTAAATTAAGTTATGTGTTGATTTTCTTTTGATTCCTCAGCTCAATTGGTAGGATGCTATCTGCCATCTGCGCTAGGTGGTTCGATACCCCCAGAACAAATATTGGTGCGATCAACACATACGTTTGTTATGTGTCTGGGTGATTAATGTATCTAATTACAAGACGTATCTGAGTATTCTATCGGACATCTGGTTCCCATAGTACCACTTTTGGTTAGTCTGGGGCTTGATTGTGCTGTGGAAAATGTCCAACAATATTAATTTATTTTCTTTTCTTTAGGGCATCTCTTTCAGCGTGTTTGCGTTTTACTAGTGATGCAACGGATACGAATAATCGTATAATAGATATGGTATTCGGCAAATATTACCATTTTACCGAATAGTCGTATTTGTCGAATGTCGTGACAAGATTTTTAAAAATAACATTCTCATTAATCGCTGAATCTAATGATTCGCGTTGAGTTCGGACCTCCTAGGGGTAGGATTTTAGGAAATTCTATTTACGGACAACATAATAGTAAACTTGATTAGACTGTGCGACGTACCTACGTCAGTAAGTCGGTAGATCATAAGTATGATTGTTAAATAGTATTTTATACTAACTACTTATATTCCCTTTATAGTTATGGCATAATATATTTTATCATGTTATTGTTTATATTCTATGCTTGTTAACAATAAAGTATATATCGTCTGTATTACTTTTTTTTTTTTTGTTTAAGGCTTTGACGCATTACAGGAACGATGGGAAGTTAGTAAGACAAGACATACACGCCGCATACCTATTCACTAAATGTGTGCACTGCACCTACGTATACGAGGATTAACGACTTATAGACAAAACAAAGTCGTAAGGTAACAATTTAGTGTCGAAACTACATTTGTCCATTCCATCTACTGTACTGTTCCATCTAGTACGAGTTTTGATAGTTTACGGAAACTATATAAAGTATCGTTTGCTTCTACGTTTACATGCAGCGCCTCTAGCGGTAGCTATGAAGAACTAAAATCGGCAATACGGGCTACATAGAATCATGTATTCGAAAACGAAACAGTTTTGGAATACAATGATTTAGTGAAACAGATAGTGCGTTTTAGCAGTACGAGTTCCTACTTTGTCTTTCTACTTGTTCCTACAGTTGGTGAAAGTCAACCTTGTCGTTTACGAAAACTTTTATAGTATTGTATAGGGACAAATGTTTGTACGATCTGCAAGTATTTGTCTCGGGTCTGGGTGTTTCTATGTATAATAATGTATGTATGTATGTATTGTAGTATACACCTGTAGTAATGTATTGTATGTAGTGTATTTACAAAAAAAAGTATATCAGTCGTGTGGTACCCATAACACAAGCTCTGCTTACTTTGGGACCAGATGATGCTGTGTGAAATGTTCGGGATTATTTATTTATTATTATTATTTATTGTTACTCACTGAATAAATTTTAGTGAGAGCTTGCAAACACGATCCATTGTTTCAGAGTCATTGGAGTTTTGATTGCATTGAATTATGTTAAAGAGACAGAATCTCGCTTGGAGATTAGCCACGGTGGCTGAAGCAGCTGACCGTCGTGATGAGAAGCGTTCTAATGGACATATACGCTACGAGAAATCGTTACGATCAGACTGTACAGTTCGAACGGTAACGATAAATCGCTACATGTATGTTATAAAACTGTACAGTTTCGTCCGATTTTTTAAGACTGTGCAGTCGAACGGAACAGTAAAAGTAAAACAAAAATTTCAATTGATTAATCGGAATCGGACGAACTGTGCCGACTGATCGTAACGTGTATGCGCTCGTCAGTTTTTGTGTTCAGTTTTGTTGTCACTCGCAGTTCGGATGGATGTGCGCACGCGTCATGGAGATGGCGTCTCAGCACTGACCTCTATACTACTAGTACGTACTAGTAGTATAGAGGTCAGTGCGTCTCAGACTAATCGCGAATGGCTAGAACAATTTATTGAGCTATATCGCAGTGAACCTTTTTTTTGGAAAACTAAAGGCAAAGAGTATCACAATCGCGATTTAAAACGTTCAGCGTACAATAAACTAATTGAAAAATTGAAAATAGTAGACCCTAGTGCTGACAAAGATGCTGTCGTAAAAAAAATAAACAACATTCGGTCTACTTACAAAAAAGAGCGTAAGAAGATCGCTGATTCGAAGAAATCAGGAGCAGGAACCCAAGAAGTGTATAAACCAAAACTATGGTATTACTCTATGTTGCTGTTTTTGGGTGACCAGGAAGAACCAAGACATTCACGCACTAATATGGATGACGAATCAACAGACAACGAGGTAAGTTATTTGGGTGTGATTATACAGATTGTTCCAATAAGGTCGGCTTTCCTTACTTTTTTTATTTTGTCTATGGTTTTTAGTCCTGTGGTGTCAGTAGAGTACTATGCGTTCGCTTCGAGTTCATGGCCGCTCCCTCACTCCCCGCCTCCCCGTTGATAGACAAGCATAGTAATAAGATCCTAAATATAATATTAATACTTAGTGAATTAACGTGTAGGTATTTAATGAAATTAAATATCTTTTTTATTAAATGTTTTACTCTCAAAGTTTACTGTTTAAGTATAGATTAGTTTAACGTATAAAATTATTTTGCAACAGAACGCTGCACTTCACTTGCAAAGTATTCCATGTACCTACTCTTCTCTGACTTTTTTTGCTGCAACTGAGGTTTTACCAAGATTTGTTCTTTGTAAATTAACTATGGCTGAATCCGTTGTATCATATCCTTGGGTTATTGACCCTTCATCAACATTTTCTACGTCGAAGCATTTTTGTTGACAATAATAACTTTCTGATTTCTTCATTAAATAATTTAGAAAAGCACAACTGGCCATCACGACAGACTCTATTCTCTTCGGATCAATACTAATTTTTGTGTGAAAAATTCTAAATCGAGATGCCAAGATTCCAAACGCATTTTTGACAATGCGCCTTTCGAAATGCTACTTGCGACAACTGTGTCAGTTGGAATACACAACTGATTGTTATCAAGTTTTTCAACAAACTTAGTGTTTTTGAGTACTCCACCATCAGAAATTCTTCCATTTGTTCCAAAATCACATCGATAATTTCCATCAACGATTGCTAATAATACCATGCTATGATGGTTTTTATAGTTGAAATACTCCGAGCCACATCCAGCCGGAAGAAAAATTGCTATTACTAAAATTGTTTCAGGAAATTGAAAGTGCAGCACAGTCATCTCCGGCCGCCCAGTCAACTCCACAGTCATCTCCGGCCGCCCAGTCAACTTCACAGTCACCTACAGCCACACAGTCAATTCCAGAGACTCGTTCGATTGCAAACACATCGTTTAATAGGAGATGGCCAAAAAGGAATGCAAATGAAAACCTAACTACTGACGTTTTACAGACTGTTCAGAATCATTTCAAAAGGCCCGCTATTAGTAATGATCGATTTGATATTTTTGGAGCAAACGTTGCAGCTACGCTGAGGGACCTCACAAAACATCAACGTATTTTGGCCGAAAAAATAATTAACGAAACATTATTTCTCGCAGAATTGGAAAATTTGACTAGTTCACACCAAGTGATTGATTCAACTAGTGTGTGTTTTACTAATTATGGTTACGACGTTCCCAGCCCCGTACAAAATTCAGCGGCTACTTATTTATCTTCTTTTGATATTAATACGAATTAATAAACCATCATTATTATGATAAGTACAAATTAACAAACGTATTCTAAGTAATTAGTAGTTTTTTATTCCTTACCTTAAAATATTCTTTGCGGAGAACCTCATATATTGCTTCACAGGTTTCCGGTATTATGCGACCCAAGGCTTGAGATGAAATAATACTAGAGAATTTCAAATCTTCATAATTTCTTCCTGTTGATAAAAACCTCAAAGTAGCTACAAGCCTGTCATGGGGTGGAATAGCATTTCTCATAATAGTGTCTTGCTTCTCGATAATTGGTGCTACCATATTCAGTAGATGTAAGTACGTATCATGATCCATTCTTAAAAAATTGTGCCAGTCTTTTGGAAACATCTTTAATTCCGCCAACAAATTGACATGAGAATGAACACTTCTTTTCATTAGCCATTCTTTGCACCAAATGCTACGCTTTTTCCGCTTCACTTCTTTTTCTTTCAGGGCGAATATTAATCCAACAACTGCTAAAACGTCGTCCGTCGAAGCCATCGCTGACACGTGTGCGTCGGCACCGTTTATTGTACCGTCTGATCGTAACGATTTCTCGTAGCGTATATGTCCACCATTAGGAGCTCGCTTTAGTCATTGGCCACTTGTAATACTAATCTATTCTGACTTCGAAATTCATCACTGTGCGTGAAACCCACACTACTTGGCCAATTTATTCGTTATAAGATTTGATAAGTCTTGATTTTGGTCTTGGCTTTGATAGTTTACGAAAACTTTAAAACGTATCGTTTCCATGCTTACAGCGCCCCTAGCAAAAACTTTGATGAGCTAAAATCGTTAGTACGGAGCTAGTTTCTTATAGGATATTGCATACTCTTTGGTTATTTCAATAGAGCTAGTCGATGGACGACATCGTGTTAATCATTTGAAAAAATTTACTTGTACTACCAATTAAACGAAAACTATTATTTTAGCGAGCTCACGAAAATACTTGGTTTACGTAATTTGTAAACTCGTAGTAGACGCATCTACTGTATTGTTGAGGTCAAGGTTGAAAGTATGTCTGCGAATACACCCATACGTTGGTTTATCTAATTTAATTTAGTGTCTGTCGCACAGCAATATGTTTACGCTTGAACAGCGTGCTGCAAGCATTGGGGTTGTTTGTAAGCCTACCTATAGGTTAATAATTCAACGAATAAACAAGACCCCCGATAATGTATCTATACGTATAGGTAGGTTTGGTACACATACAACATTGGGACAATGATACGATAAAACAGAAGGGGTGATAGCATTTCAACAAAAGAAGTTTAATAAATAGAGTACATTCTATTTAAAATGTAAATGTACAACCACATCGATATTTTATTGGTTAGATTATAAAAATTGGACCACCCATGAGTCCATCCAGCAGGTGTAACAATATTACAAACAAAAATCTCTACATAACAGAACTTACAGATATTAGTCAACTTTATTTTATACATATTATAGTACACGATTAATTAACATAATATTTTCTTAATATTATTTATACATTCTATGTATAGTTAGATAATTATTTCTCATTTTGTAATAAGTTAATAAAACTATAAAATATTATCTTCCGCTAAACATTAGGCATTTTTAAGGCTAATGCTAAAGGTAGTGGAAATTATATTTGGTGATTTTCATGGGTTTAGTTCAATAGTAGGTACATAAAACATGAACAAGCAACCGTGAAATATAACGTAAATATGTTTTATACAAAGCACTTTGTATTACTTAGCGTTAACAATTTTCGCGATTGTAAAAAACATGATTTTAGAACATAATTATTATGATTAGTTGGGATCACTGTAAAATTCCAAAAATATTTTAATTATGGCAAAAAAAACATGATTTGCTTTTTATGGTAGTAGGTACAACTTCTAAACCACACGAACAGCGTGAAAAAAACATATCTACCTTAGGTGATTTGCGTCAGATGAGAATTTTAGATCGATGGGGGTGAGAGATAAATTATCAACGATGCTTTTGTTTTCCCTTTTGATCCATTATGTATAACTGACACTTTCATAAATAAACACTTCTACGTAAACACTGTTTTTAGGAGAGATTCTAGCCTACTTTGCATAAACAATTAGGGAATTCCTAGATTTAGCATTTGAGACTCAAAAATAATAAAAAAGTATTGGTATCTAAAAAATGCATGGTATAAAAATATAAGTAGGTACAAAATAGTACCTATTTCAGTTTTCAACATTAATTAACACTCCATGATTTTGTGCACAGCTTTTTAAACCCAAGCTATCAAGACGGATCAAAAATCATGCATTTTATGCCTAAGTAGAAAGTATTTTTAATGTAATCGAAAAACTAGCTGCACTTACATTTCTTAGGAAAATAATTGTAGGCATGACTAATGTGTATTGTGATGATAGTAACTCTCGTAAGATACAAATCCAACAAGAATGACAAACGCACCAATGACAATAATGCTATGATATAATTAACATCAATTATATGTTTTAGTGACTCATAGCGAAAATGAATTAGAATATCAATAATTACGCTATTTTGCAATGCAGGAATAGTTTAAAGTAAGTAGAGACATTATTGTTGATTTATGGATAAAGCAAGCAAAGCTTTACTATTCTTAATTATATTATTATGCTAAAGAACCAATTATTTGTAAATTGTCGACTAACTCTCAATCCTATAACCATAATTAGCTAGCGTTGTTTTAAATTATGACCAGTCCTTGTCATTCTTATGTCAATGAATAAAGATGGCAGCATATTTTAACAACACATTAATTAATGTGTGATTATAGAATGTTTAACAAAATGTAAAAGATATTTCATGAATTGTATTGAACTGAGCAACTACATAAATGAAAATGTTTTCGCACTGTGTTCTTAACCCTACGCCGCCCTATCCTAATGTACCAACAATATAATTAATTAAATCATTGTCAACAATATCTAAAGCTTCTAATAATAATGCAAGACATTTTTTAAAAACAAATATTGAAATATGGAGACTGAAATAACCTGAACCGAAAGACAAAGTTGTAAGGAATGTTCAGTTCTACAATTTGATTCTGATTATTTCTCTTACACAGATTTAAATATTTTAACAAAATGTATGATATCAATATTGAAATAAATAATTATTTTGGCCTAGTTGAAAACACGTTTTGGCATTTAAATTAATTAACTCATGAGTATAATCAATCAATATCTAACTCGATGGATGAATTAACTACTTCTTATAATTTTTTTATATTACTTCCCTATAAATATTTCATAAACTTTATCAACTGCAAAATAAACATAATGCATTTCTAGCTTTTTATCTTACATCTAACTATAATATCTTATTTACACAATGTATATGAAAATTGTTCAATTTTTACAGATTTATCCTAACTGTCTCCAAGGAGAATTACTATTATTTACTTTTTTTAAACTTTGTCCGTCATAACAACACACACTGCCGTTATAATATGTAACACGTAGCGGCACCCGCGATCGCGATCGTCATTCAACACGAGACGATTCTGTAAAGTCGTCCAAATAGTTCTGCAGGGTGTGACTCGAGTGCCCGAGGTGGGGCCTCAACGACTCGAAACTTATATTTTGTTCTACGAACGTATTGTGCCCTTGATGAGGTGGTTCCTCGCGATACTGGCCGATGGTCCAGGGGTCCCTCAGATCCTGATTTTGCCGCCTGTTATTGGTATCGAATGGATGCAAGCCCGGCCAGGCTTGCGGCGGAGGCGTGTTGAGCATAGAGGGTAGACTGCCAGTCTGCGATGGCATCACCGAGGGTTCGCTCGTGAAAGAATCCACTCCCCAGTCTAACGAGTCGATGGCAGACTGCGCAGTCTCACATATCTGACTGAACCGGTCGGCTCCCCAGTGGCCGGCCACTTCCGGTGCAGTCGTGTTCTGTATGATTTCAGGTGCTTTCGACACCGCCCTGCCGAAGATATCCGATGTCCTGCCAGTTAGCACGGAGCGAGAAGCCACGCCGGGGTCGGGACTCGGAAGGTGGCATTCCGCTCGCATCATGGGGCTATAGTTGCCCATACCCGGACTCTTCTTATTTGAATAGGCGTTATCCACGCTGGGTCTCGGCGAGTAAGGGCTATGGTGGATGCGGTCCTGCCGCGACATCGGACTGTACTGTCCGGGTGTCCTGTTAGGGTTGTTTCGGAGGGCTTCATTTTTCATCCCCACCCCAGGGTCGGGACTGGCGTGCGTGGATGGGTGGGGAGAGAATGGGGCGTGGTGTTTAGGCATAGGACTGAAGTTTCCGGAATTCCACGCACCAGATTTCTGTAATTCTGGTTTGACAATCTGACTGGTGTCAGGGCTCGGTTGCGCCGAGTAAGGACTTGGCTGAGATGAGTATGGACTCGGCTGCGTGGAGTACGGACTCGGCTGAGTGGAGTAAGGACTAGGTTGTGCGGGACTCGGCTGAGCGGAGTACGGGCTCCTTTGAGAGAACTGACTATCCTGACGCGGCATTGGACTGTAATTGCCATAGTTCCATGTGTTAGGATTTTTTATATCCTGCTTCAACGTTTCTGGACTACGTTTATTTTCTAAAGAAGTGGTTGGACTGCATTGCTCTATAATTTTACTGTGTTTTAATTTACTATCTAACCTATTGAGAGGGCTCGCTTCAGACTTATGGGTAGGTGTGGTTTTGTGGTGTCCCATGTTCCACGAATTAGTTTTAACTAAATCTGACTGGATATCTGGACTGTTTTGTACTTGACTATCTGGTTTCGGTACGGGACTGTAGTGCGGGCTATTTTGATCTAGCTTGGAAGGATCGGATCGTGGTGTAGAGGAAGAATCTGGTCTGGATTGCGGAAGAGGGCTAAGCAGCTTCGGAGTTGTACCCCTTGATCTCTTTCCTTCTGAGATGCTCTTTCTTGGCTCTGTTTTGCTGTCTGGTGACGTTTTCGTCAGTTCAGACATTGACGAGTTTTTGTCTTGGGTTGGTCCCGGACTGACAATACTTTTCGGTTCTTGAAATAAAAACGACGACGACTTATCCTGTGATGCTGATTCATTCTTTGCGTCGGGTGATTCTAAACTTATGGAAGTTTCTTTACTTTCTGATTTAGAATCGGCCTCTGTTTTTTTAACATCTTTGTCTTTGTCTTTGTTAGCCCTTTTTTCTTTTTCTGCTTCTTTGGCTTTTACCTTGACTGGGTCTAAGCTGTCTTTTAGGTCCTGAAGTTCTTTGCCTAAGTAGGGTCGTTTCATGCCCCTGGGCAGAGCGCGACACGAGCTCAGGTTGATTGACTCTAGGTTCAGGCACTTGAGTAGTACTTTTTTCACCGGTTCTAAAGAAACTGATGAACCGCAAAGGTTGAGCGTCCTGTAAGAAAGAGGAGGTTAGATATAACTGTACATCGCAAACTCATCTTCACACCGGACGAAAAAGACATACTTTAGGCTGTGCAAGGGATTCTCACAGCAAGTCCAGATTATGCGAGTATTTCTCGTCAAATAATTCTTCCAATTCAAGTAAGTATTGGTAAGTAATAGGTATAAATTTATTTATAGTCAATTCAAAAGGTAGTTTTGAATTGAGCTGTTCTAGGGACGTATGATGTGACACAGCGGGCTCGCCATTCGCTGCTCAAAATATAACGTCATTTGGTCATTTGTCATTTGGTCATTTGGCGTCATTTGTTCCAATAAAGAGTTTGAACGTTCAGCATAAAGACTATGTAGACAAAGTAAGCAAGTATGTAATGAAATGACGTGGCCCGATTGGACCTGATGCGTGCTTCTTATTAAAGAGTTATCCAAGAGACTGGTGAATGAGACCAATGATCAAAGGGTTGGTGCTTACATCGAACAAAAGATGAGTATGGCTATTCAACAAGCCTTTGTGGCACTTTACCTGTCGTACCTGCGAAACTCTGTTTTTTATACTAGGTACTAGGTACAGTAATACAGGTAAGTAATTGTCTAAATATGGCTACAACACAGAGTTTATAGTTTTTAATAATTTAGTATAGGACACCTAAGTTTGTAATGTTTTGCATAGCAATAATGAGCCTTATATACAGTGAATAGAACATACTTCAGCCTGCTAGTTGGGCAGTCCGCCAGCGCCGAAACTGCGTCATCGAGAACCCTGGCCGCGCTCGCCCACGAGAGGTCCAACTCTATGAGACTGTGCGACCATTTCTCACAGATTAGCTCCAAGCACGCATTACTTTGGCGGGTTACGTTGCAACCTGCGTGCGGGAAATACACATCATACTTAAATAAATCCTATAATATTGGTTTTCGTCATATCCTCTCACTTGCACATTATGAATAGGATTATAGTGTGAGTGAGATAACTTGAATTTCGTAGTTCGGTTGCTCCCGCCCGCGTTTTCGATTCGCACTAGCGGGAACAAACTATAATATAATACCATGTACCATAATGGGTAGCACATGGCGGATATACTACTTATATACTTGTTTTTTTTTATTATTTGTAAATACATACATATTATACATAGAAACACCCAGACTGAAGACAAATACTTGCAGATTATAGAAACATTCATCCCGTGGCGGGAATTTAACCTGCAACCTTCTGTGTCTCAGTCGGATGTGTCAGTCATCAACTCACCCAGATGAAGATTACTAGATAAATCGTAAGGCACCGGCCTTCAATGAGAAAATAACACGTATGTAAAAACACGTGTTTCTCAAAATGTATAGTACGAATGTTTTAAAGGTTATAACTAATTATTGAATAGATAAACAAATATTTAGTACTATTCCGCCAACCTATTCCTAACGAGCAAGACACGATGCAGACGCGTGAGAGCAATTAAGAAATCTTGCAAAGCGTCAATCCAAACATTGAGACACTATCAACATTTGCAACCTCAAAGATAAATCTAACACGTGTTTCGCCTCTCCACAAGGCATCCTCAGGAACAATTGACTCGATCTACACTGAAACGAAGCAACACCAACACTGCAATCTACATCTCTCGTAACAAGCAAAAAAACATACTCCGCAAACTTCTTCGCCGAGCGCTGGATAATCGGAATAGTATTTGTCTTTAGAGAGTAAGCCCGCGACTAATTATTGCAATGACATAAAATATCGCGATAAATACCCGTTATCTAGTAAAACAATATGAATTCTGAACGCGAAAATTTAATACTTGTACTATATTATAATATGTTTACTTATTCAATATAAATAATATAATAAATATTGGTGAACAATGCACACAACACCAATAATAGCATGTATTATTGTGATCAAATTTTTAATACATAGTTATGATTTTTTATAACACCCAGACACAGAACAAACATCTGTGTTAATAGATAGTTGATTCAGGCGTTACTTTGCGGAAATCCATTACAAAACATTAAACAGATGGTGCGAAATGAGTTTCGTGTACCTGAAGATGCCTCGCGCAGAGGCGAAACACGTGTCGTATTTCTTTTTGAGAAAGGAATAGGTTGGCGGAATAGTACTAAATATTTGTTCATTTGTTTAATTACCTGTGTTCATTGAAGTCAAAGTCAAAGTCGAAAGATACTTCGTTCAATACAATCACAAGGATCACTTTGAAACGTCTTACACACTCGGTGAATTAAGGTGCCAACTCCTCCTAACCCAAGCCAGAGAAAAACCGGTAAGAAACTCGCCCTGGTCCTAGCACTTGCATCACACCGATGTTTATCCTGGGAGGGAATCGAACCCTCAACCAACAGCGCAGAAGGCAGTAACTGAGCTGACAGGCCAGTCAAAGGCCAGTATTTAATTATAGATTTCCGCAGTCACGCCTGAAATCTAATAACTTAGGTCGAAGGGACGTATTGTAGTTTCGCTCCTCTCGTCCTGACAGTGCACTGACCTCCCAAGAACAGATGCTGCAGGTCCCAAGCGGGCACTCGCACGAGTCCCGAGTCTGTGAGGCGCTGAAGTCCTCTCAGGTCTAGTAACCGCAGCCGCGTCGAACCGCGAACAAGCCGCGACAACGCGTCGTCTCCGAGTCGGTACTCCCCTACGAGCTCAGATGCAGCTTCGCCGGCTATTGATAGCTCTTCGAGTTGCGACCAACCCTCCACTTCCATCTGAAATAACGTGTTTTTTATACTCCAACCATCCAGAACACTAACCATCTGAGGGTCTTGAAATCGTTAAACAATATATCGGATCAATGATCGTGCAAAACCCTACTCTGATATTATATATTCGAAACTATTCGAATATATATCAGACTGGACGATATTTAGTACGGATACAGATTGCATCTTGGGCTTGGGCTTGTCCCATACAATCTGATGCAATTTGTCACCATAATAAATATCATATACTAGACTACATATACTAGATATAATAGATAATTGATTCGGGAATGACCTTGCGGAAATCCATTACAAAACATTAAACAGATGGACAAATATTTAGTACTAAATATTGACGAAATAGTACTAAATATTCGTCAATCTATTTAATGGTTTAGACATACTACTTTTTATGTAGGTAAAATCCCTATACATAACAAAAAGAAACGAGAAAGCAGTGAGAAGCAGTTATTGTATGAGAAAGGAAACAGTCGTTATCATTTTCATAGAGAAATTAATTAACTAATGGATGCTACATAAGCATGACTTTCTTTCATAGGAATGTGTCTTTAGTAATTTTAAAGTTCTGATGACCTATGAAGATGCAGTTCTTACTTTAGGACTAGTACTACACTACGGCAACCTCATATTAGTTTGAATACTTTAGATTAATACATGTGATGGCACCAAACTAGTGATTCATTTACCACTTATCACACGATGTCATATTTATTTACCCCCTCACCCCTTAACGTGTGACGTAAATTATGGATGGCCCACTATCTCACTAAGTGGGGTAACGCTGCCGTACGTTCACCATATTTTATTGAATTGCGACCTATATGAGAATCATTTTGAATACAATTAGTTTTATGACGAAGGCTTTAAGGAACCTATAATCTGTAACCAGAGTTGATGACTAGTGATGATCTCACTGTGCCAACATACCTGCTGTGCAGTGGTAGCGGAAGCTAGCACCAATTGCGAATTAGCTGCTCTAAAAACCCGCATCTTAGGACATCCCTTCTGTAACGCTTCTAAAGGAATCGCAGCGGGGTGTGACGTAGCCAGCGCGCCGGATATATCCAGCACTTCGAGATTCTGACAGTGCGCCTGTAAACAGAAATTACACCTTTATAACAAGGCAATAAGGTTTGAAATAAATAAATATATATTGGTGGGCAATGCATACAGCACCATCTAGCCCCAAACTAATCATAGCTTGGATTATGGTGACTAATAGAATAGGTAGGTTAACGATGTGGAGCCGGTTAGTGATAGTGTCAGTGCTGTATGATTGACGGTTCCCAATGTTCAGGGCACGAGTGGCGAAGTTTAAGGGCCAGTACCAGCACCAAATTTGTTACCGCCTGCCGTGACAACGTTTCCCCCTCTACCTGCACTCACGACTCGCGCCGCGAGATACCTCACCCGTAGTTCGAACCGTGAACTCGAGCGGCAACGAGCCGACCGCGGATCAAACTCACCCTGATGAAGATTCTCTAGATGAATCGAAACAGTGTCGGTGCCTCCATCGACAAAATAATACGTGAGTAAAGCCAGTGTTTATCAAAATGAATAGTACAACTCACGAAAGTTTTGAAAGTGAAATAGAATAGGTACTTATATATTTTTAAATATGTTATACATAATATGACACTTTATAACACACAGACACAGAAAAAACACCTATGATCATCACACAAATGTTTCAAGAAGAAGGGAATCGATTTGAACTACTTCTAGAATACTAAATCCTACTAATATTATATACTAGATCGAGGTTTTGCACGCGTGGTACTTAAAAATACATTCAAGTACATAAAAAGTAGCCTATGTCTATTCCAAAGATACAATCTAACTCCTAACTACATTTCGTTAATATCCGCTAAGCCGTTTAGCCGTAAAAGGTAACAAACTAACATAGATTTTCCAATTTATGTTAAAAGTATATGGAAACATTTTGTAAACATGGGTTTTACCCACGTATTAGGTCCTTTGTCTATGGAGGCACCGATACTGTTTCGATTAATATAGAGAATCTTCATCAGAGTGAGTTTAATCCGCGGTCCACTCGTTGCCGCGTTCGCGTTCAATACACAAATATAACGTGAGTAAAACCCCGTATTTATCAAAATGTATAGTACAACTCTAGAAAACTTTTTGTTGTAGATGTGTGTGTAAGGTATGTAGCATTCACCGCAATAGACTGTAACAAGTGGAGCTACTGACTTTAGGTTGTAGATGTTTGAGTAAAGTCTTTGACATTGACCACAATAGACTGTTGAAAGCGGAACGAGAGCCAACATTACGTTGTAGATATGTGTGTAAAGTCTGTAGTATTCATCGCAATAGAATGTAGCAAATAGAGTTAGATCTCACTTTAGGTCGTAGATGTGTGTGTCTAAGGTATGTACTATAAGTACGGCATGCGGTATTCATCACAATAGACTATAGCAAGCGGAGCGAGAGCCAACTTTAGGTTGTAAATATGTGTGTAAGGTATGTAGCAGTCACCTCAATAGACTAGTAAGCGGAGCTACAGCCGACTTTGGTGGAAGAGTGTGTAAGGTATGTAATGTACTCACCGCAATAGACTGTAGTATCTGCGGCAGAGAGGTGTACTTGTTGTTGGCGAGAGTTAGATGGGTCAGCCTCGCGCCGTGGTTCTCGGCGACGCGCGCCATTGACGACGCCGACAGACACGTGCTCGATCCACCCGTTTCAGACTGAAATAGAATGAGGATTATGTAACTGATGTATATCGTCCGGGATACCTATACATACTAGTACGTTTACTACGGGTTTACAAATTAGGTAAACTATATTAGTTTTTGAACTAGTAGTTTTCATTATTATCGGTAGTACAAGTCAACGTTTTTAAATGAAGATTACACGATGTTGACCATCGACTAGCTCTATTAAACTAACTTCGCACTATACTTATATAGATACTTACATTTTACAAGTCAGTAAAAAAAGGGACAAATATCTCCGTACTACAGTTTTTTATAGTTTCCGCTAGGTGCGCTGCAAGTACGAAAACGAAAAAAGTTTTCGTAAACTATCATAACCCGTACTGCGGAAACAAAGACGAACCATGAAGTTCCGAAGTCTCAATAAAGATAAAATTACTAGTGGTCGTGTCCTAAACGACTAACCCACGCAATACCGTCTCGATTCAGTGAGAAAAATAGAGGGTGTTTGCAAGCTCTCTCTCTCTATTAAACGATTTGAATTCTTGAATGTTTCCACTAGGGTTGCTGCAGGTAAATGTGATATAGTTTTCCTAAACAACCAAAACCCGTACTAGACGTACAGGGAAACCCAGGGCGACCAGCGTTATAAGAGTGTTTGAAAAGGTTCCATACTCGTAAGATAATAAAATTGGTCACTGAGTGACCAATTTTAGGATCTTGTTTTGTTTGTTCATACTTTTATGCTATCTGAATGTTAATAGTAAGTAAGGAATAATAATAGTAAGGGTGATCCTAACTGGCATTTAAAGCAATATCATCGCTATGGCTTGATCGTTTTAATTTAAAACCACCAGAAAGCGTTTCTTTTAACAATATATTCTTCATATTGTTGTTTACGGAATTTTATACTTAGTATGTTCAAATACTCGTGATGGTTTCATAAATCATCAGTACTAGTATTAGGTTCATGCGGTGGGGATTATTGATAGTCATGTATCCGCTTTAGACAGCGAACGGCTGCTACACGTAGCCGAGGCTTGCATACATAGATTCAAAATATTTTGGCAGTATACTGGCCCCCACGTTCAAAAGAATTTGATTTCACTGACTAAACATTTAGGTTCAAAATAGCTTACCGTGAGTGAAAGGTCGAGCCTTTGCAGTTTGGGTAGTCCTTGCAGTAAGTCATACAGCTGATCCGGCGTGATTCGACTCCAGCCAGCAACGCTGAGTTCCACGAGACCGGGGCAATAGTCGGCAACGCACGCTAGCACCCACGTTATATTGCATACTTTCCACTGAGCTGTAAGTTACAACAACATTGAATACTTACATGAATAGAAAAACTGCAGGTGATTACGCTCGCGTAGGTAATTATTTTCGCTTAGAATACAATCGCCCACTTTACATTTTAAATTGTAAAATTGCGTAGCGCTTGTTTTTTAGCTATCTTTGCCGTTGTAACGGTCAGAGATAGATAGTCGTCAGTACCTTGAGGGTAACTAAAGTGACATTTCCATCTGAGTGCCAGTGCGAAAATGTCAACTAATCAAATCTCGTGCTAGATAGTTGTCAGTACCTTGAGGGTAACTAAAGTGACATTTCCATCTGAGTGCCAGTGCGAAAATGTCAACTAATCAAATCTCGAGGAGTTATTTAAACAAGGAGTTTGTATGTCGAGTATTCTTTGCCGATAGAGTTTGTATCGAGTATTTTTTGCGCAAGGAGGTTGCATAGCATTGAGATGGAGTTCGAATATATTGGTGTGTTCTAAAGTTTTTTAAACTTACGCGATCAGAACACATTATTATAAATACTTACGGGTATTTATCGCGTTTATTTACCTATTTTTCCCGACGTTTCGACAGAGTGTAAACCTGTAAAAATAGGTAAATAAACGCGATAAATACCCGTAAGTATTTATAATAATGGTGTGTTCTAAATTCAAACACCAAAATCGTGACTAGAAGTCCTTTTTATTCAAGGTTTTCAGTGAATAAAATAAGCTTTCTAGAGGGGGAATGGTATAATAGTAGATTGTTGCACCGAGCGCAAAGTGAGTTATTAATGTACGAGTGTTATCAAGCGAGGGCACTGAATTAACACGAGTGCATTAATTACTCTCTTTAGCAAGGTGCGTAATTTACTTTTTTTTCAACTACCAATCTACCTACTGTGATAAAATATACCTACTCAAACAAAAAATATGAAGAATCAAAGTTTTACAATGGTACAAAATGCGCGCCGTTTGTTTTTTTTTTTCACCAAGTCGGTTTTATTCAGCCGATTTTTATTATCAGCCAGTATCTTTTTGAGCTAATGCAAACATTTTATATTAAACTTAATGGAAGATATTAAACCTCTGTGGTAAATTTATCTAAATAAAAAGTAAAAAACAGTGCAGTAATGAAAAATAGTGCAATAATGAGTAATCATATAACATTACTGCACTGTTTTGGTTCTAAGCAAAAAATACGTCCTTTGTGATCGGTTTTGTAGTGATTAATGATAACATTACTACGTAGTTGAAAGAACATACTAATTCCACATACCTATATTCAATGTTTGGCATTTTGACAGCCTATTCTCTAACAGCCAGACCAGCTTGTAATCCGTTTTGCATTTGTCTGTTGTGTATTGTGCGAGGTCTATGTGTTTCCATAGCTCTGGGCTACAACTAATGCTATGCCATAACTTGCAAACCCTTCCCAATCTGAAAAAGAGATAAAAAAATATGTAGGCATTGTTTGTATAGATGCAGGCCAAATTAATCACTGGTGGTCTGGTGGTAGTGGTCTCGCCTCTCGATCTAAGGTTTAGGTCTTGGGGTCGAATCTGGTCGAGCATCAATTGTTTTTTAATGGTGAAGGTTCGAAATTACATTGAAAAGAGCCTGTGAGGCTCACGGTTAGCCGATTAAATTTTTAGTTAGTGGCTTTTGTGCAATGGACAACAAGTTTACTAAGTTAGCGTTAGCAGAAATGTCAAAATAAATTCTCCATAGTCATTGTTTAGAAATGATTCGATTTTGTAGTATTCACCTATTGTAAATTATCACCGAAACACTCTCTTAAACTAATAAGCTAAATGAGAAGTGAAAATCAAATTCGATGTACTTCTATAATAAGCTTCCTGAAAATGCAAATAAACTACCTATTAAGAAATTTAAAGCTTACATGAAGGGTAGTCTTTTGAAGAAGGCGTATTATAATATAAATGATTATAATTATTACTGATAAGAAATGCATGGCCTCATGTTGCTCTGCCCTCAGATAGTTAACCGACACATTTGAAACGTATAAACTCTCTTGTATTCGTTTTTCGTAGTTAAGGTAGTTATAAAATGGATCATGCAAAAAAGCGCTAGGACCAGGACGAGTTTCTTGCCAGTTCTTCTCGGGCTTGGATTAGGAGGAATTGGCACCTAGTATGTAAGACGTTTTAAAGTGATCCTTGTGATTGTATTGCGTAACAAAAATAAGATGACCCTAGATATTTATATAACTGAAGGTACCTACTACATACTAACTGGTGATTATAATTCTTACCTGATCACAGAAGGTAAACTGCCCTGTGAGGTCACAACATTTTCAAAAATCTTCAAGAGTATCTCACTAGGCATTTCACTACCCCACGGACTCTGAGGTCTATTATCCTTACTTGCTGCTGCACTAACTCTAGTTCTTTCAGTCTTTTCACGTTTATCTGTGGAGAAAAAGAGGTTATGTTTATATTACTGTTACATAGAGTGACATTAATGTAATTATGATCATCATTATGTTCGACAGAAAAATATATGGATTGGTGGGTGTGATTGAAAAAATACATTAAAAAAATTATACAATAGGTAATTAAACTAGTGGCTCTGTGAGCTGTAGACCTCGCGAACATTCTTCGAAATGACTGAAATATAACTTTTTTTACGTATTCAACCCATATATCTCCGCCATTTTGAAAAATTTCCAAAAAACTGAATCTACAAAAAATATCTATATAGTTATAGAACCTGCTCTCAAAATTTCACGAGAATCAGTTGAGAAATACGACCTGTAGAGGAGAACATCCGGACAGACGCCGTTCGGACAGACACACGAAAGCATTTTTGCCTAAGCTGAAACGGAGACACTCGCTCGCGCTTCGCGCTTGCTCGGTCAATAAGGCCATGATAAAAAGGCTCCAATTCAGCATTTACTACCAAGCGCTGGTCTTCCGTTAGAACCTGATTGGATGAAGCACGAATGTCAACTTTTACTGCTAGGCTTGTACCTTAATACGGTTGTCCGTATGAAATATACCTATTTTATATTGAAGAAAATGATTTACTAAAATAATTATTTGGTAGATAGTAGGTAATAAATAGGAGTAGGTATATAGTAATAACGAGTAAGTATGTTAAAATAGTACCAATTTATTTATTTCATTTATTTGTATGTTTGTTTGATTCCCCTTGATTTGAGGATTAGATTTACCAATGTACAGCTTATATAACAGTTATATTTTTTCCTTCCACTCTTGCTTCGCTAAATACACAGAAGTTCAAAGAAATCTTTACTTTTTGGATTTTGATAGGTCATTGAAATCATTTCAAAAGTGGTTTGTGCGTAATGAGCATAGCTCCACGCTTTTATCGTGTCTGTCGTGTGAATGAACTTTCTCTTTATTTTGAGCGCAATATGAATGGTATATAAATTACGTATGATTTGGTAGCCCTCTAGGTAGTTTTTGTTTAGACGAGTCTCGTATTAATAAGTTTATGGTAATGTATAAGCAAATAGGTGCGGTATACCAGACACGTGACACGGCAAAGGATTTTAAAATCAATGCTCGTGAAAAGACTTCAGAGTATCGAACGTCCCACTCACATCACAGAAGTATACCAAGGAGCTTTGCCGCCCCGATGACTTTATTCCTGAATTAAATCGAATCACGTACAATTTATAAGGACTCGTCTATCACAAACAAAATTAAAAGAATCCAAAGGTGAACTTTATGCTATTGTTAGAAGATGCAAAATGCAATAATTAGGTTTAGTGACATAGAGTATAGCTAGCCAGGGTAATCGTAAACAGTATATTATTATAGAAAAAACGTTTCTATTACCACTGTAAAAAATGTTTTTTAACTACATTTACAATTACCCTGGTCGAACCTATACCTCCCCCTTACTCTTAGGAGTTGGTTTCCGAGTCCTCAGCTTGGGCTGTCTCGGTTTGGGTGCGGCCACACTCATAGCGGCAGCGGTGTCTCCCCGCGAAGGGTCATATTCCTCGCCAGAGCTTTCGCTGGGAACCGGTGATGCAGCTCTTTTCTTCTTTGATTTCCTTTGACCAATATCTGATATGGACGTCGGCGCCGGAACAGGTGCTAACTGTACTTGATGTACTTGGTGTGTTACTTGGTTTAATCGATGATGATGGCTCCTACTTCTCTGTGAAGGAATGAAATATATTTTGAAACTAAAGCACAGATGTACGACAGACGATATGAGTAAGAAAGGCGTGAGTACTGAGATGACAGATGATACATGGAGAAATAAATAAAATAAATATCGTTGGATAATGCACACAACACCATCAAGCCCCAAGCTAAGCATAGCTTGTATTATGATGACAAGATGATTGATATAATCTTTATATATATAAATCTTCTGTGCGTGTGTTTGTAATTAAACTCCTCCTAAACGGCTAGACCGATTTTGATGATTTTTGTCTGTGATCCCTAGAACACACACAAAAAAAAAATTAACCTTTCTCGAATCCAAGGGGATTTGAAAAAGATTTAACGGACGATGTCGCAAACGGGACAGATAGTACTTTGTAACACCCAGACAGAAAACAAATATCTATGTTCACCACCGAATGTTTAAATTTGGTTAACTAAAAAAATTAATAAAATACTAGTTTAGTTAATTTAGTTTAAGTAAATTCGTTTTTGTATTTTCGTACCTCTATTTTTAACTTTTAAATATTTTTTGTAAAATAAGTTAAACTTAGCAGCAATAAAGGCTTATTATTCATTATTATTATTATATGTTCACTTCAAGAATTTGACTCTGGTTTGGGTTATTCTGATAAGTATGTATCTCTCTGCTTACTTGGGGCTAGATAACGCTGTGTGAAATGTCCGTTCGTATGAGTGAGGAACAATTCTGGTGAAGACAAAAGTGCTCAGAATAAAATGGCTACCCAGCCAAGTATCCAAATAATATCGCTTGCTCAGTGCCCGTGTACCTTGACTAAGATTACCATAATTTCAGGTTTAAAATACCCTACAACCTACCTGCAACAGATACCCAAACCCGTGAGAGACGTAGTGGTAGTGATAGCAACTCCCAATTTCTGATTTAGAGATAGGTTCAAATCCAGATATCTCACAGGCTTCAATGCGGTTACCCTTTAATTAATATTATGTGCTCGTAAATGAGCAGAAACCTAAAACAGTGAAAGAGAAAATGAAACTGGCATGTCCATGAACTGATAATTGGAAACCATAGTCTCATACACCTGCCATTTGTTTTTGTTAACGAACGTTGATTTAATCACACCCACTAATAGAGTGTTCCAATAATTTATACAATTATAATTAGAACGCTGACGAGACGTAAAACATATTCAGGTAATAGAGATGATTATAGTTACCTACCTAAAACTCTAACCTCCCCTTTTAAGGGTTAAATCTTTTGTCTTCTCTACTACAATACAATAACGATCATTTCCACTATTAGTCTCATTTCCAGTACTACTGTAACAGTATGTATAGCACAGGTACGCAGAACCGTCAAGAGGTCACCTACAGCTTGGATTATATAGAGAAAGAACCACGAGGAAACCAGCCACTAAGGTAAATAACGATGAATTGAAAGTAATAGTGGAAGCCGATCCATACCAAACTACCAATGAATTAGCAGCATGGTTTGACGTTAGCTTACCCACAAATTGACTCATTTGCACTAAATCGGTAAAATGTGTGCCTCATGATTCTGCAGAGAAAGCGCGGGTCGAAGCTAGCCTTATCTTGTTAAATCGGTACAGAAATTATGGGTTTTTGGACCGGATTGTGACCAGCGAAAAAAAGTGGAGGTTTTACGATAATCGTAAGCTTACAACGCAATGGCTGACCACATGTCAAACGCCGTAACAATGCTCTAAAGCGGAGCTTACCCATAGAAAGGAAACTGTTTGGTGGCCACTTTATGGCGTAATTCACTACAGCTTCTCCAGATCCGATCAAGCAATAACAAACATCTATTGTTTTAGAACTGCGAACAATGATGGCGAAGATCGGAGTGAAACAGCCCCGACTCATTAACCAAGCTTCTTCATACGATAACCCTAGACCTCATACTGCTCGTGAAACTGTTTTAACACTACAGGACCTGCAGTTAGAAACCATCCATCATCCTCCGTTCTCAATGGACTTTGCCCTAATCGACTAAATTTTTTTCCGTATTTGGACAATACTTTGTATGGTAAAAAAATGTTCCCTTGAAGCAATACAGAATGACTTCACACAGTATGTTGGGTCCAGGGCCCCAGAGTTCTATCACAAAGATTTGAATGATCTTCGTCGTATGAGATCGCATAAATGTGTAGATAATGAGGGTAAACACTGACTAAATAAATATACTTACTAAACCTTATAAACAGTTTTTAATCTTTCAGTACAAAACGGCAATTTCATATTTTAAACCCAAATGTTATAATTATAAATACAATAAATGGTAAGTGTGTATGTTTTGGTACTTTATCATTACTAAATAGATTTGGATGCGAGAGTATTTAGTAAATACCCTGGAAAAACATATAGGCAAAGTATAAGGTTGTCTGGCAGAGATCGCTACATATCGATAAGACCGCCTATTGTACTATAGCAAGACATTGTTCCTTTTTCTAACACTTCAATGTATTTATGGTGGTCAATAAAGTATCTTCTATCTACCTACCTATCTATATGAGGGAAAAGCTGCAGTAACTCTAAACAACATAAAACAATAAGCATTTTTCGGGGACACACAGTCCAACCTGTTTAAAAGCTTGAGAGATGAAATTTAAGAAGAAGAAGAGTACGAAAATTCCAGCCCTAAGAGGGTGAAAAGGGCTAAAAAATGTTTGTATAAAAAATAATCCTCAAATGAAAACAAAGGTTTGATCAATTCCAATGTTAGGTACTTCAAATACTTTATATGAAAAACAGAAAAACACATGTTTCAAGACATTTCAAATCAACCCCTTGACGACCCCTTGAAATGGAGTGTTGAAATTTGTATCAAAATCTAAACACATCATGGGATCATCTGCACACTTGGTTAAAATACTATACACAAAAAATAAAGAAATATGTGTTTGAGAATGAGTAATGGTAGTGTAATGGGGTGTCAAAGTTTTATAGGACACATTAAGATAATCGTAAGCATGTGCTACACGGTTAGAAACTGCGGTTTTAAACCGTGTAGATAGTGGTTGCAAACCAAATTTCGCATGACCTTTAAACGCCCTTGGTAGAAAGGCTTGCCCAGCAAACCACTGGCAGAAGCGGTGGTTTCAAACCGTAGCCGCTTGTTTAAAACCACGCGTACCACAGTCGCGCCACTGCACGCATCGAGCGCGGACGTATTGCGCGCACGCACGATATTATGGAGAAAGATCGTGAGGTTATCACTTAATTCATCGAGTTATTTAGAGATCTACCCTGTCTTTGGGACTTAACGTCTAAGGAGTACAAAGACTCGACCCAAAAAAATTTTGTTTTTTCTTCAAATGCACACAAAAATGCAATACAAACTCCAAACTTTGGAAATTTTGATAAATAAGGAGCCATGGCGTCTTTGTAAATTGTAATAGTGCATTACAAGCATTCTGCACACGTCTATTCAGCACAAGCGTTCCATAACTATATTATAAGTAAAGTAAAAGTTTATTTGACAAACTATAAATAAAAATAATAATAATAATGCTGCACATTTACACAGCATCATCTGGCCCCAAATTAAGCAGAGCCTGTGTTATAGGTACCACATGACTGAATACTTACTACTTATTACTACTAATACAAATTTTTAATATATATATATATATATATATATATATATATATATATATATATATATATATGTATTATACATAGAAACGCCCAGACCCGAGACAAATACTTGCAGATCATACAAACATGACAAATATTTGTGTGCGGTGTGAATCAAACCAGCACCTTCTGCATCTCAGCTTGGCCGTGACCCACTGTGCCACAGAGGTTGTCATATGTATGTAATATGTGTATATATGTTCACAAATTAAAATAAAACAATAAAAGAGTTTGCATGATTATAAAGGGATCATAAAAAATTTAAGAATTTGTTTGTTTTATGTATGTTTGTTAGACTGAACTTTCCAACCATTTTTGATACGGTCTACAATAAATTTAGTGGGTTGATAGGTTGTACTTGAATAATTTGCTGGTAAGTAAGTGGGTAAACATGGGTTTAATTAGGTAGGTTATTAAGATATGGGGTTCCAACTGGAGGCTAAAAGAAAGTCATATAAATATATTGAGCGGGGTATAAGTACTTATAAAAAGGTTCTGTTTCATTGTAAAATGGGTTGGATTTTTAAACTGGGATGTACTTATAGTTTTTGATATAAAAGTAAATATCTACGACCTCTGTGGCGCAGTGGGCTAAGGTCCAGCTGAGACGCAAAAGGTTGCGGGTTCGATTCCCGCCGCGGGATAAATATTTGAATGATCTGCAAGTATTTTTCTCGGTCTGGGTGTTTCTATAAATAATATGTATGTATTTACAAAAAAAAGTAATTATAAAGTATATCAGTCATGTTGGTACCCATAACACAAGCTCTGCTTACTTTGGGGCCAGATGATGGTGTGTGAAATGTCCAGGATTATTTATTTATTTATTATTAAGTATCTAGTCTGTTAATAATCTGTTAGAGTATTTTTGATTTCATAGTTTAGATTAGATTGGAAATTCTAGATGTCATATTGCTATTGTTGCAATTAGAAGTGTTTCTAGTTGAGAGTAAGTTATAATTATAAATTCTGGTATTACTACGGTGATAATCAAGGCTAGTCCAAACACTTGTGCACACATGCCTGCTCATAGTAGAAAGGACACAAAATGTAACAGTGGATCATGGCTTATTATTGGCCCGTGGATGGGATCAATCATTTCAAGCTGTAAGTAGGTTTAAGGTTCTAATTTTATCATTAACAGCACAATTTCAGACACAGCTAGGTATAGTCCTCCTTAAACCTTAAAGGGGTGGATGAGGTTGCGGGTGGGTGAGCTAGTCAGTAATATTATAACATTTTAACAACTAATAATAAAAATATATATGAATAAATTTTAAGACCATAAAACATTTAATATCCTGTTTAACCACCCTTAGGGATGCTATTATTTTGCAAATGTATTTATTTATATCTATAATTTCTCATAAATACATTACTCAATTAAGAGTCCAATAGAATTTTTTTCCTATTTTTTTACCATATTGTTTATTTTTGTTAGTGAGTATTTTTTTTTTGTTTTTGTATTTTTTTATTCTACAAATTTAAATGGGACCAAACGGGAATACATTCCCAAACAATAAAATAAAAAGAAACAATAAAACAATAAATTGAGAACCTAAAAACAATTATTTTACACCAGCACATAAACTGATGGTTTTGGCTAAGTGTCAGATCTCAAAGGGCAACTCTATAAACAAAATTTATTTTTAAAGACATTGTATAAAAATCTCTTATTTAACTTTGAACACCTTACCAGATAAGTAATGTACTAGTAACTTATTGTTATTTTTACTGAGTAAAGAAAGCTTAAAAATACCAATCCAAGTGTGTTGTTAATTATTCAAAGTACTAATTTTGCTTGATCCTACTTACAATCCATGCATCCATGGGTTTTCCATTTTGCAATAATTACCTTCATAATACAATGATCTACAAATACAATACCAAGTTCACTTGGTAAACGGGGGAAACCGTAATGAGACATTTATGTAGTCTCATACTCATAGCTGCTTTTTCCTTTGGAATTTAATGTTTATTGGTGTTTTGTAATACTATTATGCCCTGAAAATACTAGCATCCTAAAAATGAGATTGCACACTCGGTGGTTACATGAACTGCTGTATGCTTTCAAACTAGTTATAGATATTTGCAATCATTGTAATGAAAACATTTTTTTATAATCCATTGCTTTTTTACTATTCCATATTAATATAAATTCGAAAGTATCTCTGTTTGTTCATTTGTGACTTTTCATATCTAAATAGCTCTTCTTCTTTCTTGATGATATTTGTTATGGAGATAGATTGTACCTTGGAGATGGACATTGGCTGCTTTTTATGTATATGCATGCGAAGGTTTAGATAGCAGCTACTATTAAATATGTGAATGTTGGTATGTTTGGTGTTCAATCCCTGCAATGGCTAGACAGATAAGGATGATATTTTTATTAGAAATAGTCTCTGAGCTGTAATTGCATTTTACTTTTTATATATGTACAACAAATAAATATAGTACTATATTATAAGCTAGTATTTTTAATGAAAAACATTATAGTTTAATTGAGGAACCTACATAATATAAGCGGGTTCCTTTTACAGTCCCTATGTACTTCAGTAGATAAATATTAGAGTTATTTACCTCCATAGATACTAGGTAATAACTTATCTATGATACTAGTGGGTTTCTATTTTATTTGTTGATTTGGAGTAGCTCTGTAACATTAGTCTAGTTTTGTTCATGCAGTCTTTTTCAGTCTTGTTAGTGAATTCTGTTTTGTTTTTAATCAATATAAGATTAATTTCAATTTTAGTGTGAATAAAACTTGTATGCATCCTGCATGTATGTATTCTTGTGTATGAATTTTGTACCTAATAACTGTGGTATATATATTATGTAGTGATGTAGATAATTTAATTCAACTTTGTAAAATCTGTTGAAGGTAAAATGATATGATATCAGAAGTATTATATTAAAATTATTACTTACTGTTTCATGGACACTTGTTCTTCTAATCTTAATCTTCATAATATTTGTATCTATAATCTGGCTCCGATATGTAGCTACGCTCATTTCAGACTTCTTTGACTTCTTTTTACTATGAGAGCAGATATTCAGCATTGAGCGCGGCTTTCCACTACAAGGTACTACAGCATGAGAGTGTTTTTCTCTAGACTTTTTTTCCTTTTCTTTTTTCCTCTTTTTTGTAGATAATTGACTAAGTTCATGACTGTATGGTTTGCCACTCTGCCGTGGCATATTTATTAAAGGTAACTTTACACTGCACTTTAGAACCTCATCGTCACTACTACTCATTACTTCCTCCTCGGCCTCCACATCATCATCTCTTTCTTCCTCCTCATCCTCCCCTTGACATTCACTACTACTCACTAAATTTAAGTTTTTACCACTTTGCACTTTTAAAACCTGTTTACTATTTGAATGAGTCCTATGGCGTGAACGCTTTTTCCGTTTTTTCTCAGTGGGAAGACATCCGTTGGCATTGGAGCGTTCAGAGTTTTTCCTAGAACGCTGCCTGCGCTTCTTGTGGCGCGATCTAGGAGGTGACGACATCATCCCGTTGGCCATCAGCTGCTGTTTCTTGATGGCGATCTCGTCAATACGCTGCTCGAAATCAGTTTCTAGTTTGATAGAAGATATCATCTCATCCTCTGATGTGTCGGTCTCACCAGGCTGTGGTACGTCAGGAAAGAGGTCCTTGCGGACGGTCAGCCTCGCAGCCTCATAGCCGCCGTTCACAGGACTCGACCGACCAGACATGCCGCCCGCTTCCCGCCGCCCTCACGTACCACTTCTACAAACCGCTCACCTGTCCGCGAGGTAAACAATCAGTTTGACACATCACATTTTCACTTTTGTGACCAAGCAATCCAACGATCATTTTGTGGTAGGAATAGGTCAATGATTGTTGTTTGACAGGGTATGAAACATCATAATTCCTTCAGTTTACACTTTCTGTGAGTTTGTAACATCTTAGAATCTTCACATATTCGCATTTTAGGTCAACCATGTTCATGTAACGTTGTGATTGCGAAAAACAAAGTACAGATCATTTTCGCGGACACTTTTAGTTGTTTTTGTGATGAAGACGCACAATGAGCACAACATTTGGACGTTCGTACATAATACTATACTAATTTTAATTATATTTGTCTTTACGAGTTGATGAAAACTGTTGACCTTGTTTAGAAGCATAGGTTTCAAATTTTAATCAACAGATGCAGACATTGTCACAAAAAAGTTGTTCTTGTTTTAACGCTGTAACCTTTGATGAACGTAACTTTTTTGACAAATCATAACTTTCTATTTTTATTTTTCTACTATAAAAATATAATAATCAGTACACATATTCCATTACACTGGAAAATAACATAAACAGCTTTTTTAAATCCGTTCGACCTATATAAGTTGAATAAGAGAGAGAATAATGTGTTTTTATTACATAGTACCTCCATACAAACTTAACAAATGTCAAATTTTGTTTATTACTACGTCAACCACTTAACGTACTTGCATAAAACACCCCTAGATGGCAGCATACGTAGAAAATATAGAAGTTATGTAAAGATTTTCGTTCTTCAATCAATCATTGTTTGTTTTGCTTCTCTTTCTTTCCCTGCCTGACAGAATGAAAAAATTGTTCTACACCACAAACCTCCATACAAACTGTAAATTATCTTTGAAAACCTCTATCATGCAGGAAAGATATAGAATCAATTTATATTACCACTAGCAAGCAACCTAGTTGCAAACTATTCTAAAGGGCCAAGCTTTTTTTTATTAAAATAATAATTATCCAATCATGTGAAAATAATTATGTTAATTAAAGACGTGATGCGAACGAATAGTTGGCGGCGATTGTTTTGTGTTGTGTTTTGTGAGACGGACGTTCATCAAATAAAATAGGTACTAAGTAGGTATATTATATCTTCTACAGTAATGTTAACCTACACGGTCTGTCCGCAGCGAAGTACCTAACTGGTGAGTCATAATTATATATTTATTACATTTGCAGTAGGTAAGTAGTACAAACTAATCGATGATCTCATAGGTATAAGGTACGTACCTACCTACATAAATTTGTTCCTTTTACTTTGATCGTCGGTCGGTCGATACGTAGTTCAGTCGGTAGGTGATGTAGGCGAAGACAAGCGTCTAATTAGTATGTACCTTACCTACCTATATTATACAGGCTGGATTTTTGAGATGGGACAGTAAAGGCCGACCCTAGTAGCGACTGAAAAACGCTCTTATTAGACTGGCTTTAATATTTAAAGATATTTGGCCTGCATTGTCAACTTAAAAAAATATAGTAGAAAATGCCCAATTACACAAAATCTTTTTTTTTTCTAATTAACCTTTCTCAAGGATATTTGACCAACTAAGATAGAGTACTAGAAATGTCAAAATCCCTAAAAACCATTAATATCATAAGAAATGAGACTGCTAACTTACTTTTAAACACAACAAAACTTTTTATTCTGGATATAGGTGCTAAGTACTGTGCAATACAAAGAAAACTGGTTGCATAAAAGCAACAACATTTCAAATTTAGAATTTGGAATGAATACAGTTTGTTTTATTTGATTTGATTTGAAAACTAAAATTTGGATAGTGTGATTTCTAACCACCTGAGTCAAAAATGACCTAAAATCCAGAAAATTTAGACTTACTAAAAGCTAAAAACAAACTTGCTGGTGTAAATTGCAAATTTTTTCCCTGACTGTACATTTTTTTTTAAATCTGTGAATGTTAGTCAATATATCTTCAAATGTTAAAGCCTTCACATACCCGTCCCAAAAATCCACACTGTATACCTAATTTCTATAATGCACTAAGGGGTCCACTTGATTGCAGTAAGCTTATGACTGATTTTATAGTTATACAGGTAGATTAAATAATGTAATAGTAATAATATATAATTTTTATTAATATAATTTTGCTCACAAAAAGGGTACACTGGGGTTTTAGGTTACATTATTTTAATTATAAATCTCTTAATATTATTATCATCATCCTTTTTTAAGCTACATTCAGTTCAATCCATCCTAAGGTTGTCTGGCAGAGATCGCTACATAGCGATAAGACTGCCCATTGTAATACCGACTAGCAAAACATTGTTATTTTTGTTTCTACTTGTTCAATGTATATTTGGTGTGCAATAAAGTATAATCTATCTATACATAAATTTCCTATAAATATCAATGTAGTACCGCTAAGTGATTCTATTTCCCACACTAGATCTAAAAAACCTGTATATAGACTGTAGACTGTCTGTTAGACTAGTCTGTATATATTTAGCTACTTAGCACATCTGCAATCAGTCAGAATTAATAATTGATTATACCTAATAAATTGGAATTTGTTCAATTTCACACTATTTAACCTCTATTGGTAATTGGTAATTAATTAGCTTATAATGTTAATCCAGGTTACTAATACCATGCCAAACATTTAGGATATTATGTAGTTTATTCGTGGAGGTGTAATGAACTCTCAATATTAGTAGGAGTAGTATTTGATGTTAAACATCTACTAAGAAAAAAAATAATGCTGGACATTGCAAAGGATCATCTAGCTCCAAAGTAAGCAGAGCTTGTGTTATAGAAACCACAAGGCTGATATACTACTTATGTACTTACTAATTTTTTTTTAAATACATTCTTATTATACATAGAAAAGCACCCATACTTACTCAAGCAAACATTTTTATCAGATCATACAAACATTTGTCCCGGGAATCATACCCCATGGTTCCGTTTTGCATCTCATGAGGGACTTCGCCCACCTTAACTAAAAGTAGTAACTGTCCTGGGCGTCTATTCTACTCTGCGATCCATAGATAACAAACATAGATAACATACAAGCATAGATTATGACAAGACAAATTTATATCACTTTTAGTTTTGGTTGTTCATCATCAGACGGTGGTGTGATCACCCTTCGACGTTTGTATGAAAAGATAATCGACTCGTTCACTCTAAAGATAGTTAGTTACATCGTACTTGTTTTGAACGATCAATCAATCGCTATCGTGATCCTCCACAGCAGACTACTAAATTTGATTTACATAACGAAACAACTGTGTGCGATCAGAATTAATATTGTTTTAGTAGGCCTATTACATTACGACAGTGATTTTTGAATTTAATGTCTATCTTTGGCATTCATATTCAGAGAAATTGAAACTCTTCTATAGTTTTGACTTATTGTATGGTGGAGAATAGTTATTAGTATAGTTTATAGTGGCCTCGGTTTTCGCAGTTATTTCTTATCTATTTATATAGAGCCAAAACTCCAAAGAATAGTTTTAAATGAATAAAAAATCGGGTTGCACTGAAGAAAGAAGTGAAAACTTATTTTAGCGCGTTAGAGTTTAGTAATAAATCAATTCAAAATCAGTAATTATGGCGACTGCCAATCAAATACTAAACGAACACAGATGATGCAATATTATTTGTTCAGAATGTAGATAATATATCAAAGAACCTAACTCAGTAAACTTCTCCATACAAAAGTAGACTGTAAACATGTGAATTAAGATTTATAATCAAATGCAGCGCGGCAGCCCTGCGTCTCGCCCCAAACGGTAACGGTGTCGCGAATAAAAAAATATAAAAAAAAACTGAAGAATGCGCATCGGCACTTTTTCAAGCTCATAGATTGAACTGAAATGCAAAATATATACCTACCTAATAATATCTCTTAAGTAGTGGTTGAGTTCAAAGCGGCCTCGGAATTTAGAAATATAAAATAAATATATCGGATATCTACAAAAATCCCATTAAAATCCATAAAACTGCAAAATACGCTCAGGATTCGTTGTACATTTCTAATTAGTACTTTCATATTATTAAGTATAATTTATACCTGAATAAACGTTGTTCATAAGAAATTAAATTTTATACTTCTTTTTTTAATAATAAATTATAAAACTTTAAATCTAGGTATACCTATATAAGAGCTTAACCTGACTGGCTGATTCATCATTTGACGACCTCTGTGACGCAGTGGGCCAAAGCGCGGCTGAGACGCAGAAGGTTGAGGGTTCGATTCCCGCCTCGAGACAAATGTTTGTATAATCTGCAAGTATTTGTCTCGGGTCTGGGTGTTTTTATGTATAATATGTATGTATTTAAAAAAAAAAGTATATCAGTCATGTGGTACCCATAACACAAGCTCTGCTTACTTTGGGGCCAGATGATGCTGTGTGGAATGTCCGGCATTATTATTATTATTATTATTATCATCGCCGAGCCTAAACTGCTGAAGCAAAAAAGCCGAAATTTGGAAGGATTTTTTTAATCCAACCCCAAAGAGGGTGAAAAGGGGTGAAAACGAATATATGAAACGTTTTAACGCATGGTGCGATTTGCTTGAAACTTGATATGAATAAATAAAAGGCATGTAATTAAATCGATATCTGTGTATTCCCGTTTTTTGAACAAATTATTTCAAAGTTAAACCAAAAATACTGACTTGCACACAAGTTATGCACACTAAATAAATCAAATTATATATACTGTTTAATGGTATTTGCAGAACTCTTATGCTCCTACCGTGACCTTGTGTTATTCTTCTGGCGCTTCGGCGGCCGCTACCGCGGCACGCTCGCTTCGCTCGCTCGCCTTGCGCGTTGTTTTCTATACTCAAACATAACCAAACTAATTGTAGGACATATTTATTTAATCAATTGGTTTTTTAGCACAGCATTCATTTTTCTGGTATGCATTTAGTTAATTAGTGGAGCATTTAGTTAATTACAGGAGTGTGCTGAAAAATTATACAGATTTGCATTTAAAAACATCCCTAAATAAAATGCCATATAATAGGACACGTGTTTGAGGATTTCAAAATAAGCCTAACAAATGGGTAAAATGGGGTGTCAAAGTTTGTATGGGAACTTTTTAACGTTCCCATACAAACTTTGCTACTTTTTATACGCTTTATATTAGTTTCACTTGTATGTATGTTTGTATGTTAGTATGTTTATATGTAACCGACTCTTTAGGACGCACTGACCCACTTTAAACGGCCAGATTTCATTCAAATTTTGCACACCTGTCAAAGACCGATGACAATGCAATAATTCGAAAAAAAAATAAAAAAAACATTTAAAAAAAATATCCGTTTATCCTAAAACTAAAAATTAGAAAATAAATATAGTTTAAAAAAACTAAAAAACACGCTTTAGATAAACTAAAAATAGCAAATAAATTTTAATAAATGTAAGTAAGTCAGAAAAAAAAGTTTTGTTAAAAAAAAAAGCGTGGGGTGCATGGTGGAAGGATTATCAATTCGATAATATCTTAAAAAGCACCCCACGCTTTTTTTTTTCATAAAACTTTTTTTTGTTACTTACATTTAATAAAAATATTATTTTCTATTTTTTAGTTTAGTTTTCTATATAAGTAAAGCGTGTTTTTTAGTTTTTTTAAACTATTATTTATTACAACAAAACCACCCACTATGGCTGGATTTTTTTTAATTCAACCCCTAAAAGGGTGAAAAGGGGTGAAAACGAATGTATGAAACGTTTTACGGCATGGTGCGATTTGCTTGAAACTTGATATGAATAAATAAAATGCCATATAATTGGACACGTGTTTCAGGATTTCAAACCCTGTAGAAAGTGGTTGCAAACCAAACTTCGCATGAACTTTAAACGCCCTAGAAAGGCTTGCCCAGCAAATCACTGGCAGAAGCGGTGGTTGCAAACCGTCTAGCCGCTTGTTTAAAACCACGCGTACAACAGTCGCGCCGCTGCACGCATCGAGCGCGGACGTATTGCGCGTGTTAGATTCATATAAATACCTGCTCTAATTAGTATAATATATTACGCCTAATATCAAGATTTAGAAGTTTATAATGAAAGTTAGTAAAATTACTGAAGTTAAATACCTACTTCTCACATGAGGAATTAAAGCTAAATGTAAGCAAGGACAAATTCAATAAGAAGAGAGAATAACAAATTTACCATAGTATATTCAATTTTCTTTATTCAATAAAATTACAAGGACCACTTAGAATCGTCTTCTTACATGCTAGTGAATCTAGGTGCCGGTTCCTCCTAACCCCAGTTCAAGAAGAATCCGGCAAGAAACTTGTCTGGTCCTAACACTTTTTTGTATGATCCTTTACAATTTTACACAACACAAGTACCCTCCTACAAAATAAACACTATAAGGAAACAATGACAGAATAATTAACTGATACAAATGTATGTAGTTCACAAAGATAATATAGTTTTAAAGTTACCAAATAACCAAACAGAGAATAACACAAAAAGTTAACGGTACACATATTAAATACACACAAATATATTTTAGTACAATATTATTGCAAGGCACTTATCTTTCTAGTTCGGTGGTCACTCCCAATCTACCCGTCTTAGGCTTTAACCTCGCCTTTTATACATTTTTGAAATATATACAAAACATCACACCATATTCATTATTCAACCAATCACAGAAGCCTATTAAGAATCTAAGTATAATAATGAAAGTTATTTACTTAATAACAATAAAAAGATGTTAAAATATAATTCATGAAACAATGGATTCATAGTTTTGCTATATATGTCTTAATAAAAGAATTATAACGATTTAGTAAACAATCAAATGAAGGACTTGTAAATATCAGAATAATGAGAACAGAAAATAATAAAGTGAAACATTCGTTAATAAATCCAAACTAATTAATAACTGAAAAATAGTAAGAAAGTATGTATCGAACAATTAAATTTACAATATATAACAATCATTGGATACTTTCGTTCTGAAATCCTAATTTCGTTCTCAAATGTGTGTGATGGTATAATCATTTTTATTACTATAATATTAATTAAAGCATATGTTAATTTAAACAAACTATAAAATAATAATATAAGTATAAAACTGTTTAACTGTTTATCAAAACACCATCTGTGTTTTTAGCTGTGAACTAATTGAATGACAGGTGGATTTTTATTGAATTCTTACAAGTATAATTTCAATTATTCTGTCACGCGCATGCACGATATTATGGAGAAAGATCGTGACTGAATGAGGTTATCACTGAATTCATCGAGTTATTTAGAGACCTACCCTGTCTTTGGGACTTAACGTCTAAGGAGTACAAAGACTCGACCCAAAAAAATGTTGTTTTTTCTTCAAATGCAATACAAACTCCAAACTTTAGAAATTTTGATAAATAAGGAGCCATGGCGTCTTTGTAAATTGTAATAGTGCATTACAAGCATTCTGCACACGTCTATTCAGCACGAGCGTTTTAAAAACACTGAAGTTTGGGGTTTGTTTGCAAACCGTGTAGACAGAAAACGTTCTACCAAGGTCAACTTGGTAGAAACTGCGGTTTCAAACCGTGTAGCACATGCTTGAGCCTAACAAAAGGGAAAATGGGGTGTCAAAGTTTGTATGGGAACTTTTTAACGGGTGGTGTGATTTCTTAGAAACTTAGTTTGGATACTTAAAATGCAAAATAAATGGACACGTGTTTCAGGATTTTTATAAAGGAGCAAAATGGGGTGTGAATGTTTGTATGGAAACTTTTTGATGGGTGGTTGGTGTGAAATTGCTTTGAAACTTATCAATAAAATTTGGCAACGAGATAAATTGCATCCTGGGAAAGCATTTAAACTAAAATTCTTTTTAAAAAATCGCGGACGAAGTCGCGAGCAACTGCTAGTTATTACATAAACTACATAGTGCGATGCGTTGACGGCACGGACGACGACAGTACGGTATTTTGTGATAACGGGTATGTATCGCGTATTGCCTTTTCATTTATTCCCAACGTGATTGCAACATAACCGAAATACCCCTAAACTACTAAAACAAAATGAAATAACTGTCAATTCAACGCTACGAACATTTCGCCGACATCGTTCCGAAATATCGAAATCGGTTTGTCGAGTAGACGGCTACTAACAATTCCTCGTTTACAATAATATTTCTCTTGTTTCAGGTGTACTCCTTGTAAATTCCGCCCTGTCGCATCTAATAATCTAGCGTAGCTATCTGCACAATTTCACACTTCATAGCCATAAGTAGGTACTGAAACCGCACACGTTCGTATCTGTATCGTATTGCAAGTTGTAACCTCAGGTGATCGGGTATCGGTGACTGTAGTTAGTGAGTGGCTCGTACGTTGTGATGTTAGTGTGGTGGAGGTGAAGTGGCGCGACCCGCGAGTGATGCCCATCGCGGTGATGCAGAGGCATGGTAGACGCGGCTGCGGAGCGCCGACCTATAGCCGCCGCCGCGGTCTGCGATGCAGCCTCAAGTATTACCAAGTAAGTTATTTAAAATAGTATATTATAAATAAATATTAGTAGACAATCCACACCACAGCCTCAAGCGCCAAACTTAGAATTGCTTGTACTATGGGAACCAGACTGAGAATACTTATATATTTATAAGTAAATTCATACTCATGATACTTAACGCCCAGACGCAGATCACACATCTGTGAGGGAATCGAATCCACAACCTACAGCGCAGAAGGTCTACTGAGCTGAGAGGCCAGTCAATAGAATATAATTTATTTGGTACATACACATAGGAAAGAAAGTAAAGCATACAAATAAATACAATAGTAGCAATGCCAAAGCAAACAAAAATATATTTTTAGGTTTTTGTTACACAGTTTATGAGTACTCAAAATCCACAGCCATCAACACCTCCCTGTGTGTGCCCAAATAGATCCAGCCGCAGCTTTAACCCACTCCCATACAACGTATGAAACCTGCGCTGGGATTAATACTGGGCCCTGTTTTAGTTCTTCGCGCAATTACGCAATCCTATATTTTTGTCTGTAGAGCTTTAACTACATCTTCTTAATAACCGCCTTGAGTCTATTACATTTGATGATGATATGAATATGCCTATCCTCAACAAAAGCAGTATACCTACCTGCACACATTATTGGTCAAGCCCTTTCGTACATATGTACATAATTATGTCATCTATTTCAAGCATTTAGAATAGAATAGAATAGAATAGAAAATATTTATTAAACGTCACATATCAAATACAGTGCAATGTAATATAAACTAGTCTATGTACATGTATATTTCTTAATTTGGGACTAGATAGTGGTGTGTGAATTGTCCACAAATATATATTATATTATTATTTATATTGCAAGTAGGTAATACTACTTCCAATCGTGCTTGAAGTTATTTGTATGTTTCTGTGTTCTATGGGTGACTTTGTCTTCTAACCATTGATTTGATGACCTTGTTATGCTATTGTTTGTTATTTGTTTACCCTATCCCTACTAATAGTATTGTATTATACCTGTACTTATTACGTCAGTTTTAAATGAATTATTAAACTGTGCGTTGATCACAATACCTCCGAAATTAACTTCGAATAATGCAAGTTGTTTCCATAAAGTTCACTTTCAAATCTATCGTGAGTTGTACTATACATTTTCATTTAGTGCGAATCGCGAGCACGAGCGTAAGCAGCGAACGGCAGATTCGCTGCAGAAGCAGAAAGACACCCTGCTGTAGATTCTCTATATGAATCGAAACAGTATCGGTACCTCCATCGACAAAATAATATCGTGAGTAAAAGCCCCAGTTTCTCAAATTGTTCACATATAGATCGAATTCAGACAAAATGTACTTGGCTTGGCTTCAATATAAGTCTTTAATTGATTCATTGCGGTTCAGTTCACAAGCCGAGACATTATTGACCGTTGGCATCTCGCCGTTGACCTCCGATGGTCTCTGCGATCATTCTAGATCATTTCTCTATAGATATATGTAGGTTATTTGACGAACTTGATCGGTTTTTCTCTGGGCAATGCTGCTTGCATTGCACGTCCAGAGTACCATGCGTACTTACTTTGTGTCATATTAATTTAGTTTCAGTATTTGTGTCATTGATCACTGGTTTGAGTGGTAACAACCATGCCTTCCGATCATAAAGTTGTGGGTTAGTACCTGGTCGAATCAATGGGTTTTTTTATTCGAAAAAGGTATGTGCATAATGGCCAGTGCTATTAAATGGTAAAGGAAAACATCGCGAGGAAACACCCTTGCACACCCTTGAAGCAATGAGAATGATGGTGTATAGTAAGATGGTGATCGATGGTGTTCCTATAAGCGGTGATGGGCTTGTAACCAATTTTTCATATGTCAATATGTGCCTTTCCGATAAACGGACGGCGGCGGAGCTGTCGTTTTAAATGATTCAATCAAAAAAATCGCACCTACTCTTTAGTAGGTTAAGGCGACATAAAAAACAATCAAAATGTTTGAATGGTAAGAACTTCGTAAATGTGCACTTTCAGCTTGGATAAGCGAAATTACAATTGTTGTATCAAGACTTGTAATATCGAAATTAATCAGGAAATTCCATTGTATGGAATCTTGCGTGTACAATATTGATTCAACAAACATGTACCTACAAGCTAAGTAACCAACTAGACGTGTTTACACTGTTGTACACTGTACACTGTTAGGTCGTAGCAGCGTACTAAGTATTTGAAGTTTGCAATGCTGCTCGTGCTGGATAATAACAGTTGAGCTAATGTAACTGCCACCGCGCAGGCAATTGTTTGATTGGCCGTAAGAGGAGCTGGGTACGCAATACAAGTTGGATGTTTAATATGAGCACTGATATGTCTCGTTGAAGCCGTCACGGCTCGCGTTATCAGGGTTGTGGGCGGCGGCTGTGTGTGCTGCATCGGCAACACGCCGAGTTACGCATGTGTGCGCTCATAGTAACGTTTCGAGGAAACGCGAGTAAGTTTCTCGGAACTGATTGACTGTCGCGCGTGTTTTCAGCAATGAATGGCGAAACACCTTTACGAATATTTTAAACGAATTACAACATGGCCTACCCGTTGCGCACTCTGCCCTGTTATCTTATCTGCTTGGTGGTTATTTGGCCTCGTTACTTGCTGAAGTAGAAATCACCTCTAGTGGTAGTATTTACATACATAGCTTACAATAAAGGTTTATATGGGTTTGTTTACATGATTACTATACAAAAGTACTCTGTTTTTGAACATTCACTTTGCTTTAGTTTCAGATTCTTAGATTTGATTAGTTCAAATTATTAGTTCCACTGAACATTTTGTGCTATAGATGCAACAATGCAAACTACATAGAAAATTACTGCAGCCATTTTGTATGGATCCTACCTTACAAACTCACAAATTCTAGTGCGAGAGCCGCGCCTGAGAGGGTTTTGTCTCCTTGTACTGTACCTTTCACCATCATGGTTCTTTTACAATTACTAATCCAATCCAGAGCCACCTTCTCGACACTAGGTACATCTCACTTTTGAGTCGGAGCTTATTATTAGCTTATTATAAGGGACTTTTATAGTGTCTATGCAACCTATGAAGAAAACAGACATCATCAAAGACAAATTGCATACGTATTGCATAGCAAGCCATTCTTTGACAGACAGCATTGATCAATATTGAGGTTCTTTGCCTGAAAGCATATTTTCAAAATCAAGATGCTAAGCATGACAGCATGTATCTCGTTAATATTTTGATAAGATTTTAATGAAAATGATTATTGTAGGTAGCATCTTGATAATTACTGTGATAAGAACAAATTTATTATCTTGATCTTATTCTTCCTATCATGTCACTAGTTTTGTTATAATTATTATCAATTTATAGTTGATAATTTCAATATAATCATGACATTTGTCCAACTATGAAATCTGGATGAGTGAAATCGTGATGTTAAATGTCTATATTTCTCTCTTAACTCCTTTGACTATCTCTTATAAAATGTTGTAATTATTATAATAATATTAAATGATACCTAATCTTAAACTCTCGATCACTCCAAAAGTCGTATAACATTTTAGTTGTACCATGCTTAGTCTGGTGGGTCTGGTATGTAAGTACGTTGAAGCTTGTGATACGACCTTGGTTTATTGTTTCGAAAACCTGGTTGTGTATCTACCTACGTAACTAGCTGTAGCATAATTTTCATCTTTTCCTTTCACTTTTCTAACGTTTCCCTAAAAAGGACATCTGATTATAAACTTAAAAGGTGAAAAACTATTAATATGCATTCTGTCATAGAAAAAAAACTTTTTTGGGCTACAAATATTCACGGTTTCTTTTTGTATAAGTACAATACATTATAGAGATACCTAACCTATTTCAAAACATATATTGGTATTGGATGTATTTGAATGAATCAGTAAATTGTCATGAGCATCTGTTTTGAAGGCGGCACGGCTTGTGCTGCTGGCTGAAGAGCGTGTTGACGGCTGCTCTCGCTAATTCCGTCGGTGACTGTGAGAGGCCGCGGTCGTGGTGGGGCGCGGGCACTATTTTCGTCTGGCGGCCACGTTTGGAAAAGGCGAGGTGACGTCACGATCCTCCACAGCGATGGCATCATCGGGCGCCGCGACACGCACCGGTCGACTTGCCAAAATATACCAACGCGAACCCCACGATGCGATGTGCCACGAACGATCAACTTTATTTTGATCATTGTTCCATGATGGATGTTGCTTTTGTTCCGCATGCATCAATACCTATGTACCTTGTTAGCTGGTGTTTGCCAATTCAGATTGAAACTCTGGTTGAGTGACCTAATTTCTACTCAAATTTCTCCATATTCTCTCTTGTTGAGCGTAAAACTTACGAAGTAGCATCCATCTGTGCTGTATTAAATCATTTATAGGCTCTAATACGATAATGCCGGGTTCGCATTTTACAACAACTACCAGATGTCTGCTATTTCAGAAACCTCAGACAAGACGCAAATCCTACTCTCACAACTTGTTTCCTTTTGTCAGTATATTCTAAACGTCACTCATATTAATTTACTTACTGAATACCTACCTACCTACCCATATACCTACTCAACTCACTACACTTTATGGTTTGTTTACAGAGCTAGTATGTTTGCGAACGGAGTCTACCGAGTGTAGTGTAGCTGTTATCAGCGTTATAGCAGTGTTTATTTACCACGTACGTTTTCTGTCGCCAGTTTGTAAGAGGCGTTGTGAGTCGTAGCGTTAGAGGCAATCAGTATACTAGCGACACAAATACGTGAGTACGTATCGTCGTTAGTTTCGTGGTACGAGGTGTAGGGTCGGATGGTCGCTATCGTTCGCCGGTCACCAGTGCTACGCGATCAGCACCCGCGCGTGCTGGGTGCGTGATCTACAACGGACAACTTTTCGCTAATCGAACATTTATGCTAGTTTACAGTGACTTGTGTGAAAAAAGCATAGCATAGAATTCGTGCATAATCCTGGTAAAGTTTATAGGTATTCAAAGTGAACCGCTCAGAAAATTAAAGACACATTCGACATAAGTATATTGGCTGCACTGCATATTTATGTCTGATCAAACGTTGTTAGTAGTAGTAGTATTAGTATGCATACATAATATTTTTTTATAGGTGATGATGTAAGAGTACAAATGTAGCAAAATATTATCATTAAGTATTGCCTGGTTTGGTTGGATAGAGCTTGTTCGTGGCTAAACAGGAAACATAATAGGTAAGTGTTCTACCTATTCACCAGCTAGTTTCGCTTTGTTTTGTCTACATCAGCTAAGTAGATAGGTACATACCTTCATTGTGCTTAGGTACATGTGATTATTACTTGACCATACTCACTTACCTTACTACCTGTTAGGAGTATTTGATTTCGTAACCGCTACAATTTGTAAATAACTACCTAGCTGCGTTCTGAATAGAATGTTTCCTGTGCCAATTTTGCCATCGTTGACGGCATCACCGCTTTCAACAGATCTGCAGCAGTGCTCAAATGTTGACCTATCTGATCATTTTATAATAAGAACTTAAAGGATACTTACCTAATGAACTGTAATTGGACAGGCGCATTACTTACGTATTCAAATGGATTTCTCTTGTGTACGCACACCATCCAGGTAAATGCATTGCATTCCAGAAAATCATTAAGTGCCTACCATTAGTACAAACTTTCGATATCATATTAAGTAAGACTAGCCACTGAAATATTAGCTACTCTACATTCCTAACTTTAGGCTCATCAATGTAGTTTTGGGTTTGTCTCACTAATTTTCACTCACTGCAAACTCAAGACCAAAACATATGTCAAAAAAACAAAAGTCATAGTTCTCAATTTTTTCTAAAACATTCATCCCACAAATGCTCGATAGGATTTAAGTCCGGGCTACGCGCTGGCCAGTCCATAGCGGCAATTTCGACCTCCTGTAAATACTGCCGGACGGAACCTGCAGTATGTGGACGGGTATTGTCGTGCATTTAGATGAAGTTTTCGCCGATGAAACCGGCGTAGGAAACGACGTGATCCCCTAAAATCTCTTCGTTGTATCGGTTTGCCGTCAATCCTCTCACTCGACCGCCAGTTTCATTAAAAACTAACTCGGTTTTTGCCTCCATTGAAATGCCCGTCCACACCATCCAGGAACCTCCTCCAAAAGCCACATTTTATTTAATGCAGCACTCCGCAAATCTTTCTCCAGATCTTCTGTAGACTCGTCCTCTTCTATCGCTACCATGCACACACACTCTCCTTTTGTCTGAGAAGAGAACGGAGCTCCATTGTTCGTCAGTCCAATCAACGTGTTCTCTGGCTGCTCGGTGGGCCGGGGTTAATTTGGGGCCAGTGGCTGGCCTTTTTGGCTCAAGGCTAGCTGCCTTAAGTCGTCTTCTGACTGTCCAGCCACTCACAGCCACTCCTCGCGTTTCTCTGAGCTCTTGTTGGACTTGAACGCCAGATAGTGCCCGATTTCTCAGCGATGTGCTGACAATGAATCGGTCATCTCTCTCCTATGTGCACCTTTTTTTTCCCGGATCCGCGTCTTCGATTAAAGTAACCAGTCTCTTGGTAACAACGGTAAACTCTGGAAACAGCAGACTGGCTCAAGTTCAGCACACGTGCCACTTCACGCTGACTCTGGCCTTGTCGCAATAGGCTGACCGCTTGAGCAGCTTCTTCACTTGTTGTGTCCATTTTCAGGTAGAATTCTTATTTGCTGATAACGGAGATGTGTATCGGTTGACGTTTGACGGCTAACTGATAAGGGTCGGTCAGGTAGATAACCTTTTATATGGGTCTGTAACCCTTAATTAGTACAATTGTAAAAAAGCGTAATAAGGGTGGTTACTGATCACAACATATTGTTGGGTTGTGTTACCAAGAAACATTACAATATTTTATATCATTTTAAAGCTAAAACTAACAGCTTTGAGATGTTAAAATCAGAAATAGAATGAAAGCTTCAGATTTTTTGCTAGAGATTTTTAACTGCGAGCGTGCGTCTTGAGTTTATTTTTTTGCTCACGAGTGTATTTTTTAATGAATAACTAAAATGTGTATTTAGATTCGTGACCTGATACTCTACCTCTAAATTTGTGCTTAAGTAACGCATACGTTTTTATACTCGTGATTGATGAGGGCCTCAACTATTGGCCGCTCAAGATGACTTCATTCCTCATCTCATCACATCAGTAAGGTTTTTGCGATCCTGCCTCCTTTAGGTCGTTACTATGTTTGTAAAAGTAGCTTACATTATGCTGTAGGAGTATTAACATAATTATTATATGAGATTCGTAAAATGGTAATGAACCGAGAAAGGTTTTTATAATAAACATAGGTAATTCCGAATCAATCCACGAATTCCAAAGCATTTGATGGGGCCAGTATCTACTTCTGTATTCTTATCTCCATTCCATTGACTTGATCAGATACCTATCATTGTGTTGATTCTTTCGTGAATACGAAATTAGCACCTGCTTTACAGTTGATACTTGATATAATGTGGTGATGGTGACGTTCATAGATAAGATTACATACACTCAGTTCTACAATATTATTGGTAGATTCACCTTTAATCAATAACTTCATGTCATGGACAACCGATTTGTTACAATTATCAACCAAAACCTTGATTGAATCGAAATTTGGTCGAAACTCGAAACAAATGGTTGGTAATCTGTTTTTTTCTAGATAACGTTTCTTTGTGTGGATATTTAGATGTTTGTTTGCCACGCATTAATCGCAAAACTGATTTCGCTAAAACTTTATAAAATATAGATTTACTTTCTATCCTTTATTAACATAATTATCGTGGCGTTTGTTTGTCATTCTCATGTCAAGTAATAGAGATGGCAAAATATTTAAACAACACATTACTTAGTGTTTGATTATAGGATATAGACCCGTCGTAGTCTTTAACGTACACTGTAACAATTGTAACACGTACCAAGCCGCGGGTGGAAGTTCGTCGTCGGCAGAGAAACATTCCCGACGACCAATTATTGTGGATGGCTCACACAGAGGATGTCTTGCGTATTCAATAGACTCTGGATGAGGACACAATCGATTACCTATTTCAAAAGCACTTTGCCTGACCTCGGTCCTCCATTGTTGGATAATCAATGGACAATACCGACTCATAACTCCTCGCGTTTCAGCAACTACGAGTACAATCGTTCCTAAATTGTTGGCCACATCCGCGTACACATCACGAGATGCCGTTAAACCTGTTTGTGTTAGCTAGGTATCATATGAATGGTTAACGTTTAACGGTGTCTAATTGACGTTTTTTCTTCGAAGTTGATTTAAATTGTTTGAAATTTGAATGTCTTTTAAAGCACGTATCCTACCTATGTTAAAAAGTAAAATGCGAGATTGAATTGTTAGATACATCGTCGTGGGCATAGTCATCTCGCCAGTCGATTAGCGTAGCCTCATGAACTCAACGGCTGGTATACAACAAGCCTACTCCCACGTATCCGACGGCCACCGACACCGCAGCGCATCCGTCTCTCGCCGTGATTGATAAACCAATTTGACATAATATTGCCGTGGGAAATGTCGGATTTGGCTTAAACAGGACGAGAGAGTAAAAGGGGGCTGTAGCTTGGGAAAGTAAATTCAATTTAGCTTATTCATCACCATTCACATAGTAACACCATTTATTAGACTTTATTATCGATTTATTTCTCCTTTATTTTCTGTCTAGCGTTAGAAGAAATTGAATCTCTATAGGTTAGTAGGTGAGCAACCGGGGTTCATTCTTTAAACGAGCAATACTTGTATATACATAAGTATATAATATAATCTGAATCTCGGAAATGGCTCCAACGATTTTCTTTAAAATGTAGTATGCAAGGAGTTTTAGGGGGCGATAAATCGATCTAGCTAGGTTTCATTTTTAGAAAACGTCGTTTTATCCGTGTTTTATACCGAGCATAGCTCGGCTATCCGATACTGGTAGGTACTGATATTTAATAATAATGATAATTCAGAAATTAACATGATTCGTTATACAAGATGCATATTCCACCCCTATCAAAATTTGAGCGAGCATTGCTAGTTCAAATAAGATTGTGTGAAATCTGAAAAGGGTATACTACGAGTATACCCTTCACATTATTTTCAGTCACTGCTGTTTTTAACGGTTATTAACTTCTTAAATGAAGGCCACATCCAATTAATGTTAATTGTCATGAAATTAGTTAATAAGTATTGTAAGTAGGTAGAACTAAAGTGTGGGCGCACTTAGCCTTGATCTCTTCTTACAAGTTACAACAGATAATCGATGTTATGGCTACCGGTGTAGTTTCCAAACATGGAAGCGAAAATGTTTTTAAAGTCGACAACTAAAGAGCGTATAGTAGCGTAGCGTAGAGAATGTTCGCTGTAGAGATCCAAATCCAAGGTCTACAGTATAATATTGGTCATAAGTATTATATTGAACAATATATTTTTATTTATATGCATTTAGGAAAACAAATAATTATTACACTCATCAAGTACTTTATGAAGACAGTGAATTTAGTATAATCAGCTCCGTTTAGTTCGGTGTTTTCATAATTTATAGGGCAAAGAAAAGCATGTTAATATTTAATAACACAACTGGCCTGTCAGCTTAGTTGATAGTAGCTCTGCCTTCTGCGCTGTAGGTTGAGGGTTCGATTCCCTCCCAGGACAATTTTTTGTGATGAACATAGGTGTTTGTTCTGTGTCGGGGTGTTACAAAGTATCTTACGTATGTATTTAAAAATAAATAAGTATTCTATCAGTCGTCTGGTCACCGTAACACAAGCTTTGCTTAGTTTGGGCCTAGATGATGTTGTGTGCATTATCCACCAGTATTTATTTAGGTATTTAGATAAGGCCAAATATTATAGCTGCCTGATAGTGGTCCTTATCTCATTCCAGATTAAATTAATTAATGCACTATAATATTGCTTAGTTACTTCACTTACTCAGATCAGTATTCAATGGGGACGATGTCTCAGAAATTCAACGGTTATAAAATAATCAGTGATTAATTTACGTATTCACAAAGTTACAGTTGTTGAAAGATGATGAAAGAAGTCAAAATGGAAATGATGGATGACAAACCATGGTCTACTCAGGACTAACAAAAGGTTTCATACTAGAAAGGGTTGTATGTGGATGAATGTGCGGGCGCATAAGCGGTGGCATCGGTTCCCACCGATGTCAGTCAGGCAGCGGTGATGTAAGATCGGCTCCGGCGGCGGTGATGTCAGCGCGCCCACACGCCTCGCCTCCGCCTCCCCTCGGCTGACCTGCGGACTGCGTTGCCGCAAAGCCTTCCGTGACTACACGTTTACATTCTTTAAATAAATTAAAAGTAAATCTTTTGTTGTCAATTGATATCATAATTACGTAGTGTGGTGTGATCATTGAACACGATTTATGGATGTAGCGATATTGATAGGTAGTTGTGTGTTAGGTATCTGTTAAACAAGACACGGTACTGTATCCTGTAGGCATACTTACTTAAGCATTCGTAAATTTGTTAATGATTCTTCACTTCAGTTCATGTCGTGTCATTCGAACGTCATTCGTGTTATTTCGAACCAGTGTGGTGAATGTTTCCGAACTATTTAGGTTTTGCGACATAATGTAATGTATGTTCACTATATTAATGTAGCAGCGCACATAAGGTACCATCTCGCATAGCCATGTGCGTTTATTTTTTGGTCAAAGTAGAACATTGTTTCAGTTTAAAATGAGGTCAAGTTGCTCACGATAATGAATAAAGGTGACGCAGTCCACAGGTGACTTGCAAAATGAGAAGCCGAACCAATCTTGTTCAAAATAGGTGTTTTAAATTCAAATTAAATCTCAAGATCCGATGTTCGTGTTAAAAATGTTAACACAATCACTTAATTTATTTGAATGTAGTCACTAGTCGTTATTTGCTTTGCTTTGTATGTATAGTGTTTGGTTAGGTGCTGTGTTGGGTTTAGGCAAATTCATTTCATTCATGAATCTAGCGAGTTTAACAATCTACGATCAGACATAAATATCGACTCACTAGTAATATTATAGATATGTTTGTATATGTACAAAATATGAACATAAATATATTATTTTTGTTTTTTTATACTTAGTTTAGAAATGAACATTGGAGCCAACAATTCAACTGAAGAGATAAAGTGGCGTTACTCAGTCTATGGAGGTGGAAACTTCAACGAACCTTGGTCATACTGCAGAGGCTCAAAAATGCGGTCCATTCTAAATCTAATAACAATTTTATGAAATTAATTTGCAATTAACCTGATAACATTCCTACCTGATAGATGCCATGGTTTTAAAAAGGTGATCATTATAGAGTGAAGTGAACAAAAATGGATACGAGCCTTACTTAAACGAGTGTCTTGGATGTGGTTATAAAAGAAGATGGAGGGAGCAGTCCTTAGTGTTACAAACAACAATAACAGATTTAGAACGCATTTGAAGAATGCAGCTAGTGCCATATGTGCCAGGACTCTGCCGAAGCAAAGGCGCAACGAGCCAGCTGCGTCAAGCAGTGCTCGGCACCACACGTATCCTCGCGCTGCGCCTCCCAAGCGTGCGTCAATCCCTTGCCGCATGGAGCCCCTCATAAACAATCCTTCTCATCACGCAGCTATTTTTGAACCACCAGAACCTGTAAAGTACAAGCTTATGGAAGTTCAGATTCCCAACAAACCAAATGGCACCCTAAAGCTAAAAGGAACCTTAGCCAGGTAAGAACATACTTTTATTATATTATTTTGAAATTTATTTCTAGAAGATAAAATGAATATGTTCGATATTATGTGTCGAGACGTGAATCATTGTAGCATTTTCCATGCTATAAATGTCATGTCACTCCACGTCCGACTCTCTTATTCTGTGAGTCCCGCCGCGGGACAAATGTTTGTGATGGTTTGGAAATGTCCAGCATTATTTATTTATATATTATCTAGTTATCCACATTATATCAAGTAACAATAACTATTGCTGAATTGTGCTCTTAAAAGCCAGTCTTCTACTCGCGACACCTGTCCACACCTCCTCATACTATGACAATTCTTTCACAGTACAGGCTGTTCAGTACAGGCTGTATTATGGAACGCACTGCCAGATACTATTAGACGCGCCAAATCACATACTATCTCTAAATCTATGGTCAAGGAACACTTTTTGTCATGTTGTTAACTATGTATTGTTGTGTATTGGTATATTTATTTATGTATGTATTAGTTTATTTAGTTTATCTTATTGTATTATTATTATTTAATTTATTTTTGTAGGTAATATTAGGTATTGATGTATTTCACTTTTTGTTATCCTGTAAATATGTATGTACATATTATTTTTATCATAAATCACTCATATTATTTTCATCACCCCATATTCAGCTATGTTGATTTCTATCCATCCAAAGGTTGTCTGGCAGAGATCGCTATCTAGCGATAAGACCGCCCATTGTACTACCGTGTCGCTAATCATTGTTTCTTATAACAGTCTAATGTATTTGTGGTGTGCAATAAAGTATTTTCTATTCTAATTTATTCTTAAGTAGTGAAAATACAAGCTCAGTTCACCATGTTCAGCCTGAAGGTTGTTAAGCTTATGTATGATTTCGGTCCTAATACTGTACGAAATATTATGTAATTATAAACCTTTTGCACAAATGAGAAACCGCTTTTATGAGCTGCTGATCATAATGATGTTCGCGACAATCGTCCGTCTTTTATGAAGTTGGGTCAACAACATCGGCATGACATCATGGCGACTTGTTTACCCGGTCGTAATAATTATTATTTATTCTATGCCCGGGTCGCAAAGTTGAGGTGATGTCGTTAATTATGCCGCTATGCCAATTGCTGATTTAATACGCGATATTTTTGGCTTAATTGCCTGTGAGAACATCGATTTTCGTGTAAAAGCTTTGCATTTTTGCAAATAGGTTCTTTTGCGTTCTCTTTTTTAACCGACTTCAAAAAAAGAGGTTACTCAATTCGATTTGTATATATATATGTTTTTTTTATGTGTGTTCGTGGATTCGTTTATGAATCGATTTTGATGATTCTTTTTTTGTTGGAAAGGGGTTATCCCAAGGGTGGTACCGTGATAAGGAAACCAGGATCTGATGATGGCATCCCAGAGAAATCGAGGGGAACTTTCGAAAATCGTAGTGGCAACTAGTGCGTTTGTTTATTTTTTATTAAAGTATTTTAAAGCACTACTATTTAATGAAGGTCTGGAGTCGATCTGATGATGGAGCCGAAAGACAGTCGAGGGAACTCTTCAACGATTTACAGCAATGTTACACCTGGTGTTTGGGCTTGATTCATTTGTATTGATGAGAACTGTACACCTAGATGGGTTGTGACTGTCAGGGGTCTGATGATGAAGACGAAGGACAGTCAAGGGAACTCCTCAACGTTTTACAGTAGCTACCTTGTGTATATACATGAAGTCGGTTGTCTTTTTAGTTTTTAAAACGTAATTATTTCAATATACACATATCAATAAATTCATTAGCGATTTCATGGACCAGAAGCTCCTCCAGGCGTTTTCGACACGTCGTTCAACTTCTTTATCTTGCCTGTTTTGGAAGGAGACTATATATATATTCCAGATATAAATACTCATCGACGTTGTGTAATTCTTGCCCATCTACCTTGATTTTCTGTTAGGTGCTATTAGTCATTATTTGTGTCTTTAACTGATTCATCATTAGTCCAACCTCTAAGCTTGCTCTGCTTATATCTTCAAGCATAGTTTGAAGTTCTGATGCAGTTAGGGCGAAAAGCACAATATCATCGGCGAAGCGCAAATTTGTAAGCTTCTTGTCTCCGATAGATATTCCTTTATTAGACCAAGTTCGAGTCAGTGTTTTGAAAATCTCTTCTAAAGTGCTTGTAAATAGTTTTGGAGAGAGCGGGTCACCTTGTTTGACTCCCTTATCAATTGTAAATGGGGTCCAGAGCTTGTGAGTTTAATATTAGCTGTGCTGTTATTGTAAATTATTTTGATAAGGTCTATGTATGTTTTATTAATGTGTTGATTTTCAAGAGCTGTAAAAATAGCAGAATGTTTAATACTGTCAAAAGCCTTCGTGTAGTCAACGAAGGCTAAATATAATGGGTTGTTATATTCGTGGTACTTTTCAATAATTTGGTTGAGTATATGAAGGTGGTCTGTGGTCGAGCGAAATCCTGCTTGTTCAGAGGGTTGGTTATCGTCTAATTGTTTACTAATTCTATTTTGTATTACGATTATGAATGCTTTGTAAATATGATATATTAAACTAATGGTTCGGTAATTACTGATATTGCTTTTATCGCCTTTTTTGTGGAGAAGGGTTATATTTATATGGCACATATTGGATGGAAATGTACCTGTATTGAGAATAAAGTTAAACAAATTGGTTAAATGTGGTAAAAGTGCCGGTGAACCTATCTTTAGCGTTTCTGTCGTAATTTCATCCTCTCCAGAGCTTTTGTCAAATTTCATTGTTCTGAGTGCGTCTTGGACTTCCTTTCCTGTTATAGATGGGATGCTTTCATCATAGGAGTATGTTTCGTTGTTGGGATTCTTTGTGCTGTCAGAATAAAGTTGTTTGTAGAAATTGGTGCAAATATCGATTATTTTTGTTCTGTTATTATGTTTCTTCCCTTGTTCATCTTGCAAACTGTTGATCCACACCTTTCCTTTATGTATTCCCTGTTTTGCAGTTCTCAAAGATCTGTTGCTCTCAAAGGCTATCTGAACCAGATGACAGTTAAGGTTTCTTATATCTTTCCTGATACTACGTTTGACTTGCCTATCTATTTTCCTATACTCTAGCGAGCCAACTTCTAATCCTTCTCTTTTGGTCAAGAGTAGATGTGTTTCTTTTGTAAGTTTGCTGTTTTTGTCCCTATGTTTTCTAATCTTTTTATTACTTATTTCTATTGCTCTAATTATGGTATTATATTGTGTATTTACATCATCTATTTCGTTAATTTTAAACATATTAAAAGATTATTAAATAAAATGTGTTTTGATAGTTTCTGGATTCGACTAGAGAATATTTTTGCACGATGAGTTTTAAAATTAAATCTTACTTTTGCACGAATTGGTCTGTGGTCAGAACTACATTTGATTTTATTAATAATACTCCTTCCTTAATTAAATCCTTAATTAAATCTTTATCGGAACATAAAACAAAATCTATCTCATTCTTTATAGATCCGATACCCAAGTCCATCTTCTATGCAATTTTTTCGAAAAAAAGCTGTTGGCTATACGCATGTTTTGTCCAAACGCAAATTGCAGGAGGCGAGTCCCACGCTCATTTCGATCCCCGAGGACATTTTCGTTGTCACCGGGCTGCCTCACGCCAACTTACCTATGGTGCACAAAGATGGTCTTTAACCGAATCTCAAAAGTCCAAACTCAAGATCTGCCAACGAGCAATGGAGCGTAGTGTGCTAGGGGTGAAGAGGACAGACAGAGTCCGCAATACAACCTTGCGCGCAAAGACCGGGATCGCAGACGTCGGAGACAAGACCGCCAAATTAAAATGGAGTTGGGCGGGGCACGTCAGCCGTATGAGTGCAGACAGGTGGGCAGAGCTCGTCACACAATGGGTGCCTGCAGATGGGCGACGTAGCTGGGGCAGGCCGAAGAAACGTTGGCGTGACGATCTCGATGCCTTCGAGAAAGGCTGGTGGGAAGTGGCGGGGGACAGGGACAAATGGAAGGAATTGGGGGAGACCTTTGCCCAGCAGTGGGAAAGTATAGGTTAATAAAAAAAAAAAAAAACAATACCTTGCCTACTATTTTAATCTGAAGGTAGTGAGTGATACTTAGATATAATATATATAATCATTTATATTAAAAAAAAATATATGTTATAATGAGTATTCTGGGTGTATATTCAAAAGCTATATTCTAATTATTTTTAGGGTTCCGAAGTTCCACCGGAAGCCCTTAAGGATTTCGCCATGTCTGTCTGTGTCTGCCTGTCTGTCCGCTCCTAAATAGAGACAATTAGTCATATCGTGGTGAAGTTTTCATAGTTATAACTATTAGTGGCACCTACAAAAATATGAAAACATTGAATAAATGATTTTGAGGATAATATGTGTAACCACAGAACAGAAAATAGGTAACCTTTGAATCGAAAGTGACGCAATATTGACAGTATGTAGTCGTATGTTTTACAAATTCGATAGATCACATAAGTTGACATAAAGAGAATTCACATAAGTTGAAGGCGATAAAACAATGCACGGACTGACACGTTACGTAATCATTTCGAAACCTAATAAGTACCTACTTATGTAAAGTACATGAGTATATAAATTACCACGAACTTTTATGTATGTACATACCAAATTACCAATATACTTGCTCATGGATCTGGCTGCCCCGGGAGTCTTGTCAGTGCCGACAACCTATTTTAATTCTATGCGTAAGCATTTAGTCCACCGTAATTTTTAAATTCTAGACTTCTATAAACAGGTTTTTAATATCTACTTACCTACTTAGTTTGTCATTTATAGGTTAGTTAGATCATTGGGTGCGAATCTTAGTTATCTAAGTAAGTACCTTACCCATGAATAGTTTTTATTGTACGTATATAACAGAACATGTAACAGAAGACCTTCATTAAATTCAAGATCTAACTGATACTAATGTCTATTATTTCTAAACAATCTAAACAAACGGCTGTTTTTGGTATGCGATACAAGTTTCAAGAAAACAATGATTCTGGTATCATAAAAAATAACAAGACATCATTATAAATTATAAGCGTGCATTATAATAATATCTAATTTGGCAACATGACCTCACATCATCGCTGACCAAAATAACATAGGTACCTATTCGTACGACCGTTATCCACCAGGAAATAGAGCGTGACCATTTTCGATCACGAACATTATTTGATAAAATAGAAGTTATAACCACGTCAGTCATCTTTTTGTTTTGGAGTTTATCCGTAATCGATGACGGCTGATGGTAAATGCCAAATGCACGTTCAACCTGCGAACATAATCGAATACAATTGGAGTGAATGCACTCGAGTAATATAAGCGTATGCACGAGTGAAAATTCAAAAGCGAGTCTCTTTCGCACACCATGATGTCATGGTGTATTTTTGTAGGCACTCGAACGGCTGAGTCGCACGCGCTTTTCGTTTGTAGTAGAGGCGGCGTTATCGATACAATTATGTGTGATGTTCGTGTTGGAAACTAATGAGCGGAGTTTATCATGCTTTGAATGACGTATAAATCGTATGATAAGTACCTACCAAATATCTACTTATTGTATTCTTCCACAGGCTGCTATAGATTGCATGAGCAGGCTAGGCTAGTGCTTTGTGATTGTGACAAACTGATTTTCCTTTCCACTGATCCTGTCTGACCCTCAGAACTTCGGGAGTTAAAATAAACAATAATTTCATTCAATAAAAGGAATATTTGATACATACCTGCTTATCTAAAGAACTACAAAGATTTAGACCCTCTTGCACAACTGTCTATCCCAAATACCTTTAAACGAGCCATTCCTGTATATAAGAGTATATACAAATATATAATCTGAAACTCGGGAATGGCTCCAACGATTTTCATAAAATTTAGTATGCAGGGGTTTCGGGGCGATAAATCGATCTAAGCTAGGTTTCATTTTCAGAAAACGTCGTTTTGTCAGTGTTTTATAGCGAGCAAAGCTAAGTCATCCAGGTACTTGCATTTAAGCTAAGCACCGATTTCATTATTATGACTGGCCTGTCACCTTTCTGTCTAAATTGTGCATGTAGGTAGTAGTTCTGCCATCTGCACTGTAGGTTGAGGGTTCGAAACAATTGTGTGTTTGTTCTGTATCTGGGACTTATAAATTATCATTAGTATGTATTTAATTCATCTTGTCACTATAATACAAGCACAGTCCTCCTTTTTTTTATGTAAAATAAAAATAAATAAATAATGGAGGACTGCAGTAGTTGGTTAATAATAAAATTACAAATGTAATTAATACAATTTTGTATTATTTTATTTCACTATTCAAACTACGAGTAAAACAAAGCAGAAATAGAGCGGTTATTACGCCTAATTTAGTCATTAGGAGAGATATGCAGGGCAAGCCACTCTCATTAGGTAAATAAAAATAAATACTTATTCATTATTATTATCCCTGTAAATTTTAATCCCCGTTTGGACGCCACCAGGAAACTGAGGAAAATAAACAATCTATGCCGAGTATATGTATGTCTGCTGCTTCGTCATAACCCTTCTTAGAAATCCCTAACACCAGTTCAAGACCACAATTTGAACCAGATGAACAGTCACCACCGAGTTGCTTAATGTCTTCCGGTTGTCTCAGAGTTGTTTAAACTTAAACAAATAATTATTCCCGTTTTTGAATCACTGCCAGACTGATATCATCACTCATTTCGCTTGAAGAACAATGTACCTAACTGCTTGCTTACTTTTCGTTTAACAATTGCTATTCCATCTTAAAACCAGTTCATAATATGCATTACGATATTTTGACTGAATATACTTTGTTTTTTTGGTTGGATGAGCAAACATAATTAGATGCAGAATCTTTAATATAATGAATTAAAACACAAATAAATTAGATGGTTTTCTGACTGAATTTATTCTGTTTGTTTTGTCTGAATAAGGACTTATATAAACATCGGTTAACTCTTATCACTCCCATGCTGTTTAGTCACTCACCTTAATCATTTCGTTTGATGAAGGGAAATGGTAGCTCGTTGGCTGTTGGACTGACTGATATGACTAACAAGCGGTTAGTTAGTTATCGAGTTGTTTTATTCTAGAATTACTTTCTGGTATCTATCCGCCACGTAGGTGCTTAGGTACTGCAGCATTTCAAACATTATTTTTATTTGCCCAGTAAAATATAATTACGAAAACCTCTAAATATATATTTATATGATTTCATTAAGACCAATTAATTGATTTATTTTTAACTAGGACCATTATTTTTTTTTAAGTGTTTTTGTTTTCTGCTGCCTATTCCTCATTTCAATTTATCCATGTTTTGTTTAATTATTGCATGATAAAGAAATCATATCCTAGTATTAAAATACCTATATAACTTACTGTAAGGGTAAAGTGTTATGGGTTATCGCTGGGGTTAAGATCGAGATCGAGCTGTCTCGCTTTACTGCCGTCATGACATGTCTCATCCTATTACAGTCGGTCAACCAATAACAGAATAGCAATAGTATTTATTCAATTAACTATAATTTATTGTATGTAGAGCACTTCGATTGTGTGTGCATGTGTGTAGATGTTTTCAATATCTGCAGTTTTAAAGTTATGAATATATTATTTAAATTCTTGTTTGCAATGCTATGTGTTTTCTCACTGAATGCCTTGTCTGTAAACATTTGTAAAAACTGTGATGTACGCCACATTATTTTGTCTACATTGTGCAAGTAAGCGAAAAGTTTTATGAATGGTCATCATCGTACGATAAAGCCCATTGTGTTTATTATTAGTCTTCTTTCACGTGGGAATTACTTATCGTGTCGGCGTGTTCATAAGTAACTTGACCCCGTGTTTGTCTACTCCTAAGGAATGTGATTTAGTCTACCTTGTCTGGGAAAGTAGGTTACGTTTGCAGTTTTGCATGTCAGCATATTGAGGAAAGAATTATAAACACTTCGTACGTTTTGTCAACTTAGTTAGATAAGTAGCACCTGATACTTGTATTCTTCAGTATTCTTTGGTTGGTACTGATATTAATTTTGACAGCCTCTGTGGCGCAGTGAGCGAAGGCCGCAGACGCAGAAGGTTGCGGATTCGATTTTCGTGGCGGGATTAATGTCTGCAAATATTTCTCTCGGGTCGGATTGTTTTTATATGTTTAGTATGTATTTTCATAAAACATGTATATAAATAGGTATAGTCATGTCGTTTCATAACATAAGCTCTGCTAGATTTTTTTAGTTTTTTTTTTATATTTATGTTGTTATTGTACTCAGTTAATTGGTTCGTAATTCATCTTTCAAGTATTATCTACATTATGTTTGAAACTTTCTCAATGACATTATTCATATCCATGCTAATATATAAATTCTAAAGTGTCTCTGTCTGCCTCTTTATCTGAGTGTCTGTATGTTACCTTTTCACGGCTAAATTGCTGAACGGATCTTGATGAAATTTTGTAAGCAATTGTATCTTGAGGTCGGACACAGGCTATTTTTTATGTGGCTACCACGTGTGCGTACTACTGAAGCTAGTAATTTATAAATGTTATATTTATAAATCACTACGTGTTAATCAATAGTATCTGAATGCTAATATAAAATATTGTAAAAAAACAACAAAACTAGATTTTGAATCGTCGCACGCATCGTATGTAAAATTACACAATAGGGTAAGTACCTTTTAATTTCAGGTGGGCGTCTAGTGATATTTAAAAGGTTGTGATAGCTAATGTTTGTCATTTCAGTTAGTGTATTTGAAATGTAGACATCATTGTGTGGCTGCTGATTTCAATCTTATTTATTTATTCTGTTCATAGATTAAAAGTTATATCTGTGTGAGTTTGTACAAAACGAAATCGTTAACTGTACCTATTCTTTCCATCGAAATAGTATTAAATTATTATTAATTGGAAACGTTCGGAAACCATGTAAGGGTTTTAATTTTTTTCTCTTCAAAATTATCTCACATTAATGAGTTTGAAATGTCGCTCGTCTTAAATGACAAACAAATGTTTCAGCCTTATGCAAATTATTGTAACCTTGGATGTCTTTTTTGACGGATTTTTCAACCAAAAAATATTCATGTATATAGAATACATGAATATTTTTTCGTTGAAAAATCCGTTGTGGTTGTTTAACAATTCAGGATTGATTGTCGTCGAAAGTTTTCGATACCTAACTATTTTTAGATTTATTGAGTTGAGTATTAAAGCAGTTAAACTCACATTATCATGGTAAATATCCCGTTTTGAATGATAATGATTTTCAAAACCATGATAGTTTCATAAGAGCTTACCTAACAAGAACGACCGCTTATATTTTATTACTACCTCGAATGATAATTTCTCATGTCTTTTGATTATTGTCTTTTTGAGAAATAAATAATCTATAAACCGATGTGTAACTTTTAGGAAGTAAAGTTATCAGAGGTCTGTGAATGTTCATGTTGCATCATTTTAAAGAAAATGTCAGTCGTTCTCTCGTTTAAAAAAAGCCGAAACGATGTAACTAAGAGTAGGTTTTGCACGATTATTGTCCCGATTTATCGTTTGTCGTTTGCAGAGTAGACCTCCAGTGTTTCATTTATTTAATCGTCATAGACCTTTCTTATAGCAAGTACTTAACGAAAATGTTTACGCCCAAGTAGTTCGTCTTGTGCTACATTTGTTATGATTGTTGCAGGGAGGTGGCGAACGCCTGGGGGTGCCGTGTGGGGCAGCCCAGCGAGCCGGCCTCCGCCGACAGAGTCCAGAGCCTTTTCAACGACATCGAACTATATCCTACTAAGACCCAGGGTAAGAACAATATATCTAACATTTCCAACCATTTTTTTGGATGCGTTCGAGCCAAATCGAGCCAAAGCCAAGCCAAAGTAGCTGGCAAAATATGGTCTTCGAGCGTAAATGATGGAAGCTAACGCGACTCAGCAGTGGGAGATGATTTATGAGGTTAAGAAAAAAAAAATATTACTGGTCTGGTGCTATTACATATTACCTATTGCTATTACACATACATATTATAAACACTTATTTCATAATACATAGGTTACCTTGTAGGTGATACTCGTTAACGAGTGTCCTCAAAATTTCACGTGTGGGGTTAATGAGTGACAGACAATATTTGTATGATTGACACACGTTTCTTTAAAATATTTCAGTTTTAATCTTATTCATAGACTTACCTACGTAATTATGAAAAAAGTTCATGATCGCTGAAGGTTAGATATTTACATAAGTATGTAGTATGCAAGTATTTTTGTTTCCGTTCAACATACTTTGTAATTGGTGTCTCAGACACAGAATACGTATAGTGCTTACTGGTTCGAAAATACAAGTCCAAATAAGGTAAGTACTTGTAAATTTTTTGATTGAAAGCAGAATTATAATAAATAAATAAATATTGGTGGACAACGCACGTGCACACAACACCATGTAGCACCAAACTAAGCATAGCTTGTGTTATGTTGACCAAATGACTGATAGAATACTTATATATTTTTAAATACACGTATGATACGTTATAAATAACACAGAACAAACACCTATGTTCATCACACAATTGTTTATCCTGAGAGGGAATCAAACCCTCAACCCACAGCGCAAAATAATGTAAATTTTATTTCTTTATAAACCCTTACTAATATTATAAACGTGAAAGTTTGTATGTATGTTTGTTACTCTTTCACGCAAATGAATGAATGAATTTTAATGAAACTTTACAATAAAGATATTGTGTGAATTGTCCAATATATAACGATATGTGTCAAGTAATTTGAATCAAATTCTGGCGTGCGCTGCAAAAACCGTTAGAATTACACGAAGTACTAATCCTGCGCAGACGAAGTCGCGGGCACTAGCTAGTTTAAAGATACTTCTGTCTATAAACATCAAAGCTGTCAACGGGTTGATCTGAATGAGCTATTATCTGATGATGGCGTCACCGTCACAGGCTTAATCAACATTATGTCAGTATGCCATTAAAATTTTATTGTAGTTCCGCATTTTGCAAAGCCTAACCTAACATAACCTAAACTACAATTAATAATTGCAATGGTGTTTATTTATTTACTTTAATTAACACGGCAGAATACCAATTACATTAATTAAACATAATAATATTCAAGAAAAACAAATCACAAACAAATAAAATAGCAAGTTTTAAAAAGAGTCAATTAAAACAGTAATAATACTAATAATGATCAAATCGAGACAAAATAAATTAAACTTAATTATACAATTAATAATCTAAAATATATAAAAATTTTAAAAATACAAAATTTCGGGAGCAATATAATAAAATACACACACAAATTAAGAAGAACGCTCACAGAAACACAAACAATCAGTCAATACTTTAGACCAGCTATCAGCAAAAAGGTCACAGTCAGGGTTTATGTCTTAAAGAGCGTTAAGAGAGCGGTATTGACTCATAATATCGTATGTAGCTACGAGTACATAGCCAAAGATACAGTTTATCTGTATATTTTGTTATTTTTTTTTATTTTCAATAAAATAAATAAAATAAAATAAAATAAATAAATAAATTTCATTTAGATTTTCGTTGTGCTCATTTTATGATATTTTGATTTATTGTTTGACATTTATGAAGTAACATAGCATATAAATTACTTTGTTTTCACGTGTTATTTTATGTTTTATTGGAAAATCTAGTAGAATTTTTATCAATAAATTGTAACTTCTCAACAAGTAGACAATCTTACATAGTATAAACAAAGTCGCTTTCCGCGTCTATTTGTATATCAGCAAACTCCTCCTAAATCAAGCAAACCACGATTTTGATGTGGTTTTCAGTATTTTTTCACGGGAGAGTTACTACACACGTGTGAAGTCGGGGCGGGTGTATTTGAAAGTTGAATTATATTGATTGTGGTTCGTTCGACGTGGAATCCCATCAAAATCTAGACGGCCGTTCCTTTGTGACGGTATTATAACAAAACGAACACTTAACATTGGTAAAATTGACATAAAGACGACGATGAAGGAAGACCACACTATAGGAAGAAAAGTAGAAAATAATCGTTTTGTCATACCATGAAGTAACATAGCACTTCTTAATTAATTATTTTTTCTCGTGATATTGCAAGTTTTATTCAGTAATCTTAGCGGAATTTTAATCAATAAATTGTGACTTCAAAGCACAAGTATGGACAATTGAGTTATAGGTGTATTATGTTGCAATGTGATTTGAACGACGAGGAATCACGAGAAAGTTATAGACGGCCATTCCGCGATGGCGTTTAGAATAGACAAATGACGATCGACTAAGACTTTATAACAATCACTTGACACTGGCAAAATTGTCAACAAGACAGATGCTATTATAGAAAGAAAATAAAGAAAGAAAGAACAAGAAAATAATGTTTGACGTGCAAATGTAATGCTATTTGAACCATATTTCTAGCCGATTGTACTTGTTTACAGACTGAGTTCCTTATGATTATATCAATTTATTGTAGGTACTTATTCTTAGATCGCCAGCTCAACCGTGAAACACGCCTTTTTATCAGATCGTTCGATACCGACGTTATGTACGTCGGTAAGTACTTGTACTTATCGAATGGCATAGATTATAACGTTTTATGAGGTCACTAAGCAAATAGCATTTTTTTTTAAACTGTCATGGTTTTTAACATAATTTTCAATCAAAACGGAATATTTACCAAGACGGGATTTAGCGGGGGATTATAGCGCAACATGCAACTGTGCCGAAATATCGGGAAGCAGAGAAACTCGCATATCATAGTAAATATCCCATTTTGAGTGAAAATTATCAAAAACAAAACAAATTCGCTTTCTGATCTGATCGCGTTCGCAAAAGTTTTTAAAGTAAGTATACGACATACCCGTACCTACATTTACTTTATTTACTAGCGACCCGCCCCGGCTTTTACCCGTGTTTTGATCAACTAATTTGAACAAAAAGCTCAATTATACTTAATTATATTGTGACCTAATTATAATAGTTAGACATATAGCCTCCCGGACTTTTTTTGAGGGTAATGATGTGTATTATAATCATGTAGTACATTAATTTATGTATCATCAATGGTTTACGCAGCGCACGCCATATAATGACTTACAGAGGTACATTTTTGATACCTACCTTAGGTTACACTGCCTTGTATTTTTATATATACGAAAATCTAATGTATGTACATAATTACGTTTTAAAAACTAAAAAGACAACCGACTTCATGTATATACACAAGGTAGCTACTGTAAAATGTTGAGGAGTTCTCTTGACTTCCTTCGTCTTCATCATCAGACCCCTAACTACAGTCACAAACTATCTTGGTTGTGACTGTAGTTAGGGGTCAAGCCCAAACACCAGGTAATTGCTGTAAATCGTTGAGGAGTTCCCTCGACTGTCTTTCGGTTCCATCATCAGATCGACTCCAGATCTCAATTAATATTAGTGCTTTAAAATACTTAATGAATAAAATTAACAAACGCACTAGTCGCCACTACGGTTTTCGAAGGTTCTCCTCGGTTTCTGAATAAAATTAACAAACGCACTAGTCGCCACTACGGTTTTCGAAGGTTTTCCTCGATTTCTGAATAAAATTAACAAACGCACTAGTCGCCACTACGGTTTTTGAAGGTTCTCCTCGGTTTCTGAATAAAATTAACAAACGCACTAGTCGCCACTACGGGTTTCGAAGGTTCTCCTCGATTTCTGAATAAAATTAACAAACGCACTAGTCGCCACTACGGTTTTCGAAGGTTCTCCTCGGTTTCTCTGGGATGCCATCATCGGATCCTGGTTTCCTTATCATGGTACCACCCTTGATATATCGTCTTTCCAACAAAAAAGAATAATCAAAATCGGTTCATAAACCGCGAAGTTATCCGTCGAATTGAGTACTTCCTTGTTTTGAAGTCTGTTAAAAAACGTTTAATTGTTAAAAAAACACACGCTAAAGTTATTAAATCTTTTCTATGGTAATGTGTACCTACGCTTCTATAACAAGGTCCCAAGCAAAGTGTTAGATTTGTTGATTGGCAAATTTAAAAACGTAGTAAAACATAAACTAATAAAGAATATTATAAAATAACAGATTATTTAAATGATAAAAATGCTTGGAACGAATCTGCTCCAACTCGACTCGCCATCTTTTACCAAATTGGCAAGGATCATACAAAGAAGTGTTAAGACCAGACGAGTTTTTTGCCGGAATCTTCTTGAAATGGGTTTGAAAGAACCTGCACCTAGATTCACTAGCATGTAAGGAAACGATTTAAAGTTGTCCTTGTGATTTTATTATCAAAGTCAAAATCAAAGGAGTTATTCAATACAATCACAAGGATCACTTTGAAACGTCGTACATACTGGGTGAATTTAGGTGCCAATTCATCCTAACCCAAGCCCGAGAACCGAGAAGAAGAAATTGCATTTTGCAGGAAGCTTATTATAGAAGCGCACTGTGTTCCCCATAATAATAAAGGACTTATTTACTTTTTCTAGTCGAAATCTAGGGATGTATAATTTGTGTATATTACTAATATTGATTATATGAATTGAATTGAATAAAGAAAGTTTTGATTAGATTTGATTGACTGTTGCAATTTTCGTAAAGATCTCTAAAATACAGCTATGTTACTCGCTAATAATGTAGCTTTCTATAGATGAAATAATTTTTTAATTTGGTTTAGTTGTTTTTAGTTTATTCATTACAATGCGACTATCAGTGACAAACTAATAAAATTCAGGTACCTATCTAAATAGATAAGTGTAACAAATAGATAGACAATTTTAAAAATGTTACAAGGCCTACTTGCACAGGTATTAGTTTTACATCTGGTGGTAAAGTAATTAGCTACAAGTTTTTGTTAGTAGTTATTTACTACAAATTGGGTCAAACTAAGCCAGGTATACTCCGCACTTAGGTACGTAGTGACAAGTACATTAGCATTGATTCTGCTGCTGTTTCGCCGAATTAACTAAAATATTGTTAAATATGAATGACCTTATTTTGTTTGCTCTAAAGTCTGAATTCGAGTATTATAAAGCACGAAAGGAGCTACTAAGGTGCACTTTAATCCTTTCACCACACTGGTTCGAAATAACGTGACACAATAGGAAGTATAATTTTTATATGACGCTGCTTAAATTTACTCAGTTAACGTGTTGTTTGTTATAGCTCATTTTTGACGAAATGTTATTTAGAGCTGATTAAAACTGTGAAATATTAATTAAATAATGGTACGTATTGACAATTTTATCTTATTTTAAAACTCTAATTTGATCGTATTTTACGAAAGTTAGTCTAGCGAATCAACAGGATCAGGGTCATTGGCGCACCCAACCTGTACGAGATGAAAGGCACTATGTAGGTAAATATAATGCATGGCACTAAACCCCTGTGCAAGCCGAATTGCACTTTGTTGCGTCTTAGCAAGAGACGATATTTGTAAAATGGTTTCGTGGAGTCCGCCTTCTGTACTTGTACTAATAAGTATTCATTTCAATTAACTATAAATGGTAACCACCTACCAATTAAATAAATACTAGAAGAGGAATTTGTAAAAGTACTTGCTGACTAAAGAATAGAGCGCAATTTTTGATTTGTAACTTGCACGTGGACGGGACAGGACATCTGGCAAGCGGCAATTTTATCTCAAAGGTACAAAATAACGATTCCACTTAACATCTGTCATATAAAGCAATTTAAGCGTGTCCTACGTGTTGTGTTGTCCCCTCTGTTTGTTTAAAGCTACGTTAAAACCCACACCAAGCAATTGCGGCAGAGCAAAGGAAGCGGGACAAACGAGTCCGCTTTAAGCTACTGTCGGTCGAGTGCCTTTAAGACGCTAACTAGAGCTAAATTACCATCGCTGCTGGAAGGAACCCCCAGGAGGCAGCGGTGCGAGGACTGGCCGCCTTAAAGAGGCTCCAATATGGGTAGGGGCGCGCTTTGCGCCCACCTCCTGCGCACCGGTAACCGGAAGCGCTAAACCCCCTTGAAGGCCACCGCTAACGCCAAGATGGCAGCGTACCGTTGCAGAACGCAACGAGACCCACTGACCCAGGGGCAGTCGCCCCTGCGAGTTGAAGCCAGGGTAATGACAAAGATGTTGAGGCCCTTACCTAAACCCCAAGATGGGAAGGTTTAGAAGACTAGAGTTAGTTAGCTAAATTACCTTGACGCATATAAACGATGCTCAGATCTCTAATTTTCTTCTAAATAAAATTAAATAAGGTATTCAAAAAATGATAAAAAGAGTAGACAAGGACAATTCTTTAATTCGTTTGTTCTCTTAGTTTACCTGTAAGCTGCAAATTAAAACGAGGTCAACTTTAAGAGAAATGTATGAATATTTTAGACCTTATTTCATAATTTAATTATAGAATTATCAATGGCTATAAATATAATTTAAAACGTGTAAATTGGAGGCAAAAATATTGATTTTTTTATTATTCTTTAGTCAACAAAAAACTGCCAAATAATACTCATTTTTTCATACAAAAGGTCATTTACTGAGAGTACCGTTTACATTAAGAGATAAACAAAACTGCGTTTTATTTGGTTAAGCGTTGCAAACGAAAGCTTGCTACGTTTATTAACGATGGTCCCGACTTTTGCCGTCAGTGGTTCTAAAGCTTAATGTCTACAAATATTAGCTCTAGAAGTAGTATAATAAATCAGCGGTGCAATCTGAAACATCTGAAACGCATCTCAAACAAATTAAAATTAAATTGGGAATGAAACAAATGAAGAGTCGTACTGCGTACAGATTTTTTATAATACTAATAAGTATTATAAAAAATCTGTGCGAGATATAAATCTGGGAAAATTTAATATTTATTATATAATATTAATTGTTAAGTATATATAATACAATCTGGATCAGTTGAGCTATCTAATAGGTCGTTTTAAGCGGTTCTTAGATAGATCAACTATTTCACTGTATTATATCATTGTATATTATTCTGTGCATAATTTCTGTAAATAAATATTTATCTCTATTATAATATAATAAAAGTAATTAATAAAAATCATAATAAAATCTGCTAATAATCTGCAGTACGACGCAGTATAGGTTAGGTTAGGTAACACTGTGCCGATCAGATTTTCGTCGCTATTTTGTCTTAGTACAGCCCCACTTACAAAAGGTACCTATCCTTAATTGCATATAATCTTATCACTGACTTTAATATTCACCATGTAGGTAAAATAGTGCAAATTTAAACGTAACATACTTAATAAAGGATTTATAATAGTAATTTAATGGAGATTCTTCTTTATTGGAATGTTTTTAGATGCAGTAAGTATTACATAATAGCCGTTGAAATGATGATAAATGATGTTTTAAAAGTTTATTTACGAGTATATCTGTAAGTAAAGAGAAAAAAACAGATATACTCATACACAGATATGCTCGTAAATAGCTGAGGTTACATTTATAGCTGTTTTTTGAGCATCACAAGTTTACGGTGAAAATATATTGTTTATTTTGCTACCATTATGTCAATAATCCATAGAAAACATAGTTAATCTTTCGATTAAGGCTAATTTTAATTATGGATACTTTAATAAGTGGGCTAGTCAGTATAAATATCTTATTATTTGAGCTACAGAAACATTTAGAGGACCATCCTTTAATAATGTTTTTGTAAGCTTTTCTTCGGATGTAAAATTTCAGTGACCTCCAATAGTGCTTAGTGCTTTTTGTTGCGTGATATTCTAGAAAATATAATGTTAGGTCGTCTTCTTATCGTTTCACTAGTTATTATCACCAGTGTGGTGATAATAATTATAGTAAGGAATTTTTCACACCTACTTTATTTCAAGTTACTACGTAAGTAAAAAAAAATGCAAATTAAATACTTAATTAGTTTTTACTACTTTTAATTGGAGAGGATTTGTCATTATGATTATGACTGGTTTTGCGGAAAAAACGATGAGTCGACTTGACATAGGTAATATAGGTATCTGAAAATAGCAGGATTAATACGTTGTACTTGTAAATCGCATAATTAAACTATTTACAGGTGTAATCGATATTTTCTAATTAACCAGGTAACACAAAGTTACGTAGTATAATTACTGCTAGATATCCATTGTTGCGGCAGGTGGTAAACGTGTGTATGATCTCACCGTTATTGCTCACTGATGACCAATTACCACCGAATGAGTTCATGACTCGTATTTTATTGCCCATGCCCAATGTTTAGGCCGTTCACGTCCGCAATACGATTGACCGGGGCTCCGAACTCGGAGCTTTACGTGAAGTCATTTGCTTACAAGCGATGAATTTAAATTTTCAGGCAACCGACCTTCTTTATTTTCAAGATCTATATGTTTTGAAACATTGAGTTTCGAGAATTAATGCTCTTGTATAAAGACAGACGCATATACTTGAGTTGCGAGAATTGATCGCTTTGAGAGAATAAGGGGAGAAGAGACCGACGCGTTTTTATACGCTTTATATTAGCTTCACTTGTATGTATGTTTGTATGTTTGTAACCGACTCCTTAGGAAGCGATTTTGACCCACTTTAAACGGCCAGATTTCATTCAAATTTTGCACACCTGCCAAAGACCTATGACAATGCAATAATTCGAAAAAATAATATATCCGATTATCCTAAAACTAAAAAGTAGAAAATCAATTATAATAAATGTATGTAAGAAAAAAAAATATATAAAAAAAAAGCGTGGGGTGCTTTTTAAGATATTATCGAAATGATAATCCTTCTTCTAATATATGTCAATGAAATATTTATAACTATTGACACCATGCACTTCACGCTTTTTTTTAAATAAAACATTTTTTTCTTACTTTCATTTATTACAATTTATTTTCTATTTTTTGTTTGGTTTTCTATATAAAGCGTGTTTTTTAGTTTTTTTAAACTATTATTTATTTACGAGTGTGTGGAGGTATGACTGTCATGAAGTACAAATAAACGTGTAGTGCTAATGCTAACCCTAGGTTATGAGCAGGTTGAAAAAGACAGGCAGTGCGTGACTGACTAAGGAGATGGGGTATTAATTCATAAATAATAATGTCTATACGGGCTTTGAAATAAAAATCATGTGCATTCAGTTTCATTTCATAAATACTTTTTTTTTAATTAACAAGTCGATAATAAAATAGGTAGTATTTTATTATTAGTATATTTTAACCATATTATTAATAAACGATTACATAACTAACTAGGTAGAACCTATACCTACTTAAAATGAGGCAATGATAATAATGAAATCACTTATGTACGTTATTATTATTTTTTGTCACATTAGTAATCAGGTACGTGCGTGCTAGTATAAGTAGTACTGTGACTAGTGCAACTCGTTTAAGTGGATAATTGTCTTTGTTATCCTCGAGGATTAACTCATAAACATCACTTGCCAAGTAATTGCTGCTTACTGGTATAAATCATGTCAGTGCGACTGTACGAGGTGCTGTATAGCCCATAGATGTCATTTAAATATAGTATGTTAGCATATTTCAAATTGGCTTGTAGCACCTCAATGAGCTTGTGGTATTGCCGTTCATTGTACATTGTACTACCGACTAGCAAAACATTGTTATTTTTTTTTCTACTTGTATATTTGGTGTGCAATAAAGTATTATCTATCTATCTATTACATACTTTTAAATTACGAACTATGGTTGTTTTACAGTATTTAATAAGTACCATGTGAGACTACTTTAGCTGGATAGAATAGATGTAGGTAATAAGCACAAAGGCTAGAGAACCCAAAAGAGGTTTTGTACGAGTCTAGACTAAGCTCTGCAAAAGTACAGGACGGAATGGACACAAACTAAGCCGAATGCTGCTAGTGATCGACTGTTCAGTAAAAGCTTGAATCGCTTGTTGTAGATCCTACTTTTAACTGAGCGGAGCGGAGCTTTATGCGTATGTTAAAGCCAAGGTTATGGCACGCACTTATACTTTGAAATAACGAGGGACCTGTCGCCGTAGTTTTGTGATAATTTGTTAAATTAACTGATTTATCCATCTGATATCTCAAGGATAGGACAGCTATTCCTTCTGTTCTGCCTTCTGCGATGTAGGTTGGGGGTTTGGTAACTACTATGACAAACATTTGTGTGATGAACATAGTTGTTTGTTCTATATCTGGGTGTTATATGTTAACGGTTCTGTTTGTTCTAGTGTTTGAAATGCTGGTATGCGCGCGGCAGTGTGCACGGCGAAAGTCGCTCTCGCTCACATTTGGGGAATTCTGCGTGTTTGCTGCTGAACTGAGAAGATGCTCGAGACAGGCGAGACTGTAAGTTTCTTTATCGAGATCTTATGTATTGGAATAATAATTTGATATTTATAAATTACACTAATTCCTATCATGTTATTTAAAGGAGAACAACAGCCGAATTGCTTTCCTTGTCATATCAAAATATTCTAGTTATAAAGTAGTTTCGATACTGATTTGGATTATTTTTAACTAAAAAAAACCGACTTCAAACAAGAAACTAACAATTAAGAACAATTAAGAAAAATAATTACGTTTTAAAAACTAAAAAGACAACCGATTCATGTATATACACAAGGTAGCTACTGTAAAACGTTAAGGAGTTCCCTTGACTGTCCTTCGTCTTCATCATCAGACCCCTAATGACAGTCACAACCCATATAAATTGAATGTAAATTTCTCATCGATACAAATGAATCAAGCTTAACACCAGGTAATTTGCTGTAAAACGTGAGGAGTTCCCTCGACTGTTTTTCGGCTCGCATCATCTGTCGTCTCCAGACCTTCATTAAATAGTAGTGCTTAAAGCTCTACTAATTCATTAAGGTGTGGAGTATATATACTATATACCTACTAATACTTACTGAAAAAAAATAACAAACGCACTTGTCGCCACTACGATTTTCGAAGGTTCCCCTCGATTTCTCTGGTATGCCATCATCAGATCCTGATTTCCTTATCATCGTACCACTTTTGGGATATCTCCTTTCCAACAAAAAAAGAATCATCAAAATCGGGTAATAAACGACGAAGTTATCTACGAACACACATAAAAAATATATATTATGCTGACGTGGACACTTATTATGATGAACCATTTCGTATGATGTCATCATGTCCTGCAATAATTTCAAACGAACTCTACCAAATATGAAATTGTTATTCACTTTTAGGTGACTGAAAGTGTGACGAGTTTGCTTAGTTACATATACATAACATACAGTTAGTCACAGTTTCAAAGTACCTACTTAATTATCACCTGACCTCAATATCCTTCCGCGACATGGCTCACTTGTTCCGGATTCCATAACTTTTCTTTTTTAATATTCCTTGCACTTAAATAAGTCACATTCGTGTGACTCAAGCTCTTGATGACAAACATAGATAAGACATCTGATTCCCATAGTACGAGTACAAGCTAGGCTAGATAGTGTTGTGTTAATAATCAACCAATATTTGTATTCATTATAACAGTCACTTTTTTAAACTATTATTTTATTAAATATTATTAAAGTGATTACTTATAGAGAATCAATTAACATGAAACATGCCCCTACATTAATTATTTGTTTTGTTATTGTTTCCCTCATCATTCATCATACATAATACATATTAGCATTTAAAACTACAAGTATATTATATTTATCTAATCTTTGTATACGCACACAGAAAAACTAAAGTTGAAAAAAAAAGCCAAATCAAATATTTATGATATACTTGATTATTTACTAAGTTGTTCTTGACAAGAACTGAGCAAAGCACGTTTTTGGAACAATGCAGGATCTAAAGGTCATGGATTCATGAGAGGAATTACGTCAACTTTACTGTAAGTAATAGCCAAGTCAAACACGACAAGAACCAAGTTAGATGTGTTGAAGATAAATAAACTTGAAATGCTGGTTTTAATAAATATTCGACATAATGCTTTTATTTTAGTTTTGGGGTTCTGCTAAAACCAAAAGGCAGAGACAGTTCTCTCATAGATTTGTATACAAATACGAATCTGTGTCTGTTCAGTTGTGGTTTATATTTCGTATACAGTGCAGCGATCTTACCAATATAATAACTAGCTGCTGCTCGCGGCTTCGCGCGCGTGGTACCTACATAAAAAGTAGCATTATGTCCTTCTCCAACGTCCCATCTATCTCTATACCAAAATTCATCAAAATCGGTTTAGTGGTTTAGGCGTGAAAACGTAACAAACAGACAGACAGACAGAGTTACTTTCGTGTTTATAATATTAGTAGGGATTACATATTAAAAATTATAAAGAAAACAGACTTCATTTAATTTATGTCAAACATAGCATCGATGTTTACAATTTTTAGATTTTTATTGATTTTTTAAAAAACGCGCGACCGATTTTGATAAAATTTAAATGGGACCACCTAGGAAGTATAACCCTTTGAAACACAAAAAGGAATTTTGCAATTTTTGAGTAATCGGTGAACATACATAAAAAAAAGATTCCGACGAATTGAGAACCTCCTCCTTTTTAGAAGTCTGTTAAAAAGAGATATTCTTAAGTCTGTGGTGTCGTAGATTTAATTTTCGACAACGTCCGATGGTTAATACACGTAATTGAGATAATTCTTGACTTTAAAACTTTATTGACTAAGCTAATGTAAGCTAGGATTGGCATACTTGGTTATTTAACTAATTTGTTTATGTTGGCTGTGTTTTGTACTTAATTTTCCTTTTTACGGTGCATTCAGTATAATTTTAACGATGACGTAAAAATGTTCAGTCGCCATTTACCCGGTCTTGAACCGAGGATTGCTGGCTGCCGCTGACGCGAGCGTTGACCCTTGAATGCCAAACAATGAGATATTTGTCATGCACTGAATCACTACGCACTACACATGCCACTACTTGCAAGTTTGGCCTTCATGTCATTTATCTGATAGTACCTACAGTGCATGACATACCAATGCATCTCGCGTCTCTAACTTAAGCTTTTATTTGCAGGACGTCAAACAAGCCGGAATCGCCGGTATGGAACATCGATAAGGAGCTTCGAGATAAAGAAACAATTTGCAAACATGTGAACGGTAAGATTTACTCTTGCTTGTAGTAAGTAATACCTTGCTCAGATTGACCTTCCAAGCTGACACGGCTCTGTTAAATTGGCTATAAACTTTTTACTACTTCTAAAAGTGATGTTTGCGAGACGTATAGCCATAAATTCGTGTTCGTGTGTTCCTCTGTCGTCTGCGGACGCGAAATTATGTATTGCGGAAGGTCGACCGAAGACACAGTGCCGCGAACGGACAAATCATGACTAACTTTCCGCACGGTACTAATCCAGAAATACACATCGGTAGTCCCTCACTATACTTCAACATTCTGTATGGGTACGAGTAGATAATAAAGTTCACTGTCGCTGCTCATTTTCCCTCCCACGTATCGTCTGCCACTTATCTATGTCGTTCTCGACGTTTACCACCTTTCATTGAAAACACCTCTAACTGACTCAACGTGGTTGTCGAACTTCCTATTATTCCCTCTGCGTAGGTTTCTATATTTTTATCACCACGCGTTTTTATTTGAATTCGAATGAATTCGAATTGAATTTTGAATGATAACCATCCGTAGGTATTCTAATTTCCAACCGTGATTGTAAAAATGCTTATCACTTTTATAACACGCACGTTTTTTTCTAAGACATAAATAAAATAAGATTTGTTACGAAAATAATGATGAAAACTTTAGTGTAAAATGACATCGTTAAGTTATTAATGAATGATTAATTGATGTGCTAGTTATAATTATTATGTTTATAATGTTTTGGGAGTCGAGACCCTGAGCCCATCAGCATGTAGAACAGGATCCAATCGCGTTTTCAAAATTATTTCTCGGCGGCTGGTAGAAACATCGGGTGACCCAAGAGCTGGCTCGTATTTGCCGTATTGCCATTCAACGACAATACAACGTGCCAGTGTCTTGGGCTCGCTGCCCTCTGGCAATGATCTGGATCATTTAAATTGTATCTATCTATAGATCGGTTTAAAGCTCAACTGTTTCACATGTATTTATATATTATTGTATTATTATTCTGTACATTTATAGCTTTAATCCTCGCTATATGACGTAGTTAGCTAACTTTATTGATCGTTCCCTTATCGCTAGCTTATCAGCCGTCTCATTTCGACAAACGGTAGGTATGTAGCAGACACAGGGTCGACGGGTATAAGCAAAAACATCCAAGACATCTATGTTACTAAAAAAACATTGTGCATCCTAACGTATTATACTAGTAACTCGTGTGTGTATATATTACGTAAGTGTATATTTATATTTGAATTGTTCTAGCACTTATGTAATGCTGTAAGATCATCGTTTATATTTTGCACTGGGACTTTGATACTACGGATTTACGTCAATCACTCGCTCGGTGCATCTGACTAACTTGTATAATATTAGAATGGTAAACAAACACTTATTTTTCCTATCTTTCTATTAAATATATTAGTTTTTGGCTGATTTCTTTATAATCAGGTAACTCATTAATTTGAAATTGTACCGAATCACCGAATAAATTTGGCCATTAATAACATTGATCCAATTAAACACTGGGTTGCATGCACATCTCTATTAATTACTAATACAATTAGGCTTAATCACTCATCTGCCTAATTTGCTAGGTTTTGTTTAATAAAGGTTGTTTTGCTTGTGGTAGCAAAAGAAACATATGTTTTTTTCACTCGAAACGGGTTATTTTCCATATTACGTGAGTTTTTCTGCTTCCCGATATTTCGGCACAGATGCATGCGCCATGATAACGAGATAAACTAGGGTGTGAAAATTCTGTTCAAAACCAAGATAGTTTAAAATGTTATAAACATGACGACCTCTGTGGCGAAATGGGCAAAGGCCTGCCTGAAACGCAGAAGGTTCGATTCACGCCGCGGGACAAATGTTTGATGATCTGCAAGTATGTGTCTCGGGTCTAGGTATTTTTCTTTGTATAATATGTATGTATTTACAAAATAAATATATTATGTAAGTAGTATATCAACCATGTTGTAGATACTTACCCATAACACAAGCTCGGCTTACTTTGGGGCTAGATAACGCTGTGTTAAATGTCCAGCATTATTTATTTATATTTTACTAGCTGCTGCCCGCGGCTTCGCACGCGTGGTACCTACATAAAAAGTAGCCTATGTCTGTCTCCAAGGTCCCATGTATCTCTATACTAAAATTAATCAAAATCGGTTCAGCGGTTTAGGCGTGAAAACGTAACGAACAGACAGACAGACAGAGTTACTTTCACATTTATAATACTTGTAGGGATTATGATCAATATAAATAAAGCTAAAGAAAGTTGTGCAAGTGCGGCTTAAAATGTTACGACCCACCTATTTTATTACACGCTTTATATTAGCTTCACTTGTATGTTTGTAACCGACTCCTTTATACTTGATTTTGACCCACTTTAAACGGTCGAAAGCGGTCACATTTTCGCTATTATCATTTTAAATTCGTAAAATGCAAACAAACCGTTGATAAGTCAATTGTGCGTGGCCTTCCCGGCTCTTCCGTGCCAACTATAAACGGAGCACGGAAGCGACTGAGATGAGCCTCTACACTCTGGTGGTTGGTACGACGTACTCGTAACGCCCACGACTTTACGAGATAAAAACTAACGAGCAATAAGATTATATGACATGACACTTAAACAGCAAGCAACAAGCAACAAACAATGCTTACGGTCAACCATCGCATCACCTGTCTTTAACCCGCTACATCTGCTTGGATAAAAAGTTGCTTAGTCTAGGTGCCGGTCTATTGTTATTCTGTTATAAAATAACATATGTATGTATTTATATATAGATAAATATTCTATCAGTCATAAATATTAGTGGACAATAAAGCTTGTATTATAGTGACCTGATGAATTTTATAACACTTAATATATTTTTAAATACATACTTATGATACCATATAAAACCCAGACAAAATAAACACCTTTGTTCATCACACAAATGTTTATCCTGGGAGGGAATCAAACCATCAACCTACAGCGCAGAAGTCAGTACTACCCACTGAGCTGTCAGTTAAAAAGAGTAAACAATTTCTTAAAATGTTTGTTCCTTTGCTAAATCTTAGTATTAAAACAGTCAAAATAAAATAAAAACAGCTTGAAAAAAACTGTGAAACTGGAAAAGCCAAAACTCATAATAGTGTAATCAAAATATTAACAATAATATCATTAATAACATTAAAATCGCTTTCTGTGATAATTCGGGATCATAATTATGTTTTTTTTTTAATTGTTTACAGACCCTCAATGATTTTGAATGATATCTAACGATCATAATCATTAGGATAGATGGTTTATTTAGAAAATGAGGAAGACACCGATCTTTTTCCACTATAATGTAAACAAACAAAAACGCGCAAAAAATAAATACCAACCTACTTCCTTATCTCCGCGGAAAACTCATTCTTAAACGACAATAATTACTGAACAAATACAATGCTATTTACTTTTGTCCTTCATACTAATAGACATGCGCATGCGATTAACGTTTCGAATGGGGACTGGATGCGCTTGTCTTGAAAATACTATTATGCCTACTATGATTCGGGATAACGCATCAAGATCCTTGCCACCTTAACTTTTATTTCTTTCATTAAAATCGAAAAATTCAAAAAATATCACGAATATCAGTCACGAATATGAGTCGTGGTGGAAAGGGTTAGGATTAGTAACTACAGTAATAAACCGAATATTTAGTACTTAACTATTAAAAAATAAAATGATTTTAGTAATACTTCATTATTTAAGTAGATTTACCTATTTGTGATTTACCATTGTTGTTGGTAAATTATGTTTTTATTTTTAATAATAAATTCGTAGTATTTTAGAAAATTCTACGAATTTATTATTTTACTTGGAAAAAGAACTTGATACGTCATAGCGGATGGATGACAATTGTAGCCGGTGCGGTGTTGATGTTGATGACAGATTCTGATCTGACATAGATGATCAAATCATCTAATAACTGGTTGGAAGATGAGTTATGAGCTTTAAACACCATCTCAGTATGTCTTTGTAGTGTTGTTGGAATAACGGAATAATATAATGCGGAATTGGCTAGTGGTGGAACGTAGGATTGCCGCGGACGCCAGTTGGCCGTCGACCGTTCGCGGGTGGACAGCGTGCTAGCCAGATCGGCACGATACCTCCGCAGCCATGCCGCCGACCACAATGATAGTACCTTGTGCGTGTAAAACCTTAAAATCACTTTATTACCTGCCCTGAACTATAAAATCATAAATTTATCTCCCGACAAACCCATTCTTAACCGCGTAAAACGTTGCGATCTTGTGAATAATAACTAAACTGCCTCTTCATCACGCCTACAATGTTTTGATACAAGTTTTGTTGAGCGACATGAATGTGAGATGTGTATTTTAGACTTTGCCTGTAGTGTTTTTAAAAATTCACGTGGTTATTGTGATAAATCCAAGGATTATATTCTATTGGGATCTGTGTGAGTGAGGTGGAGGTCGCGAAGTGTGTTGTTTTGACTGTCAGTGTGTGTGTGTTTACGGTTTAGTTTTGGCATTGAACAAAGATCCCGAATTGGATTGATGTGATGTACCTATTGGTTTGGTTGGCTTCGTTATGTAGGTACATACACTCAATATAAACATGAATGAGTAGGTAGCAAACACATCGGTGTCATTGCATATTAGTGTTTTCACAAAACATCACAAATGATTTAGGGAATGAGCGCTTCGATGTTTACTACTGAACTTTACAGTACAGAGTAGAAATTGTAAAGTTTTTCATTCATGAATGCAAACATTCAAAAACAATAACAACTCCGAGATTTTTCTATCGCTCTCTCGCAGCATGTTTTTACCATGTCGGCTACTTACATCCCTCATTGATGGGTAATTTAATTATATGATTAATTATTCAAGCCTTAATCGATATCCATCTATGGTTATCATTAATTTATAAGTGGGTGTTTAAAGTAGTACGGTGATCGGCCTACATGTTTAAATGCAACCTACGCGATCGATGGTCATCAATCATTACCTACCGACCGATGAATTCCGCTCGTTGAACTGTTGCTGGCTACTCAATACGTCATACACTTCGTTTCAATCCAAAGGTGTCTTAAATTATCATGCTTCTTATAAATAGTTAACGTTTCCTGCCTGATAGAATATTATAATATGTATGCCTATCGGTATACATACGAATAGGATTATCTTCAGTTTAAAAACGATATTCGTAATCAGTTCATTGTTTTACCTTCAAGGTTCTTCATATCGATTTTGCATTTTAACGAATGTATACCTACCTAATTTATTTATGCAAGGGCACGCGCATCCTCAGAGAGCTAGATTTAAAATAGGCTTCGTACCTACTAAGTACATAAATAGGTAATTATATTTTTGTCATTTTTTCGTGCTACAATGATATTTGCAACATTTCAAATACATTCACGAGTGATTTTTGAAATATATGTTTTCATCCAAGAATTCAATCTACAGAGTATTCAAACATCCAGTCTTCCTCTCAATTGTCAAACTCTGGTTTGAGATCATCGGTTGCGTGTATAACTGCAGTACAATTGCTAACAATTAACATTAGTTCTTTTGCGTGCCTCCACTTCATCTTAGAAATAGGGTCAACAGTTTCATTGTGTACCACAAGCAACTGAGTTAGAGACATTGCGCGAATTGCTTCGCATCTTTGTTAGGTGTCTGGATTTTCTGTGATTTCTGAGCTTCTTTATTTAAACCTTTGTCCGTTTCTCTCAGTTAATACATTCTACGTATGATCACGAGGCGGAATCTATTGACGTAACAACTACGTTAGATACGGTATTTGTTACGTATAAAAGCGTAGGTTTCTTCCTTCGCACGTGATTTCTGTATTTTATACACGAACAAAGCATTATTTTCCGATATTTGAACAGGATAAATAATTAACAAACTTACGTAGTTTTCGGATAGTTTTGAAAATGATCGCACCAAGCCCATCGACCTGAATTATCATAATTTTGCCCATAAGTCGGATTAAGCGCTGCAGCATGAACTAAGAGAGCCTTGAATGTCCATGCTGTTATTAATTTTATCGAGTGTTTAAACGAATATCATAGTTTTATTTATTCCATCAAAATATACAATCATTCATGTGTATAAAATCGCTAAGTAACACTCTATAAGTTTCCCAGCCAAATAATAAATCATATTAAATAAGTTATGAAAACCCTATTAATATACCCGTATCTTATGTTGCTTATAAAATAACTTGTAAGAATTACAGTGATTTAATTCGATCCGACTGCTGAACAAATTGAATGATTAACTCTTATTGGCCGTTAAATTACGGTGATGAATATTATGCTATAACATCGTAGTAGCAAACGAAAATAATTATGTAGAACAGACCAATTGTATGGCATTTGATAGTAAGCCCAATGTTTGACGTATTATGTTGCACAGGCAGCGAGGCGTCACCGCCGCCCGAGGTATTTTTGGGTGGATCCTGCAACCCCACAACATGGAGATCGGACATAGCCATTCCGATGCTGAAGAATATGGGCATAACATACTTCAATCCGGTGAGTTGACCTTTATGTTTATAAGTTCAAACATATTTTACAATGAATTATAATAATTCACATAAAATGTATTTTATTATTGCGTCCGCGTTTATAATCTGCCACACCTTGATAGTTTTACCGTCAGTATTATTCTACAAACAAATATTGAGCACTTGTAAATCAGCTTTTACTTATGACTGTGGGGTCCTGTAGGTACTTTGAGCAAGTTATAAAAATATACAATCGAATTTCCATAATATATTATATTACTAATACTAATAATAGTAATATTCACATTAAAAACTGACGTAACTTATACGAACCTGTTTAATGTATGTTGTTTGAATTCAGCGGATAAGACTATCGATTATTGGAAAACAACATTGCTCTAACCAAATTATAAAATTGATAATGGAAATTTGATAACGATAGCTTCAAAAATCCATGTGTGCAAAAGCGGCCTTACATAATTCGATCGTTTAAATTGTTATCTGGAGAGAAGGTATACCTACTGGATGCGATAGTAAATGTTATAGTTTCTTTGAATTGGACGTGCTTTTTAGCGTGGTTTTAGGAAATTTGATACGACACGTTTTTTTCCCTATATCTATGACAATTTCACCTTAACCGTCTATTTTTTTTCTTTAATGAATGACACAATAGTTCGATTGAATTATAAGGTTCTTCGTGTCCGGTTGCGCGTGTTGGTTTTTCTCTATGGAACTGATATAGATAACGAAGTGCCATTTAATATATCTATCGAGTTAGTACTAAATTCATCGTCAGGATCATTCAGGTTCATCCCGAGTTCTATACATGTCGGGACTACACAAAACTTTATGATGCTCTTGGCTATTAATTCTAGGTTATTTATAATGCCAAGACATTAAGAGTGACCTCAAAAATTACTGATAAAATAACGATAATGATATTGGGAACTCAATGATATCTAAATTTGGGGAATAAATACGTTTAGTTAAATTGATGTTCACACTTCTAAAGTTGGGTCCACATTTGTGACATTTCAACGCACCGCGGCTCCGACGTTTCACTGTACTTGCTACGCTAAATGTGGACCAGGATTGTGGCATTTACAGAGATCGTGTCATATGCCGTGTGACTTATGAGATTGTCAAAAATAACAAAATTTCATATCCGGAATACACGAGGCTAGTATTTCAAGCTAGGCTAGCAAGCTAACAATCCAATATCCTATACTGGTTTGCTCTTGCTGTGCTGGCTTGGCACAAGCTAGAACGGTTTACAATACAAGGTTTTATTTTATCAGAAGATTACTATACCCGTGCAAAGACGGGGCGGGTCGCTAGTAAATAATAATGTAAAAATGTATGATGATGTGTAGATGAATTTTATTGAAAATATAAAAGTTCGTAGATCGGGGGAGATCAAAGTTTTAATGAAACGTCTGCAGACATTTGTAGGTCTAAATATAAGTATTATGGAAGCTTCGATGGACGGAATACTTTAAAAAATAAATAATAATTAATGCTGGACATTTCCGACGGCATTATCTAGCCCCAAAATAAGCAGAACTTGTGTTATGGGTACCACATGACTGATATACTACTTATATACTTTTTTTGATAAATTCACACATAATAACATAGAAAAACACCTAGACCCGAGACAAATATTTGCAGATCATACAAACATTTGTCCCTCGAGGAAAGCGATTGCGCAATCTTCTGCGTCTTAGGCGGACTTTTTGCGCCAAAGAGGTCGTCGAGAAGCATGTAAAACTGTGGCAAATAAAAAATAATAAATATTGGTAGACATTACACACAACACCACCTAACTAAGTATAGCTTGTATTATGGTGACTAGATGACTGATAGAATATATATTTTTAAATTGAAGGTGTGAAATCATTCTTTCAACGCTTTTATAAATCTTGGTGGACAATTCACACAACACCATCTAGCCCCAGATTAAGCATAGCTTACTATGGAAACTAGAGTGATATACTACGTATACGTATATACTCGTGAATACATACTTATGCTACTTTATAATTATAACACACAGACACCGAACAAACACCTAAGTTCAACACACAAATGTTTTTCCTGGCAAATTTATTTATAACGCAGTTCTTTGCCCTCAGCAAGTAGACGACTGGTCTATGGATTTGGTAGAAGTGGAGCACAGAGCGAAAGCGGCCGCACGTGCGCTACTCTTCGTACTAGACAGCGAGACGCGTGCCGTTGCCGCGTGTGTGGAAGCGGCGCACTTAGCAGCCGCTCCCAAGGACCTACTTCTGGTGCTGAGGCCGTATACCAGGCATCAGACCATCGGCCGCGAAACTATCTCTGACCAGTAAGTTATTAAAATGTTATATTTCATGCCCAAATAGTACTTAAATTGAAACGTACTTTTCTCATCGTGTTACTAGTAATTTCGAATCAGGTGAAAAGTATTAAAGTGCGCCTCAGAGGCTCCTTTCGTGCATTTGATCACTGTTAGACCACAGATACTGCACATAAATATTTCGAAAAGATAAATCCATTGGCGTACAACTGGATTCGAACCCATAAGATCTGATTATCGGAATGTGCGGCCACTATCACTAGACTACCAGTACTCTCGAAGCCTACTAATATTATAAATGTGAATCAGATAAGAATCGCTTTATGTTGGTATCAAATTCCAAAAAGCATCGATAGCGCGTTCTAATTTTACATGTGGCGCCATCTAGGTTGTGTGGATGTTTGTGGCTTAATCACGCCCACGGCCGAACAGATTTGGATGAACTTGGTATTAATGTAGTGTGTGATCTGGAATAGCATGTAGGCTACTTTTTATGTAGGTACCACGCGTGCGAATCAGCGGGCAGAAGCTAGTGCATGTTAAAACAATTTACCTAAGTATTTATTTGTGCCTATATGGACCAAATTAGTAACAAAAAATTAGTTATGTCCGTCCCCCAGGATACAATTTATCTCCGTACCTTCATTATAATTTTATTCTTTTAACAACTGCTTCGAAGTTTCCATGTTGGTTCTTTTCAAGACCATACTTACCACCGATTCGGAACATTCCAAAGGCATGTCTTAAGACGTATATTAATCAAGCTACGCTTATCCCGTTAATAGTGAGGTCAGCGTAGCTTGTACTGGAACTGCGGCTGACCTCACCTTCTGATTCAAAGTCGATTGTCATGTGCAACTTCAAGCATCATGATGACTTGCGCTCATTGACCTGTATGACTGATGTGCTGTGATCATTAACCTCTTTGTCGAATGATGAAGGAAAACTTTGTGAGGAAATTGTCGTTCTATTCGAAGCTAGTTATTTTGATGAAGGCTACCAACGGTGACGAGACGAGATAGAGGTACGGGATAGAAAGAGATAAGTTTAGATATATATAATGTTAGACACTAAGCGCTCGTACGAGCTGAATTGCACTTTTTAGCGTCATAGGAAGAGTCGCTTTTTATGTAAATGTTTTCGTGGAGTCCGCTTTGTGAACAAGTACTAATAACTATTTTGACTACATTGGCCACGATTCTGTAGTTTAGTAGTTTAATTACTAAAATATTAAAGACCTTATTTTGTTTCCCCCAAAATACAATTTAGAGTAACATTTTTAAATTACATTTTTTAAATTTACGTATGTCTGACTTGTTTTAGCTCATTTTTAACCGACTTTATCAAAAAGGAGGAGGTTCTAATTCGTCGGAATCTTTTTTTTTATTTTTTTTATTGTATGTTTACCGATTACCGAAAATTCTTTTTTTGGTTTGAAAAGGTATACTTCACAGGTGGTCCTTTATAAATTTTATCAAAATCGGTCGAGCTGAAAAATCAACGAAAATCTAAAAATTGTATACATCTATGATGTTTTCATGTACTTCGATACCTCGCTGTCTCATTGGAGCGGTGCGTTTATTTGGCCTACCCATATTATATATATACAAAATACATCTATTTTCCACTAAAAATGTATTATAGGCTCAAATTTCATTCAATAAAGTCGGTTTCTTTTTAGTTTTTAAAACGTAATTATAGTCATCATGATTACTCTTTACATAATGCCTTTTCGTGAAAAAAAAACAAAACTCGTGTTGTTTAAATCTGCGAAAAATATTGAATATATTTTTCGCATTCGCATTTTTCGCAGATTTAAACGATAAAGGTATATGTTAATTTAAGAACTGTCATTTAAAGTCGTTACTCTAATTTGTACTTTAGTGCAAGCAAAATAAGGACGTTCGTATTTAAGGAAATTTTAGCTACTCTGGTGAAACTGCAAAATCAGGGCCATTACCTTTTTTCGAATCATTTTGCGGCGAAGTGATTTCATAGGCTATAGGCATGGTAAAACTTACCTACCTAAGTTCATAGAAACCGAGGTGTGTCAATAGTTGTGATCATTAGTTACCCGGCTAAGGAAATGAACGTCAACTACGCAACAAGCCGATATATTTCGCGGTGACGCCACTGAATTATCGTCTGGTACTTAACACAATATTGCCTTCAGTATTTATCAAGGATAGATAAAGTCACAAAGGTCGATGAAAATGGAAGACACGGTGCATGACGTCACGTTTATACGCAGTTGAGTCACGGCTTTTCTAATGCCTATTGTTTTTACATGCAAGGCAGTTCTTTTTATCAGAATGGCATCATCGAAATAGTAAACATTACCTTACTCCACCCTTTATTCGTCATCTCTGTCTACAAGTATCTCTCAAATCACGATAACTTATTTTATTATCAATATACATACAAGCGATATTAAGAGTATTTTGGTTGTCATATTCTTGCCTTTTTGAACCAGTGTGGTGAAAGAATGAAATGCTCCTTATTTATTACTCAATACTCAATCGCCCTTATTTTAAAACGAAGACTACAGACAGTCTAAGTTTAAACTTAAAAAAATACAGTCGATTCTCTATTAAGGTTTAGGTTTTAATCTACACCTTTTTTAGTCTTAATTTTGAAATAAGGCAGAATAAGTTGATTGTTACCATAAGAAGAATACAGGTGGTATGGTTTTCAAAATGGTTCTTGGTCACTACAATAGTGAGAAAGTGAAGAGCTTAGGGCATTTAATAGGTCATTATTAATTTCAAATTCTAATTAAAAAAAAAAGAATCAATTGCCGTTCTAGTCCGACAAAAACCGGAGAATGGCTGACCGATATGTTTTTTCAAGTGATAACTTCCTATGGGAGGGTAAACAGCTACGTTATGGCGCCAGGCTGTCTGGCTTCCCTTTCTCTCACGCATACAGCAGCGGTAGGCAGGTTCCTCTTCTCTCACGCTAACCCACAGCGCTAGTTAGATTAGTTTATGTTATCAGGCGTCCCGAGACGCACACTTTTTTTTATTTGTTTCCGTACCTTACAATCAAATAAATGTTATATGGCACAAAGTCCATAGGATCGTCCAGAAAAAAATAAAAATAGCTTAAATTGAAGTACTTAAAATGTTATAAGTAAATACCGTACTTATTACAAATCACAGTATAACGGAACGGTATTTTCTCTGCAGTGAATACGTGGAGTTGTCAAGAGCGCGAGCTACGTTACAAGAAGCGGTCGAGCGTCGCGGACTACCCGCATTCACCGACATACCAGCGGCCTTGCGATGCGCTAGAGCCGTGATTCGAGGGGCCAGAACACACCCTCGCCATTCCTTAGGACACACTATATTAAGGTAACCAGTTATAAACAAAATGCTGTGAAAACAGACGACCGGGGAATCTAGACAAGGGAATCCTCCTGTTGGTTTACGCCTGCGAAAATATAAACTGTATGGAAATGACAGCAGCAAGTCTCGCTTCAGTCACCATCCAAACTAATCAGTCAATGAAACAATATAAGTCAAAAATGTCAACGACACTTAGTCAATGTCAAAACATTATTTATTAAATAAAATCACAAGGACCACTTAGAATCATCTTCTTACATGCTAGTGAATCTAGATGGCAGTTCCTCCTTACCCCAGTTCAAGAAGAATACGGCAAGAAACTCGTCTGGTCTTCTTTTTTGTATGATTCTTGTCAATTATGTTACGGATGCCGAGTCGAGTTGTAGCAGATTCATCCCAAGCCTTTTTGTCATCTAAATAATAACTTTGGATTAATAATCTTCTTCTTATCGTGTCACTAGTCACTTATTTCGACCCAGTGTGGTGAAAGGATTAAAGTGCGCCTCAGTTGCCCTTTGCACAATGCACTTGGCACCATGTCTTCGAACTTTTTAGGTTCTACCACATACGGTTTCATTACGATGATTGAGAGTACTGGTAAATCGCACATACGTTTTTCGATCAGTAAAATCCATTGGTGCACGACTGGATTCGAACCCACAACCATAGGATTGGAAAGCGGGGCCATTGCCAATAGACCACTAGTGCTCTCTGGAAATATTAATAATGAAAATCAGAAATTCAGACATTATCTTTTTCTTGAAAAATTCTTGTATATATATATATAATCTGAATCTTGGAAACGGCTCCAACGATTTTCATGAAATATAAGTATGCAGGGGGTTTCGCGGGCGATAAATCGATCTATCTAGGTCTATCGTTTTAGCCGTGTTTTATACCGGGCAAAGCTCGGTCATCCAGGTACTATCAATTATATGTCTGGACAAGTTATTATAATTCTTTGACGCCATGCCGATTATGCTAGTCAGGTATATTCTGCATAGCTTCAAAAAGTGTTTTATTTAGTAAGATATATTCTAATAGGGTGTTTTTTAATTTTGCAAAAGTTAAATTGTTTTTGTCAGGTTAAAGCGTGCGTATGACGCGGCCGGTGGTCGCAGCAGTCGACTGCCGCGGGCGAAGGCTGTGGATGTGTTGCGTGACGTCACACGGGTACCACGTGACCTAGCCGACCGCTGCCTACCCACAACCGTCGACGTCGACTTTGAGACATTCTGCGCCGCGGTCGCTGAACTAGCCGCTGATGCTGGTATGTACCTATACATTCACTAACTAAGCCATAGCTTGGAAAGACGATATATGAAATGATCAGTCATACGCGGCATAGCGATCTTGATATGTCGGAACGATAACGTTGAATTCAATCGAATTACAGCTATTTCGATAAATTATCGATTTGTCTTTTGTGCTGGATCGCGATATCAATTGTCCCGATATATCATATATCGTTTAGCACAGTAAGGGGTAGATAACGCTATATTGTTCGATTGCCAACGAAGTAATCGAAAACAACTAATTCACTTTTAACTGTTAAGACAAATGTTAGTTTAACTATAGGTGATGAAAATATAACAGCTTTAAGTGGGTTGTGGGTAACTCTTACGAATGTTTCTTAGAGCTTTGGATGTATCATCTAGCTTAAAGAAGGTATTACCAGCTTTATATTGTTTGTGGGTAGCCATTATGTCTAGGGGCTTGGGTGGTATCATCATCTCTGTGGTGTCGGTAAGGGTGTTTGTTGAAGGGTCTGCGGCGTCGAGACGCGGCACTGACAGTCCGAGTGGAGGTGTGGGTTCGCGCATGCGCCGTGCGTTCCGCTCCCTATGGACGTTGTTCGCTCCACCCGCTCCGACCATTCCCGGTGCGTTTCGCACTCCCCCATTTAAAATCCATCAGCGAATACTCACGCTTTATACTATGGCAATTGTCCTACCAAAAGCGAGACCGATTAACTTTATCTCAAAACTAATATAATTTATTACGGCTTAAGTGGTTCTCACATTGAAATTGATTTCAATGTCTATCAGTAAAGACCTGTCAATAGCTCGCTGTTTACTGTTCAGATATTAGATATTTTTAGCTGTTGGTTTTCCAAACAATAAATTAATAATAAGATTTCATGTAAATACAATCAATAATAAAAAAATCTGTTAAACATATTCATCTATTCTATAACCTATCAATTGAAACTGAGTATTCCTTGCTGTAAGTTTGTGAGAAGTACCCAACTCCTGCAGTTCTGCAGTTTCCAGAAGGTTCTGCAGCAGCAGGTCAAGTTTACCATGTTCTTGCAAATATTATTGAAGTAACAGGATACTACATTAAGAATCGATCAGACCTGTGGGAGTTGCTCAGATCCTTTCATCAATTAGAAAAGAGCTGATGATCTTCAAACAGCTAAACATATCTTCTTGAATCATAGCTAAGAAAACTAGCTAAGTTGCCTTTTAAAGAAAAACGCCCTTAAATCAAAATCGGTTCATACGTTTGAGAGCTACAACGCCACAATCAGACAGATAATAAATAATGCCGGACATTTAACACAGCATCATCTGGCCCAAAAGTAAGCAAAGCTTGTGTTATAGGTACCACAACCACATGACTGATATACTACTTATATACTTTTTTTTGTAAATACATACATATTATACTTAGAAACACCCAGACTCGAGCCAAATACTTGCAGATCATACAAACATTCACAACAAACCGCAACCGTCTCCGTTTCAGCGCCCGGCTGAGATGCATACGGTGGCCCACTGCGCTACAGAAGTCGTCAGATACATAGAAACAGACGTTAAACTTATAACTTCCCTCTGTTTAGGTCGGGGGTTAAAAAGAGATGCACATAGACTATTAAAATGACTAAAAAAGAGATGCACACTATCGAAGTGACTAAAAAATACATACTCTATTGGCCGTTTAATCGGAACACTTTCCGAATGCCACTTGTTTGGTACATTCATAAAACACGTACCGATATACCGACGAGTATTTTGTTCGACGACATATAAACTTTAACTTCTCGGTAATCGCCAGCGGTCGGATAGGTGCCCTAGACTACCATTAAAAGAAATACACGCTATATATCTCATTGATAGCTTTTCGCTGTTTATATTTATGCTCCATTTTATTGCCTCAACTTAATCTTATCATTATCAACCATCTTTACGTTTCTTTCTATGAAAGTGCAATCACAATTCGCTCTGTGAACGTGTTTTTGAGAGTGCGGCATCGTTTGTTTTATTTATTACATTTTACTTATTTGTACAGTGTAAATGTTGACATATAAACAGTTAAGATCTGTATACAATGACAGCTTATTGCGTACGAACGATTCGTACATGAACGTAGTTAATTCTTTGCTTGCCACTGACTTGTTTTCAACCTCTATGATTGTCCAAGTCATATAATCATGACAGAACAATCCATACTAATATTATAACTTCGAAAGTGTCTCACGGCTTGTCGTCTGAACGTAGCTTGATAAAGTTTATAAAGATTTTATCTTGGGGAAGGATATTAAGCTACTTTATTGAATGATAACTTCTTATGGGAGGGTAAACCGCTTCGTTACGTAACGCGTTACGTACCGCTGCGCGGTAGGCAGGCTCCTCTATAACTGTAACCCACAGCGATAGTTAGATTAGTTTAAGTTATCCCTTCTGTCGGACATTTTTTTTATATTATACTAGCTGTTCCGTTCGTCCGCGCGTTTTAAAAAGAAAAATATATCAAATTAAAGTTTGCTTGTCTTTGCTTCTATATGACACTATTATTGATGCGCGCACAATGACAACTGTCATTCATGACCTAACAAACCGAACGTCGTCAAAGTTTGTGTCAAACTGAGCTCGCCACTTTAAATATATACTTGATTCTTAGTTAGTCATTTCATGAAGTAACATAGCAATTTTAAATTAATTATTTTTCTCGTGCTATTGCATGTCTTATTAGGTAATCTTAGCGGAATTTTAATCAATAAATTGCCACTTCATAGCTCAAGTAAGGCCTATTGAAATATTAGTGTATTATTGATTTGAACGACGAGAAATCCCTAGAATGTTCTAGACGGCCATCCTGCGATGACGTTTAGAATAGACAAATGACTATCGACATTCGACTAAGACTTTATAATCAAACAATCACTTGACACTGGCAAAATTGTCATCATTATGACACATGCCAGTTATAAATGCGAGTTATAAATGGGGTAACTAACACGACTTTGTTTTAATAAAGATAGATAAACAAAGTCGTGTAATGCCGCGATCAGCAGCAAACATTTATTCAAACGAAAAGAAAATTTTAATTAGGTTCGCGTGAAATTAGCTGCACTGCTTATCGACGTAACTAACGCTGCTTGCGTTCAATAATTGTATTTTAGCTTTCATTTCATCACTGGTATACGAGTAGTGTAGCAAATTCCGCACACACACTTTACTACATAAGATATATGTATTAATGTGGCTATATCGTCGCGATCTACGTCATATTTAGACTTATTTTGTATTAAGTTGTAGAGTAAGATTATATAAATCACCATCATTTAGATACCCTGACGACGACCTAATACTGAGAAATAGATGTTCCTTATTTTCAACCGACTTCAAAAATAGAGGAGGTTCTCAATTCGGCTGTTTTTTTTAATTGGTTACCCCCATAACTCAGTCATTTATGAACCGATTTGAAAAATTTTGTATGGCCCTTCTTATAACTAACTTATCTACGAAAAACTAATATAAGGTAACTAACAGTAGGTTATACATTGCAAATCTGTCAAAGGGCAGAGGTCATGCATTCTTATTAACAATAAAGTAATTTATAATATAATACGCTTTCACGAGACGTCTAAATATGGTTACCACAATATAACCAGATACCTAACACTCCAGTTTATACGTTAGTAACTATGTTCTTATTATTGCAGAAAGCCAAAGGAATGGACCGGAAGCGACGGAGCCAGTCGGCACGGGGGTCGGCGCGACGTGTGAAAGGGTTTCCGAAAACGCGTCGCAAGCTAACGGAATGCACGTATACAATGCACGGCTCAGAGCGTATGGACGGAAACTGGGCTTATTTATTCCTAAGGTAATACTTTTTAATAGACAGACATTTATTAACAGCATAAACACACATCAACACATTAAGAAGAAAAACCTTAAAATTATAGTGTATCTAACAGTGTTGCGTGCTACAGTTCAAAAAAATCTTATTTCAGCGTTATGCTTCCTTATCAAGTTATTTATTATTATATTATTATTTAGCAAAGTTATTTCAACGGGTCTATAGAAAGTTTTTGGCATTTGACAAAATTTTATAAAAGGTAAATCAGGTCGAGTATTGACCAAAGCGGAGACGAGAGATAAAACAACCAATATGGTCTGAATTACATGACATCATCTTGTACAATTTTGCTAACCAAAACTATTGTATTGGAGTTCATAGAACTCCTTTAACCTGATTGGTTTGTCCTTAAAAAATATCAAAGTTTTTTACTAATGACTTGCCAAATAGACAATCTATTCCCAGACAATAATGAGAAACACTCAATTTGATATTGCATTTGTCTCACGTCATGTGGAGATGAAGCTGCCAAAGTGCCAACTCCGTAAAGCGATGACCTAAACCCAGAGCCATGTTACACGTAGGTCGCATTGTCGCACATACCTTTATATGGCGAAGTCGTTAAATATTGAGAATGGAAATCTTATAAACATATAGAAGCAAGGCAGTCAGCTTGTTTTGTCAGACATTCGTTTCTGAATCTGCAGAGTGAAATCATACCTTTGTCTTAAATAATTGTGAAACGAGCGTAAATCGATGGCACCATTATTGAGTTGCGAGTCTTTCATTAGCCTGTATACAATCACTTTTTAAAACTCATCTACGAACTCATCTAAAAAAAATCAAGCATGAAAAAAATAATAATAAACTCACAAGCTTTTTCACTTTCAAAACTTTCGTGAATTTTACGGGTATTCACGTATTATTTTATTATTTTCATCCAGAGAATCTTATGAATCGAAACAGTGTCGGTGCCTCCATCGACAAAATAATACGTGAGTAAAAACCGTGTTTACCGAAATGTATAAACTCACAAGCTCTTTTCTTTCCAGAACGGCGGCAGTAGGGTATCAGACCCGACGACGACGGAAGGTCCCGGTTCAGGGGACTCGGATTCCAGTGTGTTCACGCCTGGTACGGAACGCGTATTCACGCCCGGAACTGAACGTAGGCTGGAGAGGTTACCGGCGATGCTTGGCGCACCGACACACGACGCATACCTTGCGGGATCCTTTCCTGTAAGAACTAACACGCATATTATTCATCAACATTTTTATACCTAGGTAACATTTTTCCACTCGCTTCTTGCAATATATGGGAGTGATTTCGTGAAAAAGGACAGAATTGTGTAACAGGAAGCCTAGGAAGCGCACGCTATTTGATTTAACCAATGAGCGCGTGCGGTGGTAGAGTTGGCCGTTAGATGGTACCAACCAATTTTCCTGAGATGTCAGATGCGATATGCGACTACTCTTAGTCGTTTTTTTCTCTTACTACTTAGTCGTTTTTTTATATTTACCTTATCAAAGTGCTAATATGTCAAGGGTTTTTGCCGCTTAAAAGCTTTCTTCAGGCTGTAAAATGATGTTGATGTAAAAGTCTGCAGCTGGTTAGATGAGATCGTATATTAGACGTTAGATAAAGGGATTTCTACACAATACCAATCAGTCTTAAGCCTAATGTATCATCATTATGTTTTTGTTAAATAAATGAATGAAAGCCGTATAAAGTGGCCGACTGCTAGGCTTTCGATCTTTCATATCGAATAGAGAAGATTCAACGTCATACTATACAGTCGTCATATTATTTCAGTTAAGACGTCATACTATTTAGTTGGCGAAGGCCCGCCTGAGACGCAGAAGGTTGCGGGTTCGATTCCAGCCGCGAGACAAATGTTTGTAAAATCTGCAAATACTCGTCTCGGCTCTAGGTGTTTTTTTATGTATAATATGTATGTATTTATAAAAAAGTATATAAGTAGTATATCAGTCGTGTAGTCAGTCATAACACAAGCTCTGCTTACTTTGGAGCTAGGCGATGCTGTGTAAAATGTCTAGCATTATTATTATTTTTTACGGTAGACCTAAAACTCGTCCTTAGTATACTATGGCTATCGGTTGATGATGTCATCGCCTTTGATTAATTACACGCGAAACGATGACTATACCTAAGTATGGTATTATGTAATACGCACTACGTATTGGGTAGGTGCTGCGTAGAAATGTTTACAATTACAATGAATAAGCTTGTTTTCGCCGGCCTCAAATGACGAGGTAAATGTCGCGTAGGGCCAGCACAAACAGGAAATAGCTGTTTAGTTTTGTTTCCTGAGAAATTCTACAGCAACATCTTGTGACGACCATACCTTTTAAATTTAGTACTTATCACAATCACTTTGAATCTATCTTGTAGGATACTAGACTGGGTTAAACTCATAGCGTGACTGGGTTCAAATCTTGCTTGATTGTAACTTGCCTTCTCCGATGATGTTGCATGTTCGATTCCCCCAGGACAAACATATGTGTGATAATTAAAGATGTTTTTTCTGTGTCTGGGTGTTATAAGGTAACATAAGTACGTGTTTACGAGTACTATATAAATAAATAAATAATGCCAAACATTTCACACAGCATCTAGCTCAAAAAAAGCAGAGCTTGTGTTTTGGATATCACATGATTGATGTAGTACATCTTTTATATACTTTTTTCACCCTTTTGGACACCCATACCCTAGACAAATTCTTGCAAATCATACAGACATTTGTCCCGCAGCGGGAATCGAACCCGCAACCTTTTGCGTCTCAGGCGGGCTTTGGCCCATTGCGCCACAGAAGTTGTCGAATATAATAAAAGTAATCTATCACTCTATTTCCCATAGTACAAGCTATGCTTAGTTTGGGGCTAGATGGTGATGTGTGAATGGTTCACCTAGACTTATAAATAAAAGTAGGGATGATTTCGACAACTTCGAGAGGAGATGGCGGAAAATCTCGAAGGATAAGGACAGTTGGAACAATTTGGGAAGACCATTGTCCAGCAGCGGGACGAAAACAGTTTAAAAAAGCATTTAATATCGATGTTTTTTATCATCCACAGCACGGCACGCGACCTGAAGACATTTTAAAACGCGAAGGCTTCACGTATACGATACCGCGGGCCAACGACTATAGTCGCATGTTCTCTACCCCCGCGCGTCGAACCGCGCCTACTCATCCGGAGTCTCCACGACGAGACAAGAAGCCGAGGTCAGATCTCTTGACAGACGACGAAGATGTCCAGTTCAGGGAAAAGGCGCCTAGTTCTGAGAGAGCAGACCGACTTAGCGCATCCGACTTTTATTCCGTCACGGAGGATGTTACGCCGCAACCTTTTAAAGGTATGTATACTTTTTTATTGGTTTTCGTATAATCTAATGATAAATTTTGGAATAGGAGATTTCTGTGTCAATATTTCGTTAGTGTCCTACTCTGGTGACGGACTTAATAAATCGTCTGAAGGCCTCTGTCAGTCTTAAAATTTTTGACAACCCAGGATCGGCAGTTTATTGTGAGTAAAAAAATATATAATAAAAAAATCTTGTTCATAATAAAACTTATAGGTAAATGAACCTTCGCTGACATTTAAAACCTGCAAAAACTAACCGATGTCCGACACAGTCGCGCCTAATTAACTTAGCAAAATCGGTTCCAAGAAATTGCTTCACCTGTGAATGTCATGTAGTCATAACAAACCACAAAGACATGCGTCAGACCTTCGTCACGTCCGGCCTAATAAACCACCTTACTATTAACTTGTCGCTTTGAATGAAATCAGTTAACGCGAACAAAATAAAATATGATGTTTCTAAATACCTACTTATCCATATCGATTTTGTTACTAGCCAGAAACCAAAACATGCAAAGTCACGGAGAAAACGACTGCGACCTTATATATAAATGAAATTGTAACCTCGTTTAATGCGATGCGTGGGGAGCTTTCTCCTATTAGAAAACTTAAACTTGAAAAGCACAAGATTACATACCTAATAATACATTAAAAGGTGGCTTTAAGTCTTTTTTTGTCACCATCAAAGTAATTAAATGGAGGCGTAAGCCCAATTTGCATCTATTATTCTGATTTGATGTTTGTCAATGTATAACTCTATCAGTTGATTAGGAAATGTTCATGTTTTTGCTTTGGCTGTATGTGGGTTGAGTCTAAATCTGAAGTAGTACTAGTCACAAAAACAGTTTTGATGTCATATTTCGTAATCATTATGCTTCACTGCGTAGTAGGAAACAACGGTGTGGGCGTCACTATTTTAATTCAAACCGATCTCTATTAATTAATGAAACGAGATATTTACTAAACAGTGACATCGTTCGACAAGACTGACCATAATATAACGAGGTTCCTCTGAGCATGAGGTTATCAGCTGTTATTATATTAGTACGACCAAGTACTAAGCTTGTAATCAATCAGCATACAGTCTCTAATTACAGTCATATTACCAAATAAACTGCTGTCCACGTGGTACCTACGTGTCTTCATCTTCTATCGTGTCACTAGTTATTCAAAACAAGTGTGATAATAGAATAAAAGTGCGCCTCAAAGTCTTTCGTGCACTACGTAGATAAGAAATAGCCCATATAATTGTGTTATTCCCACATCCACATCTTATCTAATCTACCAGTTTACCACGTTTCATCTAAATCATTCCAGCCGTTTGAGTGACGAAGTAACCAACGTAACACACACACGCACAAACTTTCTAATTTTCAACAATAGTGTTTATGATCCCAAACGCGACAATAACAACTTCGTTCCTTTGAGTAATATCCGTTTATTTCGCAGGAACATACGATGAAGACCTGTTACTGGGTTCTCGCGTACTAGTCTTCTCTATGAGCGCGGAGGCGCCTTGCTTCGCGGCGATGGTGTTAGCCGCGCACTACATGGGACTACGGCCGACTGCTACCGTCCTGTTAGTGCAACCTATGGACCCTAACAAGGTCACTAATGTAAGTTGTTAGGTGTTCGAAAGTCTGTAGTGTATTATATGGTAATGTTGTTGATAGACAGGAAAATGTCGAGAAAACAAACATTCTTAGAGAATATGAAAATCATTTTGACTGGCCTCTCACCTCAGTTGATAGTAGCGACGCTTTTTAAATAAATAAGTATTCTATCAGTTCTCGGGTTCCCATAGCACAAGCTGTGATTTTTTGGGGCTAGATAGTGTTGTGTTGATTGTCCATCAATATAATTATATTATCTAATTTACTTGGTTCCGATTGGCTCAAAACCGAGATGACGGAGAGATAAAGTGGCCTTTTTCTCAGCAGTAAGTCCCAACAGTCTAATTGTGATATTTATTAGACATGTACCCTATTTATGGATTTTTCGGCTCCTAGTTTGACAGTTTGTTTTTATTTCCAGTACAGCGAATGCGCAGTAAAGGATTACAACCGAGGTAGACACTACCTCTCAGATCTGGCGCGACGCTCTGGGGTACCGGTCTTCGACAATGTCAACTCTACCATGGAGTATGTAGTGAACCGACTAAGGACCACGCTATAGCCTGCACAGTGCAGTCGGGACTTATCTAGTGAATAGACAACCACGGTTTATTGCCATTTGGGGACTATTCGTTCAAATGCCAGCTTCAAAGCATAAGGGCCCATAAGTCGCTTCGCGTAATAAAAGACAGTTTTGGAACAGCGAATCTCATTTGTTTTTAGTCTTACACAATGTCGATTGCACCTATAAGCGGCCCGATCACAAATTTACGTAATAAAGACATCACAAATGCTATCCATCATAACTACATAGTATAATTACGGCGGGGCAGAGTCTCATTTGCGTGTACTTACTTATTATTTACCAAGACGTTAAGTTTAGTACAAATAATGTCTCTCTTTTGTTCATCACTCTCTATTGTATTATATGTTTTAATGTGTAGACATTTTGAATAAGTTTCAGATGGTATGTTAGAGCGAGAATGGACGGTGACGGTTCAAAGGTTTTCTTGATATAATGTCTCTGTGATGAAATCTAGGAAATGAATTTCAATGCATAAGTAGATATGTAGGTAGTTACATAAGTATTGTTACGCATCAGTCGCGGGAGCAATTAGATTCACATGCTGGCATGTCCAGCAGGATCTTAACATGACAAATGCATGTCGGTACACACGATACACAGGTCATGATGATTCACTGACGAAGATATTGGTACATTATCAGTCTGTACTTACAGTGGGTCTTATTTTAGCCAATGTCTCTCAAGGTAGATCTTATATTGGCATAGTGCTTTTATATTAATACTTACATCACTATTGCGAATCAGCTTAAAAGTACAAATACCTTGCTCATGTAGCAATTTTAAGGAATTTTTTAGTAATTTTATGGGAAAATGATTATTGTAATGCAACAATTGTGGCGGTTCTATGTTGCGTTCTCTAAAGTTGAAGCTAAATTTAAGTATCACTATCGGTCCTCTTTCCTTTAGTATAATTGATAGTACAGGACAACCATACTTTTTTAGCTTGAAATTTAGAGAATGCAACGTCCGAATCACTAGCATTAACTTGTTATATTTAACGTTCTTATACTCATTTTTATAGTTAAAATAAAATGTTTTAGTAAAAATCTAATACGCGAAGTAAAGCTTCGAAACTGCTTTATAAAAGGCGCCTGCCTGTATTCCATACCTATTGTAGGTATAGTTATAATATTGGATGAATAATTTAGTTATAAATACTTATACCATTTTGACCCACTGTCACTAAAACTATATAATTTTTAACTAAACCACAGCAAATGTTATTTGCTAGTCACACTCCCATTAACTTTGGTTAAGTACTTTGTAATTGAGTGATAGTACAAATATCTAATTTATAGAAAAATATTTCACATATTAATTGTAATTTTATGTCATGTACGCTTATTTTAAACTAAAACATCACACATTCATGTAAATAAAGAAATTTGTAATGATTTTTGTTTTATTATTGTTCTCAATAATTTCCTAAACAAATTCATTATTACCTTACACTATGCATAACAGGCAATAATAACAATTATACCTATTACAGGTAAGTAGTACTTATTTGTAATTGATTTAACTACATAACTTATTTAAATAATAACGTTAAAATACTGTCATTTTCACTTTATCTTTCCTCTGTTTTTGTTCTCTAGTAATCTGATTCTCTCTTCGTCTGAGCGAGTCTAATTCTTTATTCTTTTCGACTATTTGAACAGCAATACTTCTATAACCAGGAGTGCCTGATGGGTACTTACCCAAAGAGCTGTTCAGTTTTATTAAGTCTCGCTCAAGTTTTTTCACGTCTTCAGATAATTTGAACTGTTCAATGTTCAAATCTTTGCTAGTAGACTGTTTCACGTCTATAGAAGGCGCTATAGATGGCGTTTCTGAATCGTCTCCCAAAGTCTTATTGATGAAGTTGAAAACGTTTCTTCTTTCCCGTTCTTTTTCCCTTTCGTAAGCTCGTTTGTTCCGTTCTTCCTCTTTCTTTTGGAGCCTTTGCAATCTTTGTTCCACCTGCAAAGAATAAATTCAGACATACTGTAAAGTACAGAACTACGACGAAAGCTTAGCGCTTCGGCGACGTATCTTATCCGAATTAGTACGATTATCAAACCGTACTAATTCGGATTTTTTAATAATAATAATAATAACCAATAGCCACGTACAAACAATGTCCAGCCGTAGCACGGCTCGTGAGTCGTGACGGCATTAGTCACCAGCCAGCTTCAAAGACGGTAACACGTGCGTTTTAAATATTTGGATGTTTATAGAGCTTTTAACACCTACAGTTATAAGGGAGCCGTAGCGGGGATTTTGGGATTTTCTCGAGCGCGGCAGAATAAGATAAGGAGGGGCAATCTTGCACCTTGTGATTTACTCCCACCATACCTGATATATGGTCCTATATATGGACCCTTTATATATGGTCGAACGTCTAGGGCAGCCGATCAGATTAGTAAAAAAAAATCAAGCATCAGATTAAGGTAAGGTAAGTTAATTACATGCAGAAAAGTGTGCATCTGACAATTTGAGCGTGTCATAAGGAAATGGGAGAGTTACAAAGTTACAAAAAAAATTCACCTGAACGTTCTCGAGCGCGGTTAATTTTTTTTTTATCTTGAAGGAAATTAGTCACGAATCACGGAAATTACATAATCTGCCGATTTTTTTCAAGGTCACGATTTTTTGTTACATTTTCAAAAGTTGGCCATGATTTTTGATCGCGTCCAAATCGCGTGCAAATCGTCAGTCTTTTGAATAGGAGCTACTGGAGGGTTCACTTATTTTTTTTATTTTTAAAGTTTATTTGTGTTGATCGATTTTATTTTCAGAATGGATTCTAAAGTAATGCTTATTAAATCAGAATCTCGTGATATAATATACAACGTACTAATTTTTAAATTCAATGCGTTAAAAAATACTGTAAATGGATATTTTTATAAAGTTCAATACCGCTTTGTCAAAGCCAGTGGCATATCTAGAGGATTTCTACAAAGATTATCAAAATAGAAAGACAAAAATTGTAGATCTGCATTTATGTAAGAGAGGCCAAAACAGACTTTTAGACTGACACTTGACCATTTTGATTACAACGTGCGTAATAAGAAACATGGTGTGTAATTTTTATTGGAAACTAATTCGCGTCAACTAGTGTTCGGTTTGAATTTAATTCCAATTTATTTTACAATCATTTGTAGTACTTGTTTTGACTTTTTGGATTTAAATAGTACATATTACTACGTTTTAGTTTTCTTTAAAGAACTTATTTTGACTTGCTAACGAAATAATACCTACTTGGAGGGGGGATAAAACATAACGAGTTGTTGGCAGTCGGACTAGTCTGGTAGAGAGCCTGGTGGAGTAAGCAGCGCATTGCCTTGTATCGAGTTTATATCAGTTTAAGCTTTCTGTGTTCGAGTTTGTGAAGTTGGCGAATTACATTGTTGATCGAATAAAGTTGGTGTACATCTCTATATCCGGAGTATTATATTACATAGTTTATTTTGGTTCAAGGTTGTGAATTTAATATAAAAGTATTATTTCCGAAGTATTATATTTATTTCACGATGCCACAAACAAAAATATACATAAATAGTTGTAACAGCTCTAGATGAAAATCACTATCGGCCATTCGTATGGTATAGACGATGATAGACGAAATTTGCAGAAGCATCAACATTCAATCTTTTGATTTTGGCGCACTTTTGATTGTTTATAAACAAAACAGGACACGATAACGCCTGGGACGCGCTGTCAAATCAATCTAGCCGGTTGACCATAAATATTCCTTAACTTTTCAACTGCATCATAAATCCAAAACTATATGGTTCATTCATGTACACTTTGGAATTTTGGGATAAACACTCACTCTTTATGGCTTATGGACTTCTGGGGCAAGCATATCAGTATATCATTTAGTTTACTACTTTGAATGAACAACATTCAAATCCTAGTGTGTTGCAAAGTTACGATGAGACAATGTATCCAGAAGAACTTACTTTCATGGGATCCTTTGCGTTCCTTTCAGATATCGCCATGCATTGGTCGAGACTCTTGCCCACAGGAAACACTCTCGCTTCAACCGGCATCACTCGGCCTTCGCCCGTGGCTCCGAGCCCTGAGCCGGGCACGTAACCCATAGCTAGCATCAGTTTTGAACCAATACCCTGAAAAATATAGTTGTTGAGAATCAAATGAGAAAACCATGAATGTTACTAGAAGTAGTACATGTATGTAGCAGTAATATTGATTTTTCTTAGGAAAAACTAACTTACACTATCTGTAAGATTATATTTCAACTTAGTTTGATTTGTGTTGTTATGTTTTGTTAGAGATCTTTTTTTTTAAAGTAGATACTTATATATAAAATAATACATACTCACTCTAGTATGCCGTTCCCATTCTCCCATTGCAGTACCACTCCTTTCCACAATCAGAGGTTTACTGTTAGTTTCGATGTTAAGAGATATTTTGTTGTCTGGGTACTCAGTGTCACTAAGGCTTCCATCAGAAGATGAGTCATCATCGTTTTCAGCTGTAAATAATTAAGCATTTAATTCCTGTGCCTACAATTTTTTTTATTAGTATTTCCCATTACAACTATCATTACAGGATACTACTTATAAAATAGTGTAGTCAACTTAATAAAATATGTCCAATAAAAATATGTTATAAAATAAAACGCGAAATAACAATAGACACTTATTACAGTGTCAAAATACAAAAATATAAAATCCATCAACATTTACAATTACATAATTACAATAACATAAAATAGACAGTGTAACCTTTACAAATTAGGTCAGAGATCAGTGAAATAGCTATTAATTTAAGCTAATTTTCCACTCTAAAAATATTTGTAAGCCAAATAAAACTTACTATTCAAAGGAAATATGTCTTCAATGCTAACATTATATTCTTCTGCAGTTGCTTTTCGCTTCTCGCTCGATTTAACTCCATGCTCCAACTTTACTGAACACACTCTTTTATCTAAGTTGATACTCATTATAATGGCTCTGTGCCATAGGTGGTACTTTTCTGTGCTTTTCTTTGTTAAACTAATATCCTGTAATGTTTTAAAGTTTAGAATATGATGATTGATATCATCCTTTCATGAATTACATAACTTGCTAATGAAGTGAAATTTTTTTGTAATCATGACTTCAGCAAAATACATTCACTTACTTCATCATCAGGTGGTTTCAACTTCATTAGTATTCTACTTCCAACTTTTATTCCATCAAAACAAGGCTCTATAGCTTCTTTTAGGCTGGATAGTGGAATTATAGCACCATGGGAATATCTAGCAATAAATAAACATGATATTAATGCATAGAACAAAACTAACATTATTTAGGGTACTTTTATATCCAATACCTATTCTTGTATATACATATGTATATTATGAAACAGCTCCAACGATGTTCATAAAATTTAGTATGCACGGGGTTTCGGGGGCGACAAATCGATCTAGCTAGGTTTCATTTTTAGAAATCGTTGTTTTATTCGTGTTTTATATCGAGCAAAGCTCGGTCATCCAGGTAGGTACTGTAAATTAACTGCTACTTTTTGCTTTTTGACATCAACATAATGTAATAATGTAAATGTATGCACTGGTATTGGTTAGTAGGTAAATCAAATTTCTAATGAAAACTCACCTACATTGTTCATCACTGAATCGACACTCTCCATCTAAGAAAAAAGGGCATGGCAGCATTTCTGTGTGTGTTGGATGTGTGAATAAGACACATACCTAAAAATTCACATAAAATCATTGTTTATTTACCTAGAAGAGCAAAAGTAAGGCTAGCAACAAAAGTTGTTGGTGATTACAACCTTTGAATGATCATATTAAGTTTGCACCAAAGTCTGAACTAGTGTAATATTTTTAGCATTTAGGTAGTCCTGCAAAACAACAGAATCAGGGTCATTGCGTACCTGCAGATCTTTGAACTGGTCATCTTCTTCTCTCGGAACCACAGAACTGACCATGGCATTGTGTAGTGTCGGCTGCCCACCCCATTTATGTGTGTGGTACACTGCACACTTCATACCTAGTAGGCTCGCTAGCTCATCCTGTGTAATCAACAAGCTTGTTACAAGGTGTCTAGGCAAGATCCATTCTCTGTTGGTGTTCACACCAGTGGAAAGGTCAAAGACCATTGCATAGAAATGACATTTGCTTGTGATATGTTACATAACTGCAGTAAGGACACCATTCATGCGGATTGGGTCAGTGTGAATGGTGCATTATAAAAATATGCTAGCTAATGTGTTATTTCCATCTGTTGCCATCTCTATTCATTAACATTAGAACGACAAGGACAGAGCATACTTAAACTCTATAGCTAAAACTATAATTTTATTCATTTGACTTATGTGCCTAAAATTTTTTTTTTAAATCCTTATTGCTGGTTATTGACCAGGTTTCCAGTTGTAAGGAGATATTAAAAATCAATTCCTAGATTGTATTAAAAACACTGATTTGAATGTGAATGTGAACTGTATTTTGTTAAAGACTACCTCAATATCTTCACTGTTCTCTTCATCTCCATTGTTTTTGAGGGAACCAGTTTTGTCCTCTTTACAATTGGGTTCATATGCACCACTCTTTGCCATTTCCTCCTGTAATTTATATAAACATGTTTTTATACAATTTTTTTAGCTTCATAACTATTATATTTTTTAAATCAGTCTACTGGTTACCTACTTTCTCTTGTTCGTTAAAGTGTAGGTACTTTATAATAAATATTATTGTAAGTATTAAAAATTTGCAAAATGATTTCACCTCACCATAAAAAGGGCATATTCATCATCTATTTTACTTGGAGCATCTTTTGGTGCTTCCATAGTTGCATTGCTTGATCCTATAGAATCTAAGTTTTCTTGAGTAAGCTGAATGAGTTGCCCCAAGTCTGATTGCAGGGTGATTAAAGATTCACGCTCTGTGTCATCAGTGACATTTTCAAGAGCCTGATTTACCATAACAAGCTGTAAAAATAATGTATTTATACGCAGATGAAGACGATTGCACGAAATAAAAATGATTAAGGTCAGCAATGAAGGAATATAATTACTTACCTGGTCTTTATATTGATTAAGAGAAGTGTTTAGTTCTTCCATAGTAAAACTTAGTTCAACAACTTCAAAATTTCAAGAATCAGGAACTTTTGATTCCTGGATTGATAGAAACCTACCTGAAACGTTTTCGATTTAATTAAAATAAGGCTCTTGGTAACAATCGAAACAAGCATTCTATCACACTATCTCTAAATAGTAAATGAATTTTGTGTTTACTATTTATATTGAAAGGATCAAATAAGTACCTACTTTATGAAAAAATTAAAATCCGGGATCATTTTTTTTTCGCTCATTTGAGCAGGCTAAAGTCTAAAGACCATACTACCTTGTCTTGCGTAAAATCCGGGATCATTATGCAAAGTTTTCTTTTTTATGGTTGACAATGACATTGACAAAGCAAATTAATTCCATGCTTATCTCAAAAGTAAAGCAACAAATGTCAACTTCACATCACATCGCAGTCTCACTCAAAAACTATTCGTTTGTCATTTCATGAAGTAGCACGGCTCTGCTAATTTAATATTGTTTTATTCGTTTTATTGCATGTTTTATTCAGTAATAATGGCGGAATTTTAATGAATAAATTGTGACTACAGGACGGGTATTGAGAATTTAATAAAATGTGTGTTGTGATGCAATGTGATGTGAACGACGAGGAATCCCAAGAAAATTTTAGACGCCATTCCGCGTGACGTCTAAAATTGACAATTGACCATCGACTAAGACTTTATTAAACAAACATAAACACTTGACACTGGCAAAATTGGCATTATTATGTCACATGCCATAAACAAAGAAGAAGAAGAAGAAACTATAGGATGCTAACGCACGTAGACAGAGAAACCAATAGCCACATCGTAGACAGAGAAAACAATAGACACATGGTGATCGTGCCGCGTGTGAGATAGAACGATAGGTGGGTGGTGTTGCCACATTAAAACTTTTACCCTAGTCCTAAGTAATCCTAGATTTATTCGAGACGTTATGTTGTAGTAGAAATCTCTAGAGCTTTCCTCTCTATCACAAAACTCAAACTTTTTAACAGATGTGTGATATAGAAATCATATAACAACATTTGTGTACTTAATTGTTTACTTATTATTAAAGCTAAGCATAACATTACAGGAATAAAAACACCATAAATATAACACAAAGTCAAAAGATACTTTATTCAATACAATCATAAGGATCACTTTGAATACTAGGTGAATTTAGGTTCCAATTTATAATCCAAGCCCGAGAAGAGAAACTCATCCTGGTCCTAAAGTATTTTTGCATGATCCATCTTATAACTAAATTAGCTACGATATAATTATACATGAGTTTATATATTTCAAGTGTGTCGGTTAACTGTCTGAGGGCAGAGCGACATGATGCCATGCGTTCTTATCAATAATATAGTCATTTATATTATAATAAGCTTTCTTCAAAAGACACTTTTATGTAAGCTTTAAATTTCTTAATAGTTGCATTTTCAGGAATCATATTATAGAAGCGCACCGTGTTCTCGATAAAGGACTTATTTACTTTTTCTCAAAATGGGTACTACAAATCCTCGAAGAGTTTTGGGGTGTCCAGATTTTTCGGCCTGTGGCTTCAACCCACTGCAAACGTACATTATCGTTTGATGGAAATCTGTAACAAATTAATAGCGAGGTGTTTTATTTTACAATGTAAGTATAATTTTAATCTATTTATTTATACAGGGCGGTATGGTTATTGTCGCTGACAGGACATTATTTCACAATCAATTGACATCAAATTGTATGAAAGGTTTCCTCAGACCGATTTTAAGCAGCTTTTGCCTTTACCTTGCCTCCATATATTCATCTATCAACATTGTACGATACTTACGTTAAATTGAATTATTAAAATTCATATGAAATGTAAAACATATTTTATGTAAAATTTATGTACCTAGTCTGGGGAATGTTAAGGTCGAATACAGGCAACACCAAAATAAATAAATTATTTGTTATGATTTATGAATTATGCTGTAGCGAACAAAGTTCAGCTCGAAATGCTGTTATCTATTGTGTATATTATTAAAAAAACAGTTTAAAAGCTAATAACTACTCAAAAATACTTGTACTTACGAGTAAAAAGACAAATCGGGGTGTTTCCGTTCACTATCACTTTTACATCCTAAAACGATACATCCAACCATTATCTTTACAAAATCCGGTAAAGGAATTTGTTATTTGCAATTCGCAAGTAATTCAGCGTGTTCATAATTAATTATTAACTGTTTTTCCGGTTATTTCACACAAAGCGAGCACAAATCATCTAAACGATGGCAAACTGTCAAACGTTGCTTTGCACAATCTGGTGCGGATCTTGAAAAAACAGGCACGTGACATGAAACAAAAAATCAAACCATTCTATCTCGTATCTTTACAGTATCTGCACATAAGTTGTTCTCTTTCTTGTATGAATGCGACGGATGCTATCTAGTCGTCTATTAGGTTCTCTGTCTACGAGACACATGGTGATCGTGCCGCGTGTGAGATAGAACGATAGGTGGGTGGTGTTGCCACATTAAAACTTTTACCCTAGTCCTAAGTAATCCTAGATTTATTAGAGACGTTGTGTTGTAGTAGAGATCTCTAGAGCTTGTCTTTATTACAGATGTGTGATATAGAAAAAATATAACAACATTTGTGTACTTAATTGTTTATTATTATTAATTTTAAGCATAACATTACAGAAATAATGAAACCATAAAGATAATACAAAGTCAAAGTCAAAGTCAAAAGATACTTTATTCAATACAATCACAAGGATCACTTTGAAACGTCTTACGTACAAGGCGAATTTAGGTGTCAATTCATAACCCAAGCCCGAGAAGAGAAACTCGTCCTGGTCCTAGCGCATTTTTGCATGATCCATCTTATAACAACCTTAACTACGAAATACTAATACAAGATAATTTATACATTTCAAGTGTATCGGTTAACTGTCTAAGGGCAGAGCGACATGAGGCCATGCATTCTTATCAATAATTTAGTCATATTATAATAAACTTTCTTCAAAAGACTATCTTTTTTAGCTTTAAATTTCTTAATAGGTAGTTTAGATGCATTTTCAGGAAGCTTATTATGTAAGTGCACCGTGTTCCCCAATAAAGGACTTATTTACTTTTTCTAGTCGAAATGTATTGATCAGTATCAATACATTTCGACATACATTTACATTTTTCAATACAGTACAATCTACCTACCTAGACTTGTTCGGGGAAAGCGAGGAAATGTTTTAAAAAATATAAAATAATTGAATTAAGATTATTTAATATTAACGAAACGATACATGAAGTGGTCAAAGACAGAATGACAATCTGTGGTTTATCTTACGTGTGGTAGGTTTTGCTACATCAGCCGTCTGGGCCGGCGACCATGCGTAAGCATTAGTTGGAAACAAACATTTTAAGTGCTTAGTTGGCTATAAATATGGATCGGCTAATTGGTTCAGGCAATGTAACTCCTCCCTCCGTAAGTTCGAGATTATCCGAAGGATGAGGATTATCTCGAGTCTTTTCCCTAATACAAAAGTTTCTAATCCTATTTTTAAATGCAAACAATAAAAGACATATAACTAATAAAACGCAGAACACAAAATTTCCTATGCTAACACTCTTATAATCTAAAGCACTATCGTGATTTCCATTATCACTGATAATTTCACTTTCACTGTTCTATAATAAGTAATTCAGGAACTGGACATCAGTAAGGTCGATACCGTTGAGATCGACAGGTTTCTTCTACTTGTCAGATGGGCTGACCAATATTTTGGGCAAGTTGACAACTGGAAGTTTTGTATATGCTATATCTTTTCCTTGGCGTTGTTGTCTTTTAAGCTTTATTTCCTTTATATTGATTTGACAATCATCATCTAAAGTTAACAGATGAGTTCCACTTATGGGTTCTTGTGTAATCTCGTCTTCGCAGTATCTGGTAAGTAATGATTCGGTTTTCACGTAGATGATCCAGCGATTTGGCTGTATGAGTTCTGCTTTTACATCATTGATTGTAACAGGTTCCTGTTACAATCAACAACTCTGACAGCTCAATCAACAACACAATCAACACACACAATCAACAACTCTGACGGATGACAACTCGAGATATTTGTAGAAAATTTCATAAGCTCGGTAATACAATCATCTTCGATTAGCGGTAATGCGTCGTTCTCGAAACATAAGAAGCAGGATTCATCAACTTCGCGGCAAGGCTGGGAGAGCGGCGTTATTTTCAACCCTTTCACCAGTACGTAAGGATATTTGGGCAGGATAAGAGAGGTAAGGTCATTGAATGTGTCATGGATAGGTAAGGGAATCAATTTAATGTAATTAAATTCCTCATTTCTAATCAAAGGAATATGCATAATGAGTTTTATCTGATTTTGTTTTATGTACGCTTTCATCTCTATACACTGCTCTATTTTTACAACGTTTTCAGTCTTAACTGGAAACACTAATCTATTAGTTTTCTCAATCTCCTTTAATAATAAAACTAATTTATCTGTGTCTACGATTGATTGGTGTAACAATTTAATTTTAGCAAAAGCAATAGCCGTTTCAATCTCATTCAGCCTTATGTAGAGTATCTGAAAGTTATGAATAAAAACGTTATAGATGTGAATAATTTTATTACTAGTTTGAGATAACTTTGATTCATTTAAACTGCGTTTAATATCGTCAATACTCTCTTCAATCTGAATGAAATTGTTTTTAGTAGAGTTCGCTATTTTTGTGAACGTACCCATCATTTCAGTAACGATTGTAATTTTCTTGTTTATTGCGTCTTGTTTTGTCATTACTTCATGAATTAACTTTTCGTACATCACAGCGTCGTCATTGTCAAGATTACCTGTGATCGTCTTGATCAATGAACCGATAGGGTTTATAAAACCACGCTTAGCTCTTACCGATGGAATCAATTGTTTATACTTATCTATAGTTATATTCATAATGTAATCTGTTTGTGACTGTACTTCCATAAAGTCTATATCAAAAGCTTTGGTCTCGAAACAGCTTTGTATTTGTCCTTTAAGTCTTACAAAGCTACCTATATTTAACTCTAGTTCTTGGTGAAGAAACCTTATATCTAAAATCTTAATAACAGTCCATGTATCATGGCTAACGACAGCTTGACCTTCCTTTACAGGTAGCAGTCCCGGGTTCTTGTCAATCGGCTGCAGATGAAGGGCCTGGCTTCGGATCACTTGGACCACCAGAAGAATTAACCTGTGGAGGGCGCTTTATGTCTTTAATGGGAACTTTAGTATTCCGGTTATGTGTTATAACTGGTACAACGTTCCTTTCTATAGCTCCGGTAACCTGAGCTTTCTGAAATCGCGGTTTATCTTTGCTGCGTCTAGTATTGACTCCTTTAATGAATACTGTATCGCCTATATCTATGTCGAAATCTTTTTCTCCACCACGTTTCTCTATAACGGCTTTCTTTTTATCGATTATTCTATCTGTTAAATACTCATATAAATGCTTAGTTCTTCTTACGTGTTCTTTTACCAATTGTTGAGTAAACTGTTTATTAAAATCTACATAAAACGCGCTATTAGATTCGGTATGGCCGAAAACTACTTCAAATGGAGTGAGACCTGTGGTAGAGTGGATCGTATGACATTACTGCATAACTCATGACTGATGCAGCGTCAGTTATCTTTTGTTCATATTTGGCGATTCGATATATCTCTATAATAGTAGAGTGGAATCTTTCAACTATTCCCATAGAGTTGGGATTATGAGGAGTACCAATATGAAGTTCGATCTTATAAAATGATAACATTTATTTCATGAGAGTGTTGTTGAATTCAGTGCCAGGGTCTGAACTGATTCTACTAGGGGTTCCATACAAGGAGAAGTATTTTATCAGAGCCCGAACAGCTTCAGGGGTAGACTTAGTGCTGATCTCAAATGCTTGACCTAGCTTGCTGAAGGCGTCAACTATTGTGAGATAATGTTTTCCATCAATAGAAAAAGTGTCTATGAATAACTCTTGGAATGGTTTAATTTGAGTCTGTGATAGTTGAAATTCAGGTTTTAATGGTTTACGATCATACTTCATTTTTTTACAGTATTCGCACGCATTTAAGATGCTGACCACTGTCTGGATCATATTATTCCAATAAAATGTACGTCTTCAATGTACTAGCGTTTCTTTAATTCCCCTGTGACTATTTTTTCCTACATGGTATTTAAGTTCACCATCTACATAAATTACTCTCTTGGTACACTCGTAAAATTTCACAGTTCCTTTCTGGAATAGAAATATGGAGGCCTCTGAAAACTGTTTGCGATGTAAAGGGTCTTCAAAATAAAAGAAATATTTAATTTTAGGCCTAATATATCCTTTCAGGAACCTTTTAATAAGGTCTGGGTTATTTAAAGGTAAGTGGATCTCTAATACCTTTTGTTTGTTCCTAGATAAATCTTAAACCGATAACTCGTCTCTGTTCCAGCTATGAACGAGGATCTGGTTTGGCTTACTATCTACGGCTTCTTGAAGAATAAGCATACCATCTGTATCCAGATCAAGAGCTGAATCGACCGTGCCTATGCTGTCGTTTCTTCCTTCAGATGCAGATGCAGTGGTACTACCCAATGATGGAATTGAGTAGTGCGATCGTCTACCGTTACCAGCTATTGATGTATTACTTTTCTCTGAATCGGATGAGATTAATATCGTAGGTGGCGTTCGCTCACGTGGCGAAGAGGCGCGAGAGGTGCTGTTAAGTTCTTTACTCAATCGTGTAATTTCCTCAGTTAAATCTATAATATGACGTTCTAATTTTTGTTCTTTCTTATCCAAATTAACCTTCATTGAAATATCGTCGTTATCTCCTAATGCGTTAATTCTAACCCGTGATAAGGCGTCAGCGTTGCAATTTTGCTTTCCTGCTTTATGTTTAATATCGTAATCGAATTCGGACAAACGTAATTTCCATCGTGTTAATTTACTGTTAGGTTCAGTTGTAGATTTTATCCAAGTTGGTGGTCTATGGTCCGTATAAATTAAGAACTTCCTGCCGTACAAATACGGTCGGAAATGTTTTGTAGCCCATACTATGGCTAGAAGCTCTTTTTCTATCGTACTGTACCGCTGTTTCTGCGTCGTTTAAAGTACGACTTGCGTATGCTATTGGCTTATCGCTACCTATAGGTCCCTGTGATAAGACAGCTCCGATCGCAAAGTTAGATGCGTCCGTTGTAAGGACGAATGGTTTGGTAAAATCGGGAAACTGTAAGAGTGGTGCATTGGTCAAAAGCTCTTTGCATTTTTCAAATGCGTTTATGTATTCTTGTTTAGTGCTATCAATTTTATTTTTCTTTTTTAGACATGAAGTTAATGGTTGTGTAAGTTTAGCAAAATCCTTAATAAATTTCCGGTAATAACATACTAAACCAGGAAAACTCTTTATTTCAGTAGACGTTTTTGGTAATGGAAAGTTCTGAACTGCTTTAATCTTGTCGTTATTAGGCATAAGGCCATTTTTGGTGATGTTATGACCAAGATAAAGGACTTCCTTTCTTAAAAATTCGCATTTGTCTAGTGTTAACTTTTAAACTAGTTTCTCTGAGTCGATTAAATATTTTACGTAGTTTCTCAACGTGTTCCTCTAAGCTAGATGAAAATTCTATGATGTCGTCAAGATAAACTAAGCAATGGATACCCTGAAGACCTCGTAGCACATTATCCATGGCCCTTTGAAACGTTGCAGGGGCCGTCTTTAAGCCAAACGGCATCCGTTTAAACTCATAATGGCCTGATTGTGTCGTAAAGGCAGTTTTAGATCTATCTGCCTCATTTACCTCAATTTGGTGATAACCGCTAGCAAGATCTATTGTGCTAAAATACTGAGATCTGCCTATTTTATCAAACAGATCGGTAATATTAGGCAACGGGTACTTATCGTCGACTGTGATTTCATTTAGGCGTCGATAATCGATCACCATTCTAAATTTCTTTTCACCAGATGCGTCAATTTTTTATGGTACCAGGTGAACTGGTGCACTCCAAGGTGAGTGAGAATCTGCAATTATGTTGTCTGCTAAAAGTTTATCTACCTGATTTTGAATTTCTTGATTAATAACAGGCGGATGTCGATAATGCCGTATATAGATCGGGTCTTCGTTGGTCGTTCTCATATTATGTTTCACTTGGTTCGTGAAGGACAATGGTATTTTATCGCTATATAATATATCACGATATTCTTGACACAACCTGAAAATACTTTCACGCTCCTCTTTATTCATGTGTTCTAAACGCAATTTTCTCAAATTTTCTTTCAATACTTCATCAATCATACATTCGTCTTTCACAAAATTTACCTTACATTCCTCATTTTCAAATATCGTAACATCGAAAGGTTCCTTGAACGTGATAACAGCTTTCACATCGGATGTATTTTGAATAACTGTTTCTGCAAAATAGTTCTCACACTTGACAAGAGCGGTAGGCATACGAACGCCTTTTTGGAATTGTAAATAATCTAAAATCGCATCTCCGTGTTGTAAGTTCGTGGGAATCCTAACTCTAGTTTCAGATCGTGGTGCTACATAGATTTCATACGGTGGATTGTAAATAATCGGTATGCTCGCGTTGTGAGTTAGTAACACTTGGTTACGCATATCGATATTTGCTCCTAACTTCGATAAAAGATCAGATCCTATTAAACCGTCATAGCGTCCGTCAACATCATAAACGTAAAATTTATGAGCCAGTGCGCTCCTAAAGGTTTTTAACAATGGTATGTGTATTACTTCATTGTGCATGCTCTGGGCATGTGTGCTGATTACTGTAAAAAAAAAAAAAATTACTCTAAAAAATTCGTTGGCTTTAACGGGGCTTATAAAGGATCTACTACTACCAGTATCAATGAGAAACTTTGATCTTATTTCTGGTATAACGACGAGGTAGTTTTAAAATACTACCGCAATAATTTAAACTAATTACCTCACCGCATCCTTCGAGGCTATCTCCTGAAAAATCGGACTTTTTGTTTCCGAACTGATGTTTTCCGGATTGATATTTTCCGGCTTCAGGGAATTTGTTTCATCGTGATTGACCATGTAATAGCACTCATCAGAAGGGTACTCTAGATTCTCGTTTACATTAAAATCATAGTCATACACATTTGTATAGTCGGGGTTATAGTCTTCGCAAAGTGGAAGATCATTTATTAAATATAAATCATCCGCTACCATATTTTGTCTTATCGGCGCTGTGCGCATTGTAACGTCAGACTCTTGTAACCTAGGTTCCTGTACCTGCTGTTTCGGTACACCAAATTTATTTTGGTTGAAAGGTTGGTTCTGAATACCGAACTTATTACCTTGCTGTTGGGGTATGCCAAATTTATATCCTTGCTGTTGCGGGATACCAAATTTATAACCTTGGTGTTGTGGAATACCAAACTTATAACCGCCGTGTTGGAATGGGGCGCGTTGCGTAATAGGCTGGCCAAAAGTACGCTGGGGCTGTGTCCCGTATCTAAAACTTTGCGTGGGCGGCGCGTACCTCAATTGTTGTATAAAGTTTGGACGGAATCCATTCGGATTTTGTGGAATACCGAATTTTAAATTATTTGGAGAGTCGAGCGCTGGTTTAAAACCTTGAGCGACAGGTAAAGGTTTCTGTGTAATCTGTGTATTTTGATAGTTTGATGAACTATGAGTTTGTTTAAATAATTTATTTTTAGCATCGTATTGGAACTTGAAATTAACCTCCTCGGTTACTATGCTTAAGGCGTGTTCCAAGGTAGAGCAACTTTTAAGGCGTACGATTCGAATCATATCCTCTGGTAAGTTATACAAAAAGACGTTTAACGCAGTGTTATTATAAACTATCATTTTCGCTGCTTTAATTCCTTCATCGGTAAGTCTATTCACTTTAGCAAATAATGAACTACGGACGTTCTGAATTCTATGACAAAACTGGATGTACGTTTCGTTTTGCTTTAGCTTTAGAGATTCTAGCTCGATTGCTATACATTCTTCCGATCGAGGATCACCAAAATGTTGGGTAAGTAAATCTTTCAATACCGCATATGTACAGATATTCGGATGGTCACTTAGTAGAGTCGCGGCTCTACCAGTAAGTCTGCTAGAAATAGCATGAAATAGATACAAGCTCTGCGCTGCGTTTCCGCTAATCGCGCTTCCACTTATCACATACTCGCATTTGTTTAGAAATAAATTTAATAAATTTTCGTCCCCGTCATATTTAGGGACAAGCGATAAGGTTTCCTTAGGAATAGCCTTAATTTCCATTTTTTTAAATATTACTTTTACTATTACTATACTGATTTACCAATATAAGTGTAAACTAGTTTGCCTATTTAAGTGCGACTTAATATTACTTATGACTAATACGAATTAATTACGATTAACAGATCTGCATATTTAAGTGCAAATCAATTTGCCAATTTTAATGCAAACAAAATCAGATAAACGCAACTAATAAGCTCGACAATTTAAGTTCGAGAAAGGAAGGTGGAAATGACACAGGAATATACAATACAGGAAGTGAAAAGGTTTACTCACAAGCTGCTCGATCCCATGTCCTCCTGAAACCGCACTTTGACACTTCACTTCTTTAATTCGCTTTTACCGTTCGAGAGTCGTAATTTATTTGGTTCGTTTATTTCCACGTCCGCGTATAGTCGGTTTTCATATGGATTTCAATTTTCGCGACACCGATTTTGGGGTTTTCACGAGCGAAGAAAATCCGGGAAAATCGTGGAAAATCCACAAGGCTGCGCCAGACTTGTTCGGGGAAAGCGAGGAAATGTTTTAAAAAAATATAAAATAATTGAATTAAAATTATTTAATATTAACGAAACGATACATGAAGTGGTCAAAGACAGAATGACAATCTGTAATTTATCTTACGTGTGGTAGGTTTTGCTACATCAGCCGTCTGGGCCGGCGACCATGCGTAAGCATTAGTTGGAAACAAACATTTTAAGTGCTTAGTTGGCTATAAATATGGATCGGCTAATTGGTTCAGGCAATGTAACTACCTACAGAATAAAAACTCATAAATCAATTATTTACTAACCACAAGTGGAACAGCATTAGGATACAGAATGTTAATTTATTCTTCTTAAACAAGACATTTCTCTCAAAATGGGTACTACAAATCCTCGAAGAGTTTTTGGGTGTCCAATTTTTTCGACCCACTGAAAAGTAGGTACATTATCGTTTGATGGAAAACTGTAACAAATTAATAGCGAGATGTTTTTTTACAATTTAAGAATCATTTTAATGTTTATTTATACAGTACAGGCGGTATGGTTATTCTCGCTGACAGGACATTATTTCACATTAAATTGTCTTCAAAATCTATAAAAGGTCTCCCCAGACCGATTTTAAGCAGCTTTTAAAGTTAAGGTGGCTGCCCTTGCTATCATGAATTAACTTGTCTCCATATATTAATCTATACAACATCAAACGATATATAGGTACGTCAAATTAAATTATTAGTATTCATACGAAATGTAAGACATATTTTTATGTAAAATTTATGTAGTCTGTAGTCGAATGTTAAGGAGTGTTAAGGTCGTATTCAGGCAGCACCAAAATAAATAAATTATTTGTTATGATTTATGAATTATGCTGTAGCGGCTTATTCGTCAACTCGCGGATCTGAAACTCGCGTGAATCCGCGAGTTGGCACCTTCCGATTTTACCTAATTTTTATGTCGTCAATTCGCGGGCCCATATAAAGTACAGTCATAACAAAAATGGATTGAAGCCAGAGTAAGAACCGCCAATCTAAAGACCTTATAATTTCTTTTAATAAAAATTTACATGTAGCTAGACGCATCTACTTACATTTACCGGATTTGTCCGGGTTTAAAAAATTCTAATCTCTAATCAGTGGTTTTACTCCATACAAGGGTACTAAAATTTTGGAAGTCTTTATTAGATAATTTTGAGTATGCCATTCGAGTTCTACATTATAATAAAACTAAGCAAATGTTATAATTAGTGACTAGACCTATAGTTCAGGAGTAAATCGCATAAAACTGATTTTAATGTACCTATTGGAATCAGCTTTTGAAGAATTTTAAGACTCAATACTAAAACGGTCTCAGTATTTTAAGATTTTTTGTGAAAAAAATAATTTAGATTTGTTGAAAGTGGGTTAATATTTTAATAAGGGTTGTTTTCATACAAGAGTACCTATAATAAAAAAAGATGATTAATACAATTTTGCAACAAACTGTAAGATTCTGATTTGTTACTTTTAAAATGATGATAATTGATGACTAAATTTTATTTTATTGTCTTTGAAAATATATTTAAGTTGATGTATTGTACTTATTGTGTACCTTTCTTATTTTGTCATGATTCTTCTACATGTGGTATTTCTTCTTTTTTCTACAGAATTGTATGTTGGAGTAATAATATTACGAATTTTTTGTACGATGACATTAAGGTGTTAAAACATTTTTAATAACCTTTCTTATGGTTTGTTTACAATTTGTCTTCTGGTCAAGTAAACACAGTATACGTAGATAGGTATCTTGCCTTAGTAAATTTATATTTATGTCATGTTGTATTATATTATATGTACATATTTCAAAAACTATATTTTCTTTTATTTTAAACTCAAATTCTTCTTCTTCTTATCGTGTCACTAGTTATTTCTAACCAGTGTGGCGGAAGGATTTAAAGTGTGCCTCAGAGGCTCCTTTCGTGCACTCAAATAGTATTGTCTCATAGGTACATAATAAATAGGTACCTACGTATATAACATTATTAAAACGTTTTTGCAGAGGACTGTACATGAATACCGTACTGGCATGGGAGTACTTCTTGGTGGACTAATGAAACAGGCAGTCAAAAATAACTGTTACACAGATGTCTCCATGGACTATTTTACCGATAAAATAAAAATTGATAAATTCTTAGACAAAGACACTCAATTCAATTAAATTCAATTCAATTAGGTGAAAGTGGTGGTGTCAAGCGATTAGACTTAATTAAACTAATTGAGACCCTGTCCGAAAAGCTAGATCTTGGGCTAGGGAAACTAATTTTATGTGCTTTCCCTTACTCAAAATCATTGAGTGTTAAAGACAATGACAAAATATTCAATTTGAATTTAATACCTTACAATTTGACATGTCGTCATAGTGACATTTTATATTTAGACACTAATAATTTTATTAATAATTTTTATTTGACAAAAGGTAATGTATACCTTAGTAGACGTAGTAAGTTAATTATTGCTAAATTGTTAGCATTTAATATTTCTGATTCTGTTATTAGAACTATAACACAGTGTAATGACGACCCCATAGTTAGTAATAGTACTAATCATCAAAATAAAATCAAAATAATAAAAGAGGGAAATCATGTAGTAGGGCCAACTGATCAGCATTTAAACTGACCAAGTCGACAATGGGAAAAACAGGCAGTTTACATGTAGTTCACCAAAATATGCAAGGCCTGCCCAGCAAAGTATTAGAATGTGAATTATTTTTAAATCGTTTCAGTGTAGATATAATATGTGTATCACTGAACATTGGATGGTACAATCTGAGGTACTTCCTTTCTACGAGAATTACAATATTGTCAGCAGCTATAAACGCAAGAACGCAATACGTGGTGGCTCGTTAATTATTGTTAAAAAAAACTTAAAATGCAAGGAGCGTAAGGATATTAGAAATCTTTCTATTGAAAGAATTATTGAGGTGTCGTGTGTCGAGCTGGAGCGGCATGTCGTCGTGAGCGTTTACCGTCCTCCCAATGCTGATTTTGGGTTATATGAATGCACTATGGAAGAAGTATTGCAAAAAATAGCTTGTGATAAAATCATAATAGTTTGTGGTGATTTTAATATAAATATTCCGATTGATCCATTATCTGAAAGACTTTTAAACTTATTTAAGTGTTTCAATTTAAACACTTAAATAACAAGAGTACACTAGTGAGTGACAAGAGTGACACTAACACAGCCACTTGTATAGATAACATTTATTGCAGTTGCACACCAGTTCATAAGTGTGTACTAAAACATTTTAGTTCTGTCCATTACGGTCACTGTGCCACCTTTTCTTGTGATCGTATAGTTGAAGCTCAGAACTTTACTCACCGACCTATTACAGAGAGCCGCATCAAAACATTTCAAAGTAGAATTGAACACAAGGTTTCCCTTGTACCATGCATCGATGATCCAAATGATCTTTTCACCACATTGTCTAACTTAATAATTAAAGAACATGCTGATATATTTACAGTGAAAACATGCAAAACAAAAAATTGTGCTAGATTTGTCGACTGGGCTACACCGGGTATTTATAGAAGTAGGAATACATTGTATGAATTATATACTACCAGAGAGACAATGTTAGATGATCCAGTTTTTATCTTATATGTTAGGAATTACTCAAAAGTCTTCAAAAAAGTTTGTCATGCGGCTAAGTCACTGTTTTTGAGAAAAATAATAGAAAATTCAACAAATAAAATGAAAGCAACTTGGAAATTAATTAATAATGAAACAGGTAAATCAAGGGCTCGCAATATACAGTTCAAATTAAATATAAATGGTACAATTTTGACTAAAGAACAGGATGTTGCGAATGCATTTGATAGTTTTTTCTCAGATATACCAAAAATGGTGACCAAATCGTTAAACTCTTCAGCCTCCAGAGGTTCCGTTCTATTAGAATCTAGTGTTGCAAAATGTAAGAATGAGTTTAGTTTTAAATACATTAACGAGGCTAGTATTGTAAAAGCATTCAAGTTAATTAATATAAAAAATACAGAAGATCTTTGGGGAATGTCTACAAAGGTGCTGGGTGTCATTATCTTAGATATTGCACCATGTTTAGCTTATATTTTTAATAGATGTATCTACGAGGGAGTTTTTCCCGATGTCATGAAACACAGTAAACTCATTCCTATGTTTAAGTCTGGAAGTGAAAGTGATCTCGCTAATTATAGACCGATATCGATATTACCTGCTTTAAGTAAAATCTTTGAAAAAATAATTCTTAATCAGTTATTATACCAGTTTAACGTTAACGGCCTGCTACATAGTAATCAATAAGGATTTACTAAAGGTCGATCAACAGCTGATGCAGGTATAGCGCTTTTAAAGCATATATTTGAGGCCTGGGAGAAGTCAAAGGATGCAGCTTTGACTGTGTGAGTCATGCAACCCTAATCACAAAGTTAAGATATTATGGCATTAAAAACCGGGCGATTGACCTTAGTCTTATCTATCCAATAGAGTCCAGAAAGTAGACGTGGGTGGTGAAAGGTCTTCGGGATCAATTATTGACATAGGGGTACCTCAGGGATCGATACTAGGCCCTTTTTTATTGCTAGTATACGTTAACGATTTACCTTTTTTTGTAAAAAATATTTGTGATATAGTTTTATTTGCAGACGATACGTCTTTAATTTTTAAAGTTGATAGAGGTAAAACCAGTATTTGCGATAACGTAAATGAATCCTTATCGTTAGTTCTTAACTGGTTCACTGTAAATAATCTTTTGCTTAATTAAAAAAAAACTAAAACTGTATCAAATTCACTTTGCCAAATGTTATTCATAGCCCGTACAACATTGAAATAAATGGAGAGGCAATGAATCTTGTAAATTCCACGATCTTCCTGATATTGATATTGATGCAAAACTACAGTGGGGACCACAAATTGAAACACTTGCTGGTAGGCTTAGTTCCCCTGCATATGCAGTTCGTGCGATACGGTGGCTTGCTGATGAAGCTACAGCTAGACTAGTTTATTTCAGTTACTTCCATAGTGTTATGTCATACGGCGTCATTCTCTGGGGGAAAGCAGCTGATATTGGTAAAATATTTGTAATTCAAAAAAGGGCAATGCGTGCCATTTATAATATGCAACCACGAGAATCTTTGAGAGAAATATTCAAAGAAATTAATATTCTTACAATAGCTTCACAATATATATATGAAAATTTGTTATACACACATAAAAATAGAGATGGGATTCAGCAAAATAGTGACCTTCATAGAATCAACAGTAGGAATAGACATAAATTATACATCCCTAGGTTTCGAATAGAAAAAGTAAATAAGTCCTTTAAGGGGAACATGGTGCGCTTCTATAATATAAGCTTCCTGAAAATGCTACTAAACTAACTATTAAGAAATTTAAAGCATACATTAAAGGTAGTCTTTTGAAGAAAGCTTATTATAATATAGATGACTATATTATTGATAAGAATGCATGGCCTCATGTCGCTCTGCCGTCAGACAGTTAACCGACACACATGAAATGTATAAACTCTCTTGTATTAGTATTTCGTAGTTAAGGTAGTTATAAGATGGATCATATAAAAAAGCGCTAGGACCAAGACGAGTTTCTTGCCAATTCTTCTCGAGCTTGGGTTAGGATGAATTGGCACCTAAATTCACCTAGTATGTAAGACGTTTCAAAGTGATCCTTGTGATTGTACCTATTGAATAAATCATCTTTTGACTTGACTACGTCAGATTTTCACGATCACGCGAGTTGACGACATAAAAATTTTGTAAAATCGGAAGGTGCCAACTCGCGGGTTCCCGCGTCTTTCAGATCCGCGAGTTGACGAATTAAGGTAAGCATCCACAGGCCCGCATCGCACGCAGCGGACGGATCGCATCAAGCGGATAAATTTTTCATAATGCGTCCACTGTATCGGCAGCGATCGGATTTGCCGACGTAAGTACCAGCAATCGGGTTGACGATGCCAGTTCTTTCGGATTTTCGTAGTGAACGCACGTGTGGACTCTGTGAGAATGGAGGAAAGCGATGAAGAATATTTGTCGTTGTAGCTTGTTTGTTAGCAGAAGAGGAAGAATTGGAAAAAAAAAGCTAAAAAAAGAAAACATAGTATCTGGATACACAACATATTTAAGAAGAGATCGGAACATGGAGAATATCACACCCTATTTCCTGATTTGTTAAACGATGCCACAAAGTTCTTCCAATATTTTCGTATGTCGCAAGATAAATTCAATTATCTGGTTGACATCTTCCACATTTACTGAGACAGTATACTACATACAGGGAGGCTATAGGACCAGAAGAAAGGCTTGCTGTGTGTTTAAGGTATTTATTGAAATTAAACATCGGATATTTATTTCTTATTAAAATGTAAATATTGGCCGAGAATCTGCGTATTTTGATCCACTGCATGTAAACGTTCTGTATAGTTCACAATTTCTTGGGAGGAGGACATCATGCGCAAAGGAGGAGGAGGAGACATCACATATAGAGTATTATTCACAGATGGTGTCGAAGCGATGGTTGCGATTTTGTTCATAGCAGGCGAATTAAACATCGTTGTATTTGAACGAGTAGGTGCCGGAACCATTACATTTGAAACAATTCTCACTCTCTCTTTCATTTGAATCAGATGCCATAAGATTAGAATCAGGATATTCAGGATTGATTGGAGTTGTCGCAAGCTTCATCTCCACGTTGTTAACCATTTGAAACAAATGAGATTTAATTTGAATTTGATCTTGTAAAGGAAAAGTCTTTACTGTTTTAGCCATATTGATGAAAAAATCCAGTAGAGGATCACTCAGATTTCTGTTTTGTTCCGTTCTTGTTAAATATTGTTGTAGAACGTTGGCTGCAGTTGAACCTTGTGAAGTTTGTGAAGCTGCGTAGGTCGATTTCCTACCGACATTTCGAACGGATTCTATGGATTGTTGGCTTCCTGCATCACTTGTATCTAGATTACTAGAATTAGACAGTGCTTCAAGCTGTGTTTCGTCGTCATTGTTGACAATTTTAGGCGATAGTCTTGACCGCCGTTCTTCCTCATCGTTTAGGTATGGTGCTAGGAAAGAAAGTTCTTGGAAGAATTTGGGAGGTTTTAGTTTCGATGCTGCTTGGCCGCTTTTGGTCTTACGCAAATTCAAAGCCTTTCTATGGTTGTCTCTGATTCTGGTCCATCGCTCCTTGCATACATTGCCTGTAACAATTTAAAAAACAAATTTCATTTATTTCAGGTACTTAGCTACTGGGAATTATTTTCGATCACTGGCATTGTCCTTCAGGATGGGAGAACGTACAGTGCGAACAATTGTGTATTCGACCTGCGAAGCCATTATTGAAGTCCTACAGCCCATAGTGATGCCAAAACCTTCTGAAGATACATGGATTGAATCAGAAAAAGTTTTTTACGTGAAATGGAATTTTGCCAACGCGATCGCTGCCATTGATGGAAAACACGTGCTTATTTTAGCTCCACCGCACAGTGGTTCAAATTACTTTTGTTATAAAAAACACTTTAGTTTGGTACTGCTAGCCTTAGTCAACGCACATAAAAAATTCATCGTCGTCGATGTCGGTGCTTTTGGTAAGAACTCTGATGCTAGTATTTTAAGAAATTCGAGTTTAGGCAAAGGTTTACAAGATGGCACTCTAAACATACCTCCACGAAAAATACCACCAGGAGGCACTGAAGCACTACCTCATGTCATCATCGGTGACGAAGCTTTTCCACTGTGCACGTATTTAATGCGACCATACTCTCGAGACGATGCCCAAAGAAATGAAGAAAAAAAAGTGTTTAACTATCGGCTCAGTCGTGCGAGAAATACTGTGGAAAATACATTTGGAATATTGGCAAGAAAATTTAGAATTTTCGAACGAAGATTGTCTATGCACGAAGAGCACGTTGTAACTGTTGTAATGGCTACATGCTGTTTGCACAACTTTCTAAGAAATGAGACATGCCACTGGACAGAAAACGATAACACATCTATGAGAGGACAGCGAAACCTAAGGAATGTAGGTGGTAATTCACGCACAGATGCTTTAGCAGTCAGGGATAGCTTCAAAAGTTATTTTAACTCAGAAGCAGGGTCGGTAGATTGGCAATTGAGGAGAATTCGGGCTGGAAGGCGCGTTGTTTTAAGTAATTAAATAAAAATTCACAAACTTACCGTTTTGATTTAATCCCAATAGTTCCCAATTTCCTCCCAGATATTGTCCCTTCTTTGCTGGTTAGAATAATTAGGGTTTTTTAAATTATATATTTCTTCGTACTCTTGCACAATTGCGATTAGTTTTGACGCGTCCATGCTGCAAAAACAACGTGTGTTGATACGACAAACGCCAAAATGCACATGGCCGACGATGCAGAGCGAGCGCGCGGAGTGCGTCCACTGATCGGCATTCCGTATGACGTCATCGGCAGGCATCGCAAAAGTTGCCTCTCGGAGCAACGGTGTCGGCATTGCCGATGTGTGATGCGTACAATGCGGACAGGTGGACGCACTTATATGAGTTTCTATACAAATAATACTACGATCCGTTGCGTGCGATGCGTCCGAAGCGTACGATACCGACAAGTGGACGCTTACCTTAAGTCGCTGTAGCGAACAAAGTACAGTTCGGAATGCTGTTATCTATTGTTGATATTAATAAAAAAACAGTCTGAAAGCTAATAACTACTCAAAAATACTTGTACCTACTTACGAATAAAAAGACAAATCGGGGAGTTTCCGTTCACTATCCCTTTTACATCCTAAAACCTTTCATGAAAACAAATTAGCGGAAGATGAGGCACGTTCATTCATTCGTCAGTGAAATTATGGGCATGATGCACAACCACATACACAAACACTCACACAGCTGTAATTCCATTTTACATTGAACACTACTGAACGACAGAGACAAATCGATTTGTTTCGACAGTAGCGCGAGCGAGACCACTGTCGTGCGTCACCGGCATACTTCGGGTCGAGTCGTGTCCGTGACAATGGCTACCAAGAAGCGTCAGCAGACAAACTATATAGAGTAAAATAAATTAGCATTTACCTGAATATCTACGATTTTTGATAAAAACAAAGCGTTTTGGCGTAAGTATGGTTAACAAAAAAACATAAACACATAAAAATGGTTTTTAATGTTTATAAATTTTTATAACAATCTCAATTAGGTATATAGTAAATCTTAGGCCTACCTAAAGATAAATAGTACCTATTATTACTACACATAAATAATAATAACCTAGATGACCTTTTTTTCTAAAGATATCGATGTTTTCTAAAAATGAACTAGCTAGATCGATTAATCGCCCCCTGCATACTAAATTTCATGAAAATCTTTGGAGCCGTTTCTGAGATTCAGATGATATATCTATATATATAAGAATTGCTCGTTTAAATGTATTAGATGATGTTTGTAGGTACAGTCCACAGCAAGTAAAGCGTAACAGGTGCACTACGAAATCTGCTCGTATTTCGTAAGGAAAAAGGCACTAATTACAAAAAGCCATTTATCTCTCACAAGTACATCCCTAGGAAACCTAGAAAACAAAGAAACACGGAACGCTATAACATTATAAAATCAAACGTTTTAACAAACACACTAGTGCTTGTACTAACATATATTGTTTATTTTTTACATAATACAAAATTTATGTAAAATAACAAGTATTTTATTTGTCTACATTAAAGTAATAAATAAATAACAAAAAATAATTTTAGGTAGGTAAAATTATTGATGATATTCTTGTGCTGACGCTACTGTGAAAATAATTCGCGCGCCGGGGGCGCTTTCGCTCGGCAGCACGTGCTTGATCATACTTAACTTGATCTTAACTTGCACATAAAAGTATCGTATATTTCTATCTCGCTCTGCAAAATGGCGATCAAAAAATAAGCTAATTTACAAATATCATAAGAAATTTCAAGTTTTCGTGTACTTACGAGTGAAAAGTGATTCCATGAGATTTGTTTTTTCTTTTTGAATGATTGGTACAACGCATAAAAGCACACGGAGGCATTTTAGTAACGTTTATCCCGCTTAAAATAATAAAAGAGTATCTTCACGTCTCACGCGCGCGATGTCTTGCGACTGAGAGCAATAAGGAGACAGACGGGGACCTAATTTAAGCGGTCCATGCGCTAGAGACGAGTCACCTATCTTCCGCTTATTTGTTTTCATCAAAGCCTAAAACGCTACATCGAACCATTATCTTTACAAAATCCGGTAAAGGAATTTGTTATTCGCAATTCGCAAGTAATTCAGCGTGTTCACAATTTACTTTTAACTGTTTTTCCGGTTATTTCACACAAAGCGAGCACAAAGCATCCAAACAACGGCGAACTGACAAACGTTGCTTTGCAAAGTAGTGTGCTGATCTTGAAAAAAACCGGCACGCGACATGAAACAAAAAATCAAGCCATTCTATTTCGTTTTTTTTTTTATCTGCACATAAGTTGTTCTCTTTCTTGTATGAATGCGACGGATGCTATCTAGTTGTTTCTCTGTCTACGCTAACGCATGTCTCACTTTCTGCGAAGGTTGAAATTGAATGCAGGTTATTTTTATCATTAATCTAATTTCTACTGAAAACATTGTGCTCAGCCCTCAGAAAAGCCATGAATGATTTGGTATAGCTCGGCAGCTTTACAATTTTTTGTTTAAAGTTAAACAAAAATTAATTACTGTTTATGGGAAACACTGGTTATTTTCAATAAATTCTAGACTTTTAAAATGTTATCGCCATTTTGTTTGTTCATTCTATTCTTTCTAGCCTAGCCTCTTAGCTCAGGTACTGTTGTATTGGTAGTAGTTCTGCCTTCTGCGCTGTAGGTTGTGGGTTCGATTCTTTCCCTGGACAATCATTTGTATGATGAACATAGATTTTTGTTCTGCGTCTTGGTGTCATAATGTATCTTATTAATATAGTTAAAAATACATATATACGTATGTCTTCTGGTTCCAATAGGTAGGTAAGTCTTAGTACAAGCTACCAATATTAAAAAAAACGGCCAAGTGAGAGTCGGAATCGCGCACAGAGGGTTACCTACCTATATAATTAAAAGTTCAGCCATCACAAATCACAACAATCGAGTAATAGTTGGATGATGTAACTAAAAACTTACGGTTTTCGCAATTTTTGCTATATCTGTGCTATAAGATGTTGCTTCGTACCAATTTCAAAATTCTGAGTTCACGGGATGTAGGTACCCTGTGGGTTTTGATTCCCTTGCGAGTGTTGAAAATTTGCGGCATAAACGGCTGTATCTTTTGATTGCGTTAGTTTAGAAGTTTGATTTTTTTCACAGCTTAAAGGGACAATAGATCTGAGTATTTGATATAAATTTCAGCTCGATGCCTCCACGCGTTCCTGAGTAAAAGGGTCTTGACAGACAGACGGACGGACGGACAACAAAGTGATCCTTTAGGGGTTCCGTTTTTTCCTTTCGAGGTACAGAACCCTAAAAACGTGTGCGTCTCGGGTCTCGGGAGGCCCGACAGAATCTAACTAGCGCTGTGGGTTAGAGGAGCTTGCTTACCGCTGCCGTATGCGTGAAATGGAAGCCAGACAGTTTTTAGTTGAGAATGCAGATTTATAGAGCTAAATAGATTTATTTATAGAGGAATCTATAAATAAATCTATTATTATGACGAAATTACTAGCGAAGTTCACTGAGTGGCCGCCGCGGTAGCTGTGACGTCACAGGGACGGTCGCCGCCAGTTATCACATCGTGAAGAGGGCAAGCTGCGCTCGGACCGTCCGAGTGACGTCACACGCACCCGCGTATATTGATTTTACCGGAAGGAACGGCATAATGTTTATTACTTAACATCTTCGTAAGTAATGGTCCGATTTGGATAATTCAAAAAGATATGTCATTCATGTCATAAGGAATAATGTGGGTGCTTCTATTGAATTAGCTAAAACTTTACTGATCCTCATTATGATGATCCAAGTTTAACAGGTCTCTTTCAAGTCTAGCCTTAAGATGGTTAATGTAATAAGGTCCTTTGACCTTTCCTTCCATCATTTTAAAAACTGCATTTACAGAACTAGTTGTACAGTTTCTCACCGTGCCTGAAGATGGCTAGCCAATTACAACAAAAAAATATTCAGCAAAGTAGATTTGTATCATCAAATCCAAGGATAACATAATTCATTTGATATCAATGACAGAGCTAGCGAGCTTAAATTGGAGTATTTTTGGTAATCTTGCAAAGAAAACATATTATTTATTGTTCTAGAGTTATTTCGTAGGTAGTTAAAATAAAATCATTGTGTTTTGTTGTGATTCAAGCAAAAATAATCCGTAGTTATTTTATATGAAAGACACCATCACAATTCATGTAGATAGGTGATGATGTACTTAAGTACCTAACAAATGACAATAAGTACCTTATTTTAAGGAGCTTACCTACTTATTATTTATTATTATTAACATTATTGAGCGACATTACATATTGTATTACTAAGTATGTTAATAGTAAACACAGATTCATTCATACACAAGCATTGCAAAAATATTTTTGGAGTAGGTTACTTGGAAAATATAGGTACTTACCAACCTATTATCATAAATCATTCACTTAAAGCACTGATAGTAACTTTTTTGATAACCATAGCAATTGCTTTCTTTATTGATTCACCAGAGTAAGTTTCTCCGTTTTCAAAATTTGTTGCTACTGCCTGGTATGTATCATTCATTAAAGATTTTATTTTGCTTTCAGCACTATTAGCACCATTTATTTGACATAATTTCATATTTTCTGCAGTTAATTCCTTTAACAAAATGTTATTATTTCTAACTTCAGCTTCCAATTCAGAGACATTTAATTGTAAAACATTATTTTCTTTTTCTTTTGCATCCCTTAGGATTTCTGCTTCATTTTGAAGTCTTAAAACTATTTCATCTTTCTGTTTGATAGACTTTTCAAGTTCAGCAATTTTATTTTTTAATTCTTCTTCATTCTTTTGCTTGGAATCCACAGTGATCACACTTTGTGGGCTCTTGTCAGTTGCCATTTTTTGGATTAATTCCTCATAAACTTTTATTTTGCTTTCATATTCCTTAAGCAATTTATGTAATATCTCAGTATTTATATTTGAAATTTCTTTATTTTCTTGTTTCAGTTCTAATTTATTAATTTTATTTAATATGTCATCCACTTTATCAGTAATTCTTCCCATATTTATTCTCAGTTCACTGTTGCTTATTCTTTGCTCTGTGATATATGCATTCATGTCATTTCCACCAGCACTGCTTACAATGGTAGTATTAGCTAAAGGCACAAGCTGATCACATATATGAGAACTATTATTTTTTATATCTGTGATTTGTCCCATTTTAGAATTTTCCACATTTAAATGCATATCAATTATCTTTTGATCTAACAAAGATTTGTCTGTGCTACTCCTTTTCATGGATCCTTTGATTGGTTTGTGTCTTACAGCTTTGATGTGATAATCTGTGTCATTAGTATCTGAAGAATCACTGGTTTTTTCCACAGCATTATCATTTGGTGGAAGTACAGAATGTCCCATAGTAGCCATTCTATTTAGAATAGAGGCTTTAGTTTTTCTATTGGTTACAGAATCTGTGTCACTTTCAACATTTTTTTTAGTGTCTTCCTGAAGGGGCTTTAGTTCTATATTTTTAAGTGGATCTGGTGGGTTAATATCAGTTTCTGTTGATGTGTTGATGGTAACATCTAGAGTTTTGAGAATCTCAAGAATTGTTTTTATTTCATTTGTTTCACCATACAGGCTCCAGTATTTTAGTTGGTCATCATAATAAGAAATGTAGTTATTACTTTTGACAGTTAACCTTGATTTACTTGTTACACTTGCATTTGACAGTGTTTTTTTATTTGAATCATATAAAATAATATTGTGAGTTCCCGTTTTGATAAGTTTTATAAGGGCAAATCCCAGTCTTCCTTTTTGAAGATACACATTGTTGTGCCTGTAATACAAAAATTAAGAGATAAGCAAAAACATACAAACAAAATTTACCAGACGCATCCTTCTAATTATTTACTGACTTTGACTTGACTTTCAAAAACTTTCTTAGTGCACATAAAAAAGGATAACAAGCACAGGACCATAGTTTAGCCAGTGTTTTTATATGTCAGGTAAATTTTCAGGGCTGCATTATGTAAATGATTGATTTATGAAGTATAAAAATAATATTGGGACAAAGTTAAACATGTTTTTTTCCATTAAGGTCTTATATTCTGTAGGTATAGCTCCAACACAAGACTGACTTGAGGACTGCAATAGGTATGTTAAGCCTTGACCTACAAACAACAACAATATAGATGAATTGTAATTTTCATCACTCAACCATCAAGGATCACCGGTTGATTATAATCCTGACTAACTTTCTTAGGTTAGCAGAACCAAAAAAACCAGAACTGATTTAGACTAGAATGAATTCACAAATTATAAAGGTAAATAGGTATACATAATAACAATTTAAAAAATAAATACCATTCATGTCCTATAAGAACACAAGCAAATAAACATGATGATGCTTTAGAATCCTCTGGCTGCTTGTTAACATTTTGAGGTTTGGGAGGAGTGTACTTCAAAGATTCATTGTCTGACCGTTCATCAACCACTGATGATTTCCCAAATATATTAGCTAGAGAAGCACTGGAAATACAAAATAGTGTAATTCGTAATATAATAATATTCTCTTGTAGTTTTATTTTTGTACGAACAAAAAGTTACCTTGCAACAGGTGTAAAGTAATCATCATCAACTTCTTCCGTTTCCAACATAGTGTAAACTTGTCTCTAGGCTATCTAAAAGCTTACTTGAAACTATTATTTATTTGGAGCATCTGAAAACATCTCGATCACGCACGCACGTCACTAATCTATCTATCTAACTGTATCTAACATAGAGTATGCAATGCAATGCAATATCCTATTCCTATAAGACGAGTCGGGACACCATAGATTAATATAGACTAACCCTTAAGTCAATGTTAAAAATTAGATAAAATTATATAGGCAACCAAACATAAACGATATAGGGCGGTTCAGCAATAACATTACAAATTTATCGATATCGATGAATGACCTGACCTACCCAACCCCTAACCTACCGGTTGCAATTCCTAAGTGGTATTGATTTAACTATCATTTTGTGGTGGTTAATGAAACTCCAGAAGTTTCATTAACCAGAAAACAAGGTGCTAGGCTCAGTATAGATTTGGGTTCAATAATAAAACGTCATTAAAATAATCAAACAAATTTATTTAAAAAAATACTTTTTATAAGTAAATCCTCTTCTTGATTGTCATAATAATACCTGAACACAAAAAACGATCAGATAAGAAATTACATTTTTCTTTATAAAATTGACCCATTCGCTTGCGGCTTTTCAAACCTTTGATGCTCCTTTTTACCATGGCTAGGCTGTGTAACTGTGTTCTTTTTTTGGAAGGTTTTATCACCAAAATGATTTTTGCAAACAAATTTTAATTCATTAAGTTTTTCAATTAATAAGTCCTCATTGCCTGCCATTTTCACCCATTTTTACACCTAAAAATTATAGCATCGAAAAAATATCGATGTTTGTAAAATGTTTCGATGCACCCCTCTATTACTGAGATTACTGTTATTATAATAATATTTTGTTTCAAAATGATGTAGGTACTAATAAGTGCCTATAAATTGATATATTAGTTTAAGTTCTACTCACCGCCCCTCATCCAGGGGAAATCTGGCCATAAAAAAACCGATTATGACTATATTTTCTTTGTGAACGAAATCCACATACTTACCTCGTATTACACGCCATACACCTCTAAATTTTGCTGGAAAACAGGAATTTAAAAGAAACACTAATTAAATTAACATTATTATGTCACGTGCCATAAACAAAGAAGAAGAAGAAGAAATGAAAACACTAATGTACCCGCCCTACCCGTTGAATTAAACGTCTAGGATTATTTAAATACATACTATTTAAATAATCCTAGACGTTACTCACTAAAACATGAAAAACCACGACAAAACACAAGGATGGTTAATAAATACTATTTCGATAACAAAACATTATCTATTCCAGTAGTAGAGTAGGTGGTCTGTGTATGCTATGTGTATGTGATTCTTTGAAAGGTTCTAAAAATCATGTGCTGGGCAATTACTTGCGGAAGCGCTTGAATAACTTGTTGTTTTTGCTCAAATTGCAAAAAAAACGTGTGCGTCTCGGGACGCCCGACAGAAGTGATAACTTAAACTAATCTTACTAGCGCTGTGGGTTAGAATGAGAGATGAGTTTACTGCCTGCCGCTGCCGAATGCGTGAGAGAAACGGAAGCCAGACAGACTGACACCGTAACTCGCTACGTTACGAAGCTGTTTACCCTCCCATAAGAAGTTATCACTTCAAAAATGTTTTTATAAAACAAAGTAGGGAACAAAAATTACTAGTAAAACGATGAAACTGCAAAAGTTATAAGCTGTGAAGCAGTCTCAACGCCCACCCCCAGAACTGATGAGCAGGTTCTATATATAAGAATAAATAAAATTAAAAAATAAATAATACTTTAAAAAAACTAAAAAACACGCTTTATATAGAAAACCAAACTAAAAAAATAGAAAATAATTTTAATAAATGTAGGTAAGAAAAAAATGTTTTATATAAAAAAAAGCGTGGGGTGCATGGTGTCAATAGTTATAAATATTTCATTGACAGATATGAGAAGAAAAATTATCATTTCGATAATATCTTAAAAAGCACCCCACGCTTTTTTTTAATAAAACATTTTTTTCTTACCTACATTTATTAAAATTATTTTCTAATTTTTTCTTTTGGTTTTCTATATAAAGCGTGTATTTTAGTTTTTTTAAACTATTATTTATTTTCTACTTTTTAGTTTTAGGATAAGTAAAGGTTTTTTCTTATATTTTTTTTATTTTTTTTTTTCGAATTATTGCATTGTCATCGGTCTTTGACAGGTGTGCAAAATTTGAATTAAATCTGGCTGTTCAAAATCGCGTCCTAAGGAGTCGGTTACATACAAACATACTAACATACAAACATAAATACAAGTAAAGCTAATATAAAGCGTATAATAAATAGATTTTGTGTGCAATAGCGGTTAAGTGGCCGAACAGGTCATTTTATAAATTAGAAAGATATTCATAAATATAACTTAGAAATAGGATAAATATGAAAAATTTGCTGATATACTTACAACTTATCAAAATTCCGCTAAGATTACTGAATAAAACATGCAATAAAACGAGAAAAATCTATTAATTTATTAATACGTGCTTCTCCTTCTTTTCTTCATATAATGGCATCTGTCTTGTCGACAATTTTGTCAGTGTCAAGTGGTTGTTTGATAATAAATTCTTAGTTGATGGTAATTTGTCAATTCTAAACGTCATTGCGGAATGGCCGTCTAGCACTTTCTTAGGATTCCTCGTCGTTCAAATCACATTCACATTGCACAATAATACACTTATAATTTTACTGTCGACTCTTGTTCTATCTATGTAGTCACAATCACAACTAAAGTGGGTATTACACTACACGGTATTTAGGGCCTGGTAGTTAGTGAGGGCGTGGCCCCTTGCAAGGGCATCGATTATTACACTGCACTGAACACCGGCTCCCTTACTCTCTGTGTACAGTCTGAATTTGAACGCGCGCGGATTGGGACGTATCATGGCACCTGTTTTTTATCTAATCCATTAAAAAAAGTAATGGCTTTGGTTGTAGTTGGATCCATGAATATTATAGAAGAAAAAAGAGGAGAAGAAGGATCTGGGTCAAGCAATACTTGAAATTAAGAGAAAAACACTCCAATATAAGGATACTCAGTGCTCTGATACTCTGGAAATTATGGTTAATAAAACTTCCTTTTCTTTATCTGAACAAATGGCGTCTAATCAAAATAGCGGCCGGGTCGCTCGAGTTAAATTACGGACACTCAATGGTGGCAATTCGATTGGTTCATTTCTAAAATTAGGAATTGTCTAAAATATATTTTGTTATTCATAGCATTTGTAAAACCTATTCGGTTGGTACCATCTAATAAATTAGGAACGCTTAATTAAATTAGATAACATTAAATTAGGATAAGTTGGTAGCAGCAGAATACCAAAGTTTCATTTGACAGTTCAAAACCTAATTTTAGCTAAAATTAGTTAGGTTGGTGCCAACAGAAATGAGGCCATTACCTACGCAAGCGCTCTCCGCGCTAGCCGCGCGACGACTGAGTTCCCTAACTGCCCTAAGTGTTATTACACTACTCGATTGTTAGGGCGATTAGGGAGCAAGGCTTGCCGGGACCGTCCGGTCGCCCTAGTTAGGGACCCTTACGCTCTAACTCTTATTACACCACTCTTAGTTAGGGTAAGGGTCCCTTAAAAATGGGTAGTGTAATACCCACTTTATTCATGAAAATTCCGCTAGGATTACTGAATATAACATGGAATAAAATGGATGTTATTATTCAGTTATTTCATGAAATGAGAAACGAAGAATATTTTAATGTGCTATGTTATGTACTTCATAAAATGACAAACGTAGATATCATTGAGTTTTTCATTACACATTTTTGACGCAAGTGTCAATTTCAAACTTCCACTCTTCTCTGAGTCACACAAAAGTCAAAACCTCACCCTCGCCGCCTTCAACACGCACACGTATATTATTTGCTCGCTGTACTGTATTGCTTTTCATCCATAGGGCGGTTTGCGCTAGAACTAGCGCGTTTTTTAGACATTTGCACACCTTAGTCCCCAATTCGCAATCTAGCGCGTCTTGAAAATTCCTACTGCTACTTAATTATTAGAAACTTAAACGTATTATCGTATGTATGATCCATGATAAGCTGTGAAAGCTAATAAAACAGTCACCATAATTCTGGTACTGGTACTGCGACTGGATAGAGCAATATTACAATTTTTTCAAACTAATATGTTATTTAAAATCAGCTTATTATATATGTATATTTAGAAGAATAATATAAAAATTAATGTTATAAGATTAGCGTGAAATTTAGCATTTATATATCTAGCGAGTATATATTTATTTATTAATTAGCGCGATTTCGCTTCGAACAGTTGGCAATTGGAATTTCATTATGTATTTTTCATTTTCACATGTTCGGTCCTTCGTTTCGTAGCTCCTCCTGGTTCTGATAAAAAGTTAAAAACATTATCTTGATTAGCGGTTGCTTTGCTTGTTGGAACACGAGCTGTTCTTCAAATTCTCTCATCAATTTGGTGTTTTCATCATCTGTTCGACAGTTTTTTTATAAATATCGTAGACCCAATACTCAACATAATGACCGATATTTTTACGTGCATAACCTGCCAGGTGATATTCAAAACCCCCGAGTTGCAGCGCGAGCACTACAAATTGGACTGGCACAGGTATAATCTAAAGAGGAAAGTAGCTGGAATACCTCCAGTTACTCTGGAAGAGTTTGAACTGCGTGCCAAAGAGCACAGAGAGACTACGCAAAACGCAACCCGTGACGAGTCCCAGTACTGCAAGTATTGCTCAAAATTGTTCAATACGAAGAATGCATTCAATAATCATTTGAATAGCAAACGGCACAAGCTTCTTGAATCACAATACGCCGAAGAGGAACACAGTGGTCCCTCTGACACAGACAGCTATGTGAAAATTGAAGCAAATATTCCTCAGCCGTCGGAGCCTGGCAAGTTTGTTGTTCTCAATCCCAATGATGATGGCGATGAAGATTTTGAGACAGATTCTGATATTGAAGAGGTAATTTTCAATCATTTTCTAAGAATAAAATGTATTTTATACAGAGTAATACCGTAATATAAACAGTTAAGCTGGCTAAAGACCGTATAAAACAATCTATAGATGGCTCAACTAATCAAGATCACTGTTAAGGGTAACATCCCCAAAACACTGGTACCAGTAAAATTATAGGCAATTATTTTGCCATTTATGTGAGATAACACATATAATAGAAATAATATTATCTTTGAACTTTTTTCAGCTTGATTCTGATGACTGGGATGAGTGCCATATCCTGGGCAGTGATTCCCTCATCAAACCTAAACAATGTTTGTTTTGTACGCACAGTAGCAAGAATATGGTCAAAAACCTCAAGCACATGTCTGAGGCACATTCATTCTACATTCCTGATGTAGAGTTCTGTACAGATATGAAGGGGTTACTTTTATATTTGGGTGAAAAGGTAAGTTATAACATTTATAATTTTGTTAAGAAGTACTTACTAAACACTAATTTTATATAGAAATTCAGACTATATTATATATTGGAAAGTCTATTGGTCGGTCTGGTTGTTTCTTACTTTTTCTACTGCGGAAAAGGATTTGATTCTAACAAAATCTGAACTAGACTCGTGTCTTGGCGATGTACAAAGGTTACTTTTCATGTAGGTACTAGTCTTGTAAAGCAGCAAGCAGTAGCTTGTGTAAAATAAGTTCATTCTTAAACATTATATTGCCAAGTTCCTACTTAAAATATACAAATAATCCAAATAAATTATTTTATAAATAAAATATAAATAAAAAATCAGAACAATATCAAAAGGTAATCTTTTACAGATATCTCAGGGTTACATGTGCATATGGTGCAATGAAACTGGCCGCACCTTCTATTCCATGGCAGCGGCCCGAGGACATATGGTTTCTAAAGGCCACTGCAAGATGCTGCATGAAGGCATAGCTTTGGCAGAATATGCTGATTATTATGACTACAGGTTACTATTATTTTATAACCTGTTATTTTTTCTAAGACTGACAATCAATATAAATAATAAACATTTCACTCAGTATCATCTCGGCCCAAAATTAAGCAGAGCTTGTGTTATGGTTACCACATGACTGACATACTATTCATATACTTTTTTGTTTAATACATTCATATTATACATAAAACACATATACCTGAGACAAATACTTGCTGATCATATAAACATTTGTCCTACAGGAGGTTGCGGGTCCGATTCCCACCGCGGAACAAATCTTTGTTTGACCTGGTTAGTCTTGGGTCAGGTTTATTTTCTGCGTAGAATATGTATGTATATACAAGAGAAAAGTATTTAATGGTATATCAGTCATGCATTACCCATAACACAAGCTCTGCTTACTTTAAGACTAGATTATGATGTGTGAAATGTTCAGCATTTTTTTTTTAAAGTATATATAACTTAAATAGTATAACTTAAATGGCAAGTTGTTCACTTGCAAGTTTTCACTTTGCATTGAGCAAATCCCGCAATTGGAAGCCATAACCTGATTAAATTGACAACAAGCAAGTTCTTCCAATTTACAAATAATTTTGTTATCACCAAATAGCTGTGTACTTATTATTATCGTAACTTGACTGTTTACTGTTGGGATAAGCAGTCATGCCTAAGATAAGAATGTTGCATTAATTATTTCCAGTACATCATACCCTGATCACAAAGAAGGGGATGAAAAAATGGATATGGATGAAGAAGTTGAAGGCCCTGCAGCCCTACAGGGTGATGACTTCCAACTGGTGCTGCCATCTGGTATAACTGTTGGACATCGGTCTCTTATGAGGTAACTTGGTCTGATACAAAGACACTGGTGGCAATTCAGTTAATTAATTTCTAAAATTAGGAATTGTCTAAAATATATTTTATATAGTCATAGCATTTGTAAAACCTATTCGGTTGGTACCATCTAACTAAATTAGAAACGCTTAATTAAATTATATAAAATTAAATTAGGATAAGTTAGTAACAGCAGAATACCAAGTTTTATTTGGCACTTCTAAACCTAATTTTAGCTACAATTAGTTAGGTTGGTGCCAACAGAATTGAGGGCACTGACAAGAAAATGCTGTTTAAAGTTTTAATATGCTTATTTAATATAGGATGTATGAGATAATGATTACTAAATCATGACTCACTAAGTAGATGGTGTTATCATTTATTACATACACTAAATCAATAGGCTCTGATTCAAACAATTGGTGTCCAATATTCCAAATCCGACTAAACATTCCAAAGGTTAACCAATCTATTTCAATGATAAACTATGCTAATATTTTGTCCTACAGATACTACAAACAAAACATTACTCAAAGCAGCGTAGCACTTGTGAAGAAGTCTGACAGAAAACTGCACAAACTACTTGGCGTTTATCGCGCACTCGGATGGGCGCCCAAGGAACAGGCGTTAGCCGCCAAGTTAGTAACTAGAACTTCTCTTGTTATTTCAACACTTCCGAAACAGTTGGATATTGGCCAATATTGCAAATTTGCTATCATTCCTGTGCTATCATTAGTAGACGAAAGAGTACCGCGATACCTACTTTAATTTGGCTTTAGCAGAGTAAGACATTTAATATTATTAATTTCTTAATTTAAGAATTAAAAGCATACATAGTCTAGGTAGTCATACATAGGTAGTCTTTTGAAGAAAGCGTATTATAATATAAATGACTATATTATTGATATAAATGCATGGCCTCATGTCGCTCTGCCCTCAGACAGATAAGCGACACATTTGAAATGTATAAACTCTCTTGTATTAGCTTTTCGTAGTTAAGGTAGTTATAAGATGGATGGAAAAAAGCGCTAGGATCAGAACGAGTTTCTTGCCGGTTCTTCTCGTGCTTGGGTTAGGAGGAATTGGCACCTAATTTCACCTAGCATGTAAGACGTTTCAAAGTGATCCTTCTTCTTTCTTTCTTTCTTTTGTTCGTTAATGGCCTGTGACATACTAATGTCAATTCTGCCAATGTCAAGTGTTTATAGTTTATATTCAGTTTGTTTGTTAAATAAGTCTTAGTCGATGGTCAGTTGTCAATTCTAGACGTAACGCGGAATGGCGTCTAGAATTTTCTTGGGACTCCTCGTCGTTCAAATCACACTGCACCACAATACACATGCAATCCAATTATCCATACCCGCCCCGCAGCCACAATTTATTCATTAAAATTCCGCTAAGATTACTTAATAAAACATGCAATAAAACGGCTAAAAAATATTAAATTAACAGAGCCATGTTGCTCCATGTAATGACAGACGAAGAATCAAAGTGATCCTTGTGATTGTATTGAATAAAGTATCTTTTGACTTGACTGACTTAATTCATGTCAGCCTTCCCTCAAACTCGAATAAGGGCCAGGGTGTACCATGGCAGAGTAGGATGTTTCGCTTGCCTTTTATAATAGCTGTCCGCGCGCAGCTTCGCCCGCGTTGAAGATTTTCCCGGGACAAATCAATTTTCTCGGGATAAAAAGTAGCCTATGTCACCCGGGGATAGTGTAGCTTTCCAACGGTAAAAGAATTTTTCAAATCGGTCCAGTAGTTTTTAAGAATATTAGTGTCGAAAAGTATTAGGCTACTAGCGTCATTTATCCATCAGTTGATCTTGATCAAGCACTTATCGTGACTTCCTCCTACCTCCTCATAAGGCTATTTCTCATCATATCATATCATCTCATCTCATCTCGGCGTAGTAGGCCTAGGCCTATCTAGATGCAGAAGGTTGCTAGTTCGATTCCTGCTGTGGGACAAATGTTTGTATGATTGCATGTATTTGTCTCGGGTCTGGGTATTTCTATGTATAATAAGTATGTATTTAAAAAGTACATAAGTAGTATATCAGTCATTTGATATCCATAACACAAGCTCTGCTTACATTGGGGCCAGATGATACTGTGAGTAATGTCTGGCATTATTATTATCATTGTTAGACTTCTGTAAAGTCAGTTAATAATTTTGTTCTTTATTTCCAGGAAAGCACGTGATATCCACTTCATGAAACGTGTCCAAGCCAAGTGGCAAATGAAGCTCTCGGTTAAGAACAATAAGTTCCAGCCGCATTACCGACCTCAAGTTAACTTCTAAGGTGCTATACATTCTGATTATAATAATAAAGAGTGTCTTACTGTAATATTTGTTTATTGGTATCATATGCACTCGGTTAGGACGAGTCTACACTGTTGCACGTGTACGAAGGCACGTAATTATGTGTATTCCTTTTGAGCGTACACAAGTGAGGATCCGTTTTAAAGTAGTAATTTGTGTAGATTGATAATTACTCTAGTCTAGATATTACATTCTGAATGTAGTTTTAGCGGTGTAGTTTGTAAGGGTTTAATTTGTGACACGTCGGCGTCGTTTGTATGCTGTCTACGACGCGATTGTTGTATGTTAGTAAGTACTTTTTGGTAATTTTTTCTAAAGTCTAAACTAATTATTAGGAAATTATTTTTAAAATTTACTTTGATTTATACGCAAAGTGTAAGAAGCATTTGTTTTGGTCCTGGGATAGAAAATTTGTGTACTTAATATCTTTGTACTGTATTCAAGAACTCATTTTGTGATTTGAAGATAGTAGGATGACCCACAAAGTTTTGACCAAAAAGTGTTTATCAAATACATTAAAAATAATTACATTTAATAAAAGAGCTTAAAAATAAAGAAAACTGACCCTACGCTGTGGTATTTATTTTTGTACCAGACACTATATCGGAGATTGTGAAACTCGCTCCTTCATCTGGGTCCTCTATAGTCCACGGTATTTTTATAGGATTTCTATCGATTTTCAAATTTATTTTGTACAGCGGAAGCATGCTTATTTTTCCTTTGAAGATCCGGGATATAGCCTTGGATAAGTTTTCGTTGACGACGTACTGATTCACGATGTCTGGTATGTTTTTTATGTATTTGTGGACGACGTCTCTTGTTTCGCCGTCGGCTAATTCAATTTTAGTTCTGACGAGGCCGTTTGTGTAGGCTATTATCGCTGCAATGATCTGAAAAGTTGCTTTATAAATCAGTAGCACAGAAGAGGTACAGAGCTTTTCGTAGTTTAAGGCGGTACTCTCACTCAGCAAATGACCTTTTTTGAGTAAATGTGTCTTTTTTACTGCTGTTTAGTGACTCTCTGCTCGTTAATTGAAGAAATAATAATTGTAAACAAAATTTGTTAATATTTGCTTCGTACTTCCTCGTTTCACATTGTTTTTAATGTCATAGTTAATTCTTTAATTTTATTATGTATTATGGTACAAAATATGAAATAATCATTATCTCCTAAAGTTGACGTGTCGTTTAACTTATAGATAGATAGATAGAAAATACTTTATTGCACACCACAAATACATTAGACTTTTATAAGAAACAATGTTTAGCTACATGGTAGTACAATGGGCGGTCTTATCGTTAGATAGCGATCTCTGCCAGACAACCTTGGGATGGATAGAAATCAATATAGCTAAATATGGGGTATTATACGTAGAGAATCAATTAATGAATATATTACCGTTAATTATATATTTTTTTTATATTATTTCTTATAAAAATCGCTATTTGAATTTGAACGCCATCAAAACATCAAGGTCATTTGCTCAGGGTAACGCCTTAAGACGTGAAATGATTTGATCTTACAGAACATTTTAAACAACCGAAAGTCGTATGTACTTACAATTCTCTTGATCATGATGTTTTATTTCCAAATATACCTACGCTTGTAAATGCTAAGATCACATTTTGCTCTGGAGCTCTCATAAAAGTAAATACCCAGGCCTGCAATCAACAATGCGATACGCTTATTAAATCTGAACAATGAAGTTATAAATCAACACGCAATTAATTTTGTTTTTAATTAAAATGGACTTGTGTAAAAATGTTTATTTGAACATATTGAACATGAAACAGCGTACGAGTAGGTACTTAACTTACACATGCTGAGAATTAATATTTATTTTCGGTTTGTGTATCGATAAAAGGTTCACAAAATCAATGTACTTTGGTGTAAAAATTAAATGAATGATTTATTTGCTTCACGCAAATAAATAATTCATTTCATTTCTTTCATGTGGTACACAGAGAACTTAAATACATAATTTGACCCACACATTTCGCTAGGAATCCCAGCATGCAAAAATTAAGTAGGTACATAATGATAATACACTTACTACATTTAAACAAATTAAATAAACATTACAATAATTATTTACAATTTTAAATAATTTTTAGGTATAAATTAATAGTTTTTACCATAGCAAACAGAACGTTACTTAAGTAATTCTTTGACACTCTAAAAACATTTGTCAACAAGCCAGGTAAACATTCTGTGTTTATGAATGTGTTCTGTTCAACAACAAAACAATGTGAAATATAGATAGACTATCTATCTATCTATCTCGTAGGGTTTAGCCAACATAAGCAATGTAAGCACTAAAAATGTGTTTATTTACATCACATTAGAAACCTCTAAAATGATCAGTGTTTCACTACTATATTTCCATGTATTATATATATAAACCTTCCTCTTGAATCACTCTATCTATTAAAAAAACTGCACCAAAATCCATTGCGTAATTTTAAAGATCTGAGCATACAAAGGGACATACAGACAGCGGGAAGCGACTTTGTTTTATACTATGTAATGAAGCAACGTAAGCAACTTTAATTTTGTAAATAATGGTTTGCATGAGACGAGTGGACCAGCACCACACACAACTTTAATGCATTTGTTTTAACAATGAAGGCCCTATTGATGTGAGTCGAGTTACCCCAAAGTAGCAAACCATACCTGAATACAGAAGCAACATAACCATGCTACGCAGTCAAAGCCGTTTTTTGGCCAGATGTTCGGCGCAATGTCTTTATTACAAGAACCTCGAAGATCCTCGATATGGTGTACGTAGGTACACAATCAAAATTCTAGAGGTTTATCTCGTCCGGACGAACAGACCCACAACACGCGAGTCAAGTAGGATTATAATATGGCTCAATCAACTTTGTTGTTTGTTGTACCTACATAAAAAGTAGCCTAGGTCTTTCCTCAAGATACAATCTATCTCCTTACTAAAAATATCCGTTTAGACGATTAATTATAAAAAGGTAATAAAAATATTGATGTATGGATGGATTTGGTAATATCCATTACCTAGTAAAATAAATTTTACTGACATAATACTCAAGATCAAAACGACTTTATTTGCGAACCGATATGGAGAAGCAGTAAAAGGAGGTAGGTAGTGTACGTACACTTAACGATAAAAGTAGTTTAACTCGAATTTTACTACCCTGGCTCTCCGCTTCACATGGCAATAACAAAGTAGGTAGGTATTTAAGCTCTGGCACTTAGTGGTGAACTTTATGTCAGTGCTGCTCTTGAAATTAGTTGAGTAGATAAGTGCTATCATTTGCTTGGTACAGGCAAATCCAAAACACCTTTAGGCGCGGTTCCTCTTCTTGAAAACCCTAGGGCAGCCTTCAGTATGCACATTCCAGCATCAATAGTTCTCTTTCTGTCGCTCGCATCGCCTAAAGCTGGGTTGATCTCAACAAGATCTACCGCACGCAGTCTTCCTGTCGAGTACACGATCTCCATCAAACTGATGCCTTCCCGAAGAGTGAGTCCGCCCCTGACTGTAAGAAATTAGCATATATAGTACGCCTGTAGATTCCCGGGCACAGCCCTTTAGAAGTAGCTGAGCAATTCAGGTCTGTAAAGATAGCTTGATAAAAGTAATGACGTAAAAGCATGACGACTAGTATGCATACGTAGTAGTAGTAGTAGACGACAGCATGGTCAGAAACATTAACGCACATTTTGTTATGCCTATCTATTAAGTATCTAAATGATATTACTGTAGCTTTAAAATCTAAGCAGATTATGCTATAATAACTTCTCTATATTCAGGAAATTGAAAATAAAACTCGTCTATCAAAAAGTTATGACATGCTGCGCGTTCTGAATTTTTTAGTTATTTAGTTATTTATGTAGGTGTTTTTGGAGTCTGAAATGCGCAGCTGCTTTCGGTGAGGATTAATAATAATAAAAATAATAATAATTCCGAACATTTAACACAACATCATCTGGCCCCAAAGTAGGCAGAGCCTGTGTTATGAGTACCACGTGACTTATATACCTTTTTTTTGTAAATACATACATATTACACATAGACACACCCAGACCCGAGATAAATACTTGCAGATCATACAAACATTTGTCCCGCGGCGGGAATCGAACCCGCAACCTTCTGCGTCACAGCCTGACCTTAGTCCACTGCGCCACAGAGGTCGTCAATTGGATTGTACCTACTCTGTAGATAGATAGGTACCTACTGCGATTTTAAGTTAAACAGCAGGATCGTAAAAAGTAAGTTCTCATTGATAAAACCATTTGGATGCAAATCGAGCTCCAACACCGGTGGTTTTGACTGAACAATATGCGCGGTAGGTTGTTAAAGTTTAATCTTTACGAGTCTTTCTCTTTATTAAAAGCGCTATCTGCTGGCCACGTTTCTGCTCATTACAATCTAAAAGCTAAATGAGCTTGTTGGACAAATATGCATAAGCTGCAGTAAACCGTTCTATGAGATGCAAAATCTAATTTTCATCTGTTTTGGTCTTTTAAGTTTCTTCATAAATGCAACCGGTAGTATAACATTCTAACATAATTGTTTATATCAAGATAATAACATGTGTTGGTCTTTGGAACTAAAGCGTGCATGCGTAGCGGAGATTGCTTTCTATTATTGGAATACGAGGCTACGAACATCTTTATAACTAGGACCTACCTACTGCTTAGTGTGTAAAATAATAATGTAATATATAACAAACCTGGGGTCCCTGTGCTGGGTGCTTCAAGCGCATCTAAAACGTCGATATCGAAGCTCACATGAATCGGTTTGCTCATAGAGGGGTCAAGCTTTTGTAGAATGTGATTAATAGAATTTTTAATACCGTGTCTGAAATAATCAAATATTAGCCGTTACCATTGTTATCCATGTATTAATATGAAGTTTCGACAGTTGTATGTACTCACTCTTCAATATCCTCCATCGCAAATGTTGGGACATCAAACTTCTCTATGACCAGTCTTTCGTATTTATCCACGGATCGTAGGCCGAGGTACCCGAGATGTTTTATTGGAAATCTAAAAATAAATTAGTTACCTACATTATTTAATTAGGTAGGCTTACTCGCTGATTGTTATTTTGAAAAATGAACGCCATTTATCTTAAATGATGATAGCGTAACTTTAACTTTTTTTACGACGTCTGTGGCGCAGTGGGCTGAGACGCAGAAGGTTGCAGGCTCGATTCCCACGGTACAAATGATTGTATGATCTGCAAGCATTTGTCTCAAGTCTGTGTGTTTCTATATTTAATAATGTATGTATTTACAAAAAAAGTATTAGCTTACTTTGAGGCCAGATTATGCTGTGTAAAATGTCCGGCATTATTTAATATTTATTCATTTTTGATTAACTTTTAGAATTCTAAGCGTTCTAACCTAGGAACTTGCCAATCCATACTAGGCAAATAGGGCCAGTAGTCTGATAGTTCTTTGACAAGAAGGGCCACGGGCATGCCATGCACAGACCCGGAATCTGAGGTCTTGTTGGTATTGATATCAGCGTGAGCATCAACCCAGATGAGAATCATGTCTTCTTGCTCTTTGAAGTGGCCATCGACTGAACCTGTAAGGGACAAAAAATTGAACAAATACATAAAAATACTTCAATGTGAAGAAAGGATGGTAGTTATTGGCTTCTATAGTGGCACTTCAATGGTCTCATGTTCGTAATACGCGGTCTTTGAAGTCTTTGAACCCTTACCGAATCATTTCCTTGCAAATCGCTGACAAATAGGTAGAATATTTTGACCCATTTTAAGAGCTTTTATTTATCTATTTAAAACGGATCAAGCAGCTTCGTTTCTCTTGATATTACTTTTTAACCTTACCGAAATAATGGTTTAAAGGTTTTCATCTACAAGTTTTTTCTTTAAACATGGCTTTATAGTTTAAAAAAAATATGTTTGTTGTCTTATACTTGTATCTATGAATAAGATAATTACAGAAATGTACAGAATAATATACAATAATATAAAATACATGTAAAACTGTTAAGCTGTCTATGGACCGTTTAAAACAATCTATAGATAGCTCAACTGATCCAGAACACTGCCAGAGGGCAGCGTCCCTAAGACACTAGCGGCATTGCCACTTTGAATGTAAATGCAATACGCTGGGCCGGATAGGAGCCAGCTAAAATTGCTAAAATATATAATAGTGTGGATCATTTTGACATTGAGCATTTCAAAGTAACTTACCTACTCCAATCGAATGATCTCCACCTATAGTGACAGCGATTCTACCGTCCTTCAAGACTTTAGAAACTCGTTCAGATAGTTTCTTATTGCAAGCTGAGACATGATGTAGGTGATCCATGTTTTCCACGTTCACTGTATCTTCTGTTCCGCATGTCTCTATGTCTCCGTAGTCCTTGACATCTAGTCCATCTTAAATATCAGAAAACTAATGATTTATACAACCAAATTCTCACCAGAAATCTTCTTACCGTATTTGGTTAATTGACTTAACAAGTTAAAAAAAAGCCAGGCTGCCGACATAAAACTCATATAAGAAACACATTTTTGTAACATTTATGGAGCGTTGTGAAAGTACCTGCATAGAACAGAATAGAAAATACTATATTGCACACCACAAATACATTGGATTGTTATAAGAAACAATGTTTACCTACACGGTAGTCCAATGGACGGCCTTATCGCTAGATAGATAGATACATAAATCGTTACTAACCAATTTCTTGAAGTTGTTCAATAAGACCAGCGTATCTCATAGCGGCCGGTGCAACGCTGACCCCATACTTTTTTTGACCCTTCTCGAAAGGCACTCCAACAATTCCCACTTTGCGTAACGGCTCCCATTTCTTATTCTGGCTCATATTCCTCACGAAAAGCCTGATGAAATTCATTTTTACTGTTATGTTCAAACACTGACACCGCACTTAGATCCAAACAACCGACCGCAGTAGACGTTATGAGATAACTTGCGAGGCCAAAATACTATTATGTTATCTTGCCCGGTTTCGGGTCAAAGTTTACGATGTGTTTGTTTCAATCTTATCATACATAACATAATTTGATTATCTGACTTGCAGCTGATAACTTTTACCATTTCGAATAAGTACTTAGTAAATGAGAAAAATGCTAATTATGCTATGGCATCTTACTTACCTATCTATTTAATATAAAGGCCCGATTTTACATTGGTTTAAATAATAGTCCAGTAAACAGATTAAATACATCTATATATCTATATCTATAAATACTTTATCTATATCTATATACATGTATCTATATATTTCTATATATATTATTATATTATATTTTAATATATAAAAGAAAGTCGTGTTAGTTACACCATTTATAACTCGAGAACGGCTGGACCGATTTTTATATTTTTTGTGTTTTTGGATTTGTCTTCGTCCGGAATAGGATAATATAAGTATTAAAATATGATATTCATTAATAAAAAAATTCAGTCTAGCCGTTCATTTTTTATAAATGGTGCAACAAAACACAACTGACAGCTCACGTAATGATCTCTATGGCTTATTTTAAAAACTTTTAAATTTTAGTTGACCAGTTGATGTGTTTGTTTTGTGAAGTGCGTTTATTATAATAAATCCTATTGTGCCGATATTATTATGAACAATGCTGCGACCAAGAAGAGCTAATCCTTCCCGACGAAGCCGTAATGCAATAATGATGCGAAACATTGCGAATGAAACTACTGAAGAAGAACAAGAAATCGCACGTGAAGAGCGCGGCGTTAGTAGGTATGGCCCAACTTCGTGCTTCTCAATCACAAGAGCAAAGTGAGGCAGCCCGTGAAACGGCTCGGTTGGCAATACGAAATCGTCGAGTAATTTACGACTAAATGTTGGCTCGGTATTAATCATGCTTCGAAACCTAAACCAACCTTATTATGCCGATATTATTATGAACAATGCTGCGACCAAGAAGATCTAATCTTTCCCGACGAAGCCGTAATGCAATAATGATGCGAAATCGCGAATGAAACTACTGAAGAAGAACCAGAAATCGCACGTCAAGATTGCCACGTTAGTATGGCCAACCAAAATGATGTATCGGAACTCGTTTGGTGATAAGTAAACTGATGAACAATTAGATTTACGCGACGATACTCAAAGGAAAATTCAAAGGTGAGGAAGTTCTCATCCGAGGATTCCGAGGATTCCGATGATTTCAACGGATATGCCGTTAGAGTTTAAACGACTGTAATTTCCGATTGGTCTTGCATTCGGCATGTCGATTAACAAATCACAAGGACAATCCTAAAATGTTTGAATACTTGAATGTGGTCTGAATTTAGAAAATGCATGTTTTTCTCATGGTCAATTATACATGTTCACCGTGTTCACATGACCCGTGAACATTGAGCATGTTCACAGGTATTTGTTTTTGTGCCTGACAACAAAACAACACATTTCGTTTATCATAAGGTGCTTCACTGAAGAGTGCAACCCATGCACCTTAATACGAGTACTTGGCCAAAATGTATATTTCATTTTATTATTCAAATAAAAAAATTAACTTAATAGTGTATTCATTTTCTGCTCCTTCATTGACTGTTAAGCAGAACGAAGTTTGCCGGGTCAGCTAGTATTATATAAATTATAAACATAAGGCCTAGTGCGGATTGATCCGCGTTGATTTTTTTTTTCGCGGTTTGGCCGCGTGTACCCCGTCTGCAGGTTTGCAAATCCAATCGCGACTTAGGCCTTATGTTGGTGTGGCGTTGATCTGGTGAAAAAGAGTTTAGTGTGGTCTCTGTAATCCCGTGTAATAGTGTGCGTCTGTGCTGTTATGGCAGTAGTGTATGATAAGTATTTTTTTTACAATATGCCAGTAGGACAGCCTGAGAACTTGATAGAATATTTTGACTGTTTAAACGAAATCAGCGCCATAAATTGAGAGCACGGAAATAGCATCCGTCTTTCTGTTAGGAGACTTCAATGCTGATCCGAATAAAATGTTTGCCAAAGAGGATTAGCGTTTCTGCTCAGATAAAAAATATATTTATGCAGGCTTTGAAGGCTAAGCGACGCGTCGGGTATTTTCACGTTTGTGAGTGATGTCACCCACGTTATAAATAGCTGGCTCGATCTCGTTGTAATGAAATCTACGTGGCCATCTGCCCAAGATATGAGGGTTCACTGCGACTGTATCTGGTCAGATCATTTATCTATAAAATTGATTTGTTATATATCTTAGCTTTTAGCTCCCGGCTTGTGCTTGAAAATAAAGACAGAGATGTTGACAAATCAAAATTGTATCAGAAATTGTGTAATGATAAATAATGATTAGGTGACTTCTTATCCGAATTATTGGATTGTTGTGATACTCTTAGCTTGTGCCACAAAATAGATCATAGAAAACAATTGACCAGTTCTAAAAAAAATTGTAGACGCAATGTGGCAAGGCTGCTGTGGCAAGTTCAGGGTGTAACGTTAACATTGAATGAGGAAGTGTGTAGTAGTAGGTTGGAATTCATCTACGCTTTGCGGGTGTATCCCACTATTTCCATGGAAATACAAAATGTCCTTCGTCTACATCATCAGACCCTTAATGACAGTCACAACCCACCTAGGTGTAAAGTTCTGCCCAAACACCAGGTAATTGCTGTAAACCGTTGAGGAGTTCCCTCGACTGTCTTTCGGCTCCATGATCAGATCGACTCCAGACATTAATTAAATAGTAGATAGTGCTTTAAAATACTTAATGGAAAAAAATTACAAACGCACTAGTCGCCACTACGATTTTCGAAGGTTTCCCTCGATTTCTCTGGGATGCCATCATCAGATCCTGGTTTCCTTATCATGGTACCACCCTTGGGATATGTCCTTTCCAACAAAAAATAATCATCAAAATCGGTTCATAAACGACTAAGTTATCCACGAACACACATAAAAAATATATACATATGTATATACGGTCGAATTGAGAAGCCTGCTTTATTTGAAGTCGGTAAAAAAACGCGCAAGGCGAGCGAGGAAAAAGAGCGTGCCGCGGCAGCGGCCGCCGAAGCGTCAGAAGAATACAGTTTCCATGTTTCCATTTCATTTCCATTCCACATCCATTCCATTTTCCATGGTTCGGTTGACTGGACAGCTAACTTTTTTTTTTCTTGGAGCGGTCTACTGTAACACGGAGATGTGCACGCCGTTATAAGAGGTGATGCAATGTTTTTTTTTGCCGCCACCGCCAGCAATGTAAACAGTAGGAGAATCAGTCTCAGTATTTCTATCAATAGAAATACCTAATGGAAATAATGGGATACACCCAGCTTTGCAGGTCAGGACAGATATGATCTGCCTATTAGGAAATCGTTCATTCGGGTTCTGGTCTAGTGGTAACACACAAGACTGTTGGACTGGAGCGCGAATGACAGATCATACACATTCTACCTGTTTATCACTTTTATTTTAATAAGTAGCACTAATATAGAAATTAGACTTACTTACTAACACCAAACGGACTTATAATGAGTCCGATCAATCAGACTTGTAATGTGTCTGATTTAATAAATAAATTATTATTATTATTTGAGGGACAACTTGACTTTCAAATCTGGTTCAGCTACTTAATGTTAGACTGCCAAATGGACCCATCTATGAGGGTATGATAGAGTTTATGAGTTATCAGCACGCAGGTGTTCACTTGTCTACGTTGGTGCTGGCTTGTCTAATTTTTTATATTTCATGCCAGACGATAGAATAATGACGGTTGTAGGTACTACAAATATCACTTGTTGCGGGTGCTGGCTATGTTTTTTTTATATTATATGCCAGACGATAGTATAATGACTGCTGTAGTACCTACCGATAAACAAAAAAAGAAACGGCGGACACATCGAACAAAAGCAAGAATAGGCCCATATCGCTAGCTACTACTGTGGTGAATGTGCTGGACAGATTGCTTCGTCGCGTGTTATGCGGACATGTTCAAATTCAAATTCAAAAATATTTATTTGGAACCATTAACACATGTAACACAAAAGAAACGAGTGAAAACGTTGACAACTGCAAAAGTTAGAAACTGTGTGGCAGAGTCAGCGCCCTCCTCTCTAGCAAGGAAGGACAATGTTCCAAGACAAGCTTTGTTAAACTAAATGATATATGTAATATTAAATGGTAGTCTATTCAATAACATAATTACAACTTAAACTTAAATGTGAAGTCGAATGATGTCCAGTTCAGCTTTAGGTCAGGGCTCCACAGATGCTGCGACCTTATGTTTCAGGTATACTGTCCAGTATTATACAGAGAGGAGTGGTTTCCTGTCGCCTGTGGTTTACGCCTGTTGTCTAGACTCGTCTAAAGCTTTCGCCTTGGTGTCTATGATATACTCTGACATCAAATGAGGACTGAATTTTATTGGCCTTCCTAATGATGTTATTGGTATATTCGACTATTGGTAAAATATTCAAGTTAATATTGTAAGGTGGCCTGGAGTAGCTTCAGACATGAAGTATGGAGTTTGACAAGCAGGGTTGATTTCTCTTCGACTTTGTACCCTGTACGCATCGAGATTTATATAAATATATGCTGTTCTTACAGATGCGTACCGTTATACATACTTAGACGTTATTTATTGAAGAACATTTAAAGTTGGGTATTTATGTATACTATGTATACTTATGTAATGTATATTTATGTATACTTAGTATTTATGTATGTAACTAAGTAAAAATAAGTTACTTAATCACCAGTAAATTAAAGGCTTATCTACTTAACCGTGCCACAGAAAAACAGATAATCAACTAGAAGGGGCTATCCTTTCAATCAAAAGTAACAGTGTAAGTACTAAACACCTGCCTACAAGTGTTTGATTTACATAATAATATAAAACTTGCCTCTATAGCACTTTGAGCGCGGTTCCCTTCAGTAGCAAACCTTCTGCGATCAAAACATGAGCAACTGCAGCCAGCAAAGTTTGAAGAGTCACTCAGACAACATGCAAATATGAATACTCAAAGAGTGGAGGGTCTATCGTGTGCCGATTAATGCTCTCTTTATCGTGGAGCTCTTTGTGGTGCACTAGCACCATATTAACTCGACTTTATACATCTTTCGTAGCTCTTTGTAGTCTATTTTTAAACGATAGACTGGTTCAATGAAAGTCAAGTGAATCGCCATGGTAATTTTCACATGCATATTAGCAGTATTATTCAAGAATTAGCTTTAAATTAAATCCTTGCAAAATAGAGTTTCTAGTTAAACGAAGATCTGATGGTATGGAAAAACAGTTATAAGGTTTAGTAGCACATTTCATTTATTAGCAGTAAAACACAAACAAACACAATGACGAAAGAGCTCTGATTGAGAATAGCCGCACTACGTACGCGCACCTCCATAGTGGTATGTTCAACCCTTTCTATCCACGCTAAATAGGGTCCTATTATGGTGAAAATGTTATATTTTTCTCCGGTCGACTTTAGAGTAAATGTGCCGCTGGCGGAAGCTGCTACGCCCACAACTTCTGTCCCGAAAAAAACTGGCGCTCCATTTCCGAAATACTTTTCATAGGTTCTAGATTTATTCGATGATACTTCAACACCACAAATACAATAGTACCACCTTGGGTTAGCACAAGGAGCTTGATTGAAATTTTGGGATTGTAGCACAACGTTAGGTGAACCGCTTATTGCTCCATATCCCACCATCGTAAGTTCTATGTTTTGTAACTCCGTAGCGTAGTAATTTCCGAGGTCCGCCGCTGGAATATACAGCAGTAACATAGGTAGACTCACAAACACGAGTCCTATATTGCTGTGCATACGAGTGATGTTTGGTTCTGCCGCTTTCATGTCATAATTGTACTCTCCATGTATCTGGGTGTAAGCCACGTCGTGTATAGAGCTTTTACCTGTTTTAGCGCCGACAACAGCAACTCCTACTGCGACATGTTGAGGGTCTAATTTCACACAGACTCCTGAAGTCAATACTGTTCTTTCGTTGATAACGGTTCCTGTGCAAATGTAGTCAAAAGTTTGGCTTAAAAGTGCCACGATATACGGGTTTTCTTCAATAAGCCTTTCAACAATCTTCCAGTCATATGGAACCGCTATGCCCAACGCGGCAACACATAATATCATGTAAAATGTTCTAAGAAACATAGTAAGGCATTTCCTTATTGTCACATTTGTCGATTTATTTCGAGATCATCATATATATATAATCATGTTTATACACCATGGTTAGACTGGGTAGATAAAATCTTCTTTATTTGTATGTTGACAGTACTTGATTAATTTATATTGACGTGATCAATTCATAGATTTATTTGGATTTATGCAATGAGTAAAGAAATCTAAACTTAGCATAGGTACTTCTTTCGTCATTGAATACATTCAACGAGTATGATTATGTAATTCAAGAACAATGACAATCACAGATTCATTATATTTTTTAAACAAGCGGCATCTACCATTGAATGCCTGTCAGCTCAGTTGGTAGTAGCTCTACCTTCTGCACTGTAGGTTGAGGGTTCGATTATCTCCCAGGATAAACATTTGTGTGAAGAACATAGTTGATTGCTTGTCTGGGTGTTATAAAGTAGGTATCATAAGTATATATTTTAAAAGATATAAGTATTATATCAGTCATCGAGTCACCATAATACAAGCTATGCTTAGTTTGGGAATATATGGTGTGTGCATTGTCCAGCATATTTATTATTATAATTATTAATGGCCTCAAGGCTTAGTCAGTAACTCTGCCTTTCTGCGCTTTAGGTTGTGTTTGATTCGTCCCCAAAACTAAATATTAGGGATGTGACATTATACATAAAAAATCGATTTTTAATTAATCGATTGTTTTTAGCATGAAAAATCAAAAATAAATAAATAATCGATTTTTCCCTTATTTGTCAATTAATTTCAAAATAAACGCCATAAATATTATATTTATCATAGTTTGATTAATTAAAGATATACAACAGAAATAATAAGTTTTTAAATAATCAACATTATAATAGGTTCAAGTTAAATGTTTTTTTTTCAACAATAATTAACAAAATTAAACTATTCAAATAAAAAAAACTGGAAATCCGTAGGCAACAGCTTAAGCTTAGGCGTTTGGATAATATTCGGCTCCTGGTCTTTGATAATATGGCGTCAGCTTTTGAGAACAATCTCTCTGCTGGAGCCGAAGAAGCCGGTACCTAAAGGTGCATATACGCCAACTATGTCAGTTGGAGATACGCTGCCTCATAGCTTCTCCAGGATTCTAAAGGGTCTTCTTTTAATCATGTTAGAGGCGCTATGTACAAGCTTAATTCGGATGCCTGGCTGTGAATTTGACTGGTTCTCATAGTCTTCACCAAAAGCCTGGTTGTGGGTTTCCCAAATGTCATCATAATCGACATCATCAGCGGCCGAAGTTATTGACGGTGGACAATTTTCTGGTTTTCGGTTTTCTTTAATGGATCGTCTAATCCAGTTTATAGTTCTTGCCAAAAATGCTCCGTCTTTAAAAAGCACAGAAGGGATACCATCGTAGATGTACAGATGGCGCTAGTGTAATATTATGGAGATGGTATTCATTGGTCATTATTCAAGGATCTCTTTTCGAGTAAAGACCTCCTCTAGATTTTTTAACCATGCCTCTCTATCTGTAGCTAAATTTGTCTAGTCCTTTCCTGCAACAGCTTTGATTTCATCGTTTTAAAAAAGATAGTCTAAAACAAAAGAAATCAACCAGATACTAGAGACTCTTCTGATGAAGAAAAACATTCTAGACAAACAAAAAACCAAACTATAAACAATCAATTAAAAACAATAAAATTGAAATTAACAAATTCTTTACACAGAGAAGTGTACAGTGAAGTATAGAAGTGCTCCTTACAGCAGGAACTTCTCCTTCTTCGTCACCTACTAAGAAATGACGGCGACGTCTTCTCTACAACCCCTAATACGGCTGGTCACCGCGGGGGTAAATGACCACAACCCTCCAGATCAATCATCGCTCTACATATACACCTTCAATGCAAGATCCCTCTTGACAGTAGAAAGACTGATAGAATACAAAACAAATTTAGCTTCAAATAGAGAGGCATGGTTAAATCTGGAGGAGGCCTTAACTCGAAAAGAGATCCTTGAATAATAATAATAATAATTGTATTATATTATTGTATATATACTAAACAATTATATTATGTTATCTATAAATAAAACACTATAGGTTTATAATTGTAAATAACACTCTTATAATATCTTATAATATAACATGAAACAATATGTCGAATCATAATGCTAAAATATACCTTCAATAAATATGTACAGGAATGATTACAAACTCTTACTCTTACTAAATAATATTAGTAAAATTAATGTGCATGCAGGTAATTCAATTTAATTTAATTCAATTTATTTTACCTATGTTGTTTGGTGAAGGGTAATATTAAGCAGATATTGTTAATGTTTGTAATCAACGAAAAATGTACTATATAGATGATATTCAATGGATAATAAAGGTTTTAATAATAATAATAAAAATTCATTGGTAGTTCGCACACCGGGCTATAGCAGACCAGACTTAATGTCGAGGGGTGGCAGATGAAAAATCGGTTATGATTGATTTTTTATTATAAAAAAATCGATTATTAATCGATTATTTGTAAAATTAAAATCACGAATAAAAATCGACTTTTTTTGAAGTAAAAATCGATTTTTTATAATCGATTTAATAATCGATTATTTTTTCACATCCCTACTAAATATTGCGTGGTGAACATAGTAGATGTGTGTTTTGTGTCTGGATGTTATAAGGTATTATATAGCTAAGTATCTATTAATACAAGCATGTAAGTATTCTATCAGTCATCTTGTTTCCATAGCATAAGCTTTGCTTAGGTTAGGGTTAAATGGTGCCTTGTGAAATGTCCACCAACAAAGTTCAAAGTTCATTTATTGCTTGAAGTACATTGTGTTATAGATGTAGTTATAATTAACATTTATTCATTAACAGTAGATGCAAGACATATAGTTGAGTACAATCCATATAACGTCCATCCAACCATACTAATATAATATATCAGAAAGTGTTTCTGGCTGGGTATGTTTAACCGTTTACAAAATAATTGTACCAATCTTACCCGTCTCTAATAGAATAGATTTCGTCATACAAAGATGCCAACATTAAAAAAAGCTGTGTGCAAATGGAATGCTAGGACTTACTGTATAACAAAAAGTTCGCGCAAAGAGGCTCAATGGAAGACATTATTCTGGTGAACCCGGGTTCATCATGTGTACCTATTTATTCTATTCTCTCTAGCATTTGCCTTCTTACGATGACAATTTTGCCAATGTCAAGTACTTATTTTGTTATTGTATCGTCACAAAGTCGCAGTCGCCTTTGTTTTTGGCGGATTCGGCTTTGTTTTTGGGTTTTTACGGAACAAATCACAGAGCCAACCTACTAAAATTTTATGTAAAATTATATTTATCAATTATATCATAATAATTAAAATAACACGAGAAAAACAATTAAAATAAAAAAAAATACGTGATAATTGATTATATAATTATGGCTTTCTTTGACTTGTTTTTAAAATTTTACCAATGTCCGTTTTTACCAAGAATTAAATTGAGTTGAACTCATCAGCTTAGCCGGCTGCATTTATTGGTACGATCAAATAAAAAAGAGAGGGATGTGTTTTATAATATCCCTAAATATAATTTCATTATTTTTGTAGAGCTAAATCCTGGCTAAATCTGATAAATGAAGGACACTCGTTCGTGTTTCCAGTTCAGCAGACAGCGGAGAGGGTGTGCTTTATCTAGACGATCTTCAATTGGAAACATCTTATGATGCACTTCAATTCCCCCGATAGAAGTTATGATAGGCAAAGTAAATGTTTTGTCAGGTTTTCTGTTAAAAACGTTGACTCATATTTACAGGGTGATTGATTATGGAATCTCTTTAACATGTTTGTAAAGTTTAATATTAAACTGTAACAGCCATCGGAAGGTGAAGTAGCGTTAATTGTTTTATGAAGAAACTTTCTAGTCTAATTTTCGCAGCTCATTATGAAGTAAGCGTTTGTTCTAACCAAGTTCATTTTAATAAAAAACTTTTTGACAGTCGCCTTGAATTCGAAAATATCGATCCGTAGGTACTCAATGTTAAAACTTTTTTATTTTAAAGGAATTTCTTAGTTCACCACTTTGAATCGTCGCGTCGATGTCAATTGTTGGTGGAAGACTGGAAGTGGAATGTGTGCGAGTGCCACCCTGTGTTCCATTTCCATAGAGGCACTCAACTCAAAAATGCTTAAGTTTGAGAGCCTCTTATCGAGATCGGTCCCCTAGCTTTTACTCCCTATGCTAGTACTTGACACAATTCATACATAATATCTTGCTTTTAAATATTTGTTTGTATTTTACCTATTATGTAGGCATATCTACTTGCAGCCTTGGTGAAATTAATGTTAACTTTAAAATGCTAAATGGCTACAAGATGAGTGGCTTCCAGTAGGTACCTATCTAATACAATTTTGTAAGAACGCCAGTGAGTGAACAAAGTGAGCGCAAATTTGGGATACGATTCTTCAACTCCGATAAAATTGTTCACATTGTGAAGACACCGAGTTCCACCAAGTTTAGGAACGTCCTTTGACTCCAAGGCTGGGACCATTTCAATTGAAATTATGAAGTGTTTATTGAGGTCACGGTAGACCTTTTTCACCGAGATACTAAAATCCAATTTCAGGACAAAGCTTCAGACGTTTCAAATTGTATTCTTCCCTTTGACTTGTATTCAATCAATTGGAATTCCAGTGGTAATGACAGAAAAATGTCCTGCTTCTTTGATGTCTCATGCGATTAAAATCGTAGCCAACGGAAACAAAAAACATTTTCTTTATGTCAGACATGTTTTTTGTTATAATATGCCTTTATGTCTATGAAGTTGTCGTGCTTACGTCAACTTGACAGTAAATACTTAGTAAAATATTACCAGTAGGGAATATATTTAGCTGTTTTGCGGAGTAAACATTGTGCTCTTGTAGGTATTATTTGTTTTCCCCGAGTTATTTCGGGTTTTATTTGTAATTTTAGTGATTTTATTCAAATAAAGCTAGATTTATTGACTCGGCGTGAATAATTGAAATAAAAGTTTTCTGTTTCTTTGTGATTCGAGCAAAATATATTCGTATAATTATTTTATAAAGAGACACCACTTTTAAAAAATAATAAACTACGACCGACATCATACGACTTTGTGACGTCTTACTATAAACAACTAAACAACATTGACATTGGCAAACACATTAACAACGAAGAACTGTCTGCTGCGACTTGAAAAAAAGAAAACGAACTATGATAAAGGGCTACACTTGATGTAATCGAAGATATTAGCTTCTCCCTCTTTCCAGCACTGACATAAATTGGTAAGTCAGTCAGTCAGTTCAGCCTCAGTTGTCACTTTTTGCATTGTTTACATGTTGTTTACGAACTCAATAATCGTTTTAAATTGTAATAAATAGTGATAGATAAGGTTTAAAAGGCTGCTAGCATGATAAACATGAGTGCATTTCTTATAAATTCCTGTTTTCCAGGAAAAAATTAGAGGTATATGGCGTGTAATGCGAGGTAGGTATGTGGATTTCGTTCACAAAGAAAATATGTTAGTAAACGGTTTTTTATGGCCAGATTTCCCCTGGATGAGGGGCAGTGAGTGGAATTTAAACTAATATATCAATTTATAGGCACCTAGTAGTACCTACATCATTTTGGAACAAAATATTATTATTATTTATTTATTTATTTATTTATTTATCGTAATCTCGTAATATCGTAAATTTTTTTTTTAAATAAATTTGTTTGATTTTTTTAATGACATTTTATTATAACTAATATAAATAAATAAATAATCCCGGACATTTCACACAGCATCATCTGGCCCTAAAACAAGCAGAGCTTGTGTTATGGGTACCACTTGACTGATATACTTACTACTTATATACTTTTTTTTTGTAAATACATACATATTATACATAGAAACACCCAGACCCGAGACAAATACTTGCAGATCATACAAACATTTGTCCCGCGGCGGGAATCGAACCCGCAACTTTCTGCGTCTCAGCCGGAGCTAAGCCCACTGCGCTACAGAGGTTGTCAATTTTTTTATTGAACCCAAAACTATACTGAGCCTAGCACCTTGTTTTATTGTGTTAAATGAAACTTCTGGAGTTTCATTTAACACCACAAAACTATAGTTAAATCAATACCACTTAGTAATTCCAACCGTGGGTAGGTCAGGTCATTCATCGATATCGATAAATTTTAAATGTTATTGCTGAAGTGCCCTATTATTATGTTTGGTTGGCTATTATAAGTTAGCTAATTTTTGACATTGACGTAAGGGTTAGTCTATATTAATCTATGATGTCCCGTCTCTTCTTATAGGATATTGCATACTCTTTTAAGAAGAAGAAGAAGAATATTACCGGTAACTGCCTACGTCCAAGTTATAAAATTTACTTATTAGTTCAAAATATTTTATATTTTCCTAAAAACGCTGAAAACTTTCCTACTTCATACAAAGTTTCTTTCAATAATTTAAGTTATTCAAAGGATCCTCGAATTAATGCAAACACTTAGCAGGAGACGAGGCGAGATTTTTTTTACTCATTAGATCTACCTACCCAAAGTACCCAGCAAAATAGCTGTCTGTCCACGAAACGAACGGATTAACCGTTTATGAATTACACACACTTCATAACATTACTCCATGTAATGACATGCCATACAATGGCCATACAAATGCCATAACATGCCATAAAACGTAACTATGCTTTACATCTGGCTTTAATCTCATCGACAGACGAACTATATTCTTCTGGCGTTGTTTTCTATACTCTAACATAACCTAACCTACTGGTTTCGATCTGAATTTCATGTCACAAGATTCGTGAACAGAACTACTGGGAATTCTTTTCCCATTTGTTCTGTGAACAGAATTAATGGTAAAAAAACCCAATAATTCTGCCTACAGAACTATTCAACAGAACAGGTGGGAGTAGACTCATAAAACTATTGTAGGTGGACAGTCAATTGGACAGTCAATCAAAGTTTTTAATTGAAATAAGTAACCAAGTCGGTATCAGTTAATAATAATTATGTTATAATGAGGTCTAGCGAGAGCACTAGAGTATTGGTTGTCTTATGGTAGTGACCCCGCCTTCCGATCCGATTCAAATCCGTGCACCAATGGATTTTTCTGTTCGAAAAATGGTGCCCTATACCAGTACTTTCAAACGGCTAAGGTGAATCGTATACATGATGAATCGTAGAACCTAAAAAGTTGGAAGTTATGTGCCAAGTGCACGAAAGGAGCCTCTGTAGCGTATTTTAGCACTTTATTCTTCCACCACATGCAACTAAATAAGAAGAACTAACCCATGTTCTTCTGAGATTAAAATTCTAAAGGTTATTTTCTTGTTCTACTACCACTTGTCTAGTGCAGTTTCCGCCCTCCTTTACTTCGTAATAAATTGTTAATAATATTACTTACATTAAAATTTCATCTGTTGCTTGAATTAAGTTACATCGTTCGTTGTTCCTTCCTGATTTCGGGATGCTTGTTTCCCTTTGTTAGGTGTATATCCGGGGCTTCTATTTAAATGGTTTGTTCATTAATGTTTTAATTAGAACACAAGTTTGATAAGAGTAAACAAAGATAAAAGCGAGTAGGTAGCTAGAATATAATGTAATCTCGTATTTATTTTGCCGTCCCTAAAGCATTCTTAGAAACATGCTCTTTTTCTAAAAATACTGCACCTTCTTTCCTGTGAATGAGACAGGAAAGAAGGAAATAAAATAAAACTGAAACGAAACCTTAGATTTTACAAAACTACCTATACAGTTCTAGCGTTTAGCTCTAGGCATTTCCGCCATTTCACAACGAGTTGAGCGCTAAAAACTGGGGGGTATTGCACATGAATATTACTTTATCCAAGCTTCTAACGCTTGTAGTAGGTACCTACGAGTTTTATAAGGTAACAAATCGACACGAGTATGTAATACGAATGTTTTATTTTCTAAACTATATCCTAAATATATTATGCATCGAGGTGAATTGACAGAAAACTGTTCTATAAAACATGAATTGAATCAGAAGTATGCTCAACCAAAAGCTTTCAACATTCGGGTATACAAAAAGAACCTTTTCACATGAAACACAATGGAGCCCAAATCACAACAGTGCCATCTCGGAAGGACTAGGCCCTCGATTGTGTCCCACGGGTCGTCCGCAAGATTTTCACAGCTTTATATGGATACGCGTCTTCCCTCGGGCGCTTATGCCCGCTATCAGAATAGCTCGACAGATTATAATAACTTCTGTGTTGGAAAGGACGTGATAAAACAGCGAAATAACTTGCCAACCAATATGTAAAAACATGGACCTTTGCTGTTTTATCTACATAAATGCAAATTCATGGTTTGATATGCATTGAGACATTCAGTCAAATGATGGGAAGGGTCGCTTATCAGTAGGCCGTAAAATTAATGTTGTGGGCGTATCATAATGGATAGACGATATTTACTTAGGTATTTTTATACTTTCGTTTATTTTTCGACAGGCAGTGGACGTGGTTTGATGGTGGCTATACATACCATTAGACACCTCATACTTATATAACTATTTACTACTATAATACACTACCGCTGGGCAGGGTCCGCGGATGCAGACTTGCTGATTTTTACTAAGTATCACTTAAATACCTACTTACTTAAAATCAAATGTAATCAAAGAATTTATTTCAGACTACGTTGTCAGACGACGCACTGGAAACAAAGGATAAGTTGATAATCTTACCTCCAGTTACCCCAGGCGACTTGTAGGTAGTACGATATATCAATGACAAACGCTGCGCTTGCATTTACCGTCGCGGCGCAGATGTCTTAATGCAGATGAACGCTGCTTTGTAGTTATTAGACCAGGTCAGTTTGCCTTCTAGCTATGTACACATAGGGGCTAGTTTTGCATAATTTAGCGAACCCGGCGTCTACTTAGAGGTTTCCACCTTTGCGATGGGTCTATCTGGAATGAGACGCGAGAATACTAACACCTTCTACCACCGCAGACAAGAGCCTTCTTGCAACCAGGACATCATCTGCCTGAAGAAGTCCTATGCTGCATTACAACGTACTAGGCTAACTCCAAAGAGTAACTCAAGCTATAAAGCTACACCACGAGACTGATGATATCAAGATCCGGCTCCAGAAGTGTCAACTGCGTCCTACTTCACCCACAAACAGCAGCTGTGTGTCCGGCAAGAGATTGTAAAAAAAGTCCTATACAAAACTGATCATCTCCATTATTCCAGTCATCGTAGCCATTCTAATAGATTCAATAAAATATATGGTCTTTGTAAGATGTGTTGTTTGTCGCTGCAGTAGCGAATCCCTGCTGAAATCATGTAAATAATGCAGTGAGGACACGCGTCTCCTCGTTGTCAGACCTGGCGAAGCGTGCGCCTTCCGCCACGCAGGCACTGTTCGCCTCAGGGCAGAGCGATGACTCAGTATGGAACTTGTAGCAACTTCCGGTCTGGTCGGCGAGTTCGTATACTGCACACGAGAGCGTCATTAGTGACGTAATGAGAACCTCACATTTAAAATAAGCGGTGGTAAAAATAAAGCTTGGTTTTAGAATTGGACTGGATGGAGAATGGTGAGCAAGTGAGAAACTGCAGGCAAACCAACAATAGCTGTGAAGTGCAGTCTTGGTATGTCTAGACTTACTAAGACTTTATAGCTGGTTTTAGGTGAATATAATATAATATAATTTTACGAATTATAAAAAAATACTAAATAACTTCATAACATGAATATATATATGTATATATATTAATTTTACGGTGAAACAGGTGAACATGTAGGAGCAGGAACAAGTTCGGAAATAGGTGCTGTTGACTCCGGCGCGAAGCAAACAAATGGCAATCGCTCTTTGCAGTCGACTTCACCAGAAATGCCGTTTGCGTACCATACACCACAAAGTTGCCAGTCCTTCTCCATTGTTTGAAATTCCCCACCTGTAATAATGCACACATTATTAACGAGTTCGTGGTCTGGCTGGCAACTGGCTTTCTATAAGATTTTTTTTTGAAATTAAGTTTAGGTTAAGTAATTTTTACGTTTATCCATTACAAACATACACAAAATTCATACTTTTTCTCTTTATGATATTACATTAGATAAATCTAAACGACCATTAGTATTTTTTCATAACCATAATTCTGCTTGTTTTTTAAATGTTATTAAACCTTTATATGTAGGTAGCATTATGCGGGCTCCGGAGTACACAACTGGTAGCTGATCATCTTTGGTTTGCAGTACATTTACAGCATTGACGAACTCATGCGTCCACGGAGATGCTAATTGGGCGCCTGGAAATAAAATGGTTTATGTCTTTATAGGGGCAACACTATAACATACTCGTAGACAACATAACAGTGTAACGGTATTCCCACCATGCCAACATCTTACCTTGATGTTGACTTGTCTAGTCCCGTAGCGGAATTGAAGGCTCGAATTAACAAATTACCAAAACAAACTCTTTTGTTGAATCGAATGAGTTTATTTTAGTAATACTCTGAAGAATATTAGGTACCCTAGGTGCGTAGTGCACTTCTTTGTAAATAACGAAATTAGATTAGATTAGAATTATAAGTATCCTTTTTTCATAATATACCTTCGCCCAGACAGCTGGACCAGGCGTTTAGCCAGTCGGCACGTTGTTTATGTAGCTTCAGGCAGCCGTGGAGCTGTGGGTGATACTCAAATCCAGGATCGTCCAAACCTAAGTTTGATAAACAAAACATGATTTGAAGAATCGGAATTCGAGGGTATCTGCAGAAACGATACGGAATTATACTTCGGGTTAAACCGAAGACGATTACAATGTTTACAAGCAGCAGTACACGTCTCATGCTGCCTCAGTCACACTTTCAGAGTTAATAGACCTAAAAGCAAATACTTTATAACCTCTGTCTCACTCGCACCTGTATCGCTCCGTCAGCGGTGGACGCCGCGATCTTGTCATTACATGTTTTTGTGTTTGCCAAAGTTACACGGTCCTCGTAAATTTTAAATAAATTTAACCTATTTCGTAAGTTTTTTGCGCAAATATGGGAAAACGGAGAGATCAAAGGATTATGATCATATATTATAAAGAAAATTAGATTGTAAGCTCGAAAAGAAACGAAGGAGGAATTCATCATCTTTTAGAGAACAAGTCTCATCCGTTGGACTCGGACGAACTCCGGAGGAATCGGAAGTGAATGTGGAAGTAACAGGTAAATGCATAATTATTTGTTTAAAGATATACCTACCTAATAGTTTATCAAGATAATCATTTACCAACCTGTGAATCAAGAATACGCTCGAATGTCATTTCGATATTCCACAACTACCCGCATTTTCTATCTTTATCTTCGAATGCTAAAAGTCGTGCCCATATATGCTAGGGTTGTCTAATGATGGTGTTTATTACCTACATACATAATCGTTGTTTTTGTGAAATAAAATAAATATTGACTCGCGTATATCGCGTAGTTAAATTATTTTATGAATTGGATACGACAGTCTATTTGACTTGATTGTTGTCCAGTCTCCACTTTTACAGTGTAGAGAACAAAACAGCATCCTATATGGATAGCTTCCTCTTTGAGCTACACTTATATGGTGTCAATAACAGTTCTCATCCTATACGGAAAACACAATCTCCTCGTCGAGATATTACCTACCCACGAAAATAAAACAATTCAGTTTGAAATTGATCCTTACAGAAAATAATTCTACATCATATGAAGTATTCGATGTATATATATGAACTGAAGCCGACAATGCCAACCCTAGCGAGCCTGATGACAACTCGCAGGTTTTGAATGCAAAATAAGTAAAAATGAGAACAAAACGCCGGATATAGATCCGAGCGTTCTGGAAACTTAGAGAAGATCTGTTTCTAAATGTTCGTGAGAATCCTAAGTGTTCATATTGATCACATAAATTAACATGTAGCTCCTAGATGGCATGTGGTATCCTATTAAATGGACTTACAAATATTAGTGTTTTTATTGCGCAAAACTGATATGTTTATGCAATATTTGACACCTGCAAATGAAAAACCTGCAATAAAAGCGTAGATTATCTAAATACGCCAAAATTCAAGCCAATAATAAGGGTAGCGTTTGGTCAAATCTACCTCAAGAAAGATTTATTTACTAAAAGAAAATAAAAGTCAACTTTCCTGCTGTTTGATTGCATTAAGCGATGTGAATCCAGGTGTTATAATACCTCTTAGTGATAGAGGAAGACTTTTATGTATTTATTACTACCGATAACCACAATATCGATGGTTTGCTGTTCTGAACTCTTAACTCTTTAAACAAGGAAACTCGAGATGCCGTAAAATATACCAAGGTTGATGAATATAAATATGTATGGTTCGAAACTAGCGAAAAATTTAAAATATGTCAAAGCAATCTTGAAATAAGGAACAGAAATGCGACCAGCGCCAACACAACGCTCGCATTTTAAGTCGTCCATATCTGTACAACCACAACGAGGAACTTTAAACTTAAGGGGAGCATTATGGACGGCAGCCACCGAGATGCGCCCGCCGCCGTGCACGGCGACCGGCACCATCCGCACAGCGCCCGCCGGCGCCTGCGCCGGCTCACCAACAGCGCGAACGAGGGCGCTGCTGCGAGACTGCGCGTTCGTAACTTCAACCAGTAACGACTCAAACCCCCGATGCCATTCCTCAGGTAGACAATTATATTACCTACTTTTTCCTGGTCGATTACGATATTTTCATGGAAAATGGTGTATATTACCTACTGTTGATAGTATGCCTTTATGATGGATCGACGGGCATAAATACTATTTAAAGAAACTACTTCTCAAATATCGTATCTAGAAAACTCTGGCAAGTCAAAAGTTGCTAAACTAATATTTGACATTGCATTTTTGATATGCTACATGCTAAATGGTGTTAAATCTCTATGCTTGCTTACCATGTAAAGACCATTTCATTTCTAATCATGGTTAAAACCGTGATAGAAAACATAGATTTTCTATAAAGTTACGGCGAACTAAATGTTCATTGCTGTCGAACATAAAAAAAAACCATGTATCATGTTATTGCATGATAAACATCACATGGTTACATTGGATTTAATGGACGCTTAGTAATTTTTTATTATTTTTAATTTCAATTATCGTAAATAATTGAAAAAAAATAAAATGGAATAATTTAATACCAATAATTGGTATACATACCATTTTAATGTCCTTCCTTTTGGTCTGTGTATGTATTGCATAACTACTAAAATCAGTCGTATAACATTTGCGTTTGTCAAGCTTGTTATCGGTCGTGTACTTAGATGATTTTTCATGTCTATGCCAGCTCATATTAAAGCTAATTGATTAATGTTAACAGAACACATTATTTCTTGACATCTTTGGGTTTTATATTAAACACTTAAAAGTGTCAGTTGCTCCCAATCACTTTATGCAAGTTCTTGGGTTTTGATTTAAACACTACGAATATAACATTCTGCCTGTCTATTCAAATTATGAGTAATAAGCTGAAAGATTCTAGTAGTTTTACCATATGAAAGAACATTTGCGCCATACTTTGGGCTATTAACATTAACCTGCCCAACCGTAACATATGGATGGCTATACACCAAAAACTTTAAAAGGGAAAAGTTTTTAGCCTTAGATAACTAAGAAAATTATAATAGATTAATGGTAATACTCAACCATATTCATTCAGATTTCAAATAGTGGAAAAATTAGATTAATAGCTAATTATATAATTGATAGATATTTAGGTTGCCTATAGCTTACAAAATTTCACTGGCCTTTTACTCACGGATGGGGGGTGCTGTATGCCAGGACTGAACTATCAATCGCAATTGAATAACTCTAATATTTCATTGCATATTAATGAATTGGAGGACAAAGACAAAGGACTTTACAAAATAAAAACCCCTATGTCCAAATTCCAATGTCCAAACCTTAAATGAGACTTTTGCCTTTCCGTTTTCTAACTCTATGATAATATACGATTAAATGATTTAACACTAAAATTTGTAACATTCTTTGCAATAGGTACTCGTAGTTTCTGCTCAATGAATGCAGGCTTTAAGTTTTTTAATAATAACTGACATAATAGATAGAAATTACTTAACCGAAATTCGTGTGCCTGATTTAAATTAAGACGTCTAGGCTTGGAGCTTTTTTAACCATTCATCAGACTGCTCTTTCATCGCGAGAATTTGAGGATTTGCCCAGCAATGTGTTACTGTCATTTAGTGACAAAACAAAAACAATTTGAAGTGCAAACTTTAAAACTCATCTTTTTGTATCAATAACATCTTATATCATTGTATATATTGAAAAGTTGGTATTCAAAAGCTAGAAGATATGTGGGCAGTATTCGGGTCTCATAGTACCCGACACGCTTCCACCTCCACCGCTCACAGATCTGTAATCAGTTTTGATACGAAAAGCTGCAAGTTGGAGCGCGACTATTTTTGAACAAAAAACATTGGCTCTGTTAATCAAGGTGATATTGTAAAAGGATATTTAATGTTTAACACTCTGTTCTTAAACACCTAGTAATATTATGTGAGCTGGTGTCACGAAAACTAAATACGCTTATTGAATTAACAATTGACTTGAGGTTAATGTTACACAGAACAGAACAGAATAACTAAAATTTAGTTGAATAATTTTGATTTACTGTTTCATTTTTATATTTTCTCTATACTCTAAACATCTGCTTGTAAACATTGTAATCGTCTTCGGTTTAACCCGAAGTATATTTGAAAATTAAACGAACTCACCTGTGAAGTTCGATTCCAATTATACGAGGGTTCAACCGAAGACGATTACAAGGCCCCACCCAACCCATACTATAAGTCCCGTTATAAAAACTAAACATAATACAAAATTATCTAAGGTATACTACTCTACTCTAAAATAATGACAAGATCGCGGCGTCCACCGCTGACGGAGCGATACAGGTGCGAGTGACACAGAGGATATAATTTGCTTTTAGGTCTATTAACTCTGAAAGTGTGACTGAGGCAGCATGAGACGTGTACTGCTGCTTGTAAACATTGTAATCGTCTTCGGTTGAACCCTCGTATAATTGGAATTGAACTTCACTGGTGAGTTCGTTTAATTTTCAATTAAAAGACAATTAATAAATGTACTTTGTTATTTGTTTCAACTCGTAACTTCGTAACCCAAAGCGTCTCGCCGATCTTTTGGCCAAGGATTGTTAAATCAGTATTATGACGAGATATGTTGTGACGAGCATTGACTGAGGCTGGGCCTTTTCGACAAACTCAGAATGAGTTCGTGCAGGGTAGGTACACATACTCCTAATCATTAAGGACTTTATTTTGATTTATGTTATTGTCCTGTTGGTACCTGCTATGCTTTGTTACACTGGCTTATCGAGCAAACCTTTTATAGGCTCGACGAGTTTTTGACATTTGTGCCTTTACGGTATAACATTTACTTAATCTAAGTAATATTTTATTTATTACTAGCGGTCCCGTTCGCGACTTCGTCCTCGCGTTTAAAAAAATAGTATAAATAAACCATTCTCGTGCTCACTTGAAAGCACACTAAAAATGTTATCAAAATCGGTCCAGCTGTTTAGGAGGAATTTAATTACAAACACACACAAAATATTTATATATACCTTTATACCTGAACTTCTTATATAGAAAGATTTGTACAATATGAACACTTTGATAATCAATGTATTTTTAATGTAGGTAATTCAATGTTAGTATAATTGACTACTTTTTTTATTTTTATTTATTAACTTTAATTTAATATTACAATAGACATATAAAGTTATCAATAAAAATAAAGATTTATCTATTCTAATAAATAAATCTATTTGATATTAGGTCTACGTGATATTATCTATCTTGATATTAATTTGCTATATAAATCAAACAAACACAAAAAATCTTAGGTGATATTAGGTCTGAATCTATTCAGATTCAGATTTTTATTGTTAACTGAAACTGAATCTATGTTGTGTGTGTCAAAATAAACTAATTTTATATAATTTTTAGCTGGATTTTTTTTGGTCCTCCATCTCTGGCAGCTAAGTTAACTCTAATGAATTTCATTTTAACCAGATGTATATATGTACTAACAATACAGACGTATGTACTCGTACCTACTACCTTATCAACAAAACTCACCGTGACACACTCTGAAAGCGCTTAATAAAGTCAAAACTAAAAGTTTTTTCAACATATTACACTAATAATATATTACAACCACATGGACGACACAAACATGAACAAAGTCTCACGTAGCTGGATTATGCCAAACCAGTTTGCGGAAACCAGTTTGGTTTTACCATAAGTACCTAAGTCTGTGACCATGTAGGTTATAATAACATTAGTCAGTCTATAAACTTAAGGATAAATTTACATTGAACATTGAATACAGTACATAGATACAGTAACATTGAATCAGGGGCCTTGGGTAGATCGAGAAGTCGTAGAAGTGTTTTCTGTACTGGCATTTTATCGATTAAGACAATAATCGATCACGATTCTACCCTACTAACCATAAATTGTAAATCAACAACGTTTGCACATTTTCTAAGTTAAAGAATTATACATAACATTACTTTGTACCAGTTTACAATTTCGCTCGCCCACAGTTTGTTTATTATTTGATTTGTGCTTATATTTTTAATACTATTCTATACATTTAACTGAAAAATAAAAGGTCTATGTAGGTGATTATTTTAGAAAAATAATAATAATGCCGGACATTTCACACAACATCATCTGTCCACAAAGTAAGCAGAGCTTGTATTATGGGTACCACATGACTGATATACTATATACTGATATACTTATATAGGTACGTTTTTTTTGTAAATTCATATAAATTATGCATAGAAACACCCAGACCCGAGACAAATACTTGCAGATCATACAAACATTTGTCCCGCGGCGGGAATCGAACCCGCAACCGCGTCTCTATGTGAGTAATCTCTTCACGCCTGAGATACAGGATTTTCTAGTTCAGGCTCGTAATAAGCATACCTTTAACTAAATAAGATTTAAAATTTAGTTATTAGATATTATTGTAGCATGTAACATTTTGAATAAACATTATTATTATTATTATTTTAGAGTTCTGAAGTCCTCAAGGAACCCTTATAATTTCGACGTATCCGTCTGTCTGTCTGCCCAATCCTAATCAATCGCAGAATATTAATCTATTCGTGATTTTGCACAGTAATACGTATTTGCTCATACAAAGTTATGCAATCAAAACTGAAAAGTATGCCACTGCTACAAATAAAGTAGTGTTAAAAATAGGCCAGTCAAAATAGCATTTAACTTTGCACTAAACTTCCGATCCAAATTGTTTTTTTTATAAGGTTTGGGATCACTTACTGAGCATAAAATCACAAAATGCTGACAGATCCAGGTGACGCTTTAAGCGCCATCTTAAAAAAAGCGTTTTTGGCCGATATCTCGGAAACTATGTACTTTAGGGCAAATGTTATGGAGACCATTATTGTAGAGAATAAAATTTCGCATCTTTTGTGGCTTGCAAACTTTTTTGTAAAACTTACCGTTTACGATTTATGACCCATTTAATGAACCGGTTTTTCAATCGCGGCCGATAACTTTTGAAATATTAGATTAATTAATAAAATGCTTCAATCCATTTTTAGAGATTAGTTTATTTCTTACTACTTTTGTTTCAAACTTTTTTTTCGAATGTCCATACTTTAAAAAAAATATCCCGATTGTTATGTAGTAAAAAATAATAATTTAATTCCTAGGTAATTCAATTCTTAGGTATTATATGTTCTTAGGTATTATATGTTATAATAATATTATTATAAAGGTCTAACAACGAGAATACCTAAAAGGATTTTCGCCAAATCTTTTTAGGTATTCTCCTTCTTAGACCTTTGACAGTTAAAGCATGTTAGACCTTTTATATTTTAGGCACAATGGGACTTTAGTAATTTTTCTGTTTAGGTTTGCTACAACATAGTCATTTTACATTCTAGGCATTTTACGTCCTAGGCAACATAACAATTAGTTAAGTTAAGTTAACAATTACTTATTCTGATCAGGAAGCTATTTTTAGATTCTAGTGATAACTTTCTTTTGCATAAAGTTTGTGTTGTTAAGTTTAAGTGTTTCAATTACTTAAACCTATTTCGATTTTATTTCTATTTCGATCCAGTCCAGTGTCCTCTCTCCCTACCGGCTAAACCACTGCTTAGGGGTTCTGAAGCCTGAAATGATGAAATTATAAGGGAAATTATCACCATTATAATGTATTATTAGTAAGGTTAAAAAGAGAGCCTTCCTCAGTCTTGAACTTCTAATCTAGTAAAGCCAACGTGAATATTTTTATTATTATTACGACCTACGACACTATGGGCTAAGGCCCGGCTAAGACGCAGAAAGTTGCGGGTTCGACTCCCGCCGCGAGACAAATGTTTGTATGATCTGCCAGTATTTGTCTCCGGTCTGTGTGTTTCTATGTATAATATTGAGCTCAAGCTACTTTGGCGCCAGATGATGCTGTGTGAAACGTCCAAACGTTTCCATCCAATTTCATCATAAATGTTACTGTTTTGAAAGTCTGTTAGGTAACCCAATACAGCGGTTTATCCGGTAGTGTGCGGAGGATAAGTATCTGAATCGAAACACTGTTCAAGAAACATCATATCTTTGAGAGATCTATCCAACTCTATGCCACACGATCGGGTATACAAATTAAAAAAAACCCTAACTTTTCACGTAGATAAGACATCCTACAGTAGAAGTAGTAATATTACTTCTAATAAAACGTACTACCTTCCAAAATTTCATCACAATAAGATTTATCTGCGTGCTATAGATCTTATTTGGGTGTACAGTACAGACAGACCAACGGACGGACATGGCGATACTAGGGTTTCATGTTGAATACGGAGCCCTAAAACGGCGATAAGGTGGAAAATCGTTATATATAAAATTTGCCATCTCGTTGAAATGTAGAAATGCGACAGACCGAATCCATTTAATTTATCCAACATTGTGTGCCAGGGATTGAGTCTGGATAGTTGGATACATTTGAATCGAAAGCCGTTACGTTAAGGAACCCGGGATCAAGCGACTATCGATAGGTACTCAAAATGTATGTAACCAAAAGTAAAAGTGACTAGGGATGTATAAGATTTTTCTTTAAGTATCAAAATTAAAATAAGTAGGTATCTATTGAAGTACTCTTGTGTACATAATTTTCACTCAAAACGGGATATTTACCATGATATATGAGTTTTTCTGCTTCTCGATATTTCGGCACAGTTGCATGCGCCATGATCACGAGATAAACTGAAGTCTTTGCGGGTGGATGTTATTGGCAGACAAAACGGTCTACCCTCTTTCTCAGTCTTGAAAATTATGTGCAAAACCATGATAGTTTTAAAAGTTATACTCTTATGTACCTTCTTTCATTTTACAGTTTTGTAAATCAAAGCGAATAATTCCGTTTTGAAAACTTAAAAGAAAACCGACTTTATTAATATAAAAACAGTTTTTATTTTACGCTTTTAGAAATTCTATCATTTTTCGAAATTCGCAAACACCACTGGAAAGTCACAGGAAAGCAAAATATCAAAATAAACCATTGAATTGATTTTGGTGAAATTTCTATGTGACCAATCAGGAAGTATATCCTTTAACATGAAAAATAGTTTTTCAAATCGGTTCATAAATGACGAAGTTATGAGGTAACAAATGTAAAACAAAACAAAAATACAACTGAATTGAGAACCACCTCCTTTTTTGAAGTTGGTTAAAAATTAATATTTTGTAGAATCACTTCTTTGCCCGTTTGTCTGTCTGTATGTCAAGAACTTTTTTCTCAGGACCGTGTAGAGCTATATAGTTGAAATTTATATCAAATAAACGGTTTACGGTCTATTAGACCTGTAAAATCAAGCTTATAAGACAAGGTAATCAAAAAATATGCCATATCATTTATCATTTATGCCACATGTATAAATCAAAACCTTTATGGTACTTCTCGTTGACCTATAATTATGAAATTTGGCAAGAAGCAATGTCTCAACTGTACATAAAAAGGAAAACCCGAAAACAGGTACAAAGAATTGTTTACGATTACAAAATTACATGACTGTGACGTATTACATGACAGGAATATTTAACTGCGAAGTTAGTTGTTATTCAACCAACTGAATTTTTCGTTAGAGCAATGTACCGAACATTGCTCTAACGAAAAATTCAGTTCAGAAATTCAGTTTAAATAATTTGTGACATAGTGGTTGCCGTGATTTGGACCGAAGGTGTAAAAACCACGATGGCGATACTACGACTACCTACGACTACCTACGACTTTCATTTTCACACTTGACCGTTTTTACTTATTTTATAGCTACAAGTAGATTAAATTTAGTTATCTCTCAATGTGTCTTTTTATTTTTAATCGACTTCAAAAAAGGAGGAGGTTCTCAATTCGTCGGAATCTTTTATTTTTTTGTATGTTCAACGATTACTCAAAGACACCTGAACCCATTTGTTTTTTTTTGTTTTAAATATACTTCCCAGGTTGTCCCATTTAAATTTTATCGAAATCGATCGAGTGGTTTTTAAAATATCAACAACTGACTAAAATTTGTATACATCGATGATATTGTACAGAGCAGTGCGTGTTGTTAAGTATATATATATTATATAGGTATTAACAAAATACATCTAGATCTACATCTATCCACTAAAGATTTCTAATATTATTTTATGGTCTCAAATTGTATTGATTTTATTTTTAGTTTTTAAAACGTAATTATTTATTTATTTATAAGGTTTAACAACAGTTTGCATATGAATAAAATATGTATCATAACAATTTGACTTAAGCTACACGAGAAACCAATTTCAGGTGAACACAAAATGCGCAGTAAGCAAACGATTTTCGTTGTTCTGATCTTGATCACGAATGGTTACCTAATACTTCGTTCGTTATAAATATCCCCGTCGCTGCAGATTCTTTTTATAAAACACTTGACTTCCATTTTCAAATCCTTACCAGCACCTTTCTTACTTGTTTCATTCCGATTGTGTAAGTAGAAGAAAATCCTCAAAGCCCCAAAAGAGACGAGTTACGAAACAGACATTGCTACGCTCTGTAGACACTTATTACCTCGTAGCAAACAAATTCTGGCAGGTAATGAGACTTGAAAAACGCACCTGAACGTAAAGAGGGCAATATTATCACTGGGTAAATTAACTTCTCGACTTGAGGGCTATACAAGGGCTTTATTAGGGGGCTCGACAAGCTACGCTGCCAGAGGCTACGACTACGACGTAGACCTCTTTCACGAGTTTCCTTTCAAAAGCTATGTACTCTTACTAATATTATAAAGTAGCTGCTGCCCGTGGTTCGCACAGGTGGTACTTTTATAATAAATCGGTTAAGTGCGAAAGTCATGCATGGATCTAACAACTTTTTACGGTAGAAGAATTTACAATTTCTTTTTTGTAGATTTAAACGCAGTCTTATGTTTATCTATGACCTCATTCTCTACAATTTCATTAGACTCTTCACTTACCACAACAATACTGCCAACTTTTCATAAGACATGCCCCATTCTTGATTTTTAATTCCGTTGATTTCACAAGTTACCTTTGAACATAATTATATCTAGGTACCTACACCTACACCTATTATTCCATTATATTATACACTAGCTGACCCGTGCACACCTTGTTGGCGGTTACAGCTTCACAAAAAATATTAAAGTACTAATATCGCTATTCAAAAAAAGATTTGTATTGTAATAATTACAGAGATCAACAATGTTACGGATAAATATTGATAGATGCCGCTAACGGCATCCGCGGATTCACCCGCCCCGTTCCCGTTTTTTTTTAATATACTTTATTTACATTTAACTAAAGTATGTAGGTACCATTTTGTTCGATAACTTTTTGCTATCTTGTAGGTAGGGACATGATCCTATTGCTATAGAAATTTTGGGACTTCTGATCAAAATACCGCGACAAGTGGTTTTGGCAGTCCACTCGTGATGTTAACCTGACACTGCCTAAATAATTCTGAAGAGACCGAAACAGGTGGAAATCTGAAGGTGCAAGGTCAGGACTATACGGCGGATGCATTAACACCTCCCAGCCAAACTCTCTTAATTGTTGCTGAGAGGCTAAAGATGTGCGAGGTCTAGCGTTATCATGATGAAAAACCACACCCCTTCTGTTCATTAATTCCGGCCGCTTTCTCTCAACTCCTTGCTTTAATCTCATCAGTTGTTCGCAGTAGAGTTCAGAATCGATGGTCCTGCCTGGTGGTAACAGCTCATAAATAATAATGCCCTTCCAATCCCACCACACACACAGCATCACCTTGTTGCGAGTTAACCCGGGTTTCGCCACAGTCTGTAAAGCCTGACCGGCCTTTGACCACGACCTTTTTTGCTTACCACGACTTTCTTGTCGTACGTGATCCACTTTTCATCACCAGTTATCAGCTTCTTCAAAAATGGTTCGGTTTCATTACGTCGTAATAAAGAATCACAAATGAGTACACGGTTCATTGGGTTACTTTCAGTGAGCTCGTGAGGTACCCAAATATCGCGCTTTTTTGTGTACCCAGTTTTTTTCAAATGCGCCAAAACTGTTTTGTGGTCAATTCCCAGTTCTTCAGCTACGTCGTAACTAATGATATACTGATCTTGCTCCACTTTTTCAAAAATGGCATCCATTTTATCCGTAATCGGGCGACCAGAGCGACGTGCATCTTTGACATCAAAATTTCCGGATTGAAAACGCTTACTACTCTCACAGACACTGCACTAGGTCCATAAACATCGATAATTTTTTTTCGAGGCTTGCGTTGCATTTTTACCTTTTTTGTAGTAAAATTTTAAAATGTATCGAATTTCTTCATTAGATTGACTCATCTTGACAGTACAAAAAACAAATAAAAATCACACATTTTCCTAATTAGAATTTAGAATCATGTTCTTTAAAATTTAAACTTTTAATGATACCAAAACCAGCCAGATACAAATAGTATAGCCAAAGAGATTTTATTACAAGTTCATACATGCTATAATGCGAAAAGACATTTTCCCCAACCTAATATATAGAAACACCCAGACCTGAAACAAATACTTGTAGATCATACAAACATTTGTTTGTATGATCAGCGGCGGGAATCGAACCCGCAACCTTTTGCGGCTCAATCGGACCTAAGCCCACTGCGACACAGAGGTCGTCAAATGTAGTGTAGTGTGTAGTTTTTTCTAAACTAGTTAACTAAACTAAAACTAGTCTAGTTTTTTGTAGTTCTTTCTAAGTGTAATTTTTTCTCAAACCGTGCGATTTAATTGAGAGATGAGAGAATTTAGAGATTTAATTCATGTATTTTCATCCAGAGACTTTGGATGAAAATACCAAAGAGTAAAGAGCAAAGATATATAGCAAAGAGTAATGTACCACCTCCCACTTCCGACCTTCCATCTCCCATCTCCCATCTCCCATCTCCCATCTCCCATCTCCCATCTCCCATCGTCTTAAGGGATAATCCAAAAGGGATTAATATTCTTTTGTTTCCATACGACGCCGACGCTTTAAAAATAGTGCGATTGTCGAGTTTTATTGATCAATTGATATATTTAATTTATAAAAGATATAGTCACTATAAGATGTTATTAGGTATGCTAATTACGTAATAACTTTAGACAGAAGGTCCCTCAAGTAGGGACTGAATAAATTAACCGACTTGGTATTACATGAATCTCACTTTTTACGTTAGAAGAACTGAGTAGCGCGAGACTGGGTTTTTTTACAAGTTATGTTTTTGATGGCATCTCATTTCTTTTTGTCCATCGATAGTCCTACTTTTTACAAGTTACCTTTCAACATAATTATATCTAGGTACCTATTATGTATGCCATTATTATCTATCCCTATAAAAGAGCTTAACCTGACTGACTGACTGATTCATCATCGCCGAGCCGTAACCGCAGAAGCTAGAAAGCTAAAATTTTAAAAAGGTTCCTTTTATAGCTTCCTTTTATAGCAAAACCACCCACCCCAAGGCGGGATTATTCAACCCCTAAGAGGGTGAAAAGGGGTGAAAACTAATGCGTGAAACTTTTTAACGCGTCGTGCGATTTACTTGAAACTTGATTTGAATAATTAAAATGCAAAATGTAAGTGTTCCTGGATTTTTTAAATAACTCTTACAAAGGTGTAAAATGGAATGTCAATGTTTGTATGGGAACTTTTACTGGGTGGTGTGATTTCTTAGAAATAAATGGACACGTGTTTCAGGATTTTTCAAAATTACTTTCATATAGGATAAAATGGGGCGTGATTGTTTGTATGGAATCTTTTTAATGAGTGGTGGGTGTGAATGGGAGTAAACTTATCAATAAAATTTGGCAAGGAGATAAATTGCATCCTGCATTCCATTAAAAAAAAATGCGGATGAAGTCGCGAGCAACTGCTAGTTATACATATACAGGTACACTGATTCATTCACTGCAAATGTAACTTTGTAATCCTATATATTTATATGGGATTTTAAAGTTATTTATGCAGTTGGTGTATCTAGAAAACTGGACCAAAATTGCAAAATATTTTAGTTTTTCCTAAATATTAGTTGTATTCTAAATTTGAAGCTTCTATGTCTGCTAGAAGTGCCTAGCTGTTAGAGTTTTGATGATCGGTCAGTCAGCGAGTGAGTGACAAAATTAAGACTAGTTATAATTCTTAAAATAAGATAAGATAAGAGTTTATTCAATAACAATTTTTACATTGTGTCTGAAATACTTAAGCCTAAAAACATTATAATAATATAAAAGAGTAGCATGTATGTCAATAAGTACAACAAATAATCACATTTTTCTTAATTTAAAGTCATCAACTGTATAGAAGCACCCCTCCAACAAAAGCTTTATCAATGCAGACTTAAATGTAGTGGGACTTTCTATGATTTTCATAGCCACAGGAAGTGAGTTGTACAGTGTAACAACCTGATATCTACAACCATGCCTAACAATATTCAACCTCGGAGACAGTGGGGTCGCAAGATCTTTTCTTCTTGTATCTAGTCTTGCAGCTCTTTGTTCTTGTGTTTCATACTTTGACGGATGTCTGATAATGTCCATAAGAGTTACAAGGATATATAGGCTAGGTAGAGTCAAAATATGGAGTTCCATGAAATGATTTCTACATGATTCCCATGGTGGTATGCGTACCATGGTACGTATTGCACGTTTCTGAATAGTAAAAGCTCTATTCATATTGTAGTCATAGCTGTTACCCCAAAACTTTACACTATATCTCAGTTTTGACTCCACAAGAGCATAATAAGTCGTTTTCAGTTGTTCCATACTTACTTCGTCTCTAAGACTCCTTAATGCGTAACAAGCCGAACTGATTGCGTTCTCTATTGCCTCTAGCTCAGGTTTCCAGTTTAAATATTGGTCAATATGAACTCCAAGGAATTTAACGCTATCCACAAACACCACTTTAACTCCATTACTAAAAGTTTGAATTATATCTTGCTCACGTGCGGTAGATCTAAACAAAATAGCACTTGTTTTAGCAATGTTAAGTTTTAGATTATTAACACAGAACCAATTATTAAAAGCCACAAGTGCGTTGTCAATTTTAACTTTTAGATCTTGGATATTCTTTGCTGGGATTATAGCATTAGTGTCATCTGCATAAACGACTAATTTAATTCCTGGTATTGTATTACTAATATAGCTTATTAGATCTAATACTGGTTCAAATTGAATGAAATTTGAAATATACCGTGTTTATACAATGCTTACTTGGTTACTGAAAATTCAGGCTTATATAGGCTAGGTATATCCATTATGAAGGTATAGAGGGTTGAAAATGGCCTGATCTGTTTCGAGAAAAGAATGGTACGGCTGTGCCGCTGTTTTGCTCGACTTGACGGGGGCACTACCTTGCCCCCAGATTATTATCGTCACTGACCGACTGACTGACAGCGTGTCAAAGATCGTGAAACCAAGACTTAAATTTGTCTTAAAAAAGGTTATTCTGTGCTGTTAAGTAACATATCGTTCGGGATATGTATTTTCTCAATAAATAAATGTACATTTCACATATTATTAGAAATATATATAGTAAGTAAGTTAGTGCTTCGAATATAATCTTAAATAACATAAATTGACACAAGTATTTATAAATGTAGATAACTGTTAAAAATATCGTTTTCAATCACAATCGTAATATATGTTTACAAATATGATAAGGTCTATATTTTTTTACAAAGAGGACTCGTGGGAGTATATATAAACATAAAAGCGCTCAGATATTCTTATTGTTGATATTTTTTCCTTTAAAAAACCTAAAAATCTATCTCAGTAAATTAAATCATCATTTGAAACGCGTGCTTTATTAAGGCTCTTGAGTTGAAGCCTTCGGGACTACCGGAAGGTACTTGTGCCGCGCTCACTAGTGACTTAATTAAGTGAGATGTATGTTGGCTACAAATATTTGCGACTATCAACTCTATTTCTACTTCAGTAAGTTCTATATAGAAGTAAACAACTGGTGCGCGCATACCATTAGCATTTGGCTACTGTGAAGTGCTTTTCAGCTTTACGATTTTGTCACTTTCCATAAGGTGCCGAAATACAAGTGCTCTTCACGACAATTGTTGAAGACTAGGTTAAATTTTTTATGTATATACTGCATAAGTACTTCACGATGTATGTTTTTAACGTTAGTTCATAATACACAAGCATTTACCCTTTTAAATCGTTTTTAAAATATCCATCTCTAATTCAAATATTTTATGTCTATCTAATAATCTATAGCTGTCCTGATTCATTATATAGACAAGTCACTACTTAAACCATGAGCGTAGGGGCTTGAAATTTGGAGAAAATATAATTAATCTATCTAAACAAACAATTCTTTTGTATATAATAATAATAATAACGCCGGACATTTCACACAGCATCACCTGGCCCTCAAGTAAGCAGAGCTTGTATTGAGCATGCTGCGCACTACGCTACGCACTACGCTACGCACTACGCTACGCACTACGCTACGCACTACGCTACGCACTACGCTACGCACTACGCTACGCACTACGCTACGCACTACGCTACGCACTACGCTACGCACTACGCTACGCACTACGCTACGCACTACGCTACGCACTACGCTACGCTCTACGCTACGCACTACGTTACTATGTTACCGTTATACATTACTTACATCGTTATACATTACTACAATCTTACTTGCACGCTTTTTATTTAATTACAGAACTGAAATCAATAATAAACTATAATTATTGATGAACATCTAAGTCAAAAAAGGTTGAATTAAAAATATAAACTAAAATACCTGCGGGCCTAGCACGGCACGAGGAGAAATAGTCTTTCCCCCGTTTTTATCCACCTGTGGTGGACAGGTGGTGGTGTATTTCCACTGACAGGTGGATAAAAAGGTGGAAAGACTATTTCTCCTCGTGCCGTGCTAGGCCCGCAGGGGTATTTTAGTTTCCCTATCCCTAGATTTTGTTGAATAGTGTATATTGTTAGTCAAATAAAAAATAACTAGCTTATTGTAAGTGTGTGGGGATGTGGTATATGACTGAAAGGGGAATGGAGTGCTGTGAACGATGACAGTCTATAAAATAACAAAACACCAAACATTCATTTTTTAAATTCATTGTACTTTCATTATCTTAACTACTAAATTTAAAATTACACTTCTATCACAAATTATGACAATTAAGAAAAATACATTATTATTAGTCAACACATGTAGTAAAACCAAAGATACGCCAAACAGCTTCATTGGAGCTGATGTACCGGCCAATTTGGTAAAGCGTTATTTCATCATTGTTATTCAATGAAGGAGCATTCACATGGGTATTTTCAATACGAAATACAGCCATATCACTTCCTTTATTCACATACTTGCAAATGTATTTGATGCTCTTCACCGAACTGCAGAACTCAACATTAATATGAAAAATATTGCATTGAATGTTTTACTCAGCAGAGGCGAATATGGCATTACCCAACGATTGTCAATGTCTGCTCTGTTGACATTTTTGGTAAATGATTTTTGTCGCGCACATATCGGTATTTCTTCGAGGATATATTGGATATCCGTTGACATTTGTGAATATCGTTAGTGAAATAAAAAAAAAAAAACCGAATTGCACTCCGGGAGCGCCGACAGAAGTGAAAACTTATTTTGGCGCGTTTGAGTTTAGTAATAAATCACTTCAAAATCAGTAATTATGGCGACTGCCAATCAAATACTGAACGAACACAGATGATGCAATATTTTATTCAGAATGTAGATAATATATCAAAGAACCTAACTCAGCAAACTTCTCCATACAAAAGTAGACTGTAAACATGTGAATTAAGGTTTATAATCAAATGGGGCGAGCGCGGCAGCCGACTGCGTCTATATCAAAGAACCTAACTCAGTAAACTTCTCCATACAAAAGTAGACTGTAAACTTGTTAATTAAGGTTTATAATCAAATGGGGTGAGCGCGGCAGCCGGCTGCGTCTCGCCCCAGGTGGTAACGGTGTCACGAATCCAGAGGTTTTACCTCATCTAAAAATATGCGTACCGCGCTAAAATAAGTTTTCACTTCAAAAATCCTGTACATTTTCCATCTACCATGCAAGGCGATGAACGATTCAGGTTACCGCATGGGCCATGAATCATGTTTGTTGTCATATCAAACATATCATATCAATCATATCAAACATATCATATTAATCATATCAAACAGTAATTGTTCTGTAGACGGATCTGGAAGCTGAAATTATACTATCGATTTCTTCAGAGCGTATTTTGTTGATTAACCAAACCAAAATGAGGTAATCATCGTTTTTTCCATTCAACCGAATACATCCAGCAACATGTAATTTTGTAAAGAAACTCATTAAAGACTTTAATTTTTGTTTGAACACACGTGCTGTAATGTCATGACGATGTATTGCATTTTGTCCTGGCAATAGCGAAGATGTAATCTCCGGCCATTTTGGATTACATGTAATAAATAAACACGGTCCTCCGTATTCGCGATACTATGACTTTCGTCCGTATTCGCACGAAAGTCATAGCACCCTGGATGTATTCTTGCATGTGACGTGGACTGCCTATGTACGATGATGGTAGAATGATAGAGTTTCGGCGACCAATTTCGGCGGTGTCGGAGTTGCTCACATTGTTGACCATTGGCAGTAGTATTAACTATTTCTGTTACTACGAACGATGTTACTTGGAAACATGAATTGAATGTTCGAATTGACTACAGGAACAGGTTAGAATCTGGATCCGTACCGATATATAAACCGTTCAATGGTTCAGGTGGTGTTTCAATTTCCGGTAGTTGCACTTATCCTGACGCGTCCTGATAACACATCCCGGCTGGCTCATTTTTTTTATTTAAACCCATTACAATGCGGACATTCCTTGTCCATAGCACCAATCCCCACATTCGAATGAGCGTAATATTGAATAAAGGGCTCATACTCGAATGCTTGACGACGATATGAATCGGATGTAAATGCTCGATGTTTTTGTTGGCGTTGTTGGCCATTTGCTCTGCGTATGTCATCTACGAATCGACGCGCTTGTCTTTGTTCTAATCGTCTTTGTTGGTTTTTTACAGCTCGGGCCTCTTGTGGTTGTGATTAATGCACCATGTTCACACGCACATATTAATTATCGTATTGGACTTGTTCTTTGGGATCTTCTATTTCAGAAGTCTGTAGATCTAGTCGTTCAATTCTATGTAGTCTAAATAATAATTATTATTATTATCAGCCTTTGCAGCACATTGTCCCACTGCTGGGCAATTTTATTTAATAATAAATAAACTAATTAATAAGAACTAATAAATGTATGAAAATATTCTGGAATGGTTTATACAGGTAACACAATAGTTGTTATTGGCGGATGCTCGTGACACGTGTTTAAAACTATTGATTTGTATGAGTTCACTCAATTAACTGAACGTGAGAACTATCTTGAGCAAAATGGGAATAAATAAATAAGGGTTGGTGGTAGAAGGGCGAGAATTTAGGGTTGTATGAATTTTTACATGCCAAATCATAAAAAATAATTTAAAAAAAATGTTTGGGATGGATCACCCTCATTACCTAGGGGTATAAAAAATAGTTGACGTTCTATTCTCAGACCTACTGAATAAACACACAAATTTTCTTAAGAATCGGTGACACGAGAATTTTATATATAAGACTGGCTGCTGCCCGCGGCTTCGCACGCGTGGTACCTACATAAAAAGTAGCCTATGTCCTTCTCCAAGGTCCCATGTATCTCTATACTAAAATTCATCAAAATCGGCTCAGCGGCTTAGGCGTGAAAACAGACAGACATACAGAGTTACTTTCGCATTTATAATATAAGTAGGGATAGAATGTAAATATTATATTATACGTTTTTTAAATCAATGCCGCCAGTATCTTAGGAACCCAAGACACTGGCGGCATTGTGGGCATTGCTGCCCTTTGGCAGTGAGCTGGATCAGTTGAGCTATCTAAGGACCGTTTAAAACGATCACATGTATTTTATATTATTGTATATTATTCTGTACATTTCTCTAATTATTTCTGTAAAAAAATATTTACATT